>OX424539.1:15515738-18219300 GCA_949152445.1 Cerastis rubricosa
ACAGAGATGTGGCCTGTAGGATGCAACTCTGTAGTGTGCTTCCCTAACATAAGTAATGTCAGTGCAGATGTAAATATCAAATTTAAACTTAAATGCAGAAAATGTCAGTGAATGCTCAACGGGATGAATCTAAATAAAAATGCAAGTTGTCCGACTCAAACCACGTCTAATTGAACACTAAAAATGTAATATACATAAAGTGCATAGAAAAATGCAATTTGTCAGTGTCAATGCACTGCCAAATGTAGGTTACGTCCAAAGTGCAAATACGCGAGCCTACTGGCTAACTCATTGTAATAAATAATATTTTAAAACCCATGTACGTGCACCGTACATATTGCCACAACACAGAAAAAGAATAATTAAATAAAACAATCCCAAAATAAATGTAAAATAGTAAAACAAGAATGTAAAAAATAGTGTAAAATGCAGGACTCTAATGTAAATAATGATTGATCTAAACTATGAATGTCTAAAGTCTATAAATAGAATGTCATAATAATAAATTAGCACACTTCACTATGTTTTTCAGTGTCAAATTTCACTTCACATGTGGTAGGGTTAGCACACGACACTTTGTTTTGTTTTGAGTCCCGTTTTTCGATCTTGCCGATCCTGTCGTCGATGTCATGATTTTCTTCTCGTCTGCTTCTGCTTCTTGCGTCTTGCGGACCCTCCCCCTGTCTTTGGGTGGCCATCTTTCGCCAAAAGTATACCGATGTTACAAACAGTGCAATGCTAATCGCAGCAGCCACATAGATTGCAATGTAGTGATGAACGTCGTGAGAGGATAAGGTGTCTAGCTTAGACTGTTCTTCTATAGAGCGTAGTTGCGTGTCAATCTTCTTGAATGTCTCTTCGTGCGTTTCAATAAGCAAAGATGAGTTACGAATCGAGGTATTGATTACGTTGTTGATTGGAGAGATCGTGGGCACGATCATCGCATATGGTTCATTGACTAAAATGTCACTTGTATGTTCCATATATGCGTGCAGTGTGAATGAGTCGCCTTGCAAGTTGCATCCTTGTTTCAGCGTTATCAGACCCGAGTGACGTAACGTCTCCGATGTCATTTGAGTGCCGCACACTAATTGTACTTCGCACGTGTCACAACAATAATAAAACCAGGTGTTTTGTTTATGTAATTTGACCCATTTGTTAGCGCATATTTTTATTTCCGTATGGCAATAAACGCTGTGTTCTTCGTTGTCTCGAATCAGCTGTACATCGCAAATAGATTTGTGACGATCACCGGTGTTGTATATAGGGTGATTTAGTTTGCACAGTAGAGTTTTGTCATGTAATTTTTGGCATTCATTAATGTCATACTGTTCTAGGGCTATAAATGAGTATTGGTTGGCGTTAAATGCTATTAATGCAGTGTTGGGAATAACATACATTACCCGATTTATGTCAATACGTTGAGGAATGCTGATAAGTCTGTTAAGTTCGTATAGGGCATCACTCAAGATCGGTACTTTTATTTCCATTAACAGGTAGTGCTTTGTTATGCGCGCATGTATTCTGAACAGCCTGTAGATGTCTCTTATGTCATTATGAACTTCAGGTAGTGTAGAATCGCGAGGTAGTAGTCGAGCTATTCTATCTAGTTCGCTTTGCAATTGGGTTGGTGATAATAAATGCACGTCCATGTGTCCTTGGTACATATTTGTCAGGGTGTTGATGAGTGATTCTTGAATATCTTTCAAGTTTTGGGCCATTCTTTCTGCAGCTATGGCCGATGTAATGATATAGAATGCTTGTGAGCTCTCAAGTTTATCTTTGAGCGTTTTGTTTTCTAGAGACGTGAGGTGATCGTTGATTAAAGTGAACTGCTTCACCATTGTTGCTTCGTTACGCCGTACAATGTTGTTCTCGGTTTCCAGAACACTTGTTTGATTTTTAAGCAATTGAAGTAGGTGATTTTCATTATGTTGGATTGTGTCAATATCCTGTTCATATTGTTCTGCAAAATGTTGATCTAACACTCCAAATAACGAATTTGCAACATATCCTACTCCGTCGATTAATCCTCTTTTGAACCTGTGTTGAATTATCCGCTGGGACCTCAGTAATTCGTTGTAATAATTTAGTTCACTCGTGCTTTGTTCAAGTTGGTTCATCAAAACATGAAATTGCATCATCCACTCTTCGCAACGAGCTTGCTTTATGTGAGATACGAATACTTGCAAAGTGTCCACATTGCGCCAGTAATTTGTCATATTGTAATAGAATACCAGTTTCCATTCATCTCTAATTTCTTGTAGGTCTGCAATCTTGTCAAAGTAAAGTGTTTGATTTTTTGTCAATTGAGTAAGTTTCATATCTTGCTGGACAGTAGGTGTTATCAATGTCATAACTAGCATCAGCGTATAACATACCAAACTGTTCCTGCTAAGCCTTTTAGTTCGGTTTCGCCTGTTTTTGGGTAGTTTGTCAGTGTCAGGATTGTTTTGCTCTTCAGCCTCCACTAGTGGTACCAGTTTTGTAATAGGTCGTTTAGTTTCGCCTTTTGCAGTTCGTAATGTCACAACTCTAGTGTGGCCGTCCTTTCCAGGGTGTAACTCCGCTACACGACCCAGTGCCCATTTTCCTGCAGGTAACCTTTCATCCTTAATGCATACAATGTCATTTTTCTTTATGTCAATATTCTGTCGTTTCCATTTTAGTCTTGCTTGTAGTTGTTGGAGGTACTCTTGCGACCACTTCTTCCAGAAATCTTTGCTAATTTGCTGTACAATTTGCCATCTCGTGTTTGAACGGTAAGTCTTGTCTATGTCGGGTTCTGGAATTGTCATGAGTGATGTGCCGGTTAAGAAATGTCCTGGAGTTAAACAGTTTATCTCTTCGGCGTTCTCTGAAACGGTGCATAGTGGTCGTGAGTTCAAGCAAGCTTCTATCTGACATAGCAGAGTGGTAAATTCTTCGTATGTCAGACGTTGGTCTCCAATGACCCGTTTGAGGTGATATTTCATACTCTTCACAGCGGCCTCCCACAGCCCGCCTCCAGTCGGCCATACCGGGACATTGAAGTGCCATTGAACTCCCATCTCTGATATTTTTCCCAAGAAACAGTTGTCAATGGTTTTTACAATGCATTTGTATTGTTGCAGTAGGATCCGATTTGCACCCACAAAATTCGTACCGTTGTCGCTGTACATGTCCCGTGGCGTACCTCGACGTGCGCAGAAGCGCTTGAAAGCCGATAGGAATGCTGTACTGGATAGTTCAGATACCAGTTCTAGATGAATGGCTTTTGTTGCTAGACAAACAAATACTGCAACGTACGCCAGCAATGTTTTGACGCCCCGGCCTTTATTTGCCTTGATTTCAATGTGTCCAGTAAAATCGACACCTGTATGTGTAAATGGGCGAGATACTGTCACTCTCGGCTCTGGTAGATCAGCCATAATCTGGTTTGTTTGTTTAGCATTAAATCGGCGACATGTTACGCATTTGTGTAAGACCTTTTTGACGGCGCGATGTCCTCCTACGATCCAAACTCTTTGTCGTAGATGTGTCAGGGTTAACTTAGGACCTCCGTGTAATGTTCTTCGGTGAGCTTGCCAAATTAATAACTCTGTCAGTTTATTGTCATGTGGTAGTAGAATTGGATGTTTAGTGTCTTCGGGTAAGTTTGAGTTACGTAGCCTTCCACCTACTCGCAGAGTGTCATGTTTGTCAAGGAATGGATTTAAACTTAAAAGGTTACTTTTTGTGCTCAAACCTCTGTTTTCCTTCAATCTCATAATCTCGTCATTGAAGGCGTGCAATTGGATATGTTTCATTATTAGGTTTTCAGCGCTTTGTAGTTCTGTAGATGTCAAATAAGTAGTAGTACGATGAGTGTCGGTGTTCGAACAGCTGTTTATAAAACGTTTCATCCATGCAATGACCCTTGTAATACGAGTCAAATCGCTGTGTCTGTCTAATAACTCAATTACTATTGAAGACGGTTCACATTTCACAACATACGTTTGCATTTGTTTTTGTTTTGATTCGCATGTTATCGGTGTAATTGTAATTTTGTCAAAAGTATCTTCATTGTAATTTTTCATCCAGTAGGGACCTTGCCACCACAAAGAATGTTGCAATAGTTGGGAACAACTGATTCCTCGTGATGCACAATCTGCAGCATTTTCCTCGGACTTGACATAACTCCAGTGCTGTTTTGGAATTACGTCATGCACTTGCTGTACCCTGTTGCTGACGAACGACTTCCATTTTGTGACGTCCCCATGCAGCCAGCCTAATACAATCATAGAGTCCGTCCAGGCGTATGTATTTTTGTGCACATTGTCCCATTTAAAGGCTGTCAGGACCTTTTTCATGAGCCGTGAAAGTAGTAGCGCTCCACATAATTCGAGTCGCGGTAGAGTCAATTTTTTGTTGATTGGCGATAACCTCGATTTTGCAGCGATGAGTCTAGTCACAGGCTCGTTTTTGTCATTTGTTGTCAGCAGGTATATAGCGCATGCGTAGGCCTTTTCGGACGCATCGCAGAACCCATGTACTTGGAACGGTTTCGTAATATCTCCCAGCCACCTTGGTATTTGGTATTCGGTTATGTTGTGTAAATCGCTAGTAAACTGCTTCCATTCTTCTTGCACGCTGTCAGGTAAGGTGTCATCCCACTCGCATCCCGATAGCCAGACGCTTTGGAACAGCAGTTTTGCTTTTACTGTCAAAGGTGTCAGCCAGCCCAGTGGATCGAAAATTTTCGAGATTTCCGACAGTAGCTTTCTTTTTGTCAATTGGTTTTTATTGTCAAATTGTATTTTGTTTGTAAACGAAAATGTGTCTGTTGTAGGATTCCACTGGACCCCCAGGGCTTTTGTCATTCCATCGTTTGTAAAATGCATTGTCGTTTGGTTTAGATCTGAAGAAGATAAGCTTTCAATCAAGGCCTGGTCGTTGCTTGACCACTTCCGTAGTGTAAGGCCAGCTCCACTCAGCATGTCGATGAGTTGCTTTTGAATTTCTTGTGCTCGTTCGAGGGAGTTGCTGCCACTTAGGACGTCATCAACGTACATTTCATTACCAATGACATCCGCTGCTAACGGGTATTTTTGTGCATCATCGTCTGCAAGCTGTTTCAGCGTTCGAAGAGCTAGAAATGGTGCTGCCTTGGTGCCATACGTCACTGTGCACAACTGGAACTCCTTTAAAGGACCTTGGTTGGATTCCCTCCACAGGATCTTTTGTAAGTGTTGGTCTTCTTCATGGACAAGGATCATGCGGTACATCTTCTCACAATCTGCAGTAAAGACGTACTTGTATAACCTCCATCCTAATAATAATGTCAATAGATCTTGATGAAGCTTAGGGCCACACTCCATCAAGTCATTCAGGCTGTAACCTGTGTCAGTTTTCTGGGAGGCGTTAAAAACCACCCTCAATTTTGATGTCACTGAGTCCTGTTTTAGGACTCCATGATGAGGTAAATAGCATGCCATGTTGCAGCCAGGTTTGCTCTCCTTCATATGTCCCATTTCCAGGTACTCTTGCATAAATTTGATGTAACTGTCTGCTAATTTGTCATCCCTGCCTAATCTCCTTTCTAATTGCATAAATTGTGCAACAGCTCGTGGCTTTGACTTGCCCAGCAGTTGATTAAAATTAGGCTTCATTGGCAAACGAACTGCATATCTGCCGTCACCTAATCGCTTGGTTGTTGCAGTGTAGAACTCCTCACAATATCGTTCCTCTGATGTCATAGAATTGCATGCATCTCCATTGATGTCTTCCACTTCCCAGTATTTTGACAAGTCGTTAACTTCATTAACTACGACGTTGCAATTAAATGTTTTGGTGACATTGCCTGACAATATCCACCCTAACCGTGTTTGTTGAGCCATGGGTTCATTAACCTCCCCTTTGACTAAGCCATTCATGAGTATTTCGGAAAAGACGTGTGCATCCAGAAGTATGTCAATGGGCCTAGATAAGTTGTAATCTGGGTCGGCTAGTGTGATGTCTGTCACATGAGCCCAAGGTTTCTTTGCAAATGTAACGTTAGGCAGATTGTTTACTACCCGTGTCATAATTAACGCTTCCGTTGTAAACTGGAAATCGTTATATAAGGACTTGCAGGATAGACGGACCTTTCCTTTACTCCTGTTGGATAAAGTACCGATGCCGCTTATGTTTGCACTCAGCTGTTGACGCTTTATGCCCAATCTTTGTGCTGCATTCTCCGTTATCAACGTAATTTGTGAGCCTTGGTCAACTAGAGCCCTTAGTGTAATGTAGTCCCCTCCAGCTGTGGCTACTTGCAATAATGCTGTTGGTAATAATATTTCATCATCATTATTTGATGCGAAGTTGTTTTGCAGATTTTTATTTGACCTAGTTGAAGTCGATGACGACGGTTTAGGTGCTGTTTGTGTTGCTAAAGGCGTTTGCACTGACTCCACAATATCGCTGTGCAGAAGTGTGTTATGTTGTTCGTTGCAATCTCTGCATCTTTTCTGTGATGCACAGTAACCCTTAGTATGCACGTATAAACAATTTTTGCATATTTTATTGTTTTCTATAAACGCAATTTTTTCCGGACTCAGCATGTCAGCGAATTTTGTACATTGAAATAATGCATGGTTTATATTGCACAATGGACAAACAATCTTGCTG
Source organism: Cerastis rubricosa (assembly GCA_949152445.1). Classification (NCBI taxonomy): domain Eukaryota; kingdom Metazoa; phylum Arthropoda; class Insecta; order Lepidoptera; family Noctuidae; genus Cerastis; species Cerastis rubricosa. The sequence continues at coordinate 15,522,369 of OX424539.1, forward strand.
AATTGTCCAGCGTTTGACGAATGGAAATTGCGAGAGTCGTTTGCTGAACTTTTATTGAATTGTGATTTAGAGTTTTTCCGGAATGGATGTGGCGTCTTAAAATGTGGTTTTGATGCAGATTTATCACCGTTTTCTGGCTTTTTCCTGTGCAATGGTTCTAATGCCATAAACTTGTTTTCGACGAAATCCATAAAATGGTTGTATGTTGGTATCTCGCGCGGATCCGACCTGGACTGCATGTATTCCGAATATGTTTCAGAGTCTAATTTTTCGCACAACACGTAAACTAGAATCGGGTCCCATGAGCTTGTATCAATGCCCAAGTTGTGTATCGCGTTTATTGTTTCGTTGGTAGTGTCATATAACCGCTTGAGGTCGAACGCAGATTGTTTTTGCAAATTAGGTTGACGCATAAATACCTGGAAATTTCTGGTAAATAACAGAAACTTATTATTATATCTATGGTTCAAAATTTCCCAACACGTGTCATAATTTTCGGGTGCTATGTGTAAATGCTGCACGAGCTTTTCCGCTTCACCGCGAAGTCTACCCTTTAGATGTTGCATTTTCTGAGTTTTTGCAATCGCTGAATTATTATGAATCGCTTCTACGTAGAGATCCATAAAAGTAGGCCATAAGGTATAGTTGCCGTTAAAGATAGGTATGTCAATTTTAGGCAATGTTTGCTGTTGATGTATAGAAGCGTTTAATTTCGTGTTCAGCGCCCGTTTCATGTTTGTAAATGCATCTTCGTAACGACAGAACTCGTCATAATAATCCTGTGAATTCCCCTCTAATATGCCATCAATTTGTAAATGTAATTTGTCAATTGCAGTCCACCGAAACTCTACAGTCTTAAGCATATCCTCAACTTCCCATTTCTCCTTGACCTTGTCTAGGTTTCTATTTACTAACCTAGTGAATGCACGGAAGTTAGCTTGTTGCAACTGCTGTAACTCGAGTAGCTTGTCCTCTGCTCCTATAGATGTCTCGAACAGGGTTTTGTCGAACTTAATATTTAGCTTACTATGGCCGGCGTTACTGGGTCCAGCAAGAGTCTTCATCTCGAACGCTGCAATCTCCTGACGCGTTCCATGGTACCAGCCTTTAATGACCTCGAAAATGTTACCGGTGAAATATTGATGATCTTTCTCCTCTACTGCACTCAGCTCCCGGTTCTTCTCTTCACATTCCGCCCATAGTACATCTAACCTCTCAAGCCTTTTACGAATGTATTCGGTGGTCTTCCTGCTCGCTGAATCCTTCTTAAAATTAGAATGGATTCTCTTCACTTCCTCGAGGATCTCCGCTTGTCGCACGATTAAACCCTCCATTGTAAAGTCGTAAGATAAATAATGAACGATCTTACTTGAAACTCAGGAACTCTCCCTGTATGCAAATGCAGTGCAATGTGACGCTCTGGAACCTGGACCGCTGCTACCTCCCCGAATGCTCCTGCACGGCAACACACGTGGCGCGGTATGACACGACACGACACAGATCCCGCGCGGCGTCTTATCGACCGACGTATCGGACTGTATAGTACTTGCAATAGTTACGAAGGACCAAAAAACTATGTAGGGTGCAACTCTGTAGTGTGCTTTCCTAACATAAGTAATGTCAGTGCAGATGTAAATATCAAATTTAAACTTAAATGCAGAAAATGTCAGTGAATGCTCAACGGGATGAATCTAAATAAAAATGCAAGTTGTCCGACTCAAACCACGTCTAATTGAACACTAAAAATGTAATATACATAAAGTGCATAGAAAAATGCAATTTGTCAGTGTCAATGCACTGCCAAATGTAGGTTACGTCCAAAGTGCAAATACGCGAGCCTACTGGCTAACTCATTGTAATAAATAATATTTTAAAACCCATGTACGTGCACCGTACAGTTGATGAGAACTTTTCGTGGGCTAATCACATTGAGTACTTATGTAATAAACTTAGAATATTACTCGGTAAATTCTACCACCTCAGTGTTAAAGTACCAAATAATACTCTAAAGTGCCTTTATTTACAACTCGTTGACCCCATATTAAGTTACGCTCTCGACTGCTATGGACTCACATTCAAAACTAATTTAGATAAATTGGAAGCACTGCAAATTAGATTTTTAAAATTGTTAGTCAATAAGAAAACTAAAATCAAATGTAAAAACAATAATAATAGGTTATTTAAAATTTGCAAAATTCTTCCTATCGTCTTAAAACACAAATACCTACTTCTAGTTAATAGTCATGGCAGCTGGGGGCGCCACTCGCTTGTTACCCATAACCATGCTACTAGGTCAATATCAGCAGGCAAGTTTGATGTACCTAAAATAAGTAATTATTTTGGGGACGGAACGCTTGATAAAAGAGTACCATACCTTCTCAACCGATTGCCTGCTGATATAAGAAGTCAGAAAATAAAAAGTAAGTTTGCCAAATCGCTTAAACTATTCTTTCTCAGGAGTCTATAAACCATATTTTTTAAAAAGGTGGTTTGCAGATTGTTGGGGGAAATTTATATAAGATTATATTAATATTTTAGAATAGATTATGAGATTAGGTATTTTTAGATTTACATTAACATTATCTTTAAAATATTGTTATTATATTGTTCCGTTCCCACAGACAAACCGTGGAAACGGTTTTGTGAGGCATAGTTTTTAAATGAAAGTTTGTAATAAATTTGTTTAATAAATAAATAATAATAATTAACTTGGAACTTATTTCCGATAAATGGGAATTTGAAGACGTCCTCAAAACATTGCAATCTAGGTGGATAGCAATCGATACTTTGCATTGGGAAATCGATTCTGAATTAAGCGAAGAAAATGGAGAGTATGAAAAAACATTCTTGAGTCATGAAAAACAATACAGCGGTCTAAAGAATAAAAAAAAATAAAAAAAAAATGAATGAATGAATGTTGTCGTATTTAACCCAAAGGTTGACTGGTAGAGAATGCCTTGTGGCATTAAGTCCGCCTATGTACCACTATTGTACATGAAGTTTAAATAAATAAATAAATAAATAAATAAATAAAGCGATTAATACTAAAATGTGGTCTGTGGCTCATAGAGAAAAAACAACACCTACACTAGAAATACCCGTTTTTAGCGGTAACTATAACCAGTGGACATGCTTCAAAGATTTGTTTCAAGAAGCAATACATAACAATCCGTCGATTTCAAGTGCCCAAAAAATGCAGTTTTTAAAAGGAAAAGTCAAAGCTGAAGCTGAACGGCTCATCCAACATTTACCAATCAGCGCAGATAACTATTCCATATGCTGGGATATTCTGCATCATCGATACAACAACAAAAGGGCTATATTTGCTTCCCACATAAACATTCTTTTAGGATTGCCGAACATGCAACAGCAGTCCTTACAACAAATTAAAAAACTGCATGACATAATATTAGAATGTCTGAATGCTGTCCGCAATATATACAGTGATACAACATCTTGGGATCCTATGGTGGTACACATCCTATCCCAAAAACTAGACTCTGACACGTATGCCGATTACATAGAGTCTTTAAAAAATTCGCGAGAGCTACCAGTATTTCAAGAATTTCTGGATTTCCTGGAGACAAAATTCATCAGTTTGGAGTCAGCTCATCGCAAACAAGACAACCCCCAACAAAAAGGGTCCAACAACCAACAACATTCCTCAACAGGCTTCAAGAAACATAACAACAGTGGGAATTATGGAACCTTGAAAAAGACACTACACGTGTCAAAATTCAAATGTCCACTTTGCAGTGGCGAACATGGCCTCTACAATTGCAAAACTTTCTTGGAAATGCCCACTGAACAAAAGCTTGCAATTACGCAAAAATTGCAGGTGTGCACTAATTGCTTATTTAGCCATAACGGCAACCAGTGTACTTCAACAAAACGATGCCGCAAATGTACAGTTAACCATAGCACGATATTACATGACGCCTTTGTCAGGCCGACCGGTTCTCAAGTTTCTAAACACTCTGACCCTGAACCGACGGTCAGAGTCTCTAATGCATCACAGGACGATAATGCGGAGATTCTGCTTACTACTGCTCTCGTGAAGGTTATGGCAGCCGACGGGTCTTATCATAACATGCGTGCTCTTATCGATCAGGGTTCGCAGATATCTTTAATAAACGAAAAAGCCGCTCAGTTGTTGAAGATAAAACGCCAAAAATGCAAAGGGGTTGTTGTAGGAGTTGGCGCAAAGGAGAATAACTGTAAAGGGTTAGTTCACATAACATGTAAGTCTATAAACAGTGACTACACTTTTACAACAGAGGCCATGATTATGAACAATCTACTTAAAAATCTCCCCAACCAAACATTTTCGAAGCCTTCATGGTCATTAACAAAAAACATTAGCTTGGCGGATCCAGAGTATAACATTAGTAGGCCAGTTGACTTGCTACTCGGAGGGAATAATCAAGGGGACTAACACAACACAGCCTATCGCTCAGCAAACCCAACTGGGGTGGATATTGTGTGGAGGCTCAACAAAAACTTTTCAATGTTTTGTAGTTCTGCATAACTTGGAAGACATGCATACATTCTGGGAGATAGAGGACATAACAGAACAGTCCAATCTATCTGTCGAGGATCAGAAATGCATAACGTTTTACTTAAACACCACAAATAGGAAACAGAACGGGCACTACGAAGTCAGGCTACCATTAAAGGAAAACATAGAAAACAAGTTAGGTTCCTCAAAACAAATGGCTTTAGCTCAATTTCGAAATTTGGAGCGCAAGTTTCAGAAACACGAGACGTTAGCCCTACATTACAAAATATTCATGGATGAATATTTACAATTAAAACATATGAAGCTAGCTTTGCAAAGCAACATGACACCGGAGTGCTACTTACCTCACCACGGTGTGCTACGAGAGGAATCGACTACAACAAAATACAGGGTTGTTTTTAACGCATCTGCGAAAACGTCTTCAGGATTCAGCCTCAACGACTTGATGCATAAAGGACCCAACCTTCAACAAGATCTGCAACTCTTATAGCTAAAATGGCGGCAATATCAATACGCTTATACAGCAGACATCGAAAAGATGTATAGGCAAATCCAAGTACATGAATTAGATTAACCTCTCCAAAAAATAATTTGGCGCAACAATACACAATGTCCTATACAATCTTATCAACTCACAACAGTAACATATGGAACAAAGGCGGCTCCATTTTTAGCTTTAATGACGCTAAAGAAATTAGCAGCAGACGAAAAGAAAAATTATCCTGACGCGGCTGAGGTGTTAGACAAAGATTTCTACATGGATGACCTTGTACATGGGTGTCATTCTATAAAACAGGGTAAGAAACTCATATCAGATTTGATGGCCTTACTACATTCAGGAGGTTTTAATTTGCGTAAATGGGCCTCCAACGAACCAACATTAATCAAAGACATAACAAGTCATCAAAATCCTGGCATATACATTATATTTAACTCGAAATCGGAGGCAACCTCTAAAACACTGGGTCTGTGTTGGAACACGAACACGGATAAATTCTTCTTTCGTTGCAATTTTTCTAAACAGTCTTCAAGGCCAACAAAACGCAACCTGCTATCGGAAATATCGAAATTGTTCGATCCGTTAGGCTGGTTAACGCCATTATCAACTAAACTCAAATTACTGTTCCAAAAACTATGGGAAAACAAATTAAATTGGGATGAGGAAGTGTCCGATAACATCTTCAACGACTGGGCCAAAATGAAAGCAGACCTAGACAACATAAAAAGCTGCGAGGTACCAAGGTGGTTGAAGAACAACAGTGATGACATCATCGAAATTCATGGGTTCTGTGACGCATCCATGAAGGCATATGCATGCGTAGTTTATGCGCGCATAAAACATCAATCGGACGTAATACTCATCGCCGCTAAATCAAAACTCGTGCCGCATAAGTGCCGCTAGTCTTGGCAACGTAAGGGCTTTACGTTGCCAAGACTAGAACTTAGTGGCGCATACCTAGTCTCTAAACTAATAAATAAAATACAACAAGCCTTAACAAATAGACTAGAAATATTTGGATGGACGGATTCGAAGGTAACACTTAGCTGGATACAGGGTGAGCCTAACCGTTGGAAGGCGTTCGTCGTAAATAGGGTTGCCTAACTCACAGAAACAATGCCTCCAGACTGCTGGCGTTATGTAAAATCAACGGACAATCCAGCGGATTGTGCCAGCCGTGGGATGTTAGCGTCGCAGTTGATACAACATACATTGTGGTGGCAAGGCCCCCAATGGCTAAAAACATGGACTCCAGAAGATGAAACTGAGAAACAAATATTTATCATCAACGAGGAGGTCAAAACAGTCAAAAAACAAGTCAACATCGTGCAAGATTGCCCTAATATCATCGATCAATTCTTAGCAAAATACAACAGTACAAAGAAAATAACACATATATTGGCATGGATATATAGAGCGATGACTCTTACACGTTACTGTAAACATTTGCCGAGCTATCTCACATTACAAGAGTTACGCAAAGCTAAAACAATTATTATAAAACATGTGCAAAATAAAGAATTTGCGACGGAAATAGAAACAATACGCATACATGGTAGCGTTGGCTTAAAAAGCCAATTGTTAAAATTAGATCCCTTCATTGATCATACGGGATTATTACGTGTTGGTGGGCGATTAAAACACGCTAACATAAGTGAGGAGATGCGGCACCCGGTTATCATACCAAATAAGTGTCGGTTGGCGGAGATTCTCATCGACGAAGCACATGAACTAACATTTCACGGCGGACCACGTGTGACCCTCGCCAAACTACGACAATACTATTGGATAACGAGTGGGAACAATGCTACCAAGAAGCAGATACGAAAATGCGTGATTTGCCGAAAACAGGTATCAGGAAGACAGTATCAACTAATGGGCGATCTTCCCGAGGAGCGATGCAACCCCGCTCCACCACACAAACAAAGGACGTGGAGTTAAAACAACTAAAGGATACGTGGCGGTTTTCATTTGCATGGTCACTAAAGCCGTGCACTTGGAGCTGGTATCAGACTTAACAAGCTCTGCCTTCTTGGCTACGTTAAAGAGAATGGCAGCTAGACGCGGAGCTCCACGCCATCTTTACAGCGACCAAGGAACTAATTTCGTTGGCGCAAACAACATTTTGGACAAAGAATACCAACAATTACAACAAATTTTCGGTGACAGTTTCTTAGCAGAAGTGACCGAAATGAAAATCGAATGGCACTTTAATGCACCATCATGGCCGAGTGGCGGAGGCTTATGGGAGAGAGCTGTAAGAAGCCTTAAGTTCCACCTGAAGCGTGTAATCGGTGAACAGAGACTCACATTTGAGGAATACTCGACTATTCTTGCTCAACTTGAGGCTTGCTTGAACACTAGACCTCTGTGTTCCATAACAGAAAACATAGAAGACCTCGACTTCTTAACACCGGCACACTTTTTAACAGGACGCACAGGGTTAACAGTTATTGAAACAGAAAGGGATGCCAGGACACGTTGGCATCTAATCCAGAAGTTATCGGAAGACATTTGGAGAAGGTGGAAGTCAGAATATCTAAGTCAACTAACAGCGAGAAGTAAATGGCTGAAACCACAACAAAACTTGAAAATAGGTGATTTGGTCGTTATTCAAGAAAACAACATACCTGCTGGAAAATGGGCTATGGGAAGAGTGATTGATGTCCACCCGGGCAGAGACGGACTTGTGCGAGTGGTATCATTAAAAACAAAAAATAGAATCGTGAACGGACCTATAATAAAGCTTTCCCAATTACCTATCAATTCACCGGAAACAAGTGAACAAGAACATAAAACAGAAGAAAAACAAACAGAAGACAGTCAAGAAGAGAACAAAACAAGAAAAAGAGCACCGCCGGGAAGATTAGGGGATGTCAACTTCATTTCATTGGCCCTAGCATTAACATTATTTATGTCAATCGCAATCAACAGTGCGCATGGCATGATGTATAACATTACAAAATTAAGGAGTAACCAGTCCTTATATTTTGATCCTGTGGCCAAAATGAATCTCATCCGTGACAAATGGACTTTAGTAGTCTATTACGATATGTCACCCTACTGGGAGGGCACGATAGCGCTAGAAAAACTATTAACTCATTTAGATAACACATGTAATAATATAAACAGCGGTGTTTGTAACATGATAGTGCCACAACTACAGCACGAGTTCCTCGAACTAAAATACTACAATACGCTCCTGCTGACACAACAATTTATCGCTTACTCCAGACAGCGTCGCGGGCTTATCAATGGGTTAGGTTACGCGGTGAACTATCTCTTCGGCGTATTGGATGAGCGTTTCGCTGAACAATACACTAAGGACATTGAACTCATAAAGCGAAATAAAAATCATTTGGCAAAATTATGGAAAAATCAAACATCTGTGGTAGAGTCGGAATACAACGTTCTGAAACGAACTGAAAGGATTATCCATAAGCAACATAAAACTATAAATCAACATTTAGATACATTGGACAGATTAACAAAAGGAGTACAACTAGCAATGGGTAACATGAGTGCAGTACAAGGACAGATCGTAACTGCTTTGACTGCAAATACCTTGTTTCAAACATTAAGGGGGAATCTAGATACTTTACTCGACACTTTGACAGACATTCGCCATGGTCAGTTCAACATACATTTATTAACGCCTAAACAACTACAACAAGAACTCAACGTCGTTGCTGGCCAACTTACGGATGATCTAATGCTACCTGTCGATCAAACTGATGTGAAAAAACTGTATCGTATATTGCAAATAAAAGCACGGACCACTTAAAAATATTTCATATTCCAAATAACATTTCCATTAATCAGCAGAGATCGATACAAATTATACAGAGTGATACCGATCCCCAAACAATTCGGTAAGAACATGACAAGCATTCTGCCAAAATCACAATACATGGCAGTGAATCTAAAAAAGGACTCATACATACCAATCAACAACGATGAGCTTTTAACATGTCTTACTCAGGAAGAAACGTACATGTGCTTGCTAAAGAAACCTGTTTACCATCTAGGTAGTGACAACAACAATTACTGCAATCTCAATCATGAGACTAACCAATGTAAAGTTGAACAAACCTTATGTTCAAACATGTGGGTACCGTTGAACGATCCTTCTGAGGATTTATATCGCTGCTGCTACAACTATTCCATTAAAATTATTTGTGGAGAGCAAATCACAGTCGAACAACTCAACCAAGCAGGATTAATATACCTCGGACAAGGATGTGTTATCAAAGGGCAAGATTTTACCTTGCATGCAAACACAAAATATGACAACAACATAACGGTGCAGTCAAATATTTACGTACCCAAGATTGACCAAATAAACAACATTATCAATGTGAGCATACCGATGGAGAAGATCCAAGACAACCAAACTGAGGAGGACGAAGTAGATGACGACTTGCTCAAAATCTACAAACAAATCAAGCAGATGAGAAACAGCGACGTAGAACTAGATGAGATGTTGTCACCACATGACATCCATCACTACGTTGTAATCTACACCCTCGTGGCGGTAGCTGCTGCGGGCACGGCTGTGCTCCTGTGGCGGTGGCGACGACGCCGCATGCGACGCGTGCTTATATTCCCAGACATCGAGCTACGAAGTGTTAACGACGCGAGTGCTAGTGCTTGTGCGCGACTACATAACACGGCTGAACGTCAGCCCAGTGCTCAAAGTGCAGTGCAAGTGTGCGTGGTTAAAACACAAAATAAATCATGTTCGCCAATCTTAAACAAAAACTAGAGACATTAAGATTATATCTTAAGTGCTTATTGTATCTTAAGAATCACCACTAACATTAGGTTACTATCATCTTGGCTAACATGATTGTATTATCATCAACTCATCTCAACTGCATCTTTGCCGCCCCGGAATATGTTCGGTCTAAGCAACCGAACACTTGCTAACGCAGTACTTTACAACGATAATTGTATTTGTAACTAAGTGACAATTTTATTAATACTTTAACATCAGTGCATTATTAGACGTCAACCAGACCGGGTGCATTCAAAACATTTAACATAACATTTTATTTATAAGTCATTTAACACTTAACACTAAGAGCCTTTAATAAACTCTTTAAAACCAAATCCTCCATTCAAACCTACGACCTTGCACCCCGAACATAACTGGATTACACCAAACCTGCAAACCTGCGGGCGACCATTGCATAATAGTTTTAAGCAATTGTTTATACTAAGACTATAAGGCCATGAAGACTGAAAATAAAAGTTTTTAATTATTTATATTTAACAGGACACACAAGATCTTGGGGCGTCGCATACCCAGGGATCCTGACAAAGTGCTATCAGTTCGGCAAGATTGTTGGTTTAGGACCAATGGATCCGACAAACAACGTTACGTACAAACTGATCGGTGATCTGTTCCGTGAAGTGCAGAAGCGGTTCCCAGATAAATACTTCCATCTGGGAGGCGATGAAGTTGATATGGCCTGCTGGTGAGTTTATATAGATTAAGAAAATACATTATTCTGTTCTTACTGTTTAGGTTTGAAGTCTTTAATATTGTTCTGTATAACTGGAAAAAAGACAGAGTGAACGGTATTTGCTGTAGTTTGTTTCCCGGTGCTGTGAATCGCGCCCCGATAACCAGTAGTTCTGTGGCACAACAAAATATTTATTCGTGCTAACAAACTTAAAATAAATCTCAATACTGCATATCTACCATTGTTTTCAGGGCATCGAACCTTGAGATTCTAGAATTTATGAAACGGCACAATATGAGTCAGCCCAAAGAACTACAGGCGTACTTTATGACAAATGTCCTTCCGCTGTTGAGACGGAAATCCAAACCCATGGTCTGGCAGGTATGATGTTAACCCAAGCCTTTTAAACAAGTATCTTTTTTGCTCCTTCCCTTGTCCAAAATTGCCCAGTTTCGAAAACGTTCTCGGATGGCGGATCTGTCTTAAATTTCGTTTCTTTGTTTAATAGTCACGTTCGGGTTTTCTCCTCCCGTAAAAACAATAATTTTAATCTTACAATATTTCAGGAAGTTTTCGATGAAGGTGTAAAACTGCCCAGCGACGTAATCGTGCAAGTTTGGAGAACGGTCGGACCTAAGGATATGGTTCGCGTAAGTATTTAGTCTAAAATTATAATAGAAGGTAACATACCCCAAGGGAAGGAAACATGATCTAAACAAAACTTGGGAGAGCTTGAGAACGCCTCTCAGCTTTTTCACATTATACGCAAACGAGAATCTTCATAATATAATCCAACAAAAGCATCCCACATATAATTAGGTATCATTTGTAATTGTTAGTACGAAATTAGGTTTCACTGGCGTGTTATAACGGCTGTAAACAGCATCAGGCATAGGACGACTTAATAGTAGATTGTTTGCCAAGAGAGCTAACAACAATTTTTAAGGCGAGAGTGTTTCTTTGAATCCAAAGCGGAGCAAAGGATTCTAAAATAGAATCCTGAGCGCAGCGAGGGATCAAAGTACATCACTCGAGCTTAAAATAGTGTTGTTCTCCAGGTGAACACCCTACTTTTTATAACCCTCTATGAAAAAAGAAACGTGTACGGTCCGACCCCCATCAGGAACGAATTTCCTACTCACGTATGATTTTAAACACATAACAAAAATTTTATGACAAAAAAGGCCGCCATCTTGGATTTACATTTTGATCTCACTATCGGCTTTACCATCCTCGAAAACTATAAAAACGATACCCATGACGAAAACTTGAATATTTTCGCATCTGCCATCTTCGATTTACATTTTGACCTCACTATCGGCTTTAACACCCTTGAAAACTCTGAAAACGATACCCATGAAGAAAAATTTTAAAATTTCTGCATCCGCTTATTTGGATTTAAATTTTGACCAAATTCACACTTTCTCCTCTCTCTCTTGCCAGCTTGTTACTTATTCATACAATATTTGTGATTGATCTCTTTGGTGACTAGAACTAACTACTAACTATATCAACATACCAAATTCAAATCACTTTTAGTCCCTAGAATTAAAAAGCTATTTTGGTCCCTGTATACGAGGATTAAACTCCGTCTTTTTGAATAGATGTGATAAAAAAATATTTTTGTTTAAAAACTAAGTCACATTGATTGCCCAGGTCCTGGCTGAGGGGTACAAAGTTATTTACTCCTCACCTTCTCCTAAGAACCAGCAATTAGTGTTAAACTGCACAACACCGAAGACTTGCGTTATTTCTACGGGCATGTTCCCTGGATGTTGTTAGGACCACAGTATTTTAACCTAGACGATTTTTTGGACGGCAAAGCTTGTATGTGGAATTCTGGAGTGAATTTGTCGATAACACAAACTTTATTTATCGGTAAGTCCTGGTATCGTCTACGTATCAAGTTCGCAATGTCCAACATTTGTTTTTAACGTCGAATCACCAGAAGTTTACATGGTTTGAAGACCGGTTTAAAATTTAAAGGCCGTGTGGCAGCTCAGTTCAGACTCACTTTTCAAGTCAAAAATCGTCGCAAACGGAATAGAAAAATGTTTATTTTGAATTTTGTATTTAAAAGTAAATTGGTAAATCTAAACAGAGGTCCAAAAAATAACAAGGCTTTTCTCCGCCTTGTTACAATACCCGGCTGCCCCGGAAAGGAAAATCGATCACTCTAGGTGAATGATTTTTCTATAAGTATTAAAAAATACAATATTTTATATAAAAATATATATTAAGGTGAGGTGAGTGAGGTGACGATAAGATTTGAAGGTGTGAATGTTATGTACAAGGAGTATTTACAAAAGGACCAATCTATCACTTCCATACTACCATTCAAATTTTTCCATACATCTTTCATTCATAGTTATGATCGCATATACGTGCAGAACATAACACCATTCAAAAAGATTTTATCCTATTAGTAGGCTTAACTCACTAAATTGTCCTTCATTTAGTGTAAGCTTATTTATTCAGTCACCAGCTGCTGATTATATTATGATGAAAGAAAAAGACTATGATACAATAAGTGTTAGTTAGTGTAGCTTATAAGCCTATATACGTAAGTATTACGGAAATAACCTTAATTAATTATACCGATGGTATATACGTAACAGACCTAGGCTTATTTAAGGAGTTGGCGATTCCCTCTCGACGATTACCATTAGATGAGAAATAAAGATTTTTTATTTATTAACAAGGCCTTATTTATATGGAGTTGTAATCTGCTCCAATCAACTTTAGAGTTGATAATTAACAAGAGCTTATTAAATTACCGAATTAAAAGAAAATTGAAAAAACCGGCCAAGTGCGAGTCGGACTCGCGCACGAAGGGTTCCGTACCATTATTTATAAAACGAGCAAAAGAATACTTATTTGTCTGGGAGCCCCCTTACAAATTTATTTTATTCTGTTTTTAGTATTTGTTGTTATAGCATCAACAGAAATACATAATCTGTGAAAATTTCAACGGGCTAACTATCACGATTCATGAGATGCAGCCTGGTGACAGACGGACGAACGGACGGACAGTGAAGTCTCAGTAAGAGGGTCCCGTTTGACCCTTTGGTTACGGAACCGTAAAAACGAAGTCTAACGTTAAAATGTAAGTTACTTTAAACTTACGTTAAGTTAAGAGTACCTATATTATGTGAATATAATCACTGATGCAGCGATCGTGTTATGTGAAACAAAAGAGCATTAATGGGTTAATGACGTAAACCTAAATTAATAAAATCTAGTATCCTACCTAATTGGAGAAGAGTAAATAGGTAATTACCTACATAAAATACTAAAATGTATACGAGCAATAATCAAGAACGGGAGTTTTGGTTTAGGATTTTAGAAGTTGGCTTAATATCTTTAATGTGCCAACGTCCTAATGGTTTACCAAAAGTATCAGTGAGTTCATATACTAGAGGAGAAATCTTGTAATTACGCATTTAATAAATTTCGGTGCGAGTTTAGCTGAATGGTATTTGTCTGAAGAGCTTATACTGTAATTGCGTTTCCAAACGATATTACCTTCGTTAAATTCTATGTGTTGATGATGTTTATTATAGGAGGTCGCATTGGATTGGTGGGCGCGCCAAATGCGGGTTTGAACTTCGGATAGGATTGGGCTGAGGAACCCTAAGTTATCTGCGTATTTATCTCGTGGTGCGAATATTATGTCTTCTGTTTGGTCTGTTGATTTATAAATGGAGCCGCAAGTGACAAGTTCGCGTCCAAATACTAAGAAAGCTGGGGTATATTTAGTAGTTTCATTGACTGAAGTGTTAATTGCGAATTGGATTTTATGTATTTTGAAATCCCAGGTTCGATGGTTTTCTTGTACAAAAGACGCAATGGCAGTAATTATGGTTTAATTGTAACGTTCCGTAGTGTTAACCATTGAAGTATAACGACTCGTATAATGAACTTTGGGAATATTATAAGATTGAAAAAGATTTGTTATTTCATGACTTGTTAATTGAGGTGCGTTATCTAATATGATGGTTTCTGGTACACCGCAGGTCATGAAAATTAAATTCTCTAAAATATGATTAATTACTGATTTCGTTGAATTTTTTATTGCATAAATCAGACAGTATTTTGTAAAACAGCAAGTGGCTACAAAAATATATTTATTATGTTTTAATAGTTTCAAGTCTGCTACGTGTTTCTCCTTATTCTCTAACCACGTATCATAGGTACTAGAAACCTACGCGCCATAGCACGACCCTCCAGACCCGACGCGCTAATAGCGCGACCATACGCCCCACGTTGGGCGCCAGTGTCGCGCTTTGGCGCGTATGATCGCGCTATTAGCGCGTCGGGTCTGGAAAGTCGCGCTATGGCGCGTAGGGTTCTAGTACCTATGATACGTGGTTGGAGAATAAGTAGAAACACGTAGCAGACTTGAAACTATTATTATAATCACCAGAAGTTTACATGGTTTGAAGACCGGTTTAATATTAAAAGGTGTAAGCCGTGTGACAGCTCAGTTCAGACTCACTTTTCAAGTCAAAAATCGTCGCAAACGGAATAGAAAAAGGTTTTTTTTGAATTTTGAATTTAAAAGTAAATTATTAAATCTAAACAGAGGTCCATAAATTAACAAGGCTTTACTCCGCCATGTTACAAGGACGCACCGACATCCTTAGCAGTATGCGATTGATGCTCTAGTGAATACGTCCCACTTCCTACGCACTGGGCATTTGCTGCTGAAAGCATTGTGCTGGTGATCCCCCAGCTTGCCTCTGGTGCAGTTTATGCACGTCGCTACTTCGCCGATCTGCTTTACTGGGCAGTCCAACCTTAAATGTAGCCTGCCACAGTGACTGCACAGATCGGCTGGCTCCTTACATAGGCGTTTCACCTGCCAGTATGCCAGGCAACGGGTGCACTGCACCAGAGGCGTCTGGTCCTCGATGCGCACTCGCTGGAGGTCAATCCGATGTTTGCCCCCTTCGAGTGCGCGCCTCCAGATCGTGGGGGACACACTCAGCACAATGCCGTTCATGTGTGGGTTCGTCGTCTTCCTCTTAAACTTCACCTACATTCTGTGTTCCTTGTCGCCGAGGTCGTGAAAAATCTCCTGGTTCTGGTTCTTCAGGGCTTTTAGTACTTCGTCGTCACTGTGTACTGACAACACCTCCCTGAAAACCAGAAGCGGGTCCCGGTTTGCCACTTCCTCGACGACAAGGTTCCCTCCGGCGGCCCTCAGTCGTTCGTTTAGTTTGGATCTCTCCTCTTTTGTTTCGCACCCCATGACTATTTTTTGGTCTTTCGCCTTTCTCACCTTTTCACCCCACACACCCATCTTCGCATCCACCGATTTTCTGACTTTTTTCAAGATTTCGTCCGCCGTGTCCATATCTTCTGTCGAGGAGACAGCCACGGAGTGAAGCGTCTTTCGCTCCAGGGCTTGTGCTCCGGTGTGGCTCAAAGACACCGCACTCGCGTAGGTTTTCTCCACCACATTTTCTCTGCTAGCCAGACTATCTCAGAGTTTCACCAATTCTTCCGAGCTTGGTTTAATCAGCGATATGTGCTCCTTAATAGTGCTCACGAGCTCAGTCTGACTAGCAAGTCTCGAGATTGGACTGGGGACAGCAGTCAGCGACGGGCGCGATATCCGGTACGGCTATAGGTGCGAGGGGAACTCTGTCGCGCTCGGACTTTTTCACTAGCTCAAAAAGCCTGTTAATGGCCCCGAGCACCGCAGTCTTTATGTCGGTCTTTAGGTTGCGAGAGTTGCCTAAATTAAGCTTAACCTTATTTAGGCAAGCTCTCGCTTCAGCAGTACGACTAGGTTACCCGCAGGGTCAGGATTATGCCCATGTTAATATGATGGTATGTTCGAAGGCTCGTTAATATTAAAAAAACTATCCTTAATATGGTTTTCCTGTTTTTTGTGTGTTGCGACAAAAATCTAACTAATTACTACAAATAACTAATTTCCATCTTTACAGGTTTTGAAGGGCAACCACAAAGTTATCTACTCTGCATCATGGTATTTAGACTATCTGGCTACTGGTGGTGACTGGCACAATTTCTACACAGTGGACCCCCGTCAAATGATCCCGACACATTACAAGGAGTTAGACTTGAACAACATTCTGGGTGGCGAGGCTTGTATGTGGGGAGAGTCAGTCGATGATAGGAATTTTATAAGCAGGTATACGTTAACTCAATCCATTGTCACAATGTGTCATAAAGATATAGCACAGATTACAATACCAAACCTTACCATAGTGAGAACCACTGTTCTAAAAATATAGAAATTTAAAACGAAAATAATTCGGTAGCGGATTCTATATCCACTCCACGTGAAATACTGGTGTTCGGGAATTAATTGGAACACTTGATCTAGAATTTTATTTCCTATTTTATATTATTACGCCTTATCCATAATCAGCTTAGTGTTTTCCTTTTTAAAAACAGTCTCCTTAATTTTTACCAGTCCGGTTTTCGTCCAGGTCATAGCACTACCACAGCTCTTGTTAACATTACGGACGATATACGATTAGGAATGGAGAATGGGAATCTGACGGTCCTTTCCTTATTAGACTTCAGTAATGCTTTTAACACAGTCGATTTCGATATCTTACTCGGTATACTCTGCTCTCTTTACATATCTCCAACAGCAATTGATTGGTTTCGTAGTTACCTGTGTGGCCGCCGACAACGTATTTGCATTGAAGGTTCGTCATCTTCATGGTGCAATACCTCTGCTGGCGTACCACAGGGGGGCGTTCTATCTCCTCTTCTTTTCGCCATTTTTATAAATTCTATTTCCAATAAAGTTCTCTCATCCTACCATCTTTATGCTGACGACCTGCAAATTTATTCACAGGCTCCCGTAGACGAATTGTCTGAGGCAGTGAATTTGGTGAATAAGGATTTGGCACGTATTTCTCAATGAAGTTTGGCTCATTGTTTGAAGGTTAACCCTGCAAAGACTCAAGTCATTGTTGTCGGCAGCCCTAGGCTGCGTTCAAGAATTGACTGGACGAAGCTTCCTCACATTGTTTTTGATGGTGCCACAATTCCATATAGCGATGTGGTAAAAGACCTGGGAATTTACATTGACAAGTACTTGTCCTGGGTTCCCCAGTTGCAAGAAGTGGGCCGCAAATTGTTTGCGTCTGCGGGGTCTTTACGCAGATTGCGCAATTTTCTCCCAACTGCCACTAAAACTGCGCTTGCTCAATCTCGTCTTCTCCCAATCCTCGACTATGCTGATGCTTGTTATCCAGATCTCACTGTAGTGCAGCAGCTAGATAAGCTTGAGCGACTCCAAAATTTTTGTATCAGATTTATATTTGGTTTGCGCAAATATGATCATGTCTCAGAGTTTCGCGTTCAACTCAAGTGGTTGCCTATCCGCCTTCGCCGGAATGCGCATATTTTGTCCCTTTTCTACAGTATTCTGTTTAATCCCGCTACACCCTCCTATCTTAAACAACGTTTCAAGTTCCTAAATGACACTCATAGCAGACGCGACTTTTGATGCCAGCACATTCCACCAAATTTTATGACCAGTCCTTCACGGTCCAGGCTGTCGGTTTATGGAACGAATTGCTGGTGTCGGTAAGACAAGCACAGTCGCTCGTTGCTTTTAAAAGCTTAGTTACAAACCATTTTCAGTCTCTGTAATTGCATTCAGTCAAAATTTGTCACCATTCTAGTTTTATTTTTGCCATATAATATTAAAAATACAAATATCTATATATATATATTTATTTATGTATTATATTTATATTATACATGTATATGTACATATATGAAGTGATAACTTAACTTTTGTTATTTAACATTTTTGTGTAATAAGTACACCAGTGACTACCCCCTTTTTTTTTTCTTTTTTTTATTCCGTAATGTCCATCCGAAGGTTGTCTGGAAGATATCGCTATCAGCGATAAGACCGCCGTTGTAACCATAAGATTAGCAGTTTTGTAAGCCCGTTATTTTTCATTTTTGGTGAACAATAAAGTTTTATTCTATTCTATTAATATTATTTAAAAGAAAATATATTAAAAAAAAAATGTAAAACATTTAAATTGATTGCAGGGTATGGCCTCGAACTAGCGCAGTGGCTGAAAAACTCTGGAGTGCCGAACAACCTCATTTTGAAAAGCAGGCAGGTTTTGTTGCACACCTAGTAAACCGTCGTTTAGAGGAGCACGCGTGTCGAATGAACCGCCGCGGAATCCATGCACAACCACCTAATGGACCTGGGTTTTGTGTTGGAGGAATCTAAATATATTTGTGACTTCCTAATGATTTTGAATTTTAAAGTGTAATGTTAATTAAAACAAAGTATATATATATATATTAAATAAACATCTGTGTTTTATTTCACTCAGTGTGGTGGTGACGTATCAATCAGTCGCCAATCAGTCTTAGAATTGGAAAGAAAATAGAACTTATTATATATTTATTTATTTATGAAGTATGGAACACTTACAGCTCTCTCGGCACGAACACTTACGGCTCTCAGACAAAAAGAGCCTCATTATCTGATGAGGCTCTTGTTGTCCAAAAGAGCCTCGACCAATATCTATTGGTCGAGGCTCTTGGCAATTAGGCAATTGGCTGATACGCCTATCGGAACACTGATCGCCGAGTCCACATCCCACATGTCGACAACCTAAAATTTGCTGTCCAGTATTTAGAGTACTTTCCCTCCAGATGAAGTTAAAAAATTCCATCCTGTATACTCGACTGGCAGATAACTGCAACCGCTAGAATATTCTGGCTGTTTACATATTTTTTTAACAATTGAAACAATTTTCCCTCAAAATCTAAACAGGTTATGAATTATTATCCCGATAACAACTTTGCTATCGTCTGGAACATATTTGCAGCACTGAAAATTGGTTGGTAAGTTTTTTTTACAAATAAACATAATGTACTACATATTAAAAAACCGATCAAGTGCGTGTCGGGCCACGCGCAGTGTAGGGTTCCGTAGTTTTTATAACAGCCAAGTGCGGGTCGTATTCGCTGACTGATAGTTTCGTACCATCATCATCATCATTTCAGCCGAAAGACGTCCACTGCTGGACAAAGGCCTCCCACAACGCCGCATTGACATAAGGGGGGTTTTGCCATAATCAGGCAAGCGGGTTGGCGATCGCAGTACAGTTGTTACAAAAGCACAGAAAATGCTGCTGCCCATTCTCTGGCAAGTTTCTTTTTTTTCTGGTAAGGTTTCGTACCATGCTCTAACTAAAAGCCAAACATGACTACTCAGTTGCATGTCCACTCATACAAATATAGTATGAGTGGACATTTAACTACCTACCTACCTAATTTGATTTCCTATACAAACAACAACAACAGAAACTGTTTTTTTTATAAAAATTATTTAGGAATGAAACATTAGCGCGATACAACTGACTCTTAGCGCCATCTATCGACATTTCTATGGAGTTGTTCGAAATTTTCGAGTCAAATACGATTGGTCGACTATTACTGGTAAACTTGTAAAGCCCACTTAAGTGTGATAGTTTTCCTTTAAACTTCGTTATATATAAGTACTACTGCCGTGACATTTGTATTTCTAACTACAACCGTTTAGTTTGTAGAAGGGGGCACTCTTGACTGTAACGAAAATGGGTACTTTAAAGCTTGATAAGTCACGAACGGGTTACTTAATCAAAAAACAGTTTTCCCAAACCCCTAATATTTTTTAAAGACCTATCCAACGTTATACCACACTACGGGAAGGACGAAAAAAAAATTATCATCTTCACTTTACATATAGGGGAGGTACCCAAAATCATCGTTTTTTTTTCAAAATTTTATTTTACCTCTTTTTCGGCGTCTTTAACGTGTATACTCATGCCAAATTACAACTTTCTAGTACTAACAGTTTTTGAGCTAAACCGCGGACAGACAGACAGCCAGACGGACATGGCGAAACTATAAGGGTTCCTGGTTGACTACGAAACCCTTAAAATTATGTGAGAGTTGACAAATAACATTTTCAAAAATATCACGGTTGACGACGCAACCGCGAGATGCCTGCCTGCCAGAGCGGTACTTTATTAACTGACTGATAATAAAACACAATTAAAAAAAAAATCGTTTTGTTGGAAACGGGTTAGTCAGATGGAATGAATCAAAGATGGCAGCTGCGAAAAGTAGCGAAATTTTCGTCTCTAAAGGATTTGGGCGTCAATTCGTCAATATTCATTCTACTTTATTCGAGTCCATGAGCTTTCGAACCTGTGAGGCAGTGGAAAAATAATTCGCAACAGCGTGTGTCGCAACAGCGGCGTTCGAAACAACATAGGGGACCCTTATCTGGGAAACAGACATATCTTGTGGGGTCCGTGAGTCGATATATAGGGTGTTTGGTGCATCGTTTGCCAAATCGAATAGGCCGACAGAAGGGGTCATTTGCTATCTCTTTACGCCCTATAACTCTTTTCTTGCCACACCGAATTTTTGTAACAACTTTTTTATTTAAATTTAAAAAATAAACAAAATTCAGCAATTAAGGTCAAATACAAAAATAAAAACAACTTTTGGGGACCTCATGTTATAAATTGATTTTTGAATGTACAGTTCATGCGAATTATGAAACAGTTTCGTATTATCGTTGTATCATTCGACTACGTCCTGTTCCTCTTCGAGTTTGTTACACCCGTGAAGAAAAATTTGGCACTTTGCACAGCCGCCATATTTGATTATGACGATATTGACATTGATGAGACGCCCAAATCCTTTAGAGACGAAAATTTCGCTACTTTTCCCAGCTGCCATCTTTGATTTCGATTTTGAACCTATATTCGATTAGAGCGCCACATGACACACATTACCACAAAAATGACACCCATGACAAAACGTTCGCCACTTTGTGCAGACTCCATCTTTGACACTTTTTTTTACCCCAAATTCGTATAGACCGCCCTCGATTACCACAAAAATGATACCCGACGTAAAATTCGCTACTTTTTCAGCCACCATATTTCCGTTACCGCCACCATATTTAGTTTTCAACTCATCGTAAGGAATGTTATTTCCCACAAAAATTCATTCGCACTACCGTCTTTCGCGCATGTGCAAAAAAAATAGATAGACTTAACCCTTCTTTTCTTTGCAGTCGGTAAAATCATTAAGTAAAGCAGCCTGCATGACATGAAATGAGCGCGATAGCATGATTGTGCGAGTGAGAAGTCCGAAAAACAATTATTTTAAGTACTATTTTCTTATCAATCTTAGGCCATAAAAATACTCATTAGAAAAATGTAAATTAGCCCGGTCTGTCATACGGATTGTACGGGTTACTAATTTCGCCGCGAAAATGTTGTGGCTTCTTCTATTTTTTAACGCAGTTGGCTTATTTTTTGTAGCCAGTGTGGAACCAATGAAACCTGGTCCAGCATTCCCATCGACGAAAGGGGAAGTCTGGCCAAAACCTCAACAGCAAACAAAAGAACAGACTTATTTTAAACTATCACCCTCTGTTTTTAAGTTTACGGTAAGTGCAAAAATTAGCCTTTATGCCTTAAAATGTATGCCAGAAGCCAGCCCTATAAATATGAAATAATTTAAAGTCAAATGAGGATCAAGGAAAATCAAGATGAGGCTCTTTTTAAAAATACCACTAATTTAGGATAGGTGTCGATATGACTGTTGTCTTTTTTCATCTTTTTATTGAATACGTACTCCATAAAGTGCTTGATTTCTTGGTCTCGGATAATTCAGTAAAATATGCCAGCAAAACGTTTTCTGAGAAAGTTTTGGCTCCTTTAGCTAGTGGCCACGTGTTACACATATCGTACTGTTTCAAATATTTCTCGCGTGATTGTTGAGGGAGAAAGCTCATTTGCGCATGCGTTATTAACAGTTTCAGTCAATTCTGTTGGCGGCAAATAAACTTCCTCGTCGCTAGAATCACTCATTTAGGTTTTTCACTTGTTTTCAAGTTTCTTGTTTTTACATAAGGTTTTAACATTATGACGTGAAAAGAAAATAGCGCGCGCAAAGCAAATAAAAAGAAAAAGTAGGTAAACCAAGAAGTTTCCGAGTCTGAGTTTTTAACAAATTAAAAAAGGTTATGATAAATTCGGCACCATGGAGGTAAAAATAAATAGGTTTTTAAATGATTTTTTGAATTCACAAACTTAGTGCACACGATGTTCTAAATTCAATTTACTTTATCCTCTAGCGGATAACAACGGCTTTTGCACTCAGATATCAAAGAGCAAAAATACTCTTTTCACTTCAGTAGCTCAAACATGTAGGTTTTGCTGCCTGAAATAAGTGAGCAAAATGCGATTTTGCTGACTGAGTGAGACCAAGTAACTTTTTAATTATTTTTTTAGAAAGCCGCGAATATCTTATTTAGCCTTGGGTTAATCATACAATTCGAAACATTCACACTCTATTTCTTTCCCGCCATTAGAAAGAGAGAGAGACACAAAGACCACCCCTTTCGAAGTGCCTATTTTGAAATCGACGTCAAAGACAAACACGTTCGGAATTTAGTACTAACATTTAGTAATAACTAAAGAAATTTAGCAAAAAGATAATTATATCTTTTAATGTAATTTATTGAATTTTTAACTTATTGTTGTATTTAAACGAAAATAAGTATTTACTGCAAATAAAACTAATATTTAACCTTTAAATATTTATTTCTAGTTCAAATAATGTTACGTAATATATTTTGAATAATAAAATATCATGGGTGCTATTTCCGAACACGCCATAATTTAAATAAAAGAGCAGGAATAAAATTTGGTGGCTGGCGTAAAGAGTTGAATAAGTTAAAAAATATTAAAATAATCGTAAAATATGAGTGAAACTAGCGACGAGAACAGTACCTCTACCTACAATGTTAATTATTTAGATTCACAATAAATAGTTATTTCAATCTATTCCTGTTTATTATTTTATCTCCTAAAGTGTTCTTGCTGCTGAAGTGAAAAGTTATGTGTGTTACACGAGAGCAAAGTTTTATGCATCTCGTGCCTTTGAATCCCTCGCCACACTCAGGACTCAACTTTAGAATAACTCGCTACGCTCGTGATTCAATCGTTGAATCCTTCGCTTGCTCAGGATTCAAAATCAGCACTCGAAGCAAAAAAAGGCTTTGCTCTCTTGTTGCACAAATAACTATTCCGAGATGGAGGGATGAAAACGGATATTGTATTGTTGTTGTTGTATTGTAAAGGTCGCATTCTTGTAGATAGCAAGAGAGCAATAGAAAAAAAAGGAAGAAAAATGAAAAACAATGTAGGAAAATCAAGCTTGTATTGGCTTCAGGCAAATAAGTAGAGTAGTGGTGATAGCTAGATCTGAGGCCTAGGAAAGGCTTCATCTCTCGATGGTTTTGAAGGTCAAAAACAGCTATTTATTATTGTAAAACCTAGACAAACGGGTGCTAGAGGTGCTTATAAAATGTATAAAAATGGAAAGGGAAAGGTTTTTTTGGAATTAAAGCGTTGGCAGAAATGCTTTGAAAAATAATATATATAGAGAATGCTTGGAGTGCTTTGGAGGTTAACGACAACAATTTTTTTATATTCTTAGTGAATTGTCTACATATGTGAGGGAAAGAGAGATATATTCAGAGATTTATTTCATATGCTGTCCCGTCAATAAAGCTGTGGAACGCGCTACCCCTCGGTATTAAAAAATCTGAAAGCAAATTAATTTTTATTAAAAGAAAAGTTCGTAACCATTATTTAAATCAGACGAAGTAGCTCGCAGTTAGAAGTCTAGTCACAGTAATTATTATTAGTTTTCTCGTTTTTTATTTTGGTATTTGTTAAAATATTTATTAGTATATTTGTGTATTAGTATCTATGTAATTTATAGAAAATTTCGAAATTAATTAAACATTTTTAGATATTGTTTTTGTACCCTATCACAATGTTGTCCTTTTTAACCCAATGGTTGACTGGTTCAGAATGCCTTGTGGCATTAAGTCCGCCTATGTACCACTATTGTACATGAAGTTTGAATAAATAATATATACCACAGTGTTAGTCACACGACGTAGCTGGCATGCTTGGCTTGGCATGGTATATCAACACTTAAAATGATTTACTTTTGTGTTTTATTACCGATGAAAATAACAAACATTTATTTTGTCAAGATTTCTTTTTCGATTTATCGCTACCAGTTGCGACTAATTTTCAAAGGTTTCTTTATATTATATGATTAAATACGGGTTGAACCGGGTCAAATATGCCCAGTGACTTTTGTAAATAGGAACGCTTTATTATCTACAACTACAATGATATCATTATGTATGAAAATATACCTACTAAAGGTAACTACACTCTTTTGCAAAAAAACTGGCACCTAAGGAAAATTACTTTTTAAGATCGATTTGGGTTAATTAAATGAAATATAATTGTTTGACGTACGCTGTATAATTATAATCGTGTAAATTAATACGCATGAAGTGAATTTTCGCGAAATAAAAAAAAATGTATGAATTCATTAAAACCGATGTACACGGCCAAACAAGAAGAAGTGGTCGGCAATAAAGACAAGAAGATTTTTAAGTTTTTTTTATTTAATTATAGTTACTAATGTAAAAGTCTAATAACGAGTGTAACCTCATCTTCCCAAAATCACAGCTTGAATCCTTCTGGGCATGCTTTCCACGATGTTTTTAATAACGTTTTGAGGAATTCGTTCCCACTCTTCTGCAATGACTCTTTTTAGTTCCCTGATGTTTTGTGGAGCAGGTTTCACTGATCTTACACGTCTCTTTAGAACATCCCAGACATGCTCAATTGGATTGAGGTCAGGACTTCGAGCTGGCCAATCTAAACGAAGGATGCCAACTTCTTGCATGTACACTTCCACATCGCCAGAACGGTGCGGGCGAGAATTGTCGTCCATATAAATTTTTAGTTTGCAAAAAAAAAACCGACTTCAAAAAACCCTAAACGCACTAAAAAGGTAAAAATAATACTATAACCTACCTATATTAATAAACCTTACCTAACCGACGATTAACCTATAAAAAAATTAATAATTCTTTGGAGTCGGTGCCCAGCAATATAATTTGAATTAATTAATGAATTAATATTTAGAAGCTGTAAGATGTTTTGTTTTTTCTGGCCTTAGTCTATATATAGTCATTTAATATACGATTATATTGCTTGGCACCGACTCCAAAGAATTTTTTTTTTTTTTATAGGTTAATCGTCAGTTAGGTAAGGTTTATTAATAGTAGGTTATAGTATTATTTTTACCTTTTTAGTGCGTTTAGGGTTTTTTGAAGTCGGTTTTTTTTTGAAAAAAAGAAATTTATTTGTTAATTTAAGTGACATATTTTTAATCTAATAATAAAATATGGAATAGTAAAGATGCTTCTCGTATGAGAAAACGGCGTCGAATTGAAACTGAGAAAAAGGACAACGATTAAAAGAAATTAGGGAAAGAAATGATCAACGCATTTTTTTGAATAAGAACCCTGATCACCGCGAAAACAGACTGTCAAAGCAGAGGACCTACATGTTACGTAGGTTGAATAAGGAAAGTCAAGTCTGTGGTACACCTGGAAAATGCATACCGTTTCAATTCCAACAAGCCCAAACACAGCTAATATACATTGTCTTATTATGGAGTTACGGTGCCTGTCTCTTGGCTTCATCATCAGATCTGATAGTAGAATGGTTCTTATTGAACACAAATGCTTCACTTGTTGTAGAAAATACTAAAATCGCAGTACGTTTTCCTATAAAATTTGAAGAGTTTCCTCGATTTCGCCAAGATTCCATCATAAGATCCCTTGACTTGGTAACTATGGGACCAAATGGAATGCATAGGCTTTGGAATGAAAAAATAATTTTCCAAATCGGTTCGTGAATGACTGAGTTATGCGCGAACAAAAAAACGCAATGCAGAGTAAACGAAAAGTTAGAATATTTAGATTTTTGTTGATTTTTTCAAAACCGCTTGTCTGATTTCGATAAAATTTTCATGGGACCATTTGGGAAGTATACGCTCTCCAACAAAAAAGAATTTTTCGAATCGGTTGGCAAGCGACAGAGTTAAGCGAGAGCAAACAACAAAAAAAATACATACATCCGAATTGAGAACCACCTCCTTTTTTAGAAGTCGGTTAAAAAATGGAATCTTCCCCAAGTGCAGTCAATGCGGGTTATGCATATGAAATTAGGACTTCTATTATGTACCGGTGTGCATTTAATTTTCCATTTTCTCTGAAAACTAGCTCCGTACGCTGTGTCGAATGAATTGCTGCCCAAAACATAACGGAGCTTCCGCCATAAGGAGTGATTTCTTCGAAACACACTTCCGCATAGCGTTACCGTGGTCTTCGCAGCACTCACCGGCGTCGGTCCTCTGCGCACAAAGAGATTCTAGCTTCATCGGAAAACAATACTTTATTCCAGTCCTCCAGAGTCCATGAAGCGCAGTTTCGAGCAAACTGAAGTCGGGCAACACAGTGCTCACGGAGTAATTTAGGGCCCCGAGCCGGGCGGTAACTGCTGATATTGGTGGCCAAAAGCCTCCTCCTGACCGTCCACAAACTAACTTCTACTCCTCTTACTTCTTCAGGGCTCTTCTTCAGGTCCACACTTGACGCTTTACGATTCCGCAACGCCTCACCAACTCACCAAAAAGCGTCATCTCTTGGTTCTGTGAATCGTTTTCTTGATACCGTTGCAAAATCTTCTGGACAGTTGAAAGACTCACATTTAGCCGCTGAGACATGTAAGTTTGCGGACAACCTTCTTTAAGTAGGGTTATAGTTTTACCGGCCCTTATCCCTTTATAACTCACTAGCTGTCCCGCGCAACTTCGTATGCGTCACACTCTCCCCGATTTTGACACATTATTAATTACTGCTCCGCTCCTATTTGTCGTAGCGTAATGATATATAGCCTATAGCCTTTCTCGATAAATGGGCTATCTAACACTGAAAGAATTTTTCAATTCGGATCAGTAGTTCCTGAGATTCAAACAAACAAACTCTTCAGCTTTATAATATTAAGTATACATAATCGTTGAAATCGAATGATGCAAAGGGCAAATTTGTCTTAAATGAAATATTTGTGATGAGAAACATCACGACTCTGTAGTAAGCGCGCTTAGGTGTGGGTAGACTGGTAAGTAGGTCGCTTGATGCCTCCTTTGGCGCGCTTTCGATTCAATTTGGTTTGTATTCATACTAATGACTAAAATCGACTCCGACATATAAATTTTAGGAAACCAAGTAATTCTTATTAGTATTACAATTGACTTGCCAATAAATTGTCAAATTAATAAAACCTCTTATTTGTTTTTCTTCATTGAAGTAGAGAAAAAATCTTAAGTGCCCGTTTTTTTTGCAAAAAAGTTTATATGTCCCGCGCAACTTCGTCTGCGTCACATTTTCCCCATTTTCGCAAAATTTTTCATTGCTGCTCCACCTCTATTGGTCGTAGCGTAATGATCATAGATCGGAGTAGGTAGATTGAATTGGGGTCATTGATCCGAAATGTTTATATTAATATGGACATTCCTCCGGAATTGGTTGATTTGATTGAAAGTTGTGGCCATAAAAAGACAAAAAAAAATACTTCGTTCGGAATTCGATTGTTTTTATTATTCAACAGTTAAATAATAAATTGATTTAGTGTTGATACCTTCTACTACCAACATTAACAATATTTAATTGAATCCGGAAATACCGGAATTACTTTCCGGAAAAATGGCTTATCCATGTTATTCTTTCTGTGTGCATTGATGATACAAGTACCAAAAATAATTCTACCTACTCCGATCTATGGTGATGATATATAGCCTATAGCCTTTCTCGATAAATGGGTTACCTAACACTGAAAGAATTTTTCAAATCGGACCAGCAGCTTCTGAGATTAGCGCGTTCGATCAAACAAACAAACTCTTCAGCTTTATTATTAGTTTATAAATATACAGATATTTATTTAATAAGAAAGAATCCCAATAGAATATGAGTAGATACAATTGGGTACATTCAAACATGGCTAAAAATATTACAATAGGTTTTAATATTAGGTTAATTAATATTGATTAAAAACAAGGAAAACAATTTAAAACCTCCCACAATTAACATCGTACCTACGACGTATGTATGTGTAAGTATGTTAATCACTAAATCCCAAAAATTCAACAGGAAAAAGGGAAGACATGCGACATTTTAAAAAATGCCATAGATCGGTACACTGCCGTGCTGAGGAACACCCACCACATAACACTGATTCATGGGACGCATGGGGAGTCTCACTCTGTAGACACGAGCCCTGACTTCAAGGGGACGCTGGAGGAACTGCAAATAGACCTCAGTAGACCATGCGAAGCCTACCCACAATTGGATATGGATGAGAAATGTAGGTTTAATTTTTCATCTTCTCATGTTAAATTTGGTACTCCATTTCTTCTCCTAAAATTGTTTGTCCGAAAATCATTATCCATAACACGTTTGCTATTAACTTCAGTAACCATAATGTTCAAAATCCCGAAATTTTGTTTAAAATAATTTTCTTTAGTTCTAAAAGTATTCTGTCATAATATCGAGTATTATAATAATTGATTCTCCTAATTTTACGTGACCTAAAAGTCATATGTCCTAAGTATTATGTTAAATAATGTGTATTATTCCGAATGTTCATTTACAAAATTTTATTAGTCCTAAAACATTTGCTTAAAATTAGATTTTAGTGACAGAAACGAATCGCTGTAAATCCGACTCCACGCACTCTTGTCTGCTCCTACCCCTACAGTGTAATTTAAAATCGCGTAGGCGCGGAGGGGCGATGCGGCCCGCGAGTTGAGGAGCAGGTCAAGCCGAAGCTGCGGTGGTGAGCGTTAAACCCATCTGCGACGATAAACTCGCATGGGACCGCCGGAACCCCGCAGCGCCGGAGCCGTGGCAGAAACCATGCCTGTTGCATGTTGCATGCTTGCTTGCATGCTGTATGCTGCGTGCTTGCTTGCATGTTGCGTGCTGCGTGCTTGCATGCTGCATGCTGTTTGCATGCTGCATGCTTGCTTGCATGCTGCATGTTTGCTTGTTTACAAAAACTACATGTTCACAATCAACTGCTTTATTGAGTACATGTATAATATACTTATTTATTAAAAAAAAAAAATAGAAGTTGGAAGCAGGCAGGACCCATTCGTTTGACTAACTATTAAAAATGGAATGAATTCCACCTGCTTCCAAATTTTATTTTATGTATTTTAAATGATTGTGCTTGTTTTCAGCTTTTCAAATTTTGTCCCGCAATCTGGTTCCATCTTTTTATTTTAGTAACGTATTGTAGTAACTTTTTTTTTAAAGTAAAGTAAAGTAAAGTAAAATCACGCAACGCAGTAAGTTTATCACGCTCTCTACGTTTTGTGATTTCAAAAAACCTTTCAACAAATAAGAAAGATTTATTTTTGTAACCACCTTTTAAAGCCTCAAAATGAAGGGCTTTAAAAGGTGGTTACAAAAATAAATCTTTGGTCTAATAAATCTTAGGTGGTACCTCATCCTATGGCTTTGGAAGTAAAAAAATTCAAACCCCACAATATGGCGCCCAAAATCCCAAATGAAAATGGCATCCATTTAAATAAATTACTTCAAAATTTGATCGAAGACTCAGTATTGCAGCTTTTTCGAAATCTAACACACATACTTTTGATGCAAGATTAATACCATAATAATAGATTTCGTAAACAGTAAACGACTAAATGAATATTACGCCAACTAAAACATTCTGCTACTTGAAAGTTGTCATTTTAAAAAAGCAGACCAAAGGTACAATTGGTAACTGTGAGGTTGTGGAATAAAACAAAATTATATGTTTAGTTGGCAAATGATTATTCGGTGAAATAAAATTCTGCGAAACGTTGGGTGGCAAGTGAAAATCTGGCAAATAATTTTCTGCGAAAAGGCAGAGAACCAATATTGATACCATCTTTATGGTTAACACCCCGATTCAAGGCAATCCGACACGGATGGGTTATATTAGGTTAAAGGGTTAAGGTTATGGGACTGCCGGAGCCCCGCAGCGCCGGAGCCCCGCAGCACCGGATCCGTGACAGAAACCATGCCTGCTGCATGTTGCATGCTTCCTTGCATGCTGCATACTTGCT
Organism: Cerastis rubricosa; assembly: GCA_949152445.1. Classification (NCBI taxonomy): domain Eukaryota; kingdom Metazoa; phylum Arthropoda; class Insecta; order Lepidoptera; family Noctuidae; genus Cerastis; species Cerastis rubricosa. The sequence goes on from OX424539.1 coordinate 15,552,949, forward strand.
TGCATGCTGCATGCTTGAAAGACAATGTTGTAATGCTGAAATTTTGCTTTGTGTTTTTTACTAGGCGTTTTATCATATTATACTAAATAGGTTTTATGTCTTTTGAGTTGTATATCAAACGATTTTATATTCAATGTATGTTATGCGTATAAAAATTAATTATTTTAAAATTATATCAATCGTTTATTATATTAACTGATAATTATATCGAATAAAATTATAGATTCAGTTGTTATATCTTGTAAATATTAGAGATTTTGTAATTATATCATATATTACTTATCCCTCAAGAGTCTTTCGCTTGGCAGCTGGATCAAGGGCTTGATTCAGAAAGCAGTACTTCTGGACACGGCACTATTGTTAGGAGGTTCCTCTCTCAAGAGTCCTGACCACCGGTAGCCAGACCCTGTTCCCGATGCCGGTGGGCTACCTACTATTTTTATATTTTTAAATGTATTTTATATAATGTTGTAAAAATATTTAAAAAAATATAAATAATATGAATTTAAATGAATAAACGAAATGATACTAGATAGTAGCTATATCAGATGGCGGAACGTGAGAGGGAGAGAACCTCAGCCGCCGCGGAAGACGCCCCAGGCGTCGGGTAGCAACCAGTGGCCCCCGGCCACCGTAGGCGCAGGCCTGTGGACGATGAGTAATGGGCTAGCTCACCGTCTGTCCGTCTTATGACGACAGGCCGTGCCGACGGTGCGTTCGTATTCCACGCGCGCCTCTAGAAGATGTCAGCATATCGGAAGGGGTCCGAGAGGGCCGATGACTGCCTGGGCTGCGGGAATGCTCGAAAGAGATACCGTGGCCCTAGAACACAAAGGGCTAAGAAGGAACATGGATGGGTTTTAGTCAGTCAAGTCTGACACTCCCTTCCGCTCCGCCCAGAGCGGGAGGGGGGTCATTTGATGATTTCCAATCTGAAAAAAAAGCTGTATCTCATAAATAACCCTATAAAAACAACATACGTGGGACACTCAGAAAGTTTTGCGAAACTAAAAAAAATTGTTCTATACGTACATATATTTTTATTAAATCTTTTCAAAGTACTTTCCACCAGCCTCTATACAAAGATTCATGCGCCTAAACCAGTTTTCAAAACACTTTTTCCAGTCCGCCGCAGACACCTCGTTTACAGCCTGCTCGAACCCAGCCAGCGCATCTTCCGGCGACGAAAATTGTATCCCTTTGAGCTGATTTTTTATTTTTGGGAATAAAAAGAAGTCACACGGTGCTAGATCAGGGCTGTAAGGAGGGTGACCCAGGAGTTTGACTGGCGTGCTGTCCAGGAAGTCCCTCGTTTTGAGTGCGGTGTGCGCAGGTGCATTGTCGTGGTGGAGCAGTAGCCCGCGGAGCCCTGTGTTTGGTCGCTTGTTGCTTATAACAGAGAAAACTTCTGGCAAACATTTGGAAGTATACCATTCGGCATTAATGCTTCTTTGATCCCGTAAGGGAATTGATACCAAGTGGCCAGTCAAATTAAAAAAGCTAGCGATCAAAATCTTACCCCCGCTTCTAGATCGCTTCACTTTGGTAGGCGTTGGCTCATTTTGAAACACCCAAACAGTCGACTGGCGCTTGGTTTCTGGGTCGTATTGATAAATCCAGGACTCATCACCTGTAACGATGTCGTAAACACGCCGAGACGAGCCTGCTTCAAATTTGTTAAGCATATCACGGCACCATTCCACCCGGGCCTGCTTCTGAGCATCGGTGAGGTTGTGCGGCACCCAGCGTGATACTATCCTCCTCACGCGAAGATGGCTGTGTAGAATCTCGTGAACGCTTCCCGATCCAATCTTCAATATGTGTTGAATCTCCTGATATGTAATTCGCCTATTGTCTTGGATTAAATTTTTCACTGCTAGCACGTTTTCTTCGGTAACAGCCGTCAAAGGGCGACCGCTTCTTTCGTCATCCCCCAAAGTTGGTCGACCGCGCTTGAATTCGTTATACCAACGATACACGGTTGCCTTGGAAGGGCCTTCATCCATGAATGCCATTTGAAGTCTATCGTACGATTCATCCGGTTTCAGGCGACACTTGAAATCGTATAAAATCATAGCTCTAAAATGTTCCCGGCGCAGATCCATATTTCAGTGAGACACAATACTTTGAATTAACTCGCAAAAAATGTGGAGGGAAATTTTGAAATTGGAACTTACTTATTTTTACTTATAAATAATCATATTTTCGAAAAACATAATAACTGGCCAGTCTCCCATATATAAAAACTTTTTTTCGCAATACTTTCTGAGGGGCCTGGTAATTTAATCAAACAAATATGTATAATAAACAATAAATTACATACATACGAGCACTGTCCCTAATAATTTGGCCTATACAGGTCATACACATTTCCCGCCTTTCGGGCTTCGACGCAGTCGGGTAAAAATCCAGATCCATTAAAAGTCTTACTGCCAAGCAATGCCTTCAAGCCTGGCCTTTCTACATTCCATGAACCTATTACATTATTGATTTAATAACTTATCTAATGTCAAAAAAGGAATTTTTCAGACATACTTAACGTTTCTGCGGTTTCGACACTCAAAAGTGATTCAATATGGGGCATTCTGAGGGGTATGGAGACTTTCGCGCATTTGTTCTATTTTTCAGATGGATATAAAGTAAGTTATTTTGTGTGACTACGGTATTAACAAGAATTTCCATGACAAATGGAAGTTTTAACTGTATTTGCTGATTACAGGACGTACTCATCAACACGACGCAAATCGTGGACTTCCCGAGATACACGCATCGTGGACTCCTGATCGACACATCCAGACATTATCACACAGTATCGAACATTCTCAGAACATTAGATGCGATGGAAATGAACAAGATGAACGTTCTGCACTGGCACATTGTGGATGACCAAAGTTTCCCGTATCAGAGCGAGACATTCCCGCAGCTAAGGTTTCCAAAAAATAATTGTCTTATGAGTAGAATTGAAACTTATGGTCGGCGGATGCTTCATTTCGACGGAGGATGACTTGACTTTCCAACTTGTACCACATATACGTACTCATTATGTAGCAGTACCTAATAATTTAACTGCGCAAAGCGCAGATCGAGAGTTCTTCGTTGAGATTGTTTGCTCCAATCGTTTAAATTGGCACTAATTATTCCTGCCTGGATGGAGGGCTGTAACCTAATGTAACAAAACCCATTTAGTTAGAGACTTTACATTTGTTGGCTGTACACTTTGCGTGGATATTAATTATCACAAAACTGTTTACAGCGAGCAAGGCGCTTTCGACCCTTCAATGATCTACACAAAGACGAACATAAACCAGATTGTTACCTATGCGAGAGACAGGGGAATAAGAGTCATTCCTGAATTCGATGTTCCTGGTAAGCACGACCCAGAGCAAAGATATAAGTACAGAGTAACAGACAGATAAGTGATAGGTCAAGACATCCTGATAAAACTTTGACAATTCAGGTTTTCACGTTAATAAAGTATTGACGTAATCTTCTCTATTTGAGAATAGACTTTTTCGCTCCAGAGTGGGATAATTATAGCTTAGGTATACATACAGGCCGGTTTTTATGACCGGTGTCACGCTTTACTTACAGTACCTCCCTAAAGTAAGTAAAACATCGTCTCATTCTAGTGAAATCAAATACTAACTTAATAACGGCATTCTTATCTGTCAACGCTTGAGATTGTGGGTCCTCTCAAGTTGACATTAGATAAACAATACATTAACCGATAGAAGAAAACTGTTGAATAGTTAGTAAAACATCAACAACAACAACATCAACAACGGATATAGACGCCATAGTTAAATATAGCTTATGTATATTAACTTTTTTAGTATGCCACCCAAGGTCTATACCCAAGTTTGATTAATAAATTATTACCATGTATGCCAAGACTCTCCATTATCGTGAGATATTCAGTGTCATGAAATATTTCTGAGAGGCCGACGTGGGGATGCATCAAGATGTGGTCACGTTTTTATTTTATTTCAGTTAGCTGGCAAAAAAATAAAAAGATTAGCCCAATCTGGGTGATCTCGAATATTTTGTGGTTGAACAACTTCTCCGTCACTTGACTTACCACTTCAGTGTACGTAGTAAAAAAATAGTAGATTATGCACCGAGGGGCTAAAGTTGTGTCTTATGTCACGGGCGTCATTTTGAATCTCGAGCGCAATGAAGGATTCGGGATTTAACTCACGAGCAAAGCGAGGGAGTTAATACAAGAATCCTGAATGCAGCGAGGGATTCAAGCTAGCCCAAGGCAAAGACACCTTTAGCCCAGAGGAGGATACTCTACTTTTTACACCTACTGTGAGAAAATAATAGCCATAGTACGAAAAACAAATAAATTAACTAATGTTACAGCCAATTACTATTACGGTATTACGGCGCGGTACGGTATTTGTTATTATTAATGCCAGTTTTAATGTTAATCCATTCCTTTTAAAAAATGGTTCGTAGTTATCTAATTATTCTTACAATATTATGTCTTCGAAAACATGGCAACGATATGAAGAAGCAGTCGTTATGATTTTGTAGGAAATCGAGAATATCATCCACGTGTAGTAAGGTTATCGAGAATTCTAATAAGAATACTCTTTCTGGCACCAAAGGGTGTTTGTTAGTTTTCGCACAACTAACAAACACCCTTTGGTGCCAGAAAAGATTTCCCATCCTAAAAAAAAAAAAAAAGGGTGTTTGTTAGTACTATACTGCCAATTTAGCTGAGCATGTGAGATTCCAAATTCAAATCACATTATTGACCAGCGGGTCATAATGAAATCCAGTACAACATTATTGACCGGCTGTGCCCCCGGCCACTAATGACTCACTTTAGGTTAAGGTTGCTTGACATATAATTTGACAGTTTCGAGCAGGTGGTGTGAAAATTTTTTTTCACACCACCTGCTCGAAAATGTCAAATTGGCAGTATAGTACTAACAAACACCCTTTGGTGCCAGAAAGAGGAAAGCTATTCTCGATACCCTTACTACACGTGGATGATATTCTCGATTTCCTACAAAATCATAACGACTGCTTCTTCATATCGTTGCCATGTTTTCGAAGACATAATATTGTAAGAATAATTAGATAACTACGAACCATTTTTTAAAAGGAATGGATTAACATTAAAACTGGCATTAATAATAACAAATACCGTACCGCGCCGTAATACCGTAATAGTAATTGGCTGTAACATTAGTTAATTTATTTGTTTTTCGTACTATGGCTATTATTTTCTCACAGTAGGTGTAAAAAGTAGAGTATCCTCCTCTGGGCTAAAGGTATCTTTGCCTTGGGCTAGCTTGAATCCCTCGCTGCATTCAGGATTCTTGTATTAACTCCCTCGCTTTGCTCGTGAGTTAAATCCCGAATCCTTCATTGCGCTCGAGATTCAATATGACGCCCGTGACATAAGACACAACTTTAGCCCCTCGGTGCATAATCTACTATTATTATGTTATGCTGTATTCAAATAATAACTTTACTTTTAAAATTAGCCTAATCTGGATCATCTCTTTTCAGAATTACATTAGAAATATTATTGAATTAAATTAAAGTGAAAAGTAAAATACATTATCAAATTAGAATAAATGACTAAATGCCAAATTAAAATAAGATATTATTAATTAATTGGAGCTGGCTCGCACCAAGGAAGCACACCGCTTGCGCTTGGTGTTGTGGAAACAGTCGTTGCGCGCTTCCGCAAACATGCCCGAGGCACTGCAAAAACGAGGCAGCCCCAACACTGCGGACGCGGAGGGCATTGTAGCTAGCTTGTGTGTAGCGAGGCCACAAACTGGACGTGTATAAAGAAGTACAGAACGCCTTGAAAAAGGGTGATTTTAACTGGATTTCACCAAACCTGCAAACCTGCGGGCGACCATTGCATAATACTTTTAAGCAATTGTTTATACTAAGACTATATGGCCGTGGAGTCTGAAAATAAAAGTTTTTAATTATTTATATTTAACAGGACACACAAGATCTTGGGGCCTCGCATATCCAGGGATCCTGACAAAGTGCTATCAGTCCGACAACATTGTTGGTTTAGGACCAATGGATCCGACAAACAACGTAACGTACAAACTGATCGGTGATCTGTTCCGTGAAGTGCAGGAGCTGTTCCCAGATAAATACTTCCATCTGGGAGGCGATGAAGTTGATATGGACTGCTGGTGAGTTTTTATAGATTAAGAACATACATTATTTTTTCTTACTTTTTAGGTTTGAAGTCTTTAATATTGTTCTGTATAACTGGAAAAGACAGAGTGAACCGTTCCTAGTGATATAGGTATTTGCTGTAGTTTGTTTCCCGGTGCTGTGAATCGCTCCCCGATAACCAGTAGTTCTATGGTTCTTTTGGCCGCAGGACGTGGTGTTCCGTCGCTTCCGCGGACAACTTCCACTGGCCAGTCAGCACAAGTGAAGTGTAAACAAGTGAAGTGCTACTAACATAGTTTTAAGTCATATTTATTAACATGAGTTTTTGTAATTACTTTATTATATGTTAGTTTATAAGGTATTTATCTATGGGCCATTGCAGCCTGAAATAAATGATGTTATGTTATGTTACAACAAAATATTTATTCGTACTAACAAACCCAAAATAAATCTCAATTCTGTATGCCTACAATCGTTTTCAGGGAATCGAACCTTGAGATTCTAGAATTCATGAAACGGTACAATATGAGTCAGCCCAAAGAACTATACGCGTACTTCATGACAAATGTCTTTCCGCTGTTGGGACGGAAATCCAAACCCATGGTCTGGCAGGTATGATGTTAATCCAAGCATTTTAAACAAGTCGCTTTTTTGCTCCTTCCATTCTCTTGTCCAAATTTGCCCAATTTCGAAAACGTTCTCGGATGGCGGATCTGACTTAAATTTCGTTTCTTTGTTTAATAGTCACGTTCGGGTTTTCTCCTGCCATAAAAACAATAATTTTAATCCTAAAATATTTCAGGAAATTTTCGATGAAGGTGTACAACTGCCCAGCGATGTAATCGTGCAAGTTTGGAAAACGGTCGGACCTGAGGATATGGTTCGCGTAAGTATTTAGTCTAAAATTATAATAGAAGTTAACATGTACCCCAAGAGAAGGTAACATGATCTAAACAAAACTTGGGAAAGTTTGAGAACGACGAGCCGCTCAGCTTTCTCACATTATACGCAAACGAACATTTTCTTAATATAATCCAACAAAAGCATCCCACATATAATTAGGTATCATTTGTAATTGTTAGTGCGAAATTAGGTTTCACTGGCGTGTTATAACGGCTGTAAACAGCATCAGGCATAGGACCACTTTAAAATATTTTTGTTCAAAAACTAAGTCACATTGATTGCCCAGGTCCTGGCTGAGGGGTACAAAGTTATTTACTCCTCACCTTCTCTTAAGAACCAGTAGTTAGTGTTAAACTGCACAACACCGAAGACTTGCGGTATTTCTACGGGCATGATCCCTGGATGTTGTTAGGAACACAGTATTTTAACCCAGACGATTTTTTGGATGGCAAAGCTTGCATGTGGAATTCTGGAGTGAATTTGTCGATAACACAAACTTTATTTATCGGTAAGTGCTCTTAATTTGTTCTATGTTGGTATCGTCTACGTGTCACATTCGCAAAGTCCAACATGTTTTTAACGTTGTGATGTCCTTTGTTTCCTACTCAGCAGTCCGTCTTATGCGTTTTAGTTTAAGCCTTATTTAGCTATAAACATATATGAAATTAGCATCAATGAGCGCGAGACTCATCATCAACCTACAACATGCCACTGCTGGACATAGGTTTCTCCAATCGCACGCCAAAAAAACTCGATTCTCGGCAACTCTCTTCCAGTTGCTTCCAGTTTTACGGCAAATATGGCCGGCCCATTGCCATTTCAGCTTACTTATTCTGTGAGTTATGTCGACAAATTTTGGTTCTCTGTCGGATCACCTCGTCTGGATGCAAGAGAGTGTCTACGTTTAAGCCCCGTAAGTCATAACAGGTAGGACGCAATGATTGAAGACCTTAGTCTTTATGCTCTTTAGTTTACGCGACGAAGCTTCCCAAATGCTGCCCAGCCCAGCTGGATGCTTCTGTTAGCATCGCTCTCAAAGTTGTTCTTACCAAACTGCAGAGTTTGCCCGAGGTAAATATATTCTCGAACAACTTCCGACACCAGAGAACAGCCATTGACAATACCAGGTCTTGGGGTGACGTGTTCGTTGAAAATAACCTAAGCGTAAGACTGACGCTGGACAATGCCTTCTGGGTTCACTTTCCTCAGTCAGTTGTTAGAATGTGTTCATGGTTTTATGGTTCATCGTTCATCTTACGACAGGCCGTGTCGACGGCGCGTTTGTGTTCCACGCGCGCCTCAAGGAGATGTCAGCATTTTTTTTTTGTTTAAGCAGGCGTGGGAAATCCCCACGGACACCTCGACTATCTCACGACTTGTGAGACAGTCGAGGTAGTGCCGGACTCGAACAGGCTAAAACCACACTCCTGCCTCGCCAGTGTTCCTCTAACATGGTCAGAGCCCTTTGTTGCAGAGGTTTTTTTTTAACTTGAGAATCGGTGAATTTTAGGGGGCCGAGGAGACCACGCTCTTTTTATAAATGTTTTGACTGAAATATTTAATGCCTATTTATATTTTATTAACCTATACTGAATGTGTTTTACTTTAGTTGTTTTCCTGTTATTTTGCTATATTTTATATACTTTTAATTACTATGATTTGAACCTAATATACTACTATCTATTTTATTACTACCACTAATTACTTATTAAAAAATTATACTTATTAACTTTTTGCTAGTTATTTCTTTAATATCCTAATGCTATAATAATTATTATAGGGAAATAATAATGGTTCCGAAAAACAAATTAACCTCAAGCGATCTGTGGCCGACTATTAATGGCCCCGAGCACCGCAGTCTCTAAGTCGGTGTTTAGGTTGCGAGAGTTGCCTAAATTAAGTTTAACCTTATTTAGGCAAGCTCTCGCTTCAGCAGTACGACTGGGTTACACGGCCTCAGGGTCAGGATTATGCCCATGTTAATATGATGGTATTATAGTAGTTCGAAGGCTCGTTAATATTAAAAAACTATTCTTAATATGGTTTTCCTGTTTTTTGTGTGTTGTGACAAAAATCTAAGTAATTACTTTAGAAGTATGAGGAACAGGGTGTAAAGCCCAATCGCTACAATTACTACAAATAACTAATTTCCATCTTTACAGGTTTTGAAGGGCAACCACAAAGTTATCTACTCTGCATCATGGTATTTAGACTATCTATTGATGACTCGTGGTGACTGGAAAAAGTTCTACACAGTGGACCCCCGTCGAATGATCCCGAGACATTACAAGGAGTTAGACTTGAACAACATTCTGGGAGGCGAGGCTTCTATGTGGGGAGAGTCAGTCGATGATAGGAGTTTTATAAGCAGGTATATGTTAACTCAATCCATTGACACAATGTGTCATTAAAATATACCACAGATTACAATACCAAACCTTACCATAGTGAGAACCACTGTTCTAAAAATATAGAAATATAAAACAAAAATAATTCGGTAGCGGATTCTATGTCCACTCCACGTGAAATACTTGTGTATTAGCTACGTTGTTCGGGAATTAATTGGCACACTTTATCTAGGATTTCATTTCCTATTTTATATTATTATTTAAAAGAAAATATATTTTAAAATAATGTAAAACATTTAAATTGATTACAGGGTATGGCCTCGAACTAGCGCAGTGGCTGAAAAACTCTGGAGTGCCAAACAACCTCGTTATAAAAAGCAGGCAGGTTTTGTTGCACACCTAGTAAACCGTCGTTTAGAGGAGCACGCGTGTCGAATGAACCGCCGCGGAGTCCATGCACAACCACCTAAGGGACCCGGGTTTTGTGTTGGAGGAATCTAAATATATTTGTGACTTCCTAATGATTTTGAATTTTAAAATGTAATGTTAATTTCATCTGTGTTTTATTTCACTCAGTGTGGTGGTGACGTATGCCAATCAGTCTTAGAATTGGAAAGAAAATATAACTTATTATATATTTATTTATTTATGAAGTATGGAACACTTACAGCTCTCACGGCACGAACACTTACGGCTCTCAGACAACAAGAGCCTCATTATCTGATGAGGCTCTTGTTGTCCAAAAGAGCCTCCAACAATATCTCGAGGCTCTTGGCAATTAGGCAATTGGCTGATACGACTATCGGAACACTGATCGCCGAGTTCACATCCCACATGTCGACAACCTAAAATTTGCTGTCTCCAGTATTTAGAGTACTTTCCCTCCAGATGAAGTTGAAAAATTCCATCCTGTATACTCGACTGGCAGATAACTGCAACCGCCAGAATATTCTGGCTGTTTACATATTTTTTTAACAATTGAAACAATTTTCCCTCAAAATTTAAACAGGTTATGAATTACTATCCCGATACCAACTTTGCTATCGTCTGGAACATACTTGCAGCCCTCAAAATTGGTTGGTAAGTTTTTTTTTACAAATAAACATATGTACTACATATTAAAAATGATGTGAGAGTTGACAAATAACATTTTCAAAAATATCAGGGTTGACGACGCAACCGCGAGATCCTGCCTGCCAGAGCGGTACTTTATTAATTGACTGATAATAAATCATTTAAAAAAAAAAATGTTTTGTGGGCAACGGGTTAGTCAGATGGTTTGGTAGCTCTTGAAAAAAATCAAAAGCCCTTGAAATAAAATAAGTCAACGTTGCAATAAGAGATCTAGCATCTCTTACGAAAATTTGCAAGTTTGTCGTCATGGTACTCATAGTTATCGAAGGCGCGCTAAACGCATATGGGGTCAAAATAAAAATTAAAGATGGTGGCTACAAAAATATGCGATGTTTTTGTCATGGGTGTAATTTCATGGTAATTGACCCCATATTCGATTAAAGCGCCCTCGATGACGATGGAAATACCTCCTATGAAAAATTCGCTACTTTGCGCAGGGTCTATCTTTGACTTTCACCCCATATTCATGTTAGGGTTTGCGAATTTTAATTTGGCTAATTTATTATTTTAATCGACATAAGTATAACAGTGTTTTCAAGTTAATATTTAACGCTGGCAACTTTACCCTTTTATTATATTCGTGGTCGCTCTGTGATCGATTGATGAAAAAATAGCGGTAACCAATCAGAGAACTCGCTTTTCCGCGGGAAAAGCGATGTTTTGTGAGCACCGGTACATAACTTATATTTATACTGTGACCTGATTGTTGTACTTCGGTTTGTTGTATCCTTTATAGTAGGGAATAAGTGACTATTGGTTTTAACAAAAATGGAAAGCTCTAATATGTAAAGACAGGGAAAAGTAAGTAGTTTATTTTCAATAAAAAAGTTTTGCAGCTGTCTGTAACTTTTAATTTAAACATTCCTCTTAGACAGCGTTTTTGGGCTTTACAGATATTTTTTCGTTCACAACAATTGCCCCAAAATATGACACCAAACCTTAAATTCGACACCACTAAGCCATGGTAAGCAACCAGTAAAGTGTAGATGTTTATCTTTTTGGAAAGGTTATAAAGAAGGTACGCTGATAAACCTAATTTTTTGCAAATAGCTTCAGCTTGTGGTGTCAATTAAAATTCCTAAAAATTTCTCTCTCAATTTTCTTTTGCTAAACTTGCTTTGTCGACTATTTGGCCATTGTAGTTCAAATTTAAGTCGTCGGGGTGTATACGTTGGTAAAAATGCATAACTTTAGTTTTCTCTATATTTATTAACAAATTATTATGATTGAGCCAGTTGATTATTGTTTTTAAAACGTTATTAATGTCTACAGGCGATTGGAGGTAAATTTAATTTATAAAATAATCACATTTCATATTAATCTTATTGGTACATATGTAAAAAGGTGTATAAAATTATAATATCTTAACTTACTAACTAATAGAAAGAAAAAAAAAAGAAAATAACAAAAATACGAACAATATTTACTTTAGCACAAGTAATAACTTCTCTGTATCTTCATAGGACATAGCTTTAAGGGTTTCTTTAAAGCTATGTCCAATGAAGAGAGTAGCGGTCCGAGAATTTTGCTGTGAAACCATTTTTTGTACTTTTTTGAGAGCAAACTATATCTTTCCGTCTCCTTTTAGTAGGTAAATTCAGTGCTGTATGGAAGTGCTGCGTGTTGTTTTAGTACAGTGCTCATTATAAATAACTGTCGAACTGTTAGCACTTCACAGGATTTATATTATACAAGAGGTTTGTGTGGAAAAGGTAAGGGCGGCAAGTAGCCACCTTGATAATAGCTCTTTGAGCTCTTTTAATGGCTAATAGCAAAGTCTTACTCGTCCCACCCCATGAAGCGATGCAGTAAGTCAAAATTGACTGACAAAGAGCAAAGTATACTTGCCTAATTATTTTTGGAAACAATATACAAAAACTCGGTCTTGCAATATCAGGGCTTTGCGTATAACTGCAGATACTTCAACTATGTAATTGCAAGTCTCAGCGTCTTTCTTACCTGATTTGTGACTTATTTTAATTGAGTTCAAAAACGTCTCTAGGCTGCAGTCCTGAAGTTTTTCGGCTAGATTTTGGTTGAACAAACAGGTAAAAACCTCATTTTCCTGCAAAGATGTCGGCATTCCAATAATCACCATTCCTTTTATGGGGCTCGTCGACTGTAAGGCCTGACTCGGTTAGCGGCACCGATTGTCTCAGCTTCTCAATGTCGTCCTTCGTCTCGGTGCTGATGATAACACCGCCGTTCTTCGTCTTGCGCAGGCCTCTCACCTGGAGCTTCATTTGTTCGGGTCTGATAATTTTTTGGACAAGAGTTTTGGTCTCATCGCTGGTCTTGAGCTTGTCACTTGGATAGATGGCCACTGAACTTACATAACTCGGCTGGATGAAATTGTTGGCACCTTTCTTTACCATGTCAGCAAAGGTAGATCCCTGGACAGGTTTCGTCGAATCTTCGATACTCAGCTTCAGGTTTTGTAGCTGGTGCGAAACATCGAGTTGGTTTTCGAGGGTCCTGATGTTGTAGTGCGATTGGAGGGCTTTTGCTTTGACCATGACCATCTGCGAGGTCCCATGACTAACTTTTCAGTTTTCTGCTCCACATTCAACGTTCCATCAGCTGCAATAGCGCACACCTCGTTCAGGCTCTGCTCGATAATCGACATCGAGTTCTGAATTTCAGACGTCGAGACAACCTCAGGGGCATCGTTCTTTTGGACAGGCGCTTTAGGAGTATAAGCGGGTACGGCCACGGGTACGGCCACGGGCACAGGTGTAGAAGGCGGGGAGCGAACTCATTTACTACTCCGGTTGAAGGGACTATCCTCCATCGTTAAGCAGGTTATTCTGTTCCTGTTAAACACCGGTCATTTCTACTTTGTGTTAGTAGAAAAACACATTTAATACAGGGTGTTTGGTGCATCGTGTGCCAAATTGAAATGGTTGACTGGGGAGGTACTACTTCAAATTTTTTTTTCTCGAACCCCCCTTCTTCTCTTCCTCCTATCCTTTCAGATGATGATGATGACCTTCCTCCTATCCTTTCAGATGGCACATTATGTGGGGGGGTCCCCAGACGACCATTTTAATTTGGCACACGATGCACCAAACACCCTGTATAATAGTATGCGTCACTACTGTCGGTTAAACTAGGTCACAGTTTCGCAAGTGATTATTTGTTTATTGAAATAATTGTTCGATACGTCTGTTCACTACGACCGGCAATATTGCAATCCCTGAGCAAATGTCCCTGTGAAAATGAGTCGGTCCCAATCCCAGATCCCGTATCCCGGGCTCATCCGTTGAGCTGTATAATCCCGCGAGCGCTCCCGAGTACACGATAAATCCCGGGTTACGACAAAGAAATTCAGATAAGGGATAACTTACCATTGTACGCATTACCATTTTGTATTGCATTGAGGTTGCCTAATAACATGAACACCAAGAACTTATCCCGTCTCGCGAGGTCTTCACCTTGCATTCTGTAAGTAACACAATCTAACTCTGCGAAGTAATTAAAATACAGGCTTAGTACTTATCATTTGCTATCTCTTAACGCCTTCATTTCTTGCCACACCGGATTTTTTATAACAATTTTTTATTAAAATTTTGAAAAAATCCAAAATTCAGCAATTAAGGTCAAATACAAAAATAAAAACAACTTTTGAGTTTTTGGAACCTCATGTTAAAATTTGATTTTTGAATGTGCAGTTCATGCGAATTCTGAAAGTTTCGTAGTATCATTCGACTACGTCCTGTTCCTCTTCGAGTTTGTTACACCCGTGAAGAAAAATTTGGCACTTTGCACAGCCGCCATGTTTGATTATGATTTTGACGCCCAAATCCATTAGAGTCGAAAATTTCGCTACTTTTCGCAGCTGCCATCTTTGATTTCGATTTTGAACCTATATTCGATTAGAGCGCCACATGACACACATTACCACAAAAATGACACCCATGACAAAACGTTCGCTTCTTTTGTGCAAACTCCATCTTTGATACTTTTTTTACCTCAAATTCGTATAGAACGCCCTCGATTACCACAAAAATGATACCCGTGACGTAAAATTCGCTACTTTTCAGCCACCATATTTGATTTTGTTTTCAATTCATCGTAAGGAATGTTATTTCCCACAAAAATTCATTCGCACTACCGTCTTTCGCGCATGTGCAAGAAAAATAGATAGACTTAACCCTTCTTTTCTTTGCAGTCGGTAAAATCATTAAGTAAAGCAGCCTGCATGACATGACATGAGCGCGATAGCATGATTGTGCGAGTGAGAAGTCCGAAAAACAATTATTTTAAGTACTATTTTCTTATCAATCTTAGGCCATAAAAATACTCATTAGAAAATGTAAATTAGCCCGGTCTGTCATACGGATTGTACGGGTTACTCATTTCGCCGCGAAAATGTTGTGGCTTCTTCTTTTTTTTAACGCACTTGGCGTATGTTTTGTAGCCAGTATGGAAGCCATTAAACCTGGTCCAGCATTCCCACCGACGAAAGGGGAAGTCTGGCCAAAACCTCAACAGCAAACAAAAGAACAGACTTATTTTAAACTATCACCCTCTGTTTTTAAGTTTACGGTAAGTGAAAAAATTAGCCTTTATATGCCTTAAAATGTATGCTAGAAGCCAGCCCTATAAATATGAAATAATTTAAAGTTCAGCTACCCATTTATTTCAAGTGGGCTAGTTACAGGCACTTTTGAATAATAGAATACCAATAAAAATGAAGCTACAATCCCAGTCACAAGACACAATAACTGTGAAAGTACTGTAGTTGCCCATTCCAAAGCGTAGATCTCTATGGAGAAGAATGGGCAAGAAACTCCATGACACTGATTTAAAAGAGTGTCATGAACTACATGACACTCTTTTAAATCAGTAGCTTGTTACAAAAACCTTGGTTACATTATTCATGTTGAGATGGTACATTATGTGAGAACGATGTAGCAAGGTTCTGTATGGTGTCGGACGTAAAGAATAGCACCATCCCATATCTTCCCGTGGGTGTCGTAAGAGGCGACTAAGGGACTTGCCAGAGAATGGGCAGCAGCGGTCTTTGTGCTTTTGTAACAACCGTACTGCGATCGCCAACCCGCCTGCCAAGCGTGGCGATTATGGCAAAACCCCCCAAAATGTCAATATGGCGACACTTGGGGGAGGCTTATGTCCAGCAGTGGACGTCTTTTGGGCTGAAATGATGAAATGATGATGTAGCAAGACGTGCACGTTAAAAGTGTCCACAGTAAAACAAAAAAGATAATAAAAAAATAGTTCGAAATAAGCCGTGGCAACTAAGAGATTCAATCAATCAATCAATCAAAATATTTTATTTTACATAGGCCTATATGGGCACTTATAAAACGTCGACAAAAGATGCACGGTTCGGGTTGGTCGTTTCCTATGGAGAAGAACCGGCAAGAAACTCCATGGTTACTCTTTTAAAATCATTTGGTTTTACAATATTTGAGTGTTACAGCGTTAGTACATAACTGTGGGAGGACAGCGTAGGCCCGACAATAAGTCGTTGCTTACTACAAAAGGTAGAACAAGACAAAAAAAAAAACTAATTTACAAGGCCTACAATGTCCACACATTCACAAAAAATTGGTAAATGAAAAAGAATCTATACAAAAGTAAAAATAAAACATTATAAGAACACTAAATTAAACAATTGACACAGATGTTGTCATCAGTGCTGTAACTATTCTGAACAATTAATGAACGGTGCAATTATTTGAAAACTACTGTAAAACATCTGAATAATAAAAAGAATGGAAAAGATAAAATTGGGAATAGTTAGAGACGACCACACATTTGTGTCGTTTATGAGCTACCAGGGAAGCCGCATGAGCAGAAGGAACTAGAGCCAAACTTCTTTATCTTCAACCATTATTACCAGGCACAACTGACAGCATCCGTTCACAAACATGACGCATGGATCAGCCATCATTCAACTCAACCATTTGGAAGGGAACTAATGACCCGACACACACGCCACCATCTGCGTGACATTTAAGTGACCATCATGACATACTCTTAACCGCCAGGGCTCATTCAAGTCAATAAAAGACGTAGGTTTCCAGTAAATGATAGCTTTCTAGTACATAGTGCTCACACAATATGGGCTATGCGACTACTTATTACTAAATTAATTGAATTTATATAATAAAGTTAGTTTGTACAATCTTCAGCAGCTCCAACAATACAATTTAATGCTATCAATTCATGCGCCCCTGTGCTTGTGGAGCAGGACCGGCATTGAGCTAAGCATTATTATCAGCGATATAATTGTCCAATTTGTAATAAGCTTGCTTACATAGTGTGCGTTTAATGCATGTTTAAAACGTCCCACTCAGTTCAAGAATACGTTGTGGAATTTTATTATAGCATCTTAAACAATACCCCATGAAAGATGAGTCTACTTTAGCGAGTCTGAAGCCTGGCTGAATTAATTGGTGTCTATTTCTAGTATTGTAATTGTGTCTGTCACCCCTTTTACTAAAAAGATGCAGATTTTTTCTTACGTACATTATGTTTTCATAAATGTATTGGCAATGTACCGTCATAATGTTAATGTCCTTAAACAGTTCCCTTAGAGAATCGAGCCTACGTAGATTATATATGGTTCTGCTGGCTCTTTTTTGCAGAATAAAAATAGACTATGTCTGCAGCCCGTCCCCATAACAAAATGCCGTAAGCCTATGAATATATAATCTATATACTATGAAAGTAACTAAAATAGACCAATCTCGCGGTATCTACATCGGTATATTGACGGATTTTTCTAACAGCATATACTGCTGAACTGAGCCGCCCCGCAAGAGATGTTAATTGAGAACCTCATTGCAGCCTTGAATCGACAAATTCTAGTTTCTCTTTATTCAATATTATATCACAATTACTACTTGTAACATTCGGTACTGAAAATCTTATGCATTTAGTCTTTTTTCATTTAAGACTAAATTGTTTGCTGTGAACCAATCATGTATTGTGTGTATTATGGGTAAAGCTGCAGGTGGGGCAATTTGGTGTTGGATGTTGGAACCTCCGGGGACACCAACTGGCTAGTTTTATGGAAAACGAGGGCCTCTATATGATGAACTCCTTCTTCAAAAAGCGTGAGCACAGGAAGTGGACCTGGCAGAGCTCCGATGGTACCACTAAAACGGAGATTGACTTCATCATGTCAACCAAGAAGCAAATGTTCAATGATGTCTCTGTGATAAATGAAAAGTGAAAATGCGAACGATCACCGCATGGTAAGAGGCACATTGAACATTAATATTAAGCTTGAAAGATATTAATATTGAGCATTTCATTAAGCGTAACTTTTTTAAACACCTCGATAAAAACTGGGAACACTGATACAGGTCTAATTAATATTAGTATCTTTACTGTCTCCGGATTTGAAAAGAGGAATAACTTTAATGTATTTCATTAAATCAGGGAAAACTCCTTGGTCCACACACAAACTGATAACTTAATAACTGTCTTAGAGTTTATGTGTTTTAATTTAAATTCAGCGGGGCAACCAGACACGTTCGCCTTTAATATAGCAAGTGACACTTCCGGTGAGGAATTTAGAGCCTCCGTAGTTTTTAACGGTATAGTCTTTATTTTATCTTCTGCGTTTTTTATCTTGATGCTAATGTACAAGGCTTTAACAAACTTGCAAGTATTTCGAATTTTGTTTTGAATAATCAGTAACATATTTGTTTTGTTAAGTTTCAGTGTTTATGAAAGGCCATAAAGCTCAAATACTCTTTCCTTACTTTTTCTTATACCTGTAGTTGCCCAATCACTAAATAAAAATTTAGGGCAAATGCTTTTCATCTTCTTTTCAAGTTTTATTGAATTCAGTGTGAACTATTGAATTATGAAATTGATCGTAGAACTGATTTACATTACTATCGTCCATAAATGATGGCCCATAACACTTAACTTGTTCTGTAGGGAATAATTATATCTATTTAATTTGCTAGTAATTATTCGTTTATTAAAATACTAAATCTAAATTAATTACTAAACATAAAACTAGATAATTAAAACTAAAATAACAACAAATTATAAAAGGGCGTCAAACAACTCCTCCTCAACGCTGTCAGCTGGTAACGTGCCCAAGAGACTGGCGGCGTTGCCACGTTGAATGGCAACACTTAGCCTCTGGCCAAAGTAAAACCCAGCCCTTGGGTCACGGGAAGCGTCAACTAGGCGTTTCGAAATTTCCTTAAAAAGGCTGTGAGCATTCGGACCCCACGGCCCCAGAGTTTCAACCCCAAACGCCTCGAAGATATAGTTACCACAAAGGTTACTATATTTACGCCGCTTGAGGTTCTCCGCAGCCGCAGCGGCAGCGCCAGCACAGCACGATGAGCTTGGAAGATGTGATGGCGCAAGAGTATCGACGCATGTTGCGTCCCACACTAAAGGCCTTCCCATCTTCCAAGGAAACAACGACATGCCGTCCGGTCTTTTGCCATCGTCGCGTGCCTAGCCATTGGGCTCTAAGATAGCTGGAACGCCGACGGTAACAAGAGCTCGACGGATGATGTCATTTATGTTCGCGTGCCGCGCAAAACGGCCCGCACTTCGGCTGCATGACAGGCCGTGGTGTCCGAGGCTGTTGACAGCTTCACCACAGTGACAGCGATGAGGAGTGCAGCAGGCGGCACCAAGACGTAAGGAAGCAGCGAGGCGGAAGGTCGTGTCGTCAAACAAAGTGCCTATGTTCGACGACGGGAGTGCGTGAAGCCAAAGACTCGACTCCCATTCACCCACAGCAAGCAGTCGCGCACGCTCAGCAGTAGTAGCAGCTGTGTGAAGTAAATTGTCCTGAACTACTCTGCAGAGCGGCTCGTCCCACCGTCTCTGGGAAAATGCTAGTTGTTATAGATCTAAATTTAATCTGAACCTTTTGCACTGATGTGTTGATCATAGCGGACAAACGGTAACTTTTAGTTGTAACTAAAAGTTACCGTTTGTCCGCTATGATCCGAAGGCAGACAATTTACAATGGCTTTATCTAAGTAATCAAAATTGCAGAAAACATTATCAATACAAGTAGCAAACAATGGAGTGACTCTAGATGGTTCGATAATACTTGGTTGGTTCTATTCTGTCTCAAGGTAGTATTGCCCGCGAACTGCAGACAAAGAGGTAATCAACATGTGACCGACGACTATACAACGCATTTCAACTACCAACCCGTGGTGTTCAAGCTGCAAATGTTGCACAGGTAGTTGATGTTGTTGTTTAAAGTATGTATTAGTTTTGAAATATTGTTTTTATACTTATGTATGTATAGAGGCCTTAGTTGAATGAAATAAAAGTTATTTGTTATACAAGAGTGCAAAGTTGCTTTTTAACCGCGTGATCAATTTTGATGACCGAGCAAGCGAAGGATTCGAAAATTTAAATCCTGAGCGATAGCGAGGGAATCAAAAGAGTACGAGGCACTCGAGTGCAAAACGTAACTTTTCTTCCCACCTCAGCAAGGAAATGAAAAAAAAAACATTGACAATCACAAGATACTTTTATTTCAGTTTAGGCATTGATATTCTAATAATATCATTGAGTTTAGGCATTAACTACCTACTACAACAACAGTGTACAACAGGGGTTCTGGAAGTTCAAGAAATGTTGCTATTTCTCGTGGGATACTGCCAATTTTATTAGCGCGTAGGCTGTCTAACACACTTTCCGTTGCGATATTGTAGAAAAAATCGGTTGATTGGAGTGTTAGGCGGGCATAAGGCATGATATTTCTCAACAATTGTTACGTATTCCTTTGCGAATGAGGAAGTTGCGGTCTGTTTTTGTCTTTGTATTAGGTAAATTAATTAATAGTA
Source organism: Cerastis rubricosa (assembly GCA_949152445.1). Classification (NCBI taxonomy): domain Eukaryota; kingdom Metazoa; phylum Arthropoda; class Insecta; order Lepidoptera; family Noctuidae; genus Cerastis; species Cerastis rubricosa. The sequence goes on from OX424539.1 coordinate 15,573,317, forward strand.
AGTAATCTGAATGTTTCTCAATGTTTTAGATAAATGAAATTTTTATTTGCAAAAACATCCTACTAATATATTAAAGTACTAATTTCTAAATCTAAATTAATTACTAAACATGGATAAATTAATAAAATTGATATGCATGTATAATTATGCCTATCAACATCTACTAAGTACGTATTAGATTATGTTAAGTAGTTGATAAATATACTTAAGTAGATACTGAATGTGCAACTGACTTACTTTTGCCGCCAAAAATACGGAATCAGGTGCTTCGTTTAGAAACTTTTCAATTTCAGAAGCTGTGAAAAGCTTCGATTTTTTTGGTTAACGACTACATGAGGCTCTTTTTAAAAATACCACTAATTTAGGATAGGTGTCGATATGACTGTATGTCTTTTTTCATCTTTATTGTTGCTTTTAGAATTGAATACGTACTCCATAGAGTGCTTGATTTCTTGATCTCGGATTATTCAGTAAAATATGTCAGCAAAACGTTCTGAGTAAGTTTTGGCTCCTTTAACTAGTGGCCACCTGTTAAACATATCGTATTGTTTCAAATATTTCTCGAGTGATTGTTGAGGGCGAAAGCTCATTTGCGCATGCGTTATTAACAGTTTCAATCAATTCTGTTGGCGTCAAATAAACTTCCTCGTCGCTAGAATCACTGATTTAGGTTTTTCACTTGTTTTCAAGTTTCTTGTTTTTACCTAAGGTTTTAACAATATGACGTGAAGAGAAAATAGCGCGCGCAAAGCAAATTAAAAAAAATAGGTACACCAAGAAGTTTCCGAGTCTGAGTTTGTAACAAATTAGAAAAGGTTGTATGATAAATTCGGAACCATGGAGGTAGAAGTAAATAGGTTTAATGATGTTTTGAATTCACAAACTTAGTGCACACGATGTTCTAAATTCAATTTACTTTATCCTCTAGCGGATAAAAACGGTTCAGATATCGAAGAGTAAAAATACTCTTTCCGAGATGGGGGGATGAAATAGTAGATTGTTGCATCGAGCGCTAAGTGAGTTATTAATGCACTCGTGTTAATTTAGTGCCCTCGTATGCGCTCGGGCACCAACATAACACTCGTGCATTAATAACTCACTTTAGCAAGGTGCGTAATCTACTTTTCTTTCAACTACCGTGACAAAATATATTTACTTAAAATAAAAACTCAACTTAATGAAACAAAGTTCATTCATCTTCCCTTTTAACATACAATTATTAAAAGTGCAGTTATTAAAGGTTATAAACAACTTCATTTGCAGCTGTTTTAATCTTTCTGGAGTTGAATTCATATTGCTATCGCTGTCCATTTTCATGTTTTTTTAAACTTTTTTTTTGCAAATGTATCAAACTTTTACAATGGTACAAAATGCGCGCCATTTGTTTTTTTTTTTCACCAAGTCTGTTTTATTCAGCCGATTTTTAATTTCAGCCAGTATCTTTTTGATCTAATGCATACATTTTATTAAACTTAGTAGGAGGCACTAAACCTCTGTGGTAAATTTAATTCTAAATTTAAAATTTAAAACAGTGCAGTAATGAAAAACAGTGCAATAATGAGATTTCATACAACTTTTCTGCACTGTTTTGGTTCTAAGCAAAAAAGATATCCTTTGTGATCGGTTTTGTAGTGATTAATGATAACATTACTGCGTAGTTGGAAGAAATAGTAGATTGTTGCATCGAGCGCAAAGTGAGTTATTAATGCACTAGTGTTATGTTGGTTCCCGAGCGCATGCGAGGGCACTAAATTAACACGAGTGCATTAATTACTCACTTTAGCAAGGTGCGTAATCTACTTTTCTTTCAACTACCGTGATAAAATATACCTACCTAAAATAAAAACTCAAGTTAATGAAACAAAGTTTAACTCATCTTCACTTCAAACATACAATTATTAAAAATGTAGTTATTAAAGGTTATTAAAAACTTCATTTACAGCTGTTTTATACTTTCTGGAGTTGAATTCATATCGCTATCGCTGTCAATTTCCATGTTTTTTTAACTTTTGTTTTGCTAAATAGTATGTATCAAAGTTTTACAATGGTACAAAATGCGCGCCATTTGTTTTTTTTTTAACCAAGTCTGTTTTATTCAGCCGATTGTTACTTTCAGCCAGTATCTTTTTGATCTAATGCATACATTTTATTAAACTTTATAGGAGGCATTAAACCTCTGTGGGAAATTTAATTCTAAATTTAAAATTTAAAACTGTGCAGTAATGAAAAACAGTGCAATAATGAGATTTCATATAACTTTTCTGCACTGTTTTGGTTCTAAGCAAAAAAGACATCCTTTGTGATCGGTTTTGTAGTGATTAATGATAACATTACTGCGTAGTTGAAAGAAAAGGATATTGTATTGTTGTTGTTGTATTGTCAAATTCTTGGTCGCATTCTTGTAGATAGTAATACAAAAAAAGGAAGAAAAATGAAAAATAATGTAGGAAATTAAAGCTTGTATGAGGATTGACTTCAGGCAAATAAGTAGAGTAGTGGTGATTGCTAGAGCTGAGGCATAGGAAAGGCTTCATCTCTCGATGGTTTTGAAGGTCAAAAACAGCTATTTATTATTGTAAAAGCTAGACAAAAGGGTGCTAGAGGTGCATATAAAATGGAAACGGAAAGGTTTTTTGGAATTAAAGCGTTGCAACGCATTATTTTTCAAAGCATTTCTGCCAACGCGTTGGCAGAAATGCTTTGAAAAATAATATACACTCTTTTGCAAAAAAAACGGGCACCTAAGGAAATTTACGTTTAAGGACGATTTGAGTTAATGAAATGAAATTTAATTGTTTGACGTACTCTGTATACCTATAATCGTGTAAATTAATACGCGTGAAGTGAATTTTGGCAATTTTGTTTTTTAAATCGATGAATTCATTAATACTGATGTACACGGCCAAATAATAAGAAGTGGTCGGCAATAAAGACAAGAAGATTTTTTAATTTTTTTTAATTAAAGAAAGTTACAAATGTAAAAACCTAATAACAATTGTGACCTCCTCTTGCCAAAATCACAGCTTGAATCCTTCTGGGCATGCTTTCCACGATGTTTTCAATAACGTTTTGAGGAATACGTTCCCACTCTTCTGCAATGACTCTTTTTAGCTCCCTGATGTTTTTTGGAGCAGGTTGCACTGATTTTACCCGTCTCTTTAGAACATCCCCGACATGCTCAATTGGATTGAGGTCAGGACTTTGAGCTGGCCAATCTAAACGACGGATCCCAACTTCTTGCATGTACGCTTCCACGTCCCCAGAACGTTGCGGGCGAGCATTGTCATCCATAAAAATGAAATATTCCCCAAGTGCAGTCAATTCAGGTTGTGCATATGGAAATAAGACTTCCATTATGTACCGGTGTGCATTTAATGTTCCATTTTCTATGAAAACTAACTCCGTACGCTGCGTCGAATTAATTGCTGCCCAAAACATAACGGAGCTTCCGCCATAAGGAGTGATTTCTTCGAAACACACTTCTGCATAGCGTTCCCGTGGTCTTCGTAGCTCTCGCCAGCGTCGGCCCTCTCCGCACAAAGAGATTCTAGCTCCATCAGAAAACAATACTTTATTCCAGTCCTCCAGAGACCATGAAGCGCAGTTTCGAGCAAACTGAAGACGGTGCTCACGGAGTAATTTAGGGCCCCGAGCCGGGCGGTAACTTCTGATATTGGCAGCCAAAAGCCTCCTCTTGATCTCCACAAGCTAACTTCTACTCCTCTTACTTCTTCAGGGCTCTTCTTCAGGTCCACACTTGACGGTTTACGATTCTGCAACGCCTGACTCACCAAAAAGCGGTCATCTCTTGGTTCTGTGCATCGTTTTTTTCCCGAAGCGGGTCTTCTTTTGACCGAAGCGGTCTTTTGATACCGTTGCCAAGTCCTCTGAACGACTCACATTTAGCCGCTGAGACACGTAAGTTTGCGAACAACCTTCTTCAAGTTGGGCTACAATTTTACCGTGCCTTATCGCTTTATAACTCATATCAAAAACTGGTATTTAATGTAAAAAGAAAGATTAAATTGTTTAATTAGCAGAAAATTACCAAAGAGTTTTAAAATTTTAGTAATCAGTAAAAATATCGTTTCAGCATTCGCGCCATTAGTAAACCAATTTTACAATAATATACAATAATCAATATTTTTCTTTTGTTAATTTCAAAATTTAAATTTGGTATTAACGTAAAGAATCATGCCAGGATGCTTCAAATGAAGTATTCCTGTTTGAGCACCTATTTTTTGGGCACCAATGCATTGAACACCGAGGGTATTCCCATTTGAGCACCAATCCATTTATTAGCTTGGTGCTCAATGGAGAACAATTAAAAATATTTAACTATACAACGTATAACGTTAAATGCGCAAAACCTCAGACACCCCAAATGATTTTAATTCAATTAACCTAATTCTGAGAGAAAATAATCATTAAAAAAAGTAAAGGTTTTATGTGCTGTTTAAGTTTTACTGGAAATTCTGATCGTTTCTTTCTTTCTTTCTTTTTTCCCGCGTATGAGATAATTTAAATTGGACGACAAACATTTGTGTTTGTTTACCTATTTTGACCTTGCTTGACCTATGAACAAATAGACATGGCAACACTTTTAATGAAGAAAAAATGTGTCCTATATTAAAAAGTGGTTCAATTGATTCTGCTCGTTATTCTGATCAAACTATTTTCAGGTTATGGCTTGACCTATGAACAAATAGACATGGCAACACTTTTAATGAAGAAAAAATGTGTCCTATATTAAAAAGTGGTTCAATTGATTCTGCTCGTTATTCTGATCAAACTATTTTCAGGTTTTGCGCATTAAAGGTTACACGTTGTATATTCCTTTTTGAGCACCTACCTACGGTGCGGTAGCTTTTAGTGATGGGGTGTATAATAAAACATTTCGATAAAATTGGCAGTACTTTTATTATCATATAAATTTTAGGAAACCAAGTAATTCTTATTAATATTACAATTGACTTGCCAATTCATTGTTAAATTAATAAAACCTCTTTCTTGTTCTTCTTCATTGAAGTAGAGAAAAAAAATCTAAAGTGCCCGTTTTTTTTGCAAAAGAGTTTAGTTGTCCCGCGCAACTTCGTCTGCGTCACGTTTTCCCCGTTTTCGCAACATGTATAGCCTATAGCCTTCCTCGATAAATGGGCTATCTGACACTGAAAGAATTTTTCAGATCGGACCAGTAGTTTTTGAGATTAGCGCGTTCAAGCAAACAAACAAAGAAACAAACTCTTCAGCTTTATTATTTGTATATTTAGATATAGATATTTATTTAATAAGAAAGAATCCCAATAAAATATGAGTAGGTACAATCGGGTACATTCAAACATGGCTAACAATATTACAATAACTAATAATATTAGGTTAATTAATATTGATTAAAAACAAGAAAAACATTTTTAACTCCCACAATTACATAATAGGTAAGTATCATCATCATCATTTTAGCCGAAAGCCGTCTACTGCTGGACATAGGCCTCCCCCAAAAGGGAGGTTTTGCCATAATCGCCACGCTTGGCAGGTGGGTTGGCGATCGCAGTACGGTTGTTGCAAAAGCACAGAGAACGCTGCTGCCCAATCCCTGGCATGTCCCTTAGTCGCATCCTACGCCATCCATGGGAAGATATGGGATGGTGCTATTCTTTACGTCCGACACCATATACAGAACATAGGTATGTTAATCACTAAATCCTAAAAATACAACAGGAAAAAGGGAAGACATGCGCCATCTTAAAAAATGCCATAGATCGGTACACTGCCGTGCTGAAGAACACCCACCACATAACACTGAGTCATGGGAAGCATGGGGAGTCTCGCTCTGTGGACATGAGCCCCGACTTCAAGGGGACGCTGGAGGAACTCCAAATAGACCTCAGTAGACCATGCGAAGCCTACCCACAATTGGATATGGATGAGAAATGTAGGTTTAATTTTTCATCTTCTCATGTTAAATTTTGCCTGGCCAGTACATGCAACCTGGACCGGTATTTGTGCACGACCAACGGTCAGGACAGAAATGCGATATACGGAGCCAAGGCTTCACCCTATCACTGAGTTTGGGATGGGCGATGAAGTTGGAAGCAGACGGGACCCATTTGTTTGACTAACTATTAAAAATGGAAAGAATCCCACCTGCTTCCAAATTTTATTTTACATATTTTAAATGACTGTACATGTTTTCAGCTTTTCAGATTTTGTCCCGCAATCTGGTTCCTTCTTATTATTTTAGTAACGCATTGTAGTAACTTTTTTTTCACGTTCTCTCCGTTTTGTGATTTCAAATAACCATTAAAAAAATAAGATTTTTTTTTTGTTTATAAAGCCCTTCATTTTGATACCTCATCCGATGGCTTTAGAAATAAAAACGATTAAACCCCACAATATGGCGCGCAAAATCAACAACTACAATCCAAATAAACCGCGCTTTTTATCGGACAATGACTGATTAACAAGAAACGAGACAAATGACGCATGTATCTTGTGTTGCCATTTCACAAAAACAATAATGATAATATAAATTTCATTTTGTAAAAATATTTAAAAATAATAAAGTACATATGTTTTGAAAATAAATAAACGGAATTATAATATTACGTCACATAAACGTCTTCTATTCAGATTTACCTTTTTTACCTATATTTTAATAGTTAATTGTTCAACCTGTGATTTAAATTTACACCATCCATTTCAAATAGTCTTTTTAATTACAAATTATCTCCAAAATGGCAAAATATTATCGAAAATAGCAAAAACCTGAAACGTTTGCCAAACGATTGATCTGACATACTCGTATGTCAGATCATGTCAAAAGAAAATTATCTCAGAATAAAACCATGAAAGACGAATAATGTTGACGAGATCAGCTGTTCTTCGTGCCCGCCTACCGCCTCCGGACATGTCGCCCCGCTCCGCCTTGCCACCGCCGGAACCCAGCCTCAACGTGAGTGCTGTGACGCCGCCGGCCGTGGCAGTTGCGTCGAGCGACAGCGACGAGTACTTCTCTCCGCCCACGACGCCACCACCTGCTCGTCGACGGGGAGGACGCCAGCCGCCGGAGGGTTTAGGACCTCGAGGCCCACCGGCTTCTGATAGGGTCCCAGCTCCCGGCGGAAGTGTGCAGCGCATGCGATGGACGCGACCCATCAACGAAAATGTCATGCGCTCATACTATGGGGCTACAGAGGGAGGAAATAACCTGACCGCGTACCGTGTTCGGATGCTCTCTCTGTTTCAGGTGCTTGAGCCAGCTGTCAACGTGTCGGCGATTGTCGGATCAGGTGCGGGTTATCCAACGTAATCATATGTTGGAGAACAACGTACTTGATCGCTTGCGAACTGAAATGCAGAGTAGCCACGTCATTGTCCCTCCGTCGCAGGCTGTGGATCCACCACAGTCTAGTCAGTTATTCGATCGCGCTGAAGAAGTGAGTAATGACGTGGCTACTAATGTAAGTACCTAATGCAGTGAGGAAATGAGGAGTGCTTTGGAGGGTGCGATTCGAGAATATCAGTACATGTCGCCTGAACTTAGACCACGCTTACCTCGTTTGCCCATGCATAACTGAAATAGGGCGCTGGTGGCTGTTCTGGATTCGTAGTTGTCAAACTATTTTGATAACTGCGAGGACCTCACTGATGCTCACTCAATCCTGTATTGTGCGGCTGTAGCGGCATGTCGTGTAGCTCATGTCAAATTTTCTGATGACAGAGCCACACGACCTAAACCTGCCGTACCGGCTTGGCAATGCAGGATTGAGCGACGCAACGTATTAGTGGGGCCAGAACACTCATCGGCAAACTAATCTGCTTCAGGGAGGGCAACAATCGCCCTCGAGTGATGCGCTTTGTGAGGTGGGCATTTGCGGGTACTGATATTAGTCCTCGAGACTATATGTCCCGTATCATAGAGCGCATCGACTTCCTGAAGCAGAAAGTGTATGCATGGGCAAACCGTATCCGTAGGTACAAGCGGCGGGTGGAACGATACACTCTGAATCGCACATTCAAAAGAGATGAAAGGTGGGTTTATAGGAGTTGAGAGCGATCGGACCAAGGTGTGGCTGACACGCGCCTGCCGGATGATGACGCCATGTGTTCGTTCTGGCGCAGCATCTGGTCGGTGCCTGTCAGCCATACCGAGGGTGAATGGACTCGGGAAGTCGAGCGAGTATGCGATCCAGTTCCAGAAATGGGGGCTATCACTATCAGGGTCGCTGCCCGAGGTCTTAACTACTGAAATCAACCACCTGCTTTATAAATCGGGTAGTACTGCGGAGCCCAAAAATTATAGATTGTCTTCCGACAGTGTATAAAGTTCTTACATCCATTTTGAGAGCAAAAATTTGCAAACACCGATGAGATCAGATGAGAGAATCAGCGATGAGAATTCGATCATGTCCGCTTGCGCTTCTCAAAATGGATGTACGAATGGGTCCCGCGGTACTAAGGAGCTGCTCCTCATTGATATGGCCATGAACCAACAGGTTCGGCGTTCCCGAAGGGATCTGTCGACATGTTGGATAGACCTGTGTTAACAAATGATTAAATGACTTATGACTTATGGACAAGGCCCTCACCCCGCTCTCTTTGGCTAAAGAGAACTGGCGCAAACCTAGAGTGCTTGCTCTGAAATATAACCTTGTGGAATCGGAAGTGCCGTACTACAGGTATGTACCCGACCCAGTTCTCGAAAATGGCAATATCACACTGTATTGGAATCAATCCATCATCACTGACAGGACTATTGTAGCCAATAAGCCTGATATAGTGGTGGTAGATCGATCAGAGCGGCGCGCAATGATTGTTTACATAATGGTTCCACATGACGAGAACCTCGTGAAAGCCGAGAAAGATAAGCAAATCAAGTATCTTGAGTTGGCTCGCGTGGTTGTCGACATGTGGAATGCTGACTCAGCGATCATTGTGCCGATAGTCGTATCTGCCAATGGCCTAATTGCCAAGAGCCTCGACCAACATCTGATGAGGCTCTCGTTAGGCAGCTGGATCAAGAGTTTGATTCAGAGAGCGGTACTCCTGGACACGGCTCGTATTGTTAGGAGGTTCCTTTCTCTGGAGCCCTGACCCGCTAGCTTGGACCCTGTTCCCGATATAGGCGAGCAATTTTTTTTTTATTTTTACTATTTATAAGGATTATTTAAAAATGTATGAAATTTGGATGTATAAATGAATAAAGGGACTACATTTGACAAAAAAATCACCAAACCTCTTTTATTTTAAATATTTTACATATTACCACAAGAAGACTGATTCATACAAATAAATAATAAAAAGAAAAAAAAATATCCGTTATCCAATACCAGAAAACTGGACACGACTAAAACAAATAGGCAGAAAATGAAAAAATTCTAAATGTCACCGATGCTGACCCGACTTCGAGCCAGAACGCAAATGACCATCTCCGGGCTCGTCGCTGAGCTACGCCTCGCAGCCACCGGGCGCCACATCCGTGGGCGCTGTGTCGCCGGTCGCTGCAGTTGCGTCGAGATCCAGGGACAAGTTTTTCTCCCTGCCCTCGACGCCATCACCACCACGACGACGAGGATAAGGACGGCCACCAGCGGGCCTGGGACCTCGAGGCCAACAGGCCCCGAACAGGGTCCCCGCTGCCGGTGGAAATGTGTTGCGCATGCGATGGACTGAGGCCATTAATGACAACGTCATGCGCGTAAATTATGGGGCTACTGACGGGGAAGTAACTTGACTGCGTACCGTGGTCGGATGCTCTCTCTGTTTCAGGTGCTTGAGCCAGCTATCAGCATGTCGGCGTAGTGACTGTCAGATCAGGTGCGGGTGTCATCCAGCGTAACCATATGTTGGATGACAATGTACTTGATCGACTACGCCTCGACTCACGGAGTAACCCAATTACGCCTGCTTCGCCACTGATCACGGCACAGCTGCCAAATGTATATAGTGCTTCGCCACGATTGGATCGCGGTGGTGAAAAGGATGATGATGAAGTTAAAACCGTGAGTGCGTTCCGAGAGTACCGCTCCACACCGCTTAAACTTAGACCGCGGTTACCTCGTTTGCCTATTCATAAACAAGGCGCTGGTTTATACTCTAGATTCGCAGCTGTCAAACTGTTTTGACAACAGGAAATATCTCGCTGATACCCACTCAATATTGTACTGCACAGCTGTAGCGGCTTGTCATAATCATAATCATAATCATAAAATCTTTATTTATCTCGACATCATTACATAAGGCGCTGGTTCACACTTGCACAATCTTATATGGAGAAAGGTGTCTGCTATAGGGAGATCCTGAGGTACAGATCACCTCTCGGGCTTATAAGTAAACATTCCATTTTTACAAAAATACAAGTCAAGATAAAATATATAGAACTGAAAGTAGTAAGCATCAAAAATTAATAGGTTGTTTGAAATTCAAACAAAGGTAAATCAAAAATATGGAATTATAGAAAAACATAAAATAACTGAAACATACTATAGTTCCAAAGTAAAAACAAACATTTTTAAAGGAAAAAAATAAAATAAAATAACTTATTTTTTTTTTATAAATTATTATGCTAGCAAGCATAATAAGAAAATCTAGAGTAAACAAAAAAGTGGTTTTAAGATGTAGTTTAGGATGTACATAAGACATAATTTCTAATCAAAGGGATGAAAGTGGAAATGGTGTGTGTGATGAAAGTGCATTGGTGCAATGCGTGAGTTGATGTGTGTGTGAATGTGAGTGTGTAAGTGTATATGTGTGAGTGTTAAGACACAGGTCATCCCGCTTAAGAGTGTATATGTTCTGTGCATGTCATGTAGCTCACGTCAAATTACCTTACATCGCGCAACGACCGAGCTACACGACCAAAACTAGCTATTCCAGCTTGGCAAAGCAGGATTGAGCAGCGTATCGGTGAGGCTAGACTACTCATCGGCAAGTTAATCTTTTTCATGGAGGGCAGTACTCGCCTTAGAGTGATGCGCTTTGTGAGGCGTGTGTTCTCGGGAACTAATATGCGTCACAGAGCTTATCGAATTCCTGAAGCAGAAGATCTGTGCATGGGCAAGCCGTATTCGGAGGTACAAGCGGCGAGTGGAACCGATACACTCAGAATCGCACATTCCAAAGTGATGAAAGGTGGGTATATAGGGCTTGGGAGCGACCAGACCAAGGGGTGACTGACACGCGTCTGCCGGATGATGACGCCATGTATTCGTTCTGGCGCAACATCTTGTCGGTGCCCGTTAGTCACACTGAGGGCGATTGGACCTGGGAGGTTCAACAAGCGTGTGATCCAATACCAGAAATGGGGGCAATCATAACCAGCACCCAAGACGTAGCTCGTGCATTCCGTCTGTTGCCTAACTGGAAATCTCCAGGGCTTGACGGACTGCACAACTTCTGGATCAAATAGTTCCAAGGATCGCAAGATCGCTTGGCGTCCCAGTTTCAATCAGCCTTAGAGTCAGGGTCGCTACCCCAATTCCTGACGACAGGCATTAACCACCTGCTCCCTAAATAAGGTAGTACTGTGGAGCCCAAACATTATAGAACTATAACTTGTTTACCAACGGTCTATAAAGTTCGAACATCCATTTTGAGAGTTTAAATTAACCAACACATTGAGAGCAATTCCATCATGTCTCCCTCTCAGAATGGATTTTTGAACGTGTCCCGTGGTACTAAGGAACTGCCCCTCATTGATATGGCCATTACCCAACAGGTTTGCCGCTCCCGAAGGGATCTGTCTACATGTTGGATAGACTATAAGAAGGCCTATGACTGGGTGCCACATACATGGCCCATGAGGGTCTAGAGTTGTATAAAATAGATGCAACTCTGCGCACCTTCTTGATGTCGTGTATGTGGCAATGGAGGACAGTCCTTCGCTATCCAGGATGTCAGCATATCCAAGGGAACAGCGAACCGATAAGGATAGAGCGTGGTATTTTTCAGGGCGATAGTTTGAGCCCACTTTGGTTTTGCTTAGCCTTGAATCCTCTAAGCACGCTGCTAGAGAGTTCAGGTCCAGGTTATCGGCTGAGGAGAGGCGGTCAGGTCATCTTTCATCTTCTTTACACGGATAATCTGAAACTCTTTGCCCCCAACAATTTGCAACTGATGAAGCTACTGAAAGTAACAGAAACTTTCAGTAGCGCCAGCAGGATCGACTTTGGTGTGGACAAATGTGCAGTGAATGCATGTGAAGCGAGAGAAGATTATGGAATCCTTGGGATCTCAACTCTCGGATTCCATACACCTTTGACGTACTCAAATGGAGTCAGACATAACTTCATGCCCTGGATAGGAGGGTACGCGTACTGCCTACCGCAAATCGGATGCATCACCCACGGTCGTCGGTGATGCGACTGTATATCCCGCGGAAGTGTGAGGCTCGTGGCTTCTTAAATGCTAAGACCCTGCACAACCGTGAGGTATGCAGTCTCTCGGGGATACTTCCCAGAAACCGACGTGGGGATGCACCGAGATGTGGTGGACAAGGGACTTACCCCGCTCTTCTTGGGTAACGATAACTGGCACAAGCCTGTAGTATTAGACACTTATGATCGTAGGGAGGTATGGCAGTTCAAGGAGCTTCACGAACGCTTTTACCGGGCCCTACATGGGCCAGATGTAGACTTCTTAGCGTCCGCATCCTGTCGCCGTTTCGGTGACCTCTTCGGGGAAACCGAAGAGAACCGAATGGGCGAAGTTATGATGACGAATAACTACCGGAAACACATTGTAAAGGATGGCACGGTTGACATATGTTGGGCTTGCCACCGTCCGGTGAGAATCGATCCGACACATTATTTCTGGGTGTTCTCGTCTGGCTAACGGAGAGTACTTGCATAGACACAACCTTGTTGCCAGGAGTATGCACCAGTAACTTGCTTTGAAATACAACCTTGTTGAATCAGAAGTTCCATACTATAAGTATGCGCCCGACCCAGTTCTCGATAACAGTACTAAGACGTTGTATTGGGATCGACCTATCATTACTGACAGGACTATTGCCTGACCCTTAAGCCTGACATTGTGTTGATAGATCGATTGGAGCGTCGCGCAATAATTGTTGATATAACGGTCCCACACGACGAGACAAGTGAAAGCAGAGAAAGATAAGCAATTCAAATATGTATCTAGATCTGGCTCGCGAGGTTGTCGACATGTGGGACGTGAGTACAGCAATCATTGTGCCGATAGTCGTGTCAGCCAACGGCTTAATAACCAAAAGCTTCGACCAACATCTCAGGAGTCTTTCGCTTGGCAGCTGGATCAAGGGCTTGATTCAGAAAGCAGTACTTCTGGACACGGCACTATTGTTAGGAGGCTCCTCTCTCAAGAGTCTTGACCACTGTTTGCCGGACCCTGTTCCCGATTCCGGAGGGCTACTATTTTTTATATTTTTAAATGTATTTTATATAATTTTGTAAAAATATTTAAAAATATAAATAATATGAATTTAAATGAGTAAACGAAATGATACTAGTAGCTATATCAGATGGCGGAACGTGAGAGGGAGAGAACCTCAGCCACCGCAGGAGACGCCCCAGGCGTCGGGGGGCAACCAGTGGCCCCCGGCCACCGTAGGCTCGGTCCTATGGACGGTGAGTAATGGGCTAGCTCACCGCCCGTCCGTCTTATGACAACAGGCCGTGCCGACGGCGCGTTCGTGTTCCACGCGCGCCTCAAGGAGATGTCAGCAAATCGGAAGGGGTCCGAGAGGGCCGATGCCGCCAGGGCTGCGGGTCTGTTCGAAGAGATACCGTGGCCCTAGAACACAAAGGGCTAAGAAGGAACATGGATGGGTTTAAGTCAGTCAAGTCTGACACTCCCTTCCGCTCCGCCCAGAACGGGAGTGGTCATTTGATGATTTCCCATCCGAAAAAAAAAACAAAAAAAGCTATATCAGGTAAATAACCCTATAAAAACAACATCATTTAATCAAACAAATATGTATAATGAACAATAAATTACATACAATACGAGCACTGGCCCTAATAATTTGGCCTATACAGGTCATACACATTTCCCGCCTTTCGGGCTTCCGCAGTCGGGTAAAAATCCAGATCCATTAAAAGTCTTACTGCCATGCAATGCCTTCAAGCCTGGCCTTTCTTCATTCCATGAACCTATTACATTATTGATTTAATAACTTATCTAATGTCGACAATGTAATTTTTCAGACATCCTTAACGTTTCTGCGGTTTCGGCACTCAAAAGTGATTCAATATGGGGCATTCTGAGGGGTATGGAGACTTTCGCGCATTTGTTCTATTTTTCAGATGGATATAAAGTAAGTTATTTTGTGTGACTACGGTATTAACAAGAAATTCCATGACAAATTGAAGTTTTAACTGTATTTGCTGATTACAGGACGTACTCATCAACACGACGCAAATCGTGGACTTCCCGAGATACACGCATCGTGGACTCCTGATCGACACATCGAGACATTATCTCACAGTATCGAACATTCTCAGAACATTAGATGCCATGGAAATGAACAAAATGAACGTTCTGCACTGGCACATTGTGGATGACCAAAGTTTCCCGTATCAGAGCGAGACATTCCCGCAGCTAAGGTTTCCAAAAAATAATTGTCTTATGAGTAGAATTGAAACTTATGGTCAGCGGATGCTTCATTTCGACGGAGGATGACTTTCCAACTTGTACCTCATATACCTACTCATTAGTACTCAGTAGTGGTACATAATAAATTAACTGCATAAAGCGCGTAACTAGAGTTCTTCGTTGAGATTGTATGCTCAAATTGTTAAAATTGGTAAACCTGAATGAACAAATAAACCTGATGTAACAAAACCCGTTTTGTTAGATACTTTACATTTGGTGGCTGTACACTTTGCGTGGATATTAATTATCACAAAACTGTTTACAGCGAGCAAGGCGCTTACGACCCTTCAATGATCTACACAAAGACGAACATAAACCAGATTGTTACTTATGCGAGAGACAGGGGAATAAGAGTCCTTCCTGAATTCGATGTTCCAGGTAAGCATGATCCTGAAAAAAAATGTTGGTCATTAGTAACATACTTATATGTACAAAGTTGCTGACAGATAAAGTAATATAATAAGTAGGTACTTAAATGGAGAAAGATATAGGTCAAGACATCCCTTTTTTATTGTTTTGTCTTGCGATCAGTCTTTCAGACTATGAGCAGATGAGTTGGTTAAGATGGTCAAGACATCCTGATGAAACTTCAACAATTCAGGGTTTGGTAAACCTATATTAATAAAGTATTGAGGAAACCTTGGTAAAATTAGGTTCTTCTCTATTTGAGAATATGCGTTTTCGCTTGATTTATAATGCGATATAGCTTAGGTGCACCCAGGCCGGTTTTTAAGACCGGTGTCACGCTTTCCTTAGTTTGTTGAACCGATGTTGTATTTACTTTAGGGAGGCCTAAAGTAAGTACAACATCGTCTCATTCTAGTGAAATCAAATACTTACTACTTAATAACGGAACTCTTATTTATAGTGGGTCATTTCAAGTTGATCTTAGATTAACAATACATTAACCGATAGAAGGAAAGTGTTAACCGATTGTATTGCCACTTGTTAATCGAGCCTTGATTTTATCGTAGGTATGTGTGTCAAGTTGCGAATTTGCACATTTCTAAGTAGGTAGATACTATACTTACTGCATATTTGCTATTACATATTTTACCACTTAGGTACAATTGAAGTAGTAGTTAAATATGTTTGCATACTATGTCGGTTTTTAATCCTTTATTTAAATCTATACAAATTAATTACATTTTTCTTCTTAAATAATATGAAAAAACATTGAATAAATAAAAAATTGTAGCCCACCGGTATCGGGAACAGGGTCCAAGCTACCGGCGGCCAGGGCTCTAGAGAAAGGAACCTCATAACAATACGAGCTGTGTCCAAGAGTACCACTTTCTGAATCAAGCCTTTGATCCAGCTGCCTAACGAGAGCCTCATCAGGTATTGGTCAAGGATCTTGGCAATTAGGCCATTGGCTTATACGACTATCGGCACAATGATCGCTGAGTCCACATCCCACATGTCAACAACCTCGCGAACCAAGTCAAGATACTTGATTTGCGTATCTTTCTCGGCTTTCACGAAGTTCTCGTCATGTGGCACAATGATGGATGACGCATCTTTCCGGGTTGCTCCCAGTTTGAGCTTACCTTGTGTTGCTCCGCATCGGTGTGACTGCGGTGAAGCTGCCGACCGCCTCAGACACCATGGCCTGCCCTGAATAAGCCTAACTTCCTAAATAATATCCATACTTTTATAACAATAATAAATTCGAAAGTTACTCTGTTTGTTTGTTTGTTACGCTTTCAGGACTAAACGGCTGATCGTATCATAATAAAATTTGGCAAGGAGATAGATTATATTCGCAGGAAGGACAAAGGCTATATATTTTTTTGTCACAGGTACTTGTTGTAGGTCACACACACATCAAAATTTCCACGCAAACGAAGTCGCGGGCAACAACTGTTTTTGTTACCTTTTCACGCTAAAACCACTGAACCGATCATCCTGAAATTTTGCATATACGTAGTCAGGTATACAAAAACGGACATAGAAGGGTACCTTTCATCCCGAAAAAAATTTCGTATTCTCTTATATGACGCCACATAACCGAGCCGATTATCGTTAAATTCTAAATTAACACGAGCGAAGCTGCGGGCAAAAGCTACGGCCTGTCGTCATAAGATTGACGGACCGTGAGCCAGCCCATCTCTTACCGTCTACAAGCCAGCCCCTACGGTGGCCCCCGATGCCCGGAGAGTCTCCCGCGGCGGCTGGGACGTGAGGCTCTCTGCCTCTCACGTTCCACCACCTCCTTCGCTAGCATGACTACTTCGCTGAAAGCTTCCCATTCCCTCTTACTCTGGACCATGGATTGAACCAGGGCCGGACGCGAGACGTCGCCACCGCCAATCGCCGCTACGAGGACACGGCGGTGCTCAGACCAAGCGGACCAGAGCTTCACGGTGTGCTCCACCGTGTCCTCCGGGCAGTGGTGACATCCGGGCGTTACCTCCCGGCCGTGTCCGGTAAGGACCTGCGTCAGGCGGAAGGCGAGGGCGCCGTAGCGCCTCTTCAGCCACTCCTGAAAGACGGGACTTACCGCCACTATTGTGGCATGCCGTGCACGGGGTTGCGACAGTCGCTCTCTCCATGTCGCCATAGGATCGCGCCGGAGGTCTATCCGCTGAGCGGCTATTTCCCGCAGCAGCGGGGTTTCCCCCCGACGTAGAGCTTCACGCGCGCGCGTTTAAGTACTATTGCCTCCAGATCCGGCCAAGAGGCTCGGCGCCTCGCCGGAGATCGTGCGGTACCCCCGAACTAGCCTTACAAACGTCGGAAATGCTCCAACACTATATGGCCTTGTTGTCTGAAAATCATCATCATCATCATCATTTCAGCCGAAAGACGTCCACTGCTGGACATAGGCCTCCCCCAAGTGTCGCCACATTGATCGGTCCCGTGCGACTCGCATCCAGCGGATCTGAAAATAAAAGATTTTATTTATTTTGAACAGGACACACAAGATCTTGGGGCGTCGCATACCCAGGGATCCTGACAAAGTGCTATCAGTTCGGCAAGATTGTTGGTTTAGGACCAATGGATCCGACAAACAATGTTACGTACAAACTGATCGGAAATCTGTTCCGTGAAGTTCAGGAGCGGTTCCCAGATAAATACTTCCATCTGGGAGGCGATGAAGTTGATATGGACTGCTGGTGAGTTTTTATAGATTAAGAACATACATTATTCTGTTCTCACTTTTTAGGTTGGTTTTTAATCATACTATAGTAAGTATTGGTTTACTACAGACACTTTATACTCACACTTAATCATCCATATTTATACTTTTATTGATTTACATTAGTATTTTACCAATCGTTTCAATTTTTATAAATATTTTCTTTGTTATGACTTTTTTTACATCAAACTTGTCAGTTGTCATTTACTTTTATTTTTAATTGTTACCAGCCAAATTCTCTATGAAGGTTTCATTTAGATTATAAGTATATATTACTAAAATGATTATCATCAATCCTTGAGTTCAATTGTTGTATTAGATAAATAATTACGATTTTTTGCTGTGTAAAGATATTCTAAGTTATATTTATAAAAATATTATGAGCAAGGTTTTAGACGCAACAATTTGAATCTGAAAAGAAATAAATTGGAGAAAGATTGACAAGAAACGGAGGAGCAGGGTTGTTGGAGAGTTTCTTTTCGGACGGCACTGGAGGGAGTAAAAAGCACAGTCAAGCTTGAGTCAAGGAGAGTTTGGATCTGAATCTGACGTACTTCATCACTGCCCAGGAGATCTCACTACAGACTCCTGGGACCTCTACTACTAAAACTTCAGAAGCTGATCTACATTCCTGTCTGTTACTGCGGATCTTCGGAAGCTGTCCTGCGTTCCTGACTGTTACTGCGGATCTTCGGAAGCTGTCCTGCGTTCCTGAGTGCTACTGTGGATCTTCAGTAGCTGATCTACGTTCCTGGGTTCTGCTGCGGATCTTCTGAAACTGATCTGCGTTCCTGAGTACTCACCTCGCCTCTTCTGTTGAGTTGGTCTTCATTTTTTTTACAATTTGGCTTTTAAAAAGACGTTAAGTGTGTATGTTAAGCAGGTTTTTTTTTAAATTTAATTGTATTTTTTATCTCATCTAATAATATATTCATTATCCCCTTTTAATTTTTTTAATGTACAAATTAGCTTCTTTCTTTTTCATCACAAGAAATAAGCAAGTTTGTTACAGTACTTTAAAACTGGACAGGGCAGAGTGAGCCACAGCAGCCAAGCACTCTTGGATGTACTTTCCAACACGTGCTATTAAATGTTTCAATTAGAAAAAAAGCTAAATCATAAAACATCAAAAGAACAAATATCGCAGCATCGGGAACTCATTCCTAGTGTTATAGGTATTTGCAGTAATTTGTTTTCCTCGTACTGTAAATTGTTCTACGAAACCAATAGTTAATTACTCGTGCTAACAAACCTAAAATATATCTCAACACTGTATACCATCGTTAACAGGGAATCGAACCCTGAGCTTCAAGAATTCATGAGTCAGCACAATATGAAGCAGCCCGGCGAACTACACGCTTACTTCATGACAAATGTCCTTCCGCTTTTAGGACAGAAATCCAAGCCCATTGTCTGGCAGGTATGTAATATGATTGTTAACCCAAGCATTGTAAACAAGTCGTTTTTTTCTCCAGTCAATTCATCTATCTTATATTTGCTTTCTTTGTTTAGTTATCTACGTTCGAGTTTTATAATCCCGTAAAAAAAAATACGTGTGGCACTCGGGGACTGCCGCGGTAAAGCTATTGTATAGCATTTTTATCAACTTATGCAATTATAATATTTATGCATTTTTTTTTCTTTGATATTAATTCAAGTTACACTTTTCAAGCGTGGTGACCGATAAGAATAGTACATTGTTACCCCAGGGGTGAAAGTAACTTACTTAGTCCGCAGACGGGGTTTGGCGACTGTACGAAGTGAGGGCGCCAATAGTTCGAGGGACTAAATAAGTCTTTAACCCGACGTAAACACTGTGCTTTTCATTACGAATACAAAGAAAGTAAAAATAAAAACATGAATTAGATAGAGAAAAAAATTAGTAAATTTTATTTCGGATTGCCGCTTTCCCGCCTGTTTTGTTTTTTTTTTTCTGTGACCAGCCAGCTATTCAGCCATTATTTTTCATTTTCGTCATTGATGAAATGGTAAATATTTTGCCAACTCTATGTTATTTTAAAGAAATTGTTGAAACTAAATTATAACTAAGGTTTTAAAAAAAAATATTCTTTAATCAATACTTAACTTAAAGTTATTTCAATTTTACATCGTGGCTGCATAGTAAGTTGGAACATGGTTCAATAAACATGTGTAAATAGAACTAGTTTTTTTTTAATAATTTGACATCTGTCACTTGAAAGCAGTTCTCCCTAGGGATGAAAAGTATTACTTTCATCCCGCTCCTCAGGCTACTTCAGACCTAGTTTCAGAGTATGAGTAATGAAAAACAAATTTTTGGCCATAAATTTCTTTTCACCATTTTTTCAAATTCGGGGTGTTATGTTTATTTCGTTACGGAATTGCTTGATTCGGTCGCCGCGCCGCTTAAACAATCCACAATGTTTCAGGAAGTTTTCGATGAAGGTGTAAACCTGCCTAGCGACGCAATCGTGCAAGTTTGGAAGACGGTAGGACCTGAGGGTCTGGTTCGCGTAAGTATTCAATCTAAAGTTATAATAGAAGTCGACCAAAAAGTCGTAAAAAAGAGCAAAACGAAACTTTGGGTATCTTGAGAACGACAGCTGCTCAGCTCGTTCAGTCTTGCCAAAAGTATGCCCCTTTCCCAAAATGCTCCTCGGTTTCAAATGGTTCCTTTCCCGAAATGTGCCTTTCCCCACAAGATCCCATTTCCCTGCATTTAGGGAATTATTTGAAATCAAGGAACATTTTGGGAAAGGGACTTTCTGAGCCTGAACGGCTCAGCTTTCTCACATGTTGTACCTACGCAAACGAGCATCATCGTTATCTGCTAAACCTTTTTCCCAACACGTGGCGACTGCTTATCTGACCTCAACAACCCAGTAACTGAGTAGAAAAATAAAACGAAGAAATAGGAAAATGAATACTGTGCTAGTATGCTTTATATCGCCTCCCTACTTCTGGTTCATATAAATGGATGCACACAGGTCACACTATTACGCCACAATATAAATTAGGCGAATTTAAAATTATTCATAAAGGAAAAAAAAACATTCAAAGGAAACAAAACAGTCGTGATGTGCGATATTTTTTTTAACTTTCTTCTCCACAACTGTAGGAACTCAATAAAAAAAGTCCCATGAAAAACCGACCTTAACTTCTTTCCACATAATTGTCTAATTGCACTCTAGCACTCGAATAATAGGACGACTGAAAAAAATACTTATTCATAGACTGATAGAAGTTATATTGATTGCCCAGGTCCTGGGTGAGGGGTACAAAGTTATTTACTCGTCACCCTGGTACTTAGACAAACTGCAGAACACTCAAGACTGGAGTTATTTCTACGGGCGTGATCCCCGGAGTTTGTTTGGCCGATTATCAGAGTATTTTAACCTAGACAATGTTTTGGGCGGCGAAGCTTGCATGTGGGGTGAATTTGTCGATGGCACAAACTTTATTTCTCGGTAAGTGCTCCTCATTTGTTTTATGTTGGGATCGTCACGTCATACGTGTCACGTTCGCGATGACAACATGTGTTTTTGACGTTGCGATGCCCTTTGTTTCCTACTGAGCGGTCCGTCCTATTATTTCAGTTCCAAGCCTTATTTAGCTATAAAAATAAAAATATATTAAATGAGCATCATAAGACTGTCGCTGGACAATGCCTTCTGGCTTCACTTTATTCAGTCAGTTGTTTAAATATTTTCATGATTTTAGGGTATGGCCTCGTGCTAGTGGTTTAGCCGAAGTACTATGGAGCCCTTTGGAGCCTGTGCACACGGTTACTAACGAAATTACCGCTCGTCTTGAAGAGCATATATGCCGCATGAACAATCGCGGTGTCCCGGTGCAATCATCCATTGGTGCAGGATTTTGTATCGGAGGATTCTAATTTGTTGCGTGTTGATAATGAGATTATTATGAATATTGAAATATATTGTAATAGGTACAGCTGTGTTTCTATGAATTATTTCCCTTGTATCTGGCTCTTTAGTTTTATTTTTAGTAAATGTTCCATCCTGGCTTGGTCTCTTCTTCATTGCTGTCGACACTTTAGTATTTTCTTTATTGGTTCTTGAATTTGTCAATCAGTTCCATCTATCTTAATTCTAGCTATCAACATAATTATTTCAACAGCAATTTGCAAGCATTCAGTGAATGTTAAAATCGATATCAGCGTGCGATAACCAAAATCAAAATCAAAAGTCATTTATTCAAGTTAGGCTGATAATCAGCACTTTTTGAACGTCAAAATCAAAAGTCCTCCAAAACGCCCGCCCTTCGCCACTAGGCCTAGTGATTTAGCTGGGAAGAAGAATTGGCGGAACAAATTCCTCAGCAACACAGCTGTCTGTTAGATTACAGTAGTGTTCAAGTTAATATAAACAAAGAATCCATTACATCAAATAAATGTCAAGCACACACCAATAATAAAATCAAATATTAAAAATATACTCAAGAATAAATAAAGACTCCCGACATAAAAGGCGTGCTCGCTTACACGTGCAGAAAAACGAAAAAAAGTAATTAAAAAAAAAACAATGAAAAATCTATGCATGAAGTTATAGTATAACATATCAGTAAAATAATTTGGAGACAGGCCATAACCATTATCTTGAGTTCAACCCAGCGATCAACTATTTCTAATAGACCTTATCATTTAAAAAATAGTCGTTAATGGAATAGTAGGCCTTAAACAAAGGTAGGTGCTTTAGATTTAAACGCAAGAAGATGGTAGCTTGTTGTAAAAGGTTATACCGAGCCCTACGAATGAATTAGGAACCTTATGAAGCCGGAGAAAGAGAGCACGTAGTTCAAGCTTATTTCGAGTGTATATGTTGTAATTATCACTGTTTTTACTGTACAAATGGATATTTTGCCAAATAAATGTATAACTTGGCTGAAAACGTTCTAATTTGACGTAGGTGAGAAATATTGTGGGAGCCATAGTGGGCGGTTACTTTTTAATTACAGACAGTCCACTGGGTTATGTGGAAGGAGTGCAGAAGAATTTATAGATTGGGTTTTGTAGTTGTGAAGATAAAAAAGATGGCCGTACGCCTAAACGGGTAAATCTACACCCTTCAATGTCTAGGTTTAGAATAGAATAGAATAGAATATTTATTTATTTGCTCAGAATGTAGATATTTACAATAAGGTGGTTACAATAATATTAGGTCTTTACCTATGAAATTGCCGTTTTGTTTGAAAAAAGTTAAAGTATTTTTTTTTCGAACTTATTTATTTCTTTTATTCAAAGTAATCACCTCTGCAATCAATGCATCTTTGCCAACGCTGTGGCAGTTTATGGATGCCCTTCTTGAAAAAATCAGCTGGACGGGAGACAACAAACTCTTCAAAGGCGTTTTGTACTGCCTCTCGGGAATTGAATTTTTTTCCCGCTAAAAAGTTGTCCAAATTTTGGAAAAAGTAATAGTCGGAAGGCGCAAGATCTGGTGAGTATGGCGGATGAGGGAGAGCTTCCAAACCCAACTCATGCAGCTTAGAGACGGTCTGTTCTAATACAATACTAATCAATCACTATAAATGGCCAACCATATCCAATCTTCTATAATAACTGATTTGGATGAATTTGAAATTGCGCAAGCACACAAGTGTTCACCGTCAGATTGTTCAAAATTCTTGTTAGGATCTAGTGATATGCTTAATATCCTTCACGTAAATATACGAAGCATCAAAAAAAACTTTGATGAATTACTAGTTTTAATAACTTCACTCAAAATTTGCTGCGATGTTATAATTCTAACTGAATGCTGGTTAAACAAAGTTACCAACTTACCGGTGATGAATGGCTATAAGTCATACTACTCGAAACACACGGTTAACCAAAATGACGGGATTGTCCTATTTATAAAAGATAACATTGACTGCACAGTTAAGGAACCTAACTTTCTAAACGGAAATTGCCTAACATGTAAAATAGGAAACACAATTTCAATAGTATCGGTATATCGTTCGCCGTCATATAATACTAGAGCTGACTATGATAACTTCTTAAACAGCCTAGATAATGTCCTCACGTCCTTCAAAAACTTCAAAAATATAAGTCTAATCGGGGACACTAACACTAACATAGATATTAAACCTTTAGGTATACAGGCACGTGCTAGTGACTGCCTAACATTAAACGCCATACACGGTTTACTTCCAGCACATCGGTTACCCACCAGAATTGATAATTGTCTGCATTACTGAAAACAGACAGAACGGCAAATACACAAATAATCCTAACTTAGCATCGGACAAACTAACCGAAATATTACAAAACGCTACAGTGAGGCACACTAAGTTAGTAACGGTCCCTAAAAAAGTACGAAATATTCGTCCCTGGATATCCCCTGGTTTATTACGGTGCATACGTTACCGTGATAAACTCCACAAAAAAGCCCGAAAAGCGCCTAACAATCAAACAATACAAACTACATATATACGGTATCGGAACTTCTGCAATGGTTTACTAAGAAAACTTAAAAGTGTACACGAACAAAATGAACTGCGCAAAGCCAAAAGTAACCCAAAAACACTATGGAACAAAATTAAAGAAATTACATACACTGCCAAGACAAAATCTCCCCCCCTCGAATTGCTAAAAACAGCTCCTGATCCAGATGCGGCAGCAAACTAAGCAAACAAACAAACTAAGTCAAAACTAAGCAAACTAAGTCTGTAACTTCTTTGCTAGCATAGGGCAAAAGTTGGCATCTGCGATAGCGACTTCGGCTCCACCCCCCGAGCCACATAGCCAAACTAGGACGTGCCTAAGTCACATCCTAGTTCCTTTGTCCTTCTACCCGTGGATGTTGTGGAGGTAGCTTGTACTATCTCAAGCCTAAGACAAGACTATGCCACAGGCTGGGATGGGATCTCCATGAAAGTAATAAAACTATGTGAAAAAACCCTTGTACCTCTACTTACACATATTATTAACTGCTCTATTGACTCAGGTATATTCCCGAACACTTTCAAAAAAGCCGTTGTACATCCTATACATAAGAGTGGTAACAGGGACTGTGTAGACAACTATAGACCTATTGCTGTACTTCCGCTAATGTCTAAGGTATTAGAAAAAGTAATTAATAAACAACTAGTAAATTACCTAACCAAACACAACATTTTAGCTAATAACCAATATGGCTTTAAAAAACCAGCCAAGTGCGAGTCGGACTCACGCACGAAGGGTTCCGTACCATTAGCAAAAAAATCACTTTTTTGTATGGGAGCCCCCCTTAAATATTTATTTTATTCTGTTTTTAGTATTTGTTGTTATAGCATCAACAGAAATACATAATCTGTGAAATTTCAACTGGCTAACTATCACGGTTCATGAGATACAGCCTGGTGACAGACGGACGTACGGACGGATGGACGGACCGACGGACGGACGGACAGCGAAGTCTCAGTAATAGGGTCCCGTTTGACCCTTTGGGTACGGAACCCTAAAAAGGCGTTTCTACCGAAAACGCAGTATTAGACCTAACAAACTTTATAGCAAGGAAGTTCGATAATAAACAGATATGTCTAAGTCTATTTTTGGACCTGTCAAAGGCGTTCGATACAGTCTCTGTTCCCACACTCCTCTCCAAGCTGGAGAGTATCGGTATACGAGGCATTGTACATAACCTCTTCGAGAGTTACCTAGTGAACAGGAAAATTTGTGCGAGTGTGTTAGAACAGGATCACACATTAGTGCTGAAGAGACGATGACTTACGGAGTGCCACAAGGTAGTGTCCTCGGCCCAACACTATTTTTAATCTACATCAATGATCTGTGCACATTAACCTTACCAACTGCTAATATATTTACATATGCCGATGACACCGCCATTGTGGTACATGGTAAAAACTGGTCTGAAGTAAAAATAAACGCAGAAACGTCCCTAATAATTGTGAAGGAGTGGTTACATAGAAACCTTCTAACATTAAACCTCCAAAAGACCAATTATATTCCATTCTCGATAAATTCGAAAACGAAACCCCCCAACACATATTCTATCATAGCCTATACGTGTCCGGATCCCACAATCTGCACTTGCCCATCACTGCCCCAAGCAACATCTGTCAAGTACCTAGGTGTGATAGTTGATGATGGACTAAAATGGTATAGTCAGATAGGAAATACCGCCTGCAAAATTAGAAAAACCATTGTTCTTGTCAAATCGCTAAGGCACTCCGCAGATCCTGAAATTCTTAAAATGGTTTATACTGCCCTCTGTCAGTCCATCGCCAACTATTGCATTCTAGCATGGGGTGGCACTGCTAAAACAAAGTTCCTAGAGCTGGAACGGGCACAAAGGGCTGTCCTTAAAGTAATGTTAAATAAACCTTTCCGGTATCCCACACATAAGCTATACGCCGAACTTAAAATTATAACGGTGAGACAGCTCTTTGTGCCCAGAGCCACACTCTGGAAGCATCAGCAAATACCACCACCAGATCCAGGCAAACAGGGAAACAGTACAAATTTCCCGAGTGTGTCGCATAAAACCGCATTTGCTAGAAGACATTTATACGTCTTGCGCTCAATAATATATAGAAACATAAATAAATCCTCATCTATAACCAGACTCAATAAACACGACGCTGAGACTAAAAAGATAAAGTCCAAGCGACAGTAGAACACTGACTCCTAAGACACAGGGTATCCTAGTTTAGGAGGCAGGGTTTAATAAATTTGTATGCCTTTCACAAATTGTGTAACACGAGCTAGATATTTTCAAATTGTAAGGTAATTTTATTCAATAAAGATATTATTATTATTAATTAACAAACATTAAAAGAAAGAACAAAATTTTTGGATTAAGAACAATAGACAATGGCCGCAAAACGAACCGCATATTCGTTCAAACAGAGTCCAACATTAAAAACATGCCTTCGTACCAATGTAATCATGGTCACCCTACTCTCATACGGTTTCATACTACAGATTTTTTGTAAATTTCTTCTAAAATATGAATGCTGCAGTTATATTCTCCATGTTTATCCAAACTAGGTTACGTTACCAGTCAATTAGTACTATAACTAAGCTTAAACCTGCTTTTAATAACGAGATAAACGCCATTGTATTTTAGGCATATTGCCGTCCGAGCGGCCAACTAAAATCGACTCTAACAAATCATTGAACCTACTTTCTAGTATTTTTTTCTGTTTATTCGCTGTAACAAATTAGGGACTAATTGTTCATAAATCCTCTTGACTCAATTAATACAGTAAATTCATTTTTTGCAGGTGTAGGTAAAAAATTATCTTTTTATTATTATTATTATTTATTTATTTCCAAAATGCTTATATATATTACAGGTTGATTAAATACACACAACGCAAACCTCTCAGGGTTTATCTGTGTGTGCGAGCCGTTCATTGGTTACTTTAGCAGACATAATAAACACTTTATTAATATTACGAATCAAACTGCTTCCCTACGCAATGTTAGCTGTTGTGCAAAGAAACGCTTCGATTTATACTTGTAGCTTTTCGAACTCGTGTTGTATAAAGTTTGTAAGTCTTTTGGAAGTTTATTAAGAAAGTAAGGTATTCAATATTCTGCAACCCTCATTCCGTACACATTGTTGACTTTTGGTAGAATGTATTTATTTTTAAACGTAATTGATCTCAGAAAGTCAGGTCTTGTGGTTTCGGTTAGCAGCTCGGGCCTATTGACTTCAGCAAGGGTGAAAAATTCAACTTTATTGAACACATTCATAACATTACAGTATTTAAACAGGTCGTCGTCGTTGTTTTTAAATTTATTTTTTATGTGTTTAGGTGTAATGACTTTTAATATTCTTAATTGTAACTTATAAATATCTAACAAGTATGTATGGTAAGTTCTCCCATAGCTGCTGAGACCGTAATTGATAACCGAATCTGCCAAGGCCATGTATAACATTCTTAGCGTTTTATAAGGCAATTTGTACTTTAGAATGCTAAGTTTACCTATAATAGACCTCAGCTTGTTGCAAACGTATTCTATGTGTGGACCCCAACAGAATCGGCTATCAACTATTAGACCGATATACATGTGTTTATCTACTACTTCCAGTAATGGGCATTTGCAAGTCCCTGACGAGCTATGCAGGCAAGAATGTTCATGTGCTATAACTGTCGGCAAAGTGGTACATTTGTTGTGCGAAGAACGAATGTGAACAATTTTAGTTTTAGATGCGTTTATTACTAATCCTACGTCATGAGCCCATTTACACATTTGGTCGAAGGTAATTTGTAGGGATTTTTGAGCATCAGAGATGTTTTTATTAGCGACTAAAATACATGTGTCATCTGCAAACTGGTATACAGATCCCGAGTTTATAGCGTTACTCATATCGTTGACATAAAGCAAGTACTCCGTTGGTCCTATAATTGATCCCTGGGCTGTTCCTTGCGTGGATGAAACCTTTGTACTAAGTTCATTTTCTATCTTAACAGTGGTGTGTCTGTTTGTATGATAATTTTTTAATAATTCTAATAGGGGTCCTTGTATTCCATTTTGTGATAACTTGTCATAAAGTATATCACAACGGAGCATATCGAACGCTTTGCTAAAATCTATAAATAGTGTCAAAACATGTTTTTTTTCATTTAGGTGTCTATTAACTTCATCGGTAAATTCTCGTAATAATTGTGTCGTACTCCTATTTTTCTGAAATCCAAATTGTTTATTGTTGATTACACCGTGTTTTTGTAAAAAGTTATTTATCTCATTACCAATATAACGTTCTATTATCTTATCTATACAAGACAATATGGTAATTGGACGATAGTTATTGACGTCATCACGTGGACCCTTTTTGTGAATTGGACGTATTACCCCTATCTTTAAAAGATCGGGATATATACCAGTCTGCAAGCAACTATTTATTAAATGTGTAATAACTGGAACCAATTTATCTGAAGTATACTTAATATCTTTAGCTCGTATTCCGTCGTATCCCGGGCTTTTTCTATCGTTCATTTGTTTGATAATTCGTTCAACTATCTCTTCACGCGCTGGTTTGACTCTTATCGATCTATCGGGAATTATCTCGTACGTCAGTTTGTCTAGAAGAGGTACATCGCAGGAATTGCTTAAGTTCTTAATATTACTATTGAATTCTGTCATGAAAGTGTTAGCTAATGTTAATGGATTCGTTCGAAAAGCTACAAGTAATAAGTGTTCAATACTTTTCATAATTTTTCCAGTTAGACTATTAACAATGCTCCAAATCTTTTTACTGTTTTTGAAGTTTTGAGAAACTTCCATCATTATTTGTTTATTTCTTATATGTTGTGTGTATTTGTTAGTTTTATTTCTATATCTATTATATAACAATCTTTTTTGTGGGTTATTTTCATCTTTGAGCCAAATATTATATAGTAAATCACGCTTCATACACATATTTTTAAGCCTTTCATTGGCCCACGTACATGTGTTTCGTTTACTTAAAGTTTTTTTACTAACTGTGAATTTACATTTATCATATACATAATTAAATTTAGAATGTATGAACGTAACAATTTCATTTGGGCAACTGTATTGAAGGGGTATACTCCAGTCGATGTTGTTCAATTCATTGTGCACTCTGCGATTATCTATCTTTGTTATTAATTGCCTAGAAGAGTGTGAGTCATTCTTGTTTAGCGCGCTCATTATCGCACAACCGGTTATGCAATGGTCGGCCGGCGAAGTATTAACAACAGATGAATAAATGTTATATGAACTAGCATTGCGGATAAACACATGGTCTATACATGACTTTGTTATTCTATCACCATATTTTTCTATACGTGTATATGAATTAACACCACTAATAAATCCCAGGGTGCACAACGAGTTTAAATATTGTTTAACTATGGGGTTACATAATTTTAGATCTATATTCATATCGCCCATTATTACATAATCCTGTTTTATAGAACAATTCGCTACTATGGACGATAATTCTTTTATAAATCGGAGTTTGGATGTGTCGGGCGGTCTGTACACGGCACATAAGCCGACTTTAAGACTATTTATACTTAGTTCGCCGGTCACACATTCAAACTCTTGTGTACACAAGTTACTATATCTCACAAAAGATGCAGACTTATGAATATACAATAATACACCCCCACCTCGTCTATTGGTTCTTAATTCCGAATATAAGTTGTAGTCAGGAAGTCTAAACATTTGTACCAAATCATTATTTATGTTCACTTCAGTTAATAACAGGATTTGGATAGTATGTTTACTGTTTAACACGATATATTCAATTTGAGCAAAGTTTATCTTGATGGATCGTATGTTTACATGAAGAAAGTATATACAGTTTTGGGGTACCGGTATGTAACAAGTAAAATCATCCCATGTTTGGCAGTTGGTTTCAACTATATTATGGTCTGTTGTATCCAGATTAAAAACTTATTTTGGTTATGTATTTATGATGGCAGTAAAGAAAAAGAGTGTAACTCACCTATTCCTTAACATGCGATGATTTTACCTTATCAATATCGGCTATCGAGCGAATTGTGGTTATTTTTTTTTCTTGTTCACTTTTACGCACTAATATATTTCCGTGTTTGCACCATATATAGCTAAACAATCCTTTTAGTTCTTCTTTTGTTTTCCATAACAAAAAGGCCGTAGACGGTGTCAGACACTCCCGAAGATAAATCTTCTCAGCTCCGTCTTGTCCCATGCTAGCAGCAGATATCGTCGTGTTTTTGGCAGCGTCTATCCATAAATCTCGGTTTCCCTCTCGGAGTATCACGGTAATCGTAGGCTGGTCTTTCTT
Organism: Cerastis rubricosa; assembly: GCA_949152445.1. Classification (NCBI taxonomy): domain Eukaryota; kingdom Metazoa; phylum Arthropoda; class Insecta; order Lepidoptera; family Noctuidae; genus Cerastis; species Cerastis rubricosa. The sequence continues at coordinate 15,603,839 of OX424539.1, forward strand.
TTTCGCCACATTTGATGGGTTTCTCTTTTTCCTGTAGGCTTTTACGACGTCATCCGGGTTCTGCGTTATGGCTATGGCATCTGATAAATTGCTTTCACAAAATCATAACTTTCCCAATACAGAACTCTATAGACAAACACATATTACTTCCCAAAATTCATTAGTTCTTCTACCTACCGACGAAGAAGAAATACGGTCGTTAATACTTAATTTAAAAAACGAGTGTGCAGTTGGCGTCGATAATATATCCGGACTTTTCTTAAAACAATTTGTTGATATTATTGTTCCTCCACTTACGTTCATTTGCAATCTCTCTTTCTCTTCCGGGGTATTTCCTAGTGCCTTCAAGAAATCCAGAATTGTACCCATATTTAAATCCGGAGACAGATACTGTGTCAACAATTATAGACCAATCTCTATACTCCCAACGTTATCCAAAATATTAGAAAGATTAATGAATTCCAGACTAACTAATTATCTTGAACAAAATTCCCTCTTATCTCCATCACAGTTTGGTTTTCGATCTGGTAGGTCAACAGCTGAAGCAGTACATGAACTAACTGATCACTTAGTCAATAAAATAGACAGTAAAAAAAAGACCTTAGCCATTTACCTCGATTTAGCTAAAGCATTTGACACAGTATCTGTTCCCATTTTGATAAAAAAAATTAGAAAATATGGGTGTAAGAAGTCAGTCACTTCAACTTTTTACAGACTATTTGTCCGATCGAACGCAAATAACTAAAATTGATAATTGGATCAGTGATGAACTACCTAATCAATACGGCGTTCCTCAAGGCAGCATCCTCGGCCCAACTTTATTCTTAGTATATATAAATGATTTATGTAATATTAAGCTGCAAAACGGAAAGATCATAACGTTTGCGGATGATACTGCCTTGGTATTCGATGTTGATACGTGGGAAGAAGTTCAACATTATGCTCAACAAGGCTTCAATACAGTATATAAATGGTTGTATGCTAACTTACTTACCCTAAATGTCGATAAAACGAAATACATGACATATTCCCTTAGACGGCAGGACCAACCAAACTTCAAATTGAAAGCCCACACATGTCATACAAACACAAACCTTTGTTGTTGTCCTGTTTTACTAAAAACGGTATCAATTAAATATCTCGGCATAATTATAGACTACCGTCTCAGCTTCCAACAACACATTGAAACTTTAGTTAAAAGAATCCGCAAACTAATCTACATATTTAAAAATCTACGACATATATCCGATACTTCAGTAATTAAATTAGTTTATTTCGCGTTATGCCAGTCTGTGCTAGCCTACTGTATCACCACCTGGGGCGGTTCCTCTAAATCGTATTTGATTAATTTAGAGAGAGCTCAAAGAGCTATATTAAAAGTCAGTTGTTTTTTTCCATTTCGCTATCCGACCTTTGATCTTTACCAACACTGCAAAGTTCTAACGGTCCGGCAGTTGTTTATACTCATGACTGTGTTAAAAAAGCACTCTGAACTCCCCATAGATCACGATTTCCTTACTCAAAATAGAAGATCAGCAAATATTTGTCCAATCATACGTTTTAACACCAGTTTTTCCCAAAAATTTTACGCGTTTCTTGGCACTTTTCTTTATAATTTGATTAATAACAAGATATCTATTTACACACATACTAAAGCTATTTGTAAAAGAAAACTGCGCACCTGGCTATTAAGTCTTGACTACGCTTCCACAGAAAATTTACTTAAACCTGTGTCTTAACACTCACACATATACACTTACACACTCACATTCACACACACCAACTCACGCATTGCACCAATGCACTTTCATCACACACACCATTTCCACTTTCATCCCTTTGATTAGAAATTATGTCTTATGTACATCCTAAACTACATCTTAAAACCACTTTTTTGTTTAATCTAGATTTTCTTATTATGCTTGCTAGCATAATAATTTATATAAAAAAATAAGTTATTTTATTTTATTTTTTTCCTTTAAAAATGTTTGTTTTTACTTTGGAACTATAGTGTGTTTCAGTTATTTCATGTTTTTCTATAATTCCATATTTTTGATTTACCTTTGTTTGAATTTCAAACAACCTATTAATTTTTGATGCTTACTACTTTCAGTTCTATATATTTTATCTTGACTTGTATTTTTGTAAAAATGGAATGTTTACTTATAAGCCCGAGAGGTGATCTGTACCTCAGGATCTCCCTATAGCAGACACCTTTCTCCATATAAGATTGTGCAAGTGTGAACCAGCGCCTTATGTAATGATGTCGAGATAAATAAAGATTTATGATTATGATTATGATTATGATTATGATTATATTAGCTTCTAATAATTTGATATATGTATAAGGTGAGATACCTACCTACTCATAACCTGAAAACTAAATATTGCATAACTTTTCATTTATTTACTTTTTGATGTTTTTTTTATTTTTGAAACAAATGGAACAAATTAAGACCTTTCTTTTGATGCATAATTCGTCTATATCCATCATATAGTTTCTGTGTAATCACGGGCGATGACTACGGCAAGTGGCGGTTCTAGCGGCCAACTATTCTTGGTCATAGCGCCTTGGTTTTTTTTGGAACAAATTCACGAAAAGAGGTGTGTATAGGAACAAATTAGGACTAATTCCTGGCAAAGTTTCATCAAGTATTATGAGGTGGCCGCGTGGTTGAAACGGACACGAACTTTCTGCGATATGGTGGTTCTACTTTTTAATTATTGTGGATCTGAAATTATTGCCTAAAGATGAATCTGACTTACAAAATTATGAGTTATGAAAGTATGATAAAATACTTCAAAATTAAGTTTATGCTATCCGCTGTTATGCAAAATAATATTATGACATAAAAAGTTCAGTTAAAAAGACCTGTAGAGCCGAGGTTCACACTAACGATTTTCACTATTCATCACAACTCGCTTAAAAGTTACTGGAAACCAGATGTAGTGAATGAGTCGGACGCGCTTCAGAGATGCTCGACGGCAGAGGCCGTCGTAAGATCCTGCTGCCCCCTAACGCAAGTGTGCGAGGGAACACCGGTGTGGACGTAGTCAGTACAAGTCTGATAGACCCCTCCGGGCTACCCAGGGCGGAAGACATCTTTGAGGATGTTTTTCGTGTTTGTCTATTTAATTACCTGTAATAACAAATTTTCATATTCACAGGTTTTAAAGGGCCATCACAAAGTAATCTACTCTGCATCGTGGCATTTAGACCATCTTGGTACTGGTGCTCACTGGAACACGTTCTACACAGTGGACCCCCGTCAGATGATCCCGACACATTACAAGGAGTTGGACCTGGAAAACATTCTGGGAGGCGAGGCTTGTATGTGGGGAGAGTCAGCCGATAATAGGACTTATAAAAGCAGGTAAGTAAACTCAATTAATTGTGACAGTCTTTAATTCACTGTCAATAATACCACTTACAAATAATACAATACCAAACCTTACCACAGTGAGATCTACTGCTGTTCCCTGTCATAAAAATGTATAAAACAAAAGCAACAGTAATTAATTGGTTGCGGAGTCTAGCTACTCCACGTGAAATACTGGTATACAGCTACGCAGTTCGGAAATTCATTGGAATACTTGAACTAAAATTGCAATTCTTATTTAAAAGAAAATATTTTTAATTAATGTAAGATATTTAAATTGATTACAGGGAATGGCCTCGAACTAGCGCAGTGGCTGAAAAACTCTGGAGTGCTGAACAAACTCATCTTAACTACTACTCTCTTCCACACAACCGTTTAATTCGTGAGCCACAAGCCTATCGATATGTGTACGAAGATTACGTTCGTCTGGAAGAGCACGTGTGTCGAATGAACCGCCGCGGAGTCCCTGCACAACCACCTAATGGACCCGGGTTTTGTGTCGGAGGAATCTAAATTTATATGAAGATTTAAAATAAGGATTTTGAATTGTAAAATTTTATTTCTTTTGTGTTTTATTTCACTCAGCGATGGTGACGGATGCCAATCAGTCTTAGAATTGGAAAGAATATCGAAGTGAGTTGTCAGGGCGTGAAAGGTTATAATGAAACCAGTTACGTAATACGTACCTATGCGAGTTGTTATCTGGCTTAGGCTGCTAGCCCAGGTCAGACTTTTTGCCGGACAGATAATCGGGCGATTTTTATTCTGATTATTTTCCTCTATTTCTGACCAACTTTTTGTAGGACATGTGCGTTGCACTATTGCTATCAATGTGTTCTATTTTTCTCCTACAAAAAATCGGTCACCGATTATCGGACGTGGGCGAGCAGCCTTAAAGGAGGCTGCCCGTGCCCATTAGCAAGTGCTCTAACATGACCGAGCGATGTCACGGAAAGAAACATGACACGGACGTCACGTATTACTAGTTATGCCCGCTATAACGTATTATCAGCGGGATTAGAACGGTCATCATACGTGGCTATAACGGGTTTGGAACGGTTATCCTACGCGATTAAACCCTATATTCTTTGGATTAAAAAGTATGAGACTATGCCCACTATTTTGCTGGTGACAATAGATCCACTACGAGCAGTCTAGCACCCACGGTGTTGGTCGATGATGCAGCGCAACGGCATAGTCCCTGTTACTTTCATAGCACGGTGTAAGTGGTGACTGAAACGTTTTGTGGTAATCGGTAAAAAGTGGTATGGACATGTCATGCGGAGGAATGAGGAAAATGTTGAGTATAAATGTAATAGATGGGATAGCCCTTCGTTAGACGTGTATGATTAGACGTTATAGATGTAGTAAGGAATGAGGGAACATTTATATGTTCGCCGACATGTTAATAGTATGTGTATAGTATTTTAAATGTTTGTTGATCTCTAAATGTATTGTATGTATTACTTTTATTATATAGTATGTATTATTTTTGTTTATCAAATAATCTAATTTAAGTTTTGAATGTACCTACTGTTCATGCATACTAGTAAGTTTATTCTCAGTTTCAAATCTCGCAATCAAAAAATGGTTTGCTGTAAGAAAACCCAACACTTTTGGGTTAAGCTGACCGTTGTGCATAAGCTAAATATTGCAATTTGTGTGTTTTTTTAAATTTCGTCTGCAATAAACAATAAGAATCTATAAAAGTAGAGGCAGACCAAAGAAACTATGGATGAACTGTGTGAAGGATGATATAGCTAGGAAGAAATTGACTGCTAAGATGACGAGTAATAGAGAAGAGTAAGAAGAAGACATGCTGGCGCCGACCCTAAATAAATTGGGATAAGGGCAGGAGGATGATGACTGGCGTCTGTCGGTGAATGAACTAGTTTTATATAATGTCTATAGTCTCATTGCCAATCTACTATGGCAGAGGGGTGATGCCTGCTGAGGGGCGGCAGCCATTGAGGCGGAGCTGTACGAGGGATACAGAGCAGCGAAGACCGCCCTCCAGGAGGCTGTCCAGCGGGCCAGAGACCTGGGCCGCGAGGAGATGCTGGAGACTCTCGACAGAGATCCGTGGGGGCGCCCTTACAAGATGGTGCGGGACAAACTCCGCACCTGGGCCCCCCCGCTGACGCAGAGTCTCCGCCCTCAGCTCGTGGAGGACGTGGTGAGCGCTCTGTTCCCTCTGCGAGGGGAACATCCTCCCCCGCCTATGGCTCCGCCGCTTGCGGTGCCGGAAGCGGACCACATCGAGGACGATGACGACATTCCGGAAGTGACCGGGGTAGACCTGAGAGCGGCGGTAGGCAGGCTTAAAGCCAAAAATACCGCCCCGGGACCCGATGGCTTGCCTGGCAAAGCCTGGGTCCTGGCCTCGGAGGCTCTCGGGCCCCGACTGGAAGGGCTCTTAAGCGCATGCTTGGAGAGAGGCCAGTTCCCGCTTCGTTGGAAGACGGGGAAGCTGGTCCTCATTCGGAAGCCGGGGCGCCCTGCGGACTCTCCGTCCGCATACCGGCCCATTGTGTTGCTCGACGAGGTGGGCAAGCTCTTTGAAAGAGTCATTGCCAACCGCCTCGCCGGGCACCTTGTGGGGAGGGGGCCGGATCTGGCGGAACACCAGTTTGGTTTCCGCAGAGGGCGCTCGACGGTGGACGCCATCATGCGCGTGAGGGCTCTCACGACGGGGGATGCGGTGTCCAGGGGTGGGGTTGTCTTGGCGGTGTCTCTTGACATCGCCAACGCCTTCAACACCATGCCCTGGAGCTGCATTAGGGAGGCACTCCGGTATCACCGGGTGCCGACCTACCTTCGTCGTGTGGTCGGGGACTACCTGACGGACAGGGCCGTCATCTAACCCGGTCGCACCGGAGAATGGAACCGGCGAGAGGTGTCGTGCGGTGTCCCACAGGGATCGGTTCTGGGGCCGCCCTTGTGGAACATCGGCTACGACTGGGTGCTGCGCGCCGACCTCCCTAGCGGTGTCAGTGTAGTCTGCTACGCTGACGACACGCTGGTGCTGGCACAAGGGAGGTCGCACGAGGCGGCGGCCGAACTTATGACACGCGGGGTTGCGATAGTCGTGGAGAGAATCCGGCAACTGGGTCTCGAGGTGGCACTGCACAAGTCCGAGGCTATGTGCTTTCATGGGCCTCGGAATGCGCCACCGTCGGGATCCATACTGACGGTAGGAGGGGTTCCCATCGGCGTCGAGTCGACGCTGAAGTACCTTGGCTTGGGGGCTTGTCCTCGACAGCCGGTGGAACTTCGTGGAGCATTTCCGACGTTTGGCCCCCAAACTGGAACGGGCAGGGGCTGCGTTCAAGCGGCTCTTGCCCAACCTGGGGGGTCCAAACGCCTCCTGCCGCAGGCTCTACGCGGGGGTCGTGCGGTCCATGGCCCTTTACGGGGCCCCGGTGTGGGCGCGTTCTCTGAGGCGGCGAGCCGCCCATTACCTGAACGCGCCCCAGAAGGTGGTAGCCGTAAGGCTGATCCGGGGGTACCGCACGATCTCCGGCGAGGCGGCGAGCCTCTTGGCCGGATTGCCGCCATGGGATCTGGAGGCGATAGTCCTCGCGTGCCTGCACGAATGGCGCGCGGAGGCACTACGCCGGGGGGAAACTCCGCTGCCGCGGCAAATTGTCGCTCAGCGGACAGACCTCCGGCGCGATCTCATGGCGACATGGAGGGAGCGACTGTCGCAACCCCGTGCAGGGCACGCCACAATAGTGGCGATAAGTCCCCTCTTTGAGGAGTGGCTGGAGAGGCGCCACGGCGCCCTCACCTTCCGCCTGACGCAGGTCCTCACCGGACACGGTTGTTTCGGGAGGTTCCTGCACCGAATCGGGCGGGAGGAAACGCCCGGGTGTCACCACTGCGAGGATCGACCGGAGGACACGGTGGAGCACACTGTGGAGCTATGCCCCGCTTGGGCTGAGCACCGCCGTGTCCTCGTAGCGGCGATTGGCGGCGGCGACCTCTCGCGTCCGGCCCTGGTTCAATCCATGGTCCGGAGCGAGAGGGAATGGGAAGCCGTCGCCTCCTTCTGCGAAGCAGTCATGCTAGCGAAGGAGGTGGCGGAACGTGAGAGGGAGAGAACCTCACGTCCCAGCCGCCGCGGGAGACGCCCCGGGCGTCGGGGGGCAACCAGTGGCCCCCGGCCACCGTAGGCGCGGGCCTGTGGACGGTGAGTAATGGGCTAGCTCACCGTCCGTCCGTCATATGACGACAGACCGTGCCGACGGCGCGTTCGTGTTCCACGCGCGCCTCAAGGAGATGTCAGCAAATCGGAAGGGGTCCGAGAGGGCCGATGCCTGCCAGGGCTGCGGGTTGTTCGAAAGAGATACCGTGCCCCTGGAACGCAAAGGGCTAAGAAGGAACATGGATGGGTTTTAGTCAGTCAAGTCTGACACTCCCTTCCGCTCCGCCCAGAGCGGAAGAAGTCATTTGATGATTTCCCATCCGAAAAAAAAAAAAAAAAAAAAAGGGGTGAAGCCTGCAATGCCAACTCTAGGACTATTTCCTCTATAATCCATCACGAAATACATGATATTTTCATATTAGCCAAAGATTCAGCATTTCCACCCAAACGTGGCAAAAAATAAACAGTAATTTATTGCATTAAAATCTACAAATCAATAATTACTCGCAAGCAAACAAATAGTTAATCGCAAGTGTGTTGCTATCCACGACCTGAATTCCCACCAACGGCCGCGAATCGTCGCTTTCGGCTACCTGAGCGCTACAAATATCCGACTTTTTGAAGTCTGCATTTTGAACGTATCCCGTGGATGCGTCGCAGTCCCAGCTGACCACATCCGAAACAACGCCACTCGGAACTTTTGAACTCCGAATATTTTATCTTACCTTGCTTCGCTCTATTACGGCAATTTTAAACTAAATGACCGAATGATCGACAATAAGTACATTTCGGTATAACGCGCTTTTGCCCATCACTATCGTTATCTTTTATAACAGAATCAGACAAGACGATGTATAAATTGTTATCATTGATAGGGATAGTATTAGTAGCACTTACCTCCGCCAGCGACTCCTTGACAAACCTGGCCTTCGCTAAAAGCTGTTCCTGATCGACCACCTCGTAGCGAGACAGTCGTTTCCATATCCTACGATGTAACAATCCGTAGAAAATGTCTATCACCATCACTTCCGGCACAACAAGGCAATTTAGTTTTTATATGGACGGTATGTACGAATTGCGGATTCGTTCATTTCCCTTTGCACAACACGAAACGTTGAACTATGGTATTGTGCGCCAAAACCCTATGCGCAGTGAACTCCCTCGACAGCGCATCGGATTGGATTTATTTTGCACTATTGGAATGAGCTTAACGATAGTAGTTTGGCACATAGCACATAGTCACTGCTAAGGTTTTTACGTAGTATCACTATTAATGTAGGGGTTTCGATATTTGAACTATTGAATGATGTCACGTACGTTATAAGCTAAAAATTATAGGTATAATCAGGTAAAAACAGGGCTTGGTAAATAAAAACATGAATAAACATTAAACTATGGAATTTAAAAACAAGCATTTCGCGAATATTTTCAAACAGCGCGCGAAATTTTCACTTGGCGCGTCTCGCAGTCGCGGGCGATGTTGCCACCGCGATAAAGATGCGTTCTTACAAAATGTTTTCTTACAAAAGGCAGTGCTACACTAAAATTTTGTTAGTATTTTTTGTTACACTTAAAAAATATATATATGAAAATGTTATTAGGTACTGTCTTATGGTCACCGAGAATTATGGAGAGCGAGAATTATTTTAAAAAATGTTTCGCTGTCCATCACTGGTGGCTAGGCCGGTGATGGACATCTGCCCCCGTATTCACAAACGCTCGGATTCGATTTCGATTCGGAAAATCGTATGTCTATCTTGTTTTGGCATTACGAAAGCGAGCGTTTATGTTTTACACCCCGTAGTACAGTGCCCTTCACCATTACCTGACCCATCTCACAAAGCAAAAAAGAGGCAAATGGGTCAGGTAATGCTGCTCACTGACTGTACATGATTAATGTACAAACCCACAAAAACAAATTATTTTAGTTGATTTTTGCTTTTGAAATTATCATGAAACTGATATTGATATCATGGTATGGTAACACAGGTTAGAGTCACGTCAATTTTTCAAAACACAACGTTTCTTGTTTGGCTTCAGTGTTTCCTTTTGTTGATTATAAGAATTATTATTCTGTATACTAAGACGTACATTAACAATGTCCGTGATGGACGAAGACGTTGCAGTTGCACCGTGGGTTGGTCCTACAAGTTGCAAAAATACGTTATCAGTGATAGTTCTGTCATCCACCGATGAAATCGTCGAAAAGATATCAGAATCTCTCACAGAAGTTCACAATATAGGAAATTTTCGTTGGAAACTACTAGTATTGCGATCGTTTCATCTAGAAGCTATCATTCAACGGTCTGATTCGACTGGAAAGATCGGTATTGACTTTGTTATTTTAGCCATCGACACAAGTAGAACATTTTGTTTGGAGTGGGCGAAGAAAATGTTAGTGCAAGTGCATCAGGATTTAAAACTACGACGTGTTGTGCTTCTGAATGCTGGTGGACTTCCTGCGAACGATATGGCGATCAGTGCAAGTGATCTGATAAACTTCCAAAATGAAACGAAGCTAGACTTGATAACGGCAAATGTGTTTGATGCAGACAATGCTTCGGTTTTGGCTCGCAGGTTACTTAAGTACATTGAAGTGTCTATTGGTGTTAAAACTGGAATCCCTAATCTTAATATTTGATTATATTCAATTTTGAATGTTTTGTAAAGGACACTTATTTTCAACATTTAAAGCCAGTAGGTTTTAAGGAATGATACTCTTGCTCAGGTCCCGCCTTTAGCATAGTTATGTAGAGTTTAATTATTTATAGGAATTCTGTAGTTAACCCGTTATAGGACAGCTCATACAAAGTCGCCTGTCACGTCAAGGTCATTATCTCATAGATTTTTACTTGAATCTTCTAACAATTAGGAATTTAAAATAAAAACAGTGTGCGTTACAGGGTTAAATATAGTGTTGCCATCCGTCCGGGTTTCCCCGGATTTGTACTAGTTTAGAGGGCATCATGGGAGCATCCGGGAGGGGCTTCATTTGCAGCCCAGGTTTAAAAAAATTAAATCTTGGGCCGCCCGCGACACACGCACTGTGCCCTCACGCCGCGATCAACAGTTTTTTATTACACTGACTATGGTTAAAATAACCTGTTGACATGTCCGGGATCTGGGCTCTAAGATCCGGGGTTTTCACGTGTCTTGTCCTGGTTGCCAAATTTTAGAGATGGCAACCCTAGTTGAATATCAAAAAAAGGTAGAGGTGAGAGAACCAGTGTCATTTAAAAAACTTTGTTTTTTCTAATTATTTTAAGTAACAAATTATTTTGTGATTCTTCCCAATAATTTAGAACCTGATTTGATTTAGTAATTTGTCTTATAATCAACTCATCAATGGTATTCAGAACTACTTACATTGTTGGAGATTCCAAGAACTTATCTTACTAATGAATGGTTCAAAAATTATTGGGTCTTGTGTAGTAAATTGTGTATTCTGTCATCTGAGACCAGTATTCTGGCCTGTAGCATTATGGTGGTCCTATGAGGCTAATGCGCATGGTTTATGAATTACCCAGAATATTTTGCTGTTCAAAAATCACCTAGTTACCCAAGTGTTAAGTTAGATATATTATGTAAATAAAACATGTTTTACACATTTTGAATCATTTATTATACTTTGATTGTACTACAAAATAATAGGAAGTTCTCTACAGTTACAATTATATTATATATTACATAAATAATAAAACGATTACAGCAGTCCTCATTTGTGTAGCAACCTCACAATATTCATGTAGCAACACTATTGCTAGGTAGTTGTATAAAAACAAAAATAAACTATAGGGCTGTGCGGTGATAATGGATATATCATGACCTTATAACTAACTGAAATACTGCTCATTTATTAACGTAACTGTTTAATAATTATAAATAACATTTTAAGCATAGAAAAATCTGTAAAATAATCCAAAATTATAATAAAACTGAGAATTTCTCATAAACAAAATGTCAAGCTCACAAATTCAAAATGCACTACATTTTCCTTGTTACACTACTGTATTCTAAAATATACCACTATAGATTGTTGCATCTAACATTAAAGTCACCAAAGTGACTTGTTTAAAATAAACGTATACAAAAATTTAATATTAGGCAATATCACAACTAAACCGCCTGTACAATAGCAGGCAAATAAATACAGTCACATAAACGTCACTTAAATAATCCCACAGTGATGAACAAGATAATCAGTAAATAATATATATTTGCAAATAAAAAGACAGTTTTACTGCACTATGATTTCAATGTGAGTACACAGTTTTGGATACAATAATTGCTAAGGCCCAAACTAAAAATCGATTATCATAAGATTTCTGAACTAGCAACATTATTTAACTAATATTAAATATTTTTTGTGAGGGAATCTTAGTTTTATAAGTTAAAAACACTTTTCAACAAAAGTCTAACTTACAAACTTGAAAAATGGAATATTTTCATACAATCATGTTTAGGGATCAGATATTCGGATGTATATAATTTAAGTCTAAGAAAAAATCCCGGTTTATTTAATATAGTTCATTATTTGTTATATTATTTAATATTTTGTCCTATTTGAATATTCAGCAGCAAAATTGACTATCAAATAGTTTTATTAAATATTAACGCAACTTCGTCTGCATCAAATTTTTCCCGTTTCCGCAACATTTATCATTGCTGCTCCGCTCCTATTGGTCGTAGCGTGCAGATATATAGCCTTCCTCGATAATGGGCTATATAACACTGAAAGAATTTTTCAAATAGGACCAGTATTCCTAAGATTAGCATATTCAAGCAAACATACAAACTCTTCATCTTTACTATATAAGTAAAGTAAGAGTACTTTTATGTTTCAACTAATTTCTTGCCTGGTTTTAAATCTTCATTATGAGAGAACTACATACTACTTTTTATACAAATTATTTATGAAAACCCCGATCCCATCAAAAAAATTGCTGATTCCATACTGTTGTATGTATCCTATACTGGGAAAAAACGTACTGTAAATATGCATGCGAATATCTGATCTCTCATGATGTATTAAGAAATACATTAATTTGAGGCCGAATATGGGTCTAAAATCTATGATGAAACCTGCTTTCAAATTTCCTTGTCTTCATTCTAGTTGTTTATATCAACTTAAATTACACATAATAATATTAAGGGAATAAAATAAATTTTAAACAGATCAAGTTTAAAAATTGCAATTGCCATCATAGCAAAATATGTGATGACTTCACGAAAATAACATCTCTCTAATCTTAAAATCGAACATCAATGTTACTAAAGGTATATCTGCCGAGTTCATAAGTATGTCCAGTTTCTGATTAACAATCCAAAATATTGATTAGATATACATAAACCAATGAATAACATTAATTTTTGTCTAGATTGGTGTTGCAGTAACTATATGTAGAGTAATATATTATCACTATATTGTTACATAGTGGGTGCTTGTCACAGATTAGCCAACAAATGGAGTGCATTGCATGAACCAAGAATTTGTTTCGTGTCCAAACAGCATAACGATTTTGGAACACATTTCCTATGGATAGGAATGTGTCCTAGCACTCCATTTCCTCACTATACCTAGTAGATGTGGTCATATAGTCCCATACTCAATGGCATGGTGACTACTATGATAGACACACAGAAGTTTTCTAACTACCAACATATAACTTATCACTAATTTCCTGTACTGAGAGATATAGTTAAAATTTATCCAGCTGACACCTGAAGCATTCTATGATAGCATACATACGATCACATTCTGTTTATTTCATTACACACTTCAATAGAAATTATGTGTAATATTAAAGCCAACTAACTAGCTTCCACATTCTGTGTGATCTGTTATATGAAATGAAGTTGTCATGTTTTTATATTTGGAATGAATAGTATAATGGATGATCAATGAACAAGTATCAAGAATGCATTACCAGTAGCTTTCTTAGGATGCTTCGTTTGTTCGATAGTTCCTACGTCGTCCTCACACATGGTGTCAGAAAGTAGAATGTTAACTCCCGCAAGCACAAGTGTCACATTTCAAGTCTGAGCACAACTATCTATACGGAGCTTAAAATATGACCAAACTTGTGCGCCTTATCATTTTACTAAACTACGCCTTAGGCTCCCGCTGTTGTTGAGTTTAACGAAACAAAGTGGAGTTTCATTGATATGTGGACGCCACTAGTTTTCGATAGGAAATCATATGGAGAGTATACGGCTAAGGTCTATAAGGTCTGAACTACAAATAAAATACTGAGATTCTTGATATGTAGCATTAAGAGCGCAAGCCTCAAGGCGAAAAGCTACATATATGGAGCTAACACTTCAAAATATCACTGTATTTTGGCCAGATGGTCACCTCGAGTATGGAGCGCTGCGGACTCGATCGAAGGGCGGAATCCCTGTACTCCAGTACTACTACTGTTCCGACGAGCGCCCAGTCCGCGGCGTCTACACCCACTCCATATAGCAGTGTAGCACCTATTTTCGTTCACTGTACACTTCGGTCCACTTTGCACCTCTCTCACTACCTGTCGATACAAAAGGTAATACTCGTTTCAAAATGTCCATCTCATTGATCAATGAAGTTTCAGGAAATAAAAGAAGGCTGCTATAGTAGAGCTTCGAAATAGGCGGAGCGTCGGATACGTACGGGTTTAGTCGGAGTCGAGGTTGACGACGTCCTGCGCGGGCGCGGGCGGCAGGCGCGGCGCGAGCGGCGGGCGGCCGCGCGGGCGCCCGGCGCCGCCCAGCATGATCTCGCGCGCGCGCTGCTGCTGCAGCGCCATGGCCACGGGGTCGCGGCTGCCCAGTCCGCCCGCGTAGAACTTCGCGCCCATTTGCTGTTGTCAGTTACGTAGAGTTCAGATGACAAGCGCTTGACGCGCTCTCTGCTAATGTGCTGTTACGATACGCCGTTAGACGCCTTTTTTTTGTAAACACATTAGCAAAACGCGCGTCAAGCGCTTGTCAGGATTGTTAACATCGATTAAAAAACAAGAAGCAAACTGAAATGATTTGCAAAACTAACCACCATTTTGTAATAGTGAAGCGATACATTCGACAAAGCCTGTACGAAATTGTCAAACCACGTGCATGAGTGCTCACTTTTTGTTTTTAATGTGGTAATTACTATTCCTGAAATAACGGGACATTTAATAATTCATGTCCCGTTGTTTACTCGTTACAGGAACTGAAGGCACCAAACTCATAAACAAGTTCTGCGTCGACTCAATTTAGATTGAATCACGGTAATAAGAAGCAATAGCCGGAACTTGCCGGCTTGGCGAAAGGGTACTCCGATCAGTAACGTCCCCTATGTTAGGCGGGCCACACTCACATTCTGCTGCATGAGCTGCTGCAGACGCATCTGGTTCTGCTGCTGCTGCTGTCGCTGCCAGGGCGGCTCGTACTGCAGCCCCGATGAGCCGCCCATGTTGCCGCCTGCCGCAGCCGCAGCCGCTGGAATATAAACATATTTACTAGTGGCTACATAACTCGAAATCTATTGTTGTTGTCAACATTTTCCACGAATAGAACACGATACATTCCATCTATTCTCGGCAATAAACTCCATTACAACCTAATTTGGCATCAGATACTATGAGATGTTTCCCAAGTATAAATTCAACTTGGCTTACATGTCTTTTATATTATAACTTATTCCTGAATATATTCTTGTTTATTTTATTGTGAAAACCCGCTAACAATAAATAATGGCTACAGGTTTTAGTGAAAATATGGCCAACTACAGCAGAACTCACCTTGATTCATGGCAGGGTTCATCATACCATGATTCATCATTCCTGGTTGAGTGTACTTGTATATTTCACTCATTTTCTGCATCAACTATAACAAAACAATTCAACGTCATCAAACATTCCTTTATGATATCCAAATAATGCGTCACTACAAAATAATGAAAATGACATGCTTTGAACATAAAATAATAGGCTAACGGCGTCAGGACTAGGCGTATACAACTAATAAACAAGGGATATAAAATAATCGACATAAAACTTACGCCAAAGTCATATCCACCGAACATCTAAACAGATAAATGTTAAAACGTGAATAAGTCGGTCATATTGGTTATGTTACTTATTCATACAATCGTACTTAAATATAGACGAGTGTGTTTTTGAAAATAAAGACGCAAATCAAGAGTTTGGAACTGATATGAGAATAAAATGATATGTGTGGTGAATGGTGATTAATGAAGACATATAAAATTCGTTCAATTATACTTTTTCTACTGCAGGGAATCGATGTTGCTTCAAGTTAGGACATGGGACCCTTCAATTTATATTTGTAATTAATATATTAGTATTAAATTCATAGAAACTTCTTGTATCTTCCATCCTTTTATGTAACTTGCTACTAGCTTGTAGATAGCAGAGAAAAATTAATAAGAAATTGATGTACTTTATTGTCTATGTCAGAAGTTTGGTTGTTTGGAAGTTGGTCTCGTGGCGAGACAAACTTCCCTTTTTTTTCTTCGTTTTTTTACAGATGGGAAGTCATCAAATGACCCCTCCCGCTCTGGGCGGAGCGGAAGGGAATGTCAGACTTGTACTGACTAAAACCCATCCATGTTCCTTCTTAGCCCTTTGTGTTCAAGGGCGGCGGTATCTTTTTCGAACAGTCCCCACTGCCCAGGCAGGCATCGGCCCTCTCGGACTCCTTCCCCGCCACTTCTCCCTGGCTAAAACACTAGTACAGTCAGTCGCCAGCATTACCTGACCCATTTTCCTCTTTTTTGCTTTGTGAGACGGGTTAGGTAATGGTGCAGGGCACTGTACGTGGTAAACACTAAGCTGATAATTATCCATTTTTGATTGTCAAAATAACACATTAAAATTTACTGAAGGTTTTGAGAAGTATGTATTTAGTTCGCTCACCCCTGGGTTAGAGTTGTAGATGAGCGGCAACATGTCCCGGATCTGGTTGTCGTTGATGTTGGGCATGTCCTTGCGCAGCATGGCCGCTAGGGCTGCATACGCTAGCTGCTGCTGTTGTTGCGCCAACAGTCCTGGCACTGGAAAAGAAGAAAAAAGTAAAGTAAGAACGTACGGAAGGACAAGTGCCAATTCCAGGATTTGAACTAGGTTAATGACAAGACTGCCCAGGTAGCATCTTTCTAGACGAACAAAATTTGAGCTTATCAACACGGAAAAGAAAAAAAAAGGTAAGACGTCAGACTAGATTGGTCAGCAACCTTCACATGGTACATAGTAGCAGCTAGATCAGAGTAGGAGAAAACGAAAGCGAAAGCGGCTTAACTACGTAAGACTATAATTACTATGGTTTTGTGGGGCTTAGTTTATAATTTTTCATACCTTGTTTCAAAAATAACCAATATTTTCTAGGTTTATCGTTGGCCGCATTGACATTGGTGAAGGAAAATATTGTGAGGAATCCTGGATATATAATTAACATAAGTCTGAAATCGCCGATCCGACTCAATTAACCGTGATTGATGCTCGTGGCTGCCCTGTAAAGGAGGCCTTTGACCCGAAGTGGTACAGTAAAAGGCTGGTAGTCTGTGGTTAGATCATAACCTGGTGCCAGAGTTTTTATGCCGGACATGGGATTCCGACTTGGCTGTACATGCCGTCGAGAATATCTCTCACGCATGCTGTTTTACTCACGATGTTTTCCATCACTGAAGCAAGTCATAATTTACACAATATGCACATGAATCCGAAAAATCAGAGGTGCCTTGGGTTCAAACCCGTGACTTATCAGTCCGACGGTCACAACAATGTTGGCGATGGACATAAAATCTCACCCATTCCGTTATGCATTGGCCATGTAGACGGGAAGGGCGCGGGCGGTGGCTTGTTCTTCTCATTCTCGAAGTCTTCCCACGCTGCCTTGCGTTCTTCCTCGCTCAGAGTCTCCTCTTCTTTGTTCTCCAGTAGAGAGTCATGCTCATGGTACTTGTAGATCTGTAGGAAATGATATTAGTTTAGTTTGTGTTTTAACAGATTTAGTGAGGCTGTGGGAGGGTTTTCAAAATTTCCTACACATAGAGAAAGCCTGTGTCCAAGCAGTGGGCAAATGGGCCGATTGTGCTATGGGAAACTATGGCGTCAGTTTGAGGGAGTTAATAAAAGGAATCAATCTAAGTAAGTTTAAAGGAAATTACACGCAGAGAATCCGCCCTGTGTGTGAAAGGAAGCATACGCATGTGGCTTTCTATATTTTCCACCTATACCCACGGGAATACGCCTACCTACAGACCGTTTGGAGTTCTCTTGGTCAGATCGCTCTCTGCGTAGTGTCCGCCTATCTATTGTACAGTACCTGTGCCTCATGTTCCCGCAGCATCTCGGCAAACAGTCTGTCCTTGGGCAGCGTGGGCAGAGGCCGCGGCTCATCGGGTCGCGCCTCGAACTTGTACAGCTCGGCTAAGTCGTTCTCTGCGTAGTGTCGGTCTATCTGCTGCTCGTCGATCACACGTTTGGAGATCGCTTGCTTGGTTACTTGACGTTCATAGATTTTTTCTTCCATTGTACCCTGTTGGTCAAAAAATTAAAGTTAATTTCAATTTCATAGAATTTCTGTAAAATGTCATGAAGAGTTTAAATGCTGCTTTATAGTAAAGCAAGATAACAAACAATTACCCACTAAAAGGTAAATATTTTGTACCCTATAGGCTTACCTAAAACAGTAATTTTTCTATAGTGACCTTAACAAATTCTAATTAGAAGTTTCTTCATAATCTTACTGAACTTAACTGAATATTTTGAGCCGAACACATTGCTTTCAATAACGTATACAAATAAATAAAATTGAAGTGTCTGTTGTAATATTATAATAACCGCTTTTTACTACATGCGAATGTAAATACGGTACATGTACCAAAATAACATTTTTTTCAATTTTTGTCTGTCTGTCAGTTTGTTCCAGCTAATCTCTGGAACGGCTGGACTGATTTTGACGGGACTGTCACTGGCAGAAAGTTGATGTAATAAGGATTAGCATAGGCTTCTTCTATGATAGAAAAATTAAAGAAAAAAAACTTTTTTGTTAAATTCCACGTGGACGAAGTCGCGGGCACAGCTAGTCAACACTACAATTTTAATCAAATTTCCTTATTCATACTAAATCCAGACTCACCATAGCCAAAAACCGGTAGACATAGCAAGGCTTCTTCTGGCCGAAGCGGTAGACTCTGAATATGCTCTGCACGTCGTGCGACGGGTTCCAGGAGACGTCGAAGATTACCACGCGGTTGGCAGCAACCAGGTTGATACCCAGACCACCCGCACGTGTTGATATTAGGAATAACCTGCCGATATCACAAAAGAATTACATTTATTAATTGCTGTATTTTTGTAGATAAACATTTTTGTCTGGTTTCACTTAGTTTTGGTTTCGCGCGCAATTTAAACTTGAGCCAATTTTCTCTAAGTTATTAAGTCGTAAACATTGAAGCTATCCTAAATCTCGTCGTTCTCATAATACAAAAAGAAAACAAATAAAGGGCGATACGGACAGCAGGATGATAAGTAGAGATCGGATTATAATATGCAACATAAAACCGTGCAAATAT
Organism: Cerastis rubricosa; assembly: GCA_949152445.1. Classification (NCBI taxonomy): domain Eukaryota; kingdom Metazoa; phylum Arthropoda; class Insecta; order Lepidoptera; family Noctuidae; genus Cerastis; species Cerastis rubricosa. The sequence goes on from OX424539.1 coordinate 15,622,923, forward strand.
GCACCATAAATAAAAAAAAATAGATGACAACTCTCAACACCAACATTCAATTTCACAAAAAAGGCCTATTGGACTTACTGTTCATCTTTATACTGTGACTTTACTGACCTCGCTCGTGGGTTGTCTTCTCTGTTAAAGTTCTTGCACCAGATCGATCTGTTCTCACATGAAGTGGAGCCGTCAAGCCTGAAGTAGTCAACACCCGGTGACCACGAACCTGATGCACAGTTATTTGTTAAATATCTAGTTAAAGAATAGCCCAAGATTTCCCAGGGCTGCCAGCTGGTAGAATGAGGGAGTCAGTCGAGTTCTACATTCTATTCAAACGTCTGTCATGATGCAAGAATACTAGCTGGCCTACCATGAAGTCTTAAGCAGTATTGTTTCACTCTTATTCCAAGGTGGGAAAGAGACGGAGCTATACAGGAAGTTTAGCGCAATTTCTTTCCCACACTGGAAAAGGAGTAAAACAATAATGTTTTAAGACGTCATGGTAGGCCAGCAGGAACAACCAAATACAAATTGCATCACAACTGTAATCCCAGATGGTTTTGGCTGAGGTGTACATACCTAATAGTACTCCTACATTTCGCCAGTTATGTTTGAAAAAGTCTGACATCCAGTCTTGCTAAGTGGTATCGTATTACCCAATTACTGGGTTGTGGAGGTCAAATAGGCAGTTGCTTCATGTTAAATACTGTTACTCAGATGCATCCGGTTAGACTGGAAGCCGACCCCAACAAAGTTTGGGAAAAGGCTAGGCAGATGATGATTTCGCCTGTTATGTTTGAGTCTCATGTAATAGGGGGCGAGCCTTTTGCCAAATAAATAAGTAATTATGTACTAACCGACATGTCTGCCCAGTTTGTCGTCGATGCGTCCCTCCTGCGTAGCCTCATCAACTTTACCCAGGAAGTGTTCGATCAGATCAAGTGAGTACAGCGACTGTGAGAACACCAACCTGACGACAACGAAACGAATTATAACGTACAAGGAATAAACTTATAAAAATCAAACTATTTTTATTTTACATAGGCCTACACACTTTTAAAACGTCGACAAAAGGTGCAAGGTTCGGGTCGTTTCCTATGGAGAAGAACCAAAAAGAAACTCCATGGTTACTCTTTTAAAATCATTAAGTTTTACAATATTTCTGTTACAGCGTTAGTTACTTAAGTACAAGTTTTGTTTTGTTATTCAGTCTAATATTCGCGGTTTAGATATAATTATTAACTGGTGATAGCCAAAATGTGCGGTCTTTGCCTTGTGGCTGTTACGAATCTAGCCACTTGGGAAAATTAGAAGTGAGTGAAACGCCTTGTGTTCTTCGATGTCCGGAAATATACATTTGCATATTTCCGGACATCACACATATGTACTAGAATATCCGAAATCCGTATTGTTTAGGAACATTGTTTTTATTAGCTGTAAGTTTACCGAATAGCATAAAATAAAATATAACATCCAAGTTTCGAGAATGTTGTCCAACTTAAAGGATTGTAACTCACAGTTTATCGCCAATAGCCTCGCACTGGCGCAGTATGTCGAACAGCAGCACCAGTTTGTGCGAGTTGCGCATGTCATCCAGTGACTCTTCCTCTACCAACTTGATCCACCACTCTGTCGGGTTCTCGTTACGGACTTCCACTACTTCAGCGACGTCAGCATCTTCATCATCAGCGTCCACTGGTGAATAAACCGAAAGTTATAGAGGATGAACATTCAGCATTTGCAGAGATTATTTTTGCACGTGCAAGGTTCACATACGGCGTGGCGCGTCCAATAGTGCCAAACTTGAAGATAAATTAAATGAATTTAAAATTCACTTTAGTAACATAAAGTAACATTATAGTAACATTCATTTGATAATGTCAATGTGATAAACGGTTGTATCGTCCCATCAAAATGTACTAAACAGTGTTGCTGCAGTTATATTATTTAGGTATTTTATGAGAGAGACAGTTTTCTGGGGCTGCTTTACTGTATGCTATGGAGGGAGGGTTAATTTATTTTGCCAAAAGTAGAAAATATATCAGCTTTTGATTTGCTTGCACACTCCACAATTCAATATGATCATCATCATCCTACAAAAGTCCACTGCTGGACATAGACCTCTCCAAAAGTGGAACTAGTCAATATGATTCATGTTTCGAATAGTTCGTGGGTGCATAAGATAACGTTGTTTAATAACAACAAACTGAAATCATTTGTCTGTCATATTTTTTATACCAAGTCAATTTAAAAAAAATATTAAGACATCTTAATGAAGTATCTAAAAGGTATTCTTTGGGCGTAAACAACATACAACGCAGCTATAGCGGTTGTGTTTAAAACAAAAAGTCTACAAATAAAATAATAAAGAAGCATACTAAAGCTTGTTATACATTACCGTTACCTGGGTTGGCCCGGGTCCCCCTCCGGGTGCCGACCTTGGACTCGTCCTTGACCTTATCCTTCCCCTTCTCCTTCTTCTTGGCCTTATTCTTCTTCTTACTCTTCTTTCGGCTGTCATCGCTCACGTCTGAGAGGTCGTCTGAGGACTCCTCTGTTGAAGTTTCCTGTTGAAAGGTTTTTTGTTGAGAAATTGTGTTGATAGCGGAAACAAAAGAGTAGGTTCGGTTTTAGGCTTGATAATAACCACACGTGTCGTCTGTATAGCCACTCAGGGAGTCATTTGTACACTTTGAAGGAACCTGGGTGATTGTGTGCCAAAAGGTAACACTAGTTAGGAGACTGTTTCTCAGTGTGGTCTGATGACGTTACTCACACGAAGCAAGTAAGGTCAAGAACCTGTGCAAAACGTTTTACTGTGGCTAAAGTATTCATTGTATTTGATTGATTTTTTGTATGCGGGTAAAGAACATGACACTCTCTACGTGATTAAAAGGAATGTCGATCGTCCCGCTCCACCTTGTATATTGTGAAAACATAACATCACGCCCATTATCCCCGAAGGGTTAGGCAGAGCTGTACCTAATAGTAAACCCACATTTTGCCAGTTATGTTTAAGTACCATGTTATAGGGGGCGAGCCTATTGCCCTCAACCGGGCACAAATCCAGACTCCGTAGCTGCTACTGAGAAAGACTTGATGCAAAACCCAATCGTACTTTACCCGACCTGGAAATAGAACCCTGGACTCATGATCAGCAGTCGCGCTGGCTACCACTAAACCAACGAGGTATATCTAAACTAATATTATAAAGAGGAAAGATTTGATTGTTTGTTTGTTTGCATTGAATAGGGAGCCTATTCAATGCAAACACAAACTAACTACTGATCCGATTTGAAAAATCTGAAAATTCTTTCAGTGTTAGATAGCCCATTTATCGAGGAAGGCTATAGGCATATAGCCTATAGCTCCTCGATAAATCATCATGCTACGACCAATAGCGGTGGAGCAGCAATGAAAAATGTTGCGAAAACGGGGAAAATGTGACGCAAACGAAGTTGCGCCGGACAGCTAGTATGTGATATAACTGTAATAATAGTCCTTCTGACCGTTTTCCAGTCATAGCAGTCAATCTCAGAGGAGACTCGCCATCGACATATCTTTTAGCTTAGAATCGCATTTTTCCATGCCCCTGTGCTTTTCTGTCACACAGAACTGTCATTTGCTAGAGCGAGAAGAGTGGGAGTGCCGTTGCACACGGCAGCATCGACGATGCGCTCTTATACTGCACAAGTGTGTCTATTTCCTCACTGCCATATTCAGTCCTATGAGACGACAACCCGAAACAACTGGAATTATCATGATCCTTGTATGTCTGGTAACCAAGGTAACAAACTACGAAGCTAGAAAGGATAAATACTAGTCACTAAATATTTTAACTTACATCTGGAGTAGAATCATCATCTATAAAATCTACTAGCGATCCCTCCGAGTCTTCTTCTTCTCTCTCCCTCTGAAACAAACAATTCCAAATGTACCATTGCTCAACAGTCTGTGTACAGATACTTGTTAAAAACCAGCCAAGTGCGAGTCGGACTCGCGCACGAAGGGTTAAATATTTATTTTATTCTGTTTTTAGTATTTGTTGTTATAGCATCAACAGAAATACATTATCTGTAGAAATTTCAACTGGCTAACTATCACGGTTCATGAGATACAGCCTGGTGACAGACGGACGGACGGACGGACGAACGGACGGACGGACGGACGGACGGACAGCGAAGTCTCAGTAATAGGGTCCCGTTTGACCCTTTGGGTACGGAACCCTAAAAAAAAATACGTAGCTATTTGAGTACCTTTTTCTGTTGCATTATTTCGTATCTTTCCGAATTATACTTGAGCACAAGTGGGTGCGTCCATATTCTCTGCAGCGATTGGAAGTCAGGGAACAGGAATCCTGAAGACTTGCCGGGTAGTGGCCTGCACAAATAAAAAAAGAAATATAATAGGCTGTACTGTGTAGGGTGCATTTCACCAGTACATTGAAATCCCATATGGCAGATCAGACACAAATGAAAATTATAAGCTACTACTGATAAGTTAAGAGAGTTGGTTTAAAACTGCTGAATCGATTACTGAATAAAATGTTGCCTTTTATATTAGCTCTAGAACAAAAAACAATTTGATTGATAGCAAATCAGAGGTAACAGAACTGTGTGAAATACACATTGGGTCTGTGAAAGACATACCTTCTCGAATAGTTATCCAAGTAGTGCTGATACAGTTTGACTTGAACATCAGACAGTGTGATAAACAACACGTATTCGTGTTTCGGAGGCAGGAAGGGCGCCAGCACCCCGTAGTCTCTCCTCTGGAAACAACAAAATATAATGTTAGTCTAGTTTTGTTTCGATCTGGAGGAACGAGGAGTAATGTTTAATTTTTTAAATTTTTAATTTTTTTGTTAAATTTGTTTTTTTTTTAATGTTCCTTTACTGAAATCACACCGAAATGGGATCTATCAGTCAGGCGGATGATATTCAAAATTAAGTGATTAATTCGAATGAGGCTAAGAATCAGAATATTTTAATGTTAAAAATGACCTAAGACAATCCCTCAAAGTGTGCACCCTTCACCACTTCCTAGTGTAGTAGGTGAAAAAAACAATTGGCGGAACAAACTCCTTAGCTATCGTCAGGCCGCCCACTGCCTTATAGATTCGATCTCGCATCTGCATATACTTATACCAACCACGGCGGTTAATTCTGAGATATCAGTTGCGTTTGAATGGCTGAATTCCTATGTAGTGCTTATGTAGCTAATTCTAAACCTTCTTCTTTTATTTCTTCTTCTTTTACTTCTTTTATTAAAAATGAATACTGTTTTTTTTACATACCTGAACAGCTCCATCCAACATCTTGTGCAGCACGTGGGACCGTCTCTTCATGACCTTGATGTCACCCTCCGTAGAGTCAGTGTACTGTCCATTAGTGATGGGGTTCACGAAACGATTCAAATACTCGTTGTACTTCCCGAGCAGGTTCGGCTTCACGAATTGTACCATGCAGTAGTCTGGTGACAAGATAAAATATGCCATGAAATAATGTGAGCATATGACATTATTCTGTATCATTAACACTGATAACGATTTTATCATGTTTACTATTCGTTTGGAGTTCTAGATATTGATTCCCGGATAAACAAGATGGGTTTATCCGTGATCATGGGGGTTGCAACGGCGCCGAAAAATCGGGACTAAACTTCAAAAAAAAATCTGCTGGTCACCCTTAACATATTTAGAAAATTTAACAACTTTACTAAAATAATAAGGACTCACATTCTTTCAAGTTGTTCTGAAGCGGTGTGCCGGTGAGTACGATGCGGCGTCGAGTCTTCACTCTGTTCATGGACTGTGACAGACTGGTCTTCTCGTTCTTCAGTAGATGTCCCTCGTCACACACCACCAAGTCTGGTCCTGTGTTTAACATACATGATTAAAACTTTTATCTAAACTGTGTATATTGTGCTCGTGAGTCGAAGGCACGAGACCACGTGGTCCATCATCAACCCGATGGACGGACTCCATCAAATCTGTCACCAAGATCCCTGAGGCAGAATGTGCTCGCCATGCGGCCAATAGAGATCGGTGGAAAAGGATCGCGAAGCCAGCGACCGCAGTTGTGGGCGACTCCCCGCATGACCACGACCACTCTGTCAAGAGTGAACGCCTAAGAAGAGATATTGTGTTCCCCTGAAACTTTTCAAGTCCATTTTCCGAAATGACTGAACTAATTTTAATAAAACATAATAAGCATAAGCAGGATACATAGGTCTTAAAAGTTACTAAAAAACCTTTTCGAAATATCTTTTGAAATTTCTGTTACTATAGATAATTTATAATGGGTCTAATTTTGCTGTAACACTATTTTTTGTAAATGTTTTTAGTAACTTTTTAGACCTATGTATATTGCTTATGCGTATGAAGTTCCATTAAAATCGGTTGAAACATTTCGGAAATTAAGGACTTGAAAGTTTGTAATTGAAATGTCGTAAGGGGTAAACGCTCTTACAGTATATAAAAAACAATAAATAAATAAAAAACAACCCCAATCTTAGGAAGATATAAATTAGCTGTTAGATGAGAGACTTGTCTGTGTCCACTTCGATTATAAGCTGCTGCACTGACCTGGATCCACTAGACTTTCCTGGAAGCTGCGCAGCATCTTCTTCTTGAACTTCTTGTTGTTGTCGGAGGAGAGGTTGCGGAACATCTCGTAGCCGAGCACGCACACCCCGCCGCCCTCGAACCACTGCTGCAGCTGGAACGCGCGCTCAGAGTTCTGCTTGTACCTGTGTTGAGGTGTTAGGGGTACATTATATTATCCTTTATAACACAAAAAAGAAACTGGTGTTTCATACATAACTGCACAGACAAAATGTATAAAAAAACTGCAACCAATTTTTTTAAAATAACGTATTAAAAATGTATACGTTTGGAATGATGTCTCATGATGGTTGTGAAAGAGTTTGTTTTTGTAGATTTCGGTAAAATTTGGCACACAGACCTTGACCTGGGTTACGACATAAGATACCTTTGATCCTGGTAGGACGGACCCGTGGGATAATTTCTGAACTGCATGCGAGCAAACCCGTGAACAAAAGCAAGTCCATAAATACAAGTAACAACGCATAACTATGGCTTCAATCTCGTCATCAGCTGTTTATGAAAAGATGTTTTATTGCTATTCGATACGGATATCATATAACGACTAATTTAGGGCCCTAGCCCTCTACGCGGCCACGACCATGACTTTTGGCCGAAGAAGCTTCGACCAGGAAGAAAGTTTGGTCGCAGAACCGGACGTCCGACCAGTTTTGTTCAAGATAGCGGCTAGTCCTTGAAACTGTTAACACAATCTGATTAGGGAGGTAATATTTTTATAGGCCAACAGCCAGTACAGGATACAATTATGGTAATACAAGGTCTAGTAGATTTTATCAGTGCGTTTTGATTCTTCGTCACAGACTGGTATGTACTATCTTGCCCTTATCAGTATTTACGTCAAAGAGTAGCACTTAAAGCTAAGTATTATTATGTCTCCAGGAAATTGAAAAGGCATTAGTACCAGTCTGAGGTCATTTATAAGGCTACGTACGCAATGACAGGTCGCTTGATTTGAGTATCGAGTCGCCTCAGGAATAGCGAACTGAAATGAATGTTCAAGAATTTTCTCAACCAGCCGCACTGCGCGCTTGGCGTCTTCTGCAGCAAGTATAAACCAGATGTTAACTCACAAGACTCACTAGGCTCTAGGAGGCGCTAAGCGAATTACCTGTCAGTGGGTACGTAGGCTTACCAATGAGAATAAAGGCCTGTTGTGTACAGGTCTTTACCAGGCTCATATTACAGGCATCTTTCCAGTTGTATCCGATTGCCGTCTCATAGGACTGAACTGACAAACTTGTACACTATAAAGAGCGCATCGTCGATGCGGGCTTTCTACAGCGGGATAAGAAGCTTTTGTGGCTTTTCGTGGGCTGTTTACAAGATTTCTTTAATTTATTTCTTTTCTTTAATTCTCCTTTCGATATGAGCGGGAGCGGCCCGTAATCCACCACGAGAACTCTTTGCTGGATTGAATAAATAAAAAAATAAAATTATTATTTGATTTATCCTTCCTTACCTCGACAGCTCGTACACATCAACTTCGAACTCGGAGTGGGCATGCTTGAGCCACATCTTGAACTCGTTGACCCAGTTGAGTACTGTGGAGAGCGGGCATACCACCAGCACACGGTTCACGCCTGTTAGGGTGCCGTGGATCAGCAGAGTGTGTGTTAGAGATATTACCTGAGAAACAAAGAATAGCATTTCTTTTAGTGGATAATGTTGGCATGTTTAATAAAACGCCATCACCTTTAAGTCGCCAGTTACTTGACTTTTATGATGTAGAGGCCTTTTTTGTCATTTGAAGTTTACTTCATGTATCACCTCTTTGACTCAAAATTTTTTTTTTTATAAATTGCTTGGAACTCTATCTAAGTGGACCATATCCAAAAGATGGCTGTTCGGTTTTTTTTTTGAGAAGTTTGAAATAACTTACTTGTAAAGTTTTTCCCAGACCCATACAGTGAGCGAGGATGCACCCAGATCCCCTGTCTTTTTTGATACGCTTCACACTCTCAAAGCAAGCATCCCACATAAACTTTATGCCATTTGCCTGAAAAAAATAATTATAATTAATTTACAGGAATATTATAGCTTATTTTGTCTTGAATACAGTCTTTATTACTTATGGAAAACCTCTGCAAATCCCAAGTCCCAGTCGTGGTTTTGATGAACAAAGATGTTGCCAGAGACACAAAAAATAATATAGAGGAACACAGTTGCACTATTTTATTGCTTTCTAGCTGCGCCCGCGACTTCGTCCGCGTGGATTACTTTTTTATAATATTTTTTTTTTCTAAAATAGAAAACCCTACGTTACTCCTTATTACATCAGCTATCTGCCAGTGAAAGTCCCGTCAAAATCGGTCAAGCCTTTCCAGAGATTAGCCGGAACAAACTGACAGATAGACAAAAATTGAAAACTATGATATTTTGGTATATAAAAGCGGTTATTTCAATATTACAAACAGAGACTTCAATTTTATTTATTTGTATAGATGTGTTCAAGAATGCTGTGCACGGGTTTGAACCGCAAGTAAAGTATAAACATTGTAGTGTGCGATTGAAAAAGTTTCTAGTACTTTTAGGAAGCTCTGTATGGTGTAGGACGTAAAGAATAGCACCATCCTATATCTTCCCGAGAGTGTCGTAAGAGGCGACTAAGGGACTTGCCAGAGAATGGACAGCAGCGTTCTCTGTGCTTTTGTAACAACCGTACTGCGATCGCCAACCCGCCTGCCAAGCGTGGCGATTATGGCAAAACCCCCCATGTTATGTCAATGTGGAGAAACGTGGGGGAGGCCAATGTCCAGCAGTGGACGTCTTTCGGCTGAAATGATGATGATGATGATGACTTTTAGGAACATAGACGGTTGCAAAAATGGACTTTACGGCTTACCTGATGGGGCTTCAGCTTCTTAACCAGTCCCCTGTCAACCTCGATCAGAGGCTCTTTAGTTTCAGGATCGAAGTCAAGTACCACCTTCTCCAAGACAACCTCATCTGGTTTGCCAGACTCGTCAAATTCCAAGTTATTGTACTGCAAATGAAAACCCTTTTATTCATATCTATTTTTTATATACAAATATAAGAGTTGATGAATTGGTATCGTATTACCCAGTAGTAATTGGCTTAAGGTCAGATAGGCAGTCGCTCCATGTATAAAATGGCAGCAATGGTATTCAGCTGCATCCGATTAGACTGCATGCCGACCCCAACATAGTTGGGATGATAACGATATGAGTTGATGAATACAAATGTAGAAGTGTAAGAAGGCGACTTCTTCATCCATCCAAAAAAATATTGGATTGTTTGAGGGGAGATATGAAGGAAAAGCAGAGTAAATAAATGATAGCTAATTGAAAACAATGGGAGAGGAAAATATTTAGCGGCGGACCCAAATACGAATAATTTGGGGTCAGGGGAAGAAGGCAGGCAGAAGAATAGTGTGGATGTGAACTTATACCCTTTTCACAAGCAGGCATAAACAGTGGCAAAATTATGGGTAAATATTTAGTTTTAATACTTATACTTAGTCAGATTTTTTAAATTAATTTAAGATTCATAGAAGTAACTTCGAATTAAAAATTGAAAATATAGTGTAAATGAAGGTTAAAAAATTGCCAAACTTAAGTGGCAGTGGGCAGGGCACTTTTCTCGCAGAACGGATGGCCGATGGGATCGAAAAGTTCTGGAATGGCGGCCGCGAACCGGAAGAAGATACGTTGGAATGCCTCCCACTAGGTGGACCAATGACCTGGTGAAGGTTGCGGGGTTCTGCTGGATGCGAGTCGCACGGGACCAGGCAATGTGGCGACACTTAGGGGAGGCCTATGTCTAGCAGTGGACGTCTTTCGGCTGAAATGATGATGAAGGCTAAAAATACTAACCAATTTCTGTCTCTCTAAAATACGAGCGACCCTCTCTTTTTCTTCTCGCGCCGCCTTTTTGGTTGCCTCCTCCAACTGATTCTTACCCATGACCTGCAATAAAAACAACATTATTATCCCATTTCATTTAACAAATATTTCAAAGAATAAATATTTATTAAAATGTACAGATAGTTTACCTTACGTATATTCTTTCTGCCATGTTTATTTCTGCCCTCGTTTTCAGTGTCAGATCCAGAGGCATCACTGTCCCTCACTGACCTTATACGTCGACGTTTCTTTGTGCTATAAGGAAATAAACACCAGTTATACTTTAATAATGAAACAGTGTCAGCCAAAGGCTTTATGTTGGATGACATAGTTCTAATCCAGTACATAAATAAGTCCTGTATGGTGTCGGACGTAAATAATAGCACCATCCCATATCATCCCGTGGGTGTCATAAGAGGCGACTAAGGGACTTGCCAGAGAATGGGCAGCAGCGTTCTCTGTGCTTATACAACAACCGTACTGCGATCGCCAACCCGCCTAAAAAGCGTGGCGATTATGGCAAAACCCCCCTTTTGGCGCAGGCCTATGTCCAGCAGTGGACGTCTTTCGGCTGAAATGATGATGATGACATAAATAAGTACCTAATTATTACTATGTCGGATTCATGTCCTTTGTACTGACTCAAAACGAATCTCGGTCGTTCCATCGTCGACCGCATCTGTCCTCAGGACAAGATTGAGGTCAAGGAAGAGTACCCATGTAATGTAAACATTTTGTTCTATGCGTGCCATATTCCACGAGCGCCTAGTGACGATTGTTTTAGTTTACATACATTTATATACTACAATGTACCCTCGACACAACTGCTTCATTGGTCTAGTAGACGGCTGAGCATGAGGTCATGGATTCGATTCCCGGGTCTGGCAAAGTGTTATTGGGTTTTTCCATCAGCAATTTCTTAGTAGCTGCCACAGAGTCTGGATTGCCGGTTGATGGCAATAGGTTCGCCTCCTATTACATGGGACTTAAACATAACTGGCGAAATGTGAGTGAACTATTATGTACTGCCTAAACCTCCGGGATTACAAAACGTGATGTTATGTAACATACCCTCCTTCAGTACTGGATCCAGCTGACCCGTCACTATCAGAGCCCTTCTTCTTTCGTTTGGCGCGTTTGAGGTTTGACCCGGAACTTCCGTCATCAGAGTCGTCAAAGTCACTCAGCCGAACGTTTTCGTCGCGCTGCTTACGACGTGATGTGCCGCCTTCGGAGTCCGATGATATCGCGTTCGCCTTGCGTTGACGTTTTAATTTTACACTGTGAAAAGGCTTGGATTAATATTTTAATGTCCAATGTAATCTAATTTATATGGACACTATCGGGTATCTTGCTGCATCCGGTTATGCTGGAAGCTGAAAAAAGTTAGGCAGACTGGCTGGCAGCATGCATATCCAAAGTAATTCTACTTATTAAGCGAAACGCTAAAATTGTGTCAAAATTGTTTGATTTCTAAAGAATATAAACTTACTTTTCTTCTTCGTCTGAATCTTCCACAGTTTGAGTTTCCTGTAAAAATAATTTGAAGATGAAGTATACAATAATCATCATAAGCAAACTCGTTTGCCCTACACTTCATTTTCTATTGAAATGTGTATCAGCAAAACAATATAGGGACGCGCAACTTTTATTAGGTAGGTCTTTTTGTTTTATTTGAAAATTTAACATAGCTAAGAAGTAAGTGTTTAATAAAGAAAAATCTATATGATCATACCTCAGGCTCACTCTGTTCATCTTTATGTGACACTGAGGAGTCACTTTCTCCAAGTAAGTCATCTTTGGCCAAATGAGTAATGCTGTCGCCATTGAGTCCTGACAGTGTTACTGGAGGCAAATCTAAAACACAAAATGCATACCTATTCAAATAAACGTCGTTTAAATATTTGGGGCTTCCTATTTATGTTCTTAGTCTCAGATGATTGATAGTGATTTTACCCAGAAAGATAGTCGCTCAGTCCATTCAGTACCTATTTCAGCTAACCACGCGTCCATGGTAACCATTTCAGTTTGGCGGTGCCTTATCTTAGTAGCGTAGTGTTTGGGAAACTTCGTTTGATATTCATCTCGATGCATGTTCTACTGAGCCATAATTTTACAGAGCAAATAAGGTCTTCTCAATAAACTATTACCTGTTATATCTTACGGGGCAGAAGCGTGGACCAGTACGGCTGAACGATAAGTTCAAGGTCGCTTAGTGCGCTATGGAAAGGGTTATGCTAGCAGTTTCTCAGAGGATTAAATACGAAACGAGGTGGTCCGTCAGAGAACCGAAGTTTTCGGTATATTTCGAGGAATAATAAGCCAGCTGAAATGGTATTAACCGTTGGTCGTAACCCACGACCGTTGGGTACTGACGGTACTTTCATACAAGCCCAAAAGCTTAGCTTGTCCTTATCTACTAATCATCATGATGTTAGGGTTTCTAAATAGTCTGCTCGCCGTATTGTTAGTCCTTAGGCACGCCACTGTCGTTAAGGTTCAACGGACTTGAACCCAAAAAAAAAATAGGACGCCCTCAGTCCTGCCCCCTATTACATGATAACTGGCTATATATGGATGTACAGGTACAGCTCGGCCTATCTCTTCGGAGATTCCAGGTATGATATTATGTTATGTAACGCTCTCTGGCTAAGTGAGCGACGATTGTCGCAGGATAGCTGGTTAGAACCTGTAGATTGTTGCTTAGAATCGAGATTATGGACTGTGGACTGCTATAGACTGACGAACATCGTGCATTTGAGCACACCTACTATCAAAACGATAAAATATACCTTCTTCTTCTTCTATATTTTCATCTTCAGATACGTCAGAGCTGCTCACGGCACGCAGCAAGTCTTCGCCTATGTTCGGAGTGGGCTTTGATCTGCTACTCTTCCTGAGAGAACTTCGACTGCCGGTGTTATTCGTGGGAGTGTCGCGCCGTCGATGCGGTTTGTTTAAACTGTTCAAGTTAGTTAGCCTACGAACATCGTGCCTTGTTAGATATTTGCAGTAGAGTGGTCTTCCTCTAGGCCTTAAATATTAGTGTTATACATATATTTCGATGGACATTTGAATATTATACCTTTAAAATTTTGCGATAGCTATTAACTATTTTATGGTATGACAACTTTTTTTTTATTCATATTCGAATTAGAAACTTAGCAAGTCAATGACCAAACCTTTCCAATGATATCTAAATGATTTAGATTAAGTATTTACATATTTCTGTTGATTAAAATATATAAATTAATGGTTTTGGTGGCATGCTGAATAGGATCATTCAGTGAGATTTAATGTTTCACTAACTGTACGTTTTTCAATCCATCACAAGTTTAAGAGGAAGTTTGAAAGTGGAGACCTGTTACAGAAAAGATGAAAGGGATTCGTCTGTCTTGCTACAGACATGTGATGAGGAGGGCTGGAACACATGTGACCAAAAGAGTGATGAATATAAATTTGGATGGATGGAGAGGGAGAGTAAGACCAAAAAAAGATGGATGGATTGGGTGAAAAATGATATGAAGGAAAAAGGAGTAAATGATAGCAAGACGAATGACATAGGAAAATGGAGGAAAAAGACGTGTTGCGCCGACCCCAAATAAAATGGGACAAGGGCAGGAAGATAATGATGACAAGTGTCAGGAATAGTCCATGATTAAAAACTACTTTTTGTACTGTTTATACTAGGTGTGATTTCGACTCCTCTCACACAGGCCTAGTATGCAGTAAGTAGGTGACACCAAGTTTATTACTCCAATATTTGTGGTTATGGAAGATAGAGAATACCTATTTATATTCAACTTTGCTAATAAATTCAATATAACCTGTATTGCTATCAGAATCCTGAGATTAGCAAGGATTTCTCTTAATCTTTTTAATGTAATTAAGGTTACCACTAGTTTTCCGAAAATTTTAATTTTACCACCCACAACCTGTGTAAGATTTATTTAAATTGTGTTAAGTAGGTAAAATTAAACACAATACCTTATAGAAAAATCGTTAAGAAAATATTGAGATTATATGCTAAGATGGTTTCTTCATTATACACATTATATCCTATAAGCCTAGAATGGTTGTCGGTTTTATAATGCCTGATATCTAAATAGGCGTAATTTCATTTTCAGTTTTTACTAAATTTAAGTTCCTTCACCCCAAGATAATATTTACCCATCAATTTCTTTGTCACTTGCATCTTGATTGTCAGAATTCTGGCCGCTGCTCCCACTGGGTTTTGATTTAGAGCGTACCATCTGTAATTATTTTCATCATATTTATTCTTCAAGTTCTGAATACTAAAATTCAGTTAAAATACAAAGTAAAGGTATAAATAACACTTCAACATACAAGTTTTATAGTCACTTTTTTAGTTTATACCCGTACTTTGCATTTTGGGTGTAAAATAATGAAAACTACCTGGTATTGCTTGTGTTATTTTTTGTGCTAAATTAAAACTCCATTTGTTTATTGGCATTTAATTCTTAACTACCAATGCACAACAATAAGAATCATCCTTAAACAGATATAGTTGGTACACAAGTAAACATGAATATTACTACCCTGCATGATGAGTTGAGGGCTGCATGTTTTATCTAAATATATGAATGTTTACAATTAGATTAGTTATTATTTTATTTCATTGAACAATCATTATATTTTACATCATTGTCTGGACTCAACTTATCGCACACAGGTAGTTTTAAAAAACTTAAAACTAGAAATGCAATCTTTTGTTACATAGTTATTTACACTTTTAATATTAAAGAATGGCAATACTAAGTGTACATATTGTTATGAACTTTTATGTACAATGTTTATAAAAAACCTATATTTTAATGTACTTATGACTTATTTCCTAACCTTGCTTACACTGGAATTAGAGTGTTCATCAACGGTTCCATCAATCTGGTCAATTGCTCTGGTATTTTTATCTTCATTGTCTGAATGTGTCTTGCTGCTTTTGTCTTGAGAATCAGATTCCTGGAAACTAGGCTTCTTTTTCTTTCCCCCATTCGATGAAGAGCTTGAAATACGTGATTTTCGTCTAGTATGTTTATGTGTGTGCTTCTGAAAATCCTTGTCTGATTCTTGTTGATCTTCTTGTTCATTTTCTGAACTAGATGAATAATTTAAAAGACTTTTCTTAGCTTCCATACTTTTGATAACATGCTTTCTTTTATGCTTGCTCATTTTCTTTTTGATTACTGCTGATTCTGCCTCACTTTCAGAGGAATCATTCAATAGGGATGATTTAATTTTTTCAGGATCTTGGGTTGATTCACATTGCTCAGTGTTGTCAGACTGATTTTGTGAAATGTTTTTTTCTTGAGCACTGTTATTAGGCTTATCAACAGTATTATCATTTTGATTCTTATCGGAATCTGAATCATTGAGCAATGCACTTTTAATTTTTTCAGCAACTTCTTTTTCTAATTCTTTTTCACTATCATTGACAGCAGTTTCAATGGTATTATTTTTTTCTATATTGTCATGTCCATTATTTTCAGAGTCAGATTCAATAAGAAGAGCATCTTTTATTGCTGCAGTATCTGTTAATGCCTCCTGGTTTATTTGGTTACTATTATCAGTATTATTTGAAGTTGATATTGGAGCATCAGAATCTGAATCATTAAGAAGTTTATTTTTTAATTTGTTTGCTTCAGCTGATAAGGCATTATCAATATCCTCAGACTCAGACTCATTTAGTAAGGCATTTTTTACTTCATCAATATTATTTACTAAATTGTTTGTTTCTTTATGCTTAGAGTTTTTAACCTCACAAATTGTGTTGGATCCTTGTATTATTCTTTGAAGATTGTGAAGAAGCAAAAAGTTCAAAGTTAATTTTGGTAATCTATTCACATCTACAGTAAATTGTTTAGGCTGAAAATGCTTAACTTCATTTCTTTTCAGTTCCCAAAATTCATGATCATGTTTGTTGTCCATATTCCTTCTTCTACCTGTACTATTTTCGTTTAGTGCATTAATACAATTTGTACTATTTTTCCTTACTCTTCCTTTACTCATTAAGTGATTACTCTTAGTCATTTGGTTACCTTTGGTTGTTAATTTAGTATCTACTATATCAGGTTTAAGCAATTTAGAAATATTGACACATCTTATTAAGGGCTTAGAATCATTTTCACTATTATTTGCTTCTGTTGCATTATGATTTGAATCATTTAACTCTGAATTATCACCAGTGTCACTTAATTTTCTCTTTTTCGACTTGGATGCAGAGTCAGTAGTATTCTTTGTGTAAGCTTCATTTTCTTCAACACTAGAAGATGCATTTTTGTTTGGTGATTTATTATTTTTATCTCTCAAGGCTTCATCACTCTCTGAGCTGTCATCAGCAATCCTAATCTTACTGAACTTCTTTCTTATACAGGTTGCTTCTTTCTTTCTATCTTTAATATCCTCAACCACCTTTGCTTCATTTGCAAAGCATTCAATAAGTTCGGATACTGCTAAATCTTCCTGCAAATTGGTAGTTTCTTGACTGACTTTACTTTTAAAATTTGCATCATTTTGTTCATTAGCATCTCGTTCAGAATTATCACCTTCATTTACCAATGAACCAGAAGGAATAGGTTCATTTGTTTCAACATCATTTACACCTGCTGGATTTGACTCTGATGTTTTCCTCTGGACCATTTTAGTTTTTTCATTATCTGTAGATTTTCTAGATCCATTTGCATCCGATTCAATGAGTTTTGGACATTCCTTTTGGTTTTTTGTTGAGTTTTCAATGTTATGATTTGTATCAGAACTGTATGAAGAGCGCTTTCTTTTTGAACTTTTTTCTAATTCCCTATCAGTCTCTTTTGCTGAAAGTTTTCTCCTAAGCCGCTTTAGTTTACAATCGTAAACTACAGGATATTTTCCTTGCATTGATTCAGGCATGGGTCTGGCTAAGACTTTGACACTCGTAAAATGGTTGATTGAAATCTTCTTTGATATTCGCAAATTATACGAATCATAATTGAAATAGTAAAACTTTTTATTGCGATCTTGCGTTTTCTTGTCGATTGTTTTCCCGCCAATATTTGTGTGAGCTTGACCCGCGTCAACAAGAGACAGTACTTTCCGAACGCCGGTTTCGACATTCTCAAGTGATTTTTTTGACAATTCACAAATGAGAAGCACCTTTTTCGCGGCTTTGTGAATGGCGTGCGCATTTCTAAGCTTATTCTTACTTATTCTCTTCTCTTTTAAGTTCTCAGATCGAGATCGCAAATTCGATCCGAGTTTAGACAAATATTCCATTGCTTCACATAATACATCACAAACGGGCACCTCGGCAGCCATTTCACGTATTCGCCTCAGATGCACTTAACTTGGTTTATACTAGTAACACAAATGGCATGACTAGATTATTTTAATAATAAACTCTCACGTTTCATCGTCATTAACGCAGTTCGACGTAAATTTGTGAATTTTTTTACAAGACTTCGCGTTTTTCGAAAAACCAAATTAAAAAACCATAGACTAAAAAACGTTCCATTTCCGTACTTTTTTTCTTTGATTAGTGTTAACTCTCAGACCACCTCTATTTTCAAATATTTTATCATGTTAAACCGAAATTTTGAACTTGCAAAATATTTTATTACACTTTCATCTTGAGGTCACTAAACTTACGCCACCTACTGTCTTGGGTAAAGGAGATATTCTATCGATTGAAAAATACTCTTACTTGAAATGGAACGTAGTGCTTCCTCATGACCTATTCAACTCGGTCGGATAATAGTTGCTATACATAAATATAACATACAAAATAGCGGCAAATAGGTATATATATGAACTATAACATATGCAGAGCTGTATGAATAATTATTCACAATCAGGTAACATTCATTTAAGTAATACAAAACAGAATGGTACTATTCGAATCCCTATTTTCTTAGTGTCACTAAGGTGAAACCTAAGCATTACAAAAAAAAAATAGAGGTACCAATTTTTTGTACTCACCTTTCATGTAAATGGCTGAACTTGTGCTTTACGGACACCACAGAAAGCAATTAGACTTAACTATGATTGAAAAACATTATAACATGTTGTATTATAGATTACACTGTAAAATTATACACATATTCCACTTCCAGACCGAAAAATCGGCAATATAGGCAAGCTAGGTAAACTATCCAAAACAGTCGTGAAAAAGAACCATAGACACTAGAGTAGACGCAATGTACCACGGAAGTAAAGAATGTCTGTGTAACGATCCATCCATCATCAGTTTTTTGGTTGATGAATAAATAATACTGTACTGAAATGTATCGTAGTCGTAGATAGTCTTACTTATATTAGTACATTAGTACAGTATATTAGTACTATTACACATAAAAATAAACAAATTAGAATGGATACAATTATATAAAGCGCACCTCACGGTTTAGATTTTTCGAATCGATTCTGATTAAATAATCGACTTAGAGACAAACAAAAACCCTATTTTATCTCTTTAAAAAATGGCTTCCTTGTTAAAGGGCAGTCAAATAAAAATTAAATGAATGTTTATAGAGCATAATATGATAGAGGTAATTGAATTAGGTATAAAATAAAAATAACAGATGCTTCACTCCACACATACACAGCATATTAAGTTGCACAGATTGCGTAAGCGAGAACGCAACAAAACGTTAATAAATTGTACTCATTTGTGATTCTTTATTACGACGTAATGAAACCGAACCATTTTTGAAGAAGCTGATAACTTGTGTGTTTGAATTTGAATTTTCATCAAATAAAAACAGATACTACTTCAAAAATTTATTAAGTCTGGTGGGGTCTGAATTCATAGAATTAACGAGGTCGTGGGCTGTCTCTACTAACGCGATGTTTTTCGCGATGTTTTTCTACTAACTAATATTATAAAGAGGAAATATTTGATTGTTTGTTTGCATTGAATAGGCTCCGAAACTACTGAACCGATTTGAAAAAATCTTTCACTGTTGGAAAGCTACACTATCCCCGGGTGACATAGGCTATACATAATTATTATGTATATTTTCAAAAAAACTCCAATAATGTAACCCACGGTGTAAAAAAATTACCTAAAATATCTTTACATCACGTGCCCTGCTCAGCTAGCTAGCTTATGTGATGTGATGTCACTTGGGTACGGGCTGTACGGAAGGGGAATCAATGTCAAGAAATTATTGTGATACACACAATTACACAATAATTTCTTGACATTATTATATTTTTTTATTTTGTTAAATACCCGTGCGAAGCCGGGGTGGGCTGCTAGTCATGGATAAGTCTATATATCTGTATATATGTTACCGGCCAAACCCGATTCAGGCCAAACTAGTTTGTCCTAGGTCAAACCAGTTTACTGGTTTATCACTGACCCAAACAAAACATTTACAATGTAGTCCGGGGAATTTACGCCGAATATAAGGCGAACTTTGCATTAATTAAAAACAGCGATTTTTTTTTCATTGAATGTGTAGGGTATGGACAGGAGAGGCTGTATCCCGCGAAAAGTTCACCTCCGCGTATATGTTTTTTCTACACGCGGGGTTTTACTGTTCGCGCGAAAGGATAAAGAGGAAAACGTCTAATATGTATTTAACTTGGTGGAAAAAAATATAAACAGGTATGTTTATTTGGAGTATTTGTAGAACAGATTGAGTACTACAAGTAGGTTAGAAAATTAAACATTTTCGTCCACGGAACATTCGTTTTTTTTTTACTTTAATTTGACTTCGTACTTAGGGCAAAAATATAAATAGGACAAAAATAGTGCTAAAATGATTTATATCACCATGTCTAACTATTATTATGAAAATTAAACAAATTCTGCTCCGGACTTCACAGCAAATCAAGAAAATCAAATAAAAGCCCCGGACTAATGCGCCCAACTTGGATGTCGCTAGCGTAGCATCGCTCGCTATGCGCGCTCGGCTCGCGCGTTTATGGTCACAGTTCAAACCTAACCCATTTACATAAGGTGCTCTATATGATCCTGTTATGATGAGTACTAGTTTGGCCTAGGACAAACTAGTTTAACATATATAACAAAGTCGTGTTAGTTACACCATGTATAACTCAAGAACGCCTGGACCAATTTTTATGATATTTGTGTTTTTGGATTTGTCTTTGTTCAGAATAGGATAATATGTATTAAAATATAATTATTATTAGCCGTTCATTTGTTATAAATGGTATAACAAAACGAAACTGACATGGTAGGTAGGTAGTAGGTAGTGTAGCGAAAATAAAAATAAAAGTCGTCACTGCTACATGTTAAAACGTATAATTTTGCTGTTATAAAAAAGACTAATACAATTTTTTTATAAAAAAAAATTTAAAAGGATCAAAAAAAGGAATTAAATAATGGACGACATGTAATATAATTTTATGTAAAGCAGCGAAATGGGTTGTTCAGAATTGTATAAAATCTGTAATTTTGAAAATTAAAACAAGGTGAGAAAGGGGTTGCAACACCTATTCAGCCCTAGGCGCGATCAAAATGTATCCGAGTTTAAATGTTACACCGGAAAAAATACATTGCGCGACCTTTTGACACGAATAGGGTTTAAATAAATTAAATGATTGTACAACAAAAAAAAGAGAAACTATACTATTGCTATAGATTAAAAAAAAGGATTAAAACAAAATTTGTTCCCTGAAGGTCCGGATCCTCGCTCGAAATCGGATCTTCGCTGTTGCTCCGGGTCTCAGGCGGCAAGCCTCGGAGCCAACCGCCAGTACGCGTCTCCCGACCCCTGGTCGGCCTTGAGTCGCGGCGCCGAAAGTATATGGTCACTAGATCTTAGCTAGGATAAAAGTCCTAGAACCGATTCTGAGCGAATCTATGGTGAGAAAAATACAGAAAAATTAACACCATGCTCCGAGAGAATCTTTTAAGCAGAAAAAATTTAAAATGTTTCAAATACATACCGGTTCTTGGTGAAATCACTGATAACCGACTATACAGTACAGCACTACAAAATTTATCTTTCTTAGGTCCTTTTTTACTTTATCAATTAAATTACGAAACGGAATAATATGTCTGTTATTTCCAAAGATTTTTCGTCCATCTGAGAAAAATTTTCCTCTGTCACATCCATGGAATCGTCATATTTTTAAATTTGAACCGAAGTAAGAAAAAGTAAATTGATTAGAAATGAGGTCGACTTACACGAACAGAATAGTTTTTATTCAGCCGAAAACAGCGTGATAATGCTGCAATACCCTCTTTCTAAGAAAAAAAGGACGTAAGTACGAGTGAGAAAGAAGAAAAAAACTGGATCAGGCAAAAACAAAAAAAAACAGGCATCATATCTGAATCAAACGATATCGAAGTGCAACAAATACTGAATAAACACGGAGGCCACCATATCTAAACGTTATCCGCGCGAACTCGCGATATCTCAATTACATCTATGGAGAATATGAAAGAAAATAACGAACTCCTAAATCTAAATATATATTGTTCAGTTAGAGCCAAACTCTAACCTGCCACATCCTTACAATTAGTAAACTTTAGATCTAAGTAAAATTAACCTAACTTAACATAAGACTTAACTATTACCTATCAACTATAAGAAAAAACTTGGGAATCCCCAAAAATAAATAACGTGAACACGTAAAGTCCAACCTCTAGTTATAGAAACTAAGACAAGTTGAACAAAAAAAAACTAAGTTTAAGAAAGAAAACCTAAATTAATTAAGTCAAAGAAGAACTCAAGACATAGAACTTAAATCAGAGAACTCAAGTCATAAAACTCAAGTTTAAATTCAAATTTAAAATTAAATGTTGTATGTCACGCCATCTGTGTTAAAATAAAAGAAACAAAATAACCTGAGAACACAAGTTGACATAACACAGAAATAAATAGATGTCACTATTAACAGGTAATCTATGAAGTTTTTAATCTAATCAAAAACTTATGCAAAGAAATATTCCAAAGAGGAAAAAGGATTAGAAAGCAAATGTCAATGTCAAAATGGAACAAAGAGAATTTAATCCAATTTATTTTAAGATATCTTTGATATGATATTGTCCGGAGTGGACTGAATCACAATCCTGTAGCAAATAGGTGGTCCTTGAAATGACTCTTATTACACGGCACTTAATAAAACGTGGAGCAAGCTTCCCAGAGAAAAAATCACCTCCAGAAGACTTGGAAAAATTCCTTCTCCATACAGTATCACCAACATTTAGAGTGACAGCTGATCGATTAGAATTATATGCACGAGAGTTACGGAGAAAAGCTAAAGAAAGATTATCAGCAACCTTTGCATAAACTTCGCTGAGAGAGGATAGGTTTGAAGCATGACGAGCCCGACTGTCTGCCAAATTAGAGCTTCGAGTCTGACTATTTACATGACTGCTATCCATAAGGACCTCTCTACCAAGCATAAGAAAGTTAGGCGTAAAACCAGTAGCTAGATTAACACAAGAATTGAGGTAAAGCTTCACTTTAGGTAACATTTTAGCCCAACTTCTTTGGTTTTCACCAACCAAAATACCTAAACATGTTATAACGCTTTGGTTGTATCGCTCAACCGTATTTGCTTGGGGTGTATAATATGGCGTAAAAGTAGGTGATTGAATATGGAAAGATCTGAGAAAATTAAGGAATTGATTACTACGAAAAACTGTAGCGTTGTCACAAAGAATAGTACGCGGAACCCCAAAATTAAAGAAAATTTCAGACTCTAACGCTTTTATAACAGAAAGAGCGTCAATCCTTTTCAGAGGAACTAACCAAACATATTTGGAAAAAACATCTACCATAGAAAGGATATATTTATAACCATAATAAGCGCAGGGCAACGGACCAATTATATCGATAGAAATCATCTGTAAGGGCAAGGAAACCTCTTTAGGGTAACACATCTGACCGCGAGGTTGTGTGTTCGAAATTTTATAGGCTTTACAAACCTCACATTGACTTAACGTCGAAGTAACGTCACGGAACATATTTGGCCAGTAGAACAACTCCCTAAGCTTTAGATACGTTTTAGTAACACCGGGATGTATCGAAGGAAATCTATTGTGAATTTCCCAAATAGCGTCTGGAACCTTTTCAGCTGGTAACACCACACGCCATGGTTCAGAAGATAAAGGACTAGAAACAGGCATGCGTCTCATAAGGATACCGTTATTTATAGCGTATGCTGGGAACATTTGTGGCGTATCTCGAGCACCTATATATATCTTCTTATACCAACGGTCATTAGTATGTTCAGGACCCTGGTCAAATGACACAGGATTAGCATGGATCCTGGAAAGAACATCGGGGACTATATGTTGCGAACCTTTACGATGCACAATATCAAAAGTATATTGGGAGATAATAGTAGCCCAACGAGCTAAACGACCAGATGGGTTGTTAAGAGAGAGGAGCCACTTAAGAGCCATATGGTCTGTTATGACAGAAAACTTCATACCATCTAAATAACATCGAAAATGTTTAATTGAATCCAAAACTGACAAGAGTTCACGCTCTGTAGTACTATAATTGCGTTCAGTTTGAGAGAATAAACGCGAATAATAGGCGATTGGATGTTCCACATCGTCTATCTTCTGTGTCAGTACCGAACCAAGACCAACAGCTGACGCATCACACTGCAGGATGAATGGCTTCGAGAAATCAGGACATGCCATAACAGGCGTATCAATTAGCGCTTGTTTCAACTGAGTGAAAGCTTGATCGGCTGCATCGTTCCAACTTATTGGATCATTACCCTTTCTCTTACCGATAAGGGCAGTAAGCGGAGCAATTATAGAAGAAAACCCTTTAACGAAACGCCTATAATAGGAACACATACCAATGAAACCGCGTAATGACTTAGCTGAAGTAGGAGTAGGATAATCTTTAATAGCATCAAGTTTGCCGGGATCGGTTTGAAGACCCTTTTCATTAACAATATAACCCAAATATTTTAGTTCGCTTTTACAAAACTCGCATTTTTTTAAATTTATAGTTAAGCCTGCTTCTTTAAGTCGAGCAAGCACCTTCCTGAGCAGCGCCATATGACTAGAGAAATCTTTAGACACGATTATCAAGTCGTCGACGTACCCAAAAATACAGTCGTCGCTGGTAGAAGTAAACTCGAAATTCACGATCATATCAGTAAGGCGTTGCATCTCCGAAGCAGCGTTCGTTAGACCAAAAGGCATCCTAACAAACTCAAAGAGACCACGTTGTGGAACAATAAACGCTGTTTTCTCACAACTTTCTCTATCAGCGAGTGGAATTTGCCAGAAAGCACTTCTAAAATCCAATGAGCTAATATATCTAGCACCACGAAGGTTGTCGAGGATATCGTGAATACGGGGAAGAGGATATGAATCTCTAACTGTCACACTATTCAGTTTTCTACTGTCGACACAAAACCGAACAGAACCATCTTTTTTTGTCACCATTACCACTGGACTAGCCCATGAAGAACGAGATGGACGAATAACACCCATACCTAACATTTTGTCAATCTCTTCATTGAGAATCTTCAACTTGACAGGGGATAAGGGATAATATCTTTGACGGATTGGGTAACCCGTAGTATTAATTTTATGGGACAACCAAGATGTTTTACCAAGACCAACTTTTTCCGAAGAGATAACTTCGTACTCTTTAATAACTTGTTGAAGACAAGCCTCTTGATCCGGCGATAGGATGTTACGAGGATGAATATAACGGACCTCGCTGACAGAGGAAACTTGAGGGGAAGAGTGCTGAACAGAAGGGATAAACATATTACCATCAATATTTTTATTAAAAGCCTGACTAAAAATAGACGTCAAACCGAATTTATTCCAAAATTCGATACCTAAAATAACAGAAGATGACATCGAACTTGCAACTAAAAACTCATGAATAAAAGTTGTACCATTAAATTTAACTGGAAGGTACACAGAACCAAGAATATCAATCGGCGAATTATTAGCCGATATAACACGGGGACAAGCGTCTTTTGATGTCAAAGAAACACCAAGTTGCTGAATAAAATTATCGCTAACAAGCGACATCTGAGCACCAGAGTCGAGCAATGCTTTAACAACTCTACCACATAATAATACTTCTATAAACGGTCGGTTATCAAATGAATCTGAAGTAAACACTGGGGATACTGTACGGAAAGAAGCGTATCGCCAGTGGTTTATGCATTTTTTGGATTACATTTCGGACATTCCCTAGTAATAAATCCAGGAGTGCGACACTTAAAACAAATCATGCCTGTGATCTCTGGGCAAGAACGGTAAGAATGACCAACTTTGTTACATTTTAAACAAAGCTGAGACTGACTACAACCAGGACAAATCTGAGAGTTACTAGATGTTGGCTGATGGGAAGTTTTGTTCGGCCTAGGTTTTGGTGGGTTAAATACTTGAGAAGTCGACTGGTCGGCAACACAGTCGAGACTGGCTACCGCCTTTGAAGGTTTTAAAAAGGACTCGAAATGAGTAACGGCCTCGATTAAATTATTGACATCATGGAATTTTTGAATAGACAAGCAAGGAGTATATTTTGGCAACATGTTGTGAGTGATGATCTGCAACAACTCCGATTCTTCAATAGGCTTGCTCAGTTTAGCGTTTAAGTAAGAAACTTCGATAATAAATTCTCTTATTAACTGTTCCGGTTTCTGCTTGAGGTTACGGACCTCCTGGCTTGTCTTAAATTCAAAATCGGTCGTACCGAATGTCTGAAGAAAGGCATCTTTGATCACAGAAAAAGAAAGACCCGGTCGACGGATCGACCTAAAATATTGAAGTGCGACACCTGACAAAACTTCATGAAATCGCTTAACTAAATAACCATCGGACAAATTGTCGGCCTCCCTGCACTCCTCTAAACTCGTGAAAAATTCCCGTACGCAGGTCTTACCATCGAAAACAATCTTCCACTTAGTAAGAGAGAACTGCCTGGTAAATTGTAGGCATTCCTCAGATCTTATTGGGGAAGGAATGATACTCTGTGAAGAAGCGTGAGAAGGTCTTGGCGGAATAGGAGGAGGTGGTGGTCGCGAAATAATGGGACTAGCACGACGTGGAGTCTCAACAATAGGGAACCCCTCTTCTGACATGATGTAACTAGAATAGACCTAATAACGTATGAAAGAACAGACAAAAGGCGATTGAATCCTAGCGAAAAAATAGGCACGGCATGAACAGACGGATAAAAATAATCCAGCAACCAGCAGTCAGTAAACGCCAAGCTATTAAACAAAGATACAGGCTACATAACCGTTCATACTAAGCTTACCTTGAAAACCGACGCCTATAAATTCATACGTTACCATATATACTCTACGGGTTCTAACTACCGCTAGCTAAGGATATGGAATAAAAATCAGGAGACCTATCGTTATATTTGCTGCGATAAGTGGGTAAAATAAAAGACAGTTATGTGTTATATAGTTCACAAAATTATTTTTCCTTTAAAATAAATTACATTTAATGAAAAAATATATATATATGTCAAGGAAAAATGACAGCTTCACAGATCTGAACTGGTGGTAAAAATCCCAGAATACCTTTCTAGAATGAAAGAATATCCGTATCCTGAAACAAATAAGCTTAAGAATCATTAGCTCCCGGAGGGAGTGACCATCCTCAATAAGGCAAAAAAAATTTTATGTAGAATCATTCAAATTTCAAAGTTATTAGGTAAAAAACACTTACTTTAGTTGTTCGGGCGCCATTTTTGTAGCGAAAATAAAAATAAAAGTCGTCACTGCTACATGTTAAAACGTATAATTTTGCTGTTATAAAAAAGACTAATACAATTTTTTTATAAAAAAAAATTTAAAAGGATCAAAAAAAGGAATTAAATAATGGACGACATGTAATATAATTTTATGTAAAGCAGCGAAATGGGTTGTTCAGAATTGTATAAAATCTGTAATTTTGAAAATTAAAACAAGGTGAGAAAGGGGTTGCAACACCTATTCAGCCCTAGGCGCGATCAAAATGTATCCGAGTTTAAATGTTACACCGGAAAAAATACATTGCGCGACCTTTTGACACGAATAGGGTTTAAATAAATTAAATGATTGTACAACAAAAAAAAAGAGAAACTATACTATTGCTATAGATTAAAAAAAAGGATTAAAACAAAATTTGTTCCCTGAAGGTCCGGATCCTCGCTCGAAATCGGATCTTCGCTGTTGCTCCGGGTCTCAGGCGGCAAGCCTCGGAGCCAACCGCCAGTACGCGTCTCCCGACCCCTGGTCGGCCTTGAGTCGCGGCGCCGAAAGTATATGGTCACTAGATCTTAGCTAGGATAAAAGTCCTAGAACCGATTCTGAGCGAATCTATGGTGAGAAAAATACAGAAAAATTAACACCATGCTCCGAGAGAATCTTTTAAGCAGAAAAAATTTAAAATGTTTCAAATACATACCGGTTCTTGGTGAAATCACTGATAACCGACTATACAGTACAGCACTACAAAATTTATCTTTCTTAGGTCCTTTTTTACTTTATCAATTAAATTACGAAACGGAATAATATGTCTGTTATTTCCAAAGATTTTTCGTCCATCTGAGAAAAATTTTCCTCTGTCACATCCATGGAATCGTCATATTTTTAAATTTGAACCGAAGTAAGAAAAAGTAAATTGATTAGAAATGAGGTCGACTTACACGAACAGAATAGTTTTTATTCAGCCGAAAACAGCGTGATAATGCTGCAGTAGGTAGTAGGTAGGTAGTAGGTAGGTAGTAGGTAGGTAGTAGGTAGGTAGTAGGTAGGTAGTAGGTAGGTAGTAGGTAGGTAGTAGGTAGGTAGTAGGTAGGTAGTAGGTAGGTAGTAGGTAGGTAGTAGGTAGGTAGTAGGTAGGTAGTAGGTAGGTAGGTAGTAGGTAGGTAGGTAGTAGGTAGGTAGTAGGTAGGTAGTAGGTAGGTAGTAGGTAGGTAGTAGGTAGGTAGTAGGTAGGTAGTAGGTAGGTAGTAGGTAGGTAGTAGGTAGGTAGTAGGTAGGTAGTAGGTAGGTAGTAGGTAGGTAGTAGGTAGGTAGTAGGTAGGTAGTAGGTAGGTAGTAGGTAGGTAGTAGGTAGGTAGTAGGTAGGTAGTAGGTAGGTAGTAGGTGGTAGGTAGTAGGTAGGTAGTAGGTGGTAGGTAGTAGGTAGGTAGTAGGTAGGTAGAAGGTAGGTAGTAGGTAGGTAGTAGGTAGGTAGTAGGTAGGTAGTAGGTAGGTAGTAGGTAGGTAGTAGGTAGGTAGTAGGTAGGTAGTAGGTAGGTAGTAGGTAGGTAGTAGGTAGGTAGTAGGTAGGTAGTAGGTAGGTAGTAGGTAGGTAGTAGGTAGGTAGTAGGTAGGTAGTAGGTAGGTAGTAGGTAGGTAGTAGGTAGGTAGTAGGTAGGTAGTAGGTAGGTAGTAGGTAGGTAGTAGGTAGGTAGTAGGTAGGTAGTAGGTAGGTAGTAGGTAGGTAGTAGGTAGGTAGTAGGTAGTGTAGCGAAAATAAAAATAAAAGTCGTCACTGCTACATGTTAAAACGTATAATTTTGCTGTTATAAAAAAAACTAATACAATTTTTTTATAAAAAAAAATTTAAAAGGATCAAAAAAAGGAATTAAATAATGGACGACATGTAATATAATTTTATGTAAAGCAGCGAAATGGGTTGTTCAGAATTGTATAAAATCTGTAATTTTGAAAATTAAAACAAGGTGAGAAAGGGGTTGCAACACCTACTCAGCCCTAGGCGCGATCAAAATGTATACGAGTTTAAATATTACACCGGAAAAAATACATTGCGCGACCTTTTGACACGAATAGGGTTTAAATAAATTAAATGATTGTACAACAAAAAAAAAGAGAAACTATACTATTGCTAAAGATTAAAAAAAAGGATTAAAACAAAATTTGTTCCCTGAAGGTCCGGATCCTCGCTCGAAATCGGATCTTCGCTGTTGCTCCGGCTCTCAGGCGGCAAGCCTCGGAGCCAACCGCCAGTACGCGTCTCCCGACCCCTGGTCGGCCTTGAGTCGCGGCGCCGAAAGTATATGGGTCACTAGATCTTAGCTAGGATAAAAATCCTAGAACCGATTCTGAGCGAATCTATGGTGAGAAAAATACAGAAAAATTAACACCATGCTCCGAGAGAATCTTTTAAGCAGAAAAAATTTAAAATGTTTCAAATACATACCGGTTCTTGGTGAAATCACTGATAACCGACTATACAGTACAGCACTACAAAATTTATCTTTCTTAGGTCCTTTTTTACTTTATCAATTAAATTACGAAACGGAATAATATGTGTGTTATTTCCAAAGATTTGTCGTCCATCTGAGAAAAATTTTCCTCTGTCACATCCATGGAATCGTCATATTTTTAAATTTGAACCGAAGTAAGAAAAAGTAAATTGATTAGAAATGAGGTCGACTTACACGAACAGAATAGTTTTTATTCAGCCGAAAACAGCGTGATAATGCTGCAATACCCTCTTTCTAAGAAAAAAAGGACGTAAGTACGAGTGAGAAAGAAGAAAAAAACTGGATCAGGCAAAAACAAAAAAAAAAAAAAAGGCATCATATCTGAATCAAACGATATCGAAGTGCAACAAATACTGAATAAACACGGAGGCCACCATATCTAAACGTTATCCGCGCGAACTCGCGATATCTCAATTACATCTATGGAGAATATGAAAGAAAATAACGAACTCCTAAATCTAAATATATATTGTTCAGTTAGAGCCAAACTCTAACCTGCCACATCCTTACAATTAGTAAACTTTAGATCTAAGTAAAATTAACCTAACTTAACATAAGACTTAACTATTACCTATCAACTATAAGAAAAAACTTGGGAATCCCCAAAAATAAATAACGTGAACACGTAAAGTCCAACCTCTAGTTATAGAAACTAAGACAAGTTGAACAAAAAAAAAAACTAAGTTTAAGAAAGAAAACCTAAATTAATTAAGTCAAAGAAGAACTCAAGACATAGAACTTAAATCAGAGAACTCAAGTCATAAAACTCAAGTTTAAATTCAAATTTAAAATTAAATGTTGAATGTCACGCCATCTGTGTTAAAATAAAAGAAACAAAATAACCTGAGAACACAAGTTGACATAACACAGAAATAAATAGATGTCACTATTAACAGGTAATCTATGAAGTTTTTAATCTAATCAAAAACTTATGCAAAGAAATATTCCAAAGAGGAAAAAGGATTAGAAAGCAAATGTCAATGTCAAAATGGAACAAAGAGAATTTAATCCAATTTATTTTAAGATATCTTTGATATGATATTGTCCGGAGTGGACTGAATCACAATCCTGTAGCAAATAGGTGGTCCTTGAAATGACTCTTATTACACGGCACTTAATAAAACGTGGAGCAAGCTTCCCAGAGAAAAAATCACCTCCAGAAGACTTGGAAAAATTCCTTCTCCATACAGTATCACCAACATTTAGAGTGACAGCTGATCGATTAGAATTATATGCACGAGAGTTACGGAGAAAAGCTAAAGAAAGATTATCAGCAACCTTTGCATAAACTTCGCTGAGAGAGGATAGGTTTGAAGCATGACGAGCCCGACTGTCTGCCAAATTAGAGCTTCGAGTCTGACTATTTACATGACTGCTATCCATAAGGACCTCTCTACCAAGCATAAGAAAGTTAGGCGTAAAACCAGTAGCTAGATTAACACAAGAATTGAGGTAAAGCTTCACTTTAGGTAACATTTTAGCCCAACTTCTTTGGTTTTCACCAACCAAAATACCTAAACATGTTATAACGCTTTGGTTGTATCGCTCAACCGTATTTGCTTGGGGTGTATAATATGGCGTAAAAGTAGGTGATTGAATATGGAAAGATCTGAGAAAATTAAGGAATTGATTACTACGAAAAACTGTAGCGTTGTCACAAAGAATAGTACGCGGAACCCCAAAATTAAAGAAAATTTCAGACTCTAACGCTTTTATAACAGAAAGAGCGTCAATCCTTTTCAGAGGAACTAACCAAACATATTTGGAAAAAACATCTACCATAGAAAGGATATATTTATAACCATAATAAGCGCAGGGCAACGGACCAATTATATCGATAGAAATCATCTGTAAGGGCAAGGAAACCTCTTTAGGGTAACACATCTGACCGCGAGGTTGTGTGTTCGAAATTTTATAGGCTTTACAAACCTCACATTGACTTAACGTCGAAGTAACGTCACGGAACATATTTGGCCAGTAGAACAACTCCCTAAGCTTTAGATACGTTTTAGTAACACCGGGATGTATCGAAGGAAATCTATTGTGAATTTCCCAAATAGCGTCTGGAACCTTTTCAGCTGGTAACACCACACGCCATGGTTCAGAAGATAAAGGACTAGAAACAGGCATGCGTCTCATAAGGATACCGTTATTTATAGCGTATGCTGGGAACATTTGTGGCGTATCTCGAGCACCTATATATATCTTCTTATACCAACGGTCATTAGTATGTTCAGGACCCTGGTCAAATGACACAGGATTAGCATGGATCCTGGAAAGAACATCGGGGACTATATGTTGCGAACCTTTACGATGCACAATATCAAAAGTATATTGGGAGATAATAGTAGCCCAACGAGCTAAACGACCAGATGGGTTGTTAAGAGAGAGGAGCCACTTAAGAGCCATATGGTCTGTTATGACAGAAAACTTCATACCATCTAAATAACATCGAAAATGTTTAATTGAATCCAAAACTGACAAGAGTTCACGCTCTGTAGTACTATAATTGCGTTCAGTTTGAGAGAATAAACGCGAATAATAGGCGATTGGATGTTCCACATCGTCTATCTTCTGTGTCAGTACCGAACCAAGACCAACAGCTGACGCATCACACTGCAGGATGAATGGCTTCGAGAAATCAGGACATGCCATAACAGGCGTATCAATTAGCGCTTGTTTCAACTGAGTGAAAGCTTGATCGGCTGCATCGTTCCAACTTATTGGATCATTACCCTTTCTCTTACCGATAAGGGCAGTAAGCGGAGCAATTATAGAAGAAAACCCTTTAACGAAGCGCCTATAATAGGAACACATACCAATGAAACCGCGTAATGACTTAGCTGAAGTAGGAGTAGGATAATCTTTAATAGCATCAAGTTTGCCGGGATCGGTTTGAAGACCCTTTTCATTAACAATATAACCCAAATATTTTAGTTCGCTTTTACAAAACTCGCATTTTTTTAAATTTATAGTTAAGCCTGCTTCTTTAAGTCGAGCAAGCACCTTCCTGAGCAGCGCCATATGACTAGAGAAATCTTTAGACACGATTATCAAGTCGTCGACGTACCCAAAAATACAGTCGTCGCTGGTAGAAGTAAACTCGAAATTCACGATCATATCAGTAAGGCGTTGCATCTCCGAAGCAGCGTTCGTTAGACCAAAAGGCATCCTAACAAACTCAAAGAGACCACGTTGTGGAACAATAAACGCTGTTTTCTCACAACTTTCTCTATCAGCGAGTGGAATTTGCCAGAAAGCACTTCTAAAATCCAATGAGCTAATATATCTAGCACCACGAAGGTTGTCGAGGATATCGTGAATACGGGGAAGAGGATATGAATCTCTAACTGTCACACTATTCAGTTTTCTACTGTCGACACAAAACCGAACAGAACCATCTTTTTTTGTGACCATTACCACTGGACTAGCCCATGAAGAACGAGATGGACGAATAACACCCATACCTAACATTTTGTCAATCTCTTCATTGAGAATCTTCAACTTGACAGGGGATAAGGGATAATATCTTTGACGGATAGGGTAACCCGTAGTATTAATTTTATGGGACAACCAAGATGTTTTACCAAGACCAACTTTTTCCGAAGAGATAACTTCGTACTCTTTAATAACTTGTTGAAGACAAGCCTCTTGATCCGGCGATAGGATGTTACGAGGATGAATATAACGGACCTCGCTGACAGAGGAAACTTGAGGGGAAGAGTGCTGAACAGAAGGGATAAACATATTACCATCAATATTTTTATTAAAAGCCTGACTAAAAATAGACGTCAAACCGAATTTATTCCAAAATTCGATACCTAAAATAACAGAAGATGACATCGAACTTGCAACTAAAAACTCATGAATAAAAGTTGTACCATTAAATTTAACTGGAAGGTACACAGAACCAAGAATATCAATCGGCGAATTATTAGCCGATATAACACGGGGACAAGCGTCTTTTGATGTCAAAGAAACACCAAGTTGCTGAATAAAATTATCGCTAACAAGCGACATCTGAGCACCAGAGTCGAGCAATGCTTTAACAACTCTACCACATAATAATACTTCTATAAACGGTCGGTTATCAAATGAATCTGAAGTAAACACTGGGGATACTGTACGGAAAGAAGCGTATCGCCAGTGGTTTATGCATTTTTTGGATTACATTTCGGACATTCCCTAGTAATAAATCCAGGAGTGCGACACTTAAAACAAATCATGCCTGTGATCTCTGGGCAAGAACGGTAAGAATGACCAACTTTGTTACATTTTAAACAAAGCTGAGACTGACTACAACCAGGACAAATCTGAGAGTTACTAGATGTTGGCTGATGGGAAGTTTTGTTCGGCCTAGGTTTTGGTGGGTTAAATACTTGAGAAGTCGACTGGTCGGCAACACAGTCGAGACTGGCTACCGCCTTTGAAGGTTTTAAAAAGGACTCGAAATGAGTAACGGCCTCGATTAAATTATTGACATCATGGAATTTTTGAATAGACAAGCAAGGAGTATATTTTGGCAACATGTTGTGAGTGATGATCTGCAACAACTCCGATTCTTCAATAGGCTTGCTCAGTTTAGCGTTTAAGTAAGAAACTTCGATAATAAATTCTCTTATTAACTGTTCCGGTTTCTGCTTGAGGTTACGGACCTCCTGGCTTGTCTTAAATTCAAAATCGGTCGTACCGAATGTCTGAAGAAAGGCATCTTTGATCTCAGAAAAAGAAAGACCCGGTCGACGGATCGACCTAAAATATTGAAGTGCGACACCTGACAAAACTTCATGAAATCGCTTAACTAAATAACCATCGGACAAATTGTCGGCCTCCCTGTACTCCTCTAAACTCGTGAAAAATTCCCGTACGCAGGTCTTACCATCGAAAACAATCTTCCACTTAGTAAGAGAGAACTGCCTGGTAAATTGTAGGCATCCCTCAGATCTTATTGGGGAAGGAATGATACTCTGTGAAGAAGCGTGAGAAGGTCTTGGCGGAATAGGAGGAGGTGGTGGTCGCGAAATAATGGGACTAGCACGACGTGGAGTCTCAACAATAGGGAACCCCTCTTCTGACATGATGTAACTAGAATAGACCTAATAACGTATGAAAGAACAGACAAAAGGCGATTGAATCCTAGCGAAAAAATAGGCACGGCATGAACAGACGGATAAAAATAATCCAGCAACCAGCAGTCAGTGAACGCCAAGCTATTAAACAAAGATACAGGCTACATAACCGTTCATACTAAGCTTACCTTGAAAACCGACGCCTATAAATTCATACGTCACCATATATACTCTACGGGTTCTAACTACCGCTAGCTAAGGATATGGAATAAAAATCAGGAGACCTATCGTTATATTTGCTGCGATAAGTGGGTAAAATAAAAGACAGTTATGTGTTATATAGTTCACAAAATTATTTTTCCTTTAAAATAAATTACATTTAATGAAAAAATATATATATATGACAAGGAAAAATGACAGCTTCACAGATCTGAACTGGTGGTAAAAATCCCAGAATACCTTTCGTGAATGGAAGAATATCCGTGTCCTGAAACAAATAAGCTTAAGAATCATTAGCTCCCGGAGGGAGTGACCATCCTCAATAAGGCAAAAAAGATTTTATGTAGAATCATTCAAATTTCAAAGTTATTAGGTAAAAAACACTTACTTTAGTTGTTCGGGCGCCATTTTTGTAGCGAAAATAAAAATAAAAGTCGTCACTGCTACATGTTAAAACGTATAATTTTGCTGTTATAAAAAAAACTAATACAATTTTTTTATAAAAAAAAATTTAAAAGGATCAAAAAAAGGAATTAAATAATGGACGACATGTAATATAATTTTATGTAAAGCAGCGAAATGGGTTGTTCAGAATTGTATAAAATCTGTAATTTTGAAAATTAAAACAAGGTGAGAAAGGGGTTGCAACACCTACTCAGCCCTAGGCGCGATCAAAATGTATACGAGTTTAAATATTACACCGGAAAAAATACATTGCGCGACCTTTTGACACGAATAGGGTTTAAATAAATTAAATGATTGTACAACAAAAAAAAAGAGAAACTATACTATTGCTAAAGATTAAAAAAAAGGATTAAAACAAAATTTGTTCCCTGAAGGTCCGGATCCTCGCTCGAAATCGGATCTTCGCTGTTGCTCCGGCTCTCAGGCGGCAAGCCTCGGAGCCAACCGCCAGTACGCGTCTCCCGACCCCTGGTCGGCCTTGAGTCGCGGCGCCGAAAGTATATGGGTCACTAGATCTTAGCTAGGATAAAAATCCTAGAACCGATTCTGAGCGAATCTATGGTGAGAAAAATACAGAAAAATTAACACCATGCTCCGAGAGAATCTTTTAAGCAGAAAAAATTTAAAATGTTTCAAATACATACCGGTTCTTGGTGAAATCACTGATAACCGACTATACAGTACAGCACTACAAAATTTATCTTTCTTAGGTCCTTTTTTACTTTATCAATTAAATTACGAAACGGAATAATATGTGTGTTATTTCCAAAGATTTGTCGTCCATCTGAGAAAAATTTTCCTCTGTCACATCCATGGAATCGTCATATTTTTAAATTTGAACCGAAGTAAGAAAAAGTAAATTGATTAGAAATGAGGTCGACTTACACGAACAGAATAGTTTTTATTCAGCCGAAAACAGCGTGATAATGCTGCAGTAGGTAGTAGGTAGGTAGTAGGTAGGTAGTAGGTAGGTAGTAGGTAGGTAGTAGGTAGGTAGTAGGTAGGTAGTAGGTAGGTAGTAGGTAGGTAGTAGGTAGGTAGTAGGTAGGTAGTAGGTAGGTAGTAGGTAGGTAGTAGGTAGGTAGTAGGTAGGTAGTTGATAGGCTGCTTAGATTGCATTGCGAAGTAAAGGCTTGACTATTAACGAAACTGCAACACGAAACATCGAACAATCTTTTGGAGATACCAAGACTGCGAAGTCGCTAATGTTACAGTTTCGGATTGGGTCTCCCTAGACTTTTAAAAGTTTATTGTAGAATGAGATTTTACAGAATCTCTTCCAAATCCCTATGATTGACGCAGTGGCGTAGCTACCTTGGATGGCCCCCGGTACGGAACGAAGCACGGCGCTTCGTGCTGATGCCGAATAGCTGGGAGAATAGAATAGAATATAATAAAACTTTATTGTACACCAAAAATGAAACATATAGGTTTTACAAAACTGCTAATTTTATGGTTACAACGGCGGTCTTATCGCTGATACCGATAATATATAGTATCTGCCAGACAACCTTTGGATGGACATTATGTCATTATATCACATACCTACATTATGGACACTCGTTACTGTGTCGTTCCTTACTACTAAGGGAAAAACTTGGGGAAACTAAGTCTCCCAATAAGTATCTTCGACAGTTGCGATGTGAGAACGGTAGGGTTTTAATATGTAGCATAAAGACGACATACATCAGTCATTTTTATAGAACTAGCTGATCTGATCCCTTTATGCGTTGCAATGCACTTGTTCCTACCCGCTACTTACCTACCTACTACCTACCTAAGAACCTTCTAAAAAGTATTAGAAAACATTAAAAAATTGTATGAAATCGGTTAAGTCGTTCTCAAGTTATGGCGTGACCAAGGGAAGTAGGGATTCAATTTTATATACAAAATAGATTAATTTAGTCGAATATTAAAATCTTTCATTGTCGCTCATCTCTAGTCACATCTGTCGTTGGTCACTTCATTGGACAGTCGGTATTGAGTTGAGGTCGGTATATATGTTGATAGGTATGGGTCGTTACGTGATTTTCGCGAAACGTAACGTAACTAGTTACTTTGAAGGCGTAACCTGTTTTGAAAACTAGTGATTTTAGTAACTAGTTATTTGTCAAATTCTATTCAGTGATTCAACATGGTGTTACCGAAGTATTTGCGAAACGAAAATATAAATGGTTATCTACGTTATCGTTACATGTCACAAGATTTAGGTTTTTTGAACGAATTAGTTTTTGTAGCTACCCTAAGCAGTTACATCATTAAGGTTATAACGTAATACAAACACAAATAAACTTCCCTTCATACTTTATTCAGGCTTGACTGACTGCATCGAATGATTTAATAAAATGAAAGTTATGAAAGCGTAGTTTTTATTAGACAGTTTTATTATACGTACTAACTATTCACAATGTATACAAAAATATTACAAAAACATGCATGGAAGTCACTTTCGCAATAAATAATTACATACTATGCAATATTCACCAACAAACTAAACAAGTTTTACTTGTCAAAGTAAACATAAACAAATATTAATACAATTTCAAATTTGTGTTCATACGCCGCCCGTCGTAGGTTAAAAATAATGACCAATCTAAATTAATCTCTAAGTCCTAAGTCATACGTATGAAAATCATACGCATCATTTAGGTAGTTGGCGACTTGGTGTGTGCATGTTCGGATTTCATCGTGTCATCACTCGTGATTTGGGGAAGTCTCGGCTCGCTTTGCTCTTTTGCTGGTCAGTACAAAGAAGTAGGCACAGAGCAGTAACTATTACGCGCGAAAGAAACGACATATTATACTCGCAACGTACTTTTGTTTTGTGTCTCGCTTTTCATACCATCACTGCATTGGTAATGTAACTAGTTACAAAAATCACTTGTTTATTTGTGACTCGAAACTAGTTATTCGGTTACATGCCCCGTAGCCAGTTATTGTAACTAGTGACGTGAAATAACGCTCATACCTATATGTTGAAATATTATGTTCTGTGGTCGTGAGCCGTTGTCACTTGTCAGTCGTTCAGTCAATATTGGGATTTTTATTGCTGTCAGGTTGTGTAATAGAAATTAAAAATGAATGCTGTAAGGAGGAATATGCTAAGAGCTTTGACTAGATTTTACAGCGAAGGTGCGGGGGGCTCGCAGGGTACGCCTCCACCACCTGCACAGGCCAGTCACACAGTCCCCGACGTTCCTGGACTGAGTAGTAAAATAATCCAGCCAGCGGCTCAACCCGTGGGTCCAGGTGTTGACCCTAAAAAGACTGGAGCCTACAAAGTCCCTGAATACTTCCAATACGATAATATGAGTTTCTTTGAAGCAGAAGTAGAGATGCAGAGGTTTAGATGCCCTCCACCATCTGCTCTCAAAAAGTAATGTTTTGCTGAATAATGTCTGTTGTTTTAGTCGACTTAATAAATTATTAGTGAAGTTTAACTATTGTTTTATTTCTCTGATATGTTTTAGCATGTTAATGGCGATGGCCATTATCCACAGGCGGGCTTCAAACATATCATAGTCTGTTTACTTGTGCCAATCCCCACACTCCTTAACCAGCTTGGAGGTTGGCACATGCACTGGAACATTGGAATTGACCAAGTTCTCCATGCAGGTCCAGCTGAGGCAAAAATGCTGCATATTAGTTAAAATAGATTGGGTGTAACACCAATATCTATCACTGATAGACAGGTTTTTCATAACCTTGAAGTGTCAAGTGTGATGATACTCACAAAAAAAACTGCACAGTATTTTATTTTGTTCATTATCAAGAGTATAAGTGTAATATTAACACTCAGTGCTAAGCACCCACTTCGCACAATAATTTGATTGTGTGTCCAAAACCCACCTCCCCAATTATTGTTATAACTAGCTATATGTCTTGTGCATGCATGTAACAATGAATTATTCATACTTGGCAGCAAAAGTATTTAAATCACTTCTTCTTGGCACATGGGGTTTGTTTTACAACAACCACGTTTAGCTGATTCACAGTTTGATGCAACTGATGAATTAAGTCAGTGTATGATAAATGATAATATTCACAACAAAGTTGGGTACTTGGTATGCAATTATGGTCACCCATTCACAGCCCAACCTCGGTAACCTTAAACATTGACCTGTCCAGCTGTTATTATTTAGCCACAAGCTCATGATCACAAAATAGATGTTGAATTAATTTCACATCAACTTCTTCCTGGTCATATTGGTGCAGATCATTTATTTCAGACCTGCTCTGCCACTGTTGGCACCATTAATTATGATCTTTTCATAAACCTCAATCCAAAATTATTATCCTTAAAAATAATATTTAAATAAATGGAATAAGATAAGAAGGATAAGTCTACTTATATGTGAGGATTTTTGATTGACTCTCTGGTGACTATTGTTCGGTTTTTTGTTTTTATTAGCTGTTAGTCCTCCATGTTCTAAGATTTAGAACATGATAGAGGACTACCAGCCCTATTGTGTAATATATTTATTAAACTTTGTCCACTATTTAAATCTACAAATATCTAGATTGAATCAATCTCTTCTATGAATAAAACTAGTGTATAAAATAAGATTAAGTCATAAGAGCCAATTGTAAAAAAAAGGTGTTACAAATAACAAGAATATTAAATTTTGTATGTTTTATTTTCAATCATTAGATTCCCATACATGCTATAAACCTACAACTAAATAACGTAAAATGCAATATAACATTTCAAACTGGCTGACTTTTTACATAATATTGTTTGTAATGCTCGTGGTACCTACCTACCTACATAGACACATGCACTAAACGACAACTGAAGCAATGCCACCTATAAGTACAGCAGCATCAACATCTGTAAGAGTGGTCGCAGGCTCCAGGCTTTCAGCGTACACACTCTCCTCCTCATGTTACTTCTTCTTTGTAAGCTTCTCAGACAAGTCGTCAAAGGAGGGATCCTGGAGATTGATCATCAAGCTGTTGCCAGGCAGGAATACACGGTTTTGAGATTGAGCAATCATTCTTGAGATGCTTTGAGCAGCACGGATCTTACGCAACTTCAGGTAACCAGGATTCATTCCCATTGCCTTTCCCAACATTTCGGCGGCTTCTGCTTCACCCTCCGCTTGTACAATTTTCTGCTGGCGCTCCTGCTTAGCTCTTTCTACAACGAAAGCAGCACGCTGAGCTTCCTGTTGGGCCACCTGCTTAGCCTCTACAGCAGCAGTGTATTCCTTACCAAAACTCAGTTCAGTCAGGGAGACATCATCCAAAATAATATTGAAATCAGCTGCGCGCTCCACCAATTCCCTTCTGATCAAAAGAGAAACCTGCTGACGCTGAGTAATCAATTGAGATGCATTGAATTTTGCAACGACAGATTTCAGTACTTCGTTGCAAATTGATGGCAATACTTTTTCATCATAATCAGTACCAAGCTGTCTGTACATTGTAGGGAGTGACACCGCATCGGGACGGGAGAGGACTCTCAAAGAAATGTTTACCATTTGTAAATCCTTAGATCCGGTGGGTGAAGAAATCTTGCGAGGTCTGGACCTGATGTCGTAAATGATGGGGTACTGGAACCAAGGTATACGGAAGTGCAAACCTTCACTCATAACGTGTTGCTGTATACCTCCTATTCTGTTGAACATGATGGCACGGTGACCACCTTCGACGGTAAACAAGGATTGCGAGACGCCATAAGCTGCCGCACCTAAAGCGGCCACCACTTTCAGACCGATGTTTAGGCCAGGGGGTCCACCCTTGGCGAATTTGCCCGCCATATCGTTAAGCTTACTTTGAGCCATGTTTATAACGTTCCCACAAGTATAATATTATAAAATTTCAATACTTTTCCGACAAAAAAATCTAACCTAAAACGGCAGGCCGAAATCGAACAATTTTATTGTGCAATGGCCATAGACAAAAAGAACAAGACAGACAGACTAAAACAATTTTTGATTTTGCTAATACCGGCAACGCCCGCTAGGTACGCCTGTGATGCTTTAGTCGATTATTTG
Source organism: Cerastis rubricosa (assembly GCA_949152445.1). Taxonomy (NCBI): domain Eukaryota; kingdom Metazoa; phylum Arthropoda; class Insecta; order Lepidoptera; family Noctuidae; genus Cerastis; species Cerastis rubricosa. Next base: position 15,664,332 of record OX424539.1, read on the forward strand.
TTGACAACCCCATCGTCGTTAAATGTTATTGACATGATAATGACATTTATTTTTTGCATCTGTGATTTAGAAATTCAGCTGAAAGCAAAATGTCTGTTTTCATAAATTTCGTCTAAAAATATTTACCTTATTTATCTCTAATATAAAGCGTCTTTGTTCTTTTGTAGTTTAGTCCCATTGATGAAAGTAGAAACGTTGTATAAATATTCGTAAAATTGAATATCGTAATCGCATAACTATGGATTCGTGTATTGGAGTAGAACAGGATTTGGATAAAGCTTTGACAAAATTTAACTCTCTAAATGATCACACAAATAGAGTTCTACAGGATATAATAGACCAAGTTGAAGAACTGAGAAAAGAAATAGCAAAACGTAAGTCATTTGCCTTTCCCCCCTACGTGCCCTCTTTGTCCACTATGTGTCCTGTTTATGTGTAATATATGACCATGACGAGACGAATTTCATTTATTTACTAGTGCCAATTTTTTAGCTTTTCCCTGATAAAACATAGGGAACTGTAGTGAAAAGAAACCTATGTAAGTATGTAACATGCTAGTTCTAGCTCCATAAAATATGTTACTGAGTTTACCTTTCACCTTTCCACAAGAGCCAATCAAAGTTATTAACAAAAATAATAAAGCCACATTCCTTGTTCAGTAGGTACAAGTCAATGTTCTAAAACCAGTTCTTATCTGAGCTTAACAGTAAACAATCCATTAATGTTTATAAAAACAGTGAGTAACTTGGATTTGAATATTGGATAAAATTGCCACATATGCTACTAGGGAATTCTTTTAAAATTACTAAAATTTTCTCATTTAAAGCATAGAGTAGAAGACTTCTTACTTGTGGTAAACCAATTCACTTTCTGATACTTTTGTTTTGTTTTCTAGAACCTGATAACACAGCATTATCACCAGCCCAGGCTATGGTGGTGGGTGATTTAGCATCATCGGTCAAACAGACTGTGTTTCAAATGTCTACAGGTAACTATTTATTTATTTGATGTGCTTAGAAATAAAACATACCATGAAACACCTCAGTGCAATCTAAAAGCTAAACAAAAATTTTTTTTTATTTAAATTTCATGAACAGCAGTATCTACATGGGTGGAATTAATGTATTAAGGCATTCTCTGCCAGTCAGCCTTTGGTTAAATAGGACAACATTGTGGTAGATAAAAAAAACATTTTTGTTTACTGTAATTATCATACCATTTCTTTTGGTCTTCATGAGATACTAATAAAATTATAATAATTTGATGATAAAGATAGATCTATAATATTTATTGATGTAATCTACAAAAACATGAGATTCCTATCATTTCTATTAACCTTTACTTGATATTGTGTTCTTCATGGTCTGTTGCTTGTATGAATTGGTAGAAGGGTGGGTGACGTCAAAATTATAGGAGACAGTCCCCCTGGTTCTTGTAATTTTGATGTTCAAAAAGTACGGATTATCAGACTAATTTGAATAGATGACTTTTGATTTTGATCCAATTTACATTGCCAAAGACACACTACTAAGAAGACGAGCAATCATCATTATTTCAGAACTGGATCACCCACTTTCTTCTGGCATTCTTCTCTATTCTGTGCATCCCTTATCCATCTGTTTTAATTCTTTTCTGATTCCACAGAACATAGGGAACTTCATGCAACAGTGTCCCGAGTGGGCAAGTCCATTGATAGGCACTTCATTGCTGACTATGCATCAGTAGCACCCAAAGCTGAATCCTTCTGTAATGATGTCAACAGGCCTATCATGGAGCAGGCCATAGCTCAACATTTGTATAGACAGGTAGAAACCACTCATTTAGTCTGTAAATTAAAAATATTTGATATTCCTCATTAAACCAGAAAATAGCCCCCAACAACTGTATTTAAGTAATTTGAACCAGGGACCGAAAGGTAAAAGTAACCCATAAAGGGGTTACTTTTTAGGGTTAAGTGAAAAACTCTAGAGTAAAGGTGAACCTGTATTATAGGGATAATCAGCCAATAAGAATGGGTTCTCTATCAGAGGTCATTTTTGTATGTAAAAGATATTCAAGAAAGAGACAGAGTCGGTCCATGCTCACTGCTTGTGTCTCTTTGATCCTGGTGCATTAGTAATATCTAAATGGTTAACCCATAAATTATCAGTGTTAAACTGTATAATGGTTAATGAACAAACATATGGATTATACCTACAAATAAATTATTAAAAATAAAAAAAGTTTGTTAAATAAATTATTATTTAACCCGATTTGTCAGTACCAGTTTTAAACAACACTAACATGAGATCATTTCTCATATAAAGACTTCTATAGTTTTTGCTATTTTGGAATAAATGCATTACTATCTTGTTTTGAATAAGACAAACAATACATACCTCAATGTTTGCAAACAGGTTCCGCTGGTTTTCCTTATTGACTAGTGTTCTGTATGTTTGTAATTATGTGATTATGTGTCACCATGCTGAGTAATACCAAACAGGTATTACTTGGCAGATTTATGTAGTCATAAGCAAAGATACAAAAAAATTGTTTAACTATCCATCAATAACTGCCTAACGGTATCCCATCTTTGTTGTGGTCGGCTACCAGTCTTACCGGATGCAGAGGAATACCAGTATTTTACATGGAGCCGGGTTCGACTGCCTATCATGAGCCAAATATTTTAATCATTTATCATCATTAATCCTAACTAATATTATAAATGCAGAAGTAAGTTTGTTTGTTACCTCTTTACGCTTTTACCTCTGAACTGATCATCCTGACATTTTGCATATACATTGTCAGGTGTACAGAAACGGCCATGAGTACAGTTAGCAACAGAAGTCTTTGAACATAATTTGTTTCCAATATTTCCTAATCATTATTATTTAGCATAAGTTAGTGACCAAAGTAAATTATAAAACAACTTGTCATAATTAAACTACAAAAATCGCTGAACTCAGTTAAACCATAAATTGCTATACATTACTACCAGTGGCGAAGGGTGAAAATATTGAAAGGGGAAGCCGAAGAAAAAAATGAGAATTTTAATTTTGTTTTTCTTCATCGCATTTTTCAATTTTCGTTTTGATTATTAGCCAACCCGAAAACCCCGAAAATGACACCCATGACGAAAAAAAAACAGATATTTACGTCGTGCGTCGGCGCTATTTTTAATTTTGGTGTCTTTATCAGCGACCTCGAAAACCAAGAAAATGTCACCCATGATAAAAGTACCAAAAATTTTCGAAGGATCCAACTTGATCTTTTTTTCATAACTATTGTAATGGAATGATTAAATGCACAAGAACTACATAAAACACTGTATAAAAAAATAAAAATATAATATAAAAAACCTTTTTGAAACAAGCTTTTATGAATATGAACTGAAAAGAAGAAAATTAATCTTTGAAAAAATTAAAACGATGTAGGATAATTTTCACAAAAGCTTGTCGCGTTTAGTTTTTAAAGCATTTACCATTCACGCGACAAGCTTCAGGTATTATGTTTATTCATCAAAAGTAAACGCGTAAATTTACAAAGTTTCATAACCGTGCTATTAACCGCTGAGGAGTTCTCTCGTGAGGAGACGATCCTGGCGGCAGGATGAGTTCATGATACAAATCGTGATTATCTATCAAATATGAGCTAGTATGCAACGTTACGTGTCTGTGCTATTAAATGTTGAGGAGTTCCCTCGTGAGCAGACGATCCTGGCTGCAGGATGAGATCATGATAGAATTCATGTTTATCCATCAAATATGAACGTGCATACAAATTTTCTTGTCTGTGCTATTAACCGTTGAGGAGTTCGCTCGTGCGAAGACAATCCTGGCTGCAGGATGAGTTCATGATACAAATCGTGATTATCCATCAAATATGAACTCGTATGCAAAGTTTCATGTCTGTGCTATTAACCTCACTGTCCTTTCGCGCGTAACAGTAAAACCCCGCGTGAAACCCTTCGGGGGCCCCTTGATTACGCCATTGCGTGAGTCATCCGATATCGTAAAGATAAACACTTATAACTCGAGTTATATTAGCTCTAATCTTAAACGGTAAACAGTGTCGGGTTCGTGATGAACGGGGCCATTTATTAATAATAACCAACCCTTTTAGAACTACTTGAGAATTATACATATCCCATAGATATGAGAGAGGTCGCAGCAAATACGTCTGTTTTCGTTGCTTATTTTTGTTTGGTAAAACTACTCATTCAATTTACACGAAAATTTATATCTAACATCACAAATATACAAGTAATCTAATGACAGTGTTTTTTAGGAGTCCTACATACATTATTCTTATAAGATCCTAACTCAAACTTCTTGTTAGAATCGGCCATTTTAGAATTCCGCTGTTCAAAGCATGAAAATACTTGAAATATCAATAAATATGAATAGATATGCCTCGAATACATGAAATAATGAATTATCACTATTTTTTCTTTGCTACTATTGTTTCCAAGACCATTTTACATGGTTCAAGAGTCAAATATTTTTTTTTATTTCGACTAACAAACTTCAGAACAAAGGATTTTTTGTTGGCTCAAATCATCATTTTTTTGTTATTTTTTCAAGCAAATGACTATCTAAAAAGTTGCATTATACACTTATAACATACTATACATTTACTTACCAAAGTTTTACAACGTATATCTCACAAAAACAACACTTTTCCGAACATAATAACACGGGTTGCCATTGCGTTTGACATTCGACATAGACGAATTTCTATATTTTTTTTAATAATGTTGTGCCGTTTAGTATTACTAACGATTAATTTTGTTTGAATCGACTACTAGTTGACCATAGAGGTAAATTTTGACAGAACGATTTAGAAATTTACTTTATTTTATATTAGCGTTTAAGTTTGCTGGTTCGAGCCGTTCCATAAATGGAACGGCGAGGCTCAAGGCAAAGGTCCGTCCGTTCCATAAATGGAACGGCCGGGACCTAGAGGTTAAACGTTGAGGAGTTCCCTCGTGAGGAGACGATCCTGGCGCTAGGATGAGTTCATGATACAAATTGTGATTATCCACCAAATATGAACTTGTATGCAAAGTTTTGTGTCTGTGCTATTAAACGTTGAGGATTTCCCTCGTGAGGAGACGATCCTGACAGCAAGATAAAGTTATGTTTGTCATAAGAATGTATTGATCTTAGACACAAAGGTGTGTGGAAAATTTCAGCTCAATCGGACATCGGGAAGTGGTTCTAATTTAACTTTCTATACATACAAACACTGTCGTAACTCGATAAACTTCGGCTTACCTAGTCCCTACAAAACGCTGCTAATAGCCGCGAAGTCACGTGTCCGCGTCCATACGAATTTAGTTCTGAATTCTGACACCCGAGCTCCGGCTTACTTTTGGCGCCACATGTTGCTTTGTTGACATGAAAAATGTTGGTAATTTTTTTTCAATCCGATGTATTTAATGCCTGTACTGTAATGTGATAACCACAGATGTGTACATAATTTACTAATTGACTACAGTAGACACTAGACACTACGTACATTGCCTTGTTCTCAAAGGTAAGCCGGCAGGAATCGGCTTCTTAGGTGCCTTCGGGCCTGATTACTACAGACAAAATTGTATGATCTGTAATAAATACAAAAGTCGCTGATCATAGCTAATTTTCTACATTTCCCGTTCATTGAACCCGTTTGCTACAAGGCACGCATTTTTCATAATCAAAACATTGCCGAATAAACACAGCGACTAGTTCAGAATATAAATTCATTTTTTTTTGTTTTTTTTTAAACTTCCCTTAGGGAGTCCCACACTAGGAATTTATTATGTATCGTGCGTGCGTTTAGAAACATTTAAACTACGAGTAACATACACAAACAGCCTTTTAAAAACTAGGACAATATTTATTTATTTCTAGTATAAAACAAATATCAATAATGGCCTACCCATTACCTACATAATAAAATACAGAACCTTAAAATATATCCTAAAAATATAATACTAGTTTGTTTGTTTGCTTGAACGCGCTAATCTCAGGAACTACTAGTCCGATATGAAAAATCTTTCATTGTTAGATAGCCCATTTATCGAGAAAGGCTATAAGGCTATATAGCATCACGCTACGACTAATAGGAGCGGAGTAGCAATGAAAAATGTTGTGAAAACGGGGAAAATCTGACGCAGACGAAGTTGCGCGGGACAGCTAGTTATTTATAATAACGATCAAAAATAGCTTTTTTGTATGGGAGCCCCAGCGGCAAAAGAAATACAAAATCTGCAGAAATTTCAACTGGCTAACTATCTCGGTTCATGAGATACAGCCTAGTGACGGACAGCGAAGTCTCAGTAATAGGGTCCCGTTTGACCTTTTGGGTACGGAACCCTAAAAACTCGCGCATAACACGTTTAGCGAATTACGGCAAAATTTAAAAAAACCCCGACACAAAAAACCTCTAAAAATCCCATAATAAATTAATCCAAGCGTCGTAGCATCGGGGGTCCGCCTTGTTCTGTGCTTTGTTTTGTGCTCTAGGCGGTCTTCTTATCGGTCCCCCGACGCTACGACGCTTGGATTAATTTATTATGGGCTTTTTAGAGGTTAGGTACTGGGGGTCTACTCTCTTTCTCCGAAACGTAACTTCGGCAACGAACGAAAATTCAACGTAGTTACGTTTGTGCCCCTAATCTATATCGTTTGCGGACGCACACAATAACATTTAATACATTCGTTCACATTAATTGTTTGTGAATTCGAACTTCTTGTGTGCGTCGTAAATTTTCGTTCGTTGCCGAAGTTACGTTTCGGAGAAAGAGAGTAGACTTCCTGAGTCGGGGGTTTTTAATTTTTTTTTTTCGTGCTTTTTAAACTTATATTAATTTTTCTTAGCTTTGACTGTCTGTCCCACTCCTGGGCATAGGCTTCCCCCATTCCTTCAAATTTTTTCGGTGTTGCGCTTCTGAACGAAAACCAATTTTATCAAAATCGGTTCAGCCGTATAGGAGCTACGATGCCACAGAGATACATTGATACACACGTCAAACTTATAACACCCCTCTTTTTTGGTCGGGGGTTACAAATTAAAAAAAAACCTATACTTTAGGAGGGAGGAGGGGTGCAGCCCCCCCTCCCCGGCAATGCCCATGGTGACAAGTAACAAAATTTCAAATCGACAAGACCCGTGGAAGTTGTTTATATCCCTTCATCAACTAGAAAAGATGTGATGATCTTCAAACGGCTGAGCAGATTTTCTCGAAACATAGATATGAACACTCTCGATTAAAATACCTTTCAAACGAAACCAATTTTATCAAAATCGGTTTATCGTTTAGGAGCTACGATGCCCACAGGCAGACACACAGAAACACACGTCAATCTTACAACACCCCTCTTTTTTGGTCGGGGTCTAAAAATCATAGTCATCGACTTACGCTGTAATGATGTCTAGCGACTTACGGCAAAATTATAGTTATCGACGTACGCTGTAATGATGTTTAGCGACCTACGGCAAAATTATAGTTATCGACTTACGCTATAATGATGTTTAGCGACTTATGAAAATATTAATGTTTAGCGTTTTTGTAGCATTGAAATGATAACCTTATTGTGTACTCTATTCTGGTAAGTGATTTATGGTCCGTTTTAGTGTTCAGGTGTTTTCAAAATTAGTATCTGTTCATGGACTTTTGTTGCTGACTGTACCTTTCATCCCGAAATAAAGCACTGTTCCCGAGGAAAATAACAATAACGTATTATGATAATAGATGGCGCCACGGTCAAGTCAAGTCAAATTCTAAATTTACGCGAGCGAAGCCGCAGACGAAAGATAGTAGAGACTAATCCTGGGTATGCATAAGCCGTGTGTAATACAGGACCATGGTGGCGTCGATATTTGGGGTAGACTTATGTCTCGCACGCAGTGCACTTTCGGTTGAGAGGATGTTAATTCATTACAATAAAACAGCTGGGAAAAGTCTTCATATATTTATACTCCATGTCGTGGTATATAAGCTTACTTAATGCCACAACTCCTCAAGGCCAGTCAACTTAAGGTAGAAAGCTTAATGCATAAAGTTATGTTGTCCGTTTTCGTTTATTAACATCTTTTAAATACTGTTATTTGTGGTCGAGCTAAACGAATGAGCTAGCTATCATCTGACACATTTGGCGAACATTTTAGGTTCGTCTTCAACATCACTCGTATTCCACAGGGCTTAGAAGACGTAGGGGACGCATTCGTATCAGAAGCGAAGATCACGGGCGTGGAGCGTACGTGTACGTTCGCTTTGCTGCAACGTTGCGCCGCGGCGTTGGCTGAAGGGGAGCCGAGTGCTGCCCTGCACTGGGCTGAGCGTCGGGCGCATGAGTTGCATAACTCGCCTCTTCCTTTCACCTTGCATAGGATGCAGGCGCTTAAGGTATGTTTAACAATAGAACTATACTATACATGGCATTTTTTTGGCGAAAGTTCACACACGATTGTTCTGTTTTTGGGCAAATGAAACCTTTTAAACTCATAGCCCAACTTATAAGCACGATTTTCACAGGATTTACTTTCAACACGTGTTGTTTCCCCACAGCTAGCGCGCGAGAATGGCGTGGGCGCGGCCATCGAGTACGCGCGGCGTCAGTTCCCGCAGCACGCGTCGCGGCACGAGCGCGCGCTGCAGGCGGCCGTGTGCGCGCTGGCGTGGTGCACGCCGGGCGCCGGGCCCGCGCCGCACATCTACCAGCACCTGCTGGACCCGAAGGCGCTGGGTCAGTAGTCACACGTAACTACTTACATACATAGCGCTGCAGGCGGCCGTGTGTGCGCTGGCGTGGTGCACGCCGGGCGCCGGGCCCGCGCCGCACATCTACCAGCACCTGCTGGACCCGAAGGCGCTGGGTCAGTAGTCACACGTAACTACTTACATACATAGCGCTGCAGGCGGCCGTGTGTGCGCTGGCGTGGTGCACGCCGGGCGCCGGGCCCGCGCCGCACATCTACCAGCACCTGCTGGACCCGAAGGCGCTGGGTCAGTAGTCACACGTAACTACTTACATACATAGCGCTGCAGGCGGCCGTGTGCGCGCTGGCGTGGTGCACGCCGGGCGCCGGGCCCGCGCCGCACATCTACCAGCACCTGCTGGACCCGAAGGCGCTGGGTCAGTAGTCACACGTAACTACTTACATACATAGCGCTGCAGGCGGCCGTGTGCGCGCTGGCGTGGTGCACGCCGGGCGTCGGGCCCGCGCCGCACATCTACCAGCACCTGCTGGACCCGAAGGCGCTGGGTCAGTAGTCACACGTAACTACTTACATACATAGCGCTGCAGGCGGCCGTGTGCGCGCTGGCGTGGTGCACGCCGGGCGCCGGGCCCGCGCCGCACATCTACCAGCACCTGCTGGACCCGAAGGCGCTGGGTCAGTAGTCACACGTAACTACTTACATACATAGCGCTGCAGGCGGCCGTGTGCGCGCTGGCGTGGTGCACGCCGGGCGCCGGGCCCGCGCCGCACATCTACCAGCACCTGCTGGACCCGAAGGCGCTGGGTCAGTAGTCACACGTAACTACTTACATACATAGCGCTGCAGGCGGCCGTGTGTGCGCTGGCGTGGTGCACGCCGGGCGCCGGGCCCGCGCCGCACATCTACCAGCACCTGCTGGACCCGAAGGCGCTGGGTCAGTAGTCACACGTAACTACTTACATACATAGCGCTGCAGGCGGCCGTGTGCGCGCTGGCGTGGTGCACGCCGGGCGCCGGGCCCGCGCCGCACATCTACCAGCACCTGCTGGACCCGAAGGCGCTGGGTCAGTAGTCACACGTAACTACTTACATACATAGCGCTGCAGGCGGCCGTGTGCGCGCTGGCGTGGTGCACGCCGGGCGCCGGGCCCGCGCCGCACATCTACCAGCACCTGCTGGACCCGAAGGCGCTGGGTCAGTAGTCACACGTAACTACTTACATACATAGCGCTGCAGGCGGCCGTGTGCGCGCTGGCGTGGTGCACGCCGGGCGTCGGGCCCGCGCCGCACATCTACCAGCACCTGCTGGACCCGAAGGCGCTGGGTCAGTAGTCACACGTAACTACTTACATACATAGCGCTGCAGGCGGCCGTGTGCGCGCTGGCGTGGTGCACGCCGGGCGCCGGGCCCGCGCCGCACATCTACCAGCACCTGCTGGACCCGAAGGCGCTGGGTCAGTAGTCACACGTAACTACTTACATACATAGCGCTGCAGGCGGCCGTGTGCGCGCTGGCGTGGTGCACGCCGGGCGCCGGGCCCGCGCCGCACATCTACCAGCACCTGCTGGACCCGAAGGCGCTGGGTCAGTAGTCACACGTAACTACTTACATACATAGCGCTGCAGGCGGCCGTGTGTGCGCTGGCGTGGTGCACGCCGGGCGCCGGGCCCGCGCCGCACATCTACCAGCACCTGCTGGACCCGAAGGCGCTGGGTCAGTAGTCACACGTAACTACTTACATACATAGCGCTGCAGCCGGCCGTGTGCGCGCTGGCGTGGTGCACGCCGGGCGCCGGGCCCGCGCCGCACATCTACCAGCACCTGCTGGACCCGAAGGCGCTGGGTCAGTAGTCACACGTAACTACTTACATACATAGCGCTGCAGGCGGCCGTGTGCGCGCTGGCGTGGTGCACGCCGGGCGCCGGGCCCGCGCCGCACATCTACCAGCACCTGCTGGACCCGAAGGCGCTGGGTCAGTAGTCACACGTAACTACTTACATACATAGCGCTGCAGGCGGCCGTGTGCGCGCTGGCGTGGTGCACGCCGGGCGCCGGGCCCGCGCCGCACATCTACCAGCACCTGCTGGACCCGAAGGCTCTAGGTCAGTTGTCACACGTAACTACTTACATACATAGCGCTGCAGGCGGCCGTGTGTGCGCTGGCGTGGTGCACGCCGGGCGCCGGGCCCGCGCCGCACATCTACCAGCACCTGCTGGACCCGAAGGCGCTGGGTCAGTAGTCACACGTAACTACTTACATACATAGCGCTGCAGGCGGCCGTGTGCGCGCTGGCGTGGTGCACGCCGGGCGCCGGGCCCGCGCCGCACATCTACCAGCACCTGCTGGACCCGAAGGCGCTGGGTCAGTAGTCACACGTAACTACTTACATACATAGCGCTGCAGGCGGCCGTGTGCGCGCTGGCGTGGTGCACGCCGGGCGCCGGGCCCGCGCCGCACATCTACCAGCACCTGCTGGACCCGAAGGCTCTAGGTCAGTTGTCACACGTAACTACTTACCGTTTTCACACACCTTCTCCTTCGACGTTTTAATAATTCCCATAATTATAATAATGTTAAATTAGCATCGACCAGAACTTTGCCACCTCTGCCTGGCATCGGACAGGTTCTTTAAAGTGCAGGTGAAGTTGCACAAAAAGCAGGACAAGAAATGGACCAACGTTTGCGATGAGGCTCCGCAGTCGCACTTTGTATCATTGCGACACCTGTACCATACTTACTAAATTGTGCATGCAGCACTCCTCTGGCTACGCAATCGGCCTATCCAGGTGGGCTCACACCCACTGTCATGATTCTTCTGTTAGGACAATTCGGAAGTTTTCTGCAGAATCAGCATAGTCAGCCGACGGGGATGTTTGAAGAGCCACAGGTTTTTACCATGAATCATCTGCTCCATTGGCTATTGGTCCTTCGACATATTTGGCTTGCCACTACCATTTCATATTGCTTACTTGTGTGATTGGTACTTCGTTTCTTATACAGATGATTTTATTACGGATTTTACCCTTCTAAGAAACTCCGAGTATAACGCGATCCTCAGCACACTGAGTGACCTTGGACTTTTGGACCAACCTGACTGACATTGTCTATGTCATAGCACCATTACTAGAAAGAAGCTCTGCCAAAGACTTTCTTTCAAGCATTATGGTATAAAGTATAAGAAGACTCGTTTCCCAAATGCTGTCCAACCTAGATATGCAGCCGTACCTCATAATACACGTACATATAAATTTCATAGATGTTGTTACAATGTTGCATTGACTAACCATGGAGTTTCTTGCCGGTTCTTCTTCAAAGGAAACTACCAAACTGAGCCGTGCACCTTTTCTCGATATTTTATAAGTACCCATGTAGGCCTATGTGAAATAAAATATATTTAAAACGCCATTATTTTTGCAGGTGCTGAAGCAGCCGAGCTATTCATAAAGGAAGCATGCGCACTGCTCCGCTTGGCCCCACTGTCCCCTCTCGCGGGCGGAGTCTTGGCAGGAGCCCGAGTGTTACCTGCACTTCACGACATTAGGGCTAAGATGACGCATCCGCATGTCATCGCTGCTTGGTCTGATGATGAGCTGCCGTTCGAGGTAAGATATTACTTTGATAGGGTTCTCTAGTTTCCATGTTCAGTACAGGATCTCTGAGTATATGGAAGTACGTGACCAAATGCCAACCGATCAATATGATACATCCGCGGTCATGATTCTCCATCTTGAGATCGGATTGGAAACGAGAAATGAAGGTCACTGACCTGCAAAGGCACAACCTAAGCAAAAAAAAAATACATAGATGTCAGACGGTTGGATGACAAAAGACAGATAGAGACTGGCAGAAATACCCCACTCCTTCAAAAGATGTTGAGTTTCTTTAGTAAAAAGTAGCACTTCGCTCCTGACTTTGTCCGCGAAAATTGTGATATAATATAGCCTATGTTACTCGGTAATGATGTAGCTTTCTAATCGTGAAAGATTTTTTTAAACCGGTCCAGTGGTTTTTGAGTTAAATCGTTACAAACAATCAAATCTTTCCTCTTTATAATATTAGGTCTTTACCTATGAAATTGCCGTTTTGTTTGAAAAAAGGTAAAGTATTTTTTTTTTCGAACTTATTTATTTCTTTTATTCAAAGTAATCACCCCTGCAATCAATGCATCTTTGCCAACGCTGTGGCAGTTTATGGATGCCCTTCTTGAAAAAATCAGCTGGACGGGAGACAACAAACTCTTCAAAGGCGTTTTGTACTGCCTCTCGGGAATTGAATTTTTTTCCCGCTAAAAAGTTGTCCAAATTTTGGAAAAAGTAATAGTCGGAAGGCGCAAGATCTGGTGAGTATGGCGGATGAGGGAGAGCTTCCAAACCCAACTCATGCAGCTTAGAGACGGTCTGTTGTGCAGTATGGGGCCGCGCGTTGTCGTGAAGTAGCAGTGGAGACGACCGATTGACCAAAGCTGGTTGCAGACGTGCGAGTTTCGCCATCATTGTGGTCAGTTCTTCAATGTACACATCTGCAGTAATGCTCTCGCCGTTTTGTAAAAAGCTATGATGAATCACACCAGCACTAGACCACCAAACTGTGACCATCACCTTTCTAGGGGTCATTTTTCGTTTTGCTCATTGCTTTGGTACCGAACCAGGATCTAACCAACTTGCTGAGCGCTTTCGATTGTCAAAAAGAATCCATTTTTCGTCGCACGTAACAATTCGGTTCAAAATTCCTTCATTTCTGTGCCTGTTAAGCAGCGCAAGGCAAGTCTCGACGCGTACGTTGCGCTGGCGATCGTTAAGTTCGTGGGGCACCCATCTATCAAGCTTTTTTATCTTGCCAATCTGTCGCAAATGGACCAATATTGTTTTAATGCTAACATCAAAAGCTGCTGCCAGCTCAGCTGTAGATTGAGTTTCATCAGCTTCAACAATCACCTTTAATTCATCATTGTTGACCAAAGTTTCCGGACGACCACGAGGTTCATTTTTCAAGTCAAAATTCCCAGAACGGAACCGAGCAAACCAATAACGGGTTGTGCGTTCGTTTGTACAGTTCTCTCCGTAAACGTCGTTGATGTTACGGGTCGTTTGTGCCGCGTTGCTGCCACGACGGAACTCATATTCCATAATTACACGAAATTTCAAAGTATCCATTATGAGGAAAAATGTTGAAATGTAATGAAAATACAACGCTAATCAATAAACAAAAGACTGATTTTGTACATAGAATGTCATATTTTTAAAACAAAATTAATTTGAATTTAGAACTCATAGCCAATCAAAACTTTTTTTTGTTTGAAAAAGTCTGTACTGCAATACGGCAATTTCATAGGTAAAGACCTTATAATAATCTAATATATAAAATTCTCGTGTCGCGTTGTTTGTTACCAAACTCCTCCAAAACGGCTGAACCGATTTGTATGAAATTTTGTGTGGATATCGGGTATGTTTGAGAATCGGCACATCTATTTTTCATACCCCTAAAACCCATCAAAATTTCCACGCGAACGAAGTCGCGGGCAGCAGCTAGTATTATAAAATAATAGGTCTTTACCTATGAAATTGCCGTATTGCAGTACAGACTTTTTCAAACAAAAAAAAGTTTTGATTGGCTATGAGTTCTAAATTCAAATTAATTTTGTTTTAAAAATATGACATTCTATTTACAAAATCAGTCTTTTGTTTATTGATTAGCGTTGTATTTTCATTACATTTCAACATTTTTCCTCATAATGGATACTTTGAAATTTCGTGTAATTATGGAATATGAGTTCCGTCGTGGCACCAACGCGGCACAAACGACCCGTAACATCAACGACGTTTACGGAGAGAACTGTACAAACGAACGCACAACCCGTTATTGGTTTGCTCGGTTCCGTTCTGGGAATTTTGACTTGAAAAATGAACCTCGTGGTCGTCCGGAAACTTTGGTCAACAATGATGAATTAAAGGTGATTGTTGAAGCTGATGAAACTCAATCTACAGCTGAGCTGGCAGCAGTTTTTGATGTTAGCATTAAAACAATATTGGTCCATTTGCGACAGATTGGCAAGATAAAAAAGCTTGATAGATGGGTGCCCCACGAACTTAACGATCGCCAGCGCAACGTACGCGTCGAGACTTGCCTTGCGCTGCTTAACAGGCACAGAAATGCAGGAATTTTGAACCAAATTGTTACTTGCGACGAAAAATGGATTCTTTTTGACAATCGAAAGCGCTCAGCAAGTTGGTTAGATCCTGGTTCGGTACCAAAGCAATGTGCAAAACGAAAAATGACCCCTAGAAAGGTGATGGTCACAGTTTGGTGGTCTAGTGCTGGTGTGATTCATCATAGCTTTTTACAAAACGGCGAGAGCATTACTGCAGATGTGTACATTGAAGAACTGACCACAATGATGGCGAAACTCGCACGTCTGCAACCAGCTTTGGTCAATCGGTCGTCTCCACTGCTACTTCACGACAACGCGCGGCTCCATACTGCACAACAGACCGTCTCTAAGCTGCATGAGTTGGGTTTGGAAGCACTCCCTCATCCGCCATACTCACCAGATCTTGCGCCTTCCGACTATTACTTTTTCCAAAATTTGGACAACTTTTTAGCGGGAAAAAAATTCAATTCCCGAGAGGCAGTACAAAACGCCTTTGAAGAGTTTGTTGTCTCCCGTCCAGCTGATTTTTTCAAGAAGGGCATCCATAAACTGCCACAGCGTTGGCAAAGATGCATTGATTGCAGGGGTGATTACTTTGAATAAAAGAAATAAATAAGTTCGAAAAAAAAATACTTTACCTTTTTTCAAACAAAACGGCAATTTCATAGGTAAAGACCTAATATATACTACCTGTATTTTTTGATATCCCATAACTCTAGGGTTATATTCTGTAGGTAAAAATAATACTAAAACTCCTAGAATAGGTAGTCCAAAAATGCATAGTTACGGAGATATCATCAATCATAAATTAGGTCAAAAACAGGTACAGTACCAGTATAACGAATCTTTACTTTTGTGAGGTTGCCAAACTTACTAGTGTAGTAAAGTAGTAGTAGTTTCATTGATAAATATGAGTGATTCTTTTTATTCAAGTCAATAATTCATATTTAAAGCTAAGAAAATGCGAAAAAACAAAAAAAAAAAAGTATGATTGAAACATAATTCATATGTCACTTGATTCTTTGATATGGTCTCAATCATATCCTAGACTTATGGGATATAAAAAAAAAACAGGTTGTATAGTAGTTAAAATTAATAGATGGAGTGGGCTGACCAATTCTGTTACATTCAGGTTTAGTTTAATGTGTCATTTCAACTTTCTGGTTAGCCCATATCAGTTTACAGCTTAGATAATTTTGGCATTTAGGGACTTCCAAAAGATATTCATCACCTTACGTATTTCAAAACCATGTAATCATTAATGTGATCAACCAGGTGGACTTAGGTGAGGACGGCGGCGGCTACCACTCGGTGTTCGCGTGCCCCATCCTGCGCCAACAGGCGTCGGAACAGAACCCGCCCATGCGCCTGTTGTGTGGACATGTCATCTCTAGAGACGCGCTCAACAAACTCGCTATGGGTGCCAAGTGAGTACCTATAAAAACAATTTCTAGTGTAAGAGGCAGTGATAGCCAGGTAGTGTGGCATAGTTTTATATTATGTCAAATGTTTTTTACAAATTTTCGGAGGTTGCACAAAATTTAATGTTTTACAGACAATTTGTAGTTCATATTAGCTTGCTAAAATCTAGCTTTACTTTTCATTTTCAGATTGAAATGTCCGTACTGCCCGATGGAACAGTCGCCGGCTGAAGCTCGACAGATTTACTTCTCGTGAACAGTTTATTTAGACTACTAGAGATACTAGAGACCGTTGTTATTTACTTGAAACAATTTCCATAGGCAGACCAAGGAAACGAAATTGCCTCAGTTAGGCTGTGTTGCCACTGTATGAGAATCTAATGTCGAGGTAGAAATAATAGACTATATTTTAAACAGGATCACCTCTGTCATCCCGCCCTTGTTTCGCACCGATTTTACAACTTGACTAAACATCGATGATGAATGATGTCTTTATTATATGTTATTTTAGTATTAACACAAACCTTCCAGAATAATAAATATACTGAAATCCGTTGCTAGGCTTAGAAGAAACATTCGGAGAGAGACTTAAAGCAATTTAATCGTATAATATATATGGAAATAAGTATGCAATGGGTCTTCTGCATTAAATATACTCGTATTGTGTCAACATAGCTTTAGTATTTGATGTTATTCACATGTCTAGATTGTATAGAATATGAGAAAAAAACACGCCGCGAAAAATATGACTAAAAGACTTCATCACTAACCGACGCGGGGTCTAGACATGTAAATAGATAGATAGTCAAAAGCTTTACAGTGCATTGCAGGACTGAAAAAGTAACATTTGTTGAAAACTTTCTTCTTTTAAGTTTTATAAATATGACGGATTGTTTTAGGCTTTCAATATTTTAAAAGTTGCAACATGCAAAAAAACAAACGCAACATAAAAATTAAACAACAGAATCTGTCTTTGATCCAAATATTTTTTGATGATGTATGAATGGTTATGAAGAATTCATTTTATTGAAGTTATGTGCAATACAATATCCGAATTAGCGTTGAAGACTAAAATGGAGGTAAAAATAAAAAACCTTCTTGAGCACTCGAGTTAGTTTTTTGTTAACTTACTCTACGTAAAAAGAAAATAGGTATAACAGAGTTTTATAGCCGTTATTCAGTGCATCTGATTTTCTAATATTAGTTATATAAAAGTCGAAACCTGGAAGTTGTAGACAAAAAAAGAGCATTTTTCCTATTATGGTTTTGATTCTGATATGGCGAATGTTGGAATACTATTCTCTAATGGATGTTAAATAAGGTAGACAACATTATATTGTAATTTTAAGACAAATATTATTATTGTATGTTTACGTACTGACTGGTTGTAGAGCCATGCTTTTGTTCTTTTTTGTAATAAAATGAATTCAGTATTCAATTTGTTGTTTTATTTAGGAACCTACAAAAATTATAAGTAAACTAGGTGTCCCCCGCAACTTCGTCTGC
This sequence comes from Cerastis rubricosa, assembly GCA_949152445.1. Lineage (NCBI taxonomy): Eukaryota > Metazoa > Arthropoda > Insecta > Lepidoptera > Noctuidae > Cerastis > Cerastis rubricosa. Next base: position 15,682,097 of record OX424539.1, read on the forward strand.
GTCTTATTTTCCCCGTTTTCGCAACATTTGTTACTGCTGCTCCGCTCCTTTTGGTCGTAGCATGATGATATATAGCCTATAGCTTTTCTCGATAAATGGACTATCTAACACTGAAAGATTTTTTCGAATCGTACCAGTTGTTCCTGAGATTAGCGTGTTCAAGCAAACAAACCAACAAACTCTTCAGCTTTATTATTAGTATAGTATAGATATACATTTAAAGAGCTTGTTGGGTTTACTAATGCTAAGGTGCTCCTCACATGGAGTCGCCTGTAAATGTAACGTTCCAGAGTCGAGCATTACATCAGTGAGGGAGGAGAACCAAGCAATATAGTGCGCAGCAGGTAAGGATACAATTTGCAAAAATCACTTCGTGTCTGTACGCTTCATGTAGAATACCGGTATTAGTTACCGGTTAGACTGGAAGCTGACCCCAACATAGTTGGGAAAAGAATAGGCAGATGATGACTTATTGTTTCTATACAGAAGAGAATCGTCGATTGTTACATTACAGGCTGGATGGAAGATAGGGGAAGAAAATGCTGGAGTGGAGACCACGGACGGGACGGAGGAATGTGGGAAGACAACCGACTAGGTGGACAGACGATCTCGATTAAAGTGGCCGGAAGAAACTGGATAGCCATGACACATCCCCACCAAAAGTGGAGAGATTTGGAAGAGACCTACACTCAGCATTGAGTGGCCAAGGGTTGAAGAAGAGAAAGAAAGAGTCGAATGCTCGTCAAGTCGGGGACGCAGTATTGTAATGGTCAAATCGAATCTGAAATGTTACGTATAGGCAAACGCTCCAGGTGAGGGCCGAGCACCTTTCAGCTCAATTGTACAGATAATTGAGAGGAATTGGCGTTGTTGTAATCACTGACATGAGGACTTGAGTTAACTCTCTCGAGTCGTGTATGCTTCTTTACAATATTCTGTAGATGCAGTGCTTGTTTCCAGCAATGGCTTTGGGAGGGGTAACCCTATTTAATAAAAAGAAACGATACATTCTCGGTACATAATTTATTTAATGGATATGTACAAAGACAAAAGATTTTAGGACAAATAAAAATTTGGCAATAATTCTCAACAATAGCAATAATATTAATAAAGAGTGGTGTCGTTCAAAAGCCGGCAAAATATCAACAACAACAATAATTTAATTTTATACTTAAATATAGTTCGGACATACCAACGCAACGTAGGGCTAGCTTTTAGCGAATTATGACGTCACCGCTGTAATAACACACATCGTTGTCGTCACACACCTTGATAACCATCAACTAGATGTTGCACAAAACTCGTTTCCGCATTCACAAGCGAACATTTACAGGGATGACGTCATAACGTAGTCCGTAAAACGATAATTCCAAACAAATATCACTTAATTCACATAAAGACATACATTTTGTTTAAAAATTCCGTTTTACAAACAAATAATAACAGCATCATTAATTAACCTAAGAATAAATTAATCGATAAAAAAAAAACTTCTTTTTGACCATGAGCCGTAACAATTTTAATATCATATCGATATACCCTTTTAAAAGGAATTTTATGATCATTAACAACTGAAGTGATTAAATTTACTTTTATAACATTCAATTGGTATTTTATTTTTCGATATTTTCAAAAAAGCTTGTTGGTCTGAGACCATAACAGGTGAGTAATATTGCTTGAAAGTTGCTTAAGATCATAAAATTTAGTTTAAACACAGCACTTAATAAATAAATCGCGTTTTATCACACATAATTATATACGTAGCATCTACCAGCAAAGTACTACTATTAGGTACTAATTATTGCTGTAAAATTTCATCTACATACCACCGAAAGAAAGGCTAGTGTACGGTTAGAGAAAAAAGTCCCCGTTAAGTAAATACGTCCCTAATAAACATTACATTTCAATGCAGTGTTTGTTTTATTAAGACGTGTCTTACACAGTCTTTCGATGTTTATTTTTTTTTTTACCTCAAAGGCAAGTGCAAATATCACATACTGACTACTCTTCGGAGGTCGGTATAATGATCATAACGCGAACTTTTTTCTCCAACTGTAGTTATCTAAGAGAAAACAATACGAGTAAGATGGAAGACGCTCCTAAATACAGCAAAAATGTATACAGGGTGTAACGGAAAGGGTATATACATACTAAAAGGTGTGCTACACACCATCAAACTGAACATGTTTCTCCACAAACAAACATCGTAATAACGAAAAAATTATCTGCTGCCCCATACAAAATTTCAATACCTATCCGACCAAAATGTATGGGGCAGCTGATATTTTTTTCGCTATGACGATGTTTCTTTGTGGAGACACATGTTCAGTTTGATGGTCTGTAGCACACCAATAAGTATGTATATACCCTTTCCGTTACACCCTGTATATTTTAATTATTTAGCAATTAAATTATATTACTATAATATCACTTACGACCTAATCTATCTATGCGTTACATAGTATTTTTTATTAATATAAATACATTTATATTACTGGTATTTGAATTTGCTTGATATAATATGGTAATAATGTTATCATCTTCATAAACATTTGGCACACATAGACCATTCATTTGCCTACAGAACATACGAGGAAGTCAACTAATCATAAAGATTGGAGAAAAAATCTCTAAGCATTTCGCCATTGGTTTAGAAGCACTTTGAAATTCAAGTCATATTTTATTATAATTAAAGACGCATGCATGCGGACTCTTTTTCATAAAGGTACACAAGACATGTTCCAAAAAACGTGCAATTTATACTACTAATACGGATATAGATGCATTAGTAGATTCGAAAAATGTATTGTAATTAAAATTTAAAATATCTATTTTGGCATAATATATTTAAAAAAAACTTTGCAACGTTACATCGCGTATCGTCACGGCCACGTTGAAACAAGCCGCAGGTTCGGGGGAACGAAAAGATATATATCAATTTTACTAATAAAAAATATTGCTTCATCACAAATCAGTCATTGCATCAGTCTAGTACTTCCTACGCGTAAACACGACGAAACACCAATGAAATTGTACTAATCAAGCCATTCAGATAAAAATTACAGTTGCTTACGATAACAATTAAGACGTTCCGACACCACAGTTTATTTGTGTCTTTCTGTCTTATCATACATTCTCTTACATTTAATATATTTTCTTAGAACAATTTAAGTTAAGAGACATAAGGTCCCATTAAAGTAGATGGACAAATTTTAACACGGCGTTCCGTACGTTTAACCAAAGATATCCAAATAATAAAAACACTAATTAAAAGTGATTTTATTTTAACCTATAATAATAAATTGCTGGCAAACTAGAGTAAACACATCCATTATTAGGTCAAAATAAAATAACTTTAATCAGTGTTTTTTTTTGTTTGTAAACTGTATATCTTTGGTTAGACGTACTGAACGCTGTGTTAAAATTTGTTCGTATATTTTAATGGGACTTTACATTATGTAAACTGTGGCGCAGGAGATCATTGGAAAATATTATTATACCAAAAACCCAACTAATATTACGAGACATTTCAACAAACGGTTAACTAAACTGAAGTTTTATCACAATTAACTCTATTTGGTGTATTCTTTCAAGGCTTTGCCGTGAGCGCCGGATAAACACATATTTTGAAACAGTGTTGTATGAAAATAATATTTAGTAACGGGACTTATAAACAGAAATTGTATTTTTATTCTAAGTCCGTCACAGCCTACTTATCACTATTTATTTTGGTGTTATGTAAAGTAGTATGAAAACATCCACGAATACGTCCCTGCTGACAAGAATTAAGTTTAAATATTTAACAGAATATGCATCAAAGTATTTCAATGATATTTACTCCGGCACTCATCCTCTCTAACGACACTCCGTACTTCAGTTATATTTCTCTAACAATAGAATAGAAGCATTTTAGTAGGCACTTGAGAGAAAACGGCCTTGTTCACGTATATATTACTTAACCAATAGTTTATACAACAGCATTTTAGCCACACCAATATAAGAGGCATTGATATAATTTTGCCTATGTAAAATAGCAACACTCACCGCCATCCACAAGTTTTTATGACATTTTGTTTTTTGTTATATTGAAAATAGAGTTCTAAAATGGCGAACACGATTATATCAGGTTACTGGATTGGTATTCATTATTATCAGTGACCTTAAACAAGAATTAAAAGTATTTGGATTGACTTTTGGTTGAGGAAATTGAACGTTTTGTGTACTAATTAGTGATAAATTTACGGTAATTTAGTCTCTAGAGAGGAAGCAGCTACACAATATATCGAAAATTAATAATTCTATCTTATAATGACGAATAAATTTTTTCTATATCCGAGGCGATTGCCAATACATGCTAAGTCTTAATTGCGAGACACAATGGGAACTGTCTACTGGCTAATCAATATACCGGTAAAATTATTTGAGTACATTTTTCATCTAATCACGCACAGATACGAAGTTATAAGTCCTTATCAATATGATAAATAAGTTTTTTTGTTAACACTGTAGGCGATTGTATGAAGTAGTTCCATTGGTTTATGAACACAAAGTACGGCTTGCTTATGGCTAACGCAAGTATTTGCTATAATGTAAATATATACATGTACTATCACTTTTGGAAGTAACGCAATTTGCATAGATAAAAATACATTTTGATCGCCCTGTATACAATATATTTTGTATGTTCAGATCACGAGATATATTAAATAGATTTATTATACATTTAATATTGCTCAGTTTAGAATCAGTAATTTTATCTTTATACTTAGGGGTGAATATATCCTGACATATTGAAGATGCAGGCAAAACAATATGACATAATAGTAATTATAACTTAAAACCTACCATGCGCCACACTCCCGTCTTAATTATGCACAATAGCAACTCTATCAAATGTACACTCGTACATTACTCTGGCAACATTCGGCATAAAATCAAATTGATCGACGGAAATACGGGAACACTATATTACTTTAAATTATGTATAGAATAATCAATTCTTACAATATATTACGATTGATTGACTATTAAAGTAAATGGGGGAAAAAAACCTAAATGCATATAGGGAGTTACTATTTAACTATTTTCCATTCTTTTAAATAAAATATTTCATACTAAAAAGTATCAGTAGTATCACATCTATCACTATAAGTATCTACTATTATGTAAAGTGTAATTATTCTAGAACATGGTTCGCGTAACGCCTGTCTTTATGATAAATGTGATGTTTTACACTTGGAAAAAAAATTGAATGAGAAAATAGGTCCTAACTAGACAGCAAGTGAGCCATTTACCTATGCACGATAACCATTTCATATTGAATATAATTTATAAATAGTAAAGACATCTGTGTATCTCAACGAGATTTGCATATATGGATTGTCTTTATTGGACTAGAGAATGGTAAACTTTTTGTCTATTTTATAAATTACGAATCAGAAATTGTCAAACATTTTATTCAACAAATTTTTCGTTCTACGAACTCATATGTCAATATAGAATCACTGAACTTTTTGGGGGCTTTGCCCTGAGAAATTTAATTTTTCTTTTATTATAGGTACTTTATTGATTCAATAACTTAGTCATAATTTTAGAAATATTATTGAACGAATTTCAATAGTGCCCTCGCGAAATCAGTGTTTTAAACTGCAAACGAAAAGTATTCTATACTCATGAAAAAAGAACAAAATTATAATTGCAGGCACTGCACTTCGTCGCAAAATCATTTTACCATTTTAGATATAACATTTCCCAGTATTTGTCTTCTTGCCTGAAACTAGAAGGGTAACATCGGTAACGTGGCTATTCGTCACAAACGACGAAAGTTAAGCGTTCAGGCAGTGGGTACTTCAAGGGTAGCGCAAGTAGACACCGTTATTTCACTTGTATAGGTACTCTTTGCTCTAATCGCATCAAGGGTGGTTGCTCATACCTTATGTACCCAATACCCAAACGAAGAGTACATTATGTCTAGTTACAATCAGACGAAACAGATATCCAATTACAAAATGAGCGTACAATCGGGGAAAGCGGAGTTCCGCGCACTATACCGGCGACACGGCAAGTACAATCGAGCGCAAAGTTTATTAAGACAGAGCGCGTTTGTGAATACAATGAAGAACAGCAGTGTTTGTACTGGAAGAGTATAAGCTGAAATATGGAGTACCTGAACAGGCCTAAAGAGGGCGCTAGACAAGTGTCGGTACAGTCTCTGACTACCCGAGTACAATGAAGAACAGCACTGCTTCGACGATATGAAGAGAATAAGCTGAAGTGTAGTACCTGGGGTAAAAAGAGCTTGCTACCCGGGTACAATGGAGACCAGCGTTGTTGCCGCGCGGCCCGGTCACTAGCTGGGCGCGGGCTCGGAGCGCACGCCGGCCAGGTTGAGCAGCGCCTCGGCCGTGCGCCGCTCCTCGCCGCCGCTGTACGAGTGCTCGTCGCGCGCGCAGCGGGAGATCACCAGGTGCGCTGCGGGCGGCAGCTGGTGGGGAAACATACAACTTTTAGTTATGTCAACGCCTAAATACCAGGTTGTGTTCTTGAAAGACGGTTATAATGCAGCTTGATTCTTTTGGCGCTTGAATGAAGTTGTCGAGAAAATTATAAATGAAATTGTATTGAAAAACAATATGGCGGCCCGCTACCATCTTGGCACAAAAACAACCTTAAAACACAATAGAAGCAACCTTAAAACAAAATATTAGACTGTAGTGTTCAGTTCTAAACACACGCTTCTGCTTGCTCATGAGCACTGTCCACTAATCGTGAGGGAATCCAACCAACACTGCATTTTCTGGGCCTTCATTCTGTATTTACTTAGTTGGTCATACCAAGTACCATCCCGTATTAGATCTGCTTGGTAGATGACGGCCCAGTTGCTCTCACAGCGGCCTTTATCCCAGCAGTCCAGACGCGCGAAGTGACGTGCGAACATAATACGCTTTCTTTCTTTCATTACGAGTCGATTAAACCCAAATTGTATCACCAATAGCCACCAGCACAGCTCTAACATTTACTTAGATTACATCCTGAAAGGTGAATCCTGATCCTAGACAAGGGTTTTAGATGGATCGAGGATACCCCACTTGGCCAGATTATATCTACAGCTAACCAGCATATTAGACGAACTAGCTGTTTACCTGATCTAACACCGCAGGTCCATACTTCATGGCCAGCACGGTAGCTGCCGCGAGGTACTCGTCAGCGCCGGGCTCCGGGTCGGCCAGTCGGCGCGCCAGTAGAGACACCCTCGCGCCGTTCTCCGGTGCAGGTTCCGGAGTCTCCACCGAACCGTCTCCTGGCGAAGGAATGGGTTGCCGACCGAATGCCTGAGGAGATGTTTTCTAATTAGAACTTCTTAGTGTTGTCCGCTTGTTACGTTATTGGTTGTGGATACTTACCGTGTTGTTTGTGAAGAAATAAATATTAGTATGGGCGATTTTTATCAATGGCATATTTTATCAAAGCTGTCCGTGGCAATTTGTAGTGAAATAATGTAGCCTTTGGGCTTGTTCAGTTTCATTGGCGAATTTCACATTAGTGATGAATACGTTGATCGTAGGTAACTTTACGCTTGCATTTATAATATTTAGCGAAATATGATTGGACTAAATTTGAGAAATAATTTGATTTAGTTTATGATTCACCATTCCGATGTATAAATACTAACATCTGGTGGCTTAGAAAGCCAAAAACTAGGAGGTAAAAAGTCTTAGATGCATTTAATTTTTTTTTACTATACTTGACTGAGATTAATGTAATTATATATTTATAGTGCCAACCAACCTGTAATAAGGAGGCGCGATGCTGCGGGTCTACCGTCCACAGTGAACCTTTACCTAGACCTGGGGCCGCTGCCACCTGGAACACAAATATTTTAGGTTACACTCCGTTGAGCTCACAGTAGACACAGCGATTTCTAGTATAACATGGCCTCGGTTTGTATAGATTTTCTATGCAATGAGAGATCCCACTAGTTTTGTATAGTTTGATTGGTAGCCTTGCGTGTATATTCGACCAAGATTTGTTCTTATAATTTCTAAAACATATGTCAAAGCTTATCACACCATACTTTTATACAACCCGTCAAAAAAATAGTGTTATAAATTGTTAGCGAAAGACAGGTTTACAGAAAAAGGAAACATTTAATTAAATTTAGAAAACCTACTAGTACTCGGATGGGAAGCATCAACCATCTAATATATAAAATTCTCGTGTCACAGTTTTCGTTGCCATACTCCTCCGAAACGGCTTGACCGATTTTGATGAAATTTTGTCTGCATATCAGGTAGGTCTGAGAATCGGCCAACATCTATTTTTCATATCCATAAAAAACCCCGCGAACGAAGTCGCGGGCAGCAGCTAGTGTTTATATAAAAATAATCTATTGTGATGTGTTAAAGCGTTAATAATATGTATAACAGAAATAAATATCATTGAATACCATATCTATTATTTAGCCACCACATACCTTATGGAAGCACTTATTCAACGACAAATTATGCCGTACACTATTCTTCCAGCCCTGCGGTGCATGCCGGAAATAAGGGAAGTGACGTACAATCCACGCGTAGATCTCTTTGACAGGCAGGGCTCTCGCAGGCGCCGCCTCTATGGCCATGAAGATGAGACAAGAGAAGGAGTAAGGAGGTTTTGTATGAGTGTTCGCAGGAGGGGAGGGAGGGGTCTTGCAAGGGGTGCGCGGGGGTGAGGGAACTCGTGCTACTGGTGGTGGTGTTTTTGATTCTCTCTGTGGACAAAAGAAGAGACATATTTAGTATATTAATCAAGCAAAACGTCGTGAGGAAACTGGCTTGTTCTAGAACCAAAAATTCGAAGTAGTGACTTCTGCCAAATTCATGAACTACGGTCGGCTGCCAGCAGTGCGAACGTTCAACGTTTGATTTATGTTATGGCGTTACTTAACAATAAGGAATATGATCTTCTAGAAACACCAATATAAAGAACACAGTAACATATAACAAGATGCTGGTTTTGATACAGAACTCAATCGTTTGAAATACTCCTACACAATAATAGTTCCAGAACTTAAGAGCGTTTACGCCTTAAGACATTTCATACAAACTTTTAAGTCCTTAATTTCCGAAATGACTAAACCGATTTTAATGAAACTTCATACTTATGAGCAGGATACATAGTTCTAAAAAGTAACTTAAAATATTTTCGAAAAATAGTGTTACAGCTAAATTAGACCGATTATAAATTATCTATAGAAACAGAAACCAACTATCTTTTTTAAAAAATACATTTTGGAAATGCTTATGCATAGAATGAAATGCCGTAAGGTGTAAACGCTCTTAATCTTTATACATAGAAAGGATCTTTCAGCACTATTCCATTTCACTTGAGTGTTCAGTAGTTGCATAGATGCACATAAAGAGTTTGCACTAAATGAGCGCTACAGAAGTTCTTTGGCAACATTCCAAAGAAAAGTGAAAATGAAATCGGCACTTGCGACGATTTTTTGAGGTTAGTCCATATTTTAAGCCATGTGTTCTGTTTGTTAGGTAACCGGCTAATTTCAAAATATCTTGTTACCTGAAAATTGTTATCAGTTTAAGAGATATATATACAAATACAACCATAACATCGACGCGTGATATACATCAGTAATTCCTTTTAATGACTAATCTCTTTTATACCTACTCTGCCTTCTAGGGATTCAGAATTAATCCACAAAGACATGTCTTTATTTAGAATCTCATAACCAATTTGCTTGATGGATAAATACTTATTACTTTTTAGATAGATATTATTTTGTAATATGTGTATGGTAATTCTGTATGGTGTCAGACGTAAAGAATAGAAGAGGCGACTAAGGCTCTTGACAGAGAATGGGCAGCAGCGTTCTTTGTGCTTTTGTAACAACCGTACTGCGATCGCCAACCCGCCTGCCAAGCGTGGCGATTATGGCGAAACCCCCCAAAATGTCAATGTGGCGACACTTTGACTTTTTTTTTTTTTTTTTAATTTTTTTTTTTAAAAAAAACGTTGCCCCACACTAGGAATTTCTCCTGTATCGTGGGTGCGTTTACAAACATTTAAACTCACATACACAAACAGCCAGACCCGGAACAACTATCTATAGGCCATACAAATATTTGTTTCGTGCGGGGCTCGAACCCGCGACACGCAGCGCAGCAGTCGATCGCTCAGCCACTGCGCCAACCGTGCCGTCTTTTGAAATAAGTCCGCCTTTGTACCACTATTGTACATGACGTTTAAATAAATAAAGACATATAGGACTGCACCATGATGAAGTTTAACCAATTAAGAGATTATTTTGTTTGAGCAAACATATCCTTATTTTACAAGAGCCCCGCTGCTTTTGCGAAACATACCTTTGGTTTTTCTATACAATTACTAAAAATAGACTGAAAATACCCAAAGCGATCTGACGTGCAAATATGCAAACAGTAAAATGCATAATCATTAACTAAACACATACCATTCAGAATTCGGAAGGACAAACGTCAAATTATGCTCATAATGGCCAGATAGGAAAAATGTGGGTCGGCAACGAATGAGCGCTTCCCCCACGATTCAACCTGCACTTGTGTAAATAAAACAATGCGTTTGTAAACAGCGCTGGTAACAAAAGAAAATACAATTGATCTCAGCTCTGATGTACGTACAGGTTTTTTTTTTTGTTATAATATGATCAGTTTTATAATTTATGCTATCATGAATCTGAAAGTCATGGTTGTAAATTAAAATTGAGATTGAGAAATGAATTCATGCTAGCTTGGTAGAAAAACCCGCTCATGTTTTGCACCTACTGATGTGGCCACATTTCAGAATTATCATCTGCCTAGCCTTTTCCCAAACTATCTTGGGGTCGGCTTCCAGTCTAACCGGATGCACTGAGTACCAGTATTTTACATGAAGCGACTGCCTAATTGACCTCCACGACCCAGTAACTGGGTTATACGATACCCCTTGGTAAGACTGGCCACATTTCAGAATGAATTCTGTAAATAAGCCTGACTGCCAATCTAGCTTACAAGCCGCATATAAATCTATTATCTAGATGAGTAGCTGCGGCTTTACATACAGCACAAGCGACTTCGTTTTGTATTATTTATTTAAATAAGATCTCTCAAAAAAAAGTCCTGGAGAAAATACATAATAAATAATAATCACTAAATAAACAGATAATCGCACAGGTTGCGTTCTATACTGTCTGCTTAACCCCCTGGTAAACAGGCGTGAAGTACGTACCTACGTAAAGAAACAAAATCAAATTGTCTAAACAAAAAAAAGAACATCAATAGGTTATTCGTTTGTTCTCGAAACCTTCCTATTACATATACTACATCTCATTATATCTGGCTCTCAGAAGGGCAAGCGGCAATTAGCGCTGTTATGCACTCCAACTATAAAACTGGTAAAGCGTGAGTCAGCATTATATATCAATGAATGATGATTTGACGAATGAAATAAATTCATTTCCTGTATACTGTAGGTGAGTACTGATTCGTGTACACACGGCGACATATCAAGCTATACATTTCTAGTATAACATTGCCTGGCTTTGCTTAGATTTCCCGTACAAGGACATCCGCATCCTGGTTTTGTATAGCTTGATTGGCAGCCGCGAGTACTACAGTTGAAAACGAATGGTAGCTAACCCTAAAAATGACAATATTAATTTCAGCCGAAAATTAAAATTTTTACCAGTCTCGTTTTAGTTTATGTTAACTAGGAAAACAATGTAATAACTTCTGTTATGCTCTACTTCATCATTCATCATCATTTCAGCCCAAAAGACGTCCACTGCTGGACATGGGCCTACCCAAGTGTCGCCACATTGACATTTTGTAGGGTATTGGAGGTCTAATTCGCTTGAAGTAAATTAAATTCCATTTAAAATACCTATTGGAAGAGGAATTTTCATCAGCACAAAATTGAAAATTATGAAGAACTACACAAGATTGGATTTCCTAGGAAATTGGAATATGCATCGAAATTCCACGAAACGTTGCTTAGAGCGTCACCGCTAAGGACGGATTAGGTGAATCTGTATTACTAGCACGTTTTCCGCTTGAATATAGACCCTATAATGCCCTACATCTGTATATTTGCTGAAGTAGCTTTACTCTGGGTACAATATTCATTCCTTGGACTAGATTATTGCTTATTGACTGCCTCGTTGGTCCTGGGTTCGATTACCAGGTCGGGCAAAGTGTTATTTGGTTTTTCCATCAGGAATTTCTCAGTAGCTGCCTCGGAGTCTGGATTTGTGCCCGGATGATTGCAATAGGCTCGCCGGCTATTCTATTATACATATTACGACATGTTCCTCCTTGTAGAGGAGCCTGCGTATCCGAAATAGGAACATTGAAGTCTGATTTAATGCTGTCTCTTTGCTGGGCACAAGTTCTCCTCCCATTTTGAACGTTTGTTTTCTGGAGGGTCTTATAAACCGCTTTAGCAGAGAAATTATATGCTTGAAGAGAAATTGCTCAATGTGGTATTTTAGACCCTCTGCTGTGGTCCAAAAAAATTGAAATCAATTTTCTTCATCTACAAAGGAAAGTGGTTTACTAATATGTCACTGGTAGGCGATAGTAGCTTATCAAAATTTGCGTACTATCGCAATCTTTGCGCATTGTGTAGTTACACGTGGCGCGTACGGTGAAACCACTATGTACCATTGACGTCTCCACTTCGTTAAAGCCGTGTACACAGTGGCCTGTGTTGGCGCCATTTATAGCCACTGATATTAGGTATTTACCTATGAAATTGCCGTTTTGTTTGAAAAAAGTTAAAGTATTTTTTTTTCGAACTTATTTATTTCTTTTATTCAAAGTCATCACCCCTGCAATCAATGCATCTTTGCCAACGCTGTGGCAGTTTATGGATGCCCTTCTTGAAAAAATCAGCTGGACGGGAGACAACAAACTCTTCAAAGGTGTTTTGTACTGCCTCTCGGGAATTGAATTTTTTTCCCGCTAAAAAGTTGTCCAAATTTTGGAAAAAGTAATAGTCGGAAGGCGCAAGATCTGGTGAGTATGGCGGATGAGGGAGAGCTTCCAAACCCAACTCATGCAGCTTAGAGACGGTCTGTTGTGCAGTATGGGGCCGCGCGTTGTCGTGAAGTAGCAGTGGAGACGACCGATTGACCAAAGCTGGTTGCAGACGTGCTAGTTTCGCCATCATTGTGGTCAGTTCTTCAATGTACACATCTGCAGTAATGCTCTCGCCGTTTTGTAAAAAGCTATGATGAATCACACCAGCACTAGACCACCAAACTGTGACCATCACCTTTCTAGGGGTCATTTTTCGTTTTGCACATTGCTTTGGTACCGAACCAGGATCTAACCAACTTGCTGAGCGCTTTCGATTGTCAAAAAGAATCCATTTTTCGTCGCACGTAACAATTCGGTTCAAAATTCCTTCATTTCTGTGCCTGTTAAGCAGCGCAAGGCAAGTCTCGACGCGTACGTTGCGCTGGCGATCGTTAAGTTCGTGGGGCACCCATCTATCAAGCTTTTTTATCTTGCCAATCTGACGCAAATGGACCAATATTGTTTTAATGCTAACATCAAAAGCTGCTGCCAGCTCAGCTGTAGATTGAGTTTCATCAGCTTCAACAATCACCTTTAATTCATCATTGTTGACCAAAGTTTCCGGACGACCACGAGGTTCATTTTTCAAGTCAAAATTCCCAGAACGGAACCGAGCAAACCAATAACGGGTTGTGCGTTCGTTTGTACAGTTCTCTCCGTAAACGTCGTTGATGTTACGGGTCGTTTGTGCCGCGTTGGTGCCACGACGGAACTCATATTCCATAATTACACGAAATTTCAAAGTATCCATTATGAGGAAAAATGTTGAAATGTAATGAAAATACAACGCTAATCAATAAACAAAAGACTGATTTTGTAAATAGAATGTCATATTTTTAAAACAAAATTAATTTGAATTTAGAACTCATAGCCAATCAAAACTTTTTTTTGTTTGAAAAAGTCTGTACTGCAATACGGCAATTTCATAGGTAAAGACCTATTATTACTTCATTGAGTAGAAGCGGTGTTTACAAACTTAAAGGTGTTTGTTGGTTGAAAGGTTTTTCGGTTCATAGTTTCTATAATAAACATAATAACATTAAAACTATAAAACAAGAATAAGAAGCATCTATATTTTTTTACTACAATAATTAGGTAAATACCAAGTAAAGGAAAACAAAAAGTACAGGGCACAGACTTGAAAAAACCTAAAAAACTGTTTATTTTTAAATTATTGTAAGTATTTCCCGTCGTCATTTAACCATTTGACTCTATTGGACCTTTGAATCGACTAACGAGATACTCTCAAGACATTTCAAGGTATTATAGTATATTGTGTCGTAAATAGTAATGATATCACATTGAACGATACAAAAGACTACGTATCTACGTTCAATCTGTTTATGTCATACATTGGAGGCGATAATTATTAATGAGTAATGAATAAATCTGAACTTATATATAGGTAGTACATATTTCATCTCAATACGTTTCTTATATTACGTATAGGTACTTACGTAATACGTATAGGTACTTGCTGCTAAGGTAGGAATGCCTTTCGTATTCAAATATTTAAAGAGTATTATATTGTTTCGTGTAAGAGTACTTAAAATAATAATGAAAATACTCTATTTGAACAGATTTACCCTCCTTGAAAATCAGAAATAGGTACTTTATTTTTTTCAAAAAACTTGGCTTATGGCAACCCTAAGCTGAGGTCACGTATGACAAGGCAGACAGTAAGTATAAGTTACACTTAGGTCACATAAAATTACATGGCAATTTATGGTACTGTATACTTTCCCGCAGCAGTCGGTTCTACACTTAAAAATGAGCGGGAAAATTTGCAGTTGCAGGACGTTGTTGACAAACCAACCAACCAGCAAGTTATGGAATTATAATTTTGCGGGCATATACTTTTCTATCAGTTATCAGACATAATATTATTTGCATAATTTATTACGTAAAAAAACTCAGCCTCGAAAAGTAGGTGAGTTCGTGTATGCCACGTTATCATCATAAAATGTCCTGCGCAATACAAAACTTTTAGTGTATGTAATGTACCTTTGTTGTACTACGTACCTCAGGTGATAATAATTTGCGGCTGTCCCAACTCCCATCTGTCTACGATAAAATTTACCTGTACCACTCACGAGTTAAGTTCACAGAGAACATTGAAAAGTACACGCTGAATGCTGATGCAATTCATTTTAGATACGTATTTACTCATGGTTATGAAAGCTGTATAAGGCAAATTATTATGCCAAGAGCAATGCTTGTAGTTTCTCAGAATAAGGATACATACTGTACGAGTATGTATCCTTATTCTAATAACAACAACGATATTCGACTGGGAAAGTTCAAGATGATCACGATAAATATGGCTCACTTGCACCACAAGTCACTAAACGAATTTCAAACATCAACCTAACAGACAGATGTGTTGCTGGGGAGTTTGTCCCGCCACTTCTGTACAGCTAAAACACTATGAAGTGGTGGAGGGCGGGCGTTTTGGGGTACTGTCTCTTGAAAACTTTGACGTTCAAAAAGTGCTGATTTTATCAGCCTAATTTGAATAAATGACTTTTGATTTCGTTCAATTTCGATCTATCGTTTGAAGATGACAGATAGAATGGTATTTTAAATACGCTTACCGGTAAATATATACAAGGTGTTGTTTTGCAACCTCGTCAAATTCTAGGAGGTAACTATGCTAATGATTCTCGACCCGAATCAATAATAAAATGAGTTGGTAATTTTCTTTTTTTTATTTATTTACTGAAATCGGTAACTGTGAACCACCCGTGTTTTAAACACGGGCCGTCTGATCCCTACCTTATAACGTCGCTTACACACAAACAAAAAACCTCAAACATTTTTTCGATAATTTTATAATCCCTAAACCACGCTATGGGGGTTATTCTGAAATATTGACAAATTTAAACAACAAAAAAATGCAGTGTTTTTTAATAATTTACTAGGTACCGTAATTTATATTGAATATTTATGTCTTTTGTGACAACATCCTGAATTTTGACGAGGATGCAAAACAACACCTTGTATATGTATAAAATTATTTGTGGTGGAAATTGTCTTAGGTATACATAGACTATAGCAATGAACTCACCTTCAGAATAATTTGGTTATCAACCATTTTGGTGTCCTCCATGTCCACACCACTTTTTGTAAGATTTATACCTGGAACAGAACAAGTTTTTGTTCACTTTAAATACAACGTCATACGAGGAACTTCTTCGATTTAAAATTAATCAAGATTTTAAAGCAAAAACTACTGAACACTATGTTATTTCTATAATAGTGATAACAAACTTCTATGTTTTTCAACGGTTCATTTGCAATCCGAAACGGCACTTATTAATGTTACTAAGGCTATGGTATGTTACTTTATTATTTTTTTCGATTTCATGGCTACATTCGATAGAGGCCGTTATTATTTATCAGTAACTGCATTTAATTGTGAGTGAAGTTTGTCCATTGGTATGTGAATGCAACTGAAGCGTAACAATTATTAAGTCCGCTGTTGCATTGGCAAAATGATGTCTGAAATAGATGCGTTTATTTGATTCGCAGAATGTTTGATTTGCAAACTCCTTTTACAGATTCGGACGTTCTGTATCAAGATCCTCTTGATCGCAAATAAAAATCTTCCGCCTTTATGCAAACTGAAGAAGACGCTAAGAGCGATGCTCAACTTTCTCAGTACAAATACAGTTCTAAGTAAAACGCATAAGTTGTATCTCAAGTAGGCGTCAAGTATGAATAGTAATGCCATTGCTGAGATGCAAAACGTCACGTGACGCAATCGTCACGCTGCCACCGCCCAGCAAGGGCCTGCCGTTACGTCATAGGCTTAATGACTAAACTATTTTCTAATAATATGCGATCTTCAGTCAAATGAAGCCGTAGTATAAGCGAGTTCCAACTGTGTCGTGACGACGGATAGTGAGAATTAGACACCTTTCGCACCCAGTGTAGTGTCTATCGAACTGGGCTGTGTTAACGCGTCGTCAACGCCAGATGTGAAGGTGCCTTAAGCAGAGCTTACCACGGCATGACGCACTATTAAGGCGTACTTGCACCACAAATGGCCTAGCATGTATTTAAAATATCACACTGTCTCTTTAAATGATTGTTAGGAACACACAGATGTCATCAATTCGTTTAACGTTACAGTACAGATTCACTTGTTTCTGCACAAAAACCGAATCTTGGATTATTAATTTACAGTTGAAAGCTCCCGGCAAGGATGTGCCTTTAAATATGTTTTGGCAAGTGTAACTAACTGTCGTCAGCGATATTACAGTGAGATTGACATTTACCTTTTTCTATTGTCACGACACAGTGGACAACACCAAGCAACAGTGATCCAACGATCAACAAAATCGTCAACACACAGTGTGAACAGTTCCTAAGTGTATCTAATCTACCTCTAAGTAAATTCCTGTCTTGCAGCCAGCTCAAACTGGTGAGGTCATCGTCGTGGTCAGCTGGGGGTAGGTTCCCGGCGTTGCCTCCGCAAGCCACCCTGATGACAACATCACATTCTTATACTAAGCGAGACCATGGAAATGATTATTACTTACTTACTTATACTTACGGGAGTTTCGGCTTAAGTGCAAAAAAGGTTTTAGATTTCCGATTTAATGTAAGACAAGTATTATGATTTGATATTAAGTCAATAAAATTTTAATTTAGTTGTTAACAGGAAATGCTTACAAATTAAGTCGCAAATACGGGCTCTCGAAGAAAAAAAACAGTTCTTGGTTCAAAAGTAGTACCTAATGCAATATCGACATCTCACAAAATGCGGAAGAAGTGGTGAGTAAAGTTAGTTACAAAAAAAATAAACTACTAAAGATTTGACAATTATATATATTGCACGTTAAATTGCATCTAGTAATGTTCTAAAACTATCTGAAGTTTGGATTAATTTCTAAAAATATCTAGTGTACAAGTTATTTCAGTGCCAGTATAGAAAATGTAACTAAATACTCATCATCATTCATCATTTCAGCCGAAAGACGTCCACTGCTAGACATAGGCTTCCCCCAAATACTCATAGGCTGTTAATCTGCTTCGGATACGTGCAACGTTAGCACGTGATATTATACTTTATGGTATGTTTATGGCCTAATGGGTGGCGCTGTGTACCTTCTTCTATATCTCTAATGCACCCACCCTATCACCTCCCATTCCTGACCGTGGGTAAGGAATTACGGATATGACGATTGTATTTTACTATGCGAGGGGACGTCTAATAGTAAATTGCTCGCTATGGCAGTATGCAGCAACCATTCCAATTTACCTCATTACGAAGTTAATTAAAATATTTTAATGACATTATCTCCCACATAATTCTATGTGGCGCCGGCAAAGTTTTGCAATATCCCTTCATGCATGACGCGTAAGTACAAAAGCACACGATGCCATAATCAGTACCTACCTTTATCAATCTGTGCGACAATTCCCTTTTTATCTTGTGTCGTTTGTCTTACCCACTAACCTAGCGAAATGATAACAATTTATGTTGTCAACATTTTATCAGTTTTTTTTTTTACACTGACTTACGCTTGATTGATGACACGAAACGTTTTGATACTTTAGATAGTAACAATCTATTTTGAATTTCTGGCCTGATTTGAAGGCCTTGTGATGTTTCCTGGTGTAAAATGATGGTCAGATATTGCATTATCAATTTATCATCAACAGTTTTTTTTTATTTACACATAAAGTTAAATAGAAGTTTTATTAAAAGCGTTTTCAAACAAGTTTAAGTAGAGTCTATTTTCTAAAGTAGGTCACAAAATCACAATCGGAATTAGACAATGTTGATTAAAATTGACTGTTAATAAAACTTGTTGCTGTTATTATTATTACATCACAAGACACGTGTTGTTTGCGCGCATGATGATCGAGACACGTGTCTCCAAACATTTAGTTTTTGTTTTTAATAAATTATTCAAATGCTAAGAGAACTTTATGTTTATTATTCTCGCCTATCGCGTTTTTTTTACTGATATTCATAAAACTTATTATTCATACGTGTGTCGTTCAACCTCCGAGACGACTAAATAGTGCGTCATTTTTCACAAAAGGTGTTTGCACTCTCAGATATCGTACTTCATTTAGAAAAACGAAAATTAATTTCCTCTCAGACAAAGCCGCTAGATAAAAATGTCTCTGAAATTACTTATATTAGATTATTTACCAACATAATAATATTCATACTACGTTGCAGGGTTACTACCCATTTTGGTTGGAAGACGGCCTATCCCTTGCGTGGCGCAAGTTTCCTTTATGCAAATACTTCGTCATCCGTTCAAGACGGTGAGGTGTCACTGATTTGAATGTACTTCCGTATACACTAAGCTATCCTTATCATACTAACTTCGGAAAGCGGAAATATTTTCTGTCATAACGGCTTACGGCAACGGGAAGCTAATCTATCGGATATCCTATGTAGCCCTTATTGTCAACGAACGGATAATGTCGAAAGAATCAGAAGGCCATTAGACAATAAAGTCACTTTGTAAATTCTCCGTCACTGTCCCGTTGCTAAGTCTAAGATAAGAGGCAATCTGAAGGCCTTTTTAACTATAAACGTTAACATAGATCTGTCACATCAGAGCATTTATTGATTACTTGATTTTATAAACAGTGGGACAAGCGCCGTCACTATTTCCTTGTCTACTTTATATGAGGTCAATAGATAGTCAATAGGAGTGTTTGATCTAGGCAGCTCTGTCTAGATCAAACACTTGAAAAGCTGAATATGAATTATTGAGTGAGTTCTCTATAAAAGGGGAGCGATTATTTCAGTGTGAATGTTGGAAACTAAGAGAAAAGTAATAAAAGGTCGTAGCCGACGCACTTTCGAAAGTTTATTCAGAAACCAGTTCCACCTCTATTCAGGAAATGCGTGGTTTTCGTACATTGCTTGAACAGTGATTTACGGGTCTGTTTTCTGCTTTTGGTATGTAAATGGACATCTTTGAAACAGTTTTTCAAACCTTAATTCTTCTTCTCGTATAAGATCTTTGAATAACCAAGGCAGGATCTCTCATTCGCATGCTCAGAAGCAATCTTCACTAATCACTATCAGAATTTCTGCAGGTAGAATGCCCAAAAGATATTGCAGGAGTACATTATGTAAAACTTACGCAGGCTGTGGCTGTTCCATATCGGACTCGTCCGACGCATCCTCTATGTCGTCAAAGTTGTCAATGACCCTGCCCGACACCTCGAGGCGTCGTAACGAGCGGCCGCTGGAGGCGACATGCCTCGCGATTTGTCGGATCAACCGGCGCGGAAGCGGTAGAGATGCGCGTGCACCTCGTGCTGGGGACCCGCCCCGCTCGCCGCGCATTGGCGCCATCTGGTGGTGGAAAATAACGTGTTAGTGCATCGTACGCACGCAATCATATTCAATAAATTGCTTTTTGTCTTGTCGTTATGACCTGCAAGAAGAAAATTAGACACCTGAATTTGTGGAAAATATTTTACAACTCTGGTATTGGAGTTTACACCAGCCATATACACCTGCACGCATGCAAAAGTTTAATGACTACACTTGAATGCTAGGTCAGACTCTACTTCATAATCGGTGCTTTAAAATGTAAATAAACCTGATTCTTTTTTAATTTTCTTGATCCAACTCCGTAACGAGGCTTTAAAATTCAAAGGTATCATGTGACGAGCGCAAGTAGTGTTGCGTAAAGGGCTTCCACGTTGACACAGAATTGAACGGACAACGAAACAAAGATTCCAAGATGACGTAAAAGTGACATTTTTTATTTCAAGTGTTGTACAATAAAAGCAGATTTACATTGCAAAGTAATGGCTCTAGTCAGCGCTGTTTTAATGCTACTTCAACGTGAAACTGCCTCCATGCATTGTAAATTAGATTATATATGACGTAAAGTAATCGAAGGGATCCGAAGTCCGAACCTTCGGAACCGATGTTGCAACCGTCGGAATTATTTATGTCCCGTCTATTAGTCATTAGGTTGGAAATTAATTCGGTATGTAATGTAAACAAAGTGATTTACAACGCTGTGTACTGGATCTTCTAATCTTGAGTTAATTAGGTAAAGATTCATGTTTTGATTTTAGTACAGTGAGGGATTATTTAGCTTAGCTAGTTAAGAGTTTACAGTCTTACTAAGCACATTCCTAGAAGGCTCAGGGAGCGAAAGCTAATCGGGAAAAAAATGCCACCCTTGCAACAACCTACGTTCAAGGAAGATTCTAGCCCTATAATATCCAAATTCTCAGAATACACCTATCTATAGCAACTGCTATAGAATTTAACATAGCGTCGCAAGATTTAGCAAAGCATCGTTACATTCCTTATTCAGCCAACTGCTATCTTTCTCGTATTTTTGTTTCACACCCCGAAATATCAGAGCAGGGCTTCAAACAACTGCGGAATTAGCATCAACAAATCATATCGCGACCTACGTTGATCTATAGATAGTTTGTGTAGTGAGATTTAAAACATTATTGTGCAACATTATGGAATTTACGTAATAAGTATGTAGAATAGGAACGCGAAAAAGAAAATACAAGTATTTTTATCTTTAATTTATCGCGTCAAGTAGCTACACAATCACAAAATATCGCGTGACCTTGGCATAGTAACAAACAGCTAAATGTAATAGCGTGGTAGCGTCGCGTCGTGTCGTGGCGTCCCCGTGTCATCAGCGAATTAAACTCGCACCGAGACGCGGACACAAACACAAGACTGATTATCTAACGAGAGATTTATTTACAATGCCCTATTACGGACCTGCACAATGTACAACATATATTATGATTAGTCGATTATCAGGCAAACCAACCTGCCCATAACGTTAATTATCACTAAATTAGAAGTTATGATCGCATTCTAGTGTAACGGAGCTTATTTTAGAAACGTTATCTTTACGTATTACAAGGATGTCAACAGTTTTGTTGATGAGAATGGATCCGGCACATGGACGAAACTACTAGTCAGCACAGTTTGTGGACAATAAACAGGAAAGACTTGTGTTTAACGCGGAAAAGGCGGGCGTATATTCAAATACAGAAAAACCAATTTCGCATTTAGATATTACACGGCTGGACAACAGTTAACGGGAAAAAAATAAAGTTGCAGAATTACAATAGGCAGAGATTTAAAAAATAGGTCGAATATTTTTTTTAAAGTATCAAGATTTTAGTGACTATTAATAACATTTCATACTTGGACCATTAGAGGACTATAAATACTAATTATGGAAAGTTTTCGTTTTTTTTCTACAAAATTACTTATCAGGATTAAAAATATTTTTCACAAATAAAGAAATCAATCAATCAGTTCATTAACTTGATTTAAAGGTACTCTTTACTCTGTTAATATTTTTACTACTGTAAACAAACATTGAGTATCATGTGCCACTTCACAGTCCATCCAATCAGGAAATAATGACATCACTACTCAATGTTGTTATTTATTTGTTTTGATACTGATATCAGAAAACAACTCAGGTAAAAGGGTACATAAAAATAGTGAGTGCAGATTCCAATACAATATATTTTTGTATTGTTGTTTTTTTATGACTGTAACTAATATAGTAATAATTTTTGGGCATTTAATAAATTAACAATAAATTCACTTTGAAACATTAAATTGTAGGTTTTTAAAGAAAAAAAATCTTTACGCTATAATTAAAAAAATATTTATTTGCTCTTATGATGTATCTTCTTGGATTGTATGTTTAAAAAGATGATCCTTGGACCCAAATTTATGATTCTTGACTTGTTAAAAGACATGTCTCTATGTAATATTTCATTATACTTTTTTTAATCAAATGTGCAGTGTCAAATAAACATCAGTGATGTAGATTTTTGATGCTATATTGTATTGATTGTGTAAAACTTATGATAACAGCTATGTCTCCAAGGAATGCTATCTTAACTTGCCACATAAAATACTTATCATTTGCGTGAAGATTATAAGGCCTTGAAACAGCTTACAATATGTAAACTGTATACAATATTTAATATTCGGCAGCAGTCTACACATGGAAGAGATTTAAGAACAGTTTATCATGTTTTTAATAATGACTTTAAGGTCTTCGCCCATTCTTTCTGGACTAGAACACGAGGTGGGACAATAAAACCATAAAAGATCATAAGTTTATGTATAAGTGCATGAATTTAAATAAATAATAAACTTATGAATGATAGTGCTTGTAATTCTATCTCCAATTTTGCTAAGATACTATTTAAAGGTAAATTGAGGAAGCTAAAAATGTACCTACATACACATTCAAAACTAGAGCACTGTCTCTGGGTGACACTTAAAATTAGAAATCCTACAGGAAGTGTGGACTGAAATCTAGGTCACACAAAGGTCTAGACTCTATTTATAGCTAATAGTAGCAGGCTCTAGATATTATGCACCACTGGGTTTGTAGCAAGCTCTATTAGATTGAAAACAATAATGAGTTGAAAACCAAGGCTATCATTCAATTAAATTAAACAATAGAAGAATAATCTAATGAGATACTTACTCAGAGACTTCAAAAATTACAGCAGTCAAACTAGCACCCCTACAATCTGCCTCAGCATTTATGTTATGGTTAAAAGACATCCTAGCAACGTAAGCAGGGAAATTACGGACGCGATGCAATTGAGGTGTGATGTAACAGCTAGTTACCATGTGTTATTGTATTCATTGGGTCAGCAGTGGCATCAACAACGTGTTGCTAGGAAACTGGTGTCCGGCCAGCGCGGCGACCGCGTGCGCGATTGCGTCGTGCCAGAGCGTCCTACGTCGTGCTTCCGACGTGGAGGCGCCGCGTGCAGCACAGTATGCACGTGCCGACGCGCACCTCCAAGGGCTCTTACATAATCGCAGGGACCGCCGCAGATACGACGCCGAGGACAACACAAACGTCGACTAACACCCGTTCCATATTTAGAAGGAGCGCCACCAATGCGTCCCGACGTTATTCATGCGTCTAGTCACATTTTTAGAACCGCATGTAAACGATACTTTTATCCCCCCACGCTATATACCTCATGTTCGCATAGCTGTCCCCTAATTTTGCGTTATTCAGGGTGCAAAATCCAAAATGCGTAATATATTGAGCTCAAAAACAGATGTAATCATGATAGTAAACTTGATGATAGCTTTGTTTTACTGTGAAAATTGAAAATGATGCTCGATTTCAATGTTATGCACTTACCTTGAGGTTGTATTGTTTGTTAGACGCACTAATTATAAATTAATAACAATAAATAAACAGCATTCCGAGAGCTCCGTACTTGTGATCAACACTCAACAAACACCTTCCTCAACACCCAATCAAACCATAAACTATAGAGCAACCTACATAAATAAACATATGATTTGTAAATGTCTATGATAGATTTTCCGTTTCCGAAAACGCTAGAGAGACGCTTTCGTGAGAATTGAAACGATTTTAGGCGATTATATATTCTTTCGAAAATTGCTGCAATAACGAACTTAACAATAAAAAAAATGAGTTAAAGTTTAATTAATCGTAAAAAATTATAGGTTTATAGATCACGTTAATCGTAATGAGAAAATAAGTTTCTGCGTGAATGAAAAAAATATTTCAGTAACGTGGCTGAATGTTCTGGCAACTATGTCATTAACCAAAAAGAAGAAAACACGTTAAACTTGACGTGGACTATAGTAGCTGGCTCACTGAAGTGAAATAAAATTTATAAGATTTTAATTATTCCACACTGTTATAAGCGTAGTGATACTATAAAATAATTATTCTAGATGTTAACTTATTAAAAGAAAATGACTTTAAGCATTGTAAGTGCATACTTTCTCTTAAAACGCTCGATTGCTATGTCAACCTATTTTCCGGAATCGCTGATGTGTTTTTCGTAGTTTCGAGATTTATCATATTGTTTAATTTTTGCTTTACAGAAAATGTTTGGGGTGTTGAGTGTGTTACTGTTACCACTACTTTTAAGTCAACAAACGGAGGCCGCAGCGGTAATATCAATTGATTTGGGTTCAGAATGCATGAAGGTCGGCATCGTGTCTCCCGGAGTTCCGATGGAGATAGTCTTAAATAAGGAGTCGAAGAGGAAGACGCCAGCTGTCGTGGCATTTAGAGACGATGTGAGGACCTTCGGGGAAGACGCAGTTACTGTTGGCGTTAGATTCCCGAAAAATTCTTACAAATATCTGCTGGATCTGCTTGGAAAGCCTTTTGATCACCCAATGGTGCAAGCTTACAGGTCAGTGACATGTCTACATACAGCCTTGTAGAGAAAGTAACAATCTACTTTTGAGATCTTTTATTTTTATGGCTCATATCCTATTACTCATTCTTAGTTAATTTCACTATTTAATACCTACACTTTGGTTGTGCTACATGTGTTTAAGTCACTTTATATTTAGGTTCGAAATCATGAAATTCATAGTTTGCAAGAAGTTTAATTACTACAGCTGCGCATTGCATTACTAAATAGGAGACATTAGCTAAAAAATTGACTGCTATCTTAGAATTAATTTGATAATATATTTTCAAGTTTTAGCGAAGATAGTTACATAGTTCAATCATTTAAGATTTTCACAGAAAAAAATATTTTAAAGTGTTCAATGGGCTCAAAATAATTTTTCTTAATAAATACGATATCTTATATAAAGTAATCAAAAACAATTTTTTTTTCTTTTATAAATAAGCACAGGCATACAAAGAGAAATACAAAAGTCAATATCATTGTCTTATAGAAAAATATAATGTAATATTTTTTTCTAAATTAGACTTAAAGGGTACACAAGTCGGTCATTCTTCTATACAAACATAGTATGGTGATTACTCTTCTGTTTGACGGTGTAGGTTAAAAACTAAAAATTTTATCAACTGGTCTTGTCATTATCTAGCCCTGTATGGAAGCAGAATTGGAAAAAAAAAATTGGTTTGAAAGTAATGGGCGTCGAAAGTTCCGTATTTCAACACGAATTTTAACTCGTCTTTGGGCGTAATTAAATAACTTAGGTAGTATGAAAATGGAAAAAGTGAAACCGTACAGGGATAGATAATTTATTCAACAGTTCAAATAATTTATTTTGAGTAGATACATCCAGTAGTTTTCCCATAATATCTATACGGCCAAAACTCAATTTATGAAATTTGGCGCGCTCATTTTCGCTATAAATCGTCGTATATTTCATTAAACAAGTAAGTAAAAGAACTAGATAAATGAATACTAAATAAATTAAACTAAATAAATTAAAAACTTACTAAATAAGATGCATATTAGCCACGCCCGCCAACGATTTCGAGCCGTCGACTTGTGTAACCTTAATACAAAAACTAAAACACTGTCTCAAGTGTTTTGTAACAAGGTAACATTTTAAAATATTGGCACCTAATATTCGTAATCATAATTAGTATTCCAACATTTGGACCTTAGCACAAAATATCTGGACGAGCTAATTAATAACAGCTGCTGGGGTCGCTTCAGGGTACCACGCTTACATTGAGTTTGGTCCATAGATGGGTGATCACCTATAAACAATGAGTTTCCTTCATTCCTTGGAAAGCTTGTTAAGCTGTTGGTCCCGGCTATCATTTGTAGATCTTTGGCAGTCTTACCAAGGGGTATCATATAACCCATTACTAACTGGGTTGTGGAGGTCAGATAGGCAGTCGCTCCATGTAAAATACTGGTATTCAGCTGCTTCCGGTTAGACGGAAACTAACCTCAACAAAGTTGGGAAAAGGCTAGGCAGATGATGAAAAGATCATCATTCATTTCAGCCCGAAAGACGTCCACTGCTGGACATAGGCCTCCCCCAAGTGTCGCCACATTGACATTATGGGGGGTTTTGCCATAATCGCCACGCTTGGCAGGCGGGTTGGCGATCGCAGTACGGTTGTTACAAAAGCACAGAGAACGCTGCTGCCCATTCTCCGACAAGTCCCTTAGTCGCCTCTTACGACAACCACGGGAAGATATGGAATGGTGCTATTCTTTACGTCCGACACCATACAGAGTCATGCAGATGAAAAGATATTTAGGTCTAACTTTCAATTTTACACGAAATAATTACAGAATATTTTTAACAATATCAATTACATTTTCAGAGCTCGCTACCCATACTACGAGATTGTTGCAACGGACAGAGGAACACCATTGTTCATACATGATGAAAAGACTAAGTTTACTCCAGAGGAGTTGGTCGCTCAACTCTTAGCAAAGGCCAAAGACTTTGCTGAAATTAGTCATGGTAAGATTGAGATAAGGGAACTATGGTCATAATTTTACTTTTTTATTTAACTCTCGTATTGAACAAGACTCGGAATGATTGGTCAGTGGTGGCTTTAAGAGTTCAATGAACTCATAATAAGATGATGAAATCAATGATATGTCCTTCAACTTGTTTACAGTTCCTACTTGTGAATTTTTCACATTGACAATTAAACATTCACTGTTGCATGTGCTAAGTCGCCAATTCCTCGCACTCTGGCCACGGTTAATGATCTTTTGGAGTCTAGTCCAACTAGCGATCTGTTTGCAGATGGATGGATGAAGATTTTATGGTATGTCAGAAGTACTGTGAGAGGAATTTATGAGTGTTGTTTACCTCCTTTTATTTATATCATGTTTTATAAAAGTTTATTTTTTATATAAGTTTCAACTTAATTTGTTTTAATTTGTCATTTTAAATATTTAAATATGTGTAGTAAATTTGTCATTTTAAATATTTAAATATGTGTAGTGGTAAACTGTTGTAATTAAATAAATAAACAAACAAACAAATTAATTAAAGTGAAATAGCCTTTTTACTACATAAATAATTTCTGTATATATAAAAAAAAACTTTGAATTTTATGGTAGAATTCTGCATCATGCATGCATACATACATAAAATCACGCCTTTTTGCCATAGTGGTAGGTAGAAACCGCAGAACGCCATCTGCTACGATCCTTACATACTCCTTGTCCAAGCCTTGTTTTTTTTTGCCTCGTCCAAGTTTATTTGCAGAATTCCGCAGCATTAGTAGAAGAATTTACAAGAAAATACAAGTTGAAAATAAAAAGCTGCCTAGACTCTAGAAACCACAAACTAAAATAATTTCTTTTTCTAAAGGTCAAACGATCACAGAGTGCGTGATCACAGTGCCTGGCTACTTCAACCAGGCTGAACGTCGCGCGCTGAAGGATGCTGCTGCGCTCGCCGGCTTGAATGTGCTGCAACTCATCAATGACTACACAGCTATTGCCATCAACTATGGTATCTTTAGGAGGAAGGTGGGTTTACGGGTTTACATGTAGTACCAGTTATGGTCCGTATACTCCGGACATAATAAATAGTGTTTCACTTCTGAGATCTAAGTTGTCAGTAAAATACTGGTATTCAGCTGCTTCTGGTTAGATTGGAAGCCGACCCCAACACAGTTGGGAAAAGGCTAGACAGGTGGTGGTGCTTTAACTGAGAAATGTTCCCGTCTCCTTCTTTCACATTTATTGACAATAGTGAAGTGCAAGTGGACACAAGTCCAATACATTAGCATTCTCCTCCCCTTATCCCATTTTGTTTGGGGGTAGCAGAGCGGGTCCTTCCATACTTCTCTATTACTTGTCATCTCATCAGACACCTCCTTTCTTGCCATATCATCCTTCACACAGTCCACTCATTATTTCTTTGGTCTTCCTCTACTCTTATACCCATCCACATTCATACTCAAAACATTCCTCTAGACATTTTCCTCATTGCGAAATATACAATACAGTGTTAATATGATGTACATAATGAAATTTGAAACCAACAGCTCTGGGAAAATGAAACGCCTCTCAATTCCAGTTTTCATTGATCTTGTGCACTTGATGAATAGAAGGGTAATTTTTGCGCTTCGCAACCACCTGTCACACATGGCAATTTAATACTTATGTCAATAATGATAAAAGTCACATGATGCTCGCAATTGATTTGCGAGTAATGATAACACAAACAAGTCAAGACAAATCGATGGTGAACACGCGTGAGCTGAGCTCGTACACCACGATAATGAAATTTGAAATATCGTGCACTATTGATTGAAATAGCGTACAATTACCGAGATCTACTCTCTCGGAGGTGGGCGCTACTGTCTGCAACAGCATTTTTAAACTGATGTAGCTGTTAACAACCACTTTTTAATTCCAATAAAATATTTGAAATCTGAGTTAATCTTTTTATTTTCTAATTAATAATAACATTTTCCTTCATAGGAAATCAACGACACCGCCTGGCATGCTCTGTTCTTCGACATGGGTGCTGCATCCACTAAGGCTGCGCTTGTGGAGTACAAGACTGTCAAGATAAAGGAGAAGGGATACGTCGAGACTGTGCCTCAGCTGCAAGTGTTGGGAGTCGGTTTTGACAGGTAAATTATTTATATTTGAAAGGATTATACACTGGGATTACCTGATCATGGCACTTGCAACAGCCTCGAAATACCGGGAGTTGACAATAAACAATAATCACTGAAGATATCCCGTAGTGACTAGTAAGTGACAGTGTAAGTTTGAAAGGCTTGTTCTGCAGGACTCAGTGGCGTGCCTAGGAGCCAACAAAACGACAAGCCGGCTGTTCAAATACCCTAACATCATGAAAAGGGTTATAAGGGCATGCAATTGTTGATCAATGGAAAATCCAAGAAACCCAGAGGTTTCTTATCATGGTCATAGCCTGTTTATAGGTTCCTATTTCCTATTTTTTAGGTTAAGATAAATGAGCTGGCTGGACCCACAAATCCAGGCTTACCACCACTGCTCAAAACTGCTTGGCTTTCCCATCCACTTTAAAAATGCCAGTAAATGAATATTTCATGATAAAGTAATTCAATGAGATTAAATGAACCTAGAGGGTTGTAAATGAGGATTTTAATGGTTATAACTCAGTAAAGCCATATTGGTTACGGTCGTGAATCATATCTTAATCAAAAACAAAATATTTTATTTTACGTAGGCCTACATGGGCACTTATAAAACGTCGACAGAAGAGGCACGGTTCGGGTTGGTCGTTTCCTATGGAGAAGAACCGGCAAGAAACTCCATGGTTACTCTTTTAAAATCGTTTGGTTTTACAATATTTGAATGTTACAGCGTTAGTACATAAGTGTGGGAGGACAACGTAGGCCCGAAAATAAGTCGTTGCTTACTACAAAAGGTAGAACAAGATAAAAAAAAAACTACTAATTTACAAGGCCTACAATGTCCACACATTCACAAAAAAATAGGTAAATGATTACATTATAAGAACACTTAATTAAACAATTGACACAGATGTTGCCATCAGTGCTGTAAATATTCTGATAATCACATACAACCTGACAATGACGTGTAAATTCCAAAAAACGTAAGAAAATTTGGATATCACGGGATATTCTGGCGCTTCCCCCTTATCTTCGCACATCCTGCGTGCTTTCTAAAAATACCCTACAGATTTCGGTCTGATTAAATTCGTGCCTCCAATGGTTTTACTAATAGGTGTCGTTTATTGTTTTTAGGGTTCCGTAGCCAAATGGCAAAAAACGGAACCCTTATAGATTCGTCATGTCTGTCTGTCTGTCTGTCTGTCCGTCCGTATGTCACAGCCACTTTTTTCCTCTGAAACTTGGTAATTAGATGTATTCTGTGAACCGCATTAAGATTTTCACACAAAAATAGAAAAAAAATACAATAAATTTTGGGGGTTCCCCATACTTTGAACTGAAACCCAAAATTTTTTTTTTCACCAAACACATTCGTGTGGGGTATCTATGGAAAGGGCTTCAAAAATGATATTGAGGTTTCTAATATCATTTTTTTCTAAACTCAATAGTTTGCGCTAGAGCCACTTCCGAAGTGGTAAAATGTGTGACCACCCCCTGTAATTTCTAAAAATATTATAATTTTTCTAAAGTAAGAGAAGAAAATTCTGAAAATATTTAGGTTTGTTCTACAAAAAAAACGTAAAGAAAACTATCAACGAAAATTGGTTTCAATAAGATATGATGTTTAGTTTTTGAGATATGGGACTTTTTCATCAAACTGCAGCAGTAACTTTGTTTTTCATTAAGATACTATGAAAAACAAATTTAGTTTTGCGGTTGAGTGGAAGTTTACTAACAAATACTACTAACTAATGAATGACAGTTCAAAATATTGTTATTATATTGTTTGTGGCTATGGAACCCTGTGTGCGAGTTAGACTCGCACTTGGCCGGTTTTTTTTTTATTTTGTGCTTTTGTGGCATGTGCCAAATAAATATGTTTAATTCTTTCTTTCTTTTTACCTATTCACAATTGATTTTCAAAAGTATCTATGTCTACTGTATTTGTCAAGCTTTTGTAAGCATTACTATTGTCAAGCTTTTATTCTATCCATTAAATAAAATACATGATTTTGTTCTCAGAACCCTTGGCGGCCATGAAATGACCCTCCGTCTCCGCGAGCACCTGATCAAAGCGTGGGAAGCCCAGGGTGGCGGTGACGTCAGAGCCTCCCCCCGTGCTATGGAGAAACTGCTCTTGGAAGCTGAGAGGCTGAAGATCATCCTGTCTGCTAACACCGAGTTCTACGCTCAGATCGAGAGCTTGCTCGATGATAAGGACTTCAAACAGCTGGTGAGTTACGCACTAAACAGACAGAGAAGTTCTACTAAGACTTTGTTGCGCCTCTTTTTCCTCCAAGTAATAAAAACACAATAGGAACAGGTAAAACACAATTTGTGGCTGATTTGGAGCCTTGAAGACTTATAATATTGACATCGCATTTTAGGAACTAGTTTTTACAAACCTCACACGTTCTACGGATGGCAGTACTCCATGTAAGTTGAACGTCACATTTGTCGAACATTACGTCGGGGCATTCAGCACATAAGTATACGTTTCGACGCATTCGATTGTTATGACAGTGAAAGAAATAAAAATAAATATTTCTAAACTAAATGCGAAGCCAAAGTTCCAATCGAACAATTTCTACATTCACTCGGACCAGTTTTTGAACGCATAAAGCATTATAGATTCTAATACTCCGTGTAAGGAGGTGCTATGGGCTATAATAACTACACAGTGGTCCCAAACGGCAGTAAACTGCAACGCGGCAGGCTCAGAACGTGATGGCGGGACGAACTCAACTGTTTTCTCAAAGATTGGCCAATAACAGCTGTAGATAGGGGCAAGTGGAAGAAGGGCAGGGAGACCTTTGCCCTGCAGGGGGCACAAATGGCTGATAAATAAAATATAATCAGTAAATCGATACATAGATTGTTGCCCAATCTGCAGCTGTGTGACGGCATGGTTGGCGCAGTAGCAATCGGTTGCTGTGCTGCGTGTCGCGGGTTCGATCCCCACATGGAACACTTATTTGTATAGCCTAAAAAAGCAACCTCCGCTTATCATGGAAGATTCACCGCAGCGTAGCAATTGACAAAGCTCGAATATTTCATGAGGTTGCACTTCTGACACCCGCACCCTAATTGCGTCCTTTCAATTACATTCTGAAGCGTTTTAAAGGAAATAAATCATACTGCCTACTGCCCTATGCAGGCATTAGTAATTAAATAACTCACTTTTAAACAACATTAAAAAACGTATTGTTAAACTGTCAAGATGAAAGGCATGGCAAAGGCACCATCATTAAAAGTGTGTTACGCATATACCGCTATGAAAGTCGGATGTTCAAAACGTACTCCGAGTTATGCAAAGCGTCGATCTACTGAGTAGACACATGACTATTTTAATCGACAGTAGATTCTATTCTGTCGATTAAAATATTCACGTTCTGTTTACATTATAAGATTAATAATTCAAATAGTACCTAAACCGTTAGTAACTGTACATGTCATGTGTCAACACCAACATGTGTACAAACACAGTATGCGTCCAAATCCTGTCCCACATTGCATTGCGTCACGTTGAGAATACTTTAATGGTGTATTAATAATTAACTCCAAATAAATATTTGATCAGCTGCTTTCAAAAAGAGGTTGTGAGATAATATCTATCAAACTCAAAGCATTTATTTCAAACTAGCTGTGCCCGCGAATTCGTTCGCGTGGATGACGGAACTTAACAATGTAAATTCAAATATCTCTTGATAGAGTGAACCGATTGCAATGAAACAAAAATTAAATGTTACTTCAAGTTACGCACAATTCTTGTGTATAACAGTTATCTACTCGTACATTTCTTTCGTACATTTTACGTGATGCATGAACAAATAAACAGAAAAACCGACAAACAGACAAAAATTCGAAAAATGCTGGAAATGGATTCTGTTGGTCCTCGTTTAACACCCTGGCTAATTTTTTTGGAAATACACACATCAAAAGTGTCTAGGGATCAACATATATTTTTGCAATAACTTTTCTCCTGATTGATATTAATTAAAATTTTCTTTAAGGATTCATCAAATAAAGTGTTTTCGTTTGTCACAGTAAAGATAAACCAAGTCACCTTTGCATTAATAAAGAAAGGGTATTGCTCAATTGTGGCTTTACGTAGACACGTTGTTCAGTTAAAAGTATTTTTACGATTAAATATAATTAAATCTAAAATGAATATTTTTTATATACTCGTAGTTGGAAAGTAAATGTAAAAACTTGTCGTTTAAAAAGTATTTAATCCAATTGAGTTAAAAAGAGTCGCCATCTTTTTAGTAGCAGGCTGATTCTGTGTTGCCACATTAACAATTAAAGTGATTTGTCTCTATTATTACGATAATAATCGATTTCCAAATCCGAGTCAAAAATATGTTTTTTCTTAAGAATGTGTTATCAATATCAGGTATTATCAAATTAACTGATTTTCAAACGCATCTGTATTTATTTTTCTTTCATTACATTAAAACGAACAAAACACTCATTCATAGTTTTGGATCTGCAAATCATTTTCCTTCCGAATATCGATTCTCGATTATCGATGATTTCGATTGTTGTCCAATCGTTTTTTTCGCTTTTGCAACACCAACTGTCAATAATGACATACAGTGAAAAATAAACATTGGCCTCTTGTGAGTGTTGTTTTGGTTACTGTATTTTTTTTGCGATCTATTCTGTTTTTATTATAATGGACTCTGATACCACTCCAATTGAAGACCCGGCTTTACCTTTGGACACTGTATCTGCTCATGACGATGACTCTGGCGCTATTTTGTTAAATATTGAACCGGCTTTAAATGAAAACCTTGGCATGAACAAGAACATTGACGCCCCTGCGCAGGATCTTATTGCCCTAGCGGGAATGAGGATGAGGAACCTATGCGATGCGTCAATTGCGGCATTGATATTATGCATCGCAGACCCACTCTGGACCCCATTGAATACTAACAGTAATTCGATAATGGACTGCTCCACA
The DNA here is from genome assembly GCA_949152445.1 of Cerastis rubricosa. NCBI lineage: Eukaryota > Metazoa > Arthropoda > Insecta > Lepidoptera > Noctuidae > Cerastis > Cerastis rubricosa. The sequence continues at coordinate 15,716,497 of OX424539.1, forward strand.
AGTGGTAAGCTAACGTTCTTATATTATTTTTAAAATAACCATTTCTACTATCCATACAAAGTGAATAGAAATAAATATGCTTATGTCTTTTATTTTTTTTTTATGTCTTTTTTATTTAAGGTAGGTAGGCTATAGACCAGAGCTTTGTCTGTCATTTTTGCTGGATGTTGGCTTTCAACAACTCAGCGGCTCAAGAAAATGAACCAAGCACAAGTACTGGTCAGCAACGACAATTATGTGTAAATTGTGGATGTTCAATAATATGTAGTAGATATCATGTTTTGCATACAAATTCTGAAAGAGAAACACACATAAGAAATGTAATTATGGAGTGGATATATCACCAAGGCAGGTACTATCCGTTTTTTTAAGTATTTTATGTTATTGTTTAGAATATATGAAATAACACAGTAAAGAAATGACCACTTCTTTAGAAACATTGGTGGTCTGGTCAATGAAAACTTGTTTCAGCCTTTCGGTAAAAGAGTGTGATATGCTATTTGTATTTTAATGTCACATATCTGCACCTTGTTAAATACTATAATGTTTATTATATTAATTGAAAATATGTACACATATGTACACAAACTGAATTCTTTTTATCCCTCACTCATAATGATGAGTGAGGGATAAAAAGAATTCAGTTTGTGTTCCAACCAGTGACTATGAATGAAATTCTTTTAGGTACATGGATCTAACCGCATCTGCCATCCATGTCGGCAACATGCCGATAGAGCACCAGTTCCTGCTTTAATATCTGCAAATGTACCAGCATCAGCAGAAACAATAACCTTACCGGATTATACTCTATTAGTATGGTTTTTGTCCAGATTGTGACTCATCGCAGGGACTGAGTATCCCAACATGGCTACGGGTGAAGTTGTTTACTGTACATACATATTTAATTAAACTAAGGACTGGGGATATCTATGAAAGAATTTCATCATTATTGAATGTACCACAATCAACATTATCTAGACTGATGTGCCCATCATAATTAATATCATAATTAATAATGATCTGCAAGGCAGAGAAGCAATAACTCAATATTGTTGGAATTGCCTTGTAGGGCTAAGAATGGTGGGTTGCTGTGCTCATATTATGACCATATTGTGGTACTTAAGCTGGGCAAGGCACGAAAATAATATTATACCGCCTGCCCAATATTTAGATAATATTTTATTAATTTATGATTCGGAATAAAAATCATTGAATAAAAAAAAAGTTTTTTTTTTCCATTTAAAAGACTTCAGGATGTGTTACTACTGCATTAAAAGGAAGAAAATATCATTATAGTATAGGCAAATCATGTTTTTTGGAAAAAATCACTCATAACTAACTTTTTTCAGCGACAAGATGTAACATTACACATGTTAAAAATGAACTATTTTTACAATCTCCTGTACCTTCATTACTATAATTCGTTTCTTAGAGGTATGAAGTATTAAAAACCCCTGTCATTAAATATTATAGTTAATGTTCATGTTAAGCCAAGTTGCCCTAACAAAGTGAGCAATTCCCTTTGCCATTTTCTAATAAAGGGATTTTTGACATTTGAACCACTAACATTAAAGTTCGAAAAAAAGACTGAAATAACAGTTTTCTTTAAAATTTTATTGGGTAACTTAAACAATTAATAATCCGTGTTTCTACCGCGAACACTAACAACACAAGAACATCGGTTTGGCATACTCAAAATGAGTTCATCCAAATCACGCTGTGGAATGGCCGCCCATGTTCGTTGCAACAACAAAAAAAGGTCTTCTTGCGACTGGATACCCTCCATATTCGGCAGAGCTCTTCTCTGTAGCATATCCCATGCATGCTCAATCGGGTTCAAGTCTGGCGACTGAGCAGGCCAGGGCAGGACATTGATGTTAGCTGCGGCGAGAGTCTGTCTTACAACTCTTGCGGTGTGCGGTCGTGCATTATCATGCATTAACTGAAATAAGGGACCGATTTGCACTTGTAGAGGAACGATGACGTCTGATACAATCGTCTCAGCATAAATTTGAGCGTTGAGGTTGCCTCTGATCCAAATCAACTCAGTTCTTCCGCCGATCCAAATACCCGCCCATACCATGATGGTTCCACCACTATAAGGATGGACTTCCTGGCAGGATTTTAATCGCTGTTGGCGTCCAGGGGTTCTCCAGTGTCGTATACGTCTTGTATCCGGTCTCATACCAAAACGAGACTCATCAGAAAAGCACACGAAACGCCATTGTTCTTCTGCCCAATTTCTGTGTTCAAGAGCCCATTGATATCGAATCCTACGATTGTGCATTGCTATAGGTGGTACCCGTAGCGGTCTTCGGGAATGAAGGTTCACTTCATGCAAGCGGTTTCTGACTGTTTGGTCGCTAATTAAGTTCCCTGAAGAGTGATGAAGCCTCACGGCTAACATCATGGCGGTTATTGTTGGAGCTCTTCGAGTTAAGATTTGAATGTATCGGTCTTGTCTCCGTGTGGTGCAGCGATACCGTCCTCCATGGCGCTCAGCCACGGTACCAGTGCTTCGGTAACGTGTCCAAAGTCGACTGATAACACTCTGACTTGTATTCAGAGCTAAAGCCACAGTACGTTGCCGGGAACCAGCTTCTATCATTCCCACGGCTCTGAGCATTTCTTCCCTGCTTAAATGACGTCGCCGCTCCATAATAACGTTGGTTTTAATCAGTAGTAGGGAAACAGTAGCACTGATAATGTCTTCAATGCGTTGTATGTTTTTATAGGGAAAATATTGACAGCTGATTTTCATCTTTTACTCGAATTTGATTCACAGTTCCTGATTCAAATTATGAAATGCACCAAAAAGGATCCATATAAATTTATAAAATCATAAATTTATTACAAAGCCACATCTCAATCTCAAGAAATCCGCATAAAAATGCTTGATCCCTAGACACTTTTGATGTGTGTATTTTCGATGTACAAAAACGACTTTTCAACAGATTTATTATATGTATAGATAGATAGACTCATGACAGGCACTTTTTAGGGTTCCGTAGCCGAATAGCAAAAAACGGAATTCGTCATGTCTGTCTGTCTGCCCGTCCGTATGTCACAGCCACTTTTTTCCGAAACTATAAGAACTATACTGTTGAAACCTGGTAAGTAGATGTATTCTGTGAACCGCATTAAGGTTTTCACACAAAAATAGAAAAAAACAATACATTTTGGGGGTTCCCCTACTAAGAACTGCAATCCAAAAAAAATTTTTCGTCATACCCATACGTGTGGGGTATCCATGGATAGGTCTTCAAAAATGATATTGAGGTTTCTAATATATATTTTTTCTAAACTGAATAGTTTGCGCGAGAGACACACCAAAGTGGTAAAATGTGTCCCCCCCCCTCTAATTTCTAAAGTAAGAGGAGAAAAATTTAAAAAAAAACTTTCAACGAAAATTATGATAAGAGACTTTTTGACCAAACTGCAGCCGTAACTTTGTTTTTCATTAACATAAATTATGAAACACAAATTTAGTATTGCTGCTGAGTGTAAATTTACTTTTGAATAACCGTTCAAAATATTGTTATTATATTGTTTGGGGCTACGGAACCCTATGTGCGAGTAAGACTCGCACTTGGCCGGTTTAAAAAAAATGTGCTTTGAGTTTTAGTCCAGCCACAAGCATAATAACTGAATGGACTGTAGCTGCCCATTCCAAAATCGTAGATTTTATGGAGATGAATGGGCAAAAACTTTATGGAAATGCTTTTCAAATCAAGTTAGATATTACTTAGTCCGGGGTACATCATTGTTGCTTCAATATATGAGCACAATAGAGGAATAGAAAATATCGTTGTACTGGTTTCATGATCAAAACTTAATGTTACCTATGATATTCGGTGTTTTTGGTTATGGATACATACCCCAAACTTACTGTATAAGATAGTTCATGCCGTCGTTGCTGTAAAGATAGTTAAGAGCGTTTATGCCCTACGGCATTTCATACAAACTTTCAAGTCGTTATTTTCCGAAATGACTGAACAGATTTTAAAGAAACTTCCTACGCATTAGCAGTATACATAGGTCTAAAAAGTTACTAAAAAACATTTTCGAAAATCAATGTTACAGCTAAATTAGACCGATTTTTAATTATCTATAGAAACAGAAATTTCAATTATCTTCATTTTTAAAAGACTTCGAAAATGTTTTTTAGTAACTTTTTAGACCTATGTATACTGCTTATGCGTAAGAAGTTTCATTAAAATCTGTTCAGTCATTTCGGAAAATAACGACTTGAAAGTTTGTATGAAATGCCGTAGGGTATAAACGCTCTTAATGCAATCAGCAAGGTGATTACTAGCCCGCCTGCCCAGGGCGCGCTAAACGTAAAGTCAAAATCATGACTTGTGGAAGCTATTCGATGGCGTGCTACAGACCAGATACATATAGGAATCGCGCCTAGTTGTGCCGGGGTCAGCTCGGTGAACATGGATAGAATAGAAGCCAAACGGAGTTTGACGATCGGACGACCCGAATGAAAACCGAATATGTGTAGTACTTACTGCTTTTGCTGACCCAAAAAAGTGTCTAGCATCCCTATTCCATCATCTCTTTATGCAGAAGTCCCATGTGACTTGGGGTCGGCGCAACACGTTTTTTATGGTTCCGTACCCAAAGAGTCAAACGGGACCCTATTACTGAGACTTCGCTGTCCATCCGTCCGCCCGTCTGTCACCAGGCTGTATCTCATGAACCGTGATAGTTAGCCAGTTGAAATTTCTACAGATTATGTATTTCTGTTGCCGCTATAACAACAAATACTAACAAAAGAATAAAAAAATTATGTAAGGGGGGCTCTGTCAGTTTTTATAAATAATGGTACGGAACCCTCCGTGCGCGAGTCCGACTCGCACTTGGCCGGTTTTTTATTTCTTCCATTCTCTTCTGTCATCCGTCACGCTATAATTTACTCCAAGCAGAAGAAACATGACATATTTGAGACAGACACTAGCATTCGCAAACACATGCATCCCACGTACCGTATTATGTACCTAATATGCATAAATGTTAAGTGGACAAACAAAAAAGCCTTTTATTTAAATATTCTCAATCAACCATGCAGGTGCATGTTTTTAGATCAAACTTAACTTGCATACTGATTAAGGTCTTACCCAAAAGCTTATTAACTTACAATAGTGAATATAAAGTAATGCAATCTGGGAATGTCTGTATGTTGAATGAATTTAAATTAAAAAAAAAATGTCTGCGGCTCATATACTTAATCATTGGGAACTTGATTTTTCTGCATTCAAGATAAATTCAATGAACCAAAGTACAGTAGTAAAGCATGTAGCGATAGTCACGGATTATCGTGTGCTACCTAGCTGTTACTGGCGTATCTAAATGTATGTAAATCTTCTAATAAGACTGTGAATCAGAACTTTTAGAACCAATCTTTTTTCTAAAGACTGTTTCCTTCCTTCCAAAACACCTATTCTTTGCCACTTCCAAGTATTTAAGCTGGCAAGAAGTCGCGCAACTCATTCTTCCCAGGAATACTGACATGACTTTATCAGTGGAATTCATCTGCATTAGGGATGGTTCACACCAACCGTAATGCTCACTTCAGCCAGTCGCCAAACGTGGACTAAAACTACAATAGTACTAGTTCTAACGCGACTAGTTTCCAGATTTTTCGTACTTTTTATTCAGACCAAACACACAATAAGCCAACTTGTGAATCTTCTTTGTTAGCCTCTTCACCATCGGCGGCTGGGATATAAAATTGGTGTGAACCATCCTTTGAGTTATTCTCAATCTGACTTCGAATAATCCGCTATCAAGTGTATCTGCAAACATACCCAATCAACCGCTCTGATTGTCGTTGAAAACAATGGACAGCATAACAAACATTCAATTGTTTGTCATCTCTGCAATCAACATCAGTTTCAGGAAAACCCAAATAAATATACATTGTACCTTAGGCTTGCCAAAGCGTACAATATCCTAATCTAGGTACTTGCAAAAATAACTAGCTGTTGTCGGTAAAGATGTAAATTGTCAAACTTGACAATAATGTAATTTTGCTGTACTATTATGGCCTCACATAAACCCGCGTTTTGTTCTGCTCCTGGGCAAAGGCCTGACCTCCTCCCTTTCCTTCCACTTTTCACGAAGGTGTGCTTCTTCTCGCAAAGCCAGGAAGCCATCCAAGGCGTCCCGCCATCTGCTTAGACATCATAATTTTTATTTCAGACCAAAAGACGTCCACTATTCGACATAGGCCTCCCCTAAGTATGTATGCCATAATCGCCACGCTTGGCAGGCTGGTTGGCGATCGCAGTACGGTTGTTACAAAAGCACAGAGAACGCTGCTGCCCATTCTCTGGCAAATCCCTTAGTCACCTCTTACGACACCCACGGGAAGATATGGGATGGTGCTATTCTTTACGTCCGAGCATTCTTAGACATAGTTATCACAAATAAAAGACTTCTGAATCTGTGAACAGTTTGTGAAGGTCAAAATCACATGAGACAGTCCCCAAAGCATTTTGCCTAGCGTATCATTTGGGAAGAAGTGGCGGATAAAACTCCCCAGCAACAGTTTTTCCATGACATTGCTGATATTAGGCGCTCTCTACAGTTTCTTAAAAACCTTTTTTTTCAGGTTACCCGTGTTGAGTTAGAAGAGCTATGTGCCGACTTATGGCCCAGAGTATCAGGCGTGGTCCAGCGTGCCATCGCTTCGGCTGGCGGTGCGGGAATCGGGGCCAGGCTGGTGCTGGCCGGCGGAGGGTCGCGAGTGCCGGCCGCTATGCAGGCGCTGAAGGACGCGGTCGGACACGAACCCGCCAGGTCTATTAATGCTGATGAGGCTGCGACCATGGGTGCTGTTTACAGGTAATATTTTATATTTGATTTGGAATTCTTACTTGGCTACTTCATCATCGTCTTACCAAGGAGTATCGTATTACCCAGTACTAACTGGCTTGTGGAGGTCAGATAGGCAGTAGCTCCATATAAAATATTGGTATTCAGCTGCATCCGGTTAGACTGGAAGCGGATTCCAACATATTTGGGTAAAGGCTAGGCAGATGATGACTTAGCTACTTCATCAGAATCCAGTACTGTTTCCATCTTACGCTTGAGGTAGATTATTTTTAACTACTGCAACTAACATGTTTGGCCCACCATAATATTTTCTCTAAAGCTGCGAAGATGACCAAATTCCAGCTACTTAACACTAGAAGTCGATGTTACAGTGAATTATAATATCATGTCGCAAAACTTGCATAGAAGTCGCCTTAGCCGAAAGTAACTCAAGTGTTGAATTAAGACAACACGATAATTGAGATTCTCTCGAGGTATGTTATGAGTAACTTGACATCATAACAGCACGCCTGTAATCACCGAAGGGTTTGGCAGAAAAGTACTAGTACTTAGGAGTCACTTAAAATATGATAAAGCTTTCTTGAAAAAATAAACACTGTAATATTAATTTTTCACAGGGCGGCATCCCTTGCGACCGGCTACAAGGTGGCTCCGCTGAACGTACGCGACGCCGTACTGTTCCCCATACAAGTCACATTCACTAGGCACGTCGACGGCAACGATAAACTGGTGAGTTCCTTGCTAATACAACTTATCACCTCTCTGGTACCTGTATAAGCGAAAAGGGAGTAGAGTCAACAATATTATACATGTATACTGCTTTTGCTGGAACGTGACCTACAATGAACAAAAGATTGCAGGTCCGGTTTCAGTCAGTAAAAGCGTTTCAGGAGTGGGAAAATAGTCAAAAGCCAGTCAATTCCAACTTTTCTATGGCATTAAGTCCGCCTCTGTACTTTAAAAAAATAAATAATTGTTCGTCGGCATAATACGGCTATAGGAATAGTGGTCGATGTTCCACCGCGCACTTTAGGGTTTCAAATGAATGTAGAATTAATCTAGGTTTTTGATCTGTTTCAGGAGCCGGTAGTATACCTTTTCTGTATTTTAGATTAAGAATATAATAATATTCATTGGCAGTCAATTTGAGCACTGGACTAATAAAAATTTTTATTGTTACAGATCAAGAGGACATTGTTCGGCCCCATGAACCCTTACCCACAAAAGAAGGTAATCACTTTCAATAAACACACAGATGACTTCGACTTCCACGTCAACTATGCCGAGTTAGACCACATTCCTTCTAGCGAGCTCCTTTATGTTGGTAGCTTGAACCTTAGCCAAGTTGTACTCAACGGTGTCGGCGCCGCCCTAGCCAAACATACCGGTGAAAACGTCGAACACAAAGGAATCAAAGCACATTTCAATATGGACGACTCTGGCTTACTAAACCTTGTCAACGTCGAATTTGTCGCTGAAAAAACAGTCGAGGATGAAGACCAAGACAGCACATTATCCAAAATTGGAAGCACTATCAGCAAACTTTTCGGATCAGACTCCGAAACTCCTGAAAAGGCCGAAGAGAAACCTGAGGAGAAACCCCAGGAAGAAGAAGCCAAGAACGACACCAAGCAAGCCAACCAAACAGAGGGCGAGAAACAGAACGCTACTGAGACAGAAACCAAGCCCAAACCTAAAATCGTTGTACTCAAGGAGCCAATCAAAACAGAAGAAACACTTCTAAACCTCCAACCACTTTCACCAGAACAATACAAGACCTCCAAGGCTTTAATTGCCGAGTTGAACTTGATTGATAAGAAACGCATCGAAAGAGAGACTGCCCTCAACAACCTGGAAGCATTTGTAGTAGACGCCCAAATGAAGGTCGACATGGACGAGTACTCTAAATGCGGAACTAAGGAACAAATTGAAGCAATTAAGAAACTGTGCAGTGAAACCTCTGAATGGTTGTACGAAGACGGTTACGAGGCGGCCACGGAATTGTTCGAGGCTAAACTAGCTGCTCTGAAGGACTTGACGAGCCCGATCTTTTACAAGCACTGGGAACACCGAGAGAGGCCCGACGCGATTGCCGCTCTTCGCAGCATGTTGAACAGCTCTCAGGAATTCCTCAAAATGGCAAAGAACTTCACCAAAGACGCTAACCCAGACAAAGACGTTTTCACAGACGTAGAAATTAACTTACTAGAGAAGAAGATTGAAGACACTACTGCTTGGCTGAGCACCTCTATCAAGGAGCAGAAGGCTCTCAAAAAGAACGAGGACATCAAACTAACGGTCGACAGCATACGAGAGAAGATGGCGAACTTGGACAGAGAGATGAAGTATCTGTTGAATAAGATGAAGATATGGCGGCCTAAGAAGCCGGCTAAGAAGGAGGCTGAAAATAAAACTGAAGAGACAGTTATTGAGCCTGAGGCTGCGGAGAAGGAAGAGAAAGTAGAAGACACACAAGAGGAGACCCCAGCTGCAGAGAAGGAGATTGAAACTGAGACTACAGAACCGCCGCTGCAGATCTCAGATGGCGAAGATGAACATTCCGAGTTATAATCAGCGCGTGGAGTAAGTTAATGTATTAGTTTAATTTATTTTTTATTTAAATGACTGCGTGGCTTGTTTGTTTTTTGTATGTGGAACTGTGGTAAGTTGATTCTGTTCATTCATTTGAATATCTTCGCATTTAGGTTGTAGTTATCAATCCATCCATTTCTAGCATTTTTATATTAGTTTTTTGGTGTTGACTAGGGTTCCATCTTATCACAAGAGATACACCAGTCATTTGAGAAGGTTTTTTCATTATATTTGATACTTGTTGGTTGTATAATTTGTTCATTCTTCTTTGATAGAAGACAACAACAATCGAACGATCTCACGCTCATCTATCCTTATGATTAAATCTACCTATTCCATTTTATTTTCAAATTGTCTATACCATTGTTTAAGAATTAAATTCTCTTCTATCCACAAATATTTATTTTCTATATGATATGTTGAATTTATTGTTATTATAACTGTTTTGCCGAAAACGAACAAGCCACCCAAAAGGAACTTACAATTAAATCTCAAATCAAACGGTGGCCGCCTTCCACAAGAATGAATTTAAACAAAATATATTTATTGAGTTGTCTTTGTTTTTAAATTGAATTTCTTTTTAAAAGTGCGGCCTCTCTCTGGCAGTGGCCCCATGTAGCGGAAGCGAGAATGTAATATATTTATGTGTACCTAAACTTTATGTGATATATTAAAGGCTATAAGTTTGTGTGAGTATTATACTGTTTTTCTATTACAGACACAGTGTAAGCACAAATTGTAACGACCACGATGGTCTATTAGCTCCGTCAATGAAATTTGTTATAATCTAAGCGATTTGTGTGTAACTCTATGTACCTATTTAATCATTCTACAGGATTGTGTGCGATAGAATATGCATGTACTCTCTTCCCTTAGAATTTCCAGTTATTTAAGCCTTAATTACAATATTTACTGAGTAGTATAAATGTACGATGGTGCGGACTAATCCAGTGAGCTTAATGCTGTCAAACTTATGAATTACATCTCAGCAACCTAAATATGAATCATTATGAGTGTGCCTTTATTTTCTGAAACCAATGTGTCAAATAAAGGGACCTAAGTAGTTATACGTAAACACAAGAGGCTTGTCCTTACACCGTTGTTTTTTTTAAACCTGTAAGCTCATTCATGTAGCAGAATAAGATAGGTCCGCGCCGTCGCGTGTCTTCAAAACACGGAGTAGTGAAAAAGTGGAGTGTTTAGGTGCTTAAATTCGATGAATAAACAAAAGCGTTTATCGTCAATCGTCAAGTTACTAATTTTATGGTAGGACGCAACTTAATTGTTCCATCGGAAAAGTGAACTGGTGCGATTTGAGATTAAGTTAACTCGTGTAAGGATGACAGGGTCGTGAATGTTAAATAACTCGTTAGTAATAATAAGCGGTTCCTTTTACTAATTACGGTCGTTCGATTAGGTAAGTAGATGGAACCAACTTGTGTCGGACTGGTGTATGATCGTTCACATATTGCCTCGTGAGCGTTCATGTTAGTCAGCATTCGATGTCTTCACTATTCCGTGTTCCGAACCCAAGATGTGTCCGTATTAGTGAAACAGTGAGCGGACTTAGGTCATACAATTATTGTAACATTTTAAGTGAGATTCGTTCAATACCCAGTCGCAAATGGAAATAAATTATACATGAATGAACATATTGTTGTTTTATTTCACCTGAATAACACTGCCACATACATACAATCTGTCGCTTCTGTTGAGATTCTCCAACATTCTAATTTTTGTTAGGTAATAGTACGCCGTAGTTTTGCCGTGATCTTCGTGTTTGCGATACTTTGGTTGATTCCACAGTAAGAATGAATTGGCCATAACAACTGGGTTCTTCTATCGTCGTTTCTTTTTTTTAAAAACAAAAACACTGCAATGTAAACGAATACTTGCGCAGCGCCAGTGGAATAAACCTGCTGGAAAGTTGTCAACATGTCAGCCACAGAGATATCTTTGCGCTCTTCTTTTTAAAACTACGACCAGCGTGTTCTATCCTTAAACAGGCCCGGACTCCACCGATGTGGAGACTAGAGAAGATGTTTTATGATTTCTTTATTGATACTTCTCGTCTCCGGTTGGCTTTAGTGGAAACGGTTGAGCAGAGAGGAGAGTGTTCTCAATTTTGTTCAGGCCAGCCTCAGCAGTCGGCGGCAGCGCACAGCGCTAGCGAAAAGAGATGTGAGCGGCGGTGTGCGGTGAGTGGTGTGTGTCCGGCGGTCTCTAAACTGAGCATGAGTAACCTGTTCACATATTATTATCTCTACTCCGGTCTAGCTAATGCGCATCTACTTTTGACTACATTCTTTACTATATATAAAAGTATTCTTCTGTTTACTCATAGATGGCGGTGTTGTACTTTTTGTTGTAAGTTGCTTTTTGTAGGTCGCCACATTACTCCCCTCCGGAGACCGGAGGTCGATAGTACATTGAGTCATCTTGTTGTATTTTTAATCCCCGACCAAAAACGAGGGGTGTTATAAGTTTACCGTGTGTATCTGTGTGTCTGTCTGTGTCATCGTAGCTCCTAAAAAGATGAACCGATTTTGTTAAAATTGGTTTCGTTTGAAAGGTGTGTTCTTAGCTATGTTTCGAGAAAATCTGCTCAGCCGTTTCAAGGTCATCACCTCTTGTCTAGTTGAAGGGAAATAAACAACTTCCACAGGTGTGGTCGAGTCGAAATTTGAAATCTTGTTACTTGTCACCATGAACATCGCTGGGGGGGGGGGGGAGACTGCACTCCCATCCCCCCTAAAGCTCGTTATTTTTAATTTGTTTTCGTTAATTAGCGAGAAGAGGCGCAACACTGAAAAAAGTGGAATTAATGGGGGAGGCCTATGCCCAGGAGTGGGACAGTCAAGGCTAAGATGAAATAACATAGGTAAGTTTAAAAAAAATTAAAAAAAATGAAAAAACAAAAATAAAATTAATCCCAAGCGTCGTAGTCGCCTAGTACAAGCACAAAACAAAGCAGACCTCCGACGGTATGACGCTTGCATTAATTTATTTTTGGTTTTGTAGAGGTTTTTTGTGTCGGGGTTTTTTTTAATTTTCAATTTAATTTTTGCTGTGCCAGTTTCGTAGCTCGTTGTCATATTGTTCACGGCAGTGGGTCGGAACAGTCTGCGGTGCTGATGCGAACTACCCCAGTGTGTCGGGGCCAGCGCTGCGTTTGCTCCGGTGCGTCGGACGTAGTACTGTGTCGCGATGTGGCAGAAAGCTAGAGAGGTGTCGACCGAAGGTAGAAGCTCTCGACCGGCCGAAGGTGCAGGGTGCTGTGCCAAGCTTGCTTGATGAGAGGCTGCGGGTGCATTGACCATGAATGCGCTTCCGCTGCATGCTGGTGGTCAGGAATTCCCATTTGAAGCTGGCTGGCTATGAGACTCGCTGCTAGAAAGCTTGCGGGAAGTTATGTTGATGATGATGACGTCTCGTTGCTCGAAGGCTGCGCTGACGTCCATTTCGGGGTCACCAGTTAGGTGAATTAGGAACAGGATGTAAATTTCTTCATCACCATTAGTGAGCTAGGATTCTCCGACCAGACAGGTGTTTTGTCTGGTGGGCAATAGTTGCTGTCGGATTTCTGTATATAGTCTTAAGTCGATGTAAACTCTGCTTGCGCGATGCAGATCACATTAGTTCTTCTGTTTACTCATAGATGGCGCTGTAGTACTTTTTCTTGTAAGTTGCTTTTTGTAGGTCGCCACAAACTTAAAGCGTAAAAGAAACTCGTGCGTTTTACATTACAATAACGCACAAGTACGTAATAAGATACACTACGATACGATATTGAAATTGGTGAAATAAGAGACCCTTAACTAGCAAATCTAAACTAATATTATAAGGAGGAAAGATTTGATTGTTTGTTTGTTTGCATTGAATAGGCTCCGAAACTACTGGTCCGATATGAAAAAATCTTTTAGTGTTAGATAGCCCATTTATCGAGGAAGGCTATATATCATCACGCTACAACCAATAGGAGTGGAGCAGCAATGAAAAATGTGGCGAAAACGGGGAAAAAGTGATGCAAACGAAGTTGCGCCGGACAGCTAGTGTGTTATAAAAAAACTTTAACGTTTGAAACGGTTATGTGCAATTTGTACATAATATAATACTTTGGACTAAAATAAATAAACATTTTTTTTGTTCAAGAATAAATTCATCGTTTGCTTTGTTATTCCGTTAAATTTTTTTAGTGAAAATCCAAAACTTTATTTTGAGAAATTACCACTATGCTATAATGTTGAGGACTGTTATTTGAATGTCGTATCATAAGAATGTTGTGTTTTGCGAATGTGGTATCTTGAGATCATGATATTTTGAGAATATGATTTATTTAGAATATGATGTCTTGATAATGTGGTGATTTGCGATTATGATATTTTGAGAATATGATATTCAGAGACTGAGTCGTTGTAGGCTTGTAAGCCACCTTATCTCATCACATCATTAGAATCGAACACTCTGTCAATTTTAATGTAGATACGAGGTAGGAACTTCTTCATACGGATCGGCTTAGCCATGTGAGTCGCAGAGACCATGTATTTTAAAGCTAATAATTTTGAATTTGGTAATTTTCGTCAAGATTCAGTGTATCGGTTACAAAAAGTTTCCAAGCATTCACGGTATCTCTAGCGCTTGTCTACGATTCCTTAACTCTAACAACACACCCATAAACCAAGTATTTACTGTGGGGAAACTAGTAGGAACACAATTTCACGGTTTGCGCTTCCACAGAAGGCTTTCTTTACACCTCTGTTTAAAGTAAATATTGGACGCAAAATACACTTGAGAAAACTTAAGTGTTCTCGCTGGTTATTCTCGTACTTACTGGTCGATAGTTTTTTTTGGATTTATAGTTTTGTTTGCAAATAGGCTCGCCCGCTACATAAATTGGCGAAATGTGGGTGTACCCATTCTTCTTCTTCTTTCGTGTCCATGTTACGACTTGATTAAATTTGTTGGGCCCAATATGTAGCCATGCTAATCGCGCGTCTGTGGCGTCTTTTAGGTCCTCTAATAAAGTGCAGGTGTTGGGTGTGTGACACTTCAGACACTCCAGCAAATGGGACACCGTCTGGTCGGGAGCACTGCATTCACACTGTGTATTGGAAGGATTTTCAAATCCCCATTTTGCCAATTTATGTTTTCAGCAGTCTACTTAGGTGCGCAATTGGTTAATTGCTTTCCAAACAGGCCACATTAATTAATGTACTAGGTTAGATGTAGTCGTACCCTTCGGGGAAAACGGTGTTGGTCTCAATAGTGTTTTTGGTACTTACGGGCAAAGCCATAGGTACTACCTACTTTCAAATTTTCAGGAATGCTATTGTGCAGATATGTTTAGTGGGCACTCTTCTTTAAAATCTAAGTAGGTAGATAAGATACATTTCATGAAAGGTGTCAATTCATAATATGTAGAATACGGTAATCATACAGTTTTAAAATAAATTGAGGTACGGTTGGCAAAAAAATGGTCCTAAAACACGGCAGGTAAAGCGAAATGACCTAGACCTAGCTAAATTATCCAAGTACGGACGCTAACTTTTGACTAAGGCAATAAAAGAAGTGTGTTAAAAAAAACTTTTTCAAAGCATTTTTTGTACCATTTGGTAACTTTAGGTAAGCAAATGTCTATATAGGGATCCGTACCCAAAGGGTCAAACGGGACCCTTACTGAGACTTCGCTGTCCGTCCGTCCGTCCGTCTGTCACCAGGCTGTACCTCATGAACCGTGATAGATAGCCAGTTGAAATTTCTACAGATTATGTATTGCTGTTGCAACAAATACTAAAACCAGAATAAAATAAATATTCAAGGGAGAGCCCCTTTGAATATTTATATCTCAGATTTTGTATTTCTGTTGCCGCTTTAACAACAAATACTAAAAACAGTATAATAAATATTTAAGGGGGGCTGCCATACGAAAAAGTGATTTTTTTGCTCGTTTGAATAAATAATGGTACGGAACCCTCTGTGCGCGAGTTCGACTCGCACTTGGTCGGTTTTTTTTAAGCTTTCATATTTCTTTCGTCTTGCCTAATACTATTACTATCATAAGTTTTCAGAGTTTCACGCTCAGACTATTTTTTGTTTTATTATGAGGTTTTACGTTGTATAATATTCTGAATTATGACAAAAATTAAATAAATACCCGGTTAGTCAAGCATGTCTTTTAAAATTATTGGCTTGCTTAATATTTCTTTGCTCCATATTTACAGTCTTCATGTACTATACCTACCTATTTCAGAGATCTACAGTGTCGAAGATTTTGAAAAATGTAGTAAGTAAATTTTTACAAAATTTTGTAAGTATAATAGAGACAGAGAGATAAGGTATGGCTTAATTGCGGAGTCACACATAAAAATAAAACATTTGTCTCCAGAAAATTCTTTCTGTATCTTAATCTGGGAGATCGCTACTATTTGTCAAGACTCCAAGTCACACAGATCTCTCGTCGAGGCATCACGACCCGTACAATTGTTGGCATCTCAAACAAATTTTAAATCATACAATATCTTGACAGGCACCTAAAGCCCCATTACCCGTAACTTGTTTCAAAAGACCTTTTGTTTTTTTTAAGTCCCGAAGGAAGAAGTCGGCGCCCGCGCCGTGCACTGGCGCCTTTCTTCGAGTGAGCGAGACGGCTGTATATAATTATATACCACGTTGAAGAGAGACCAAGCAATAGCATTCCGCGTCATAGACAGACAAGCCAAATGAATCCAGTTTGCTTGTTATACGCCGGTCGTTCGGGTGTGTGCTGCCGTAGTGTTTTTTTGACAGTGATGTAAACAATAAAACTTGAATTTTTCTGTGAATCAACACACTCTCATAACACGAGTGTCGATAAGAACATGTGTTGAAGTTAGTTTTGCACCAGCAAGAGTGGATTTTGGCGGGATTTTGTTTGTAAAGGTAAGAATAACTAAGAATGCAGCCGATTCCCTCTCGCGTCCCTCTTGGAGGAATGCAATGCACCTCGCTGTGCTCCGGCGCACCTTGCGAGTCTATCGAATTGTCTGTCCAGTCGATACAATAACTAAAACAATACCTATTTTGCGGGTCTAGTTTTTAACTGAACACATATTTTGAGATATTATGTTATATCCGAGCGAGGACACAGATGTCATCGTATTGTTTTCGTAAACAAACATTATATTCATGAATACCGAGACATGTGGGCCAGTTTCCGTAATTAACAACCCAGAAAAAAATTATTAGATGCAGCGAGCGAACACATTTGAAATTACAAGTTAAAGTAAATCATGAAGGGTAGGTTGGGGTGTTTTGAACCACAAGACGTTAATGTTGATTTACATTCTACAAAATTAGGCATTCGTGAATATTTTAAAAGTATTATTCGTGGCTATGTTAATGAAGTATCTTGCTCGTTTAATCAAAATGTATTAGGTATGCAAAAAGGTTGGAGGCCAAAATAGTGCACGCTTATCGTATATTGCTTCCTGTGAAATTAGAAGTAATCAGTTATCATTTTTGTTTGTGTCTTTCATTTCATTCTTAGTGGTAAACCATACCTACGAGATAAGATGTGCCGGAGTTAAAACTGAGTACAAACGCGTGTCGGATTCACGCACAGTGGAACGAATGTATGGGAGCGGTTGGACGTAGACATGTCCGAAAAATAAGAGTAAAATTATGACAAACTAATGATGCCATCTTATTCGATTACTTAATGCCTTCATAAATTGTGGTGATGAATTTCTTCATAACTCCCATATTTCGGGAGTAATTTGAGAAAATGTGAAATTTTACTATGAAAATGAGTGTATCGAGCTCTCTCCCTCCTGATTCCGGGCTTGTTTCAAGTAGCGGTCTCTAATATCGTAATGCTATTACTAAGAGCTATATTTAATACTAAGACACATAGTGCGCCAAATGTGCACTTTCTGGGATAAAAGGAAATGAAAATTTAAAAAAAAAAACGTTTTTTCCCCATTTGTATTTACTTTAAACCGCAGACAGACTTATTAAGAGGTCTATAAATATATTATATATATACAGAAATATATATTAACAAAAATATTCACAAGAACTGATGAGAGTATGACTTTTAAGTAAGTTGATAATAAATTACCTAGTTTCATTAAAAGTACAATAAATAATTAAGATGTAAGCTCTAATTTACTAAGTTACACATTTTAAAACAATAACATCATTTAATTATCTTCGTCATCATCATCATCATCAATTAATTCAAATTCAGAATCGATGTCCGCTAAATCATTTATGTTAACAAATTCGATATCACTTTTCTCAGAATCCGTAAGCTCATAAAATTCCTTAAAAGAAGATTTTTTTACGAACTTATTTCCTTTTGGACGGATACTTGTAACAAGTGGATCAGAAGACAGTAAAAGATTGTGCATAATATCTTCATTGCATGAGATACTGCTATGCTTTCGAGAATGCCCCTCTCTATATTTTCTAAAATCTTTATTTCTAGCCTCAGATGCCTCTTCGGATAGAAAACCAATGGGCACAATTGACATGTTCTGAACTATGTCTGGCCCATGCATTAAAATTTTATGAAGTGAAGAAGGCATATAATACCATGGGTATAACTCCACGTAAAGCTTAGCAGTATCAAAGCAGAACTCTCGGAATTTAGTTACGTTGATCTTCTCTCCTGATGAAATACACTGCAAGATCACACAGATTTTTCTTAAAAGCATAGCATCTATTCCGGTCAGTTCAGCAGATTTAGTGTAGTTTTCAAAAAATCTCCTTGCCGAGTTGCCATTGTTGGTGGATCCACTGCCTTGTTTCACAACATCGAGAAGTAAGCCCGTTTCTCTTCTTACAGCCTCTTGAACTCTTTTCTTCCTGTCATCAACTTGCCTTTTTGCTATATCACCCCTTACTTGCCATGATTTTATGTCTAATTTGTAGGAAATGTGTAATAAGCATTCCATTGAGCGAATCCAAGCGTGAAGGGTGCTTAATCTATATTTATACATGTCCTCGTTTGCGTGTTTATCTTTGATTAACTCTAAATTATTCATTTCTTTAGGACAAGCCTTGCATATGTCACACACTGAAGCTGCTGTATTGGATATAATGGAATGAATTTTACCATCAATCATTGTCAACAGCAGTTGGTGTTTGACACTAATTCCATCAGTGATGGTGGATGGAGTTAAGGCTTCAATCTCTGCTTCGATTTCAGCCATCTCTCTCTGCACATTTTCTTTGGTTTCCTTTATAAACTTAAACAATATTGGCCGGCAAAATGAAGTGGAAGATGGTCGCTCGTTTTCCCAAATTGTTACACCTTTTGAGACGAGCCGCAGTGGTACAAGACTAATCATAAAATTACTAGCAAGATCGATTTGCTCATCTTCACTCGTCCTTTGATGATAAATGCTTTGGCTAGATGATCCGTCAAAACCCCATTTGCTGGTCAATACGAGCTGTTGATTGGGATCAACAGGGGTTTCTAACGACCTAATAAGTCTTCTTGAGGTTAAATCCATCAAGGCTTGTAATTTGATTTTTGCAGAGCTCTCTGTAACTGTGAGATCTTCTTTGGCCGGATAGCACTTAATTTTTTCTTTAACCAACATGTAGTAACTCGGGTATTGAAGAGCTCCTTCTTGAGTGTTGAAATCCCGAAGAGTGTTATAGCGCCATTTCGATAAGTTCATCGATACATAAAGAGCCAATGCCTTCAAAGGGGATATTTCCCGTACTTGAATTGATTTACCTTCAATGAAGACTTTGATTTTTGAGGCCTCTTCTGGATTCTCCGTCAAGTATTTCATAACATAAGCTGTATCGCTTTGTCCTGCCTTTTGAAGCGCCCTTTCGGCCGAAAACATAATTTCAGCGCTGCTAC
Source organism: Cerastis rubricosa (assembly GCA_949152445.1). NCBI lineage: Eukaryota > Metazoa > Arthropoda > Insecta > Lepidoptera > Noctuidae > Cerastis > Cerastis rubricosa. The sequence goes on from OX424539.1 coordinate 15,735,794, forward strand.
TGCTGCATGAAAGACTATCTTCAGTGCGTCTTCTTTTTTGCCGGTTACTAAGGTCCTCAAAAGATTTACGAGGACTAGGATGTGTACAAGTTGAAGCATCAGATTTAGCAGGAGAAATTATGGGCTCGATGACGTCACTTATATTTTCTGTAGAAGGTTCCATATTTTCATTCTGTAATTCCGGCCATTGAATTGCAGCCTGTAGCCAAATCTCATGTTTCTTCCGAAACTTATCTGTGCTTCTTCCAGACTGTGTCCATTTTGCATAAATGCGGTAGCAAAATCGACGACACCAGTCTTTTAAACTTGTTTCAGCACTTTCACATAACTGAACACAACTGTTATCTTTTAAAACACTGAACAAATAGTTAAAGTCGCGTAAATCTTTATGTGCGCGTGCGCATAAAGCAACGTGAATATCAAGATTTGTATTAAAATTTGGAAAATACATTGCGAGATTAGCTTGGATACAACGAGGTGTAAATCAACACTGATTTTAAAGTTACTAATAGTGACCTATTTATATAAAATCCAGGTATCCCAGGTATCCTTTGTTAAATATTGCAAGGTAATTAGTTATTGTGATATGTGAGTAAATGATGCATGCTAAATTAGTGTATTAAGAGCCATTTAGTAATTAAATAATAGCAATGTTCTTATCAGTAATCATTAGTGCATCAGTTTTATATGTAAACCTTAAGTCCCTAATTATATATCCTAATTAGCTTATATCTTCTCTAATTGGCTGCTCAGAAATGTTATTGTAATAAGGTAAACCTTTAGAAAAACGGTTTTAATCAACAAAATAAACAAAAAATAAAAAAATTGTGTTATAAAATAAACATCACTCTTTATCCCAGAAAGTGCACATTTGGCGCACTATGTGTCTTAGTATTAAATACCAGGCCCCTCAGAAAGTATTGCGAAAAAAAGTTTTTATATATGGGAGACTGGCCAGTTATTATGTTTTTCGAAAATATGATTATTTATAAGTAAAAATAAGTAAGTTCCAATTTCAAAATTTCCCTCCACATTTTTTGCGAGTTAATTCAAAGTATTGTGTCTCACTGAAATATGGATCTGCGCCGGGAACATTTTAGAGCTATGATTTTATACGATTTCAAGTGTCGCCTGAAACCGGATGAATCGTACGATAGACTTCAAATGGCATTCATGGATGAAGGCCCTTCCAAGGCAACCGTGTATCGTTGGTATAACGAATTCAAGCGCGGTCGACCAACTTTGGGGGATGACGAAAGAAGCGGTCGCCCTTTGACGGCTGTTACCGAAGAAAACGTGCTAGCAGTGAAAAATTTAATCCAAGACAATAGGCGAATTACATATCAGGAGATTCAACACATATTGAAGATTGGATCGGGAAGCGTTCACGAGATTCTACACAGCCATCTTCGCGTGAGGAGGATAGTATCACGCTGGGTGCCGCACAACCTCACCGATGCTCAGAAGCAGGCCCGGGTGGAATGGTGCCGTGATATGCTTAACAAATTTGAAGCAGGCTCGTCTCGGCGTGTTTACGACATCGTTACAGGTGATGAGTCCTGGATTTATCAATACGACCCAGAAACCAAGCGCCAGTCGACTGTTTGGGTGTTTCAAAATGAGCCAACGCCTACCAAAGTGAAGCGATCTAGAAGCGGGGGTAAGATTTTGATCGCTAGCTTTTTTAATTTGACTGGCCACTTGGTATCAATTCCCTTACGGGATCAAAGAAGCATTAATGCCGAATGGTATACTTCCAAATGTTTGCCAGAAGTTTTCTCTGTTATAAGCAACAAGCGACCAAACACAGGGCTCCGCGGGCTACTGCTCCACCACGACAATGCACCTGCGCACACCGCACTCAAAACGAGGGACTTCCTGGACAGCACGCCAGTCAAACTCCTGGGTCACCCTCCTTACAGCCCTGATCTAGCACCGTGTGACTTCTTTTTATTCCCAAAAATAAAAAATCAGCTCAAAGGGATACAATTTTCGTCGCCGGAAGATGCGCTGGCTGGGTTCGAGCAGGCTGTAAACGAGGTGTCTGCGGCGGACTGGAAAAAGTGTTTTGAAAACTGGTTTAGGCGCATGAATCTTTGTATAGAGGCTGGTGGAAAGTACTTTGAAAAGATTTAATAAAAATATATGTACGTATAGAACAATTTTTTTTAGTTTCGCAAAACTTTCTGAGTGTCCCACGTATAGCTCTTAGTATTAGCATTATGATATTAGAGACCGCTACTTGAAACAAGCCCGGAATCAGGAGGGAGAGAGCTCGATACACTCATTTTCATAGTAAAATTTCACATTTTCTCAAATTACTCCCGAAATATGGGAGTTATGAAGAAATTCATCACCACAAGTTATGAAGGCATTAAGTAATCGAATAAGATGGCATCATTAGTTTGGCATAATTTTACTCTTTTTTTTCGGACATGTCTACGTCCAACCGCTCCCATACATTCGTTCCACTGTGTCACGTTCAAAACAAACGTGAACGCTGTAGGGTTTAGATTTAGAAGTTTGTAGCTACTTAAAGCTTTACCTACTTCATTTTAATTGACCTAGCTATTCGCTGGCGTTTTTGAGTAAGAATCTACAATGTACATTCCCGAGACTTTTTCGTTACTAACTGTATAATTTAGTTATTCATTTTATTCACTGTTTACGTTGGTTTTGGTTTCATAGATGTGTAACTGACTGTGCTATAAGTTAATATCGATTGCTCTTTTTCCAATTCACATGACAGGGCTTTTGGCAAAACCCCCATTATGTCAACGTGGCGACACTTGGGGGAAGCCTATGTCCACCAGTGGACGTCTTTTGGCTGAAATTATCATGAGGGCTTTGGGTCTGACCGAGTACCATAGGTAAACCTACTCGAAATAGTTTCATCTTCAGAGGCCATCTATTAGGCTATGATAGATATTGCCTTAATCTAAATTAATGTACGGCTGAAGCAAGACTACTATGTCAGATCCAGATGCCCCAAGGAATCAATTGCGAATACTAATTCGATTACTGATAGCGAATATCGTATTGATTCAACTGTTAACGATTCACATGACGGGCTTAAATTTGAAAAAAAAATAGTGCGTGGAGACCCTCCCCGCGGAAGAAGTGAAACTTAACGCAACAGTGCTTTCATACCCCCTCCATGGTAGCGTTTCACGTTTAACGCAACCTAGTTGGAATTCGCATAAGAAGTTTCACTTCAAAAATATAGTTAGTTGGTCCAAAAGTGGCTCAGAAAACAACTGCTCCGGATAGCGTTTCTGTTTTGTCTCATAATCATCATCTGTTTCAAGATCCCAATTATTGAAGTGAAACTTCTTATGCGACTTCCGACAAGGTTGCGTTAAACGTTTAACGCTACCATGGAGTGGGGTATTTATTTATTTAATCATAGGAGAACCAACAGCTGTAACAGATGGATAACAATTGTATGAAAGCACTGTTGCGTTTTTAGGGGTTCATCTTCCATTTAGTACATCCTTATTTTTTGGCGTCGTTTCAATGTCATCCTTTACAGCTTTGTATATCATCTTTCACACGATTCTTCATTAATTATTTCTTTTGGTCTTCCAGTAGATACAGAAGTCTAATAGAGAGGCATTCACTCTCGAAACTTTCCTTAGAACATAAGAAAAGTTTTGGGTGTGAATGCCATGCCATGATCGCTTTTTCTTTTTCTTTTGTTTCGTAAAGTAATCTGCACAATGTTCTTGTATTTTCTTGATTTCCGGACTCAACATTTCGATATCCTAATCATGTCATTAATTTAATTGCGTTGGATTCATTCCCGGTTCCCGTCATCCCTTCAATTAGATACTATCTATTTAATAGTCCCGAGCGGCTTACGTCTTGTTCGAGATGAGAATACGGCTTTAATTTCCGGATATCACGTACCGCGTCATTATTAACATCTCCAAGTTTTAGGCCCTTTGATTTTGAACGGTTAAGAACAGGTATTTTAAGCCGAAGATCTTCCGTTACGAAATCAGTGTTAAATCGTAGGTAGACGAACAGTTTCGATGCATATTATCGAGCCATCTTGAGTCATGTCATTAAAATTTTCTCGTATAAGCCCATCTTTTGATGGATGGTTGTCTCAGCGGTAGGTATGATTAATAATGCAGTAGTTTGCATTATAAATCGTTAACTATGTCTGATGGTGGATTGCATTCCTTCATTCCTTCCTACTGAAAGTAACTCTTACATTAATTCATATGTCGGCTCTCGTCTAGATTGCTGTCTAGGTCAATGCCTTGATAGGGCTGCTGCTGTGATTCTACCAGTGTCTCCGCCAGTGTCTCCTTGATTATTTAGACTCTATAATATGACGTTCTGCATAATCATCTCTTTGAACAGGGACATTCGTCGACGTACGACCTAATTAGCCTGATTCAAATGTAGTTCTCAAAAAGCAAAATATTTCAGACGTACATTTTTGGATCCTCAATGTTAAACAAAAATACCATCTGGCTGCTTGCCAACTTATTTTGATAACCTAGATGCTCAGAGAGTGCATTCTTTGCTTTATTTGTAATAATTTCGGGTACAATAGAACATAACTGTAGTAACGTTTCGTACGCCCAATTACAACTGCGCTGCTTTCGCCAGAAAATTGTACTGAACTTTACCTAGATACGTGAAAGAATATCTACTTGAAACTTTCCTTACTGTCTTTCCTACCTTCCTACCTTATAAGATAGGCACTTTTAATTAAGTTTGCTGGGAATTTGTGCTGATTTGAAACTACGACCCATGATTTTTTAGAGTAGTCACGGAGTAAGAAAAAGATTTCCATTAGGAACGTTCACGTCATTCCGTCCACATAAAAAGATATGGGAAAATATTCTAAATGATCAGTGATGTAAGGGTTATTTTTATCATTTTGATTGGACGCTTGATCCCAACATTGCGGAGCCGTAACCAGTAATAAAGTAGGTAGTTACGTTGATAAATTATTACGAACACACATGATAAGAATATGCGTACGTGATTTCTGAGACATAGCGTCTTTCACAAATAGATCTTCGACTGGCATTATAAAAATTTGCACAGCATACTTTCTGAAAGTAGGTAGACATTGATAACATAAGGCATGATTTATCTTGATGTGTAAGATAATAATAGACATAAAGTATACGGTCAGGTGTAATTAAAAAATCATCGGATATTGGTATGGAAACAGCAGCTGTATAAATAACTAAATCAACATCGTGTTCGTGGTTGTGCGTTTGTTAGAAATAATCTACAAAGCTAGTTATGGGTTCTACCTATCGGTCTTATTCAGGCTTGGATATCTATTCATCCATACATCGTTTTCTGCGTCATTGTAGCCCGCACGCCGCACTGGTAGTCGCGCATTCCTCCGCTCGGCTGATCTCCACAACACGTCAAATTCCAAGTTCACAATTTTGATTGGTGTCTAACATTTGGCCATTTCACAGCCGGTATTTTATGAATACATTACTAGTTATAATATAATCCCACGAGCGGTTCCCTTCACTATTATCATTAAGGCATAAATCAACGTTCAGAACGCCTACTTACGACGCCAGGGGCACGAATTCAATATAACAGTGTAGTTAAAAGGTTAATAAGAATGTACTAACTGAGGGCCTGTGTGCCTTGACGCTCCATTTCTCTGTTATACTCCACAAACATTAGCCGCGAGATAAACGGGTTATTTGAAACCAGTGTACGCTACAGAGACGCCATAGAACGGAGGGATTTCACATTTTATTAATGTGATTCAACTGCCTCCGTACAAGAACATTGGTCTTGTGTTGCCAGAGCAACATCCGCTGTATTTTTGTATAAATAAAATATAATGTTTTACGACTCAGATTAGTTCCATAACTGAATTCATAAATAGTAATGTAATGTGGACTTTTTCAATGAGCAAAATGGTTGCATGTAGCATGTAGGTAGCTTTTCCACTTCAGAACATTGGCAACAATCACAAGAAAAAAGTAATTAGTCTCCATAAAGGAAAATAGATTTCAGTATCTTCCTACCTATTAAGCGTCAAGGAAGCCTTTGACCATTTACCACTGTTCGGCCCACTTTTGTAAAGCGAAAATAAAAAATCTCCTGCCTTTCATCTTTTGCGACGATGCTTTTTACTTATTTTTATTGGAAAATGGGCATGCGTTTGACATTTGGTTTCATAGAAGTCGACGATGGATGTGGTTTTAAAGCCGGACACGTTTCTTTTCTTAAACGTTATTGCTTTTAACCAAAGCGTTTTTTTAGTTAGTTTCTTTCCAAAAATATTTCAATTCCATACTCTAGAACTTCTAATCTTTAAAATAAGTTGCCTTAGTCAAAAAAATCTTTGTTGACTGACATTATGTGCCCGACCTCCTCACTGTTGTTAGAAACAATTAAACAACATTTTATAAGCTCAAAATACCTTGATAACAAAAAACTATATCCGTAGGTATTTAAAATTACTTTTATAAACATTGGTTGGCCGACTCCAATCAAAGTGGGTACAAAAACTGGTCTTTCGAGGCGCAAGCCTTAATGTTCAAATTGAAGGATGCAATTCCTAGTTTTTATGATCAGTGATCTAATTTATTCGATCATGGGCAGGACATATTTAAACACGTCATGTCTGTAAATATCTTCCAGCTATTAATAACGACTATAACGAGTTAGGTAGGTTCTTTGAAGCTACATAATTCATTTTCGGTACAGCTTACGACTTGGTCTTTGGAGGCGCAGTTGACTAGTCTACTTAGTTAAAATGTCTTAAGATGAATAATTATATTCTGATTAGTTTAAAGGTAGGTGAGATGCAAATAAATTGGTAGTAGATTTCAGCATGTATACCAAAATTAGTTAATTTTATAAGGTTACCTAATTGAGGATTGTGGTTCCATTAACCGAGGTCTATTTAGTCTTAATTTAGTCTGATAAATATAATCTACTTCTACAATATTATACTCCTATATTATTTTGTACCCTATCACATTGTTGTCCTTTTTAACTTTACGTATTGACTGGTAGAGAATGCCTTGTGGCATTAAGCCCGCCTATGTACAGACAGCGTCAGTATGTAACCCCTCTACAGTCCGGCCGAGTACACCAGAGGGGTAACTACTTAAAAACGCTGTCTGTACCACTATTGCACATGCACTACTGCAACAAATCAGTCCTGAGTCCTCATAACCGCTTTCTAGAAGAACAAATGTCCAGCCATTCCCAATCACTTTTCACAAATTGGTCCTATCACCCAGGACCAAGATCTTTTGCACATAATTCCCGTACATCCTACAACCCTCATTCCCCTACAAATTACCCCAATCTCGTTAATGAACCACGTGCAGTCTCTTAAGCACGTGCCGTACTTAAAACAATGGTTTGTGCAAAAACGGCCTTTATCAAAGTAATCGACATCTATTTCCTATTTCATGGTGGTCTTACAAACGTGTATGAAGTAGGTGCTTGACCTCACGCGCGCTTTAATAACCATGTATAAAGGAGGTTTTTTGATGATGTTTGAATTGAAATAAATTATTAGTTAGATATGTTATTTTGTTAAGTTATATTACTCTACTGATGGCCTTAGTATCTTGTTACCCAGGAGTTCCAAGAGCCGGGGGCCTATAGGATATTAATAAGAATTTGGTTGGAGTACCTACAATTCGTAAAATCGCCACAAAGTGGCAATTCATTATATTAACTGCGTCTGCGACCATTTCACAAATTGTAAAGTAATTTATATTATTATCCTATTATAATTCTGCCAAAGCGGCCTTTTTAGGCCCGCCGGTTAGCCTGGACGGTGCAGGTGGGATAGGCTGTGGCTCCATTTAACACTTACTCATATTCAGCTGCCTCCGGTTAGGCAGGAACTCCTGGCTGCCGACCACAACCCAGTTAAGAAAAGGCAGCTGAGCTTGAAGTCTTTTAATCTCCAGATTGAGTAAAGTATTTCTATGTTACAGTCCGGCAATGTAGATTTCTGCACAATTTACTGGTTACGCTATTAAGCTGAGGCCCTCTAATACTTGAGACTTAAACATAACATTTACGCCTGTAATCTCCGAAGGGGCAGGCAGAGGTGTACCAAATAGTACCTACACTAATTTCGCCAGTTATGTTTAAGTCCCATATAATAGGGTGCGAGACTTTTAACATCAACTGGGCCCAAATCCAGACTTCGTGGCAGCTACTGAGAAATTCCTGATGGAAGAATCCAATAACACTTTGTAGACCTGGGAATCCAACCCAGGATAGCACATTTAACTTATCAATCGCTGGCGACCACTAAACCAACTAGCTAGTTAAACTTAAGTAGAAAGAAATGTACTAATAACGTGTCGAGCAGTCCACACTTACCACGGGCAGCGAGAGCACGTACCCTTAAAGTCATTCATCTACTTACTGATAATTTGGTGGTTTTATTCTAAACCCTAACTAGTGTAACTAGTGAACACCACATTAATCATGACTACCTCGTAGGTAGTAAATCTACACCGCTGCTCACTCTTTCCAGAGTAGACAGAACAAGTTAAGGTAGAACAAGCAATCTTGTGAAAGTAGATTGCAAAATTAATTTTCGTAAAAGATAGAGAGATTCATCAATTCTATTTCGCTTCGACGTTAGCGCAGTGCCTCAGTAATACCAATCAATCATCTGAGATTAAACCAGTCTCGAGCTAGACATAGGTCTCCCGAAGAAATGAGAGAGGCTCTAGTATCTTACTTGTCGAGTCCTACTGGATTAAATCTCTGCAAGGACGAATCTAGGACGAGTCTAGTTGAGGTATTTATGTTTGTGTATTTTATTGTAAAATGTGACAATTCAGAGTGATTCTCAAAAAAACTTCGCATACCTAAATTAAAAAGTAAATTGAATGCTATACGTTTTTGCAACAAAATACACTCAAGAGCGTAATGGACTAAATGCTTAAAAGCATACATATTAATACTGAAACTCATTTCGATCTTTATCTTTAGCAACTATTACAATGTTAATTAAGTACTCGTTTGTTATTAACTTTATCATGTTATTTCCAGTTCAATTATAGATGTTTTTGACCTTACGACGCGACGTCGTATGCTTGTATTATTTCCAAAAATAGGCTTTCTTCATTTAGCTCTCATCTATTGTACGACAAACTAGGTAACAGTACCTAGAACCCTCGTTTGTCCAAAATTATAGCTTTCCTCATGCCACGCGAAGAATGTCTTGAAAAGACGCTTAAAGGCTCGACTAAAACCACTCCAGTCGCAAGCACGAAAATAAAACACTAAGGAAAATATAAACACCTGTCATAAAAAGACTATGTAAATCTTTGTAATTCTTCTCTCAATAACGTTCCTTCAACGTGTATCTTCTTTTAAGATCATTATCCCTGCAAAACGACTGCGCGCCTATTCCGAAAACATTCGCTTGATAATTTTACATCCAAGTGGCGATTACGGAAACTGTATAGACTTATTATTCAAAATAGGCTCGGTATACATAAAATTACAGGACGGATACATAAAAGAAATGGACGTAAAAATACAGCGCGAAGTATCTGTGAATGAGGATATCTGTGTTCATAATAATAAGGACGGCTTTTTTGTTACGTCACGGCCTTGTACTTAGGGCTTCAGGTGGAAAATAGATTTTTGTCTGAACAAGCTTAGCGAATCTCTAGTGGAGATAAACATGTTTTCATGAAAAAAAAACATTTGAAAATAGAGGATCAGAAACGAAAAATCAACAACATTCCTTAGCATTGCAGCAGAAATTGATAAATGGGGTGACATGGAACATGGAATTGAATAAACAGAAAACAGAGCCAAGAAAAAGCTCATCTCGTTCTTGCATTCTAGCACACAATAATTTCTCACAGTTGCTTTGTGTAAATCAAAGTGGAGGCCAAAGCTGGCCGTAAGCCCGGCTCGTTAAAACAATTGTGCCAGTGAAAGGTACCTTGCCTACAACACAGCCGACTTTCCTCCCATTATTAAGGTTATTTTTATCAGGGCTTGACATCTACGCCCTTCACAACACAACAAGATAAACAATGGGCTGAGAAAAGTGATATAATCTGAGCTAAGAGTAGGAAGCTGTAACCTGATTACCTGAAGCAAAGGTTGCCGTATTATACCTGCCTACGTGGAAAGTAACTTGATAACCTAGGTAAAGGTGATGATTTCTTTGCTGACCTAAGTGAAAAGGGTGGAAAAGGAAGTGAGCATATCGATGGCAATCCAACTGAAGTCAGCCCAAAATTACAATTGGTTACAAATTATCTGTTTCTAAAGCGAGAAAATAATAGAACACACATGAAGTGCCCCATCGTCTGTACAACAGCATGATATATACTTCTACAGGTGGACACCTGAGCAGGCTTTCCTTCCTTTGGTTAACTTGTGTCAAGAATCTGTTAAGCATTTTGGCTGAAGAACGGAAGTGATTGAACACGAAGTACGACAAAGTTAAATGTCCTTAATGTTAAGTCATAGAATATCTGCCATTCAAAGTGAGAAATATCTAAAAGTTGCTTTGTCAAAAACCAACTTAATGAGTTCACATGTTTTACTGTCACCCCAAATATATTTTAGAAACGACTACATGATGTTGAGTAGGGATTTGTTTTCAACATTAATTAGTCCATGTTGCTTTAGTAATTTGGGGAAAATAACTAGTTAGGTAGTCCCCAACATCTACAGAAACAACTTTGATTTACATACGTTTTGAAGTTTCAGTAACATTTTAGTAAATAAATACCTATTAGTTTGTCTAGGATTCAACTAATTTAATGAATCTAATGATCGGGAGCTTCTAGTTAGATAGAAGTACCCTATTTTTAGATCACTGTGTGTAATATGTGATGACGCAGACAACGAAGGTTCCATCATTAAACCACTAGGTGAGATAGTAGTTTCAAACTTATAACTTTAAAAACACATAAGAGCAGAGCGTTTATACCCTACGACATTTCATACAAACTTCCAAGTCCTTATTTTCCGAAATGACTGAACCGATAATGCAACTTCATACGCATAAGAAGGATACATAGGTCCAAAAAGTTACAAAAAAACGTTTTCGAAAAATAGTTTTACAGCTAAATTAGACCGATTATAAATTATCCAAAACAGAAATTTAAAATTATCTTTTTTACAGACATTTCGAAAATGATTTTAGTAACTTTTTAGACCTATATAAACTGCTTATGCGTATGAAGTTTCATTAAAATCGGTTCAGTCATTGCGGAAAATAAGGACTTGAAAGTTTGTATGAAATGCCGTAAGGTGTAAACGCTCTTAACATTGCGTCTTTATTTCCCAAAGGAAAAATGATATCAGTCCAATGTTACCAAGAAGGGAATCCAGACTCCGAACAGCTACCAAGAGATTCCTAAAATGGAGCAAGCATTTTGTCCAAGCTGAGGATAAACCCTTGAATCAGATGCTCAGAAGCCGCGCTTGCGACCTCAAGGACCGACTAAACGAGGTTATATAACATAACATCACGCCTGTAATCCCCAAAGTGTAGGCAGAGTTGTACCTAATTTACTACCCACATTTCGCCAGTTATGTTCTTAAGTCTCATGTAATAGGGTGCGAGACTATTGCCATCAACTGGGCACAAATTTAACCCATTTACGCCCAAATATAAAGTAGCCGCAGGAAAATGAAATAACTTGTATTATTTGGTGGAGAATAGGGAGTTTGAAAATAAAACAAAATAAAAAGTAGTTTTTTTTATTTGGTTTGGAAAAAAACATGCCGTGCTCAAATGGGGACAATGGGCTCATAAGTATGAAATTTTTCGAAACAAGGTTTTTCGACACATAGTGTTTTTACGGATTTTTTGCACTGCCAGAGAGCCTTTCTATATGGCAAACAGTGCGTCGCAGTTGTTATGTCAACTTCTGTGGAAAGTGACCTAAGTTATCGAATTGCAAACTGGGCACTGGAGATGCTGATGGACGAGAAGGTCAATTTTCGTTCTTGCATTCTAGCACACAATAATTTCTCACAGTTGCTTTGTGTAAATCAAAGTGGAGGCCAAAGCTGGCCGTAAGCCCGGCTCGTTAAAACAATTGTGCCAGTGAAAGGTACCTTGCCTACAACACAGCCGACTTTCCTCCCATTATTAAGGTTATTTTTATCAGGGCTTGACATCTACGCCCTTCACAACACAACAAGATAAACAATGGGCTGAGAAAAGTGATATAATCTGAGCTAAGAGTAGGAAGCTGTAACCTGATTACCTGAAGCAAAGGTTGCCGTATTATACCTGCCTACGTGGAAAGTAACTTGATAACCTAGGTAAAGGTGATGATTTCTTTGCTGACCTAAGTGAAAAGGGTGGAAAAGGAAGTGAGCATATCGATGGCAATCCAACTGAAGTCAGCCCAAAATTACAATTGGTTACAAATTATCTGTTTCTAAAGCGAGAAAATAATAGAACACACATGAAGTGCCCCATCGTCTGTACAACAGCATGATATATACTTCTACAGGTGGACACCTGAGCAGGCTTTCCTTCCTTTGGTTAACTTGTGTCAAGAATCTGTTAAGCATTTTGGCTGAAGAACGGAAGTGATTGAACACGAAGTACGACAAAGTTAAATGTCCTTAATGTTAAGTCATAGAATATCTGCCATTCAAAGTGAGAAATATCTAAAAGTTGCTTTGTCAAAAACCAACTTAATGAGTTCACATGTTTTACTGTCACCCCAAATATATTTTAGAAACGACTACATGATGTTGAGTAGGGATTTGTTTTCAACATTAATTAGTCCATGTTGCTTTAGTAATTTGGGGAAAATAACTAGTTAGGTAGTCCCCAACATCTACAGAAACAACTTTGATTTACATACGTTTTGAAGTTTCAGTAACATTTTAGTAAATAAATACCTATTAGTTTGTCTAGGATTCAACTAATTTAATGAATCTAATGATCGGGAGCTTCTAGTTAGATAGAAGTACCCTATTTTTAGATCACTGTGTGTAATATGTGATGACGCAGACAACGAAGGTTCCATCATTAAACCACTAGGTGAGATAGTAGTTTCAAACTTATAACTTTAAAAACACATAAGAGCAGAGCGTTTATACCCTACGACATTTCATACAAACTTCCAAGTCCTTATTTTCCGAAATGACTGAACCGATAATGCAACTTCATACGCATAAGAAGGATACATAGGTCCAAAAAGTTACAAAAAAACGTTTTCGAAAAATAGTTTTACAGCTAAATTAGACCGATTATAAATTATCCAAAACAGAAATTTAAAATTATCTTTTTTACAGACATTTCGAAAATGATTTTAGTAACTTTTTAGACCTATATAAACTGCTTATGCGTATGAAGTTTCATTAAAATCGGTTCAGTCATTGCGGAAAATAAGGACTTGAAAGTTTGTATGAAATGCCGTAAGGTGTAAACGCTCTTAACATTGCGTCTTTATTTCCCAAAGGAAAAATGATATCAGTCCAATGTTACCAAGAAGGGAATCCAGACTCCGAACAGCTACCAAGAGATTCCTAAAATGGAGCAAGCATTTTGTCCAAGCTGAGGATAAACCCTTGAATCAGATGCTCAGAAGCCGCGCTTGCGACCTCAAGGACCGACTAAACGAGGTTATATAACATAACATCACGCCTGTAATCCCCAAAGTGTAGGCAGAGTTGTACCTAATTTACTACCCACATTTCGCCAGTTATGTTCTTAAGTCTCATGTAATAGGGTGCGAGACTATTGCCATCAACTGGGCACAAATTTAAACTCCATGGCAAAAGACAATAAGAAAAAAAGAAAAAAAAATTTGTTTGTCGCAGGGATATCACGTGCATACAAAATGACAAAAAAAAGTGCGTGGAGTCCCTCCGCGCGGAAGAAGTGAAACTTCGTAATGTGGAAATGAGTGCTTTCATACCCCCTCCATGGTTGCGTTAAGCGTTTAACGCAACTTTGTTGGAAGTCGCATCCGCTTAAACGCCCCCACAAATGTGTCACGTGACACATGCTCCCGCCCCCGCTCCCGCTCACATTTTTGCCGCGCGAGCGCCCCGTGCCACTTTCCATTTAAAGCTTTTTTTCTCGTAAACTACTGCAGCTACACCAAAACAAAAAATACGTGTGTATAGCTGAAACTATACAGAATCTAACTACGTAAAAACTAATTACGACAACTAGATATAAGTATTTCGAAAAAAATGTGAACTTGAGAATATATGTTGAATGTCAGTTTCTCCAATAAGAATAAAAGTTTTACCAATTAGAATTGTAATTGGTATCAATAAAACCTATTTATAATTAAACTAGACTATATAAGCTTCGTTTTAATACCCATATATCCTTACTTTGGCACTTTATTAGTAGCACAATCACCCAAAACAATCAACCCTCCTCGCATTCTATTCGATACCTACTGATTTGTCGTGTTTACGTAAAAAATTCGATAAGATTTCGTTTTATTTTACTGTTTTATATTGCGGAGACACTAATGATTACTTAATTGAAGTAATTTTCATATTACGAGCACTATTTTAACTATGTTTGCAATAATTTTTATAAAAACATTATCAAAATACGACGATCGCAATGGCGCCATTTTTACATTTCGATATTATCGTTTCAACAGACTTTGAACCTACGATGTTTTTAGATATTCTTAAAGCTTGATTAATGAGGTTTATTTTGATATATAACACTATATACATTGGGTTAAAATAAAATAATACTCACGTTTTAAATCCAGGGAACTTCACATCACAACATACACAGTGTTACACAGAATGAAACTTGACACCTGACTGACGTTTAAAACTTTTTTGACATTTAATTTTGTACGGCTGATATTCTCGTTGTTTTTGCCATAGACGCGGAATTTAATCTACACTAATAATATATATTTATATATAATATTATAAAGAGGAAAGATTTGTATTTTTGTATGTAATGAATAAACTCAAAAACTACTGGACCGATTTTGAAAATTCTTTCACCATTAGAAAGCTACATCTTTACTGAGTAACATAGGCTATATATTATCGCGCTAATAACTTAGGGGGATGAGCAATATTGCATTAAGTCCACATTTCTCAACTGTTTGACAACTGACAACTGTCATGACAAGCATTAGAATAAACCGGCTATTTTAAACCATTTGTCATCAAAGTAAGTAGCCTGGCGGTTCTATGACCGCACTGCCAAGCAAAAGGTTTCAAGTTCGTATCCGCAGTCAGTATGCACTTTTTGTGGTAATTTTTTAATGCTGTAAGTTTTCCAAAACAACGCGAGTTCGATCCCCAACCGGTGTTCACTTTTTGTAACTAGGTAATTTGTTTTATTTTAATGTTTTATGATTTTCAAATAATTACAAAATAGTTTTCGTTTTTTTTTAACCATTCAAACCAAATAGTGATTAAGGAACGAGTGGGTCATAAACAAAACGAAATTCAAGGCATGATCGTTGGCGATTTTAAAGTATACACATCCGTAGAGACTGTGATGGCTAATGACGGTAGTCCTGCACACCCCGTTGAATTTTTCAACTCCCTGGAGCTAACGGGCGTGCCGTTCCCACAAGAAGGAGCTTAAACTTGGCGTTTTAGTTCTGCTGATGCGAAACTTTGATGTACCCAGACTATGCAACGGCACCAGGCTTCGTAACACAAAGCTTGGCAGTAATATTATAAAAGCAACCATTATTACAGGAGTTGCTAAAGGAGAAGGCGTTTTAATTCGACTCGTGCCCATTATTCCAAATAACTTGCCATTCCAATTTTAATTAACAGGTAGTCATCATCATCATCATTTCAGCCCAAAAGACGTCCACCGCTGGACATAGGTCTCCCCCAAGTGTCACCACATTGACATTTTGGGGGGTTTTGCCATAATCGCCACGCTTGGCAGGCGAGGCGATCGCAGTACGGTTGTTTCAAAAGCACAGAGAACGCTGCTGCCCATTCTCTGACAAGTCTCTTAGTCGCCTCTTACGACACCCACGGGAAGATATGGGATGGTGCTATTCTTTACGTCCGACACCATTCAGAGCAACAGGTAGTAATTTCTCTTAAAATAAGCTTTTGCAATGACGATCAACAAATGTCAGGGCCATACCTAAAAAGTGGCAGGCATTATTTCGGGTACTCCATGCTTCTCAGACGGTCAATTATTTGTTGATTGTTCACGTGTTTCATAAAGCCAAAACTTGACATTTTTATTGTACATAAAACTGTATTGGAAAAAAAAATAGTGCCCAACAATGCGCCGCGCGCCGTATTGTTCACTTTGAAAAAAATATGTCCCGGCATTTAAGCCATATTATAGTGTCGCTTCAACGCCTTTTAATTTTGTTTAGGACCTCTGCCGCCAAGTATTAAACCACCCTAAAGCACGCCCTTTGTAGTTGTAGCGACCAACAAAAAGCAACTTTCTACAAAAAGTACTACAGCGCCATCTATGGCACAACGGAAGAACTAACATCAATTTCCTACATCTCACATGCAAAGTTTACATCGACTTAAAAGTATATAGAAAAACCCGACTACAACTGACGGGCAGTTGCCCGCCAGACATAACACCTGTCTGGCCGGAGGATCCTCCCTTTTCAACGGAGTATTGAGGAACTTTACTCCCTGTTCCTCATACCCCCTAAATAGTCATCACCCACATAATCACATTACGATCAGACCGTCAGTTCTCACACAGTCATAACAACAAAACATCACGCCTGTAGTTCCCGAAGGTGTACTTAATCGTTCATCCATATTTCGCCAGTTATGTTGAAGCTCTATGTAATAGGGGGCGAGCCCCATCAACCGGGCCCGACATTAAATCCAGACTTCGTGGCTGCTACTGAGAAATTCAGATTGATTAAATTGAGAGCAGCGGTGGCCCAGTGGTGGCAGCCCCGACTTACGAACAGTAAGCCGTGGATTCGAACCCAGCCGGCCGCTTTACTTTGAGTAATTTATTTCTCCACCGCTGCCCTCAAAAACTGTGAAGGAAAACATCGTGAGGAAACCGGCATGTCCTAGAACTAAAAAATCGAAGACATGTGACATCTACCAACCCGCACTGGGCCCGCGTGGTGGATTACAGCCCACACCCTCTCATAGAGAGGAGGCCTGTGTCCCAGCAGCGCGAACGAAGTCGCGGGTATCAGCTAGTACAGAAAATATAGAGGGTAAAACCATAGATACAGCACGACGTGGAACATTTGTAAGTGAGTTTTTTCGGAACTAATTCTACGAGGCAACAAATTGTGCCCGAGCAGTAACTCGCAAAAAATTTTAAGCCCTTTTAGATACATTAGTGCCGGAGCGGATAAGAATTTTCACTTCAAAAATACAACGCATTTTCTTTTTATTTAAAGTACAGTATGATGGAACAAAAACCGGCCAAGTGCGAGTCGGACTCGCGCACGAAGGGTTACGTACCATTTTTTATAAGAAACGAGCAAAAAAATCACTTTTTTGTATGGGAGCCCCCCTTTAATATTTCTTTTATTCTGTTTTTAGTATTTGTTGTTATAGCGGCAACAGAAATACATAATCTGTAGAAATTTCATCTGGCTAACTATCACGGTTCATGAGATACAGCCTGGTGACAGACGGACGGACGGACAGCGAAGTCTAAAAAAAACCGGCCAAGTGCGAGTCGGACTCGCGCATGAAAGGTTTTCCGTACCATTATTTATAAAAACCGGCCAAGTGCGAGTCGGACTCGCGCACGAAGGGTTCCGTACCATTATTTATAAAAATGAAAAAAAAAAAGCTTTTTTGTATGGGAGCCCCCCATAAATATTATTATTTTTCTGTTTTTATTATTTGTTGTTATAGCGTCAACAGAAATACATAATCTGTAGAAATTTCAACTGGCTAACTATCACGGTTCATGAGATACAGCCTGGTGACAGACGGACGGACCGACGGACGGACGGACGGACAGCCAAGTCTCAGTAATAGGGTCCCGTTTGACCCTTTGGGTACGGAACCCTAAAAACTAAGCTACACGTATCCTATTATTTCCTCAACCAGCCAGTTTACTCTGAACTATTATTGTTTCTTAAGCGTCTGCCAATTATTTGTTAGAAATGATTTTATTAGTCTTGTTAGTTAGTAAGACAATCTTGTTATATCTCCACTAATATGTGAAACGCTTGGTCTTTCAAAATTTGATCACGTGCATGTAGGAGATAATATTAATATAATAACGCTTCGTAGTTTAATAAAATATTATTGGTTTATTTTGAAGACTTGCAGATACTACGTAGGTGAGGTGACTGTGAAGGTCATAGTAAGCTATAATTTTATTCATCGTTTCAAAACTGGCATCAATAAAAAAGGGTAATGTCCTTACAATGTCATTTAAAATAGACCTATTATATAACCTTGATGATTCAAAAAGCACCGGACAAAGTGTTTACAAAGTAGCTTCTTATGTTATTTACGTTCAAGTTCAAGCATCCTCGATGTCCAAAAAAATGTCAACAATGACCTCCAAAGAAGCCCTCTTCAATAAACACAAAATTTACCTCCAGTATTTTAAAATCTTCTAAAATTATTTATTGTCTATGGTTTCAAATCAATACAACCAGTGTCCAAAAGCGTTTGTTTTGAAATTGGATCGCATGTCATCGATTTCCGCGCCCCCCTCCCGGGACCACACACCGTATAGTTCCGGGTACTTGCCCAGTTCGTATTACCCACAACGCATTTAGGGCTGGCATAGCGGTTTTGGTCCTATTTTTTTTGGGTTGAAAGACCAGCGTTACCACTTTATGTTGAGAATTCAGTTGAAAGCATGTTGCATGCATTAAGGTTCGGGAATGTTATGGATAATGCGACCCATCGCCAAATGATCCAATGATAATTACATTGCTGTGGATACATCGGTTTGATATAGTGAACTTTGGAATTACTCAGCAGAGGCAAATTCTTCACTAAACTTCTTTAAGATGTCTAAAACTGACAACCCTACAACGAATTGTACACATGGTGATCGATGCACTTAGAGAGCAACGAGTTTAGAAATGGGCAAGTGACAAAATGAGGAAGTGTTCCGTTTTAACCGATCCGATGTTTGAAATGCCCTCCAGGATATTAGTCGAACTGTGTACACTACCCGTAAAGTTTCTCTGGTATTAGTTTCTGTTTTAGATGAAACATTTTCGATGTGGTTGGGTGGCTGCTCACTACAGACTTCAGCATGGGAGCCGGCAGGATTATTTCTAGGGAGGTGCATCTTCAGTTCCATGAAAAAGATCCTTTTTTTGCACTCAAACTCTACAAGGGTAGGATATTAGTTTCCTTGTCAAGTCATGTAAAGAGTAACTTTCTCAATTCACAAAAAGCCTATCAATCGAAAAAATAATTAGATTCAAGAGCGAGCGCAGCAAGCTTGGAAATTTTAGCATTAGCACACACCTTTAATTTGAAAGGTTAAAAAGGTGGGTGGTTGTGGTAGGGTGGTTTTCTTTAGACCTTTATAGAAGTACGGCTTATTCTGTCCATTTATAAAGAAAAGCTTATGAACGCAAGTACGCAAAGGACACAAGATGGCCGAGACCGCTCGAATATTTTAGGATTCTCTTCTTGACAAGGTGATATGAAATTTGGGCAGCAACCTGTTTTTTTTCACACAGTAACTTAATAATTCCCGACACCCTGCACCCTGTTGCCCATGGACTTCAGTATACGAGTCTTCCCTCGACATATGTTTGAGATAATAACGTCGGTGCAATAAACACCGATATTTAAATGATTGTGTATTTTGCAGCTTAAGGTCCAAAGCTCTCGAATACGTGAATCCACATTAGCATCGAGAGTACCCTGCCGCATGTGGTTTCAATAATTCAAACAGCTTAAATTACCCATACAAAGGTGCAGAAACGTGGCTTAGTCTCAGAGAAAAGAGCTAAGATAAATAGAACGTATTATACGTGACATGACATACCAGAGCAGAGGTGTAAAACCGGCAGCAAATTCTTAGAAAATTCCCCCTTTGTTGCAGTCGGTGTAGCTACCTTCCGTCGCACGTAATAGAAAGCGCAAATAAAAAGAGTTCTTGTTGTATATTAAATCTTGTGGAAAGATAAAAATGAGTCTTGAATGTAGTATAAACAATTTAATGAACATTTGATAAGCTGACAATGTTCTTGTTGTAGTGACGTATGTTTGTTGAGTTGCTCGGGTTTGTTCTTCGATAATGAGCAATGACCCGGTTCATTAACTGCTGCTGTTTTATCGTTTGTATCATTTCTATGGTATGTCCTCGTGACTGGGTCACCGGTCGGACATTACTGGATCTCTATCAGATACTTGTACAAAGAAATGTCGTTACGGTTGAATGTTGGGCCACGGAATGTCACGAGTTTCCGTGCTGTGAAAAGTGCTATGTACCATTTGTTGTAAAAATGGTACATAGCACTTTTCACAGCACGGGTCACTTTTTTTCAATTAAAATATAGTATCGGAACATAGTAGATAGCAATAATGTACTCAATACGGCCTTTTAGATAGTGGCAGATGGAATCTGACATAACATCAAAAGCTGACATGGGAACCATTCAGAAAGTAGCAAAGCATTTGAGATAGTAACTCTGAGTAATGAAAGAAACAGGCAGGTGCTTTCTATTCAATTACAGCTCCCAGTATTTTCTATTTATTCGAACTATCCATCTTGTCTGAATTGTCAATGTGTTCTTCTGTAGCCTTCCGCTTAACAATAAGTACCGGAAATTGCGTCCCTAGTGAGTCCGGCGCCGACAGGTGGATGTATTAAGTAGAGATTCGTATCGAGCTGCACGACTCCCTTTTGCAAACCATTATTATTTATTATAGTTTTTTTTTTTTACAGCATATAATTGTTTAGTAGCTTCAAGTGCGCGTTGTTTCTTTATCCGCTCATTAGGGCGATTATTGCGATCCGAATCAGACTCGAGCTTCAGATTAGTTTTATTTGTATTTATTGGTTAGACATCTGCTCAATTAGACCCCAGAAAAGCCGTTCTCTGTGTCTGGTTAAATATCCATACTAATATTATAAATGCTAAAGTAATTCTGTTTGTTTGTTACCTTTGACGACTAAACGGCTGATCGGATCGTATTGCCTGGCAAAGATATCGATTACATCCCGGGGAAGGACATAGGTTACCTTTTTTTTATACATTCACATCAAAATTTCCACGCGAATGCAATCGCAGGCAAGCTAATTTTAATATATTTTTTCGTTGTTGTCACTGGGTTAGCAAAGAAAGTTCCCTCGTTTACATAAACACCCTTGACATTACTAAACATGGCACAAAACTACAAACATCTAGTTTCTGGGGTTACCGAGTTCAAGCGATACTCGCTACATGTAAAACCTTGTAAAACAAGAAAGTTTCATTATTTTAATAAGAAGAAAACGACCATGTTCTCAATTTCTCATTAGCAAGGAGGGCATCGCGAGTTCTTTTAAACAATCGGACCTTTAGGAATTCACGGAAAGACGATGCAAAGATAACAATGTAGAATAAAGTCGAGTTTAAACTCTTTGTTGTTTACTGCTAAGAACAGTCTGCTCTTACTGCAGAATTTATGGCAAGAGATGGGTAGACGGAGGGCAGTAACTTGTTTTTCAATTCACCGAAATTTTGTTGAGGTTGGATCAGACGAACCGCCGCAGTGGATTGGATAGTACGATAATAAAAGAAGAAATGCACCTGTTATGATTTCACCATTGGTTTTAATTGAGAGATAACAATATTCTAGTAGGTTTTACAGAGTCGATTGAAATGATATAATATGATTATAATATGGATGCGGATAAAACGTGCAAGGCAAGGACAAGTATTACAAAGTGTCAAGTAAAGACAGCTAATGTCAGTGATAGCTGTCACTGTCAGATGAAGGTAACGGAGCATAGATTATGCTAAACATACGTTACAATGAATGTTGTCAACATAACCATCCAAATTCCAACAACTTTTGCCAAATGTGGTGATTATTATCTTATAGCTGTTCGATGTAACTAAGGTTGATAAAGGTTAAATTATATTCAATTACCTTGTATTATTTCATATCGGGGTGACGAGGAAGACCAAGGAAATCATGGATGGGTTGTGTGAGTGATATTAAATAAAAAGAGTAGAGTAAATGATGGCGTGACGGTTGACAGAAGATAATGGAAGAAAAAAACGAATAAGGGCAGGAAGATGATGAAGTACAGTTGGTTTCACTTGGCATACCTCTGTTAAACCCGCGATGGTTTGTGCGGTATGTTTATGACATGAACATTTTTGAAGAATAAATGTAAAAAAAAGACCGGGCTGGTGTTCGAAAGAGATACCTTGGCCAACACAGGGCTAAGAAGGAACATGGACGGGTTTTAGTTAGTACAAGTCTGACACTCCCTTCCGCTCCGCCCAGAGCGGGGAGCGGGGGGTCATTTGATGATTACCTATCCGAAAAAAAAGGCCGAATGTTGAGTAAAAGTTACCTCTTATCGGGATTAAGCGTATTATTCCGATCTGATGCAGCAGCGCCCTTGTGGCGTTTGGTCCAGCCAATGCCCTAAACCCCAACTTTGGACTTATTGCGATTGAAGGGATGATGATGACAAAAATACAAGCTAGGGTAAATCCAAATTATCCAGTACCTAGACACCTAAGCTACTTTTGTGAGCAACGTTTTACGCATATTGCCTTTATGAGAGTGATTCAGAATTTTCCGTTTCACTCAGCAAGTGTTAATTTTCAGAGTGTTGGCGATAAAGCTTAATTTTCTAGTCTAGTGCTTTCAGGGCAATTTTGTACGTCGTTTGCTGATACCGCTCCTGGATTAGCACATTATATTTGTTAGTAGTTTTCACGCAACATTCACGAACACTTAAGTTGAATTTTGTCTGCTTAGGGAACGGGTTACGTAGAGTTACAATGATTGCAAAAGTTCTACCTGGAAATTTTGTTAAATAGTGTGTTAAATTCGCGAAAATCACGCAATTTCTTTTAATTTATTGTCCCTGTCTACTGTCAGCCATTTTACTTTCTGGAATACTATTATAATGTACAAATTATTATGTAACAGTGTACTCATTGTTGAGAAGCCTAATAATAAATAAATAAATACTCCAATGTTCATTTTCAGAAATTACATAAAGTCGTAGTGTAACAGAGGCAGTATCATAAAATCACCAACCCATATTAATTCGGGTTAAAACTTGCGATAATAAAGGAGAAAAGCCAGCGATATAACAAAGTGTCTCGTTAATGTAATATAGTAGAATATACGCCGTAGTTACTACTGTCGGTGTCACAAACTACACGTAATAAACATACACCGCAAACATTATGAGAGGTTCATATCGCGAGTTTAATTCGTATTAGGAGAGCGTTTACATTGGTTGCTAGAAAGTGGTCGAGTTGAAAATAGAATTTCGGCTTGAGCTGCAATACCGCCTAGAGTGCAATGATAAACTTTCCACACTTGCATCATAATGTCTTAGACTCTTGACTAAGACTTGGAAATAGTATGTTAGGTTGGGTACTTTCGCTGCCTATATGCCTCAATTGGAATTTTTAATTAGGCTAGTAATACATAGAGCCTTGCCGTCTATACTAGAAAGTACTACCTAACTATCTATTATATAATAGTAAGCCCCAAAAGTATAAGACAATGTGTAAGTTCAGGCTATTATTTCGTATCAAACTTAATTTAAGTAAATTTACTTATTTTTGATCAGGCAAGATCAAATTATCGGACAATTAAGGTAAGAATCAACTACAATCAATACAAAGTGGAAAACTCAAAGCATTTATTTCAAATGAATAAGTTACAGGCACGTTTAAATTGTCAAAGTAGATTTCAGTAATCATATAGTTACATAACTTATGTTATTATTTTCATCCTTGGTAAAAATTTGCGTCTCAACGTTACACCATGTAAGTATAAGTTTCAAGTGCGCGCTGACCTTAAAAGTAAACGCGCCCTAAAGGCTGATACGCGCCAGTTTACCAAGTTGCCGTTAAGGCGTTAAACGTTCGAATCTATCGTAACGATTTGGGAATACTTAAATAAATTACTACGCGTAGACATTGCTTTCTGAGAACATTGTAATTTGATGACGCTAACACGAGAAGATGCCATTAGAATGCTCAATTGTTTTGTCTTTACCTTGTACTCACATTCGATATTCAAATCTTTCTGTATTTATCGGAGTAAAGGTTTAGTCAAACGGGTAAGGACAAGTTGTGGATCGGCTGCAGACACTGGAATCTGACAGATACTTCAGCACCTTTATAATCTGTGGGAAACCGGTGTTCCGAGCTGCTTCACATTGATTTGCCCTTACCGATTTAGGCGAATCGTGTCATATACTCGTATTAATCATTTTGATACTCATGTGAGAACATTTACCATCATATTGTTAATTTTCGTAACACATTTCATCTGTAAAGTGTGTTATCTCCTTAACCATTGTCCTAAGACGTGATGAAAAGCTCATGTCCCAAAGAAATAAAAGCAATAATTTTATGGTCGCACGTACTGTGTGGTATGCGGGTCCATACAATACTTTACGAGGCATTTATTGAAAACAATGATGTCTGTCTACTATCCCTTTAACAACACTCGCGTGATGTGTGACGGGAATAAAAGGTTCCAGTTTTATAACGATTTTTAAGGTCCCTTCAGTTTCATTGACTTGACCTACCATGCCTTTAAAAGTATGCAAGCAGTAAGTTTGATGGCTGCAATAAACGGGGCTCCGATTAAAAAATACTAAAGTAAATGTATGGCTTGAATGCACACAAATAAAGACTAAACCTTTTTATTTTAGTTTATTGTGAATGTTTTATGGTTCGCGTCCCTTTTCCTCAATTATACATGCAGCTGGCTTCAAGTATTTCGAAGGTAGAATTAAATTGAGGTCATTTGTTTACAAGGAAAATGGAAATTTGTGACAATTTTGGAGGGTAACGAAGCCATAGGGCACGCCATGAGTAAAGCCAGCTGGCGTGATTCCCAAATTCTCGCTGTGTGAATAAAACAGAGATTATATTACAAAGTTTATCCATCACTTAAAAGTTAGCTGGTAACGTCGCGATAAAAGGAAGTTATTGTTCGATCAAGAAGAGGAAGATTTACTTCGACAGATGATTATAATCATATAATAAGGGAGAGGTTTATGCTGATCGGTTTCAAAGTTCACAATGTATGAGCTTATCATGAGTTACTCGTGGCTAGGTTCATAGGTCGTTGTATATCTAGGATCTGTAGTAGGTTGCAGATGGACTAGCCTCAGGTAACTGATCATAAAATCTTTAAGTTCTTTCTGAAAGTATGCATTGATTGTGGTTTGTGTTTACTCATCGAGTAAAAAGCCATTATTGAAACGCATTTTCAGATTATATTTGTAGCAATATCTTTAAGAAGCTTCCAAGTTCTAAGAGAAACCATTGTGTTTGATCGTGATAAGTTAGACTTGGTTTTCTTCGACCATTCGTTCCTTTTACTTTCTCTAACAATTTATATTTCAAACGTCTTTATTGGTTATCGGATTTAGTTCGTTATATCGAAGCTTTCTGAAATCTAAGTTTAATTTGCCACGTCCATTACCTACTTTATCATCCATCGTTCGCTTTGAAAACAAACAGTGAAAATCATGCCACTCGCTCATGGACGAGATTGTTGCCAATCGCTTTACCTTACTACAACATTGTAACGTTTAATTGCTTCATTTAAAAGACAACGGGCCTCTTTCCTGTATTCGTACACACCGCGAATAGAAAAACGTTACATCCTTAATCTAAGGCTTACAATGACGTCAGATAAAGGTATGTAGTGACAAAGTGACGGAGGACCGGCAGCCGTCAATTAGATGGCCATAAATCCGCATTTCAATAATCCTAATGCGACGCGCACGCCTGTCGAGGAAGCACTAAACCATGTCCAAAATGATTTGAATTTAGCGAGGAAACGTCAGCGGACTACGCGTTGGTGTTGCCATATTACGTGACAGTTTATAGTTTCTATATTCAAACATTTGAACTGACAAGAAAATAGCCAGTCCAAAATAGTTGGACAATCAATTATGAATGATGTTAGACATGCGAGCTTTCCTTAATGGGTTGGTATCTGCATTCATGAATCTGTAATGATATGCAGTGCGAATGGACTCATGAATGCTTTGGTGTGTTTACTATTTGGTACGTTTACAAATATTGCCTAGTGTTAACGAATGATTCAGCTTCTGGAATATTGAGTACATTTACATTGAATTAATCGTCGGCAAGAATCGATATGGCAAAAGTAATATAGAGGGTATCTTGTTTTGGGCATACGTTTGTGTTTGGCAATATTGTGTTTCGATACGACTGCAGCTATAAATGAGAGAGAATTTAAAAAATCGCCATCATTACTTACCTAACTTTTTCCGAACTATGTAATGGTTGGCTTCCAGTCTAACCAGATGTAGCTGAATACCAGTACATTACATTATCTGACCTCCACAACCCATTTACTGTATGAAACCATACTCCTTGGTAAGCCTGGATGTGAGAATTAAAAAAAAAGTAGTTTAATTTAGTCACATTGTTGACAACACCGACGTTGCGTAGACGATGTCCTCGGCAGTACATGCCTGGCATAGTAATGCAAACACTCCTAACTGTAATGATATGTTAACTCAACGATTAATGTGACACACTATCGCAGTGCCTCGTTTGTTTTGATTGAGAGCCCCTGTCATTTACTTCGATGTCTTGTTTAGGATTGTATTTAGCATTTCTAATTGTTGATTTAATAAACAATGAATGTTGGACGTTAACTGTCTATTTGATTGGGGGGTTGTTTGAGTATTTCGATACATTTGCAATAGTTCGGTTTTATTATTAGTTTGATTGTGGATTTTAGATATAGTCTTTAATATCTAGTTTCAAAGCGGGGTGTGTGTTTTTTCAAGCCAACAAAGATTTTTTTTAAAAAGATTAAGAGCGTTTATACCCTACGGCATTTCATACAAACTTTCAAGTCGTTATTTTCCGAAATTACTGAACAGATTTTAATGAAACTTCCTACGCATAAGCAGTGTATACATAGGTCTAAAAGTTACTAAAAAACATTTTCGAAATGTCTTTTAAAAATGAAGATAATTGGAAATTTCTGTATCTATAGATAATTAAAAATTGGTCTAATTTAGCTGTAACATGATTTTTCGAAAATGTTTTTAGTAACTTTTTAGACATATGTATACTGCTTATGCGTAGGAAGTTTAATTAAAATCTGTTCAGTCATTTCGGGAAATAACGACTTGAAAGTTTGTATGAAATGCCGTAGGGTATAAACACTCGTAAGCAAATGTACCAAAGGATCAGGTTTTTTTCCATGCCTTTAATATTGTGATTGAAAGTGCGTTCCGAAATTAAGATGCAGTAAGGAGTTGCATATTCGAATGCAAAGCAAGGTGCATTAGCTACATAGCATTCTAGACATTTACGAAAAAAAAACTTTGTTTGCCCAATATTCTATTTCTAGACTTAAAGTTCAGTATTTTTAGTACATTTCGTAGTAAATATTGACACAGACGTTCCTACTGTATGTAATGTATTAGTGTGTGTAACCGAGCGTGAAGTGTCAAGCAAGTAAGCTGGCCGTGACTTAGACACAATGTGACACTATGTTTACA
This sequence comes from Cerastis rubricosa, assembly GCA_949152445.1. Classification (NCBI taxonomy): domain Eukaryota; kingdom Metazoa; phylum Arthropoda; class Insecta; order Lepidoptera; family Noctuidae; genus Cerastis; species Cerastis rubricosa. The sequence continues at coordinate 15,763,440 of OX424539.1, forward strand.
CTTTTCATTTCACTTTACCAGTTATGTTATATACAGGGTGTAACGGAAAGGGTATATACATACTTAAGAGAGTGCTACAGACCATCAAACTGAACATGTCCATCGGACAAACATCATAATAGCGAAAAAATATCAGCTGCCCCATACATTTGGGTCGAGTATTGAAATTTTGTATGGGGCAGCAGATATTTTTTTCGCTATTAGGATGTTTGTCCGATGGAGAAACATGTTTAGTTTGATGGTCTGTAGCACACTTTTAAGTATGCATGATACCCATTCCGTTACACATTGTATAAGCACTCATCAGACTCCAATATACTGGACTTCTGCCGACTTTCGAGTTTTCAGAGCATTTTTAAAATCTATATTTCTTGGAAATCTTTTCGATAATGATGAGGAATGGAGTAAAGGAAGCTGTGGTGCCTCGTTGGTCGAGTGATCGCAAGCGCTACTGTTGCACGAGTTCCGGGGTTCGATTCGGGGTCGGGCAAACTGTTATTGGGTATTTTAATAAAGAATTTCTCAGTAACAGCCATGGAGTCCAGAATTGCGACCGTTTGATGGCAATAGACTTGCCGCCTATAACATGGGACCTAAATAAACATAAAAGGCGACATGTGGATGTTCTAATCGGTTCACTTCTACCTAGCCCTTTGGGTATAACAGTCGTAATATTATGTTATGTTTAAATCGGTAACACGTAATGTTAGTTGCTGCACAAACATCACTTTAACCGAACTAACACAGAGTCTAAGGCTGTGTCTCCAGTAGGCAAACTGTTAGCATCCGACAGAGTTTGCGGCGTATCGGTTTAGTGCGGTCCATATATTTGAAATGGAGTGTCCACAGTTTGCTAGTTTTAAGACTCAGACGACTAGACGACACTAGTAGACTAAGTCGTTTTAAGACTCAATCGGCTGCTAACAGTTTGCCTACTGGGGACACAGCCTAAGACGGACCCCACGCGGGCGCCCTCCACAAGCATCCACAGCCTATTCTTAGTCAGCTAAAAGTTAAAAGACACATAAATCATTGTCTTAAATTGCAGTGAACTTGTAACTTTGCAGCTGCAACGGTTACCAAATGATACGTAAGCAATAGTTCTGCTTATGTTTCGTCATGCACGAATGAGAATACATACACACACACACACACCATATACACGGTGGATGGGACGCCGACGTTAAAACGGTTGCCAAGTATTCATTACATCATTCTGAACCCCCCAGATAGAAATTCTTGATCGGTATTTAAAAAAAAAACAATCAGCTGCTGTTACATACATTATGAACGTGTAGTCATTGCAGTTTTGTAGGAAACAAGTGTTTTTAAGGTTCCGTACCTCGAAAAGAAAAAACTGAACCGTTATAGGATCACTTTGTTGTCCGTCCATCCGTCTGTCCGTCTGTCTGTCTGTCAAGACCCTTTTTCTCAGGAACGCGTGATGTTATCAAGCTGGAATTTATATCAAATACTCAGGTTTGTTCCTTGGAGCTGTGAAAAAATCTAACTTCTAAGCCAACGCAATCAAAAGATACAGCCGTTTATGCCGCAAATTTTCGACACTCGCAAGGGAATCAAAACCTACAGGGTTCTTCTGTGAACTCAGAATCTTGAAAGGAGATGGCTAAATGAAGTATGGACGACTGCCCCAGCAATGTCTAAACATGGAACCTTGCAATATGTAAAGCTAAATGCATTAAAATTAGTATTTCATATTGAAAAAACTTTCAGGAACTTTTCATATCCTTACAATCCTGAAAATATATTCGTGTAACTCCTACGTCAATAGATATAAAAACTGCAAACAAATGACATATTGCTATGAACTTTTACCTAGGCGTTTGGATATTTCTGTAATGATTTACGATATTTTTAACTATCGAGTAGCGACACACCCCGATTTCACATGGTGGTACTTGAGTATATATCTACAAAGAGGTAATTACGGGCTACACACAACTGCAACAACAACCTGCGCAAAAATCTTTCCCGCCCGCATGTATATTTATTACTGTATCCTACCTAGCAGTATTGTGTATCTATCTCAAATACAAAAATCTAGTCTGCAAATAATAATCCCTATTTTTAAATACGTTCATCATTTCAACCACTTATTTATATATTGTCTGTGGAAACTGTCTTTATTTCAACTCATTATGATGATGGATGGATGGATGATGATGATGATGATGTTGGAAAGGTGCGATGCGTAAAGGATCTGTATGGTGTCAGACGTAAAGAATAGCACCATCCCATATCGTCCCGTGTGTGTCTTAAGAAGCGACTAAGTGATTTGCCAGAGAATGGGCAGCAGCGTTCTCTGTGCTTTTGTAATAATCGTACTGCGATCGCCAACCCGCCTTCCAAGCGTGGCGATTAAGGCAAAACCCCACAAAATGTCAATGTGGCGACACTTGGGGGAGGCCTGTGTCCAGCAGTGGACTTCTTTTGGGCTGAAATGATGATGATGATGATATGCCATAACCTGTCAGTATGCCTAAACCAATCTACCTACTAGTGACAATCCCATAAAAATCTGTTTGTTGATACATGCGTAGGCAGACAGGCTGACAAACAGACGCACCAGGGGGACTTAGTTTAGTAAGTAGATATATAGTGATTGATAAATCCTGCCTCAACTACGTCATCTAGTTTAGGCACTGAGTAACCAAGGACATAAAAGATATTGAAATAAAACAATAAAAATACGATTTACTTATTTATTCGTTATTCTCTGATTCTTACAAGAACATTATCTAAAAATGAAGCCGGAGCTGATAATGTATTCTGGTGTCTCGCCCACCCCAGATACCAGATCACTGGCATAACATGACAGCAACAGCCCCGAGTTCTGTTCCCCACAATACAGCTGCAGTAATATGGCAGTATGTCATCTAAAGGATTATTTTGTCGCTAGGCTTTCATATAAACTATATACGTTCTTTGGCTGATATGCCTTGACCTTATTCGACCTCTTAAATGTTGAGGTCTTGATCCCCATAAATGAAGTATTCCTTCAAGATCCGGGCACACTTCGATGTTTATGGATCGCATGATGATTTTATTTCAAGTCCGTGTCGAGATTAGCGAGAGGTCAGTGGATAGGCGAGCACACACAATAAGTCCAATAAACAAGCGAGGATCAATGAAAATCCAAAATAAAAAAATAGCACAACGTACAAGAAAACGGCAGAGCGTTGCGGCGTCTGTTTTCTGTTGCTGTTGTATGACATGAGTTGACGACATGACATCTGACCATAGACAATACACTATAGCATAGAGATTTTTATGGAGAAGGGATTGAACTTCAAGTGTAACAGAATCATTAGAAGAATCGAATAGGTTGAAAGAAAAAATAAGAATTAGTTTTTATCGCCCACTATTCTGTTTATATTTTTCGACACAAAATAGGTAGTAAGACAAAACGAAGAAGCACAGTCCGAAGCTTTCATTTAACATTATTTCTTTGATTTTGATTAGAATAAAGTGGAATTGAGTAAAGTCGATTATGATTTTAAAAACAACCCCATTTTTCGAATCAAAACCCTCTGAAAACATAATAACAAGCAACTAAAGAACACCGAATTGAACGCCTTAGTTTCGGAAAATAAATCGTTTTGATACCTGTTGTCAAAAATCGATATTTAAGTAGTTTCATTTGACATTCTGGAAAAGTGATACGACCCCTCCCTAGCTTGCTGTAGTGTTATTTCCCCTTGACCTTGTCATGTTTCATCAAAAAAGCAATTAATATACTTTTTTATGTTTTACAGTTTACGAAAGTTCTAGGAAATTATTGAACACTAAACAATTCATGAATGATTTTTTAAATATTACGAGTTATTGTGAGATTCTTAGACATGCTTGGGGCAGTCATTTAGCCATCGCCTTTGGTACGAAGCAACGTCTTATAGCACAGATAAAGGAAAAATTGCGAAAACCGTAAAATTTTAGTTACATCATATAATAAAAATATTATTAATGATTTTTGTACGGAACCCTCGGTGCGCGTGTCCGACTCGCACTTGGCCGGTTTTTTTTTTTAAATAAATTTGTTTATTTTTGGCTTTCTTCAAAAGGCTGTAGGTACTGAATACGTGGTAACTTCCTCCCTGGATAAGCAGATGCCTTGCCATGGAGGCCGAATCTACTGAACTGTACTTGATCCACGTTCATACATATGCTGGCCTACCATGACGTCTTAAAGCAGTATTGTTTTACTCTTATTCCAGTGTGGGAAAGAGACGGAGCTATACTGGATGTCTAGTGCCATGTCTTTCGCACATTGGAAAAGACGTAAAACAACAATGTTTTAAGACGTCATGCTAGGCCACCTGGTCATACATGCAAGTAACCAATTGCAAAAAAATAAAAAACCTTCCGTTACGTTTTAAAGCATCTACTGCAAACGCTTCTCAAACAAATTCTTTCTAAATAAATAGCAAAAAGTCAGAAAAACCACTTTCAAATTAGATTAGGTCTTCGATAAAAATACTTGAACTAGATTTTCATTACGTAAATCTCTATTTAAATCGTTGGAAATTCTGAACTGTAATCGGTTGGAGTTGTACAGCATTTTATACGTGAATGAAATTGCATCTGAAATTGCTACTTTGGAATTATTTTAATTAAATAATTAATTAAATGTTTGCATTCCATATTAACAAGAAAATTAAACGTGAAATCAGAATCAATCATCAAGTGCTCAAGTTTCATGAAATGATGACGATCCATTCATACATATATATGTATGAACACACACACGCACATATATGTCTGGCTAAGCATCTATGTGCGTGTGTGGGTTCAGCATCTAAGTTCACATCTAATGCAAACCAATAAAAACACGACCACCGCACAAATGTGTTGTTCTTTTTTTAAAATCGGTTAACAACTTAAATCGCTCAAACATTGACCATCGTTATCCTATCAGATCTGCTCATACGGCTACTTAAAAAAAAAAACAAATAAAAACTCAACAGTCAACATCGATAAAATTACCCACACCTGTTTGGTTGCCAGTGACATTAGTACTGGAATCCTGAATGATGGTCAGGGTATAAAAAGTGTCCGGTGGAGTAATGCTGCTTGACGGCATAGCGAGGCGCCTCGCAGGAAATGCAGTCATAGGTACATTGACCGTGACTACCAAAGAGGTTTAATTCTACTTTTGCAGGATGAATAATGAGTTTGAAACCTTCTTTAGATGAGTAAAGAGGTTAGGTGTTTGTAGGTTAGTTTATGGGTGTATATTAAAAAAAAAAACAGTACCGGCGTTCTTTTGTTTGGTTGACATTGGCATTATTTTCTTAAGAATCAGCATTTTGTAAACAAATGAAAACGCATCAATAACATTTTAGAAATTTTAAATTTACTGTTTTGTTTTTCTAAAGAGGTAGTAGAACAACTTCCTAGAATGTAAGCCGTTATAAATTCAGTTTTCTGCACTAATAGAAAAAACATTTAATATAACCCGTTTACTCTGGTTGCTCGCAGTTCTTCAAACAGTTTATACAGCTGAGACTTTTCCAGTAGTAGGGAAATTGTCTATGAAGAAAAAACAGAACATTTTACTGGATTACGATTTCTTCCTGATGGTATTATTTGTTCCACTTATTTGGTATATTATGATAACACAGAATCGTGTTACAGAATTCCTATTATATACCATCGTACTATGATCACAATGGACTATTTAGCAAATACCTAGGAAGCGTACTAGCGTAAACTATCGCGAAATGGGCAGTTACTAGTTATGTTGAAAACTAATGCTGCAATTTCAAATAGGTACCGTATTTGTAATAAACTAGAATTTGCGGTACCCACTATGTATTCTGCTAAAAATATATTGCATCGTATTTGCGATAAGCTTAAAATATGACGTTTGATTTAAATAATTCGCCATTTTGTTTTTCAATTTGGGTAGTTGGGGCGATTACAAGGCAATTACGTGAATTACATCGATGTTGATGATGTGTTCGATACGTTGCTATTGTGGCACTGATGAAATAATATTTTAAAAACATGCTTTTAGGTCCATTTATTCACATCCGAATGCATTGGCCCAATACATAGAGAAATTAATGAATGGAAAATCTCTGAAAAGCAGGTTATTATAACATGAGTAGTCTGTATTGGCTATTTGGCTGGTGAAATGGTTCATTTCACATAAGCTGCTAACAGAAAATGGCTCTGGTATTTCGACATTTTCCGCTTTTTATTTAATTTTGTATCATTATCATCGACAGCCTATAATGTTCCCACTGCTGGGACACAGGCCTCCTCTCAATGAGAGGGAGTGGGCTTTAATGCAGTGGATGTCACATGTCTTCGAATTTTTAGTTCTAGACATGCCGGTTTCCTCACGATGTTTTCCTTCACCGTTTTGAGAGCAGCGGTGATGAAATAAATTACACAAAGTAATGCGCCTGCCTGGGTTGGAGCCGGGGCTGCCATCACTGGGCCAACTTAGCTTTCCCAATATATCCTCTCTCAATTTTGCCATCATCATGCCTAGCCTTTTCCCAAACTATCTTGGGGTCGGCTTCCAGTCTAACCGGATGCAGCTGAGTACCAGTATTTTACATGAAGCGACTGCCTATCTGACCTCCACAACCCAGTAACTGGGTAATACGATCACCCTTGGTAAGACTGGATGTCAGACTTTTTAGCTTCTGACTACTCGTAACGACTGTCAAAGATCTACAAATGACAGCCGGGACCAACGGCTTAACGTGCTTTCCGAGGCACGGAGGAAACTCGATATGTAATTCTGGTCACCCATCCACAGACCAACCTCGGCAAGCACGGCTTAACCTTAAAGATCGACCTGGGCGGCTGTTATTATTTAGCCACGAGCTCCTCTCTCAATTTTGTATCGGCAGATAAATATTGTGATGGGATGTTGTAGGTCAGCACGTATTGCAGAGCTGCTCATAGTGTATTAGAGCAGCCTGTACATGATGTCCCTAAGGTCCTAACTAAGGGTTTTTTTAATAAGGAATCAATTCAATGAATAGCAAATGTCCAACAGTGGAATGCCACACACAGAAAAGACCATTTTACAGAAAAATAAAATATAAAAAAATAAAAATAAAACAAGTTTTTAATCAAGCTGGATACGCTACGCCAGGCACTTGTTTCTCAAAACTAATTCCCATGAAATTAGGATTAAGAATTACAGATTTCCAACTTCCGCCAAAAAACAAAACGAGGAAGCATTTTTTGTCCGGACGAAAACAATAATAACGTCCACCATGTTCACCCACATTGTACGAGTGATCCCTTTTCTAGGAATCGTTAGTCACACATGTATGAGTATCCGATACAACTGGTAGCACCTCTAGCGTGCCCTGAATCTGTAATGAATTAGACGGTTTCTTGGGCTGTTCGATAATCTGTTATGGTAACTGCATATTACATACTTTTTATTCGTTTTATCGTGAGGATCTTTCAAATTGTTTGCACTATGCATTATGTTGATTCACCTATTACATACTTGAGCGAGCGATTTGACTGCTACAACTGCTATACCAGAGACATGTTTTTTTGTTTGTTAAATAGGTAGTCCATTGTTCACTTTGCATGCACAAGTGTGGACAGTGGACACACCCTCATTTATGAACATACTAGCTATCCCGCGCAACTTCGTCTGCGTCGCATTTTCCCCGTTTTCGCAACATTTTTCATTGCTGCTCCGCTCCTATTGGTCGTAGCGTGGTGATATATAGCCTATGTTACTTCAATACCTTGTTACTATAATACCTCCAAGAATATGTGTACAAAGTTTCATGATGATCGGTTGAGTAGTTTTCGCTTGAAAGCGTAACAAACAAACTTACATTCACATTTATAATATTAGTAAGGATTGAAATGGGAGCGAAGTATCTCTCTCTGATGTCTAACCAGTATCGAACTTGAATATTCCACAGCGTAATCAAACTAGGTGTTCCAAGTTCAAATAAACCCAGTATATTTATTCGATAGTTTCGAACTCATTGCTATAACATACGCCGAACTTTCTAGGATGAGAAAATTTAGCCAAGCACTACGCTACTGCCCCATTCAGGCCACTTTACATAAAAGCATTTGGCAAAGGTAATACCTATGAGTGGGATAGAGATGTTCCTCCCAAATCGCACTAGGAAACAAAATTGTATAAGTACTTTCTTTTTTTTTTAGTTGCCAGCAAACGAACTTTAGAATAAAAAGTTCTTTTACCACTAACAAGCTTGGAGTAACGCCACGAAAAAGAAAGTCAGGACTAGACAGAATCGTGTTTGTGTGCGGCGAAACTATGATTACTTTTATAAAATAATGTTCGCGGCTCGATAACCCGAGCTATAACGTTAGAGTTAACATCTATTAACGTTATTAGCTGGCCATTAGCCAGCAATATCAAGTGGTTATCGATCGGCGATTTCTTCACTGGCTATTACTAGATGATTACGATATACTACCGCTATTACCAGCGACTTAATGTCAATTTTGTGATAAATAGTCTACAAAACATCGTGGCGGGTTGTCTATAAATTAATAATTACCATAGATTAGTGTCCCAGGGCAGTCTTTTATTTATAAATGTGATAACGGCTATTTTACGATCGAGTCCGTGTTACACGTGTGTGATATGCAAATATTCTAAGATATTGACGTTTGATCTCGTGATGCTGAGATGAATGAACAACACATTCTTGTTAACGAACGATCGATCAAGAATGTATTGGAGTTATGCAATAAAAGATACATTGTTGTGGTTATTTTTTGTTTATAAATAACGGTCTGTAACAGTTAGCTTAACGCGTTATTAACGTATTATTTTGGTTTATTGGCACGCGTCGGTATCCGATTTCAACAACGTTCTAATTTTAAAATTGTGTTTTGCTTTTTCACGTGGGTTATGATGACAGAAATACATAGGCTGAGTGGAGAAGTGCTTTTGCTTTTGAAATGCGCTTAGAACTTTGCAGTTCAAAATAATATTCTTGGTTCATTTGACCAATTAATTATTACTATTAATTACAAATTGAAAGCGGTCTTTATGTTAGGAGCGTTCGAAAACAATTTAACTTGACTGTCCTACTGTAGGATAGATAATGTTCAATTTAGTTCGGAGAGATAAAAGCAGGAATTCTACGCTAAGAGCTCCATTCTATATCCCCTGAAGAGAATAACGCTACTAATAACAAAAATACAGCTTTTCTTTTATATCGAGCTGTAAGACGGTACTTAAATACGGATATACTTAAAGAACCTAACTACTTACTTAAATAGTCGTATTTGGGTTAGTCGTTATGTTCTATAAGTATTTCGGGGAAACAGAAATAATAAAAAGTCATTTCACGCCCTTTTTAATTTATAGCGCATTAAAGTTTTATCTGAGATTAAATTTATTATCACGCTGACTTTGATGTCGGTTCATCTTTCCATTTTATGCATACGACATTAAAAAAGAGTGTCAAGTGAGATTTGCATCCAGGAAGGGACAACACCCACATAAAAATTAGGTATATTTTGAAACTACTTTTTTTAGAACAATAAAAAAAAAGTAAACGAACGTTATGTTTAAGCCATGTTTGAATGCCATGTAACTAATGTGTATGCAGCTGGTGAATTGAGAGAGAGAGATGGTAAGGGAGAGGCCTTATCTTGGTGAATAAAAACATATTTTTTCTTTTTAGAGTAATTCAACAAGTCAATATTGAATTGACCGATAATTGCCAACATGCTTGGAATGTAGCAAGACTATAACAGTACAATTTTGGAGATGGCACCACGAATAGGTTCCAAGCAGTAACTCCTCCAGAGCTGAACTAGGAGAACACACCATGCATAATTTACTAATCAACCAATAACGTTCCCAATGTTGGGATATAGGTCTTATTGCTTTGAGAGGAAGACACCATCGAATGGATACTCTTTAATTATGCAAATTCAAAAGTTTATTGCTCAACACAGTACATAATAATACATTTCCAGATGTCAAGCGAATGCGCAGTCCACTGTGTTGTACCAATTCAGGCATGCAAAATTTATCATACACAATTTCATAAATTTAAATGAATACTTTAAACAATGACATAAATTTAATATATACCAATAAAGAAGTCGAACATGAGACCCGCAGCGTATAATTTTTTCAAAAAAATCTTTCTTCATACTAGAAATTTCTCCTATATCGTGTGGGTTTACAAGTATTTAAACCGACATACACAAACAGCCAGACCCGGAACAAGTATCTGCAGGCCTTACAAATATTTGTTCCGTGCGGGGATCGAACCCGCGACACGCAGCGCAGCATTCGATCGCTCAACCACTGCGCCAACCGTGCCGTCGGATAAATAAATAACGCACTTGGCCCTAATTCGTTGTCTATGAACTAATAACCTGTGTGTGTATGATTACTCTGAACGATCGATATCTTAAATACCACGGTTACGTTTTTAAGAAGTAGTAATAACACGATTAGGTCCAGTTAAAAAAAAAACTATGCATTCAAATTAATGGATAAATATATTCCCTCCTTCTTCATCCCTAAGTGTTGCGAAAAGTTAAAAAGTCCAGCAATAAGAACTGTTTTAGATTTTGCAATATCCGATAAAAAAACGATTTACACTATTGAGTTTTTTTTTAATCTGTACCCTTTTTTCAGGTTGCCAATATGGCGACGCCATTGCATCTACAGCTGCTGCTGGCAATGTTCGTGCCAGCGATAGCACGTGAGTATATTTTACATACGTACATAAACTCATGGCTTTTTTCCTTATATATTATACATAGGTAGAAAATAAGAAACTATAGTCATCTGCTGCGATGAATATTGTTTTTTCTTATTTAGGCTCCCACGAATTATTAAATGTGTGCGCAAAACTTATTTAAATACTAGCTTTTGCCCGCGGCTTCGCTCGCGTGTATATTTAGAATGTGACAATAACCATCTCGGAGGAGCTCGTGGCTAAATAATAACAGCCGCACGGTGGATCTTTAATATTGGCAATAATAACGATGTTTTTAATTTGTTAAAGCTAGCCCTAATCGTAGGATTTCTGGTGCAAGTGAGCCCTAATGTTGTTTTGGCAAATTATAATCTCAAGCAGACGTAATTAGTTCGCAATATTCCTTCAGTTTACTGAAGTTTTGCTTGAAATAGTTAGAGCGTTAATATAAAGTTAACCTCCATCAAAATTTAACAAAATAGATTTTAATAATTACATTAAAAGCAGACTAACTTCAATAACATACAGAAATATTGCTTGAATTCTAAACAATATTGGACCGCACCAGCCCCCGTTCCGCCGCTATTTCAACTTAGTCAGAGGAAATCTTAAAGTTAATTCCTTTTTATTATCATTGCGTGCTTAGAAAAGCCTAGCATGGCGTGAAAAGGAAGATGAATGGTGATGTACGAGGTGTAAAACGATAAGATTTTTTTTTTCTATTTTGGAATTGTAACAGGGCAGGACAAGCTCCCGGATACCGCAGGTAGCTACGCACACATCGACACCGGCTTATGGCGGCAAAAGGACAAAAAATGCTCAGAGATTACGGGTTCTGTCGATATTATTCACTATTTTTTTCTGTATCTAAGTTCCAAGTATCTGTCAAAGAGTCCTTGACATTTAGTGAAAACATTTTGATAAAAAAAAAAAACAATTATATTCTATAAGACATTAATTTATTTTTTCGACAAACAAAAATAGATGCAGTTTTGAATTTTCAAATAAATATATTTTTATTATTTCATACTAGAAACAGCAAATGCTACTTGTTATTTTTTTGTTCGTTCAAAACAAATTGTTTGAAATGAAAACATGTATAAAACTAGACTTGTTATTTGAACCTATTGAATTTTGTTCATAATCAAATACTTATGGTTGATTAGGTAGCTTTATTTGTGTTATGTACTGTTTACGCAAAACTCAGAACTTTCATAATAATCCAGTCGAGCCAGACAGCTTATATTTTACAAAAGGGTCACTAAGTCCATCCCGTATCGAAGGGAACCCAAAAAAGTTTGGAGTATGTTTGTGTGGGTGTGTGCCGAACAAATTTTACGCTTACTAGTCATTATATTGTCCAAGTATTTATGTGAAGTCATTAGTACCACCTACTCGTTTAGGATTTGTTATATTTTTTTCTATTTCCGTTCATTCCCGACGGCAGCCAGAACTAGTTTTGATTCGAAACGGCTCGTTCAGAAATTGGATTTGGTCACTAGCAGTTGATTAGACGTCCAACACCGAAGTGTTTGACGTTTTGCGTCAAGTTCAGAAATTGTTGACGTTTGTTTCTGAGAATACGTTGTTGTTCCCCTGCTCGTGTTTACATTGAATGCCTGTATATATTGTTTTTGCTAGGGGTTTAATCAGAAAAATCTAGCTATGAGCAATAATACCTAGGAACAGTTTACATATAATGCATGATTGTAATGAGTTGCTTAAAATTCAAAATTCCGGGACTAGTGTTTTCTGGCTTTAAATCTAGGTGGATGGTTGGAAGACAGCAATCGATGCTTGAAAAATTCCTAAGCTGTTAGATATTTTCTTCTTGCATAGGATCCAGTACGACTAAACCTACCAGTATTTTTTGAGGTCTTGGAACTAGCTGGCCGCTTTTAATGGGAAGCAAAATGAACTTAACAATAGTCCGGGTAAACCCAAACATACTGACAATAATTTAAATGCTTGCCGATACAAAATGTCAGTGTATTTGTCACTTATCTATATTGATATTAATGTTTATTACGAAAGCTTAAGTGTATTCCGCTTGCATGATAATGATTAAAAATGCAATATCATTAAACATTCCAGTCAATTTAACGACCGCACGATATGAAATGCAATGTGCATTAATAAGTTCGCTTATTATTTACGGACATGATTCGAACGCGATCTCTGATGCTTTTTCATTTAGTTGTATAGTTGCTTTCCTTTGCTGACAAGCTTGATTGTAATATGCATGTGTCACGGGATGATTGGAATTGGTTTTTTTCTTCTAAAAAAGGGTTTTTCCAATTACCTTACAACATATTAATACATCGTTTGAAGTTCTCAATTTGAAAAAGTATATAGCTTAGATTGAGCATTCAGATATTTCTAGTAATATGGGATGAACGTATGCACTGTATTTGTACCCTAACTAACATTGTCATTTTCACAAAATGCAGGTTTATTCAAGGAAAGCTTGCTGCGTCTCGTACTAACAAATGTAAATAGTTCCATACAAATGAGGTTTTGTTCGTTCCTGAAAAGATCTTCGCGGTTACAATACTAACAAGTGATTGGCAATTCTAGAGACCATAATATTTCGTGGTGATGGTTCTACGAACCGGTTTGAAATCGGAATGCATGTGAACATCACTAGTTGCGTTTCCCTATGGCGTTTGATGCATATATACCATTTGTCAATGATGTGGATTTGTCGAGTTTTGAAATGAGTTGCAACGGAATTTGCTTTTATGTAGGACGTATAGAAATAGCTATGAAAAGTCGGCTGCGGGTTATTACCAAAAGTACCTCGAGTTAAGTGCAAGTTTATGTTTTGTATAAATTAACATAAATAGGATCTAGGATGTAGTAAGTATATTCAAGACGAGAAACACTGTTTAAGTCTTGAGAAATCACTATCATTGTTTTTAAATTTTATTCAGTCTAATTCATGAGCTATAAATCTGTTTTTTTGCTAACGAAGCTATAATTATGTTAAAATGTGAGATGATAATCAATTAAAAATATAATAAAACTTGTGGCAGGAAGTAATCATGTTTATAGCTGACTGTTATTGTATAATAAAAAAAAAACCCATACAATCAAGTAAGCAGTTGATTTACAGGTGTAAAACATGAAAGCCTTCGCCGAGCTTTAAGAAGTTCTAAGTGGTGGTGAAAACCTTTCTAAGGTCTGTTTCGAAGTTTGAAGTTTTGTCCCAAATCTATACCAAAACCGTATAAAAGGTCTTACAAAACAAACTTCTCTATTAGGATAGTTTGTACATAAATAAATTCACAAGCACATGTTTACACCCTAAACAGTTAAATAACCATGAAATATCTATAACCACGAGCATTCAACACAAATTCACCTTCACAAAACGTCCATGCAGTATTTTTATTCACTCGGCAACGAGATGAAATTTTAAAAATTCTCCATAAAGTTACGGTCAATGACTGACGGGACTGAAATCACATAAATTGGTGCCCGACAACAAAGAGAAATAAAATGTAACATCTCAATTACTGAATGCATTTCAATATGAACTTATTGATGCATAACATAAGGTCGTAATTGGTATGTAGAGTTTATTATTATGAGCTTATTCCGCTGGAGTCGTATGCGTCATCCGAGATCGAAATGTGTGGGTAACAAGGTATCAAGGACGGTAAGATTTCTTTTTTTATTGTTATGGCCAGTCTTTTGGTATGCAAATAAAAAAAAAGATTCTAATTGTGTTCCTTTTTAACCCCCGACCAAAAAAGAGGGGTGTTATAAGTTTGACGTGTGTATCTGTGTATCTGTGTATCTGTGTATCTGTGTGTCTGTCTGTGGCATCGTAGCTCCTAAACGGATGAACCGATTTGGATAAAAGTGGTGTCGTTTGAAAGGTATTTTAATCGAGAGTGTTCTTAGCTATGTTTCATGAAAATCTGCTCAGCCGTTTGAAGATCATCACGTCTTTTCTAGTTGATGTAGGGATTTAAAAACTTTCACAGGTAGTCTATTTGAAATGTTGTCGCTTGTCACCATGGGTATTGCTGAGGGGGGGGGGTGCACCGCCCCCCCCCCCCCAATTTATATTTTGTTTAATTTATATCTTTCCTTGGTTTCGTTAACCAGGAGTAGGAAAGTCAAGGCTAGGCAAAAATAAAATAAGTTTAAAAAGCATGAAAAAAAATTAAATTAAAAATTTAAAAAACCCCCGACACAAAAAACCTCTAAAAAGCCAAAAATAAATTAATCCAAGCGTCGTAGCGTCGGGGGACCGCTAAGAAGACCGCTTAGTACAAGCACAGAGCAAAGCGGACCCCCGACGCTACGACGCTTGGATTAATTTATTTTTGGCTTTTTAGAGGTTTTTTGTGTCGGGGGTTTTTTAAATTTTTAATTTAATTTTGATCTTGAGAATTACTGATTACATTTATTTTTGTGTATTGATTTTATCAAGTTTTGATAAATGATGTGAAAAAGTGTTCGATTTTTGAAACTTCAGATTACAGACTTCTTGAGTAGTTTTCTTCCTACCAGTTTTGTAAGACATTATCTGTGCAGTCTTACTGCAGTTTAATCCGACCTTGTTACTTAGAACTTCTCCCAAACTTGTACGAAGCGCAATAAACTAATTTGATAGTATGACGGTAACGCATGTTACTTACTACCTTTGAAGCCGTCGAAGCTGCTTTCGAACGTAATTTGTCATACCGTAATGGCTGTGGTTCTCGTCATTACTTGAAATAACGTCATCATCTGCCAAGCCTTTTCCTCTTTCCGACCTCGCCGTCGAGGTCCGTCGCGACGTCCCGGTCCATGCCCTCCCCGACCCTCGCTCGAGCCAGCCCGCGATGCTGTGCCAGTAGTTTTAAATCAGCCCCTAAATAATGATATCATTCAGATCCAGCGTGCCCCCATGCAGTCCTCCCCCAGCGCTCCCTAAGCCGAGGCTCGTACCCCACAGGGGGTGCCCTTAGCGTGTAGTCGCTTAGTTTGTAAGTTTTTATGCCCTGGCTGGAGGCCTTACTCTTAAGGCACCCACAGGATAGTCCTGTTAAGCAGACGACAACCTCCTAGGTTGAACTGCGAGAAGCCATTCCAAAAAAAAAAAAAACAAGCCTTTTCCCAACTTTATTGGGGCCGGCTTCCAGTCTAACCGGAGGCAGCTGAATTCCAGTATTTTACGGTGGGCGACTGCCTATCTGACTTCCACAATCCAGTTAGTAATGGGCAATACGATATCCCTTGGTAAGACTGGTTGTCAGATTTTCGGGCCACTGACTATCTTTAACTGTCAAAGATCTACAAATGACAGCCGGGACTAACGGCTTATCGTGCTTTCCGAGGCACAGAGGAAACTCGGTAAGTAATAGGTGGTCACCCATATCCGGATCAACCTAGGCAAGTCGACCCCGAGCGTCTGATATCTTTTAGCCACGACCTCCTCTTTACTTGAAATAACCTGTAGTTTGTATATTGTTGGTATGTTTGTGCTTTTGTCACGCTCCATTTTATCTTTGACCAGTTTTCGATATCCTCTCCAGAAATTCCTCATGCTCTATTTCCTTCATTCACGACATAGATACAGTTTCGCTCTCAGAATTATTATTTTACAAAGTGAAATATCTGCTTTCTTCTAAAATATTGTGAGAAAAATATAATATTTTTAAATTCTGCTTGAAACTCATAGCTCCTTATGAAAGGATACTCCCACACATATTTCTGCTTGCGTTCTGAATTGCCGTGTTTAGATTTAAGGGGTATGAATATGAAGTCTAGAACACTGTTAAAATGACTGACATATTGCATATTTCAATAAATGTATTTTCTTTAAACACTCCTGGTTCTGCTCTGAGTACATAGGATAAAGGAACTATCCAAACTTACTTACGTTCACGAATCTATCTTCATCTGCCTAGCCTGTGTCCCAAATTTGAGTTCGGCTTCTATTCTAACCGGATGCAACTGAACACCAGTATTTTACATAGATTATTCAAAGGAAACCAAACCAATTTGTAAAAAATGTAAAAGTACAAATGGGCGATAATTCCCTTCATTACCGAGTGTCAGTTTATTAAACCCCATCTATTCTCCGCAACCCAGTTAGTACTGGGTAATACGATTCCCCTTCGAAAGACTGGTTGTCAGATGTTTTGTACACTTCACCAAGCCTGAATTCATCCACTGCTGGGTATAGACTTCCCTTTTCTTGTGCCAGTCACCACGGTCCTCTGCCAGCCTCATCCGGTTCTGAACACCTACTTTACAAAAATAATCTCATTTGTACAATTTACTTTGTTTTCCAGAACTCGAGATGAGGTTCACAAAATACCCCGAGTCGGTAATAGCTCCTTTCGGAGACAGAGTGACCTTCGAGTGCGAAGTAAACGTGCCGGGAGAGCGGTTCGTATGGAGGTGGAAGCCAGACAGGGACGGCGATACCTGGACCGAGGTGGAAGAGGGAGACGGCAAGAACATCATACCTGGACTGCCGGGCAGAAGCACGAAGATGGAGATAGAAGTTATGACGAATATGGAATCTACTTGGTATCAGGTATGTATATTTCAAAATTATCACTTATTAGATACTAGCTTTTAATCGCGACTTCGCTCCCTTTATGTACGCAAATTAACCTACGGGAACGTTTTAATGTAGCTCCCCGCTCGTGAAAAAAATGTCGGAATCGGATCAGTAGTTCCGAAGATTACCCCTACATACAAACAAACTTACCTATTTATAATATTAGTACAGATGAACTTAAAAATAGACAATATTAGAAGTCCTTCCACTGACCGTGCCATGATTCGGATCGTAAAGGTCATCTTAGGAGATCGTCGGGAGTGTCCATCCTCAAGTGTTGTCATCTGTAAATAATATAAACATGAGTGTCCATTGCAGAACGAAATATTTTTTTTCCTTCAAAAATCATTAAGTACTATGATCATTTTAGTTACGAAGAACCTATTCCTAGACAAAAGATCAGAGGATCTAACCAAAAATCAATCGCTTTCTAACCAAGCGTATTATCTCTTATGACTTTATCAGGATGGTCATAAGCTCTTCCTTAGCTGTTGTTAATCCAACACAATTCAGACAATCCATCATTGTTATCGCTTGAAGGTATCAGCCACATTTCTGGGCCTTCATGGTTTAATAGTAAGTAACTGTTTAGCCCGCGATTTTCGTCTTGTGAAATTATTATAAAAATACTACTTCCGTATTTGAATCGGGTTTTGTTAACAATTTCAAGGGTTAATTTTTTTTTTAACGGAACTCTCATCTTTTTGTCTGAATTTCGAAGTAGCCTAAGTTACTCCTTATAACATCCGCTATCTGCCAGTAAAAGTCCAATATAAAAGTGTAAATGCCCGTCATAATCGATCCAAGCCGTTTCGGAGATTAGCCGGAACAAACAGTCGGACAAAAATTAAAAAGTTCCGTATATACTTTCTTATTTATGCATTCAGTAAAAACCTATTATTTTGTAATTACAAACAGACATTTCAAGTTTAATTTATTTTTTTAGATTTGGACTGTTCGCATGCATCAATCGCAAAAAGTAAACAGATCCTATTAATTAAGTTCCCTACCCGGAACTCTAAATCTCGCCAAAACCTGTTCACATTAAAAGACAATATATCAAACAAGATTTCCAATCGTCCCCATGTGGTGGTGGTTACGGATGACTACGCCGAACCCCCATGGGTGTCGTAAGAGGTGACTAAGGATAAACCACGGGGAATAGTGAGTAGTGGGCCTGGTACACCTGTGGTGGATTATATAGCGATTAGTCCCATGATTATGGCAATTTACGAGTCATTGCTGTATTGGATGTCGATTCTTTAGAGGAGAGGCTAGCGGCGCTTAGCTCATTCAAATGAATTCCTCTGTTTTCTTGCTGCAAGTGGGGCTTAAAGATAATTAAAAATATGGGTTTTTTAACCACTAGGTACCTCTGCTTAACTCTTGGAGTAGACAAGCGTGATGTAATGTCTTGCTTTATTAAGACTTCTATGTTTATAGAAGTGGAAATTATATTGGGAAAAACTACGATAAATTAACAAATAGCACCGTACTCCATTTGCTATGTTCTACTTCGCAATTCTAAAACTCACTCTCTTACCGAACTAAAAAAGGAAGTTTCGAGTGAACCAACACCTTTTGATTAAAACTACGATTCGTACTACATCGACAGACAAACATTTCACACACACACAGTTATCGAGTCGAAAAATAGATTGAATATTGTTGTTGCACTTTTCCGTATGTTTTCAGAAGCTCATTCGGGGCATGTAGATATGTGACCAAAGCATTAAATATAGTAAGTCAGGCATTATTTACTGCCATGTAGCATGTCAATCGCGGCCGTTACCACTGGGTTAACACTGCTGTCACTCGATCTCTGCTCTCTCTGTACTTGTTACCAGGCTGATGGCAATAGCCTGGCTCCCTACTACATGGGAGTTAGAGCTTCTTCTACAATCGTGCCAAACTACATAATTATATTACTAAAGCTATAACTCTACTGGGCAAAGGTCTTCACTATATTTTTATTTCTACTGTCTGACTGGAACGAGTCCAAATCGTCACGTTGAAAAGGCCAACCAGCACCCATTCTGTGATGAACCTGGCTCATCATCCATTATGCATCCTGTAGATGTGGCCCTCCCAATCACACGTCAACCAAATGTTTTTAACGACCCGTTGAAATAATCCATTTTTACTTGGATACCGAAGTCTAAAGCTACGTTTAACGACTCGGGAGGCGGGTTGTGGGCACACTAACGAATTATTGTTCAACCCATATCTGGCTAGCTGGGTGCTTAACACTGAAAATGTTAATGATGCCATATTACTGTTTCTTGTTCCAGTGCGTGGTATGGTACGGCGCTATCAGCCTGACGTCAGTGCCTGCTCGTTTAACTGTGGCGAGGCTGATCAACTCACCCAGCAAGATCACGGCCGACGAGCGAGTCATCATCGCTCCGCTGCAGAACACTGTGATACTCCATTGTAAGGAGCCGACTTCAGAACCACCAGCGGTGCTCACGTGGTGGAAGGAAGGCCCTAAGGTGAGATTTCGATGGAGCGTATACATTGAAGCTGCTGTGCATGTCAGTATACGTGTGTTCGTACGTGTGCACTTGACATGGCGCTTATGTCGGAGGCTTTAGTTGGTAGGCTGCTTAAACGTTACTTAGCAAGTAACTTGGCTGAGCGTTGTTTTTGTCACTGTCACACATCTTTAAAACCATGTGATAAAGAAAGGAATAAGTGTAAGATAAAGCACCTGCTAAAAATGTTTATGGATCTCAGCTTAAGAGGGGACTCTAGTGGGCCTTTCTCCATACAAACGTATTCCGCTGTTTTCTTCGTGGATAATGCATCGAGAGCAATGATTTTTTTTTACAAAAAATCGAGGTCTTATTAATACATGCCCCTATCATTACCTTTTTTACAAAACATATCACTAAAAGAATTATGACAATCCTAAAACCCGACAAAAAGCCCGTTTTTACCGCCATGTTCACACGACTATCAGGCAAATTATATAAGTTTTTAACAAAAAAGAAAATAATAGAAGCATAGATATACTTTTCCTCTAAATGATATAAGATTTATTTAGATCAGTTTAGTTTTGAAGAAGAAAACTGCGGAATACAAAACGTCTTTTGGTCAAGATTTTTGTAGGTAAAATCTGCCTAAGCTGCAGTTGTCCCTTTCGAACTTTATGGGGGCTTGGTCGGGCGCAGAGCGACGGCAATAGTTTCTTCAAATAACTATTCTTCAAATTCCTCGGGACTAGAATCCCCTCTTATATTTCGATATTTCGTCTAAAGTAATGCTTGTTTAGTTTGACTGAACTTTGTAGGTTAAAGTGTAGGTGGGTAATTATAGTATTATACCTCTGACTACAGAATACGTGAACTTTGCTATACCTTATTATTATTATATGCAACACAGATGGATTTGTAATGCAAAACAAAGCCGGCCATATTCTAAAAAAGGATTTTGAAGATTAATCGTGTGATTACCGCATTCGGTAGCTGAATTCGTAATTATTTGGCAGCGTGATATCATCAATGTACCTATATGTATTTAAATCTACGTGACAAAAAACCTGGATAGCCTTTTGAAGTCTAGACAACACTAAAACACTATAAACCTATTTCGTTACGGACATAAACATCTGATATGATACAGAACAAAAGCTTATATTTCAAAAGAAATCCGATAGCAAAGAAGGCTCTTACGCTGGTTTGTGCATAGTTGGTTAACAAAGTTTAAGCTTAGCCTGTATCTCACAGAATCAAAGCATGTTTCTGTATACTTGTGGTCGCTTTGAACGCTGAACCGATATGCGAATATTTTTAACGAAGTTCACTTTATATCCTCTTTTAAGGGGTTTTTTGGAAGCATAAGCAGCATAAGTCTATTTTTGGGGAACATTACTACTTTAATGAGGATTTTTTTTTACGGTTTTCTTTGCAATTTAAGGGTTTGTGTCAGTCTGTATACTTGGACACTGCCCTTTGTCTTCTTAAATCGTAGTGAGACAACTGTGCTGTGTTCGCTTCATATTGATTCGCGACTGTAACAAATTTGGCATTACAGAGTTATAATCAGAGGTCGGAGTTAGGTAGAGTTATTTGTGTACTTACACTGATTTCATACAGCGAAAGAATAAAGTGAATATGCCTCAAATCCCGAGATTAATTTTAAAGAGCAGAAAAATCCCGTGTTAAATAAAAAAGTTACTTATTTGTACACAATTTAAACCATCCGACATCGGATGTCCAAAGTTGCAAAATTCCAATGTGCACACGCAAGGGAAGATCCATATTAATCAACATTTCGATGCAAGTACAAAAATAACTCTCCCTAATTCCGACCTTTGGTTATAATCATTAAAATCATCAATACAGCCTCTAAGTTAATTTAATCCAATTTAATGACTTTTTCATGTCATAGTCATTGAATGGGATTGAGTAAACTTCGAGACCTTCACCCTTAAACTGTTGAAACCAATTTTTTTGATCCTGACAACCTTGTGCTTTCCATGTGGTGCTTTTGATACCTACTGTCATTTGTAAATCTTTGACAGTAGTGTCGGGTCAAAAGCCCGAAAGTCTGACAACCAGTCTTACCAAGTGGTGTCGTAATACCCAGTAACGGCTGTGGAGGTCATAATCAGTATTTCCATGTTAAATACAGGTATTCAGCAGCTGCATCCGGTTAGACTGGAACTACGTTGAAGTCTTCCTAAAATATGTAGTAGGCAAAAAGGATAGGGACAAAAAACCTAGTGACCATCTTGGTCACTAGGTTTTTGGATTATTATGGATCTATTCTGACAAATACTAAGAAGGGCAAAGCTTCTATTCGATAGTGCATAGTTTCTAGGCAGTTTTCAGCATGCAAGCTAAATAGTATTAATTATTATTCTTTAAGAGCGTTTACGCCTAACCCGCTTTTCATACAAAAATTCAAGTCCTTGTTTTCCGAAATAAAAGCAAGATAGTTACTATAAAACATTTTCGTAATGTGTTTAAATAAAAAAATGTAATTGGAAATTTCTGTTTCTGTAGATAATTTATAATCGATCTTATTTAGCTGTAACACTATTTCTCGAAAATATTTTTAACTTAGTAACTTTTTAGACCTATATAGCTTGCTTATGCGTTGGAATCGATCGAGTCTATAAGGTCGATTCTAGCAAGCTAATAGATTTGATAAACTCGTCGACGCAAGATATGCGTTGTTGGAAAACACTCCTGAAACTCTCCGGCAAACATATACACACTGAACGTGTCAAATATTATCTTTAGATTATTTTATAGGAACTTTGTTGTTTTCCGGTAAAGAAAAGTTTCATACGCTTCTGTCTACTTAGGTATTCTTTGTGTTTAAATACATTAAGCCGACATAAAATAATCGGCTTATATTGTTCCTACTGGTGGGATTGAAGCTTCCTCCCTGTGAGTGGAAGCGGGACGTCAACGCGCCATTGGTAGTCGGCGTTGACATACACAGCAGCCTATCTGCAGCCTTCTCGGTTAACATAGCGTAATTATAATGATTTAGTTCTCTTCAAAATGGTTGAGTTGAATGATGGCTGATCCATGCGTCATGTTCGTGAACGGGCGCTGGCAGTTGTGCCTGGTCATCTCTTAGTTACCACGGCTTTTTCGAACTATTTATTTAATTGTTGAAATGTCTTTTTTTTCTTTTTAACGGGGGACACTTTTAACGCGCACGTCTTGCTACATCCTTCTCACATAATGTACCATCTCAACATGAATGATGTAACCAAGGTTTTAGTAACAAGCTACTAATTTAAAAGAGTGTCCATTCTTCTCCATAGAGATCTACGCTGTGGAATGGGCAACTACAGTACTTTCACAGTTATTATGATTTGTGACTGGGATTGTAGCTTCATTTTAATTGTTGTTAGACTATTCAAAATTGCCTGTAACTGGCCTACTTGAAATAATTGATTTTGATTTTGATTAGAGAAATATAGAATCCCACGGTCCGCAACTGGTTAATGGGATTCTATTATCACACTTTCCATTACTTGTTTTGACAAAATAATACACTTGGATCATCATTAGCCTAGCCTTTTCCCAACTACGTTCGGGTCGCCTTCCAGTCTAACCGGATACTGCTGAATACCAGTATTTTACTAGCGACTAACGACTGCCTATCTGACCTCCACAACCCAGTTAGCACTGGATAATACGATTTCCTTTGGTAAGACTGGTAATCAGACATTTGGGCCACTTGCACTGACTACCTGTAACACCTGTCTAACATCAACAAATGACATGCAGGACCAACAGCTTAACGTACTTTCCGAGGCACGGAGGACGGTCGGTACGTAATGGGTGGTCACCCCTCCAGTGACCAGCCTAGGCAAGCACGGCTTAACCTAAAGATCGATCCAAGCGGCTGTTATTATTAAGCCACGAGCTTCTCAAAATAATACACATGAATGTGGATCACAAATCTTATACTTTCGTAGCCAGATCCTTGACTGTCATAACCAGATCTTTGACATTTGTAACCAGACATTTTATTCCAGGGCAAGAGGACGCAACTAGAAACTCCACACGGCGTGCTAGTGATACGTAACGCTACGACAGAAGACAGTGGCACATACAGTTGCAGAGCTACCAATGAGCTCAGTGGTGAGGCTCTGGAAATAGCACAGAAGACGCACTTGAAGGTCCAGCGGGAAGGGATTAGGGAAGTCAGGTTAGTACTGTAAACAGATCATGTTTATGCCGATAATGTGGCATTTCGAGTTTTAAATCCCTTTTGGCAGGTTTAAAATTGGCCACTGTTTTGCCTGGTGGGAAGTGAAAAGTTGGTCGATGATGGTGCACGCTTGCTTAAAAGAATTACTTTTATGTACAGTACACAGTACAGCACAGTAGTTACAGTACAGTCTATTAGGATACTAGAAGGGAGGGGGAGGGTTAAAATGATTTACTGAATAAGTGGTAACCGTTTTATAGTCGGTGTCACTTCCACGTTGTATATCATCATCAGCCTATAATGTTCCCACTGCTGGGACATAGACCTTCTCTGAGTTAGTGGGCTGTAATCCACCACGCGGGCCCAGGGCGGGTTCGTAGATGTCACATACCTTGTATATGTCGCAGAATATTGTCAAAGCCGTGATATTACAATTTCACTAGTAAATCTAGGTATATTATGAGTGAAGTTGGCAGTGGAAGACGTCGAGCATTCTGATGGGTCAATAAATTGCTAACGGACCAATCAGAGACGGCCTCATAATCCAACGACTAGTGAAATTGTCAAAATATCATTGCCTAACAATATCCCTATAGTGTCCCCGTGACATTACAATGTCATTAAAACTAAGCCGATAAATTGTAAGGAATGAAGTCGATTGACAATCTACCGTTTAATTATAATATCACTAGTGAAACTGTAATATCACGGCTTTGACAATATACCTGCGACATATATACAAAAAATACTGAAAGGTGCTACTCCTAAGTTTTGTGCCAAATGGATCGGCATTTGATTGTACAAAAATTTTGCTTGGTAGAACATCATGGCGTCCTTGTCAGTAACAATGACTTGTCGCGTGACAGCTTCTTTGTAAAACAGAATGTGATAAAATGCCCGTGTAGCACCGGGTAGCACCATCTTGAGTTTCAAGTGGCTGAGACCACAAGTCCTTTAGTAGGATTCAAGTTGTACTGAAAACCAACCAAACCGCAAAATGTCGAGACTAGTCCGATCGCATGTACAGATAGTTGGGATTCGGAAACTTTGTCTTCCGTGTAGTGTGAATTTGGACTTTGGATGTTCGTGAAATATAGGTATTATAAAGTAACCTGGTTAATTTTATTATATTCGTTTATTCATTTAAACACTCTTTTACATTTTAATATATTTTTACAAAATTATATTTTAAAAAAGAAACGCTAAAAAATATTTAAAAAAAATAGTAGCCCACCGGCATCGGGAACAGAGCGGACCCTGTTCCCCATGCCGGTGGGCTACTATTTTTGAAGCACTGCTTTCTGAATCAAGCCCTTGATCCAGCTGCCAAGCTTTAAATTTTAAAGTTTCTGGTTAAGTTTTATTATTAGGTTTGTAAGTTTACTGAACTTTTTTTGATAAACTTACCTTCTCACGTACTGAAAGTATTTGTTTGTCCAATAAATATTTATTGATCACTAGCTATTGCGCGCGGCTTCGCTCTCATTTATTTAGAATTTGATTTTGATAACTCCCTCGGACACGTGGCGCCAGCTCTTAGCATAAGAACGTTACTGTTGTTTTCCTCGGGAACAGTACTTATTTCGGGATGAAAGATACCATATGCCCGTTTCTGTACAACCCTGACAACGTACCTATGCAAAATTTTCAGGATTATCGGTTCAGCGGTTTAGGCGTGAAAAGGTAACAAACAAACAAACAAACAAACTTACTTTCGCATTTGTAATATTAGTTAGGATTAAGATTTAAGAAAAACTCTGCATAGAAGAGACATGTCCCACTCCGAACGCCTTCAAAATTGTGCTGTAACATATAATTTGCGCAATTTCATAAATCTGAACTTTTTTCTATTACATTCCTGTCCCCTAAGTTATGATGTTTTGTTACATGTTCAATGGGTTCGCACAATTCTTTGTTGGTCATTCCATCGAAAATACCGAATACCTAATAATTTTCAGATTCCTCGAATCAGAAGACTACGTAGGAGTAATAGACGATGAAGAGGTACTGACAATGCCAGTGAAACCCAACGGGGTGCTCCGTCTATGGTGTGGAGCCGTCAGCACTCCTCCTCCGAAGTTATCCTGGAGTTTGGTAGGAGAGGGAGAGTTGAAGTCGTACGCTAACGAGCACATGCTGATGGTGTCGCCTTTTACTCCGGCTAATGAGGTTAGTTATTACTTACAGTGATATGCTTATATGATGTGATAGCCTAATGGTGTGATCGTCGGTAATAGAATACAAACTGTGTACAAGTAGGTAGAAAAATACAAGCTGTGTACAAGTAGGTAGAAAAATACAAGCTGTGTACAAGTAGGTAGAAAAATACAAGCTGTGTACAAGTAGGTCGAAAAATACAAGCTGTGTACAAGTAGGTCGAAAAATACAAGCTGTGTGTGTACGGCGACCAATCAAGCTATTTAGAATAAAATCAGTTAATGCTGATCTCTTACAGGGAAATCTGTACAAAACAACGCAATGTTATACTGGAAGTGTTTAGTTTGATGTGTCCTCGTGTGTGTGTACACACACAAGTAAGTAAGTAGTTACCCCCCTGGCGTACTCGGCTGGACTGTAGAGGGGTTAGCACATACTGACGCTGTACAAGCTGTATCAAAAACAAGTGTGGTGTTTTTAATGCTATTCAGTAAACTAGAGAGCCCACCTCTCTTTGTTCCCTCTACCAGTTACTAACTGCTTTCTCCGCACAAACTTTCTTTCATGTCATTTTATGAACTGGACCTCAGCTCATAAAGGCAGCGTTTTTTACAAATAATACAGAGTCTTTAAGATTGCTCTTTTAACGTTTTGTGAAAAAGATTTCCCATCTCAAAGATTATAAAATGTGAAAGCGTTTTATTTATAATATTGTGCTTAATATTTTTTGTGTTTACGTCGCATTGTGTTTTGAGCCTTTGGGAGAGTAAAAAAGAGTTTTGAAATTATTTTCAGTAGTGCCATCTTCATAGAATGTAAATAAATGTTGTTCATGGGTAAAAAGCAGCTTTTCGTTTGGAGATCTGTAAGATGACCTAAGGCTTTAACTTTTTGGTTCAATAGGATTGGTATATTTAAGATTTTCTTTATGTACGGTGGATCTACGTACGTTAATATTTTAGGTGTAATATACAGACTCGAAAACGCTTACCATGTACTCGGTACATGTTCTGAACCCTATAGACAAAAATTTCCATCGAAATTTGAAAAAAAAATTGCTGTTTCCTACAAAATTGCAATACCTTTGTCGGGCAAAGTAAAGCAAACAGCAGATTTAAACAATAATCGGTAGAAAAAATTCAATGCGGGGGGGGGAGGAAGGGTTTGGAGTGATGTACCTACTGAGTATGTGGTAAGCGTTTTCGATTACACAGAAAGAAGACACGTTACGCAGGACCTGCATAAATTAACGGCATGGAATGGTGAATGATCATCATCTTCCTACCTTTGTCCCATGTTACTTTGACTCGGCGCGACACGTTTTTTTCTTCCAATCCCCTCTGCCATCCGTCTCGCAATAATTTACTCCTTTTTTTCATATCATGCCTCACACAATCCATCCATCGTTTCCTTGGTCTTCCTCTCCCTTTCCATCCGTCAACATTTATACTCATCACTTTTTTAGTTTTAATTTTATTTATTTTTAATGATGATGACTTAAATATCTTTTCTTTTCATAATTTTTGTTTATTGTTGTGTGCACTTGTGCCAAATAAACTTATTTTCGTTCCTTTATGGTCTCGTTTTCTAGGGCGTATACTCGTGCTCGGCCAACGGGATCCGTCGCTCGTGGAAGGTGATAGCCCTGCAGCCACCTCACTGGGACGGCAACGTGTCCGTGTCCACCCCTAATGAGGGCGGCACGGCGCACGCCACCTGTGGGACTAGCTACGGAACACCAGCTCCCAGGGTCTACTGGGTGCTTAATGCTGAGGTGCTGAAGAGTGAGAAGGGGATTAGGGCTAACAGTGAGTACTGAACGATCTTGTACGATTATTTAAGAAAAAAAAGGTCAGTAGCCTAGCATGACGTCTTAAAGCAGTATTGTTTTAATATTATCAAAGAGTTGGCGCTGACGTCCTCTCTAGCTCCGTCTCTTCCCCTCGCTTGAGTTAAATTTAAACAATACTGCTTTAAGACGTCATGGTACACCCTCAGGTTTCGGTACTATAAGCTTAAATTACACACTTTATCCCTCTTTATGGTTAGTTTGTCTAACAGGAAAGTGCTCGCGTACCCTAAATTTCCGCACCCCTTTTACAAAGAAGATGATTGGGACAAGGGGTTAGATGATGTAGGGAACTGAACTATTCAGACGAGTTATTTCGTTATGAGAGTTAATTCTTTTAATATTTTTGTAGATACAAAAAGTGTACTTAAAAAATTATAAGTAAAAAAACCTTTTTAAAAAAAGCTTTTATTTAAATGCTCTAAAAAGAAGAAAAATAAAATTTTCTTTTAATTTTTTAACTTTCAACTTTTGACCTCATTATACACAATTTATATGATCATAAAAGCTTGTCGCGAGGTTTGCGTAAATACCTATACCAGGCCCCTCAGAAAGTATTGCGAAAAAAAGTTTTTATATATGGGAGACTGGCCAGTTATTATGTTTTTCGAAAATATGATTATTTATAAGTAAAAATAAGTAAGTTCCAATTTCAAAATTTCCCTCCACATTTTTTGCGAGTTAATTCAAAGTATTGTGTCTCACTGAAATATGGATCTGCGCCGGGAACATTTTAGAGCTATGATTTTATACGATTTCAAGTGTCGCCTGAAACCGGATGAATCGTACGATAGACTTCAAATGGCATTCATGGATGAAGGCCCTTCCAAGGCAACCGTGTATCGTTGGTATAACGAATTCAAGCGCGGTCGACCAACTTTGGGGGATGACGAAAGAAGCGGTCGCCCTTTGACGGCTGTTACCGAAGAAAACGTGCTAGCAGTGAAAAATTTAATCCAAGACAATAGGCGAATTACATATCAGGAGATTCAACACATATTGAAGATTGGATCGGGAAGCGTTCACGAGATTCTACACAGCCATCTTCGCGTGAGGAGGATAGTATCACGCTGGGTGCCGCACAACCTCACCGATGCTCAGAAGCAGGCCCGGGTGGAATGGTGCCGTGATATGCTTAACAAATTTGAAGCAGGCTCGTCTCGGCGTGTTTACGACATCGTTACAGGTGATGAGTCCTGGATTTATCAATACGACCCAGAAACCAAGCGCCAGTCGACTGTTTGGGTGTTTCAAAATGAGCCAACGCCTACCAAAGTGAAGCGATCTAGAAGCGGGGGTAAGATTTTGATCGCTAGCTTTTTTAATTTGACTGGCCACTTGGTATCAATTCCCTTACGGGATCAAAGAAGCATTAATGCCGAATGGTATACTTCCAAATGTTTGCCAGAAGTTTTCTCTGTTATAAGCAACAAGCGACCAAACACAGGGCTCCGCGGGCTACTGCTCCACCACGACAATGCACCTGCGCACACCGCACTCAAAACGAGGGACTTCCTGGACAGCACGCCAGTCAAACTCCTGGGTCACCCTCCTTACAGCCCTGATCTAGCACCGTGTGACTTCTTTTTATTCCCAAAAATAAAAAATCAGCTCAAAGGGATACAATTTTCGTCGCCGGAAGATGCGCTGGCTGGGTTCGAGCAGGCTGTAAACGAGGTGTCTGCGGCGGACTGGAAAAAGTGTTTTGAAAACTGGTTTAGGCGCATGAATCTTTGTATAGAGGCTGGTGGAAAGTACTTTGAAAAGATTTAATAAAAATATATGTACGTATAGAACAATTTTTTTTAGTTTCGCAAAACTTTCTGAGTGTCCCACGTAAGTATTTAAATAAACTGAAATTTAAAAAAACTTAATCTTGGCAGCTTAAGTTACTCAATTAAAGAGGTACTAGTTTAATTATACAAGTAAACCTCGCGACAAGCTTTTATGATCATATAAATTGTGTATAATGAGGTCAAAAGTTAAAAGTTAAAAAATTAAAAGAAAATTTTATTTTTCTTCTTTTTAGAGCATTTAAATAAAAGCTTTTTTTAAAAAGGTTTTTTTACTTATAATTTTATTTTAACATTTTTAGTTTTGCCGTAATCGTTTCTGAACACATTATTATCTCAATCTCAACACTTTTTTTCATATCCATGCTATTAACCGTTGAGGAGTTCCATCGTGAGGAGACGATCCTGGCTGAAGGATGCGTGCATGATACAAATCGTGATTATCCATCAAATATGAACACGTATGCAAAGTTTCGTGTCCACGCTATTAACCTTTGAGGAGTTCCCCCGTGAGAAGACGATCCTCAGTGCAGGTTTAGTTCATGATACAAATCAAGATTATCCATCAAATATGAACTCGTATGCAAAGTTTCGTGTCCACGCTATTAGCCGTTGAGGAGTTCCCTCGTGAGAAAACGATCCTGGCTGTAGGTTGAGTTCAGGATACACATCGTGATTATGCATTAAATACGAACTCGTATGCAAAGATTCGTGTCCACACCATTAGCCGTTGAGGAGTTCCCTCGTGAGAAAACGATCCTGGCTGTAGGTTGAGTTCAGGATACAAATCATGACTATCCATCAAATATAAACCCGTATGCAAAGGTTCGTGTCCACGCTATTAACCGTTGAGGAGTTCCCTCGTGAGAAGACGATCCTTACTGCAGGTTGATTTCATGATACACATCGTGATTATGCATTAAATATGAACTCGTATGCAAAGATTCGTGTCCACACTATTAGCCGTTGAGGAGTTCCCTCGTGAGAAGACGATCCTCACTGCAGGTTTAGTTCATGATACAAATCAAGATTATCCATCAAATATGAACTCGTATGCAAAGTTTCGTGTCCACGCTATTAGCCGTTGAGGAGTTCCCTCGTGAGAAAACGATCCTGGCTGTAGGTTGAGTTCAGGATACACATCGTGATTATGCATTAAATACGAACTCGTATGCAAAGATTCGTGTCCACACTATTAGCCGTTGAGGAGTTCCCTCGTGAGAAAACGATCCTGGCTGTAGGTTGAGTTCAGGATACAAATCATGACTATCCATCAAATATAAACCCGTATGCAAAGGTTCTTGTCCACGCTATTAACCGTTGAGGAGTTCTCCCGTGATAAGACGATCCTCACTGCAGGTTGAGTTAGTGATACAAATCGTGATTATCCATCAAATAAGAACTCGTGTGCAAAGTTTTGTGTCCACGCTATTAACCTTTGAGGAGTTCCTCCGTGAGAAGACGATCCTCACTGCAGGTTTAGTTCATGATACAAATCAAGATTATCCATCAAATATGAACTCGTATGCAAAGTTTCGTGTCCACACTATTAACCGTTGAGGAGTTCCCTCGTGAGAAGACGATCCTGGCTGCGGGTTGGCAGTTCATGATACAAATCAAGATTATCCATCAAATATGAACTCGTATGTAAAGTTTCGTGTCCACACTATTAACCGTTGAGGAGTTCCCTCGTGAAAAGATGATCCTGGCTGCAGGTTGAGTTCATGACACAAATCGTGACTATCCATCAAATATTAACCCGTATGCAAAGATTCGTGTCCACGCTATTAGCCGTTGAGGAGTTTCCTCGTGAGAAGACGATCCTGGCTGCAGGTTGAGTTCATGACACAAATCGTGATTATCCATCAAATATGAACTCGTATGTAAAGTTTCGTGTCCACGCTATTAGCCGTTGAGGAGTTCCCTCGTGAGAAGATGATCCTGGCTGCAGGTTGAGTTCATGATACAAATCGTGATTATCCATCAAATATGAACTCGTATGCAAAGTTTCGTGTCCACGCTATTAACCGTTGAGGAGTTCCCCCGTGAGAAGACGATCCTCACTGCAGGTTTAGTCCATGATACAAATCGTGATTATGCATCAAATATGAACTCGTATGCAAAGTTTCGTGCCCACGCTATTAGCCGTTGAGGAGTTCCCTTGTGAGGAGACGATCCTGGCTGCAGGATTAAGTTATGTCTGTCATGAGCATGTATTGTCTTTAGAACCAAAGGTGTGTGCAAAATTTCAGGTCAATCGGTCATCGGGAAGTGGTGCTAATTTAGCTTCCAAGATTTCACCGTAACAAACATACATACATACATACATACATTGCAAGTTAAATAAAAGCTTTTAAAAAGAGAGCATAGACAATGACATTGTATCAGCGATGACGATGGTGGAAAAATATAACGAAAAACTACATACATCATCATCTGCCTAGCCTTCTCCCAACTATGTTGGGTTCGGCTTCCAGTCTTACCGGATGCAGCTGAATACCAGTATTTTACATGGAGTGACTGCCTATCGGACCTCCACAACCCAGTTAGTACTCGGTATTTTAATCCCTCATGGTAAGACTGGTTGTCAGACACTGACTACTTGTAACGACTGTCAAAAATCTACAAATGACGCCTGGAACAACGGTTTAAGGTGCTTTCCGAGGCACGGAGGAAACTCGGTATGTAATGGGTGGCCCCCATCGACGAATCAACTTAATTACATGCATAACCTCCAAAAAGCTTATGTTAATCCTATAGAAATAAGAAGTGATTTGAATGTGATTGCTACTTGTCTAGGCTCTTTGGTCTTATTTACCTCCTGTCTGGAACTGTGATATAATATAATTTTGTAGTGTCTGCAAAATAAAAATTGAATGTAGAAAATATTTCTGTTAACCTTTGCATGAAACCTCATGAATCAATTATTTTTTGTTGCCTCTCTCAGTCTGTCGGGTAGTATATTCGTCCGTGACGGACATAAATATTGAGACCTGTTGCATTTCTGTTATAAATGAATTTCAAATGTGAACCATTTGAAATGTGTCTATGCAAGATTGATCTCTCTGTTGCTCTCTGGTGATTTTGTTTCAATTTCATCCATACATTTCCAAGAGGATTAGTAAATAAACATTCGTGTCCAGTAAGTTTGAGTCTCTGAATGTTAGTGAATGCTGTGTTTGACCGACCTACAGTCGAAATTATATTTAAAAAAAGCAATACACATAATATAGAGGCTAAACATTTGGCCCTTAGACTTCCTTAGATTTTATGATCGTTAACCTGAGCATGACTTGCAACACCAAGAGCTCATTTACGGAGACGCGAGCTGCGCGTCGCGTCTCGCGGCGCTTTGCGTGTTTTGTTTACGATTACGGAGAGGCGGCCCGCGTTATCACATGCGCTAATGCAAACATGTGAAAATGCATAAAGTTGTTTACGGAGATGCGGGTCGTGATGCGGCGCGTGCTATGCTGCGTGCTCCGTCGCGGGTATCGCTACGTTTCACACCCCGCGGTGCTTCTCCGTTTACAAAATATTAAAGGAACTGGCTGGCCGCAATGCTGCGTGCGCTGCAGCGATATCATCGCAAACAACGCTCTATATCAAGATAACACGCGTAAAATAGCGCGATGCGGCATCTCTGTAAATGAGTCCTAAGGATTTAACGACGACGCCTGAGTCTTCCGGGGCCTTTATATGAATATCAACACGCTTAAAACATGAACTGTTTATTCATCAAATCATCAGACACGGACCTTTACATCGAGCACGTGGAGAAGCGTCACGCAGGCATCGTGCAGTGCTTCGCGTGCAACGCGCTCGGATGCGCGTACGGCGCCGGCATGCTCACTGTCGTGCCGCTGCAGATATCCGACCAGGTAAGGGGACATCTTAGATTAAATGACGACCAGGTAAGAGGTCAAATATAAAATAAACGCCAGTGTTGGCACATACTGATTACTGTTACGTCGTGTTATTGGTTCGTGTTACGTTGTGTTATTATTGGGAAACGATCATCATTTACCTAGTCTTTTCGAAACTATTTTGGGATCGGCTTTCAGTCTAACCGGATGCGCCTGAATATCGGAATTTTACATGGAGTGACTGCATGTCTGACCTCCACAACCCAGTTTATACTGGGTTGGCATAGGTATACTGGGACTGGTAGTCAGACTTTCGGGTTACTGATTATATAAGCACGAGCTCCTTCACGGGCTTGGGATGTAGTCTATGCATATTAATTGAACATTGTGTATTTGCACAGGACTATCCAATGGAAGTTCCAAAGACGAGGTACTCCATTCAACCTCCCAAAAGGCACAGCAGGAAGAACCCAAGAAAACACAAAGGTATGATTAGAAATCAATCAAGACATGTTTAAAATAAGTCTAAATGGATCTAGTTGTAGTGAACAAGTTATTGTTTCAGCTGTAATGATTCCTCCATCGAGACCAAACGTCACCAGGTTGAATGACGAAAGCGTCATGGTGTCCTGGTCACACGATAACCAAGGATTAACCATACGGTTTTTCAAGGTAAGCCTATCTTTTAATAAGAATTTTAGCTTGGTATTGTGATTTTTCATAGTAACCATACACTGTTTCTTACGGCATTTATTTCGTAGTTTTTTTTTGTGACACTTAAATACCTTATCCGCTGCATTCTGATAAGATCTTGGCATGTTTTCTCATGGGTTTCCTATCCATTTGCATAAAATTTTAGCTAACTTAGCATACTTTTGTTTCTTCTAATTATATTTTCGCATAACATTGTTTACGCATAACAGCTTACTCATTATTTTTTTAAGCAGAATTTATCTAATCATAATAATGATTATGCATAACAATCTAAAGCATAAATTTATTTACGCAATATTAAAACATATTTTATAACAAAGCAGCATAATAATTAACTCCCAATATGTTTAACTAGCTATCCCGCGCAACTTCGTCTGCGTCACATTTTCTCCATTTTCGCAATATTTTTCATTGCTGCTCCACTCCTATTGGTCGTAGCGTGATGATATATAGCCTATGTTCTTCCCCAGGTTGAAATCTATCTTCTTGCCAAATTTCATTAAGATCCGATCAGCCGTTTAGTCGTGAAAAGGTAACAAACAAACAAACCGAGTGACATTCGCATTTATAATATTAGTATGGATTTTAATGCAATATTGCTGTAAGTTTTTTTTTTTTTTTAATTTTATTAATAAAATTTGTAGGCACTTTACATTGTATGTAGAACAAATAATTATGGCAAAGTATTTAAATGGCAAAACAAATTATACCAAAATAGCTGTGCCGAAATATATTAAGAAAAAGAACATTATGCGAAAAAAAAGGATCCCTTTCTCGTGTCAAAATTTCATGTGCTAGTTATTTTCAGTATCATTTTATACCACCCACGAGAAAATATCAGCCTCTCATCCAAGAATTCACTATACAAACTAGATACACAACCCGATTCATAATTATTTTCTTGAAAACTCGTATTTTCTTGCATAAAGTGCTCAAAGGGGACTGAAGTATTATTTTAAGTCGTTGCTTTTGGTTCGTCGCCCGTGCCTTACAGACAGAAATGCGGACAAAAGTTAGCATTTTATACGAGCTGCAAGTTTTTGTGGTCTAGCCGTGGACCGTAGTCCGTCTAGCGAGAGTGCTCATTGAAATTAACGATGGCAAATTGGCATTCGTTTTAATTCTGTTCTTCGAGAAACTAAGGATTTAATAAAAGCACTTTGTGAGGATAGCCGAGCTTCATTTCAATCTGTGTTATTTTTTATACTTGCAAGTAGTTCTTGGGTAGGAAAGGATCTTAGTGCTTCTTGTGGCTAATAATATTATCAAATGCTTGCAGAACAGGCGTGCTTACGTCTGTTCTTAAGAGTAACTAGAAGAATTGACTTAGCGTTTGTAGTGAGTTTAACAGAGGCGAGGTTTATCTATAGTATATTTAGGTGTAATAATTTAAATTGTACTTGAAAAATATGAGACTATGCGTAGTCTCATATTAGTCAACACAAAGAATTTTTTTTGCCTGATAGTTCATAGCACGTTCATACTAACCGTGAAAACGGTTTTGTGGGGCATAGTTGTTAAATGAAAGTTTGTATTAAACTTGTTTAATAAATAAATAAATAATAATACACACATACAGTCATGGTACGTTACGATGTAGTTGACAGTGATAATTTACGATAGCAACTTCTGAATTTAATTGATAATTAATATATTTGTTAAAGGTACAATATAGAGAGGTTAGCAACTCAAGCAATGTCCAATGGAACACCGCCAACCAGGACATACCAGCTTACATACATTCCTACCAGATAGACGGACTGACGCCAGGGAAATATTACAAGTAAGTACTTGCCATAGTCGAAGGTGCAAACTCAAAAAACTCAAACTCAAAGCATTTATTTCAATTAGACCATTACAGGCACTTTTGAAAGTCAAAGAACAAAAAAGAAGAAAGCGAAGCTACAGTCCCAGTCACAAGACATAATAACTTGTGAAAGTACTGTAGTTGCCCATTCCAAAGCGTAGATCTCTATGGAGAAGAATGGGCAAGAAACTCCATGGACACTCTTTTAAATCAAAATATGTTACAAAATCTTGGTTACATCAATCGTGTTGAGAATTACTAGTATGTGAGAACGATGTAGAAATACGGGCAAGTTAAGAGCGTCCAGAGTAAAAGACGAAATCAATAATTCGAAAAAAAGTTAAAAATAAAATAATTAAAATAAACCGTGGCAGCTAAGAGATGACCAGGCACAACTGACAGCGCCCGTTCACGAACATGACGCATGTATCAGCCATCATTCAACTCAACCATATTGAAGGGAACTAAATGACCCGACCCGTGCATCCCTGCATACTAAACACCGGTTCTACGTAGGTTTCAGAAAGTGTTATTTAGGAGGTAGGAATATCATAGAGTTTGCATTTCTAAACTGTTATCCTGATTAAAGCTTAAAAATTTACTTCTACGTAAAATGATCCCTCTCTTAAATGGGACTTAATGTAACTGGCGGAATGTGGGTGTACTTTTAGGTACCCCTCTGCTTAATTCTTCGGGATTACCGGTGTGATGTTATGTTATGTAAAATGATCTATCTACAAGCTGTTGCTTTGCATCCTCAAATTCAAGGAGGTAACTATGCTAATGATTCTCGCCCCGAATCAATTATAAAATGAGTGGGTTCTTTTTTTATTTTTTACGGTAATCGGTAAGTATGAACCACCCGTGTTTTAAACGCAGCCCGTCTGATCCTCGCCCTATAACCGCGCTTGCACACATAGGTACAAACAATCTCAAACGTTTATTTGATAATTTCTTATTCCCTAAACCACGTTAAGGGGGTTATTCTGATAGACTGACAAAAAAAAATATAATAAAATATATTAATAAATTAAACAACCAAAATAATCATCGATTCTTAATAATTAACTAGGTACCGCAATTTAAATTCATTATTGATGTCATTTGTGATAACCTCCTGAATTTTGACGACGATGCAAAACAACATCTTGTATACACAAAATATTTTTGGGCAGCATGATCGGCCCATAAGCAACGGCGGCCCTGTGATAACGGCTTCGACGTACGAGTCGTAAATCGCGGGTTCATACCCGGGCAGGTGCATATAGAGAATGCTTGATTGACCCCTTCGTGAATGGTCGGTTAACACTTAAAATCACAGAATGATTTTTAAGTACTGAAATAAAGCTAATCAGAGATAGGTATTATCCACAACTTACTAACTTCCTTGAAGTTTAGGTAAATTTACTACCTATTCCGATGTCTGTTAATCATAAATCATTCTCTTTGGAGATCTTTTAGTTGTTCATTTTCAAAATCTTCTACACAGGTTCCGCATAGCCGCAGTATACTCGAACCAGGACAACAAGCTCGGCAAGAGCAGCGCGCGCTTCCACCTGCAGCGCGGCGGGTTCAAGGCGCCGCGAGCGCCTGTACTAGCTCGCGCTGTACCCATGTCACCTACCACTATACAGCTGGAGTGGACTGTGAGTATCTACCTTAGCACTAAGGCCATACGGCTTAGGATAACATAGCCGTAGTATACTCGAATCAGGACAACAAGCTCGGCAAGAGCAGCGCGCGCTTCCACCTGCAGCGCGGCGGGTTCAAGGCGCCGCGAGCGCCTGTACTAGCTCGCGCTGTACCCATGTCACCTACCACTATACAGCTGGAGTGGACTGTGATTATCTACCTTAGCACTAAGGCCATACGGCTTAGGATAACATAGCCGCAGTATACTCGAATCAGGACAACAAGCCGGCAAGAGCAGCGCGCGCTTCCACCTGCAGCGCGGCGGGTTCAAGGTGCCATGTGCACCTGTACTAGCTCGCGCTCTCTGCTGTAAATCTGCTGTTTCCTACAAAAGTGCAATACTACACGGTCAAAATGTATGGTACATGTGTTCTTTTTTTAATACCGTTAAAAATTTCGATGTGGGTGTATTCGGAATGATGTACTGAATACGTGGTACAGGTTGTGCCACTCTGTATTATCAAATTGACATTCACTTTCAGACGTACACGCCCCTTAACAATAGCCTCTACGACGCAAGAAGCACGAGACTGGTAAATAGCCTCGTGCATCTCTTCTTCGACTCGCCCAATTATCACCTACCTACATGTCAGCAGTGTTTGGCCTGCTTCTAAAAACATACCTCTTTCCTCAGTGGACAAGTGGCGGAGAAGTGGAAGCCGAAGGTTTCTATGTGTACTACCGCGCTGTATCATCAGCTGGTGCCTATGAGAAGGTGACGACTTCGGGAGAACCGCGGGCCCTGCTCCTCACGCACCTCTCGCCTGACACCAGCTATGATATCAAACTGCAGGCGTATACGGCGCAGGCGGCTTCCGAGTTCAGTGCTATCAAGGTAAGACTTTGGGGACCATCTGGATCTTCAGTTGAACATGACTGGTAAATTATGGGGAAGAACTTCGTTCTGGAAAAGATGATTAGTTTATGTGGCTAGTATACAAGGTGTAAACAGACCCTCCATGAAGCCGTCAACCAAGTAACCCTACGCAAAAATTATTGCTCGGTAACGGTTTTTTTTTGAGTGAAAAATCTCGTTTCATGGTAAAACTCAATACATATAACGCACTCAAAAGATGAAGCTGATGGATGCATTGGATAGTAAACGGGTCCTGGAGGTATTTCAAGTTTTGCAACATTCAAAAGTAGTATTTGAAAAAAAAAACGTGAATAAGTTGGAACTTTGACATCCAATATCTCCGTAACTAAAAGGTTACCGGGTATGGTCCAGAACAAAAAAAAAATATTGGTATGTCGGAGAGAATAAGTAATTAAATAAACCGGCCAAGTGCGAGTCTTACTCGCACACAGGGTTCCATAGCCCCAAACAATATTTTGAACTGTCATTCATTATTTAGTAGTATTAGTTAGTAAACTTTCATTCAACCGCAAAACTAAATTGGTTTTTCATAGTATGTTAAAGTAAAACAAAGTTACTGCTGCAGTTTGATGAAAAAGTCCCATATCTCAAAAACTAAACATCATATCTTATTGAAACCAATTTTCGTTGATAGTTTTTTTTACGTTCTACAATCCTAAATATTTTCAGAATTTTCCTACTCTTACTTTAGAAATTAGAGGGGGGGGGGGACCCACATTTTACCACTTTGTAAGTGGCTCTAGCGCAAACTATTCAGTTTAGAAAAAAATGATTTTAGATACCTCAGTATCATTTTTGAAGACCTATCCATAGATACCCCATACGTATGGGTATGATTAAATTTTTTTTTTTGGTTTTCAGTTCTATGTATGGGGAACCCCAAACATAGTTATATTATGTTTTTTTTTCTATTTTTGTGTGAAAATCTTAATGCGGTTCACAGAATACATCTACTTACCAAGTTTCAACAGTATAGTTTTTATAGTTTCGGAAAAAAGTGGCTGTGACATACGGACGGACGGACAGACAGACAGACAGACAGACATAACGAATCTATAAGGGTTCCGTTTTTTGCCATTTGGCTACGGAACCCTAAAAAAGACCCTTACCGAACTTTTCGGCTTCGGTAAGGGTCTTTTTACACCCTTTATTATACAAAAGTCGAATTTTTCATTTATTATTCAACTTATTTTTCTCGTGGTTATGATTGTTTGACTGATTCTGTAATTACTAATCACCCTCCTCTGGATTCCACATGTTCACCATCTTGTTTGTATTCGACTTCACCAAAATTAGCGGTAGGCACGCAGTGCGCAGGGAGTGACAAGTGCAATCCGATTGGCTACTTCAATGTGACGTCACCTGCCGTAGTGATGGGACAATTACATTAAACATAGATTCGGACGTCGATATTATTTTTAAACAGAATGAAAAATTAATGTCCACTTTTTTATGTTGTATTTCGTCCTACTTCATTATGAATAAGTAATAGATTACCAAAAATTCCGAATGAGTAAATTTTTATACAAAATTTACATGCCATTGGTTTGGTTGACGGTCCAATTCACACAAAACCTGATTAATTCTTTTAGAATAAACCGTAAATTGTATGTATTTATATTTTAATTCAAATATTTATCCAAATAAACAACAAAATATCGATAGCATTGATATTTTATTTCTAAGAATAGATGCGCGGCGTGCAAAAGATTCCTCTTCTAGATTCCGCATAGAAGGGTCTATGCGGAATCTAGAAGAGGTCATCTTTAGTAATCAAACGTAGTCGAAGATTGTCGTGAATCATTTTCGCGTATAAAATTCGATCGTTCACAAATAAAAGTACAACCACCACAAAGTAATACCACAATTAGCTGCACGTGTAACCTCCCCCTCAGACGGCTAAGACACTCCGGTCGGCGGGCGGGGCGGGCGGGGCGGGCGGGGCGGGCAGCACGAGCGCGGCGCCCGCGCCGGCGCGCTCGGCCCCGGGCGCGCTGGTGACGGCGGGCGGCGCGCTCGGTGCCACGGCGCTGCTCGTGGTGCTGGCCATCGCGCTGCTGCTGTGCCGCCGGGCCAGGAGACCTACTACTGACAGTGAGTACTAGTTTGATACCATATTTATTATATTATTTGTATAATAAACTTGGTTGAACAGCTTTATGCGCGACTAGGGAGTAAAATCGACAGATACGCCGTGAAATGCTGTTGCGCCCCCACCCCTATGCCACGTAAAATCATTTTTTTCCCATTAAAATAAAGTTTTTTTTGGATTGATTCACGTTCAATTTTTTTCTTTCTTTTTACAATTAGTTTCGTTACAGGTTTTTTGTTATTCATTATTATATTCTTAATCATTATTAGTTCTATTAAAAACAGATGTTTCACATCTACAAAAAACAAAAGAAAAGTCGGCCAT
This sequence comes from Cerastis rubricosa, assembly GCA_949152445.1. NCBI lineage: Eukaryota > Metazoa > Arthropoda > Insecta > Lepidoptera > Noctuidae > Cerastis > Cerastis rubricosa. The sequence continues at coordinate 15,804,578 of OX424539.1, forward strand.
TCCGTGACGGCCAACTTTTTTTTATAAGTTACCCTTATCTATGCACCGTAATTTTAGATTTTTAATGGATAAAATTGTAAGAAAGCTCCAGACAAAGCGATCATCTTCACGACGTCGCGCCGGCTGATAAAGTAAACGCTCGAAGTCTCGCTTGGTCTAGAGCTGGCTGAATAAAGATATAAAAGTCGCAAACAAGATATTTTGGACCTGCTTGTTGCTTGCCGTGCTCGTTAAGCTGGCCATAGACGATAGTTTATGCATGCCAATTTTAAATGTGCCTGCAAAACCGAATTCCATTCCAAGAATAACTGTACAGTTTTTTCGTACACACGTATCATTACACATGCATAACCTATCAGTCTATGACGGGCTTAACCCTGCAATACAAAAGTAACCGGCCCATTTTGACTCGCACATTCGTAACCAAAATCTACGCGGTAAATTCGCTGCGACGCAGCTCAATCTTTGTGAAACCACTTAATATTATAAATGCATCAAAATTTAATTAAACGTCAAAACATCTAAAGATCATCCGACCGTGAAATGTCGAGATCACTTAACTTAACAATAGAATCACATAATATCAACATTGATGTCATAATACCGACTTCAAAGCTGGCCTGTCAAAACACATTGAATGATTTATTACAGAGGAGAAAGGCTCAGCGCCAGAGAGCGGTGGGGCCAACGGCTACATCCCTGCCAACGCTAAAGTGCCAATCACTATTACGGCCAACCCTATGCATTCTGAGGTAAGACAGCCAATTGAGAGGAAATTACTTTGAAGGTAGGCACTATCTCTATTATAGGTTGCCAGTAACATTAAATTATATTGAGAATTAATTTTGTTGTCTTATGTACAGTTGTCATAAGTGCATAACTGCTTAACATAGTCAGAGGAATCTTGACTGACAAGACAGTAGAAATTGTATTCTAACGTAGATCATATTTTCATACTCTTTTCGTTCTTTAGGGAGGCGACGCAGGGGTAGAAATGTCATTTTTACACAATAACAACACAGGGAACAACGACGATACACTACCACATTCGAGGAAGAATGGCCCAGCGACGCGACAGTACGTGTGAATAGAGACTCTATTACTTATCAAATAAAGTTCACAATCAAAACGTGTGTCGCCCCGGTATAACTGCTACCATTTTGGTAGAAAGCTAAATTTTTGAGGGATTTGTGATATCATTTTATCGCCATATCGAAGTGTACGGACTTATGACAGTACAAAATTATATTTATAAAATTCACTTTGTGCAGGTATTTGTGATATTGATTAACAAATGTTAGGGCACTGAGGATTCCGATGTTTCATTTTTAAGCATGTTTGCTGCGAGTGTGGGTTGAAGTATTTTGTTCGAATAGCTGAAATTGCTACGATTACGGTTTGATTTATTTATAAGACAAGTTTACGAATACCTACTTTATTTATTAACGTGTTGAGAACAACTAGATCTGAAGCTAGTAGTAAGTATGTGTTATTTTAGATGGCAACGCTTAGCGTGATACGCTTTAGCCTGTTGCTTAGTTAAGAATCTCTCCAGTGTTGCCAGAAAATGCAAAAATAAATTTAAAAAATGGTAGAAAAGGCAATGTACTTAAGATTTGATATGAATTTTGTTAGAAACAAAATTGTATATTGACTACTTTCAGTAATTTTTCTGTTTCATTATATTTTAATTCTTGTACATTTTTTGTTTATTTTTCCTTTATTTTATTTCTAAGGTTGTGACGGACGGACAGGCATTTACACATACTATTTAACTATATTTGTTTTATATAATTTTATACATAACATCACCATAATAGAAAATGAAAGTTTTTGAAGACAGATATAGCATTTTAACTTTTTTTAATAACGAGACTTTTTACCAACTCGTATAGTTTCTCATTGATTTAGAAATTCAACCAAGATTTTTCTTTAAAAGCATTCATACAGAGACCTTGTAGTTATAACTACGCACTATATTATGATAAAGACCTAGTATTATAATTATAACTTTATAACGAATATACTTTAAGAACGTGTAGGTACTGCCCTTGGAAATATAACAACGAAGTTATCCTTTTGATGTGAAACAAAATAAAAATGAAATCTTACATAAAATGTAAATCAATGCCAATGATCTTAATAATGTACCTGCAATTTTTACAGTTCTTTTGTCTGCATTTCGAGGTAACCGAATACAGAGAAATATAAATTGTACTCGTTCAAGTTTTCAAACACTAAAATGCTGAGTTAAGTTTTTGTTTCACATTAAAACGAAAAACTATGCATTCGCTCATTATTGCTCGCAAATAAGACTGAAAATGTTTTCTAGAGTTTACTCAACTTTTTGGGTGAACCAGTAGAACCACTATCGTAGAAAGTAAAGTTAAAAATAAAAATACGTTAAATTAAGACACAAATTGAAATATTAAATTGTTTCGAAGGGACTCGAGGCTTAGCAGAAATAAAAATTAATGAGTACAGTCACCGCTGTATATAAAAAAAATATGAAAACAAAAAAGTAAATTAAGTTTTGGTAATTCGAGTTTAAATAAGCGGCTAATTTTCTTTTCTGTTGAGCGTTGTGTTTACTGAGCCATGTTGATAAGATGTGAATTGTGGACGCGAATGTACGTTTATGTTTGTTTTGAACTAGTGGGAGAGCGTCAGCTGTTTGTAAGGTCCAACTATAGTACATTACTGCCGCGGTCTATAATGACTACTTTGCTGGTCGCGCTGATTATGGCCGACAGCGCAGCTTAGCGCAGCTCCAGGCCGACACAGCACGGTCAGCGTGCAACACTTGATGGACGAGCTGAGATAATGGCCGAGACCGTAGGTCGAGGCCTTTATAGCGAGGACAGCAAGGGCTGCAATGATGGCCAAGCTGAAAGGCCTAGAGCGTAGCTAGGCTAGCTCGAGGCAATCATAGCGGGACCAGCGAAGCAGTCATTGTGGGCCAAGGTTTGTATAGTGTTTTACTCAAAAATGCAAGTACCTAATCTAAATAAAACCAGCAAGTAATTTAAATCAAAAACGTATTAATTAAAATTTTCGCTGAATCGCGCTTTTGTTACTTCTTTGACTTTTTTCTTTCGAGCAATGGTAATTGGAACTATACAGCCTAACATGGAATAAAATCTTTTTGTACCTATCTCTATAGATACTAACAGCTGTGTTCTAAATAAAATCTTTTTGGATTTGATTTTTTAAAACGTTGAAACGTCAAAATAGCGGCCGGCAAAACATTGCCGGCCTGTTAGAGCGGCCAGCAAAATTTTGCCGGCCGCTCCTTGAAACAGGACGGCAAGGTCGACTTTGCTCAAACAAGGTTGTCAAAATAATGACCACATTACATGCATTTTTGAGTAAAGACTTTGTTTTTAAGTTTTGATATTTTTTCTCAGATAGATGACACTATAAGTTATGCTACCCCCTACAATAGTAAAATAATTAGAATGGGGAAAAAGAACAAAAAATTATGTCATTTAAAATCCATATTGTAAATGCAATCAATTTGTTCCTCAACTTATTTGCCCGCGACTTCCATTAAAAAAAGTTAAACTCACAAAGTGTCAAAAAATTCGGCGGTAGTTCAAAACTCGATAATTAATGAGTGTTTTCGACCTTCCATGAAAGTTATTAAATGCTGGCAGAAGATTGGAGAGTTCCTATCCCTATTGAATGCAACATTTTAAATTAAACCTTAAAAAATCTTCAAGTGGTCTCAAGAAACGCTGATGCCTCTTAACCCTCTCGTAAAGCGGCGTAGAAAGTATAATATTTAAATTAAAAAGCTTGAATAAGGCGCAAAAGTTCATAAATCTTGTTGGCTTAATAAAAAATACAATTTATAAACATTAATTTGGGAGGTTTGTGGGAGTCGACGTCGACTTAAGTGTAACGCGAACGACTAATTGATTTATTATTGTACATTTTACTACGATATATTTGTAAAAAAAATATTAACAATGCAATCCATTAAAATAATTTAAATTATTTTGTTTAGTTTGTTTTGATCATCCTCACATATCTACACGCACACATCATCATCATCATCATCATTTCAGCCGAAAGACATCCACTGTTGGACATAGGCCTCCCCCAAGAAGGGGGGGTTTCGCCATAATCGCCACGCTTGGCAGGCGGGTTGGCGATCGCAGTACGGTTGTTACAAAAGCACAGAGAACGCTGCTGCCCATTCTCTGACAAGTCCCTTAGTCGCCTCTTACGACATCCACGGGAAGAAATGGGATGGTGCTATTCTTTACGTCCGACACCATACAGAACCACGCACACATAACTAGGTTTTAAAAGAACCATATTATTAACCAAAACACACCATTTGTTTAGAAAGTCTGAAGCCACATATCGAATTATTATTTAAATTATTAGATTTACTTAAAGAGACGAAAATTCATCAAAAAATGGTAACTTTCACACCAACAACTATAGTTAGTCAAAACTTTTAATTACCAAAATAATTTATTACAGAGAAAATGCGTGAAAAGTAAGAAAAAAAATACATTTACATATTCAAATAAAGAACATGCGATAAAGATTTTCCATTAAAAAGGTATTATTCCCCGAAAAATTCTGGCTTCTCCCACGTCATGTTTTTTAAAACACCGTTGATTTATGTTAAACGTATTCATGGCAATTAGCCCTGGAAGCTAATTTCCATTAGCCAGACTCTTGTTGTTCGGTAAAATTGTTCCTCGCCACAGACTGAAATAAACAGTAGACCGAGTAGGCAGTTCTACCTAAGTACCTTCTATTTGAAATGTGAGTTGAAAACCAAGTTTGTTCTAAAACAGAATTGATGTTTTTTGTGAACAAATACCGAAACCTATTAGAAAAGTTCACAAAAACCTAAGGTGCATGATACATCCAAAATTCGAAAGACATGATTTGAGTTGTGCACCCGGCGACACATCATGCAATAAATTTCCAGTATAACATGGCCTTGTTTTGCAAAGATTTCTCTTAAAATGAGAGAACCGCATAAACTGGTTATGTATAGCTTGATTGGCCGTGCGTACCTAAGTACCGTTAAGTAGGTGTATTTAGTCACAGGTTCAGCATAAACCAGCTGTTCATTTCAGCCGAAAGACGTCCACTGCTGGACAAAGGCCTCCTCCAAGTTTCGCCATTGTCATTTTGGGGGGTTTTGCCATAATCGCCACGCTTGGCAGGCGGGTTGCCGATCGCAGTAAGGTTGTCACACAAGCACAGAGAACGCTGCTGCCTATTCTCTGGCAAGTCCCTTAGTCGCCTCTTACGAGACCCACGGGAAGATAAGGGATGGTGCTATTCTTTACGTCCGACACCATACAGAGCTCCGACACCATACAGAGCAATTAATAAGCACCGCTCTTAATAAGCACCTCAAATTAATATTTTCATCATCATCATCAGCCTATAATGTTCCCACTGCTGAGACACAGGCCTCCTCACTATGAGAGGGAGTGGGCTGTAATCCACCACGCGGGCCCAGTGCGGTTTGGTAGATGTCACATGTCTTCGAATTTTTAGTTTTAGGACATGCCGGTTTCCTCACGATGTTTTCCTTCACCGTTTTTGAGAGCAGCGGTGATGAAATAAATTACACAAAGTAAGTATGTAATATAATATATAATATTTTATATCTACTAAATACATAGATTAATGTGAACCAGGTTTCTTCAGGATGGCCGCCTCTAAATGTTCATTTCGCAATACGTACACTAATTCGAATTATGTTTACTAAGCAAAGACATTCGTAATACACAAACGTAATATTAATCTGGTTACCTTTCCTAATGAAATGGCAAGAACACAAGAAAACAGTACCGTTTTCTTTTCAAGTGTGGACTGCCTCGTTGGACGACTGCTGAGTGTGACGTTCTGGGTTCGACTTCCGGTTCGGCCAAAGTGTTATTGGGTTTTTCCATCAGGAAGTTTCAGTAGCAGCCATGCAGTCTGAATTTGTGCCTGGTTGATGGGAATAGGATAGCTGTTAACGCCTAACAAGTGCGTTCCAGGCATTACAACGTCTTCGACGTCGGCAACACCATTACGAATATGGTAACACCATTTCGCGCATGGCAACATCGTTCTCTTTTTGGGCTCGCTCTCGCCTGCGTCCGGCTCTCGGATTTTTTACTGTCGGGTTTACTAAAAATGTAATTGGATTTAAGAATAAAACGCATTATTCTCAAGACGTCTGCGTTATCATTTCACCCAAAGAAGATTATACCCAGCACATCATAAACAATAGCCCCTATTCCGTGGAACTTAAACATAACTGGCGAAATGTGGATGTACTAACGGGTACACAATCAAAATCATTTATTTCAAATAAGCCATAACTGGCACTTTTGAATGGTCGAACAACAATAAAAATGAAGTTACAGTCCCAGTGACAAGACATAATAACTGTGAAAGTACTATAGTTGCCTATTCCAAAGCGTAGATCTCTATGGAGAAGAATGGGCAAGAAACTCCATGGACACTCTTTTCTTCTCTTTTCTTTTTTGACACGTCTGCCTAACCTGACTTCAGGGATTACAGGCGTGATGTTATGGTTATGTTTTATGTGTATATTTGGTTGGTCATGTATATTTTTGTGTCCAATAAAATGCCATTAACATTAGCGACATACAGAAATACGAGTACAACTATTCAATTTCCCGGTTCAATGCTCGTCTTGTAAGAGTAATTATTTTTCCCAGTAGCGTGATTACTTCCCATTGGGCTACTGGTGACTTTTCCTCCTGTGGCGTAGCGGTATACTTTAGTGCGCGTTACGGTCAATTTGTCGCAAGTCGCAACACGTAGCACCCACTTCGGTAATTAAAGCGAGAGAACAGAACACCAATACAAGGGAAATAATTAATTTTGCAAAGAAAATAATTGCTTTGTTAGCGGCCTGCTTCTGTTTCGTATTTAAAAAAGGAACGGAAGCTTGAATAGAGTTAATTAACACACGCGGGCGTACTCCTCAGTACGCCAACTTCACTCTGAATTATATATAAATATACTTAGGAAAGTAAAATTTATTGCTGTTCGAAAATTGCCATCATTATGTGAATATTGGGGTTTAACCAAAATGAATTGCTTCGAAGTGTCACGTTTTGAACGCAAAATACATACATAAAACAAAATTAATGGGTGACATTTAAGTGTAGTTGAATTACGTTTGCTAAGCCCACGTGGGAATTTATCTGTTTAATGTGCTGATGTGATCTTATCGATTGATTGATAACTTGTGAAGATCGAATCCCACCTGAACAAATTCAATCCTAAATTTAAGCTAATCTTGAATTTTCTGCTGAGCCATGCAAAATTTCAATATCTGTTCGACCCAAGGTATGGGGCAGCTGATATTTTTTTCGCTATTACGATGTTTGTCTGATGGAGAAAAATTCAGTTTGTAGGTCTGTAGCACACCTTAAGTATGTATACAGGGTGTAACGGAAAGGGTATATACATACTTAAGGGTGTGCTACAGACCATCAAACTGAAGATGTTTTTCGATCGGACCAACATCGTCATAGCGAAAAAATATCAGCTGCCCCATTCATTTGGGTCGAATTGATATTGAAATTTTGTATGGAGCAGCAGATTTTTTTTCGCTGTTACGATATTTGTCCGGTGGAGAAACATGTTCAGTTTGATGGTCTGTAGCACACCCTTAAGTATGTATATACCCTTTCCGTTACACCCTGTATACCCTCTATATTTAATTCTTTTTATAAATGAACGGAATAAATGAAGGTAGGTAATGCGTAGGCATTGACATCTATTTATTAAATATTCAAATCTAGTCATTTTTCAAAAGTTTTAATGAATAAAGCATTATTTTCCATTCATAATTCGTTTCATATCACACCGTGGCTAGTTTCTTTTAGTCTTAAAACTTGAAGTAAAGGTACCTACTTCTTTCATTTACCTTTTAGAAATTAATAGTTAAATGCTTTGAAGGTCGGATAATTTCCATAATTTTCTCTTTCTGATAATAATAAGCTTTTATTTCAAATGATCTTATTTAACGAGATGAGGCGTCAGAAGTACTCTCGACAGCCCTTCACTGAAGTATAGCTTGTTGGCTAACAAGATTACAAAATCCGTGTTTTTAATAAGGCTCTTGTTAAATTAGGATTGAATTACAATCATGGTTATTATTCATAGAAATATAATTCTTATAATTGTATTGTTAAAGCTCGTATTACTAAAGCTTGCGAATTTTAACAATGCTTGCGGGAAATGTAAATCAACGTGAGTAGACATTAGTTTCGATTTAATTGATAAAGTTTGAGCATAATGGGTGGAACTAAGGCATTGTTAGATCATATCGGGCCTAATATTATCTTGTTCGCGAACAGCGATTGCGTATTACCAGAGATTAGCTAATAGGTGTTATGTAGGCGTCCCTAATGAGTCGTTTAAGGGTTAAGTTGACTTTATAGGGTTTTCATGATTTAAGATAATGAGGTTTTGTCATAGATTTCGAAGGTTACTCAACACCCAATGTTGATGTCGAACTCGCAAAACTCCACAATTATTAGTAAGATATTTGACTGTAGGTACCTTCAAAATTTTGGTAAAACTAACTCAATTCAAATTTTCTGTGGCGTGGCTAAATTAATTACTTCCAACTAGATTATAGGGTAACATTGAACAGGCCGTACCGTCAAAATATGGTTGGTAAGTCGTCAAGCAATTTGCTAATTCGTCTGAACACTATTATTTACGCGCGAGGAAAGTTTCTTGTCATAAATTAAGTGCGGACCAAGTTGTTGGTCGTAAATCTAAGTGCTCCGCCCCCCGGGCGCGCTTGTCTCTTGTGACAAACCCGCGCCCGCCAGTTTTCGATGACTACGGTGACTATGGAGTAAGTGTTTAGGATATTTTCTTTCAATTAGAGTCTCTAATGTGTCTAGAGGATCATGGAAACTGGTGGGAACTGGCCTCGCCTGAGGTTCACCTGTCAGTTGTCGTTCCACGTGATCAATCTCAGCTAGGAATGGCTTTCGGCACAGGAAATATTACTAGTGTGTATGCAATCACAGGTGCAGTCTCCCATTTGTCACTGTTATAGAGGAACGGCGATCCGATATAAACAGAGAGAAAGCGCCCTTGACTAACGGTTAAACTCTCGCCTCTCTAGAAATACACACATCAAAAGTGTCTAGGGATCAAGCATTTTTATGCGGATTTCTTGAGATTGAGATGTGGCTTTGTAATAAATTTATGATTTTATAAATTTATATGGATCCTTTTTGGTGCATTTCATAATTTGAATCAGGAACTGTGAATCAAATTCGAGTAAAAGATGAAAATCAGCTGTCAATATTTTCCCTATAAAAACATACAACGCATTGAAGACATTATTAGTGCTACTGTTTCCCTACTACTGATTAAAACCAACGTTATTATGGAGCGGCGACGTCATTTAAGCAGGGAAGAAATGCTCAGAGCCGTGGGAATGATAGAAGCTGGTTCCCGGCAACGTACTGTGGCTTTAGCTCTGAATACAAGTCAGAGTGTTATCAGTCGACTTTGGACACGTTACCGAAGCACTGGTACCGTGGCTGAGCGCCATGGAGGACGGTATCGCTGCACCACACGGAGACAAGACCGATACATTCAAATCTTAACTCGAAGAGCTCCAACAATAACCGCCATGATGTTAGCCGTGAGGCTTCATCACTCTTCAGGGAACTTAATTAGCGACCAAACAGTCAGAAACCGCTTGCATGAAGTGAACCTTCATTCCCGAAGACCGCTACGGGTACCACCTATAGCAATGCACAATCGTAGGATTCGATATCAATGGGGTCTTGAACACAGAAATTGGGCAGAAGAACAATGGCGTTTCGTGTGCTTTTCTGATGAGTCTCGTTTTGGTATGAGACCGGATACAAGACGTATACGACACTGGAGAACCCCTGGACGCCAACAGCGATTAAAATCCTGCCAGGAAGTCCATCCTTATAGTGGTGGAACCATCATGGTATGGGCGGGTATTTGGATCGGCGGAAGAACTGAGTTGATTTGGATCAGAGGCAACCTCAACGCTCAAATTTATGCTGAGACGATTGTATCAGACGTCATCGTTCCTCTACAAGTGCAAATCGGTCCCTTATTTCAGTTAATGCATGATAATGCACGACCGCACACCGCAAGAGTTGTAAGACAGACTCTCGCCGCAGCTAACATAAACCAGCGCTGTGCTGTGGGCCCCCCATAGCACAGCATCATGCTGAGTGGGAACCTGTTTGTCGCAGTCACGACGTGCAAGCTGACGAATCTTTTACTTAAATTCTGTTTTATTTTGTTATTTTTAAAATCTTACTGTTGTATATTTTATGTTATTGTACTTACAAATGTTTCTTATGCTTTGTACCTATGTTTACTGTTTTCATTTTGTATGCACGTCATGTCCCTGCGACAAATAAATAATTTTTCTTTCTTCTTTCTTTCTTTCTTAACATCAATGTCCTGCCCTGGCCTGCTCAGTCGCCAGAGTTGAACCCGATTGAGCATGCATGGGATATGCTACAGAGTAGAGCTCTGCCGAATATGGAGGGTATCCAGTCGCAAGAAGACTTTTTTTTGTTGTTGCAACGAACATGGGCGGCCATTCCACAGCGTGATTTGGATGAACTCATTTTGAGTATGCCAAACCGATGTTCTTGTGTTGTTAGTGTTCGCGGTAGAAACACGGATTATTAATTGTTTAAGTTACCCAATAAAATTTTAAAGAAAACTGTTATTTCAGTCTTTTTTTCGAACTTTAATGTTAGTGGTTCAAATGTCAAAAATCCCTTTATTAGAAACTGGCAAATTTCTTTATTAATGCAAAGGTGACTTGGTTTATCGTTACTGTGACAAACGAAAACACTTTATTTGATGAATCCTTAAAGAAAATTTTAATTAATATCAATCAGGAGAAAAGTCCAAAATATAAACTCCTCAAACGTCAAAGTTTAAGGGTCAAGAGGGTATCCAAAGTTCCAAAAGAAACACAAGAGATTTATCGAATAATCAGTTCAGCATGTTTTTGGCCACATCTTTATGATGTGGCCAAAAATATTCGGGGTTCCATTTAACCCTGGGGCCAATATCCTTGATATATTTACAAGAAAATTATTCAAGTACTTCTGGACAACAATACTGTCAATGTTATTCTTTAACGTATCGGATAATACCCATCGAATTCCATGTAAAGACAAAAACAAGGTTCCTATTTTATCCTCAAACATCAGAAGACATGCTCGCCCGAGGCAGCTACCCTAACCGTGGTGAACTAAACAAAACAGCCCTGTTATAAAGTCAAGAACTCGGTGGATTCCGTTTCTTATGCTTACGCAACTATTCAGTTATTTATAGGACGACTGTTCAAGCGTTCATGTTCATAAATGTAGCGTTTTGTATCATTCGCTTAGAACTGAAAGCGAGGCTCTGTGGTAGTGTTTACAAAGTTTTCATTTACTGAGGAATTTCATTAGCGCTCTAGTGGAAAGTAAATTGTAAATGTCGGGATAAATAATGGGCAATATTTTGATGTAAATATAATTTATGAAAGTGTGGACAACAGTTCATGTAAGTGTGAGCATGAGCAAGCAAAAGCTCATGCCTTTTTTGCATGAGAAGGGGCTTTTGCCCTGCCGTGTGGGTCAGTAATATGCTGGTATTCATCTCTGTTTTCACTAATTATCCATTGCTCAGTATTTTTGAAAGCTGATGAAAACAAACACGTTCTACCAAGTAAGACAAAATAGTGAAAAGGAGTTTGAAATAGAGAAAATATGGCCACCTAAGACAACGTTAAGTGTCCTTTGACCTTAGGGACTTGTTCGGAGTTCAACCACTAAGCTGAGAAATTATGTTCTAGAATTTTCTTAACACACAAAACAACTCTTCAACTTGTCAACAAATAAAGACCGACTTCTTTGTTAGGATAAGTTAAACAAGCGTGACTATAAATTGCAAGGTGTTTTAGGCACTTGTTTTCGACGGCACCGAAGTTTTATGACAAGACGGAGAGGTTTAGGTGAATTGTGGACAAACCTCTTGAGGACCAGACCAAACTTATCGACATGTAAACGACGTGAGCCAGCTGCTGACGTGACGTGAGCTGTGATTAATAAACGAATAGTCCAACTCGGTGTCGAGTCATGTCATCTGAACTGAAACCAGGCGAGTGAAGTTGGTTTCACCTCGGTTGTCGATTCTACACGAACACAAAGCGCATTCTGACCGGCTCAAGCCGATGCTGTGTCGACTACTCTGAATCACTTTGCCCAACATTCTTTATTTACTCTGCCATGATAAGTAAACAAAACCTCTTATCACCCAATTTATTGGAATGAGAACCGAACATTGAATTTAGCCAGGGAAACAAATTAGTCCGTATAAGTAGATACTAGGACCTCGTAGATAAATGATAACAGCCCTCAGGTCACTCTTTAGGTTAAGCTGTGTTTGCCTGGGGTTTGTCCGAGGATGGCACCCATCACATAATAACTTCCTCCGTGCCTTGGAAAGCACGTTAAGTCGTTGGTCCCGGCTGTCAATTGTAGATGTTTGGCTGTTGGGAAAATGCTAGGTAGATGACAATAAGTAGAAACTAGGTAATTTAAACTTACTAACTAGGTAATTTAATTTAAAATTTGACGATGCGTTGGAAGGCCTCCCACTAGGTGGACTGATGACCTGGTGAAGTTTGCGGGGATCCGCTGGATGCGAGGCGCACGGGACCGGTCAATGGCGACACTTGGGGGAGGCCAATGTCCAGCAGTAGACGTCTTTCGGCTGAAATAATGACGAAGCGGTCATTTAACGCGAAAATGGTACCACTCTGCTCTCATCACCTATGCTTTTCTCATCCATTCAGTTCAGGTTTTTTCGAGAATTTAAGAGCTATGAATGTCACCCTTATATCTACATATGGCAGCTATAAAAAAGCGAGGTGTTATAAAAAGTAATGGTCTGTTAAAACCATCTGTTACTCTTATTTTTCGTTGGAAATTGCATCGGGAAACTGACACACCGACACGAGAGTGAAGTTATTGAGGATTTCGATTGCATATTGACGATTGTTAAATTAATTTAGTTCTGGTAATTGTTGTGGACAGGTGAATTGATTGGCGCCCTGATTAATAATTACGTGATTTCAATAATGCGATCTTTACGAGATGCTGGATGATTGTTTAAATATTGTAAAGTCAAAATACTATGGATTTTTTTCTTTTTAGGGTTCGTACCCAAAGGGTCAAACGGGACCCTGTGAACACTTGGTCCGACTATTTTTTCCTTTTCGTCCGATCGATCGGACAAAGTGGAATCACAAGTTCTAATAGTCCGATCGATCGGACAACGCATTATTTTTTTTCCTTTTGGTCCGATTCATCGTACTAAGAGGAATTATGATTCCTTTTAGTCCGATCAAATTTAAAACCGTTTTACTAGTAAAAAGTAATAATAAAAAACTTCATTAGAAATATTCGTTTACAAAGAAGGCTAGCTCTTCTTAGAAAACGAATATTTCTGATAAGTCTGACTGATGTCAATGTACAATTTTTACGTTAAGTGAAATTACTGAGACTTCGTTGTCCGTCCGTTCGTCTGTCACCAGGCTGGATCTCATGAACCGTGATCGTTCGCCGGCCAAGTGCGAATCGTACTGGCGCACGAAGGGTTCCGCACCATTATTCATAAAAACGAGCAAAAAAATCTGTTTTGTACTTATGGATTTTATTCTGTTTTTCGTATTTATAGCGGCAACAGAAATACATAATCTGTAGAAATTTCAACTGGCTAACTATCACGGTTCATGAGATACAGCCTGGTGACAAAACCCGAAACTTTGTTTTCTTAAAGTAATGAAGGAAATTAAGGTTTACATGCGGAAGTAAATTCAAATACACCCACATTATGATCCTTTCTGCACATGACATAACATCACGACTGTAATTACCAAAAGGTTAGGCAGAGGCGTACCTACCTACAGAAAACCCACATATCGCCAATTTTCTTTCCGACAAAATTTATTGAAAAAAACCTGATACTCAAGAGTTAAAAAAACAAATCTTTTGCAGTTAAGACAAAAACAAAGAATCTTTTAATCAATCCACAGAACTTTATTCGATTTAGGTATTGGTTTCAATTTATTTAATTTACAAAGGAAACGAATATTAAATAATATGTAAATGAAAACCACCCCTTCGCAACTGGTATCCGATGGAAACTTCTCAGACGGAGTTTTACAGAATAAGATTATGGTATAACATTATTTTGTGTTAATCTGAGTAAGGAAAAACGACAACGTTATATTTTATACAACTACATTAATTAAGTTTAATCTGTCCCATCTTTGGGCATATGTATATCAGAATGGACAGACACTGAATAAGTAGAAAACCTATTCTGTCTGTCAAAAAAAGTTACCAAAAGTTCTGATTTTCGTCAATGGTTCATCATCATTATCTCAGCCGAAAGACGTCCACTGCTGGGTATAGGCCTCCTCAAGTGTCGCCACATTGACCGGTCAGGTGCGACTCGCATTCAGCGGATCCCCGATCAACCTTCACAAGGTCAGTGGTCCACCTGGTGGGAGGCCTTCCAACGCATCGTCTTCCGGTTCACGGTCGCCATTCCAGAACTTTTCGGCCCGTTCGGCCATCCGTTCTGCGAGCAATATGCCCTGTCCACTGCCACTTAAATTTGGCAATTCTTCGGGCTACGTCGGTAACCTTGGTTCTCTTGCGGATGTCTTCATTTTTGATTTGATCACGCAAGGAAACTCCGAGAATAGCCCACTCCATTGCCCTTTGGGTGACTTTAAGCCTTCTGATGAGGCCCATTGTGAGCGACCACGTTTCGTTCCCGTATGTAATCTACTGGAAACACACACGGGACTTTCGTCTAGAGAGACTGCTTTAAGTTGGACTAGAATTTACCACGCAACTTCCCGGACGCTATCCAGCCGAGTCGGATTCAATAGTTGATCTCTTTCTCAAAGTTAGACCTACCCAACTGGACCGTTTGTCCTACCGACCGTCTGTCCTAGAACCTGCCTAAATAGTAAAGAAGTAAAACGAAAAAAAAAACAATAGCTCATCAAAGTTTCCAAACGTGCTTACCATATTAAATCGGCCTTAAATAACTAACACAATTTTTTCGTCTTAGCGAATCTGCAATATCCATAATTCATACAATAATGACGATGTTAAAGTTGAACTCTATAATTCTTTCAATAAAACTTAAATTTCGGAAAATACTTTCCGAGATATATGGTAAAAGTTCTGAGAGGAAAATTAAACAGGCACCCCTTAAAGTGTAGGATCTTGTCTAACTAAAGACTGTTCCCTTGATAGCTTTTTGAAACTCCTATTCAGGGGCTAATTTATTATATTTTTAATTTAAATAAAAATGTGGTTAGGCTTTTGTGTAGCTAGCAGGGACATAACTATTTTTTTTGTGTCGTCTGGCTTAACAATGAACGATGAATTAAAATGTTTCCCATTCCAATTTGGAATGGTTAACATTTTAATTTAAAGCTTTGTTGTCACATCTGACAGTAAATAAATATAAAAACCTGAATTTTAAACGAAATTAGATTTGTAAAGAGATTAGTTCATAAGCTGGCAGTTTTTAAACGAGATTACGTAATGTTTTAACAAGGTTCTAAAATACGATCTCGTTTTTATACACAATCTAAGTAATATTCTTGAAATTCCGCCATTTTAAAATCTCCCCGCAAGTATACTTATCCTGACATTTGAAGCCCGACTGGCGGGAACGGGCTGTCATTTTCGCGCCAATTACGGAGCCATCATGTCTGCAGAAATAATCCGCCAATACTCGAAAAGCGTTGCTGTTACGTCAATATTATATGGTATGCCTGCGACGCGGGAAAATGCAGCTGTAGGAGTTTAGTGTCATAGAAAGATCCTTTGGTTCAGAAGACGAGTGAGGCAGTTTTGAAGATGACAATCAAAATAAATACCGAAAGAGTAGGTACTAAACTAATAATGAAGAGCTCCGAAGTCCTTTGCCGATCTGCGATTAGCCAGGATGTCCATCTTTAGATGCTCCTGGTTATTCTGGCACCAGTTCAAGCGACTTTTGAATATTTTACGCGAATCAAGCATTTCGTCATAAATAATGCTTAAAGTGGGCCGGTTGCATGCTATCCAAATTTCGGACCTATAAGCCAGGCCACTCTATGAGCTTCACGAACATGTTTATTCCAGCCACATAAGTGCCTACATTTATTTAATTTTGAACCACGCTTCCCGCTAGACCCAACAGCAGCGTTACTCAGGCTTTCCATTATATTGTTGTGTAACCTATCCAATAAAATTTCGTGGTCATCCAAGCTGCATGATCCACGACTGCATTCCGTGAATTCGGTGAGAAAATCAATGGCTCGAAATACGTTGTTACAAAATTTGTAGTATGTTGTATGTTTTTTCTCTCCCACCTCTCCTCGTCTTCTCTCTGTGGGGACAGAACCGAGTCACGCCGCACGTCGCTCGTTACCAACTTAGACCTTACCACAGTTATGTCACAACTAACTAGTTAGGTAAAATGATCCGACAAATAAAATTCTTCTATAACACGTACCCCAACTACAGTTTGCCAGGCTGATAGTGATACGACACAGTGGTCCAGCCATCGCCTGCAGCTATGAGCCCTGAACTGAATACTAAGAACTGATACTTATGCATTTGTGAGCAGCCTTGCTAACAAACGCATAAGTATCAGTCTGCGTGCCTAACCTTTCCAAGTCAACACAGATCCAGGACTGATCCGAACAAAATTTTATCATTTTCAAAATAGATAATTCGTGAGGGTGAGCATTAAAATCACTTAAAATAAACAAGCTCACTAGCTATTGCACTTATTTCACCCAAAACCTCTGTCATAATTGGTAGGTTATCCGGTGAGTCAGACGGCATATACACAGAAAAGACAATAATGGAGCGGCCATCAACATCAGCTCGAATAGCTGTCAGTCGAGTGCTGGCACACGGCACTACAGTAACACTATCAAACATTCCTTTAATCCAGAGTATGGCAGCTTCCCCATGAGGTGGGGAGACCTCAGCAAGCACAGAAGTATCACAGCAGACATAAAGCTGCTTAGCATTGGGTATTTGCTAAATGAAATACTGAGTTGTCCACCAGACCTAACGGTCCGGTTTGTCAACGTTTGCGTGTAAACTGGACATCAAACAAACTTTACTTAGAATAAAGCTAAGTTAGTCACAAAGGACTTTGATTAAAAAAAAAACACTTAGATTTTTCTTTGCACTTGCGATTTAGAAATTTCTTTGCATGCAACGTAAGCCGATATTTTAATTGAAAGTTTAAACTATGTTCGTGCCGTATTTACCTAAGTTTTTTCTTCTAAACCACGGCTTTTATGAACACACAGTGCTGGCGTAACCGAGTATATTTCCCTAGAGGTAAAGTGATATCAAGGCTGCTAGGATATCCTGAAAAGTTCCTGTGGTTTGTGGTTTGGAACTAGGTAGGTCTTTACAGTAATTATGTTTGGTTTGTTGATTAGCTGACGCGTTATCACACAAGTCATTGGAGCAAACACTGCTAGCGAGCTGTAGTATCGTAGACAATAGTAGATATACTAACACCTAGTTATATTATCAGCTGAATGCACGTCAGTGGGTAACCTTTGACCTGGTTCTGATCAGGAAAAGTACGGACTCTCCTCTCCTCTCTTCTCAATAGAATATAGGACATCTAAATACTTTTTTTATAGTTACTAATGTGAATGTTTAGTACAAACTCGTTAATACCCGCTTGCTGTTCATTAAATTAGATCAGATCTAAACCAAATGTTCAAGGTCAACATGCTACCCCGCAAACATGCCCGCGCGCACTCGGAAGTTTTTGCCGCGCAAGACCCCCGCGCCACTTCCCATTTAAAGCTTATTTTCTCGTAAACTACTGCACCTACACGAAAACAAAAAATACGTGTGTATAGTTGAAAATATACAGAATCTAATTACGTTAAAACTAATTACGAAAACTAGATATAAGTATTTAAAAAAAAATGAAAACTTGAGAATTTGCGTTGAATTTCAGTTTCTCCAACAAGAATTAAAGTTTTTCCAATTAGAATTGTAATTCGTATCAATAAAACCTATGTATAATTAAACTAGACTATATAAGCTTTGTTTTAATACCCATTTGTCCTTACTTTAGCACTTTATTAGTAGCCAAATTAACCAAACCAAACAACCCCTGCTCTGATCAATTCTATACCTATTGATTTTGTCGTGTTTTCGTAAAAAAATCACTAAGATTTCGTTTTTTTTCACTGTTTTATATTGCGGAGACACTAATAATTACTTAATTGAACCAATTTTCATAACACCAGCACTTTATTAACTATTTTTTCAATAATTTCTAAAAAAACATTAACAAAATACCACGCTCGACATGACGCCACTTTTACATTTCGATATTGTCGTTTCAACAGACTTTTAACCTACGATGTTTTTAGATATTCGTAAAGCTTGATTAACGAGGTTTATTTTGATATATAACACTATATATATTGGGTTAAAATAAAATAATACTCACGTTTTAAAACCAGGGAAATTATATCACAACAACTCAATACGGTGTAATTTGACACCTGACGTTTAAAACTTTTTTGACATTTAATTTTGTACGGCTGAGATTCTCGTTGTTTTTGCCATAGACGCGGAATTTAATACAGAAAATATAGAGGGCAAAACCATAGATACAGTGCGACGTGGAACATTTGTAAGTGAGTTTTTTCGGAACTAATGTTTTGGGCTACTATGGTAGCGTGGACATTTGACTGTATTTGGTTTTGGGCTACTATGGTAGCGTGGACATTTGACTGTATTTTGTTTTGGGCTACCATAGTAGCGTGGACAAACAATTTTTTCATCGTCATCATCATTATCATTTAAGCCCAAAAGACGACCACTGCTGGACATAGGCCTCCCACAAATTTCGCATTGACATATTGGGGGGTTTTGCCATAATCGCCACGCTTGGCAGGCGGGTTGGCGATCGCAGTACGGTTGTTACAAAAGCAAAGAGAACGCTGCTGCCCATTTTCTGGCAAGTCCCTTAGTCGCCTCTTACGACACCCACGGGAAGATATGGGATGGTGCTATTCTTTACATCCGACACCATACAGAGAACAATTTATTAGTTTGTTGCAATTGAAACATCTACCTACACGAAAAGGTTGGATCTCATATGATTTATCTTTACATTCACATACCGTAGTGTCAATAGATTTTGCCGAAGTATTTTCAAACTTTTAAAGTTTTAACAAACGTTGCGATGATGAAGATTCTTAATTAAGTCATCATTAAAGCGTACCTTCTGGCTCACGGAAATCGTATTTCCAACTTTATGTATTTGGTAGATCGGTATTTTAAACTTCGAAGTTCAGTAACATAGTCAACATTATATATTAGATTTATGGAAACAATATCTATCTATATTTAAATAGGGTGTAACGGAAAGGGTATATACATACTTAAGGGTGTGCTACAGACCATCAAACTGAACATGTTTCTCCACAAAGAAACATCGTCATAGCGAATGTCCCATACATTTGGGTCGAATAGGCATTAAAATTTTGTATGGGGCAGCAGATAATTTATTCGTTATTACGATGTTTGTTTTAACTCAACTGGGCATTAATCCAGACTCCGTGGCTGCTATTGAGAAATCCCTAATGAAAAAACCCAATAACACTCTGCCCGACCTGAGAATCTCATGCCCTCATGATCAGCAGTCGTCAGGCAGTAATTTATATTGAACAATTTAAAAATATTAATGTATTTTTTTTGGCTACAATATAGAATAAGTAATAATTATGGTGCCTTGTACCTAGTACATTTCATTAAAGGAATAAGTCTTGAAATAATCAGTATCAGTAGAAATAGAGCACAGTTCCATGTTCTTTTAATTAAGCATCCCGACGCCGACGTCGGCACAGATTACCTAATATTGTGTACTTCGTAAGCCTTGACGTGAATTAAGAGCATGCGAGGTTCTCCGCTAACAATATGTCACCCTGTTTTCTGCTTTGTGGGTAGATTACCATTATCCTTATGGTTTTTTTTCTTCTTCTGAAAATTACGTTAGCTTCGTTCAATAAGTAGGTATAAAGGCTCCCATAGACAGGCGCGACGCGACGCGATGCGGTACGCGGCGAAAAAGCCTCCGTAGAATATTTTTTATGAAAACGCAAGCTACTGTTGACGTTTAAAATCTAAAAGGCGCAACGCGACGCGTATTCAAATATTATTACTTTTCGAGATCGCGAAACGATGCGTGTGCCACGCGGCACGCCGCGATACACTCCGCGACAAGAAACTAAATATTCGAAGAATATTCGCGGCATCAACTCGTTGACCGATTACTCGATCCTGACGTATCGAAATGTGATTGATTAAGATAGTGTCCAGGAGTACCGCTTTCTGAATCAAGCCCTTCATCCATCTGCCCTACGAGAGATCGAATATATTATTATATCGCTTCACGACGCGGCAACACCGCCACGCCGCGTCGCGCTGTCGCGTCGCGCCTGTCTACGGGAAGCCTTAAAAATGTGGACTGGTAACCCATTTTCGGAAGCAAATGCATGGTTAAAATTGTACTCCAGACTATTGATACAAGAAAACAAGACTTTTTAAAATGAAATCTTTCTAAAAAAAACTAGAACACATTAAAATAGGTGCATTTATCCCGGAATGACACAAATTCCGTTACAAAAGACAAATGACATGCACTATAAGCATTCCCTTGAAACAATAACAACAATAATTATACAAAACAAAAACCGTTCTCACAGTTCTCCAACAATTCGGACGTTGTCGAAAACGTCCCAGCTTCCCCTAAATTGCCTTAATTAAGTGCATTCCTTCTAGCTTCGGTTTCACATATTTCCCCCGTTTCTGTACGCTCTACGAGTATTCATTCTTAAACCCGTCAAAAGCGCGAAGCAAACTAAACGTTAATTCACGCGTTTTTGAATCGAAGATACAACTATTAAGTACAAGCTACCATAGATATAAAGAAAGTTTTAAAACGAAGTAAATAACGGGTGTTAAAACTACCATAACGAAGGCAAGAGGCTCTTGTCCTTCCTGTCATTGCAATATTTTTTTTGTACTGCACAATACCTTCTGTTCACGGAGATATTAAACTTTAAAAGAATACAAGTTTTAAATGTTATAAGTTTCCATAACCCCTACTGCTACTGCTAGTACTATTCAATACATCCACCAGAACAATGTTTTGAGTACGTTACATTAAGCGCTACTGTAAACCGTGACGTCCCAGCAACATTTTTTGCGCAGTATTGTTTACTTTGATGAGCAGAATACTTCACTGACGGGTTTGTGATGGGTCCTTGTATATAGTCCTCCTGACCGTTTTCGGTCACGGCGGCCAATCTTGGTGGAGATATAAGCCATCGGCGCGGGAGATATTATAGTGCACATGTGTGTGCCTGGGCACAGGTGCACTCTGTGTTCCTTTACTCTCATAGTCCGATGGGATGGCAATCCGACACGACCGGAGAGTGATCAGTCTCGTCGGCTTGACGTGCTTTCCGAGGCACGGGGGTATCATACCCCCAACTTCCAAACTAATATAATACTACTGAGAAATTCCTAATGGAAAAACCCAATAGCACATCTTGCCCGACCCGGGAATCAAACCCGAGACCCCACGCTTAGCAGTCGCGCTTGTGACCACGAGACCAACGGGGCAGGTCCTTTTAGACCCTGTTTAAAGTGTGAAACGAGTATTTCCAATTTTAAAATCTATATTATATGAAGCTTGCCTTCGGCCTCTTTCTATTTTGTGTCTCGGGTAACTCGTAAAGTCAATATGTGCAGGAATCAACGACAAATTGGGCCTAATCAGTCAAAAAAGGGACGCGAAAGGTTAAATTAAGTAATTTTACAGCCACTTATCGAGCGATTAAGAAGAAAATTAAGGTGTTCGTGTTTAATTTCTTTTCAACAACAGGTTTTAATGTTTCTGAAGTTTTAACGCTTCCAGTTGTTTAATGGTTTTACTTGAGAGCTGGTAACTTTTTTATAGCGACAGGTTTTAAAAGCGCGGTGAATGTGGACCTGGAATCAGAGGAAATTTTGAAATAGTCGGCTATTATAGATTATTTAGAAACACCTATTTTCTCAAACCGGAGGTCCTCGGTGTAAACGTAAAGTAAAGAAAGTCGAAATTTAAAATAAAAAATGGCATCATCATCATCATTCTCTTGCCCTTATCCCAATTTATTTGGGGTCGGCGTAGCAGGTCTTCTTCTTCTATACTTCTCTATTACTTGTCATCTCATGAGATACCTCCTTTCTTGCCATATCACCCTTCAAACAGTCCATCCATAGTTTCTTTGGTCTTCTTCTACCCTTATGGGTCCACATTCATACTCAAAACTATCCTCACGACATTTTCCTCATTCCTCCGCATCACATGCCCATAACACGACAACCGATTACCACGTATCTTTTCAGTCACCGGCGCCACTTTCAGACTTCCTCTAATGTACTCAATCCTTTTTCTATCCATTCGCGTAACACCACACACCCCCCTTAGCATTCTCATCTCAGCCACATGCAAATTGACTGCTTCACATTTACTATTTTCATAATTTTAAGAATGTATGTATGTTACTAATTGTGCTTGTTGCAAACAATTTAACTAAAATCATAATCATTCATCATTTCAGCCGAAAGACGTCCTCTGCTGGACATAGGCCTCCCCCAAGTGTCGCCACATTGACATAACATGGGGGGTTTTGCCATAATCGCCACGCTTGGCAGGCGGGTTGGCGATCGCAGTACCGCTCTGTATGGTGTCGGACGTAAAGAATAGCACCATCCTATATCTGTCCGTGGGTGTTGTAAGAGGCGACTAAGGGACTTAAACTGCCAGAGAATGGGCCGCAACGTTCTCTGTGCTTTGTTAACTAAAATGCTATAGGATAATTATATTTTCGATAAAAAAAATGCGTATTTACGTTATGTATACACCGCGCGCTCGTGAGAGCTTCTGGATTATTTTGTAACCGCAGAAATAAACCCCAAAACAATATAATCAACCAATACACAACAATCAAGACACAACCCAACAAATTTAAATAGATAAATCAATAGCGGTAAACCGACAACCGTGTTATATTATAAGGATATGATTATTCATACTTACACTTGTTTAAACAAGGTCAGGTTTGTGTAAACTGGCATCACTGACTGTTTATCTTACAGTCAAGTTATGTATAACTATAATATCGGCACTTTCTGATCCTATATCAAGTTAAGTTTGGTGTTTCGTAATTATGGGCCTCTACATACATGCAACACCACACTGCGCTCCAAATCACAGATTATACACGTTGTTTAAAAAGCCGCTATAGCTGTGTCAGTGTAGTTGAGATGGCCGAAATAGCCACTACGTGAAGCCCATGTGTCGCGGCAATCCTCGTAAATGGCGGGATGAGTTGGACAAAACAAACGATCCATGAGCCCTAGATGGAAGCCTTGAGGAGACCCTTGCCTGGTAATGGGCTGATGGAAACTGATAACACCAATTTACATTCACAAACTCATGTCTGTGCCTTTTTCTGGGACAGTTTCCCCTATCACCATCAGTAAGACATATTATGATTTCCAATGCTAGATTTAGGCACAATCATATATCACTATAACTACTGAACTCATTTATCCGACAATCTCTTTTAATTGTGATTGACTAGGCCTTAATAGCACCAACCAACAATATGTAAAAAATTACAAGAGATTCGACTATAGATAAAACATTTTTGGGGTTAATTACTACCTGTATCACAATACCTACTTTGACAAATAATACCAATCATTTACCGTCAACACCTTAGATATGAAACACCAAAATGTAACAAACGTCGACCCGGCTTAACAGCGGGAATGCAAACACTGTATAACTCAGCTGCCAAAATATTAAACTCTAGGCTTTGTTCCAAGACATACGTTCAAGACATGTAAACATAGAACAGTAATGTGCCATAGCGGCAACAGCTGCCAGCCTTGATTAAGACATAAATATGCAGCAACGGTACAAAACATGTATGCCCCGCATGAACAAACCCCATTCCGGCATAGTTCCCGTTTATATGTCCATTTTGAATTTTATTAATATTTCGCCCCTCTATACACGTGGTGGAGATGACGCGCACAAAATGGCGTCGAAAGGTTAGTTTAGGTAATTTTAGGAAAGCAAACTTAATAGATTGAAAGTGCGGTCGGCTTGGAGGTGCTTCACTTGTTATGTAAAACAAAATGCTTGTGGAATGTAATAAGTGGATAGGGTTGGGGTTTAGTTATATTGTTACACTGTTAGATGAATTTTACAAATTCGACACAGACTGTTGTATTCCCTTATCGGCCTACGTGTATGTCAAAGCCAGACTTTGCAGTGTTCAGTGGAGGTTCGAACAAGACTATGTACTACCTACATGTCAGGACACTATTGTTGCAAGGAGTATCTAATATATCTCTGTGCCTTGACTAGAATTTCACAATAGAACAAGCCTGTATTTCACTTAGGTTATGAACTTGGTCAGGGGCTGTAATTGTAGTACGGTGTGGTAGAGAAGTATGTTCGAAATTCAATTTAAATCTACGGTTAAACAGTTAGAACCAGGTTTAAAGTTGCTCGATAAAGTGTTTAGATAAAATTCATAGTAACCAGAAAATTGTTGTAGGAATTCTATCAAGGCGAATGGAAATTATGACAAAAAGCGTTTTGTTTTGTTAAGTTTGAACTAAACAAATGCCTCGTTGATCTAGTGGACGCTAGCATTATTGCTACGGATGAGCTCTTGGGTTCGATTCCTAGGTTGAGCAATTTATTATTGGATTTTCTATTACGAATTTCTGAGTAGGTTGTATCGTGGAGTCGGAATTTGTGCAAGGCACATATAATAAAGGACTCACGCCTATAATATAGGTCTTAAACATAACATGCGAGATGTTATGTTATATGTTATGTTTAAGTCATATATTATAGGCAAGAGTACATACAAAACAACATAACATAACATCCACTATTGGCGTAATCTTATGTTAAGTTATTTAAAACACCCATTGTTCTTTATTTCGATTGTTAAAGTCTCCTATAACAGATGTCGTAGATTTAAGTTAAAAAAAACACGTTAATTCAATTTATAGACAGCACCACAATACGTTGAAAGTGCCGGTGATTTGAGAACGAATAGAAACATAAGCAGTATTAACTGTGTGTCGTCTAAACAAGTTAATACTTTGAGCAAGTTAAACTTAATTGACTGAAAGGGGGTTGCTTAAGTGCGTTCCTAAACGTTCTCCACAATCTCTTTAAGTTTTATTTTAAGTTATTTGTATGAGTGTCTTTATAAGACGCATGGAATGGGTTGAAATAGAAGAAATAGTTGATATTTTCTTAACTGTGACTGTAGTAAAATAAGGTTTTTAAGAACTTTTAAAATAGTAGTTTAAATAAAAGGATGATTGTGCAGAGTTAAGCGTGTGAAACGTTAAACTGTTCTGCAACCTAACTGATAGCGATAGTGATAGATGAAAGTATTAGTAAAATTACCGCTTTCCTAACGATTGTCTTAATATAAGAATCATTGTAATAAAAATGGAATTATTTCATCCAATTTTATGGCTTATCTTCATTCCAATGCGTTTTAAAAAAACATCTGCAAACCGTATTGATTGAGTATGGCGTATTTTCATTACGGATCGCTAAAAAATATAACGCCAATTTGAGAAAAAAAGTTCTTACTGAAACCAATTTTCGTATTTGATTTTGCTATCTGCTAAAATGAAACAACAAATAGGTGAAGTAAAAAGGTTACCACTCACCATATAAAACAAAAAAATATTTGATTTGCGATTCCAATTTCTCATTTGCTACTGTATAAAATTGTTTATTTTACTTTGTTGGGAATAACTGAAAGTACCTAGAGAGCAAATTAAAAGACGTTCTGTTGAAATTTAATAACACAAGTCATTTAAATATTCGAGAGAAAAGGAAACGACGGATTATACAGGAAATGTTTGATATAATCCGGACTGTAGAAAATTGGTTTACAAATTGTTTGTGCATAGGCCGGACGCATTGGTACCCGTTCATGTGTCGCGAGTAATTGTACGACATTGTATAATATCGGGCGTATAACAACAACAACATACATTTATTTGCAGGCAATTGGCAGGCAGGCAGGTATAGTCGGAAAAATTGGCGTCAGAACTCGAAGGCCTATTCTGCTTTTTTTTTTTTTGGGAATGGCATCTCGCAATTCAACCTAGGAGGTTATCGTCTGCTTAGCCGGACATCCTGTGGGTGCCTTAAGAGTAAGGCCTCCAGCCAGGGCATAAAACTTACAAACTAAGCGACTACACGCTAAGGGCACCCCCTGTGGGGTACGAGCCTCGGCTTAGGGCGTCGCTGGGGGAGGACTGCATGGGGACAGGCTGGATCTGAGTGATATCATTATTTAGGGGCTGATTTAAAACTACTGGCACAGCATCGCGGGCTGGCTCGAGCGAGGGTCGGGGAGGGCATGGACCGGGACGTCGCGACGGACCTCTACGGCGAGGTCGGAAAGACGGCGGTTTGTGTCTGAACTTTTTAAGAGTGCTAGTCTCTTTGCTACTCTCCTGGAGGAGGGTGATAGCATCATCGGGAGTGGCCTATTCTGCACTTTTGATATCCGTTAACGTCCTAACGATAAGTTAACAAAATTTTCATTTAGATTTTTAACAAGTTTCTTAGTTGTAGAATTAAGAAGTGAAGTCAAGAATTATAGACTATTTCTATAATGATAAGTTGCTTCGGTGCAGGAAAACATCGTGAGGAAACCAAACTAGCATGCGTGAGAGATATTTCTCGACGTTAAGCCAAATCGGAGGGCCATTCTCCGGGCCTCTAATTTGGCAAAAAACCCGACACCAGGTTAAAAAAAGAACAAGTTTTCATTTAAAGTTTTTCATGGAATACCAAGACCACGTTCCCGATTGAACGTGCGATTGTATGTTTTGCCAACAATACAGAACGTTCAAGGAATTGCACTTTAATCTTTTGTTCCAATCAACATCGTTTTCGATGCTTTAAACTTTACCTTATGTTACATTGAAATCTTAAATAAGAACTGACCCAATTTTTGAAATAAGAACACTGTGCTTTAAAACTTTAATAAAAAGCCAAGCAAAGGCTGCTCATATTTCTTTGTAACCAGCCATTTTAATCACGTGTCATTTTCAGAATTTCTGTTCGTTGTTTTTGTAGATTATGTTATAAAAAGTGTGTCCACGTTAATTAAAAGTTCTGTTTTCGATTAAAATAATATTCGGGCGGCGACGACAAAGGTTCGTTAAAAATGCATGTTTTTAATCTGGCATGTGAAAATATTATTTTGTTTCCGAGCCGCATTGCCATTCGTTATTGG
The DNA here is from genome assembly GCA_949152445.1 of Cerastis rubricosa. NCBI lineage: Eukaryota > Metazoa > Arthropoda > Insecta > Lepidoptera > Noctuidae > Cerastis > Cerastis rubricosa. The sequence continues at coordinate 15,832,092 of OX424539.1, forward strand.
GGCATTACAGTTTTTTGTCCATGCATGCCATTTTAATCTGCCGTTTTATAAGATACTTTTTCGGATTAATGTTTTCTGATGCAAATTGGTAGTATTTTATTTACAGATTAGGTATTAACATGTTCAATCGTTTGGATTAACATATAAATACATGAACAATGTACTGTTTTATGCAAACAAAGGACTTAAAACATCGGATTTATTAAGTTTCAAAGTTATTTAACTCGAAACTCCGATACAAAGGGCTTCAAGCCTCATTACTTATTCTTATACATATATTCAAATTCCCGATTCATTCTCAAAGTTATACTTGAACACAGCAATACAAATAAATCTTCATTGTACAGTGTAAACCTGTGTTGGAGCTCGAAATTCATCCGCTGGTGGTGTGCATGTGTGTGTGTGGTGTAAACATACCGAAGGCTTGCAAGCACATGTGCATCTGAAAACAGAAGTGTAGCTCAACCCGTCAGAAACGATGAAAAGTTTAAATTACGTTTAACTTAGTGGAACGCACTTGGTTTCTACGTATTCGTAGTTTTGCAACACACTTGACGCAATAAGATGATAAGACTTGCTTACAGTACGCCAAGTATAAACTAACTATGTGTTCATAATTATTATTGAAAACTTTTCGTTTCAGCGAACCAGTTCGTAATATCTGTCGTATTTCGGTAAGGTAAGACCAAAGTGAGATAATAAGGGCACGAAATCGATGGATTTCTTAAAACCGAAAAGGAATGAACAAGTTAAGTTAGAAACTTGTGTCTTTGATGGCACGTTAATAAAAATATGAGTCAAAATCAAAATCAAAATATTTTATTTTACATAGGCCTACATGGGCACTTATAAAACGTCAACAGAGGAGGCACGGTTCGGGTTGGTCGTTTCCTATGGAGAAGAACCGGCAAGAAACTCCATGGTTACTCTTTTAAAATCATTTGGTTCTACAATATTTGGATGTTACAGCGCTAGTACTTAAGTATGAGAGGACAGCGTAGGCCCGACAATAAGTCATCGCTTACTACAAAAGGTAGAAAAAGATGAAGCTGAAAAAAAAAAAAAAAAAAAATTACAAAGCCTACAATGTCCACACATTCACAAAAAAATATGAATGAAAAAGAATCTATACAAAAGTAAAAATAAAACTAAGAACAATTAAATAAACAATTGACACAAATGTAGTCTAACAGTACTGTAACTATTCTGCACAATGAATAAACGGTGCAATGATTTGAAAACTATTGTAAAACATCTGAAAAAAAATGAATAGAATAAATAAAATTCGGAATAGTTAGAGACATCCGCATATTTGTGTCGTTTTTGAGCTACCAGGGAAGCCGCATGAGCAGAGGGAACTACAGCCAAACTTCTTTATCTTCAACATAGTCCTTAATTTTGTAATATGCTTTTTTAATAAGGACACGTTTGATGCAATTTTTAAACTTTCCATCGGTCAGTTCAATAACTGACTTTGGCAACTTATTATAAAAGCGTATACTGTTTATAAGAAATGACTTGCTAGTTTTTGTTAATCTAAAGGAGATGTTCCAGAAATGTATGGAGCCTGGGCTAGCACTATGTACACTATATGTAAATATTGCTAAATAATACAGTAACCGTTTTTTATTATCAATTTTCTTTAATTTCACTTCGTTTTAATGTATATTCAAATTAACTTGGTCAAAGAGAGCAACACAACATGGTGGATCAGATCAGCACGTGATCAGCAGGCGAAAAATGTCATATTGACAATGACATTTGATTGACGTGTATTACGATACACGACAATTAAATGTAATTGTCATAACTGCTATAGTAAACAAAACAACTGGAATTTCGATAATCTCGGGTTTTGGTTTGGTTTGGTTAAACAAAACAACAAGTTCAATTCAAACTCAATGCAAATAAAGACTCAAAGACGGCATTTCTTAAAATTGTCACAAGTCGTCTAACGTCAAACAACTGTCATGGCTGCTCTAAAAATAGGGTTATCTTAGTAAAAAACTTTTCAAATGATAATTATTATACGACTATACCCTTCTTAAAATTATTTTTTTAGTATTTTTATGATATTCCTCTATTTTTTTCCTATTTATCTATGTAGTGTACATAGTGGTAGCCCAAAATCAAACATCTCCTTTGGGTATTACAATTTCGTGTTTACTGCGTGTGTTTATATTATGGAGGTCGCTTCTAATTTTGAAAAGCCCTCCGTTTTTGCGGACGTATAAAATACATTCTAAGATATAAATTGAAGGCAGAGTCAGTATATCGATCTCTTTAAATTTTTCTCTAAGGGACTCGCAAGGACCCATTTTATAGATCGCGCGAACTGCCCTCTTTTGCAATATAAAAATTGAATCAACGTCTGCTGCCGATCCCCACAGCAGAATTCCATAAGACATAATACTGTGGAAATACGCGTAGTATACTAACCTAGCTGTGGCTACATCAGTCAACTGCCTTATTTTCCTAACTGCATAGGCGGCTGAGCTTAACCTCCCCGAAAGAGTTCCAATGTGCGCGCCCCACTGCAGTTTTGAATCGATAGTAATTCCTAAGAATACAGTTTCCGCGATATCATCAAGTTTTTTGCCGTCAAGATTTAAATTAAGGTCACGTTGAGTTACATTTGGTAAAGAGAACTTTAGACATTTAGTTTTGTTCGTATTCAGTAAAAGATTGTTAGCTGCGAACCATTTCGAGAGAACAGTTAGACTTTCGTTGACATGTATGACATCCTTATCTTTCCTATGAATTTTAAAAATTAGCGAAGTGTCATCAGCAATCAGAATTATATCCGATAATTTGGCCATCATATATGGGAGATCATTAATATAAACAAGAAATAGGAAAGGACCAAGAATTGAACCTTGGGGCACACCCATCCTGACTATAGACCCAGAGGATGTCGCCCCATTTACATTTACTTTTTGCTGCCTGTTTGATAAATAGGAAAAAACAAGATCAGCAGCTTGTCCACGAATTCCGTAGTGATGTAATTTACAGATCAGCGTGTTGTGGTCGACGCAGTCGAACGCTTTTGAGAGATCACAAAAAATGCCAATAGCGTCTTGGGACTTCTCCCAGGATTCCAGAATGTGACTGATGAGTTTTACTCCCGCGTCCGTTGTCGACCTACCCTTCGTGAAACCAAACTGCTGACTATGCAGTATCCCATTAGAGTTAAAGTGAGACAACATCTGGTCCAGCATGATTTTTTCATAGATTTTACTCAGTGCTGGAAGCACAGATATCGGTCTATAATTAGAAGGATCACTCTTACAACCCGATTTGAAAATTGGTACCACTTTACTATGTTTCATCAAGTCAGGAAACTTGCCGCTGTCCAAACATTGATTGAATATGCCTGTTAGGACAGGCGCAATTGAGTCAATAATGTTTTCAAGAACCTTGACCGAAATCCCCCATAAGTCTTCAGTATTTTTGATATTGAGACTTTTGAATGCGTTTTTGATTGTGGCAATACATACTGGTTTAAATTTGAAGTTTGGTATGTCTTTTGTGAAGACAGTACGGGTATAAGTATGACTAAACGTCGCCTACGAAACTACGCATATTCGTAACTGATTGCTACGGTGCTACGGCGTAGGCAGATGTTTTGGTTTATTGCAATCATTATTACATGTAAAATACCCGACCTGTTTTCAATTATTTAATTACTAGCTGTCCCGCGCAACTTCGTCTGCGTCACATTTTCCCCGTTTTCGCAACATTTTTCATTGCTGCTCCGCTCCTATTTGTCGTAGCGTGATAATATTTAGCCTTCCTCGATAAATGGGCTATCTAACACTGAATGAATTTTTCAAATCGGATCAGTAGTTCCTGAGATCAGCGCGTTCAAGCTGACAAACAAACAAACAAACTCTTCAGCTTTATATTATTAGTATAGATATTCATTGAAATCGAATAATGCAAAGGGCAATTTTGTTTTAAATTAAATATTTGTGATAGACAACGTATTTATTTGGATATAAGCAATAATATCATGTTTATAAAAAAATTGTGCGTAGAGTCCCTCCGCGCGGAAGAAGTGAAACGTCGTAATGTGGAAATGAGTGCTTTCATAACCCCTCTATGGTAGCGTTAAACGTTTAACGCAACCTTGATCACCCATCCACATACTGACCTAGGCAATCGTCGCTTAACCTTGATCACCCATCCACATACTGACCTCGGCTACCTTGATCACCCATCCACATACTGACCTGGTCAACCGTCGCATAACCTTGATCACCCATCCACATACTGACCTCGGCAACCGTCGCTTAACCTTGATCACCCATCCACATACTGACCTCGGCTACCATTGCTTAACCTTGATCACCCATCCACAAAATATGATTTAGGCTATATCATAAAGAGAACCACGCTCGCGCTGGCCTGTAACAGGTATACTACGGCGTTCGAGTGCCACGCATTCACTCTCGCTCTGTCTCTTTCTATTCCCCTTCCATGGTAGCGTTAAACGTTTAACGCGACCATGTTGGAAGTCGCATAAGAAGTTTCACTTCAAAAACACCTTAAAAAATATTGCATTATTTTAGAACAAATTTGGTTAGCATAAAAAGTTATAGTGAGTCAACCTTAACAGATAGACATATTATTATGCTGTTGCGGACTTTTTTTAAAAACTTTAAAGGGAAACAATTCTGTCATACTTGATTTTTGCGAAACTTTAACCGTTTACGCAGCGCACGCAGCGGAAGCTCTCAAAAGGAAAATAAATCGCCCGATTTTGAAACATTATGCACTGCTGCTCCGCTCGTATTTGTCGTAGCGTAATGATATATAGCCTATAGCCTTCCTCGATAAATGGGCAATCTAACACCGAAAGAATTTTTGAAATCGGATCAGTAGTTCCTGAGATTAGCGCGTTCAAGCAAACAAACAAACTCTTCAGCTTTATAATATTAGTATAGATTTGTTCTACGATATAAACAATACACAGATATCTGCACGAGTACATAACAGGATGTCGATGACCTAGATAGTTAAAATTAAGTATAAAATTATCAGAAACTTCGTTAATATGCTTAACGATACGTTTGCGTTTGGATAGCTGCCCAAATGTAACTGGCACTGATGCTATTAACCACTATGTTGTGTTTGTTTTTAAATCAACGGCTCTGTCTGCCTGGTGGTTAAAATGATTCAACGAGTAATATTATACGAGTTATATTTAATAAGTATCTTACGTCTTATTCTAAGTGATAGTCTACCTTAGCGCCATATTTTATCTTAATCCGTTCAGCTGTTAAGGCGTGTAATGGTACAGACCAGCAGAGATAACCCTACATCTATATGGGCATATAGGTAGCATTAAATCATTATCATTGTATACGCTATGTCCTCTTCAAGTAGTAATTTCCTCTCAGCTTAAGATACAACAACAGTGTGTGTCAGTCATCGTGTTAAATGCTCGACAGTCGGATGTTTCCGGCCCCTTTGTGATGCATCTTGTAAGTCATGTTCATATGACAAGCGGTGGAATTAGGTAAAGTAGCACTAAAATGTCATGTTTATGGAGAAAAGATAAATTATTACTGGTATGGTAGAACTCGTATAGAGCTTCCATGATCTGTAAGGCTATTTTGTAAGTTGATTTTTTTTGTATGTTTCGTTGCGTCAAGTCGTATCGGCTCGCACGCGCGCCTTGTTTTGCGCTTTAAAAAACCGCATATACGAGCATATAAGCGCGGAGAATACGTGAATCTGAAACCGCATTATAAACGCAAAAAATATATTCTAGTTTTAAACTGCATTCAAGAGACCAAGCGACATGTGTTTATGTTTGTTTGCCAATACAAAACAATACAGTCATAGTTGTTCCATTGACATTTACTTGGTTGTGGCTTAAAGATTTTACTTATCTTTGAAGAGAAAAGCTATCATGGACGTGAATGTTATTGATTTTTCTTGGAAATTTAATATGAGTGTGAGATGATAGCATTGTTCTGAGAATTTTCAATTACATATCGTTCGATCTTATGAGCTTTAGGTTTTCCAACCGTAAAGTCTTACTGTTCTGAATAATTTGGATTACTCGTACCTCAAAATTCAGAAGAACTTGATGAAAATTATGTTTAGCCTTAGATGTTAGCGGTTTAATCGTCTTCTCTAGTGATCATATAAGCAATATTTGAATTGTTTATTAAATGCTGAGTTTAAAGGATAAAGTTTTCAGCAAGGTCATCTATACAGCTAACTGCTCATCCATCCTCAGACCGAGATTGTATTAAAAATACTCGTCTCCAGGTAAAGTCTCCACCAATCTTGCGCCATCTTTTGATAGCTGATGATGCAGTACCACGCACGAACCGGGTTTCACCAACGCAACTCATTGCAATAAGCACTAACCGCCGTTAAAGAGCTGTCTTTGTCCATATTCCTTATCAATTATGACGCGGTTTAGAGCCGTCTTAGATTAACACTTCTGATATGCCTGTCCCCTGTTCTCAGCCTCGTGTATCGTGTGGCGCGTGGCGGCCGGCTAACGCTAAGTATACGCTTGGGATTCTTGGCACTATACCACTGATGTGTTTACGTGCTGTACTCCTTTTATATTAATCGCCGTTTTGCTAATACTTACGAGCACCTGTTATTTCACAGGAAATTGGGGGCTGGTACAGTTGTATTTCATTTTTCAATGTGTCAATAGTTCTAAGCTCACAAAATAATATCATCATCTAAGGGTAAGTCAGAGGTGTAGCCAATAGGGGTTGGTCACCAATCGACACGTAAGACTCGTATCGAGTTGGTGACAAATACGCTAATAGTACACCCACATTTCGACAGGTTTGTTAAAATACCATGTAATAGGGGGCGAGCTTATTATCATCAACCGGGCACTAATCCAGATTTCGTGACTGCTAGAAGAGAGAAATTCCTGATGAAAAAACTAACTAACACTTTGTTGAACTTTACTGAAATAGATCGGCATCAATTTAGCAGATTTTTACTAGAAAATCCCGATCCGCAACGATGCATGCCGTAACGGTCCTTGTGTCCTAGTGAGCGTTCGAGTTGAGGTGATGTTGTTCTCGTGCATTAGCAGATTTGTAGTTCCTTTTTTATAGAAACCGCCGTTCATAACTATTATGCTCGTGTATTGTGTTCAATTTCAATTTATTTATTCTTAACAAATTCACATTTGTGTCGAACACACACGAAGTTGGTTTTCACAATAAATGTAACAAATAATTTAATCAATCATAGCGAGGAAAAAAAAACAATCACTACATTCCACATTGGTCACAACATTATTAGTCTTAATTGTTAATTACGAAACATTAATTACAATTATTTTCTAACGCGATAGAAAAATATGTCGAGTACAGACAGCATGTTGCTCCTGACCGGCTGGATCACTATTCTACTACCTGATCAAACTGCCGAATAAAAACAGCTTTTTCGATAAAAGATAAAAAGTATGAAATCGTAACAAATAACATTGCCTCAAAATTTTAAATCTAAGATCAAAACTTCTACAAGAACTATAACAAACTCGAGACTTTCGAAGCCAAGATAAGGGTTGTTAGCCGCACTTTTCTCAAAACATAAAACTTAATCGCCGCTAACACAAAACCGAGATTAAACACGCACAACTTTAATCAATTCGTTAACTGTGTATTCGGCTGTTTGATAAGAAGAGAACCAAGCCGAGAAAATTTAATTTAGTCAACAACTTGAACATTAAAATACTCATTGCATTCTTAGATATCCGACATATTTAACGCTATTATTTACGTTAGACATTTAAAACTTTCTGCTTCTGACAAGTGCCAAGTTGGAAGGCACTTACCGTTTAGTTAATTAGAAGTCAGTTAAGTACAAAAACAGTCCAAATGAAGGTAAACTGGAAGCAGGCTACGGGGCTACGGTTAGACAAATTGTATTCGGCGTAAAGTTGGCAACTACTCGACTGCTCTGACAGTTTATTGGACGAGGAGTTTTTTTGAAGATGTTTGGAGTTTATGGAATCAACAAGTTTTCAAGTTGTAGAATTCTGCTCTGTGGTAAATACTTAGCAATGGTGTTAGAAAAACAAGTTGCCTAACATGTTTCTGTAATATTTGGATTTATTTCAGTGCTCGGGGTAGTCGGATTGTAAACACAAAAATATTAAATGTAAAAGTATTTGTACAAAATATTTAATATTTTTTTTGTAATACTATGTTATCGGCCTGACATGTAATACTTAAGTTGACACCGGCTTCACTCGAGGGACTATGAATGTGTTGGCGACTCTAAAGTTTTAAACGTAGACTCGAAGGACCAAAAGTTGAAACTTGAACCGATATGGGTCGGACAAATGACAGTCACATTGTCAAACAGTATATTACGAAGGACCTCTTTTAAATGCTGTCTGGTGACGATAATAGATGACATAACATAGCGCTTGTTTGTCCCGAAGGGTTAGACAGAGGTGACTAATATTGTACCAACATTTTACCAATTAGTTTTGCAGCCTCATGCAATTGGGAGCGTGCCTATTGCCATCAACCGAGCACAAATTTAAACTCCTGGCTGCTACTGAGCAATACCTAAAGGAAAAACAAATCGAAGTAATGTATTTAAATGTTTAATAAAAAAAATGATTTGACTGTGGCTACAAAAAATCTCAAATGCTTTTATGTAGTAGGTATATTACAACAAGCATGATACATATAAACAGTCAAAATCCATACCAAGCTTGCATAAATTGTAATCACATTACATCAAAATTGTGGGTCCATTATATTCCCACCTGGAACTGTGGTCCCGATGTAATATTACCGTGATCGAGCTTAGCTAACTAATTTTGTTATTAGTGGTGTTGTTTTTGTTATTAGTGGTGTTGTTAGGGTTCCGTAGCCGAATGGCAAAAAACGGAACCCTTATAGATTCGTTATGTCTGTCTGTCTGTCTGTCCGTCCGTATGTCACAGCCACTTTTTTCCTAAACTATAAGAACTATACTGTTGAAACTTGGTAAGTAGATGTATTCTGTAAACCGCATTAAAATTTTCACACAAAAATAGAAAAAAAACAATAAATTTTGGGGTTCTCCATACTTAGAACTGAAAACCAAAAATTTTTTTTTCATCAAACCCCTACGTGTGGGGTATCTATAGATAGGTCTTCAAAAATGATATTGAGGTTTCTAATATCATTTTTTTAAAAACTGAATAGTTTGCGCTAGAGCCACATCCAAAGTGGTAAAATGTGTGTGGGGCTCTAATTTCTAAAGTAAGAGGAGGAAAATTCTGAAAATATTTAAGATTGTAGAACGTAAAAAAAACTATCAACGAAAATTGGTTTCAATAAGATATGATTGTTAGTTTTTGAGATATGGGACTTTTTCATAAAACTGCAGCAGTAACTTTGTTTTCATAAACATACTATGAAAAACCAATTTAGTTTTGCGGTTGAGTGGAACTTTACTAACTAATACTACTAACTAATGAATGACAGTTCAAAATATTGTTGGGGCTATGCAACCCTGTGTGCGAGTAAGACTCGCACTTGGCTGGTTTTTTTTTGTTATTAGTGGTGTTGTTTTTAGGAAGTCTTCTGATCTGACTGCCTCGTTGGTCTAGTAATCACAAGCGCTGCTGCTGACATTGTGGTCCTGGGTTCGATTGCCAGGTCAGGCAGTGTTTTTGGATTTTTAATTAATTTTAATTTATTTAATCATAGGAGAACCAACAGCTGTAACAGATGGATAACAATTGTATATGATACATAGAGCCAATTACAGGTTCTCACGAATAGACAGTAGAAGTATTAGTAGAAGCCTGAGTCTGGATTTGCTTATTTCGCCCAGTTGGTGGCAATAGACTCGTTTCCTATTACATGAACTTACCATAACTGGTGAAATGCCGGTGTACATCTACGCCTCGTCATCCTCATCATCTACCTAGCCTTTTTTCAAACTATCTTGGGGTCGGTTTTCAGTCTAACCGGATGCAGCTGAGTACCAGTATTTAACATGAAACGACTGCATATCTGACCTCCACAACCCAGTAACTGGGTAATAAGATACCCCTTAGTAAGACTGGATGTCAGATTTTTGGCTTCTGACTACTCGTAACGACTGTCAAACATCTACAAATGACAGCCGGGATCAAACGGGCTTAACGTGCTTTCCGAGACACGGAAGAAACTCGGTATGCAATTATGTTCACCCATCCACGGACTAGCGGCAAGCACGGCTTAACCTTAAAGATGGACCCGTGTGGCTGTTATTATTTAGCCACGAGATCCTACATCTACGCCTACCTCTTTGAATACAGGTCTGATCTATATTCTTCTTTTTCTTGTAGTAAGTGTCTAGCCTGCTGTTAGAGTTTTTAAACCGCCCATTGGCCTCTGATTTAGCTTTATATGAAGTTAAGAAATTTCTCTCAGGCATGCTGGTTTGGTTTCCTCACGATTTTTCCTTCACCGAAGTAAATGATAATGATACAATACGCACATGAATCCGAAAAATCAGAGATGCGTGTGTAGGGTTCGAACTCGAGACCTATGACTTGGCTGTCGATGGTCACACTCACACCATTATGCTAGCACTGCTTAAAAACACATTGCTCACAGGTCTGATGTTATCATTATATTCAAAACTAGCTGTCCGGCGCAACTTCGTTTGCGTCACATTTTCCCCGTTTTCGCAACATTTTTCATTGGTGCTCCACTCCTATTGGTTGTAGAATGATGATATTTAGCCTATAGCCTTCCTCGATAAATGGACTATCTAACACTGAAAGAATTTTTCAAATCGGACCAGTAGTTTCGGAGCCTATTCAATGCAAACAAACAAACAATCAAATCTTTCCTCTTTATAATATTAGTTTAGACAACAAATGTATTGAAAAAACAAGTATGAAAAATACTGTATGAAATAATTAATACAACTTATTGTTCTACACAGTATCAGTTACATTTTAAAATAAAAAAAGCTCTACTGGAAAATTTAACAATATATTTAAAAACGTTTTTATTTAATCATTCAAGCGTCATGGATTTTAGCGGGCGGAAATGGTGAGCCACACAAAAAATAACGAATAAAATGTTTCCGTACTCGGCTTTCATAAGTTGATTTCAGCTGACTGGCGGCCTCTAGAGGAAAAATCATGTTGTGTAAAACTTTTAGCTACACCCTGTATTCGTGACGTCATGTGTTTGCTTTGATAAACAAGTGATTGCTACAGAGTGTTCTTGTTTATGAAAGAGGAAATTGCACTTTATGAGCATAGCTTCAGTTATTCATGTAGCTTGTACAGATGTATGTATTTACATAGGAGAGCACGCGCGGTTGTCACGGGCTTTAAAATAAAATGAGAAATTTATTCTGCCCAGATGTCAGCTTGTGTTTAGTTTACTTTATCAATTGATATAGCGTAAAGCGGTCTGAGAGGCAACCGTGACGAAAAATTAAAGATATACATACATATGTTTATTTAAAATAATTATATATTTGAATGTCATATAGGTCAGATTTGTAAACAACTCATTACACTAAGTTACCAAAGATATCAAAAACTACCATGTCCTTCATCCAAGATTAAGTGCAAACTCGTCTCTGACCGCTAATATGGCTATCAAAGTTTATCCCAAAAATAAATTAAAGAGCCTAACTCCCCGCTTTAAAACGGGTAAGATCCAAAAATTATAACTTTCGCGAGGTTACTTAATATCCCTCCATCGGCTTATCTACGAATCTCTTCCATTGTTTTCGTACCAAGTTTCAAGTTCTATCAGCCTATAGGGAAAGTTCACCACAAAAGGTGTTGTCTCCGCCGAAAATTAAGCTTTTTTTCCCCGCATATTGATTAGAAAATTAAAAAAATATCCCCCGGTACTAGGGTAGTACGGAACTCGTTATCTGGAGGAGGTAAATCGGCGGGCGGTACGTAGGCGACCGACGATAACAAAGTTTTTCCGTTAAACCTCACAATTTATAACTGCCTGGTACATATTCTTATACTCGCTAACAAGTTCTGTATGGTCGCGAACGATATACGAGTTTAATAAGGAGTATGTTTATTTTAATACAGTAGAATTGGAAATTGTGTTTGTTCGTTGAATATTGTTTTGGTATTTAGTTTGAAAATATCTAAAAAAAAAGGAAATGATGGTTGTTATGACTAGTCAAGAGAAAATTGCCTTAGAGGGTCATATGTAACTCACCTTATTGGTGACGTTCTCCAGAGAGGTCAGGTGCTTAGTACCTACTCGCAACCAGTGTGTCTTTAGACCCAGATGTATGAACATGGAGGAGAGTGTAAGGATCGTAACCAGATGGCGTTCTGTACTCTCTACTCACCCTCATGGGAAAAAGGCGTGAGTTTACTAGTGGAAAATAGCTAAAGATTATTAATAATATCTATGTCTATGAATCATTCATCATCATCATCGTCAGGATAGGCTGATGATGATGATGAATGATTCCCATTCTATAATGTTCCCACTGCTGGGACACAGGCTATGAATCATTCATCATCATCATCGTCAGGATAGGCTGATGATGATGATGAATGATTCATAGCCTGTGTCCCAGCAGTGGGAACATTATAGAATGTTCCCACTGCTGGGACACAGGCCTGCTCTCTATGAGAGGGAGTGGGCTGTAATCCACCACGCGGGCCTGTGCGGGTTGGTAGATGTCATGTCTTCCCGGTTTCCTCACGATGTTTTCCTTCACCGTTTTTGAGGGCAGCGGTGATGAAAAAAAATACACAAATTAATGCGCCTGCCTGGATTCGAACCCAGGGCTTACTGTCGTAAGTCGGAGCTGCCACCACTGGGGCACCGCTCTATGTGTCCAGTCTATGAATCATCATCATCTGCCTAGCCTTTTCCCAAACTATCTTAGGGTCGGCTTCCAGTCTAACCGGATCCAGCTGAGTACAAGTATTTTACATGAAGCGATGCCTATATGACCTCCACAACCCAGTAACAGGGTAATAAGATTCCCCGTTGGTAAGACTGGATGTCAGACTTTTGGCTTCTGACTACTTGTAACGACTGTCAAAGATCTACAAATGACAGCCGGGACCAACGGCTTAACGTGCTGTTATATATGTGTATGTCAACATTGTGTATGTGTGCGTGGGCTGCGTCCCTGCCCTGCTCGAACCTAGTTATTAAACAGTGTGCTTATAGCTGTCAGTAGTATCACTTGTGTCCCTACGTACCTACATAACAGTGGCGACGAGTTACCCACAATCGTAAAAATAAATCCTTTGTTTAAAATGGCTCAGTCATTTTGTGGGATTTTATCGATTTTCGATCATAATGTCAATGATTGGAAGACATACAAAGGGCGGATTACGCAATGGTTCATCGCAAATAACATCGATGCGAAAAATGATGCGGCGGGAACCAGGAGGCGAGCCATACTACTCAGCGCACTCAATGATAGTACCTACAAGTTGGCAGCAGACTTGACGCTGCCTAAAGACGTACAGGAGGTGCCATATGAGGATCTAGTTGCGTTATTGGATAACCATTTCACTCCAAAACGTTGCGGGTTCAGCGAGCGGTACAACTTTTACGCAGCTTCGCAGCAGCCGGGCGAGACATATACGCAATGGGCAGCCAGATTACGTGGACTGACAGTGCATTGCGGATTCAGCAATGTTGAGGAGGCGTTGCGTGATCGTTTTGTGATGGGGATGGTAGCGGGTCCTGAACGCGAGAAACTGTTTGCACGAGACTTGGAGACTTTAACCTTGGCGAAGGCGGTGGAGCTAGCAGAGAGCATAAGATGCGCGCGCGCGGGCGCTGCCGCTACTGTTTCTTCATCAACAGATCAAGTACAAGTGTTCAAGATCGCGAAAGGACAAACAAGTGCCAACCCGATTAATAGTGCCGAGAAAGAAAAGTGTTCGGTGTGCGGTCGTGCAAACCATAAGGCATCGCAATGTCGGTTCGCAAAGTATAAGTGTAAAAAGTGCAACAAAGTAGGTCATTTGCGTAGGATGTGCGATAAAATAAACTACGTGTTAACGGGGGATGTGAGCGAGGACGACGATGGTAAGTCGCTTTACAACATTAGTTCAGCTCGGGGGGAACCCATGACAGAAACGGTCACGATAAATGGTCAGGATTTAGAATTTCAAATAGATAGTGGATCAGCGGTAACCGTCATATCTGAGGGTACCTATAAAAAGTTGTTTGCGGGTATACTATTGCATACGTCTCACAAAGGATTTTATAGTTACACGGGAAATAAGATGCAGTGTGTAGGGTATGTGCGTTTACCAATAACATATTTGAAACGCACACACACACTCGATGTATTTGTTATACGTCACGGCGGCCCACCGCTACTAGGCCGCGATTTTATATCAACATTTAAATTAAAATTAACTCAAATTAATTTTCTTAACGACGGTCAAAGCATTATGGAGCGGTTGCAAATACGATTCCCAGAAGTATTTTCAGACAAGCTGGGCGCTTTCAAAAACTATAAAGTAAAATTAAAACTAAATAATGACGCAAAACCGGTATTCTTTAAAGCGCGTTCCATTGCGTTTGCTTTGCGCGACAAAGTCGATAATGAAATAGAACGATTGCTAAACCTAGGAGTGTTAAAACCGGTTACACATTCGGACTATGCATCACCTATTGTTCCTGTACTCAAACGTGACGGTTCTGTCAGATTATGTGCGGATTATTCTGTAACCATTAATAAGCAGTTAGTAATAGAACATTATCCATTACCGACGGTACACGAATTGTTTTCAAAACTACACGGTGGCCAGCAGTTCTCGAAAATTGATTTATCCATGGCCTACAATCAATTTCTACTCGATGATGAGTCACAAAGCATAACCTGTATTAACACTCCCCGGGGTTTGTTCAACTATACACGTCTTGTATTCGGCTTGTCAAGCGCACCGTCTATTTTCCAGCGCGCAATGGAAACCATTTTGTCTGGATTAGACGGAGTATTATGCCTGTTAGATGACGTGTTGATAACAGCAAAGACTGAAGATCTGCATATGGAGAAACTACATATTGTTCTCAGAAGACTTCAGGACGCAGGATTAACTTTGCGAAAAGACAAATGTGATTTTTTTAAAGACGAAATAAATTACTTAGGGTATGTCATCAACAAACACGGACTAAAAAAAGATCCGTCTAAAGTAAAGGCTATTGTTGATGCTCCCGTTCCTACTAATGTGACCACCTTGCAATCATTTTTAGGACTTGTTAACTATTATCGGAATTTCGTTCCTCGTGCATCAAGCATACTTAGTCCTTTGTATGATCTATTAAAGAAAGGAGTTAAGTGGCATTGGACAGCAATACATCAAGCTGCATTCAATGAAATAAAAAAATGCTTAACGTCGGAACAAGTGTTAACACATTTTGATCCAAACTCTAAAATAATATTGACGGTGGACGCTTCTCCACACGGGTTAGGCGCTATTTTAGCGCAAGTAGGTAACGACGGGTTAGAACGGCCCATATCATTCGCATCCCGCACGCTCTCGTCAGCTGAAAAACGATACTCGCAAATACAGAAAGAAGCCACGGCGATTATATTTGGTATAAAGCGTTTTCATCAATACTTATACGGCAGGTCCGTACCGTTTATATTACGTACTGACCACAAACCCTTAATTTCTATTTTTGGTCCATATAAGGGCATACCAGAGGTATCGGCTAACAGGCTACAAAGATATGCTATGTTTTTAAGCGCGTATAATTACTCGATTGAGTACGTTCGGAGTGCCAATAACAACGCAGATTACTTGTCACGAGCGAGTTTGCATCACGAGCGGGAACAGGCGGAGGAGCGCGGGGACAGCGGCGCTCACGCGGCGGCAGCCGCGGCGCCTATAGACCGGGCTACTTATGTTAACTTTGTGGTTGAAGGCAGTATGCCAGTGACACTGGACGAACTGCGCAAGGAAACGGCAAAAGATATCATTTTAGCA
This sequence comes from Cerastis rubricosa, assembly GCA_949152445.1. Taxonomy (NCBI): domain Eukaryota; kingdom Metazoa; phylum Arthropoda; class Insecta; order Lepidoptera; family Noctuidae; genus Cerastis; species Cerastis rubricosa. Next base: position 15,848,047 of record OX424539.1, read on the forward strand.
AAAGTAATTAATTACATTGATCAAGGTTGGCCTAGACAATTATTGTCGGATCAATGTATTAAGCCCTATTATTTGTGTAGGACTCAATTATCGAATGAAAATGGTTGTCTTATGAGAGGACATAAGGTCGTTATTCCGGAAACGTTGCGTTCAAAACTTTTACACGAGTTACATAATTCGCATTTGGGCATTGTGAAAACCAAAGCAGAGGCTAGATCACGATTTTGGTTCCCAGGTGTTGACGCGGCGTTGGAGGCAATGATCAACTCGTGTGACATCTGTCAACAGTTGCGTCCATCCCCGCCGCGAACGCCGATTTCTCCGTGGGGGTACCCGCCAGTGCCATTCCACAGGATACACATAGATTTCCTAGGACCGTTAAATAATCAGATGTTTTTCGTGGTTGTAGACGCGCACACCAAATGGGTTGAGTTGTACGATGTTACTATGTCTACAACTTCTACAAACGTCATAGGAAAGCTTTACGATTTTATGTCCAAGTACGGATTACCACATACAATAGTAAGTGACAATGGGACTGCATTTACGTCATTTGAATTTAAGAACTTTTGTTCAAGAAACGGCATCGACCATTTGACGTCACCAGCCTACAATCCAGAAAGCAACGGGCAAGCGGAAAGTTTCGTCAAGATTGTAAAAAAAGGCATTAAATCCTGTGTCATCTCTTCGCGCAACAAAAGCGATTGCAAGTTAAAAATATTAAAATACCTTTTTGACTATCGGAATTCTGTTCATTCTGTCACGGGGTTCTCACCAGCTGAGCTGGTGTTCGGCCGCAAGTTGAGGTCACGCTTAGATTTAATCAATCCAAAAACGCCGGCGGCCTCACTCACAACCCCTACTGATAATGTGTATCGTCAACAGTGTTCGCAAATTAAATCATGTGGACGAAATAATAAACAAGTGTTTAACCCAGGGGATGAGATTATGTACAAAAAGTTTTTAAATAATGTTAAGTTCAATTGGTGCAGAGGTATTATCAAAAAGAGACTGGGTAAAGTGCTTTACCTCATTAAGGATTTGAATTCGTCCTGTGATGTTAAAAAGCATAAGAACCAAATTATATTGTATAAAGGTGGTAAGGGTAATGCTTCACAACAGCCGCAACACCATTATGACTTTGACGACTTCAACAACTGTCATAGCGAGCCAACAACAGGCAACCCTCAAGTTCAGACTCCTGCTGGGGAGGAAACTGATGAGGCAAACCAACTATCACCGTTATCTGGAGAGGCAGATACAGTGTCGGATCCAGTTTCAAGGAATCCAGACAGACTGTTGAGAAACATTCCCAGGGTAGATTACAAACCTTTTCTGTAACGTTGGTATTTATTTAATAATCTTGTATTTTGGTTAAATAAGGGGAGGAAATGTTATATATGTGTATGTCAACATTGTGTATGTGTGCGTGGGCTGCGTCCCTGCCCTGCTCGAACCTAGTTATTAAACAGTGTGCTTATAGCTGTCAGTAGTATCACTTGTGTCCCTACGTACCTACATAACACGTGCTTTCCGAGGCACGGAGGAAACTCGGTATGTAATTATGGTCACCCATCCACGGGCCAACCTCGGCAAGCACGGCTTAACTTTAAAGATCGACCCGTGCGGCTCTTATTTAGCCACGAGCTCCTCCAGTACAGTGAACAGTCTATGAATCATTAGGTGATAATCATTTATCTTTATTTCAGACATACGTCCATATTTTTTTACGAAAGATAGCGTTAGTAGGGTTGTTAGTAGTACACGCAAAAGAATAATAAAATTAAAAATAAGAAGTTGTTTTAAACAGAACAATATAAACAATAATTGGTAAGTCTAATTCCTATTTCTGTGAAGCAGGCGTAGCAAGGCCACTGTAGAAACGAGTTTCGTCTACGGAAGAATCGACATAATGACAATGTGTCAGTTTGTCGATTCTTCCGTCGACATAGCCCGTTTTTACGGCGGTCATGCTACGCGTGCTGTTGTACACTTGCCCAGTAGACAATAAAGGGACATTTTAAATAAGATACATATCTCATTTTGTTACTCACACAAATTATAATACCTATCTCGTTTTGTTACACACACGTTTCGGCCGATAACAATTATACGGATATTAGTTGAATATATTTTATAGTTCAAATGGCTTTCAGGCTTTATAAAATGGCCGATAAAGTTTAATTGTTACAACCAGTATTGAGCGATTCAAAACTATTTACAAACCCACTGTTAAAATAAAAGGCCTCTTGTGCATATAATTCTATTTTTGTTTGATGTGCAGCCGTTTCATTAAAATAAACAAGTGTGAATAAAAGAACTCATGATAAGACTAGCTTTTGTGAGATAAAAAGTATTCTATTACTTACTCAAATAATTCTTTTACCTACGACATGAACTATATAATCATTCTCTTACTCCTATCCTAATTTATTTGGGGTCGGAACAGCATTTCTTCTTCTTCCATACTTCTCTATTGCTTGTCATCTCAGCAGTCACATCCTTTTCCCCATATCTACGTTCATACAGTCCATCCAAAGTTTCTCTGGTCTTCCTCTATTCTTATACCCATCCACAAAACTTTCCGTATGACCTTTTTCTTAAATTCCTAATTACCACGCCACTTTTCAGTCACCGGCGTCACTTTAAGACTTCCTCTTATGTACTGATTTCTCATTTTATCCATTCGCGTCACCACACATCCCTCTTAGCATTAGACCTGGACTACATGTGTGCCAAAGTTCAATGAAAATCATTTTTCTGAGATACCTAATTCGGAATCCTGAAAATGGTCATATCATTTAACCGACTCATGGACTATAGAACCTCTTATATGTAATATGCGAAGTATTAGTAGCATTTTCTTATGTTAAATAATAACAAGTATACAGAGTACAAATCCTCTATTTATCATTGTGAATTACTCGCTGAAGCAACAGAACATGGAGCAAAAGATTCGATGCTAATTTAAAAATCTTAAATGAAATCAGGAAACGCAGGCATACCAGGATAAGTAATTAAAGTTAAAAACTTGAAAATATACGTTAATACAGTTGATAGAAATAGGTCGATAGCAATAATTAGTCGAACGTTCTTAACTTAGTTCGAGTGCAGCTAAGAAGTAGGAAGTTAGCTGAAACTTGTTGTATCGCAAATTGCCTTAACCAGTTCGCTTCAAAATGCAGGTGAAAGAGAAGTTTTAAATCATAGTTTTAATAATTATGGTGTTGTGGTTCAATTTGATTTTTATACAACAAAATATACTCCACGTTTTTTCAAACGTGATAAAAAACCACAGAATTAATGAAACAAGATGAATAAAACTTCAACTGTGCAATGAGCAATAAAAGGAAAATTCGAGTTCCAATTTCAAAACGGTCTCCGTACAAATTAGCTGTCCGGCGAGAAAGGGCTCGGAATTGCGCGGAAAAACGAAATTAAATGAATGTCAAGATGCGTTCCGGGTGAGTGGCAAAGGCAGTCTTGCATTCGGATTTTCCACATGAGAACGGTTCGTGAAAAAGGACGATTTGATTAACTTCGAAATGTCACTTCACTAGACGACAATAGAACGTATTGTGCCATGACTGTATTATTTAATTTACATATTATAAATATTATTTCACAAATAAAAATTAAGTTGACAACGCTTGAAAAAAAACTTTTTGCAGTCCGCATGTCAACAGGGTGTTTACTACGTTATGACATTTTGCATCGTTAGTCAAAAATGTTCATCTGCATTTGTCGGCCACAATAGTTCCGTGTGTGTGATTTACAGAGCAATTGAAACATGGCGTTGTGGAAAACACTCGGTTGGTTGTCCCATAAAACAATATTGTTGTTGCTGAGCGCCGCAATCGCATTAACATTCAATGGAGTTGTCCGCAAACGTTGAAACTTTAATGTATTGGACAGGATGCGTAATAAAATCAAATAGTAAACACCTGGGAAGTAATAAAAGAGAAGATCGTATGTTTGGGGTTATGAGCCGGTTGAGGGAAACGAGTTGCGATCCGTACTTAGTTATATACGCGTCATTATTTGGAACGCGGTTGTAATTGTTATTAGGTTGCGTACATGCGGCGCATAGTTAGCGGTTAACTGTTAGTGACGCGTACTATTTCATTGGTAGCGTTCACAGTTAATCGGTGTAGCAATCACAAATGTAGCAGCAAATACGTAGTTGATCCCTAATATCGTCGAGCGAGCGATTCGTTGTGTATCGAATGAAACAAAGTGCTCGCGTTGTTCCACTCAGCGCGTTCTCAATTAGCTGATCTAATCTATTTAATCTGAGCTTTGACGCTCTGACTAAGCTTTGTTTTGATGATAAACGGCATACGGGGTGGTTTAAGAGCCACTGTCACAATTACCTTAGCTACTTCCCTTAGGTTTGGCAAGATTCAATAATATAATGTTTCGTGTAATTTTGAAATTTTCTGGTCTTCTCACACTTCTTATGATAAGTTTGGCAACACATTTTGCTATTGGAAAAATCATATTTCATCTTCAAATTTTCCTCGTGCCCGATGACACGGTAACTGACAGAATGACATCTGACCTCACAATATGCGGTCATTGCCACGAGAAATGCTCTGAAAGCATTTCAATATGTGACAACACATTACACACGCGTAAGTGATATTAATACGGCCTTTGTCCTCTAACAAAGCCAGCGTTCAATTTGTCTTATTTTCTTCCACTTCTCAACGGATTGATATAAACGCTCCTCCCTGCAAAGATCTTTGTTTTAATTTAGTTATAAAAACGAAGGCGATGTTTTTTTTTGTCTACTCGCTGCAGGCGAAATTGAAATTCGTGTTTTTTTTTCTTAAGTTGCATATTCCAGTTTCAATATTGTGAATAAAAAGCTTCGCTGGCTTTGTCAGAGTCAATTTTAATGGGAATAGATTTATGTATGAGCCGATGTAAAGAATAATGATATTCGTATCTTTGAATGTCTAACCAATTTGTTATTTTTGATTGTCCAGACATTTTTTGTTTCCATTTTGATAAAATGATTTGAAATCGAATTGAATGGAATCGATTTTAAATCATGTTATGGTATTGCAAAAGCTACGATTCGTTTTTACGCGTCGTCTGGTATTACAGACACCAAAGTTTTCTGGTTGATTGGTGATAGGTGTTTAGTATTATTATGATCTGGAAGATTAACCATATCCTTCTAATAATAATCCGTTGATTATATCTTCGATCGATACGATCGCATGATCTACTTTTATCTGAACTGGAGCTAGGTCACACGTTCGAGGGATTAGCCGATATAACTAACTAAGCCATAAAAACCTTTCCTATATTTTTATAAGTATTAATTGGCAGCCGATCCCTGAAACGATGTCGTTTCACGATGTTTTGATATAAGACTATCACTCTTGCCCATCTTCAATCCTATTGAATTTGTCCCTGGAAATTCAAACTCAAAACATTTCATCATCATTCATCATTTCAGCCCAAAAGACGTCCACTGCTGGACATAGGCCACCCCCAAGTAACGCCACATTGACATTTTGGGGGGTTTTGCCATAATCGCTATGATTGGCAGGCGGGTTGGCGATCGCAGTACGGTTGTTACAAAAGCACAGAGAACGCTGCTGCCCATTCTCTGGCAAATCCCTTAGTCGCCTCTTACGACACCCACGGGAAGATATGGGATGGTGCTATTCTTTACGCCCGACACCGTACAGAGCAAAATATTTATTTCCATGAAACCATTTTCTTTTGAATAGTCAAAGTAGGCTTCAGTGAAGAACAAAAAAGATGAAGGTTAAGATGAACTTATGAAGTAATCTTACACTGTCACTTAAGGGATATCTTCCGTGATTATCAATGATTCTGAGCTGCCGATATTTCAACTCTGTTGCAAGCGCCATGAACGCGGGATGACGATACAGATGATGAAGGACTGTCCCAGTCACAAGGCACAATATCTGTGATGGGACAGTCGTTTCATCATCATCATCATCAGCCTATAATGTTTCCACTGCTGGGAAACTCTGCTGCTCCTCTCTATGAAAGGCATCCATCACGCGGGCCCAGTGCGGGTTGGTAGATGTCACATGACTTCGAAGTAATCCACCACGCGGCCCCCGTGCGGGTTGGTAGATGTCACATGTCATCGAATTTTTAGTTCTAGGACATGCCGTTTCCCTCACGATGTTTTCCTTCACCGTGTTTGACTGTAGTTTATCTTCTTATTACTATTGGTATGGAAACAACGATCCTTAAATAGCTTATAGCACCTCACTCTCAGAGTAACAGGGTTGTCAAAGCACTATTACCGAAACTCTCACGGCCCGTCTAACTTGAAAGTACTTCAGGGAAGTTCTGAGGCTGTTATTGGCAACCATATCAGAGATGCGATGAACGTCCAAACGTATAGAGTTCACACTTGACACGGGTGTGACGTCATAAGCTTGGGTTGTTTGCGCCAAAATTAATTACCTATTGATCAGCGTAACGAAATTATTGAGATTTAATATTGGGAATGTTTGGTTCAATGGGTTCGTGGGATTGAAATGTTGAACTGAATTGAGTTGTATTGGGAACTATTCCATAGGCGGAAGTTAATTATTGTACTTACTACTCTCATGTGAAGTTAAGGGTCGATTTTTAATGCCGTGGTAGCTGCACATGTCTTATTTCAAACCTCTGTTAGGAAAGGATCAAAACTGAAATAAATGAATATGTAATTACTAGATGTAACTCCTTGCTAGTGGAAGAGCTTCACGATTATATCAAATATCCTTTGTCACACACACACACGTTATGGAAACACAATCACAGTATGGTCGCATTAACGCCCACGCAGTCCTCACGCAAGATACAAAACAGACCTTATCTAGCCAGATAATACATCTGTTTAATACACGAACACGTTATACAGTCAGCCCTTCAGAGCAATTAATTAAACAGTTACTATCTAATAGGACTCCAGATAATTGAGGCTTCGGCTTTCAATTTTGATTTATTACTAATTGGCTGTTTAGGTGACAATTCTGTGAGATACTAATGAACATCTTTATCAATAGAATCGGTCCACAAAAGCGTGCAAAGTGAACCTCTATTAAGTGAAAACCCGGCTTAAGTCCGCCTTATTTATTGGTTTTGCTGTTTGGAGTTCCAATGTGTTTACTTTTGCCTACTTAGTTCTTGTTACGAGACTTATTAGTTCAACCTCTGTGGAAGTTTTTTAGGTAGCAACATTGAAACGGGCCAAGTGCGTGTCGGCCCACTTTTTAGGTCCGTAGGTTACTGTCAATGGGTATTATTATTATCAATAACACTTGTAACGGGATATTTACCACGTTTATTATTTGTTTTGAGTTCCCGATATTTTGGCGCTGTTGCAAACGCCATGATCACGTATAAACTGAAGTTATTCCAGCGGGTGTTTATGAGCAGAAAAATCGGTGTAACCTCTTTCTTGTTAGTTTTTTGCACTCCAAGTCTTACAAGTATTATTGATAGTGTTAGTGACCATGACAGTTTAAAAACTTATATGGCATTATTATTGTTTTATTAAAACTGAAATGCTGTGCTGCCTCGATGGTTGAGTGGTCGCACGCGCAAGTGCTGAGCATGAGGTCTTGGGTTCGATTCCCGGGTCTGGCAAAGTGATATTGGATTTTTCCATCAGAAATTTCTCAGTAGCGGCCACGGTGTCTGGATTTGTGCCCGGTTGATGGCAATAGGCTCGCCCCCTATTACATGGGACTTAAAACATAACTGGCTTTTATTAGATACACGTATGGCTAACTCTGTATGGTGTCGGACAATCACTGACAATCACGGAAGATATCCCTTAAGTGGCAGTGTAAGATAACTTCATAAGTTCATGTTAACCTTCATCTTTTTTGTTCTTCACTGAAGCCTACTTTGACTATTCAAAAGAAAATGGTTTCATCGTAATAAATGTTTTGCTCTGTACGGTGTCGGACGTAAAGAATAGCACCATCCCATATCTTCCCGTGGGTGTCGCAAGAGGCGACTAAGGGATTTGCCGGAGAAAGGGCAGCAGCGTTCTCAGTGCTTTTGTAACAACCGTACTGCGATCGCCAACCCGCCTGCCAAGCGTGGCGATTATGGCAAAACCCCCCAAAATGTCAATTTGGCGACACTTGTGGGAGGCCTATGTCCAGCAGTGGACGTCTTTTGGGCTGAAATGATGATGAATGATGTATGGCTAACCCTTCGGAGATTATTGGCGTTATGTAATATGTTAAAACTGAAATAACGTAGAACAATACGGTTGAAAATAATATGACTATTATTTTCAACCGTATTGTTCTTCTCGAAAGAAAATAAAGAGGTATTTTTAACCAAACGAACAGTCGTCGTAAAGCTCCCTATACAGTTACAAAACTTTAAAAACACTGAGTAAATATAGATACGACAAAATTTTCCACAAACAAAAATAACACTATTTTTGTTTGTGGTTAAAACGTTTACGATGTTAGTGTTTTTTCTACTTTTATTTTAATCGAACTTCTTAGCCGTCAGACCAAATTGTTTTAATAAGCGGTAGAAAATACGTTAGCTCAATTTTCTACTTTTATTTTCGTAAAAAGGATTTGCAGCGGGTTTAAAATTGAGCATCTATGGTAAATGATGATTGTTTTGGACGTGTTTTCGTGAAAACTGACAGATATTATTGTTTTTTGCGGTTTTTACGTCGATGAGGTTACCTATAAAGCTAATAAAATATGATTAGTGGTGTATTCCGTGGTTAAAAGAGAAGTATAGAAGAAGAATATAAATGCTGAAGACCGCAAATTAATTGGGGTAAGGGCAAAAAGGAGAATGATGAGAATTCAATGGTTCCATAATTTTATTTTGTAAATCCAAATGAGACAATATTTAAAAGCTGTTATTAAATTAATATCTTAACAAGTCCTCGACTGTTGACCATATTGTCTAGATTCGTTGTTTGTGTACTAAAATAGTTTTATGAGAGTAATTGGTATTGGTATTGGCGTAGGAAGATTCTCCCTAACTTTGTCTTGCTAAAAATAGGATGTCTTTTGACTCACCCCGTGGCGTGGGCGGGGAAGGTCGTAATTAATTGTATTGGCTGAACCATCTTGTGCCTATTAAGAAAACAAGATTTTTCGTAGGCATTCGCTGGCTTGGCGTTTTTAGTTCCTTTTGTTTGTGATTTAAACCATTTTATTTTGTAGCTAACCAGGTAGGACAATACTGAATTAAATTCATTATTTTACGCTTACTTAGAACTTAGTTTAGTGGGATTTCCTGGTGGATTATGATTTTATGCGAAACAGTTAAAGGCTGATTATCTTACGTGGTCGCGATCCTCAGCAGTGAGGGAACGACGAAGAAGAGATGTTATGTTCAAAACTTTTTTAAACGTAGGTTAATTAGCTGCGTATTTTAGTTCGCCTTTTGAGTCTCTATATTACTCTAGAAAAAATGTACCAATTGAACAAAACTTAGAGCGGGTAACATTTCGTTTATTGTATCTTAAAAAAACGCCTTCCTTATTTACCACGTCGTATTTTACCCTTTATTTACACATAGCTAACAAAATAGGTACATACTTGAACAAAACGAGCAATATTTTGATCAGACGTTACTCTAAGAACAAAATGGCTGACACGACTCCTTGAAAATATTATCTACGGCAATGTCAAATGGTGCGTTAAACGTTCAAAATATTGGCTGACTCAGATACTCGTTGAGGGGTGATATGTCAATGGATTTTTTCTTGTTAACCCCACGATGTTTACAAACATAATTCTATACTTGCACAGTGTACAAAGATCTTGATTTTTCGATACTATCATGAACAAAATTCCACAAATGTTTACCAGAAAAAATCTGCTGGCCCTTCTAGTCCCTTCTTTCTGCTGTCAATTTTATACAAGTTGCAAAAGATCCTTGCAGCACTGTAATCGAATATAACATAACATAACATCAAGCCTGTAATCATTTCACCAGTTACGTTTAAGTCCCATGTATTTGAGGGCGAGCATATTGCCATCAACCGGGCACAAATCCAGACTCCGTGGCTGCTACTGCGAAATTCCCAATAACACCATGCCTGACCCGGGAATCGAACCCAGCACCTCATGCTCAGCAGTTTTGCTTGCGACCATAAGACCAATATGGGAGTAAACGAATGTACTTGATATAAAAAATAAAAAGATGGTTCCCGAGTATTTTACCCATTCATTTCTCCTTATTGGTCCGTCGAGATAAGTTGCTGAGAAAAATATTGCTACTGGGAAATATCTCGCAACTGGCAAGTTTAAGAGGCTAAAGATCTGAGCCCCTTACAGGCTTTCAGTCTTTACTTTATACGGTTATCACTGCGCTGACGGTACAAAACCTGTTTATTAAAAATTTACATAATATTTCTACCGTCCATCCCTCTAACAGCATGGCCACAAGATACACGTTCAAGCGACACGCATGTTGCGACAAATACCTACTGGAGAAAAAACACAAGAAAGAAATTGCTTTGTTACGAGCGAGACGCGACCTGCGACACGACGCGCGAACGGTTATCATGCGATTGGAAAAGGTCACTGACTTCCGAAAGTACAGTAATTTCCACTTTTTAGTGTTATTTTTGTAGTCGGTTATTTTTTTTTTGTAAAAATGTTATACTTTTCGCCTTTTTAGTTGTGGTATCTCACACAAATTGTCATTGTCAAGTATTTATTGTAGTCATTACCTTTGTACTATTTTATTGTAAGTTTTTGTAAAGGACAGGGACTGTTTTCCTTAATACAGGTTATTCTATAACCTAGCTAGGAAAGCAGAACTCCACCCACGAGATTGTGATTGACATGGTATAAACTTATACGTATAACTTTGTGTATGCCTCATGTACTACAAGCTCCCTTTTTATGAAATAAATTTACTATTACTATTGTCAAGTATTAATTTTACATTATAACTGGAAGTTATTAGCACGTCATCCACATAGACTGACTCACATTGACTGCTCTTCCGCGCGCACTCAGAGCTAGACGTGTTGCGAGTCGCTCCGATAAGTAATCAAATTTTACTGTATTAAGTGATATTTTAACCCCAGTCATACCATATAATGATTAATTAAAACAAAAATAATAGTGTGTGATACAAGTCAACAATATAAACAAACGAAATTATTGAATACTTAAGTAACAAGAACATAACAAAGGACTGGAGTGGAACAAAGAAACAAGTCATTAGCAGTGAGTCACACAGCGCGCTCCGCTCCTATTCGCCAACAGCCGGTGAGTCAGACCACACCGCACGACGAGAAACGCTACCTTATATGGTCACAAACCACTACTTCAATCCTCGCTGTGACACTCCTAGTGAGAAATACGTCAGTTAATTCATTTCTAATAGCTATGTTCAAATAGCCGAGTGAGGAGCACTTGAGATACGTACGTAAAGAGACGTGAGTTCGATTCTGGCTGCTTGCATTTCTTTTTGCTTTTTTTAACAACGCTTTGGCCACTTGTATGAGTTTTTTACAAAAACATTGCTATTGCTGTTCTGCCAGGCTTTATTTGTTGACTTGCAAATAATAATTTTTTTCTACGAAATTATGATGCCCCTAAGACGTACACCTCCGAAGACGCCGACATGTAGTGAATCAGACGCACAATCAACTGTAGGCAAAGTAATTGAGCAAACAGCTGTATCTACTCCAAATATGCCCGCTAGCGAACCTGATTATGTGAATTCACGCAAACGCAAACGTGACAACGATTGCTCAGCCTTCATGGAGGAGATTCGTGAACTATTAAAATCTCACAAATCCCAAACAGATAGCAAGCTGAAATCCATTCAAACGGCCATGATTGAAATTAAGGAACAAAATGCTGGTATCAAAGATTCTGTAGACCATATCTCTAAACAATATGATGATATGGTAATTCAACTGCAAAATTTGGAAGCGGAACGAAAAGTTGACCGCTCTTACATTAATCAGCTTGAAGAGAGAGTGGAAAACCTCGAACGGATGATGAATTCGTCTAAGATTGAGATTAAGAACATCCCGAAAAAGCAAGGCGAAACAAAGGAAGACTTACTTAATGTTATCACAGAAACGGCAAGCGTTCTGGAAACCCACCTGCAGCGCCAAGATATAAAAGACATCTACCGTCTAAATAAAAAGGATGGCGTTTCTACTATCATGGTTGATTTTACTACCACAGCACCAAAGGATAGCATACTAAGGAACTTACGACAATTCAACAAAAATAACAGCCAAAACAAACTAAATACTACTCACATTAAAAAGCAAGGCCCGTCAAAACCAATATTTATCACTGAAATCCTGACCCTTAAAGCACAACGACTTTATTACCTTGCTAGAAACTATGCTAAGGATAACGGCTACAAATTTTGTTGGACATCATTCGGAAAAGTTTTTCTACGAAAAATTGAAGGCGGTAAACAAATTTTGATTAAGAGCGAATCTGACATCCACAACCTTCGTCTGGACAAATGACTAGCGATTATATCAGGTTTTCCCAATTGTAACATTAACATAATTTTCTTTTATCTACTGATGTTTGTCATAATATTGTTAGTTAATTATAAGGCTTTATCTGCCCAACCCAAACCCACACATTTTCAATACACACTACAACACAATTACACATTTCACATCCACACACACAACCACATATTATTAAACCATTTAATGCATCACACAAATATAATTACACACATACCAAGTGTCAAGACCATTGCTGAACTATTCCAAGCATTCCATTATTACAAATATTTATTTGACAAAGCACCAATTATATGTGACATAATCTTCAATTCTTTTCCCAATGGCTAATAATTCCAATACAATTTTATTCGATTTAGATACTATCTCTGTGGCAAATAGCTATCTTTGTGACCCTGAAACTTGTAATTCTGTGTTACATAGCACTACAACGTCTTTGAAAATCATAACACAAAACATTCGCAGTATTTACAAGAACTTCGATAATTTTGAGGCCCAACTAGCTAGATTCTCCTTTGACATCGACATTATAATCCTCACTGAATGCTGGCTTAATGAACACAAACCTATTCCTATTATTGAAAACTACGAATCTTTTTCTTCCAAGACTAGGCTTAATCAAAACGGTGGCATCGTTATTTATGTCAGGAAAAATATAAAATGCACTGTTGAAGAACCTAAGTCAAATGACGCTAGTTTTCTTTTGCTTCAAGTTTACCCTGACATTAACATATTAGCTGTTTATAGATCTCCATCTGCACACTGCACAAATAGCTTTCTCACTTCATTAGATGCGATCATACGTCCTATCAAAGCTAAACACATAATTATTGCAGGCGACATAAACATCGATATTAAATCGAACAATACTGACAGAAACAGCGAGTCTTACCTTAATCTAACGGCAGAACTAGGGCTACTTCCAGCACACACGTATCCAACGAGGCTTGCAAACTGTCTAGATCACATTATGGTAAACACATCCTATTCTGCTGCGGCCTTTGTGATAGATTCAACAGTGACTGACCACGCCTCAGTCCTCTTAAGCCTTTGTTGTCTAAATCCTGATATCAGCAGAAATAATGTGTACAAGAAAATTGATTACGATGCTGCCCTTGCACACTTGCAAGCTGTTGATTTTTCATTTATCAACAGTGACTCTGACGCAAATTATGCCGCTGCACTTTTTGTTGATCATCTATCAAGTGCACTAACACAACACTCGATCACAATTTCCCGACCCTGTAGGAAAAGATTGCTTAAACCCTGGCTTACCCCTGGATTACTGCGATGTATCCGCCACAGAGATAAACTGCACAAAATTCATAAGAAAAATCCACAAAATACTTCTGATGAATTAATATACAAAAGGTACAGAAACTTTTGTAACGGTCTTCTGAAAAAGATAAAAAGGAATTACGAAAAATCTTTACTAGAAAATGCAAACTGTAATAAAGATAAATGGAATGCTGTCAAATCCATTATCAGTACCTCAAAAGAGAAAACTGCTGGGGACCACCTTTTAGTACCACAGAAAAGTGGTGCAAGTGCTGTAAACGAGATAAACACGTACTTCTCTAATATTGGTAAGCAACTAGCAGATAATATACCTCTAGCTCAAAATAATTATAAATTTCACGTAACCCCCATCCCAAATTCAATCGTGTTACTTCCGCCAGATGAAGCCGAAATTGAAGCGTTGATTATGAATCTCAAGAATGACTGTGCTACTGGCTGGGATTCTATATCAGCCAAGTTTCTTAAATTTGCTAGACACATTATCGTCCCTCATCTTACTAAACTAATTGAGATCTGTCTTACCCAGGGTGTTTTTCCGAAGGTCTTTAAGAAGTCCCTTATTACTCCTGTCCACAAGGGAGGAAAGAAGGATGATGTTGGAAACTATAGGCCCATCTCAGTCCTTACTACTCTTTCAAAAATACTAGAAAAGGTTCTAAACAAAAGGCTCACAAACTTTCTGCAGCACAATAAGATTCTGTCAGAAGCCCAATTTGGGTTTAGGTCGGGAAAAAGCACTGAAGATGCCATAAACCAGCTGGTAGATCACGTCGCATTTAAAATAGATCAAAAACAGAAATGCGTCGGCATATTTCTCGACCTGGCAAAAGCTTTCGACACCGTCATGATTCCTCTCCTTGTGGACAAGTTAGATAAGATCGGTGTTCGCGGAAATGCTCTAAACATTTTTAAGGATTTTCTCTGTGACCGTACGCAAAGAGTTAAAATAAAAGAATACATTAGCTCTGATGCCGACGTTACCTATGGCGTCCCACAAGGCAGTATTCTTGGCCCGAGTCTCTTCTTGATTTATATAAATGACCTGTGTCAGCTGCCACTTGTAAACGGCAAGGTCGTTACTTATGCTGACGATACGGCATTAATATTTCATGGGGGGACTTGGGACGAGGTTCGACGAAGCGCCGAACTGGGACTGCATAAGGTAAGCCATTGGCTAAGATCTAACCGACTCACTTTAAACCTTTCAAAATCCACATTTCTCCAATTCTCTTTTTCTAAAATTAAACCACCGAATTTAGATATTAGATCACATGTCTGCAACTTGGCTTCCCCAACGACATGTTCATGCACTGTTCTCACTAAGTCTTCACATGTAAAATACCTTGGTGTGATTGTCGATGAAAAACTTAGTTGGCGTCAGCACATAGACCTCACTACAACGCGAATCAGGAAACTTATTTGGGCATTTAAAAAACTTAGACACGTAGCTAACTTCGAACTTCTTCGCACTGTGTACTATGCGCTCGTACAGTCAGTCGTGGGATATTGTGTTACTGTGTGGGGTGGTGGATGCAAGACTTTTATGATTCACCTGGAAAGGGCCCAAAGATCTCTACTTAAAGTCATGACTTTCAGACCCTTTAGATTTCCCACCAAAGTCTTATACGAGAAGTGTGAAGTTCTCACAGTAAGGCAGAATTATATTCTGCAAGTTGTTTACAAGCACCACAGTATTGCACCTTATAATGCGCAAAGTAATATGAAGCGCACTATACAAAACGTTTGCTTACCTATACGCTGTCACACGGCGTCCGCTAGGCGACAGCGGGTATATTTTGCCACTTATCTTTATAATAAGGTAAACAAAATCCTGAACATAAATCCCCTTACGACTCGTGAAACAAAAAAGAAGGTAAAAATCTGGCTACTGACACAGGACTACAACGCAACTGAAAATTTATTACAATCAACATAAATATATATGAACACAAATAAATGGTATACACACACCCATACACACACACCCCCACACACACCCACGCCCTCACACACACACACCCACATTCACATACCTGCACCCACTATTCCTAATTTAATTTTGTTTCATCCTGGCTGTATTGTAATTTGCTCTAATTTTATTTTACTACAATCTTTAATTTAAAATTTATATTGTTTTAAAATTTATCCTAATTTTATTCGAATATTGTTTAAGATTTAAAAAGATTATTTAACTTGCTTTTGTAATTTCATTTAATAATTCTATTTTTAATATTTAATTAAATATAATGTTTAACTAATAAACTTAACTTTAAGTAATATAATTTTGTCACCTTTTGATGCATAAAACTTGCCCAACTGTGACCTAAATGGAAGAAGTCACTGGCTCTTGAAATACAGGTACTCTAACCTAGCTCTTGAGCCAGGGTCTCATAAAACTGTAACCTGTTTTTATGGCAATAAAGAAATTTATTATTATTATTATAGACAAAGAAGAAAAAAAATGCATATTTAAAGAGAATAACTCTTTAAGGTCCGAAGAAAAGATAATAAAATTATTATGAGACCACCGCGCAAGCTTCTTCTTCCATAACCAAAAAATCACTTAAATCGGATCAGTAATCATGGAGAAATCGGTGTACATACGTAATAAAAAAGATTCTAATCAAATTCATAACCACGTCCCTTTTCAGAAGTCGGTTAAAAATAAATGACGCACGAGCGTGTCTCTGACTTAACGCAAATTGCGACTTAGTTCGCGTTGCCCGAGGTTAGGAACGGGGTGCAGGTAATACACAGAACATATTTGTAGCGTATCAAGTCGACCCTACACTATAACTCATTAGAGCATCAAGTCATCGGACACCGTGAAACCTTTAGAAACTAAGTTCTTGCCCCGTCGTTAATAGATCGAGATTATGGAGGACACCGACACATAGTTATCTTTTTCTTAGCGCCCAGAAGTAAGGTGTGAGTTTTATTATTCGCATAAGTGTCAGTCGCACAAATGTCCATTCGCACATGCGTGCAATTAGTGTCCATTCGCGCAAGTGTCCATTCGCGCAAGCATGTGTAGTAATTACTAGTCCACCTTACAAAGCGATTTTACGAATCATCCCTTCAAAATAAACGAGCCATTCAACAAAAAGACTATTCAATTTTTATTACTGACCACAAAGTTTAAAAGTTGTCAGAAGTTGAGGCTCAAATATTAAAATGAAACAAATTAATGATGAAAATAACATAATGCAGCGTTGTGAGTGAAAAGCCTCGTAATGCTGGGCCGGCGAAAATTCTCTCTATTCAGAGGCGACCCCGCCGAATAAATTGTTACGATTTTTCTTTGACGCCTCTAGTATGTTTCTTAAGACTGTGGTGCGAGTTAAAAGCGAATGGGATGGAGTAAGCATTTGTTGATTAAGCTGGTATTGTGTGGAAAAAGTTTTTGTGTGGAATAGATTGGAGGCGGTCGGAAGTCGAGGTTTTTAAGCTGAAAGGGTATTTTTAAGCTATTCATGAACTTCAAATAAATTATGCTGTTCTCGTTGGGTGATCGAGATGTTGTTTGTAATGGCTTCTTAATCAGAAGATGTCTGTTTGGTAGTTAAAAGAACATAGTGTGGTTGTCTAAACTAATATTATAAAGAGGAAAAATTTGATTGTTTGCTTTGAATAGGCTCCGAAACTACTGGTCCGATTTGAAAAATTCTTTCAGTGTTAGATAGCCCATTTAACGAGGAAGGCTATAGGCTATATATCATCACGCTACGGCTAAAAGGAGTGAAGCAGCAATGAAAAATGTTGCGAAAACGAAGTTGCGCCGGACAGCTAGTAGTCTGTAAAGAGCTAACAAACTCAACCAGGTATACCAAGGTGGAGGGCATTCGACAGAAATTCAGATAATAAATAAAAGAAAATTCGTATTTTTAATAATGTGGTTCGAATTCTTGAGTATTCCTGAAAAAAACTTTCAGGAATACTCAAGAATTCGAACGAACGAAGTCCCTGTATTGGGTGAAATTGCCATGTTGTATTTTTTCTTCGCATTCAGTAACTCACGTATTTTTATTTATTTTTCATTAAATGTATTTGTTCTGAATTTCTTTGGAAACCCCCGTTCCTATTACAACGTAACAAAGTCGCTTATTGCTCATACCTTAGAGTTGGATTTATTTTCCCGCTAGTTTTTGCTTGCGTCTTTACCCGCATGGAATGCTAAAGGAAGCAATTTTGACACTTGCGATACGGCGATACTATGTAGGTAGTAGTTTTCTAAATAAATCTGAGATCTTCATTCATAACTGCTTTTGTTAGCTGGGTCTTACGTGTTAAAACAAATTTACATGTTTATGAATAAAATAAATAAATCCTAAAACACAATATAAATTCATCACAACAAAAAAGAATTTTATTTTCATACTAAAAAAAATATTATTTGGTACTGAACTTTTTATGTGCCTATAGATAGGCGATTTTGTTCTCTAGCTGAAAAATAACGCTGAACGATTCTGTAAATAACACACGTAGCTTTTTTGTTAGCACTTTTCTATTTTGTAAGACATTTGTGTACTTAAAAAAAGGGTGTATTTTATAAAAAAATAGGTTTTGGTCGTCGTATATTTTATTCAAATAGAAATGGACTCAATTTATATGCTTAAAAAGAGTTCGGCACGCATGTTAATAGTTGGAAAAAAATTTAACATTGGAATAACAGTTACTTTGTTGGCTATGTCCACTTTGATGAATTTTGTTATTTCCTGATTATTCAATATATTTTTTCGTATATTTTTCCAGTTATAAAAATGGTTGAACAGCATTTCACAAGGACAAAGGCCTATGTTTGTTATGATTTCCGAGCATTTACAATGAGTATTTTTTTATTTATTTATTATTTATTTATTTATTAAAACTTTATGCACAAGTATAAAAAACACTGTACAAAGGCGGACTTAATGCCTTGGGCATTTTCTACCAGTCTACCTTAGGGTGATGCAGAGAGAAAACATAGTAGGTGCAGCATAACAAAAAGTAAGAAAAAAAATTACAAATATAATATAACAATAAATACATAAATACATACATATAAACATAAAGTAAAGAGAGAGACAAGCTAACAACTGTTTAATTATGAGATGATTCTGCCAGCTTCTTAAGTAAGTGTTCACGAGCTTTAACTTTAAATGTGAACCGACTGTTGGCCAACCTGATGTTCAGAGGGAGTGCATTCCAAAGGAAGACAGCCTGGACAAAGAAAGACGATTTGAGAAAACCAGAGCGGTGAGAAGGACAGCGTAGAAGACGATTATTGGTAGAACGAAGATTCTTACTGTGCGCAGAGCATAAATATTGAAAATGAGTAGTCACATAAGAAGGAGAAGTAGGCTTATTGAGAAAAGAAAATAGGGTAGTCAAAGCTCTCAACGCTCTGCGCTGTCGGATAGGCAACCATTTTAAAAGTGACCGATGTGCGGAGACATGGTCATACTTACGAAGATTAAATACGAATCGAATGCAGTTATTAAGAAGTCGGTCAAGTTTATTGAGGAGATCTGCATTCAGGTCGTAGTAGCACACATCACCATAGTCAATTATGGGAAAGATTAGGGACTGTACAAGCATTACCTTAATGTGTGATGGGAGAATATTTTTTAGCCGATATAGCGACCGCAAAGTTCCGGTGACTCTCTTGCTCACAATCGCGACCTGCTTACGCCAGTCAAGGCAAGAGTCAACATGCAAACCCAGATCCTTGACGTCAGAGCTAAACGGAATGACTGTGCCGTCAAAGGTAACTGGTGGTACCGTTAAGCCATTCAGCCTTCTCAGGCTATGGGGACTCCCTACAATAATCGCCTGGCACTTGGTTGGGTTAACTGCCACCCCGAAACGATCAGACCAATTTTTGATATAACGTAAATCCCTGTTTAGCTCCTCGATCGCAGTGGACAAGCTGTCAACACTTGCCTGACAGTAGAGCTGTAAGTCGTCAGCGTAAAGATGATACACACACTGAAGCTGGGTAGTTATGAGATCTATAAAAATAGAGAACAAAAGTGGAGATAAAATACCGCCTTGAGGGACGCCAGCATCAAGGTCACACCAGCTGGAGTTAGAGTCACCAGCAAGAACTGACTGTTGACGCCCCTGAAGATAGGAAGAAAACCATACCAATACCTCGGGAGAGACCATGAGATAGGAGAGAATGGATAAAAGGACTTCATGACTGACGGTATTGAAAGCATTGGAAAAATCGATTAACACCAAAACCGAAACTTTAGTGTCTTCCATTCCCCGCCTTATATCGTCAGTCACTTTAAGAAGGGCTGATACGGTACTGTGGCCGGGCCTGAACCCGGATTGCAATGGACTGATAAGAGAATTGTGGTGGATGAAGTGGGAAAATTGCTTGTGAACACAGGCCTCGAGTACTTTGGATAAAAAGGGAAGGACGGAAATTGGTCGAAAGTGGCTGAAGAGAGTGGGGTTAGGAATTTTAGGGAGTGGCCGAACATGAGCTTTCCGCCATAGAGAAGGGAAAACACCGGAGTAAAGGGAGAAGTTAACGACATGGGAGATTGCAGGAAGGAGCTGATCAAGAGCCGTCACAATCATGTGACGACTGATGTTATCACAGCCCACGGCTTTGGACTTAATGGACAGGATTATCTTCTTGACCTCTCCGGGATCGACTGGGGTGAAGACAAAGGGAGAAATATTGGGTCGCGTCAGACCAGCAAGATAGTCAATGGTTTGACATTTGGTTAGACTATCAAGAATAGGGACAGTGGAGAAATGGCGATTTAGATCGTCCAAACCAAATGCCTTAGGAAGGTCTGAATGCCGCGATCTGCCGATACCTAGAGTTCCAAGGAATTTCCAAATATCAGCAGGAGAAGCAGAAGTGATATTATCAAAAATGTGGCGGCGTTTATCGTTGCGTATCATCTGATTACAACGATTGCGAGCAGTTTTGAAAAGGACCCAATTGTCCTCGGACCGATCCTTTTTATATTTCCGGAACGCGCGATCCCTTCGTCGCATTGCCATCCGAACTCCGTTATTCATCCATGGCGTAGGTGGGCGCTTCAGTTTGACTTTTCTGACAGGAGCATGGGTATCATACAACTTGACTATAACCGCATTAAGATAGTTTACTTTTTCATCAACTGATGTAGCTTCCTCCAGGGGCGTCCAGTCAATATTGGAAGCATCCGCAATAAGTTTTTCTGTATTCATCCGCGCAAAGGCACGCCTGTACTGGAACGTAGGTTTGGGTTTAGGAGGTTTAAGGACATAAGACAGGAAAATAAGGTCGTGATGGGAAAAGCCAGGAGCGACATGTTGACCATGTGAGGAAACTAGGGAAGGATTAGATGTGAGAATCAAGTCGAGCCAAGTATCATCCCCGACAGTGTTATGATGTGTGGGTTGGAGAGGCAACACATGAAGACTAGCTGACTCGACCAGATGTAGGAGTTTACGGGATCGAGGGGAGTTGTGGGCAAGGAGATTGGTGTTGAAATCCCCCATGACGATGTGATGTGCATACTCCGAACCTAATGATTCTAGGACCGATTCGAATTCGATGAAGTAATCAAGGGACGGGGGACAATACACAACTCCAAGAACGGTTTTAGCTCCTTTGACACAAACTTCTAAAAACAGAAATTCAGCCAGATTATTAGTGGAGGAAGTAGCAAGAATTTTAAAAGAAAAATCTGAACGAAGGTATATTGCTACACCACCGCCTCTCTTACCGATTCGATCGTTCCGTAGAAGAACGAATCCTGGGAGAAGGTAAGTGGCAGATGATAGCTCAGGTTTTAGCCAGGTCTCTGAAATCAGGACGGCATGGACGTTATTGTTCGTAAAGGTTTCATACAGCTCGTTGTAGTGGCTGGGTATGCTCTGAGCATTGATGTGACAAACATTGAACAGTCGGTCAAGACTATGGTTGAAGCTTTGACGTAAAATATCACCAAGGGTGTCTGTAACGGAACAAAAACTATCATCAGAAGTGGCAGTAGATTCGTGAGCTGAGAAAAACGATTCATTATCAGAAAAAGTTGTCATTGATACAGATAAAATAAATAAATAAAAATAGTTGTAAAATTAAAATAATTAATAAAAAAAAACTACACGCAAAACAAGTACGATGGTTGCATCTCTGCACCACCCGCCAGCTAACATCATCATTATATAACACAGTGAACAACCAAGAAAGGACAATGAGACATGAAATAAAATAAAAAAACAAACGCATAATAAATACAAAAGTAGTAAGTGGTAAGTACAGAAAGATTATATTATGGCATTCGGAACGCACCTTACACCCTCAACAAAACACATAATTTACGTGAACGTATCCGATCCGTAAAAACGTGATGTCAGATTTGACAGTAATGACAATTTGGCATTAGCAAAACTTGTAAAAAAGGAAAATAATGACAAATATAAACAACCTTGTTGAGGGTAAGTAAACTATTGTACGCGAGACATGTACAGACATATAATATCTCAGAGACGAGTGAGAAAGAAAGAAAAACAAAGTAACAACACAATGATTATGAGCAAAAGTAATTAAAGGTTGTCATTACCAAATAGCGAAAGATAGCTTAGTCAAGGTAACTATATCCTACGCAACGTAGGTATCTAATACGTGAAAATTGTAAGATTCTAAAGGAGTTTTATTACCAAAATTAACGAGTCTTGTTTTTCAGGCTATCTCCAGAACTTTGCACCTTGGGATACTTCAGCAGCAGCGGACTCAATTCTTCAAACGATGTGACCTTATGCTTACTTCCATCGGGGGCTTTAATTACGATGACACCGTCCTGAGTCCAGCACGACCGCATAGAAAAGTGGAGCCTCGCCTTCCCAAAGATGGATTGTCGGGTCTTGGTCAAGAATTCCTTGATGGATACAGATGAACCCTTAAGACCTGTCTTCGCTCTCCATATCGCAGACCTATCATCATAGGTAAAGAATTTGACCAAAATAGGCCTGTGGTGATCCTTGTTGGATGCACCTAGTCTGTGGCAGACCTTTATGGAGGATGCGGTAACTGATTCAAGGCCCAGCTTCTTGTTAATGAGATTCAGGATCACTGTGCTACTGACCTCTCCTTCAACTTCTGCGATGCCCTGAAAGATCAGCGCCTTCCGACGATGCCTGGTCTCCAATCCGTCAACCTGTCTAGCACACTCGCTGATCTGTCTCCTAAGCAAACTTAGCATGCTGAAAATTAGCTCCCTGAAGGTCCGAAACTCCTCAGCTACCCTCGCCACGGTATCTTTGGCTGGTCCTGCGCACTGAATTTGCGCCTCCAGTTCACTCATCTTCCGGACAAAACTATCCTCGAGGCTTTTCTGTGCCGATACAATCTCATCAAGTTGAGACATGGTGTTCTTGTGACCAGTGACAGTGAAAAAACGGTAAAACTGAAGTGATGTGCTGGCAGGTGGTGGAAAGTTATAGTGTAAGTCACATAAATGTGCTACAAACGTAAGTACTTGCTGTGCAGAGGTTATACACTGATATTTTATGAAAAATGGGTGAATAAACTGAGTATTTCTAATTAAAATATTAAATCAATATAGGAGATACGTCTGTCTTTTTTTTACACCTACCCGCCCTATACGTCTGTCTTTTTACCGTTTGTGGTGTGGGAAATGGGGCTACGAAATAGATTTTTTTTGGGTGATTAGATTTTGGAAACATTATAACAGCCGCTCGGGTCGATATTCCAGTTAAGCCGCGCTTGCCTGGGTCGGTCCGTGACCACCAATTACATACCGAGATTCCCCCGTGCCTCGGACGTTAATCCGTTGGTCCCAGCTGTCAATTGAAGATTGTTGACAGTAGTTACAGGTAGTCAGTAGCCTGAAAGTCTGACAACCAGGCTACCCAAGGAGTTTCGTATTAACTGGGTACCCAGTACTAACTGGGTTGTGGAGGTTCAGAAAGGTAGTCTCTTCAAGAAAAATACTGGTATTCAGCTTCATGCGATCAGACTGGAAGCCGACCCCAACATACATGGGAAAAGACTAGGCGATGATTTGAAAAAGAACTAACTATGGCGGATCTTTTTTTCAGAACATGATCGATATACATATTTTTCTTTTACTTATAGTACAAGTTGGGTAAAATTTTTCTAATCCCTTTGTAGGTACCTAAAGTAGGTAGGTACCTATATAAACTGTACTCCAAAAACAAATACGTAAAGTGCACCTAACATCCGTAAAATATGGAAGGATTCGAGAAGGTCTTTGACTCCGCATGCCGCTTATTGATAGCTTTAATCAGACGACGTCGGATAAATGGCTATGTCAATATGGATTTATCAACTTTATGGGCATTATGGGAAGGAAAATAGTGTTTTTGGCTTTCGAGGGAAGGTTTGTGTTTTTATATGGTGTGGAAGATAGGCATGGAAGGGTTTTCGACGGTACGTTTAAGCTAATTTAGAATGATGAATATAAATGTTAGTAGATGGAGAGATCAAAGTAAAAGTGGATGGATTGTGTGAGGAATGATTATGAAGGAAAAAAGAGTAAATGATAACTCCTTTTCCAGGGGAGAACGGTCGAATAAAAAAAAAAGATGATGATGATGTTTAAGCTCATTGAGGGTTGAGCGTAATTTCATCATCATCATTATCATTTCAGCCCGAAAGGCGTAGTGGACGTCTTTAGGTTCTCGGACGGTCGTTAGACTGGACATAGGCCTCCCCCAAAAAAGGGGGTTTGCCATAATCGTCACGCTTGGCAGGCGGGTTGGCGATTGCAGTACGGTTGTTACAAAAACACAGAGAACGCTGCTGCCCATTCTTTGTTAAGTCCCTTAGTCGCCTCTTACGACATCCATGGGAAGATATGGGAGCGTAATTTATTCAGCTTAAAATGAGTTGCTGATGTTTTTTTTAAAGTTAAATAATTATTGAAACAGTAACAATTTCATTAAAGATATAACTTTCAAAATATTGTGTCACACACGTATCACACGATGACATACCTCAGAAAAACGAGTGTTACTTAAAATAACAAAAAATATCTAAAAATAATACAGCTTATCCCTTATCACTTCACCTAAACTTATCTGGAAGACTTTCATGAAATGTTTTCCTGATAATCTCAATAAGTAGTAGTACTATTACGCAAAAACTAAAGGCCGTAAGCGGATTAGTTCAAGGAGATGGATGGTTTGTTTTTCTTTGATTGTGTAATAGTAGATTATAGAACAAGCGAAACAAAAGGGATCTAATTTGGGGTCTACGTTGGATCCCGAGAGCAGCGAAGGATTCTAGATTTGAATCCCGAGCGTAACATGGAATTCAAAATTTGAATTCTGAGCGAAGCGAGGTATACAAGCACCGAGATGTTCTTTTTTTCACGAGTTGTGCACTTTACTGTTTACTATTGAATGAGAGAATTTAAATATAATATAATTATTGCACATAATTCGTGTAATTCGTGCTTGTTCTAAATTGAAAATATTATTCAAGTAGTGACTACAAACGAGCTTTATGCACTGTTATCGTTGACTCAAATTCGCTTTTACAAGTGGCAATGCTAAAAAAAATGTTATCTATGTTTTAAGTCTATGTTGGGCTATATACTTATCACAAAGTTCTGTAAATATAAAAGATCTATCGATATGCCATGTATATGGCATATCGATAGATCTTTTATATTTGCAGAACTTTATATTTGCTATAGATAGATCTTTATATTTATATAGATCTTTATATAGAGATAGATCTTTTATATTTGCAGAAGTCTGCAATCATAAATACAGAGCACTACAAACACTTTGTGATGAATTTAGCATTATCGACGGGTCCTACGTATACTGGTGCAACCACCGTTTTTTCGCATCAAATGCCTTAAAATTACCTTATAATTGTATCCTGTAAATTTTGTATTAAATTATCAAATAGTTTCAAAGTTACAAACTTGTAAACTGGTGTAAGTGACATCATTTTAAGCCTCACGACAACCTACTCTGGTGTAAGTCACTTGCACCAGTTTAGTTTGTCGCCCACGACGCGGCGCATGAGTGCAAGTGTACTTTACACCAGTATGCGCGTGGCGACGCTGTAGAGAGTACGACAAACACTGGT
This sequence comes from Cerastis rubricosa, assembly GCA_949152445.1. Lineage (NCBI taxonomy): Eukaryota > Metazoa > Arthropoda > Insecta > Lepidoptera > Noctuidae > Cerastis > Cerastis rubricosa. Next base: position 15,873,924 of record OX424539.1, read on the forward strand.
GTAACTGCGATGCGTCTTAGTTTACATGGTCAATTCTTAAAAAAATGCTCGTATCTTATTTGTCTTTAGTAACAGAGGTAAGAAATAATAACAATTAAGCGTTCATGAGGTCATTTAATGATAGATTTATACGAAAATAAGTGTAAACAGTAAATAATAAACACACCAGAAAATTACGAAGGTAAGTATCAGTTTACTTTTTTTTAATACTATAATGATAAACTTTGGGTTCTCTGATCAGTACCTATAACATTTTTTTTTTAAATTCATATGAGTGTCGTTTTTTATATTTTAATTGGCACCAGTATTTAAGGTTTAAATTGTTTACTCGCGTAGTTTCTATAGTGGTTTAAGTAAATTATAACGATTATTTGTACATATTATATTTTATAAATAAAGAACACTATAATTTTGATTTATTTAAGATCCGCCTTCAGTACCATCACGCGAAATATGTGATGAATTGGACCTGAATGTTAAAATGTGCTACAGGACCACGGAAACAAGAGATTTGTATGAAAAAAAAATGTACATTAAACCATTTAAATTTAAACCATTTTATTTTGTAGCTAACCAGGTAGGACAATACTGAATTAAATTCATTATTTTACGCTTACTTAGAACTTAGTTTAGTGGGATTTCCTGGTGGATTATGATTTTATGCGAAACAGTTAAAGGCTGATTATCTTACGTGGTCGCGATCCTCAGCAGTGAGGGAACGACGAAGAAGAGATGTTATGTTCAAAACTTTTTTAAACGTAGGTTAATTAGCTGCGTATTTTAGTTCGCCTTTTCAGTCTCTATATTACTCTAGAAAAAATGTACCAATTGAACAAAACTTAGAGCGGGTAACATTTCGTTTATTGTATCTTAAAAAAACGCCTTCCTTATTTACCACGTCGTATTTTACCCTTTATTTACACATAGCTAACAAAATAGGTACATACTTGAACAAAACGAGCAATATTTTGATCAGACGTTACTCTAAGAACAAAATGGCTGACACGACTCCTTGAAAATATTATCTACGGCAATGTCAAATGGTGCGTTAAACGTTCAAAATATTGGCTGACTCAGATACTCGTTGAGGGGTGATATGTCAATGGATTTTTTCTTGTTAACCCCACGATGTTTACAAACATAATTCTATACTTGCACAGTGTACAAAGATCTTGATTTTTCGATACTATCATGAACAAAATTCCACAAATGTTTACCAGAAAAAATCTGCTGGCCCTTCTAGTCCCTTCTTTCTGCTGTCAATTTTATACAAGTTGCAAAAGATCCTTGCAGCACTGTAATCGAATATAACATAACATAACATCAAGCCTGTAATCATTTCACCAGTTACGTTTAAGCCCCATGTATTTGAGGGCGAGCATATTGCCATCAACCGGGCACAAATCCAGACTCCGTGGCTGCTACTGCGAAATTCCCAATAACACCATGCCTGACCCGGGAATCGAACCCAGCACCTCATGCTCAGCAGTTTTGCTTGCGACCATAAGACCAATATGGGAGTAAACGAATGTACTTGATATAAAAAATAAAAAGATGGTTCCCGAGTATTTTACCCATTCATTTCTCCTTATTGGTCCGTCGAGATAAGTTGCTGAGAAAAATATTGCTACTGGGAAATATCTCGCAACTGGCAAGTTGCGAGATATTTCCCAGAGGCTAAAGATCTGAGCCCCTTACAGGCTTTCAGTCTTTACTTTATACGGTTATCACTGCGCTGACGGTACAAAACCTGTTTATTAAAAATTTACATAATATTTCTACCGTCCATCCCTCTAACAGCATGGCCACAAGATACACGTTCAAGCGACACGCATGTTGCGACAAATACCTACTGGAGAAAAAACACAAGAAAGAAATTGCTTTGTTACGAGCGAGACGCGACCTGCGACACGACGCGCGAACGGTTATCATGCGATTGGAAAAGGTCACTGACTTCCGAAAGTACAGTAATTTCCACTTTTTAGTGTTATTTTTGTAGTCGGTTATTTTTTTTTTGTAAAAATGTTATACTTTTCGCCTTTTTAGTTGTGGTATCTCACACAAATTGTCATTGTCAAGTATTTATTGTAGTCATTACCTTTGTACTATTTTATTGTAAGTTTTTGTAAAGGACAGGGACTGTTTTCCTTAATACAGGTTATTCTATAACCTAGCTAGGAAAGCAGAACTCCACCCACGAGATTGTGATTGACATGGTATAAACTTATACGTATAACTTTGTGTATGCCTCATGTACTACAAGCTCCCTTTTTATGAAATAAATTTACTATTACTATTGTCAAGTATTAATTTTACATTATAACTGGAAGTTATTAGCACGTCATCCACATAGACAAAGAAGAAAAAAAATGCATATTTAAAGAGAATAACTCTTTAAGGTCCGAAGAAAAGATAATAAAATTATTATGAGACCACCGCGCAAGCTTCTTCTTCCATAACCAAAAAATCACTTAAATCGGATCAGTAATCATGGAGAAATCGGTGTACATACGTAATAAAAAAGATTCTAATCAAATTCATAACCACGTCCCTTTTCAGAAGTCGGTTAAAAATAAATGACGCACGAGCGTGTCTCTGACTTAACGCAAATTGCGACTTAGTTCGCGTCGCCCGAGGTTAGGAACGGGGTGCAGGTAATACACAGAACATATTTGTAGCGTATCAAGTCGACCCTACACTATAACTCATTAGAGCATCAAGTCATCAGACACCGTGAAACCTTTAGAAACTAAGTTCTTGCCCCGTCGTTAATAGATCGAGTTTATGGAGGACACCGACACATAGTTATCTTTTTCTTAGCGCCCAGAAGTAAGGTGTGAGTTTTATTATTCGCATAAGTGTCAGTCGCACAAATGTCCATTCGCACATGCGTGCAATTAGTGTCCATTCGCGCAAGTGTCCATTCGCGCAAGCATGTGTAGTAATTACTAGTCCACCTTACAAAGCGATTTTACGAATCATCCCTTCAAAATAAACGAGCCATTCAACAAAAAGACTATTCAATTTTTATTACTGACCACAAAGTTTAAAAGTTGTCAGAAGTTGAGGCTCAAATATTAAAATGAAACAAATTAATGATGAAAATAACATAATGCAGCGTTGTGAGTGAAAAGCCTCGTAATGCTGGGCCGGCGAAAATTCTCTCTATTCAGAGGCGACCCCGCCGAATAAATTGTTACGATTTTTCTTTGACGCCTCTAGTATGTTTCTTAAGACTGTGGTGCGAGTTAAAAGCGAATGGGATGGAGTAAGCATTTGTTGATTAAGCTGGTATTGTGTGGAAAAAGTTTTTGTGTGGAATAGATTGGAGGCGGTCGGAAGTCGAGGTTTTTAAGCTAAAAGGGTATTTTTAAGCTATTCATGAACTTCAAATAAATTATGCTGTTCTCGTTGGGTGATCGAGATGTTGTTTGTAATGGCTTCTTAATCAGAAGATGTCTGTTTGGTAGTTAAAAGAACATAGTGTGGTTGTCTAAACTAATATTATAAAGAGGAAAAATTTGATTGTTTGCTTTGAATAGGCTCCGAAACTACTGGTCCGATTTGAAAAATTCTTTCAGTGTTAGATAGCCCATTTAACGAGGAAGGCTATAGGCTATATATCATCACGCTACGGCTAATAGGAGTGAAGCAGCAATGAAAAATGTTGCGAAAACGAAGTTGCGCCGGACAGCTAGTAGTCTGTAAAGAGCTAACAAACTCAACCAGGTATACCAAGGTGGAGGGCATTCGACAGAAATTCAGATAATAAATAAAAGAAAATTCGTATTTTTAATAATGTGGTTCGAATTCTTGAGTATTCCTGAAAAAAACTTTCAGGAATACTCAAGAATTCGAACGAACGAAGTCCCTGTATTGGGTGAAATTGCCATGTTGTATTTTTTCTTCGCATTCAGTAACTCACGTATTTTTATTTATTTTTCATTAAATGTATTTGTTCTGAATTTCTTTGGAAACCCCCGTTCCTATTACAACGTAACAAAGTCGCTTATTGCTCATACCTTAGAGTTGGATTTATTTTCCCGCTAGTTTTTGCTTGCGTCTTTACCCGCATGGAATGCTAAAGGAAGCAATTTTGACACTTGCGATACGGCGATACTATGTAGGTAGTAGTTTTCTAAATAAATCTGAGATCTTCATTCATAACTGCTTTTGTTAGCTGGGTCTTACGTGTTAAAACAAATTTACATGTTTATGAATAAAATAAATAAATCCTAAAACACAATATAAATTCATCACAACAAAAAAGAATTTTATTTTCATACTAAAAAAAATATTATTTGGTACTGAACTTTTTATGTGCCTATAGATAGGCGATTTTGTTCTCTAGCTGAAAAATAACGCTGAACGATTCTGTAAATAACACACGTAGCTTTTTTGTTAGCACTTTTCTATTTTGTAAGACATTTGTGTACTTAAAAAAAGGGTGTATTTTATAAAAAAATAGGTTTTGGTCGTCGTATATTTTATTCAAATAGAAATGGACTCAATTTATATGCTTAAAAAGAGTTCGGCACGCATGTTAATAGTTGGAAAAAAATTTAACATTGGAATAACAGTTACTTTGTTGGCTATGTCCACTTTGATGAATTTTGTTATTTCCTGATTATTCAATATATTTTTTCGTATATTTTTCCAGTTATAAAAATGGTTGAACAGCATTTAACAAGGACAAAGGCCTATGTTTGTTATGATTTCCGAGCATTTACAATGAGTATTTTTTTACCGTTTGTGGTGTGGGAAATGGGGCTACGAAATAGATTTTTTTCGGTGATTAGATTTTGGAAACATTATAACAGCCGCTCGGGTCGATATTCCAGTTAAGCCGCGCTTGCCTGGGTCGGTCCGTGACCACCAATTACATACCGAGATTCCCCCGTGCCTCGGACGTTAATCCGTTGGTCCCAGCTGTCAATTGAAGATTGTTGACAGTAGTTACAGGTAGTCAGTAGCCTGAAAGTCTGACAACCAGGCTACCCAAGGAGTTTCGTATTAACTGGGTACCCAGTACTAACTGGGTTGTGGAGGTTCAGAAAGGTAGTCTCTTCAAGAAAAATACTGGTATTCAGCTTCATGCGATCAGACTGGAAGCCGACCCCAACATACATGGGAAAAGACTAGGCGATGATTTGAAAAAGAACTAACTATGGCGGATCTTTTTTTCAGAACATGATCGATATACATATTTTTCTTTTACTTATAGTACAAGTTGGGTAAAATTTTTCTAATCCCTTTGTAGGTACCTAAAGTAGGTAGGTACCTATATAAACTGTACTCCAAAAACAAATACGTAAAGTGCACCTAACATCCGTGAAATATGGAAGGATTCGAGAAGGTCTTTGACTCCGCATGCCGCTTATTGATAGCTTTAATCAGACGACGTCGGATAAATGGCTATGTCAATATGGATTTATCAACTTTATGGGCATTATGGGAAGGAAAATAGTGTTTTTGGCTTTCGAGGGAAGGTTTGTGTTTTTATATGGTGTGGAAGATAGGCATGGAAGGGTTTTCGACGGTACGTTTAAGCTAATTTAGAATGATGAATATAAATGTTAGTAGATGGAGAGATCAAAGTAAAGATGGATCGATTGTGTGAGGAATGATTATGAAGGAAAAAAGAGTAAATGACGACGATAATGATGTCCTTTTCCAGGGGAGAACGGTCGAATAAAAAAAAAAGATGATGATGATGTTTAAGCTCATTGAGGGTTGAGCGTAATTTCATCATCATCATTATCATTTCAGCCCGAAAGACGTAGTGGACGTCTTTAGGTTCTTCTTTTCGTTAGACTGGACATAGGCCTCCCCCAAAAAAGGGGGTTTGCCATAATCGTCACGCTTGGCAGGCGGGTTGGCGATCGCAGTACGGTTGTTACATAAAAAAAAAAAACGCTGCTGCCCATTCTTTGTTAAGTCCCTTAGTCGCCTCTTACGACATCCACGGGAAGATATGGGAGCGTAATTTACGCAGCTGAAAATGAATTGCTGATGTTTTTTTAAAGTTTAATATTTATTGAAAATGTAACAATTTCATTAAAGTTATAATTTTTCAAAAATATAGCGTCACACACGTATCACACGATTCACGACCTACCTAAGAAAAACGAGTGTTACTAAAAATATATATAAAATATCTAAAAATAATACAGTTTATCCCTTATCACTTCACTTAAACTTATCTGGAAGACTTTCATAAAATGTTTTCCTGATAATCTCAATAAGTAGTAGTACTATTACGCAAAAACTAAAGGCCGTAAGCGGATTAGTTCAAGGAGATAGGTGGTTTGTTTTTTTTCTTTGATTGTGTAATAGAAGATTATAGAACAAGCGAAACAAAAGGGATCTAATTTGGGGTCTACGTTGGATCCCGAGAGCAACGAAAGATTCTATAGTAGAATTCTGAGCGTAGCATGGTATTCTAGATTTGAATCCTGAGCGAAGCAAGGTATACAAGCACCGAGATGTTCTTTTTTCAAGAGTTGTGTACTCTACTGTTTACCACTGAATAAGATTATTTTTTGCAGATAATTCGTATAATTCGTGCTTGTTCTAAATTTAAATTGTTTTTATTTAAGCAGTGAAACGAGACTTATTGACTGTTATCGTTGACTATAATTCGCTTTAACAGGTGGCAATGGTAAATATATTGTTATCTATGTATTAACTCTATGCTGGGCTATAAATTTATTACAAACTAGCTGTCCCGTGCAACTTCGTCTGCGTCACATTTTCCCCGTTTTCGCAATATTTTTCTTTGCTGCTCCGCTCCTATTGGTCGTAGCGTGATGCGTGATGATATATAGGCTATGTCCTTCCCCAGGTTAAAATCTATCTTCTTGCCAAATTTCATTAAGATCCGATCAGCCGTTTAGTCGTGAAAAGGTAACAAACAAACAATCATACAAAACAACAAACACAGTGACTTTCGCATTTGTAGGATCCGGTCATTAGTACGGACAGAAAATGAATCGGCAAGCGCGCCAAAGGTAGCACGCGACCTACTTAAATTACCAGTCTACCCACACCTAAGCGCGCTTCTACAGAGTCGTGATGTTTCGAGCTCGCTGTGAGGCGGACAGTCTGTGTCTGATCGCGGCGGAGTCAAGACGTCCCGAAACTGTGTCCCGATTCATGGTGCTTAGTGTTATTATGTTAGATTATAATTTCAAGTGACTTGTGAGTTCGATAAAAGCAGTGTACCGTGTGTAGTATGTGTTTTCATAGCACGAAACCCATGTTCTGCCCACATGATGACCGTGTCTAACGGAATAAATCAAGACAACTGCGACACATTTATAATATTAGTACGGAAGTATGGATTAAAAGTTCTATAAATATAAAAGATCTTTCGATATAATCATCATCTGCCTAGCCTTTTCCCAAACTTTGTTGGGGTCAGTTTCCAGTCTAGCCGGATGCAGCTGAGCATCAGTATTTTACATGAAGCGACTGCCTATCTGACCTCCACAACCTAGTAACTAGGTAATAAGAAACCTCTTGGCAAGACTCAATATCAGACTTTCGGCTTCTGACTACTTGTAACGACTGTCAAAGATCTACAAATGACAGCCGGGACCAACGGCTTAACGTGCTTTCCGAGGCACGGAGGAAACTCGGTATATAATTATGGTCACCCATCCATGGACCGACCTCGGCAAGCACGGCTTAACTTTGAAGATAGACCCGTGCGGCTGTTATTATTAAGCCACGAGCTCCTGAAACTTCTCTCATTATCCACAATATATGAAAATCAATTTCAAACAACATAAAACAACAATTCCAATCACTTAATTAAGTTGGTGATAATATTTTAATTACCGACTCTATTAATGCAGCAAACAAAGGGTCTGGTATTAAACGTGTTACTATCGGTTTTGTTTGTCGGGCTTTTGTGTTGCAGTTATTTCAAACGTTCCTCGTTTATTGGAAGAGCTCTCGATTTGATTAACTATTTTTATTTGGTTTATTGAGAGATTCTGTGGGTCATGTTTTAAAGGTAGATACAGGAGTATCTAGACGGAATGTAATATCCATAGCGACTGTCATGGATCTACAAATGACCGGAAGGGTAATAACATCACATAACATCATAATATAATCTCCGTAGGGTTAGGCAGGAGTGTAGGTACCTAATAGTACACCCACATTTCGCCAGTTATGTTTAATTCCCATGCAATAGGAGCCGAGACTTTTGCCATCAACCGGGCGTGAATCCAGACTCCGTGGCTGCTTTTAAGAAGTTCTGGATGGAGAACCCAGTAGCAGTTAGCCGGACCTGGGAATCGAAACCAGGACCTCTTGTACCATGGATGTATTTCCATCCATTGAATTATAGAAAATTCGTTAATTAACTTTTTCGACTAACTCTGTGTATGTTTGCCAATAGTCAGTCACTGTCTCTCTTGACAAAGGATCTTGAAAGGAAATCATCGGGACGGTATCATTATCGAAATATTAAATTCGAAGAGTAGATTGACAGAACAATATTTATTGTTTACCAACAGGTAAAATAAAACCAGGATAAAAGAAAAGAAGTACAAATGAGGACAATTTCGATAATATTCACGTGAAAAAATAGACTGTTTAATGTACCGTTTAATGTGTAGGTAGAACAAACAACACAAAATTTGAACGCCGCCAGAAAACATCTTGAAGAAACGAACATTCCTGGAACCAAAAAATTTAAGGCATTTGACATGTACTTAGCCACACTGTGCCCTCGTTGCTCCTGGTCCACTCCCTCTTACAGAGGCCTGTGACCCAGCAGTGGAACCGATATAGGCTGATTCTGAATTATCAGTAACTAAGAAAAATGTACTTATCCCATAGAAACAGGGAAAAGACCTTCTTTAAACCCCCTCTATCGCATAAATGCTACTTTTATTAATTAATTTATTCCTATTCAAAAATACCAGCTTGCCGCACTTGACTCGGTGGAACGCGGAGCAAGGAGGCTGATTGACGACGTAAATTGGTGGACGCCAAGCTTCACAGTTTGGCTCATCGCCGCAAGGTTGCCTGCTTGTCGGTCTTCTACAGGCTGTACTTCGGTGAGTGTGCCCAAGAACTCCACGACCTCATCCCACGGGCCCCCTTCTACCATCGGACGTCTAGACGCACTGCAAGTTACCATTACTACCTTATTGCTATTCCACCAATTTGCACTAAGCGTTTACAAACGTCTTTCATAATGCGCATAGCAAAAGAGTGCAACTCTCTGCCTGCGTCTATGTTTCCGAACACTTACAACCCTGATTTCTTCAAAGTTAGAGTGAACATGCTTCTTCTGGGTAAGATCGTACCATCGTGAACTTTGTCTCTGTCATCTCTAACATAGACTAGAGTCAAGAGCATCCAAATCACAAATAAAAAAAATGCTAATATTTGCAAATATAAAAAATTGTAGCCCACCGGTATCGGTGGTGAGGGCTCCAGAGAAAGGGACCTCCTTACAATACCAGGCGTGTCTTTTATTTTTATTTATTTATGTACACACTAACATGCGCATCCGCGTGATTTTCAGATGATCAGTCGTCAGACGCTAGACGATAAGGTTGTCAGTAACTACGCTACTTTACAGTAAGTTCGTTCCATATTTTACCACAGTTGTTTTTATTGCTTATTGGTGCCGTTGGTAGGAGTCCTGCTGCTAAAGTTTGTGAGGATAGATTTGTATTGATGGAGGGATGGTTGTTACACTTTTACGCAAAAACTACTGTGCGGATTTTTATGCAATTTGGCACACAGGTAGTTAAAAAAATGGGTTATCACTTAGAAGACTTTTATTCGGGTAGTATGATCCGGTCGGACCATTACCAAACTCCACACGGGCGAAATCGCGGGCATAAGCTAGTAAATGCTACATAATAATATTGTCTTAATTGGCAAAATACAAATTTGACATATTTCCATAACATCACATTGGGCAGCAGGTTCCTACACTCGTAGAATTCGATGTAACCCTTCGTCTGTCCCAAAGGCAGACGTTTAAATTCAATTCAGAATTGCAAGTAAAAAAAAAGAGTAAAATCTTTCACCAAGTTCAAGTTCAAAGCTGAAAATCTAAAACTCCCAACTTAGCATAGTTTAAATGCTAATTTGACGCGGCATTAGAACCTTCCCATTCTACTTAATCTTAGTTAGTCGAGCAAAAACTTCATAATTAATTAAACGTCTAATATAAAAGAGGGAACGGATTAGGATCGTGGCTTTCAAGACTTATTTGAGGAGAATGATACCTTATGTACTTGTATATAAGGCAGTTATATAAGCGTAGATTATCTTCGTGTCCTAAATGACGCAGTCAGTTAGTTACTAGGTACTGTAACTGGTTCACTTAAATTAATTAAAGTAGGTGAGCGAAGCTACTATATACTTAAAGTGAAGGGTGTGGGACATTAGTAAGTAGGTAAGTACTTAGAGGTAGTTTTCGACAGCTTAGCTTAGTGAGAATTATCCTGAAACTGATTGGTCGTTTTACTTCGGAACGGTGAAGGCTTTGTTTGAAAACTTCAATGCTACCTATTGAAAGTTAGGTAGGTAGTTATGGATTACAATGTATTCGTTTGGTGTAGTTGGTGTGTGAGGTAATATTTGAATGATTTTCACATCGAATTATTTGCGGATTTAACATAGTGTTCAACTTTAGTGTCTACTCAATTTCTGAGTTATAGGCTATGATTAGCAGTCGAATCACGACGATCCAGGGTAAATTGATTTAGTTATCAGGAATAAATCGGTGCACTATACATGAAAATAAAAACACGTATTTTTAAAGTCGATTCAAAATGACAAGTATTATGCGTTCCCTTCCGCATATATTATAATGTTTCTTATCATAGATCTTTTGACAGTTTAGTAAGCAAAACGATCGTGATATCAAGGTGAAAATAACGCCTGAAAGTGACACTCGACCCAAAAAGGAACTGCACTTAAGACGAGGTCGGGTTTCGGGAATCCATTCGTGAACGGAAAACATGTAAATTTCCAAAAGTTGTGACAACTTTTCATTTTGACGAGTCCTTTCGAATTTTTGGGTCGATGGCCTGAAATTTCAGCGTGCATAAAAAATGCGCCATTCTATCTTTGCCTTGGGTTGGCGTTTTCCCGGAATATCGGGACCTTCATTTGTGTCGTCGAGATTTGTCGAAGGTTTTGATGGGCTGCCGGCGAGAGGAAGCTTTAAATAAATCAATTGGGTATACTGTTAATTTTCTCCTCCGATTGTTTTTTTGTAGAGTTGTTACGTGAGTTTTTTTTTAATAAATCTTAACTGATTAAGTTTCTCGTATAGTATAATCGTCGGCCTTTGTCGGGGAAGTTAATTGCTTAGAATAATAAAAAGCAGTTAAGGTTCAGACAAGCGCGACGCGACTTTAGTTGAATTTTTTTTATTAAAACTTCACGGAAATTGTTATACCTGTCTGCCTGTCTGGAGCCTTTAATTGTTACAGACGTGTAAAAGCCATTTAATGAAACTGTCAAAGAATGACAATCGTGATTTGAATTTATAAAAAAAAACAATTAGTGGTCACTTTGCTGAACAATTATTCTCTCTAACTTTACAAGGGGTAGGCGGGGGGATGGGTACAACAATTTTACTCATTTGTTAAGTAGAATAGAATGGAATATACTTTATTGTATACAAAAATTGGACATAACGGTCAGTAGTTGTAAAACGTTATAGATAAGCTTCAATATTTTAGTATATAAAATAACTTTTGGTTCTCTACGAACCAATCGCTCAACTACTACACTAATATCGTAGAAGCTTCGAAATAAACTTCAACCACAAACTTGTGAGCAAATGTATTATAATCTGAATAAACCACATGAGCGTAGGTAGGTACAGTCACCAGCATGAATGTGAATACACTAAGCAGGGTTCGAAGGTTTTTTCTCTTGAGCTGAGATCAAGTTGATAAAACTGTGTGTGTGGCAGCATTCTTAACTCATAACACATTAAAATCAACATGGATTTTTCTAAACCATAATCTTTAAATAAACAAGAAAGAGTTAGATGCGTTTTTTTATGATACTTAACTACTAAATATTAACAAATAATTAAGGTTCTCCTAGTATTACTTGACTAGAAAAAATCTTTTGAAGTTAATAAATAAAGTGCATAATATGTTCTGATATTTGTGCACGTGACTGTATCGAGCCAGACGCAGACAGTGGTCAGACTAAAACTTATCTAATTTAATGTAAAGATAAGTATGAGATAGCAAGGTTACTTGCGTTTCTTTAGCCTTTCAGCGGAGCTTGCATTACCAAAGTTATTTTGAAACTAGCTAGAACTCAACTCGTGTTAACTTCACTATTAGATACTAACCTAATACTCGTATATTTAATTGTATTGTATTTTCTAAACCAAAATCTTTTGTATAATGACTGAAATACGCAGTAGCTTGCGAAACTTCATGGCTTAAATCATTCTTCAAGTCGCATTATCTGCAGTTAATGACTCGAAAAAATATCATCAGCATCGTTCCAGTCTAACCAGATGCAGCTAAATCGACCCGTGCGGCTGTTATTACTTAGCCACGAGGTTCTCTCTCTCGGCTCAAAAATAAATCAAACTCGATCGCGAATTCAAATATTGTATAGTTTCAAAAACAGGGAGTACAAAACACTACAATACACTCCCCATCACTTCACACATCATCATTCATCACTTTGTTAGAAATTATGATTTAACCCTGCAGATGGACTATAATTTCGTTCCTGGTTCAACACTTAAACAGCGAAGAGAAGTCAACTTAAAAAAACCGGCCAAGTGCGAGTCTTACTCGCACACAGGGTTCCATAGCCCCAAACAATATAATTACAATATTTTGAACTGCCATTCATTACTTAGTAGTATTAGTTAGTAAACTTCCACTCAACCGCAAAACTAAATGTGTTTTTCATAGTATGTTTATGAAAAACAAAGTTACTGCTGCAGTTTGATGAAAAAGTCTCATATCTCAAAAACTGAAAATCATATCTTATTGAAACCAATTTTCGTTCATAGTTTTTTTTACGTTCTACAATCCTAAATATTTTCAGAATTTTCCTCCCGTTACTTTAGAAATTAGAGGGGGGGGGGGCACACATTTTACCACTTTGGAAGTGGCTCTAGCGCAAACTATTCAGTTTAAAAAAAAAAGAAACTAGAAACCTCACTATCATTTTTGAAGACCTATCCATAGATACTCCACACGTAGGGGTTTGATGAAAAAAAATTTTTGGTTTTCAGTTCTGTATGGGGAACCCCAAAATTTATTGTTCTTTTTTCTATTTTTGTGTAAAAATCTTAATGCGGTTCACAGAATACATCTACTTACCAAGTTTCAACAGTATACTTCTTATAGTTTAGGAAAAAAGTGGCTGTGACATACGGACGGACAGACAGACAGACATGACGAATCTATAAGGGTTCCGTTTTTTGCCATTCGGCTACGGAACCCTAAAAAAACACAACTCTAATTTTATACCAAATATAAAGTGCTTTACTAATAACACTACGTCATATTTACATACACTCAACATATTAATTGTAGCGACCTAAAAACAAACATGTCATCTGATAAGATAACCCCCACTAAAAGTTCGTGTCACCCCTAACTACCGGCAAATTGGATCTATGACCCCAAATTTTTCAGTTTCGCAACTCATTTCCGTCTGATTTAATAACTTGGTCCGACAAAAAGCTTTGTCGTACCACCCCTATTTTCTTGCAAATCCCAGTAGTTTGGGAATTTGGGTAAAACTAAATAAGAAGTTTTCGTGTTGACAATTTTCTCGTATGTACCCTATACTATTTCGGTAGATTTTCTCGTGACGTCGAATGTCGAGGGATTCTCGACATTAAAGTATGTTTTAATATAATGTAGATTATACGATACGATTATACTTCGTGTATTTGGCAAGTTCAAACCGCGATTTAGTTTTATATTTATCCTGAACTTTACTTGTGGTATTACTGGTATTACGTTTTCTTTTTGTTAGCCTGCTCTTTCCCACTCCTGGGCAAAGGCCTCCCCCCATTCCTTCCACCTTCCTCTGCTCTTCGCCTCCTCTCTCCAATTAACGAGAAAGCCATCCTTCGTATACACTTGATGTTAATGCGGTGTAAAAAAAATAACATATCTTTGTTCAGTATTAAATAATAACATAACATACCTAACATCAGGCCTGTAATACCCGAAGGCAGAGGTATAATAATAGTACACCCACATTATACCAGTTATGTTTAAGTCCCATGTAATAGGGGGCGAGCCTATTGCCATCAACCGGGTTTTAAATCATAATTGAGATAAATGACACAAACCTTGAAATTTTCTTCTAAACACAGGTGAAATATTTACTAATACAATCATAAAGAAAAGCATTTCAGTAAACAGACAATTGACAGTATTCCGCAACTATGATAGTGATAGGGTAAAACTAATTTCAACCGTCGACAAACATCGAAAAGGCAAAATGAATTCATCAGCATCATGATCATCAGCCTATAATGTTCCCTCTGCTGGGCCACAGGCCTCCTCTCTATGAGAGGGAGTGGGCCGTAATCCATCACTCGGGCCCATTGCGGGTTGGTAGATGACACATGTATTCGATTTTTTTTTGTCCTAGGATATGCCAGTTTCCTCACGTTGTTTTCCTTCACCGTTTTGGGGGCAGTGGTGCTGAAATAAATTACACAAAGTAATGCGCATGCCTGTTATAGGTTCAAACCCACGGATTGCTGCTCGTAATTCGGGGCTGCCACCACTAGGCCACCGCTGCTCTCTCGAAATAAATTCAGCAATAATTAATTCATCCGCGAAAATGTCTATGGAGATGGTTCGGTTTAATGGATAATGACAATGTGGATGTTTTCAAGTTAAGAAATAAAGCTATACAGTTCTTCGTTTATCTAGGCAGATATAGTCGTACCAATGGGTTTCATGTTTCCTACTAACTGGACTGTGAAGGTATGATGATGATATTTAGGTACTTCTAGGAATATTGTCTATGAAAGCAAAATTAATGCCAATGTTTACGAGATACATAAAGGCATGTCTAGAACAGGTGCATTTCCGCGTAATGTACTCAGGCGAATACACGTGTATTCGGTCCAAGGATTTTGGAATCTTGCGCAGTTTCGTCAGTGAAACGCGTGCATATGGAAGGAATGTATTGGCTCACTGCACTGTGAGCCGAATACCAAATTCAGCCTAATAGACAAGACCAAAGGCAAGGAGAATTGATACGAGAAGGTCAGGACAACATGCTGAAATATATATGTATATATATTATGTATGTATATATATATATATATAATTATGTTTATCTCATTGGCAATAAACCATTGCGTGGTCCTGCCCTTGAATGTCCTCCAAGTCTGCTGAGTGTGGTCAAAAGTTGAAATAATGCCGAACGTTAACGACATTTTTATGTTTTTACTTGAGTGGGTACTCGTCGCCAATGAAGTGTAAGACTAGTGACGCGTTTAAAAATTCTAAAAAAGAACACAGTAATTCCATTGTTTTGAGTTTTCACTTCTGCCAGCAGTCCGACTGCCTCTGTTTTTTCTTTGTCACGAAAACCAATTTTGAAATAAAAAATACAAAACCAAGGTCTATAGTCTATACGATAGAATTCATTAGTCAGTATTTGGCGTATTATCTTAGATTTACTTCACTGCTAAATTGGATTTATTTTCCGAAATTCTATTCGGTACTGTTAAACCATTAGCAATATTTATGAGCTCCAAACCAAATGTATTTTCTACTTTACATTTGGCGGATTTTCCAGAAATTTCCGCACTGATAGTATATTGGAAAATTGGCAAATTCTTAGATTTTCCTCCTATTAGTTAGGCAGCTGTAATATCTTAGGAGACGCTAAAACTGGTTTAATAGTCGGGTTATTATAAAATATGACGGAAATTTAAAATTAGTTAAATAAAACGTGAGAGAGCAGCGGTGGCCAAGTGTAGACAGCCCGATCTAGTTAGCCGTTAGTAAGGGTTCGAACCCAGGCAGGCGCATTACTATGTGTAATTTATTCTCTCACCGCTGCCCTCAAACACGGTGAAGGAAAACATCGTTAGGAAATCGGCATGTTCTAGTGATATCTACCCGGGCCCTCGTGGTGGATTACAGCCAACTCCCCTCTCATTGAGAGGAGGCCTGCGTCCCAGCAGTGGTAACATTAAAGGCTGATGATGATGAATAAAACGTAAAAGCTTGGAAACATTTTTCCTCTCTAATTCCTAATACATTGCTTTACAAAAGTTAAAAAAAAATAAGAATGTAAATAGCGCAATGCATGTAGTTGGATTGACAATCTAAACTAATATTATAAAGAGGAAAGATTTGATTGTTTGTTTGTTTGCATTGAATAGGCTCCGAAACTACTGGTCCGATTTGAATAATTCTTTCAGTGGCATATAGCCCATTTATCGAGGAGGGTTTTATGCTATATATCATCACGCTACGACCAATAGGAGTGGAGCAGCAATGAAAAATGTTGCGAAAACGGTGAAAATGTGACGCAAACGAAGTTGCGCCGGACAGCTAGTATTCAATAAATTGCGATAGTGAGTTTGTGTGTGAGTGTATCCACCAAGCCATCGAGATACTTAGGGCCTTTTTATGAGCTGTCAAAACATGATTTCTCCTTAGACTTTGTACGGCAATAGCAACCTGTGATATCACTAATTTTTACCAACTCAATGATACAATTATCAATATATATAATTTTCCAGTTAATTCAAAATTAATCGGGTTTTTCAGCCCCGTAATGAAGTGTTTTTAGAGAAGGCCAGGAATTTTATTATTATTATTGGTTAATGGTGTCAACTACCTAATTCCTCCATAGTTCATAAATGAATACGCAAATTCACGACTCTCTAAAATCCCTGTAAACTACTTTACTTTTGATGTCAGAAACGTCTGAAAACTAAAGAAAAATACGGCAGAATTTCGATTTATCTACTTATGCAAATCGTGGGAACTCGACGCAGACTGCTTTCAATAGCTCGTCTCTTCATGTTTGTACTGTCGCAATGTTTTAACTAGCTACGTGTGTGCTTTTATAATTGCTCTTTTTATTTGTTCACTGCATAAGAGGGATGCGATTGTGGACCTTAGCGACGAGTATTATGCGTTCCATGCTAATACTATTAATGCGAAGGTTATTTTGTCTTTCGGTCTGTCTATATGTTACCCTTTACTCTTTAACGGCTGGATGGATTTTGATAAAATGGCAGACAATAAAAACCTGGATTACGTCAAAGGATACTTTATCCCTTTCGTAGGTTCCCGTGGGATTTCAGAACGTTAAGCTAGAGTTTTATAAAGTTTTGGTTTTAAAGAGATAAGTTCAGTTTGATAGATTTATTTTTAGTCACTCAAAATGATTTGTTGTAAAGTTAATTTTCGTTTAACAAATTATGTAATTATTATCAAATACTTCTTAAAGAAACGTCTTTAAAAAGTACTTACTGGCGCTATCGTTGTAAGCTGAACACTCTTGAGAACTGATCTTTTAATACAATTTGCTAATACTTTCGGCTGTCTTAAATTCGAAGAGAGAAGTTGAAGGAGCTTATGGCTAAATAATAACAGCCGCTCGGACCAATTTTCAGGTTATACCGCGCTTGCTATATTGATGGGTGACCACCCATTACATACCGAGTTTCCTCCGTGCCTCGGAAAGCACGCTAAGCCGTTGGTCTTGGTTGTCATTTGTAGATATTTGACAGTCGTAACAGGTAGTTAGTGGCCCCAAAGTCTGACAACCATACCAAGGGGTATCGTATTACCCGGTACTAACTGGGTTGTGGAGGACAGATAGGAAGTCTTTCTATTTAAAATATTAGTATTCAGCTGCATCCGGTTAGACTGGAAGACGACCCTAACATTGCTGGGAAAAGGCTAGGCAGATGATATGTTTCGGCTGTCTTGAAATCCTGTCCTAGAGTCCCAGGCGATCTCAGTGCATCTTGTAAATAATTACGTAATAGTTGTTCCGGGTCTGGCTGTTTATGTATATGAGTTTTAATGTTTGTAAACGCACCCACGATACAGGAGAAATTTCTAGGGTGGGGCAAAGTTTAAAAAAAAAGTAGATCCATGTCACACTCTATTCACAGATGTTTTATTTCTCTTCCGATGGATTACTTCCCAATTCGTTTCCCGATTCAAACATGGTCGTGAACTTTGAATAAAACATTTTTACTAGGAACGCGGCAAGTGACATTAGTTGAGAAAAATGGCGGCGCTCGAGTGTGTGTTGAGAAATCGAGGTTCTATTGGTGGTTCGCTACGACTTTACAATGTTGGGAAAATAATGCCCTGTTTAATGTTAGCTTGCATGAGAACCTGGATTTGATTCCCGGTTCGGGCAAATTGTGATTGGGTTTTTCCATATATTTTTTTTAAATGTTGCCCCGCTCTAGTAATTTCTCCAGTATGCTTTTACAAACACTTAAACTCACATACACAATCAGCCAGCCCCGGAACAGCTATCTGTTAGTAGGCCATACAAATATTTGTTCCGTGCGGGAATCGAACCCGCAACACGCAGCAAAGCAGCCGATCGCTCAACCACTACGCCAAACGTGCCGTCAATTTTCAGTAGCAGCCATGGCGTCTGGATTCGTACCCGATTGATGGCAATAGGCCCGCTCCCTATTACATGGAACTTAAAAATAACTGGCGAAATGTGGGTATACTATTAGGTACACTGGGAATCGGGGACAGTCGTGATGTTATGTTAAGTTCCGTTATTCGATTTAAAGTTTTTAGAGTTTCAATCCTATTAAAGGTATGAAACTTTTTTCCACTCCACTTCCACCCTCATAAATCGACTTACAAGAGGATTGTCATAGGGTTACCGGAAGTTTATGTCAATTCAACATAAAAATTTGCCATCACTGTTATCGCTGTCATAATCTCGTTTTGTCTATGCCCCTCTTGTCTATGTCATAGAGAGAGTAGAGAGTGCAGCGAGGAGCGGCACAGAGCTGACTGTTATATGAAAGCATTGTCCAATGAGACCTTGCGGTTTATCCTTTTGTTCAAGAATCAGAAGACCTAGATTAAGTGTCATTAATTAATTATGACGGAAAAGTCCTAAAATCATATTGAAATTACCTCATCAGCTGCCTAGCTGATACCAGCTGAAAACCAGTTATTATAAATGGAGCGACTGCCTATCTGACCTCCACAACCAAGTTATTACTGGGTAATACAGTAACCCTTGAAAATACTGGTTATCAGACTTTCGAGCCACTGACTGTCTGTAACGACTATCATAGATCTTCTAATGACAGTCGGGACCATCGGTTTAACCTGTTTTCCGAGGCACTACTGAATCCTGGTATGTTACGATGGTCACCTATTTACAGACCGACGTAGGCACTAGGCCGATTTTTTTTTTTTTTTGGATGGGAAATCATCAAATGACTTCTTCCAGTGGGAGTGTCAGACTTGACTGACTAAAACCCATCCATGTTCCTTCTTAGCCCTTTGTGTTCCAGGGCCACGGTATCTCTTTCGAACAACCCGCAGCCCTGGCAGGCATCGGCCCTCTCAGACCCCTTCCGATTTGCTGACATCTCCTTGAGGCGCTTGGAACACAAACGCGCCGACGGCACGGCCTGTCGTCATTAGACGGACGGACAGTGAGCTAGCCCATTACTCACCGTCCACAGGCCCGCGCTTATGGTGGCCGGGGGCCAAGGCACGGCTTAACCTTGAAGATCAACCTGTGCGGTTGT
Source organism: Cerastis rubricosa (assembly GCA_949152445.1). NCBI lineage: Eukaryota > Metazoa > Arthropoda > Insecta > Lepidoptera > Noctuidae > Cerastis > Cerastis rubricosa. The sequence goes on from OX424539.1 coordinate 15,893,704, forward strand.
TATCATTTAGTCGAAATGTATTGGAATGGCTTAAGGTATAAAAAAAGCTTATATAAATCCTGTTGAAAACCGCTATTGAGAACGAAACGCTTGTCATTTGTTAAGCTGCTCTGGTTATAGCAATAGTATTGGTGCAGTAGGACCCATGCCGTAACCTCCTTGCTAAATGAGTTTCCAAATTAAATACCGTATTCGTAAGACTACAACGCTTTGCTGTTATGCAACAGCTGTCATTAGCCAAGCTCTGCAAGAGCTAAAAAAATATAATATTTTGAATTTGTTTTTGTATGACCCAACGTTGGAGCTCAGGCTTTAATATCAAAACTCGACGTACAGAAAACTGAAAAAAAAAACAACTAGGTAGACTTCCGTTGTTATGCAAAGCTGTTGTATGTGAGTTATGTCTTTGTTGTTTCCCGCTGTAAGATCTTGTTTCGTGATATTTTGTGAGCGCCGCGTCGGGTAGAGTTTGTTTTGTGCGCTTGTTTGAACATGTCGTGGAAAAAGTACTGGAACTGAAACTAAAACAATCCGATCTGTGTCTATACTACGATCGGGAGTTAGTTTCCGAACATGTAAACAGTGTGTTTTCGGAAATACAACTGAGATACCCACACATTAAGGATAGTTTACGCTGCAACTTCAAACATTTATCTAGCTTTTTTACTACTACTGTCATTTTCTGAAATCGACTTTATTTACACTAAGTTAAGGTTGATAGTCCTCGAAATGGAGTTAACATAAATTGGAAACAAAGATTTGAATAGGCTTTAGATTTCTATCGTATACTTTTTCTTCTATGAGCACTATGTTGGGTATGTATTTGTTCTAAGTGGGTTTGTTTGAGACAAGATAAGAAAGCAAGTTATCTACTTTATTGTTGGTACCTACGTAAATTACATGAAAATGGGTACATATATCTTGAATTATATATCTAGTAGTGTTCGAACAGGTAACATTTGTTTAAGATTTCAAAAAGGAAAAGCTGTTAATTTTGTTTTTGGTCTTTTAGCATTATGGTAGTGATAAAATATATAGTGATGAATGTAGAGGGAGAGAAACCGTCACACGGGTCGATATATAGGGTAAAGCCATGCTTGCCGAGGTTGATTGGTGGATGGGTGACCATAATTACATACCACTCGGTATGTAATCTGTGCCTCGGAAAGCACGTTAATCCGTTGGTCCCGACTTTCATTTGTAGATCTTTGGCAGTCGTTACGAGTAGTCAGAAGCCGAAAGTCTGACATCCAGTCTTACAAAGGGGAATCGTATTACCCAGTTACTCGGTTGTGGAGGTCAGATAGGCATTCGCTTAATGTAAAATACTGGTACTCAGCTGCATCCGGTTAGACTGGAAACCGACCCCAAGATAGATTGGAAAAGGCTAGGCAGATGATGGAGAGGGAGAGAAACGCCAAAGAAAAGATGGATGGATGGTGTGAGGGATGATATGAAAGAGAAAGGAGTAAATGATGCCGTGACGTCTGACAGGAGAATTGAAGAAGAAAACGTGGTGCGCCTACCCCAAGTAGAATGGGACAAGGGAAGGGAAGGAAGATGACATGGTACTTGGCATGGCATGGTACTTATAAAAGCTGAACTCAACCCATTATCATCATGTTCCTGTTCTTGTACCAATGTTAATTGAGCTCGGGGCAAAACTGAAATCTAAACTCACCTAAACAAATATTTTTTGGTTCGCTCCTATATGTATGTTAGTCTGTAAGGTATATATCTATGGGCCAAAATTGCCTGCAAATAAACGTATGATGTTGTAGTTGTTATAAACTTTTTCTAAAATATTAGATGACTAGAATCTAACCACAGATAAATTATTTACAGTCCACTTAACTTTCATATATTGTTCTTGCGTGCCCGTTATAAACCGACCTTTCTTTAAACATCGAACATTACTTCTGTTACATAATGCAGCAGTCATTTGTTTCATTCTGACCTATCAGGGAGGAGCTTGTCTGTTGTACTGAGTTTTATGATAATGTAACATTACGCCTATAATCATAAAAGGGTTAGACAGATTTGTAACTATACAAACGTACACCTACATTTTGTCAGTTATGTTTAAGAGCGTTTATACCCTACGGCATTTCATACAAACTTGCACGTCGTTATTTTCTGAAATGACTGAACAGATTTTATGAAACTTCCTACGCATAAGCAGTATACATAGGTCTAAAAAGTTACTAAAAAACATTTTCGAAATGTCTTTTAAAAAAAAATGAAGATAATTGGAAATTTCTGTTTCTATAGATAATTAAAACTCGGTCTAATTTAGCTATAACATTATTTATTGAAAATGTTTTTAGTAACTTTTTAGACCTATGTATACTGCTTGTACGTAGGAATTTTCATTAAAATCTGTTCAGTCATTTTGAAAAATAACGACTTGAACGTTCGTATGAAATGCCGTAGGGTATAAACGCTCTTAAGTCCGATGTAAGAAAAAACGTGTCTATTTTCACCATCCGTATAATTGTTCCTGGCTAGGTACTAGAAATTATGGATGGAAAAATCGAATACCACCGCTGTGTCATTTTTTTAAATGTAACTGCAACATTCTGAGATATTTCCTTTTGGTTTCGTACAGGTCCAATTTAGTTATTGTAGTCTTATTTTTATTCTAAATGTTTTCTTATGTTTAAGAACTTTTTGTATAATTTTGGTTTGTCCTGTGCGAGACAAAACTGCGAACTGGAAGACGATGCGTTGGAAGGCCTCCCACTAGGTGGACCGATGACCTGGTGAAGGTTGCGGGGATCCGCTGGATGCGAGTCGCACGGGACCGGTCAATGTGGCGACACTTGGGGGAGGCATATGTCCAGCAGTGGACGGATTTCGGCTGAAATGATGATGATGATTTACGAGACAAATGGATATGACTTTTTCTTTCAATAATACTTTGCCAAACCTTGTAATAAAGAGAAAAGTCAATACCAGTGACGTGATTAAATCTGCATTAGCGCTTGCAACCACTGGATCATGCAGCTATACTCAACCTGCGGCCGCATGCGGCCCAACAGGCCTTTATGATTTGCCCACCTGGAGTTAGAGTTGGCGTCATTTTCAAATTGTAATTACTCAGACCTGTTTCATGAGTTAATCGATTTTAAACCAACCTAGAATTTCTCTTTAAAGAAAAAAGGGAAAACAGGGATAAGCGAAAATTTAGAGCATTGTTCCTCAAAAAATTAAAAGCGTGGACACAGAGACATACACACATACAGACTGCCTGGTTGGTCTAGTGACTAGACCAACCAGGCAGTGTGTGTGTCCACACTTTATGTCGATGCCTGTACGTAATGAACAAGAGAGCGCAAGAAAATTCACAAGAGGAACTCTAATATGTGGACAAGACCACGCAATGTTCTAAGACTAGGACTCCGTCCTGGGGTAACATAGAATAATATGCTCTGTGCTCCTGCTCATATAATTCACTAGCTCGCTCTCGCGAGAAGGTCTGAAATGATACCACGACAAAATACTACCGGGGTACAAAAGTATCCTATGTCTTTATACAGGTTATCGGCTAACCGTAGACATCTTTTGAGCCATGGTGCTGTCACTTTCGTATTCATAATAGACACAACAAACCCACTGTTTGTTTGGACAGTAGGTTTATTGCCCTTACGCCGCAACGATAAAATTGTACGTACATTCGGACATAGCATGTCTTCAACAAGTATGTAAATGCCAAGCAAATTGTCTCATAAAGTCTGTTAGTTGGATGTTTAAAGTGGTTCGGTCGGTAATGTCGGCGCACCACCGTTTCATTTTGGCGCCGTTCCATGTGTGGGTAGACGTAGAAAACTCGCGTTACGGCCATGCTTATAGCTCTAATGACTCGAATTTAAGCATTTCAATATTGTTAACAGCCGCTCGTTTATTTCTAGTGAAATGTTCAGGAATTTAGAGAACAGTGCAGGCACGCACGTAGATGGAGAAATAATTGGTTTTGCTGGACTGAGTTCAGGATGCATAATGAGTTTTTACGGAACTAGGATAAGCGGAATTTAAAGCGACGGCGATTTAGTGGGAATTGGTCCTGCTTGCACTGCATGCAGTTATTTGTAAGAGTTGTTCGTTATTTGATTACAGAGCTAATTACTAGAATTGCCTAAAAGCGCGTAGTTTGTTTCCATTTATCTATGTACGTAATTTATAATGGAATTTACTTTTTTAATTTAAGTAATTCTTAAGGTTTTTTTGAAGTGAAAACTTCTTTAGCGGCGTTGTGGACTTTTGTGATGGGTAAAAAATGTTAAACTAGCTTCAGGTCTCGCGTCAGAAAATGAGACCGTCAGATCACGTAGGTTGCGAAGGAATTTGAAGTTTATGACATCTGTCATTGAGTTTGGGTTTCCAAAACTGGAAAATTATCTTATGCACAAACAAAACCTTCGGTTTCTCCAAATAGGTAAAATTCGTAAGACGGATTGTAATAGTTCTGAAGTGTTAAATTTTTAATGCAATATAAATTGTCATGTTTGTGTACGACAGCGCAGTGAATGAATATTGTATTTTACCACATAAATGATACTACTTTTATACTGGTAATTAAAGCAATTCGTGCAAAATTATTCCCTAACCATCCCAAAATATAAAAAATGCACAACGTTTTTATTGAAGTTTTCATTTCTGCCGGCACTCCCGGAGTGCAACCCGTTTTTTTTTCCTAGACGATAATCTGGAACAAAATCTACAATATTTTTGTATGGAGTTGGGCAGTATTATACTTTTTCTTTTATAGCTATCATTGTTTCTGTTGTAAAATTGTTCCATAAATAAACTTTTACCTAACTAGTAAGACAAATACATAATATTACTTGCATGTAGATACGGGGACCTAAAGCTGGAATAAATCTTGAGATTTAGGTACGATTCACAAGTATGGCCGTGGTGGAGCAGCAATCATCCTGCACTCAGCCACTGTATCATCTGCCTTGCAAATACGAATACTTCACAGAGGTAGAGACATGCAGAGTCATCAATGGTATGTACAGACGCCAGTACATCAAGCTACCCGAAATTTTTAAATTTTCCCAATCAACCTTGAACCTAATTCTATAACGATAAAGTTGAAAATCTATTACAACAATTTGGCAGATTTGTGTACCTTGATGTGCGCGTCTGTACTAGCCCAGTCTGGTATAACATGAGTTACCCTCCGGGTGTTCTTAAAAAGCAATGTTTTTTTTCCTAATGACCAGTGATTTCACTGTTACGGCAAACAGCAAATGGCGTGTAACTAACGTGCCCAAGAAAACAGACTTTACGACAAACCGAATAAGATGCTTAATGGCCTGCCTTAATGTTACGTCTACGAATACAACGGCCAAAATTAAGCCAACTAAATAGTAATTTCAGCAGAAAATCCAGCGAAACCTTTGAGACAAAGAACATACGATGTATTTTCATGCTAATATTCCCCTGTGCTTATATCAACGTCGTTCAGACCATTACCTTCGTACGTTCATGTAATACTGTTTGTGAACATTTTAGGTCAAGATTTTGCTTCTATCGTGAGATATTTAGACTGCTGCTAACACGTTTGGTTGGATCACAGTAGACATTACGTGATGGCACGTCTGGCTAACAGGGTTTGTGAGATTTACGAGTGTCTAAATAGAGGAGAAAAAGAAAGTCGTGACAGTTCAGGAGTGTTTGACTCTTGCGTTTTCTTCACTGCAAAAGTCTTTTAGAGATCGTAAGCTGTGTTCGATAGGATTTTCCATCGGTAAAAAGGATAACCGTTACAAAATGTCATGTCCTGTCTGAGCACTTCTAAAATCTTTTGTGACGAAATCAGGCGGCATCGAATCGATGAGGGCAGGGTTGATTCTTTTGGTTCAATGTGCTACTCAGAACGTGCCAAAGTAAGGACATATGGGTATAAAAACAAAGCTTATTTAGTCTAGTTTCATTATAAATAGGTTTTATTGACACAAACTACCAAATTATTGAAAAAACTTAGTATGAACAAATATTCAACACATTTTCTCAAGTTCACAGTTTTTTCAAATATTTATATCGAGTTGTTGTAATTAGTTTTATATTTAGATTCTGTATAGTTTGAACTATACACACGTATTTTTTATTTTGGTGTAGCTGCAGTAGCTTACGAAATAATAAGGACTTAGCCTGAAAGCCGATGACATTTTAATGTAACAAAATCTAAGAGAAAAAAAAAATGTTACTGATTAAAAAAAAAACGTGAGTGAAGAATAAGAAATTATTGTTTTATGAATACAAAAAGTTCATTTGGAATCAGTTGATTATATAACATGAACCCCTGTTAACATACGAGGAGTCTTCGGTCAGCTGGAACGAAAAAAAAAAGAAAAAGAAAGAAAAAAATGGGAAGTCTATTCAGTATAGGTATACTTATGTATAGGTCACATAGCCCTTCCAGGAAAGTCGTTTATCAGACCAATTCTCTCAAATGATCCGCCATTTGATTTGTCCGAATGCGGGACGGGATCAGAATACAAAAAATCAAGGCAAAAATAGACCAAAATTCGAAGAAAGTGCATTTCAATAATAATATTTTTCACAGAAATTCTATTAGATAGACACCGCATAGGTTTATGTCATTAATTTACGCTGAAAATTATGGAATGCTGAATTTCTTTAAGTCGTGTTCATGGTGGTAAGTAGTGTGGACTTCATCATCATCATCATTTCAGCCCAAAAGACGTCCACTGCTGGAGATAGGCCTCCCCCATGTGTCACTACATTGACGAGTATGAGAGGGGTTTTGCCATAATTGCAGCTTGGCAGGCGCGTTGGCGATCGCAGTACGGTTGTTACAAAAGCACAGAGAACGCTGCTGCCCATTCTCTGGCAAGTCCTTTAGTCGCCTCTTACGTCACCCACGGAGAGATATGGGATGGTGCTATTCTTTACGTCCGACATCATACAGAGCCTGACACAGCTGAGTGTGGACTTACACTGGCCTTATTGGTGAAGTTTCAGAAAGGTCAGGGGCGTAGTACTCGCAACCAGCGTTGGTATATGACCAGGTGGCCTACCATGACGTCTTAAAACATTATTGTTTTATTCCTTTTCCAGTGTGAGAAAGAGATGGCGCTAGACATCTCGTATAGCTCCGTCTCTTTCCCACACTGGAATAAGAGTAAAATAATACTGCTTTAAGACGTCATGTTATGCCAGCAGATGTATGAACGAGGACGAGGCGAAAGGAGTATGTAAGGATCGTAGCAAGTAGCGTTCTGTGGTTTCTGCCTATCCCCATGGCAAAAAAGCGTGAGGCTAGGTATGTGTGTATGTTCATGTACAGTCTGCAAAGGATATAAGTAACCAGGCACTCATACTGCTAGTGCGAGAATCTGGTTACTAATCTCCTTTGCGGACTGTACAGTCAGTTGCCAGCATTACCTGACCCATTTGCCTCTTTTTTGCTTTGTGAGATGGGTCAGGTAATGGTGCAAGGCACTGTACTCGAAATAAAGTTCCAGTCTTGTTTAAACCTACGATCTACAAATCGTAAATCACAGCTGTTTCTTCTGGGCCACTGCTGCAAGCGTAGCATGACCACTGTAGAAACGAGTTTTGCCTACGGAAGAATCGACATAATGACCGCTATACAATGACAATGTGTCATTTTGTCGTTTATTCCGTCGACATAACCGTTTCTACAGTGGTTATGCTACGCGTGCTGTAGTACGTAGTGAAAACTTAATATAATGATAATTAGTAGGTAGCGAGTTAAAAATGTTAACAATATAGGTGTCACTAAGATTTAATAGCTGTTTAGGGGTGTGAGGAAAAGGGTGTAAAGTTCTTCATCCCCTATAAAAACGGGAGAATCCTCCGACCAGACAGGTGTTATGTCTGGTGGGCAACTGCCCGACAGATGTTGTCGGGTTTTCCTATATACTCTTACTTCGATGTAAACTTTGCTTGCGAGATTCATCATCATCATCATTTCAGCTGAAAGACGTCCATTGCTGGACTTAGGCCTCCCCCAAGTGTCGCCACATTGACTTAAGAGGGGTTTTGCCATAATCGTCACGGTTGGCAGGCGGGTTGGCGATCGCAGTACGGTTGTTACAAAAGCACAGAGAACGCTGCTGCCCATTCTCTGGAAAGTCCCTTAGGCGCCTCTTACGACACCCATGGGAAGATATGGGATGGTGCTATTCTTTACATGCGACACCATACAGAGCCGCTTGGGAGATTCAGACCATATTAATTCTTCAGTTTGTTCACAGATGGCTCTGTAGTACTTTTTGTTATCAGTTGCTTTTTTGTAGGTCGCTACAGCTGTGCATAATAAATGTTTGATCGAGAAAGGAACTTTGAAACACAGGGGACCATTCCTTTTTGTTCTTAGAAGCAAAGCTCTGTATAATATAACAAAGTTAGGGCAAATTATAAAAGGATTTCGGTTTAGAAGAGGAATGATCCTTAGACCATTGAAAAATCAAGGTTCGTGATCGCGACGATAGGCCTTGGTGAAATTATTAAAGGCGAGAACATGTAATAAGCAAAATGATGAAATATAAAATTACAACGATAAAAAGTAAATATGAAAATATGAGAGATTTAAAATGCGCGAGCGCAGCCGTGCTTAAAGACGGAACACAGCTGACTGGTTGGCGCGGGGCCCGCTCTTGGCCGTGAGCCGTGCGACGAGCCGCTGTCCCCGCACCCCTCCTTCTCTGCTGCCGACGCCCGGCTATGTTGAAGTCTGTGGCCTCAACATACTCCCCCCGTTGAAGAGTCTTCAATTGTTGTAACGGGCAGCGGGCAGATGGTGTTGTAGGCGCGCCGGATGACACCCTTTCTGGTGTGGATGTCGGGGAACCTCGCGACGCCATCTCTGCCTGGGAGAACATGTGTGATGCGTCCTAGAAGCCACATAAGAGGAGGTTAGTTTTTATCCTTGATGACGACCAATGTTCCTTCCTTGAGCTCGCCAGACGACCGGCACCATTTACTTTTCTCCTGTAGCCACAGAACGTAGTCGTGCGAGAAACGAGCCCAGAAGTGTTGCTTCAGATATTCGATACGGCGAAATTGTTTTAAGCTGTTGACGTTGACATTCTAGATCTGTGGATGATTAGCATGATTAGAGAACGTCAATAAGGAAGTGTGCTGGGGTTAAAGGAGCGAGGTCGGAAGGGTCGTTGGATAGTGGAGTTAAGGGCCTTGAATTTAAGGTCAATTTGAGTTAAACAAGTAGCCATTTCTTCGAAGGTTAGGTTTGTTAAACCCAAAATGCGTCGTAGATGATGTTTGGTGGATTTAACAGCCCTTTCCCAGAGGCCCCCGAAATTCAATTTCATTCTGCAATCGACTATCGCAATCCACTGCATGGGATTCATTGGGCGCCACAACACCATGTCCTCAATATTCCGGTAGACCGCGAAATTCAAATTTTCTTACGTTTTTATGCTTCCGTACCCAAAGGGTCAAACGGGACACTATTACTGAGACTTCGCTGTCCGTCCGTCCGTCTGTCACCAGGCTGTATCTCATGAACCGTGATAGTTAGCTACAGATAATGTATTTCTGTTCCGCTCCGCTATAACAACAAATTCTAAAAACAGAATAAAATAAATATTTAAGGGGGCTCCCATACCAAGAAGTGTTATTTTTGCTCGTTTTTAATAATGGTACGGAACCCGTTCGTTTTTATAAATAGTGGTGCGCGAGTCCGACTCACACTTGACCGGTTTTTACAGTATCAAGCTGGTTGTTGAACAAAATATTATTCACAAACGTATGTAATTACGGTTCATTTAATCCCATTCAATGACTACTTGATGAAACAATCATTCGATGGGATTAAATTATTAATGAATAATGATTGATGTATTGTCCTGTTAATTATTTTGTGTGTACATACATAAATAGATAATTAATAAATTAACTTTTAAGAGGGTTTTGTTGATGATTTTAATGATTATGTTTGTCTAAACTCCGTAAAGCCATATTTGTTACGATCACGAATCGTATTTTAATCAACATTACAACCTGACACCAGCAAATAGCAAAAAAGGAAGAAAAAAACAATGATTTTGCGTTCTACCCTGGTTCTTCCCCTTTAAGCTCGTTGGTCCACCCAGCTAGGAAGCATCCCACGCTACGCTTTTCAACACGCAGCCTCTTCTCCAATATTCGTTAGATAAGAATAAACGATTCCACTCTTGTGTTAAAAAATAATTAAGATTTGTCATTTTGAGAACATGGTAGCTTGATTGGAGTACCTAGTATCTGTTACATTATATATTAGGCATGCCATGTTACACGTGTATGTTTAGGGGTTCAGTTTGAGTACGCATGACAACCAATCAAGTTATGGAAAACCAGGTTATCTCGCGGATCTCTCATTGTGCTCGAAATCTAAATAAAGCGGGCCCATGTTATATTGGAAATTTAGAGCTTATTTTGTGGCCGTGTGTACAGACAGCGTCATTAAGTAGTAACCCCCCTGGCGTACTCGGCCGGACTGTAGAGGGGTTAGCACATACTGACGCTGTCTGTACTCATACTCACAGGAGAAGGTCCCCATTTTAATATTAAAATATGTAGTTATTAGCTTTAAAACTATTATGTGTTATCCGCACCTAAAATAACAAAATCTCTTATTATACTCGTACAAGTTGTAAAACAGACCCTTCACGAAGTCGGCAATCAAGCATTCTGTACATCAAACTAAGTAACCTTAAGCAAAAACGACTTTTTTTTTGGGTTAAAAATTTTAACGGTAAAACTCGATGTAACGCACTCAAAACATTGTGCTTATGGATGCATTTAATAGTAAACGGGTTATGAAGGTATTTAAAGTAAAGTTTTAAACTTTTATTAAAACTAGTATTTAAAAAAAAATGTTGTGAAAATATTGGAACATTGACCTCCAATATCTCAGTGACTAGAAGATTCCCTGGTATGGTCCAGAACAAAAAAAAAACATGGCAATGATGGGGAGAACAAGTGCCCTTCCACTTCGTTAAGGGTGTATTTACACCCTTTATTATTTAGAATATTCCTAACACAAAAAAAATCTTTAAAATATGGGTATATTCTGAAACAAAAATAAAACTGTACAAACAGTTACACAGGGCAAACGTGCCTAGGGTCCTCTGGCAGCAAACCAACAGCAACCTTATGGCTGTTTACTTAAGGATTAGTTTAACTTTGACAATAATGCAACATTAAACGTTAAAGGATTGTACCCCTAAACCGCAGCTCCGTTAAATCTATTTGCTGAAACTTTGTGCTAAGTTTTTAAACGAGGTTTTTTTTTAATACGCTGCTAGCTAATCCCGGGTGGCGAGGCAAGCTGTTAATGTGGCAGGATTAAGAGGCATCGGAACTCTTTGGCGTTGCAATGGCGGCAGATAGAAGGTTTTAATAACGTTCTTTTTAGGGTTCCGTACCCAAAGGGTCAAACGGGACCCTATTACTGAGACTTCGCTGTCCGTCCGTCTATCTGTCACCAGGTTGTATCTCATTAACCGTGATAGTTAGCTACTTGAAATTTCTACAGATTATGTATTTCTGTTGCCGCTATAACAACAAATACTAAAAACAGAATAAAATGAATATTTAAGGGGGGCTCCCATACAAAAATCTGATTTTTTTGTTCGTTTTTATAAATAATGCTACGGAACTCTTCGTGCGCGAGTCCGACTCGCACTTGGGTGGTTTTATAAATAATGGTACGGAACCCTTCGTGCACAAGTCTGACTCGCACTTGACCGGTTTTTTGTATAAATGGTTTCTTAAACACGAAATACCGCGTTTGTACATTTTTAGTCTCTTCGTAACCACTTAAAATGTCAACATCACACTTGTTATCCCCAAAGGGTTCAGTAGAGGTGTAGTCGACGACAACGAGGTAGTTCTAGTTACTAAGTCTCACAGGCCACCTGGTTACAGGTGGACCAAAATGAAAGGCGAAGAGCGATGCTAGAACATACGTAACAGGAGTAATGCCAGAATGAGGATATACAGGGTTATTGGTAAAACACCAACAAACTCTTAAGAGGTCGTTGTACTCATCATTATGAACAACATTTACTTTGGGCCCAAACATCAAATCGCGAAAAAAAAACAGCTGTTCCGTACTTTATGTTCACATAACTCGTCAAAATGTAAAGAAACAGCAGATTTTTTTTCACGATTTCGGATTTTGTCTCATAGTAAAAGTTGTTCATAATGATGAGTAGAAAGAAAAGAAAGAAAGAAAATAAGTTTGTTTGGCACATGCCACAAGTACACACAACAATAAACAAAAATTAACAAAAAATACTTAAATCTAAATAAAAGAAAAAAAAGAGGGTTAATTATTGTGTACATACACAAAACGAAAACAAAAAAATATAGGGATAATTATTGTGTGCCTCACGGCTGCGCCAAATAGGGTCAGTTCAGCAAAATGCCGGGCAGCTAGGCTGCCTGACGCTGGTTTTCAACTGGACCTGCGAATGTGATGTGACGGACGTAAAACAGTTTCATATCAAAATATGAAACTGTTTTACGTCCGTCGAAATACCCGTTTCACATACACATACACTCTGACACAAATGTCAGAGTGTATGTGTATGTGAAACGGGTATTTAAATAAAATAAGATTGTGTACAGCAATAGTAATAACAAATAGAAAGTAAAGAAAGAACAGTTGAAATGACCTTTTAAGAGGTTGTTGGTATTTTACCAATAACCCTGTAATAATGAATGTTGATATATTTCGTGGCGAGAAACGCTCTGTGAGGGAAATACATAATTATACCTTTTGCAGTTAGGTCGACTTTTATTGTACCTCAACATAGCTCTCAGAAATTCTAGTTGCAACCTCTTCTTATAAAATCATTGTCTTATATTCGATAAGAGTACCTAATCCCATAAATCAAATTATCAGCATCTGCCTAGCCTTTTCCCAACTTTATTGCGGTCGGCTTGCAGTCTAACTGGATGCAGCTGAATACCAGTATTTTATATGGAACGACAGCCTATCTGACCTCTGCTACTACCCAGTTATTACTGGATAATATGATGCCCTTGGTAAGACTGGTTCTCAGACTTTCGGTCAGCTGACTACTTGTAATAGATCATCACATCTAATATGCCATGCACAAACTCCACTGCGCTTGTGCTTAGAACCGTACCCAATGTGTGTGCTCGGGAATTGTCGGATGCAATCGGCTGTCATGTCGAAAGACAGGTCCGTCCGTGACAGAGGCACGTGACGATCCGGCACGGAACGGGCTAAGACCGACTTCATTGTACTTTTGACTTAATGCAGCTTACTTTAAACATTCTTACTAAGGGAGGTTGGGTGGAGAACTTCCTTGTGTTTGGCAGAGATTGTAATCGTCAACTGTTTAACTTTTAAATGTGCTTACGGAATCAGCTGTCGTTTAAGTCGTGGCTGTAACTTGACTTGCTGCCGTATTTCGGAATTATTTTGTGGCTTGGTTTTGTAGCAAAGTATGCTGTATGCACTGTCAGACTCCTAGACACCGCATCTAGTGATATTTCTATTGTTGATTTTATACGTAGATATCTGTCCACACATATCAGGCCCGTCCCCGGGGGACATGGACGAATAAAAAATTTAGGTTATAAAGATTCAGATTCAGATTTTATTTATTTGCCAACAATGTAGGTACAAGTTTAAGATGAAACAATAGCTGAAGGTTTCCGCTACATTCTACCTTACGGCATGCAAATTCATAGAAACTAACAGATTAGATACAATAAACTATAAACTATCGTGACTTATTGTTTCTTCAAAGGCAAGGCTTCTAAAGTATATATTAGCTCATCTAATATATATATATATATATCTCTAAATATACTAATAACAAAGCAGAAGAGTTTGTTTGTTTGAACGCGCTAATCTGAGAAACTACTAGTCCGATTTAAAAAATTCTTTCAGAGTTCGCCCATTTATCGAGGATATCATCACGCTACAACTAATGGGAGCGGATCAGCAATGAAAAATGTTGCGAAAACGGGGAAAATGTGACGCAGACGAAGTTGAGCGGGACTGCTAGTCACATTTATAATTAAAATAAGCTCGCCCCCTATTACATGGGACTTAAACCAAACTGGCGAAATGTGGGTGTAAGCCTCTGCATAACCCTCTCGAGATTACGGGCGTGATGATATGTTATGCTATTACGAAACCCAGTCTGTATTATTCTGTTGAAACCAAAGTGATATCACAAACGTTTCATCACAAGTTTAACAAATATTGATTTGAACATTAGAGTAGAACGGAATATGTTCTGATCGCAGTCCGACCTTAATAACAATATCACAAGGTCGTCGGTTAGAATACTTAGGAAGGCACGTGTATTTCTTAATAGGGTTGTAGTCATAAGATCAAGGTCTAAACTCTAAACAAACGGAACAGTTATTTTGCTAAGATAAGGAAAGATAAGGATTATAACCTCGCATTTTCATATCATTATGAAATGAAATTAGTAGAGTAAGGAGTGGTGAAATGTTTTAATTTTTAGCTTCGGTAAACGTTGTATTTAACGAAAACTTTTTAACAAAAATCAAGTTTTTTTTACTACTGGCTCTACGTGATTCGATCTGCACTCGATCGAATCAGGTAGAGCATCTACAAATGATTAATTTAAATTAAGTAGAAGTAATTTATTATAATAATTAGCCATACGGAATCAATTCTCCAAGATGATGAAAATCGGATCAAATCCGATGCGAGGTTAAAAAGAACGCGGTCACCCATACAGGCACAAAAAGCACTTTAACTAATGCTTCATAGAATTTATTTTTATTTACCTAACATAAATAGTCTCAAACAAAATATTTTGCGGTTCTTTTATTTAAATTTAAAATATATCGTAATATGTAGGTTACCAATGACCCAAAAGCAGTCCAAAGGACCTAGAAATCTTTCACTAAATCCTTTGTTAACATTAAAAAGAAAAGACGGTTTTTTGTGTAACCGATTTGCGTAGGTTTGGACATTTTATGTAATAATTATGAATATTATAATTATGTTAAAGATTGAGATACTTAATATAATGTGTTGCCTGTAAGATCAAAGGCAGTAGTAGTAACTTATATTAATAAATGAGACGTAGGTATTATAATTACAAACCCTGAGGGGTTCGGAGTCTGTCTAGAGGTTTATCACAAGAATAACCTTGAGTAGTATGTATAACCTATAATATAATTTAATAATTTCTTGTTTGAAAATATGAAAAATCCCTAACTTTTCAGTAATAAAGATGAATTTATTAGAAATACCTCAATAGACTTATGACATAAGAAATCTGTCCAGCCATTTCGAAGATTAGCCGGAACAAACACAAAAATAAAAAACAAAAAAATTAATCTTCATAATATGGATTCCATAAAAATGCTGTTCATTTGAAATTACAAAAGGACACTTTAATTTAACTTTCCCATATGTATGTACTTATATAGTAGATAAAACAAATATTTAACAATTGCAATCAATGTCTCTTTCGTCGAAACACTTAAAAGGTAACGACATTTCTCTCTAATGGCTGTCCGTTGTAAGTCCTGAGCCTTCCTAGTTTTATCTCTATCTGATGATGATGAATGTTTTTTGACTTACTGGATTCATTTACACAGAAATCCAAGTCTCGAGTCTATTTTGTCTACCCGTAATTACAGCCAGTTTAATTTGGCCGAAATGTTCGAAATAAAACCGCTGTGGACAAAGAGTACCTCTAGTACTCTTCCTGAAAGGCTTCGAGCAAAAAAGAATTATAACTGTGTCCGGTTTTTCTGTTTCATCTGTACAGATAAGAACTGAAATCAGTCATTTCAGATTTGTCTTTGTCTTCCTGATCATAAATGCGGTGGTAAGTTTTTGATTATAGAAAATAATTAAGTAGCATTTGCCGGCGATTTTCGTACGCGTGAAATTATTATTAAAGGAAATAGTATACTTTCCTATTTGGATCGGATTTTCTTAACAATGTCAAGGGTTTAACTTTTTTTGCACGGTACCCTTATTCTTTTTCTTCTAAAAAAGTGTGTTTCTGTCTGTCCAGTCAATTATAACATTAGCTATCTGCCTGTCAAAATAGGTCCAACAGTTTCGCTGGAACAAACAGAAAAAACAAAAATTGTTCCATGTACCGCATATACTTTCATGTAATATTTAATTCAGTAATAACCTATTATTTTGAAATTTCAAAGAGAAACTTTAATTTTATTTACCTACTACTAGCTGTCCGGCGCAACTTCGTTTGCGTCACATTTTCCCCGTTTTCACAACATTTATCATTGCTGCTCCACTCCTATTGGTCGTAGCGTGATGATATATAGCCTATAGCCTTCCTCGATAAATTGACTATCTAATTTATCGAGGAAGGATTTTTTCAAATCGGAACAATAGTTTCGGAGCCTATTCAATGCAAACAAACAATCAAATCTTTCCTGTTTATAATTTTAGTTTAGATATATACAGGGTGTAACGGAAAGGGTATATACATACTTAAGGGTGTGCTACAGACCATCAAACTGAACATGTTTCTCCACAAACAAACATCTAAAACGAAAAAATTATCTGCTGCCCCATACAAAATTTCAATACCTATTCGACCCAAATGTATGGATCAGCAGAATTTTTTTCGCTATGATGATGTTTGTCCGATGGAGAAACATGTTCAGTTTGATGGTCTGCAGCACACCCTTAAGTATGTATATACCCTTTCCGTTACACCCTGTATATGTCAGGTTGTGAGCGTTAGGTTGCCAGTTTGTCAACCTAACAGCGAAAAATAAAACAATCTTACTTAAAATGAAGACCCTAGTCTACGACGATGAAGAAAAATCCCGTCGGCAGTTTCTCTGTAACAAGTTCTACATACTACATTGATGTCAGTAATTACTTCGGTAATGTACAACGTTTAGTCCATATTTTCGTAGTGTAGTGTAGTGTCGGAGTTTGCCGAAGTTTGCCCATATTTGAGCGAACTTGCACCAAAATGAGGCGCCGCTATACAGCAATGACGTCGTATATACTCGCTTGTTTTAAACTAACGATATTGTACGTCTTTAAGAATATTGCCTATTTTGAATTTTGTAAGATTAACATTTTACTTACTTTGTATTGAGGTTTTGGTTCTGTTATAACCGGTTGCAGGGTGTCGTTGGGCCTGTGGACGGTGAGTAATGGGCTAGATCACCGTCCGTCCGTTTTATGACGACAGACCGTGTCGACGGCGCGTTCGTGTTCCACGAGATGTCAGCAAATCGGAAGGGGTCCGAGAGGGCCGATGCATGCCAGGGCTGCTGGACTGTTCGAAAGAGATACCGTAGCCCTGGAACACAAAGGGCTAAGAAGGAACATGGATGGGTTTTAGTCAGTACAAGTGTGACACTCCCCCCTTCCGCTCCGCCCAGAGCGTGAGGGGTTATTTGATGATTTTCCAACCGAAAAAAAAGGGTGTCGTTGAAGCTACTCAGACATTATTTAGAAAGAGTATAGACACAGTCTTGCGGTTAGAGATTAGAAGGATCTTATTGCGATATAAGCTCGTGGCTAGATTATAACAGCCGCTCCGGTCGATCTTCAGGTTAAGCCGTGCTTGCCTAGTTTGGTCCGTGGTTGGGTGACCACCCATTACATACCGAGTTTCCTCCGTTGCCACCAGCTGTCATTTGTAGATCTTTGACAGTCGTTACAGGTAGTCATTGGCCAGCTTACCAAGGGTCAGATGGGTCAGATAGGTCAGGTAGGCAGTCGCTCTATCTAAAATACTGGTATTCAGCTGCAACCGGTTAGACCCGGCCCCAATATAAGTAGCTATGTAAAGGCTGGGCAGATGATGATCTTATTGCGATCACTGGCTACAAGTCACCCAAGATAGATAGAAATGGGCTTCTATGGAGGAGGTCTCCACCTGCGGAGGATTAAATAAATCTGTATAAATTCATTCCATACAATTAAAATTTTATATTTAATTTGCACGAAAAATACGGCTTTTTAGGGTTCCGTAGCCAAATGGCAAAAAACGGAACCCTTATAGATTCGTCATGTCTGTCTGTCTGTCCGTCCGTATGTCACAGCCACTTTTTTCCGAAACTATAAGAACTACACTGTTGAAACTTGGTAATTAGATGTATTCTGTGAACCGCATTCAGATTTTCACACAAAAATAGAAAAAAAAAACATAAAATTTGGGGCTCCCCATATATAGAACTGAAAACCAAATTTTTTTTTTTAATCGTACCCCTACGTGTGGGGTATCTATGGATAGGTCTTTAAAAATGAGCGCGCTAGAGCCACTTCCAAAGTGGTAAAATGTGTGTCCCCCCCCTCTAATTTCTAAAGTAAGAGGAGGAAAATTCTGAAAATATTTAAGATTATAGAACGTAAAAAAAACTATCAACGAAAGTTGGTTTCAATAAGATATGATGTTTAATTTTTGACATATGGGACTTTTTCATCAAACTGCAGCAGTACCTTTGTTTTTCATTAACATACTATGAAAAACCAATTTAGTTTTGCGGTTGAGTGGAAGTTTACCAACTAATTGATTACAGCTCAAAATATTGTTTGGGGCTATGGAACCCTGTGTGCGAGTAAGACTCGCACTTGGCCGGTTTTTTTATGAACGCTTGTTGGAATATCAAAGTACCACACCATTTTTAGGAGGCCTGCTCTTTGTCCTAGATATAAGCGTAGCGAAAACTAATATGTCATTCGAAGAACAGCTTTTAATAAACATTTTAAGTTAACTCTAACTCCAAATATAAAAAATTACTCACCTTAAAATGATAATCTTAAGGCGATTGCCCGCCATATTGGTGCCAGCTGTCACCTGTCAAAAGTACCTAACTGTCATAGCGGCGCGGTGTCAACATTTGGACTTTTACCCTTGTCACAAGGGCGCTTCTTCAACTTTGTATGTTTACCTTACAAAATGGAAATCTATTCATTATAATAAAAATATTGAATATGTCCGTCCGTAAAAATTACAAAGAATTGTGTAAAAGCTAAGTTAAATATCATGATTTTTACAAATGTTTGCTTGATATTTTTGAAACCGAAAATGGAGGCGTTATTTTGTTTTCAGCTTTTTGATAGTTTATATAATCCCTCGAGATAGATTATAAAGTAACAAGTTATGAATCTTACGGTAACATAGTATTTATTTGCATTCTGACGTACCTACTTACCCGTGCATGGTGTACGTATGGGCATTCTGCTTAGATATTAAAATACATATGTTTTTGCTAGCCTGGCCTTCTCTTTCTGCTTCCGAACCTCTCTAATTTGTGCGATTTCTGGACATGTTCACCCTGCAAACAAGATCAGATCTTCACTCAAAGTCCTGATCTACCACGGCGGCGATTTTTGTTAAATACAATAAATAGAATGGAAATTAATCCACTACCGAATTGTTGCCCACATCCGATCCTCCAATTCCCGCGAGTAAAGTCGCAGAACATAAGCGAGTGTTGACATATGATTGCGTTTTATTGACACAGCGTTACAGACGGCTTTATTTTGTATAGGCGGATTAAACTCTGTAGCAGTAAAATAATTTTAGTGTTTTGTTTTTCCTCTTTTACGAAATTTAATGTTAGTGGCCAACCGCGTAATAACTTTGGAATTGCGTTAAAATTTAAATTCAATAAAGCCTGCTACGGGTATATCGAATTTCGTACATATTCGGGCGGTACTTTGTGACGCATTGACATCAGATTTATGCATGTCAATTAACTCTTAATGTCCATACATTGCTACTCGTATTATGAAGTTTAATCGGCTCAAATTTTAAAATGCTCTTTTGTTTTTAATACCTTTGTTCTTTGCAAATGGATTGTATTTTAATATCATAAATGAATGCGTTCAATTCGTATTATGAGTTAAATAGATATATTGTATTTTATTTTAAGCTGGCATTCACTCATGTAAGCTTGTATCTGAGAAATAATATTTCATAAACCGTCTGTCAAACCAGACTTTAAATAAAAGGATTAAATCGATGCTAATAACCTTAAGGTACGCAAAGACCAGGTTCGTGGAATTCGTTAAAATGTATCAATTTATTGCCATTTTATATTCAGTGTCCCATATTCAAAGGAGACACCACCTTTTTATAATTTTATTCCAGTTTATAGAAAAAGAAACATTAAAAATGTACCACACGGTCTGTTTTTAGACGGTAAACTTTGATACTTACATTTTTTATGTCTTTTTATATTTTGTTTGGGTTGGACGAAAAAATAGGTAAAGTCTTGGACAACCTTAATAAAATATGGAAGGTGTGACATTGACGTTCGAGTCAAATTGATTTTGACAACCGTTTGTTACAGGTAGAGTGGTGAATGGTTGTGAAACGTTTTAAGTAAATATGTTTTTTTTAATGTGGATGGTGGCTATGAGACAAGAGCCTTAAAGAAAAGAAGAACGATGTGTGTTTATAAAGATGGCACTGTAGTAATTAAATGACATAAACATCAGGCCTCTAATCCCAAAGGATTAGGCAGAAGTGTACCTAATATTACACCCACATTTCGCCAGTTATGTTCAATTCATATCCTATTGCCAACAACCGGGTTCAAATCCAGACTCCGTGGCTGCTACTGAAAAATTCCTGATGGAAATGCCTAATGACATTTTGCACACCCAAGAATCGAACCTAGGACCTTTTGCTCAACAGCCGCGGGTGCCAGCATTACACTAACGTGGCAGCCTCTGAGTGAGCTGTAGTAATTACAACCATATAATACATAATCGCTTTAAGATTGGTATCTGGAACCTATGTTATTGATCTGCATTCTACAGAATTCTATTGTAAGATACATAAGTAAAAAACTGAACACTGAATTTTTGGAACTTACACCGTGTTATTCCTCCCTAGGGTCCTCTTAAAAACTGCTCATTAATGCATACTCTTGTGGATTGAAAAACAATTCACTAGATTATATTGTAAACGTAAGAGTAGGTGTTTACTGAAAACGAAAAATATTAGTTACTACTTTTATTTTCCGAAAAGCATTTTGGTTACACTCTGGGGGCTCGTTTATATTTAATATGAAACTTATAAGTATCATCGGTGACTGGCTTATCTCAAGTGTACTTAGGATATTAAAACGATATATTTTTGGCAATATCCATGAGTATTGGTAGCTGGAATAAATATTTTGCTAAGGCTTCGCTTACACTGCCTGAAACGTCGCGGCAAAATATGTTTTTATATCCGGATTTTAATTCTGGAATAGCTCGTGGCTAAATAATAACAGCCGCACGGATCGTTCTTTAAGTTTAAGCTGTGCTTGCCGAGGTTGGTCCGTTGATGGGTGACTATAATTACATACCGGGTCCCTCCGTGCCTCGAAAAGCACGTTAAGCCGTTGGTCCCGGCTGTCATTTGTAGATCTTTGGCAGTCGTTACGAATAGTCAGAAGCCGAAAGTCTGACATCCAGTCTTACCAAGGGGTATCGTATTATACGTAGATAGGCAGTCGCTTCATGTAAAATACTGGTACTCAGCTGCATCCGGTTAAACTGGAAGCCGACCCCAACATACATAGTTTCGGAAAAGGCTACGCAGATGATGATCCAGATTTTAATTCAATTTGTGTGTAACTTCTAAGCAGGATTAAACTTATAATAGACGTAATTAAAACGTGAAAAGATTAAGAAACGTTAATTTGACAATTATTATTCCAGAAATGTCTTTGCAAGGTGTGCTTTGAAAGGTGGGAAGGAAAGATCATTGATTTAAATTTGCTTATTTACAAATTGAAATAGCTGTAATAAAGGAATAAATATTGACTTAAACCTGGTTTAGCAGCAGATTCTAATGATAATTAGACATGATTGTAACATGTCTTACATGATAAATTGTGTAAAAATGTTTAAATTTCCTAGTCTTATAACTATTTGAAACTAGCTGCCCGGACAGACTTCGTTCTGACAAGTTTTTTTAGTATTAATACCTTCCGTGGACTATAATGAACATACAAAAAAAAAATAGCCGAATTTGTCCAGCCATTCTTGAGTTATGCGCTTATTCACTTTTATTTATATAGTTAAAATATAGATATATCAATAATTAGACTAGTATGACCCCTTATTTTTTTATTACTTATGGGAAATCATCAACAGACCCTCAGCTCTAGGCGGAGCGGAAGGGAGTGTCAGACTTGTACTGACTAAAACCCATCCATGTTCCTTCTTAGTCCTTTGTGTTCCAGAGCCACGGTATCTCTTTCGGAGAGTCCCGCAGCCCACTAGTATGACCCCTCACAGAGAATTCTGTGCCTCATCAGTGGGAACGTTTTACACTGAAATACTGACTACTGACATACTTATACTGTTATATTTTGCATGTAGGCCGCAAGCATGATTCGATACCCTGGTCGGGAACGTGTTATTGCGATTTCCAAAAATAACTTCTTAGTAGCAGCCGAGTAGTAGGAGTCTGGATTTGTACCCGGTTGATGGTAATAAGCTCACTCTTATTACATAGGACTTAAACATAACCAGTGAAATGTGGGTTACTACTAGGAGGTAAATCACTGCCTAATCCTTCGGAGATTAAAGGTGTTACGTTATGGGCACGATTTCACTGGAACAAGCTTGTGTTTGCTACTACGTATCCACTTTGATGCGGTGCTGATACTCCCTACCTTCAGAATACGCGGAAATACGCTTCCATCCGCTTCCTCACGCCTCTTACTCTCTGGCACGTGTCAATCGTATATTGTGTAACAAAAGATGGCGGTTGGAAAAATTCCAGCTTATATGATAAGTCCCATGACAAAGGTTTGATTACGTATGGACCTTGCCAACATTGGAGTGGCTTGTAGGTGGAAGGGAATAGACACCCACTGGTCGGTTACACCAACAGGGTTTGTTGAATAGGGTTGTAAGCTATTTGAAGGTTGTTATCGAACAATTGAGCTGTTTAACGACCTACCCAATTATTAAAAAATACCGATAAGGAGATGGTGGGACGCCTTGGGTGGTTTCCTCATTATTTGGGGAGGAGATGATCAGCACTAAGAGAAGTGGAAGGTTGAGGACTTTGCCCAGGAATGGGACAGATCAGGCTATACAAAAGGGAAAGATTATACTTTCGTTCTATATGAGACTGCATGGTAGCAAGGTGTTCATCGGCATTATCAGCCTATAATGTTCCCACTGCTGGGACACAGGCCTCCTGTTAATGAGAGGGAGTGAGGCTTTAATCCACCTCGCGGGCCCCGTGCGGGTTGGTAGATGTCACATGTCTTCGAGTTTTTTGTTTTAGGATTATTTTCCTTCACCGTTTTGAGAGCAGCGGTGATGAAATAAATAACACAAAGTAATGCGCCTGCCTGGGTCCGAACCTACGACTTACTGCTCGTAAGTCGGGGCTGCCACCACTGGGCCACCGCTGTCTGTCAAGGTATTAGGTGATACTAAATTGAGATTTACAGATGAAAGGCAGATTAACCTCGCGGAACGAAGAGGTTATCCAGGAATTAAAATATAAAATTAAAAAGAACATTTATTAAAAAGAGGATCAGAAACTGCATGTTCTTCACGCCAAAAGTGCTAACGACCCTCCTCCAAAACGCTCCACCACTTCCTAGTTAGTTTAGTTTTAGCTGGGAGGAAAAAGTAGCTCAAACAACTTCCTAGCGTTTAGCATTAATCATAGCTGCCATATGTTGCAAATATTCTGTCATTTCCTTTAAGTAAATATGTAAATACATATTAAGACGTATACATGCTTAATATCACGCTTGTGCTCCCCAAAGGGTTATGCACATCATCATCATCATCATTTCAGCCCAAAAGACGTCCATTGCTGGACAAAGGCCTCTTTTTTTTATATAAATGGCATCTCGCAGTTCAATCTAGGAGGTTGTCGTCTGCTTAACCGGACTATCCTGTGGGTGCCTTAAGAGTAAGGCCTCCAGCCAGGGCATAAAAACTTACAAACTAAGCGACTACACGCTAAGGGCACCCCCTGTGGGGTACGAGCCTCGGCTCAGGGTGTCGCTGGGGGAGGACTGCATGGAGACAGGCTGGATCTGAATGATATCATTATTTAGGGGCTGATTTAAACTACTGGCACAGCATCGCGGGCTGGCTCGAGCGAGGGTCGGGGAGGGCATGGATCGGGACGTCGCGACGGACCTCGACGGCGAGGTCGGAAAGACGGCGGTTTGTGTCTGAACTTTTTAAGAGTGCTAGTCTCTTTGCTACTCTCCTGGAGGAGGGTGATAGCATCATCGGGAGTGACGAGGGTATGCCGAGGACGGCGTACTGTACTAATGCGCGAGGGTTCATAGCGGGCGGTCACTGCGATCAGGGGATTACGGTGTTTAATAGCGTTATCGAAGAAACGCTTCGAAAGACGTTTCATAAACTGAAGGACGGTGGGCATTCTAAGGTCTACGTGTAGACGGTCGTTACGGACATAAAAAGGGGCTCCCGTGACTCTACGTAAGAACCGGTTCTGCAAGATTTGCATCCTATGGATGTACTTAGGCTTGGTGTGAGCGTACACGACGCAAGCGTACGTCATAATGGGGCGGATCACCGCGGTATAAAAGCGCAACTTGCACTTGAGTGACAACTTGCTTTTTGCCGAAATCATGAAATGAAGCCTACCCATAGCAAAGGCAGCTCGGTCGCGAGCTGCTTTGATGTGCGCCGCGAAAGACAGGTGGTTGTCAAGTAAGACTCCTAAGTACTTGGCTTGCTTCTCCCAAGGGATAGGCCTACCGTACATAGTGATCGGGCTGAGCGCGAGTGGCTTATTTTTACGCGGTTTAGAGAAAAGAACTGCCTGACTCTTGTCGGGGTTCACCTCGATTCTCCATTTCCGGAACCAAGCGCCTAAGACGTTGGCTGCGGTTTGGAGGGTGCTATAAATAGCGTCGTGACTACGGCCAGTGTAATAGATGGCCGTGTCGTCCACGAATAGGGCTAACTGTACCTTCTTGCTCTTGGGGATGTCACTGGTGAACAGAATAAAGATAAAGGGAGAGAGCGGGGAGCCCTGAGGGACTCCGGTTCTAATGGGGTGGGGGGAAGACAGTGCCTTCCCAATGCGATAGCGGAAGGTGCGATCCGACAAAAAATCTCGTAAGATGAGCACGAGACGGTCTGGCACTCCCAGTTTGTACAGCTTATATAATAAGCCGTTGTGCCAGACTTTGTCGAATGCACAAAGGCCTCCCCAAGTGTCGCCACATTGAAATTTTGGGGGGTTTTGCCAAAATCGCCACGCTTGGCAGGCAGGTTGACGATCGCAGTACGGTTGTTACAAAAGCACAGAGAACGCTGCTGCCCATTCTCTGGCAAGTCCCTTAGTCGCCTCTTACGACACCCACGGGAAGATATGGGATGGTGCTATTCTTTACGTCCGATACCATACGAGTAAGGTAGTAAGGATTATGCACAGGTATACCTAATAGTACACCAACATTTCGCTAGTTATGTTTAAGTCCCATGTAAGGGGGCGAGCCTATTACCATCAACCGGGCCCAAATCCAAACTCCATGGATGCTACTGAGAAAAACTCAATAACACTTTGGCTGACATGGGAATCAAACTTGGGGCCTCATGCTCAATGATAGCGCTTGCGACCCCAAGGCCAAAGAGGGCACGAACATAATAAGTATGAATTCTCCTCTAAATGTTAAGTCTGTTTACCCTACGAATGAACTTAAAATTTAATCACGGGCCTGGGGATTAATTACAGTTTTTTGTTTTAATTACTGCCCTAACGAATGCGACTAATTTTGGTCGTTGAGATATGGATTACTTTCAGTACGAACACATATACAACATCATTGGATTTGATCGCTCTTTCGTCCGAGTCAACTTCGAGGTCATTTTAGGAATGGTCGCGTAATCGCTTTTTAATACGACTGCAGTTTAATCTTCAGTTCAATGATTAATTCTAGTGTCTATTGAAGTTGTAATGGCCGAGTTAGTGTGTATGGTTGTGTAACAACCACCCACGCGCCAATGTCTTTTTATAGTTTAGTTCCCGTTGTTCTTTAGGTTCGGTTAGTGCGCGACTCACACTTAGCCAGTTTATTGTAAAGCCTTTGATTGGACTTTGAAGATGATTGCTTTTAATTAAATTAAACTGCACAACTATCTCCGGTACAGCCAAAACCAAACCATAGTTTACAATAATACGCACACAACCAAAACAGAGTACATTCCAATACACTAACTACCAAGTAATATAGCTAGTAAATCTCCCATATCATTCATATATCTTACTTAAGCACTAGCAGCCACGCCCGCTAATCTATTAAGACTCAGAGTTACCGCCCTTGAGACTAAACCCTTGCATATTCCTCTCACAACGGATTAGCAGAAAAACGTTTATAATTCAGAATGTATTCAGACCTCTGTGGTTAAACTGTTTACCATGAAGGTCTCATTTTTTAAGTGTTCTTTTTTTGAACCGAGCCTTTTTGGCGTGTGTAGCTCTTGACGTTAGGTACTGAATTTGAATTTGGAATCGTGTCTTATTAATTACTAGCTGTCCGGCGCAACTTCGTTTGCATCACATTTTCCCCTTTTTCGCAACATTTTTCATTGCTGCTCCACTCCTATTGGTCGTAGCGTGATGATATATATAGCCTATAGCCTTCCTCGATAAATGGGCTATCTAACTCAGAAATATTTTTTTAAATCAGACCAGTAGTTTCGGAGCCTATTCAATACAAACAAACAAACAATTGATTGTTTGTTTGTGTGTATCTTTCCTCTTTATAATATATAAAAATAAAAAAGAAGATTAGAAAATATTCGGAGGATTCAAAGGCTATTTGAATATTGAAATGTTTTACTTTCAGTATTTAGATAGAGTATAGTAATAATATATTAATAAAGGCTACTTTTGTTTCTTGAATAAATTAACTACCTGTAAATTCATGATTTTAGCTTATACAACAATCTAGCTAGGTGACATTACTTTTTTTTTGTTAGCCTGTAGTGTCCCACTGCTGGGCACAGGCCTCCTTCAATTCCTTCCATGACCTTTTTTCCCGTGCCTCCTCGAACTAACTCTCGCTGTACGCGTCCAGATCGTTTCGCCACCTCTTTCTGGGCGGGTATCGACGGCAAACCAAATATCGGAGAAATGACTATTAATTTTATATGTATAGATTCCCCAAATCGAATAATTTATTCTAGCTATGACAATACTTTTAACCTCAAAAAATGTTTGGTTAATCTGAAAGTTATTGTGGGTTTAACAATAGTCTGATTTTATCAAGAACGGGTTAAATATCGAAGATTTTAAAGTTGCTAGAAAATGCGAAATAACAAGCATCATCATTGTCCTGCGCTTATTTCTTCTTTATTACTCTTTATCTTAGCAATTACCTACTTTCTAGCCATATGATCCTTCACACAGTCCATTCGTCGTTTCTTTGGTCTTCCTCTCCATGTCACCCATCCACATTCATACTCAAAACTTTCCTCAAAAATTACAACAAGCCTACATCAAATAAAGTTTGTGCAGACCCAAAACCAAAATTATCCTTCGCTAAAACACTTTTGCTTAGTCCGTCTGTCGTTTGTAAAGCCTGGACGTCACGAACTTAAAGGTTTAAATTCTAGATGATAAATAATTCTAGTTTTAGTACTTGAACTGTTTCTAACGATCCACAAGCCACAATACGCTTGTGAAAATGTACTTCAATTTAACTGAATGAGTTTGATTGTTTTTATTACTTAGAGAATTGCGTTTTTAGTGAGAAACGAATTACAGGCAACAGAAAAAAGTTTTCATGTCGAAACACAAGTTTTGAGATATAAGTGAATTGGATTGATTAGATACTTTCATTATCTTAAGTTTTGAGCTTACTACGAAATAGAATAAAAGATTGCTTATGCCGAAAATCGAGATAAGTAAAATTGATTTAAAAGAAAGAGTAAAGAACGTTTTAACAAAATGAATTTCATCATTATAGCGTTTTCCAATGTATAATGCGATTACCTTACGGGCAGCTAATCACATTATACATTGGTACCTTTGTCTAGAGGACGCAGGCCCCTATTTAGCCTAAGGTCATAAGTTCGATTACAAGGTGGAAAAAAGTGTTATTAGGTTTTCCCATTACCAATATGTCGTATTTATTCAGTAGTAGCCCCTCGTTAGGAATTATATTAAACCTGGTTGATCGCAAAAGCCTCGCTCCCAATTAAATGTAACTACTGGAGATTTGTAAGACAACTGGCGAATGTGGGTGTACTATGTGATATAGTTTAATCATCATGATAATCAGCCTGTAATGTTCCCACTTACTGCTGGGACACAAGCCTCCTCTCTACGAGAGTGAGTAGGCTGTAATCCTATATAGTGCGGGTTGGTAGATGTCACATATCATCACATTTTTAGTTCTAGGACTTGCCGGTTTCCGATGTTTTTCTTCACCGTTTTTTAGGGCAGCGGTGATGAAATAAATTACACAAAGTAATGCGCCTACCCAACCCCCAACAACCCCCCAAAATGACAATTTGGCGAAATGATGAATGCGCCTACCTGGGTTCGAACCCACGGCTTACTGCTCGTAAGTCGGAGCGGCCACCACTGCTCTCGATATACTTATACATAACCATAAAATGTTATTGTGATTAGCTATCAGGGTTGTTCACGTTTAATCGCGTTCGCGGTGGTTGCTACCGTGGCAGGTGCGGCCGGGACTAATCGAACCTATAACCGTATCTCATATACTGCCTACGTTTAGCAAGCTTGAGTGTTAATGTCAGTCAGTGTCTATCGATAATTTGCCTCGTTATAGCGTCGTATACAGTGGCATACGACTGTTGAAGAATAACAATTGAGGTTTGACTAAAAAGGACTATTTAAGTTGGCGGTAAATTTGCCAAATAGATTATTCCGCACGATGATTTCCTTTACCGTCTTGAGAACAAAAGTGATGAAATCTTCCTCTTGAACGAAAAATATCGCATGCAAACATCCAAAATTTGCGAGGGAAAAAAAAACTGTTAAAAATCAATCAGTGTTTTTACCAGTCCTCGCAGATTTACATAACAATCTCGTTTGTATACCAAAGAAAAGCATTTGTCAAGCTTCTGTATATTATTTTATTTAAACAGTATCTTTACAAATTGTAGTAATGTAATTAACTAATAATATAAGTGAAATGAATCATCATCTTCGTGCCCTTGTCCCATTTTATTTGCGGTCAGCCCTACACGTATCTTTCCTCCATTCTCCTCTGTCATTCGTTATGCCATCAGTTACTCCTTTTTCATCCATATTTTTTTTCACACAATCTATCCATCTTTTCTTTGGTCTTCCTCTCCCTCTACATCCATCCACATTTATACTCATCACTCTTTTAGTCACATGTGTTCCATCCCTCCTCATCACATATCCAAAACAGACGACTCCCTTATAAGCGATAGGAATGCTAAGTTTAATACAAATCTGATTATTAGATTTTGCGTGAAAAAGTAATAAACTTCTACCATCCACACACATTTTCGCATTTATAATAGTAGTTAGAAGTAAGATTTACTTACTGTAAGTACAGAATAATGATGTTAATTATGTTTTGGAATGTCTTGAAGCAGATAAACTCAAATCCAAAATGTAGTTAACACATAACTTTCAATTCTGGTTCAGAGGCTTCTACTATTAGTATATCAACTCTACTGGGATGTGTAATTAAGTCGTCTTAAATGATTGATGGTGACAAATTACAACTCTGATTACCGACATACAAATGTAACTCGATTTTAGTTGCTAATGTGTCGGTTTCTGCAATTTAAGACTACTTTTTTTAAATTAAATTACTACAATGTTTAGAGTATTTACAATACACATATTAATTTATCTTAGTCGATTGGTTTTAATCAACAGCTTGTCTTTTGACAAAGACTTCCTCTAAGGTTTTCTATGTCTGCCTGTCTCTCGCTGTTCTCATCGACACTGGACCAGCCATTTTTTAGGTGATCTTCGCATCGTTTTGTTTTGTTCGACTCCTTTAAATAACCGTAAATAAACATTTTCATCAAACTTGCACGTAAACAGTATCTAAACATACAGGTTAACTTTGCCGTAAAGCCCCATATAAAACCCTCGAGCTTTCTTTTTGTCATGAAAGCCACGGTCAGAAAGTATTTTTCTTTAAATTTTATCACAGCACACAGGTCTTGCAAGTTCAAGCAAGGAGTATACACGCAATTGAAAAAAATTGAAAAATTGTCTTAGTTAAATAGGAATTTCATTGCAATCAGTAGCGTGCCTGCGTTGAAACGGGGGCAAAGCCCAAATATACGAATGACGAAATTGGGCTAAAAAAAAACGCTTTGTGTTCTGGCATTGGTTTGTAACGTTTTTGTTTTCCCGGTTTTTAAATATGCCTAAATATGAAACTGCAA
Source organism: Cerastis rubricosa (assembly GCA_949152445.1). NCBI lineage: Eukaryota > Metazoa > Arthropoda > Insecta > Lepidoptera > Noctuidae > Cerastis > Cerastis rubricosa. Next base: position 15,924,104 of record OX424539.1, read on the forward strand.
ACAGTGGTGACATACTTTGGGGTGGCGTACTTCATATTCCGTTAAAAAATTACAACTATTTCAATATCAAATTGTCAGTATGCAGTTAATTATATAAACATCTATTGACTCAAATGTTACAACTGAACTGAACTCGATGAACTCTGAGTCAATTCGTTTATTTCGATCGGTCGCTATGGGCAAAATATTAAAATCACCGGTAGATGGCGTATAAACAACAAATTAGTTTCTAACTACACATTGTTGAAAATATTTGTAATTACTCACAATGTAAACAGCCATAACTCTTCATTCTTCTCTTCTTTACCACTGAAAGATGACAAACAATAAAGCACACAGAAGGCATGGTATTATTTTCTGTAAAACTCAAAGTATTTACCTTACCCAGTAACGATTTCACACACTTTAATCCTTCACAAGGAACAATTGCATGCGTTTCCGAATTCATTTTAGTGTTAAGAAACTAATCACTTCAAAACAAAGTTAAATCCAGCAAAAACTAATCACAAGAATATAAAAAAATAATATCACAAAAAGAGATGCACCCAGTAATCGCTCAACAAAACAAATTTGAACTAATTTGCAATAGTTTTACTTTCTACGGAAATTCGCGCTACGCGCAGGTCTTCGCGCGGCTTGCCCGTTCATTCTTGGCGCGCAAACACATTCTCTCTCAAACTTACACGTACATACACGCACACATTCAAAGAAAAGCCCAGCTTTTAACTCCATATAAATTTCCAAATTTTATACCTAAAAATTTTATCAAAACAGAGACATTTTACTAGCAAAAACAGAGAGATCCTACAAGCCAAATACAGAAGCCAGTGAGTGCGACAGAGAACGCAAGAGTCACTGACCGAAGTGACCGAAGGGACCGTTTGAACTCTTCTTTTGTTTTGTGTTAGAGCGAGCCTGGCGGAGTCTGGCGATTGCTCGCGCGCGGCAGCTATCGGAGATATCAGTGGCAACGCGCGATAATAATGCGCGCGAATAGAGACAGTTCTGTGAGTGTATAAACCTGGCAACCTCGGATCGTTTGGTGCGTGGCGCGCGGAATTTAATGTATCCTTATTTTGACACATTTTTTTTGCTTTGTAGCGAATGTTTTTTTTTTGTGTTCGTTGTCGATTGTTAGGCAAGCCGGGCTTTTCGGGTTGTATGACAGATCCACCACTGATTGCAATCTAGTTATATGTTACTTAAATACTCAACTAATGTTCTCTAAAGTAGTTTTTGTATCAAATACTTTTTATTTTTCAAAATTATTTTATTTTTAGTGTAACAAAAATAAAATAATTTTGTCGTCATGGCTGTATACCTACATAAGTAACAGTTGCCCATAACGTTTCTGAACGAAACATTTGTATAATCTGTGGTGTGGGCAAAAACCACCACCCGCTTAAAAAAAAGTTCACGTATTTCGTAATAATAGTTGTCCTGACTTGTGTATTAAGGCATTATTCATAATTATTTACTCGCAAATGTGATGAAAAACATTGTATGTTTCACGGGTGGTACGGACCTCGACTCAGAAAGCCCTTAGCCTTCGACTTCAGGCTCCTACTAGAGCCTCGATCGTAATTCCTTACTTACCGCCCTTAATACACAATGTACTATTACCTTATATTTACTTTATAATCCTACTTACTTAAATATAACGTTCCCACGTACCGGGACCAAGGCATCCAGGACAGTGAGCCATTCGAATTTTTGGTCCGAGAAAAGCGAGTTTCTTCGATGTATCAAAATTACACAAATAAAGTGCCTGCTGGGCCAGCAGTGCCTAATACTTTCAGGACCAACAAAATCTTCTTCTTAGCGTGTCGATGGCAATCTAAATTGTGTCGGCCCAGAACTGAGCCACTACTTTGGCGCCTTCAGTACCGTCCATCAGTTCCTGTAATGAACAAACAACAGAACACGCAGGACATTAAGTGCCCATCGTTTGTGATACAGCTCTACATTTTCACTACAGGGCAGAGTCATCAATGAATCTCTACTGGAGCAGATATCAGGGGTTTACTATGACGTCTTAAAACATTATTGTTTCATTCTTATTCCTGAATGGGAAAGAGATGGAGCTAGACGAGCTGTATAGCTCCGTCTCTTTTCCACTCTGGAATAAGATTAAAACAATCATGCTTTAAAACGTCATGGTAGGCCACCGGGGTAGCAAAGGTGTGCTAAACACTAAGTTGAAGTCATACTGTAAAGCGTGTTTTTTAAATTTACAGTATGATGAGAGGATATAGATATAGTGGAGGAGGTGAATCACCATACTAATGAATAGTAATGAAATACATAAAATGTATTTTACGTACTTTTATAGGTGTTCCTTTCATCTTTTGTTAAAATTTACAATGCAAAAAAGAATTGGCCATAATAAATAATGTATTTTTTTTAACCTGATAACTCAACTCAACTCAACTCAAACCATTTATTTCAATTAGACCATTACAGGCACTTTTGAAAGTCAAAGAACAAAAAGTAAAAGAACGCGAAGCTACAGTCCCAGTCACAAGACATAATAACTTGTGAAAGTACTGTAGTTGCCCATTCCAAAGCGTAGATCTCTATGGAGAAGAATGGGCAAGAGCCGAGATAGAGATATCTGCCAAAGTCGAATAACCCAGTTACTGGGTTGTGGAGATCAGATAGGCAGTCGCTTCATGTAAAATACTGGTACTCAGCTGCATCCGCTTAGACTGAAAGCCGATCCCAAGATAGTTTGGGAAAAGGCTAGGCAGATGATTATTTGCCAAAATCACCTCGTTCGACCTTGCCTTCGTCTTCATAAAAACCAATAGTTCTTACCTATGTCTTCCACAGAAAAAGTTCCAGGTTTTATAAACAATGACGTAGGTCTGGCGTTCATGGGATCTTGGTCCATAAACATTAATGAAAACTAATTAAAAATGTTAAGCCATAAATGCCAAAGGCTTATGCAAAACCTACTCAGCTTGCTTCGCAAGTAATCTATCGATCAATGGACAAAGCTGGCTCTTTGAACAAGCTATTCAAATATTAATCGCCATTGAATCAGTTTCAGCCCTAGCCTTTTCCCAGCTATGTTAGGATCGGCTTTTAGTCAAACGTGGAGGGACTACCTACAAGCTGTTGTTTTGCATCCTCGTCAAATTCAAGGAGGTAACTATGCTAATGATTCGCGACCCGAATCAATAATAAAATGGGTTGGTAACTTTTTCTTCATTTATTTACGGAAATCGAGAAGTCTGAACCACTAGTGTTTTAAATGCGGCCCGTCTGATCCTCGCCCTATAACCACGTTTTCACACATACAAACAATCGCAAGTGTTCATACAATAATTTCTTATTCCCTAATCCATGTTAAGGGGGTTTTTCTGAAATACTAACAAACTTAAACAACCAAAAAAAACAGCGTTTATTAATAATAATTAACTAGGTACCGTAATTTAAATTGATTATTTGTGTCTTTTGTGATAACCTCCTGAATTTTGACGAGTATGCAAAACAACACCTTGTAAAACGTTTTTACTGCTGGGACACGATTCCTGTCTTTGAAACAGGGAACAGGCCATAATTTGCATGGGCCCAGTGAGACTCCGTGGAAGTTTTACGCACAGGTCTTAAAATTTTTGGTTATAAGACTTTTTGATTTCTTCACGATGTTATCCTTCACCGTAAAAGCAAAACGAGAGATGAAATAAATAATTACGCAACAGAACAAGTGCCAGTAAAAAAACATGTATGAACGCTTCAAGAAATTCAAATGTATCCGAAGAATGATCTTCCTTACGAACTCAATTTCTCACAAACAGTAACACACACCCAAATTGGATGAAAAAAAAATCTGAACGTAGAAACTGGACGTGAATTGACCAGAGCAACTAACGAGGCACTTACAAAGATTTATAGAGATAGGCAAGCGCGAGCAAAAAACGCGCGGCCCCGTCTGGCTCGCCAACAAACGTAATGTAGGGTTCCCTAATACAGAGCTGAAAAACATGAGTGTTTATATCACATGCACTTTATTGTAGTGTTCTCGATTCTTTTGATGGTAGCGAGAAATGCAGACAGATTTTTTTCTTGCTATTGTTGTGGTGTAAGGGTATTTTCAGGTAACTTGATTCTGAAACAGATAATAACGTAACTGTCATTTACAGTTTTATAGCCGTTTCATAAGACTGTGATAATGATTCGAACATTTGCAATTGTTTTCAAATGAGTATTAAAAAAACAAGATGTCGGTTGCTGATGACGGTTGACAACCAATTTGCAAAGTAATAATATTACCTGAATGTATGTGGGTAACGAAATGTTTTATTTGGTCAAGATTAATCTGATGTTATATTTTAAATTAGAAATCTTTTGAAAAGTTGATTAAATCGAAATGTCTGTATTTATGTAAGATGGAACCATATGACAAATTTCGTTTTACACTTTTTTGAAGAATACCTATTTAAAAGTGGTCTAAATTCTTATATAAAAAAGAACCACAAGTTTTTTCCCTCGGAAACAAGTTATACTAGAAGCAGAACAGAACCAACAGCAACAATAAAGATTAGTTATAAGCAAAACCGAACCACAGCACTACGGGACTCGATTGTTCAAACAATTATACGATATACTACTATGTAATTTTTTACAAAACAGTTCCACACATAGGTACTTAGTACCATTATACACTACACATTTTTCTATTATTAAATAATAAACAAATACACCAGTTGGAACCTAGTTTCTGTGGTATCGTTATGCGTAAAATAAATTCATAATTAAATTGCTAATATTGTTTGCAACATGGCACAGATTTCCTTGGCAGTTCTGTGGAAGTAAATTATACGGAGATCTCCTGTTCGCGGCACACCATCTTGACGGAACAATCATTAAGTTCCCTTGTGACCGTCACGAAAGCCAGTAACACCAGCAAAACTAGCCGATATTCAATCCATATTACATCTCATTCCACAAGATGCACAGAGACTTTTTATAATAGTATCATTTGTGATGATGCAACAGACGACATAGATGGACTAGACGGTAGATTTCGGAATCCAATTTGAAGATAACGTTGCAAACGCTGTCTATGTATTATTTTATATTTTTTGTAAGTTAAAGCTTTATTACGTTAATATAAATACATAGTTTCATTATATAAACAAATCCCAGAGTTGTGGTTCTTTTTTATTTATGAGAAAACCTATCAATTATTAAAAGGAACCATACTCACACTTTCTTAATTATCTAGAAAGTTTAAGAGTACTCAGAGCAAATTTGTGTACACATACTTAATAAATAAATACTTCAATAAGTAATTTATCAATAAATTAAAAAAAATTAAAATGTAATTATACTTCATCCAACAGAGCAGCGCATATTTTTGTAAATCCTTTGATATCTCAGAAATGCGTTTTTGCTGGGTGGTTCCTTTTTAACCCCCGACCAAAAAAGAGGGGTGTTATAAGTTTGACGTGTGTATCTGTGTATCTGTGTGTCTGTCTGTGGCATCATAGCTCCTAAACGGATGAACCGATTTTGACAAAAGTGGTGTCGTTTGAAAGGTATTTTAATCGAGAGTGTTCTTAGCTATGTGTCGAGAAAATCTGCTTAGCCGTTTGAAGATAATCACCTCTTTTCTAGTTGATGAAGGGATATAAACAACTTTCACAGGTAGTCGATTTGAAATGTTGTCGCTTGTCACCATGGGCATTGCTGAGTTTGGGGGTGCACCCCCCTCCCCCCAAAATTTCCTTTCTTTTTAATTATATCTTTCCTTGATTTCGTTAATTAGCGAGAAGAGACGCAATACTGAGAAAATTGAAATGAAAGGGGGGAGGCCTATGGCCAGCAGTGGGACAGTCAGGGCTAAGAAAAAATAATATAAGTTTAAAAAGCAAGAAAAAAAATTAAATTAAAAATTTAAAAACCCCCGACACCAAAAAACCTCTAAAAAGCCAAAAATAAATTAATCCAAGCGTCGTAGCGTCGGGGGACCGCTACGAAGACCGCTTAGTACAAGCACAGAACGAAGCGGACCCCCGACGCTACGACGCTTGGATTAATTTATTTTTGGCTTTTTAGAGGTTTTTTGGTGTCGGGGGTTTTTTAAATTTTTAATTTAATTTTTTGCTTAAATGCAGACAAATTTCTTAATACCTACTCGACACGTTTTCATTACCTTTTGGTTCCTTCTAGTATAACATGTTTGTATACAGCTTCATATTTTCTGTGAGTTGTTCTAATTGAGAGGTTCCAATGGACTGAAATCTATTTCAGTACAGTCTTCACTCTTTCAGTTAAGAAATAGGATTATAGTTAGGTAAAGAAAATTAATTTTGAATTTGCTTAAACCTAAAAAGGACGTTGTAAAGATGCTGCAGTGACGGAATTCTTAGGAAACGGTTTTCACTTTGGCGCAGTGGTTGAGCGATCGACTGCTGCGCTGCGTGTCGCGGGTTAGATCTTCGCACGGAACAAATATTTGTATGGTTTAAATGTTTGTAAACGCACCCACGATACAGAAATTCATATAAAATTAATGATTTGATTTGATTTGAATGAATGAGAATGAATCCTTAGAAAACATGATTTTTGATAAGTCTTTCGTAGATTTTACAAATCATCATCATCATCTACCTAGCCTTTTTCCAAACTACCTTGGGGTCGGCTTCCAGTCTAACCGGATGCAGATGAGTACCAGTATTTTACATGAAGCGACTGCCTTTTTGACCTCCAAAAGCCAGTAACTGGGTAATACGATACCCTTTGGTAAGACTGGATGTTTTTCTTTTGGCTTCTGACTACTCGTAACGACTGTCAAAGATCTACAAAAGACAGCCGGGACCAACGGCTTAACGTGCTTTCAGAGACACGGAGTATACTCGTTATGCAATTATGGCCATCCATCCACGGACCGAACGACAAGCACGGCTTAACCGACCGACCCGTGCGGCTGTTATTATTTAGCCACGAGATCCTACCTGTTTTTGCAAATCATTTCGTTTAAAAAAACCAAGATTAAGTAAGTGGCCAAGTTGCACACAGAAACCAAATCACCATTTGCCTAGCCTCTTCCCAACTATGTTGGTGTTGGCTTCCAGTCTAACTGCGAGCGACAACCTTCACAACCTAGATAATATTGGGTAATACTATACCTCTTGGTTATCAGACTTTCAGGCTATTGACTACCTGTAACAACTGACAAAGATCTACAAATGAAAGCCGGGACCAATAGCTGAATATGTTTTCCGAGGCATGGCGGAAACTCGGTATGTTATGGGGTGATCACCCATCTATGGACCAAACTAGACAAGCGCGGCTTAAAGCTAATGATTGATCAGAGTGGCTATTATTATTATGCCACGAGCTCCTCACACTTAAGTACACATTTTTGCCCATCATTCTCTTGCCCTTATCCCTATTTATTTGAGGTCGGCGCAGCATGTTTTCTTCTTTCATACTTCTCTATTACTTGTCATCTCATGAGATACCTCCTTTCTTGCCATATCATCCTTCACACAGTCCATCCATCGTTTCTTTGGTCTTCCTCTACCTTTATACCCATCCACATTCATACTCAAAACTTTCCTCACGACATTTTCCTCATTCCTCCTCATCACATGCCCATACCACGACAACCTATTATCACACATCTTTTCACTCACTGGCGCCACTTTCAGACTTCCTCTAATGTACTCATTCCTTATTCTATCCATTCGCGTAACACCACACATCTCCCTTAGCATTCTCATCTCAGCCACATGCAAATGACTTTCATTCATCCCTTTTGTGGCCCAACATTCTGATCCATACAAGACAAGACATTTTTGCCCATTCATATCAATTCACCTAAACCATCTGATTGCAGAGTTCATGCATGCCAAATGCCAAAATTTCTCTACCAACAATTTGGTACGTGCGGTCAACATCAAATGATGCTTCCATATTGAATATCGACGGCCAGTCGGGAATCCATTGCACATTTTGATAGGAGTGATGTACGCATTGTATGTACCAACAATGGGGCATTATCTGTGAGGGAATATTTCTTGGATCTGTAGGTCATGAATAGTGGCCGGGGCTACGGAGTGATGCGAGTCATGCGAGGCAACTAGAATTAATACCGAAGGTTTGTTTCACATTATATTTTATACGTTTTTGACAGCCCCATAGCTATTCTTATTGTTTATTGCACATAAAATTAAAATATATACACACAAATTTCAAATAGCAATAGCTATAGCAAGTTCTTAATTAATGAATTAGTAAACCATTTTTTTTTGTTAGTTTGGAGGAAGCTGGGTAAAAAAAAAACGAAAAAAAAATCTAGGGTGTACAAATAGTCAAATACCTTACATCTGTTTAACCCTATTTTGTTTTCGGATTCAGTTGTGATCACCAGAATCTCAAATGAATTTCGGATTTATTTGAGATTCTGGTGATCTCAACTCAGCCTCAAGTTTTGCTTGCGCCAGTCTTCAACAGCTCAAACATAGGTAATCCCGGTAACGCACCTTCTGCATTTCTTACTCTGTGACATAATTGTCAGGAAGTCTGTGTGATGTGGCGGTAGTAAGTTGACTTATGTTTGTTTGTCCGTGTGTGTGTGTGTGTGCAATTGTTTGTTATTTCCATATTGATGTGTTTGTCCGTTGCACAATATTTATCACAGTACAGTGTTTCGATTGGGATTACAATTTGTTGGCATTTGCACAATTGACCTACAGAATTTACTTTAATTTCTATGTATGCGATTTGAATACGTAGTTTGGTACAGGGAAATTAGTGTTTAGCAAAATGATAAGGTCACCGTAAATTTATATTTCTATTGTCATTCTTTCAAAATTTTTATACTACGCCTAATTATTATTTTCGGTGCTAAGTTCAAATAATTCATTTTTTACATTTTTTTAGGTGGGTTAAGCGCACACTAACGAATTATTTTTCGACTCATATGCCCCAGCATATGAGTCGAAAAATAATTAGTATAATAACTTAGCTGTAATAGCTTAGCTGTAGTGGATTATTTTGATAAATAATTAATTTCTCCCTCAGATTTATGGATCATAATTATTTTGGTTAAGGAAATTAAATCCGTATTTATCGTATGGTTAGTGCCTAAACTGTTGTCAGAGTTTTATGTCGCCCATGGGCCTCTGACTTGGGTTTACATGCCGTCGAAAAATATCTCTCAGGCATGCTGGTTTTCTCACGATGTTTTCCCTTCACCGAAACAAGTGATAATTATGTACTTAATACGCACATGAATCCGAATAACCAAAGGTCTGCCGGCCGACGGCATGATTTGGCAGTCCAACGGTCACAGCACTAAAATGTCACTGTAAATGCTATTTGAAATGCTCGAAATTAAACAAAAGTCTATATAAGTGTAACTCATTAACATAATTTTCGGTTCATTTATTTAAGTCAAAGAACAATGTATTCTAATTCTTGAAAACTTTAGTTAAAGACAGTTTATTAATCACTTTTACTACTCACTTTTAGATTTTTCTTCACACAATTTTTCTTTCATAACGACAATATTTTCTTCTAAATTGTTTCCAAAGAACGTCGAGACAAGTATCGTGGATTTTTTTATTGGAAAATGAGCCTTATGTATCTATACCCACGCAGATGTAAATAAATTGACATGAAATAGAAAACAATGTCTTTCAATACATTATTCCCCCGAATCGTACTGTTGCTACGCCGTAAGCGACTACGACATAAATTGCTACGGCGTAGGCGTAGCGGCGTAGCGATAGGCATCATCCGTCACGGTTTGCATGTCTAGTACAGAGTGGTTTCAGCTAGTGTCTCATGTCTAAATGAATTCTATGATCTATGTTACGTAAAACATGTTACCAAGTAATAAAAACCTCATACACATATTTTTACAAATGATATAAAAGTTTCCCTGAATCCCAACTATTTGTTCCATAAACATCACTAACATTGTACCTACTTTATAAACATATTGAGCAAAGTTTCAATCCGAACAAAGACGAATGATGACACAACCCGAATACTCGAGATTCGTATCAAATAAAACAATATATCCGAAAACAGACGGGGTTAGGCAAGTTGGTGGGTACAGTTGGCAGAACTCGTTCTATCAACATAAATATCATGTGTTTTACAAGACAAAAAAAGTTTTGGCGGACGAAAAAATTGCAACGACGCGCAGCCATAAAGCTTTGTATGGATTACAGGATTTTTTATTGCTTTCCCTGCGGCTGGCGGGGATTTCCTCAATGATACCGGTTTCCAGGCAGCCTGTATTTTCGGGACTAGCTGCCGAATGGTCTCTTCCGCTGGTAATGGCTCTGCACTATGGAACTTTTCGTGTTGTTGAATTTTGGTACGATTTTGTTATTTCGAAAATTGACGTAGTCTATTGTAGGAAGGCAGTCAATAAATGCTGGAATTTAAGGCATTGTTTCGCACCGTCTAGTCTCAAGAGGCCCTATGTACTCCATACATAAAAAAAATAACATAACCTAAAAGCGTTGTAAAAGTGCTCCGAAAATATACGCGAAGGTAGACAAGCCAAAATAATTTAACAAGTAACCAATCTCCTTTCTTTGGTAATATTTCATTATATTTTTTATTAATTTAGTAAAACTTAATACACAAGTGATATCAGGTGATATCATATATATTAATAAGCATAGATCGGAGTAGGTAGATTGATTTTTGGTACTTGTATCATAAATGCACACAGAAAGAATAATATGGAGCCATTTTTCCGGAAAATAATTCCGGTATTTCCAGATTCAATTAAATATTGTTAATGTTGGTAGTGATATTATTACTATTCAATTCAAAATTTAAAGGAAGGTATCTAAACTAAATTCATTTATTATTTATCTGTTGAGTAATAAAAAAAAATCGAATTCCGATCGAAGTATTAATATATTTTTTAATTTTTAGTTTTTTTATGGCCACAACATTTTATAAATTGTTGCACTTGAATTTCAATCAAATCAACCAATTCTGGAGGAATGTCCATATTAATACAACGTTTCGGAGCAATGACCCCAATTCAATCTACCTACTCCGATCTTTGATAATAAGTTAGGCATATAATATAACCTGGCAGTTATGAATTATGACCCATTTATTTCATCACACTTTCAAACTTTTTAGGCTGTAGCTGAGGTCTTTATGCTTTTCATAAAACAAAGTTGTGAAAAAAAATATTGAAAGAAAACAACAGTTCTGTAAAATTTTTCTGCCGCAATTTTTAGTTAACATTATTTGTTGATATAACTTGGAACAGAGAAGTTTGCTTTATTTCCTACTGTTAGAATGATGGCGTAATAAGATTGTTTACATTATGGAACTTTCGAGAAAAAAAGTATTTCGTAGCGTTTTCGCTTGCATTGATTTGATTAAACATAAAATAATAAATACCATGGCATTGGTTGATTTTAAGTCTGACATCCAGTCTTACCAAGGGGTATCGTATTACCCAGTTACTGGGTTGTGGAGGTCAGATAGGCAGTCGCTTCATGTAAAATACTGGTACTCAGCTGCATCCGGTTAGACTAAAAGCCGACCCCAAGATAGTTTGGGAAAATGCTAGGCAGATGGATGGCATTGGTTGATTTTCGAAATGCTGTTGAATTTCGTTAATGTTTCTTATAAAGTAGCAGTTTAGGTCCCAACTTAAAACAGAAATATATTCGAATATTTTTATTTAACAAATAAACTCGTAGTTAATATACGCCTTAATAGCATTGAAAGAATTAAGACCGTGATAACCCAGCATCGTAGGCATTTATCGCTTACCCCAGCCCCCGCAAGGCGAGGCGACACGATATGCGAGTTCAGGGCCAGAATAACCTCAAATTCTGAAAGTTGAATTCTGCGACCCCGGAAATCGACCCCAAGACCTCATGCTCAGCAGACACGCTTGCTATTTTTCTACTTGTACTACTAAGTAACGTTATGTTTAAACTGGGTGTTCACCAATAACATAGCTGGGAATCAGGTCTTTATGACAGTTTAGCTGCACTGGGTACTGCATCGGCATTGTTGTTGTGCTGTCTTAGTGTAGAGTTACCTTGCTTTAATTGGAAGCTCGTAGTAATGTGACCAAACGAAATGTTTTAGTGATCCCTCCATAACGAGTTCCCGGAAATATTGGTTGGTTTTACAGTGTCTATTTTAGAATTCCTTAAGGTGATTCCATTGATAAGAATACTTTTTTCGGCTTATAAAAAGCTGTTTCTTCAATTATTGGTAAATTAGAGTTCAATTAGTTCTCAACTTCGACTTGTCAAGTCAATAACCGAGCGTTTATGTGTAATGCATTAGAGTGGGTCATAACTAAAACAATCAAATTTAATATTATTAATTCGTATTCTGTGAATAATTTAAATAACAAGACGGATTGGTATGAACTACTTTCAATTTAAGCCAGTTGTCAAGTGTGAAGGGGAGGATAAAATTGTAATTCGGTTTTCACCCGACTGACCCAGAAGGAGGGTAATAATGTTTTTCGCTCGTATGTATGTATGTCCCTTCCATTGTGACTTCGTAACTCCTAAACGGATAAACCGATTTGGATAAAGTTTACGCGAGCAACAAAGAAAATTTGGCGTTTTTGGCCGCCAAATTGTGGAGTTGTTTATTATTTCATAATATAATATTCAAATTACCACCTTCCAACTTTTGTTTAATTTAAAATATTACTTTTTATGATTGTTTTTAATTCTTTTAGAGTGAAAATTTAGTTACTATTTCGTCACTTGATTTAACTTAACAACCTTTTCAGTAACAAAGACGAAAAGTAATAGGTGGCCATTTCGTTGTTCTTAAAGTAAGTTTGTCTTATGTTTATTATGAAATATTGTGAAATAAATCAGGGGTAAATTAAGTGTCCGTCCAAGTGAGTAGAATAATTTTAAATATTAATAAAGCACTTGGCCCCAGCTAGAACAATATTGACTATACACGAACACCATTTTAACCGAACGAAACGATTGCAAAAGTATTCAATAATTTAGGCAAGTTATCTGTTCATTAACTAATGATGCTGTTTCATACTAAATAATTACCCACATTAAAAGTCTGGCAAACTCGCCTCCACGGAGGCAAACGTGTGATAAATATTCTATACTTTACTGTTTAAAACGTCGGAACATTAGTATTCGCACCGGATTTAAGCTAACGACCGCAGCGCTTCTGTCCTATCCCTAACGTAATCCATTTCTTTTATAAACTTCTTCTAAACAGAAAAAAAATATTCGTGAATTCAAGTCGTTCGTTAAATCAGTCGATCGCTGAGAAAATTTTGTTTTTATATCGTTACGGATTCGGGAACAGCCAGTATTCCGCACGTCCTAGCACTCCATCGGTTGTCGTGTCGATGAAACTTCGACGTTCTCTTGAGAACCGGATTCAACTATATGGTCCCATACAACCCAACTTTTATTACTATTATCAAAGCTGACGTTCTGTGTTTATAAGAAAACTAGCCAAACTAGGTCAGCATGCATCGCAAAATAACCTCCCAACTTGTGTCCCAAGGTATAAGAAAAAAACCTTATCTCAGCCAATTCAGGTATGTGAGCCAAGCGCAAGCATTCGAGCTTCTCTCACTACCACAGTTACCCCAACAAAAAATAAAACTAACAGAAAAACATGCACCGCTTTCACACTTTCCTATTCGAGATTTCAGCTTTAGAATTGTTTCAATATCCTAAAGGCTGGATGTGAGGATAAAGATTACGATAGTGAAACCGTAGGTTCGGATTCCAATATCGAGTCGCCGTTGAACCCATATCAGACACAAGCCAATCTACCTTAGTGAGCTTAATGGAAAAACAAGAAGACGCATCGATTTTCTTTAAACTCAAAAGCTTGCTCAGTAGTTAAATGAGAAAAATATTTTTCTGCGTACAAATATTGGAATAGAGCTTTGATTAAATCGCCACTCGAGAGAATTTTCCGAACGTGTCTGCAGTAACTAGTCAGGCTGGTGGGGCCGAGTGAACTGGTTATTAAATCGAGTAGTACGAGTACAAGGTGCTTCGATCGCTGTGGCCTAGATTGATGCGCGTTGTTATTAACAAGCAAAGTTGAGACACCGCGCTATGACACCCAACTGGGGTAAACTTTACTCCGACTTCGCTAATAGCATTTTAGTGTGAACAAACAAGCCCACGCAACAATATATTTACGCGTCCAATTTTCGTTATTTACCGAACAATCTTGAGAACTCAGTCGGTAAATAATTAATGAAGATCCAATTGAAAATTCACCCTATTCCCGACATATTTGTCTGCGAAGTATCCGCGGTACGTGAGACGCGAAAGGAATCTATGATGGAATACCCCCTTCCACCGCAGGGAATGACTAATGAAATTCCCCACAAATGGTTCCATTCTCTTAATGCGTTCACTTGAGCTATGAACACACTATTGCGAATGCGGACGCCACGAGAAAAAACAAATTGTGTAGCATTCCGCGTTCTCTTCCCTTGTGACGTCGTAAAACTGTTGTGGTCTCTTTGAAGCAATATCTTTTCCCGTCTGACGCTTTTCCGTCGTGACATAAGCAGATTCGGCCGTTATTCGCCCGCTGTTTAAATTTTATCCTGACACGGAAAAATGTACAATCACTAAAGTTCACGAGCAAAGAATTACGATAAAAGGTCTTGTGTTGACGCTTCAGTCGGCTTTTGAATAAAGAAAATCAATCTGCCGTTCTCAAATATATAATGTTGCCACGTTTTTCTAGAGACAGTTTATTTTATGTTGATTACTTTTTACATTTCAGATAAAGTCACGAAACGGGAATGGAGGTTAGAGTGAAGAATTTGGCTTAAAAAATTCCGCCATCATTGTGAATGCACGCTGTTCAAAATGGCGAGATGTTTCGCGGATCGTTAATTATGAAGATGTGAATTAATTAGAAAGGAGACTTATATTAAAGCGGTGGTTCCTCTAAGGGTACACAAAGAACGGTTGTAATGTGCCGAGTGGGTACAAGATGCGGATAATTAGGCGCATGCAAAATAATTAATGAAAATGTTGTACTTGCGCCCAGATGGGTTTGAAGCCTAACCTCGTTCACGTTCTGGAGATCATTACAGTAGTGATATAATGATGTTACTGTGGTTAACATAACCCAGATTGAGACACGCATGGATACTGTGGGTGGCTGCATTATTAATTGGCGGTTCATTGAACATCAATTCAAAATTGTACCAAGAAACTATCCATACGATTTGTGAGACATTTAACGGTGATGTGGATTGTCATGCCTCTCGTTATATAAACCTTGATGTAGGTTGAAAACGGTACAAAATTACTTAATTGAATATTGATTAGGAGCTAGAATCCAAATGAAACTGTCAGTAGCTGGTGCAATGCTGTATGGCTGCCCGTATGTGCCCGACCATCACTGTTTATTTTCTGGTTTCTATTTGAACTACTCCCATATTCCCAAATCCATTTTTAAACTAATTCGACCTTTTGCTGCCATGACCACAGTTGAAAACACCAAATCATATTCTTAGTTCTTTACTTAATTTCTCGGCCCCAATATGTGGATCTTTGAATAAGGTACCTCCTCTAGCTAGCTATCTTTGTCAAACCCATAGTTGCATTCTGCTTCAATCAATGGTAAAGATGTCATATGTCACTTTAATCAATGTTATAGATGTATATAATTAAAAGTTTTCCGGAACTACAAATTTGACAGAAGAAAAGTAGGCGTTTATATGTCAATTTATAAACAAACAAGGCGGAATGTAAGCGTAGTTAATGTCCGACTTCAGTTTAGTTCATGACAAAGAATACCAGTGCTAGAATCGACAAATTGACTTTCCTGACCAATTCAATATTAATGTTTTTCCTTTTTAATATTTTATTCGTGTCGTAAATGAATCAAGTGCTCATCTACCGGGCCTTAATGGAGTATAAATTGCTTTAATTTATTGTGACCCGCAGGCACGAAACACCTCACTTAAACGATACATTATCAATAAGCCACTGTAGTTTTGAAACATGCCACTAAATTCCCATTCCCAAAAAGACGGGGCAGAATGTAATTTTTATTTATTTATTTATTTATTTAAACTTCATGTACAATAGTGGTACATAGGCGGATTTTTCCGATGGCATGAGGTGGAGTATGAGGAACAGGGTGTAAAGGTCTTCGTACTCTATTGAAAAGGGAGGATCCTCCGACCAGACAGGTGTTATGTCTGGTGGGCAACTGCCCGACGGTTGTTGTCGGGTTTCTCTATATACCTACTCTTAAGTCGATGTAAGCTTTGCTTGCGAGATTCAGACCATATTAATTTTTCAGTTTTATTATGGATGGTGCTGTAGTACTTTTTGTTATAAGTTGCCTTTTGTAAGTTGCTACATCACTCCCCCCTGAAGACCGGGGGTCGATAGTAGAATGAATCATCTTGTAATATTTTGCCGTGCCAGTTTGAAGCTCGTTGCCGCATTGTTCACGGTGAGTCGGAACAGTCTGCGGTGGTGGTACAAACCCCAGTGAGTCGGGGCCGGGCGCTGCGTTTGCTCCGGTGCGTCGGACGTAGTACAGCGCCGTGATGTCGCAGACAGCTAGAGGTGTGTCCCGCACACTGAGGTCACTGAGGTCGCTTCAGGCTGTATTTGATCCCATGTGACAATCGTTTTCAATTAAATCTTTTTTTTTGTTTTTTATTCATAATGAAAATAAAAAGTCTTGTATTGACATTCAATGATGACTGACAGTCTGGAGAAAGTGGGAATGAGGACTTAGTATTCTATGTAAATAGTAGGTCAAAAAGTTTCTGGCTTCAACTATAAAATTAAGGACTAATACCCAAACAAAAATGTATTAAATTAAGGATACGGATGATAAAACGAGACTATCTTCAACAAAAGTGTCTCTGATTAATCAAATGTTTGTAGGCATAAATGTAGATGCTGCTTAGGACAGGCAAACCATGTTTTAATAACTGGAATGTTAAGAATACTGAGCGTACTTTCGTTTCTGTCTGTATCGTTTATGTTACAAAGAACACGCCAAGCTCCCGCACTGCAACACGCCTGATGTGTAAGGTCTTTACGCGGGATCACAAAGGTGTCATGTTAACCTTTGGTAAAGGTTTTACATTTGACAACTCTAATTTTCCATCTTTTGTTTCGTATTTTGTAGAACGGCTATTGTCTATGTTGTTTGGTTAATGATGTACTCTTCAACCAACTTATCTGAGCAGGCGGGAAAACACAGAACTAAAATAAATGTGACAAGTTTGACATATCGATGCAAATCAAGCAGACAATTTTACATTGTGACAAGAAGTTCTCGTCACACATCGTCCACATAGAAGAAGTAGAAAAAAACGAATATAACGAGGATAACTCATAAAGTACAAGAAAAAGGAAAGTAAATATTAATATGGTACCATCGCACAAGATACTTCTATCAAATGAAAAAAGAATTACTTAAATCGGACAGTAATCACGGAAATCAGTGAACAAACATGAAAAAATAATGGTGGTGGAATACATAACCTCTTTTTTTAGAACACGGTTAAAAACTGCAAATGAACTGGAGCTGGAACTGGATTTAATGTCCATTATCGGTCATCGCACTCATGTCATGAAGGTCACATTACATATGACCTTGTATTCCCAAAAGGCCTTCATTCATCTACATTTAATTCTCACTCACTAGGCTCAGTCTAATTTCCGTTTTCAAACAACGTTTTGTTGTATTTCGTCCATTTGTTCCTGCGATTATCGAGGGCATTTTAATTTGTTTTCTATTTATAGACTGCGAAGAGAATCGTACCATAATTAATGTTTTATGTCAATCAGACGTGCGATTTGTGTTCGGATCGGAATCCATTTGTATTTGGAATGGTTTTATAGGATCATTTTAATGTCTTTTCAGGTTTTTGGGGATAATTGAATACATTTTTGTATTTATATTTTGGTATAACGGATGGCTGATGGGGCGGGAAAGTTCAGGAATGGCAACCGCGAACCGGGTGACGTTGCGTTAGACGGCCTCCCACTAGGTCGACCGATGACCTGGTGAAGTTTGTGGGGATCCGCTGGATGCGAGTCGCCAGGGACCGGTCAATTTACAACACTTGGGTGAGGCCTATATCCAGCAGTACGTCGGACGTCTTTCGGCTGAAATGATGATGATGATAATTTCAATAGAGTAATGGATTTTCTAGAATCTCCATTTGGCCAAGGAAATATTAAGACGAGGTCATGTTTCTATCTGCTTCGGTAATTTTATATTGTTTTTTAAAGCGGACTTCCTTTTCTTACCGTTTATAGTAATGTCCTTTAAACGTTGAAGTTCATAATTTTCATATGTCAAAGATTTACACAAATGACTTGTTATATAGTCAACAAGCCGTCAACTTCGACTTGAACTGGCCTAGTACGGAGTTTCAATAAAATAAAAAGCCAGCTAATACTGATTTTGTTACCACTGACATGTGAAAAAGGCTGAGGCTTCATTAGTCCGTTGTGTTGCGTCGTCACAACGGATCAACGCATTGTATGCCACACCTGCGTTACGACGACGCTCGACGTCATAACGCAAGTCAGTAGACGCACGCCATTGCAGTCCTGTACGCACATCTAGTTTGCCCCAATGACTGACAATATTACTCAGCTAGAGCTGAGTAATATTGTCAGTCATTGCACCGGATCTCCGACTGTGCAGCGCTTCACCCTCCCCCGGCTTCATCTTTCGTCCTTCGATCCGTCGAAACGTGGCATGTCACAAAAAAAAACTGTAATACGAAGCAGCGTTGACGCAGCAATGATTCCTGAGATTTACTGTACAATGACAACAACTGGCTTGAAACAGTCCCTATACAAATATGGAATCGACAAACTCTCTAACAATAGTTTAGCGGGATAATTATGTTCCCACTAAGCAGAATTGTTTTAAAACTGCTGAATTTCGAAAGCCCTATATAAAATGCCAAGTATTTGCTGAACTTGTGAATACTTGCCCTTTGCGATCCCCGGTCAGATTGACCTTTATGGTTGTACATGGATCTTTTGGCGCGTGGTAAAAATCGGAACTATTATAATACTATAATAATAATCTTTAAAAACTTTCACAAAAAGTTTACTATGTTACTTTTTTCACTTCATGGTTAAGTTCTCTTCTGATACAGAGAAGGCATGAGCACTGATCGTCATGCTTGCTCAATACAGATTTGCAATTTTTTATTCTATCATATCATATTGCGTGTTGCGGGTTCGATCCCTGCAAGAAACAAATATTTGTATGGCTTACAGGTAGTCTGGCTGTTTGTGTATGTGAGTTTAAATGTTTGTAAACGCACCCAAGATACAGGAGAAATTCCTAGTGTTGGGAATAAATTCCAAAGTCAATAATAAAAAAAAGAACAAAGAAAAGAATAGGACATTTCACAAAACCATTTCAAAAATGTTTACCATCTGCGCGCTACTGTTTACGCGCCAAAAATACCTTGTAGCACTGTGCACCAGGTTCCGGAAAGCGTGATACTTTAAGGGATTATAACTCCACGAGGGTCGGCCATATAAATAAAGAATAACAATACTTATCTACCTTGTTTACGGTACATTTCCTTTTAAACTCTGAGCCCGGTCAATTAATGTTTCAAATATGAACACTGATGTTCGTATCGAATTTGCATTTATTTTTTCGCGACATTTTAAACATGTTTGAGCTTTTATTTTTTTGGCCCGGTTTTTGGAAGCAGTGGTAAGTAAGTTTGTTTTGTTGACCTAAATAATGAATAACTAATCATTTATGTTGACATAAGATTTGACAGCAGATTAAATTGAACTGTGGGAAATCGAAAATACAACTTTTGTTTTCGTTTTAGTATTTTCTTTTTGTATCAATCAGAATAAGTTTTACACATATATATGAATCAAGTCTTATTAAAGGTAAGTACCTAACTATTACATATATATTAATCATTTATTTCGAGCAACAATACTCAGTGTTAGTAACAATGTACTTACAAACTATGTTAGTAATACACTAACAAAAATTAAAACAAAAACAGAAACAGATTGTGACATCACCATAGATCGGAGTAGGTACATTGATTTTTGGTACTTGTATCACAAATGCACACTGAAAGAAAAACATGGATAAGCCATTTTTCCGGAAAGTAATTCCGGTATTTCTGGATTCCATTAAATATTGTTAAAGTTGGTAGTGATATTCTTACTACTCAATTCAAAATTTAAAGGAAGGTATCCAAACTAAATTAATTTATTATTTATCTGTTGTATAATAAAAACAATCGAATTCCGATCAAAGCATTAATAATTACTTTAATTTTTAGCCTGTATAGTAGCGATGGGCGATTCCGAAATGTTTTAACAATCGAATGAATCGGAGTCGTTAAAATAAACCATCGAGTCAACCATCGACTCGCCGTTCTACAAAACAATCGAGATGTTTTTCGATTGTTTCGAGTCAACAGAATCGACGGCTAGTTTTCGATTGTTCGAATCAGTTACTCTCACTCACCGAGTCTCGCTCGGTCACCGGGGTCAGTCGATTGCATGCATCCATCCGAGCGAGCCGTGCGTAATTTGTGAACGTTTACTTACGATGCACTGTTTTATTTTATAATAAACAGATTCATTAAGAACCCTCGGTATGTTTTAATTACTTTCATGACTCCTTATATCCAAGTATTCGTACGTAAGTTAACTACTAACATTTTATTTCCCGTCGCGGTATTGATTATTTCTGATTGCTCTTGTTGAAAGAACTAGTTAGAAGTCAAGAACTCGCTAAACTCTAAACCATCGAGGAACAAATTGCGAATGAACGCGCCATGCGCTAGTCGCAATTACAGACCAAGTCGGACTCGAGTCCAAGTCGAAACAATCGAGAACCATCGAGATGTTCGAACAATCGAAACAATCGGATAAAACCTCTCGCCATCGCGCATCGCTACTGTATAGGGCCACAACTTTTTATAAATTGTTGCACTTAAATTTCAATCAAATCAACCAATTTCGGAGGAATGTCCATATTAATATAAACGTTTCGGATCAATGACCCCAATTAAATCTACCTACTCCGATCAATGGACATCACTGACGCAAGGTGACAGGCCCAGCCGAAATCTTGCAACAGTGATTCACAAACTCACAGTCATCTGCTCGCTATCATAGATAGGATGCTGTTGGTGCTGCCCCGCACCCTAAGAACCAAGAGGAACCGCACCGTTTCCGCATCACAAAAAAAACAAAACGAATAGGTTTTTGCAATTTTAACAAAATGATTCTTGTCGCTCGTTCTTGTTAGGCCCACATCTATAAGAAAAGGTCTGTTTGTAATTTTCAAAATACTGAATGTATGTAAAAGATAATACGATTCTTATTTAAAAAAAATGTCTGTTTCTCGGTCTGCCCGTCTGTCTGTTTGTTTCGGCTAATCTCCGAAACGCCTGGACAGACTGTTACTGGCAAATAGCTGATATTATAAGTAGTAATTAAGGGTATTTTTATTCTAGAAAAAGGTTTAGTGTTCCGTGCAAAAAACAAAATCCCTTGTAATTGCAACAATGTCCATATTCAAATAGGGAAGTAATTTTTTTATAATAATTTCACGTGGACGAAGGGCGGGCACAGCTAGTATTTATAGTAATAGTTGTTTACTATTTGTTTAAGTGATTTTCTAGTCTATAGGAAACTCGTTGTCAGGTTATTAAATAAAACAATTTTATTAACAATGTTGTGACCTGACATCTTCCAAATAATAATAATTTTCCTATACAATTTTAATGAACAATTCACAGACATTGACTGTGTCAATCAGTTTTGATTAAAAAGGGTTGTTAACCGCTTTAGACAATATTAAAATTCTGGGAAATTCCCTTGAAATATCAGTCTATAGAGAGGTTTAGGAGGCTTCATAACCCCATTAATATTCTAATAATTATAATGATATAGTACAGCAGGCATTGTGCCGATAGTCGTGAGGGCCAATGGCTTAATCGCCAAAAGCCTCGACCAACATCTGAGTAGGCTTTCGCTTGGCAGCTGGATCAAGGGCTTGATTCAGAAAGCAGTACTTCTGGACACGGTGCGTATTGTTAGGAGGTTCCTCTCTCAAGAGCCCTGACCACCGGTAGCTCGGACCCTGTTCCCAATGCCGGTAGGCTACTATTTTTTATTGTTGTTTTATATAATTTTGTAAAAATGTGATTTATATGTACAGAAATAAATAAATGAGAATAATGACAACAAAGTATTTTTTATACAAAACCAAAATAAGTTCGTTGTATAACTTCACTTACTCTGTCACCGGGATATCTTCCTACTTTGGGAATTATTGGGAGCTCACAATCTAATATACTTATCTATATAAATAAAAAGAGAAGTCCTGACTGACTGACTCATCAACGCCCAGCTCAAACCCTTGGACCTAGAAAGCTGAAATTTTGCAAAGAGGTTCCTTTTATAATGTAGACAAGGAATAAGGAAGGATTTTTCGAAATTCAACCCCTAATGGAGTTAATTAGGGGATGAAAGTTTGTATGGAAACCGGTAAATTTTTTAAGTTAAAAGCATAAAAATCCACATACAAGGTTCTGGTTAGAAATAAATAAATACGTATTTGAGAATCTACCCCCTAAGAGGGTTAGATAGGGGTTGAAAGTTTATATGTGGATTCCGTCATTTTTGAAGTAAAAAGTATGAAATTAAATATTGAAGGTTATGAGTAAAAAAAAAATTTATATGTATTTCGTAGTTTTTGGAAATTCAACCCCAAATGGGCGAAAAGGAGTGAAAACGTTAGTATAACAAAAATGGTCTGATCTGCTTGAAATTCACAATGTGTTTCTTGATTGAATTGATGTACATGTAATTCAAAGTTTTTGGAAAATCCACCCCTCGGACGATGGATTTTTTTTAATTTTTGTATTGTTGTGTTAGCACGTTTGTACGTACAAATACGCCATTAAAACTTGATATACATACTTCTAGGGGATCTGGGACATTTGTGCGAAAGACATTTGCGCGAAGGACACTTGCGGGAACACACTTGCGCGACAGGCACTCCCGCGACTGGATACTGGCGCGACTCAATGGCTTCATGGGTGTCGTTTTGGTGGTTTTCGGGGTCGCTTACAATAAAAATCAGATCAAAATGCAAAGCCAAGACGGCCACGAAGAAAATTTACTTTTTTCCTTCACGGGTGTCTTTTTCGTGGTTTTCGGGGTCGCTGATACAAAAAATGAGGTCAAAATGAAAACTCAAGGTGGCGCCGACGAAAACTTTTGGTTTTTTCTTCATAGGCGTCGTGTTCGTGGTTTTGCGAGTCGCTGGCAATGAAAACGAAAATCTAAGATGCTGGTGCCCAGGAAACTTTTTAGTTTTACTTCATGGGTCTCATTATCGTGGATTTCGGGGTCACTGATAACGAAAATGAGGTCAAAATGCAAAGACGAGGCGGCACCGAAGAAAATTTACTATCTCTATCTTATTTTTTTTTTATCTTTCCTTCACGGGTGTCGTTTTCGTGGTTTTCGGGGTCGCTTACAATAAAAATAAGGTCAAAAAGCAAACTCAAGATGGCGCCGAGGAAAACTTTCGGTTTTTCTTCACGGGTGTCTTTGTCGTGACTGTCAGGATCGGTGATAACGAGAACGAGGTCAAATAAAAATACAAGATGGTGCCGAGGAAAACTTTCGGTTTTTTCTCCATGGGTATCGTTTTCGTGGTTTACTGGGTCGCTGGCAATGAAAATAAGATCCAAATTAAAACTCAAGATGGCGCCGACGAAAACTTTTGGTTTTTCATTCATGGGCGTCGTGTTCGTGGTTTTGCGAGTCGTTGGCAATGAAAACGAAAATCTAAGATGCTGGCGCCGAGGAAACTTTTTAGTTTTACTTCATGGGTCTCATTATCGTGGATTTCGGGGTCGCTGATAACGGAAATGAGGTCAAAATGCAAACACAAGACGGCACCGAAGTAAATTTACTTTCTTTCCTTCACGGGTGTCGTTTTTGTGGTTTTCGGGTTCGCTTACAATAAAAATCAGGTCAAAATTAAAATCTTAGATGGCGCCGAAGAAAACTTTCAGTTTTTCTTTTACAGGTGTCGTTTTCGTGGCGTTCGGGGTCGCTCATAACGAAAATGAGGTCAAAATGCAAAGACAAGACGGTACCGAAAAAAAATTACTATCTTTCCTTCACGGGTGTCGTTTTCGTGGTTTTCGGAGTCGCTAACAATAAAAATAAGCCAAAAAGAAAACCCAAGATGGCGCCGAGAAAAACTTTCGGTTTTTTCTCCATGGGTGTCGTTTTCGTGGTTTTCTGGGTCGCTGATAACGAACAATAGTTCGTTATCAGCGACCCAGAAAACCACGAAATACAAACCAATCTATAACATTTAAATTACTATTTTCGACATTATTTTGCGGGGGTAACATATATGTAGGCAATTTCCGAACTCCACGCGGGCGAAGCCGCGGGCAGAAGCTAGTACTAACAATAAAGCTGAAGAGATTGTTTGTTTGCTTGAATGCGCTAATCTCCGGAACTACTGGTCCGATTTGAAAAATTATTTCAGTGTTAGTTAGCCCATACCATAGTATTACATACTTGTTTCAGTACTCAAATTATGTATTTCAATTCAATCCTGCATTTTACTACAAAAGACATGCACTTGTTATGCGAAGGATAATTACGATTCAGACACACAAATGTTTTAGTAAAGTTAAAGCTGGCACATCTAACGCTGGAATATTAACACCACAGGTAGAATGTATAAACATTGTATCCCCAAACTCAACTTATGACATTGACAAACTTTATAATATGTCTCACCCCGTTAGCCTCAGAGGTCGCATCAAAAGATACAGTCCTGACAGTTATTTTACTCTTACAACCTGCAGGCTAACATCAACCTTACCTGCAAGAAAATAAAGATGACTATAATATGCACAGACTTATCAGTGATAGCAATCTAACAAGAACCCTATAGCTATGAAAATAAAGATCAGTGTGATTTTGACAGCGACGTAAGGGCGGAAGAACTTACACTGATATTTTTAGTCGCTGACTCAGCTAAAGTCCAGCTTCACAAGTTCACACACCTAAAAATCCATTAGACACATTGACAACTATACTTTGTTTATAAATTGACATACACGCCCACTATTTGAGAGATTTCTTAAGGGGCTGCGCAAACGCAGACACTTTTTTTACCGACACGGCACACCGTTATAAGAAAACGGAGTTGCTGTGTCCTGTAGCAGTGACACAGACACAGTTTACGCCTGCGCAGGGAGTGGCTGATTTCATACTGGTTATATAGAAATCATCATCATCTCGTCCGATACTATTTTGCAAGTCATACGTGTATTCGTAAGCTCTGGCTTTATAATTAAATAAAAGTGGTAAAAAGTGGCTATTCCTGCTACAAAGTTATATCAAATCAACGAGTGAAAACAGTGCTTCCGACTGTGCTAAATTTAGGAACAAATTGTTATTGTTTTGAAGTGGCAAATCAGCAAAAAGTGATATACAAAACTGTTAAAATTCGAATTCCTTATCTGGATGGTTCGAGTATAACAAAAGACTGACCTTTGGACTCCTAATTGGTTAGTGCCTACGCTGCTGACAGGACATCATTATACTAGCAAATTTCATCACTAACACTATCGCCCGGGTGGCGTGGCGCGTAAGCACGCATCGGTTGAACGATTGACGTCGCGCGTTCGAATCCAGCCCGCAACAATCACTTTTTGGTTTTTGATTTTTTCTTGTGAACTCAATTCCGAACTTTGTTGTATAAACCTAACCATAACACATCATGTTTCGCGTTCAACGCAGTCCACCAAAAGAAAAAGTCGCTACCAACCTAAGTCATGTTCAGTCGGAGCCCGATATGCTACATTCCCCAACCAATTTGGCTAAGCGCCCACGTTTGAATAGTTCTCCTGATATTGGCCACGACCAACCGGTATCACCCGAGCTTGAAGACACCATCCGTCAAGAGATACGCGCGGTTATATCCTCGGAGATCTCAACAACTATAAGGGATTGTATTGCAGTAGAATTCAACGAGTTGAAAGAATTATTCCGTGAACTAAAAGATTCTGTCAAGTTTATGAGTGATGACTACGACCGCATACAGTCTGAACTAAAAACTTGCACGGAAAGCAACAAAAACCTGAGCAAGGAGAACGAGTCCCTAAAGCAGTTGGTTTCCGACTTATCTGTCCGAGTTAATTTAATCGAGCAGCACTCACGCCAGCAAAATATTGAAATTAACGGCGTACCAGAAAACAAAGCGGAAAATTTGGTGAAAACGGTTGTACAGATAGGAAACGCAGTAGGTAGTGCAATCAAAGAAGAAGACATCCTAACGGCCGTGCGAGTACGAAAATTGGACCACGTAAATAGCAATCCTAGAGCGGTTGTTGTGAAGCTGCGCTCCACCCTAACGCGAGACGTAATATTAACCTCAGTGATGAACTTCAACAAGGCGCACACTAATGAGAAACTGAATTCGAAACACCTTGGGTATGGCGGTCCCATCAAGCCGATCGTGTCTGAACATTTGTCACCCCTTAACAAACAAATCCATGCGGCTACTAGAAAGGCAGCTACTGCAAAGGGGTACAAATACGTGTGGGTA
The DNA here is from genome assembly GCA_949152445.1 of Cerastis rubricosa. Classification (NCBI taxonomy): domain Eukaryota; kingdom Metazoa; phylum Arthropoda; class Insecta; order Lepidoptera; family Noctuidae; genus Cerastis; species Cerastis rubricosa. The sequence continues at coordinate 15,950,747 of OX424539.1, forward strand.
CGCGACGGCAAAGTATTAATAAGAAAAGCTGATGGTGAGCAAGCCAAACATATAAGAAGCCTTGACGCAGTGGCACTACTCTGAAGCTTTCTTCAAAAAACCATGTCGTAATACCGTACGATAGTAACAACAATTCAACGTCTACTACCAGAACTTTAGAGGTATGAAAACAAAGTTGAACATGATTGAATTATCCACACGATTACGTAATTATGATGTCATTATTGGCACAGAGACTTGGCTTGATGATAGTATAAGTGATGGCGAAATATTTGACAACAGGTACAATGTTTATCGTAGAGATAGAGCATCAACTGTCAATAGCGGTAAAAGAGGAGGAGGAGTATTGATTGCTGTTTTAAAGTCGATAGACTCTGTCCGGATGTCGCAATGGGAAACTGACACCGAAAACCTATGGGTCAGGCTCAAGACTATCAAAGGGAAAAGTGCCAATACTTGAATGTCTGCGCGGTTTATCTTCCTCCCCCAGTTCAACAGCGCACATTAGACACGTTGCTTGACAGGATCTCCTCAGTCGTTGACAGCACTGGCGACGAAACGCTTATAGCTGGCGACTTCAACCTGAGTTTTATTGACTGGGAACTAGACAATACTCATTGTCACACTTCCAGTACCACTGCTTGTAACTACGTCAACGCGTTGGGCTACTCACTGATAGACTTTATGTCGTTATGTAACATGGAGCAAATAAACTCAGTTAAAAATTGTTATAAAAAAACCTTAGACTTAATATTGTGTAACTTCTTTGGAGGAGTTGTAAGTGTATGCAATAACCCCCTATCAATAGTTGATGTCTATCACCCACCACTCGAAATATCATTTACTAACACGTCTCCCGCTTTATTGAAGAGTAAGAATTCAGTTAGATTAGACTTTAAGAGAGCCAACTATGCCATTATAAATGCTAAGATCGGCGACCTTGCCTGGACCCAAATTTTCTCACACCTACACGATGTCGATGCTATGGTCACAGAGCTATATAGTCACCTTAAGCCTCTAGTTAAAGAGCACGTTCCTAAATCAAAAAGACCGAGTGATAAGTATCCCCCCTGGTTCTCTAAGCCTCTTATAAGAGTATTAAACGAAAAAGAAAAATTAAGATCGCGTTATAAAACTTATAAAAACCCTAGGGACAACTTTGAGTATAGACTACTGGAGGGGAGATCAAAAGTCATGATGAATAGCTGTTACAAAGGCTATGTGTGCTTCACTGAAAAGAGTATAAGACACAACCCTAAACTCTTTTGGTCATTCGTAAAAACGAAAAAGGCTAAATCTAGCGATATTCCCTCGGAGATGTGTCTAGAAAATAAAACAGCATCCACTGGTAACGAAGTCTGTAACCTTTTCGCTAAGCATTTCTCCTCGAACTTTACTCCTTCGACTGATTCTCCTGCAGTAGATGAAGTAGGTCCCAAGTATCATCAGCATGCACTAGGTAAAGTAGTGTTTACGGAACGAGATGTCCTTAAAGCACTAAAAAAACTTAACATCTGCAAAGGGGCAGGGCCGGACGGTTTGCCACCAGTTTTTATAAAGAAGTGTGCTTCTAGTCTGGCGTTACCACTTAAATTAATATTCAATTACTCGATTGCGACATCACAGTTTCCTACGGAATGGAAAAAGGCAAATGTTGTACCGGTTTTCAAAAAAGGAGATTCGGGTGACGTGCAGAACTACCGCCCCATTTCACTACTCTCAGTCTTCGCAAAGATTTTCGAATCCTTGCTTTGTCCTCTACTCACATCACACATTAATTCCCAGATAGTGACCCAACAACATGGTTTCTGTGTTCGTAAATCTACGACTACTAATTTGGTCCACTACGTGAATCAAGTGAGTGCATTGATGGACTCTCGCTCGCAGGTCGACTCCATTTATACTGATTTCAGCAGTGCGTTCGACAAGGTGGACCACAAAATCCTCTTAAGGAAGCTTGAAGGCTTCGGCATATTTGGCTAATTACTCCTTTGGTTTAAATCTTATCTCACGGAAAGACAACAAAGAGTGGTTGTAAAAGGGTTTGAATCATCGGTCTATTTCTCAACATCCGGAGTCCCCCAAGGTTCACACCTGGGTCCAATTATTTTCTTAATGTTCGTCAATGACATAGTTCTGACAATAAAACACAGCAAATGCTCTATTTTTGCTGACGATTTAAAGATCTTCCATGAAATAAACTCACCCATTGACGTGCAACTTCTCCAAGCTGACCTCGACGCTGTTCACGATTGGTGCGTAGTGAATCGGATGTCCCTCAATGTGAAAAAGTGCTACCACATAACATTTACTAAGAAACGAAGAACATTACCAACGTCATACTCAATAAATGGGGTAACACCTCAAAAAGTAGACACGATTCGTGACCTGGGAGTCCACCTCGACTCTAAACTCACATTCATCAGTCACATTGACAACATCACAGCCAAAGCTGCAAGAATGTCAGGCTTTATTAAAAGAATATGTCGGAATTTCCAGTCCATCTCAACCTTAAAGGTGCTCTTTAATACTCTTGTGAGAAGTCTTTTGGACTATGCATCTCCAGTTTGGAACCCCACTTACCGTGTTCACGTAAATAGGATTGAACGTATCCAAAGTAGCTTTACTAGATATCTTCGTTTTAAAAGCCCTAGTTGTCCACGAGATTCCTCTTATGGTGAAAGACTCAGCCACTTCAATATGTGCTCACTTGAACACCGAAGATACGTAACGGACCAAATCCTACTTTATAAAATAGTTAACGGCTTAGTTAATGCTCCCGATCTTTTAGCGGAATTAAGAATAGCTGTACCTCGACACCAAACTATTAGATCTAGTCGCGATACCATAACCTTTGCCACCACTGCAAGTCGTACTAACCTTGGTAGTACCGCACCCATGAACCGTCTAATGAGAAATTACAATAAAATCGCTGCACGGGCCAGTAGCGTCGACATCTACTCTAACCCCTTCCGTCAATACCGTACTCAGCTAATAACCGGCTCGGAGTCTCGAGCCGTCTGTGCGATATCAGGCACCGTGTGATTAATTGCATCCACTTCCATTTTCTTCTTTTTCAGCCTTTTATTTCTTTAGTTTTATTTTACTTGTATTTTTTATTGTTGAATAATTCTGTATTTCCCACCGGCTTAGTGTACACAAACCATTTTATTCTTTTTGTTATCTGTTCATTGTAAAATTTAAATTCTGCAATTGCTTCTGACTTGTTATTTTATAATTTTGCGAGTGCTGTGCATTTCTTTAAGTGACGAATTCACTGTACCTAAAATGTTTGTGATTTATATTTATGTATGTTTTAGTGAATAAGTCGTTGAAGTGCCATAAATATAAATAAATAAATAAGATATTCATTGGAAGCTTGTATCCGACACAAGACACACGTTTGCGCACCACCTGTCAAATTTTAGGATCCGCCAATTGCGGCTATTGTTGTCATGACGACAGATCCTACACCCGTATCTATTTACAAGTCAAAGTGTGAATACTTGTGTGTGTATACTTGAGCAAAAAACATTATTTAAGATATGATTTTTATTCTGCAGTTGAGTAATTGCTTGAAATTTAGAACTGTCATTCATAATATATTCTTGTCTATTGCTTACAAATGTTTGCATAAGTAATAAGTTAAACTCAAGTAATAACAATAGATCAAAACGGTGAAGAAAACATTGTGAGGAAACCGGCATGTCCTAGAACTAAAAATTCGAAGACATGTGACATCTACCAACCCGCACTAGGCCCGCGTGTTGGATTATAGCCCACTCCCTCTTTTAGAGAGGAGGCGTGTGTCCCAGCAGTGGGAACTATAGGCTGATGATGATACTATAGATCCTTAGCTATAGTCTACTAAGCTGAGAAATTGACGTAAAAACGGTCTTAGAATACCGGTGTAAGTGTCCAGGCAACCCCAAGCAAAAACATAAGAACAACAAGTAACTTTTAAGGTTGGAAAGATGGGTCTTTTTGCATATTTCGAGAGTACGTGTAGTGTGTAACGGCCCTTATGTTATACGTTCGGAATTCTTCATAAATCTGTGACCTACCTCATGGTCTTAGAACATAATTGTTTCACTCCTTTTCCAATGTGAGAAAAGATGGCGCTAAACATCCTGTATAGCTCCGTCTCTTTCCTATACTGCAATTAGAGTAAAACAATACTGCTCAGACGTCATGGTAGGCCGGCCACCAAATAGATAGAACAGCTGTTCTGTCTATTTGGTCGAGATTTTTGAAGTTACGAGAAATTCGGAGCGAAATTTATTTGGAAAATGTAATCACCATCATCAGGTTACAACAGTCTACTGCAGAACAAAAATCCTCTCCAATCGCAAGCCACTTTACTTATTTCTCGGAAACTCTCATCCAGTTGCTACCAGCCATCCAGCGAAGATCGTCGTTCCACCGAGCCTGAGAGCGTCCCATCTTACCAAAGAGAATTGAGGCTTTATAGTCATTGCATCTTACACTTGCCGATTCGCGGTCTCCACTCATGACTCGGCGTGGCTAATGTAATGGTCAATGTATTGTGCTTAAAGAGCGTTTACGAATGACCTTGACATAGATGGCCCTAAGTTTAGAGTCCACATTGTAAACTGGCCTAAAATATTAGCACGGCATGAGGTTACATTTAATGTAGTTAGTATTTAAAAAGAGTTCGTTATATTATGATGAAAGAAGAAAAAGCTTAAATGAATCTTCACATAAGCTTCTGCTGCAGATGAAAAAATCCTTGAAGTGACACTTTTTAGCGTGTCGATGACAATTTAAATTAAGTCAGCCCATAATTTGGCGACGACCTTTGCAATTACAGTAGCGCCCATAAGCTCCTGCCAAGTTGTGCAAGCAACAGGATAGGCAGGAAACGATAACAAGTATCCCATCGTTTGTGGGGCAACACCACATCATCATCATCATCATCATTTCAGCCCAAAAAGACGTCCACTGCTGGACATAGGCCTCCCCTAAGTGTCGCCACATTGACATTTTGGGGGGTTTTGCCATTATGGCAAAACCCCCCAAAATGTCCACCACGCTTGGCAGGCGGGTTGGCGATCGCAGTACGGTTGTTATAAAAGCAAAGACAACGCTGCTGCCCATTCTCTGGCAAGTCCCTTAGTCGCCTCTTACGACACCCACGGGTAGATATGGGATGGTGCTATTCTTTACGTCCGACACCAAACAGAGCAAACAACAACACCACAACAAGGTTGTGGGCAACACCACATTTACACTTAAAGTGATTTTTAATAGTATAGATAATTATGATGAACTATAATAGAGGCACTTTAGAAACCTTTAACGGAAGCCCTGTGCACTATCCCTGTCCATGGATAAGTCCTTACTCAGCCATGAGCCACAACCCTTACAACAGTGTATCCGAAACTCTTCATAAACCTGTCCTGTTTATTTCGCAGAGATCCGCCGCGGATACAGAATTTATTGAAGCTCCAACACTTTGGTTTAGTTCGGCAGTTTCAAACTAGTTTCAGTGACGGTACTAGGAAAAAGTTTTGAGTATGCACGTAAAATTGAAAGGTAGTTTGAAGAATGGTTCCAGTGAACTGGTTTAACAACTATCGTATGAAGTTCAGGATATTGGTTTTAGATAGATTTAGGTGATGGTGCTCGTAAATTGGAGATGGATAACTGGTCTCTTCCTTTCAATTTGTTTTTGTAAGTAAAGACAGATTCGTCAAAAAGATCCGCAGAAGCACGGTTCTGTATGGTTATTTTTCGTCAAAAGTAGAGCTATGAGTAAAATCAAAGTAAATAATTATTTGTATAGTGTAAAGTCAAAGTAAAGTGTAATTTTGGGCTGGTGACCAGTAATACAAGTTTTTTCTAAAACCTACTTCAGGCACCAACTCTCACAATGTGAATGTATATAGTTAAAAACTGTTAAGAGCTACAAAACCGTTGTGAGAGAAAGTAAATGTTTTTTTTTAAATTATTCTAACTTTTCCGCGCAACTTCGTCTGCGCCACATTTTTCCCTGCGACTATAAATTGAGATGTAAGCTATCCTATCTTTCAAGTTGGATCAAACTGCACATGGTGTGTAAATTTGATTAAAATCGGTTGAGTAGTTTAGGAGTCCATCCCGGACAAACAACGTGACGCGTAATTTATATATATAGATTATTTGTAGAGTACTGTTTATTGAAGACGGCCAATTCATTTTAAACCGGTCATTGAGAAGGCATTTAGAAAGAAGCAATATAACTATTGAGTTTGTTAAAACGTTCACAAAAATGGATTCTTCTTCGATAAAACCTTTATGCTGCTTATTTTAAAATCGTAAATCGAATAAAACATCGTTATTTACAGTTTACGAAATAAAAGTCATGGTCTATTTTCTTGGTAACTTCATAGATGTGCACTACATGCGCTTGTGCTAGAATTTTATAGATCCTGGCGTTTTATTATACAACTGAAATGCTGGATTTTGTGCCGAAAATAAAACTAGTTATTGTTATTGGTATGTTTCAATTTAGGTACAGAAGTTTGTTTATTTTGTATGAGGTTTTTGTTTTATTTACAAGATTTAGAGAAAACGTAGGTCTTCTCTCGCTAGTATCTAAATTTGCCATTTATGTAGGCAACTGATTAGTTTGCTGGCTTATACAAAATAGTTTGACTCAATTAAATTGTCAGTCTCAAAGATCTTTACTTGAGACAAGGCTTTAGTTTTACTTGAGACAAGGCTTAAGTTTATTCATAACATAAATATTTTACATAAAACAAAATCACGCCTCTAATCCCCGAAGGGTTACGCAGAAGTGGTCCTTAGAACACCCACATTTTTCGAGTTATGTTGTAAGTCAAATGTAATAGGGGAGGAGCAATGCAATCAAAACTGGTACTGAGAAATTCCTGATGGAAAAACCCAATAACTCTTTGCTTGACGCGATTAGGAACTCTAGGCCAAAAAGCCAGTCCAAAAAAAAACTCATATACTTGGGGCCTCTTCTAGTAAGCACTACATCTGCTCGATAGCGGAGGACGGGACAAACCGGGGAATGCGTAATGAAATACCCGGGTAGAAAGGAATGTCAAATGAGAGTAAACCAAAGGGCCCACTCTGTAATATTAATGCTTATTTAACTAAATATACTTCAAGCGACGCCTCTGTGTGCGTAATTAGGATTTATTACTTATTTTATACTATGATGCAAATTTATGAGTTCAGGTTTAAAGGATTAGCTTTTGTGGGACTAAATTCTTAGCTAAATTAGTTCGGGGTTATTTTTCTTTTGTAATTAGGTTTCAAACTCAAATATAGCTTTCGAAACGCCAAAATGATTGGTTTATTGAGTTCGAGGAGGTTAAATACAATATCTTAGTACTTAATAGTATCATATTTTTTTGATGGTTCCAATAATGCCCTTCAAAATTGTAATTTGGCAAGACGAAGCAGATAACAATCTTAATAACAAAAGTTCTGTTCAAATGCAAGGTTTGAATAAAGCAAATCTTACGAAGGCTTTACTGTCCCTATCATTATGCATTCTAAAAGCTGTGGCCAAAGATCACGAACATTTCGTTGACCCTTCTAGTATTTAAAGTTTTTTTTTTTTAATTATTATTTTAAAAGTAAGTAATTCATTTAATAAAAAGAACAAATCAGAGCTTGAATTAAAAGTATTTAATTTACATTAAAAAAATAATAATAATAATAATTTGAGAGAAGAAAAAAAGTGCGAGTTTTTAAACTCAAGTTTTTTTTTTAATGAAAATGTCGTATAAAGAGAATTGTATGACTTCGACCATATTAGGCAAATATGTATCAGCTAATTAATTTCAAATAATTCACGGAATTGCAATAATAAATACAAACCTATGTTGAGATTTAATAAAAAAATAAGTGGATTAAAATAACCAGGTAAACACTACAAAGAATATTCATAAAGCAGCAAAGTCGGCCGATAATACGGCCGGCACAGCTTTATCCCAATACAGTAGCTTCAAAATGATAAATATATCCGAGTCGGTTTAGTGGAAAAATATCGATAGGCATATCGAAATTAATTATCGAGTATCGAAAACCAGAGACATAAGTTACACCTATTTAAAAAATTGCTCTAACTCAAAAGGCTCCGTAAAACCTCTTCTGAGTCGACTCTGTGCAGTTCTTTCACTTTTATTTTATCTCTGGCTTTGTATCACTAACAACATATTTATGCTCGTAGCAATAAGGTTGCTTTTATAGGAGGAGGTCGTGGCTAAATAATAACTGCTGCTTGGGTCGATCTTTAGGTTAAGCGGCACTTGTCTGGGCTGCTACACCGATGGATGACACCACATTTAATGCCCACATTATTTTGTGGAACAAAATATGTTCGTGGCTAGTAATAACAGCCGCTCGAGTTGGTTCGTAGATGGGTGCATCCCCTATCACCCATTACATACCGAGTTTCCTCCGTGCCTCAGAAAGCACGTTAAGCCGTTGGTTCCGGCTAGCATTTGTAGATCTTTGACAGGGTCACATAGGTAGTCAGAGGCCCAAATGTCTGACATCCGGTCCGGTCCGGTTACCAAGGGTTATCGTATTACCCAGTACTAACTGGGTTGTGGAGGCCAGATATGCAGTCATTGCATGTAAAATACTGGTGTTCCTCTGCATCCAGTACGAATGGAAGCCGACCCCAACATTGTTGGGAAAAGGCTAGGCAGATGATGAATCAGTTTGCTGTTAATTTTCATTTTGACAGGTCTGACAAAAAATAGACCTTTATTCAAATAACAATAAGATTGCTATGTAATTCAGCTACCAGAAACAAAATATCTGTACTAAATACAACTCCTTTTTTTTTAAAATCGGATTAAATACCTGTATTGTCCATCATCATCAATGATGGACAATACAGGTATTTAATCCGACTTGATCCGAATTCGGTTTTTACTGGTGCATATCAGCCCGAAATCACCCACTGCTGGGTAGCCAGGGTGGCTAACCTCCTCTTTTTTCCGGCACACTTTCCGGTTCTGTGTGTCCCTTATCCAGGTGTTTCTCGCGACTTTGACGATATCGTCGACCCTTCGAGCTTTAGCACGGCCCTGGTTTCATTGGCCTAACTTTGGGCACCACTCGGTCAGAGCCTTGCTCCATCGACCATCTCCGCGTCTAGCCAGATGTCCTGCCCAGGTCCACTTGAGGCGCACTCCCCGGTCCCCGACGTCGACTTAGACTTTCGTCCGGCGGCGGATTTTGGTGTTACGCAAACGATTTAAGAAGTTTATGCCGAGCATGGCTCGCTCGCTGGCTTGTGCCACTCGTACTCGGTGGACAGTCTCCTTTGTGAGCGTCCATGTCTCGGCACCATAGGTTATTGGTACAAACAATATAATAACACCTCGAAAGCAATATCGACACAATCTATCGACACTTTTTCACGTTACGGCATCCCTAAAACCGAGTGTAATTCTAAGCAATGGTCCGTAAATTATGTTTAATTTAAGAGCTGTTTAAAGAGACGGAATCGAGGCTCATTATGTGCAAATTGGAGTCAATATGTATAATGAAGAATGGCTTCGAGGAAAACGCTTACCAAAACAGGCTTGCTTTGATAAGCGTTTTTTCGGAATAAGTCACCGCGTTCTTTCTTGCTTACATGTTACCGTTCAATCAATACAGTAGGAGATAATCACATTCAAAACTTGCTGTGTTTTCAAGAAGGAATCTACGGGAGTTAATATCACGGGAATCATGACACAGCTGAACGGGGTTGGTGCAGGTCGAGGAGGAAATGCTGTGTGACTTTCTCATTAATTGGCTCGAAGAGGCTCAACATTTAGAGAAGTGGGAAAAAGAAATATTAAAAAAGGAAAGAAAAGAAATAAAGAAAAGAAAACAAAGAAAGGAAAGCAAATAAAATGTATTTATTTGACTCGCACTGGACAAAAAAATAATACAAATTGGGCAGAGGCGTTTGCTCAGAAGTAGGACAGACCAGCCAGGCTACTAACTAAAAAAAGTGTCTACATAGTAATAGTTCTCGCGGCTGAACAATGACCGCTTACGAAGTTTTCAATCATTTCAATTATACCTTGAATACTGGTAATGAACAACTCACATTGTTACTATTAACTTTGAATAAATACAAAGGTCAAATCACGTATTTCAGCGAACGAATTGTTATGGAAACAATACGTAGACACGTTTCACACAAAGCCCAAGTCATCACTTTAATTATTTGCCAACTATTGTGGTTTAAAAGCCTTTATTCCGGTTACACTTCGTCGAAACGGTAAAGTTTGCTTGTTATTTTAGTTTTGATCATAAGACGGTGGTTTATAACTAGGGCAAATACAAAATGTAAGAAGAATATACAGACAAAATACTATTTTGGTAAAACTACAATATTCCGTAGTAGACGGGTTACACACTTTTGAACACACTTTTTTAAACAAAGCCTTTTTTTCTGATGGGAAATTATCAAATAACCCTCTCCTGCTCTGGACGGAGCGGAAGGGAGTGTCAGACTTGTACTGACAAAAACCCATCCATGTTCCTTCTTAGCCCTTTGTGTTCCAGGGCCACGGTATCTCTTTCGAACAGTCCCGCAGTCCTGGCAGGCATCGGCCCTCTCGGACCTCTTTCAATTGCTGACATCTCCTTGAGGCGCGCGTGGAACACGGACGCGCCGTCGGCACGGCCAGTCGTCATAAGACGGATGAAATCATGGCAAAGCCTTCAGCCATCTTATTGCATGAACCTAAAAAAGGCCCAAGGCTTTGTTATTAGAAGGTTTTTCCGTGATGATCTTAAGAGTAACCATGGAGTTTATTGCTGGTTCTCCTCAATAGGAAACAACCACCTCAAACTGAGCAACTATCTCTTGACTTTCATACATTATATGCCTAATGTAAGTTTGTGAGGACTGCCTTGTTGGTAAAGGGGTCGCAAGCGTGACTGCTGAGTAAAGTGTTACTTGATTTTTTCCATCAGGAATCTCTCAGTAGAAGCGACGGAGTCCGGATTTGTGCCCGGTTCATGGTAATAGGCTCGTCCCATATGTCATGGTACTTAAACATTTCTGGCGAATTATGGATGTTCGATTAGGTACACCTCTGCCTAACCCTTCGGGGATTACAAGCTTGATGTTTTGATATGTTATGTGAGTTTATGTGTAGTTAAATATTTAGAATTTTGATGATGTGTATTTTTTATATGTTTCCATATCGCTTTTTTATTTTCATGTATATATTCTATTTGGACTTGTGTCACGTATTAATATCAACAAACAATCAAATTTATATGTAAATATATAAACATATATGCAATATATATGTGTGTAAATATATATGTTTGAATTTGAGTACGAATAAACAGTCAATAAATCCAGCCACATTTGGGCTAAAACAACTGTAAGTTCTACTTAACAAAATACTGCCATAGTAACTGTTACTACTTACTGAAACGGCCTCATACATCCAAGTGTACTCGCGAAGCCTCGTACAAGCTAGGGGTGTATCGGAGGCGAAGATGTAAAAATAGAATCAATATAATTTCTATCTATAATTTTATTTAAAACTAAGGACATAAGCGGAAGTCTGTAAGTGGCGTCGCGCGTCGTTGACTGAAAAGTTGTGTGGTATCGGTTATCGTGGTATTGAAAATGTTGAGTATGAATTTAGAGGATTTAAGAGTAGAGGAGGAGCTCGTGGCTAAAAATAACAGCCACACGGGTCGATCTTTAAGGTTAAGCCGTGCTTGCCGAGGTTGGCCCGTGGATGGGTGACCATAATTACATACCGAGTTTCCTCCATGCCTCGGAAAGCATGTTAAACCGTTGGTCCCGGCTGTCATTTGTAGATCTTTGGCAGCCGTTACAGTCAGAAGCCAAAAGTCTGACATCCAGCCTTACCAAGGGGTATCGTATTACTTAGTTACTGGGTTGTGGAGGTTAGATAGGCAGTCGCTTCATGTAAAATACAGGTACTCAGCTGCATCCGCTTACACTGGAAGCCAACCCCAAGATAGTTTGGGAAAAGGCTAGGCAGATGATGAAGAGTAGACGAAGACCAAAGGAACAATGGATGGACTGTGTGAAGCATGGCTAGGAAGGCAGTGACCGCTGAAATGACGAGTAATAGAGAAGTATGGAAGAAGAAGACATGCTGCGGCGACCCCAAATGATTTGGGAAATCATCATCAGCCTATAATGTTCCCACTGCTGGGACACAGGCCTCCTCTCTGTGAGAGGGAGTGGGCTGTAATCCACCACGCGGGCCCAGTGCTTGTTGGTAGATGTCACTTGTCTTCGAATTTTTAGTTCTAGAACATGCCGGTTTGCTCACGATGTTTTCCTTCACCGATTTTGAGGACAGCGGTGATGAAATAAATTACACAAAGTAATGCGCCTGCCTGGGTTTGAACCCACGGCTTACTGCTCGTAAGTCGGGGCTGCCACCACTGGGCCACCGCTGCTCTCGATGATCATGAATTGGGATCTCAATGAATTGGAAAAGAGGCAGGAGAATTATGATGATAATTTTTATTGATAACAGTGGTGGCTAGTGATGACGGCTTTGACATACTAGTTGTAGTTGTTGGTTTCGAATGAAGGCAGGCGTGTAAATTTGTTTTATTAATTTTATACCCACTATTCTCAAAACGGTAAAGGAAAGAGTCCGTTTTAGAAGCAACATTCGAAGAAAAGTTAAGTTAAAGCACCCAGTGCTGGGAATCCAAAGCGATTTGATAGATGCCAACTACAGTACTTTCACAGTTATTATGTCTTGTGACTGGGACTGTAGCTTCATTTTCATTGTTGTTCGACCATTCAAAAGTGTCTGTAACTGGCTTATTTGAAATAAATGATTTTAATTTTGCCGAGTCTTGGGGCGTTTCGCACCACGAGTTATTCGAACCGCGGTCCGAATCGCCCAAGTACTATTTTTGAATAGGGCGATTCACACCACAGTGGTTGCAGCGGTGCGAATAACCCAAGGTATCTTTTGGAATGGGTCGATTCGGACCACTGAGCGAAAGTACTTAATAATCATATCGTGTATCTTGATTTCAACTCATAGAAATAATTAAAGATTTCTAATCATTTGGACAGACGATTAGAAAAGTGGTAAGTGTAAAAAAATATGCGATTTAGAAATCATGTTTAATATACAGTCAGTTTCATCAACATTTAACAGTTTCATGATTTACATTGTAATTTACTTATAACTACTTAGTTAAATATGTACAATCAAATGGTATAACAAGTGTATATTAATATTAGCTATATTTTTTTTTGTTAGACGGTAATGGTTTAAAATCACAGTTTGATCAACATCATACATTTAACTTAAAACTAACTCTCATTAATCAGAGATTTACATTACAATTTACTTATAATTAGTTAAATAAGGGCAATCACAGGTGTAACAAGTGCTAATTCACAAAAAAAGAATCGGCCAAAACTGACCTAATCCGTATGTATCTATTAATACTGGTTACATTTTTGTAGTAAGACGGTAATGGTTTAAAATCACAGTTTAATCAACATTATAACTTAATTCTAACTCTTGCTAATCACAGATTATGATATTCATTATAATTTACTTATCAAAAATCAACAAAGATAAAGAAACTTGTAAAATCAATAAAAAGAAAAAAAAAGTATAACTACTTAAACTAAAATCTTAATTTTTCTAAGCAATGGCCCACAGTTATACTACCAGATAACAACTGTTGTATGATATTATGAATTCTTTGGGTCATTTCTATGGTGTCTATTTTTCTTTTTGAAATTTGTATGTCACCTGGTCTGTTTGATTTACTAAAGTAAAAGTTGGCGTCTTTTTTTATTCCATTAAGGAATTGTGCAATATTGGGTTTTTCTGGAATGATTTTCTTTATTTTTGCATTCCATGACTCCACCATATTATTGGTTCTGTCACATTGTTTATATATATTCCATGTCTTTGAGAGTACCTCATGTTCAAGCCATGTTTGAACAAAATAATCATTGAACTTAGTGACTTCCATATTGTTTGGACTTTCACTCATCACATATAGCCACCCTTCATCCAAAAAGTCTGGGGGTAGATGTGCCAATTGTGTGCATAGTTTCACATGGATTACCCCCAGTTTTGATTTGACTACTCCCAACTGCTTAGCTTTACGCCATAAACAGCGGTTAAAGTGAAAATAACAACCAAGTATTTTCACTTCTGGAAATAAATCTTTTATTGCCAATATCGCAGTCACTTCAAAGTCCATTGAAATTTCTGTTGGCTGCCATTCTTTAACTTGGCTTTTTATCATTTGAAATAAAATTTCATATGTAGCCCTTGTTTTGTCGGGAAGCAACGCATATAGCACGGGAACTACATTGGCATATTCTTGGTTGCTGCCGATATCTGCATGAATAGTGTATACCTGACAGAAACACTTTGGACAAATTTTGAATGTACCATCAATGAGATATTTTGTCGATTTTTTCAAATATTTGACCATTTCTTTCTTTGCGAAAATAAGGATTCGCTTCTGTTTTTCTTTATATTCCGCAAACAATAAATCTTCGTACCGTTTTGGCACCTCGAGTTCACAGGCTTTATGGAAGTTAAGTTTCTTAGCACCTTGCGATTTATTTCTGAGTTTGTAAAGTTTTTTCTTGATATTATCAAACTGAGGTAAAGGATTTAATAAATCTATTCCTTTATTGATAAGATTTTGTACAGCGTCCCCGTAAATTTGCGTTACTGGTTTATTAATGTTCTTTTGCAATGTTTCAGTACATAAATACATCTCTCGATCTATTTCCATGTCTGCTTCTCCTCTAGGTGGATGGTTATGGGAAGTCTCATGTAGTATTATAAATGGATTTGGTTTCACTTTGAGTGTTGCATTGCACTTACTAGAGTCTTTATTAGTACACCTCCATAAGTCAGACCCATCCTTGTTTGTTCTCTTCAACACATAGTTATATCCAGCGCGACAGAGCATTTGCCTCCCTCTCTTTGTTTTTTGAAAGACGACAGTGCTAGGCTCACCATGTGAAGCTGAAGGGTGACCAGACATTTTTACAGAACTGAAACAGCGACCTAAAAAAAAATAATAGTTTTGATGTACTTAACAATTATTTTACAATACAACTATTATTTCTTATTTTACAACTATTATTTCTTATGTTACAACTATTATTTCTTATTTATTTATTATCTTTACAATTATTATTTACAATTTAACGGTGAAATGTGCATGTCATCATCATCATGCATTAAATAAAAGAAACAAATTATAGTTTATACATTTTAAAGATAAATTTAAAGAAACGGAACAATAGCCTTAATGTATATCAATTGATTTAGCAATTGATCAATACTTGGTAGGCTTTGGGAAGTAATATCAAGTTCAGGCAGCTTTTTGGTTATTTCATTATACAAACTTCGATAGATTATAATCTAAGAAAAAAACGTGTTTAAATTTTACTTTATAGCGATCACTTGTTTCATATATACATCCAAAAGATACATCCAAAAGATCTATTAAAAACAAAACATTTTATTTATTTCTAGTTATTTTTTAAATAAAAAATTGCTATTTAAACACATTTTTTCTTCCAATACCATGTCTTTTAAATGAATTTGTTTTACATTGTACTATATAGGTGCAAATTTGATATTAAATAAAAAACATAGAAAAATGGAAATGCTATATTGTTATGTATATAAATTATCATGGTTTCTATTACCTACTTAATAATGAATTTGCAATAAATGTAGTTGTACTTACCATATAAAATCAACACATCACAACATTTGAATAACAAATTATTCAGTCACATCACCACTCTCAAAGTTGATAAGACACTGTGACGTCTTCAATGACCAAAGTGCAAGCAAAATGACACTAGAAGCATCTACCAATCAGAAACAAGTGTTCCTGCTGTAGGGTTGTTCTATTGTTTATGTGACCGGTAAGTCAACTTTTTACCAAAGGGATAATAAATTTTACCTGAGATTCTTGGAATGTACTTGCGTGTGCACACAATCACCTTTTTTCATGTATTTGATGTATGTTTACTACA
This sequence comes from Cerastis rubricosa, assembly GCA_949152445.1. Classification (NCBI taxonomy): domain Eukaryota; kingdom Metazoa; phylum Arthropoda; class Insecta; order Lepidoptera; family Noctuidae; genus Cerastis; species Cerastis rubricosa. The sequence goes on from OX424539.1 coordinate 15,966,798, forward strand.
TTTTAAGCCAATCAATATATTAGTTACGTTATAGTACAAAAACTGGAAAAAATTGGCATAAGGGGGAAACAGCTGAGCCTTTTAGCAGATTATCTAACCGACAGAACTCAATGTGTTCAGATTGGTACCTACACTAGTTCTGATCTACCAGTGACCTACGGCGTGCCGCAGGGAAGTATTCTTGGGCCAACCCTTTTTCTCGTTTATATAAACGATCTCCTTTGTCTTAACTCATTTCATGGCAAAATAATTTCATACGCAGATGACACTGCCCTCATTTTTGCTGCTAAAACCTGGAATGAGACTTACCAGCTAGCTCAAAAAGGTTTTGATTTGGTTAAAGGGAGGCTTCGTGATAATGTGCTTACCCTGAACGTTGAGAAAACTAAATACCTTACCTTTTCGATCCGTGCGTCCTCACCAGTTAATCTTAATTTAATCGCACATAACTGCTCACCCGACACTTTGGTTGATTCAAAATGCTCATGTAATCCTTTAGAGCGTGCAAAAACAATAAAATATTTGGGCGTAGTTATTGATGACAATTTTAGCTTCAAAGCACACATTCAGGCACTGAGTAAAAGAGTTCGCAAGCTTACCTACATTTTTAAGACATTGAGGCATATAGTTACCCCTATAATACTAAAGCAAATCTATTATGCGCTTTGTCAATCACTGATTACATACTGTATATCGTCTTGGGGTGGTGCACCAAAAACTACGATGAAGCAACTCGAGGTATCACAAAGATCCATACTCAAACTCTGTACTTTTAAACCTTTTCGCTACCCTACCACGCTTCTTTATGAATACTGTGAGGTTCTGTCTGTACGCCAACTATTTGTCCTAAGCATCATTAGGAAACAACATACTACCATGGATTTTAGTTCGAATATGTTAACAAGGCGGAGAGGTTTACCTGTATGTAAGAGGATGAAGCACTCAAGAACTGCTTTTATTTGTAGATTTTTTCCCTTTTTGGGCCCATTTTTATATGACAAAATTAACAAGACTCTTCATATATACTCTATGAATAGGGCAATGATAAAAGCATCCCTAACTCATTGGCTGGGGAGACTAACATACGATCAGACTGAGGATTTGCTGACTATCCTAAAGTAGTGATACAACTTACTGTTGGCTTTGTTTAAGTATTATGGCCGTATTCTATAAGAATCTATTAGCAAAAGTAATCAGATATACTCTCTCACACACCCTCTCACACACATACACACATCCTTTTCATCTTACACACCCAGAGGACAGTAACCCTATTTTTTAATAAAGTATTTTTTTCTGCATGTAAAAATTCAAAATTTAAGTTAGTACGTACTTTAATTGCAATGTTTACTTTTGTTCGTGAGCTCATACTTGCACACTTAGTTTGAGGGCTTGAGGCGCTGCGTACTGAAACACAGGCTTTAAACCTAGTTCGGTAGCAGATGCTAAAAATAGACACAATGTCAGTGGTTAAATTTTTTGTGATTAATATTAAGTAGCTTGTTGACAAATTGTGTGAACATAATTATGTATATTTTTTCTGGTCTAATAAATAAAATATTATTATTATTATTATTATATTTAGTAAGTAAAAAAAATGTAAAATGCAATTGCATCAATACTTAATATGTAGCGGGCCTACGATATCTTTTATCATTTTGTGCCTGATTGTACTGTACGAAATGTACAATAAAAACTACATCTCTTCTGTCAGACTTCACCTATCCAAAATTAGAAATGTTTTTTCCCTATATTGTGGTCCGAATCAACCCATTACCAAAAGTTCTTGGGCGATTCGAACCGCGGTGCGAAAGGACACATTCAAAAAGAGCTCTTGGGCGATTCATACCGCGGTTCGAACCGGTCACGGTGCGAAACGACTATACACCCATTTTGGAGCCATAGGTATCATATTTCTTCAAAATTTGATATCCATTAAAAAGTAGTGGAGTTGGATATGGAGACACGAAGGTACGATATCTTGTTCCCGCATTTGTGGAGTCGGAGGCAAGTTTCAGTTACAACCCTAGTTCAAACGTATAAATAACGCCCCTCTTAACCGTGCTCATTCGATTTCGCAGCCGTTTGGCCAATAGAGACAAGAGCATGCAAGTCCTTGCTCTCTATAGAGACGCTCGATTGAGCATCTCAGCTTATCCACTATGAGTGGTGATACTTGCAAAGTCACTGATGCGATTGTGAGTGTAGAAGAGGTCATGGTTGTGAGGAATGTAACTTTTTTTACTTGTGACGTAAGAGACAATTTTACAGGGGTTCTTGCAGAATGGCTATTTTGGCGCAGTCATAACTAATGTCGCCATTTTGTTTTTGAATACAATTTCCATGGATAAATAAAATATTTACTAACAATGACCTCCTGAAATATTATTGAAGAGAATAAAGTTAAGAATAAGTTTTATAACTACATTTGTGCCTGTCAAAGTCATGGGTTATTACATATTTATAGAAAACCTAAAACAAACTCAAACAATGAATAAAACTAAAGAACAAGTTGACCTATTTTCTTCCCATGGGTTAGCAAAGGTAGAAAATATGACAATTTGTTTACTTGCCTGAATAATTAATAGAAAGGAACATCTTTGTCATTACATCCAAACAAAATAAGGGTTGACGATGTAAAAGTTTTTGAAAATATTACCTGGAATTACTGCATCCGTGCTCGCAAGTGGTACTGCAAAGCCGTTATCTGTTGGGTTTCCCATAAGGAATTTCGTGTGTCGGTTGATGGTAATCGGCTCGAGCCCTATTACAGGGGATTGAAGAGCGTTTACACCTGAACTGATTTTAATGAAACTTAATACGCATTTTTTTAAAAGACATTTGTTAAATGTTTTTTAGTAACTTTTTAGACCTATACTGGGTGTAACGGAAAGGGTATATACATACTCAAGGGTGTGCTACAGACCATCAAACTGATCATGTTTCTCCATCAGACAAACATCATAATAGCGAAAAAATTATCTGCTACCCTATACAAAATTTCATTACCTATTCGACCCAAATGTATGGGTCGTAATATACATATGAAGTTTCATTAAAATCGGTTCAGTCATTTCGGAAAATAAGGACTTGAAAGTATGTATGAAATGTCGTACGGCGAAAACGCTCTTAACCGTAACTGGCGAAATGCGGGTGTATTAAAGGTATATCTCTATATAATCCTTCCAGATTTACAGGCGTGATGTTATGTTATGTATCCCATAAAAAAATACACCTACTCTAAGATGCGGTCAGGACTTTCGTTTCAAGGACAGCCCCTCCCCACTCTCTAATAGCCTCCCATACAAATGAAATGAAACTCAATAAAAGTGATAGGTACCCCGATAAGGAGTTTTCAAGTACTTTGACAGTTAGTAATCTCCAATCTATCGAATTTGGATCCGTTGTCTCTGAAAGTATTGCAGTTACGGCTCTTATCTGTTATCTGCCAGTCATTATGGCATCGAGAAGAGTGCCTGTACGAAGAAAAGTAGGCCTCTATTTGAAGAAAATGTCTGAAATCTGGAAAAAAATGTTTTAATCATGTGTCTTACATTTTAACGACTCATCTGAGAGCTTACTGCGAGTTTTATACTATTCGATGGTGTTAACGTAAACTTTAAGTTGTACTGAAACTGAACTAGTACCGTCTGGTATTAAAAATGAGAAACACAATTATCTGTACAAATTAAAGTTTGCTTTATCACGATAGAGTAAGTTTTGTTAGTGATAAAAGTACACATGGCGACGCGCGACGGTAGATATATATTTTTTTACTGTTGCCCCACTCTAGGAATTTCTCCTGTATCGTGGATGCGTTTACAAAAATTTAAAACGACAAACACAAGCAGCCAGACCCGGAACAATATCTGTAGGCCTTACAAATATTTGTATCGTGCGGGGATCGAACCCGCGACACGCAGCGTAGCAGTCGATCGCTCAACCACTGCGCCAACCGTGCTGTCTTGGATTAGATTACGGTATAGATTTCCAATACAATTATCCGCTTATACTGTTTTTTTATAGCTTGATTGGTCATAGTGCATACAGGCCAACCGTAAAGTGTTTTCTTTATGAATAAATAAGGTCTGCCTATGTTTCTCAGTTACTTTTCATATTAATTTAAACAACAGTTTGGTGATGCATTTACAGATGACTACAATAAATGTTCAAACGTGAGTCAACTAGACATGGTGGAAGTGACGCACAAATGGTTACGACATATTCAGTAAACCTGGCCGTTAAAGACATAGTTAAATTGCAAATCATATTTCCGATACCCATGGACTCTTCAATCCAAAACAGTAATTCCATCATCATCTGCCTAGCCTTTTCCCAAACTATGTCGGGGTCGGCTGCCAGTCTAACCGGATGCAGCTGAGCACCAGTATTTTACATGAAGCAACTGCCTATCTGGCCTCGTAACTGGGTAATACGATACCACTTGGTAAGACTGATTGTAAGACTTTCGGCTTCTGACTACTCGTAACGACTGTCAAAGATCTCCATATGACAGCCAGGACCAACGGCTTAACGTGATTTCCGAGGCACGGAGGAAACTCGGTATGTAATTATGGTCACCCATCCACGGATCAACCTCGGCAAGCACGGCTTAATCTTAAAGATTGACCCATGCGGCTGTTATTATTTAGCCATGAGCTCCAAAACAGTAATTCCATAAAGCCATATAAAATATTGTTGCATCATAGATCTGAATGAAGTTCATGTAGAAGTAAAACTCATTCACATTGGCTTAAAAATATTTGAATTTTTTTGGAATTTTGCCAAACATTAGGTGGACTTTTATAGAGCGGCTGGTTATGCGGTTATTGGCAAAACGTTAGGTTGGATTCTACATCATTGGAGCCTACAGTATATCGGTCGTTTGATTTTTTATTTTGGGGATTGAAAAATGTTAAAGACGGTTTCAAAAATGGGATTCGACGAAAATAATTGCTTAAATCTATACGAATTTATTATCGTGTTGAAAAGCTGCAAAATTCCAATGAGTATTTTCAACATTATGGACTAACTAGCTGCGCCCCGCGGTTTCACCCGCGCATATTGGGACAATAAGTAGCCTATGTGTTAATCCAGGGTAGGTATAAGCTATCTACATACCCAATTACATCAAAATCAATTCAGTCGTTTTTGCGTGAAAGAGTAACAAACATACATTCTTACTAAATTTTGCGTTTATAATATTAGTAGGAATAGTAGGAAGTAGGATATAGTGCCCTGTGGTTTTACTTGACGAAAATTGGTACTTAATGATGACGAGGGAAGAGTGCCATGAAGAGCCATGGGAGAGACATTTGTTCAGACAATACAGGTAGATAAATAATGTGAAACATCCAAAAAGGGCCAGTAGTTTTCATGCGAAAACATTAAGGTATTGTCCGCATTCAACCAAGAAAAAGTCTACCTACAGCAAAAAAAATCTACCAAAATTGTCCGTATACTTCCTCTTAAATAATATAAGTCATATAATAACGTAGAGGTTTACGTTTCATGTCTCCTCATAATGTTTTTATGGGACCATCGCTGGAACAAAGCGCGAGTTATAATAAGTAAGCACACAGAAAAATATATAAAACGCATTAAATGAATATTTTTATCACCCACGAGGGAACGACGTGGAAGAATAAACTGAAACTACGTTATTTTTAAAACTTCATCCCATTTTTGAGATAAACTACATTTGAGCATTTAGTTTAGTCCTAGTTTTTTACTATAAACCACCCTATTTTGAAGCAACAAAAGGCTCATTATCTGACAAAACAAAGCCAAAATAATTAACGTTCATATACTCTAATGAGTCAAAGAAACTCCATCCTTCAGTAAAACGATATTTATCAAAGGGAAAACAACAATGCAATAAATACACGGCATAAAATTTATTGAAAGAAAATCTTAACAATCTCTCGATTTCCCGTTGTCATCAGAACCCGTCAGAGTCCAGAGAGAAAAGAACAGGCAAATAAAAAAAGGTCACACATTCAAATACCGAATCCATTGACATTTTTGCGGAAGCGAATGTTCGAATTGCTCCGAAAATCATACAAAACAGTTGACTGTTTGCTCAAAGAAAAGGGCACCGACTCGCTTCCAATTTCTTTGTAATCGATGAGCGTTGAGTTTTGGCCCAAATCATATGTAAATACAAGGCACCCCTCGAATATTTATATAGTACCGTAAGCAAATACCGTAATGTAAGGTGAGGATTTCAGATATGAAGTCATGTTATGCTGCTATTAAAAATATTTGGAATATTCACTGAGTTAATTAAACATAAGCCAAATATGTTATCGTAGAGGAAAACATTTTGAAACCGACGTGTTTGATAAAATATGTTGACTTAACAGTCTGGGTTTTAGACGTCTCACGACCTCCATAAGCATGTTTTATTGTTATGTACAAGAAACATTGGAAATAAGGACAATAATTATGTACCTACATTTCCAGATAATTTATGTTCCTTTGTATTCTCTTGACAATTTCACAAAAATTGGACGTAGCTACGGGGCCGTATTATTTATTTAGGCATCTTTATTAATTACATTGCTAGCATTTTTTAATGAGGCATGAGGATATGTATGTTTGTGTTGTTTTAATGAAATTGTACCAGTCTTCTTTTCTAATGTAGATTTATACAGAAGAAGCATTCATAAGAGTTCTGTCCACACTTCAGCCGAAAGACGACCACTGCTGGACATAGGCCTCCACCAAGTGTCACCACATTGACCGGTCCCGTGCGACTCGCATCCAGCCGATCCCTGCAACCTTCACCAGGTCATCGGTCCACCTAGTGGCAGGCCTTCCAACGCATCGTCTTCCGGTTCGTGGTCGCCATTTCAGAACTTTTCGGCCCCAGCGGCCATCCGTTCTGCGAGCAATGTGCCCTGTCCACTGCCACCTAAGTTTGGCAATTCTTCGGGCTACGTCGGTAACCTTGGTTCTCTCGCGGATGTCCTCATTTCTGAAAAAGAAATGTTCTGTACCCGCATGTAAAGTTTTAAATGTTTTCCGGGATTACCAACCTAATGTTTGAGACTACAGTTACTGTAACCAATTACGCACCTAGCATCACGCTTGGCTTTCCCTGTCGGGTAAGAGATGTACCTTTAAAACACTCGCATTTCACTCGATATGTTTAATTTCAATTAAAAAGTAGGTGAGATGTGATCAATTAGGCACAAATCCACATTTCGGGCAGTATTGTACTCCAGCCCGTTTTCGGTCATGGCGGCCAATCTCTGCGGTAATTAGCCATCGGCGCGGGAGATATTATAGTGTACAAGTGTGTGCGCAGACACAGGTGCAATCTGTGCCTTTGCTCTCATAGTCCGATGGTAGGGCAATCCGAAACGACGAAAGAGAGATCAGGCATAGAACTAGTAACACTTTTGGCTTTTGGCTCTGGAATCGGACACAGGACCCCACTCTCAGCAGTCGCGCTTGTGACTACGAGACCAACGGAGTAATGGTACTTTCCTCGTAATTATTATTAAAACAGTAACAACTAATGATGTTAAAAATAAAAAGCAAGACAGACAGTTACCATCGCATTTGGCATAATATTTGCACAAATATCATAGCCCTTATCACACATCCACAGACTTATATTTTTCTATTATATGCTAAAATATGTTGAAGTAAACTGCAGTGGTGAGATATTTTGCATAATAATAATATGAATGTTATTTTATGACGTAGCAACGAGATACAGAATTTTTCAAAACTCCAGCAGAATCGTAAAACTGGGTAGTTAACTTTTCATGTGTAAGAAGATACGCGGTATGATCTTGTGGTGCATAATGTTCCAGCAAATTGAGCTAGTGCTCGTTTTATGGCCACTATTTTATACTTATGTGACTTGCAGAGTTTGGCTTTGAAACGAAGTCCTCTTAATAATATCTTTACCTATATTGAGATGTGGTATTAATAGAATAACTTCGTATTCTTTTTTTATTTATTTACTTCTTAATGATACGGAGTTTTATTTTTACATAACACCTGCCAAACTGCAAAGGAATTTATCGGCAGTAGGTTCTCGTGGATTTTGCACGAATCTTTGCTTAAATAAACATTAAAATTACCTCTAAGCTAACCCTAAAACCTTAGTTCTGTAGGCAAAGACTCCGTATGTGAATACGGAGTAGTTACCCACAGAACCAAATTCCACAACCTCAGCTAATACACTCAGCGGCATCAGTCAACGAATGTCATGAGACCACCCTATCGTACCTATCGGTATAAGGTTAGCAGACTTAGGACCCACGACATAAGTCGACCGCGGCCGCCGATCGACCACAGCAACTATGGACACATCACTTTAAATAACACTAGTAACAGGATATTTACCATGTTTATTATTAATAAACATGGTAAATATCGGTAACTCATAACAAATAATAAACATGGTAAATATCCCGTTACTAGTGTTATTGATAGTGTTAGTGACCATGTCAGTTTAAAAACTTATATTGACACATCGACAGGTAATGCTTCCTTAAGATACTTTTCAGGTGATTTTTACTTTTGACACGATTATTCCTTCAGGTAATTCATTAATTAATATAGGTATAATCCATTGTCTCGTACGCTTACCATAATAATTATTTATATTTGGCACATGCAGTTTGAATTTGCTTTGCAAGTTGGGTTGGATAGTTATTTAATTTTTCTTTTTTGTGTTTGTTCATATTATTATGTTGTTCTATAATCATTGTTATTTTTAATTTTATATCAACTGTATTACACGTCTTAAATATTTTTTCATATTCCTTGTTCAAAGTTTGTTTAGTTCTTTTGCTCACTAACATTTTTAGAAGTCGTATTTGTAGTGTTTTAATTTTATCTAGAAATGTTTTAAAAGTAAATCCATAACCACACAACCCATAACTGATATTATTATTTATGTGTTTGTATGTTACATTTGTCATAATAACTTCAAAGAGATCTAACGTGTGTGTCTGTGTACTACATACAAAAATTGAAAAGCATAGACCGTTAATACATCTTTGACAAAATGTAAGTATGACGATCAGTAAATAAAAGTAAAACAATACCTTTGCCCTTACAACCGTCACCCACTGATAGGGGAGGGGAGGGGGGAGGAATTGTTGGCCATCTACGAAGATCGTGTAAAAGCTTCCGCGTTGAGAATTTTACGAAAGAAGAGATATCGTCTTCTATGAATAACATAGCTTTGATTAAATATAAATGAAGAGTGACACTTTGTACGACTTCAACATCAATATTTATAAAAAGTTGACAATCGATGCTTATGAATAATTTTCTTCTACATGGAAAATCAAATAAATTATCTTGAGACTCTGAAACAGGAACCAAATACGGATGTAAGTTTAGTATTTACCACTTGACCTCCAAAACCTTATTACTGAGAACTGGATTAATATCTAGGCAATTCATTTATTGGTAAATCATTATCTGCCTAGCCTTTTCCAGACTATTTTAGGGTCGGCTTCGAATCTAACCGGATGCAATTGAATACCAGTATTTTATAGGGAGCGACTGTGTATCTGACCTTCACAACCCACGTAGTACTGGGTAATACGATACCCTTCGGTAAGACTGGTTCGGACTTTCGGGCCACTGACTACATGTAACGACTGTCAAAGATCTACGCATAACAGCCAGGACCAATCGGTTAACGTGCTTTCCGAGGCACAGAGAAAACTCGGTAAGTAATTAGTCCTACCCATCCACGGACCAACCTAGGTAAGCACGCTTAATCTAAAGATCGACCCGAGCAGCTGTTATTATTTACCCACGAGCCACTTAATTAGTAGGTAAATATATTCAATGAATCTACGTTTAAACGTCCATCATGGCCCATTATGTACATGATCGGCTCCACCCACTACCCACCAGGATTCCCGTCGTAACGCTTGATAATATTCGATGCGTTATTAATACGAGCAATCACGGTGACAGCTCGCACTACTGGTAATTGTGCAATTAAATGTAACCGGTACCACGGAATAGATAGATACAGAAGACCGGTTCATCCAACGAGCGATATAGGAATAGGCGCATGCACACATAGACACGCGTCGACGTAGAGCAAGTACTGGAGTTCATCATCACCTTCCTGTCTTTGTACCGTGGTAGATAGGGTTACGTCTTCTTTCATTCTCTCTTCTCAAGAGTCACGCTATCATTCCCATCGTTTTCATTCACATCATCCATTCTCACACAATGCATTCATCTTCTCTTTGACCTTCCTGTCCCTTTCCAACCATCAACTCTTTAAATCTCATGCAAACGCATCACTTTTCAGATATGTCCGCATATTAGTCAGGGACATACTTAGGCCAAAACCCCTTATCTATTAACTCTCTCTTTATTCTTCTTATATACCTACTGATTTCTTACTTTATCCACTGCACACATCTATCTCATAACATTCGACTATCATAATTTGAGAGTAGGTTGTTTGCGTGCCCATGATGTCACGTGGTGTTTACAGAAGACCTTCTGAACCTACTATTACTTCTGTATCCTCTCTATTTTGTGCCAGCAGACACGGCAACGAGCAACTGCTTTGTGTTTAACACAAAATCAGATAATGGTAGGTAATATATGTATTTAATAATATGTTTGTCACCTGTGTTAACCATTATTACGTTGACGATTTACCGCTTGCTTATAGTGGCAGGCGGGTTGGCGATCGCAGTACGGTTGTTACAAAATCACAGAGAACACTGCTGCCCATTCCAGGCAAGTCCCTTAGTCGCCTCTTACGACACCCACGGGATGATATGGGAGGGTGCTATTCTTTCCGTCCGACACCATACAGAATCTCTCTCATATGTAAAATTGTAAAATCATCCCAATTTTAATTTGGAAATTCTGTAACCTTTTCATGATTTTCCGGGCTCCCACATTAGTGGCTCCAGCTGTAAGCTGAACCTCTTAAGCTCACCCTACCACATTCACTTAACAATATTTTTAATCAAAACTTATAACAAAAGCAACACTTAAATGTACCCAGTGGAACTGTTTCGTTAAGAATTCCCGTCGTATTAAACTTGTACGCGAGTTTTTCGTAACTTACAAATTGTTCCAAAGAATTTCCGAGGTGTGTACAAAAACTGCTCCGATACAATTTACGTTGCCTATTTATTTGGATTTAGTTATGTACTTACGAATGGTAGTATTAGTATTGTTTATTTTGAGAATGAATAATTGTTGGACTACATAACATTACATGGCGCCTGTAATCCCAGAAGGCATAGGCAGAGGTATGTACTATCGCCAAAGTGGGAATAGGTACCCTTTTCAAACCAAATCCCGTGCACACGATGACCGCATCTGTTTAACACCCGTACTCCTATTGGTCAGCACAAATACTTTGCGGACAAGTGTTTCTTTGAGTTAGAGATCACAATAGCCACAGACCATGCAACCCCAGCTGGAGTAGTAAAAAATGACCTTTTTTTACGGCCTTTTTATTGCCTGCAACAAGGGGCAAAAACCAGATGCTGCGATGCTATTGGTAGATGAGCTTAAATAACCGCTTCTATAGCGGCCGGACGCTGCCAGCAAGGATAGTCCTTACGGGGGTCCGATACCCTATTAGTTGACTGTACCTACCTAAATAGTACGCACCACATATCACCAGTTATGTTTAGTCCCATCTAATAGGGGGCGAGCCTTTTGCCATAAACCGAGCCAAATCCAGACTCCGTGTAAGCTACTGGTGGAAAAAGGGAACTATATTTCTTGTCACCAAAATTTATATTTGTCATCAAAGTTGTATCACCTAGTAAATAGATCTATCGCCACGAAATATTTTCGTTCTCAGATAAACAAAAAGTGTTCCCAGGTATGAATTATCAAATAAATGTTGATACATGTGTAAAATAAGAGATGGATTACCAATAAAATTGTAGTGCATTAGATGAATATTAACTTCGTTCTTATAATAATAGTTTTATTACTTAAATAATAGCTTTGTGCTCGGAATGGTAGATCTGTCACCAAATAAATAGATCAGTTCCTTATTTCTATGAAGAAATGCTTTATACGAGACATTGGGCACACCGACTCGGACAGGTTAGGTTCGAAGAGGATGGCGGGGTCTAGTGAGCGAGCGGAGCGAGCGAACTAAGACCCCGACATCCCCTTCGTGTTAGGTTACTGTAAACCCTGCAGACAGAAATAGGAGCCCCGCGTAGCGGGGCTACGTCGACAACGCCTTAGTTTGGACCTGTGGTTTGGTGATGTCTTTAAATTAGTTTGCTTAAATACTTATTAGGACACACCTATTATAATACATACAAAAACATTTATTTGGTACTAGACCTTATATCTCAGGATTTTAGGTGATTTATTGTGGAACTGATTTTGCATTGTTTGGTGACTACATTTTGGTGACAGATCTACTATTTTGAGGACAAACCCTATTATTTAAGAAACACAAAACTAATTAAATTGGTGATAGCTTAAATGATACCCGTGGAAAACCCCATTACCACTTTGCCCGTCTTTAGAATTCAACCTATTTTTTTTTATTGTGGGAGTTCATCAAATAACTCCTCCCGCTCTGGGCGGAGTGGAAGGCAGGGTCAGACTTGACTGTCTAAAACCCATCCATGTTCCTTCTCAGCCCTTTGTGTTCCAGGGCCACGGTATCTCTTTCGAATACTCCCGAAGCCCTGGCAGGCATCGGCTCTCTCGGACCCCTTCCGATTAGCTGACATCTCCTTGAGGCGCGCGTGGAACACGAACGCGCCGTCGGCACGGCCTGTCGTCATAAGACGGACGGACGGTGAGCTAGCCCATTACTCACCGCCCACAGGCCCGCGCCTACGGTGGCCGGGGGCCACTGGTTGCCTCCCGGGGTCCGGGGCGTCTCCCGTGGCGGCTGGGACGTGAGGTTCTCACCCTCTCACGTTCCGCCAGCTCTTTCGCTAGCATGACTGCTTCGCAGAAGGAGGCGACGGCTTCCCATTCCCTCTCATTCCGGACCATGGATTGAACCAGGGCCGGACGCGAGAGGTCACCGCCGCCTTTCGCCACTACGAGGACACGGCGGTGCTCAGCCCAAGCGGGGCAGAGCTCTACGGTGTGCTCCACCGTGTCCTTCGACCGATTCTCGCAGTTGTAACACCCGGGCGTTTCCTCCCGCCCGATTCAGTGCAGGAACCTCCCGAATTGGAATTCAACCTAGGACTTCAATTTAACTCAGTAGACCCGATGCATTCAATGTCAACATTGACATTGACCTATACTGCCAAATAATACTAATGCTACCACACGGTAGTATTAGTACTACTTACCTACTTATTTTGAGAAAGAATAATTGTTTAACTAGCGAGTATTAAATGACTCGGGTTTCGTAACTTCAGTTAGTTTTGTAACGAAAACATCTCGTAATTATACTTAATTGGTGTGTCCTTTTATTGCCTTGACTAGCCTTGATCTTTACCGTCAAAAACGAAAACCAAAGCACGGAGTAAACGTAACCTAAATATCCGATTTTTGAATACGACAGTAGGTAGTATACAACTGTCATACCGCATAAAGCATTTAAATGCTTTACGCTTTATGACAGTTATTATTTATTAATAAAGTAATGGTTAAAATTTTGACAAGCACAATTTTATTTGTATACTAGCTGTCCCGCGCAACTTCCTCTGCGTCACATTTTCCCCGTTTTCAACATTTTAAATTGCTGCTCCGCTCCAGTTTGTTTTAGAGTAATGATATATAGCCTATAGCCTTCCTCGATAAATGGGCTATCTAAGACTAAAAGAATTTTTCATATCGGATCAGTAGTTCCTCAGATCAGCGAGTTCAAGCAAACCAACAAACTCTTCAGCATTATAATAATAGGTCTTTACCTATGAAATTGCCGTATTGCAGTACAAACTTTTTCACATTGAATGCATCGGGCATTCAATGTCAACATTGACATTGACCTATACTGCCAAATAATACTAATGCTACCACACGGTAGTATTAGTACTACTTACCTACTTATTTTGAGAAAGAATAATTGTTTAACTAGCGAGTATTAAATGACTCGGGTTTCGTAACTTCAGTTAGTTTTGTAACGAAAACATCTCGTAATTATACTTAATTGGTGTGTCCTTTTATTGCCTTGACTAGCCTTGATCTTTACCGTCAAAAACGAAAACCAAAGCACGGAGTAAACGTAACCTAAATATCCGATTTTTGAATACGACAGTAGGTAGTATACAACTGTCATACCGCATAAAGCATTTAAATGCTTTACGCTTTATGACAGTTATTATTTATTAATAAAGTAATGGTTAAAATTTTGACAAGCACAATTTTATTTGTATACTAGCTGTCCCGCGCAACTTCCTCTGCGTCACATTTTCCCCGTTTTCAACATTTTAAATTGCTGCTCCGCTCCAGTTTGTTTTAGAGTAATGATATATAGCCTATAGCCTTCCTCGATAAATGGGCTATCTAAGACTAAAAGAATTTTTCAAATCGGATCAGTAGTTCCTCAGATCAGCGAGTTTAAACCCTGCAGACAGAAATAGGAGCCCCGCGTAGCGGGGCTACGTCGACAACGCCTTAGTTTGGACCTGTGGTTTGGTGATGTCTTTAAATTAGTTTGCTTAAATACTTATTAGGACACACCTATTATAATACATACAAAAACATTTATTTGGTACTAGACCTTATATCTCAGGATTTTAGGTGATTTATTGTGGAACTGATTTTGCATTGTTTGGTGACTACATTTTGGTGACAGATCTACTATTTTGAGGACAAACCCTATTATTTAAGAAACACAAAACTAATTAAATTGGTGATAGCTTAAATGATACCCGTGGAAAAACCCATTACCACTTTGCCCGTCTTTAGAATTCAACCTATTTTTTTTTATTGTGGGAGTTCATCAAATAACTCCTCCCGCTCTGGGCGGAGTGGAAGGCAGGGTCAGACTTGACTGTCTAAAACCCATCCATGTTCCTTCTCAGCCCTTTGTGTTCCAGGGCCACGGTATCTCTTTCGAATACTCCCGAAGCCCTGGCAGGCATCGGCTCTCTCGGACCCCTTCCGATTAGCTGACATCTCCTTGAGGCGCGCGTGGAACACGAACGCGCCGTCGGCACGGCCTGTCGTCATAAGACGGACGGACGGTGAGCTAGCCCATTACTCACCGCCCACAGGCCCGCGCCTACGGTGGCCGGGGGCCACTGGTTGCCTCCCGGGGTCCGGGGCGTCTCCCGTGGCGGCTGGGACGTGAGGTTCTCACCCTCTCACGTTCCGCCAGCTCTTTCGCTAGCATGACTGCTTCGCAGAAGGAGGCGACGGCTTCCCATTCCCTCTCATTCCGGACCATGGATTGAACCAGGGCCGGACGCGAGAGGTCACCGCCGCCTTTCGCCACTACGAGGACACGGCGGTGCTCAGCCCAAGCGGGGCAGAGCTCTACGGTGTGCTCCACCGTGTCCTTCGACCGATTCTCGCAGTTGTAACACCCGGGCGTTTCCTCCCGCCCGATTCAGTGCAGGAACCTCCCGAATTGGAATTCAACCTAGGACTTCAATTTAACTCAGTAGACCCGATGCATTCAATGTCAACATTGACATTGACCTATACTGCCAAATAATACTAATGCTACCACACGGTAGTATTAGTACTACTTACCTACTTATTTTGAGAAAGAATAATTGTTTAACTAGCGAGTATTAAATGACTCGGGTTTCGTAACTTCAGTTAGTTTTGTAACGAAAACATCTCGTAATTATACTTAATTGGTGTGTCCTTTTATTGCCTTGACTAGCCTTGATCTTTACCGTCAAAAACGAAAACCAAAGCACGGAGTAAACGTAACCTAAATATCCGATTTTTGAATACGACAGTAGGTAGTATACAACTGTCATACCGCATAAAGCATTTAAATGCTTTACGCTTTATGACAGTTATTATTTATTAATAAAGTAATGGTTAAAATTTTGACAAGCACAATTTTATTTGTATACTAGCTGTCCCGCGCAACTTCCTCTGCGTCACATTTTCCCCGTTTTCAACATTTTAAATTGCTGCTCCGCTCCAGTTTGTTTTAGAGTAATGATATATAGCCTATAGCCTTCCTCGATAAATGGGCTATCTAAGACTAAAAGAATTTTTCAAATCGGATCAGTAGTTCCTCAGATCAGCGAGTTCAAGCAAACCAACAAACTCTTCAGCATTATAATAATAGGTCTTTACCTATGAAATTGCCGTATTGCAGTACAAACTTTTTCACATTGAATGCATCGGGCATTCAATGTCAACATTGACATTGACCTATACTGCCAAATAATACTAATGCTACCACACGGTAGTATTAGTACTACTTACCTACTTATTTTGAGAAAGAATAATTGTTTAACTAGCGAGTATTAAATGACTCGGGTTTCGTAACTTCAGTTAGTTTTGTAACGAAAACATCTCGTAATTATACTTAATTGGTGTGTCCTTTTATTGCCTTGACTAGCCTTGATCTTTACCGTCAAAAACGAAAACCAAAGCACGGAGTAAACGTAACCTAAATATCCGATTTTTGAATACGACAGTAGGTAGTATACAACTGTCATACCGCATAAAGCATTTAAATGCTTTACGCTTTATGACAGTTATTATTTATTAATAAAGTAATGGTTAAAATTTTGACAAGCACAATTTTATTTGTATACTAGCTGTCCCGCGCAACTTCCTCTGCGTCACATTTTCCCCGTTTTCAACATTTTAAATTGCTGCTCCGCTCCAGTTTGTTTTAGAGTAATGATATATAGCCTATAGCCTTCCTCGATAAATGGGCTATCTAAGACTAAAAGAATTTTTCAAATCGGATCAGTAGTTCCTCAGATCAGCGAGTTCAAGCAAACCAACAAACTCTTCAGCATTATAATAATAGCTCTTTACCTATGAAATTGCCGTATTGCAGTACAAACTTTTTCAAACAAAAAAAAGTTTTGATTGGCTATGAGTTCTAAATTCAAATTAATTTTGTTTTAAAAATATGACATTCTATTTACAAAATCAGTCTTTTGTTTATTGATTAGCGTTGTATTTTCATTACATTTCAAAATTTTTCCTCATAATGGATACTTTGAAATTTCGTGTAATTATGGAATATGAGTTCCGTCGTGGCACCAACGCGGCACAAACGACCCGTAACATCAACGACGTTTACGGAGAGAACTGTACAAACGAACGCACAACCCGTTATTGGTTTGCTCGGTTCCGTTCTGGGAATTTTGACTTGAAAAATGAACCTCGTGGTCGTCCGGAAACTTTGGTCAACAATGATGAATTAAAGGTGATTGTTGAAGCTGATGAAACTCAATCTACAGCTGAGCTGGCAGCAGCTTTTGATGTTAGCATTAAAACAATATTGGTCCATTTGCGACAGATTGGCAAGATAAAAAAGCTTGATAGATGGGTGCCCCACGAACTTAACGATCGCCAGCGCAACGTACGCGTCGAGACTTGCCTTGCGCTGCTTAACAGGCACAGAAATGAAGGAATTTTGAACCGAATTGTTACGTGCGACGAAAAATGGATTCTTTTTGACAATCGAAAGCGCTCAGCAAGTTGGTTAGATCCTGGTTCGGTACCAAAGCAATGTGCAAAACGAAAAATGACCCCTAGAAAGGTGATGGTCACAGTTTGATGGTCTAGTGCTGGTGTGATTCATCATAGCTTTTTACAAAACGGCGAGAGCATTACTGCAGATGTGTACATTGAAGAACTGACCACAATGATGGCGAAACTCGCACGTCTGCAACCAGCTTTCAATCGGTCGTCTCCACTGCTACTTCACGACAACGCGCGGCCCCATACTGCACAACAGACCGTCTCTAAGCTGCATGAGTTGGGTTTGGAAGCTCTCCCTCATCCGCCATACTCACCAGATCTTGCGCCTTCCGACTATTACTTTTTCCAAAATTTGGACAACTTTTTAGCGGGAAAAAAATTCAATTCCCGAGAGGCAGTACAAAACGCCTTTGAAGAGTTTGTTGTCTCCCGTCCAGCTGATTTTTTCAAGAAGGGCATCCATAAACTGCCACAGCGTTGGCAAAGATGCATTGATTGCAGGGGTGATTACTTTGAATAACAGAAATAAATAAGTTCGAAAAAAAAAATACTTTAACTTTTTTCAAACAAAACGGCAATTTCATAGGTAAAGACCTAATATTAGTTTAGAAGTATAGATATGCGCCTATGGAATCTTATGCGAATTATCGAAATGTATAATGAAAACGACGGAGTACTAAATTAACGTACTTATCATTGCTTTATTCACTAGCTTTGCTTTCAATCCTTGAACATGCATTCTCACTACATATACCCAGAAACCGCATTCACACTCAGAGTTCCTACGTAAAGCTGTGCAAGCCCGAAAATAAATAAGTACTATTATCCCCTAAGCGTGAATTCGGGAGATCCGTTTAAAACGAACATTCCCGAGCGTAGTTTAATTTCAAGACAGTGAATCGTGTATTCGCTGATGCGGCAAATAGGCACAGTTGGAATGACATCCTGTTGTGAACAAAAATACGAAGTTTTTAATTGGTCACTCCGTTTATACGAAGTTTTTGTCCTTCGATAGTTTATTACTGGGTTTGAGTGAGAGGACGCTTCGGCTCCGGGAGGATGTGGAAAGTTAATGCTCTTGTCCGTTTTGTCTTATGTGACATTACAAGGCGAAGTTGTTCTAGAATTCCACATGTTCGAGTTTTGTGTGATAATTTTTTTTTTTTTATTTATTTCAGAGAGAGAATAAATTCGGGCGTAAAACAATTCCGACAAGATTTGACGAGAATCGTAAAATCTAGAGTGGGTTTTAATGAGATTGGCGCAGCGGCTGATCGATTGTTTTTATGTGCTGAGATTTGTGTCTGTGAACCTGCAGTCTTATTCCAAAGAATTCTAAATGTAAATACCGTTTTTTGGTTTTAAATTATGAAAACTGAGGTCGTTGAAAATATTGTCAACACCATGTGCTAGCCTTTTGACAGCTATCTTGTCGTTGGTTCCAGTCTTACTAAACAGCCGCTGGGAGTATCGATGGCTCCATATCGAAACGTCCTGTTAGCAAAATGTCCTATTAAGAAATCCTCCTGTGCGCAAATGGTCCTAAAAACAAAAAATTTGAAATTGTAGTCATGCTATGATGCCACACATGCATGTTAGTTTTTTATAGTAATAAATATATTTATGATCTGTACGAGACAATAAACTAAACCAAAAAAAAATAGGAAAGGGACCCAGAAAGGTTAGGCGGATGTCATACGATACAATAACGGTAAGCCTGATTCTCAGACTAGGAGTAATTACGATAATTCCATTTCCGATACAATTTTGATCAACTCTGACATTCACTCTTACTAAGGGGTATCGTATTACTCATTTACTGGGTTGTAGAAGTCAGATAGGATAGTCGCTTCATGTAAAATACTGGTACTGGTATAGTTTGGAAAAAGGCTAGGCAGATGAACATTTCACATTAGTTATTGCAAACTTTAGTTATAAACGTAGCCGCTCGTTGACCTGATTCCAACTCACCTGATTAATGTATTTCACTCCACAAAGGACAAATGCGAAACTCGTATTTATTGGGACACATGCGTCGAACAATCATTACTATTGAACAGACGATATCCGAACTAACATATATTTTGCCCTCGAAAACAAAAACATGGTATCTCAAAAAAACACTAAAATCTTGTTTTTTTTTTTATTTGTCTGCTTTCGTGTTTCGCATCGCGCCACACCTCGGAAAAGACGAGGACGAGCTGGACAGAACCAAATGACCAGGGATTCTCATTGGTCCTGGATCGAAAGAATAGCCAATGGGAAGTCATGGGGAGATGGTCTTTTCAGATGAATGTCAGAAGTTAACTAAAAAAAAACGGTATCTTTTACCTAACAGACACGTAACGTTAAAAAAAAAAACAAGAATATTTATATATATTTATTTGTGGACTGAAAAAAGAAAGATCATATCTCACGTATGGTGTTTTCTCGAAACACAGATTGGTTGAGTTACCCGCTTGTTGGCTTATTGGAGCAATATTAATAAATAATGAAAAAGTAAATAAAAATAATGGAAACAGTTGCAAGCGACTATTAATTTATCAACGTCGGCCACGTTTATTCCCAGACTTCATCGCTTCGGTCGGATAGGTCGCCATATTCTTTTGGCCGCCATATTTCTTTGCGGGCTCATAATTAATCGCAGCTTTGATTTGCTTTGAAAGTAAACGTATTGGTAAATGTAGTGTATTGGCGACGTATTCTTTGTTATCGTGTTATTTATTATGATGGCGAATGTGTTTTGTGTACAAAGCGAGGGGTGTACATACCAGGCCCCTCAGAAAGTATTGCGAAAAAAAGTTTTTATATATGGGAGACTGGCCAGTTATTATGTTTTTCGAAAATATGATTATTTATAAGTAAAAATAAGTAAGTTCCAATTTCAAAATTTCCCTCCACATTTTTTGCGAGTTAATTCAAAGTATTGTGTCTCACTGAAATATGGATCTGCGCCGGGAACATTTTAGAGCTATGATTTTATACGATTTCAAGTGTCGCCTGAAACCGGATGAATCGTACGATAGACTTCAAATGGCATTCATGGATGAAGGCCCTTCCAAGGCAACCGTGTATCGTTGGTATAACGAATTCAAGCGCGGTCGACCAACTTTGGGGGATGACGAAAGAAGCGGTCGCCCTTTGACGGCTGTTACCGAAGAAAACGTGCTAGCAGTGAAAAATTTAATCCAAGACAATAGGCGAATTACATATCAGGAGATTCAACACATATTGAAGATTGGATCGGGAAGCGTTCACGAGATTCTACACAGCCATCTTCGCGTGAGGAGGATAGTATCACGCTGGGTGCCGCACAACCTCACCGATGCTCAGAAGCAGGCCCGGGTGGAATGGTGCCGTGATATGCTTAACAAATTTGAAGCAGGCTCGTCTCGGCGTGTTTACGACATCGTTACAGGTGATGAGTCCTGGATTTATCAATACGACCCAGAAACCAAGCGCCAGTCGACTGTTTGGGTGTTTCAAAATGAGCCAACGCCTACCAAAGTGAAGCGATCTAGAAGCGGGGGTAAGATTTTGATCGCTAGCTTTTTTAATTTGACTGGCCACTTGGTATCAATTCCCTTACGGGATCAAAGAAGCATTAATGCCGAATGGTATACTTCCAAATGTTTGCCAGAAGTTTTCTCTGTTATAAGCAACAAGCGACCAAACACAGGGCTCCGCGGGCTACTGCTCCACCACGACAATGCACCTGCGCACACCGCACTCAAAACGAGGGACTTCCTGGACAGCACGCCAGTCAAACTCCTGGGTCACCCTCCTTACAGCCCTGATCTAGCACCGTGTGACTTCTTTTTATTCCCAAAAATAAAAAATCAGCTCAAAGGGATACAATTTTCGTCGCCGGAAGTTGCGCTGGCTGGGTTCGAGCAGGCTGTAAACGAGGTGTCTGCGGCGGACTGGAAAAAGTGTTTTGAAAACTGGTTTAGGCGCATGAATCTTTGTATAGAGGCTGGTGGAAAGTACTTTGAAAAGATTTAATAAAAATATATGTACGTATAGAACAATTTTTTTTAGTTTCGCAAAACTTTCTGAGTGTCCCACGTACATGAACGGTTAGGCGAGGAGCTAAACAAAGTATCATTTACCATATGTATTCTTTTTAATGTACTGTCTGTCGACTGTTTGTCTCTGTATTAAATATTTGAACTCTTCTTATCGTTTGTCTTAAATAAACACCAAAACTACTTTAACGAATTAAATACGTTTCATTAACGTAACGGACGGCCACCGTTTCAAGTTATTTGCTAAGCACTCGGTCGGTCCGCTGCTCACCACTACAAAGTGTAGTTTGAAATGAATTAATAATGCAATTTATTGCTATGCGAACCCTGTTAAGTACCAAAAATAATTAATTTAAATCTAAAAACGGGTCCATACAAAAGTGTAATTACTATATGGTGTAGATCTTTATGGAACAGTTTATTTGTTTTAAAACCAGCCAAAACTGATACTTTGGAATCAAAAACGCAAGGAGTCTAGAATCATGCACCGAGTTAATGGTAGCAGGTTGCGCGTCATTGTCCCTTACACTGTGTAAATTAGATGGATACGCCTACAGCAGCCCACTGCTGGGCATAGGTCTCTTCAATAACACGACCTATCGATACTTAACTCGATTCTCGGCAAATTTCACCCAGTTGCTTCCAGGAACCCTGCGAAGAGCGCTCCACCGAGCCTGAGAGCGGGACTCCTTACGCTTGCCTATTCGCGGTCTCCACTCAAGAAAACAACACTTAGCTGTATAGGAACAAAGTACCAATATTATCTCAAAGAGGAGATACTGCTCATTTTTCCCTCATGATTCGATTCCTTAATTACAACATACTTCCGTTTTCCTTGTAGGAATCCATAAAGCCAGAGTTTTTGATCATCATAATTATTAGCAAAATGAACGTCTTTTGCTGGCCTCAATTGCCTAAAAGGAAAATTGCTATAATAACCATGCTTATTGTTATTAGCAAGCGGAAGTTGCTAGCAAACCCTGTTGACGTTACAGCTTAATTGCTTTTGCGACACTCGTGACTTAAGGGGAGAATTATTTCTTGCTGAAATTCACATAAACGAACCGGTTATTTCTTTATGGGTAGTAAAAAATTAAAAGCTAAATCGAAACACTGGACTTTTACAAGCGCTTTACAGCATGTTCGACTAACAAGTCGAATGTGAAGTTTATATAGTATCCGGCCGTAAATATGGCAAGTCGAGTTTCAGAAAATGTTTGGCTTTTCTGATCGTTGTTTACGATACCTACATTTGTGTGACAGTCTTATGCCAAAGCTCGGTGCTCAATCTTAACGTTCATATTTATTCCAAACTAGCTTTCTTTCTTAACCTTTTCAAAGTCTCCTTTAAGATGATGATAGATTTAACACTCTGTCTCCCGGACTATCCAGTGCTAACAGTATAATACGAAATAAGAATATTTTCTTAAAGATAATAATGTTTCCGTTACGATAGGATATTAAAAAGGGCTGATCAATATTTACGTATGTACCAGATGCTGCCATTTAATGGGAGGAAAATGCAATTGCTTGGTATATTGTGTTTGTTTAACCACTACAACGCCGGCTGTGGACGACGTTTGTATAGCCAGCTGTTTTTTTTTTTAAATTAAGTATACCTATGTGATTGAACTCATCCTAAGTTCAGAATAAACAAAACGAGAGTACCAAATAGAAACTTTTTTCTCAATTCCTTTTTTATGTATTCAAATGGAGAAATGTTGGCATTTTAACAAAGTTCAAGGCTGTAATTATGTCTGTATTCCTAAGTAATGAATTCCAAGAAGTCCTCAGCAAAAAAACGTTGAAAAACAGTGACAAAATTCTTCAATTCCTCGCTCAATAAAAAGCTCTGATAAGTAACATTGTGTACAAAATCATTGTACCATTGTACATTTCGGCGGGACGCAAAATGAACTGTCGAGGCAACTTTTTTTCAGAACAATGCCTGAATTTAGATGATTAAAATGCCGAGAGCAATGATAATGCTTTGTTGGCGTGTTGTTGGAAAACATTCACATTCACACTTCCATTCATTTCGTTCAAATAATTGAGCAACTTTGTGTTTTAATAAAAAAAAAACTGTCTGTTAAAGAAACGGAGTTACTGATGAACTGAGTCAATAGTACTTTTGCACGCTTTGCCCGTGGAAACATCTCTCAGGATTGTACGACCGGATTAATAAGTAGGGAGTGATAGACTTTCACAAGTCTCGAACCCAGTGACTGTGTAACACGATGCCCGTGGGCAAGACTAGTTATGAAATTTTCTGGGCCCAAACTCCAACCATCATCATCTGCCTAGCCTTTTCCCAATTATGTTGAGGTCGGCTTCCGGGCCTAAACGGATGCGGCTGAGTATCAAAATTTTACATGGAACGACTGCCTATCTGACCTCCACAACCCAGTTAGTACTGGATAATACGATACCCCTTGGTAAGACTGGTTGCAATCTTTCGAGCCATTGACTACCTGTAACGACTGTCAAAGATGTACAAATGACAGCCGGGACCAACTGATTAATCTAACACGGAGAAAAGTCGGTATGTAATGGGTGGTCACCCATCCACGGACCAACCTAGGCAAGCGTGGTTTAACTTGAAGGTCGATCCGAGTGGCTGTTATCGTTTTGCCACGAGCTCTTTTTGATGACATCAGACTCCAGCCAAAACCGTTTAATAGATATTATGCGCCCGAAACCGGAATATTAACATAGGATATTTTGAAACTTACAATGTTACACAGGGAAAAAAATATCAGCTGCCCCATACATTTGGGTAGAATACCCAAATGTATGGGGCAGCTGATATTTTTTTTCGCCATTACGATGTTTGTTCGATGGAGAAACATGTTCAGTTTGATGGTCTGTAGCACACCCTAAGTATGTATTCTCCTTTCCGTTACACCCTGTATAGAATAGTTAAAGCTGGGTATAAATAAAAGTAAAAAAAAAATTTGATATCCACTCTCAACTTCGTTACGGCAGTGAACGATTAATCGAATCGTTCTCGTGACTCAACGACGTATTCACAATTTGTGATGTGTTCAGGCGATGAAGCTATTTGCAGTGGAAAAGCATCAATCGGCATTTCAAGTAGGTAATGTGTTGTGATTATTGCAGTATCGAACATCCTTCAGCTTCTTTCCAGCTGATGTTGGACACCTTTTCTGTTACTGCTGTTCGTCGGTGTCACAGAATGGGCAAGCAGAGCAGTGCTGGTAAGCCCAGACCCATATTGGTCAAGTTGCAGGATGTGGATATTCGGGACAAGATTTGGTATGCAAAAACCAAATTGAAAGGTTCTGGTATAACCATATCGGAATTCTTGACCAGATCGCGGCATCAAGTCTTCATGGCGGCACGTGATAGGTTTGGTGTCACCAACTGTTGGACCAAACAGGGCTATGTTCACATCCTGGGAGTTGATGGGAGGAAGCATCGAGTCGTCACTGGCAGTGAGCTTAATACTATCGATGTGCCTGAACTGGTTGCTGATGAGCCGGAGCGCCAACTACATGTCATCAGTAAGCTAGTGGCCGAGAAGTCTGCCTCATCACCTGCTTCAAAGCGGAATAGGCGGGCTGCGGTAAAAAAGTGAATTGCTTTTATAATTACTGTAGTTCGGGTAACAATTTCACATCTTTTGTTTATGTTTGTTTACCTTCGTTTTGCACTTTTTTTATATTTTACTCCTACCCCTTGTATAATTTTAATGATTCTTGCAAACTTTATTTTTTGCTGTTTAAATTCTTCGCTATGTTGACACTTGACAGACGTCGTCAAGTGTCATGTCAATAGTTACGTTCCGTTTAAATTTTCTAAGATTTGTTACATGTTGAGCATGAATTGTCTATGGAAACATAGACAATTTAAATGCTGCAAATTCTGTTATTTTTATTTTTCGTAAATTATTAATTTCGTGTTGTGGTAAGCTTGTGCCCGAACGACGCACTTTTTATTACTTGAGAGATTTCTTATAATGTTACTGAATTTCCTTTTTTTTTTCTTTCATAACGCATAACTGGCGGGTGGACTTTTTAACCAGCCAACCCTACATCTATATATTACATTTTTATATTTTGTTTTATATTTACATATATATGTATTTTTTGTGTTTTTGATGATTTCTTCTAACGCGGTCAGTGACGATGACAGTTTTATATCAGCTAGCAGTCAGAACGATAGCTTCAGTAGCATTCCGACTCTTGCTGACACGCTTCAGTCTCAATTTTCCGATGTTCCAAAGAATCTAAATGTAGTTCATATTAATGCTCAAAGTATTCCGGCTCATTACCATGATATGCTTGCGAATCTGGAGTGTAAGAACATCCATACAATCCTTGTTTCTGAATCGTGGCTGAAGCCATGCCTTCCGTCCACATCCTATTCCTTGCCTGGATACCAATTAATAAGAAATGATCGTACGAGCTGCGGTGGTGGTGGTGTTGCCATTTATTTTCGTGCCAATATACCTTTTTCAATTATTGATACGTCATCACAGCCACCACCGTCGAATGCTGGCGAGCATCTTTTTATAGAGGTTAATCTACATCATTCGAAGGTTTTGCTTGGTGTCTATTATTGTCCCTCTTTGCGCATCGACTACTTTTCCTCCTTTGAAAGTCTCCTTGTAAACCTAACACCTTCATACAGGCACACTATCGTAATGGGGGACTTCAACACTTGTCTTCTTAAAAAAGATTCACGTGCTTCCACACTCCAATCCATCTCCCAATCCTGCAATATATCTCTTCTTCCGTTAAGTGCAACTCACCATTTTCCTAACTGTGCTCCTTCGCTCCTTGACCTCATTTTCGTTTCTTCCACACAATATGTAGCTAAGCATGGGCAATGCTCAGCTGACGCCTTCTCTTACCATGATTTAATTTTCCTCTCTTACAAAATCCGCCCTCCTAAGACCTAAAACTCTTCTACAGCGCAGTTTTGGTGGTATGAACCTTGAAAGTCTTCGTGAGGATGCCGACAACATTGATTGGTCTGATCTCGTCGATGCGGAGTCGATTGATGTTAAAGTCGATCTTCTCAATTCCAACCTTAACCAGCTCTACGACGTCCATGCACCTGTTAGGCTGGTAAAGATTAAACATCTACCTGCACCGTGGCTAACAGCCGACA
The DNA here is from genome assembly GCA_949152445.1 of Cerastis rubricosa. Taxonomy (NCBI): domain Eukaryota; kingdom Metazoa; phylum Arthropoda; class Insecta; order Lepidoptera; family Noctuidae; genus Cerastis; species Cerastis rubricosa. Next base: position 15,993,560 of record OX424539.1, read on the forward strand.
TGAAAGTCATTTTGCAAAAGAAGGCTGCAGCAAAATCGAGATACAAGTGCAGACCGAATTTGTTGAATCGTGAAAGGTACGTTGCTCTCCGCAATCGCAGCAACTTAGTTTGTAGGGATGCCCAACGCCACCACATTCATAAGTCCGTCGAAAACGGCGACCCAGCTAAAGTCTGGAAATTCCTCAGATCAATGGGAGTCGGAAAGTCACGTCATGAGTCTATTCCTAAAGATATAGACCTTGAATTACTTAATAAACATTTTTCCACCTCTTGTAATTTCAATGGCGCTATTAAAGCCAAAACTCTCAATAATCTTTCATCTCTTCCCACTCCCGATTATTCTCCTTTCGTCTTTAATCAATTTGCTGATTGTGATGTTAAGAAGAGTATACTATCCATTACGTCTAATGCTGTTGGTAGTGACTGTGTCAGTCGCAAGATGATACTTCCTATCCTGGACGAAGTCCTTCCTGTCATTTGCCATATCCTTAATTATTCCGTATCCAGTGGTGCTTTTCCTTCTTCTTGGAAAGAAGCCCAAATTACCCCTCTCCCAAAAAAGAGTAATCCTGTTTCTTTTTCTGAATTTCGCCCGATCTCCATATTACCGTTCCTATCCAAAGTCCTAGAACGCCTCATCCATAATCAGCTTAGTGCTTTCCTTTGTAAAAACAGTCTCCTTAATTTTTACCAATCCGGGTTTCGTCCAGGTCATAGCACTACCACAGCTCTTGTTAACATTACGGACGATATAAGATTAGGTATGGAGAATGGGAAACTGACGGTACTTTCCTTATTAGACTTCAGTAATGCGTTTAACACCGTCGATTTCGATATCTTACTCCGTATACTCAGCTCTCTTAACATATCTCCAACGGCAATTGATTGGTTTCGTAGTTACCTGTGTGGCCGCCGACAACGTATTTGCATTGAAGGTTCGTCGTCTTCCTGGTGCAATACCTCTGCCGGCGTACCACAGGGGGGCGTTCTATCTCCTCTTCTTTTCGCCATATTTATAAATTCAATTTCCAACGAACTTCTCTCATCCTACCACCTTTATGCTGACGACCTGCAAATTTATTCACAGGCCCCCGTTGACGAATTGTCTGAGGCAGTGAATTTGGTGAATAAATATTTGGCACGTATTTCTGAATGGAGTTTGGCTCATGGTTTGAAGGTTAACCCTGCAAAGACTCAAGTCATTGTTGTCGGCAGCCCTAGGCTGCGTTCAAGAATTGACTGGACGAAGCTTCCCCACATTGTTTTTGATGGTGCCATAATTCCATATAGCGATTCAGTAAAAGACCTGGGAATTTACATTGATAAAGACTTGTCCTGGATTCCCCAGTTGCAAGAAGTCAGCCGCAAACTGTTTGCGTCTGCGGGGTCTTTACGCAGATTGCGAAATTTCCTCCCAACGGCCACTAAAACTGCGCTTGCTCAATCCCTTCTTCTCGCAATCCTCGACTATGCTGATGCTTGTTATCCAGATCTCAATATGGTGCAGCTAGATAAGCTTGAGCGACTCCAAAATTTTTGTATCAGATTCATATTTGGTTTGCGCAAATATGATCATGTCTCAGAGTTTCGCCTTAAACTCAAGTGGTTGCCTATCCGTCTTCGCCGGAATGCCCATATTTTATCCCTTCTCTACAGTATTCTGTTTAATCCCACAACGCCGTCCTATCTCAAAGAACGTTTCAAGTTCCTACATGATACTCACAGTAGACACTTGAGATCATCGGAGAATTTGAGACTTTTGATGCCTGCTCATTCCACCAAATTTTATGACCAGTCCTTCACGGTCCAGGCTGTCCGTTTATGGAACGAATTGCCGGTGTCGGTAAGACAAGCACAGTCACTCGTTGCTTTTAAAAGCCTAGTTACAAATCATTTTCAGTCTCTGTAATTTCATGCAGTCTCAGTTAAATTTGTAACCATTCTTGTTATATTTTTGCGATTTAATGTTAAAGACACAAATATCTACATATATATTTATTTACTTTTTATTTATATGTATATTATACATAAGTAGATAACTTTACTTTTGTTATTTAAAATTTTTGTGTAGTAGGTACACCACTGACTACCCCCCTTTTTAATTTTAATTCCATAATGTCCATCCGAAGGTTGTCTGGAAGATATCGCTATCAGCGATAAGACCGCCTTTGTAACCATAAAATTATTAGTTTTGTAAGCCCGTTATGTTTAATTTTTGGTGTACAATAAAGTTTTATTCTATTCTATTCTATTCTATCCTTTGGAACACAGGAGGCCACTGATGAACACATTTTATTCTTCTTCTTCTCAACGTCATCATCTGCCTAGCGTTTTCCCAAACTATCTTGGGGTCAGCGTCCAGTTTAACCGGATGCAGCTGAGTACCAGTATTTTACATGTAGCGACTGCCTATCTGACCTCCACAACCCAGTAACTGGGTAAAACGATACCCCTGGGTAAGACTGGATGTCAGACTTTTGGCTACTCGTAACGACTGTCAAAGATCTACAAATGACAGCCGGACCAACGGCTTAACGTGCTTTCCGAGGCACGGAGGAAACTCGGTATGTAATTGTGGTCACCCATCCACAGACCAACTTCAGCAAGCACGGCTTAACCTTAAAGATCGACCCGTGTGGCCGTGTGCCCGATTATTTAGCCACGAGCTTCTCGCTTCTTCTTCTTTGCGTGTCGATGACAATTCAAATTGAGTCAGTCCAAAATCTAGCGACTAATTTGGCCCTTTCAGTAGCGTCCATCAGCTCCCTTGATGTGCAAACCACAGGACAGGTAGGACACACGATATCAAGTGACCCATTGTTTGCGGGGCAACACCACATTTACACCCCTGGGCAGAGTCATCTGTGAATCTCCACCTGAACAGGTTTTCCTTGCTTTGGACAACCTGTGTCTGGAGTCTATTTAAATAGTTCCAAGTTAGAAACAACGTATTTTATTACGCTGTAAATGACGCAGTATAAATAAATAAATATTAAGTTTGATTAGGCTATCATCTAAGAAATTTATCATATAGGTATGATAGTTAGACTACCTAGAGCAAAACAATGCCCAATTAGACAACATGATGACAACAAGTCTAAATATACTCGTATTAAAACCAAAAACACATATTTTCTTTCACAAAAATGAAACCTACATCAATTTAATTTACCATCCCCACAAGCCCGAAGTTGTCAACAGAATAACTAACAAACGAACCTAGCAAAAACTCCAAGATAATATTACAAAAAGACACGAGGAACAAAACATTGTAGATACCTTGTTACAACGAAAACTAAATAATTATAATTAGTTCCACGTAGTCCTCGGTACTCTGCTTTTGTTTAGGTGCTCTGTGAATTGACTTAATCTTGAGTCTAGAAATGAGAAAAGAAAATTAGGTGATTCTTTGATGTTGTAGGCAGTTTTTGAATTTAAACAAATAAATAAAAACGATGTGTCCATTTGTTACTTCAAAATAAAGTTTTTACTGATTGTACAATATGACAGTATATTCTCGAATGGCACTTATAACAAAAAAAATAATGTTTGTTTGTTCCGGGTAATCTCCAAAACGACTGGACCGATTTTGACAGGAATCTTACTGCCAGATAGCTGATGTTATTTGGAGTAATTTAAGTTATATTTTTATGTTAGGAGAAGGATAAGGGTTCCGTAAAAAACAATTAAAACCCATGACATTTTTAACAAAATACGATCAATTAGGGGGAAGTCATATTTTATAATTATTTCACGCGGACGAAGGGCGCGGGCAACAGTTAGCCTTTAATAAAAGTAGAACTTACTAATTTAATTAATTAGCTTCGTTAAATGAGATAACATAGACTGTTTAAGGAAAACAATACAATACAATACTAGGAAACAGATCTCCTCTATAAGATACTGTACGAGAGGGAGATAAGATAAATATAAGATATATTTATTTGCTCAAACATGTGCACATTCCATTAAAAATAGTGGGTAAAACATTGGTTCTAATGTGTTTGCCCATATTATGGCGTGCAAATGTTTTGAATTAATTGTTATTTTCAATGAGTGAGCTGTATAATCCACCAAGCGGGCCCAGTTTCGGGTAGGTCGTATGTCACATTTCTTCTATTTTTTGGGGCTCCCACAAAATGGGTTTTGTTTTAAGATCATTAAAGGTACGCATGCTTTTGTTTTTGGTCTGGGTTCATACTTAGTCTACAATGGGTATGATTTTATCAATAACCTAATAAATGCATTTTCATTGACCTAATAAATAATATTTGTTCCCAAAATAGTAGATCTGTCACCTAAATTGAATCATCAAATAATATCAAAACGCTTACGTAAATATTTATTAAGAATTACTTGGAAATAATATCAATCATCAAGTAATTTTATTACGTTTCAAAATAATAAAAGTGTCACGAAAATTGAACCATCAAACAATGTAAAAATGTTTACATAAAAACTCCAAACCACAGTTTCAAACTAAGGCGTTGTCGACGTAGCCCCGCTAGGCGGGGCTCCTATTTCTGTCTGCAGGGTTAACAGTAACCTAACACGAAGGGGATGTCGGGGTCTTAGTTCGCTCGCTCCGCTCGCTCACTAGACCCCGCCATCCTCTTCGAACCTAACCTGTCCGAGTCGGTGTGCCCAATGTCTCGTATAAGGCATTTCTTCATAGAAATAATGAACTGATCTATTTATTTGGTGACAGATCTACCATTCCGAGCACAAAGCTATTATTTAAGTAATAAAACTATTCTTATAAGAACGAAGTTTATATTCATCTAATGCACTACAAATTTATTTGTAATCCATCTCTTATTTTACACATATATCAACATTTATTTGATAATTCATACCTGGGAACACTTTTGTATATCTGAGTACGATAATACTTCGTGGCGATAGATCTATTTATTAGGTGATACAACTTTGATGACAAATATAAATTTTGGTGACAAGAAATATAGTTCCCGTCTACAACTATAATTCATTAAAATTTGTTCTACTGTTTAAGGTGGAACCGCAAAGAGACCCGTGAAAATTTTCTCACGGTTTTGCAATTTGCACGACAGTGTCAGGTTGTATCTTGTTAAAATATGATTCCCAACTGTAACAAATATGGCTTTACAGAATTATAATAACTAAAATTATCAATACAATCCTCTTAAGTTAAAGTGTGAAATAGTAATTTAATACGATTAAATGAACTTAATTATTTGATATATGATTTTAATTATTATAAAATTACAGAATTATAACAATTAAAATCAATACAATCTTCTCACGTTAATTTAATTTCATTAAATGAATTTTTCATGGAATTATTATTTAATGCGATTAAATGAACTTAATTAATTGATATAAATTTTAATTATTATAAATCGCAAATCACATTTTGTTCAACAAACAGTCATTGACTGGCAAATTGCAAAAAACCTAAGAAAGATTGATTTTCGCGGTCTACCCTGTCGTTTCCACACACTTTAAAATAATCAAGCAGAAATGCATGCGTATTTATAATGCAAGTGTTATAAATGGGTGGACACTAACAGGCATGGTGAATGATCTGTGTATTGTTTAGTTTCATGTCAACAGGATACCATTTCCTTATAAAAGAGAAACACCATAAATATTGCAAAATCTAAAATTCAAAACGCATTTGTTATAGAACGACAGCACAATTTGTCATAGCATATCATGATCCCAAAGTTTAGAGTTATGACCCGATTCTGTATTCGACCGCGAACAAGCGAACATTGAAAGTACAGAACATTACTCGTAAACTGTGTTCTGTAAATTCCTGTTTTATGTGATGGTACATAAGGCATAGGTTTTGCATAATTTGCCATTTGTGTTCCACAACTAGTAGTCGGGTAAGTAATTGAGCAACACACTGAGTGGCGATGCCTTTCATTTTGGCAATTCATCAAACAGAAATGCGTTGATAACGTGGTCGAGAAGAATCTTTTATCGAATCAATAATGAAGAAAAAGTTACTCTTTCATGGATAGGAATTCCTTTCGAAATTCTTCGGGTTGTGATAAAAGTTCGAAATGCGTTTATTATGTGATTAGAGTGCAGTTGTTGCAAAATGTGTCATTAGTGTCTCACCATTGGTTTTCCTAGTTAAAATAAGAAAAAGGTACTAGAAATTAAACTTCGTCATTAAATTGAGATTGGACTTGTCAGTATGTCCGAACAGAATAATATTTACGAGCCGTTCACGTTTTACTACATTTGTCGCATTTCGTTCGGTGCGACAGCAGCGAGTCGCATCGTCCATTCAAAGACGAGAAAAGTTCTTTCTGACCGGTTCACTCCGTTTACTCGTCGGTAAGTGTGGTCACTTCATAAACTAGAAACACAGATGATTTAAGAAAAAACTTCTTGGTAAATAAAAAGTTTGTTAATCAATCAATCAATTTGGACCATGCACGTCATAACCACTAAACACCTAACGAGTGAACTACACTACCATTAACCTAAGTAGTGCGACTGTAAAAGTAGCTTTAAAGAAAACGAGAAAGACCATTTTATTTTTCAATGAATAGAACAGAGCATGACCGAGTTTAGTGTCACTAGTGCCCTTGTATGTAAGTGTTAACTTCACATACAACACTCATTCACATAAACCAGGAACGCGAAACGCATACAAACATTTAGAAATAATATCATTTTATCTCTTTCATGTAGACGGCTTTACGATCTAGGCAATATAATTCACATTCGCTTATCTTTACGCGCTACTCTAAACATGTAGCATACAAAAGCAATTTTGAGGGAGCCAGTGAAACATACGACTTGACAAATTGACGGGCGACGCGCTACAATTGCGTTCGTACGACAAACTATTTCATTTGTCCGGTTTATAGCTCGTAAAGTTACGTAATAGGTGAGTTACAAACGAGTCTCGTCCTGCGGTGATGATAATATATTGTTTATTTTTGTCTGCGGTTATTAGGTACCGATATGTTATTTATCACTTTCGGCTGGTTGGCATGCTCGGCGCGCGCGGCAATGCGTGTATTGCCTCCTTATTGCGAATATTCTGCCAATATTTTTAGTGTTTCATACCGAAATTGGAAAAATGGTACGCTATTAGTGTCGTTTTGGCGTGTCCTTGTCTTGTTTGTGTAACCGTCACTTTGTTTGGAGTCTTAGAATATTTTCAAGAGTTTTAATGACTGACAATTGAGATGTTTATACGCACAAAGATCCCTAGAAGAATACTTTCGCCCTTTACTGAACAAGTTACAAAGAAGCTTTTCATAGTAGATAATATGTATAATTATCTACGAAGTCTTTCGTACTACTTAGTAATATTAAGCTTTCCCCGGTATTACTTAGTTTCAATACGTTCTTAGAATTGGTTAAGTAAATGGTTCATGCATTATGAGGAGGTAACTCGATATCAATATAGGGCATGTTGATTCAGTTGGAGTCCTCGCACCTGATTATTTACTCATTGGGATTAAAGTGCAGATTATTATTGTTTACACGAACGTAGTAAGTAATTGATTAACCCAATTGGGGTTCAACGAAAAGTGAATTACCTATGTAATGATAAATATTCCTTTATGAATTTGAGGAATGGGGGAGTCTTTTGCCCGGGAATGGGGCAATGCGGGCTAACTAAAAAAAAAATGAGACAGCAGTCGCTGACTTTGTATTTTTTGTCTTTTAATATTTACTGCAACTACTGCAAGACAGATTTAATTATTGTTTACCAATAAATAAGTTGTTGAAGCGAGTTATCAATGGATCACTGACGACGGGTTATCCTTGCTTAGGATAGAACATTACTTTACACGTTTGGAAACCAAGATAAAGAATAGAAAGGAAGCTCATAGCTTTTACCGGGTTCTGTTACCGTGAGTCTTGAACGAGCCGCCATTGAAAGTTTTATTCTAGTTTTATCTGCTCATTGGTGATTGCAGTTTCTAATTGGTCTGTTTTGAGTACCGCCGTGAACGATGAGCCCAGATGTACCCCCTCTTTCCCTTCCACACCACTAAACCGCACTACGTAACACCATGAATATTCTACTTTATTACAATATATCTTTCAGTCTAAATAATCTAGTTAATAACACCAAAAAACTGCTTCCTTTGTGACAATATAACAAGAAGAATATTTACGCATTAAAACATTTTATGAGCACGACACGGGTGGCAGTGGCGCTTGTTACAAATGGCGCTTTGATGGAACAGGTGTTACGTAGCCCTGCTATTGTGAGTCAGTATATCACGTTGATGTTTATGTTGATTTACCACGTGCTCTGGTTTTATTTTGATTAATGGTAGGAAACGTCGGGTGTTTTAGAAGGTTAGCCGGTCATTTTAGACACTAGTTAAGAGGGTTGTCAAAATATTTTCGGTAAATTGGTCAAAATATTTTTGGTATTCACGTGTAATTTCTTCAAATAAATAAAAATCTTAAGATCAATAATTCAGTGGCAGACAACATACCGCTGGGTCTAAATACATTAGTATTTTGCTCAAGAGTTTATTTAATATAGTGAAGGCCAGAACGTGTGAAAATTAGTCTTTTAAAGGAGTTAAGAAGGGGGATAAAAGCTTGCATAGAAGTTCTCACAATCTTTACATTATTTTAATAGCAATAGCGCTAATATTAAAACCCTTGGCATAAAACAAACACAATCGCACTTTTAGATATACGTTTAGGAAGACATCCTAAGTGTGTTTCTAAATCTATAAGGTTCTACGTCGCGACGGTCGGTGCGTTGACCCCAAATCCAATGAGTGTCAATTTAATGACCCACTTCTCCAACACTTCTTATCTGACATTCGAGTACACAAGAGATACAATTTCAAGCTCAATGTTGACCTCATGAACTTGTTCCGCAGTACAATCAACAATGCTCTTACTACCCCTGCCTAGACCACAAATTATATCCACTGCTCCGTTACTAACAACTTTAACGGAGCTTTTGCATACAAGGCGGGTAATGGACGTAATTTTCTAGACGGCCTACGTATTTGCAGAGGCAAGAGTTATTGTGTCATATAGTTTAGTTGTATGGTGGCATGGTGGTGGTGAGTATGAATGAGGAAGGCTTCCTCATTCATACTCAAAACTTTCCTCACGACAGTTTCCTCATTCCTCCGAATCACATGCCCATACCATAAAAACCGGTTACCACAGAACTTTTCAGTCACCAATAATTCTTTCAATATATTTATTTTAAAAAGCGTTCAACGTCCGGCATCCGGGCGATCGGACGGCATCCGGGCCGTTCATCCGGCGACCGGCGCAGGGCGTGGCGAGCGAGCTGTGGTTAACCTTCCACTGCTATTGGCGTCTTGTGATTGTGCGCTCATGTGCTGTGAACTATGTAATTACTTGTGTTCATACTCGTAACAGGATTGTTGTAGTAATTATATTGTATAGTTATAATTACGTGTATACAATTGAATAGTAGGAAGACAATTCAATTTGATTTGGTTTAATTCGTTACTACTACTCATGCCATATGAATATGATTGGAGGTCAAAATGCGAGGTGAGAGATCTCACAACCTGAAATCCGCTGGGTCAGTGTACTGGGTTACTTCACACTCCCTTTCATAGAGGCTTGTATGCCAACAGTAAGAATACTGAAGGCTGATTATGCTTATGTTAGTCATTTCATACGATTGATTAGCGTCATTGACGTTCTAACACCACGTAAGTCAATTTTTGTCAGTTTTGACATTCAGATTTTTGATGTGTTTGCTAGAGAATCGGAAGACGCATTGTTTCAACCAATCAGAAACAAACAGCGTCTCTGTCTAATTTAAAGTAAACACAAATTATAAAATGGCTTTGTACCATTACCTAGGTTTAATTATACAGTTTTATCACTCTCCTGTAATGTTAATATTTTCGACTTACGTGGTGTTAGTTTGTTAGTGTGAATGGCCTATGACTGCGATGATTTAATTATTAACAATTTACGTACGATACATTTTCCTAAAAAACAATTTAAAGGCCGGTTATAAGGAAAACCGCTTTCTCTTGCAAGCTTTCAAGGAAGAAATTAATAACTTCCACAACAACGGTCTCGTCTAACACACGTCCCATGGACTGTGGCGAGCTTGACTGCGGTTAACCTTCCGACTGCTATCGATGCTTTGTGCTGTCATCTGCAGAGCTCTCGAGACTTCCCGAACTTTGTCATACGAATTAATGTAGTTATCGAGAATCGGGACCGTTATGAGATGTGCTGGAATCACAGGAGGGTTATTGACCGTGGCAGGGGGTGATGAAATAATGGATGTGCATTCTGGTAAAGTTGGTAATCTCGCATCTATCTGTCAAACATTTTCCTGTTTCGATCAATTAATCAATATTACTGAATGAAATGTTGCTCTGTGTCGCATAAAACAATAGAACGATACTTCATAATTCCTTACAGTAATTCAAACATGAAATATTCGATTTGCAATGTCACCATGGTGGGCTGTCATCTGGAGCTCTTATTTATTGATATCATAAAATAACATAACATCACGCCTGTAATTCTCGAAGTAGGCAGAGGCGTTCTTAATAGTCCACCCACATTTTGCCAGCTATGTTTCCGTCCTATGTAAAAGGGGGCGGGCATATAGCCAGCAACCGGGCACTAATCCAGACTCCGTGGCTTCTACTGAGATGTTCCTGATTAAAAAACCTAATAACACCTTTAGTGGAACTGGGAATCGGACGCTGGAGCTCGTGCCCAGAAGTCGCACTTGCAGCACAGACCAACGTGTCAGTCATACATACAGATGTATCTATATCGTCATTCTTCATTTCAGCCGAAAGTCGTCCACTGCTAGACATAGGCCTCCCCCAAGAAGGGGGGGTTTTGCCATAATCGCCACGCTTGGCAGGCGGGTTGGCGATCGCAGTACGGTTGTTACAAAAGCACAGAGAACGCTGCTGCCCATTCTCTGAAGTCCCTTAGTCGCCTCTTACGACACCCACGGGAAGACATGGGATGGTGCTATTCTTTACGTCCGACACCATACAAAACAGATTTCGTCCAATACGGGAGTTTATGGATATATAATACATACAAGAATGTACCTGCAAGCTTAAAACTACCTCTTAAAATATTAAATATTGAAAGATTACAAGTCTATATTTGTTTCTTTTTTTGTGTAAACCCTTATCTTCTCTTCCTGCTTTGTCCCTTTTTACCAGGATCGTCATTCTTAAACAAGACTAAAGACATTGACTTCTGGACATAGGACTTATTAACAAAAACTGAACTTGTACTGGACAAAATGTGCAAAATGTGCAAAATGTGATGTGTGTGTGTGTGTGAGTGTATATGTTTCTTTTTCCATCTACCCCAGCGGAGGATATACTCGTACAGGCGTCATGGCATCTATGTATTATTCAAATGTCGAACAGAAACACTATATCTGTTTAACACGTTCGAATCTGTTGTTACGTCACTTGGCGCGTCTATGATTAATGCATTGCATAGCTGTCTCGATGTTCAATTGTTCATCTGTGTGTTGCACAACGTTTCAATCAAAATCTGAATGTTAAATTGGCCAACTAAGAAATTTTCCAAAGATTTTTGTGCAGTATTTGTTATTTGGCAGGAAGAACTAGATTAGTTCTTTCAAAATTGAAGGGAAAAAATTGAATTACTGGGGAAAGCCTTTGTCTTAGACCGGTACAGTACAGAATAGCAAAATAAAAATAAAAAAATCGAATGATTTTTGATGCGTTTACGACTTACGAAATTTCATACAAACTTTCAAGTCGTTATTTTCCGAAATGACAGAACCAATTCTAATGACACTTCATACACATAAGCAGGATACATTAGGTCTAAAAAGTTACAAAAAAATTTATTTGAGATATAGTGTTACAGCTAAATGAGGCCGATTATAAATTATCAATAAAAACAGAAATTTCTAATTATCTTTTTTATAAAAGACATTTTGAAAATGTTTTTAGTAACTTTTTAGACCTATGTATCCTGCTTATGTTAATTAAGTTTCATTGAAATCGGTTCTGTCTTTTCGGAAAATAAGGACTTGAAAGTTTGAATGAAATGCCGTAAGGTGTAAACGCTCTTAACCAGTTATATTTAATGACAATTTCAATCATATTTATGCAGTTGAATTGACAGACATCAACCCAGACAATTTCACGCACACAGGTATCTACCAGTCTTTCCCATTTACAAAATTACCCTTTTAAAAATAACTGACATTCATTATCCACGTTTGCGTTTATATGATTCACTTGGGTTATTATCTACATCCAAACTGAAAGGCAAAACTGAACCATGTACGAGTAATTCTAGCCTAACCGAAAACATTTCATGTAAGCAATCGATTGAGTACTTTCCCTGCTGTGACGTCAATTGACACGGCTTGATTGATTCACTTGCTCACAGCTGACTCAATGCTTGCCAATCTTACGACACCTACTCTTAATGCGAAGGGTGATTTGTTGTGGTGAATATAGGTATACATACTAGGTAATGCCCGGCTTCGTCCGCGTTTTGTTTGGTTATTGTCCCACGGGATCGTACGATCCCGGTAGTACGATCCCGTACTAACGGGGTAAAAAGTATCCTATGTGCTAATTTCAGACTATTATCTATCCCTGTGTCAAATTTCAACCAGATTCATTCAGTAGTTTTTTTGCGCGAAAGAGTAACAAACCTCTATCCAAACTTTCGCATTTTAAGTTCGAAATAACTAGTATTCGTGGTACCTCTCCCTTACTCTTAACTCGTGATTAAATTCTTATTAATAGGTCCTCTGTTATATTGACTATTGAACCACGTTAACGTAAACGTTCTCTTGGAACATCAATGGATTTATTCTGCATAGCTGCTTATGTATGTCTTATTCTTCCATCATTATTATCATCGTCATATGAGCCCGGAATCACCCACTGCTGGGTATAGGCCTCCCCATTTTTCTGCCACTCCTCCCGGTTCTGTGCGTCCCTTATCCAGGTGTTCCCCGCGATTTTGGTTTTTACGATATCGTCGACCCAACGAGCTTTTGGACGGCCCTGGATGTCTTCTTCCATACCTCTTTATTACTTGTCATCTTAGGTGGCACCTTCTTTCTTGCCATATCATCTTCCACACAATCTATCCATCTTTTATTTGGTCTTCCTCTACTCTTATATCCATCTACATTCATATTCAACATTTTCCTCACTACTTAGTTTAAGTTAATATGACAGGTTTAAAAACTCCCGACCTTTTGCTTCTAGGTTAAAGAGCCTCACCTAACCTCTTTCTCTCCATGGTTACAGTCTTTTTCTATAATTCGAATATTGACACTTGTAATTACCACCAACAATAAATTGTTAATAAACGTAATCTAGAACTTAACAACTAGACAATTTAATAGAGCTACAACTCCGCATTTGAAAGCTAATTACTTCCCAGCACATTGTATTGTTGTCGTTTCACTAAGATGACATAGTTCCATTCGTCTTAGCATATACGTGTTATGACGTCATTAGTCTTATTATGTTGTTTGATATAAATGAATGAATAGTACATCATGTCAGTGCCTGTAGACTAACTGACTGGTAGGTAAGACTTTGTAACATAAAGTTCGCCAATGTTCACATGACGACCAATCGATTTCCCGACGATTTCACGCACACTGAGAGATCCGCTTATACTGATAACAAGCCCGTCACACTATTCCCAAACCACTGCAACTCCTGTAAGCCAAAATCAACGGTGGCGACCACCAGAAAATTGACAAGACAATGAAGCTCGACGACGCCCCAGAGAAACAATTTAACTGTCTTGGATCCCGCTACGAAATTAAATAGGGAGAAGTAGGAAAAACATAATTTCACTTCCCTCCATATCAGCAGGAGACAGAACGAAACAAGGTACGTTTATACTGATAAGCTGATCTCTTAGTGTACGAGAAATCTATTCAAACCGAGGCCTTGTTATACTGGAAACGTATAGCTGATGAGTCACCGTGTGTACCACTATTGCAGAAATAAATTAATGACACAAATTCTGAATATTACATCACGTTTACAAAGTAAAGGTACTTGGTACTTCAAAAGACAACCGCAAACACAAATCCCAACACTACAATATACTCGTTTTATGTAACAATTCTGCGGATGACGACAACATTGCTTCGAACGACAGGCAACGACAGTGCCGCCCGTCGCTGCGGTTGAAAGCAACCGCAGACCGCAAACTAGTTGTGCCGTCATTGGCTGTCACATAGTCTGCTGCACAGGTATTATTTTTGTTTAAGAGTTTACTTTCGAAAAACTTGCCACTGAAGTAGTGACGTCGCGTTTGGAATAAAAACTACAGCGATAATATTGCTTGCTGTTATTGTAGTTTAACTGCAACGCCGATGTTTGTGGCCTGCCATTATCGGCAACAGGAACCGGAACAAACACGAAGTTAACATAATGTTTTGTAAAAAATAAATTCAAGGAATCTTTATAAAACGTTCAAACGCCGAAAATACCAAGAAATAAGGTTCACAACCCCGATATCCTTTTTTCTTTGCTACTTTGTATAATTAATTTGAAATGCTTACAAAGAATAAATAATCGAATCAACCGGTAATTTATTTATTCACGAAGTGGAATCAGTATTATTGATTTTTTTGCTTTTATATAACAGTCAAAGGAAACCCAGAGGTTTATTTTATAGTTTATGTTATTTACTTTAACCGCAAAATAGGTAACACAAATAAAGTGGTCCTGTAAACATAACAGGAAAAAATTAATCAAAAGTCAAATATTTGCTGCTTTATTGATTCTGTACCGTAAATAAATTTGTTACTAGAATATAAAAAAGATTATTTGTCTACTTTGTATAAAATCACGCTTGTACTTCCCGAGCCCAGGGATCAGCAGACATTGCCAAGATTTTCAACTTTTCTTTTGATACACTATCATAAATAAAGTTTAATATGCGCTTTTAAAGAAAGCATAATCTTCTTTGCCGGACGATGGAGTATTTCAAAAATAATTTTCACAAGCATAGCACCCAATGAACGGTGCATTCATTTGATTCGGAACGAATCGTAGCGGTTTGCTACGTTAGCTACGCTCTCGTAGCAGACCGCTACGGCGTAGCAGTGACGTCATTACACCCAGACCACGTAGTTACGTCGCACTCATTTATCTTCAGAGCTTGGATTCTTTGAAAATTAGTGATAAAGTATGCTTTTCCTTAGTACATGAGAAATAAGATTCCAACTAATAATATTTTATCTTGATTTTATTTTCTATACTAGTTTTGTGTGGGAGGTATGCTCATTGAGTCGTGTGCCAAAATAATTGCAGTATTCGTAGAAGATGGTGCGAACATGCACATTATACCTGGATCGAGGGAACTGGAAGTCATGCTGGTAAACCTTTGCCTAACGGTGGTTTAGCGATAATATTGTTACGTCGTCTGCTTTACTAGAACATTCTAGGATTACGTTCGAGTCTAGAATGATCCAGTATGTCTAGAAGATTCGAGAACAATCCTAGAATGTTCCACAATGGAACTATCTAGAAAGTTCGAAAAAGTTCTGGACCTTTCTGGAACTTTCTAGAAAGATTGGTTCCACTATAGAGATATCTAGAAGGTTCAGGAAGGTTGTAGAAGTTTCTCGAAGGATGGGTATCCCATAAGGAACTACCTAGACATTCACGGAAGTTTTGGAAGTTTCTCGAAGATGGGTCGGCCATATAAATAGACGACGGGTAAGCGGAAGGAGGCAGTCTGATTTTTGCTACACAAAAAGCGTTTGAAGTGAACTACTGGTGCGATATCTAAGTGAATAGTGGTCAGTTGTGTATTTGAGTTAAAGTTTTTAAGTGTTTGTGTGTTGTTTAGTGTGAAATAAAGATTTTTGGGATTTAATTGGTAGTTTGTTAATTTATCCTGTACCCAGCTCGTAACAATAGGATAACGCCGGCTTACAGAAACAGTAAAGCTGGTGGTCAAGGCAATCACAACCGCTGAGCAAGCTGGTACTGTGTTTGATTCACAGGTTGGGCAAAATATTATTGGGTCTTTCCATTAGGAATTTCCCAGTGTCATTTTGAATTAGGGCGCGATTGACGGCAATAGGCTCGCCCCTATCACATGGGACTTAAACGTAACTGGTGAAATGTGGGTTTCATACTAACCATAACAGGCGTGATGTATGTATATATCCAAAGCTATAAGTTTTGGATCAATTTAATACGAGATCAAGCGTAACTTCTGTATGTGGGTTAAACAAATAGCTGAAGACAAACTTATCCGGGTAACGAGTATTGTAACCGTTGAGAAGTTCGATTAGTAAACTTGCGTGTTCAATTAAATTGATATTAGGAACGTTTTATGTACGTTTGATTATGTTTGGGCCCTATCAGAATACCAGCGATGTGACTTTTTTTATAAATGTCACGGTACCTTGCTAAGATAATGCAGTTAAGTATCAGTGTATAGCATCAGTTTCAGTATAAATTATGTGTAAATTGAAATAATGCAACTTACTACAAAAAGTACTACAGCGCCATCTATGACACGACGGAAGTACTAACATCTATTTCCTACATCTCGCAAGAAAAGTTTACATTGACTTAAGATATAGAGAAACCCGACAACAACAGTCGGGCAGTTGCCCACCAGACACAACAACCATCTGGCCGAAGGATCCTTCCTTTTCTAAGGAGTATCGAGGAACTTTACACTCTGTTCCTCATACACCTAAAAGTGTCTTTAAGTGACAGTTAAGTCATCTGGAATGGCTGCATCACAACGAAATGACGTAGCGTGTCAAAATGCCAAATACTTAATTTTCTATTAATTTCTTTGTAGCAGCCACGGAGTCTGGATTTGTGCCCGGTTGATGGCAATAGGCTCGCCCCCTATTACCTGCCAGGCTTACTTAAACATACCTGGCGAAATGTGGGTAAACTATTAAGTACACTTCTGCCTGATGGCGTGATGTTATACGGTACACAGGTACGGTACACATCTTTCAGAATTCATTCATTTAGCACGATGCACTTTCTCTGTACGTAATTACTACCACACGTGCTCGCAGTAAACGGCAGAGTAAAAGGTAAGCAAAAATATTACATTTTACAGCGTTAGGTACGCAAATTACATAAAATAATAACAGTCGCACGGGTCGATTAGCCGTGATGCCGAGGTTGGTCCGTGGATGGGTGACCTTAATTACCTACATACCGAGTTTTTTCCGTGCCTAGGAAAGCACGTTAAGTCGTTGGTCCCGGCTGTCATTTGTAGCTCTTTGACAGTCGTTAAGAGTAGACTGAAGCCAAAAGTCTGACATCCAATCTTATCAAGTGGTATCGTATTACTCAGTTACTGGGTTGTGGAGGTCAGATAGGCAGTTGCTTCATGTATAATACTGGTACTCAGCTGCATCCGGTTAGACTGGAAGCCGACTCCAAGATAATTTGGGAAAAGGCTAGGCAGATGATGATGAGGTACGCAAATTACGTGAAAAACCGGAACCCCAAAAAATCTACATCTCCTTGTTCTTATGTTTCCTCAAACTCAAAACAATATTATATATTTCGGCATACAACTTTACTCAGAAACAGTTCATTCGCCCTATGTATACGGAAAACGAGTAAAGAAAAATATAAAAATTTTCAGGCCTTATTGATCATGTTATATGAAACGGTTATTGAAAATGCCGCGCTAATATGTACGTATACATATTTATGATTACACCTCGGGAGAGATATGGGATATTATTTATTTTTGAACTTGTAAATAAAAGAATCTTTGGAGCCTTTGCCCTGGAGTGAGACAGAGCAGGCTAGCAAAAAAAAAATGTCCAAAGTAAAGTTTGTTTTAAAACGCCACTAGAAAATTCCAGGAACCGCCTTTTTTTTATTTGTGGGCGTTTGGTTTAATTTTATCAGTAAATTATTTTTTTCACCATTTTCTTTATTTAATTTGTAATAGTGCCTCAAGATCGATTTTTCTTATTAACGCCCGAATTTATGGATTTCCGTTTATACAGTCTTAATTCAATGCAGTAAAAAACTTGTTTTAAATCCATTTCTCTTCACCAGGCGGCAGCATGTCAACAAGCTAATAAATCTACTGTTCTTCTTATGTTGCTTGTATTTTTTTTATTTATATTTTAATTTGATTCAGACCAAACGAAAATACAATCAGAATTAGAACAAAAGTAGCATACTCGTAGGTAGTCCAACAGAACAGTGTGCTCTGTGCCAGTTTCCACTAAAAAAGAATTCGATAGACTGGGTTAGATGTGCATCTAACCCAGTAACGCTCGTTTGACCTTTCCGCGATGCACTTACAAACTACTTCTTCAACGTATAACCTTTCCTTATCTTACCATTACGATAAATGCAAAAGTTTGCAAGGATATATGTATGTTTGTTACTCTGTCACAAAAAACTACTGAATGGATCTGGATGAAATTTTGCACAGGGATAGATAATAGTATGGAATAGCACATAGAATACTTTTTATCTCGGTTGTACGATCCCGTGGAACAATTTTCCGAACAAAACGCGGGATAAGCCGCGGGTAAAGCTTAGTATTCAGTATATAACTGAATACAGATCCACAACTATGACCGTAGTTCTGATAAAACGGGTTAAAGTATGCCGGGTTCATTTCAAAATTCCTCCGCTATATCATCAGGTTGAACGTCAGAAGTTAAGTAGTTTTACGTGATTCGACTAGCGATGGTTGTGAGCTATCGAAATGCAGCTCTTTTAGATGTCTTTAGCGTATAATTTGGTCGAGCTCGTTTATTTGAAAGATTAGGTGATTCGGGGAAAAAAAACTTGGTGGTTTTGAGGAAAATACAACGCTGGTCAGATTAAAAAAATAAATGAATTTATTTAAAAGTATTACAAAAAGTGTGTAATTTAGGCACAGTAGTATTATTTCTCATACAATAGTATAGTTAGTACTTATAAGTAAACTGTAACTGTGCTCTGTATGGTGCCGGACGTAAAGAATAGCACCATCCCATATCTTCCCGTGGGTGTCGTAAGAGGCGACTAAGGGACTTGCCAGAGAATGGGCAGCAGCGTTCTCTGTGCTTTTGTAACAACCGTACTGCGATCGCCAAGCGTGCCAAGCGTTGCGATTATGGCAAAATCCCCCAAAATGTCAATGTGGCGACACTTGGGGGAGGCCTATGTCCAGCTGTGAACGTCTTTTGGGCTGAAATGATCAATGATGATGATGAAATGTTATTTATTTCGTGTAGGGCGTAAGTTTTTTTTTTCAATTAATTTTATTTTGAATCCGATTTTTCAATACTGTTTCGTTGCTCTAGTGGTCGCAAAACGCTACTGTTAGGTATAAGGTTCCATTCCCAGGTCAGTTTTCCCATCAGTTTTAGCCCTGAGTCTGGAATTGTAGTGAATTGATGGCTATAGGCAACTGGCGACATGTAGGTGAACAATAGAGGCCTCTGCCTTATCCTTCGGGATTGAGGGCGTGATGTCGTGACATGTTTTCATTAAAAGCAAATTCTACCTTACATTTATTCGAGGAAAAATAAATGTTTATACTTTAATGCTCTATTCAACTATACCTTTTGTATAGGCAATATGAATTTCTCGTTTGAACAAGAACTTTCTCACTAAAATTTCAAGGCAGTTGCTTCATGTATAATACTGGTACTCAGCTGCATCTGGTTAGACTGGAAGCCGACCCCAAGATAATTTGGGAAAAGGCTAGGAAAGGCTGCAGATGATGATGAGGTACGCAAATTACATGAAAAACCAGAACCCCAAAAAATCTACATCTCCGTTCTTATGTTTCCTCAAACTCAAAACAATATTGTATATTTCGGCACACAACTTTACTCACAAACATTTCATTTGCCCTATGTACACGGAAAACAAGTAAAGAAAAATATAAAATTTTCAGGCCTTATTGATCATGTTATTGCCGCGCAAATATGTATGTGCGTATACATATATATGATTACACCTCGGGAGAGATATGGGCTATTATTTATTTTTGAACTTCTACATAAAAGAATCTTTGGAGATAGGCGTTTGGCCTCGAGCAGACTAGCAAAAAAAAATGTCCGAAGTAAAGTTTGTTTTACAATGCCACTAGAAAATTTCAGGAACCGCCTTTTTTATTTGTGGTCGTTTGGTTTAATTTTATCAGTAAATTATTTTTCCACCATTTTCTTTAATTAAGCTAATATATCTACTGTTCTTTTATGTTGCTTGTATTTTTTTATTTTTTTTTTAATTTGATTCAGACCAAACGAACATACAATCAGAATTAGAACAAAAGTAGCATACTCGTAGGTATTCCAACAGAACAGTGTGCTCTGTGCCAGTTTCCACTAAAAAAGAATTCGATAGACTGGGTTAGATGTGCATTCGCTCGTTTGACCTTTCAGCGATGCACTTACAAACTACTTCTTCAACGTATAACCTTTCCTTATCTTACCATTACGATAAATGCAAAAGTTTGTAATGATGTATGTGTGTTTGTTACTCTTTCACACAAAAACTACTGAACGGATCTGGATGAAATTTAGCATAGGGATAGATAATAGTCTGGAATAGCACATACTTTTTATCTCGGTAGTACGATCCCGTGGAACAATTTTCCGAACAAAACGCGGGATAAGCCGCGGGTAAAGCTTAGTATTCAGTATATAACAAATTCAAATTCTTTATTGAGAACTAAGTGTAGTCTTGAAGATGTTGACAATAGGTAGGTTCTTATAACTTAGTTGCCTGTTAGGGCATTGCAATTTAAATGGTATTTAAATATAAAAAATAAAATTAAGATATACACACACTCAATATTACAGTTGTTCCAGTTTACATTATCTTATATAAAATTATTAGTATTCATACATTTTACATTATTTCATACATTTCATATTCTTATAATTTATATGTCATTTTATTAAGTATCACAATGAATCCAATATCACATAATTATTTTTCTTCAAGAAATTCCTTAACTGAGTAATATGCCTTTCTTATCAGGAAGTCTTTTAGCTTCCTTTTAAAAAACCCAATTAAATTAATGCTTTTAATTTCTTTGGGTAAATTATTATAAATTTTTATGCCCATACAAAAAATACTATTACTATGTACTGCAGTGTGGGATGTTTTACTTCTTAATGTATCTTTAAGTCTACTGGTTTTTAATGTGTCATAGCTACTGATGTCTAATTTAACTAATATTGAGGCCTCGTAGATATATAGAGAAGGGAGGGTTAGTATCCTGAGGTTTATGAAATGAGGTTTACATGAATCCGTTTGGTGTAAATGAATACAGATCCACAACTATGACCGTAGTTCTGATATAACAGGTTAAAGTATGCCAGGTTCATTTCAAAATTCCTCCGCTATATCATCAGGTTGATCGTCAGAAATTAAGTAGTTTTTACGTGATTCGACTAGCGATGGTGGTGAGCTATCGAAATGCAGCTCTTTTAGATGTCGTTAGCTTATAATTTTGTCGAGCTCGGTTTTATGAAAGATGAGGTGTATCGCGGAAAAAAATCTTGGTGGTTGTGAGGGAAATATAACGCTCGTCAGATTAAAAAAATAATTATATTTATTTAAAAGTATTACAAAAGTGTACATTTAGGCACAGTAGTATTATTTCTCATACAATGGTATAGTTAGTAATTATAAGTAAACTATGACTAAAACATATTCAAAAGTTGCAAGTAATGATAGATTGAAGAGATTAAATGTTATTTATTTCGTAGGGCGTAAATTGTTTCTTTTTCAATTAATTTCATTTTGAATCCAATTTTTCAATACTGTTTCGTTGCTCTAGTGGTCACAAAACGCTACTGTTAGGTATAAGGTTCCATGCCTCAAGGAGATGACAGCAAATCGGAGGGGGTCCGAGAAGGCCGATGCCTGACAGGGCTGCGGGACTGTTCGAAAGAGATACCGTGGCCCTGGAACACAAAGAGCTAAGAAGGAACATGGATGGGTTTTAGTCAGTACAAGTCTTCGGCTATACTCTCTTCCGCTCCGCCCAGAGTGGGAAGCGTTATTTGATGACTAGCTGTCCGGCGCAACTTCGTTTGCGTCACATTTTCCCCGTTTTTGCAACATTTTTCATTGCTGCTCCACTCCTATTGGTCGTAGCGTGATGCTATAGAGCTATAGGCCTTCCTCGATAAATGGGGTATCTAACACTGTTTTTTTTTTAAATCGGACCAGTAGTTTCGGAGCCTATTCAATGCAAACAAACAATCAAAATTTTCCTCTTTATAATATTAGTTTAGATTTCCCATCCGAAAAAAAAAAGGTTAATGGTTAGTTTTTCCATCAGTTTAAGCCCTGAGTCTGAAAGTTCGCGTAGTCCGATTGATCGGACTGAGCAGTCGGACCAAGTGTTCACAGGGGAAATTTTAGTGAATTGATGATCATAGGCAACTGGCGTGATGTAGGTGAACAATAGAGAACACCTCTACCTTACCCTTCGGGATTGAGGGCGTGATGTCGTGACATGTTTTCATTAAAAGCAAATTTTACCTTACATTTATTCGAGGAAAAAAAAAGTTTATACTTTAATGCTCTATTCAACTATACCTTTTGTATAGGCAAGATGAATTTCTCGTTTGAACAAGAACTTTCTCACTAAAATTCTAAATAGTTAAGTAAACAGAAGCGATATTACTACTCATAGCTCGGAGCTATATGAACTAATATTCAAATTGCTTCTGAATAAACTTTCCGTAATACAATCTCTTATACAAACTTTAATAACATTAGTTTAAATAATGATTGCCGTTTACCTACCTTATTACAACGTTTATATTTAGTTTTACTGTATAATTTCCAAGTTATGTTAGGAATCTTTTAATGCCACTAGCTATTGCTCAGGTCCTTCGTCATCGTGAAATTATAATATATAAATATTACTTCCCCCTTTTTATCGGATCTTGTTAACAATTTCATAGGTTTTTCATTTTTTTTTGCACAGTACCTTATATTTTTTTCTAAAATTATTGACGTTACTCCTTAAAACATCTGCTATCTGCCAGTAGAGTCCCGTCAAAGTTGGTCCAAACGTTTCGGAGACTAGCCGAAACAAACAGACAACCGCTCAAAAATTATAAAAAAAAAGATTTTTTGTTCTATGACCGTATATATTTTCATACGCATAAAAAAAACAGCAGTTGTAGTTTGTATGTTCGCCATTCAAAATTAAACAGTGCAATAAAACACAATACCGGGATTCCTCAGAAAAGAGTTAGAAGAAGATATTTTTGTATACTCCCTAGAGTTTCTAACGGAGTCATTATATTTGATTTAACTTGTGCAATCAGCTGAGTAGCGTCTAGGTGGCCTAAAATGACGTCGTAAAACATTATTGTTTTACTTCTTATCCAGTGTGGGAAAGAGATGGCGCTAGACATCCTGTATAGATCCGTCTTTTTCCCACACTGGAATAAGAGTAAAACAATACCGCTTAAAGAAATCATCAGGCCAGCAAGACATATGTAAAACTTGACCTGGCGGGAAACGCGCTTTTGTCTTATAAAATTGATATTGTTGAAAGATTAATTTATTAATGAAGTTGACTGTACTGTTGTGCATTGCCAGTTGCATACATTGCAATACATTCTGCAATGTAGGTTGAAACCTGGGGCAAGTGTGACTCAATCTTACGCCCATGGTTCTAGCTGGCAGAAATTTGCAAAATATGATTCATGGGACGGGTGTTAAATCTTCAAGAAAGAAAAACCTCTCATCATCTGCCTTGCCTTTTCCCAACTTTATTAAGGTCGGCTTCTAGTCTTATACCTGGCGGAATTCGCGGACTGTCATGGCTCGGTGAGTGCGATTATTGACAGCTGTAACTTGGAATGTTGTTATGTCTTAGGTGATTTCAATTCACATCCAACGGAATTATTTTATACGGAACTCTCAAGTTTTTGTGTTGAACAACAATGGACATGAATTGACACTGAATTGTAAGATGTTGGTTCGAATACCCACACTTTAATTAGTGATGCTCATGAATCGCAAAGGTGGCTTGATCATTGTTTAGTCACAAAGGCGGCTGTGCCTACTGTTCTGCGTTCCTATGTAAAATATGACGTGCAGTGGTCTGACCACTTTCCGTTGATTATTATGTGTGACCTTAGCTTTGTTCAGATTCATCAACTGAATGTAAGCATTCAAGTGAATATGGTTATCTGGGGAGAAAGAAGTCAAGAACAGATTCGTGCTTAGACGATACCCTTTGGTAAGACTATTTGTCAGACGTTCAGGCCACTGACTACCTGTAACTAGTGTCAAAGAAAAAATCATTTGCGGTCTTTTTTATATTTTTTAAGTACTTCATCAATGCGGCCAACTGCCTGTCATTATTATATGTTCTTTGGATTCAGTTGTAGGCTCAACCTCTTTGGAACTGTTTACTTATCTAAATATTTTTAGCTAATTTCCATATTATCATCGGCCTACAATCGGGTCGGTTCTACGGTACATATGGCCGGCTCATTGCCACTTCAGATTACTTATTTTGTGATCTACATATGTCGACAACTCTGGTTCCTTATCGAATCACAGCAAATTTCCATAGCAACGGCTATTTAGTAAAATAACCATTAACTATGATTATTAAAATTCTATTCAACTAAAAATAATTCCATAGGCATTCTATAAATCTGACTATTACTGGTATATTTAAGTTGAAAGCCTCTAAACCGTGACAGTCTTTATCCGGACTAATAAGCCCGGCCATCAATGGGCAAGTGATTTATGTTTCTCTAAAGATTTTCATTAAATCCAATATTAATCTACCCCTCTATAAAGAGGGGGGCGTGCCGGCTTTTTGTATGAAGACTTATTGTTATTAAGAGGTAGGTTTCTAGGTAGGCGACTTTCCGGCCAGCCAGGAGATTCAATTTTCATAGTTGGAATTTTTCGTGTTCGAGATTTGCCCTAAGACGCATTTTTGCACACCTGCTGGCCAACCATGACGTCTTAAAACAATATTGTTTTAATCTTATTACAGAGATGGAAAGAATTGGGGCTAGACGTCCTCTATAGCTCCGTCCCTTAGGCCACTGCCGTTGTATAAAGCCTGACACATAGTGGATACATCTAAATAATATATAAAGATGTAATAAAAAAAAACAATAAATATTTATATAATTGATTAATGTTTAATATAATGTAATAAATTTTAATAATTAGAATCTATAATATTATTATGTAATCTAATATAAATTTTAAATTTGCAGTGTCCTTAGGGTGCAATTGTCTTAATACTTTGTCATAAAATTTTAATGCATGCCTACTAACCAGTGTTTTACATGTTAGAAAATAAATAAATAAATATTTTAAACTTGGAGATCAATCCCTGTGGCATCAACAAAGTGAGACAAAAATAACTGAATTGACCGAAAAACTTTTGTCAATCTGTTGAAAGATTTCCTACCATACTTAAGTAGGTACTAACGCTGTAACAGAAATATTGTAAAAAGAAATGATTTTAAAAGAGTAACCATGGTGTTTCTTGCCGGTTCTTCTTCATAGGAAACGACAAACCCGAACCGAGCACCTTTTTGTCGACGTTTTATAAGTGCCCGTGTAGGCCTATGTAAAATAAAATATTTTGATTTTGATTTATGAAAGTTATTTTTTTTTAAACTAAACCGAATCTAGGCTCTTGTTATTTCTACTGATTCGGCCGTTTTCCTTTGACAGATAAGTTTGACAGTAATTTAGCTTCCAAACCAATTTTGTAATGTGGGTCTTTTCTATAGACCTATTAGCAATAGTGAGTAACTATTCAAGCCAAAACTAGTTAGTTCTCATATAATGGAATAGGCTTTCGAACTCTGATTACATTTTCTTATACCCACACTAATGTAGATTCTATAACATGCGGCTAGGGTCCAAAATTGTTTGTGATTTACGCAAATTGGAATATCAGTATAGATTATTATATTGCCGACATATAAGTGATTGCTAAGTGAAAACAGTAAATTGGGGTCAATGATCTTCACATATGGATTAAGTTTGTTGATAGAGTAATATTCTGGAAACTACGAGAGGGTTATAATCAGAGCTCGGAATTAGGTAGAGTTATTTTTGACTTGCATTGAAATGTTGATATTAATATGGATCTTCCCTTACGTGTGCGCATTGGAATTTTGCAACTTCGGGCATCCGATGTCGGATGGTTTAAATTGTGTAAAACTAAATAACTTTTTTATTTAATAAATCACGGGATTTTTCTGCTCTTTCAAATTAATCTCGGGACTGAGGCGTATCCACTTTATTCTTTCGCTGTATGAAATCAGTGTAAGTACACAAATAACTCTACCTAATTCTGACCTCTGGTTATAATATAGCTACAATCCAGCCGATAGCTAAATCTAGGGGTCCTTAAGTCAAGAGTGAATAGGTTTCTTCTAGGCAAGCGCGAGACTATAGATAATTTAAAAAAATATAGTTTAGGTACTTTCGATAAAGTGTTGCTATATCAATCCACTTGTCGCAAACCTGATATTATAGATATGCGGAAGATACTGATTAAACCGTACGTCGGTGGTAAAGTGGTCGCAAGTGGGACATTGTCCATGAAGTCCTAGATTCGATTCCCCAGTCGGGGAAAATGTTATTGGGTTAAACCATCAGGAACTTCCTCAATAAAAAGAAAAAAAATATGTTTGTTTTTTTTTTTCAATAGCACCCACGGATTCCGGATTTCTGACAATAGGCTCGTCTCCTATTACATGGGAATTAAACATAACTGCCGAAATGTTGGTGTACTTACTATAATTGGATACACTTCTGCTTTACCCTTCAAGAATGACAGGCGTGATGTTATGTTATGATTAAAAAAAAACATGAAGTGGATGTTAGATTGGCGAATTATCGACAGATCTTTACGCTAGGAGTGTTTCCGACCGGGCGCGTCATAATGCGGTTTTTCATTATTACTTTCTGCCTCGTGTTGCCCACTGCCTTTTAGGACAGGAGTTTCACTAGCGTCCATCATAAGACAACTTTTATTTTTTTTTACAATCTTCACATAAATTGCACTGTAAACTGATTGAAGTTCTTAATTTAGCATTGATAGATGAATATCTCATAAATATATATGTTCTGTATGGTGTTGGACGTAAAGAATAACACCATCCCATATCTTCCCGTGGGTGTCGTAAGAGGCGACTAAGGGACTTTCCAGAGAATGGGCAGCAGCGTTCTCTGTGCTTTTTTTACAACTGTACTGCGATCGCCAACACGCCTGCCAAGCGTGGCGATTATGGCAAAACCCCCCTTATGTCAATGTGGCGACACATAGGGGAGGCCTATGTCCAGCAGTGGACGTCTTTCGGCTGAAATGATGATGATGATATATGAGAGCAGCGGTGGCCCAGTGGTGCAGCCCCGACTTACGAGCAGTAAGCCGTGGTTTCGAACCCAGGCAGGCGCATTTCTTTGTGTGATTTATTTCATCTCCGCTGCTCTCAAAAACGGTGAAGGAAAACATCGTGAGGAAACCGGCATGTCTTAGACCTAAAACTTCGAAGACGTGTGACATCTACCAACACGCACTGGGGCCGCGTGGTGGATTACAGCCCACTCGCTCTCATAGAGAGGGACCCTGTTTCCCAGCAGTGGGAACATTATAAGCTGATGATGATGATGAATGTGTTCAATCTTGTCTCCTAAACTATGTAGGCTAAGCCTGTATTTAAGGGGACAGTGTCCGGCTACAGGGATATGCTTATTATAATTCTATTTTATTGTAGATGACGTTTTACCTCAGCAGTTGGATGATGCAGGGGACCCATAATCAGTTATTAAGTTCTTTAAAAACGTACAATTTTGTAAAAACACAAAACCCAGTACAAAATATCATTACATCTCACAATGTTTCATCTAGAAACAAGTGGAGAGCTAAGTTTAAGTTAAGTTAGAGCACGTTCGAGCTCGGAACAAGCGATGACAGTTTGGTTACCCTCGAGTGACGTCACACGTGAAGTTACCTGTATCGCTTACAACTTGACTATGTGACTTGCTTGCTTCAGCATCGTCTTGGTTTTTATGTTACTTATGTATCGAATACTGTTCGAGCTCGTGTTCGAGCTCGTGTTCGAGCTCGTGGCTAAATAAAAACAGCCGCATGGATCGATCTTAAAGGTTAAGCCGTGCTTGCCGAGTTTGGTCCGTTGACGGGGTACCATATTTACATACCGAGTTTCCTCCGTGCCTCGGAAAGCACGGCTGTGTTTGTAGATCTTTGACAGTCGTTACGAGTAGTCAGAAGCCAAAAGTCTGACAGCCAGTCTTACCAAGAGGTATCGTATTATCCAGTTACTGGGTTGTGGAGTCAGATAGGCAGTCGCTTCATGTAAAATACTGGTACTCAGCTGCATCCAGTTAGACTCGAAGCTGACCCCAAGATAGTTTGGGAAAAAGCTAGGCAGATGATGATTTATTTAATA
This sequence comes from Cerastis rubricosa, assembly GCA_949152445.1. NCBI lineage: Eukaryota > Metazoa > Arthropoda > Insecta > Lepidoptera > Noctuidae > Cerastis > Cerastis rubricosa. Next base: position 16,022,014 of record OX424539.1, read on the forward strand.
CTGATGTACCCTTTAAATGCAGGTACAATCACTATCAATAAGGTGTAAACACCGACAAGAATTCATTTGATAGACAACAATGAGTAATACAAATTGATACAATACTATGGCAAATAGGCTGTAAATAGTTAAATTAATTTTTAACATATTTTTGAAGCTGATTGTACCCTTTTTGCCAAACCGTTTGAGTAAATGAAAAATTGGAACCCTTCATTTAACCCTTACGAATATGAACTATAGACGAAGACTAATAAACAAGACTGATGAATAAATAGTCTTTATGAAATTTTCGTTGTTGTTGATTGAAACAATGCAACTGGATGGAAATGGAAACAAAATAAACATAATTTTCATGAAATTTCTTTCAGCAAGTAGTTGACAAAAATTTCATGAAAATATTGTTAGGAATTAGGAAGTTAGGAATTAGTGTCTATTCTTGAATACCTAGCTTTTATACCATTGTAACCCTTCCACTGTTGAAAACATAATTTTCAGAAAACATTTAAACCTTTACAGAGTCAATTGTTCCTTCTTCTTAGCGTGTCGACGGCAAATGGCTAAATATATTTAGCCCAAAACTCAGCCAAGCGAACTCCGCTCGCTGATGCAGTCATAAGATCCTTAAGTGCGCAGGTGACAGGACATGCAGCGCAAGATGGAAGGTGGGCCATTTTGTGTGGAGACACGCCGCATACACACTTGAGATCTGAACCGTCCATGAACCCCTTTCTATAGAGATTGTCTTTGCTACGGTCGAGTTCGGTTCGGAGTCTATTTAGAAATTGTTCCTACCAAACAACAACTACACAACAATAAGATATTAATTAACATATTGATATAAAAGTAAATTACGAACACGAATTCATTCGGGGACTTTCAAGAAAATTTTCTTCGAAAATGTTTTCAGTACACCTTCTGCTTAGCTGCTTAACACACATATTATGGAAAACAATGAAACTTTACGGCACTTATAGTACAGTCGGCATGAGAAGTCGGTTAACACTTATCAATATTACACCAAGTTTTGTGCTGATCAGTGTGACCTGATGTTATATAGTTTTGCGAATTTGTGTAACCATTGATAAAAATATTGTTTATCTTTTACTCCAGTCTGTTAATATGGATCGTTCTAAAACGTCTTACTTTTGTAAGACGTTTTATTTTGGATATGTATAGCGACTTTCGATGCTGACCGTATTACATAACACCTATAATTGCCGAAGGATTAGGCAGAGGTGTACAGTTACGAACAAATACAATTTGTAAGTGGTTTTCTCATACTGTATTTGTTAATGTTTTCCGTTTTCATCAACATAAGTTTTTGGAGGCGATACATCGCTTTTGAATTTTGCTAAGTGAATACATTTCATTGCTCGTGGCTGTAAATAGGACACCCACACTCCGCAAGCTATGTTTAAGTATCATTTAATAAGGAGTTAGCTTATTACCGTCCACCAGGCACACATCCTGCTGACTCCTCGGTTACCACTGAGAAATTCCGACCTTCGAATCGAACCTAGGACATAAAGCTTAGCAGTCGCACTTACAACCAATAGACTAACGACACGTGTACCACAAACTATTCACTTAGCAACAGCAAAACAAATAACAAACAAAAAAATTATTCATGAAGAAAATTTTCCTCGAAACCTTTTTCCCGCACACCCTGTACTTAATACGTAATTAACGCACGTATAATTTGGTGGTAAACCAACGTCATGGGTTCCGTTACCTGTTTAATTAACCGCAGCCCTTGAACGTGGTAATTAATTCGTAACACCACCCGTTACTACGCTTGTCACATAAATTCCTCAAAGTTAACATAATATCATACCCTTGCAGGGTGACCATCAATCATCCGGGACATGTTGGTTCTGTTTCATTCGTGTTTGTGATTTTATTTTTAATATTAAATTTATTTTATTTAATATATGTTTATTTTTTTAGAGATATTCTTGTAAGGCTCCATTCGAGTCCAAAACTGTCGTGTTTCTTACCAACTATTTTCAAAGTCAAGTTTCTTACACTTTCTTTTTTACAAGATCTGTGTGCTTTTTCCTATCGTTCCTCATATTACTTCGGATAGTACATAGTTCTTCTTCCTATTTGCCTTTTTTGTGTTGAACTACTAAACAAACATTAAATATATTTCCCGAAAGTAAGTATATTAGTATGAATAAGACCGTATGTCAACTTTTTGTTTGTGGAACTTATATGGATTCCTTAAATTTCAGCGCAACGCATAAATTGTAACTCTGAACTGAAAAACATTGTTTGTGTTACTCGAACCGATAGCGTGCTTCACATTTGCTTGTTTGTTTTTTGCTCTAACAATAGGTTTTTGGAGGAAAATCCTAGATAGCTCTATAGTTCAGCTTATTGACAGAAAACTTTGTTTTTTAATCTGTCAAAGAGGGTTTCTCCAAAGTTCGTAATAGACCTTGTTTTTAAACTAACAGTTTTTGATAAAGGTTATGGTTCACAGCTCAATATTCACTTTATGTCCACTGCTAACTTTTGTAACGCCAGTCGACTTGACAGTTTCATTCATTATTAAAAGTAAACTGCATTTTATTTTTTGGCTGAAAAATATTTCTGTCGTTAGCTTCAATTCTTGTTAAGAAAACCTATTTTCTGGCGAAGCTACGACGCATTCGGTGTCACCGAACAAATGAACACCAAAATTGCGTATTGCACGACAATCATTTCCTTAGGACAATGGTTAGGGTAATGATCCTGAGATCAATCGTGGTGTCTGTCTGTCTCATGACAGACCCAAAGACATTGAGAAAATTCCCGAAAAAATCGCTAGCGAAACACTGACCGTCAATTTTCCACTTCGTATACCACGTCAGTCTTCCAGTTTCAACTCAAACCACAAAAAAACTTAGTACCAATCCACAAAACGCAGATTTCACCAAACTCTTGTCAAACGACCAATATCCCGATATTCCTCCAAATATCCTGACATTCCTACGGTTTTTTAGTTTTTTTCGTATTTATTTTTGTAGCGATGCTGTAAACTGGTGGTAGGTGACTCGGTGCCGTTTGAAGCTTTGTGTACCAATAAATCGTGAGAGGATTAAATACTGCAGTATCATAGTAGCCTGTAGGCGATTAACACAGTTATGAGGAAATATCTCTTTGTTTTGTAAACTGTTTATTATCTGGAAATAAATCCTAAAATCAGGGAAACTATATTGTTTGGCAAATGGGCCATCAAGATAAATTTTCAAAAAAATTAAATTTTGGACGAATCAATATAACAGTATTTTTTATTAAGCCCCAGCTTCTTGTGTCTAGCCTTTTTCTAAGAAACAACTTTTACCGACTGGGGTCGGTTTCCAGTCCAATCAGATGCAGCCTATTTACCAGAATTTTCGATAAATCGCTTACTTATCTGGCCTCCTTAACTCAAATACTGTGAAACACGATTCTTGATCTATTTCATGATTCTGCTAGTAATTACATTTCGCTGACCTTACAGTGTACCTACAAAATGTCTTAAGTTAGGTACGTATTTTAGTGGTATACTAGTACAAAAACGTGGGCAAGAGATAGGAGACTTCCAGGAATCTATCAATCGATTGGTTGGAGTCCTAATCGGGTTCATGGCTCTCCAATGATGGGCAAATCTTACAAGTCTACACTCGTCTCCACTTTGGTGAAACGGGCAACACGTGCGTAAAAAGATGTACCTACTGCAGCATTATCACGCTGTTTATTGATTCGGCTGAATAAAAACTATTCTGTTCGTGTAAGTCGACCTCATTTCTAATCATTTTTCTTTTTCTTACTTCGGTTCAAATTTAAAAAGTATGACGATTCCTTTGGATGTCACGTAAGAAAATTTTCTCTTTAATTGGCGACGAATCTTTGGAAGTATACATGATATTCCGTTTCTATAAATATCAAAATTATAGTAATATAAACCGATTACTCAGGGAAGACTGGTTGAATTTTGTACCTGTTATAAGCGCCGTACTGAATAGTCGGTAGCTATTTGTGTTTTTACAAAGAACCGATTCGCTCAGAATCGGTTCTGAGACCATCGGTCATGAGATCTAGCTGTTAACTGGTGACCCGAATACTTTCGGCGCCGCGTCTCAATACCGACCAGGGGTCGGGAGACGCGTGCTAGCGGTTGACTCCGAGGCTTGCCACTGAAGACCCGGAACAACAGTTAGGTTACGAGCGAAGACCCAGACCTACAGGGAGAAATATCACGGTGTCAAATTTCAAAACAAATTTTGTTCTAATCCTTTTTTTTATAATCTATAGCAATAGTGTAGTATTTTGTACCATCATCTTTTATTTTTAAGCCATTCGTGTCAAAAGGTCGCGCAATGTATTTTTTCCGGTGTCGTAATTAGGCACGGATACAATTTGATCGCGCCTAGGGCTGAATAGGTGTTGCAACCCCTTCTCACCTTCTGGTTTTAATTTTCAAAATCACAGATCTTATACAATTCTAAACAACCCATTTCGCAACTTTTCTTAAAATCACATGTTATATCGCCAATTATTTTTTCCCTTTTTTTTTTATGAATGGCATCTCGCAGTTCAACCTAGGAGGTTGTCGTCTGCTTAACCGGACTATCCTGTGGGTGCCTTAAGAGTAAGGCCTCCAGCCAGGGCATAAAAACTTACAAACTAAGCGACTATACGCTGAGGGCACCCCCTGTGGGGTACGAGCCTCGGCTCAGGGCGTCGCTGGGGGAGGACTGCATGGGGACAGGCTGGATCTGAGTGATATCATTATTTAGGGGCTGATTTAAAACTACTGGCACAGCATCGCGGGCTGGCTCGAGCGAGGGTCGGGGAGAGCATGGACCGGGACGTCGCGACGGACCTCGACGGCGAGGTCGGAAAGACGGCGGTTTGTGTCTGAACTTTTTAAGAGTGCTAGTCTCTTTGCTACTCTCCTGGAGGAGAGTGATAGCATCATCGGGAGTGACGAGAGTATGCCGAGGACGGCGTACTGTACTAATGCGCGAGGGTTCGTAACGGGCGGCCGCTGCGATCAGGTATTTTTTCCCTTTGATCCTTTTTAATTTTATATAAAACATTTGTATTAGGTTTTTTTTATATCGGAAAAATTATACGTATTAACATGTAGCAGTGACGATTTTTATTTTTATTTACGCTACACTACGTATGAAAGTGGACGAAATCAAGAGTTGATATTTATTATTTTATGGTACCACGAGGTTAAAAGTAGGAAGTGTGTGAAGGTTAAAAATAGGTGTTCAATAAAATATGCACGAGTGTCGTACATCTCATTAATATTTAAAATGCGAACACGTTTTCTATGACAACTTAATTAGATACCTAATAATGTATGAATGTTCAGTTTCTAGGAAGTAAATGCAAACCACAGGACTAGATCTAGTCATACTAAAATTATAATGGAAAATAATTCTCTGTCAGTCTGTTTGTCTGTAACTTCTTTATGCCTTAGCGGATAATCGGATTTGGATGAAATTTGGCACAGGGATAGACCATGAACTAATTTGGGACATAGAATATTTTGTATCCCTATTTTGTTATAAGCTCTTAAAACGTAGACCACCACAAAGAACGGTCATGGTTTTGTGATATGACGTAACTCCACGCTTGCAAGCTTTTCTTATAAACATACCGAGCCCTGTACCCCGACTGAACGGAAGTGACACATTTTCAAAGTACCATTTTTATAAATTAAACTAAACCTACTTAATTTTTTAACTCTTTAAGACGCCCCCGTGACGAGGGTACCTACCTAAGATTTCTCATCTCTAGACAAATCAAATCAAAATATTTTTATTTTACATAGGCCTACACGGGCACTTAGAAAACGTCGACAAAAAGGTGCACGGTTCGGGTTGGTCGTTTCCTATGGAGAAGAACCGGTAAGAAACTCCATGGTTACTCTTACCAAACAACAAACAGAAGTTTGTTGGATTGTTGGTACATAAACCTAACATCTTGGAATTATAATAATTAATGCTCTCATATTAGTTGAAAGGTCAAGACTTAGTTATGTAACTAGTAACATTTGGACCGCGGTCGAGACTGGAAGCAAAGTTTCTCAAATTACTAACAGTACCTATATAATGTGTTAGTAAAATAAATATACTACCCAACTTGAAGGTTCATATCTATTTATAACTTCGAGATGTATTGCAAATGAAAGGGACCTTTCGACCAGAAATAAGTCCATATTTCAGTTTCTGCCATCCGTACTTATATTATAAATGCGAAAGTTATTCTGTCGGTCGGTCTGTTTGTTACCTTTTCACGCTTTTACAGCTGATTGGATCTCGATTAAACTGGATACTTTAATATCCGAATATAGTACGTTCCCTTGGAGGAGCTTGTGGTTAATTAATAACAGTCGCTCGGGTCGATCGTTAAGTTAAGCCGAGCTTGCCTAGGTTGACCCGTGGATGGTTGACCACCCACTGCATACCGAGTTTCCGCAATGCCTCGGAAAGCACTTTAAGCCGTTGGTTCCGGCTGCTATTTGTAGATCTTGATAGTCGTTACAGGTAGTCAGCGGCCCAAAGGTTTGACAACGAGTCTTACCAAAAATATCGTATCGTCGTCAGATAGGCAGTTGCTCCATGTTAAATACTGGTATTCAGCTGCATCCGGGCAGACTGGAAGCCGTTGGGAAAAGGCTTGGCAGATGATGATCCCAAAAGTACGTTCCAGTGGAAAAAAAATAACTTTAACGCGGATGAAACCGGAGGAAGAAGTTCGTAAGCTCATATTTTACTGCGTGCCATTTTGATAACTTTCATGTCATCACTTACCTAAGCCCCTACCGGAACTTCGTCTAGGCCTAAAAATTCTGATTCTGGGAACTATACAACAAAATTGCCAATGAAATATGTTTTGTTTTTTCGTAGTACTCATTTCCTTTAACATTTTTTACAAAGATTTTACTAAGAATCAGTTCAATGTACAGAATAAATATCAAAGGCGATTCTCTTGTTCACCTTTTAGTAAAACTTTTCTTTCAAGCAATACAAAAGTAACAACACAAATCTGTACCCGAACAAATATTGAAACAACAAAAACATTATAAATAATTCTCTCACATTTATTTGCCGTTGAAAGTTCTGCCAGAGAAGATGACATACGACACAAAATCTCTTTGACATACATTTTCTGGCTAACCTAGTTAACATAATCCACGGCAAACTTGCTAATGCGGGTTACGAAGCTAATTAAATAGCTTTTTAGACTTTATTTTCACGGGATAGAGTCTGGAATAGATTAATTTGTCTTTTTCGGGTGTAATTTAAAAGTAAGGATACTGAAATTTGACGTTTGTAGACAGTTATGACAGACGTGTTAGAGGTTACGGTGGAATTTAGTAAAGATTTTGATTTTGTTAAAGGTTTAATAAAAAGTTTTTGAGAAACATAGAATACACGTTCGTAAGTAAATCCTCTGTCGGTTATATTTACATGAGTTGTACGCGTGGAAGCGAAACGGTTTCTTTGAGACGGAGCGGAGCGCAGGTTTCAAAAGATATGTGGAAATATTTATAAATGCTAAAGGTAGAATTTATTAGACTCTTTGTTTAGTTTCGTTTTGGAAAGATTTAAAGTCACTTGCAGAAAATACTTTTTGAGATGTGATTCTGTTTGGATTCGTTGTTTTAGTAATGTTTTGTGCTTATAAGGTTTATTGTTTTATTTATCTCACTACGTCGAGCAATGTTTTAGTGGATCTATTTCATACAAATAAAAAAATAACAGTTTCAATTTGAATATACGGGCAATTCAAGTTGATAATCAATTTTGCTTATCAATACTTTCCTTATCTTTAAGTTTCGATAGGACACTTTTTGTTTTTAATCAAATAGTTTTCATGGCGGATTTTTAAACTTCTCTGCCTACGCCTTCGGTGATGCAGACATAACGTATGATGTGAAATAAACTAAAAAACAAAACATCTCATCGTCGTCACGTCCCAAGTCACAGGTGAAAACCTAATTTGGTTACCTATCTGGGACATAGTATATGTACCAGGCCCCTCAGAAAGTATTGCGAAAAAAAGTTTTTATATATGGGAGACTGGCCAGTTATTATGTTTTTCGAAAATATGATTATTTATAAGTAAAAATAAGTAAGTTCCAATTTCAAAATTTCCCTCCACATTTTTTGCGAGTTAATTCAAAGTATTGTGTCTCACTGAAATATGGATCTGCGCCGGGAACATTTTAGAGCTATGATTTTATACGATTTCAAGTGTCGCCTGAAACCGGATGAATCGTACGATAGACTTCAAATGGCATTCATGGATGAAGGCCCTTCCAAGGCAACCGTGTATCGTTGGTATAACGAATTCAAGCGCGGTCGACCAACTTTGGGGGATGACGAAAGAAGCGGTCGCCCTTTGACGGCTGTTACCGAAGAAAACGTGCTAGCAGTGAAAAATTTAATCCAAGACAATAGGCGAATTACATATCAGGAGATTCAACACATATTGAAGATTGGATCGGGAAGCGTTCACGAGATTCTACACAGCCATCTTCGCGTGAGGAGGATAGTATCACGCTGGGTGCCGCACAACCTCACCGATGCTCAGAAGCAGGCCCGGGTGGAATGGTGCCGTGATATGCTTAACAAATTTGAAGCAGGCTCGTCTCGGCGTGTTTACGACATCGTTACAGGTGATGAGTCCTGGATTTATCAATACGACCCAGAAACCAAGCGCCAGTCGACTGTTTGGGTGTTTCAAAATGAGCCAACGCCTACCAAAGTGAAGCGATCTAGAAGCGGGGGTAAGATTTTGATCGCTAGCTTTTTTAATTTGACTGGCCACTTGGTATCAATTCCCTTACGGGATCAAAGAAGCATTAATGCCGAATGGTATACTTCCAAATGTTTGCCAGAAGTTTTCTCTGTTATAAGCAACAAGCGACCAAACACAGGGCTCCGCGGGCTACTGCTCCACCACGACAATGCACCTGCGCACACCGCACTCAAAACGAGGGACTTCCTGGACAGCACGCCAGTCAAACTCCTGGGTCACCCTCCTTACAGCCCTGATCTAGCACCGTGTGACTTCTTTTTATTCCCAAAAATAAAAAATCAGCTCAAAGGGATACAATTTTCGTCGCCGGAAGATGCGCTGGCTGGGTTCGAGCAGGCTGTAAACGAGGTGTCTGCGGCGGACTGGAAAAAGTGTTTTGAAAACTGGTTTAGGCGCATGAATCTTTGTATAGAGGCTGGTGGAAAGTACTTTGAAAAGATTTAATAAAAATATATGTACGTATAGAACAATTTTTTTTAGTTTCGCAAAACTTTCTGAGTGTCCCACGTATGTTGTGTTTTAAGATATCTGTAACAATGTTGACACTGTACAAGAATTTATTTTTAACCGACTTCTAAAAAGGGAGGACTTCTCAATTCGGATGTTTGTATAGTATAGGTTGTTCAACACAAGTTGTTCTTTAATATAAACCCAAACTACGTTGAAGTTTTTATCTTTCACAACGACGACGTGTAAAACATGATAAAAAACTTCGGGCCACGAATATACAACCGGTTTACCGGTAACCAAATTCCGGTTAACCGGTTAATTATACACGTGTCGCTATGCTCTTTGCATTTAGGAAACAAAATAACGTATGCGACTGAATTGCTAAAAGCGTTGTGCTTCTGACAGTTTGCTCGCACCTACTTGGTAACCATTTGTTAGCGCTTACTACGTTTGTGCAAAATATTGACTGTATTTGTATTTCAATCGGTCCATGTAAAATACTGGTATTCAGTTGCATCCGGTTAGACTGGAAGCTGACCCAGTCCAAACGGATGCAGCTGAATTTCAGTATTTGTGTGTCTTTTCGGAAGATATTAACTGTTAATTTGTCTGTTTGGGATTCGATTGGACTTATGCCTCTGGATATTTTAAATGTGATTTACCATTCAGGTAAGTCAGCGACAAAAGTGAATTAGATTCATAGTTACAACTATGAATCTGATTCACTTTTGACGGTGACTTCCGATTGACGTACTAGCAAAGGAAAGCATTATTAAAATGTAACTTTAATGTAACTTTTTCTGTTAGGTGGGAGCGAAACGGTGGCCCAGCGGTGGCAGCCTCGACTTATGAGCAGTAAGCCGTGGGTTCGAACCCAGGCAGGCGCATTACTTCTAAAACTTCCCTCAAAAACGGTGAAAGAAAACATCGTGAGGAAACCGGCATGTACTAGAATTAAAAATTCGAAGACATGTGACATCTACCAACCCACACTGCGCCCGCGTGGTGGATTACAGTCCACTCCCTCTCATTGAGAGGAGGCCTGTGTCCCATCAGTAGGAACATTATAGACTGATGATGAACATAGGTGGGACTGTGCGCGCAAACAGTCTAATATTGATGTATCATCGAAACGAAAAGAAGTAGAAGAAGGTGGGACTAATTTCAGTTCAGGCAACATCCAAAACCGATTCGCTCCAAAAACATAGACTAATAGAAATTATGATGACTTCGCAGCAAATTAGAAATATCATTATTTCACGAGTTTATCTCTTTTCTATCGTAACTACTCTCGTTACAATCTCTCGTTACTATCGTATACTCGTAACTGAATCTGATAAGTATATGCCAAAATCATCGCAAAAAATCTGAAATGAAAAGTATAAGAAATCTTATGAACTTGAAACAATAAGTATAAGAAAAATTTGCGAACTTAAAAAGAAAATATTCTTCATCTTTCAGAGAAAAACATAGCTACATAATTTACTTTTCTTCCCCGAGGTTTAAAGCCAAGGTTAGTTCACAAAAAAACAGCAATATCATGTTATGATAATTGGCAGCCAGCAGAGGTCTTCCCCTTAATACCCCACTTTATTTTCTCCAGTTATCTGGCCTATGCCTTAACGACCAACATCACTTAGCAGGGACGGACTTAACGTATTTTTGAGGCGGAGTTGGTCGAATAGTCATTATGGGGAGGTAAAACCATATTTTATGTTGGAAAAGCCGGATTTTTCATGTCAATCAGAATAAGACGAAAATGATTTTGTGAGCGGTACCTGGAACATTGACTCGGGCATCGCAGTAGGTAGGCAAACATGTTTAAGATTCACTAAAGAGGGAAGAAGACTGCAGCCAAATCCGGAACAACTACCTGCAGGTCATACAAATATTTGATCTGTGCGGAATCTTACCTGCGACAAGCAGCCCAGCAGCCAATTGCTCAGCCACTGCGCCAATAATGAATTGCCCATTTTGAGACGTTACACTAGAACCAGACAAACGCCTCAGTTTACTCTAGCAAGTAAATTACGATTTTGTTCGCGTTGTTCTGGTTTCGTTGAGCTCCTTGAGTTATAAGTCGAGCTACACGATAACTGACAAATGCTTGCACTGACTGGACAGGTCCACTCAAATCTGTGTGGTTCTTTCTTCAAAAGACCATTTCAGACACGTATCTGCATAGTCCTCATGTGAGTTTGCCAAGATTTTGTCTGGACCTTAAAAGAGACTGTGACCTCTGAGTTTGTTTCGGCTGTTTCTTCTCAGAGTAGTCAGGTACGAAACACCGGCCCCAACTAGTTTAAAAAAAAATGACGTGTAAAAGTGTTTGTAAAAACCTACTTGCAAAATAAACATCATTTATCATTACCTTCTAATATATAGCTAAGGTTATTGATAAAACACCAACAACCTCTAACGAGGTCCTTGTACTCATCATTATGAAGAACATTTACTATGGGACTAAACTTTTGACGAGTTATGTGAACATAAAGTACGAAACAGCTGATTAAAAAATGCCTGAAAAGGTCTAAAAACAACACTTTTCCATATTCCCATACAAAAGATTCGTAATCTTAAAAGTCAATTTGAATTCTAATACCATACCATAAAGTTTAAGTGTTAGAGGAGGGGAAAATGTGACGCAGACGAAGTTGCGCGGGACAGTTAGTTTAAAATAAAAATGGAATTTTGACTAAAGGTCAAAATTCCATTTTTATTTTATCGCTGTAACTAGAAGGTTCCCTGGTATGGTCCAGAACAAAAAAAAGTGTCCCTCGGCTTCTTTAAGGGTGTATAGACACCTTTTACTTGAATGCTTTTGACATTCACAAAACTCCCAAAAGATACGTCACAAAGGACCGTTCTGCAAAAATTGATAAACTTTCTGACAAGAACATTCTTATCACTCCGTTGGATATCTTATAGTAAAACAACCCTTTTCCTCGACTTTACGACTAAGAGCAAGATAAGCAGCTGTGGTACTTATCTTTTTTGCTCAGATCGGCGTTTAAGGAAAAGTATTCAAAAGTGGCAAGAAGCCTTTCATGGCTTAGAGCAACCTGTAGATAAATGATTAAAATTTTACTTCTATTTCGCGGTCGTATAGTGCTTTTTTTTTTAATGGCATCTCGCAGTTCAGCCTCTGAGGCTGGCTACTGCTTAACCGGAGAAAGTCGTTTAGTGCTGTTCTACTTGATATTTTAAAGTAATTTGCTGGGATCACACGTCAACAGCTGCCGAAGAGTGTTTTCTGCAAGGGTCCAATATTATTTAACAAACTAACACACAGCATAAAAAATTACACTCTTCAACCATTTAAAAATAAACAAAAGTCGTTATTGATACAGAAGTGTTATTATTTAGACCTAATGTGTGACATTTCAACAGTTTTATAGTTTTTCCGTTACAATATCTACTCTAAACTTGTTAAAATAATTTATTTGTACATGTTGTTATCATTTTCTATTCCATAATTTTACTCATAATAATGAAGTTATTCTATTTTTGATACAAAAAATCTGTTATTCGTTATGTGATTAACTTATTAGTTTTTTTTTTGATCCTGTGCGTGTCATTCCAGTAATTTAATATTATTGACATTATTTGAAATCTACTTTTGTGCTTACTAATGTTTATTGATACTGACATTATTTGTTAAATTTCGCATGCCAAAACTCAGGCAGAATCGACCCGGCTCATTATATTTTATAACAACTTTATTGTACGATACAATACCTACGTTCTATGCGAATTAATGATTTGATTTGATTTGACAGCCCCATGATCGTACGATTACAAACAATTAATGCTATATGAAAATTTCGTGTTATCCCAACATTGTACTGTAGTAACTACTGTAGTGTAGCAGCTGTGACAGCCTAGTGGTCAGACCTTCGGACTGCCAAGTCATAGCTCTCGAGATCGAACCAAAAATAAGCGCATGATGTATCGATATCAGATTCATGTGCGCACTGTATAATCATCACATGCTTCGGTGAAGGAAAACATCGTGAGTAAACTAAACCAGCGTGCCTGAGATATTTCTCGAAGGCATGTACTCGTAACGCCAAATCAGAGGCCCATGGACTGTATAAAACTCTGGCACCAGGTCAGGCATTTACCTCACGGAAAAGAGGAAAATGAATTTGAAGATAGATAAAGGAGTATGTAAGGATTGTGGTAGGTTGCGTTTTGGAGTTTCTGCCATCCCCTTCATGGTGGAAACAAGTCGTAAGTTTATGTAGATGAGTTTCACTACACAATGTAATGACTACAAAAGGGTTAGTAACCAAGTAGGTACCTAAGAAAGTAAGTAAGCACTTTAAGTAAATTCAACCTTGTTACTAAAGTAGAAGTGTAAAGTGTTGAATATTTTATGCCTTTGATGTATCAATAATGTCTTTGTTTATATCAAAGTTTATCTTGACGTTGGAATATTATTTTGTTATTTCAATCAAAGTATATTTCAACTTGACAGTGACCTTTTCATGACATTGGAATTATTCGAGATAGTCGATTATACCTAAAAAGTGAAGTTCAATATTTTGAAAGACATCTATTTCATTTCAAGTTTGATAGTAAACATGTTGCAAGAGAGTCGATACAAGTAGTCAGTGACGGAGTGAAGGAGATGTCAGCAAATCCGAAGGGGTCCGAGAGGGCCGATGCCTGCCAGGGCTGCGGGACTGTTCGAAAGAGATACCGTGGCACTGGAACAAAAAGAGCTAAGAAGGAACATGGATGTGTTTTAGTCAGTACAAGTCTGACACTCCCTTCTGCTCCGCCCAGAGCAAGAGGGGTCATTTGATGATTATTTTTTTTATTTTTATTTGGTCATTTACCATCCATAAAAAAAAACACAGACAGTAGACAGTGACCCGAAAGTCTGACACCAGCTTTTCCAAGGGGTAGCGTATTATCCTGTACTAACTGGGTTATGGAGGTCAGATAGGCAGTCGCTTCATGTAAAATACAAGTCAGACTGGAAGCCGACCCCAACATAGTTGGGAAAAGGCTAGGCGGATGATGATGACATGTTGCTGAACAGTTTGTTTTGTTATTTTTTATTTACTAGGAACCAGTGAAAATTATCTCCAATTCAGAATCCTTAAAAAGATCATTCAATTTCAGGGTATTTTTTGCTATTCCCGTTGGTTTTTTTTTTTTTTTTTTATGAATGGCATCTCGCAGTTCAACCTAGGAGGTTGTCGTCTGCTTAACCGGACTATCCTGTGGGTGCCTTAAGAGTAAGGCCTCCAGCCAGGGCATAAAAACTTACAAACTAAGCGACTATACGCTGAGGGCACCCCCTGTGGGGTACGAGCCTCGGCTCAGGGCGTCGCTGGGGGGGGACTGCATGGGGACAGGCTGGATCTGAGTGATATCATTATTTAGGGGCTGATTTAAAACTACTGGCACAGCATCGCGGGCTGGCTCGAGCGAGGGTCGGGGAGGGCATGGACCGGGACGTCGCGACGGACCTCGACGGCGAGGTCGGAAAGACGGCGGTTTGTGTCTGAACTTTTTAAGAGTGCTAGTCTCTTTGCTACTCTCCTGGAGGAGGGTGATAGCATCATCGGGAGTGACGAGAGTATGCCGAGGACGGCGTACTGTACTAATGCGCGAGGGTTCGTAACGGGCGGCCGCTGCGATCAGGGGATTACGGTGTTTACTGGCGTTATCGAAGAAACGCTTCGAAAGACGTTTCATAAACTGAAGGACGGTGGGCATTCTAAGGTCTACGTGTAGACGGTCGTTACGGACATAAAAAGGGGCTCCCGTGACTCTACGTAAGAACCGGTTCTGCAAGGTTTGCATCCTATGGATGTATTTAGGCTTGGTGTGAGCGTACACGACGCAAGCGTACGTCATAATGGGGCGGATCACCGCGGTATAAAGGCGCAACTTGCACTTGAGTGACAATTTGCTTTTTGCCGAGATCATGAAATGAAGCCTACCCATAGCAAAGGCAGCTCGGTCGCGAGCTGCTTTGATGTGCGCCGCGAAAGACAGGTGGTTGTCAAGTAAGACTCCTAAGTATTTGGCTTGCTTCTCCCAAGGGATAGGCTTACCATACATAGTGATCGGGCTGAGCGCGAGTGGCTTATTTTTACGCGGTTTAAAGAAAAGAACTGCCTGACTCTTGTCGGGGTTCACCTCGATTCTCCATTTCCGGAACCAAGCGCCTAGGACGTTGGCTGAGGTTTGGAGGGTGCTGTAAATAGCGTCGTGACTATAGCCAGTGTAATAGATGGCCGTGTCGTCCGCGAACAGGGCTAGCTGTGCCTTCTTGCTCTTGGGGATGTCACTGGTGAACAGCGTAAAGATAAGGGGAGAGAGCGGGGAGCCCTGAGGGACTCCGGCTCTAATGGGGTGGGGGGAAGACAGTGCCTTCCCGATGCGATAGCGGAAGGTGCGATCCGACAAAAAGTCTCGTAAGATGAGCACGAGACGGTCCGGCACTCCCAGTTTGTACAGCTTATATAATAAGCCGTTGTGCCAGACTTTGTCGAATGCCTTTGCTATGTCGAAAAACAACACACCCGTCATCGCTCCACGCTGGAAGCCAGCGCTTAAGTGTTCTACGATGCGGTGGGCCTGTTGAATGCAAGAGTGTCCGGTCCTGAAGCCGAACTGTTCGTTGGGGATGAGACTCTTAGCCTCGGCGAAATCTTTGAGTCGCTTATACATAAGTCTCTCGTAGATTTTACCGAGTGCATTCAGGAGACTGATAGGTCTGTAGCTCGAAGGCTCAGTCTTGGGTTTGCCTGGCTTGGCGAAACCGATGACAGTGGCCTCTTTCCATATTTGGGGAAACGCGTTGTTGCTCAGGGCGCCATTGAAGATGGCCGCCATTAACACGACGAGCTGAGCGGGGAGGAGTTTGAACACCCTATTGGTGATTCCGTCGGAGCCGGGTGCTTTCCGCGGTTGAAGTTTGTTAATGATGTCTTGCACTTCGTCAGCTGTGACCGGAGGCAGAGGATCATCAGGGTCTTCTTCGGGGGGCAGGGCGGTTCTACGTTCGACGAATGCGTTCACCTCATCGAGATGTCGCTTGTCTACTGGTTGCAAGCTGGGGGAGCACTGGGATTCCAGGCTGTCGGCTAGGCATTCGGCCTTCTCAGAGTCGTCAAATGCGACGCTCTTATCGGGACGGGTGAGGGGAGGCATCGAAGCCTCTTCGGTGGAGCGCATCTTGCGTTGCAGCTGCCAGAAGGCTAGGTGGGTAGGCTCGAGTTCGCTTAGCGTTTTTTCCCATTGATTATTACGAAACTCACTGGTGCGATCCTTTACAGCACGCTGTAAATTACGCATGTGGGCTTTGTTTGCCTCGCAGGGAAAGCTGCTGTAGGCACGGATGGCCGCGTTCTTTTCGTTTATCAGTTCACGTATGTCAGCGGGTAGTATCCAGCGTTGATCGCTCATTGCTGGGACTTCCCGTGAGCAGTCCTTCAGTACGGATTGCACGTGTTCTGTAAACGAGTTGATGGCGGCCGTCGTGTCTGCGACTGAGACTATGTGGTCGGGGATGGCCTCCAGGTGAGGCGACGTGGTGGATTTCAGCTTTTCGCTGACTTTCCTCCAGTCGGTTATCACTTGGGTCGGCGGGGGCTGGCTGGGGTCAGAAGGACCCGAGCGAGGAACTAAGTGCATGAGCACTGGTCGATGATCTGAGTTAAGCTCATGTAAAGTCTCGATGGAATGCAACTTAAGGTTGACATTCTTGAGAAGCGCTATGTCGAGAACGTCCGAACGTTGGTCGGGGTCGTGGGGATAGTGGGTGTGCTCCATAGGAGCGATGGGATCGAAGTTGAGGGACTCGCCCAGGTTATACAAGTGACGTCCTCTGGCAGAGGTCGTCGTGCTGTTCCAGGCGGGGTGTTTGGCGTTGAGGTCGCCCGCTATGATAACGGAGTCGCTCAAGCCGAAGAGGACGGCAAGGTCTTTGGTGAACAAAGTGTGCTCCTCGGACGTGCCGCCGGGAGGGATGTACGCAGAGGCGATAGTGATCGGTTGATGGCCGGTCATGCCTAGTCGACACACTGAGGTCTCGAGTAGAGACTCCATGGGAGGGGGATCTAAGGGGATGCAATGCAGTTCTTTCCTATAATAGATTAGAGTCCCGCCCTTGTGGCAACGTGACCGATCGTTGCGAACTATGCGATAGTTGGCAATTCTCGGATCGCGGTGACTGGGCTTGAGGAAGGTCTCCTGTACGAGGAGGATATCAATTTGATGGTCGCGGAGGAAGGTGGCGATCTCATCACGCTGGCCTCTAATGCCATTGGCATTAAAGTACCCTAATTTTAGGGATCGGGGTTTGGTGCACGTTAATCTCGTATTATCCATTGGAGTTAGTCGAGGTTAAGGTTGCGGAGGAGGTCGCCTAACTTGAGTAGGGACTTGAGGATAATTTTAAGTTTATCGCCACCAGTGTTAGCCGCCCTGAGATCAGCCGCCATGCGGTCTGCTTCGGGGGTGACTAACTCTGCTAGCGATTCTAAAATTACGTTATGAGAGGGGTCCACGGCCGCGGGGCCGGGTGGCGTGGGACGAGCGGGCGCCGATGCGCTTGCCTGGGCCGCGGGAGTGGGGACAGGGGCATCTGATAGCCCGGGAATGGGGCTGGACTTTGCTTTACTGAGAGCCGGGAAGGCTTTCTGGTGGTATAGCGTGGTCCAGGGAGAGGGCCTCTGAGGGCTGAGTCTCTCCGGCATCTGGGCAGAGGGTAGCCTCACCGATGGGCTTTCTCTTTGTTGGCGGGCGCTTGCACGCTTCACCAGGTTAGAGGAGGAGCCTTTGGGGGCTTTTGAGCAGCCGCGGTAGTTGGCCGTGTGGCCCGACTGGCCGCAAAGCACACAGCTCGGTGGCTCCGTGCAAAGCGACTTGTCTTTGGGACGGGGGCAGTCTGCCGTGCCATGGTCGCCTAGACACTTTACGCATCTGTGTGGCGCATGGCAGTTGGCTTGGCTGTGACCGTACATCTGGCAGCGATGACACTGTCCGACTACGCTTGAGCGGTAGGGCTTCTCTATTGAGATGCCTGACAGGGAGCAAACCGACTTCACTTTGAAGATCGGGTGGTGGCCTTCTACTGGGTCACAGATGACCAGTACCATATCGTAAAGGTCTCCGCCTCTCGCCTTATGAAGGCGGTGGACGGCTGCGACCGGGATGTCCTGGCCTAGGAGGTCATTGAGGATGTCCTCCGTGGGGATTTCCTTCGGGATCCGCCTGATCACCACGCGGGTGGGCTTCTCCTCTGGAAGAGAGTAGGTGTGGAAGGCTATGCGCCTTCCGATTAACTGACGGGTTAGTTCCCTGAAGTCGGTTGTCGTAGGGACCACCACTTTGATCCCCTGCTGTGTGCTTTTTGCGCTTGTATATTGAATGCGGCGCTCATTACACATTTTGGACACATCTGTCCATTTCCCTTTGTCCTGAATGAACAACGGGGGAGGGGGCTTCAGCTTCTTTGAAGAAGCGGCTGAAGAGTTAGCCTTAGGGCTTGTTGGCCTGCTGGTATGAGCAGCGGCGGCCTTTGGTGCGGGGACCGGGGAGGTGGGACGGGACGCCTCGGGAGAGGGGATTAGAGGGAGTTTTTTCCCGTTGGAAATGACGACGGGTGATTTATAGTGAAATTCGAATTTGTTTTGTATTTTTACTGTTTACTTTGAAATGAAAACGTTGCATTTTACGGTCTACTTTATTTTCTCCTCGCCGGTGTAATTGTTCATATTCTCATGTAAATACCGGCAACAAAATAAAGTTTTCGCCCTACTTTGTTTCTTCTTGGGCGCAAGCTGGCAAGGTAAATAAAACTCCTTACAACCCAGAAATGCAGCGGAGAACAGACATTATGCAGTTATTCAGAATATACATGCATGGAGAACAAATTTATGGAAAATGTTGGGTATGAGTGTACAAGGTATAAACACACCCATCACGAAAAAGTCAACCAAGCATACTGTACATCAAACTAAGTAACCCTATGCATAAATTATAGCTGGGAAAGGACTTTTCGGGGGGGGGGGGGGGGGTCACAGTATAAGGTAAAACTCAATGTAACGCACTTCAAACACTGTCCTGATGGATGTATTGAATAGTAAACGGGTCATGGAGTAATATATAATACTAGCTGTCCTGCGCAACTTCGTCTGCGTCACATTTTCCCCGTTTTAGCAACATTTTTCATTGCTGCTCGGCTCGAGTTGGTCGTAGCGTGATGACATATAGCCTACAGCCTTTTTTGATAAATGGGCTTTCTATCACTGAATGTTTCAAATCGGACCAATAGTCCCTGAAATTAGCGCGTTCAAGCAAACAAACAAACAAACAAACTCTTCAGCTTTATTTTTAGTAGTATTAGTATAGAAGATAAAGTACAGTTTTAATATGAAAAACGAGTATTAAAAAAATAACTTGTGAGAGTGTTGTAACTTTGACGTCCAATATTTCAGTAACTAGAAGGTTCCCAGGTATGGTCCAGAACAAAAAAAATATCGCAGTGACGGGGAGAACAAGTGCCCTTCGGCTTTGTTAAGGGTTTACCTTTTATATACGGCTATAAGAGTATACCTTTATAAGAGTATACCTTTTATGTATATTTATTATCTATACAAATAAAAAAATTAATAAAAAACATGGAGATGGAGAGGCTGCCTATCTGACTTCCACAAGCCAGTTGATGCCTTGGTTAGCCTGTTTGTTAGACTTTCGGGCTTATGAATGCTTGTAACGATTATCAAAGAACTACGAATGGCAGCCGGAAACAAAGGTTTAACGTGCTTTCCGAGCCATGAAGGAAACTGCAAAAATATCAAAACACCTTATCCCAGAACTTTCCACAAACATGTACGCAATTCCGAAAATCAACCAACTAAAGGTACTATAAGGTCCATATTCCTATAAATTGACGAAGAATAGAAACGAACCTCCACTTATCACGCCTCTATTATAAATAAGACGTGTTTACCTGTGTCCAGGGGAAACTTAACTGCGGAACCCGTTTAGAGCATAATGTGTATTGATCACATCCCCCACTAGAGGGAAATAAAATACAAAATTGATTCTGGAAATTTACTTCAGGGAAATTCGACGGCAAAAAGGTCGGAAAGAGGAAATTTTTGTTGAATATTTTGGTGGAAATGTTTTCTAAATATATGGGCTGGGCGTCCAGCTAAAATTAATACGGACTTGTTACTTTACATCTACAATGACACCACTTTTTTATGGAAAAATGTAACGAGCGTTGGTCACCACAGTCGGTCTTACCTAGTTAATTTAGAAATTATACCAGGTGTTGTTTTGCATCTTCGTCAAATTCAAGGAGGTAACTATGCTAATGATTCTCGATCCGAATCAATAATAAAATGCTAGGTATTTTTTTTTCTTATTTATTAGAATCGGTAAGTGTAAACCTACCCGTGTTTTAAACGTGGCCCGTCTGATCCTCGCCGTATAACCGCGCTTTCACACATACAAACAATTGCGATTGATTATATGTGTGTGTGTGTGTTCGTATGTGTATACGTTTATTCGATAATTTATTATTCCCTAAACCACGTTAAGGGTGTTATTTTGATATACTGACAAACTAAAACAATCAAAAAAATCTGCGATTACTAATAATTAACTAGTTATCGTAATATGAACAGATTATTTATGTCTTTTGTGACAACCTTCTGTTTTTTTTACGAGGATGCAAAACAACACCTTGTATCGTAATCTCTTCAGGTATTTTCTTTTTAAGAAATAAATCTGCTTATTTTGTTAAGTATTGAATTGTGTAGTAGGCTTACCTGCATAATATGAAACTGAAAGATCACGTTGTTCCTTCTAATACGTAAAACGTCCTTTCACCTTTAAAAATCAACGTGAAAGTCTTTTCACCTTTAAAAATCATACTTCGCTACCACGCAAGTATTCCCCTGTATTCTTACACTTCAAA
Organism: Cerastis rubricosa; assembly: GCA_949152445.1. NCBI lineage: Eukaryota > Metazoa > Arthropoda > Insecta > Lepidoptera > Noctuidae > Cerastis > Cerastis rubricosa. Next base: position 16,043,231 of record OX424539.1, read on the forward strand.
AGATATTATTAAATATAATTCAAGGTTTCGCCCTTACTCGTGAAAATCCGGACCCTTGGCCCTGACCTTTGCAGTTAACACATGGGTAACTAAGTACCAACCTACTTGTTAACATTAAACAGGGTGGGTAACAAGAAAGCTCCTCCTTATATTGCCTGCTTATACAGGTTGTTGTTTTGCATCGTCGTCAAATTCAAGGAGGTGACTATGCTAATGATTATCGACCCAAATCAATAATAAAATGGATAGGTTTTTTGTATTATTTACGGAAATCAGTAAATGTGAACAACCCGTGTTTTAAACGCGGCCCGTCTGATCCTCGCCTATAACCTCGCTTAACCACATACAAAATAAGAAATTATCGTATTCGACGATAATTTCTCATTCCCTAAACCACGTTAAGGGGGTTATTCTGAAATACTGATAAAGGCGATGTTCCAGAAATGTATGGAGCCTGGGCTAGCACTATGTACACTATATGTAAATATTGCTAAATAAAACAGTAACCGTTTTTTATTAAAAATTTTCTTTAATTTCACTTCGTTTTAATGTACATTCAAATTAACTTGGTCAAAGAGAGCAACACAACATTAAAATTAAACATGGTGGATCAGATCAGCACCTGATCAGCAGGCAAAAAATGTAATTTTGACAATGACATTTGATTGACGTGTATTACGATACAAGTCAATCAAATGTCAATGTCATAACTGCTATAGTAAACAAAACAACTGGAATTTCGAAAATCTCGGGTTTGGTTTGTTTTGTTTGGTTTGGTTCAACAAAACAACAAGTTCAATCCAAACTCAATGCAAATAAAGAGTTAAAGAAGGCACTTCTTAAAACTGTCAAAGTCGTCAAACGTCAAACAACTGTCATGGCTGCCCTAAAAATAGGGTTATCGTAGTAAAAAACTTTTAAAATGAAAATCAAACATCTCCTTTAAACAATAAAAAAGCAGTGTTCTTTAATAATTAACTAGGTACCGTAATCTATATTGATTATTTATGTCTTTTGTGACAACATCCTAAATTTTGAAGAGGATGCAAAACAACACTTTGTATAATTCGCTTGTAGCAAACGTCTGATAAGTTTACCAAGGCGTATCGTAGTACCCAGTACTAACTGGGTCGTGATTGTCAGATAATCAGTCGCTCCATGAAAATAGTACTCAGCTGTATCGAGTTAGACTGGAAGCCGACTCCAACATAGTTGGGAAAAGACTAGGCAAATGTGATGTTGTAGCAGACGTCTGCTACAATAGAATGCTACTGATGCTAATATTATACTTTCACGTGTAAGTAGACTGTGTCAGTAATGAGGAAGTAGTTGTTATATAATAGATTCGAAAAACTGCGCTAGAAAATGTACACGTTTCGACTTCGATGACAGCGAGAGTTTTTTTGAGAGCAGCGGTGGCCCAGCCACGGTATCTCTTTCGAACAACCCGCAGCCCTGGCAGACATCGGCCCTGTCGGACCCCTTCCGATATGCTGACATCTCCTTGAGGCGCGCGTGAAACACGAACGCGCCGTCGGCATGGCCTGTCGTCATAAGACGGACGGACGGTGAGCTAGCCCATTACTCACCGTCCACAGGCCCGCGCCTACAGTGACCGGGGGCCACTGGTTGCCCCCCGACGCCCGGGGTGTCCCCCGCGGCGGCTGGGACGTGAGGTTCTCTCCCTCTCTCGTTCCGCCACCTCCTTCGCAAGCATGACTGCTTCGCAGAAGGAGGCGATGGCTTCCCATTCCCTCTCGCTCCGGACCATGGCCCTGGTTCAATACCAGGGCCGGACGCGAGAGGTCACCGCTGCCAACCGCCGCTACGAGGACTCGGCGATGCTCAGTCCATGCGGGGCAGAGCTCCACGGTGTGCTCCACCGTGTCCTCCGGCCGATCCTCGCAGTGGTAACACCCGGGCGTTTTCTCCCGCCCGATTCAGTGCAGGAACCTCCCGAAACAACCGTGTTCGGTGAAGACCTGCGTCAGGCGGAAGGTGAGGGCTCCGTGGCGCCTCTCCAGCCACTCCTCAAAGAGGGGACTTATCGCCACTATTGCTGCGTGCCCTGCACGGGGTTGCGACAGTCGCTCTCTCCATGTCGTCATGAGATCGCGCCGGAGGTCTGTCCGCTGAGCGACAATTTGCCGCGGCAGCGGAGTTTCCCCCCGGCGCAGTGCCTCCACGCGCCATTTGTGCAGGCACGCGAGGACTATCGCCTCCAGATCCTATGGCGGCAATCTGGCCAAGAAGCTCGCCTTCTCGCCGGAGATTGTGCAGTATCCCCGGATCAGCCTTACGGCTACCACCTTATGGGGCGCGTTCAGGTAATGGGCGGCTCACCGTCTCAAAGAACGCGCCCACACCGGGGCCCCGTAAATGGCTATGGACCGCACGACCCCCGCGTAGTGCCTCCGGCAGGGAGGCGTTTGGACCCAGGTTGGGCAAGAGCCGCTTGAACGCAGCCCCTGCCCGTTCCAGTTTGGGGGCCAAACGTCGGAAGTGCTCCACGAAGTTCCACCGGCTGTCGAGGACAAGCCCTAGGTAATTAAGCGTCGACTCGACGCCAATGGGAACCCCTTCTACCGTCAGCATGGATCGCGACGGTGGCGCATTCCGAGGCCCATGAAAGCACATGGCCTCGGATTTGTGCAATGCCACCTCGAGACCCAGTTGTCGGATTCTCTCCACGACTATCGCAACCCCACGTGTCATTAGTTCGGCCGCCGCCTCGTGCGACCTCCCTTGTACCAGCACCAGCGTGTCGTCAGCGTCGCAAACTATGCTGACACCGGTAGGGAGGTCGGCGCGCAGCACCCAGTCGTAACCGATGTTCCACCAGGGTGGCCCCAGAACCGATCCCTGTGGAACACCGAACGACATCTCTCGCCGGTTCCATTTTCCGGTACGACCGGGGTAGATGACGGCTCTATCCGTCAGGTAGACCCCGACCACACGACGAAACTAGGTCGGCACCCAATGATACCGGAGTGCCTCCCTTATGCAGCTCCAGGGCATGGTGTTGAAGGTGTTGGCGATGTCAAGAGACACCGCCAAGACGACCCCACCCCGAGACACTGCATCCCCCGTCGTGAGAGCCCTCACGCGCTCTGGCCCTCAGCGCCACGACCCAGGCTTTGCCAGGTAAGCCATCAGGTCCCGGGGCACAGTATTGTGGCCTTACGTGACGTTTGTTAAGGATGTACAACTTCTAAACCCACTCACTCACTCAGACCCGACATCGTATATAATTATCGTTTCATGTGGGATGTACTCGTATGAGCTTTGTGATCGCAGTGTAAACACGTTTTCACGCTATCGCTAAGTACCGGGATTACAATCTATGTAGTTGACTTCATAACTCTTTTACTATCCTGAAGTTGAATGCCACTTTCACGTCCTAAAATGATAGGATCTAAATAATATTTGGTGCATTTTTTCCAGAATATTCAGCAAATATACCTTGTCATTAGACAAATGGATAGTTTCAACCTCTGTGAAGTTTGGATTTATTGGTAAATGTTGTCAAAATTGTGTATTCTTGGAATCTAGTAGCGATTACTAACCTAAAATGGAACTTGTCTGCTTACGGTTGCAACAAAATAATCTGAGGAGAATCGGAAGCAGTGTATTTTTATCTTCTTAATAGATACAAACTCCTCAACATCATCAACATCCGTCTGGTGTTTCAATGTGCTTTCAGTCTAACTGGACGCAGCAGAATACCAGTATTTTACGTGGAGCGTCTGTCTATCTGACCTTCACATCCCAGTTAATGGTAAACTAATAATCACCAATCCGAATCCTTAAAAGCCCATTGATTGTGTCAACTTCCCCTTTGTACCTAAACTTATTTAAAAATACGGGTTCAAGATTAAAAATCGAACCACTTTACAAGTAAAATCAATCAATTCCAATTAAACCCTCTTCGATTTTTCAAATTAAATTGCTTACATTTAATTAACAATTATTTCCGATTGCCCCACAAAGGAAGCTTTAATGTTGATTCCGATTCCGAAAATTCGAGATCCTCTTGGATCTTTCGTAAAAGATAATTGGACACTGCGGACAAAGAAACATGTCATTAGAAAGATAAAAAGGTATCGGGTCACAAATGGAGTTGAAAATCATGGAATTATCCGCAAATATACGTTATTTTATTTTTGTTCTACTTTAGTAATATTATTCGGGTCTGTCCGTCGCATTTTTTTACTTTTTATAAGTAAATGTTATTTTACATCACGCTTGTTATATCGAAGGGTTAGGTAGAGATGTACCTAAAGTAAAGATATACTTAACAGAGTTTTTTTTATAGAAGAGTGTAAATCAGCACCTCATTTTTACTTATCTATAAATAATGGCTCTGTATGGTGTCGGACATAAAGATGTCATTGTGACTTGGGGGAGGCCTGTGTCCAGCAGTGGACGTCTTTTGGGCTGAAATGATGATGATGATGATGATGATGAAATAATGTCTTGTCGAACTCGTGGCTTATTAATAACAGCTGCTCAGGTCGACCTTCAGGCTAAGCTGCGCTTGCTTAATTTGATCCATGGATGGGTGACCACCCATTACGTTTGGCGTTTGTGGTGCGAATACCAACGTAATATCTGCACCTTGCCTTGGAATAGGACTTTTGGCCGCAGGGAGTGGTGTTCCGACGCTTCCACGGGCAAGTGCCACATGGACGCAGTGTCATAGTGCAGTGAAGTGCTACTAACATAGTTTTTAAGTTTCTATTAACTAACACGAGTTGTATTTTTACGATATATATGTAAGTCTGTAAGGTATTTATCTATGGGCCAAAGTAGCCTGAGAATAAATGAATGTTATGTTATTACACATCGAGTTTCCACGATGCCTCGAAAAGCACGTTAAGCCATAAGTCCGTTCAGTTGTGTGAAAGTCTGACAACCATTCTTACCAAAGGAATTTTAATCATCATCATCATTTTAGCCGAAAGACTAAAACTAAAGACTAAGACTGCTGGACATAGGCCACCCCAAAGTGTCACCACATTGACATAAGGGGGGTTTTGCAATAATCGCCACGCTTGGCAGGCGGGTTGGCGATCGCAGCACGGTTGTTACAAAAGCACAGAGAACGTTGCTGCCCATTCTCTGGAAAGTCCCTTAATCGCCTCTTACGACACCCACGGGAAGATATGGGATGGTGCTATTATTTATGTCCGGCATCATACAGAACAGGAACCGGAATTGTATTACCCAGTACTAACTGTGTTGTGGAGGTCAGATAGGCAGTCGTTCCATGTAAAATACTGGTATTCAGCGCATTCAGTTAAACTGGAAGCCGACCCCAACATAGTTGGGAAAAGGCTAGGCAGATGATGAAGGTGGAATTATGTCCTAAATTACGCCAGTTTTCATAAATAGGTCATGTTATACCATGTACCAACCCGCACTTGGCCCGCGTGGTGGATTACAGCCCACTCCCTCTCATAGACGCCTGTATCCCAGCAGTGGAAATATTATAGGCTAATGATGATACCACATACTAAAAAGACTTTTATCGAAAACTAAAACAAAACAAAACTAGGTTAATACGACCCAGTATTTTTACGTCAGATTCTGATCCAGATTGTACCAGTCCTAATTATTTAGGCTAACATTCTACGCTCGTTACGCGACCAACCATATTCTTTGTTAGATGTTTATCATTAGGTACGCCTACTTAGCTCGTTTGGTTTAATTACGATACATTTACATAATAATTCATGCTTAAATTTTAGTGCGAAAGTAAGTTGGTCTGTTTGTCTTTTTTTTCTTTTTCAACTAAACCACTACCCTATTTTGTCAAAAAATGACATATAGCAAGGGAGCGCCTGGGATCAATTAAGTATTGGGTATTGTTATTAAAACAATTAAAAAAGAAACGCAGACGAAGTCGTTTAGAACGGCAAGTGCTACCATAAAGCATTATAAAATAATTGTTTAAGGACCTGGCAGTCTACCTCATCAACTTCAACATTACTAAATTATTTGAGTAGATAGCATTTCTCGTCATGTGTATTAGGTTATGATTAACCCTCTACATCTCTTGGTGCTTTCCTTCATCTCATGTAGTCATCATCATCATCATTTCAGCCAAAAGACGTCCACTGTTGGACATAGGCCTTCCCCAAGAATGGGTTGTTTTGCCATAATCGCCACTCTTGGCAGGCGGGTTGGCGCAGTACGGTTGTTACAAAAGCACAGAGAACAACAAAATTAGTGATAACATTCATTAATATGCAAATTCACTGCAATCACCAGTCCGTTAACCAAAGTGGTGATTAAGGCACTGTTCCTCAGCCACAACACATTGTAGTTATTATGTCCGGCAGCCGTCGTTTACAGGCGATACGCCATCTTGTAATTTTCACGAGTCATCAGAAAGACATGGTCCGATAAGTTGTCTGCGGGTAATGTCGTAATAGATTCCCATTGAGCCCCACGACCCTTCGATCAGCAACCAACCCTAAGGGTTGTTGTCGTTTTAAATTACGAGTATTATCACAAACGATAGCAATTTCGCTATACTACCGGCCGAACGAGGGTGAATATCATACGTGCCATAAATATCTGCTTCTTGAAACATCACAAAGGCTCTAAAAGGCCACGTAAAATTAGGGTTCGCAACAAACCACGAAATAGAAAATCACGACAGTTCGTAACGTCGTCACCAATAGGGTTGCCAACTAAAAGGTAGATTTACGCGCTAGAAAACTGTCTATTGTTGTAAGTTTTCGCTCGCCCAAGCATTCACTGTTCACGGTGAATCGCACATCGAAATTCGGAAATCCGTAAAATTGACGATTTTTATGGCCTGCTTGCAAGTTTCATTTTTTCGTTGGAGGCTTATGTCGTGGATCTTTCTGTTTGATACGTCAGTCGTAATGATTGCGATCAAACGGCTCGGAATTTGCGTTTTCAGGATTTTTTTCGTAACATTTGAGGGTAGGTTTGTGCGATCGTTTACCTGTGGTTTTACTTGTATCGGATGTTCGGGTCGTTGTGTTTGTCACTTTATATGTGACCTAAGGGAGTGGGAATGTTTCTGTGTAGACCGTAATTTGCTCGCAATTGGTTTGATTTCCATGAAGCAATTACTTAATTGACTGTCGGTCTCGAAGCTTGCACGGTCTGAGTGATTTATTTACTCGATGAAACTGATAAATAGTGAACATTTTGTTCTAAGAAACTGAGAGAATTTTACTAAAGAGCTTTTCGAATTCGACTCGTGGTCAGCGACTGATTAGATTATAATTTTTTTGTATACAAAACGAAAAATGTTTTCAAAGCATTTACGAGATTATAAACGTAGATAATTATACAATATAAACATGTACCTATCATGAGACTATTCAACATAATTATAACTTTAATCAAAATTAGTATAGGTAAACGGAACACAGAAATGACGATTATTATTTCCTTTGAAGTTATGCAATTTATTATGTTCTGCTGTCATGGTACATACAGCGTGAGTATGTGCTAACCCCTCTACAGTTCGGCCGAGTAAGCCAGGGGGTGACTACTTAATGACGCTGTCTGTACCATGAGATTCCTGAAAAATGTAAACCGCTCTTACAATATAAGGAATGAACAGTAAAAATAAAGTTAACAGTAGCGGTCACATTGCCTCTGTCGGGAATTGAAGTGGTTAAGTTTTTACTGCCATCCAGAGCACTTTTCAAAGTTCGTCATTTTGAAATTATTTTAACTCTGCAAGAAGCTAGTAGCCTGGTATTTGTTAAATATTAAAGGTATTTTCTTTATTCTTGAGCTAACTTAAGTCTGAAACCATTTAGCAAACCGTATTGGTACACAAACGTAAACGTAAGTACACAATCATTGTAATAAATAAGCAAAGGACTTTTTCATCATGTTATTAATTTATTTAATTTACTTGGTTCCGCATGCTCTCCCGTTTCAAGGATAATACTTAGTGCATCTATCGCAGAAACCTTTATTTGTTTTTGTACTATCATTTGAAATTCGTTTTTATTGCTGACCTTTTGTCTGTGTGACTGCGTTTTCTAAACAGTAGTTTAGATTTTGATGCCTTTTAAATTAATTTGTTTCAAAAGATGTAAATGTAGCACTATTTTTAAACATAACAAAACATCACGTCTGTGACCCCCACAGAGTTAGACAGAGGTGTGCCAAGAAAGAAAGAAAAGAAAAGAAAGAAAGAAAAAATATTTATTTGTCGCAGAGACATGACGTGCATACAAAATTAACAAAAAAAAAAAAAAAAACATATGTACAACGTAAGAAACAAAAATATTAAACGTGTAAATGGTACACCCACATTTCGCCAGTTATATTTTGGTTGGTTTTGGTATGGTGCAAGCGATAGGGCAGTCCGCCAAATCCAAACTTTTTTTAAATTTTTATGTGAGTTCCAGGTAAAATTATGTTCATTCAAATATGATTATTGGTCGTAACAAATATGGCTTTACTAAGTTACAATCATTAAAATCATCAATACAACTCTCCAAGTTCATTTAATGCCATTGAGTGACGTTTTCATGAAATAGTCATCCAATGGGATTAAAGTAATTTAAAGGGGTTGTATTTATGATTTTAATGACTACAATTATGTAAATACATACGTTTTGCGTCCGCGACTCATATTTAGTTCAACACACAACCTGCTTTTTAGCGGCAAATTGTAAAAAACTAAGAAAAAATTGTATTTCGCGGGCAACCCTGTCGTTTCCACCTTAAGTCTAATAGGGGGCCAACCTATTGCCATCATCATCATCATTTCAGCCGAAAGACGTCCACTGCTGGCCATAGGCCTCCCCCAAGTGTCACCACATTGACCGGCCCCGTGCGACTCGCATCCAACGGGTCCCCACAACCTTCACCAAGTCATCGGTCCACCTAGTGGGAGGCCTTCCAACGCATCGTCTTCCGGTTCGCGGTCGCCATTCGCCGGTCGGCTATTGCCATCAACCGGGCATAAACCCAGACTTCGTGGCAGCTACTGTAAAAATCCAAATGGAAAACCAAATAATTTTTTGCCAAACCCAGAAATCGAACCAACGACCTCATGCTCAACAGTCACACTTGCAACCGCTACATCATTAAACTAACACTAAACAAGGCAGATTATAAAACTTGTAAATAATAAAGAAACTCCAATGCTCTCAGAAGACTACAAAAAAACTGCGAAGAAAATCGAAGAGAAAGTGCTTTTTCCTGGTAATAAAATTAAACTTATATCGTGTCATCGGTTTGTCAGCCTATTCTACAAGTAGGTGCCTACCTACTAAAATAATTCGAAGCCTTTTACTAACTTGACCTCGTCCAGTCTACTCTAGTTCTGGTCATCGACACGTAAGTGCTATTTAGCGAGCTGACTTAATAACCAGCCCATTAGTTTCGCTTTTAAGGCCAAGTGTCCATTTTCGTTCATAGCTTCGAGCGAGTATTTCAAGCTTAGACGGCGACGTGCGTTTGTTTTGATCTTGATGTTCAGTGTTTGATTAGATATTGGTTTTATTGTGATCTGTGGGATAAAATAAAATAGACACATGCACGTAACATCACACTTGTCAGGACTGCGGGACTGTTCGAAAGAGATACCGTGCCCCTGGAACACAAAGGGCTAAGAAGGAACATTGATGGGTTTTAGTCAGTAAATGTCTGACACTAACTTTCGCTCCGCCCAGAGCAGGACGGGTCATATGTTTTCCCATCCGTAAAAAAAACGCCTTTAGGTAAAGGTGGATCTAATAGTACGTGCCTTTGCCCAAAAGTGGGACAGAGCAGGTTTTTTTTTTGTTCAAGTCACATGTAATATAGGGCGAGCCTATTGCCATCGACCGAGCACAAATCTGAGCATTGTTCTGTATGGTGTCGGACGTAAAGAATAGCACCATCCCATATCTTCCCGTGGGTGTCGTAAGAAGCGACTTGCCAGAGAATGGGCAGCAGCGTTCTCTGTGCTTTTGTAACAACCGTACTGCAATCGCCAACCCGCCCGCCAAGCGTGGCGATTATGGCAAAACCCCCCTTATGTCAATGTGGCATTGGGGGAGGCCTATGTCCAGCAGTGGACGTCTTTTGCCTGAAATGATGATGAATGATGAGCACAAATCCCGGCTTCGTGTCTGCTACTGAGAAATTCCTGAAGGTAAAACCCAATAACAATTTGCCCGACCCGGGAACCGAAAACTGAAACTCATACCCAGTAGCCGCTATTGCGACCACTTGCGAAAAATTATGTTGTATGATGAGCTAGGTAACATACTATAAAATATTTATTTTATTCAATTTAACCTTATTGTGCCACTCCTGGGTAAAGGCCGGGCATTTCCTTCTTCTATCCCTCTACTTCTGTTGATGGCGGACGGCTTCCCACCAATTCGCTAGGAAGCCATACACGGCGTCCCACCCTGCCATCTTCTCTTGAGTCTGCCGCAACCTCATCTAGCTGTCTCAGTGGTCCAGTCTTGCGATATTCACATTCCACAGCTGTACGGCATCCGGCCCCATTTCAGTCTCGTAACATATTTAGTCAGTAAAACTAAATGGTCGTTGGCCAACTTTGACCAAGTAAAGTTCGCCAAAGTTGGATAAGAATCACGCAATCATGAAATTTGCTGACGTAAAGATGATTGTTTTACCGATGATTGTTTTATCGTACGTACCAAACTGTTTTGTTGACCGTTTTTAGTGGACTGTGAGACAGGGCAAAAACAAATCCAATTAATTACATCCAAGCAAGATTGTGTATTGTGAAGATACCTACTTGATATTAAGACCTATCGTTAGACCCAGTTATTGGCCAAGATATTGTTCCACTATCTCCAACAGTATGTAGTTTTGAAAACAAAAGCTAACCGTAGGTCTTGATCTAAATTAATTCGAGAAAGGGAGGTACTTGATTTATGATTGGTCCAATAACTTTACTTAGACACGAGTAAGTTTGGTACTCAGGTATCTCTCAGAATCGTAGACATACATAACAAAGTGAGAAATGTTATATCATTTAGGTATTAATTTATTCATTGGTAACAAACATCGTTACTTAGTACTGGATAGTAACATTGCCTTGGATTTATTTAGAAAACGAAAGCCTACACTGTACACGTGCTTACCTCCAATTCTTCCTGCTTTGTGCTTACACAAATACCTACTTAAACCAATTTTGGAGTAGGTTGTACGAAAATATAGGATTAATTTCGTAACGAACGGAAGAGCACAGTGATTCTTAACAAAATCAAACTAAAATAATATTTATTTTCAGACATGAAGGACCTATGTTAATGCCGTTGCGTTGGCATAACATTGTTTTAAAAAAAGAACAGAAAAAAAACTCGGCTGTAAAACATGGCGGCCCTTGAACTACAATAGACCGAGATGATTGACTGAGAAATGAAAGCATAAAACTTCCGAGAATAGCTCCGTTTCTTCCATAAAATTACAACAAGTGAATAAGTTACTTCAAATGAAAGGCTAACGGATATTTTCGTCCGTACAATTTTACTCATTTCCCTTTGTGAACGAATTTTACGACTGTTTTCGGCTCTGTCGATTTATACGGACATAATTAAGGTACCAGCCGAGGGGGTCGGCAATGTCGACATCTAACAAAAGGTACAATGCAGGTGAAACGGTGTTCCGCTATCATTGTTTCCAAAAATCAAATTTAACTCGTAGAAGCTATAAAGAAATCCCTAAACCGAAAGCTTCATTTATTTAGAACAAATCTTTTGTAGGCGCAAAATTTTGCCAACGGGAATTCTGTATTATGTTGCTAAGTCCCCCATTGTCCCAATCTGTACGAAGATTAATTTACTAGGCTCGGTAAATTCGGCCATAAAAGAATTTGGGTGAAATGGAAGAGCCAAGTTTGATGGAGTGCGCTCCGAGAGAGCTGGATAACGCGCTTTATATCTTTGTTTGTAGTACTGGGCTTGAGAGCTAAACACAAAAAGTTTCCTTCAATAACGCCTAAGACTCTTGTAAAAATAATGTTTTCGTGAATAATGTTAAGGAACTTTGGGACCTTTCTATTATATTCGCGGAAAGTAATTCTAGAATAACAAGTAGGTAACTTCGACTTTTATTTTTCAGTATTTATATTCAAATATAAAAGTTAATACATTAGCGTCCCTTGTGAAGTTTTGGCCGCATTTCATCGTCAAAACCAAAATTATTTGGACGGGTGGCAATGTTAAGCAGCTTTACGGTCTACTGGCTAAATCAATACATAAAAAAAAGATATTGTATTGTATTGTATAATTGTAATAGTATGAGTTTATTCTTTATATCGATATTTTAGCGCAGTTACACAGTAAGTAAGAAGGATTGAAGAGTACAAATAGCTGATAAATTTCGTAACCGTTGACGCCAAAAGTAACAAAAGTAAGTTCATCATTTCATAATTTCAGTCGGAAGACGTACACTGCTGGACATAGGCCTTCCCCAAGTGCCGCCACATTGACATAACACGGGAGGTTTTGCCATATTCGCCACGCTTGGCATGCGGGTTGGCGATCGCAGTACGGTTGTTACAAAAGCACAGAGAACGCTGCTGCCCATTCTCTGGTAACTTAGTCGCCTCTTACGCCACCCACGGGAAGATATGGGATGGTGCTATTCTTTAGGTCCGACACCATACAGAACACGAGTTCAGTAAATTAGAATACATACAGCGGCTAACAAAATCAACTCAATGTTCATCCAGAACCTTCTTTGACCGTGTCACATTCAGTAATTTTATATCTGGACAAAGGTTCTATCAATCTTGTACGTCAGTTGCACGTCTCGTCGGTTTTCAAACAATTATGCTTACTTAAGTACGTGTTCAGACGTTCACAAGTAAGTACGGAACTTGCCTTCCGAGCCTCATTGATAACTTTTGGTTTTCTTGTAACTTTTGTTTTTTGGCCTAAATCTTTTCTTGTTTGTGGGCAAAATGGTTTTAATAATATTAGTTTTGTTTGGAGGAGGCATTTAAAAAAATAAAAAATACATTTGAAATCGCTTCGGTTTACTTAATTTTTAAAGTCACAGTAAAAACTTGTAATTAGTCAAAACTACTTTTGACCGTTTAAAACTATTTCAACAATAACATTTACTTGGAAACTTATTAGGTTGTTATGTTTTTTTGTGACCATTTTAAAAACATCGTGTTGTAGTAATTCTAGGGCAGGTAGTAATTCTAGGGTATAACTGGGGCGTTATCAAACAAATAATATACAAGGGATTTGACTGATACCGGTCAAGTCCTTAGGTCCGATTAAAAGTTTTGACTGTAACAAATGTAAATATATAATAGTCATATTCATGAGACCATGAACAAAAAATAAAGCATTGATCACTAAACATATTTGAAATATCATTCCATTTCTGTCATATGTTAATAGTTAATCCATACAGCATGATGTCTAATACGGTTAGCTTTATACGGATTTAGAGATTAGTGGTGCAAACGGGCCTTACACTACATTTACATCGAGCATTGTCTCATATTATAAAATACTAGCTGACTGGCACAACTTTGTTTGCGTCACATTTTCCCCGTTTTCGCAACATTTTTCATTGCTGTTCCACTCCCATTGGTCGTAGCGTGATGATATATAGCCTATAGCCTTCCTCGATAAATGGGTTATCCAACACTGAAATAATTTTTCAAATCGGACAGTTAGTTTCGGAGCCTTTTCAATGCAAACAAACAAACAATCAAATCTTTCCTCTCTATAAAATTCGTTTAGAAACCAGGATTACAGGTTATTTTCAAACAAAATAATAACATAAACCTACCTAATTTTAAACCAACGTCAAGGTATGGTTTCTCTGATAAGTCAGACGACAAATCTGTTATAGGCAAGGATTTGCAACAAAACTGTCAAAACTAAACCGCCCTTAACCGGACTTTGGCATGTGACCATACAGCCAACTAAATTAAATCCTTTCAATAATGTGTCACAAAACTTAAGGACTCTTAAGCTATTTTCAACTTTAATACAGTACTATAAAGTCTACCTTCCCTTAGTCAAACTCTTTTACGAAACTGTAGGGGGTGTCCAAAAGTATGGCGTGTATTGTTGAAAGTTCAATGTCAGGTGCTTTACCTGGTTTGTTCCAAAGTTACTTGAGAGGCTTTTGTTTTTTGTTTTGCTGGCTTTACTCGCACTTAAAGTATCAATATGTAGGCCTACTAATGTTATATGAGATTGTTTAAGTATGTATAAGCGTATTGGGTGCTCTGATAGTCTTCGCATCCTTAAACTTTTGAATTGTTTACTTTGGAATAAAGTAGGAGGAGCTCGTGGCTAAATAATAAAAGCCACTCGGATTCTCATCAGGTTAAACCGAGCTTACCTAGGTTGGTCTGTGGATGAGTGACCAACATTAAACACCGAGTTTCCTCCAGGCTTCGGAAAGCACGCTAAGCCGTTGGCCCGGCTGCCATTTGTTGATCTTTGACAGTCGTTACAGGTACCTACTCAGTGGAGATGTCAGGAAATCCGAAAGGGTCCGAGAGGGCCGATGCCTGCCAGGGCTGCGGGACTGTTCGAAAGATACCGTGGCCCTAGAACACAAAGGGCTAAGAAGGAATATGGATGGGTTTTAGTCAGTACAAGTCTGACACTCCCTTCCGCTCCACCCAGAGCAAGAGGGGTCATTTGATAATTTCCCATCCGTAAAAGAAACAAGTAGTCAGTGACCCGAAAGTCTGACAAACAGTCTTACCAAGGGGTATCGTATTACCCAGTGCAAACTAGGTTGTGAAAGTCAGATAGTCAGGCGCTCCATGTAAAATATTGGTGTTCACCTGCATCCGGTTAGACTGGAAGCGACCCCAACATAGTTTCGAAAGTCTAGGAAGATAATGATGGTGACTTACGAATAAGGTACGTACGTAAAAAAATGAAATTTAACTAAAAATAACATCAAATAAAACTTTCCTAAACAAAATAAAACTTTCTTTCTAATATATAAAATTCTCGTGTCCCGGTGTTTGTTACCAAACTCCTCCAGAACGGCTGAACCGACTTGTATGTTTGTGTGCATATCGGGTAGGTCTGAGAATCGGCCAACATCTAATTTTCATACCCCTAAAACCCATCAAAATTTCCACGTGAACGAAGTCGCGGGCAATAGTTAGTATTATGTATTTTTCAGCAGCAGTAATTTACTATCGATTCGGATTGTTTTTGAAAAGTTCAGAATTAGAGTGCACTAGTAGTCCGGCGCAACTTTGTTTGCGTCACATTTTCCCCGTTTTCGCAACATTTTTCATTGCTGCTCCAAACCTATTGGTCGTAACGTGATGATATAATAATATAGCTTATAGCCTACCTCGATAAATGGGCTATCTAACAATGAAAGAATTTTTCAAATCGGACCAGTAGTTTCGGAGCCTATTCAATGCAAACAAACAAACAATCAAATCTTTCCTGTTTCGAAAAGTTCAGAATTAGAGTGCATAAAGATTAAAAAAAAAAACAGATTACCTTCGAATTGAAATGTCATGTTATTTTCGGTTTCAATTTCTTTTCTTATTAAGTACCTAAAGTACATTTAAATCTAAGTCTCTCGCTAATCGGCTTTTACGAAGAAACTCATTTCTTTTTAAGAAGATGACAGTAATGCTCTTAAATTGTTAGCAGATTGGTGTAGAGAAGCTCGTGGCTAAAAAATTACAGCTGCTCGGATCAATTTACTGGTCAAACCGCGCTTGCCTAGATTGGTCTGCGGATGGGTGACCCCTGTTACATGTCGAGTGTTTTCCGTGCCTAGGAAAGCACGTTAAGCCGTTGGCCCCAACTGTAATTTGTAGATCTTTGACAGTTGTCACAGATAGTCAGTGGCCCGAAAGTCTGACAACCAGACTCAAGGGGTATCGTATTTGATGATTTCACATCCTAAAAAAAAAAAAAAGGGGTATCGTATTCGCGGGCTTGTGGACAGTGAGTAATGGGCTAGCGCACCGTCTGTCCGTCTTATGACTACAGCTAGCAGTCTTATGTCGACGGTGCGGTGCGGAGATGTCAGCAAATCGGAAGGGGTCTGAGAGGGCCGATACCTGCCAGGGCTGCGGGACTGTTCGAAAGAGATACCGTGAGCCTGGAACACAAAGGGCTAAGAAGGAACATGGATGGGTTTAAGTCAGTACAAGTCTGACACTTCCTTCCGCTCCGGCCAGAGCTTGATGATTTCCCATCCGTATCGTATTATCCAGTACTAACTGGGTTGGGGTGGTCAGACATGCATTCGCTGCTTGTAAAATACTGTCATTCAGCTGCATCCGGTTAGACTGGAAGCCGTCCACACCATAGTTGGGAAAAGGCTGGGCAGATGATAGTATAGGTTGACTATGTAAAAACAAACCTCTGCCTATCCCTTAAAGAAACACCGGCGAGGTGTGTCACCATTTTATGTTACAATTAAAATGTAACTTATCTATAGTCTCACTGTTAACAGTCATCTTTAGTTGTTTCACGACGGGATCACATGAAAGTAAATGGAGCCATCTGCGTAAAAGTAATAGTGTACATCAGTTGTCTAAATGTATTGTTTGCTGTTTGGCAAATAGTAATTGTAAGGCGTAGAATACATGAAGCGTATAACAAGCATTTTAGGGTATGGTTATAGTAAGACTGCCTCGTTAGTCCAGTGGCCGCAAACTCGACTGTTGAGTATGAGGTCCTGGGTTCAATTCCCTGGCCGGGCAAAGTGTTATTCGGTTTTCCAGGAATGTCTCAGTAGCAGCCACGGAGTCCGGATCAGTGTCCGGTTGATGGCATAAGGCTCGCCCTTATTACATGGGGCTGTAACATAACTGGCGAAATGTTGGTGTACTAGTAGGTACCCACACCTTTATGGGATTACAGAAAGTCGCTGTAGCTTACAAAGAGATTCTTTTAACTGACTGATGTGATTGAAAACAAAGCTTGTTCGGCATCAGTGTTACGTTGTACCAGCCTAAGCAACATGTTCTAGGGAGCTAAGGAACGGTAGATACGGCTTATCCGATAGAAACATATTATTATGGGCTTTTCCCAGAAACATGACGTGTTTTTGTATTATTTTTATATTTTCTACTTTTTGTCTTGAGGGGTCGCTTGAAGCCATGTAAGAGTATAAAGGAATAAGTAATGTTCTATGAATGAGATTCAAAAGGTGGGTTTAACATAAGTCCTATTTACTTATCTAGAATAATTCTTTTTTGGACCTTTGGTAGAAAATGTACGGTTCTTCGAATCTTTCGGTGGGTCTAAGATGCTTGGTTGTTGTTACTCAGTCAATATTATTTTCTAGGGCTATTTTTAAGAAAGTCGTTAGAGCTTCATCGCTAAGACTGAAGTTTTGTTGGCACTTGAAGGTACCGATAGGCATCACAGGTACACTTAGTAAGTTTTAAAACTGATTTTCTCCTATTGTATTAATTGAGGTTTTATATTGTTACGAACTACTACGCATTATCCACTTGTTAGATACTCATTATAAAAATGGATTTTATCTCAAATTACCACAGTATGGATGAAATGGTCACGGGAACAATCTGCGTCTCCCGCATTATCCTTAAACTTAAGGAGAAGATTTATAAAACTATGGTTAGAACTGCTGTCTTGAATGGATCAATATGTTGGACCACAAAATAAATGAATGAAAGGCAGGCAAGGAAGGCATGCGGCTGAGATGACAGACAGACAGGCTAAGGGGGATGTGTGGTTTTACACGAATGGATAAAATAAGAAATTAATAGATTAGAGAAAGTCTGAAAGTGGCGCCGATGACTAAAAAGTTGTGTGGTAATCGGTTGTTGAGGGTACCGATGCGGAGGAATGAGGAGAATGTCGTGAGGAATGTTTTGAGTATGAATGTGGATGGCTAAAAGAGTAGAGGAAGACGAAAGAAACGATCGGTTGACTGTGTGAATGATGATATGGCAAGAAAGGTGTCTGATGAGATGACGAGCTGTAATAGAGAAGTATGGAAGAAGAAGACATAGGTTAGGTTGGGTTAGGTTAGGTTAGTTGGGCTCCGGGCCCTTCCTCCTCCCCACGGGGGGGCGTGAGGGGTCCACATGAAGGGCAATCGTCGGCGGAGGACTGGTCGTTAAGGCTGTGCCGGTTTCCCAGTCCCCCGCCACTTGGACGAAGCGGGAATGCCGCTGGGTTGTTTTAGTGGGTATACCGGGTCAGACCGGGGAGTCCCACATAGCCCGTGCATCCCCCGATGGGCGGGTATGCGTAATGCTTTTTTTCCCAGCGACAAAAAAAAAAAAAAGGTTAGTTGGGCTGTTTCCGCACTTAGCCTCCTTATTAGGCCATTGTACGTATGAAAATCCTCTTGTTACTCCAATCATCCCAGGTCCTCCCAGAACGCTAGCAGCCTTTTCAGGCGGCTGCAGGCTTCCAGGAGTGATGCCGGCGATTGAAGAGTCCGTGCCCGAAGAAGAAGACATGCTGCTCCAATTTAATTGGGATAAGGGCAGGACAAAAATGATGATGAGGTCTTATCTCAAAGATTACAACAGTTATTCTACGAGAAAATCGCTTTTGGATTTAGCTAAGTGTATATTATTTGGTGCAATGTCATGGTTACCATTTGCATCGGTTTCAACAAAAATAAAAGCCTACACTGATGGATCAATTGTTTTTTGTTTTGTTTTTACATTTTGCGCGGGATTTCTAGTAGCATTTTTTCCCAAAAAAATGGCTGATACCAATAATAAATATTATTTTAACGAGTACGTTTGTATTTAGATGGAAATGGCATGTGCCAATATAGACGTTCTCTATTCCTATTTTTATATTTCCCATTATTGATATTTCTACTTTAATTAGAAATTGAATTGGAAATACTACAGTAAACCTACTTACATGACTCAAATTAAATCCATCTTGATTGTAATTGTTCCTACGACTGTTATAAGTTGATCTATTAAGGTGGACTAGAATATTATGAGAACAGCGGTGGCCCAGGGTGGCAGCCCCAACTCAGGAGCAGTAAGCCGTGGGTTCGAACCCAGGCAGGCGCATTACTTTATGTAATTTATTTCATCACCGCTGCCCTCAAAAACGATGAAAGAAAACATCGTGAGGCAACCGGCATGTCCTAGAACTAAAAATTCGAAGATACGTGACATCTACCAACCCGCACTGGGCCTGCGTGGTGGATTACAGCCCAACTCCCTCTCTTAGAGAGGAGGCTTTTGTCCAAGCTGTGGGAACATTATAGACTGATGATGATAATGTTAAGACTTAGCCGGTTTTTTAAATGTCGCAACATATGTATTTATTAGTTCAATAAATTAGACAATACGCTCGCCCCCTATTACATCAGACTAACTGGCAAAATGTGGGTGTACAATTGGGTACACCTAGGCTTAACCCTTTGGGGAATACCTTAGGTGATAATAATATTATGTTCTTTAGTTCACATTTTTAGGGTTCCGTACCCAAAGTGTCAAACGGGACCTTATTACTGAGACTTCGCTGTCCGTCCGTCCGTCCGTCTGTCACCAGGTTGAATCTCAAGAACCGTGATAGTTAGCCAGTTGAAGTTTCTACAGATATTTATTATTTCTGTTGCCGCTATAACAACAAATACCTACTATTAACTATTTAAGGGGGCTCCGATACAAAAAAGTGTTTTTTTTTGCTTGTTATTATAAGTAATGGTACGGAACCCTTGGCCGGTTTTTTTGTTTTTATTTCCTTCGTTTTCTTCTATTTTGTTGTTTGTCCTGTATCAGTCCAACAAATACTTTTTCTTTCTTTCTTTCTCTGAACTACTTCTACAATAGCTATTAGAATAAAGATAAAATACACATTTTCTACAAGTAAAAGAGTTAATTTAGAGCACTATCTGTAGGTAAGACTTAGCTGAATGTAGACGTAGAAATAAGTAGTTCATCGACTAATTTATTGATCAAGCAAAGCGGACTGGAGCAGGTAAAATAATGAAGTGAATAATAAGTAAGTTCTTTGGAATAAAATGCTAAGAACTCTCAGTTCAAAATGTTTTTTTTTTTCATTTCTCTTAGGAGAAATGTTTGAGAAACAGTAATTTTCAGCATTTGCAACGGGGTTACATAAGTGCAAAGTCCAGGAAATCAGAACGAACTCTTTAATATACTAACTCAAGCTATTGCAATTCGTATTGATAATCTCCGGATGAGAACTAACTTTGTTTATTTATTTTTTAAACTTTGCTGTAACTCGTCTGATGTAAAGCGAACATCTAAATCGACTTGATCAATGAAAGTCAGTTTCGGAGTTTAACTGTGGATTTGCACAAAATATGACTGTCATTTTGAGTGTGGTTGTTATGTTTTTAGGGTTCCGTACCCAAAGGGTCAAACGGGACCCTATTACTGAGACTTCGCTGTCCGTCCGTCCGTCCGTCTGTCACTAGATCTCATGAACCGTGATAGTTAGCCAGTTGAAATTTCTACAGGTTATGTATTTCTGTTGACGCTATAACAATAAATAGTAAAAACGTAAAAAAATAAATATTTAAGGGGGGCTCCCATACAAAAAAGTTTTCTTTTTCGTTTTTATAAATAATGGTACGGAACCCTTCAAGCGCGAGTCCGACTCGCACTTGGCCGGTTTTTCAAATAACTCTCCTGTTACAGACTGTTATATATATCATGTTCTTCTATCTATATGTATTGTTCTATTTACTACCTACAGCATTACCGTACAATGGTGTTCTGACATGTCTGCTTCGCGTTCGGGGTTTTTGGTCAAAGTTGGATAGGCTAGCCACTTAGACATGAAAGAGCAGCACACCAAAGCTTTCGAACACCACCCTTAAAGCCATCAAATACAGTGACTGTGGCCGTAATTCACTGGATGCATCATCATAATTTTTCTGTATTCAGTGTTCTGTGAAATGATGTTTATGTAGAATAAATAAATACGAGTATAATAAGTAGCAGTAACAGTAGTAGGAGAGCAGCGGTGGCCCAGTGGCGGCAGCCCCGAGTTACGAACAGTAAGCCGAGGGTTCTAACGCACGCAGGCGTGTCCTTGGTTGCTCTATACTGGTAATCACCTGGAATTGGACTGGAAGCACACCAACATAGTTGGCAAATGGCTAGGTCGATGACAGATGACGATGTTATAATAATATTATGTCTAATCGGTTCTTCAACCAATGGGGTTTTATCAGTTCTTCAAATACGCACCATAGCTAAGTAGGTTTAATGTATCTAAACTGATCCGGTGGGGGGGGTATCAATGACGTCTTAAAGCAGTATTGTTTTAATCTTATTCCAGTGTAGGATAAAGACGGAGCTACAGAGTACGTCTAGCGCCATCTCTTAACCACTCTGGAATAAGTTTAAAACAATACTGCTTTGCAACGTCATGGTAGGCTTCCTGGAATAACAACCAAAGGGGACTTCTCATAAAATTGAAACTTAATTGGCATCGCGAGCATAGCTCATCATCATCATCATCATTTCAGCCCAAAAGACGTCCACTGCTGGACATAGGCCGCCCCCAAGTGTCGCCACATTGACATTTTGGAGGGTTTTACCAAAATCGCCACGCTTGGCAGGCGGGTTGGCGATCGCAGTACGGTGGTTACAAAAATGCAGAGAACGCTGCTGCCCATTCTCTGGCAAATTCCCTTAGTCGCCTCTTACGACACCCATGGGAAGACATGGGATGGTGCTATTCTTTACGTCCGACACCATACAGACCTAAGAGCATAGCTAGTCACAAATAATTATTCTTGGCAACAGCTATCCTTGACCTTTTACAAACGAAACCTCATTTTCATGTCTCTATTACCTACGTTATCTTCCGTTTTAGTACAAGTTGAAATAAAACGAAATTATAGGTATATCATGTCTGGAACTGTAATTGGCCGTTATAAGGCTTTTGTCTAGACGACAACGACTTTTTCACTGTGTAGGGAATGTCGTTGTGAGAATTAAATTCAGGTATCCTTCCTATATTTTTATTCATAACTTTACGCCTGTGATCCCTGAAGGGTTTGACAGGGGCTGCTGCGGCAAATCGCTGATCAGCGGACAGACCTCCGGCGCGATCTCATGGCGACATGGAGAGAGCGATTGTCGCAACCCCGTGCAGGGCACGCCACAATAAAGGCGATAAGTCCCCTCTTTGAGGAGTGGCTGGAGAGGCACCACGGTGCCCTCACCTTCCGCCTGACGCAGGTCCTCGGGCGCTCGGTCCGTAGGCGCGGGCCTGTGGACGGTGAGTAATGGGCTAGCTTACCGTCCGTCTGTCTTATGACGACAGGCCGTATTGACGGCGCGTTCGTGTACCACGCGCGCTTCAAGGAGATACACAGACACAAAGGTCTAGGAAGGAACTTGGATAGGTTGTAGGCAGTACAAGTCTGACACTCCCTTCCGCTCCGCCTAGAGCTGGAAGGGGTCATTTCATAATTTCACATCCGTAAAAAAAAAATAAGCCCAATTTAGTAGTGGGCGAGCTTTCTTGCTTTCTATCAACCGGGCACAAATCTACTTGCCGTGGTGCCTAGGGAAAAGTGGAAGGAGTGAAGGGAGCCCTTTGCCTTGCAGTGAGACACAAATCGTTGATAATAATAATACAGGTGGCATGTGTGGGTCAGCTTCCAGTCTAAACGATTGCAGTTGAATACCAGTATTTTACATGGAACCGCTCTATATCTGACCTCCACAACCCAGGTACTAAATAATGAAGATACAGACTTAGGTACAGACTTAGAAAGTTTTCAAACTGATATGGTCACTAACACTATCATTAAAACTAGAAACGGGATATTTACCATGCTTCTTCTTCTTCTTAGTCGTTCACTCTTGACAGTGGGGTGGCAACTGTGGTCACTGCCTTCACGATCCTTTTCCACCGGTCTCTATTGGCCGCATGGCGAGCACATTCTGCCACAGGGAACTTGGTGACAGATTTGATGGAGTCTGTCCATCGGGTTGGTGATCGACCACGTGGTCTCGTGCCTTTGACTCTACCCTGAATTACCAAACGCCTGATGGAATCTTTGTTGCGGGTAACGTATCCAAAGAAACTGAGGATTCGCGTCGACAGTCTCTGTTTAATGTTGAGTTCTTTGAGTATTGACATGTTAGCCCGACGAGCGGTCCAGTTTATCCTGAGCATGCGTTTACCATGTTTACCGATATTTTTTTATATTTTAGCCAAAAAAATATTACAGGTTTTTAAATTTGTATTGTATTTTGAAAAATAATTAAGTTTCGAATATTTTCATAAAGAATGTGCGCAACATGGAGTATAATGCTGAGCGATATAGGAGGGGTGACCTGACGCTGAGTGAGCGAGCGTGATCCACCGCCGCTGCCGACCCGCGGCCGTTCGAATGATGATGGAAGATCAACAGCTGAATACGTTTAGTTATTCTTGTGCTTCATTGGTGTAATTGCTAAGTGTGGCGTTCCAGTGTAACATATAAATAAATAATAATTTCGATGTTTTGGCGCTGTTGCAAGCGCCATGATCCTACATCTTTTACTCAGTTAATCCGTGATCATGGCCCTTGCAAATATCGAGAACTCGAAAAAGATAGTAAGCATGGTAAATATTAGTCTTATACAAAATTTCCAATACAGCTTTTGTCTCTTAATAATCAGCTCCATAAACCATTCCACCACAAAAGTGTTTAATAAAAATGGTAAGAAATATTTCCATATCTGAAAGCAATAGGAAAATAGGAACTGAAAGTAATTAAGGTGGCTAAGAGCAATGCAGCTGGATGTAACAGGTTATCTTTTGTCCGACGTGAAAAATAAAAGACTTTTTTCTTTTTTGCGTTCATTCGCTTCTGTTGGGAAATGACTGTACAAGAAGCTGAGAAATGTAGTTTTTTTTGCTATTCTAATTAATAACCTAACTGCTGTAGATATAATTAGTTACTTATTATTTTAATTAAATCACAAACGGTAGCAAATTAATTATATCCAGAGAAATCTAGCTATGAGTAGTAATCATTTGTGGTTTAATTATTTAAATACTACGTGATGTTATTTATTTGTTGTCTATCACAAATATATGTACACATTGATTAAGTACCGTAGGTATGGCCTCCACGACAAAGGGAACTTTAGTGTGGAGACCAGAAACCTATTTTTGATGTAATGTACTTCTGAAATAAAAATAAGTTATTTTTATTTATATAACATGTTATCATCATAATTCATCATCATTTCAGCCGAAAAGACGTCCACTGCTGGACATAGGCCTCCCCCAAGTGTCGCCACATTGACATTTTGGGGGGTTTTGCCATAATCGCCACGCTTGGCAGGCGGGTTGGCGATAGCAGTACGGTTGTTGCAAAAGCACAGAGAACGCTGCTGCCCATTCTCTGGCAAATCCCTTAGTCGCCTCTTACGATACCCACGGGAAGATATGGGATGGTGCTATTCTTTACGTTCGACACCATACAGACCATAACATATTATGTAAAAATATAATAGGTATAGCTATGTATTATTATGTTACAAATGTATGTATACACCGTGGCATTTTAATCGTCTTACAAAGGTGGTCCACTCAATGTATCCGACATAAAATACCTCCAGACACGATTTTTTTTTTTATTTGCAATAGTAATTTCTTATTATTGCAATAGTAAGAAACACATTTTTGCAATAGGGGGAATGAACTCTGTTAAAGATGCCGCCGCTTCAGTCCGTGCCGCCTTTGGAACGCAATGCTCGGACCGCGCTCATAACAGGGTGTTTCAAACTACGTCATGCGTCATAATAATAAATAATATTTTCATTTTTTTAATTATTCAAATGTTCATAAATATGTTTTTTTTTATTATGAATGTTTACTAATCATTGGATACATGAAGTGGGCTGCCGTTGTAAGACGATTAAAATGCCACGGTGTATATGTGTATGTCTGTATATGTGTGGGTGTGTGTATGTATTTAAACCTACTGTGATTCAGTACGAAAATCTTTATTGTCGTTGCAGTTTTTATAAAATCTGAAACCAAAGACTTCTCAATCCATATTAAGATTATAATGGAAGTAAACAAACAAAGAAAATACATCTTTACGATCAGTTACAAAAAGAAACGTAAAAAAAATACATTCGTAATATTATTTCTCATTAAATTCGTTGCGGGTCCCAAGTCAACTCAATTTTCATTCGGTTTCCTACTGCTTATTTAAAATTGAAATTACATTTTTCATATTTCCGCAAATTAAATCACGAAAAAAAGATGGCAGGTTTTCCGAAATAATATTATCGTAATGATGGTAACAGCAGTGAATATAGTTCTTATTTTCAAAAGCGTAAAGAACCAAGTTATCAAGGACCACTTGTTACAGTTCTTGACAAAGATTTGATTAATTTTGATTGTTATTAGGTTACTTTTTAATAAAGTTCATTAAGTGGAAGGAGGCCTTTGCCCAGGATTGGGATAGAGCACGCTAGGGGAACAAAAAAAAACGTGTGCGTCTCGGGACGCTCGAACGAAATGATAACTTAAACTAATCTAAGTTGAACTATTAAATATTGAAAGAGCCTGCCTACTGTTGCCCTCGCTTCCGATGTTGCTTTCACCCTTCTCCAGGAGAGTAGCGAAGTGACTAGGACTCTTAAAAAGTTTCGACTCAAACCGCCGTCTTTCCGACCTCGCCGTCGAGGCCCGTCGCGACGTCCCGGTCCATGCCCTCCCCAACCCTCTCTCGAGCCAGCCCGCGATGCTGTGCCAGTAGTTTGAAATCAGCCCCTGAATAATGATATCATTCAGATTCAGCCTGTCCCCATGCAGTCCTCCCCCAGCGACGTCCTAAGCCGAGGCTCGTACCCCACAGGGGGTGCCCTTAGCGTGTAGTCGCTTAGTTTGTAAGTTTTTTATGCACTGGCTGGAGGCCTTACTCTTAAGGTACCCACAGGATAGTCTGGTTAAGCAGACGACAACCTCCTAGGTTGAACTGCAAGATGCCATTCACAAAAAAAAGCCTATTGTTGCCGTATGCGTGAGAGAAAGGAAAGCCAGACAGAGTGGCGTCGTAACGCGTTACGTTACGAAGCGGTTTACCCTCCTATAAGAAGTTATTATTTCAAAAAGTATGACTTTTCAAGGTTTCCACCAACCAGGGGTGGGTTACTAGTTTCTGATAAATTATCTTTCCAAGCAACAAATATAAATATTATTAAAAGGCTAGAACATCATGAATGAATATCATTAATCTCGAGATCATCGAAAATATTCTCAGAAAACACAATAAGAGATATAAATAGTTGTATTAATAACAAGTTTGTTTAAAGTACGAAGCTACTAAATATACCTCGGCAAACAGCTGTTTATTTAGCAACCAAATTGAATTTCATGGAGTAAATAAATTAACTTGTACCTCCTTGGCATGCGCCTCAGGAAATTATGCTAAAAGACTTTTTTTAAATAACATTGGTAACCCATTTCTGTTACTTTTGCTCTGAAGAATGAGTTGTGGTTAACAGGACAGTAATTTAAAAGATTGGTCCTTGTTGGCGCGTTGTCAGTATGTCAAGTAGGACTTTTAATAAGGGGGAGTGAGAACTTTGAATGACAAATTGGTGAGCCCCTAATGGCGTTAAAAAGCGGTCCTTTATTAAAAAAAATTGGTTGTCTGTCAAGTCGGTTTACGGACGATAGTATAACGTGATAACGTCATAAACAAAACATTGATGAAATGATTGCATACTTTTATGAATAGCAAGCCGAACGCCCAAGCCGATCGTGCTTTTCGCTCGCTCGTGCGAGCGCTCTCGCTCCGATCGTACAGTTACAATGAGCGTAACGTTACAATGGGTCATTTTTTTTCTTGCATGCAGCAGGCGTATATCGATTTATTATACGTTGTCATGACAAAATCTCATATATTTTACGTCTGTTAACTTTCAGTTTTTCGACAAATAGTAGTAGAGTTTTACCGTGACGGTTTGAGTTGAAATGTTTTGTTTTTCAACAAAGTTTGGAACATGTTTTTGAGTTATTATTGAAAAACAAAAGTTTTTGGAATAATAATGTGAGTTTGTACTGAAAAATTAAGTCAGCGGTTCTCAACATTAAGTTAGAAATTTTATCATTCGAATATGTCTTTTGATAAACAGCTGTCTAGCAGTGTACTGGGTTTCATTAGCAACACATACCGAGTTTCCACGTTCAAGCTAAGCTGTTGATCCCGGCGGTAATTTGTAGATCTTTGACGGCCGTTACTTGCGAGTTTGCCTAGGTTGGTCCGTGGATGGGTGACCACCCATTGAATACCGAGTTTCCTGCATGCCTCGGAAAGTACATTAAGCCGTTGCTCCCGGCTGTCATTAGTAGATCTTGATAGTCGTTACAGGTAGTCAGTGGCCCAAAAGTCTGACAACCATTCTTACCAAGGGGTATCTTATTACCCAGTACTGACGTAGTGGAGGTCAGATGGGCAGTCGCTATAAGTAAAATACTTGTATTTAGCTGCATCCGGTGAGACTTTAAGCCGACCGCTATATAGTTGGGAAAAGGCTAGTCAGATAATGATAAGTTCTTGCATCTTGGAGTCATACTAAGTAGCAGTTGAACAAAGCAATGGAGTTATATTGTCTCAAAAATACTAGCATTAGTGAATTGAACGCATACCTTACCAGCAAAACGTCTTCATGTACTCGTTTGGGGATGAACCGGCATCATGTTCTTACATCCATGCTAACAGATCGATTATTGCTCGCTTCCCTCACATGAAAACTTCGCGAGGCCTTTTATTTTAAACCACTCTTGAAAATAGAACCATTTACATCACGTTGTAAATGGCCCCATTCAAAGTCGATGCGAATACGTAAATAAATAAAGTACGCAGTCATATCTTTACCTTTTATTTCAATTAAAAAGACAAAGGAAATAGTGAAGTCTCTTTGAATTTATTTTTCTTTTACTGAATAGAAAGATCGAGTAAAAGAGATATTAATTCTTGTAAGAACTCTTTAATGTCAAGAAATGTTTAGTATTTATCTTACCTTGTAGTCTGTTCATTAGCTTTTACTAGACAACAAGTCTAAAGAGAAATAAACAAGGGGTAAATTATTATATTTCTGTGAAACTTATCGCAAGGAAAATGTCTTTGGATCCTTCCGGTTGAAGATAAGCCTGCTAGGTGACCAGACGAAAGGAAAAGACAAAAGTATAAGAATAACCAATACTCGTACATGATTGAGAATAGATTCTTATCTTTTTACAGAATTTTGGGCTACAAAAGGTATGAATGAAAGGCATGTGGCTGAGATGAGAACGCTATGGGGATGTGTGGTGCAACGCGAATGGATAAAATAAGGAATGTGTACATAAGAGGAAGTTTGAAAGTGGCGTCGGTACCTGAAAATTGGTGTGGTAATCGGTTGTCGTGGTATGGACATGTCACTCATGAGATGCGGAGGAATGAGGAAAATGTAGTGAAGAAAATGTTGAGTAGGAATGTGTAGGTATAAGAATAGAGGAAGAACAAATAAACGATGGATGGATTGTGTAAAAGGATATGACTAGAAAGAGGTGACTGGCTGAGATAACGAGTAATAGAAAAGTATAGAAGAAGAAGACATGTTGCGTCAACCGAGCGGGTACAGCCATGCGAGTAACACCAAGGCTAGTCGAGCGCTCCTATAATATACTCGTACACTCATACTCGCCTTGCCTCGGAGTGGCCGGGCGAGAGTGCACTGCAAACTTTAAATTACCTATATCTATTAAAGCCCACAAATACAGATGTCTACAAGGAAATGCCTCTTGCGTCTGCCCATCCCTAAATGTTGTCGACCATATCAAATACTTGGGAGTATATATAGATAAAAATCTTAATTTTAAAACTCAAATTAACCAACTAAGCGGTAGAGTCCGCAAGTTAATTTATATATTTAAAACCCTCCGAAGTATCGCGAACCCAAACATTATACGTGTAGTTTATTTTTCCCTGTGCTTATCTATTGTTACATATTGTATCACATGCTGGGGTGGTGCTGCGAAAACTATACTAAAACCACTCGAGATCGCACACAGAGCGATACTGAAAGTAGCTACTTCGAGACCAATCATGTTCCCTACTGATCTATTGTATAGTATATGTAATGTTCTTAACGTTCGACAACACTTCATCCTTCAAACAGTTCTCGTACAGCACCGCAAAACCCCTTATAAAATAGTAACAAAGCGTAGAAAAGACTTAATTTGCACTCTTCCACAAGTTCGCACATCATTTGCAAGTAGATTTTGTAACTACTTAGGCCCGAATCTTTACAATAAATTTAAAAAAATCTGCTTGATCTACGGATTATCTAACTTTAAGTGTAAAAAGATTCTACGTTCATTTCTTCAAAATAAAAGCTATGCTGAAACAGAAAACTATCTCAGTAAGTTACAGTGACAGTGTCAGATCAAATATTACCTTACACGACTTCAAACAAAACAAACACACACTATCTCTTTCACTCCATCACATACACACTCATACACACACTCACTCACAGCAACAAATACATTCAATCACACACTCACACACGCACGAATTCAATTAGAAATATTATGTAGTCATTATCTTTGTACTATTTTATTGTAACTTTTTGTAAGGGACAGGGACTGTTTTCCTTAATACAGGTTATTCTGTAACCTAGCTAGGAAAGCAGAACTCCACCCACCAGATTGTGATTGACATGGTATATACTTATACGTATAACTTTGTGTATGCCTCATGTACTACAATCTCACTTTTTATGAAAATAAATTTACTATTACTATTAAATGGAATATAAACAGATCAGAGTGCTTTGAGAAAATGTCATCGTATCTGTGATAACGAGACTGAAAAAATAAACAAAATATTGAATTTACATAAGGTAACTAGAAGCTTTTGATAAAAGCCGTTGTAGAAATACGCGCTTGAAAGCTATAACGCCACTTCATAACATCATCTTCCTGTCCTTGTCCCATGTTATTCAGCGCAACACGTTTTTGGGGTTCCGTACCCAAAGGGTCAAACGGGACCCTTTTACTGAGACTTCGCTGTTCGTCCGTCCGTCCGTCCGTCTGTCACCAGGCAGTATCTCATGAACTGTGATAGTTAGCCAGTTGCAATTTCTACAGATTATGGATTTCTGTTTATGCTATAACAACAAATACAATATAACATAAAAAGAGAATAAAATCAATATTTAAAGGGCCCTCCTATACAAAAAAGTTATTTTGTTGGTATTTTTTATAAATAATGATACGGAACCCTTTGTGCGCGATTCCGACTCGCACTTGGCCGGTTTTTTTTCTTACATTCTCCCCTAGCCACCATCGTGCTGATTTACTGCTGTTTTTTTTTCAAATAATTGCTTACACAATCCTTACATCTTTTCTTTGGTTTCCTCTGATCTATTCAAAATAAAAGAATAAAAGCCTTTATTGCTGTTTCTTTCCTTATAATTAAAAAATGCCTAAGTACTAAATAAACTAAATTGATTTAATAAATTCTAACTTGCATTTAAATGAGCGGCAACTGGATGTTTCTGTGAAACAGCTCGTCTGTCGACAAAGGCCTCCTCTAAATATTTCCACGTATTCCTGTTTCTTGCTAAACGGGTCCATACCGGACCAGCTATTTTCTTGACTCACTACCTATTCAATACGTTGTATACAATTGGACAAATTTTTCGCTACTCATCTGTAATACCTTTCATCATCATCATCATCATTTCAGCCGAAAGACGTCCACTGCTAAACATAGGCCTCCCTCAAGTGTCACCACATTGACATAACATGGTAGTTTTTTCCATAATCGCCACGCTTGGCAGGCGGGTTGGCGATTGCAGTACGGTTGTTACAAAAGCACAGATAACGCTGCTGCCCATTCTCTGGAAAGCCCTGCATATGCCTTTAGTAGAAACTATTTGCAAAATATCAGCATCAACATCTCAACTACGAAATGCAGCAGTAAGTACCGCATTAACAGCTTTTTTATGTAAATGCAGAATATTCCCAGCGTTATCGCTCAAATCTGGCTGAACTCTGGCTGAATGCCAGTTGGATTTGAGTGGTTAAAAGATAAATTGAGCCCCGGAAAATTGAGGGAAGTAAAGATAATGGTCGACTGAGACGAGTCAGCTGAAAAGTGTTTTTTATGAAGACGAGATACTAACTTTGTTACAGTTTTTGATAGTACTTGTTTCTCTTGATTGTTATCGTAATAAACGCTTCATAACTTTGGGTAAAAGATGTACCTAAAGATATCTTTTACCGGCCGCTCTCCCAGCCCTATTTGTTCATGTCGTGGGTGCCTAAGTTCAATATTTACGAAGGCATGTAAACATCCAGATTCGGAAGAAATATCTATAGGTCATCCATTTAGGGGCTGAAAGGCCGTAAG
Organism: Cerastis rubricosa; assembly: GCA_949152445.1. Classification (NCBI taxonomy): domain Eukaryota; kingdom Metazoa; phylum Arthropoda; class Insecta; order Lepidoptera; family Noctuidae; genus Cerastis; species Cerastis rubricosa. The sequence continues at coordinate 16,074,584 of OX424539.1, forward strand.
GGGCATCAAAGTTACCTGTCCTTTATGCCCTTTGGGCTCAAAGGTATCGATTTGTCAACGGAAATTATATTTGCAATCACTGGGGACTAGAGCCAGACGGGTTTTTCCTGTGGTTTGAGTCTTTATCGAGTTTAGTATTTAGGTAAATACTCTTTTATTGCGTAAAATTACGCTTGCTTACATTTAAGTGTTGGACGGAGATGTTTAGTGGTTCCATATTTCGTTTATCATTTGTTTTAATTCTATATTGCCGGACATACATATCGAGATCCTGCGGTGCCACTGAGTAATAAACAACACTTCATCATCATCATTTCAACCTAAAGACGTCCACTGCTGCACATAGGCCTCCCCCAAAAGGGGGGGTTTTGCCATAATCACCACGCTTGGCAGGCTGGTTGGCGATCGCAGTACGGTTGTTGCAAAATCACAGAGAACGCTGCTGCTCATTCTCTGGCAAGTCTCTTTGTCGCCTCTTACAACACCAACAGGAAGATATGGGATGGTGCTATCTATTCTTAACGTCCGAAACCATACAGAACCTTTACGTCCGACACCATACAGAACAACAAATGTTATGCCCAGAAAAAAATCACTTTTAGAAAAAATAACAACACTGCCTTACCTAGACATGTTGCGCTAACCCCAAATTAGTTGGGATGGGCAGGAGAATGATTTGACTTAGGCAGTCATCTAACATGACATGACAACATTAACATGACTCCTGTACTCCCGATTTTGAATTCTAGGTAAGGCTACCTAGAATTCAAAATCAGGAGTACAGGAGTCATGTTAAGTAGTCACACTTGCAACCAATAGACTATCTATGTACAATCACTCAATTAAAAATACTCGTCTTTTGAACAAAATATTTTCATTTGCATAATCATTGAAAACTCATTCAAGTTATGTCTTTTGTAACATGATTCAATTGTCACTTTCCCAACCCTTTCCAAGGCTGACAGGAACATCGGCAAATGACATTACGCGCGACTGAAAGTACGAAAATAGAGGAAATGATGGAGGCTTTATCTGTTTATATGTCTAAAAGATTTGAACAATGTAGGGCGGATAACATGGACATAAATGTTTGTGTTTCAATGGTTTTTTTTGGGATTTATTGTCACGTGGTGATATTAAAGGACTCTTTTAAAAGCCTTCTTTCATGTGCATTTAAAACCTACAAGACATTTGATACTGATGCTTTAAGCCTGCGATATAAACTCAAGCTCGTGGCTAAATAATAACAGCCGCACACGTCGATCTTTAAGGTTAAACCGTGTTTGTCGAGGTTGTTCCGTGGACGGCTGACCATAATTACATACCGAGTTTAAAAAGCACGAGTTTGAAAGCACGTTAAGCCGTTGGTCCCGGCTGTCATTTGTAGATCTTTGACAGTCGTTAAGTGTAGTCAGAAGCCAAAAGTTTGACATCCAGTCTTACCAAGGGGTATCGTATTACCTAGTTACTGGGTTGTGGAGGTCAGATAGGCAGTCGCTTCATGTAAAATACTGGTACTCAGCTGCATCCGGTTAGACTGGAAGCCAACCCCAAGATAGTTTGGGAAAAGGCTAGGCAAATAATGATGACTGTAAGCCTGCGTCATCCCACTACTGGGCAAAGGCATGACTTCCAGGTGTTTCGATCCAGGGCCACTGTGTACCTCTGGTCGCTGGTCTCGTCCAGATCGTCCCGCCATCTTCTACTAGGTCTCCCGCGAAACCTTCTGGCTGAGTCAGAGCTCCAGAAAGTGGTTATTTTGGCCCACAGCTCAAGATATTTGAAATATAAAATATTTTTTTTGTGACTAGGTCATCAACGGTTTACGGTGAAGAATAATATTATAATACTAGCTTCTGCCTGCAAATTCGTTTTCGCCATATCATTTACCGAGATTTAGTTTTTGTGTTCATTTAGGTTATTAACTATCTATGTGCCAAATATCAGTTAAATCCGTTTAGCAGTTTGTTCGTGAAAGAGTAAAAAACATCCATTCTGACAAACTTACACTATTATAGTTCTAAGACTAAGAAGTAAGATTGGGATGATACAAACACTTCACCAAAACATAATCCATGTACTGGATCCACTACACCCTTGCGTCTATATAATAAAAACCTAATCAAATTACGTTTGGATATCTATAGAAATAGTATGCTCATCGTACACGCATTGTAGGCTATTGTATTACCACAACGAACCCAAACAACAATACGAAATATCCGTAATCCATCAAATCAAAGCTCACGGAACTAGGTATATGATTAGTAGTTATATTTGAGAAAACCCTTTCATCAATTATCCTAAGTTAATCTCGAAGCCATTAGCAATATTTGACAAGACCTTTGTATACTCATATAACTTTCTGTTCGCGTATTACTACAAACTTTGTAATTCTCATTCCACTCCAATACCTCGCATTATATTTTATAATAACCCCTTCTGCTCGCTATGTACTCATTATGTAAAGCACCTGGTCCTGTGTACCCATATAATTTTGTATTAAACTATAATCCCCCCAATTTACAGTGTCAGATTAATACTGAAGTTCAAGCTTGATTTTGGAACCGTTCCAGCTTGGCAGCATATTCGGCAATTTGGATACCTTTGCCGATCTCGACTTTTTTATCGAACATTAGTAACAGCTCTAATCTCACTTTGTTTATTAAACTGCCAGCTACAGCTTAACAATCTTTATGTAACACTTTGTGGAACTAGAATATGAATAATCGCGTGCACACGATATACCATCTTCAGGGACCTATGCCAACTTAAATATTTGCCATCACGTACACTGTGAAGCTGAAATAAGCTTAACTGGCAAGAATTCCACTTGGGAAATTTTCTGCAGCACTTTCGGTGCTTTTACAAAATTGCTGATTTGATACAGTGAAGTAAATTATCAATTCGGAATGGCCCTTTATAAATATCTCCTTTAGAAACGTCGAGTTACTCGAGAAACGGAATTCGCAATCACAAAATAGGCTGACGTTTTCATTGAATTGAAAATGAATAAACCCATCCGAATTATATCAAGTATGATCAGATAAGAATTTGTAGGTACGAATGACAATTCAAATAAGGGTCGTCCCTACCTAGGCGGATTTCTAATCAGGATCTCGTTCGGATTATTGCCATGTGGCTTTAGTTGGAATCCTTACAGATAATTTCGCCGGGCTAAATATGCTCCCGCTGCGGCGGGTTTTTCAACTGAAATAAATGAAAGGTCGAGGAAATACAGCCATTACGTTATCCCGCGGTCCAATTTCCTTACACCTGCAAATAGCGCGTTCGATTCAAAAGATATTTTTTAATATTTCCGTGTCGGCACGGCGAGATGTATGGACCTTTCATTCCTCTGAAAGCTTATTTATTTCGTGTTTCCTCTTTGTAATATTCTGTGAAACTATCAAATTGGGACTGTATGTTTTGGAAATCTATAAACAACTGTGTTTCTCGGCAAATTGAAATTGTCATTGCGTCATGTTGTGAATAAAATGTGGTAGGTATAGTACGTGTGTATAGCCCTCAGGTGTATTTTCGGAAGTTAAATATTCCTTTTACGGCGGAAACGTGCGGTTATCATTTGTGTTTGTGTTCACTTTTTGTTACATTTATGATTGTGATATGAAAAATGTGGTATTACATGTAGATAATGTTTTTTTTTTGTGTTCGAAGGTACTTAGTTATTACTTTATGCTTTTACATCGGAGTGAAGTAAATATGCTCATTAGTTTTCTGGAGCAAAAAAATGAAAATGTGAACTTGGCACGAATTAAATCTGATGACAAATAGGAACAAATCATTGATATTAATGCACTATCTTCAAACATTTTAGTGCACTGAAACGACTGTAAAACTGCAGAAGTTATTGCTGAGATATTAAAGAATAGTTAACGATGCCATCAGAGAACTCATTTCGTCCATTAATGTGTGCTGCAGCAAGATAAGTTTTAGTTCTAAAAGTTGCTTTTATTTTACTTTTATACCTGTGATTTAAAGTTTTTAAAAGGGGTATATAATAGGAATTTATATTATACTCACAATTTTTAAAGACGCGTATGATTCTTACTCACTCAACTACTCAATATTTTATTGCAAAAAAGTAAACATCCATAGTTTTGGGTTTGCTCTTGACTCTAGTCTAGGTCAGAGATGACAGAGGCAAAGTCGACAATGGTACGAGATTACTCAGAAGAAAGCTATTCACTCTAACTTTGAAGAGATTAGGGTTGTAAGCGTTCGGAAACATAGACGCAGGCAGAGACTTCCATAGTTTTTGTCCGTAATAGGCTCAATGATTTTTACAACTAGTCTTGCCAAGGCATATCGTATAACCCAGTTACTGGGTTGTGGAAGCCAGATAGGCAGTCCCTTCATGTAAAATTCTGATACTCAGCTACATCCAGCACGCGTAGTATGACCGCCGTAGAAACGGGCTATGTCGACGGAAGAATCGACAAACTGACACTTTGTCATTGTCTGTCTGCCATTATGGCGATTCTTGCGTAGACAAAACTTGTTTTTACGGCGGTCATCCTACTTTGTTCGACACGAAGCCAACCCCAACAAAGTTTGGGAAAGGCTAGACTCATCATCTGCTTAGCCTTTTCCAATCTCGATGATCAATATCCACGATACCTAAATGTTTATTATAGCCCGATCGTCATTTATTGTTTTGTTATCAACAACAACTGACACAGAAATTGATGCTTGATGCTATGTTACATCTATTCCTCGTGGGTAAAGGCTGATTGACCTACATCGATCTAGTACTTCAATCCAGAGCGCAGGGTTTAATTCCAGGAACATCATCATCTGCCTAGCCTTTTGCCAAACTATCTTGGGGTCGGCTTCCAGTCTAACCGGATGCAGCTGAGTACCAGTATTTTACATGAAGCGACTGCCTATCTGACCTCCACAACCCAGTAACTGGGTAATACGATACCCCTTGGTAAGACTGGATGTCAGACTTTTAGCTTCTGACTACTCGTAACGAAAAATCGACAAAATGATAGGTAGACAATGAAAATAAGGTTTAAGAACAACTTTATTTCTCATAAGAATTACATAGCTAATTCACTTACTGAGAAACATACTAAAATTCAGATTTATAATTCGAGCGCACAGATTATGTGGGTACATAGATAAAAAATAACTTAACTCGATCTTATACATATTTAACAAAACACAACATGGATGTAGGTTGATTTTTACTACATGTGGCATTGAGGGCATAGTCTGTAATGAGCAGGTTTGTTACCATTTTGTTTTCAGTTTATTGTCTTATATATAATTTTTTTGGTACATACATTATTTATTTTGAGTAAGTATTGTTTTTTATTTTATCTATTTTTTTTTTTAAACTTGTTTGTCTGTATTAATTGTGTGGGCTTTTAGTAACTTTTTGAACCGGGCATAACTTTGTTCTCCTTTTATTGCCGATGGTAATTTATTATAAATTGTAACACCCTTTTTTTTTTTTTTTTTTTTAGGATGGGAAATCATCAAATGACTTCTTCCGCTCTGGGTGGAGCGGAAGGGAGTGTCAGACTTGACTGACTAAAACCCATCCATGTTCCTTCTTAGCCCTTTGCGTTCCAGGGGCACGGTATCTCTTTCGAACAACCCGCAGCCCTGGCAGGCATCGGCCCTCTCGGACCCCTTCCGATTTGCTGACATCTCCTTGAGGCGCGCGTGGAACACGAACGCGCCGTCGGCACGGTCTGTCGTCATAAGACGGACGGACGGTGAGCTAGCCCATTACTCACCGTCCACAGGCCCGCGCCTACGGTGGCCGGGGGCCACTGGTTGCCCCCCGACGCCCGGGGCGTCTCCCGCGGCGGCTGGGACGTGAGGTTCTCTCCCTCTCACGTTCCGCCACCTCCTTCGCTAGCATGACTGCTTCGCAGAAGGAGGCGACGGCTTCCCATTCCCTCTCGCTCCGGACCATGGATTGAACCAGGGCCGGACGCGAGAGGTCGCCGCCGCCAATCGCCGCTACGAGGACACGGCGGTGCTCAGCCCAAGCGGGGCACAGCTCCACAGTGTGCTCCACCGTGTCCTCCGGCCGATCCTCGCAGTGGTGACACCCGGGCGTTTCCTCCCGCCCGATTCGGTGCAGGAACCTCCCGAAACAACCGTGTCCGGTGAGGACCTGCGTCAGGCGGAAGGTGAGGGCGCCGTGGCGCCTCTCTAGCCACTCCTCAAAGAGGGGACTTATCGCTACTATTGTGGCGTGCCCTGCACGGGGTTGCGACAGTCGCTCTCTCCATGTCGCCATGAGATCGCGCCGGAGGTCTGTCCGCTGAGTGGCAATTTGCCGCGGCAGCGGAGTTTCCCCCCGGCGTAGTGCCTCCGCACGCCATTCGTGCAGGCACGCGAGTACTATCGCCTCCAGATCCCATGGCGGCAATCCGGCCAAGAGGCTCGCCGCCTCGCCGGAGATCGTGCGGTACCCCCGGATCAGCCTTACGGCTACCACCTTCTGGGGCGCGTTCAGGTAGTGGGCGGCTCGCCGCCTCAAAGAACGCGCCCACACCGGGGCCCCGTAAAGGGCCATGGACCGCACGAACCCCGCGTAGAGCCTGCGGCAGGAGGCGTTTGGACCCCCCAGGTTGGGCAAGAGCCGCTTGAACGCAGCCCCTGCCCGTTCCAGTTTGGGGGCCAAACGTCGGAAATGCTCTACGAAGTTCCACCGGCTGTCGAGGACAAGCCCTAGGTACCTCAGCGTCGACTCGACGCCGATGGGAACCCCTCCTACCGTCAGTATGGATCCCGACGGTGGCGCATTCCGAGGCCCATGAAAGCACATGGCCTCGGACTTGTGCAATGCCACCTCGAGACCCAGTTGCCGGATTCTCTCCACGACTATCGCAACCCCGCGTGTCATAAGTTCGGCCGCCGCCTCGTGCGACCTCCCTTGTGCCAGCACCAGCGTGTCGTCAGCGTAGCAAACTACACTGACACCGCTAGGGAGGTCAGCGCGCAGCACCCAGTCGTAGCCGATGTTCCACAAGGGCGGCCCCAGAACCGATCCCTGTGGAACACCGCACGACATCTCTCGCCGGTTCCATTCTCCGGTGCGACCGGGGTAGATGACGGCCCTATCCGTCAGGTAGTCCCCGACCACACGACGAAGGTAGGTCGGCACCCGGTGATACCGGAGTGCCTCCCTAATGCAGCTCCAGGGCATGGTGTTGAAGGCGTTGGCGATGTCAAGAGACACCGCCAAGACAACCCCACCCCTGGACACCGCATCCCCCGTCGTGAGAGCCCTCACGCGCATGATGGCGTCCACCGTCGAGCGCCCTCTGCGGAAACCAAACTGGTTCTCCGCAAGATCCGGCCCCATCCCCACAAGGTGCCCGGCGAGGCGGTTGGCAATGACTCTTTCGAAGAGCTTGCCCACCTCGTCAAGCAACACAATGGGCCGGTATGCGGACGGAGAGTCCGCAGGGCGCCCCGGCTTCCGGATGAGGACCAGCTTCCCCGTCTTCCAACGAAGCGGGAATTGGCCTCTCTCCAAGCATGCGCTTAAGAGCCCTTCCAGTCGGGGCCCGAGAGCCTCCGAGGCCAGGACCCAGGCTTTGCCAGGCAAGCCATCGGGTCCCGGGGCGGTATTTTTGGCTTTAAGCCTGCCTACCGCCGCTCTCAGGTCTACCCCGGTCACTTCCGGAATGTCATCATCGTCCTCGATGTGGTCCGCTTCCGGCACCGCAAGCGGCGGAGCCATAGGCGGGGGAGGATGTTCCCCTCGCAGAGGGAACAGAGCGCTCACCACGTCCTCCACGAGCTGAGGGCGGAGACTCTGCGTCAGCGGGGGGGCCCAGGTGCGGAGTTTGTCCCGCACCATCTTGTAAGGGCGCCCCCACGGATCTCTGTCGAGAGTCTCCAGCATCTCCTCGCGGCCCAGGTCTCTGGCCCGCTGGACAGCCTCCTGGAGGGCGGTCTTCGCTGCTCTGTATCCCTCGTACAGCTCCGCCTCAATGGCTGCCGCATCCGGAGGGCGGATGCGGAGCCTGCGATGCCTGGCGTACGGGTGCCGCGCGGCTACGCACGCCTCGCGCAGAGACGTCAGCTTTCGCGACCACCAGTACACCTGACGCCGGGCGCTTCCTGGCCGAACTCGGGGCATTGCCACGTCGCAAATGTTGGACATGGCCTCCTGGAACCACCCTGCCTCATTGTTGACGTCGGCAGGCCTGTTCGGTGATGTCACCCAGGCCTGCACTATCGAGGCTTCCAGGAGGAGCTCCCGGTCCAGCTGCTTCAGCGCCCAACGCGGACCACTCGGGGCCTGTAGGACCGGCGCGCTTGAGTCTTGGGCGGAGACATCAAACCGGATGTACCGGTGGTCGGAATAGGTCTCCACCCCCTCCATGACGCGCCAGTCAACGACACGCGGTGACAGAGCGGGGCTAGCGAACGAGATGTCTACCACCGACTCGCCCCGCATCCGCACACACGTGGGGACAGAACCCCGATTTAGGACGACCAGGCCCGCCTCCAGAGCCCAGTCCTCCACCATCCTACCCCGCACATCCGTGCAACGAGAACCCCAAGCCAAGTTTTTGGCATTGAAGTCCCCGAGCACAAGCACGGGGAGGGAATAGTTTCGGATGACGACACTCAACTCCATGAGGGAGTTGTGGAACTCGGCGAGAGTTCGGCTCGGGGAGAAGTAGACTCCCGCTACGACGATCTCCCCGAACCGTGCTGCTACGCAGCCCTGACCCTTCCTGACACTCTCAAGGGTCGGGGTATCGGCGGCGGCCGACGAAATTATGGCCACTGAGCCGCTCAGGTCCTCCACCCAGTCTTCCCTGGGCGGGACAAAGTACGGCTCAGCGACCACGGCGACGTTAATCAACCACTCCGCCATGCTCTGGAGCAACAGATCCTGAGCACAGCGGCAGTGGTTGATGTTCGCCTGGAGAAGGCGTAATGGGGCCATTATTGGCACTCCATTACAGCCCCCTCCCGGGCCCCCTGTGAGGGCCCCGCCACAGATGTTGCGGCGGCAGACGTGGCGGCAGCGACAGCGACAGTGGCGGCGGCTGTGGCGGTGGCGACGGTGGAGCTGGTGGCTGGAGGCCTTCCCTTGCCCCTGCCCCTGGTCCTGTTGGGTGGTGCGCAGGCCTTGCCCCCTGCCCGGTGATCGGCCGGTTTGCCCGCTGCCGCACATGCAGTGCAATGCGGCGTGGCGGAGCAAGCCGCGGCCATGTGACCGGGCTGACCGCATCGGAAGCAGTCGCCGCTGCGGTCCACCTCCGAGGAGCACCGACAACTCACGTGCTGCCCCACGAGGCACCGGTAACACCTCAGAGGTCGGGGCTCCAGCAGCTTCACCTGCGCTGACACCCAGCCCACCAGGAGCCTTCCAGCCTCCACGATTTTACTTGCCGCCGTCACAGGGCAGCTTACCATAACGGTTCGCATACCCGTGTGGTCCGGACGTAGGGTGCCTGCCCTGACCTGCTCGGCAGGACACCCACCGATCCTGGTGACGGCGGCGACCACCTCCTCTTGGGTCACAGAGTCGTCCAGACCCAGGATGCGCAGGTCGGCGCATCTGACGGGCCTGGACACTCGGGCCTCGGCCGCATCTAGGGACGCTCTAAGCTTTTCAGCCAGAGCGTCAGCGGATGGGCCGCTATTTGCACCCGGGATCTCCAGTGCCCGAGCCCCCGTCGCGGTGACTTTGAGCTGGAGTCCCTCGGTGATCCCGAGCTCTGCGAGATCCACCGTCGCTTTCGCCTTCGCGAGCACGTCGCGGTAGGACACGCCCCTCTTTTCCGCTTCCGGCTGTAGCGTGATCACTACAGCTGCGGTCTTCGGGGCGCAGAGTCAAGCCGCGACGCTTCGCGCCTTGTGCTGCCGCCTTCGCTCCTCCTTTTTGGCCTTTTTGGCCGCCTTTCGCCCCTTCTTCCTTTCCCCGACCACCTGCCACTCGGTTTCGGCCATGGCAGGCAGGGGGGGTGGCGGCGGTGGCTGCGGCCGGCTTGCTGCTGGCGCTGGCACATTCGCCGCCTGAGGAGCCGCCTTGCCCTTCTTCTGTGCCGCGGCCGGCCTAGTCCTGCCGGAGGATTGCCCAGGCTGCCCCGGTCCAGAAACGGCAGCTACTGCAGCCGCATATGTAGCCGCATTCGCATTCGCGTTCGCGTTTGCGTTTGGGCCCGGGACCACCCTCGGGCCCGGGGCCGCATTTGGGCCCGAGCCCGCCCCCGGGCCCGAGGCCGCCTTGTTTGCCGCCAGGGGGGGGCGCAGTACAATGCCCTCCAGGACGGAAAACCGCGCCTGGAAGGCAGCCAGCTCCTGCCGAACCAGGTTCAGGACCTGGTTCTCCACCGGCACGGGTTGGCTTTGCCGCTGGGGCATCTCGCGAGAGCCAGACTCTCGCAGACCGGTCAGGTCTGCCCGAAGCTTCAAGTTCTCCTTGTGGAGAAGCTCCGTTGCGGCCGTCAGGCGGGCGACCTCCGCCCGCAGTTTCGCCACTTCGCCTGGTGGAGGATAACTGGCCTCCACCGCCGCCATGATGGAGGCGGAAGCCGCAGGTATGGCCCCGAGTTTTGACGATGTCAACTTCTTCAAGGCCACGACCCTAATCGCAGCTTCCACCTCCTTTTGAAACCTGGCCTTACGCTCCACATCGGCGCCGCCAGCTTCACCTGCCGCGTCGTCACATCCCGAACGGGCCTGTCCGCGACCGGCCACCCCCGATCTCTCCGAGGCCGAGAGCCCCCTCCCCGTGCCCCTTATTCCACCACGCCTGCTGGTGGAAATTTTAGGGGCCGAGGCAAGCTCCCCTTCGGAAGACGACTCGCGGTCGCCTTCCGGTCTGGACCGCTTGCGTTCCTCCGCAGCAGCCCCTGTCCTCTCGACGCGGGAGCTCTAAGAGCATCCCGCGCTCACCTCACTGGATGCGGCTTCGGACTCCGACCCCGCATCCCTCCTCTCCCTCTCTTTGCCGTCACCGGCTTGATTTTTTTTATAAGTGAACAGGCTTCGGGATGCATTTCCCAGTCCTTCCTACATTCCCTATTTTAAATTTACCGCCACCTGCGCTCGCGAACCCCTGTGAGCGCGTCAAAGACAATGCATCGCTCCCGCCCTCTACTGGCGGGCAGACAAAAAAAACAGTTCGAACTCAACCAACGACCGGCCGGTCCAGCTTCCGCGTGCGTGGTGAAAGAACACCGAAATAACGTGAAATACTGCTGCTAGTGATACAGTGTGGTAATCTCCTGGCTCCCAGCATCCCGTGAGTACCTGACCTCCTTCAATTTTCATCCTTTAGCCTGTTTCTGAGTAGGAAACTTCAAAAGCGTCCTCGGCTATACGCGATACTCAATCATATTTTTGGTCCATTTCGAGCGCGAATACCTGTAGATTACAGTTTTTTCAGGCATCCTCAGGTTCAGTTTCAATAGAAAACTCTGAGAATTGCTAGATTTTCGCATTTTAAAAGTATTATCCTACAAAATTGTGTTGGTCATACTCGCAGTGTAACCTATGCGGATTCAGAGGTCATCTTAATTTTAGTTGGTTTATATCACAATTCACGTTTACATAGTTGTAGATAATCTGTAACTTATAGCTAATAATTTATTTACCTATTCCCACCAACAAACATTATTACATAGCTATTTCACCTAAAGGTATTGAATTACACTATAATAAATCTCAACATACGTTCATATTTTCATACCTACATAGATATTAGGTCTTTACCTATGAAATTGCCGTTTTGTTTGAAAAAAGTTAAAGTATTTTTTTTTCGAACTTATTTATTTCTTTTATTCAAAGCAATCACCCCTGCAATCAATGCATCTTTGCCAACGCTGTGGCAGTTTATGGATGCCCTTCTTGAAAAAATCAGCTGGACGGGAGACAACAAACTCTTCAAAGGCGTTTTGTACTGCCTCTCGGGAATTGAATTTTTTTCCCGCTAAAAAGTTGTCCAAATTTTGGAAAAAGTAATAGTCGGAAGGCGCAAGATCTGGTGAGTATGGCGGATGAGGGAGAGCTTCCAAACCCAACTCATGCAGCTTAGAGACGGTCTGTTGTGCAGTATGGGGCCGCGCGTTGTCGTGAAGTAGCAGTGGAGACGACCGATTGACCAAAGCTGGTTGCAGACGTGCGAGTTTCGCCATCATTGTGGTCAGTTCTTCAATGTACACATCTGCAGTAATGCTCTCGCCGTTTTGTAAAAAGCTATGATGAATCACACCAGCACTAGACCACCAAACTGTGACCATCACCTTTCTAGGGGTCATTTTTCGTTTTGCACATTGCTTTGGTACCGAACCAGGATCTAACCAACTTGCTGAGCGCTTTCGATTGTCAAAAAGAATCCATTTTTCGTCGCACGTAACAATTCGGTTCAAAATTCCTTCATTTCTGTGCCTGTTAAGCAGCGCAAGGCAAGTCTCGACGCGTACGTTGCGCTGGCGATCGTTAAGTTCGTGGGGCACCCATCTATCAAACTTTTTTATCTTGCCAATCTGTCGCAAATGGACCAATATTGTTTTAATGCTAACATCAAAAGCTGCTGCCAGCTCAGCTGTAGATTGAGTTTCATCAGCTTCAACAATCACCTTTAATTCATCATTGTTGACCAAAGTTTCCGGACGACCACGAGGTTCATTTTTCAAGTCAAAATTCCCAGAACGGAACCGAGCAAACCAATAACGGGTTGTGCGTTCGTTTGTACAGTTCTCTCCGTAAACGTCGTTGATGTTACGGGTCGTTTGTGCCGCGTTGGTGCCACGACGGAACTCATATTCCATAATTACACGAAATTTCAAAGTATCCAGTATGAGGAAAAATGTTGAAATGTAATGAAAATACAACGCTAATCAATAAACAAAAGACTGATTTTGTAAATAGAATGTCATATTTTTAAAACAAAATAAATTGAATTTAGAACTCATAGCCAATCAAAACTTTTTTTTGTTTGAAAAAGTCTGTACTGCAATACGGCAATTTCATAGGTAAAGACCTATTATTTTAACGAAACAAAATGGAGGAGGGTAAACTTAAATTTCTTCTATCTCAACGCGAATATGTCTATCGTGATATCCAAATCCTTTACGACTTGTCAAAATCTATGATTCAAGATCGTTCAAAGGTATCGTCGTTCAAGGCGAGATATACACGTATACATTCAATTCGCGAAGAATTTGTTGCGGTATGTAGTAAAATACAAGCTTTGGAGTTAGCCATGAAACCTGATGCACAAGTTTGTCAAAAGTCTCTGAGTTCGTTTGATGATTTGTACCATGCCGTAATCAGTGCAGCGGCTGACTTGCAAATCGCTGATAAGAGCGGAAACGTCGACGGGACGTCACAGGCGACCGCGCCGCCCGCGTGGGCAGGGGCGTCCGACTACATGCAAACGGGACGTAACGCGCGGCTACCTAAACTTGAGTTACCTAAATTCGATAGTAAAATAGAAAACTGGCAAACATTTTATGATATTTACAAAACTTTAATTCACGATAATAATTCGATTTCGCAAATAGAAAAATTTCACTATTTAGCGTCTTGTTTACAAGGCCCGGCTTTATCTATTGTCAAAGGGGTTCCGATGACCGCCGATAATTACGAAGTAGTTTATAATAGTTTGATCGAGCGTTATCAAAACAAGCGTATTATAGCTTTAACATATCTAGACAAATTCTTTAACCAACCAGTTTTAAAATCGGGTAACTTCCAAGATCTACAAACTTTAACAAACGTAATTTATGAGGCATACCATGCACTCCAAGGTTTAAAAATTGATAATTTAGGTGATTTTATCTTATTTTGTTTAACTTCGCACGCACTGGACTCGGACACGCGTAATCGTTTCGAATCTCAGCACAACATTTCACAAATACCCACTTTTTGTGAATTGTTAAAGTTTCTTCAAGATTATGTTAAAATCTTAGAAACTAGTCATTTATCTTCTAAATCAAATATTAATCCTAACCCTCGTAACCTTGAAGGGAAAAAACCTTCGCCCGCGACTAGTAGGCAAAATAGCAGCGGATCCAAACGCTCATCTTATCTCGCAAAATCTATCCCATCTGCAAATATAACTTGTGCTCATTGCAGCGATGCGCACTTGATTTATCGGTGCCCTACCTTTCAATCCTTAGATTCTCGTGCTAGACTCGCGTTAGTTCAAGGTAAAAACAATATGTGTACAAATTGTTTACGTACAAATCACGCCATAGAAAAATGTGTATCTAAAATGTCTTGTACGGTGTGTGGATTACGTCATCATACCCTATTACATATCGACCCAGTGCCATCAAGCGCCGGCGCAACCACTGGAGAGAACGTTACAGCTCATTCTCATGCCGCCGTTCCCAACCGCGATATGGTTTTACTAGGGACATGTCAGGTGCGCGCGTTCAACACCGCCGCCGGCACTCAATGTACCGTGCGTGCACTCGTGGACAGTGGGGCGCAGGATTGTTTTATCACCGCTGCGTGCGCGCGAACACTCGGGTTAAAACTTCGCCGGTGTAACCTTAGCATAGCCGGACTAGGACAAAACTCAGTCACACAAGTAAAGGGGGTGACGGAATGCACTATACGACCGGTACATGGTGATGCTCCACACTTTAATATCAAGCCAGTCGTACTAGATAACATCACTGCTCTAATACCTAGTGTTAAAGTATCACCAGTCGTTCGAGAACGTTGCAACCATCTAGTGTTAGCCGATCGCGACTACGATGTTCCCGCCAAAATCGATTTATTAATTGGGGCGGAGCTATTCCACGAAATCTATGACGGTCAACGTATCAATCTGGGGCCCGGTTTACCTACCGCTCTGAATAGCGTTTTCGGGTGGATTCTGTCAGGGGCAGTAAACTCTAATTCTACACCTTTAAATACTGCGTGCTCTTTGGTGGCCACCACATTTAAATTAGATGTACAAATTCAAAAATTTTGGGAAGTGGAGGAACCACCGCGCGCTGTTATAACCGTACCCGAGAATGATACCTGTGAACGCATGTACACTGATTTAACTTATCGCGAACCTAACGGACGATACGTCGTACCTATCCTCTTAAAGGACGGCGATCGTTCTTTGGGTGAATCTTACAATAGTACCTTGTCGCGTTTTACTCATCTTGAAAAGAAACTTAATCGTCAGATTGAACTTAAATCCGATTATGTTAATTTTATGCGCAAGTACGAGAATTTAAATCATATGTATCCCGTACCTAACTCTGTGGTACCTACTCTCAATCGTTATCTTATTCCTCACAGTTGCGTCGTTCGCCCAGAAAGCACGACCACTAAATTGAGAGTCGTTTTCGATGCTAGTTCTAAAACGACTAACGGTCTATCTTTAAATGATATTGTATTCACTGGCCCTAAGCTTCAAGTGGATATTGTAGATATCATAACCGGTTTCAGATTACACACAGTAGTCCTAACTTGTGACATCTCAAAGATGTATAGAGGAATCTTGATTAGGCCGGAGGATCGGAATTTTCAACACATACTATGGCGAGAATCTCCTAGTGATCCAGTTAAAGAGTACGAACTTGCGACTGTCACCTACGGAGTTAGTAGCTCACCTTATCTGGCCATCCGTACCCTCCACCAATTAGCAGCCGACCATGGTGCAGCGTATCCACGCGCCACTGAAGCTCTCCTTCACGAGACATATGTCGATGATATTACGACCGGCGCGCCCTCTGTACGCGAGGCCATAGAACTGAAAGATCAACTTATCAGTTTATTAGGCTGTGCTCAACTTGAACTCCGAAAATGGAGTAGCAATTCACAATCCTTTCTTAAAACTTTGCCCGCAGATCATTGTCAATTACCTAAACTTTTCTCTGATGAAAGTGATAGAACAACGTTAAAAATCTTAGGAGTCCAGTATGATCCGGTGAGTGACACTTTCAGTTACTCCCAGTCCCCAATCGAGGACAAGGAATGTACCAAGCGTTCCATCTTATCTAGCATCGCGCGTATTTTCGATCCTCTTGGGTGGCTCACACCCTTTATCTTAAAAGCAAAATTGCTCCTTCAAGACTTGTGGCGTCTTAACCTTTCATGGGACGAACCGGTGCCCAGAGACATAGCTCTAGAATGGCAAAGTTTTTTAGCGGATCTTCATAACTTAAAACTAATAGGAATCCCTCGTAGGATTATACCTTCGCAGTCAAAGGAATTTCAACTCATCGGATTTTGTGATGGATCCACCAAAGCATACGGATGTTGTGTTTATCTTCGTGCCGTTACCTCTCACGACGTACAAGTTTATCTTCTAATTGCTAAGTCCAAAGTAGCACCTCTAAAAGTGTTGACTGTCAACCGTTTAGAGCTTTGCAGTGCTGTATTACTGTCCAAAGTAATAAATCGCATTCATTCCTTGCTTAGTTCAAAAATCATCTTGAATAAATC
This sequence comes from Cerastis rubricosa, assembly GCA_949152445.1. Lineage (NCBI taxonomy): Eukaryota > Metazoa > Arthropoda > Insecta > Lepidoptera > Noctuidae > Cerastis > Cerastis rubricosa. The sequence goes on from OX424539.1 coordinate 16,091,003, forward strand.
TATCTTGTTCACAGACAGCTCGACTGTGTTGTCATGGTTGAATACCGAGCCACACAAGCTCAAGACCTTCGTTGCCCACAGAGTGGTCCTAATTAACGACAATCCTGTGCCAACTGAGTGGCGACATGTGTCCACCCATGACAACCCAGCCGACATCTGTAGTCGTGGCTTATCATGCTTATCTTTATCTTCGTCTCAAATCTGGTGGTTTGGTCCTCAGTGGCTGTCCAACGAACCCTGCAACTGGCCTGTTTCAGCAGTTGAAGTGTCCGATAACGTGCCAGAACTTAAGCCCGCATCACGCTCGTGTCACACTGGTGTGACACGTGAAGCTGACTTGCTTGATTCCATCTTGGAACGCCACTCCTCTCTTTTCCGAGTGGAAAGAGTGGTTGCATGGATCTACCGTTTCATCAACAACGCGAAAGCTAAACGTTCTGAGCGTAACTTATTACCTTATCTGACAGGCACTGAATTAGCCGAATCTTTAGATCATTTAACAAAATATGTTCAACATCAAAGTTTTAATGATGTCATATCTTTAATAGCATCCAAGAAACCTTTACCCAAACATTTATCTAAACTCTCTCCTTTTCTTGACACTCGCGGAATCTTGCGAGTGGGGGGACGTCTCAAGCACGCGTCATTACCAGGTCGCGTCAAACATCCATACCTCTTACCAAAGACTTCTCGATTAAGTACTCCTCTTATTGACCACTATCATACAAATTATCTTCATTGTGGGCCGCGCCTACTCCAATCTTTAATTATGCGTCGATTTTGGATACTCGGCATTAGAAATCTTATCAGATCGCGGTTATCTAAATGCGTGACCTGTTTTAAAATCAAACCTATTCCACTTCAACCTTCACAAGGTGATCTTCCGTCTTTCCGAGTACAACCGGGTCATTGTTTTCAAACAATCGGCATCGACTTCGGAGGTCCTTTCATGATAAAAGAAAGTAGACGTCGTAACGCTAAAACTTACAAAGCGTACCTTTGCCTCATAGTCTGCCACGCGACCAGGGCCGTTCATCTCGAGCTGGTTACTGAACTCACATCTGAAGCATTCATAGCGGCCTTAGATCGTTTTGTATCGCGGAGAGGACTTTGTCACTCCATAGTCATAGATGGTGGTACTAACTTCGTGGGTGCCAGGCGTTACTTGTCAGAAGTTAGCGAAATGCTCAACCGCGAAAGCGATATCATTTCCAGTCACCTCGCTTCACGAGGAATCATTTGGAAGCTTAATCCTCCTTCAGGTCCTCACTTCGGAGGCATTTTTGAGAGCGGTATAAAATCGACAAAATACCATCTCAAACGTATTATAGGATCCCAGATTCTTACCTTTGAAGAATATTATACTATCTTAACGAAGGTGGAAGCCATGTTAAACTCTAGACCCTTAGTAGAACTATCTTCCGATCCCGGCGAGGTTGACGCTCTTACAGCTGGTCACTTCCTCATCGGTCGACCATTAGTTTCCCTGCCTGAACCGAGGTATGCTGAAAATGAGACACTACGTACTCGTTGGCAGCTATTACAGCGCCTATCACAGAGCTTTTGGCGCACTTGGCAAAGGGACTATTTGCACACCTTGCAACAGCGAATGAAATGGTTTAAACACGGCAACCATCAGCCAAAATTGAACGATCTTGTAACCATCTATGAACCCAACTTACCAGCCAACGAATGGAGGTTGGGTCGCGTTGTACAGCTCCATCCGGGTAAAGATGACATTACTCGGGTTGTGACAGTCAAAACATCTAAAGGCTTACTTGTAAGACCTGCTGTAAAAATTTGTCCTCTTCCAATTGAACAATAATAATTAGTTTATCTACATATATTACTAAACTTATAACTCAACGCACATAACACTTCACATTTTCAAATATCTAGTATATGTATATCAAAATTATATATTACATTTAAACTTTTTGTTTCCTTACGAGCTTATAGAATCTTATCAGCATGATGACAAATGAATCGGCATAGGTTGTAAGTCTCGAAATTCATCTATCTTATCTTATGAAATCCCTAGTTGATTTCAAGTGGGGGGATATGAACAGGCTTCGGGATGCATTTCCCAGTCCTTCCTACATTCCCTATTTTAAATTTACCGCCACCTGCGCTCGCGAACCCCTATGAGCGCGTCAAAGACAATGCATCGCTCCCGCCCTCTACTGGCGGGCAGACAAAAAAAACAGTTCGAACTCAACCAACGACCGGCCGGTCCAGCTTCCGCGTGCGTGGTGAAAGAACACCGAAATAACGTGAAATACTGCTGCTAGTGATACAGTGTGGTGATCTCCTGGCTCCCAGCATCCCGTGAGTACCTGACCTCCTTCAATTTTCATCCTTTAGCCTGTTTCTGAGTAGGAAACTTCAAAAGCGTCCTCGGCTATACGCGATACTCAATCAATAAGGTTTAACCATTATGTTCCCACGAGTGTGGGGGAAATAAGAGGTCCATCCGGGCAGTGCCCCCTGTACCCGGATAAGCCTTTGACATTTATAACCCGCCAGAGGGTCGGCTGGTACTCTGGCGGGGGTCGCACTAAAAACTGATTGTTCCATGGGAACACCCGTCAGCCATACATCCCCTCACGGTGCGCCGCCGCTTGAGATTCGGGGTAGCTTTTTATAGAGGTTTTCTACCTCGCGGTCCAGGCGGTTAAGCCAAGACCCTCGGTCCCGATCGAAGCCGCGAGACGTGATCCACGACACTCCGATGATGGGATTACGAGAACGACGGGGACAGAGAAGGGCGATACCAGCGTTATTTTACAAGGGCACTGAATGCTGAACTGGATTCAAAACTATTAACATTGGTCAATCGATTTACTATCACTAGATTCCAGCGCTGTATTAAATACTAGATTATAATTATAAATCAGTGATAGTCTAGTGGTGTGATAGTCGGACTGCTAAGTCAGGTCTTGAATTCGTACCCAAGACACGAGGATTTGTGTGCGCATTGTATAAATATCACTTGGTTCGGCTAAGAAAAAAAAAATAGGAAACCAAACTAGCCTGACCACAACCATGCGTGTGAGACATTTCTCGACGGCATGTAAAGCCAAGATAACGGCCCATGGGCAGTATAAAGAGTCTGACACTAGGTTAGGCAAAAACCACACAAAAAAGAAAAAAAAAGATATAAATCAGTCTTTGATGATCTTTGCAGCTGTTTCAATCAATTCGGCCTGTCGTAGTCCACAGTTGGACATAGGCCCCTCCCACGGTACACCACAACATCCTACCCTGCTGGCCTACCATGACGTCTTAAAGCAGTATTGTTTTACTCTTATTCCAGTGTGGGAAAGAGACGGAGCTATACAGGATGTCTAGCGCCATCTCTTTCCCACATAGGAAAAGGAGTAAAAAAATAATGTTTTAAGACAGCATGGTAGGTCATTTGATCTTGGTCTCTTGGTCATGGAGACTGGACTGTGAAACAACGAGTCCTGCTCATTTACTCCAACTCCTTAATTCCTGACATTAATGAATGATTGGTTAGAACTCTCAACTATTTAAGCGATGCTATTTATCGCCTATACAGACAACTTGATTCAGAGTTCAACTTCTATTTATATATTGAACTAGTGCCCTATTTAAACTTGATCGTTGATATTAAATACCTTAGTATAGTCTGGAAACTATTCGCTGGTCAACAAAGGGCTTAGATTTATCTCTATTTAGTAGCAGGTTGAGGTTTTGAGCTTGGAGTGACCTAAGAGACAGTTATCTTGAAGTGAAATGACGTTCCTATCTGCTATCAAAGAAGTATGGGTGCTTAGGTACTAAGCACCACGTTGAGTAAATTTAGAAAGCCTACTGAAAATAATATTTTATTCCAGTTACATAAAAATCAATATTTCTATTTATAATATTTTTGCTTTTGTGGGCAGTTATTACTGTTACATTTGGTTACTATGTAGATTCCATTTTTGTATCAGGAAGGCATTTTTTGATTGGTAATGATCATGTGATGCGGAGGAATGAGGAAAATTTTGAGTATGAATGTGGATGGGTATAAAAGTAGAGGAAGACCAAAGAAACGATCCATGGATTGTGTAAAGGATGATATGACCAGAAACGAGGAACACAGTTAAGTTAGAAAGCTGGGTAAAATCTCAAACACAATTAATGATTAAAAAACAAGTGCGAGTCGGACTCGCGCACCAAGGGGTTCCGTAGAAACCCGTAGGTGTGTAAGTTTAAAATTATTAAAAATCTTTTTTAAATGATGTAACTAAAAATTTAAGGTTTTCGAAATGTTTCCTTTATCTGTGCTATAAAACGTTGCTTCGTACCAAATTTCAAGATTCTGAGTTCACGGGAAGTACCCTGTAGGTTTTGATTCCCTTGCGAATGTCGTAAATTTGCGGCAGAAATGGCTGTATCTTTTGATAGCGTTGGCTTAGAAGTTTGTTTTTTTCACAGCTCCAAAAGGACAATAGACTTGAGTCATCTGCCTAGCCTTTTCCCAAACTATCTTGGGGTCGGCTTCCAGTATTATCCTTGAAAAAAAAATTTTTTTTTTGTAATTCCGTTTGATAACTCCACGCGTTCCTGACAAAAAGGACAGACAGACGAACGGACGCATAGACAACAAAGTGATCCTATAAGGGTTTCGTTTTTTCCTTTCAAGGTACGGAACCCTAAAAACCACAACGTATTTACTTGGAAAAAATGTAAGATTATTACACACATCAAAAGTGTCTAGGGATCAAGCATTTTTATGCGGATTTCTTGAGATTGAGATGTGGCTTTGTAATAAATTTATGATTTTATAAATTTATATGGATCCTTTTTGGTGCATTTCATAATTTGAATCAGGAACTGTGAATCAAATTCGAGTAAAAGATGAAAATCAGCTGTCAATATTTTCCCTATAAAAACATACAACGCATTGAAGACATTATTAGTGCTACTGTTTCCCTACTACTGATTAAAACCAACGTTATTATGGAGCGGCGACGTCATTTAAGCAGGGAAGAAATGCTCAGAGCCGTGGGAATGATAGAAGCTGGTTCCCGGCAACATACTGTGGCTTTAGCTCTGAATACAAGTCAGAGTGTTATCAGTCGACTTTGGACACGTTACCGAAGCACTGGTACCGTGGCTGAGCGCCATGGAGGACGGTATCGCTGCACCACACGGAAACAAGACCGATACATTCAAATCTTAACTCGAAGAGCTCCAACAATAACCGCCATGATGTTAGCCGTGAGGCTTCATCACTCTTCAGGGAACTTAATTAGCGACCAAACAGTCAGAAACCGCTTGCTTGAAGTGAACCTTCATTCCCGAAGACCGCTACGGGTACCACCTATAGCAATGCACAATCGTAGGATTCGATATCAATGGGCTCTTGAACACAGAAATTGGGCAGAAGAACAATGGCGTTTCGTGTGCTTTTCTGATGAGTCTCGTTTTGGTATGAGACCGGATACAAGACGTATACGACACTGGAGAACCCCTGGACGCCAACAGCGATTAAAATCCTGCCAGGAAGTCCATCCTTATAGTGGTGGAACCATCATGGTATGGGCGGGTATTTGGATTGGCGGAAGAACTGAGTTGATTTGGATCAGAGGCAACCTCAACGCTCAAATTTATGCTGAGACGATTGTATCAGACGTCATCGTTCCTCTACAAGTGCAAATCGGTCCCTTATTTCAGTTAATGCATGATAATGCACGACCGCACACCGCAAGAGTTGTAAGACAGACTCTCGCCGCAGCTAACATCAATGTCCTGCCCTGGCCTGCTCAGTCGCCAGACTTGAACCCGATTGAGCATGCATGGGATAGGCTACAGAGAAGAGCTCTGCCGAATATGGAGGGTATCCAGTCGCAAGAAGACCTTTTTTTGTTGTTGCAACGAACATGGGCGGCCATTCCACAGCGTGATTTGGATGAACTCATTTTGAGTATGCCAAACCGATGTTCTTGTGTTGTTAGTGTTCGCGGTAGAAACACGGATTATTAATTGTTTAAGTTACCCAATAAAATTTTAAAGAAAACTGTTATTTCAGTCTTTTTTTCGAACTTTAATGTTAGTGGTTCAAATGTCAAAAATCCCTTTATTAGAAAATGGCAAATTTCTTTATTAATGTAAAGGTGACTTGGTTTATCGTTACTGTGACAAACGAAAACACTTTATTTGATGAATCCTTAAAGAAAATTTTAATTAATATCAATCAGGAGAAAAGTTATTGCAAAAATATATGTTGATCCCTAGACACTTTTGATGTGTGTATTTTTTTCTACAAAGTTTGCTTACCTACCCCAAGATAGCAACCAGCTGACAAGAAAATCTCTGTTTTCCCGGTAAGATAATACATCTGTTCAATAAATCAGCGGAATCCATCATCTCGGTCAGGATAAAGAGACCAAGGTTAAGATGGAACGACGAAATTTTTGCCAACTTTCTTCAAACTTTACGACTTTGTTTCAGAGTTTCAAAGCTAATAATTTTTTATCTTCTCACTCGAGATAGTCTGTGGGACAAAGTCGTGTTAAGCCGCGTTTACGTTGGTCGAGCAAGTTGACCAGTACTGGTAGGAGAGTACTAGGGTAATAAGTCAATTTTGGTAGGTTTATTGGATAGTCTCATACTTGTGTCCTACTTCTAATAAATAAACCGTACGTACTTTGACATGCAAACGATTGCAGTGCATAGTCCCTACAAGCAGTTTGTGTCATTAAATTAACGGTTGCAGCAAGCACACTATACATAACTTCGCTCAACTTGTTTACACCAGGCTAGCAGTGTCATCAGTACCCGACCGCTTGCTTGAAATAATGTTTATGAAGTCGTCATTTTAAAATATAAAATAAATAATAACTTTATTTCTCAAAAATATGGCGTCGTCATTCCTTTTCTGAGTGATCTCTGAGATTGGATGCCGGAAAAAACTCAAAGGTCTGTTTTAAAGTCCAAAAACTACTCGACCAATGTCAACGAAGCACGAGACTGCCGAAGTTATTTTGCCGACAGTTCGTAATGATAACGGCAGCGGCCTGATTCCTAGTCTATTGGAAGAGGAATGAGCTACAAGTTTTTATTGAAAACAAATGCCTGACTTGATTAGAATAATGCCTAGCTGACTGGAGTGTGAGCTGAAGTATTCGTAGTGAATGCTCCTGGGTTGCCTGAAACAATAATTATTGTGGTAAGGAGGTACTGCTGCAAAAATGGTTTCAATCATGTTACCAACTAGTTTCGTGGAAATTTTGACCATCGTTTCAGGGATAAAAAGTAGCCTAGGTCCATCTCCAGGATATAATCTATCTCCTTGCCAAATTTCATTACGATATAATCAGCCGTTTAGTCCTGAAAAGGTCAAAATCAAAATCAAAATATTTTTATTTTACATAGGCCTACAGGGGCACTTATAAAAGGTAACAAACAAACAAGCACACAGAGTTACTTTCGCATTTATAATATTAGTATGGACTAGCTGTCCCGCGAAACTTCGTCTGCGTCATATTTTCCCCATTTTCGCAACATTTTTCATTGCTGCTCCGCTCCTATTAGTCGTAGCGTAATGATATATAGCCTATGTCCTTCCCCAGGTTGAAATCTATCTTCTTGCCAAATTTCATTAAGATCCGATCAGCCGTTTAGTCGTGAAAAGGTAACAAAAAAACATACAAACAAACAGAGTGACTTTCGCATTTATAATATTAGTATGGATGGATAGTATGGAAGTATGGATTAAATCTTACAATTATCAATATAGGGTTAAAATATCACAGTCCTTTTTCTTTAGGCAGTCATGTAAAAACGCTGATAGGTGAAATTTATTTTAATGTCCAGTGGACGTTTGTATGTTTGTCCATATCACATCATTGAGTGATTATCCTCATGATAGAGCATTTAAACATAACAATATGCCTAAAATGCAAATATTTAAAACACTACTATAACTTAAAACTATTCCTTATTTCATCACCATATCTGCCCGGTCATCACAGCTGAACATAGGCCTCTCCTTTCTTCTGCCAAGTTTTACTGTTCTGTGCGTCCCCCATCAAGGTCTTTCCCGCAATTTTGACGATATCGCCAAAATCATTTCTCTTGCACGACGTTTTGCACGTTCATGTGGAATTTGTCCGCGGAAGCGACGGAAGACCACATCCTGCGGCCAAAAACTTTCTTCTAAAACCTAATGGAGAAAACACGTTGGTATGCGCAAGAAAAAGCCTCAAAAAAAAAGAAAGCCAGCCAGCAGCACCGTCGGCGTATTCTTCAATTTGGACGGCCCTAGTGTCTTTGGCCTAACCTTGGCGAACATTCGGTCAAAGGTTGGCTCCATCACCCATCTCCGCGTTAAGCCAAATATCCTGCCCAAGTCCACTTGAGGCGAACTGCCTGGTTCCCGGTTTTTATTTATAATATAAAATATACTTGATCGATATCATTTCATATCGACCGCGAACTGATGTTGCCACTTAAAGTAAGGAAACTGATTCTATAAATAAACGATTGTTTTCCATTTACCGAGTAGATAGCGAGCCGTGAGAACATATTGAATACAAAAACAAGACGAACTGTTTCGCCCCCAATATTTAGGGATGCGACACACTTGTTCGTGTCGGCACATTCGGTTCGGCAATATTTGTTGCTGACCTGAAGTAATTGCTACATATTCTCGTCTTTTATACGGCTCGTGCTACGAGCAAGGGTAGCCCAGTGCTGATGACCCCGATTACAGACTATTGTTATGTCGTCGAACCCCAACGAGCGTAATACTTAGTGTAATTTATTTCATCACCACTGCTGTTAAAACGGTGAAAGGAAACATCGTGAGGAAACCGCCAAGTCCTACAACCTAAACATTGGAGACCAATCCACACTTGATTGATTACAGCCCATTGGTTGATTACAGCCCATTCCCACTTATAGAGAAAACGCATGTGTCCCAGCAGTCGGAACATTATAGGTTGATTATGGTGTCCTGCCTTTTCGCCGAATTTTTTTTAGCAGATTATCACTTGCCAACCAAACGTTTCGCTGATGTTTCACTTTGGCAACTAACGATTAGCAAATTTTTGTATGACAACGTTTCATTTGGTAGAATTATTGTTAAGCTGATTATTATAATGACACAAAACGTTTGGAACATTTATCATTTGTCAAACATACTGTTTTTATAACAACTTAAAACCCCTATGTAGCCCCACTGATTGTATGTGTGTACAATGGGCAATGTTACTTTTGCTACCAGGAGAATTTAGATGCAAGAGCGCGCGAAGCGAACTCTCGACTTGGGGCACTGTAAACCCTGCAGACAGAAAAAGGAGCCCCGCGTAGCGGGGCTCCGTCGACTACGGTTTTTAGACGAATAAAAAATGTTTTGAAGTTAGGTTACAATAATTGGCTTTTCTCAAGAACGATGCTTTACCTTTTCATGGGAGATCCAGGGGAGAAATTTGGTATTTTAAAAAGTGTCATTATGAAAAGCAGACCAAACGTACAGTTGGTAACTGTGAGGTTGGGAAATAAAAGAAAATTATATGATAAGCTGGCAAATTATTATTCGGCGAAATAAAATTCTGCGAAACGTTGGTTGGCAAGTGAAAATCTGGCAAACAGTTTTTGGCGAAAAGGCAGAGAACCGTTGATTATAAATTCGGCCCGTGTCGACCGGAAAGCTCTGTTCGGCATCTATCCCTTGCTGATTCACATTCGGGTCAGCTTGGCATAATTCGAGCTTAGCTTAAAAATACTATTTTGCTGCCTGGCAGTAACGATTAATAAGTGTGTAGCATGCTTTAACTAGTGGTGAATCAAGAACTCCTTTTTACAAGACACTTTACCGAGTCATCATCATCATCATTTCAGCAGAAAGACGTCCACTGCTGGACATAGGCCTCTCCCAAGAAGGAGGGTTTTTGCCATAATAACCACGCTTGGCAGGCGGGTTGGCGATCGCATTACAGATGTTACAAAAGCACAGAGAACGCTGCTGCCCATTCTCTGGTAAGTCCCTTAGTCGCCTCTTACGACACCCACGGGAAGGTATGGGACGGTGCTATTCTTTATGTCCGACACCATACAGAACTTAACCGAGTAGATAGAGTAATTGTGGAAGAGAAATTAAAGAAAAAGGCGATACCTCTTAGGTTTGCGTCATTGAGCCTCGTGGCTATGCCATCCCCTTTTTTAACCAGAAGAAAATTGTTTGTTATTTAAATATAATGGTATTTACCTACACGGGGTCTCTGAAAATAGGTCTTGTTCTCAAGTTCGCAAAAACTTTTAATATTGACTTTTGAATCAGGTACTTAAAAGTGATGAAACAACTGAGCAATAGGCATACGAATCTATTTTCATTAATGCTTAAGTCTTTTAAGTTATGGTAGCTGGTGAGGTCGATGGCAAACGGACATTTACCCTTAGTTGACTAAGAAGGTTGGATTAAATTCGCTTATCACTGGACATCAAAGAGATTTAAAAGAATAATAGAGCGGACATTGCGAATAAAGTCATACAAAAATTTTGATACCGAACATTTTCGATTTTGACACATGAGTACCTACTACCTGACAAGCGGGCGTGTGACACTAGACAGGCCGATTTGTAACTAAGTAGTAACAAGTAGAGGATTACAATTTACTTCGTCTTTTCCCGTCTATCGCTCGTAAATATTGGGAATATCTTTGCTGGACACAAAACTCACACGATACGCGCTTCACAATCCCAAAGATAGGCAAATACAGAACAGACAAACAAAAGACGACATCAGTTTGAGGGAATCACGATGCAAAGTAATGAGGAATGTGATGCTAGGAGTGAACATTCCTATTCATAACTGGAACTCTGATGTAAATATTTACGCAGACCATTACTCAAGGAAGTTAATTAACTGTGTCCATGCCTCATGTTGGCTTTTCACTTCAAAAGCAGTTCCTACCAAACTACTCACAGTAATTATTAAATAATTTTCTCATTTACCACTTGAATGGTCTCAAAGTTTCTACGAACGCTTGGTTGGTGGCTTTGGTTGGTTGGTTGGTTGGTCTTGGTTGGACATCTACGACTTTCATTTCTAATTAGAATAGATGGCTTCTCTCGAAAAAAGCTCTCGAATATTTGACTTCAATTCAAGCCCCAATGTGTTTTTTGACTGAAATCATTAAATGAAGCTTGAAATCTTTTTTGTTCGAGTAGGTAGTACGAGTTTAATCTTTAGTCGACCGCTCGTTACGATAACAAGTCTGGGTTTCTTTGTATAAGCTTGAGGCGAAGAATAAATAATAATACTTTGTGACTTTTTAAGTACTGGCACTGAAAAACCGGCCAGATGCGAGTCGGACTCGCACAGTATGGGTTCCGAAAAAAATGTGCGTGTCACCTCCGACGCGTGACTGCAGTTTACTCCTAAATAAAACTTTAGATCATTAAAACTCCACAAATTGTAGTTTGATATTTTACATGCATACACACCACACTTTTCACACATTTAGAAAGAGAGAGAGAGAGGGAGTGACGAAAGAGAGAGGGTACATGTGTTCTTGGCGCTGAGAAGCGGGGAGCGCTCTAAGATGCTCGAATATGTTGCGCACAGGAGAAAACGGCTTCACTTTTTGTCAACGCTTGACTTATAACTTTTACAACCCATCTATGATTTGCGCTATTTATAAAACGGTTCTTAAGGTGGTCCCGTTGATCATCCCGCCGTTTTTTCAATAGATGGCGCTGTAGTATTGCATTTGGGTATTATTTATGATTACGCATAACTAAAATATATTTGATGGACAATATTCTATTTGCGTAAACTAGCCTTTTGTCTTGATTTTTCCACATATACAGCTTACTTGTTAACTCTTCTCAAACGGAGATTTTCGAAATTTCCACCAGCCGTCTCAACTTATATCTGTACACACCATGCACACACACACATGCACACGTAAATGGTTAATTTCTGAACCGCTAGATGGCATTGTCATCAAAAACGTTTAATTGGGAAACATGCTGATATCATATTTATCAATATTTTGTGACAAAAATGTTTAAAAAAAAACATACAAGAAGGGCCACTGCAACGTTTTTATTTTAGTTACTATTTTTTTTACAATAATTACCATTCTAAAGTACCTACCTAACTTGAAACGGAATGTCTCTCGTTTGATTGACGTTTTCTCTGTTGGGAACAATAAACATTCAATGTGCGAAAATCTTTTGTATTTTCTCTACTCGAATCTACCGAAAGTTAGCAGACATGGTTGTAGGGACTAAACTTCTAGGTACGGTATGTAAACATCACAGGGAGATTATATTTTATACATCAGCTTCTACACATCAACAAGAGAATCTTATGTTCTGGTTCTGGAATCTCAAATTAGTTGTCATAAATGTGTTGTGTAAGTGTACCATTTGATAAAAGCATTGTGTCCGTTTTCAATGCCGCAACGAAGTTCTGTTCAAACAAAATATGAATGTGGTTATGTTGTGTTTTACACTAATTATATAATTAACTATTGTAAGTAATGCTTTTTATTCAAGTAGTATTAGTATTCATTTACCCAAAGTAAGGAGCCTGTCAGGGTTCGAACATACAACCTACAATTCATAAGTCAAGGCCATTTATCACTGCCCCCCCTTTCAACTACATAACACAATAAATTGTTTATAAAAAACAATCAAAGTCAAATCATATAGGCACTTATAAGGCAAAAAAATACAATTGATATAGACTCAAAGCATTTATTTAAATACCATTTACAGGCAGTTTTGAATTGACAAAGACTCAGTCTCTCTATGGAGAAGAACGTACGGTCAGTGAGTCGTCTTAGGGGTGCAAGAAACTCCATGGACACTCTTTTTAAAAACAAGTTGTTACAAAATCCTGGTTACATTATTTTTTTTGCTTCTACATGTGAGAACAATGTATAACAATTTAATACCTACAAAGATTAACTATGTGACCTAGCAGTTAAGAGATGACCAGTCTCGAATAACGGCGGCCATTCTGCTCAAACAGTTGTAAAGAAGCTGTATGATGCAAGTGCAACACACGTGCCAACATCAGCGACCCATACCATGACAAATTCTCAACTGCCATGCTCGTTCATGTCACCTAAGAAATAACTAAAACTATTTGCAAAAAAAAAACTGTCTTCAAAAAGCAAAAGAGTGAAAAATAACTTTAGCTTCAGAAGTCGGTGACATGTTTGTTTTCAGTTTTTTTACCACCAACTTCTCTGAAACTAAAGTTACTTTTTCACTTTTTTTTCTATTTTTTTTTTAATCCATATTTAGTTGTAATATCCTAATAAATTATTTGCTATGAATGTAAATACATTGTTAACAATACATACTGATGGTAATATGCTTATCACCATAGATCGGAGTAGGTAGAATGATTTTTGGTACTTGTATCATAAATGCACACAGAAAGAATAACATGGAAAGTAATTCCGGTATTTCCAGACTCAATTAAATATTGTTAATGTTGGTAGTGATATATTAATACTCAATTCAAAATTTAAAGGAAGGTATCAAAACTAAATTAATTTATTATTTATCTGTTGAATAATGAAAACAATCGAATTCCGATCGAAGAATTAATATTGGTAACCATGGATCAGCTGGTTCGTACTAAGATCAGGGGTTATGACCTGGCCAGCTGATAGGTATATGGGTCGGAGGTCATGACCTGGTCAGCTGAAGGGCTCTGTAGATACCTAATATGGATTGCTTATTTTATTAAATAAGTATGTTTAGTTTTCCCCGGGTGGTTATGCAGCGATCGCTCAAGAGAGTCTTCAGACTTCACGCCGCCGTGCCGTCGCATGCTTACTTGAAAATTCATCGCAGTTTATGTCCGATTAATTATATTCCGCAGCAGCGTAATCAGCCTATAATGTTCGCACTGCTAGGACACAGGCCTGTAATCCACCACGCGGGCCCAGTGCGGGTTAGTCTTATGTCCGAGTGGATACCAAATATAAAAATTTTAATTAGTTCTACCAACATATTTATTTCTTCTAAATTACTTACCTACCTGTTTTCTTAAATTTTTGAGGTAATAATGGTACTATCAATACTCAATATCACAAAATGTAATCACTGTTTTTATCAAAACAAGTTTGTTTTCTTATTACCTTACTACGTACGTACCTAATAGTACCTACATTACTGCCGCGGTTTATAATGACTACTTTGCTGGTCGCGCTGATTATGACCGACAGCGCACAGCGACAGCAAGGGCTGCAATGATGGCCAAGCTGAAAGGCCTAGAGCGTAGCTAGGCTAGCTCGAGGCAATCATAGCGTGACCAGCGAAGCAGTCATTGTGGGCCAAGGTTTGTATAGTGCTTTACTCAAAAATGCAAGTACCTAATCCTAATAAAACCAGCAAGTTATTTAAATAAAAAATATATTAATAAACTAGAATTTTAATTAAAATGACAACAGTACAGTTACTAAAATTCAACACCGTCTTTCCGGGTTTGATATCTAAATCAGGCCTCCGTCACTCCATGTACTTGCGCGCTATAAGTGCCTACCGCCCAGCCGAGCGGTCTCGGTCCGCCGGCTTATCAAATTCAGTGCGGTTTTCGCCTCGCCAAGCGAAGCGCGCGCACGCCGTTCAATTTTAATAGTGCTGTTCGTTCGTACGCGTATTACGATGCCGTGTGGTGCCTATAATTATGTTTTATCTAGGTTTCTTCCACAGTCAGCACCAATATATAAAACAAAACAAACTTACAAATATAATAAAACAAACTTTAAAAAAGAGTACCGACTTCAAAACACTAAACCGTAAGAAATAATTTTTTCTTTGATGTAGGTGCTTTTTCGATTCGTAATTACCAGCTGTTAGCACTACCATAAAAAAAAATTATTTCTTACGGCTTAGTGCTTTATTTGAAGTCGGTTCTCTTTTTTTAAGGCTTTTTTTTTCATTTCTAGTGAACATCTCCGAAGATCATCATCAAACTAAGAAGTATTTATTATACTTATTTTAAAACGTTCTCCTAAATGTAACAAATCCTTTTCTGAAAACCGCATCGATATCGGTTTAGCCAAACGCGAGATTATCGCGCACAAACATACATACCTACAAACCATACAAGTCAAACTTCTCAGTTTGGCCTGTATCTCTGATCACCTCCTTTTTTTTAAGTTGGTTAAATATTTTATAAATGATACATTTTTTAACTGCCACATAAAAGTCAGAACATATTCACAGTTCTCAATAACATAGATAAAAAGTTATGTTAATTTAATTTTATCGAAGAGGCAGCCCTGCGATTACTGTGGAATCGCGCGGTGCGAAGCAATCACTGCTGTACGCTTGAGCATTTAGGCGCATTTTAGCATACAGTGGTTGTTGACGCGAGGGAGTAGGCAATTATCGTAATAGGTATTGGATGTTTTCTACTGAGTGAAGTATCTGTCCTAATCTGTGTCTAAATCTAAACTAATATTATAAAGAGGAAAGATTTGATTGTTTGTTTGCATTGAATAGGCTCCGAAAGTACTGAACCGATTTGAAAAATTCTTTCACTGTTGGGAAGCTACACTATCCGCGGGTGACATAGGCTATATTATATTTTCAAAAAAATTAGGGATCCTTACTAAAACTGCAATTATGTAACCCAAGGTGTATAAAAATTACCTAAAATATTCTTTACATCGCGTGCGCTGCGAAAACTATTGATGATAGAATAAAATAATGTATTACGACTTTGCAGAACACATCATTATTTACAAAAAGTGTCGCGACAGCATATGTCTAACTATTATATTTATGCCACAATAAGTGTTCTTTTATTTAAAAAAATATATTTTAATGCCGCCGTTAGAAAAGGCTCTGTATTTGTATCTTGGTATTAATCCTTATCGAAATAAATTACTTCATATTCAAGACTGTTTCAATACCTTTATAGAACTGTTTGAATTATTCAATTCGAACATTCCATTCGAAAGATATCACGAGTTTAAAAATGTAAGTATTAGAAAAAAGTTGCGTGGTCGCCGCTCACCCTGCTCAGCTGGCTAGGCATCACCTAATACGATGTAGGCGTCACTGGAGTACGGGCCGTTCGGGAGGGGAATATTCAAACTTTGTTTATAATTATTATTTTTTAGTTCATCATCATTCATCATTTCAGCCAAAAGACATCCACTGCAGGACATAGACCTCCCCCAAGTGTCGCCATTGACATAAGTAAGGGGGGTTTTGACATAATCACCACGCTTGGCAGGCGGGTTGGCGATCGCAGAACAGTTGTTACAAAAGCCCACAGAACCCTGCTGCCCATTCTCTGGCAAGTCCCTTAGTCGCCTCTTACGACACCCACGGGAAGATATGGAATGGTGCTATTCTTTACGTCCGACACCATACAGAACCAAAAAAATTATCTGTGGTGTGAAATTCTGTATGGTGTCCATACAGATTTTCACACCACAGAGACTTTTTTTAGTTACCTGACGCAAATAGAAGGGTTTATTTATGTTTGTGTATTTTTAAATACCCGTGCGAAGCCGGGGCGGGGTGCTAGTTACTAATAGTTTGCGATTTAGTTAGTTTGAGTTGACGGCAAGGTCGACTTTGCTCGAACAAGGTTGTCAAAATAATGACCACAATACATGCATTCTTGAGTAATGTTACTTTTTAGTGTCCACGACGCTGCGACGGTTTGTGACATTTTCGTTGTATTGTAGGTACATAATTATGTAATTATAACAGTAGGTACGCACGACCGCTGATCAAGGTATGAAAAAACCAGTTTATGCAAATTTGTCACTGTATAGAATATATAGACAAAGCGAGGCCACGTTATACTGGAAGTGTAAAGCTTGATGTGTCGCCGTGTGAACATACATGATAATTCCACATAAACTTACCTATTTTGTCCGAGTCGTAACATTGCGCGAATTCATACTTTACATAGTACTTTCTAACCCACCATCTTCTCGTCTTTTTTCTTTGATTTTTAATAATAATTGTGTACGCCGCAGCCAACAACACTACCTCGGTGGCTGGATATCGCCTGCCTTGTGAAACGAAACTTCGTGATGTCGCTAGATATGTCAGGCGAAGTTTCGCGAAGTCGCACGATTTCGTCTGACGTCGCTGCGGACATAAGTCGCGCGTTGTCGCCATATTTGTCAGGCGAAATCGGCCGGCTTCGCTTGACATGTCGCCGATACATGTCGTGGCACATTTGTCCCCTAGTGTATCCTTGGCTTTACTTATTTTTATTATCGAACTAGCAGGCCGCCCCGGCTTCGCACAGGTATAACACAACAATTTCAAAATTAAAAATTTAATACCTACATAATCATTTCTTGACATTGATTCCTCTCCCGTACGGCGGTACGGCCCGTGCCCGCCAACATCGCTTTATTTATAACTAGCGACCCGCCCCGGCTTCGCGCGGGTGCAATGCAGATACTAAATATACTACAGAATGTCTGTCGACATCACATTGGAAACCTCTAACATTATCAGTGTTTCTCTACTATATTATGCATATATTATACTTATAAACCTTCCTCTTGAATCACTCTATCTATTAAAAAAAAACCGCATCAAAATCCGTTGCGTAGTTTTATAGATCTAAGCATACATAGGGACAGACAGCGGGAAGCGACTTTGTTTTATACTATGTAGTGATACGTCATTGACTGTAGGTAATGAAACAAACTTTTTGTTTTTAGATTATTTGGAAAGCCTGTTACTCTGAGCAATTTTTAACATAGGAGGTCGACGGCTGCTTATTTTTTTTTACCTAATATTTTCGTCTGCAATCATAATGTATAATTTTGTATACCTAATCAAATATAAATCAAATTGACACAGAGACTGGAAAAAAATCTTTGTTTTATTTATTTAACGCTAATTTTGTCTGCGCTTATATGCAGTTTAATTTAGAAAATCGATTCGTATAGATTTCTCAAACTTGAAGATCTGATTCTAATAATCTACCTATCCGAACCAAACGCTAACGATCTACCACCAACCGAATCGACAATCAAATCCATCACCAAATGAAATCCAAACGTAAACTCGGCAGTTTGCGCTTGGTTGGATTTCGTTAGAAATCCGCTTTCTCTCTTTCTAACTAAGGGTAACATAGCGGAGTAAAAAGGATAGCGCGAATTTTGTGATTTAGATTTCGGTTCTCGGAAATCTAACAGACATTATAATGCGATCAATATAATCTTTACTGTCAAGCATTTAAAGACTACATTTTCGAGATTAAACGTTGATGTATTTTGTTTTATGCTTCAATGTTTCTTGGAAATAGAAAGAATGTAGGTATATACCTAATGTTTGTAAGTTTACGTAGTTTCAACCAAATTAAATACTAATGCATATTTGGAAACTTTTCTGCTAGTCCTAAGCCTAGATTAAAGCATGATGGAAAATCGCACAATAACACGAATAGCTCTAGTTCAGTTACCACTTCGCCTTTTTTACAGTCCGGTCAACCGACTTTGACTTCTATTCCGTAGACATAAGAATGAAATTAAAAGCAAAAACGACAGTTAGGTTTGTGTTTTTCACTGTGATCATTATTATTTGAAACAGTTACGACGCTTAATTTTCTCCCAACATAACCTTGACTGCGTCGGTATGTTTTAGTAGGTAAGCAGGTAGTACTTACCTACATTCATGAATGTAAATAGTGTGATGAATGAATGTAATGTTATATAATGTAAGTACATTATTAGTTTATTAGATAAACCGCGAAAAGTCCACGTACAAAAAGCTGTGGCTTCATAACGAATGTTTGGTATGTCTGAATACCTACTTGTTAATAACTAATAAGTTTTAGCTATCACGCAATAAAATTAGCCAACCATTAACCAACTCCGAATTACACATTTCATCCCTAATAGGTACTTTCAAACATTGGTTTGGGTGAACAACTTGACATAGTTTAAGAATATTTAACTTCATTCTTATGAAATTATAAATCTAATTTACCCAAATTAGATTTATCTACCTACCTACCTACTTGTTTGAAGAATGAAATCAAAAGTCACGCACACACTAAGACTTACTGTCACCACCTTACAATGACAACGTCACGCCATCTAGTCCTAGCAGATAATTATTTCGAGGTTTTTTATGCAAGAGGCTTGATTGTTCTTTAGATATCCGGTAGATGGTGTGACTCCAAGCACGCACACATGCAAAGATTTTTCGTTTTTTTTCGGCCCTGGAAATCCTACAAACCTTGTTATTTCTTTATGTTTGAAGGGATTTGCGACAACACTAATTCGTAATAACATCATGTTGTTTCATTACTTCTACAAAAAGCATATAAGTATCGAGAATTTGGAAAAAAAACAATGTATGGGAAAGCGCGATTAAACTTCCACCTTAAGGAGTAAACTCCCAAAACGTTTTTTTATTTCAAAATTTTTGTATTTGTGGGTTTAGCGGTCATAGTAATATACACACTCTGTGAAAAAAAAACACCTATTATGGTTCAAGATATACAGCCGTGTGACAGACAAACGGACGGACATACAAACAACGGAACCTTAGTAATACAGTCCTGTCGGCAGCTTTTGAAAACGGAACCCTAAAAAGTGAAAGTGTAGTCTACGAAATCGACGCTATTGTGTTTTGAGCTGTGCGGGCGTGTGCGTTCAAACCCTCTAATTAAATTAAATTTGTTTATAATATTAGTTTACCACAATAGTTGTATGTACAAGGGATTTATATTCACCACTCTAAGCGTCTAGACGACTGAATGTATTTTATTGTGTTAAGTATAAGTGCGACATTGAAAACATTCCAAAATGTCAACTTTATTATTTTTTGCTCTTAGTTTCTGAAAGCTGATTGAATTTATTCTGTTGTCAAATGTCATGTCAATTTCGTTTTGATTGTTTATTTTACTTTTGGTCAACAAATCACAATACCCACACAATAATCACAATACCTATGATTGTCATTAACACGATTTAATCGTTCCAAATTTTTTACAGGGACACTTTCCTTAGGCGATGGTTTTTTTTTGATATTCAAATCTAAATAGAGTTGCATTTGATTGTTATCAAAACTAATACTATAAAAAATTATTCGAAGCTACTTTTAGCTTTACTGCAAATATTTTGGAAAAGCATAAAATAAAAGTAAGATCAAATATAATAGTCTAAAAGTTCGAATATTTTATTATTATTTTCACTCCATTAGCTACCAAATAAAACTTTGTAACTAGTTCACCCCTAGTTTGGTATGGTGTCGGACGTAAAGAATAGCACCATCCCATGTCTTCCCGTGGGTGTCGTAAGAGGCGACTAAGGGACTTAGCAGATAATGGGCAGCAGCGTTCTCTGTGGTTTTGTAACAACCGTACTGCGATCGCCAACCCGCCTGCCAAGAGTGGCGATTATGGCAAAACCCCGGGAGCCCATGTCCAGCAGTGGACGTCTTTCGGCTGAAATGATGATGATGATGATGACTTCACCCCTATCACCAATTGATTCTTACTTACTCTCTGGTACTACTACTACTATACATACTATAAATGCTTCTTCTTGATTTTCTACTTGAAGCCAACTGACCGAATCCAAGCAACAAGCAGCAAGCACCGGCAAATCCAAGATGTCCACAGTTTAGTTTATTATCTCGGTTATCTTGATTATATAATATTTGAAAACTGATGCCAGGAGTTGATCGCGCAGCCTAGGTGATGCCAACTGAACTACTATAGATTTAGAGCGGGTGCTTGATCGATTGGTTTTGGCAATTCGTGTACAATTTAGTATGTCTTTTGCTTGAACATCACAGTTTACCACTTTTCCGAGCTGCTTGACGATAGTATACACATTTTCGTTTTTTGTTTCAGGAATTCATTGCACCTCAAGATTATTTGATTGGGATTGTTGCTCCAAGTTATTCATTCGCACACCAAGATTCGCAATTTCTGTCTTTAGTTTCGTATTTTCCAATTCTAATCTGTGTATTGTTTCGTTAGATGTTTACGATTACGCTCAAAATCTTCAAATTGCTTGTTGATGAATTGCATGGATTATATAATGAGATATAATGTATAATATGGAGTATGTATGTATGGATCCAAGAATAATTGGACATGTACATCGCAGCAACGTCAAACTTAGAACTAGGTTCTGGGATTACATACATACCTAATTATTCATGCAACGCTCAAGTTTCATTGCGGACTATTGACGTGACTACGTCTTCTCTTTCCTAAAGTTACTGCTACTTTGTGTATCGTTATGTCTTTTTGGAAAACGTATGTGTGCCAATGGATATTAACTGTAAGGCGGTTTTCCCACTGCACCGCGCTCTTATTTTTTATATACGGCATTGGCTTCTGCTTATCTGGACTATTCTCTGTCAGGTCCCTAAAGGACAGAGAATAACTCCGCAGATTTTAAGACTCGTACCGGCGACGCGTTGTCAGTGTCTGGTCCTGGTTGTGTTTTCTATATAAATTGAGATTTAAGTACTTGCTTACAATATTAAAATCTGCGGCCCCGCGTTACGCGATGGAGCGCGGTGCAGTGTGATAATCGCCTTAAACAGATGTTTGTTGTGGTAGATACGTATGATTTCTTGAGTGAAGACCACGAATCGAAAAGCGTAAAGTGGATCGCCCTCAGGCCTTGGCGCAAGTGAAGCGATGAGCTCCGCAGTATGGCTGGTACCAGCTAGATGAGAGTTGCTAAAAATCGAGCTGAGTGGCGTGCAATTGGAGAGGCCTGTGTCCAGCAGTGGACAGCTGTAGGCTGATGATGATATACAGGGTGGCGAAGACAGTACGACAGTTAATTAAACTTCGTATACCTCATGAAGATCCCAGTCTGCATGAAAAAATTTAATCTAATTTGTCCAGTAGTATAATCGAAGGACATTATTACATTTACGTAGTTTACGGTTTACGAATCCCACACCGGTATTAACACCACCACAGTCGTGTTGCCAACTCGCTACTTAAACACCTTTGCCAAATTCGTTTATTGCCACATGCGATTCAATGTAAATTATACCTAAGATTAGTGAATCAATATTTACGAATGGTGTTCAATTTCATAAACAGTTTTATGCTATTTAGTTAGTTTAAATTTTTATTTATTTTTTTAAATTTCGATGTTGGGATTCCTATCATTTAGTATTACTAGTGATATGGGACCAACTAAGAATATTTTGGAATATGGGACAAAACTTTAGGACGAACGAAGAATAAATCTTGTTTTTATTTATTGTCGTCTCCACCTTGTATAAAAATGTGTTATACATCCAATAGTTATAATGATAATTTTGTGACTAACGCCACGTTTCCGACCTCCGGCGAGTCGACTTGCAATACGCGCTTGAGAGATGCGCGCGAGTGTCACTTTTTTCAAAAGACACGTCGCGGCTATTAGTGGCATCTTCTAAACCTTATTTTTCCTCACTTGCAAAAACGCGTGTCGGCGAGCGTATATAGTCGCGCAGATCTTAAAAATACGTCACGAAACATAGGAAATTGTAAAACGATTTTTATTTATTTTACCCAAGACGTTGTTACGTTACTCATCCGGGGCCGTGTCGCCGTCACAGACAGCCTCCTTCTTTTCTAATTTTGCTCCTGTAGCTGTTTTCGGAAAAAAAGGTGTTTTTAAATAGAAGTCAATTAATTTTAACAGCCGCACGAATTGATCTTCAGTGAGTATCCATTTTATATCGAGTTTTATCTTTTATTGACTTCAATGTGCCCTGGCGCTTAAGAGTATGTCATCCTCACTTTGTCATGCTGATGGTGGCGCGTGTGTCGCGTGATCATTTAGTTCCCTTCAAGATGGTTGAGTTGAATAATGGCGGATCCATGCGTCATGTTCGTGAACGGGGGCTGTCAATTGTGTCTGGTCATCTCTTAGTTGCCACGGATTATTTCGCGCTTTTTTTTGTTTTTTGTCTTTTTGTTTTTTCTATGGACACTTTTATCGATCACGTCTTGCTACATCGTTCTCACATAATGTACCATCTTAACATGGATGCTGTAACCAAGGTTTTTGTAACATACTACTGATTTAAAAGAGTGTCCATAGAGTTTCTTGCCCCATTCTTCTCCATAGAGATCTACGCTTTGGAATGGGCAACTAAGTACTTTCACAGTTATTATGTCTTGAGACTGGGACTGTAGCTTCATTTTTATTGTTGTTCGACTATTCAAAAGTGCCTGTAACTGGCCTACTTGAAATAAATGATTTTTAATTGATTTTCTCCGGATCTTGGAAAGCATGTTAAGCTGTTGGTCGTGGCTGTCATTTGTAGTCTTTGATAGTCGTTACCGTTATTCAGTGGCCGGAAACTTCGACAAAAAGGAAGGGCTATCAGATAACCCAGTACTAAACGGTTGTGGAGGTCAGATAGGCAGTTGCTCCATATTATGATACTGATATTTAGCTGCATGTGATTAGACTGGAAGGCGACCTCATCATAGTAGGAAAAAGACTAGGCAGATGATGACGTGTTTATAAATAAAACTCACACAGCACGGGTAGAAATATTTATTACAACAGAATTGAAGACTATACACAACCTAATAATAATATACACGATATCTTTAACAGGAATACATTTTGTACAATTAATTTAATATAATATTTCAACGATGAAAATCTATGAATTTGATCTTAAACATTAAATGTTAACATTTACAAATACAGGCCAATTTAAATGTTTAACTTGTAAGAACAATGCAATAAATTGTGATTTATGCTAACAGAGGTGTTAATGAGTTAAGCTTATTTTATACGTTACAATTTTCGAAAGGTTTCCTTCACAATTTTGAAATTGTAATACAGGGTTACCTGGGCGCTGAACATAGACAAAGAATCTGTTTTTGGAGTAGGTACTTTGCGTAAAAATTGACTGATACTTAAACACGTGATATTCTTTCGTCATTATTAAAAACTTACAGTATGGCACCTAAAATGTTTTAATGGTCAAGAATATGAGTATGTCGGATCTGGTCATCAGTACGGACAGAAAATGAATCGGCAAGCGCGCCAAACGTGACTTATTTACCAGTCTACACACATAAAGCACACTTTTACAGAGTCGTGATGTTACGAGCTCTCAGCAAGGACGTCAATGATTGTCTGACCGCAGCGGAGTCAAGACGTCCCGGAACTGTACCCGATTCATTTTGCCTAGAGTTGTTGAGTTGGATTGTAATTTCAAGTAATTTGTTATTTGGATAAAAGCAGTGTAGGTAACCTGTGTAGTGAGTGTTTTCATAGCACGAAAACCATGTTCTGCCCACATGATGACCGAGTTTAACGGAATAAATCCTGACAATACGACAAGTAAATAGTACAAAGTACAGACAACACGATGTTAAACCCGTAAAAAAATCTTCAGTGAGAAATGTATGAGACTATGTCTCGTAGTACATTACCCACTACACATTTTCCACTAAAAAGTTGCTTTAAGATCCTTAAAGGCATAAGTAGAAAGTACAAAATGTACTTGTTAGTAAATTAAGACAAGAATTTTCTTAAACTTGCAAAGTTTAGTTTCATCATCGACAGTTATAAATATAATGTTATAGTATGAATTACTAGGTAAGCGTTACGTGTTATTTCATTATGCAACTAATACCCTCATTAGTAAATCGTAAGATTTCAGTTATCGCAAAAAAAAACATGTTTCTCCTTCGTCGAAAATGACAATTAAATAGAATTGTCTCGCTATCATCAAAAAATCTACCCGTCTTTCAGTGAGGGCACATCTGACGATTTACCTACATGCTTTGCTAATACAAACACAACATGAGTAACAGTGTAGTACAACAATTGTTTTTAAGAATAATAAAAGAAAAATACAGGCAGTATAGACAAGATACACAAACCAAATTGTACCACCTAAGAATATAAAACTTAAAAATACAAACACACACTCGCAATACATTTTCGAAGTACATAGTTATGAGGCGACCTCAGCAACGGAAGGGTACAATAAAAATTCAGTTCACGTTACTTACAGGATATTTAATAAAATTTCGCGGCCATTTTGTTTGGCTCAGTAGCGTTAGTCTCATGTATAATTAAAGGATAAAATGGGCTATAATCTTGATAAAGATGGCAGTATCGTTACGCGGGATCAAACTTAAATTAGACTGAAATGCTTACGGGTCGTCTAGTTATAATTGTGTTTTGTTTTGTACTGAGAGGGAAGAAAACTTATTCTTTACAGAAATAATAGTCCTTTCTTACTAACTTATCTGCTTGTTCAGTATTCTTCAAAGATTTGAATTGCCCTTATTAGTTCTTGACGCTGTACGTCAAGAACTAGGAGTGGTTACAGATTAGCATATTTTCCGCGCGTAAAAGCTCGATTTTGAAAGAGCATGCTTTTTGTCACATGTGCAACTCGTACGAGCGACGACGCGCTTATAAGCACTAAAACGCGCGAGCTGCGAGAGATTCTGATATATAACTTCTGACTGAACCTACCGGTCTCAAACCACTCAGAGGTTTACGTTTCTTTGACTGTGACATCTGTAGTATTATATCGATTACTGGAATTAATAAAAAACATTTTTTTTTTTAATTTTTTGTGTCAATACGGGCATGTGCTAGAACACTCTACTTTTTCACGTGATATAAGTGCGGCCTCATCTAATTATTTCAATCTTAGGTTATCTTGCCCAATTCTGACCAATAGAAACATTAATCTGTTTTTTTCTCCTTTTTGTCTTCTATCACATTATAATCATTCAACTCCATTTGATATGCCTCTAATCTCTTCTAACGAATGAACTACTGTGTTTCATAATAAAATTAACCCTAACAGAAATTTGACCGACACAATAATTATTTCATGATCAAACTGATACAGAATCGATATTAATTATTTATTCATGATACGTAGGTAGCAATTAAACGTGACAATAATATAACTTGCATTGCTAATGGACTATTAAGCGTTTTCAATGCTGTGGTATACTATTTTTACAGTTTTTTTTTAAAGCAATGTTTAGTCAAATACTGTATGAATATTTTAGTTTCCACATCAAAGTTTTTCAGGTATAGAATGTGTTGCTTTTTTGTAATCAAAGTTCATAAAAAACTGCATTAAATATTTCAACACATTAATGTTCTGTAAATTGAAATCTCAGTAGGTACCTATACCATATATAATCAAAAATTTAATGACACTTGACATTTACCCACTCAAATTGGCCCTAGTGATGGATTAAGTCGCGGTCTTCACCATAGAGACTAGCACTCCACCAAAGCGGTCCGGACTTCACCAAAGAGACTAGCACTCCATCAAAGCGGCCCGAACTTCACCAAAGAGACTAGCACTCCACCAAAGCGGCCCGGACTTCACCAAAGAGACTAGCACTCCACCAAAGCGGTCCGGACTTCACCAAAGAGACTAGCACTCCACCAAAGCGGCTCGGACTTCACCAAAGGGGCTAGCACTCCACCAAAGCGGCCCGGACTCCATCAAAGCAGAGACGAGCGGAACAGAGAGGAGATGTACAAGACTCGACCAATCAACCATGATTGATTGGTTTCCTCACGTCTCCTCACGTCTCCACTCGTGTCCGATTTGGTGGTATCCGGGTACAGGCCCTCTCTATTTTGAAGATGCTTAGTCCCAGCAGTAGGAACGTTATGAACTTATAAAGAGCGTTTACGCCTTACGGAATTTCATACAAACTTTCAAGTCCTTATTTTGTTAAATGACTGAACCAACTTTAACGAAACTTAATACGTATAAGCAGGATACATACGCCTAAAAAGTTACTGAAAAATGTTATCGAAATGTCTTTTAAAAATGAAGATAATTGGAAATTTCTGTTTCTATAGATAATTAAAAATCGGTCTAATTTAACTGTTACACTATTTTTCGAAAATGTTTTTAGAAACTTTTTAGACCTATGTATCTCGCTTATGCGTATCAAGTTTCATTAGAATCGGTTCAGTCATATCGGAAAATAAGGACTTGAAAGTTTGTATGAAATATCGTAAGGTGTTAACGCTCATACGTCATTCGCATTAATCATCATCTGCCTAGCCTTTTCCCAACTATTTTGAAGTCGGTTTTCAATCTAACCGGATGCAGCTAAATACCATTTTTGAAGCGAGTGAGTCATTCGCATAAGTACTATACAAAATGTTTGAACTCCATAACTTAATAGATCTGTGGTCAATTACCAGTCAGCTGGTAATAAACTAACCAGCCCGTGCATAGTTAACCGCTTTTTATCCATCTAGAGCACTTTAAACCGGGCGAGAGCTACTTAAACAGTTAGTTTCGGGTGCCTGACTAATTGAATGTGTGCTAACAAGATCCTATTCAAATGAAGTACTTTTAGAGTGACCAGTGTATCATGATCTATCAGTGTACCATTTTTAATGAAATTTGAAAAAGACATTGGGAAAATTTTTGATAGTGGAATAATTAATAATTATATATGTCTCAACCTCAAGAATAAATGAAACCGGTGACCTGACAGATACTTCTGCAGTATATTTATGGAGGTGTTTACATCCAGAGTCGCGTCCTCAACCTGTCCTCTCCAGTCTGACTGAATCTAAATTGTTAGTGTTAAACGGACAGGGGGTAAGCATAATGTTATGACATTTATGCATAAAGCAGCTCCTCAGCTTTTAGCGGAACCTGTCTTGATAAAACATCAAAAACCGGTCAGGTATCTGTCGTACCTATTTTGTTTAATTCAAAACAAACAGTTAATTCCTGTTCAGATGCGTATGCAAGTCATTCGTACAAAAACGTACTACAGGCAATGCAATTAATGGCTTAGTACCTAAATGATGAATGTTTCAACATAGAAAAAACAAATAAAAAGTGTAACGAACGTTACGATCCGTGCATACTTCTCTATTGTATAACAGTTTTCAACTATTAAACAGAGCGAAAAATATTTTCGAATATTCAAAATGTTTGTTAAATCTAAAGCAAAACACTGTTGCATTTGTTTTCTAAAACAACCCAGCATTCCTTCAACTCGATCAACAATAAAAGTCTAACTATTTACATCAATCCAGCTTTAACTGAGAGCGGATTCCCGTTTTCGCACTCAAAGTATATACCTAGTTTAGTAACCCTTGCTAAAATTCCCGAAAGCTAGATAATTTTAAGCGAAGGCTTACGAAGCTCGCATTCGGAATGTTGCCCGAATCACACGTCGGGTTAATCCCTTAGGGAGGCTTATTTAACGAGATGATTTTTTTTTTCTGCCTGTACACTATGGAACGAAATAACCTTTACAAAAAAAAGAATATTTTCATTTTTTTTGCTTATAATGGCGAGCGGTGGTTGTCCTTATAACTGGCCAATAATTGTTGATACATATGTAAGTGACATTAGTACTCTAAACAATAAGATACATCATGAAAATCATATTTAATAATTGTCTCCATAATAACACTTTGGTCAAACATAATATGATAGGTGAACAACAATATTTTTCTATCGATGGTTTTTTCAATCAGATTTACTAAAACTCGAAAAACTTTTAGATACACTATATACTTTAGGATATTTAAGTTCATTAAATATTTGTTTTTTTTTTTTATTATCTGATCAGACTTTTCAAAAGGCGACTGTTAAAACGTATTGCCTTTTTACAAACAAAACTAATTAGGTTAACGGATCGAAAGTACTCACTTACGCTATGTAAACAAAAACAGCACAACATTTCAATTAATGAATTAAACAACATTATACATCGGCCAAGAATTGGGACACCCACCGCACACAAAAATACAAAATGGCGTCTACAACAGCTACATTTAGAACAACAAATATAAATCTGTACACGAAAAATACACTAATTAACGTCTAATATCACAAATATCTTTGTCTCATACTTATAATTAACACAACAGCATGAATATAATTAAAACTAAACACGGAGTCATTTTCTCGACCTTCGAAAAAGCTTTAAGTCTGATTTCATTTTGTACAGGATGTCCGTATTCCTCGGTTTGCATTAGTTCTTTGGGGCACGGGAGCATTTCTAAGGGAATATCGGTCAGTTTGGTCGCCTTTTTCGTGAATTTCCTTTCTGCGTAGTCCTCGTTTTTATCGTAATAGTCATATGTGTCGTCGGGTACGGCATTATCTTTGACGTTCTCGGTATCTTCCTGGTCGTTTAAGTGTCTGTCGGGGGTAAGGTCTGAGACACATGATACTTTCTCGAGGGCGTTCCTGAGCGTGTTGTCTCTCGTCTCGTTGCGTAACGCGTAGATCCACGAGAGGCGGCAATTACAGCTGAGTGGGTTACCTGTAAACAGAGAGCGTGTTAACGTGTTTGTTTTACGATCAGTTTTATTTTCTCATACGATTTTTCGTCAATTTGAATATAAAGGGCTCATTTTGTCTTTTAATAGATTCGATTGTCGTGGGCTCGATCTAAAAGGATTTGTTATCGGTAATCGGCAAACATGGTTGAGAATTACATGTTTACTTTGAGGGGATTCCCTTAATGTCTGGCATGTTTCCAGTACATTACAGCGCCATATAAACATAATATTTTCTATATTTATTGAAAGTCAGGGAACAATAATCGTTAAGTAGGTATTAATTATACCAATTATGGCTAATGCATGCCGTTGAAATTTCCCTTAGCTATAATTATAGTAATTTAATGAGAGTCGACAAACATGTCACTGTTGTTTATGTTTCAATCATCAAAAACGTATATTATTATTATCATAAAGTTTTGTTTTGTCAAATTTAATCTGAAATGCTCTTACAAACACTTGAAACATGGATAGATTACCTAGATTTCAGGCTTGAAGTCACGAAGCCACCAACCAAGCATTCCGTAAATTAAACTAAGTAACCCTACGCAAAACCTGGGCACTTTTTTTTTGGGGTGAAAAATCACGTTTTCACTGTAGGACTCAATGTACCGCACTCAAAACATTGTGCTGATGGATCCATTGAATAGTACGCGGGTTGTGGAGGTATTTAAGAGCGTTTATACCCTACGGTTCTGTATGGTGTCGGACGTAAAGAATAGCACCATCCCATATCTTCCCGTGGGTGTCGTAAGAGGCGACTAAGGGATTAGCCAGAGAATGGGCAGCAGCGTTCTGTGTGCTTTTGTAACAACCGTACTGCGATCGCCAACCCACCTGCCAAGCGTGGCGATTATGGCAACACCCCCCAAAATGTCAATGTAGTGACACTTGGGGGAGGCCTATGTCCAGCAGTGGACGTCTTTTGGGCTGAAATGATGATGATGAATGATGATACCCTACGGCATTTCATACAAACTTTCAAGTCGTTATTTTCCGAAATGACTAAATAGATTTTAATGAAACTTCCTACGCATAAGCAGTATACATAGGTCTAAAAATTTACTAAAAACATTTTCGAAATGTCTCTTGAAAATGAAGATAATTGGAAATTTCTGTTTCTATAGATAATTAAAAGTCGGTCTAATTTAGCTGTAACCTCATTTTTTAACTTTTTAGACCTATGTATACTGCTTATGCGTAGGAAGTTTCATTAAAATCTGTTCAGTCATTTCGGAAAATAACGACTTGAAAGTTTGTATGAAATGCCTAGGGTATAAACGCTCTTAAAGTAAAGTTATAACATCCGAAACTCGCGCACGAAGGATTCCTCACCAAAACACACAAAAAAACACTTTTTTGTATGGGAGCCCCTTAAATATTTATTTTATTCTGTTTTTAGTATTTGTTGTTATAGAGGCAACAGAAATTCATAATCTGTAGAAATTTCAACTGTAACTATCACGTTTCATGAGATACGGCCTGGACGGATAGACGGACGGACGGACGGACAGCGACGTCTCAGTAATAGGGTCCCGTTTGACTCTTTGGGTACGAACCCTAAAATTAAACTTGAAAAAAAGTTGGAACTGTGACCCCCAATATCGATGTAACTAGAAGGTTCCAAAATAATTGAAATGACGGGGAAAACAAGTACTTTTCGGTTTCGTTATGGGTACTTTTAAACCCATTATTATACCACGTAGAGATCTGAAAAGTTTGTAAAATTATACAACGCCCTATAAATAGTTTGTGTTATGTAAGTTAATCAAAGCAAGCTTATTATTTACTTAAATAAGCTGTGATTACGTTGTTATTAGCCTCCATAAGATTTTATGCCATATACAGGCAGCGAAAAAAATATCAGCTGCAACATACATTTGGGTCGAATAGATATTAAAACTTTGAATAGGGCAGCAGAGAATTTTTTCGCTATTACGATGTTTGTCCGATGGAGAAACATGTTCAGTTTGATGGTCTGTAGCACACACTTAAGTATGTATATACCCTTTCCGTTACACCCTGTATAGAAAAACATAAAAGGATCTCAATTTTATGACCCCCATCATTTTAATTCCCGTATCAAATAATTTACCAACCGTAAGGTTTTTCTTATCATTTTAATGTATTAATTAATAGGGCTTTTCTAACAAAAGGCTACCCAACCTTTGGTTTAAGACGTACCATTAAATCCGTGCAGTATTCAACCGTACGTTGACAAGACCGTATATAAATCTAGTTTCTATGTGCAAGGGTGGCAAAGGGCGAACGGAAGTAACTACGGTGTGCGTAGAAAATGGCGGGACCCAGTTCCTTTCAGCGGAGGAAACCGAGGCAATAGGTCGAGAAAATACTATGATGAAGTACACACAGTGAATAAGTTCGGTATCATGGTGCAAAATTGATTCCTATGGCATGGTAACTAGGGTTCTTCTTGGTTGGGTCAAGTTACTAATGAATCCTGTTGTAGCGGTACTTCAAAATAATAATTCACTATGTTTTTTTGGGTTCAGTACCCAAAGGGTAAACGGGACCCTATAACTGAGACTTAGCTCCCCTTCCGTCCGTCCGTCCGTCTGTTCTTCTGTCACCAGGCTGTATCTCATGAACCGTTATAGTTATAGCCACTAATAGCCAGTTCAAATTTCTACTGATTATGTATTTCTGTTGCCGCTATTAGAACAAGTACTAAGTACAGAATAAAATAAATATTTATGGGGGCTCCCATACCGTTTTTACAAATAATGGTATGGAACCCTTCGTGCGCGAGTCGGACTCGCACTTGGCCGGTTTTTTATACTAAATAGTCTTGCGTTTAACCGCATAACTCGCCTGATGAGAAGAGATGATGCGGCCATGGGTGGAGCACGCTTGCCTAGAAGAAACCAATTAACTTAAACTTTGAAGAGAGTCGGATAATAATGATCAGGGAACATAGAAGCAGTGAATTCCACAGACTGGCGGTTCGCACAATAAATGTATGTTATGTTATTTATGTTATGTGCATAACACTTTGCTCAGGCCCGTGGTACTTCAACCATAATACGTTCCGATGATAGAATGATGAATGAATGTAATCATTATGTATTTTAGAAATTACTAGCAAGCGCTCCACGCATGGATATGATGAAACACGATGTCAATTATATAAGTGAGAATTGAAGACTAATCTAACCAGCACCTTAATCAACGGCATCTTAAATACAAGATAGATATTTGTAACTTCGATACGAAAAGGAGAAGAAGAAAACCATATCAGTCGGTATTCACTATAAAAACCCGTGAATGTGAAGATTATGATTGATGGCAACATAAAAAATGAATAATTTTAATCTCATAATTTTCCTAATACATATATTTGCACACCTCGCATGCTTATAATACAGTTTACTTTATGACTTTCTTGTAACATCCTCTGAACCTGTGTTATGCAACTAAATGATTTGTATTTGTATTGTATAAGCAGTGATAGCCTATTGGTGTGACCGTCGGACAGATAATTCACAGGTCTCAAGTTCGAACCCAAGACACGCCCAAGTAGCAAAATTCTCCTATAGTAATCGACTTATAAGACTAAACGTCTTATAGGAATCCAATAGACGTTTTGACTAAGAACAGTGATCTTATAAAAACATCTTAGAAGATGATTTGCGCTACAAGTACAATCGATTCTATAACTAGTTTTATGACATAATATAACATGTTACCGTTTCGCATTCAAACACTGTCCCTGTCTTGATTTATGTTGAAATCAATTTTAAAGAGAAATGTAAAAGCGTTTCAAATTAATTTTGACACTATTCTGAAAATATTAGTTCTTATTAAAACATTATCCTACATGTATTGGCATGCAGGGTTCCGTTGTATTTCTCTAAAATAACCCTAAAACTTAAATATGGTGGCGCAGTAGGTGTATCTTGTAGTAGTCATAACTTTGACTAAATGGTTTTATAAAATTTTTGATAATGCTAGATTACGACACGTGTTCTGAATCCAATGGCGGTTTAAGTATTTGTTGGTAATTATCGAATAAACAAATATTAAATTTGTTTAGTTTTGAAGGGGCATTAAGATATGTTTATTGCCATAGAACACTTTTTCAATAAAATTAATTTCGCTAGTTAAGTGGGCATTCTTTACACAAAAGACAAAGTCACGTATGTGAGGCTAAGAGATAGAAGATATTAAACGTAGGTCACTTGTCCTTTGAAAATATCATATTTTCACCAGCACGTTACAAATAATAAAGAACGAATGATCTAGTAATGTCATCACAACGACAACTATTGGATCAAATACACCAGTAGCTGCACGTGCCAGATCGCTAGAGGACGAATTGCGCTTGCTCAGATTGTTTACCGGATCTTTATAGGACAATGATATCCTGTAAAAGCCAGTAATAAGATAATTATAAAACCGAATTGCACTTTACCGGACTATAAAAAACGATTATAGGGCGTAATAGTCCTATAAACTGCACCCAAATGCGGTTCTATAAACGTTTTTAGGATATCTATAGGGCTTAAAAATACGTGCTCCTAGGATACTTAAAGGACCATTATTTTGCTACTTGGGCGCACCTCTGATTTTTCGGATTCATGTGTGTATTGTATAATTATCACCTGTTTCGATGAAGAAAAACACCATGAAAAAACCAGCATGCCTAAGAGATATTTCACGAAGGCATGTAGGTAAAGCGATGTCCGTTTATGCACTAATCACACGACAAGGTAACAATACCTCATTCGCCGACAGGACCTCGATTGATAACAAAACTCCATGTTACATAACACGTTGCACTGTAACATACGATGCTAACTAGCTTGAAACAATCAAGTTAACTCACGAGACAGAGCAAAGCCGCCATCACCGTTGCAAGTCACGACCGCAAGCCACGTAGCTTTTATCATTATTATCATAAGGTTTAAATTACAATGATTGAAATAAAACAAATTATCCTGCTCTAGATACAGCTTGTACAGATGACTGGAAAATAATGTAGCTACTTTGTTGTATGTATTTGTTAATGTAGTTGTGTTGTTAACATAGAGATTAACGTGGCAATGCAGTCAGCTTTCTGTGCAATTTCCCTGTTGACAGCGATGTGGAAGAATTTTTTGACGCTCTGTAATTTTGATACTTGTCCATATTTTATATCTATTTGTAGTTTGTAATCCGTTAGGTAAATTTAAGTATTCTACTCTTTGGAATCGTAATCGTATTTATTTAAGCGATAAAGCCAGCTGCAATTTCAGAAGAAATTCGCGATAATATTGTTAAAATGCATCAGCAGGGTCTGAGCGTTCGTGCAATTTCGAGAGATTTTAGCATCTTTTAGACTTCCTCTTTTGTACTCATTTCTTATTTTATCCATTTGCGTAATACCCCAAATCCCCTTCTACATATTTTACGAGACCAATATCGTAATATCGAAAAAAATATAGTCAGTGCCATACATTGGGCTTTAAAATTTTGTATGGGACAGCTGATTTTTTCGACATCACGCTGTATATCCATACATTTGATGATCTGTACTTTCTGATATATTAAGCTGTAGAGGCTACAAGAGCGAGCAATTTCCAATTTGATTCTTGAAAGGCAAGCGTTGTCCCGGTTTTCGTGAGCATATTTAAACGTCTTCGTTCGTTGATAACAAAATTAAGTATTTTGTTTTAACCTTTTGGCTGCAAAGCCAAAAACACTTTTGCCCGTATAACGTTTTGGAATTAATAAAATTTTCAAGGAGCAAACTACGTTTTCTCTTTGGTTTTAATAATTTTACTTTTATGAAACTTGTTCTAATTTGTTACTTTTTTTTGTTTTAAGTATAATGAACTATTAACATGACTTTTTTCATGTGCCGCCTGTCGAAAGTGGATTTAATTCAATTGCCATTACAAGTAGGTCTGTGACATTCGCTGTCATAAGTTTTGACCGATACTTAACACTTGATAGTCTTGGCCGTAGGTAGGTACCTGTTCAGCCTTGTCACTTAATATCAAAAGCTATCGCGCCAGCCATTTAGCCCTTTCACGCCTAGAGAAAACACAGCTCAATTTCAAGGGCTTGGCTCTTAAACACGTAAACCTTTACGACGCAGTTTTGTAGTGCTTAAATTTTATTAATCTACCATATTTTTGGCCAAGTTGTAGCCAATTTGTAACAGAATATCTTGGTTATAAGGCCAGACCATAGTAATATTAGATGAGCTTGTTCATTCCAAAGAATATTATTACGAGAGTAATTTTTAAGGGATTATGGAAACAGTTTGTCGAGGTATAATAACAATTTTAATGTTAATTGCTTACGGTTATGTTATATTCTTTAATTTACCTTTGGGCCCGTGGCGGCCATTTTGTAATTGTTAATTTCGGCCGTGGTAACAGGGAAGGTAATTCAAATATTTTACTCTGGATGTAGTTATAATTTCCTGCTGTTTGTTCTAGCCAATAAATGGATTATTTTGTTGGAAATTTATATAAGGCTTAGTTTGGTTGTTTTGTTTTCATTGAAACTTAATACTTATAGTATGGTTTTGTTTCAAATTAAGTGGTTGTTACCGCGGTTACGTAATTACAGTTATATTTTGTTTTCAGATTGATTTCCCGGTATTCGTAATAACTAAATATTATTTTACACAAAAAAGCCACCGATTTTGGTCTGTGAATATTAAATTCTCAATGCATTAGATTCAAATGAACAGTGAAATGGTATTTATGCTATAAACCGCATCAGTAATGGTAACTGGTGAGTATGTTACATAACCAGAGAACCCGTAACCCGTTATTGTTTTGTTCACATATGAACTTGGACAAAACAAAAGAAGAGTTAA
Organism: Cerastis rubricosa; assembly: GCA_949152445.1. NCBI lineage: Eukaryota > Metazoa > Arthropoda > Insecta > Lepidoptera > Noctuidae > Cerastis > Cerastis rubricosa. The sequence goes on from OX424539.1 coordinate 16,127,123, forward strand.
GATCATAGCCACAGACATAGATATAATATGCAAAGATACAAGAGCATTTCAAATTCAAATTCATTTATTAATTTTGTGAACACAGGGTACAAATGATGTTTTATAAAAATCTTGGGTCCATCCTTTGTTCCGCCGAAAGGCATACAAAATAGGGACTCGTGCCCAGCTTAAGCATTTCATGCTTAACGTTTCACAGCAGCAGCTAATTTGTTTAAAACAACAACGTTACAACTCAACTCAAATAGGTATATCTATACCATATCTAGGTCTTGTAGATCTATGTGACCTTAGCAGTTGGCGTTCTTTAGTTTTTATGTACCGTCAGAAGAAAATGCCGCGATAAACTCTGCCCCATCACAAGACAGCCTAAATTTTGTATGTAGGTGACACATACAAGTAGGTTCACACTGTACCTATGTACGTGATAAATAGCGTTAGGTACGCTCTCTACCCAAATCGGATTTAAACCCGTATTTAGCAAACTGCGGGGACACGATAGGAGACATAGCGTGCCTACCCTTTCGAAATTACGGGCACGATAGGGGGCTAAATAGGAGCTCATTTGTCTATAGAAATACCTACTTAGGAGGTACCTTAGGTAGGTGTACTGGTGGCGTAACTGAAATGTCTTAGGTCCAAATCTGTGCAGCGAACTTAGACTTGGCTCAGTCACGCTTTATCCGAAAATGAATCTTAAAAGAATAACTTTAATGTTTTTATTTGTATTATACGCCTAATCATCTAAATCATCGCTTGTAAGAATTTGTACATTAACTTTTACCAGTAAAGTTTATTTTAGGATGAAGCGTGACTCAGCTAATCTCGAGGAAAGTCTAAGCTTTCTCTAAAATCTCATCATTAGAGATTACATCAATCTCGGAACTAATGCCGCCATCTTGGTTTTTCCATACAGGGTGGCATCCTGTATAGTTTCGCAACTTTTTTACTAATAATGCGCTTCTGTTATTGTCATTTAAGATAGAAAAGACTCCTGTGGCACTTATTCCATGTTTTCCATATTCGTTTTTTATTATTCTGTTTCGTTTTGTATATTCAAGCCAAATCTAGTTTGGTTACGCCAAATTTCAGTAGTTTCATATGCATTACTCCCGTTTAATATCCATTAGTAATTCCAATTCTAAATTTTTAACACGTGCCTGTGTTTTTTGTTTAAGGTAATGTTCCTCCTTCCCTTCTACACTTCTAAACCGCACCACTAGTAGTGTCGTGGGGCTTTTTTTTCTATTCGTTCAAACATTTTGGTATCAGAGAAGCGAAAATAAATTTGGTAGCGTAGTAGGGAACGCATATACAAGGTGTTGTTTTGCAACCTCGTCAAATTCTAGGAGGTAACTATGCTAATGATTCTCGACCCGAATCAATAATAAAATGAGTAGGTAATTTTCTTTTTTTTTGTTTATTTACTGAAATCGGTAACTGTGAACCACTCGTGTTTTAAACACGGGCCGTCTGATCCCTGCCTTATAACGTCGCTTACACACAAACAAAAAACCTCAAACGTTTTTTCGATAATTTTATAATCCCTAAACCACGCTATGGGGGTTATTCTGAAATATTGACAAATTTAAACAACAAAAAAATGCAGTGTTTTTTAATAATTTACTAGGTACTGTAATTTATATTGAATATTTATGTCTTTTGTGACAACATCCTGAATTTTGACGAGGATGCAAAACAACACTTTGTATATATGTATTTTACAATTACCCACGGTACCACTAGACCAGTAGTGTAGAAAGGAAAAAAAATCCCCACGACACTACTAGTGGTGCGGTTTAGTAGTGTAGAAGGGAAGGAGGGGGTAATGTTTGCTTGTCTGTCAAACATTGTTAGAAATCTGTTGCTAGGCAACTCGTTTGAATTGCATAATCACTAAGCATTGGTAAATTGGTTTCGTAACTTTACCTAGTCTCCTACCCTAATGGTTGCTGATCAGCGCTTTATTGCGGTATGTTACTGCTCAGGTGCCTATTTTTACATATAATATTTAAATGTTCTATAGTGTACATAAAAACCAGCTTTGTTCCTATGTTAATCAAAACATAAAGTCACAACATATTTTTTTCAATCGGAATATAGGAAATATTTGAAACGTATTAAAAAAAATATCTTCAGGAATGCCACTTTGAAAATCGCCTGTCAACTACAGAATCTACAGAATGTGTTTTCTATAGTAACAATAGGATTCCAGAAAAAAAAAAACACTTTTTAAATATAGTGGACCGGAATTTAGTTGTGAACAATCCTCTACACTGAATAGAAATATTGGTATCCGGTTTTAACAAAACCGACAATTCGCGGAAACGGTGTTGAGTAACGAGCAGTTTTAAAACCCAATACTAATCGAAAACCATTGCTATTGACGGCATTGAAAAAAAAAGTAACCAATATCTCTATGGTATATTTTACGGCAGTTCCGAAAAAAAAGAAAACACGTTACCTACCAGTCTTTTTTCATGCCACACATGTTGTAAATTGAATATTTTTTAGTTGTTTATAGATTTTGTATCAAAATTACAATATTCGAAGTTATGCGGGTGATTAATTGGAAAAGAATCGCATTATTTTACATTTATTCATTCGGTTAGGCAGATTGGTATCAGTAAAATAAATTATATCTGTTTGTATGTAATTTTTTTGTGTTTACAAATTGTATAAGATAAGTATATTCATTTTGAAGAAGTTTAAATAGCCAGAAGATTCAGCGAATTATGACCAATTTTTAAACTATGAGTGTCAGAAACGCAGTCCCTCCATGTCAAATACTGGTATTCAGCTGAATCCGGTTAGACATTAAGCGGACGCAAATTAATAAATAATACCTGGCTACTGCAATATTTCTATTTCTACTGTTGGAAAGCAAAATTGTTATCTATTTTACTCTATACCCACGCAACAGCATGATTAACGCCACATGAAACCCACACAGAAAACAAACGAACCCGGACAAAAAACGAAAAAGTTTCTAATTTATAATGTCCCCAGTAACTTCAAGCTCCATAATTTCCAATTAACACCTTCCCGGGACCCAGAATACAATACATTCACAAAAAAAAAAAAAAACACCTTTGGTTGGTACGGATAGAACGACAAACAAAAAGACGAAATAATTATTCGAAACCTTTTTATTCAGGAAAAATAATTTTATTTGTGTCAGTGATCTATTTTATTTGCATTCCGTAGAGGATTTATCTGAGTAGCCGACGCAGCGCCCTGCCTCCAACAGATAGCTGGCGGAAGAAAAATGGCGATCGGGAAGGCACGCCCCGCTGGAGGGATATTCTGGACAAATAGTCGTTCTCGAAGTCGATAGGTGAACTTAGTGAACGAAGTAGAGAAATATGGTGCCTATGTTACTCGTAAAATGGTTTTGGGTGCTCGGAATAGTAATAGAAAATGGTAAGTAGTTCCCATTAGCCTAGAATTTTTAGAGTGGCTTGCTTTGTAGTACGTTCACACCTAAGCTGACACCGGCGAAATGTGGGTGTACGCACGACGACATATCTAGCTATACTAAACCAGTTTATACGAATCTTTTATTGTACGGGAAATCTATACAAAGCGAGGCCATGTTATACTGGAAATGTATAGATTGATGTGTATCTGTGTGTAATATTATGTGTGCCTCTGCTTAACCCTTCAGGGATTACAGTTGTAATGTTATGTTGTTGAAACTAAAGTAAACTAGTTGAAGATTGATCAGAATATGACACTATGTGGATTAAACTTTTGAACGCCATGGTCACACATACGTGACAAGCAAGCACGTGCCCTAAAACACCAACGACACAAATATGTGACAAAAAAGTGGTGTTCTTTAACACGAAATAATGGATTTAAATCATTACTTTCGTGTGCGTTTTTTTTTTTAATTATCTTAAAAAAGAGGTCTATATATCTTCAATATTAAATGTCGTAACAAGAAATTATTTAATAACAGTTTTGAAATCTCTTTTTTTATTTGTAAGTATAAAATTTGCGGTGAATTTGCGACTTGGCATGAAGACTACCTACGCGCGTGCGTTTATGCTCTGACGATCAAAAGGTTAAAAGTGTGACTGATTTCAACAAGTGTGTGTAAAGAAAAACATGAGTAGGCACCTCAAACATTTTCGGAGTATTATTTAAAAAAAAACTCCATTTTTTTTCTTTTTTTTGTGTTTAGTGCCTATCTGGTGTCTAGAGTTTTTATGCCACCCTCTGGCTTGACTTAACATGGCTTCGAGAAATATCTCCCAAGCATGCTTGCTTTCCTCACAATGTTTTCCTTCACCGAAGCTAGTGATCATCTTCTCTCTTTCTAGTAAAAAATTCAAAACACTGGCTATAAATATTCTTTCACCACTATCTTAATCTAAAATTAATTAATTAAATCATACTAAAATTCAATATATTTCCGTTCCATATTTGTTCATTTATTAACTCTTGGACAATGGTGTGGGTTATATGTTTACCTATTTTTCTAACGACACTTAATTTTAAACTTGAACATGTAACTGTTTATTTGTCCCTAATAAATAAATGCGAAAAATCAGAGGTGCAAGTCTTGGGTTCAATCTCGAGATCAACGACTTGGCAGTTCAACGGTCACAAAACTAGGCTATCACTGCTTGCATGAAGTGAAAGCTATGAGAACACATAAATTAATAACCTATTCTCTTCAAAGTCAGAGTGAACGGGCTTCTTCTGGGTTAGCTCGAACCATCGTAGACTTTGTCTCTGTCATCTCTGACCTAGACTAGAGTCAAGAGCAAACTCAACGCAAATAAAAAAAGCACTGCAACATGTTACCGGGTTCCCTAAGATAAATTCGCTTTTTGGCTTTCGTGACAATGTGTTATCGCCCTAAGACGAACCCATTACGTAAAGCTACGTGTACAATCAACCGAAATTAGTTTATCAAAGTGACGTGCTCGTATCACCATCCGTATAGTTCCTGTCACGCCGAGATGAATCTTAATGGGGGCTAGAAGTATCTGGAGTGCTTCTCGTCCCCCATTTTGCCCCTCAGCCTCCATTTTCGGCTCCCACGTCACGATACTGGAATATTACATCCGCTAATAATTACATAAGGGAAGTTTGTTTAATGCTTATGTAGAATGGTTTACCTAAACCAAATGTTTGTTGTATGAACGGTTTAGTTGCTGATGTCAAAGGTTTGAAATTTTGACGCGGATGAAATAAATTTGTGCGAAAATCGAAATACGCACTTAAAACAACGCTCTTCGGTCGTTTTAATGACATTGACAGAGAATTGTTTGTGAGAATTCGTCAAATTGTTTCGAGAAATTGTATTGAATAAACATAAATTTCGTTTCAATTTGGGACCACAAAAGTTTTAGTTTCTCGTACAACGATAGAGACAAACGATGAGCTTTTTAAAAGGACGTTATTCTAATCCTAAATTATAAAACATTTTATTTTACCCCAAAGTTTAGAAACATCGACAAACTGAAACTAAGTTAAGTTTAGATTGATGAGCTGGAACAAAATGTATAAAGCCAGATTACTTGAAACGAAAAACTATTTTCGATATTGTTCGTCGAGCATTCGCTTCCACAATAATCCTGCGGACAGCCGCTTAGCTTAACCGAGTGCCGGCAAACGGGTTACCCCCTATTCTTCAGTTAGTTAAGAATTGCCCAAGTTCCGTTCCTCTAATTCCCAAAATGTAATTGAGAAAATGAAACTCGACGGTGGATCGTTCTCGCGGAAGTGAATTTGTAAAATTGTTTTGAAGGTGAGTTATTAGAATGAAAAGTTTATTTGATGCAGTTAATTGAATTTAATTTACAGTAAGGTCAACCATTAGTATCTTAATTAAAATTAATATGCTTCTTTATGTAAGTGGTTCACCGAAATTTAACAAACGTCTTTCATTATTTATTTTTAGAAATAACACAACAGAATAAAAGAAAACAACTTTCGAGATTTCTGAATGCGTAATATTTTTGTTATATTGAAACCTTAAAAGTAAAATATATTAAGAATTTCCACAACGAATAAAACTCGTATTATTACAAAAGAAAGACAACATCTACGAAAAACTTTTCGCTCTTTACGACGGCGTAAGTCCCGAAAATTTTAATGTACCATTCGCAACTTATTATTCACTGTAAGAAGAGTATAAAACTCGCTGGCGGAACGAGAAAAGTAATATAAAAAAATAAACAAATAAGTCACAAAACCCACTCGTGAATAATAAAATAAGCGACCTGTATCCGATACAACACACAAAACACGTAATAAACAAACGGGTTTGCGAATAAAAAGCTATTTCCCGATGGTGGGGCGGGCCAAATTTATCGGGTCGCTCGGCGAAATATAGGTGCAATCCTGCCAACGGTGGAAAGGTGATTTACGTACGCCTTGTCTATGAAACGCAAGAAATAAAAGGATTTGTGTATCTTTCGGAGCCGAAATTGTGTATCAAACGCGATTGAGATATAAGTGTCGTTTGCAAGTGTCACCCGCCGATATATTTGGCATCGGTGACGCTTGGAGTGCTGTGCACACGTTGTTACCCTTATTGATACTCTTTGCGATGCTATTTCAGGACAATTCTATTATGTTCGAAGTGTAGTGTTTTGACCTACAGCTCTTTTTTAAGAGCACTTAAAGAAATGTAGGTTCGTTGAATGGAAACTTTTTCTGTTTCTGAAACTTAGAAAAAGGTCTTAACGTCTTACGTGTAAATGCGAGCTCTTAATTTACCGAGGCGTACAGGTACTTTGCAAAAACACGTACGACTTTAACACCTGTATTCTTTGCTTACGACTACAATTTAGTTTTAGGTCCAATAAGTGCTGTCTGAAACGAAACGCCAAAACTAAATGTAGCGATTTCTGCTAACGCTACTTATTTGGTTATTTAAATTTCATCCAACACTCGAAGGAGCCTTCTATTTATATTTCCTTTGGAGAAAATCCCGCATTTAGCAATATAGAATTCAATCAATAATCGATTCAAATCGTTTGCGGGGCCGGCTTGGCCTCTAGAGCTCACACGTTTCCGATGACCAGGCAGATCAGGCCGACCCTTACGAAATTGAATTGGTAGTTATAAGTTACCGCGGGCACGCGTACCTACACTAAATAGATATAAAATATTGGTGAAGGAACAAAGGTATTGCTCTATAGGTATTTGGAGCTGAACGCCTTTATCATTTCAACGTTTACGATTGTTACGTCTATCATCATTATCGGATGGCTGAGAAAAATAAGTCTCAAGTCCGCTGGAATTTATTTTTGGGTCTTATTTTGAAATAGAAGTTGAAAGATTTGTGGGATCGGAACATTATAATTATTGTAAGTTCGCTCTGATTTGGCAAAAATATCTTGGACATGAGCACTATCCCTTGTTCAGCTTGAGATACACAGTTGAGAAAAGTCTGTCATTTGAAAACCGCGAACTATCAATAAATAATGAGAGATTTTGAGTTTGAAGTTTTCTTTTAGCGTGAAGTCTAGATTCTTAGATCATTTTCTTTAGCAATATTCTTCTTTTTCTTACATATTACAGCGAGCTCTTACAGTGATCTCAAGAAATACTCACGTAAAATAACTGAATATATCTCAACGTCTTATTTTTGTACTTAAGTAAAAATACTGTAGAATACTCGTACAGAATAGCGAATTTTCTTTTACAAAAACCGGTATCAAAGAACTACTGAGTCAGAAGCCTTAAGTTTATCTAACTCTGATAAATGAACACGGCGTTACCAATTAATCTAAATCAAAGGAAAGGGGCCACGACGGCGACGCTTTAACTTATTCAAATACATTTGAAAAAGACCAAAAACTATCTCCCATACAACCAAAATCAAAGTAAGTATTCGTATCTATTGATTTTACTCCGTTTTGCGACAGTGATGTTTATAGGTACAATGATTCTCCATTTTCGCCACCATTTATTCTCCAACATGCGATAGAAATAGTCTTCAATGCTCGTGCAAATTTCAAATGCTTTTTATTCTAAACTAAAGCTTTTTTTGTCACAATCGCTTTGCTTTGTTGGGCGTATTAATAGAATTTCATGGAAATACCTAAACTAAATCAAGGTAAACCACACCTTATAACACAGTTATTAGGCAATCGCCTAAAAGGCTTTTCAATTGTTAGTTTTAAGTATTTGTTTGGGAGCAGTCTAGAAAATGCTTAATAATATGTTCACAAAGTCAACTATTATAGGTAAAAATTGTTTACGTGTTTCTCTTTTTTTTTGTTAAAATTACGATTGATTTCACGTCACGGAACAATGATGAGACTAATGATCAAGTCTTTATTTCATATTAAATATTTACACAATTCGTGACAATGTCAACAGTATGTGATAGTAAAAATGTTACCCGCACGAGGTATGTACTTCATACGCTCTGACCTTCACAATATTTGCCTACATAGAAACCGCATCATAAATAATACACAAAAACCTACTTCTATATATTTTCTTATTCACAAGGAGATTTGAACAAAAACAAAGAGAAAGATACCAAAGTAATCGGATTTTGCATTAGATGGTATTCAGTGAATAAAATATTCAAAACCCCATACGCACGGATATTCACGGATGGAAAGTCGTGTGACGTTACCGCTCGTATATTCGGTTTAATAGTCGGTATTAGGGCCATAAATAACAAAAATTCTAACTCACCTTCCAAATAAACTGCAGTTGAAGCAGATTTGTCATTCTCCACCACCGGTCGAACAGTCTCGTACGATATCACCTCCAGCATATTGTACCTCAGGTCTAATACGACTAGGCTCCTTATATCCTCCAATATATCTTCGTAAAATGTTGTCAGCTTGTTACCGGACAACGTCAATTTTCGCAGCTGCGTGAGCCCGCCGAATGCTCTCTCCGATATGTACTCTATTGCGTTGTTATCTAACATCAGCTCCTTCAGACCCCACAGCTCACTAAAAGCCAAATTCCCAACCATCGTCAGTTTATTATTTCTCATATTTAATCGAGAAAGGTTTTCCAGACCCTCCAGCATTTCCCTAGTCACTACTGATATGTAATTAAAGTCCAAATTGAGTTCTATTAAATTATTCAAGTGTTTAAAACAACCTTCGTGTATCAAACTTAGATTGTTATTTGATAAATGTAAAACGTGAAGGTTTGGTAAGCCAAAAAACACGTCTCTCTTTAATTCAGATATTTGATTTTCGTCCAAGCTCAAGTTTGATAACAACATCATTTGTGAGAACGAGTGTTTCTCTAATGTACTGATCTTATTCGATTTTAAAACGATCTGTCTGACTGTTGAAGAGTTCGTGAATGCATACGGTGGGATCCTTTTGATAGTTCCAAATTGTATAGAGATATGTTTCAGCTTATCCAGTCTTACTATAGCTTTTGCTGGAATGAATGTAAGTGCGTCGTCCGATCTAACGTTAAACATCAGATGTTCTATTTCAGACTGCGATGAAAAACTGGGCCAGATGAGGTCTTCTTCAGTTATGCCTCCGCCAAATACCCAACAATCGGCTCTGGTGGCCATTTTTGGCTTGTTACTGTCACAATAACAGTGCACTTTAGACCGCCGGTCGACGATGTCACAAACGTTTATAAAGACAGGTGAATAATAAAGTCTTTCCATTTTTGGTTGCGTATCTTCATTTGTGCTTCCCGTCACTGTGAACTTGACCGTCATAAGCGATGCTATAATGATCAAGTATTTGGTGGTTTGCTCCATTTTTGTTGTAAAGATATCTGGAACAAAGAAAATAGGCTTTTAGAACACGTTTTATTTCTAAATCGTTTATCATATATAATTCACAACTTTCCACTTCGTTATCGATAAAAGTTTTGCATAGAAAATTATTCAGACATTATTGGAAGAGCCATTCGTTGTTATATATTACAAAGATAGGATAAAATGAAGGTAAGTAATAATAGTGTTCTAAAAGCTTTCTTAACTACTTTAGTTTAATAGGTTGCGATAAGAAATGATAGTCTATAACTAATTCGATAGTAGTTGAAGTAACTTCCATACTGTTAGAAAATGTTAGAAAAAATGCTATCAGAAATCTTTTCACATAAATCTTGAAAGTCTGAGGAAATGGGCGAAAATTATAATAGAAGCCGACCAAGATTTACAGGCCTTTTATGTTTTGCAGCATGAAAAATTTAATTTAAGTACAAGTAAAACGAAAACGACACCCCAGTTTGCTGAGAATAAACTATACGACGAATAAAATACGTTTCTAAAACATTCTTAAATAATAGAAGGAATTTAAGAAGATAAGTTTACTGTAACACAACACACTGAGTATCTAAATCCAGACAAAACACATTGTTCGCTCGTCACACAGAATAAAAACATGTGCCGAACAAATAAAATGTAAGGTAATAAACACGACTCGTATTAATATCGATTCGATACCAATACTGTCGTCCGGGGCCTCTAAATAGGATATATTGCGATACGGTGTAATTACACGTACAGGCACGCCGTGCCGCAGATAAACGCAGAATATTCTTTTTAACACAACAATATAGGCATCCCACGAAAGGCCAAGTCACCCTTTGATATATGACCCTCATAAATAACCCTAAATATTCGGTTCACACATTGCTAGGTCACGACACGGCAAAAAATGTCTTCCATTAACAGTTTTAACCTAATTAAAAGCGAAGGCTACTCATAATGGTATATGATACAGAGCATTCGATGTCTCTCCCCGTTATGTCAGCCTTCGGCTTTTAGGGTTTTAAAACTATAAAGTTGCTTTTGGTTAAAGTTTCGCAAGCGGATTAAAAGTAGTGCTCTCGGAGTTTTAAAATGCATTTTTAACGCGGATAAAAGTTTTTATCACCTATTTTTGTGTTTCGTTAAAATCGGATTTGTGTGCCCGGGATTTTAGATACCGCTAAGAATACTTTAAAAGTTGATTCCGAATGAAACACGTACTGAATACTAACAAGGGAAGTTGGATAATCGCAGGAGATGGGATGACATATTTTTGCACAACTTTGCACAAACTCTGCAAAAATATGTCGTATCGCTTTGGAAATTTTAGATGGAATTTTGAACGAAATTGCTAAAGTTGTGTATGATGTCGGTACCGTCGTCTTGTATTGAGGATTAAATTTTTATTTACATATTCTGCGAATTCGGTTTGTATAATTTTGTTCAAGAAAAAACCCGAATAGTAGACTTTGCTTTGGAATACGAACACAAAAACCCCACAAACAGTCGTGCTTACAAAATTAACACTATTGTTCTGGAATGGCGACAGCGAACCGGAAGACGATGCGTTGGAAGGCCTCCCACTAGGTGCACCGATGACCTGGTGAAGGGGGATCCACTGGATGCGAGTCGCACGGGACCGGTCAATGTGGCGACATTTGGGGGAAGCCTATGTCCAGCAGTGCACGTCTTTCGGCTGAAATGATGATGATGATGATTGTTCTTCTTAATGCTTTATTATGGAAACAAGTGAAATAAAACACTCGGGTATAATTCCTAGCCTTTGTTATCTTTTGTCCTGTAAAAGATTATACCCACGGAGCATTTCTAATATAAGAACAACAGCGGTATTCACGTATTTTCTTTAATACACATTAATATCGTCTTATCACTGGTATGACAGTAATATTTAGCGCCATTTTCTTTGTTCAAGCGTGTTTCTTCCTTGTGATTTATATTGTTAGTATTACGTTTGTTTCTGTTAATTAATTTATGGGAGCGCGAAAATTTGCGGTACCAATAACTTTTTGTGGTGACACCGGAACGCAGCTGTTGGGTTTTTTTTTGTACCTACTTGTTAAAACTTTTTTCGTGCTTGTGGTTTTAGCTATAAATAGCAAAATAACACGGTATGGTTATGATGATGTGCCGCACGGGTTGATCTTTAAGGTTAAGTCGTGCTTGCCGACGTTGGTCCATGGACGGGTGACCATAATTACATACCGAGTTTTCTCCGTGCCTCGGAAAGCACGATGAGCCGTTGGTCCCGGCTGTCTCTGATTGTAGATCTTTGACAGTCGTTACGAGTAGTCAGAAACCAAAAGTCTGACATCCAGTCTTACCAAGGGGAATCGTTTTACCCAGTTACAGGGTTGTGGAAGTCCGCTAGGCAGTCGCTTCATGTAAAATACTGATACTCAGCTGCATCTGGTTAGACTGGAAGCCGACCCCAACATAGTTTGGGAAAAGGCTAGGCTGATGACGATGGTTATGATAAGGTATCTAGTATCTACTCTCTCTCATCTAGGTATGTTTAAAACTCATAAGAGGACCCATAATACTCTCGAGTATTGCTATCCACCGGTTTCAAGGACTCCAGACCGCTTATAAGACATACGAAGCAAGAATAAACAGCCGGAGAGTATTTTACGTATAACTTAATACGCATAAGCAGGATACATAGGTCTAAAAAGTTCTTAAAAACATTTTTGATAAATAGTTTTACAGCTAGATTATAAATTATCTATTAAAGAAAGAAACTATTCTTCAGCCCGATCACAATGTACGGTAAGCCTATCCCTTGGGAGAAGCAAGCCAAGTACTTAGGAGTCTTACTTGACAACCACCTGTCTTTCGCGGCGCACATCAAAGCAGCTCGCGACCGAGCTGCCTTTGCTATGGGTAGGCTTCATTTCATGATCTCGGCAAAAAGCAAATTGTCACTCAAGTGCAAGTTGCGCCTTTATACCGCGGTGATCCGCCCCATTATGACGTACGCTTGCGTCGTGTACGCTCACACCAAGCCTAAATACATCCATAGGATGCAAACCTTGCAGAACCGGTTCTTACGTAGAGTCACGGGAGCCCCTTTTTATGTCCGTAACGACCGTCTACACGTAGACCTTAGAATGCCCACCGTCCTTCAGTTTATGAAACGTCTTTCGAAGCGTTTCTTCGATAACGCCAGTAAACACCGTAATCCCCTGATCGCAGCGGCCGCCCGTTACGAACCCTCGCGCATAAGTACAGTACGTCGTCCTCGGCATACCCTCGTCACTCCCGATGATGCTATCACCCTCCTCCAGGAGAGTAGCAAAGAGACTAGCACTCTTAAAAAATTCAGACACAAACCGCCGTCTTTCCGACCTCGCCGTCGAGGTCCGTCGCGACGTCCCGGTCCATGTCCTCCCCGACCCTCGCTCGAGCCAGCCCGCGATGCTGTGCCAGTAGTTTTAAATCAGCCCTATCATTCAGATCCAGCCTGTCCCCATGCAGTCCTCCCCCAGCGACGCCCTGAGCCGAGGCTCGTACCCCACAGGGGGTGCCCTCAGCGTATAGTCGCTTAGTTTGTAAGTTTTTATGCCCTGGCTGGAGGCCTTACTCTTAAGGCACCCACAGGATAGTCCGGTTAAGCAGACGACAACCTCCTAGGTTGAACTGCGAGATGCCATTCATAAAAAAAAAAAAAAAAAGAAACTATTCTATCTATTAAAGAAGAAACAGAAATTCCTAATTATCTTATTTATAAAAAAAAAAACATTTCGAAAATTTTGAAAGTAGCTTTTAGACCTATGTATCATGTTTATGCGTATTAAGTTTCATTAAAATCGGTTCAGTCATTTCGGAAAATAAGGACTTGAAAGTTTGTATGAAATGTCGTAAGGTGTAAACGCTCTTAAACATAATACCTTGGATTAAAGGATTCTGTGCTTGTCAATAATCGCACGAACGGTTCCTTTAGCGAATCCTGGCTTCAGGCCAAGAAACGTGAGAATGAAAAAAGATTGAAATAGGATTAAAGAAAATTATTTGAACGGTGTTTCACTTCCAGTGTTCCAGAAACTTTATCGCCTTTGAAATTGATAGATGGGGGTTTACTGAAAACCAAGTAATGGTCAAACAAATAAAACATATCGAAATGAAGATGCACTTTAACAAAACTTCTGCTTATTTCTTCGAGGATTTTAGGCGTGATATTATATGTATATCAAAGAATTGTATGAAAAATTTCAAAACATTTATTTAAATGTAACTATTGAGAACGTAAAGAATATATTATAATATGAGTGCGCGATGTGCAACAGTAATAGAATTTTTGATTTAGAGGTCCCAAAAAATAAATAAACGTCCCAACACTAGTACCTTCTGATCCGTAGGTGCCATTTGTGCAATAAAATAATCAATTATTCCACTAATGGTATTGGACGTGGAATTTCTCTAAACATATCATCATCTGCCTAGGCTTTTCCTAAAGTATCTCATACCTCTAAATATTTATATAGGTATGAAATTCACGAAGAGAAATAAGTTTATTCATAATCATTTTATGAAGTTACAATATCAAACGACTATGAAAGTTTTTCTTGGTATGAATAGCAAAGATGTGTCTTTTTAAGGCGCTTATACTAGTTTTCCATGAAATAAATTTACAAGTAGAAGCATGAACACCTTCGGTGTGTGCAAAGGCTTTGCACACACCGAAGGTGTTCATGCTTCTACTTGAAGGTGTTATTCATTTTACTTCTTATTTCTTAAACAAACCGTCAACTAAGCATTTTGTACATCAAATAAACATACAAACTTTTCGAATTGTGATTATTTGCAACTACGGTATTAATTTCTTTTGCGGGTAAATGTAAAAACTTTTTGTGTTTCGTATGTTAGTTGCGTAGGAAATTAACTTTTGTTTAACTGTTTGTTATAAACAAAAAGAGTACATTTACTTAGTTTATTTGTCAAAGTTCATGGAAATACTATATTTAAGTTTCAAAATATTCTCAAGTAAGTGAAATCCTTGTAATTTCTTATTGAGAAATAAATTTCTTTAACCATAAAAGTCTATGCAAAAATTATTGCTGGGAAACGATTTTTTTTTTGGGGTAGAAGTCACCTTTTACGGTAGGACCCTATGTAAAGCGCACAAAACATTGTGCTGATTGATGCATGCATTGAATAGTATGGGGTCGTGAAGGTATTTAAATGTAAGTTATAAGCAGCACGGCACTACGGCGCAGTTGTTGAGCGATCAACTGCTGCGCTGCGTGTCGCGGGTTGGATCCCTGCACGGACCTAATATTTGTATGGCCTACAGATAGTTGTTCCGGATCTGGCAGTTTGTGTATGTTAGTTTAAATGTTTTTAAAAGCACCCACGATACAGGAGAAATTCCTAGTGTGGGGCTAAGTTTTAAAAAAGAAACTCTTGTATTTAAAGAATAACTTGTGAAAAAGTTGAAACTTTGATCCCCATCTCCGCCTTCTGGCTTCGTTAACGGTTCTTTTACACCCATTATACGTACAAGAACAGGCATCGATGATATTGGCTATGAGTCTGCGAGGTTAAAATGAGACTGAGTGAGTCATATTTCCAAGATGGTCAGACCAGATTGGCCAGAAGCATCACACAGTGGGTACCTGAATACGGTCGTCGTCACCGAGGCAGGAATGGGGTAGGCCCTGCAGTGTGACATAACAGGTCAATAAAAACACATACATCCTTAATATACAGGGTGTAACGCAAAGGGTATATACATACTTAACGGTGTGCTACAGACCATCAAACTGAACATGTTTCTCCATCGGACAAACATCGTAAGAGCATAATTTTATATGGGGCAGCAGATAATTTTTCGCTATTACGATGTTTGTCCGATGGAGATACATGTTCAGTTTGATGGTCTGTAGCACACCCTTAAGTATGTTTATACCCTTTCCGTTACACTCTGTATACACTAGTACCGAAAGTCTAAATCAGAATCGAAACTATCTTAAAAAGCCTATAGAGACAGTCTACTCAGATCTGTAGAAAGCATTCAAGGTCTTGTTGGAATACGAGTAAAAAATCTAAAACTATTGGCTAATTAGCCTAATCGCTAATTCATAAAATCTATAACATTACAGAACACGGATCCAAGTTTGTAATATACGCTGGAAGTGCTTTACCAAGAAGTTATTAAGGATAGCAGGTGATGTTGCCAACTTGCACGAATTGATATCAACGGAAAGCGTACTCGCCCAGGTTTTGTAATGTTATTAGTATGTGATAGTGTAAAGTTGCGTTAGTTTCGAATTTGAGCTGCTAATGAGGTCGGTCGATATGCCTTGGGAAATATGCCGCTCATGAATGAGCTTGAATTAGTTTGTTTGGTTGATTTTAATACAAAACTAAATTTAACTAGCTAGCGAAACTTGACAGTCGTGATGAGCATAGATCGGAGTAGGTAGATTGAATTGGGGTCATTGATCCGAAACGTTTATATTAATATGGATACTCTTCCGGAATTGGTTTATTTCATTGAAAATAAAGTGCAATAATTTACAAAAACTTGTGGCCATAAAAAAGCTAAAAGTTAAAAAAATATTAATGTTTCGATCGGAATTCGATTGTTTTTATTATTCAACAGATAAATAGTAAATTAATTTAGTTTTGATACTTTCCTTTAAATTTGAATTGAGTAGTAATAATATCACTACCAACATTAACAAAATTTAATTGAATCTGGAAATACCGGAATTACTTTCCGGAAAAATGGCTTATCCATGTTATTCTTTCCGTGTGCGTTTGTGGTACAAGTACCAAAAATCAATCTACCTACTCCGATCACTGGTGATGAGTCATCAAGTGCTGAATATTGGCTCTTCACTATAAGAAGCATTCATACACAATCATAACATTATGTATAAAAATGCAATGCTTATAAGAGGGGGGGTGTCTTCACGAATAAACGAATCTTCGTTACTCATTGTATTTTATTTAAAATCACTTTTATATAATTTACATAAATAATTAAAACACTTTTATCAAATCAAATCAATTTCAAAATGATTAATACAAAAAGAATAACTCAAAATAATAATAAAACTAAATAATAAACTTCAAGAACAACCGACTAATTCGGATGCAAACGAACGAATGCCCGCTCCCGCGCTGCGCAAGCCTTTTTGTACTGTTGTACTGGTGGGGCGTAGATGGTGGGGCGCGCCGCATGACTCGTGACGTTTCGTTGCACGTGCGCTCTGCCCGTTGTTGATGTGCCGTATTTTACGTGCGTATTAGTTGCGCCGATACGGCCATTCTGATGATAGGTGCGTCCCTGCGCCGACATCTTACAGCAATCTGCAGAAATAAATTCATTAGCTTTTAAATACAAGTCTCGTTGATTGCCAATCAACCTCATAGCCTCAGCGCTAATTTTGGATTGATTCGCGAATCATTTTGAACATCAACCTCATAGCCTCAGCGCTAATTTTGGTCACACGTCATAGAACCTCATAGCCTCAGCGCTAATTTTGGTCACACGTCATAGAACCTCAAAGCCTCAACGCTCATTTTGGCCCAGCCTCAACCAACTCGTTTATTTTACCTTCACGTGATTACAATTTTATACTCACTACGTTACCTTGATTTAAGTAGTATTGGTCTCATCAGATGTCTCGTTTTCACTCATGTCTCTATTCATTGCCGATACGGCCACGTTACTTTGAACTCCAAAGTGTGGAGCTCTTCTTAAATGTTCGTGGCAAACCTTCCTGCATCGACCACGACCATTAATTCGACGAATTTCATATCTGTCGTGAGGTAAGACCTTTCTTACTTCGAAAGGTCCGTCATACTTTTGGCTTAGTTTAGTGCCTAGTCGTGGAGGCTCTCTTAACAGAACATATTCACTCTTCTCAAATCTCTTAACTTTAGCTTTACTTTTATCGTAGCGCATTTTGTCTTTTTCAGACTGTTCGGCTATCCTTCTTGACACAACTTCTTTCATCATTTCTGGATCAACTCTTTCGTTACGCTCGTCAATGAGGTTTAGGAGTTCAGGAGGGACACTTCCTTTCTTTCCGGTTAACAATTCAATAGGTGTTAGTCCTGTGGTTTTTGAGAAAGTGGAGTTGATAGCTAGCTGTAAAGCTCCCAGTGATTTCTCCCAATGACATTTTTGTGTATTTTTTATTATAGTCAAGCCATTCTTTATAATTCTCATAATCCTTTCCACTTGTCCGTTTCCTCTACTTGTATATCCGGCGCATTGATGCAATTCTATCCCATATTGGTCACAGTAGTTTTTGTAATGTGAAATAAATGCGCCATCGCCATCAACAATAATGCGTTTTGGAGCTCCAAATAAATAAACGATCTCTTTGAGATGTTTTAAGGCACTGGCTTGAGTTTTGTTTTTAGCATGTTGTAAGATGACAAACTTCGTGTAAGCATCGATTGCTACAAAAACATATTCCTTCTGAGAAGCAGTACCACTGAGTTTGCCGGAAATATCGATGTGGATGGTGTGAAAAGGTTCAGGCATCTTTTCGATTGGGTTCAATCGACTTTGTGCAGCTCCTGATGGCCCTTTCATAGTCTTGCATATCACGCAGTGTTCTACAAAGTATCTGACTGTTGATGACATTTTAGGAAACCAAAAGTTTTCTTTAAGTTTTGCCAACGTCTTCTCCCATCCCATGTGTTTGAGAGCTTCGTGATAGGTGTTAATAAGACTCCATCGATAAGACTGTGGGACAACTTTAGTCAGTTTAATTTTTCCGCCAGAATTAGTTTTGAAGTGTAAAACGTTGTCTTTGAGTTCGTAGTCCGGATAAAGGTCATGGTTTGTGTGAACTTCCTTGATAATCTTACTCAGTTCAGAATCACGCCGTTGTTCTACAATCAGCCAGTCATCTTTGGTTGTCAAATTCATAACAACTTGAAGTGGGTTTCGGCTAAAGAAATCTGCATGTTTTAATTTTTCACCTTTTCGATATTCTACTTCAAATTCAAAATTTTGTAGGAAGGCCCACCATCTGTGGATCCTAGGCAACAGTTCCTGTTTGTAGCGTGATGCTTTTACGGCATTGCAGTCTGTTATGACTGTGAATTTTCGTCCATATAGAAAATGACGAAAATGCTTAATTGCTCGGACTATTGCCAACGTCTCAAGCTCATAGCTGTGATATTTAGATTCAGCTGGCGTTGTTCTCATGCTAAAATAAGCAATCACGTAGCGAATTCCATCTTTTGATTGGATTAGTACTGCTCCAAATCCCATTGCACTAGCATCTGTATGAAGCTCTATTGGGTAGTCTTCTTTAAATATTGTAAGCAGCGGTGCTGAAGTCAGATAATTAATTATCTTGGATCGTACGGCTTCATGATCCTCAGTCCAATTCCATTTTACACCGGATTTGGTCAAGTTGTATAATGGTATCATTATAGTTGAGAAGTTGGATATAAATCTGCGAAAATACCCAGCCAAGCCATTGAATTGCCTTAGTTGCTTCACATTTTCGGGAGGAGGGGTTCTTGCCAATGCATCAACTTTAGACGAACTTGGTCTTACTTTCCCATCGCTTACTATGAACCCAAGATATTCAATAGAAACCTTCAAAAATGAACACTTTCTAATATTTATAGAGAAGCCACATTTGGTAAGAGCTTCTAGAACTTGTTCCAGTTTTTGAAAACCTTCTACAACTGTTTTACTTGGTATCAGCACATCATCCATGTACACAAGTGCGGTTTTACCTCGTAGATCTCCCAAGGCCTTATTTATAGCCCTTTGATAGACCGACGGTGCATTTGTTAATCCGAACGGCATTGTCAAATATTCATATTGGCCGTCGGGGGTAATAAACGCAGTCTTCTCAATTGATGCAGGAGAAATAGGAATTTGATGAAATCCCGCTGCCATATCAAGGCAAGTGAAATATTTTGCATCAGCGAGTTGGTCGAGTTGTTCCGAGATTAACGGCAGTGGGTAATGGTCGCGTACGGTATTTGCGTTTAATTCCCTGTAGTCCACGCATAACCGGTCTTCGCCATTTTTCTTTTTCACCATTATAATAGGGCTTGCGAAAGGTGAATTGCTTTCTCTAGTAATATTTTTTTCTTGAAGCTCTTTGATAATTGCCTGAACTTTCTCGCGTTCGACTGGTGCCAGTCTGTACGGTCGTCGATTCACAATTTTGTCAGGGTTCTTTAATCGAATAGTCAATTCACCCGTCGTTATTCTCGATCCCGTCATGCAATCCGTGAAGTTTTCGTTGTATTTGTTCAATACACTCATCAAGTTGTCTATTTCCTTCTTGTTTGTCATATCCGTATTTATAGTGCTTGAAGATAGATTCCATATTTCTGTCGTGTTTCTGCGTTGCTCATCTCTGGTCATTGATATTCCATTGTTTGTCAATGTAACTTTTATGCCTGGAATACTCAACATGTCTCTTCCGATTAGAATATCTGCCGGTAGTTCATGGTCCAGCACTATGTGAAGATCCAGCTCAAGATGTATGTCGTTCATTCTGCACACTGATGTTACTTTGCTAAAGGATATGACAGATACCGGCCCGATACCCTTTAGGTAAGTCGTCTTGTTTGTTTTTGTTCCAGGAAGAGTGAGGGCTATCGATTCCCTCACCAGCGAACAATCGGCTCCACTGTCAAATATGGCTTGAAAATGTTTATTGTCAATTGTAATGGAGATAATATTTTCGGCACTTTTTTCTTTGACTTGGCACAGATTAACATTTTTCTCAGCTTTAAGTCGTTTGTAACAAGTTTCATAAGTGTGTCCAGGAATAGAGCAGTAAGAGCATTCCTTTCTCTGTTTATCTTTTGTCTTGGCTGCTTCCGTTTCTCTGGAAGTGGATGTACTTGGTTGTTGTGGTTGTTCAGTGCGAGCACGTGCGATTGAGTTTTGGTTACACCACCGAGCTCGATGTCCTTGTTTACCACATACAAAACATGTCAAACCCTGATCTGATTTATTGCCGTCGATCTTTAGCTTCTTATTGGGTATGCGCTCTTGTGTTGATGGAAGTCTACGTTTGCGCATTGTTTTTGCAATCGCTATTAGCTCTGGTACTGATTTGCATTTGCTGTTTAGAAGCTCTGTACGGAGTTCGTCTTCTTGTATACTACCGATCACAAATTCAACAGCATCTTCTTCTGTCGGATCCCGTTTGACAATTTTCTTAAACATTTTCCAGACATTTGATATGTATTCTGGTATGTTATCTGCGTCATTTATGGTGTATCTTCGAAATTTCAGTACATCAGAAAAATATCGTGATTCAGGCTCAAATGTTTGTAACATGTCTTCTTTCATTTCTGCCCAAGTCGTTGTTCTTAGTAGACAATCATCGGCCCAAGTTTGCGCCCTACCTTTTAAAACACTTGCAGCTTTAAGGCGTACTTCGTGATCCTTCAACTTGTATTCTTCTTGAGTTCTTGTTATGAGATTTACCCATTCTCTCACGTCCATGCCTTTGTCAGGGTCATAACTTGGAAAATAGACATCAGAAATGCGAACCGAACGGTTCCCTTCAGCATGAATCATTTTCACCATTGAAGCAAGAGCAGCATGATTTTCTTGAGACATTTGCATCATCATTTCACACATTGTATCCTTGAATGTATTAGCCAGGAGTGCCATTGTTGCTGTATTTGTAAAAGCAGGTTGTTGGCGTTGATTCGTCCCCTCTTCTGATATAAGAGGGGGGGTGTCTTCACGAATAAACGAATCTTCGTTACTCATTGTATTTTATTTAAAATCACTTTTATATAATTTACATAAATAATTAAAACACTTTTATCAAATCAAATCAATTTCAAAATAATTAATACAAAAAGAATAACTCAAAATAATAATAAAACTAAATAATAAACTTCAAGAACAACCGACTAATTCGGATGCAAACGAACGAATGCCCGCTCCCTTTTTTTTTTTTTTATGAATGGCATCTCGCAGTTCAACCTAGGAGGTTGTCGTCTGCTTAACCGGACTATCCTGTGGGTGCCTTAAGAGTAAGGCCTCCAGCCAGGGCATAAAAACTTACAAACTAAGCGACTATACGCTGAGGGCACCCCCTGTGGGGTACGAGCCTCGGCTCAGGGCGTCGCTGGGGGAGGACTGCATGGGGACAGGCTGGATCTGAATGATATCATTATTTAGGGGCTGATTTAAAACTACTGGCACAGCATCGCGGGCTGGCTCGAGCGAGGGTCGGGGAGGACATGGACCGGGACGTCGCGACGGACCTCGACGGCGAGGTCGGAAAGACGGCGGTTTGTGTCTGAATTTTTTAAGAGTGCTAGTCTCTTTGCTACTCTCCTGGAGGAGGGTGATAGCATCATCGGGAGTGACGAGGGTATGCCGAGGACGGCGTACTGTACTAATGCGCGAGGGTTCGTAATGGGCGGCCGCTGCGATCAGGGGATTACGGTGTTTACTGGCGTTATCGAAGAAACGCTTCGAAAGACGTTTCATAAACTGAAGGACGGTGGGCATTCTAAGGTCTACGTGTAGACGGTCGTTACGGACATAAAAAGGGGCTCCCGTGACTCTACGTAAGAACCGGTTCTGCAAGGTTTGCATCCTATGGATGTATTTAGGCTTGGTGTGAGCGTACACGACGCAAGCGTACGTCATAATGGGGCGGATCACCGCGGTATAAAGGCGCAACTTGCACTTGAGTGACAATTTGCTTTTTGCCGAGATCATGAAATGAAGCCTACCCATAGCAAAGGCAGCTCGGTCGCGAGCTGCTTTGATGTGCGCCGCGAAAGACAGGTGGTTGTCAAGTAAGACTCCTAAGTACTTGGCTTGCTTCTCCCAAGGGATAGGCTTACCGTACATGGTGATCGGGCTGAGCGCGGGTGGCTTATTTTTACGCGGTTTAGAGAAAAGAACTGCCTGGCTCTTGTCGGGGTTCACCTCGATTCTCCATTTCCGGAACCAAGCGAATAAGACGTTGGCTGAGGTTTGGAGGGTGCTGTAAATAGCGTCGTGACTGCGGCCAGTGTAAATGCCCGCTCCCGCGCTGCGCAAGCCTTTTTGTACTGTTGTACTGGTGGGGCGTAGATGGTGGGGCGCGCCGCATGACTCGTGACGTTTCGTTGCACGTGCGCTCTGCCCGTTGTTGATGTGCCGTATTTTACGTGCGTATTAGTTGCGCCGATATGCTTTGTGTAATTTTACTCTATCGTTAGCTGTTGCCAAAAAAAAGAATACTTCCCTATTTGAATCGGATTTTGCAATTTCAAAAGTAAGTCCCGACAAAATTGGTCCAGCCATATTGGAGATTAGTTGGAACAAACAGAAAAGCAGAAAACAATTTAAAAAAAATTGCTATGAGCACCGTACTTTAACTTTTACGTTCAGTAAAAAGCTGTTATTTTGAAGTTACAAACAATTAAATTTTATTTATTTGGATACATAGAAACAGATATTTGATAGAGTAAATTTATACAAAGTTGACTCCTTCACTAATAAAATAAGGCTGCGTCCGCCCTGATAGAGCGTAGCAGCAGAAAGATTAAATTAAAATCCGCAAACTGATTAACTTAGCAGAAGCATCCTGCCTAGCCTCGCTATAATAATAACACCGAGCTCCAATCTAGTTAACTATCAAACTTGTTATAAAAGCGGTCTATAAGGCCTTTAGGGCGAATAACACCATCATTATCAGTCAAGATTTATCCCAATTATGTCGTGGTTGGCTTCCAGTCTAACCGGATAAAGCTGAATCCCAGATTTAACATGGAGTGATTGCCTTTCTGACCTCCACAACCCAGAAAATACTGGGTTATACGACGATACCCCTTGGTAAGACTGGTTGTCTGACTTTCGGGGCACTGACTGCCTGTAACGACTATCAAATGACAGCCGGGACCAACGGCTTATCGTGCTTTCCGAGGCATGGAGGAAACTCGGTATGTAATGGGTGGTTACCCATCCACGGAGCAACACAGACAAACGCGGCGTAACCTAAAGATTGACCCCGAGAATCTGTTATTATGCACCAATGAAACTGAAAACGATAATGCCGATATGTAAATCTCACTCAAGAAATGTTGAAGTCATTAATGCACTGAATATTGACAATTACTGCTCTTGAACGGGTTGCACTCGTAAAAATGCTGATCGCGTTCAGTTTAACTCGTTAAATTCACTCCTAATTGATGATCAAACTCAGGAGTTGTGTTTTAGTTTTCTAACGCACGGGCGCCTGCATTAATTGGCTACCCCCATTTCTAGAGGACGTATTTTGTATGCGTGTAAGGTAGCTGATCAACGTCGACATCTGAATTTTGTATCACTCCGTATCCAAAACGTCGATTTAACAAGGCGTCGCAGTATAGAGATGTCGATGAAACGTTTTCGAAGATAGAAAATTCGAAGATACGGCTTACGCACTCGAGTAGGTATTTCGTATCTTTAACTGTTTGGCCAGTGAGATACTTAGTTAAGCGATACACATGTTACAAAAGCCACGAGTTATCGTATTCATGTGAAAGAAACAATTGAAGCACACGCGTGTTGAAGTCGCGTCGCTATAGTCAAATAGCTTTAAGAGCGTTTACGCCTTACGACATTTCATACAAACTTTCAAGTTCTTATTTTCCGAAATGACGTAACCGATTCTAATGAACCTTCATACGCATGAGCATGATACATAGGTCTAAAAAGCTACTACAAACATTATCGAAAAATAGTGTTACAGCTAAGTTAGAAAATGATTTTTAGTAACTTTTAGACCTATGTATCCGGCTTATACGTATTAAGTTTCTTTGAAATCGGTTCAGTCATTTCGGAAAATAAGGACTGGAAAGTTTGTATTAAATGCCGTAAGGTGTAAACGCTCTTAACTAAGCAAAATAAATTAATGTGAACTTGTACCAAAAACTCGCACTTGCAAACGATATTTTATCGCTACCCGTACTAACGTCGCTAAATATCATATCTCACGTGTATCATAATACAGGACGTTTGTATCGTTTAAATTTCGAGTTTTTTGTACCTTTAAGTTCACATTTATTTGTTTTGACAAAGATTCTACTATAATTGTATCAACTGATGTCTGTGAGGTCGGAGTGCAAAATTCTGGCTATGGTGCGAGTATGTTCTACTCGAAAAATTTTTTTTCAACCCTTATTTTTTTCTAGATTTAATCAAAGAAAATGAACAAGAATAAAATCTCACCCTTAATAAAGATTAAGGTAACGAGACTTTTTCAGGGCACCAAAGCAAGCTTAACTGAGTTTTCAGACAAAAAACAGATTAGAGATAAGAGGCTTTTATTAATTTTAATTGTTCTTCAGAATCAGACTCGGGATATTCCTGTTCTGGCGACACACTTTTAATAAATGAGGTTTCATATAATTTGGGAAGAGGCCTATGCCCAGCAGTGGGATGACGTAGAAAACAGTTACAGTAGGTATCATATTATTTACAAAAGTACGTTTCTACCTATGCGCTTGCTTCGACGTCCCATATACAAATTATACGTCGAAATTCCTATGTGAAACAAAAAAAAATAAGAAACATCAAAAAATGTACAACTCATGATAAACATATTTTTACACTGGGGCTGATTTTTACGCTTAAGGCAAAACGCGACGCAATTTTCGCATACCGAATTTCCTACGAGTATTTTTGGCTTGTGTCTCCCTTCACGAATTCAACTTTTCTTAACGCCGAATGTGTTAAACAATAGATTCACAGATATTGATGAAGTCCCTGCTCCATTTTCCCTTATAACTGTCGTCCTTCCGTTTTAGCCCGTTCACCTAGAAACTTGTGTCTGACAGCCTGTATTTTACAAGATGTATTCCATATTGTGGAACGAAATAGGAGCTGTTCTCATACCAGTCATGACTAGTAATTATTAACCGATACCTAAACACGTGATTGTACTCATGATAACAAACAACTTTCCTTGTGAATTTTTTTTTCTATACTCATTCACTTTTATCACAATAGCTCAACAGCCGTATGAAATTCGCGAGCTAGCGCCTGTGACCTATCAGCTGTTAGCCGCATGACGCCGTTCTGTCGCAATACTATCGTACCGTGCAGCAGTGGGTAGGCAGAGCACTCGCGCGGCTCGCAAGCCCGCTCCGTAGGCTGCAGCCAGCAGCCGTTTTATGCGGCTGTTGTGTTATTGTGATACAAGTGAACAGTATATAAAAAAAAACTTGGGTAAGTTGTTTGTTATCATAAGTACAATCACGTGTTTAGGTATCGGGCACTAATTACCAGTCACCCTATACGAGTATACCTAGTCGATGTGGGTTAAGAAAATGGTATCAAAAAGAGCCTAAAAGGTACTTGGTGTTGATTATTGTTGGTTGAAATATATGTTTACTGTTTTGCTCGACTATCTTCAAATCGACTTCAGAGTCAAAACATGAAGATACTTCTCCACCTTTTTGATGAAAAACCTAATATCATATTTCCCCTACCCTTATCCTAATTTATTTGGGACCGGCGTGGCTGCGCTACATGTCTCCTTCTTAAATACTTTTTTAATACTCGTCATCTCAGCAGACAGCTTTCATCCTACACAAAATCCATCTTTAGTCTTCTTTTACTCTAATAGCCAATAAATAATTCATACTCAAAGCTTTCCAAAATGTCGACATTCTCCTGCACATTTCCCAATTTATTTGAGGTCGGCGCAGCATGTCTTTTTCTTCCATACTTCTCTATTACTTGTCATCTCATCAGACACCTCATTTCCTGCCATATAAGCCTTCACACAATCCATCCATCGTTTCTAAGTTCTTATTCTTAAGAAGTAGTACCTACCTAAGGAGGAGTAACTTGCTAAAATTATACTCAAAACTTTCCTCACGATATTTTCATTCATTTTCATTTTTCGTTATTTTCCTCATTCCTCCGCATCACATGGAGGACCACGACCACCGATTACCACATATTTTTTCAGCTTTCCTTACGTATTACTGTTACTGTTAGCCTATATCATCCCACTGCTGGGCAAAGGCGTCTCCCCATGACTTCCAAATCCTTCGATCCAGGGCCAATGTGGACCACTGGTCGTTGGTTCTGTCTAGCTCGTCCCGCCATCTCCTGCGAGGTCTACCGCGTCGCCTTCTGGCTGTGTCGTATTAAACGTTATAAATATATAAGATAAGTAGACATCTAAAAGTCAAACAGTTCAAGATGTATTGCGAAAACATAACATTGGTTAACCATAACAATTATTAAAATTTTGACGTCATGGTTGGCGCAATGATCGACCGCTGCGCTGCATTTCACGGGATTGATCCCCACACGGAACAAATATTTGTATAGCCTACAGATAGTTGTTCCGGGTCTGGCAGTTTGTGTATGTAAGTTTAAATGTTTGTAAAGGCACCGACGATACAGAAGAAATTTCTAGTGTGGGGCAACGTTTTACGTAAAGAAATAGAGAACTATAGAGTTTCAATTCCAATTTTCGTTAGTACGTATTACGTTCATCTGTACGTCGGCATAACGTAGTCCTTTGTTTCATGTGGTGTTTCGTCTTGTAGCCAGCGGTTATGTATTGTTTAGTTAGAAATGTTATATGATCTTTTGACGAAATTCCTTTAGCTATGATTTTGTTGATATATCTTTTGGTTAGATTTAGAGTGTGTTTAGTTATGTTGGCTGTTGAATGACATTTCAGGAAGGCGGTATAAAATAATAAAATAAAATAGTTCATTAGTAAAACATAACATCAAGCCTGTAATCCCAGGAGGGTTAGGCAGAGGTGTACTTAATATTACACCCATATTTCGCCAGTTATGTTAAAGCCCCTGAAATAGGTGGCGAGCCTTTCTAGGAGATTCCAGGGTCAGAGGCTGCTACAGAGAAATTCGTGATACGAAAACCCAGTAGCGATTCGGTCGTTGAACCCAGGACCTCATGTTCAGTTTTCGAGCTTGCAACCAGACGACCAACGAGGCAGTCTGAGGAGGACGGTATATACTTGTGAAGTTTTCTGTAGAAATTATATAGGTACTGTATACAAAATTCACAACTTTTTTCCGTGGTGTTGACAGAAACTACAGAATGCCATCTACTACACTCCTTACATACTCTTTTTGCCTTGTCCACGTTCGTACACCTAGTCACATACATAGAAATTGTGTTGAAAAACAAGATGGCGGCGTAAGTTTTGACTATTGCCACGCAATAAAGCATGAAACACTGAAGTACGAGATTTGGATGTATTTATTAGTTGGTAGGTAGCTAGATATTCTCCCGTTTTGATTTTGGAACCTTTTTGTTTCTTTTTTCTGCTTGTATAAAAAGTTTGTTTGTTTTGATTTACAAACGCGGATTTTTTGTGGTGAGGCACCGCATTTCGTGGTAAAATAGAGGTGCGGAAAAGCAACAAATCTGTTGTTGAAAAAAGGTATCGCGTGATGGTTTACAGACCGCAGAACGAATGGTTTTGTATATACCTATTCTGGATGTTTTATAATATTGCTGTTACTGAGCAATCAACAGAGCCCCCACTTTATGCTGTGTTGCTGACGTTAGAATAATACGATTTTCTTTAACAGCCAAATCTGAATTGCTTTGATAGACGGCACGACTGGTTTCATAATTATAAAAGCATTTCAATAAAACGTCATAACGATTGGAGCGCTCAGCTGCTGCGGTTTGTAATGTTCGCCTTCGAAACTGTCCCATAAATTCCAAAAAAAAAAAATAGCCAGCCCCGTCCCTCTTCTGGGCAAAGGCCTCCCTCGACTCTTTCATTTAAAACATGTTTCAGATTAGAATTTTGGATACTAAATAAAAATCCTAACAGCATTCAGCTCATCAAATAATCCGTGAAAACTAGTCCAAAGTATCCGCATTATTAAAACAGCTCTCGTCTTGCAACTGCAGAACCTCAGTTAAGTTCTAGAGAAATCTAAAACATTCCAATACGCTTTGTCAACGAACTTCAGCAAGAAGTTCCGATTCTAAAGGTCGATCGCTGATTGTGTGACGTTAAGAGAACACCGTGTACAAGACTGAGTCAAGATGGCTTCCGATGCGAGTTTCCAATATCTTAATGAAAACTCGCGGTGTCTTGTGAATGGATTGATTTATGCATGACATCATGGCTGTTCTTCCGAAAGAGGTAGACGGATGTATAGGTCGTTTCCCCTGTCATCAGCGCATTTCGAAAAAGTATAGAATCATCGACACCTTTGAAATTGTTTGTGGTTAAGTTGGTTTTATGGTTGGTGATAGAGCTCGTCGTTTAAGTTCTACTTACCTACCCAGAACCACATTTACAACAACTTGCAACTTATGCTAGCCTAGTACTTTTGCTGGGTTATTTTAAATTCTTATTATTTTTACTAATTGTCTATAGATGTGTTAGTTTAATCACCAGTTGTTAATGTTTTACTTTCTTTTTTTGTTTGCCACCTCCAGTAGTAACACGTGGAATTAATAATTGCCCGTTTTAATTACGGGTAGCATAGTTTAATCACCAGTTGTAATGTTTTTCTTTCTTATTTTGTTTGCCACCTCCAGTAGTAACGCGTGGAATTAATAATTGCCCGTGTTAATTACGGGTAGTAAGATTGGTAGCAGCCCAGGCAAGTAAAAAAAAAAAGTTTTTTCAATTATTTCTTGAAATTTTTGAGGCTCATGGAAAAGCTTCTATTTAATATTATTCTATTGCCTTTTTGGTTTGGTGCCGTCGAGAATACAATTTTGGAGCGCATAGGAATAAGCCATCATGGGCACAGTTTTACCGTCGTTTTTGCCAGTCTCATAGTGTTTTAATTCTCCAATATTGTTTTTCCTGATATAATATCACTTTGTTTAAATCAAACCATAGGAACGTCCAACAGCGGAACAGATCCACAACATTACTGTCACTCTGCCTTCACTGTTACTGTATTTACTGTCTGATGACAGAAAAGACGGTATTGGATAATGTTTACTGTATTTTGTAATCAGGTCCAAAAGCTTGTACAGGTTTTTTGTGTTACCTAAATGTGTCTGAGAAAATAAAACGAGCTCTTGAGATAGGTGCTGTATACTTGATCCCAGCCTTATTCCTCTTGGTAATTTGATTCGTTCCCGCCACAGCTCGTAGGTACAGGCTTGTAATACTGCGGAGTGAACGGAATGAGCACAGTATCTAATCAACACGTTCGCAAATTAGCAACTGCGCTACATGCTCTGCTCATTGTATGTTAATTTCTGGATGTGAGATATAGGGTGCCTGCTTGTCTGCGCTATTGTGTTCTAGGTAAAGGTTGTGTTATTTACATAACAAAACATCACGGCTATAATCCTCGAAGGGTTAGACAGAGGTACCTAATAGTACACCCACATTTCGCCAGTTATGTTTAAGTCCCATGTAGTAGGCGGCGAGACTATTGCCATCAACCGGGTGCAAATCCAGACTCTGTGGCTGCTACTGAGAAATTTCTGATGGAAAAACCCAATAACACTTTGCCCGACGCGGGAATTGAACCCATAATCGAACCTCGTGCTCGCGAAAAGTTTATGTCAATACTAGCTGTTGCCTGATACTTCGTTCGCGTGGAAACTTTTATGTGTATCATCATCATCATCATTTCAGCCAAAAAGACGTCCATTCCTGGACATAGGCCTCCCACCAAGTGTCGCCACATTGACATTTTGGGGGGTTTTGCCTTTATGTGTATGCGTGAGAAAAAATGAAGTGTATGTGCTATTCCACACTATAATCCATTACTGTGCCTAATTCCATCCACATCCGCTCAGCGGTTCTGGCAAGATCGGGTAAAAAACATCCATTTAAATTGGGATGAAATTTGAAATTAAAGAGATTTTGTATGGGAGTACTAATACCCTTTTGTCCACCCCTTCAGAGGATACAGGCGAGATGTTATCTAACAAGGACAGGGATTCAAAATGTAACCGTAATAAGTCTTTTAACACTGTTTTTTAAAACAGTAAAACACTTTTGAATGTAACAGAAACAATAATGTTACCGAATCAAACTGTAATCTTTGATATGTGTTAATAAGTCTTAATATGTGTAACTGAAATAATCAATTATAGCTTTAGTACGCTGCGTTTACCTGTTACACTTATTAACACCGTTAACTCTTTTATATCTGTCACAGATATTTACGGTTGAAGACACATTTAAAAGTGTTACATATTTGATTCTGTTATCAATTCAACATGTAACACTTATAATTCTGTAACCTTTATGAAGGTGTTTTTTAGTCCCTTCTTTTGAATCATGGAGTTCTTTCAACTCAGCAAAAACAAAACTTTTGCATCTACCGACGTAGGTGTCGGTGAACATGATTAAAACCCTTTAATCTTAATAAGTTTACGGGTATTATGTTACTCCTACACCTCACAGTTTGGTCGTGACTAGGCAAACATATAATATTATGTTTTCCAAGTATAATATTCATGAAATCCTTCCTTAATGAACACTATTAGTGGTGCGGGCTAATCTTTTCACTGCGGCTTTGCAATTTTCGTGTGGCTTGTATTTCATCTCTCGTTTCGGCTGGAAATGTATAGGACTAGTTTAAATTTATAGGTTAGACTGCTTCAATGATTGAGTGGTCGCAAGTGCGTCTGCTCAGAATAAGTTCCTGGGTTCAATTCCCGCGTCGGGCAAAATGTTATTGGCGATTTCCATCGGGAATTTCTCAGTAGCAGCCACGGAGTTTGGATTGGTGCCCTGTTGCGGCAATAGGCTCTCCCCCTATACAGGTTCAGTTTGATGGTCTGTAGCACACCCTTAAGTATGTATATACCCTTTCCGTAACACCCTGTATACATGGGACTTAAACATAACGTGAGAAATGTGGGTGTCCTATTAGATAGACCTCTGCCTTACCCTTCGGGGATTATGTGCGTGATGTTATGTTAAGTAGTTTCATACCGTGGTGAAAAATATGGGTCAAAGAAGGTGCTAGCGTGATTCCCGGTCTAGTGGTGCCCAGTATGCGCCAGAAGGGCATTAAAGAATCATCAGTCGTAGAAACTATGTACATATACAGTTGCATTCTTTTGCTGGTTAGCAAGCCGGTATAGGATCATAATAAACGTTAGTACATTCATTTACTTTCATTTTTCTATGTTCTGTTCTGTAGAAATCTAACATCGAAATCGGTTCATTAAAATTTTATATTTTACTTTTTATTCATTTTGTGTTCAAACATTTCATTTTGAGTGCATTTCGTTTTGAATGTATAGCAATCAAATCAAAATCAAAATATTTTTATTTTACTTAGGCCTACATGGGCACTTATAAAACGTCGACAAAAAGGTGCTCGGTTCGGGTTGGTCGTTTCCTATGGACAAGAATCGGCAAGAAACTCCATGGTTACTCTTTTAAAATCATTTGGTTTTACAATATTTGAATGTTACAGTGTTAGTAGCCAGTGTTACCTTCCAGTTTTATTCATAATTATTTGAGTCCACACAAAAATTCCATAAACGACAAAATCGGTACCTATCTATTGACATCTCGACCACGGCACCTTACCCGAGACAATAACGGTAACAGTTAAGCATAATTATTCCTACGAAGTAATTACCGTTAATATTAACCCGAACAGCCCGAAAGGCTGATTCCCGAAAGATAAAGAATAAAGCGTTTATAAAATAAACGGTTACGCAGGGAGACACGTAATCGCTCCCGAGTGGTTACCGAACGTGGCAACCGTCAACCTGTCGCTTTGAGCAACCGCAGCAACCCGTATCAACCTACCTTGTTTCACGTAAATAATATGGCACCTTAACATAAAGTAGGTGGAAAATGTCGTATTAGGATTATTTTCGGGAGTTACGCGATATCCTTTGTACATGAAAATTGTAGACAAAGGATTTTTTAACGGACAAAAAAGGTTTTATTCAAAATAGGATTGGCAGGTACAACTACACGTTTAAGATAAAATAGGAACTGAATCTGAATAATAATGTAGATTGACTGATGGATAAAGGAAAGGTCAATGGAGAAGTAAGTTTTATTTTATGATTTATTCATCTTTATCCATTTAAATAAAATTTTCCGCCATCTAACATTTAAGACAAATAGAAAATAAGTAATTTTAGATCAAGACGATCATCTAAAGAAACAGCTGAAAAGTAAGTGATAAGTGTTTTCTACCGAAAATGTAATGTACCGTAAATATTATTAGATATTTGCAAAAATAAACGTCATTTCATTTCCAATGTAGTATTTTCGTCTGTTTTGTTGATAACCATTATTATAGAACCTTTATGGTAAAGAAGAAGAAGAGTAGAGGAATCAACCAATGCAGGGCAAAGAGAGATAACTCGTAAGGAATATGTGGTATTACTTATAGTTTGTTGTATATAGGACATGCAATATTCCGGAACTGAGTTTCAATACTGGAGTCTGATTCCGGAATTCCGGAACTGGTTCCGGAACTGGTAATTTTTAAAGTTTGTTTCAAATCAAACAAGATTTACAACTATATTGAGTCTTTTAATTATTTTTAGTAACTAATTAAACATATTTGGTCTCCTTTCTCTCTTATTACTCTAATTGAACATTTTAAACCGTAAAATCAACAAGGCGTATTTATCACACAATAGAATTAGAACATAATAAATATGAATAAAAAACATACGATATTTGAATCGTAGTATCACATGTATGTATCACATGTTACGTCTTAAAATTTTCAGTATGAATTGAGATAGCATAAAAAATTTCAAAAACAACATATTGAGATCAAGTAAATCACGAAAACAATTATTATTTATTCCTTTGAGAGGACTCGTTGTTCTTTATAATATGTTCTCAAGAACAATAAAGCATTCAACATTTTGCCAGAGAGTGAACTTCGTATTCGGTTCCGAAAGTAACCAACACAGGAAAATACTCTCTCACTCTCCACACTCGTTGGTAGAACGCATAGCCGAGATCTCTCGGCTAATCTTCTTCTCTCTAACAGTTTTTTTTTTTTATTTATGAGAATCTAAAATTATCTAATTCTTTAACGAGCTGCTCTTGTAGATTCTTCTGATAATGACGTAACAAATAATATACCAAATATTATTTGTTACGTCATTATCAGAAGAATCTATTGCGGAGGGTGGTGCAGTTGTAGGGTCGATGGTCGAGTTTCGAACTTTAGCTGACGTTGTAAATCGAAAATGATCTCAGAAGTTTCTTCACTATTGGGTTTTAGGAAAGGTATCATCCTCTACTTGTGCAAAGAAGCGAATTGTAATAATAGTGGAGTACACCTTCTAATAGTAGTCGCCTTTGTTTTATACAACGAAATCCGAAACGAGAAAATATCAAAAAATTGAATATCGGAATTCCGATATTACTTGTCTCAAATCAGGAATTGAAATATATAATCAGTAAAATTGTAACGGAATTCCAGAATTACGAAATCCCA
This sequence comes from Cerastis rubricosa, assembly GCA_949152445.1. Classification (NCBI taxonomy): domain Eukaryota; kingdom Metazoa; phylum Arthropoda; class Insecta; order Lepidoptera; family Noctuidae; genus Cerastis; species Cerastis rubricosa. The sequence goes on from OX424539.1 coordinate 16,161,231, forward strand.
GAATGCATGCCCTAATTGTATAGGTACCTCAGATTTTTTTATTGTTTATGAAAGTTTATGAAAAACAAAGAATGTTTGAACAATTAAACACTTTTACAGTCATTTGACATTGTTCTTTGACACACAATCTAATTAACTACAATAAACCTTACGAATAAAACAAGTATCGTATTAGCTCTATATAAGAGTACGAGGGTTCGTATTTCACAAATTACAGTCTAAAGTAAAACCCCATCTGTACAAAAGTGTTTTAAAGTCAGACTTAATGTTCAAAATGTAGGGTTTCGAGCCAATCTAGATTACATTGAAAAAGAGATATTTAGAGGAATGGACCACAAGGGTCTAACATTTACTTTAGTTACCACGCAAAACACGAGAGTTTAATATTTAGATTTATTCATAATATGAAGCAACGTTGCTGCTCTCAGGCTAAGTAGAGCAAGATATCTCGTTATTCTTTACAGTTTCCTGGATGTCAGAAAACATATGCCTTTTTTAACAGAGACACAAAAATTCATACTTAAACTCAAAGAAATTCTTAAGGATATCTTCCAGGCAAAAGTGGAATATGGTGTCTTCGACATTACTCTGCCACTTTTGACAAAAACTCCCAGTACATTGAAACGCATAGAACACGAACGCGCCGTCGACACGGCCTGTCGTAATAAGATAGACGGGCAGTGAGCTAGTCCATTTCTTACCGTCCACAGTCCCGCGCCTATGGTGGCCGGGGACCACTAAGTAGCCCCCGAAACCAAGGGCGTCTCCCGCGGGGGCAGAACAGGGCTTGATGTTTTATGACGCGCCAGTGAGATTCTGAGAGTGGTAGATCGAAGTCTACTAAACAATGACAATGTTTTTGATCGATTTTTTCTTAGACGGTGCCCCTAACTCTGAAAATTCAAAATTAGTTAACTAGTTCAACACTTTTAGGAAGTCATGAAACCAATACATGATACGGAACTAACCACGTCCCATGAGAGATGAATGGGTTTCAAACAGACAATATGACCTTAATTTATTTAAGGCCCGTTCGGTCATTGACCAGCTGAAGCTTATTAATAGCACCCCGACCTGTGTCGCTACGGCGGAAATTTTCTACTATCGCATCGTCAAGTTTCCATTCTAAATGTAGCGAGCCCCAGATGAAACAAATCGATTGAAAAAAGGTTTTTTTTGTATGCTTGGGTAGTTCGGAAATATATTTGTATTTTAAAAGCTACATTATGTAATTGAATTTCGCCTTTGGTAGACCTTCTTGCTCCGAACAAACGACTTCTATCCTTAATGCCAATATTATTAAGTTACTTATCTAATAACTCGACTAGTTATTAATGTAATATGTGCGAGGAAAGCTAGACAAATGTTTGTCTTTATGATGAAAAACATGGCTTCTAGAACGGGGAGAATCAATGAGGGTAAATATTTATACTGTAAAGACAGAGTTGATTGCCTAATTCATTATGGCTAATACCACGAGTTCTGGTTTGAAATGGTGCGGAAATAGACTATCTAGACTCAGCAGTGGAATAAACATTGGTTTTCAAATAAATCAATCAACAATAATAATTGTAGGTACACAGGATGGCTCTAGAATAGGCATCTAAAATAAAGGTTTTGAAACCTCTCCTCAAGGCCTCACTTAGAGGAAAGCGACGTACGTGTAATCTTGGGTCACCTATGTCACATAATTATTATGCCTAATGGACTCTTCACATCAAAGCTGCGCATATGCCCGCAGCATTTCATATGTACGCATACGAAAGTTGCCCATATGCCATTAGCTTTGGTATGTAAACATTATAGCAAAAATTACTTGAAGATATTATTATTTCTGGAGATCCAAGATGGCTGCCATATAGGGAAAATTCTGCCATATTCGCCACGCTTGACAGGCAGTGAGGTGACCGCGTGTTATTAGTTAATAGCCGGATGCTGGCCATCTCTGCGGCGTAATCCTTAGGCTGCTGTCCCACCACTGGCGAGAAAGCGACTTGCTATTGAGTGTTTTCCCTCTTGAAAACGTACTGGTCTACAATAGGTCCTGTGACAGTAAATATATACATATATTAATAGTTAATCGCTGACTGTTCACACGTCATGCAGGTGAATACTGTGTCTACACAGTGACAAGAGCTCATCACCTTCCTAGCCTTTTCCCAAACTATCTTGGGGTCGGCTTCCAGTCTAACCGGATGCTGCTGAGTACAGTATTTTACATGAAGCGACTGCCTTTCTGACCACCATAACCCAGTAACTGGGTAATACGATACCCCTTGGTAAGACTGGATGTCAGACTTCTGCCTTCTGACTACTCGTAACGACTGTCAAAGATCTAAAAATTACAGCCGGGACCAACGGCTTAACGTGCTTTCCGAAGCACGGAGGAAACTCGGTAAATAATTATGGTCACCCATCCAGGGACCAACCTCGGCAAGCACAACTTAACCTTAAAGATCGGCCCGTGGGGCTGTTTTTATTTAGCCAAGAGCTCCTCTCAGTGACAAGACCTATCAAAGAAAAAACTCGCTCAACGACGCTCGCTTGGTGGGCTGAACACTCGCTCAGAGGCTCTCGCTTAGAACAAATTTATACCAGAGAGTGACTAGGTGAGAGTATTCGCCCGTTGCACTCGCTCATAGTCCAACGACAATACTATCCGAACTACACCCTCACAGCTCATTGTTTGATAACTGGTTTTTCATTTTTTAGGTTTCACCGAAGGGCTAGGCAGAGTTGTACCCAATGAGAGCACACCCACATTTCGCCAGTTATGTTTAAGTCCCATGTAATAATGGGTGAGTCTATTGCCATCAACCGAGCATTAATCCAGACTCCGTGGGTGCTACTGAGGAAACTCCTGATAGAAAAACCCAGTAACCTAGTTTTTTTTTTGCTTGAAATATTGCTGCGTTTGGCTACAGTTTGCTTGATATGATGCGGCCTAGAGTGTTTGCTAACTCTACTTGCTTACGCTAATCGTTGGCAGTAAGACGGGTGCCTTAGTCTCCTCGACGAGCCCCACAGAGCCCCCCCGAGCGTTGACGAAGCGACGAAGCGAATTTATGCATGTTACGGAACATAGGCTGATATAAGGCAGCTGTTTTTGTTTATTAGGGTAGCTGCAGGATGTTGCAATGGCGCGCGTTTTTGGTTCTATAAGTCGTAGTTATTTGTTTTTGCTTTGTATTCTGGTATGAAACTCAGTTGTGACTTTGTAGCCGATAGTACAAAATGTACTACATCACCATCAATGCAACAAACGCAGAACTAACAAAAATTCTAAGTCGCGATATTACAGTTATCTGCGACATTAAAAATGGTATGCCAATAACGACCATGCAAGCATTTATAATGATTGTATTTTTTTTTATATTACAAGCTTATCTGGATCCGGCCGGCCTTACCCCATTATTTTAAAAATAAAACACCTTATTTTATTTTTGTCTCGTTTGATTTAAAGAAGACGACAGGTAAGATGTACCGAACGATGACATAAAATGGAGAAGCGAAAGTTTCAATAGTCTTATGAAAACCAACTAGATAAATTATTAAGTTTTTTCATAAGGATCTACGGCGTAGGCGTAGACGCCGCGACGTAGCACTGCGTAGCGTTCGTCTACGAGAAACTTTTTTCGTAGACTTGTAGACGAACTTTATGTGCAATCAGTACCAAAAATATGTCGCGGAGGCATGTTTGAGCAAAGTCTTCGCTGCTCCTGTAAGTTTATTTGTACACTAAGTACTACACCTAGGTTGTACCACCTAAACTGTGGGTACCTACTGCACAAATATTATAAATTATTTAACAATAATAATATTTGGTGTCGACGGTGAATTTCATAGGCTTGGCTTGAATATTCAGCAGCCAAGTTAGACTGTGAGCCGATTAAAACATACATTGATTGGGCAGTGAACTTACAGGCAGTCAATCCCAATATACCATAGCAAAAGTCTACATTGTCTATATCGAATGCCACGTGATACGAAAATGGAAGCAAGATTTCGACTCATACTTAACCTGTTTCAGAATTCTTCACTTAAGGCACGGAATCCATCTAAGCAGAGATGAATAGAGAGGAGAAGAGACGTGCAAGATTCAAACAATCGCAGGAGAAACGAGACACTCGATGAAATCCCAAACTCCGAAATTTTAAAAAAAATCCGATTCTGAACTGATATTGTTTATAATAATTTCACACGAACGAAGGTAACAAGCGAAGGTAAATATTGTACTTAGAACAATTAGTTAGTAATTAGAAATATCCATAGAGGTTCTAACACCTCATTTAATATTTTAAAGCATAATTATTACAAGAAGTCATTTCAGGCATTCTATTGTTTCCCTTTTCAAACACAAATTGACTACTATACCAACAATTTCCATCATTATTAGCTTCTGTTAGTATTGAATAAATTACCTAATTGGTTTGGCCTTTATTAGCGTATATTTAAGTCATTGTGCCGCCGCAACAGCTTGTATACTAATCACTATACTAATCATGCTTAGAACAAAACCGAACAATACGAATATCGGAGAAATATGTATACATGTTTTTAATTTAGGGTGATAGTTATGTAATACATTAAGTAAATACCTACATCCGGTTAGCAGCAGCTGTAATTCACCCTCATTCATCCACGTGGGACAAGCTAATTTTTTAGGAATGAAACAGCGCGATACAACTGTCGCTTTTCGACATTTCTATGGAGTTGTTCGAAATTTTCGAGTCAAATTCAATTGGTCGACTATTACTCGTAAATTTGTAAAGCCCACTTAAGTGTGATAGTTTTCCTTTAAACTTCGGTATATATAAGTACTACTGCCGTGACATTTGTATTTCTAACTACAACCGTTTAGTCTGTAGAGGGGGGGGGGGCACTTTACCCTAACGAAAATTGGTACTTTAAAGCTTGATAAGTCACGAACGGTTTATTTAATCAAAAAACGGTCTTCCCAAATCCCTAACATTTTTGTAAGACCTATCCAAAGATATGCCAAACTATGGGAAGAACGAAAATAAAAATTATCATCCCCACTTCACATTACCCTAAATAATAGTTTTTTTCTAAATTTTATTTTACCACTTTTTCGGCGTCGTTAACGAGGTATACTCATGCCAAATTACAACTTTCTAGTACCAATAGTTTTTGAGCTAAACCGTGGACAGACAGACAGACAGACGGACATGGCGAAACTATAAGGGTTCCTTGTTGACTACGGAACCATAAAAAGGAGAGCGATAGCTATTGAATCTTTCTTTTTTGTGATACGTAAACTTCACGTTTGTGTGTGCCGAAGGGTTAGTGTAAGGTGTACCTAACAGCAGTCATATCTTACTGGCCTATTGCCATCAATCTGGCGCAAATTAAGACTCCCTGTGGCTGCTACTGAGAAATTCCAAACCCAATGACACTTTGCTATATCTGGGAACCGAACCCACTAGACAGATTTTTCAGTATAAACAGAAGACCTCGTTAAGTAAACCCTAGCCAGGTTCCCTCCACTTATTAGTATATGAAAAGCAATATTTTCTCAATTTATCACTTCTGAGAGTTTTTTAGGCGCGCGCTATAAATTTTTGCTCGATATCACAAAGTTTCTTCATATATTTCATATAGGTGAGTCCTGTGGAAACTTTGTCAGCGTTCCCGCATCGCATTTTTTGTTATTTATATTTTTTCGCCGAAACGTTCAACAAGAATTTATGTCAAGCAACTTATTCAATATCAACGAGACATACACTGGGACAGAATAAATCAGAAAATAAATTCCTATTAGGCTTTATGTCATGTTTGTTGAATAAACATCGTTGTTATAAGCTATTTTCTCGTAAACGTGTTAGAAAAACCGCATGATATTTTTCAATTTATAACGTAATGTTTTTGGAATTTCTTTTCGCATTTAAAGAAAATGTTTAGACAGAATTAAATCAAAAGCTTTTTACTAAATCCTCTGATAATCTGTAAGCCCTTCTGCTTTCTATTTAAGATTAAAAAATAATAAAGCCCAATTCGTAAGCAAAACCGAGTCAACCTAGTCTGAACATTAATTACAGATCCTCTAACCAACATAATTATCACTCGAGTTTGTTTATTCGATTTTCCGTCCGATTAATCGAACTCGATTTATCGAAATCGTCTTAGAGGCTCAAAGTACTTAAAGCGTTTTCCAATTCTAAGCAAGCGATTATTTATCACAGCATTAGCATACTTCGATGGAGTAAATCCATCTTGTAAAGGGGATAATGATCAATAGAAGATGCTGTACGAGCTAGAGATTGCCTCATTGCGTCATTACTCCTTGCCATGCATTAAAAGCTATTATATCGCGAGCGTGACCGATTTGCCAATCTACTCGAAATTGTCTCCGATGTGCGGCGTAGAGTTGGGTTTATCGATGATGTAACTATCGATTGGCGGTTCTCTCGTTCCCGATATTCGAACCAGTAACTAGCCAGCTTTTACTTTGAATATGAAATTACGTAGTCTTGTTCAAAGAATCTTGTTCAAAACTTTTGAAGATTCATTGTTCAAAACACAACAAAAACTTTATCAAAAGCAACGTATAAATCAATTATTTACTCCCGAAATATCGAAATCGATACCTGAAATTGAGAGCAAGAAACTAATTTCAGGCGTCGCCGATATTTACAAATTAATGCTAAGTACGCGAACCTGCTTCATCGAAAATGTATCGGTATTACGCGCGCTCACAGAGCGAGCTATCGATAAGTAACCTCACGGGGGGGTGCCGAGCTTGTCTTTGCTTTCAGCCCAAACCTTGTTAGTTAAGACCATGTATTGTGAGGCAGTGACGTCATCCCCGAACGCTGCCCTCATTGGTTATTAAATTGTGTAGGAATTGGGAATGTTGCGCAAAAATTGGAATGAAATTTCCTCTGCCATTACTTGGTCCGAGGCTCAGAGGGTAACTATCAGAACTTTGAGGTTACAAAGAGAACGATCCATCATTTTGTATTTTGAAGTAATGGATTGTTTTGCTTTTTATTTACGTTTTATACTAATATAATATTGGTCGTGAGCGGTGTGTTTAAGTTTTACGTCAATATCGATGTTTTTTAAGGTTGATAAATGAAACTTTTTAATGGAATTGATGTTTAAATACACACCTAAGTACTTAAACGAGTTCCAGGATTTGTAGAACGACAACAGGGGTACATAATATAACATAATATCTCGCCTGTAATCCCAGAAGGGTTAGGCAGAGGTGTACCTAATAGTACACCCACATTTCGCCAGTTAAGTTTAAGTCCCACGTAATAGGGGGCAAGCTTATTGCAAAAGAGGTATCCTAGACACTACATTCAAACACAATCAATTAAGCACGTGAAGTAGGGCACATTAATTAACATAAAACCTCTTCATTTTGCAGCCTATTCTACTGGGACACGATGATGTAAAACCAATCACTCAGACAATGTAACCTTACTAAAACCCAGACAGACAGACTATCGCATTTTATTAGCCTGTATTACCTTCGAAATGTCACTGTTCCTTCACGTCTCTTCCCAAGTTTTCAGGGCGGTTCCCTTGTGGGTTAAGCTGAGCTTTGTAATACATAACAATGTCTATGTACTGTCGCTTCAATTCGTCTGTAGCAAAGACGTATTGTATTTCAATTAGGCTCAGCTCACACTGGATTGCCAACGTTGACTGCGTTCTCGATTCAGTACAGTACTGTGGAATGGTTATAGGAAATAATGGTGTGTTGATTGTGTTTTAAAAAAAGTAACATTATTTTTTAACTTGCAACATTTTAATATATTTTTCGAACCTGATTGAAAATGTTTAATTTATGCTGATTTCCTATTAAATTAAATTCATTTATTTCAGATAACTTGATCCATAGTACAATAAAAATGGACATTGCAAATAACATTAGATATTAAAAATAACATTAAAATCAAAAATTTGTATTTGAATGTAGGCTGAAGTAAGGAGTGTGTAGTACTTTTTATAGTGCACCTACAAATTAGACCATTACGTGACGTGTACAATTTTGCCATCATACACACACATATACATCAACATCATACATTATTTTGATCATCTTCTTTGACGAAGGTTTTTTTGAAAAATCATAAACGGATCTTGAAAAATTATATGCAAGTTTGTAATTTTCAATGTGGGTTACTAATGTTGTTTAAAACAATGTTACAATGGTTGTTGGTTAGAAATATTTTGTTAATTATTCGCCAGTCAAATATTACTGGCCTTTTAGGTCATTTAAAATGCTATTGGCAGCACAAGTACCTACATATTGGGAAAGCCAATTAAAAGCATAATTTTCACAGGAAGCGTTTTCTTTTTTCTCTTAACCCTAAAAATATACCAATCAAAACAATTTAATTTATCATAAAATATGAGAACTTGAAAACCCTTTACACGGAACTGAAATATCAGTGACGTTATGCGGGTGTGGTGCCTACTGTAGATACACCACTGCCCTAACATCCTCCAGGGAAATAAAGACGCTATGTTATGAAAACCAGCTTTCTCCTGCAGTCGGTTAAAATAACACTAAACAAACTACCCTCATTTGCATGCAGGAGCTGGTGTCACTTACTTCCGCAATATCTTGCCCAGCTGTGGCTATTTTTCTCAATGACATTTGACGTCAGGATGCAATAAGTTGGTGCCGTGACTCAGGACGTGCTTTTAGTAAATGGAGAGAAAATGAAGAAGGTTCTTTTATATATATTTAATGTCATCTAGATGTCTAGAAAGGGGTTAAACTCTTTCTAAATACCGAACGACGATTAATAAGATGTCGATATATAGAGAAGTATGGAAGAAGAAGACGTGCTGCATTGACCACAATTATTTTATTACAAGGGCAACATAATGATGATTATACGGGTAAGGGTACATTTAAATGATAGACTGATAGAATGATTGAATTTGTGTATTGAAAGGATACCCAAACGACTCGCGATGAATGAGTCTTTTGTGCTTAGCCCAAACGGTGATATGCGACTACTGATCGTTGACTTAAAATTGTATATTTTATTCATTCGCTGCGCGTCGATGTCAGCATAAAATTGATACATATGATATTGTAAGGATTTGCTCGTACAATGATGCTAATTATTATTTCTATTATGACATCTTGTCAATATTTTATTCGACCTTGACTTTCCCTACTTTGATCAATTTAATAAGATTTTCGTTTCGGCCATCATCATCATGTTACTGCCCTTGTCGCATGTTGGCGCAACAAGTTTGTTTCTCCTATTCTCCTCTGTCGTTAACTCTTAGCCTCCTCTTACATATCATTCGTCACACAATTCATCCATCGTTTTGGATATTTTTGCTGTAGTTTAGGGGTATGAGGAACAGGGTGTAAAGTTCCTGGATACTCCATAGAAAAGGAAGGATCCTACGACCAGACAGGTGTTAGATCTGGTGGGCAACTGTCCGACAGTTGGGTTCTTCTTTAAATTCTTAAGTCGATGTAAACTTTGCTTGCGAGATTCAGACCATATTAATTCTTCAGTTCGTTCATAGATGTAGTAGTTTTTGTTATAAATTACATTTTAGTCGCTAAAAGTTTTTTATTTACTGCACGTATCAACTTCCCAATTAATTTTCAACTTATCAGATGACGGGTCTTGTGGTCCAACTTTTTTTTCGTTAATCCCAGCGGCAAAGATTGCGGCTGGTCGTACGACACGACTTGTCCACGTAGTTCACGAGATCGCTAATATATGTCACCATCTCTAGAAAGAAGTGACCTGAAGTGATCTTCTTTACATAGACATGCATCTGTTCTACATAGACCCATAACTATCAACTCTTCTGCCTAACCTATTTTGTGGTGCCAGCCAAACGACAGCATCGGAAACGAGTAACGCGTTTTAAAATTTAATAAACGAGCCGCACTGAGAACAGACATGAGGGACCGTGGTGCAAGTTGTGGAGGACGTGGGACTTGGCTCAAATGTTGGAAAATCAATTCAGCGTTTGATAGGTGAAAGTTTGATTGGTAAACATTTTAAGGTTGTCCTGTCTTGTGGAATGGAACTGCAGTTTGCTGGATTCAGCAGAATTGTATATGCAACCATGTCTCTAAACATCAGTAAGTCAGAAAAAGAGTTGGATTGGCAAACATACTGCAGATTTTGTAACGTGCTACAGCACAAATTGTATCTGCTGCGGACTGTGGCATACAGGCAAATCAATGCCTTACTAGCAAGAAAATAAACCTTACTTTGAAATTCAGAATTTCGCATAAAACAGGCTCTTTGTAGCTATTTACAAAAATAAGCCTCAAAATTATGTGAAGACAGCCTCCAATTAAATCTATCAAGACTAGTAATTACGTCTGTTTACCGTTGTTCATTCGTCTTACTAATAAAACTGCGTGTCCTGTTTGCTCATTATAGGAACTGATGGACGATACTGAGGGCAACAAACTAGTGGCTCAGTTCTGGGCTGACACAATTTAGATTGCCATCGACACGCTTAGAAGAAGAAGACTACTAAAACTATGAACCATACAACTCACAATCCCCTCCCGTCCCCCCTCTATCCCCCAGTCAACATTTCTGCAACGTGTAGCCCGCTATCCTCCGAGCTATCCCTCGAGATAAAGGCTGATGACGTCACGGGGAGCCCTCTTCCCAACATTATTAGCGCCTTATCCCCTATATAAGTTATCACGCTGTTTATTTACTAACTCACAGGATTTCTGGGCTTATCTCAAGGATAACTAGGTTTTGGAAGGATAATCTTTGCCTTCAAGGATCTTTTGCGAGGCAAGTTGGTTTTTAAGGTACGAATTTTGTCTGGAGGTGTTGTTTTTATTAAGTTTGCCTTGTCTAGAAAGGGGTTTTGAGATCAGACTGTAAAATGTTATTCATATTTTTATATGTATGAAAGTAAACATCGCGACGTAACAGGCATTACCCAGAACTAAAAATTCTTATGACATAATGTGACTTTCACCAACCCATATTGGGCCCGCTTTGTGTACGATTGCTCAGTGCACACTCTCTCTCACAGATAGACAGAGAGAATTGTGTCGCAGCAGATGTACTGAACGTTAGAGGCTGAATTTGCTAAAAAACTAAAAATAAATAAGTATGTTCATTTAATTTGAAGGCACCTATTGGAGTCCGTAAAACATTGCAAAAATGTTATTGATACAATTTAATAAATAGACCAATGGTTCTTGAAATATCCAGAGAGAAGCAAGGAATCAATTCACATCGTGGCCAGAATTTTGATTTAGGTTAGATCGATCTGCTGGCAATCATTTCTAGTGCAATTTATTATTTATCCTTTCTGAACAGATATATCAGTTTGGAAAAAAAAAATTGATAGAAAGGGCGTTATGTCAAGTTACTTTTTTAATAAACTTGTCCGTCTAAACATTGGCAGCATGTTCACGCGTTCCTATCAAAAAGGTTTTTCCATTATTTCGACTAGGCCCTTTTTTCTGATTTGCTTTTCCGATAGTGTGATCCGGGTTTTTCGAAGCTGTCCAAAATACTCGCAATCTTTAAACCTACTGGGTACGTTAGAATCGATGTGAAATAACATTGAAAGGATGAAATATTTCAACTGCAGCCATACGCTATGTGTATCTTTGTAAAATATTTTCATTTTCCACACAAGTTACAACGCAAACATAAAGTCTGGCCACTATTCAGCCAATACCCAGGTGCCATTCGGATTTTAAATAACGAATACTTTGTTGGGTTGCCAGTCTTTTATTTACGGCCAGTAAAACCTTTCCTCCTAAACCTACTTTGAGTCTGGAAGTACTTGTACAGTTAAATTCCGAACACTCCTTGTTTGTTCCGTTTCTAATTTCAAATCCGTGTTCTAGAACGACTGTGTAATTTATTATTTCGATTCAAAATTAGATTTGAGAACAGATAAGTTTTCTGTCAGCTGTCTCTTTTTAACCGACTTCTAAAAAAGGAGGAGGTTCTCAATTCGGATGTTTGTATTTTTTTTTTTTTTTTATGTTTGTTCGCGCATATCTCCGTCGCTTGCCAACCGATTTGAAAAATTCTTTTTTTGTTGGAAAGCGTATACTTCCCAAATGGTCCCATGAAAATTTTATCGAAATCAAACAAGCGGTTTGTCAAAAAATCTACAAAAATTAAATATTTCTAACTTTTCTTTACTCTGCATTGCGTTTTTGTTCGCGCATAACTCAGTCATTTATGAACCGATTTGGTAAATTATTTTTTTATTCCAAAGCCTATGCTTTCCATTTGGTCCCATAGTCACCAAGTCGGGATCTGATGATGGAATCTTGGCGAAATCGAGGGATCTTCAAGTTTTATAGGAAAACGTACGGCGACTTTGGTATTTCTACAACAAGTGAAGCATTTGCATTCAATAAGAACCATTCTACCATCAGATCTGATGATGAAGCCAAGAGACAGGCACTGGAACTCTATAATAAGACAATGTATAGCTGTGTTTGGGCTTGTTGGAATTGTAACGGTATGCACTTTCCAGATGTACCACAGACTAACTTCTTGACTTTCCTTATTCAACCTACGTAACATGGTCCTCTGCTTTGACAGTCTGTTTTTGCGATGATCAGGGTTCTTATTCAAAATGCGTTGATCATTTATTTCCCTAATTTCTTTTAATCGTTTTCCTTTTTCACAGTTTCAGTTCGACGCTGCTTTCTCACACGAGAAGCATCTTTACTAAGCCTACCCATATTTTATTATTAGACTAGCTGTCCCGCGCAACTTCGTCTGCGTCACATTTTCCCCGTTTTCGCAACATTTTTCATTGCTGCACCGCTCCTAATGGTCGTAGCGTGATGATATATAGCCTATGTCCTTCCCCAGGTTGAGATCTATCTTCTCGCCAAATTTCATTAAGATCCGATCAGCCGTTTAGTCGTGAAAAGGTAACAAACAAACATACAAACAGAGTGACTTTCGCATTTATAATATTAGTATGGATTAAAAATATGTCACTAAAAATTAACAAATAAAAATTTTTTTTACAAAAAAAATAAACCGACTTCAAAAAACACTTAACGCACTAAAAAGTTTAAAATAATACTATAACCTACCTATATTAATAAACCTAACCTAACCTACGATTAACCTATAATAAAATTTAATAATTCTTTGGAGTCGGTGCCAAGCAATATACGATACTTAAATGAATATATACAGACTAAGGCCAGAAAAAACAAAAGACAAATCTTACAGCTTCTAAATATTAATTCATTCATTAATTCTAATTATATTGCTTGGCACCGACTCCAAAGAATTATTAAATTTTATTATAGGTTAATCGTAGGTTAGGTTAGGTTTATTAATATAGGTAGGTTATAGTATTATTTTAAACTTTTTAGTGCGTTAAGTGTTTTTTGAAGTCGGTTTATTTTTTTTGTAAAAAAAATTTTTAAATCAAGATGATAATGCTCTTCTAGAACACGGACCGAGGACACAATCGAGAAAACTTATTAATTATTAAATAAAAAATAAGCCCGAATGTTCAAGGAACGTGGCCAAAATGCTAGGGAAATACTTTTCGTAAGAAAATATCTCAAGCAAACCCGTTGTGTTGATAGTCCCCGAATGTGTGCACATATATACGAACATCAGCGCCTTGTGTGTATGAGTAAAGGGAAGACGAGTGTCACACGAAAGAAAATTGGACATTGACAAGCCTTCATATACAGGGCTGCACGCTCAGATAATTGAATCAATATCTACATAAATATTATATTAGGATACGAGTTAATAATAATATACCAGCGTGTAATTGACCCAGTTGACGTCTTCTCTTATTGTCATCTCGAGAAAAACGAACAAATGTTCGTTTTTCTCGAGCTAGTAAGGTGGTTAGGATTAGTTTTTTGTCAATACACTCGTGTGCTAGGATGTGACTGGCTTGTAACATGTATTTTTAAATGTCCATTTTTTTATTCCCTACGTTAGCTCATTACGTCTTTTAGTTGGATATTGACGATGTCAAATAGACCCGTATAGAAGAAAAAAAAACGTGATGCGATCCCAAATAAATTGGTATAAGGGCATGAGAATGGTGATGATTGTATAGTAAACCAGCCGAGTTTCACCCTGATGGTAAGTGGTCACCGCAGTCTATGGAAATCTTTAATACTAGCAGCTACACCGACGCGTTGCCATCTTAGAAAAAAAAATTACATATCTCATGTGCCTGTTATTAAACCACCACCCATAACCATCTGGCCAAGAGCAACAAACACAAAGAAATCGTGTAGATCACTCCACGCGTCATCACTTCTTGCGACATAACGCTACTCACACGACAGACAAACGCACGCGCGTGTCACTTGACGCGAAACGAGTCGCATGTAACATGTTCTATCACCCACGGGTGATAGAACATGTTACATGCGTCTTGTACCAGGCGTAAAAATAGAATACAGCAACGCTGCAATGCGCAAATTGAGCTTATAATATCTAGGCGTATTCTCACTAAGTATTTTCCTTCAGCGAAGTTAGAACAAATACAATTATTAATAATTGATTGGATTGATTTATGGTACAGTGGTTTGATTTGGTAAACCAATAGGTAAGTAGTTGTTAGCACAATTTAATACTTCGGCGGGTCTATTGATCTAATTTAGTTTGTTAGTAAAATGTATCTTAATTGGCGACCACTGGCATTGATTTACAATTAATATAATTTATTTATTAGCTTTAAGAAACAACCTAAAATCAAAATGAACAGGTAAAGGTAATACTAGGTACTTGATGTAGATTAAAAATTATTATGGACAAAAATGTTTTTTTTTTAACAAACTAGCTGACCTATCAAGCTCAAATGATACAATTTTTTTTTAATTCGATTAAAAAGTGAAATCAAATCAGTCTAGCAGTACTCAGTGAGACACAATCATCATATTTTATTTAATTTAAATAGATAGATTCCTAAAGCTTTTATGACGCAACTTCGTTGTAATTAAAAACTTATTTACATTAAAGTTAAACCAAATACCACTAAAAAGCTTTATATCAGCTTCGCCCACTAGTTTCGTCTCAGTACTAAAAAAGTAATCTCATTTATTTGTGTTTGGCCGAGCCAGAATGAGTAAAAAATTAATTTTCAGCAAAATATTTACTCTGCGACATTTAGGCCAAAAACATTTAGACGATTATTTTTTGTTAAATTCGCAATAAAGCTTGATAAACCATATCGCCCTGTCTGCCTAAACATTTATTTAGGCAGACAGATTGATGAAATGCAAAGAACGTAAAAGTTTTACGTGAAAAATCAGGATTCCGTCAACGCTCGCCCTCCGAAATTTGATGAAAATTCCGCTTAAGGGATCAAGGTAATGCCGGCTCCTTATATTCATAACCAAACTAGTCATATATTGTTCGTTAACTATACTTGTTTGTTTACGACTTTAATTATATTATATTACTTGAGAACTTAATTAAAATAAGGGATGGCGACCCTTAGCCATACTCCGTTTATTATAAACTCTATTCTTGACAGCTGTTGACGATATTCTACGTGACTTTACACACAGCTGCCCGGGCCCGGATTTTTTAAGTTAATTAAGTATGCGCCATGGATAAATAAATAATAAAGTTTTGACAGCCCGCGCAACCTTTTTTCCAACGAACACAACATTGTTTTAAGATTAACACGACACGCGGTCACAGCCTGGTTATAAATTTGGCTGAATTATTAAAATGTCCTTTTCTAGTAACATTGATTAAAAATTTATTAGGTATACTTTCAAATACGATCCATAATTTAATAACTGACAGGCTGTGACAAAATGAAGGTAGGAAGGTTTTTCATCGAGGGTAAAGCAAAGGTATTAAAATATACAGCCTAATCTGCGGTATATATTCATAGAAATATTGATAAAGCAAATTCGAGTTAGTTACATTGAATGTACGTTTTAGGTAAAATGACTGGCTGAAACAATTACTTAGTTGAATGATTTCAAAGGATTTCGTGCGTAGTTACTCCGAACTTACGTTTCATGTAAAATGCTTGCGTGTTTTATTTCTACAAATGTATCTGTTTTGATACACACTACAATTAATTTACGTACTGGCTCAAATTGAATTATTCAATATATCGGCTACTAATTGGATTTAAATTACTCGTCGACTATGGTGGCGTTCAAATATCTGTTATCAAATGATTTGATCGCAAACTAACACAGTGTACACTAAAATATTCATTTATACATGTTTTATTGCTAGTGCCCTATTAAAAGTATAATTAAAAGTATATTTTAGCTGGACTATTTGTTTGGAGTTTGTATTTTAATATTTATTAGGAAAATATTATACAGAGTCAATCCATACTTCCATACTTAATATTATAAATGCGAAAGTCACTCTGTTTGCTTGTTTGTATGTTTGTTACCTATTCACGACTAAACGGCTGATCGGATCTTAATGAAATTTGGTGAGAAGATAGATTTAAACCTGGGGAAAGACATAGGCTATATATCATCACGCTACGACCAATAGGAGCGCAGCAGCAATGAAAAATGTTGCGAAAACGGGTAAAATGTGACGCAGACAAAGTTGCGCGGGACAGCTAGTACTATAATATTACTATCAAAAAAAAAAAAACACATAAAACTTCACGCTTATAATCCCCGGAGGGTTAGGCAGAGGTGTACATAATAGTACAACCACATTTCGCTAGTTATGTTTTAAGTCCCATGTAACGCGAGCCCATTGCCATCAACCGGGCACAAACCCAATAATACTTAGCCCGACCCTGGAATCGAATCCAGGACCTAATGCTTAGCAATCGCGGTTGCGACCACTCGACCTACGGGGCAAAAAAATTATAATAGTAGGCTTTAAACACCTTTATGAAGGAGCTCGTCCGAAGTTCTTGCACTACCATTATACCTACTTCAGAGTTGCTACGCATCAGTGGAGAGCAGCGGTGGCCCAGTGGTGGCAGCTCCGACTTACGAGCAGTAAGCCGTGGGTTCGAACCCAGGCAGGCGTATTACTTTGTGTAATTTATTTCATCACCGCTGCCCTCAAAAACGGTGAAGGAAAACATCGTGAGGAAACCGGCATGTTCTAGAAGTAAAAATTGTCTCTACCAAACCGCACTGAGCCCGCGTGGTGGATTGTTTAATCCGCCACGCGGGCTCAATGCGGTTTGGTAGAGACAATTTTTACCCCCTCATTGAGAGGATGCCTGTGTCCCAGCAGTGGGAACATTATAGGCTGATGATGATGATGCATCAGTTTGAAGAGTATAAGTGCTGGTGTAATTACAAAAATATGACATATTGATAATTTCGGCAGTATTTCTAGGATGGTAAAGCATCTGCCCACAGATAGCGGCAACGGCTTTCGGTTTGTTTACCGCACAATACACAGGCCATAAAGCAAAGATTATAAGAGCTCCATATTAAAAAAAGCAATTAAATTTATCCAGATTCAATCTTATAGTGCTGTGTATCTTTTCTCTGTATGGTGTCGGACGTAAAGAATAGCACCATCCCATATCTTCCCGTGGGTGTCGTAAGAGGCGACTAAGGGACTTGCTAGAGAATGGGCAGCAGCGTTCTCTGTGTTTTTGTAACAACCGCACTGCGATTGCCAACCCGCCTGCCAAGCGTGGCGATTGTGGCAAAACCCCCCAGGCACTTGGGGGAGGCCTATGTCCAGCAGTGGACGTCTTTTAGGCTGAAATGATGACGATGATGAATCTTATAGTCAAACAACAGCCAATCAGCGCTCCTTAAACGACCCAGTCTTCTTAATCTCCCCACTACTCAAACCCTTTTACAAGCGGCAGATCAAGATAACATCTTGCAACACAAAGTAACTACATCGCCGTATGTTTTCAGCAAAAACTGAAGTTCCCCTTGTGTAGCATGTGTAAATTCTTAAGACGACCTCTCACAGTGTATGGTAAATATTTAATGTCCACTGTGGGTCTACTTTGCATATTATGTGGAAGGTTATACCTCTGGCCCGGTCCTCGGGCATTGCTCAGCATTCTGATAGCTAATGTCCATAATTTAGCAAAGTTGCGCTTCGCTAATTGCGCTTTGATGTTGATGTATTGTTTGCCGTTTATTTGTCGATGTTTCGCTCAAAATTGTGTATTGTTTTAATGGGATTTTGGTTTATTATTATCAATTATGAAGAAGATATTTTATTGCGCGCTTGCACCTAAAATCACTAAAAGCGTCAAAGCCAAAGCGTTAAAATATTATTTTAAATGCATTTAGTTTTGCAGAGTTGCAGTGGGCATTATCGCAAGCGCAATTAACAATTTGTGAAAATCCATTGTAATTAAAATAAATAAATAAAGTTCTTTTATTTCAGACAAAGTCCATTTGGTTAGTACACAAAACACATAACTTAGAAACCAGTGTTAGTATAAGTATTAACACTGATTTCTCAATTAATAGTTATAGTTTTATTTTTTTTGGTAGATATAAGCACCTACAAGATAAATAAAACAATTATTAATTATACGCCACAGTGGCCCACAAATATCCAATATTTGGAATAATAAATATAAAAATATTTTTTACAAACGAAATGTTTTTGTCGTTATTACGTTCTTAAGAAAAAAAAACAAATACAAAAATGTTTTAAAAGCTTTATAACTCTATTAATACTTTTTATCAACCTTCAAAAAAACCAATCATGAAAAATAACACGAATACCTAAGTACATGTTTAAATACACTCACACAAATAGATAACCAGATGCACTGAAAATGCCACATATTCGCAATTATCACCAAGTATACAGCCAAGGTAAACAAAACACGCTATACCTCTCAATTCCCATCAGCCGTGAGTAGAAACTACGCACTAAATTGTTTTGAAGGACATCATTAACGGTTAACGTGTCCCCGGAGTGTCCTGTCGGGTTTCCACTTACATTTGCCTCATAAATCCTTTCAGTTAATCTTTTACTTGGCTTGGTGACCGGGTGAGGCTTCTTGAGTGTGGAGTATACGAGTTAGTGGTCATAAGTATGAGCATTAGGTTATTAAGCTGCTTTGAGAAGGTCAAAGAACAACTAATGTTTGAATTAGTATTGTTTTTTTTTCTCTGAAAATTCCTTCCTCATTATTATCAGATCAACATCAAGTAGGGCAAATGATAATATTTTCTACAAGAAACCTTTTATTATTCTCATTTATTTATTTAATTAGAATAATAAAAGGTTACTTGTAGGTTTTTTTATTATTATCGTTTCAAAATCTTATTATAACTTTTTTCTAAACACGAACAGTTACTATGTCATTTAAATTGCGTTAAGACAAAATAATATTTTTTTATTTAAATTCCGTATGCACATTCTTTTCAAACTACAAATAGATCTAAATTAATATTAAAAATATGTTCAAGTATGAAAATGGGAAAAAGAGGTCATAAAATTCATCCATATCGCTGTCAATAGGAAAAGTGCCCAGAAGGAATCACCATTGCCACGTTGGATGGCAATGCTGATTTTTTTTTTAGGGTTCCGTACCCAAAGGGTCAAACGGGGCCCTATTACTGAGACTTCGCTATCCCTCCGTCCGTCTGTCTGTCACCAGGCAGTATCTCATGAACCGTGATAGTTAGCCAGTTGAAATTTCTACAGATTAGATATTTCTGTTGCCGCTATAACAAAAAATACTAAAAACAGAATAAAATAAATATTTAAGGGGGATCCCGTACAAAAAAGTGTTTTTTTTTGCTCGTTTTTATAAATAATGGTACGGAACCCTTCGTGCGCGTTTCCGACTCGCACTTGGCCGGTTTTTTGATTGTGTTAAGTGGTCACACACTGTGTAATTACCTATTGGGAAAGATAACCTCCTGCTGTCTATTCTTATGACATAACAAAAATGAAAAAAGTATGACCATTTTACATAATTTTATGCCCAAAACCGATAACTACCAACCAGCTTTACTGTTAATTAAAAGCACAACTTTAAATACCGCCACTAAGTATGCAGACGTTCGAAGAGGTAGTTAGAATAATCCAATCTACTTATTAACTTACTGAGCTACTACAATTACTTTATGAACTTCAATAAAAGGCCCTTGTAGTAACCTCAATGGGCTATTACTACTTTTTATTGCTAGTTATACAACCTGAGGTCAGGTTAGATTAGGTCGCGAGACCGCTACCTCGCTGACGTCACCAGCTTAGTAAGTGACAGTATAGAAAATGAATGTGTTGTGTACTCCTCTGGCTTTTATGCTGCCCTAGTACCAGGATCAACTTTTCATGTACACTGTTTACGCTCTCCTTTGTAGTTGTTAGTTTTCATTGTCTGTATTTTGTAATATTCTGTATTTATTAATTTGTTCATTGTATGCAGTGATGTGTGACACAGAATTGGAGTTTGTTTGAAATTACTTTTTCGGATACAGAATTGTTTATAAGATTTGGCTGGTTAGAAAAATGATTATATTTTTGTTTTCGTTCTAATTTGCTTGTATTTTACTGTTTTCAATTTCAGGCTAAACATAGGTACTAAAAACGCCAAATACTTTGAAATGAAAATTGGATTTACTAAATTGTTTAGTATTTTTGTTGTTGGTTTTATGTATCCGAACTAAGTAAGTTTCAATCGATTAAAAGTTATAAATCCGATTGACTGTTTCATTTTTAATTTTATTTGATGGTAAAATAAATCTCACTTACTTACATGATGAAGTTGTGTGGGAAGTAGGCAGCTGATTCAATTGTTTTTCTAACGCCCCCAATTGATTTACACAGAATTTTTGATTCAACTAAGCACAGAAATGAGGCTCTATTATTTGTGTCATTAGATTGATTTTATTTCTTGTTTTTTGAATAGGTAAACATCAGCTACTAAGCACTGCCGCGGTTACAAGTACTCAAGGCCAATTAATTTCACTCCTAACAACCTATAATCTTGTGAAACCGAGTAAATCGACTCGAAAACGATTTTCGCTCTCTGAAATAATATTAAGAAAATATAATGAAAGTTAAGCACTTTCGACGTACACATATTTCTTGAAAAGATTTTAGTTAAATGATCCGAGCACTGAGCGCTGCCATTAGCCGTAGAATGGCGCTATTCTGAAAGAGTGATAGTTCATCTTGAGCTACATCAATACATTATAGTTAGTGGCACTCACAATGGCTGATATTACTGTGAAAACTAGGTACAATAGTTGTGAAAACCCCGTTTAATTAAGTGCTATACATCACTATTATATAGGGATTAAGACCTTTACGCACGATGCGTCATATTTACGCCGAAAACATAATACGAAGTTTAAACAATTGTTTCGCCAAAGCCTTTTGTAGTCCGCTAGAGCGCGTGACTATTTGTGTACGTTGTAGTGATGTAACTCATTCGAATAATTTATTTATTCATTTAAATTATTCGTCGAATTCGAATATGCCAAAGGGTATTTTTGTAAAAGAGGTAATAGTGCGTGAATAGGCCGGTGGAATTACTATTTGTGTTACCTGTTTATTTTATTCGGCGTGTGTTGGAAGCTCTCAGGTGTGATGAAAAGTTTAATTAATTAGTGGCCTGTTTGTAATTATTTTTTTGGTTAAATAGAAAATGAGTGTTTTTTTCATACCTACATTATTGAGAACAAAAAAAGTGGAGTAATTCAAATCTAACAACAGAATATCCAGAAGGATTATAGTAATTAATCAAAAAAAAAATATAACTTTTGTCGGCCGTATGATGTAAAAACTTGTAACAAAAAACAGCGTAAACGAGTATGTCTAAATATGTAAGGTTCAGATACATAGATGTTTTGTGAAAAAACAGATGCAGTTTAGTATAATGTGAGATAGCTCTGGCTTCGCAAAAAACCCAGATTAAGTAAAATTCTCAGTTCAAGTACATACAAATACAACCAAAAAACTACCAGCTGTGCCCATGATTTCTCCCGCGAGATCGAAAAACAACAAACACCTACCGTACCAATCTATCAATCAATTATCAAGTTTTACCGGTAAGTATCCGAAAAACAACATTATTTTCATCAACCTATCAATCATGACCCTGCTTTATAAAAGACAGCATACTATAGGGATGCCAAGTTATATTTATCTTAGGATTTTATGGAACAATTGAAATTATATTTTATGCTACAATTTTATCTTAAGATATTAAAAAAAAAAACGGGACTTAAACGTAGCTGGCGAAATATGGGCTTACTAGATGTAAATACAATTCAGAATAATCCTGAGGGGAAAAACAGGAAAAGGGCGCTTAACGATCTACGGCCACCATAAGGAGGGGGCTTGCGGGTGGCGAACTTAGGGCTGAGTCATCTCCCGACCCGCCAGGCCCAAAGAGATGGCGTGCAGTGGTTCTTGTCCACTTTCATGATAGGGAACGTGCGGTTGCATAAGCCGCTCTTGGTGAGAACCCGAGGGGATTGGCGGACTGAAACTAATCGGGCCCAGACACGTGGTAGTAGTAAAAACAGTGGTTTTGATCGGTTAGAGTCCGACATAACCCTGGTGGAGCTCGTCCCAGGTGGAGGGTCTCACTAACCACTGGAAGAAAAGGTGTTTATCAGGCGTGATGTATCTGGTTATTGTTTCACGACGTTTCTATGCTCTTAAAATTTATAAATGAGGTTTAAACTGAACTGAACATACAACACGACATAACTAAATTAAACAATCATTATGTCACCTCACCATAAAATGCCAGTCTCTCATCCCAACATAATAATGTGCCACTTTTCATCAACACCCACGATTAAAAACAGACTAGCTCATTACCGAGTACACAAACACTTTTTTTGTAAACACGAAATTACACGAAAATCTAAATATAAACCAGTGTTAACGAAATGACGAAACTGAAAACGAAGGGTGCCCACAACACCACTCGTACTTACTTAGTTGATTTATTACAGTAGGAAGCTCCAGGAATTAGACACAATTGCCAACAAGATTAATGACTAAGGATACAACAAATTTTATGCTTAGGATACTTCAGATTTACGTACACCTAAGTTGTACGGGTTATGTTCTAAGGAGTGTTCTATGTATTCGCGTGTAGTTATTGTAAGTCGTAGTTCAAGAAGTTTGTGTACAACTCACACAAAGGAGGTTCCTGTACTCTGAAGTTTGACATTAGGTTCCTAAGGCCTGTTTTGACAACTGTATTCTTGACAACGTACCTCTATGTTTCAAGAATTAAGTCTCATATAGTTATGAGTAATTTAAAAAAAAAAACAAGTAGTCAGTGACGAATTACATTGGTATTCTTAGTCATGAATTGAACTGAAGTCGGACTAACCGCGCCTACATTCCGCCATGTTTGTTTGTAAATTAAAATATAAACGCCTACTTTTCAACTGTTAAATTTGAAGTACCAGAAAACAATTAATTATATACATCTTTAACATTGATTAAAGTGAAATATGACATCTTTAGCATGGATTGAAGCAGGATGCAACAATGGGTTCGACAAAGATAGGTAGCTGGAGGAGCTACCTTATTCGAAGATCCGCCAATTGCGGCCGAGAAATTCTAGGAATACGATTTGGTGCGTGTTTTCAACTATTGTCATGGCAATACAGTTCTGTTTTGTTTGGCTCTTAGAATATGGGTGTTAGACTCGTTCCTAACCTTCTCCGGAGAAGGAACGACTTAGAAAAGATAGGAATGGGGGAGAGCCCGTGGCCCACATTTAGACAGAACACACGAACAAAAAAAAAATAACTTCATCACACAATAATGATAGTCACTATTTCGTACTGATTACGCAAACTGGAAACAGTCCGATCCACGCACCACTTTTTTTAATCAAAGTAACAGAAAGAGAGAAAAGAAAAAATAATTAGAATTTTTTTCTTTAAATATTTTAATTTAAAAATAAAATGTTTTTTAGTTATTTAAAAGTATAATTGGAAGTAAAAAATACATAACAACTAGGATGTTCAAGAATATTTATAAAGCTGTATTGAAGTAAACACTACTTCTATTCAGCTTTTGATATAAGCTATGACTTCGTAAACAACTTTATAATACTATCATTTACTCAAATAAAATAATATAGCTTGATGAATCCCGTAACATTAAGACTTGTTTATGAAAACAATGTTTATTCAATTTCTGCGGCATCAACAAATTATAAGGAGCCTTCAAATTCACTCGCCTTAAATAGAAGCTGCGACTTGCAAAACACTCCAACCAAAGACTTTAATGAATAACAGACGAATATTCAAATCAGTGGTTCTGAATGCGTCTTTAAGATCCGAGACCCTTTAGAGTTAATGATTTGGACTAAGGGTCGGTTGTGAGGCAAATTGTTCAGAATTATTTATATGAGCCCACTTAGGTTTGCGATGGTTCTCGGAAAAATAGGTTGGACTCGCTGAACTGAGCTAGTGAAGGAGGGTTATTTAATGTTCAAACCACTAGTGATAGTATACATAGAGTTCGATAGTGTACCAGATTACTAATAAAATATTCTTCGATCAACAAGCGGTTGGCCAGTTGGTGGTAATTACAGTGTTTTTGAGCTAACGTCAATTACAAATTTAGGGCTATATTTTCATAAACGCTGCTTACAGTAAAGTACCTAAGTATGATCACATAACGACGCTCTAATTATACATTTTGAAAGTTTAATTATCTTTCAACGTTAACCATCGTTTATATATAAATCCCTTGGTTTAAATTTATATTGTGTCATTTCAGCCTTTTTCCAAGTAAGTATCTTGGACCCCAACATAGTTGGACTTCCAGTCTAACCGATTGCAGCTGAATACAAGTGTTTTATTCATATTCATATTCATATTCATTTATTAATTGTAAAGCATAGGTACATTATAAGTTCTTATTTGTTATACATTGAGGGCGCTATGTTTTGCCTCTAGGGCGTACAAAATTAGCAATACATGCAATATAATTAAACCAAGAAACTAATATAGATACATGGACCACAAATAAACCAGTAAATAAATTAGATCATCTATCGCATTAAGAATTTTCAATCACACTGAACAATGTCGATTAGATAAATTATGTGTAGTATACAAAAAAAAAAAATGTCCGCAGGTATTACAATAAATGAAAATTGTCAGCACTTACTTTATAAAGAATGTCAAAGAGATTGAATGATGTCATAAATTAAAATTAAATGTCAAATGTCACATCAATAATTGTTAGGTACCTATGTCAGAAATTTTATAATAGCATGTCATTCAAATATTCGGTGATTGAATAATAGCATTTTTCTATTAATAAATTCTTTAATTTTCTTTTGAAGTTGTGCAAATTCTCATTCTTAATGCTATTAGGAATTTTATTGTATATAACCGGACCCATGCCTAAAATACTTTTCCTTGCTAGTGCTGTTTTGTATTTACTCGTACACAACATGGTTTTGTATTGGGATCTAAGTTGAGCGGTTCGTTTTCTAGTATCTACTATCGCAGGAAACAAGTTCAAGTTACATTTCACGAACACTGCTACTTCAAGTATACCAGGCCCCTCAGAAAGTATTGCGAAAAAAAGTTTTTATATATGGGAGACTGGCCAGTTATTATGTTTTTCGAAAATATGATTATTTATAAGTAAAAATAAGTAAGTTCCAATTTCAAAATTTCCCTCCACATTTTTTGCGAGTTAATTCAAAGTATTGTGTCTCACTGAAATATGGATCTGCGCCGGGAACATTTTAGAGCTATGATTTTATACGATTTCAAGTGTCGCCTGAAACCGGATGAATCGTACGATAGACTTCAAATGGCATTCATGGATGAAGGCCCTTCCAAGGCAACCGTGTATCGTTGGTATAACGAATTCAAGCGCGGTCGACCAACTTTGGGGGATGACGAAAGAAGCGGTCGCCCTTTGACGGCTGTTACCGAAGAAAACGTGCTAGCAGTGAAAAATTTAATCCAAGACAATAGGCGAATTACATATCAGGAGATTCAACACATATTGAAGATTGGATCGGGAAGCGTTCACGAGATTCTACACAGCCATCTTCGCGTGAGGAGGATAGTATCACGCTGGGTGCCGCACAACCTCACCGATGCTCAGAAGCAGGCCCGGGTGGAATGGTGCCGTGATATGCTTAACAAATTTGAAGCAGGCTCGTCTCGGCGTGTTTACGACATCGTTACAGGTGATGAGTCCTGGATTTATCAATACGACCCAGAAACCAAGCGCCAGTCGACTGTTTGGGTGTTTCAAAATGAGCCAACGCCTACCAAAGTGAAGCGATCTAGAAGCGGGGGTAAGATTTTGATCGCTAGCTTTTTTAATTTGACTGGCCACTTGGTATCAATTCCCTTACGGGATCAAAGAAGCATTAATGCCGAATGGTATACTTCCAAATGTTTGCCAGAAGTTTTCTCTGTTATAAGCAACAAGCGACCAAACACAGGGCTCCGCGGGCTACTGCTCCACCACGACAATGCACCTGCGCACACCGCACTCAAAACGAGGGACTTCCTGGACAGCACGCCAGTCAAACTCCTGGGTCACCCTCCTTACAGCCCTGATCTAGCACCGTGTGACTTCTTTTTATTCCCAAAAATAAAAAATCAGCTCAAAGGGATACAATTTTCGTCGCCGGAAGATGCGCTGGCTGGGTTCGAGCAGGCTGTAAACGAGGTGTCTGCGGCGGACTGGAAAAAGTGTTTTGAAAACTGGTTTAGGCGCATGAATCTTTGTATAGAGGCTGGTGGAAAGTACTTTGAAAAGATTTAATAAAAATATATGTACGTATAGAACAATTTTTTTTAGTTTCGCAAAACTTTCTGAGTGTCCCACGTATATAGGCATGGGAAAGTCAAGACTTTTAATGATTTGAAGACAGGCTCACAGCTATCAGTAGTTTTTAGGCCTACCATACATCGTATACATCTTTTTTGAGTTCTAAATATAGTTTCTCTTTCAGCACAGTTGCCCCAAAATATTATGCCAAATCTCAGTACTGAGGAAACAATGCCGTGGTATGCTATAAGTACTGTTTGTAGATTGACTTTCTTTGCCAGGATGAAAAGAGCATAGGCGGATTTGCTTAGCCGCGCACAAATGTCGTCAGCCTGCATTTTCCACGTTAGTTGGCTGTCAACTAGAATGCCAAGAAATCTTGCTACTTTTACCTCTTCTATACTTTGCCCGTTATATGAAACATTTAAATGGTTCGGTTTTATTCTTTGGTAAAAATGCAATAACTTGGTTTTTTGTATATTAATAACCAAGTTATTTCTGTCAAGCCAATCAATTATTTTTTTAAGGGAGTTATTTACATCTTCTTCATAGGTCAGATTATTAGAACATTTTATGATTGCTGTACTGTCATCAGCGAAGAGGATCATTGGATGCTTTATTTTTATTTGTTGTGGCAGGTCATTAATATATATAAGAAATAATGGTGGACCAAGCACACTGCCCTGTGGTACCCCATAGTAAAGTTTCCTACAGTTTGACCGGTATTTTGTTTCACGTTTCGTTTTTAAATTGACTCTAGTTATTTCTGTATATTGACTGCGGTCACTTAAATAAGATTTTAACAGTTCCAAAGCATTTCCCCTTACACCGTAAGTGTTTAGTTTTTCAATTAGTGTCTTATGATCTACATAGTCAAACGCTTTTGTCATGTCAGTAAACAGGGCACATATTGGCGTTTTATTGTCAACATTAGTAATTATATGATTGATAAAATTGTATATTGCCATATTGATGCTTCTATTCTTACGGAATCCCATTTGTTCGTCACATAATATATTAAATTTGGTCAAATAAGAGTTTAATATTTCACAAATCACCTTTTCTATCACCTTTGAGAAAACTGGTATCAAGGCAATGGGTCTATAATTTTGCATTTGCTCTTTACAATCTTTTTTGTGGAGTGGCTTTATGATGGTGGTTTTAAGGCCTTTGGGAAAAATACCAGTGCTAAGACATAAGTTAGTAATGTGGCAGAGTGGTGTTGCTATGACGCTACATACTGATTGTATTACGTTGGTTCTAATTTCATCGTACCCTGTGCTGTTTGTCTTGCGAAGGGATTTTATTATTCGTACTATGTCTTGTGGTACAACTGGTGACATGAAAAGGGAATTGCCGCTATGAGTTAAGGGTTTTATTTTGTGTAATGTTGCAGTGGTTCTACTGGAAATTTGGTCAATAAAGAAATCGTTAAATGCCGTAGCTATTTCTTTTGGGTGTTTAATAATGTTACCAGAGATTTGTATTTGTTGTATTGGCTCTGGAATTGATTTAGTGTTGTTTATTAATTGTCATGCTGCTTTGGATTTGTTGCTGGAATTTTGTATTAAGTGATTATTTTGTGATTTCTGTGTTAATTTAATTATTTTCCTTAATCTGTATGAGTATGATATAAAAGCAGCTTTATTCACACTTGTTGTTTACATGGCGTTAATACCTATCTGACCTCCACAGCCCTGTTTATACTGGATAATACGAGAACCTACTTAAGACTGGTTAAGTATGACTTTCAAGCAACTGACTGCTTGTAATGGATGTCAAAAATTTTTAAATGACAGCCGGGACCAACGGCTTAACATACTTTTCGAGTCACGGAGTAAACTTTGTACATAGTGGATGGTCACCCATTCACGGCCCGACTCGCGTGGCTGTTATTATTAAGCCTAAGAATATGACATTGAGTGATAATCATAAAAACATATTAGTTAGTATCATTTGTAGGTATATACATGATTATCTATTTTTTTTGTAAACTTTGAACGTTATAAACAAAAACAGAAGCTATCACGAAATAAAACTAAAACAAAATTTTATAAAAACAAATATTTTAAGGTCAAAATAATATCGTAACGGCGTTCGGAAACTATATTTTACAAACTAGTACTCTATACGAATATTTTTGGTATCGAATAGTTTTAGTTATTGGTTCACTGGGAGCTACAAAATACTCGTAACCAAATTATTGTGTGGTAGCCCTTGAAGAACTCAGTGAACTATGGTTTAATTTAATCAACTAAATTTTATGTTGCCCCAGGTTTGTTTACCCTTTCGTAGAAAATATAAACCATCGCAATAATTAAAATTTAAATATATTATCAACATCTGCCTTTTTTCAACTATGTTGGGGTCTGCTTTCAGTATCACCGGATGCACTGAATACCGCTATTTTACATCCACATCCCAGTTACTGAGTACCGGTGTCCCCCCTTGTTTCGCAAACAGAAATTTCATAGAATTATGTTCCCACGAAATGTTTCACATAATATTTGGTCCTTGTAATTTTATTTTATTTCGAATATCTTTGTTTAAACTACTATTTACTCGAATTAAACATATTTTACAGAAATATAATTCAATGAATTTTATAGTATTTTTTTATTTAACAAACTTATCGATCAGTAGAATTAGATTTTTTAACGAATATTTTTTGTTCGATGTATGTTCCATGGTATTTTATTTCAGCGAAATTAATAAACTTAAAATTCAAGTTAAAATATTGTCTATAAAAGTCAATAATTATGTTTTGCTACAAAAGTTAATGACAGAAACGAATGGCAGCAAAACCTACTCCACGTAGTCTTGTCTGCCCTATCCCTAGCGTGATCCCTAGAGTGTAATTTAAGCCCGCTTAGGGGCAGAGCGATGATGCGGGTCGCAAGCTAAGGAGCAGGTGGTGAGCGTTAATACCATCTGGCTCTAGCTTGCGAGGGACCGCCGGATCCCCGCAGCGCCGGAGCCGTGGTAGCACGCAAGCAAGCATGCAGCATGCAAGCGAGCATGCAACAGGCATGGAAGTGTCCATGCCTGTTTGTTGTCATTCGTGAGAATAACAAGAATGTAGCTAGACGACCTGTATAACTCCGTCTCTTTCCCACTCTGGAATAAGAATGAAACAATAATGTTTTATGACGTCATGGTAGGCCACCAGGTCATACTTTCGGGTTTCTGACTATGTAATTAAACTCAAACAGTTATTTGACCAAATCCTACTTATAATACAGATGCGAAAGTCTAGGAGGATGAATAGATGTGTAGATGTTTGTTACTCTTTCACGCAAAAACTACTATAAGGATCTATATGATATTTGGCGCAGTGATAGATAATAGTCTGAAATAGCACAAATTATACTTTTTACCCCGCTAGTACGATCCTGTGCGACAATTAACAAACAAAACGCGGGCGAAGCCGCGGCTATAACCTAGTTGTTTATATACTTATTTGAGGAAAGCATTCCATTGGTCGAGTACCGAGTATATAAATATATGTATCTACATGTTAGTCACCATAAAGGAAATTAAATTTCCGGACTGTAGGGTGTATACCCTAATGTCTTCTGAATTAAAATTCTGATAGGCAATATGTAACAACACACAGTGTGTAATAAACAAAGCATTTTGACAGATTTATTTAGTCCAAAACGTATTCAAAGCGTGCCTTTTATAAGCCTTTAATATTTAAATTTTATTTTCTACACTAGCTTAGTTAGCCCGGGTTTGCCTCATGCTTTTTTGTTAATCTTGCTAAGAGGTAAAATGTGGGTAACATTTTACCTCTTAGCAAGCAAGCTTAGTTACTGGGTCGTTGAAGTCAGATAGGCATGTAAAGGACTAATATTTATTCGGGTACATCATTGGGGAAAAGACTAGGGAGATGAACTTGATGATACTTCCTGATACCAGCTGCAATATACAAGTTGTTGTTTTGCATCCTCGCCAAAATTCAGAATGTTGTCACAAAAGACATAAATAATCAATTTAAATTACAGTACCTAATTGATTATTAACAAACACTGCTTTTATTGTCATTTAAATTTGTCAGTATGTCTGAATAACCCTTTTAACGTGGTTTAGGGAATAAGATATTATCGAATAAACGTTTGAGATTTACTGTATGTGTGTAAGCGAGGTTATATAGGCACGTGCGTACATTGCTTTTGATATTTTAGAACCCGTTCATTATGAACAAGGTAATATATTTTATGAATAGGTTTTACACAAAAGCGACCGCTGTTGTCCATTGATTGATTGTAAGCAAAAATAAGCCTAAAAAGCGACTACATAAATATTTTTATTACGAAACAAAGTTAATTGACAAATCAATCTACTTACAGTATTTGCTCATAAATTATAGATTGTTATTTTAAGTAGGCGAAATAATTGTAGTAGATTTTCTATATTTTGAATCTTTCTTCGAACTGACAGATAACAGGCATGGCCATTTAGAATAATCTTAAATTACGAGAGGTAAAACATTTGACAGCTCCCTTAAGTTAATAAACAATTTCAGTTAGTATTTTCATAATTCTGTCAAAGGCGAATGGGCATTTGTTTAAGGATACCGTTTCTCATTTTGAAGTAATATAATTGACACAGTACACTACCGAATCAAAATAATGTTTTTCCCTGGTCAGTTGTATGTTCAAAGCAGAGTTCGAAATTATCATGATTCGGACCATGCTAATTATTTTATTTGATAATAACCATGATAATTAAGAATAATTATTAGATGATTGTCGGATTATTATCCTATAATTATCGGATAATTATCAATGCTGATCCAAACCTTGATCTCTTCAATTTTTTTTTGATATTACAAATGGTAATTTCGTAACCAAAATATTGTGTAAAAAAGACATTAACAATTACTTATTGTTTTATTCTTTATATTTTTTTCATAATTTAAACACAATGTTTGTGACCTTTTTTTATAAGTTGGCACTTCAGTCGTTTTGTTACACGAGAAAGCGAAAAATCACATTCGAATAAACGTGTTGTTTATTAATGACTGTTTTATGATTTTGATAATTCTCGAGGTATAATAACTTCGAACCATGGTTCAAAGTTCAGTTCATATCGTAACACAAATAGATGTCGGTTGAATCATCTGGTAAGACGAATACAAATGGACTAGTAATTTAATTATCTTAAATCAAACTAAACAACTATCTTGTGAACACTTGAACTTAATAACAGTGGAATAATAGTAAGAAATTTACAACAGTTTGTAGTAAAGTTATAAGGTCGTGCCCTAAATGTTGATACCTGAGTTCTGACAAGCTGTTGGCGTATTGTACCTTTTGGTCCAGGGGTGGAGAATCTTTGGCACGTGTAAATAAATCAATAATGCCGTGCGCCCGTTGGTGTTTTCGTTTTTTTCATTTTGTTTTCTAGAATTTAGGTAATAATATAATTTAATGTAAATAATATAGGTAGATAAAGATAGATCATAACTAATATAATTGAATATCATCATCATCATTCAACATTTCAGCCTAAAAGACGTCCACTGCTGGACATAGGCCTCCCCAAGTGTCACCACATTGGCATTTTGGGGGGTTTACCAAAATCGCCACGCTTGTCAGGCTTGTTGGCGATCGCAGTACGGTTGTTACAAAAGTACAGAGAATGCTGCTGCCCATTCTCTGGCAAATCCCTTAGTCGCCTCTTACGACACCCACGGGAAGATATGGGATGGTGCTATTCTTTACGTCCGACACCATACAGAGCCATACCATAATTGAATATAGGTAGATTGTAATAATTTAGGTAGATAAAGTAGTGGTGGTAAGTGGTGAGGAACTGGTGGTTATTGGAATATGTGCAGAAAAAAAAGACTTTAAATATGTGTTTGTTTATGTTTTTGAGCGATGGCACTCGCATCATCGCACGCGTTGCCATCTGGCATTATGCTGAGCTAAGGCCCTTTTGGCATTATTATTAGTCTTGTTTGTTCATTTATTTTGTATAATTTTTAAGATGTTATTAATGCCAAATAAAATCAATTTTCTTTCTTTAAATAATAACAACCGCTTGGGTCGATCTTTAGGTTAAGTGAAGCCGCGTTTGCCTAGGTTGATCTATTGATGGGTGACAATCCATTACATACCGAGGTACCTCCGTGCCTCGGCAAGGCACGTCTATCTATTGGTCACGGCTGTCAATTGTAGATCTTTGACAGTCGTTAGATAGTCATTGACTTTGCCGCGAGAATCTGACAACCGGTCTTACCAAGGCGTATCGTATTACCCAGTACTAACTGATTGTGAAGGTCAGATAGGCTATCGGTCTATGTAAAATACTGGTATTCAGCTGCATCCGGCTAGACTGGAAGCCTACTCCAACAAATTTGCGAAAAGTTTAGGGAGATGATGAGGTAGATAAAGTCAGGGAAATGAAGTTAAGTATCAAATTAAATAGTCCATCAATTCACAATCATAATTCTTTTACATAATACATTTCCCTTGAGCATATAGATGCATACATTCCCGATATAGTAAATGATTCATGGGAGCTGCGGTGGCCCAGTGGTGGCAGCCCCGACTTACGAGCAGTAAGTCATAGGTTCGAACCCAAGCGGCTCATAATACTTTGTGTAATTTATTTCATCACCGCTGCTCTCAAACGGTGAAGAAAAATATCGTGAGGAAACCGGCATGTCCTAGAACTAAAAATTCGAAGACATGTGATATCTACCAACCCGCACTGACCCCACGTGATGGATTAAAGCCCACTCCCTCTCATTGAGAGGAGGCTTGTCCCAGCAGTGGGAACATTATAGGCTGATGATGATGATGATGAAATGATTCACATTGGAAGACACGTAGATGGTCAAAAGTTGAAGAAGAAGCAGAAAGGATTTTATTGTCAGTACATTTTACTTATCGTTCCTCTGAACATCTTCGAAAAATATTACGAAAATAGCACGCTATTATGAACCTAATGTCTACCATCCCTGGTCTAGTCCATCTTCATTATTTTAGGGTCAAGATAGCTCTGAAACTCAGTCAAGTGAACAAATGAGGGTTCTACGAGGTGTCTACGATACACGCGGGTCCTTTTTATGAAGTACGCGAATAAATGGTGTCCTTTGAAGTTAATCGTCGTATGATTGAGAGTGTATTTGGGTGGCTGTGATAAGAGAAAAGTCTTTTAAAATAATATGAGGGTAATTTCGGTCTGTATGGTGTCGGACGTAAAGAATAGCACCATCCCATATCTTCCCGTGGGTGTCGTAAGAGGTAACTAAGTGACTTTCCAGAGAATGGGCAGCAGCGTTCTCTGTGCTTTTGTAACAACCGTACTGCGATCACCAACCCGCCTGCCAAGCGTGGCGATTATGGCAAAACCCTCCAAAAGGTCAATGTGGCGACACTTGGGGGAGGCCTATGTCCAGCAGTGGACGTCTATTGGACTGAAATGATGATGATGAATATTGAGGGTTATTTATGGTTATGGTACAGGCAGGCAGACTGCGGAAAAGAATGTTATTTTATGCGGAAGCAGAAGTGGGGATAAATGATAAACAGGCTACTCTTTACTAAGTACGCCGTGCTTGCCTAGTTCGGTTCGTGGATGGGTGGCTACCCACAACATACCGCGTTTTATCCGTGCCTCGGAAAGCACGTAAAGCCGTTGGTCCCGGCTGTCATTTGTCAATCTTTGGCAATCATTACACGTCATATAGGTAGGTCATATTGGAAGTAGCTCAGTTAGGCTGAAAGCCAACACAAATATTGTTGGGAAAAGGCTAGGCAGTTAATGATTAACCGAATATACTACCTACTTACTTGATGCGTAAACTCAAAATCCCTTATTTATAGAATGTTATGAGAGAAAAGAGAGACCGAACAATCACTCTAATAAAAAATAAATACGTCACTTTTAAACTATTGACCAAAAAACAACTTAATGTATCTAACAAGTAACTTAACATGTTGACTAAAGTAAAAAGAAGTAAAATAGAAAACTAGTGATATACTGGAATATGCTAGATCTCACCTAAAGCTCCTATTCCTAGAAAGTCATGAAACTATTTAGTTATTAAACCCCATAATTCTAACGAAAAACGAGTATTCGTGTTAAATTATTTCTGTGCAAACATAATTACTAATGTTGGCTATACCTACTTAATTATTTCAAATCTTCTAGCTTTTACCAATTAGTAGTTTATACGCATATATATATTGCAAATATATGTAGAAATATCCCGAGCTTCGCCAAACCTATGCCGTTGAGCCAAAATAATTGCCTCAAAACATACTGTTATGCAACGTTTAAAATGTACCATAATTGCTTGCATCATATGCAGTCCTAGTATCTATTTCATGTTTTGGATACCTACTAACATACAAGCATCCACACCCGAGATTTACTTTGAATGTAGGTCGTTCAAACATTTGTTTAGATTCAATTTTCTTCCACGCTGTAAGCACAGAAGATAGAGCTTTCCTTTTCATTTTGGCTCGTAATATCGTTTTCAATAACGCACCTATACAGTTGCGGCATCTAGTTGCTACTCGGTACTATGCTATCCTGGTATAAACAGTTCTCGCTTCACATATTATATTTAAAACTGAATCATCATCATCATCATCATTTCAGCCCTTTTAACGTCCACTGCTGGGGATAGGCCTCCCCCAAATGTCGCCACATTGACATAACATGGGGGGGTTTTGCCATAATCGCCACGCTTGGCAGGGGGGTTGGTGTTAAAACTGAATATTAGAAAATAATTCATAAATCTATACATTTAAGTTTTAATTATTAAATTAAGAATCACAATAATGAAAGACACACACACATCACAACATCACATCACATCATTCACATTCTGTGAATAAAAAAAAAAAAACGGGTTGCACTCCGGGAGTGCCGGCAGAAGTGAAAACTTGAATAGTAACGTTGTGTATTTTTGGAGGTTAGGAAATAATTTTGAACGAATTGCTTTAATTATCAAGTTCTATCATTTATGTGGTAAAATACAATATTCATTTATTGCGCTATCATACACAAACATGACAACTTACATTACATAACAAATTTAACACAGAAATATTACGATACGTTTTACGAATTTTACCTCTTTGGAGAAATCGAAGGTTTTGTTTGTGCATAAGATAATTATCCAGTTTTGGAAAACCAAACTCAATGACAATGTCATAAAGTTCAAATTCCTTCGCAACCTAATGTCAATTCGTCTTACGAATTTTCGATCAGGACACGTGACGCGAGTTTAAGATTTTATACCCATTACAGAAAAAGTGCTCAACGCCGCTAAAGAAGTTTTCACTTCAAAAATGGAATCACCACAATTGGATTAACGAAGTTGAGTTTACTATAAACATTTTTTTATAGGACTCTCGAAATCATCGAGAAGCTCGTGGCTAAACACAATAACAGCCGCACGGGTCGATCTTTAAGGTTTACAGAACAGTTAAGGCGTGCTTGCCGAGGTTGGTCCCTGGATGGGTTACCACAATTACATACCGAGTTTCCTCCGTGCCTCGGAAAGCACGTTAAGCCGTTGGTCCCAGCTGTCACTTGTAGATCTTTAACAGTCGTTACGAGTAGTCAGAAGCCAAAAGTCTGACATCCAGTCTTACCAAGGGTATCGTATTACCCAGTTACTGGGTTGTGGAGGTCAGATAGGCAGTCGCTTCATGTAAAGTACTGGTACTCAGCTGCATCTGGTTAGACTAGAAGCCGACCCCAAGATAGTTTGGGAAAAGGCTAGGCAGATGATGATGATGACTCGAAATCGGCGAGTCAAAGGAAGGCTTGAACTTTGAACCCAATGACTAATCCTTGAGAATGTCACCTCGTCTTGATGATAAGAGACAAACGTAGGTGGTGATAGAACTAAAACAAATTGATAAACTACATCCTGTGCCCACTTCTTCGTTACGTAGTTTCATCTGAGCTAATGTAAGATCTTAAATGGTCGTTTATATCATTTGTTTACGCTGGTGTGCCTGTTTGTATGTACGAACAGCGAGGTAATCCATAATTCCTCTGCCAATAGTAACAATGCCTTTCATGAAATTTTGACAGTACTACAACATTCAATGCGTTATTTTTGTTGTTGAGCGGGCGATTCCTTTAGACCTATGTATCCTTCGGATTGTAAATTAAAGTGTGAAAATAATGATGTATGAAGGAAGTTAAGCAAGACTTCATCGCTTCACATCAGGCGACATGCGGCCAAAGGCTATTTAGTATTAAAAAAAATTGTTACTGTTCACCTCCATTGGTCTTATCAAGCTATCACATGCTTCCTCGTTTCCTCAATATTCAGAATTCTTTTATTTTCGTCTCCATTTAGTCGTTTTTTCCAATCATTCAAATTACGATCACAGAAAGTCAGGGTACGCCGACGATACTAATGTAAAGCATCGACTTCTCCTCAATATGTTACCACGAACTTAACCTTGTTAAATAGGCCTTGCACGTAAGCAAGGTTGGCACCAGCGCTTACGGCGCAAAGACCAAAATTTAGAAGGAACCAAATTAGCTGTAAACGTAAAGTTATCTTTTCATCATCATTATCATCATTTCAGCCGAAAGACGTCCACTGCTGGACATACGCCTCCCCCAACGCCACATTGACATAAGGGGGGTTTTACAATAATCGCCACGCTTGGCAGGCGGGTAGACGATCGCAGTACGGTTGTTATTAAAGCACAGAGACCGCTGCTGCCCATTCTGTGGCAAGTCCCTTAGTCGTCTCTTACGACACATCCACGGGAAGATATTATCTTTTGGAAGCAACTAACTAGTACGTACCAACAAAAACCAACGCAAAACCAGCTCCAAGACTCCAACCAATAGTATGATTACTTTATTGTCTTGTAAAAACCGAATGAAAGCGTTTTTCATTAAAGACAGAGCGCAACGAATTAGGTAGAAAACGAAAATCCGCTGATTACGCTGCACAAAAACTGCTTTTAATAGACAAGAGAATCTGAATCACAAATAGAGAACCTGCAGTTTCCGCTGTGCCTCAGAAAGCACGTTAAGCCGTTGGTCCCGGCTGTCATTTGTAGGTCTTTGAGTCATTACAAATAGTCAGTGACCCGAAAGCCTGACAACCAGTTTTACCAACGGGTATCATATACGAACTGGGTTGTAGAGGTCAGATTTCGTATCAGCCACATCTAGTTAGTGTTACGACTGTAAAAACAACTACAAATGAGAGCTGGACGCAGTATGAGAAGCGTAGCACGGAAAGCACGTTAACACAAACGGGTTAAAGTGCTTTTTCATAGAAGAAACCAAAAAATTGCGCAGCGAATCATAGTGCGTAACTATAATATCATCTTACACAATAGGTGTGCACACTAAGATCATTTCACTCCCCTTTTACCACCCCCCCTCTAAGCTAAGATCAAGCGATGGCCGAAACGACCCCGTGGTATTACTTATATAATAAATCTAGGGCTCTTAATGTGTCCCGGGGCTTAAGTTGCGGATTACTGATTCCGTTTTCATGTTGAATCGAGTGTTTAAGGTTTGCAGGTTTAATTTGTCACGTTGGAAAATGTGTTTTTAAATTTTTAGGAGATATTTGTGCGAGTTTTCTCAGAAAAATATTGAAAACAATTTTACAGCCATCTGAACTTAAAAAAAGTCCTACAGACCGACCGACGGCTATATCATCATCTGCCTAGCCTTTTCCCAAACCGTCGTTGGGTCGTCGTTGGGTCGGCTTACAGTCAAACTGGATGCAGCTGAGTACCAGTATTTTACATGAAGCGACTGCCTATCTGACCTCCAAAACCCAGTAACTGGGTAATACGATACACCTCGACAGCTACGTTGCCCTTAAAAAAAACTATTACGTAATTGTTTCATTTCTACATGACCACGTATAATTAGCAACGAACATAAAACTTAAAAAAAAACGCTATATAAAAATCTCTGTGAATAAACTTATCCTAATCCAAACTTTTCTAATACACCTAAAAATTCGATATTAAAAATAAAATAACCAAAAAAAAATCGACTCACCTCAAAAACAACCCAGAATCATTCGTCCATAAACAAAACTGCCACTTAAAAAACAAAAGCGTTCGATTTTCAAATTTCGTAACACCGATAGGCGAAGGAAACTTCACATGAAGCCGAACCGAGGCGCGTAGCTCCCCCGCGACGGCAAAAACTACACTGAATTTGACGCTCTCGGGAAAATTATCTGTTGCACTATGTTCTATACATGCGCAAAGGTCGCTTGTTCAAACCGCGGCACTTGTTAAACATTGCCGCGTCACTAACAACTGAAACTTCCTCCACACGAACGAACAAAGCAATGTATAAAGCAAAAGCAATTCACACGCAAAGATTACGACATTTGGAAAAATAAATTTTCGCTTTGTTTAGCAATATTCGACGTGAATTTTGAGTCAAAAGATTTTCTTTGTCAGCGGCCGTTTGTGTTATTGGGAGGAATATTCTTCTATATTTCTGTTTTTGAGAGGTACAAAATATTGTCTTCAAACGAGAACACTTTTTAATTAAAGTTGGAAATTTTCGAGTATCTAAAAAGGGTTACGATGCTTCGGAGCCCCATTAGGGGTTTGGAGGGCCGTAATGGGTAATTACTGGCCCCGTTTGTTTACTTATACACTTAAAAAAAAGAATGAAGCATAAATAACCTCCATGGAGGCGTCAGCAGATTATCAGAGACAACAAACTGGGTAAAGTGAAATTTGTAACACGAAAATTAATTTTTGCTTGATTTTGTAACAAGATGTCACACAAACAGATTTAGACCTTTTCAAACATACGAGGAACTCAAACCAAGAATTAATTCTATGCTAATGAAATAATTAGTAAAATAACGCATGGCATACGAAAAGCACAATGTTATACTTTTTAGGCCCAAAATCCGGTATTATTAACATTGGGGGCGGCATTTAATCCCCTAAATACGGTAATTTTGAAAGTCGAAGCGAATGGGGCCAACTGTTTAATTTTGTTTATTCTAATTTAAATTCCGACACTCTGTACACAAGGAATTAGTTGTACAAGAGTGTGTGGGCGCTGGAAGCGGCTTGACACATGACAGTGCCATTGCGTGGCTGCAATAAAAGTATACAACTGAGAGTTAAAAAAAAAAAAATTGGGAATGGTTTTAAAAATAAATATCTCAAAAATCTTATCTTAAATAGAGAATCAAAGAGATATAAAATATTATGCTTTAATTCTGTAATGTATGTACTGGCCATATACAAACATACTGGCTGGTATTGTTTATGCTCTTGTGTGTTAGCAGCGGATGACAGATGATGCGGCTGTCATGGCTGTCTCCAATAAATCGTTTTACTGAAAGCACGTTATTTTAATCATACATTTCACTGGCGACGAGGATAAAAAAAAGGAAAGCGTGAAAAATTCTTTAAAAATGTCGATCGGGAAATTATCAGAATTTAATTTAAGATCGGGCGATTGGGCCATGTATGTGGAACGAATGGAAATGTTCCTAATGGTGAATCAAGTTAAGCAAGAATTTTGGTTACCAACCTTGATTGCGGCTATGGGTGATGAAGCGTATGAACTGCTTAGTAATTTAACAAGTCCTGAAAAACCAAGCGAAAAAACTTATGTTCAAGTGGTGAAGCTAATGGAGGACCATTTACAACCCAAGCCGTCGTTCATGGCGGAGAGATATCGTTTCCGTCAAAGAAGACAAAATGCCGCAGAATCGATTTCACAGTACATTTCAGAATTAAAAAAGATGTCTAAATTCTGTGAATTTAAATCGGCTTTAGAAGATAATTTACGGGACCAGTTAGTGTGTGGGTTGCGAAGCGAGTCGATCAGGCAACGTTTATTTTCTGAAGAAAATCTGCATTATGCAAATGCCGTTAGGATTTCATGTGCTATGGAAGCGGCGGGAAGAGACGCAGCAGCCGTTGAACAGATGGACGGGAGGAACAGCAACTCTGGCGGTAGCGGTGACACCGCAGCCGGAGCGCTACTTGCGTTGGCGCCGTCGGGCAGTCGGGGCCGCCGAGGGCGTGGTGGATCACGCGGATTACCGGCGGTACGTGCATGGAACGGACCCATCGAGTCGAAGACACGTTGCTCGGCTTGTGGAGCTCCGGATCACCTGACTGAAGGTTGCAGATACTCTCGGTTTATCTGCGGTAGGTGTAGACGGAAGGGACATCTGCGTCGGGTTTGTCCTATGCTTGCAGGTGGGAGACAGTTGCAGGATCGATTTAACACCAACAACATGGAGGCCCAGGTGCAAGTAGCAAGGGGGGCAGCTAATGAGTCAAACCTAGAGGACCAGTCAGGGGAGGATGAGCCTCCTTTGACAGACGAGGAGGACTTGGAGCCATTAGAAGATTTGCATCAACTTAGTTTGAATAGTTATAAACCGGTGAGCATAAATGTTTTTGTTGATCAAACCCAATTATATATGGAGGTTGATACGGGATCTTTAGTATCATGTATTAGTAGAGAAATGTATGACCAACGTTTCACCCATAGACCTTTGGTTAAAACAAATTTAATTTTTAGATTCTATGATGGTACTATAACAAAGCCAATAGGGGTGTTTAGGCCAATAGGGGTGTTTAGGCCAATAGTGAAATACGGCAATAAATCTAAACAAATGGAATTGTTTGTAATAGAGGGTGGCACCACTTCTTTATTAGGTCGACAATGGCTTACGGAACTGGGCATTAAAATACCTTTGTACCAAAATACTGTCATATGCACAGAAGGGAAAAACAGTATCTCATGTAATGAACAACTGAAACTATTACTTCATAGATATAAGGATCTGTTTACGGAGGGACTGGGCCGGTTCACGGGAGGCAAGGCTCGGTTACGACTACGCGAGGGAGCAACGCCCGTGTTTTGCCGCGCACGGCCGGTGCCGTACGCATTACGCGAGCGCGTCGACGCTGAGCTGGAGGGCATGCTGCGTGCTGGTGTCATCGAGCCTGTGGACAGCGCGGACTGGGCTACTCCACTGGTTCCGGTACGTAAGGCTGATGGTGGACTCCGTATCTGTGCTGACTACAAAATAACAATAAATCCAGTACTGTTGGTGGACAAATATCCCTTACCACGTATAAATGACCTATTGGTTAAATTAAATGGGGCTAAGGTATTTACAAAAATTGATTTAACACAAGCATATAATCAAATTGAATTGGATGACCCTGATAGTTGTACAGTTATTAATACTCACAAGGGCCTTTTTAAGTATAAAAGATTAGTTTTCGGTTTATCGTCAAGTCCAGGAATATTCCAACGAATTATGGCGAATCTCCTTAACGATATTCCAAACGTAGAAGTTTTTCTCGATGATATTATTATTGGATCACCCAATGTTAGGGAGCATTTAGTTATTTTAGAGAGAGTTTTAGAGCGATTATATCATAACGGAATGAAATTAAAGGAAAAGAAATGTGTGTTCATGACTGATGAGGTTAAATATTTGGGATATATTATCTGTGCCGATGGAATTAAAATGGATCGAGAAAAGGTGCAAGGTATATTAAATATACCCCGTCCAGACAATATTACCGATTTGAGGGCCTTTTTAGGAACTATCAATTACTACGCAAAATTTGTTAAAAATTTGAGTAATTTACTCGAACCTTTGTATAGGTTACTAAAGAAGGAAGTTGTTTGGAACTGGGACATTGAGTGTGACTCAGCTTTTAAAAGAGTTAAAAATATTTTGATCAGTGCCGAAGTCCTTGCTCATTACGAACCTGATAAACCTTTGTTTTTAACTTGTGATGCGAGCTCGAGGGGCATAGGCGGAGTACTAAGTCAGATGTGCGAGCACAACTATAGTAGCGCTGGTGGAACGCGGGAGCGACCTGTTGTGTTTGTGTCACGCGCGCTTAATGCGGCTGAGAAACATTATTCACAGATCGAGCGGGAGGCTTTAGCTATTGTGTTCTGCTTTGAAAAATTACATCAGTATTTATACGGTCGACGTTTTACACTACGCACGGACCACAAGCCATTGGTCACCATTTTTGGGCCTAAACAGGGTATACCATCGATGGCTGCAAGCCGGTTACAAAGGTGGGCTATTAAATTGTCAGCTTATACATATGATATCGAGTATGTTACTTCAAAGCAGAATGGGGCTGATGGGTTATCGCGGTTGCCAGCTCTTTCCGCTAGTAAAGAGCCTAATAAAATTCCGGAACAATCATATTTACATTTTGCCCAAAATGCCATGTTATTAGATTATAATGAAATTAAAAGACAGACGAGTCAAGACCAGCTGTTAGGCCGAGTTCTAAGATATCTCCGTGACGAATGGCCGTCTGATAATGAAATTGAATCGCTCCAACCGTATTTTAATCGCAAAAAAGAATTGTACGAGGAATTAGGTTGTGTGATGTGGGGCCCTAGGGTAGTCATACCGGGTGTGTGCAGAAAAAAGGTTTTAACTGATTTACATGAGGCTCATATGGGCATAGTTAAAACTAAAGCTTTTGCTAGGAGCTATGTGTGGTGGCCAGGTATGGATGAGGAGATTGAAAAAACTTGCCGTGGTTGCAGTGTGTGCGCTGCTGAGAGTGAGGCTCCACCTCGACATATGCCTTGTCCATGGGCATGGCCAGATAGACCGTGGGCTCGCGTACATGTTGATTTCTTAGGACCTATCGCGGGGCGGATATTTTTAGTAATGGTTGATGCCAGGACCAAGTGGCTTGAAGTTTGTCAAGTATCTAGTACAGCGGCTAGCCACACGATCAGCGTTTTTAGTGACGTATTTGCTCGTTTTGGTTTGCCGAAACAAATAGTCTCAGATAATGGGCCGCCATTTACTAGTCACGAGTTAACACAATTTTTAAAGTCGAATGGCATCGAACATATATATTCAGCGCCATATCATCCTGCCTCAAACGGTGCAGCAGAAAACGCAGTACATACTGTTAAAAGAGCCATTAAAAAAGCTATTAGAGAAAAATTTGAAATACACTTATTTTTAAATCAATTTCTGCTGTA
Source organism: Cerastis rubricosa (assembly GCA_949152445.1). NCBI lineage: Eukaryota > Metazoa > Arthropoda > Insecta > Lepidoptera > Noctuidae > Cerastis > Cerastis rubricosa. The sequence goes on from OX424539.1 coordinate 16,204,946, forward strand.
CTATAGAAACACAGAACACTGTACCACAGGAGAAACACCGGCGTCGCTCATGTTCGGTCGCAGGTTGCGTACAAAATTTGACGCTCTTAGACCGAGTAGAGACAAAAAAGTTAGGGATGCTCAGGAAATTCAACAAAAGTACGGTGCAAGGGGGTTACGTGAACTGCGTCCGGGGGATGAAGTCTGGCTGCGTCAGTATCGCGGGCAGGATAAATGGGTTTCTGGGACGGTTACTGAGAGAACGGGCACCACCAATTATAAGGTAGTAGATGCTTTAGGCAGGGAATCTCACAAACATGTAGATCAGCTTAAACAACGGATACAGAGTTCATTAATCTGTCCTTCTTCATCTAGCCCAGTTGGTGAGAGGTCGGGGACAATTGAGGTAACTCAGGAACTGGAAGCGCCTAGTCTACGGTGCGATGGTTCAGCCACTGCGACTACATATCCGGATATTGGAGAACGAGAGCAATTCGAAGACTGCGTTGAAGAGCCAGTTCAGGGCACAACAGAACCTTCCTTGCTCACTCCTGAACCGCCCCAGTCTCGTCCCGTTCGTCAATGCAGGATTGATAAGCCAGCTAGATATAAGTTCTGATGAGGGGGTGTAAATACAGTTAAGTTTATTTTGTTAAGTTTAGTAGTTCTGTTAAGAAGTTGTTTTAAGTTTGTTTTGTTTGTATCCGTTTTTAGTTTATAAGTCTATTATTTACTGTAGATCTACAGGGGTTTTAGATTAAGGGTGAGGGTGTAATGTATGTACTGGCCATATACAAACATACTGGCTGGTATTGTTTATGCTCTTGTGTGTTAGCAGCGGATGACAGATGATGCGGCTGTCATGGCTGTCTCCAATAAATCGTTTTACTGAAAGCACGTTATTTTAATCATACATTTCAAATTCACAAACACATTGTATCAGAGCTCGTTAACAGCCCACGTAACGAGCACCGGTTAGCTCTGAATTAGGCCAAATACTTCTCGAGCCTTTGATTTTAGAGCCCACTTACCCATCCATCACGTTTAATACAATTCTTATTGCTCCACGAATAGATGAGGTTGACCCAAGCTGCATTGTACCCGACCCCTTTATATGCCGCCGATGGGGTTAATGTTTACCGTGCTCAAGTATAAGCAGATTAAAGAGCACAAACATAGAACTCCATCAAGTATGCTAAGTAGGGATCTTAGTGGTTCTAGGATGAACCTCAGCCGAGCGTGGTGTTCAAAGTGTTTAGAAGATTTTTGGCATGTTGTCTTTTTAAGAATGGAATGTTTTTATTTATCGTATTCGCTTGTCTTTGATCTCATTTGAAACCAGTGGGCGTTTGTAAGGTATAAGAACGCGGACGAAGCAAAAGAAGTAATAAGGGTAGAAACAGGTGGTTCTGTAGTTTCTTGTTATCCCAATGCACAATGGGGGTAAGGCGTGTGTTCATATACGTAAGTTAATCTCAATTGAAATGTTTTAGTCAGTTTTGTATGCCATTGCCCTTCGTCTTAAAGTAAATTACAGATTCTTTTAAGATCCTTTGAGGTTCCCGTATAGTTAGAAGATGCTTTAGTTAGTAAAAAACAATGAAAACATTTATAAACTCATGTCACATCCAGCGTTAAATTTACCTCCATGAAACATTTTAAGGGTGCACAGCATGGTCAGAAAAATTAAAATATTTTCACAAAAAAAAAATTCGCTAGTATGCCGGGGTAATATGAAGGTGAGTTTATTTTAATTTAGCAGATGTAGTCTTGTGAAGTAAAAAATAATTATGTGAGAAAATTTTGAGTGGAGGAAGCGTTTTGTGCTGGCCTGTATCTACATTTAAAAGTACACTCGGTGCCAACGTGCTTTACTTTTTTGTGCTATGAAAATAGGAAGGCTATTTAAATTACGTTTTTGCCTGTTTAAGCGTTTATTGAATTATAGGATAAAATAAATTATAGTTACTATTTTGTACATAATGCTAAGTCAAAGAAAAGCGATGAGGTATATCCAGGTAACTGTCTTAATAAGTTTTCATTATTCTATAAGTAGCTAATATACTTTTTAGTTAATTGAAAAACTATGACGTTACATCCCTTATAATTATTTGTTTGTCAAAATTTGCATCAGGGTAGTATTTAACGCTTTTGGAACTACAAATGAAGTTGAATACATTATGTGCAGTTCCATCATAAATGAAAATAGACTGTCTCTAAAAACAGAACCTTTATTTTGAATGACTAAACCTCCACTAATGCTGAAACCTTGTCCAAACTACTAAAATAATTCTAAATGTAGCTTTATTTCAAATACTATATTAATAACCTTTCATAATTTGAGAGATATATTTATTTTTGTTACACTGACTTTGTTTTAGAATACCAACATAACAATTGAGTAGGTAACTCACTTTACTATAAGAATCCAAAAGATTTTCAAGAAATCTCGTAATTCGTTGTTTGATTTGTTTGAAAAGTTAATCTGCTTGATAACATAAATAATGTAATGAATAGGTATTTGAACTATCAAAATGAATCATAAAAAAACCGGCCAAGTGCGAGTCTGACTGGCGCACGAAGGGTTCCTTACCAAAATTTGTAAAAACGAGCAAATAAATTACTTCTTTGTACGCGAGCCCCCTTAAATATTTATTTTATTCTGTTTTTAGTATTTGTTGTTATAGCGGCAACAGAAATACATTATCTGTAGAAATTTCAACTGGGTAACTATCACGAGAGATACAGCCTGGTGACAGACGGACGGACGGACGGGCGGACGGACGGACCGACGGACGGACGGACGGACAGCGAAGTCTCAGTAATAGGGTCCCGTTTGACCCTTTGGGTACGGACACTAAAAAATATAGTGAGTGTATTTATTCATTACTAGCTTTGCCCGAGTGTTACCCGGATTTAAAGTAGCCTTTGTCCATCCAGAACAATGTACCTTTCAAACGGTTAAAGTTTTTTTGAAATAGTTACCTTAGTTCCGGAGATAACCCCTCGCATACATACAACAATCGCACTATCGCTTAATAGTATTATTATAGACACCATCCCATATCTTCCCGTGGGTGTCGTAAGAGGCGACTAAGGGATTTGCCAGAGAATGGGCAGCAGCGTTCTCTGTGCTTTTGTAACAACCGTACTGCGATCGCCAACCCGCCTGCCAAGCGTGGCGATTAGGGCAAAACCCCCCAAAATGTTGATTTGGCGACACTTGGGGAGGCCTATGTCTAGCAGTGGACGTCTTTTGGGCTGAAGTGATGATGATGATGTATAAAATTTAAATTAAATCCGTTCAGTCATTTCAGAAAACAAGGACTTGAAAGTTTGTATGAAATGCCGTAAGGTGTAAAAAGTGGCATCGTTTTTTTAATTTTTTAATACTTTATACACACAAAAGTACAAAGGCGAACTCAATGGCAACGGCATTCACTTTACTAGCAGTCACCCTTTACGTGATGCAGAGACAAACTGATAGTTAAATCCTGTCATATCAGTAAACTGCTGGATATAGGCATCTACCTTATTATATCACTGCACAGCCACATTTTGGCGCCTTCGAATGGCTCAATGATCGTATTCTTATCATTTTGATAATGTGACGTCATTGAAACAAATCGGTCTGATAAGCCTAATACCTGCTGTTTTCCATAAAATACAAGTATTCACTATGTCGTCGCGAGTTTATTTTCTGTTTGAACTTATCATCTACCTAGCCTTTCTTCCAGTAAGTTGGTTGGCTTCCAGTCTTTCCGACTGACTACCTATCTGACCTCCTCAGCCCAGTCAGAATATATCAAAATATGGAGCTTCGGATCGAACCATGATTGTGGGCTTGTTGAGACCTTTGAACTTCAAATAACCTTGTAAAAAAAAATCTAGTGTTGTTAAATAAAATACTCTAGGCGGCAATTCTGATAACCGAAACGAAACAGAAATTTCTTGGCAATTAAACACATGTCAAGGGAAAACAAAAAAAGAAATGTTAATCGTTGAAAAATACATAATAATAATTATACTTTGCCACCAAAAACAAAGCGGGTTTTGTTTTTAGTGTTAAAGTATAACTATTCTTTCTATTTTAGGTTTCTTGATTATATGTTCTATTTAGAAATAATAGTATGTGTCATATAAAATAAATCAAAAAGATTCTCATGAAAATGTGATAATATCGTTTAAAATCCTGAAAAATTGACATTATTTCCCTCTACGTATCAGATTCCCAAAATCCGTATTTCCATCCATTTTGAACAAAACAGAAAACAAATGAAAGCACAAAACGTACATCGCCTTAACACAATTACGAGAGTAGAGTCATCTGTCTGTTTGTATATCGCAATGCATTTACATAGAAATGTCGCACAGAGGTTTGCCTTTACCAATTAGTTAATCAGTACAGATGTGCTAATTCGAAAGAACAACACGCAAACAAGCCAGTCTTTTTCAGCAACAACTATAACACTGGTACGCAGGGTTGTGTGTTAGTGTTGAATCGATGACCCAGATTTGGTCCGGCCAGTTCGTGGGACCTATTCTGTGAGAAATGATTTAAATGAAAAAGGAGTAAATGATAGCGTGAAGGAGAATGGAAGAAAAAAAAAGGGTTGCCGGCAGAAGTGAAAACTTGAATATTAATGTTGTGCATTTTTGATATTTTGGAATAGTTAGGGAATCATTTTGCACGAATTGCTTTAATTATCAGTATAAAAGTACTATGATTTATGTGGTAAAATACAATATTCATTTATTGCGCTATCGTACACAAACATGACTAGTTATAGTACATATATTCTGAAGCGTTAAATTATAAATTTAACACTTCAGAACTATTACAATCCGTCTTACGAATTTTAACTTTTTCCTTCGAAACCTAATGTCAATCCATCTTACGTATTTTCCAGTTTTGGAAACCCAAACTCAAACAAAGTTCAAAATTCCTTCGTAACCTAATGTCAATCCGACTTACGAATTTTCGATCCTGACGTTCACGTGTCCTGACGCATGTTTAGTATGTTTTACCCATCACAAAAGTGCACAACGTCGCTTAAGAAGTAATCACTTCAAAATGATTTGCGCCGACCCCAGGTAACATGATGATGACAGGGGCAGGGAGAAGGAGTCCATAGCGACCTGGACAGCTATGTCGTTTGCAAGATTCAAGTTCTGTACGGTGCAATCAGCTGTCGGGCAGGAAAGCAAGTGTGGCAGATCTAGTGTTGCGGCTCCACACTCGCATTATTGCCCATGTTTGATACACAGTTTGATAGTTCCCGAAATAAGCAAAGCACGTTTGGTCCTCTAGATCGTCATAACGATGATTCTCATAGTTAATTGGCTTAGACTTAAACACATCGACTGTGTTGGTAATTGCTATGACATAAATATACTAAAAAAACATTTGTGAACGGTAAATGGCCTCGATGGTCTAGAGGTCGCAAACATGAGGTTTCGGGTTCGATTCCCATAGGACTTTTTAATTAGTAATTTCTCAATAACAACCCAAAGTGAGGATTTGCGCTAGGCGCGCTAGCGAAGTGTGGGTACTATATAGGCACACTTATGCAAAACTCTTGGGGGATTTCAAGCGTGGATTAAAGGTGTATTGCATATTTGTGTTTTGTTGTTAAGAGCGTTAACGCCTAACGACATTTCACACAAACTATCAAAGTCCTTATTTTCCGAAATGACTGAACCGATTTTAATTAGAAAACATAGGTCTAAAAAGTTATTATGAAACATTACGAAAAATAGTGTTACAGTTAAATTAGACCCATTATAATAAATTATTTATAGAAACAGTTTTTTTTTTTTTTTAAACGTTTTGAAAATATTTTTAGCAACTTTTTAGACCTATGTATTCTGCTTATGCGTATTAAGTTTCATTAAAATCGGTTCAGTTATTTCGGAAAATAAGGACTTAAAAGTTTGTATGAAATGCTGTAAGGCGTAAACGCTCTTAAATTAAAGCTAAAATAATTCAACTGCCCATACTCTTGCCATAATTACAACTACTGCAAATCCCTTTACAGCTTTAACTCTAGACTCCTAGAAAACTGGTGCTTGAAAGGGTTATTGACCTGTTACAAAAAAAACTTACCACCTGACTTACGAGAAATCTGTAATCTGATCTGTTTGATTATAAAAATCGTAGAACCATAAATCCAGACGTTTAACAAACTTTACTGAGCCATTCAAATATTTGTCTTAATCGGATATCGAACTCATGACCTTTGGGCAGTAGCAACGTAAGTTGTATTTAATTTTCCACTAGCAAACACGTTTAGATCTATGGTGATGATGAACTGGTGATATTTGTTATGTACCTATTAATATGAATACACATAAACTATCGCATAAGACATTTACAACAAGCAACTTTGTTTTAAATAACAGCCTCACACAACACTTAACGTATCATTTAAAAACGTTTGACATAAAGTAGAAATATTTTTTTGGTACATACTAACTAATATTATAAATGCGAAAGTAAGTTTGTTTGTTACCTCTTCACACCTAAACCACTAAACTGATCATCCTGAAATTTTGCATATAATACGTTGTCAAGTGTACAGAAACGTACACTTGACAACGTAACGTTTCATAACATTCTTATGATAATAGAAGGCGCCACGTGTCTAAGCCATTTATTGTCAAATTCTAATTTCACGCGAGCGAAGTCGCGTGAAAAAGCTAGTATAACCTGAAATATAATTATTTAATTAAATTTATTTGTAGTTTGTAAATAATGTACATCATAAAATAGTTTGTAATTAATAAAAAAGTACGTTGACTTTAAGCCACATAATAAAACATTTAATTATGTCCGTTGCAAGAGGGTTTCATCATCATCATCAGCCTATAATGTTCCCACTGCTGGGACACAGGCCTCCTCTCACTAAGAGGGAGTGGGCTTGAATCCACCACGCGGGCCCAGTGCAGGTTGGTAGATGTCACATGCCTTCGATTTTTTTTTAGTTCTAGGACATGCCGGTTTCCTCACTATGTTTTCCTTCACCGTTTAGAGAGCAGCGGTAAGAGGGCTTGATATTCCCAAACTCGGAATTATTTCGAAACAGGACGTAAATTTTCAATCAAGCTGTTTCCATTTGATAGAATAACGAGGTGTAAGAGACTGAGGGTAGAATTAAAGAATATTCGCACGATGTCTGCGGGGCATGTCAGCGATACACAAAAGCGATCTTGTGTGGTTGTTTAAAGAGACACGGCTTCCTGTCTGGCAGGGGCGAGAGTGGTGTCGTTTATAAGCGGAAGCGATTTTTATTTATTATTTAAAAAAAATATGTACACACATATTACACACACACATAAACACACATATTTCTAGAAAAGAAGAAAGGAACGGAAATATAATACAAAGGTAATGCTTGTCACTTCCAGCATACCTGCGAAAGGAGGTACTATAGAAAGAGATGTCTAGTAGACATAGTGTGTAAAAGACGCAGAGAAAATTAAATACATATAACATAAAGCAGCTTACTCTCTCTCTCTGATTTTTGTTGAAAAAATATTAATAAAGACCATAAAAAGCATGCAGATAAAATAAATTACATTTGAATATCGAAGTAGAATTTAAACGAACAAGTGTATTCGTTCAGTAACACATAAGGTATTGACTAGAAAGCAAAAAAAAAAACCAGCCGGAAGCGTCGAATTTTAAACAGTCGGGAACACTGATAAGTACAGATAGACGGATGGCGTAAGCTTCGTAAATGTTTTTTTTTGACAGTTTGGTAGAATTTACATAACATAGACGCCTTTAATGACCGATGGGTTAGACAGAGGGGCCTCAAGGAGATGTCAGCAAATCGGAAGGGGTCCAAGAGGGCCGATGCCTGCCAGGGTTGCGGGCCCTGGAACACAAAGGGCTAAGAAGGAACATGGATGGGTTAAAGCCAGTACAAGTGTGACACTCCCTTCCGCTCCACCCAGAGCGGGAGGGGGGTTATTTGATGATAACCCAGCCGAAAAAAAAAATGTTTAGATAGAGGTGTACTTAATATCTGTTAAGTTATGGTTAAGTACCAAGTAATAGGGGCAGCTTTTACGGAACTTAAAAACCTTTTACAATAACAACAACCACTTAATTACCATAATGTCACATAAACCCCGAGTGGTGATACTGACAGCAAAGCTCACCACTCAATCATGTCACCCACCTGAATGAAACACTGCCATACCTACCCCGTTCCTGAACATACCATTACAAAAATAAATACACCTTATTACAAAATAAATATAGGCACCACTCAACCCTCTTACCGCTAGTAACGCATACCACTTACAAAAGAAACATCACCGGCAGGGTCATAGAACAAAGGGCGGTTTCGAAACTGGAGGGCCCACCACTCCACTTGCTTTGTCCCCTGTGTCACATTGTTTAACTTTCAGACACACCTACGTTCACACATCACATAGATCGTGTTTGTGATATTACGTACTATTTGTGTCAAAAGTATTTAAGGAGTTGTTTGGTATCAATTAAGTCAATGGCAATAATGACAGTAAAATGGTTGGTGCTACGCCGTAGCCAGTTGCTACGCTGCTACGCGGCTACGCTTTCGTCGCAAGATTGAGTGAACTGATTTATTACTTACATTTTTGATTCACAAACAGCAGTACTTACTAAGCAATTAATGGATAACAATAAGACATAATATCAAAGTGCTGATACGTATGCCTGTTGCAGGTATACGTATAATAATGATTTTTTTAAAGATGTAAATTTTGCAAAGGTTTAAAAAGTGACTTTTATTAAGGTTAAAGAAATAACAAGTACTATTAAAAAAAAGTAGAATTTGCAAGAGTTATTATTAACAATTTTAGATTTAGGTTCGTTATAAATTCATGAAATCTTCTCTAGGTATTTCTTGATTATTTAATTTGATGCCATATTCTAAATGAAATAATCAGAATTGCGAGAAATCATAGGAATAAATGTTCTTAAGTTTACATAATTCTTGAAAGTTATTTTAAGACCTTTAGTTTTGATAACAGGGTTTCTAGGAGAAGGATTTCGTCGTCCTTTACTGCGTAAACAAATTCCATTCGGATAATCCTCCATTTTTCAAAATAATAAAGAAAACTTCTAGTCAAAACCCCAATAATATAAAAAGCATAACATCGCCACAAAATGGGTCCTAATTGGACAGAATCGTTACGAGCCGAAGCGAACTCGATACAAACCCGAATCATAACCGATCCCGAACCGAAGTAGTTTATACCAAATAGCTCACTATTATAGATATTCCATTTTTATTTACATCATAAAAAGTTATCGTAAAAACATTCGCACCATGTTTTATTATAATAAACTACGCTGTTGCCTCAAGGAATCGAAATCAAGACTCTTCAATTCACATTTCGACACTCATAAAACACATAAATAAATTGGATATTTGAGGAAAAAGTTATCCGGTGGAGATTTTTATTGTTTTTCCAAGTGTTGACCGTAACCACGAACTCTTAATATACGGGTTGAAGGAAAATGATCTTTGAGAGGTTGTCACAAAGATTAATTCGCATGTAAAGGAGGCTCGAGAGCTCGAGTTGGATGCCTGTGACTTCCTTTTGTGGGAGCTGCCGTGCTTTTGTTTAAAGGCACCTTTGTTCGTGTGTCTGTTAACAACGTCTCTTATTAACCTGATGTTAGCCAAGTTGGTTTGAATAAAAAAGAGAATAATTTCTGCATTTTACATCGAGAGTCGTTCTGTGTTTGACGTGTGTTGAGGTTTTATTTTTTTATCCTGAAAAGGCATGCGTTTGGCCGCAACTCGCCTGATGTGAAGCGATGATGCGGCCTAGGGTGGAGGACGCTTGCCTAGAAGTAACCGATTCACTCGAACTTTAAAGAGGTCCAGATTATAATGATCAGACAACAGAGAAGCCGGCAGTGAATCCCACAAACTGACGGTTTGCACAATAATTGTGGAAGCAAAGCGCTCCGTGGAACCTCAACCATATAACGGTGACGCTTCGCAGTATCTCTGCTCATCTGATTATCTGATCATTGAATAGGGATGGGGGAATTGGATTGATCATGAGCCTTTTATACAATATACATAAACTTTCCTGGTTCTTTTGTAGTCGGGTTAAAATACATATTATCTATACTAATATTTTAAGCTGAAGAGTTTGTTTGTTTGTTTGTTTGCTTGCTTGAACGCACTTATCTCAAGAACTACAGATCCGATTTGAAAAATTATTTCAGTGTTAGATAGCCCATTTATCGAGAAAGGCTATAGGCTATATGTCATTACGGTACAGCAAATAGGAGGGGAGCAGCAATGAATAAGGTTTCAAAATCGGAAAAAATGTGACGCAGCCTAAGTTGCGCGGGACAGCTAGTAAATTATATTTATAAATGACATTCATTTGGTTATACCCTGCTTAATACCTAGGTTATTCTAATGCCAGTAATAAATATGTTGACATAGTTCACGTAAAATGTAATGTAGTTTTCTTATTTATCCGGATTAGTAAAGAACTGGACTGCTGTCGATAAAACATTTCAGAAATCAAAGAATAGGCATAGTTAAAATGCGACTAAGCATAAATAATAAGTTTAATAAAATAGAAACGCAAACTTATATGAAAGTTTCCATAACAAATGTTGCGAATAGCTGTAACCATTCATGCATGCATTACATTAGACTGGCTGTAGATTTAATCGCTTATTACTACCACTTCACGTTGTGACTGTACCTTGCACATGTAAGTACAGTATTCATTGACGGCTAAGTACGAATAGCAAATCTGAAGTGTAATTTAAAGCCACCAATGGAATGTAAGCAGTAAGTTACACTCTTTGCATACCAAATAGGTGGTTTATTCAGTACAAGGGTACGGTGTTTCGGAATAACGGGCATATTAACTGGAATTCCTTTCAGATTGGCCCCCGACTCGACCCTCATCAGATTGGACACTGTCATTACACATTAGATAATTTTGGATAGTCTCATGTTGCGTACAGGCGAGGCGAAGAGTATATTGCATTATTTTGTTAAAACGATTAAAATTTTAAACAAAAATATCACGTTGGTCTAGTGGTAGCAAGTGTAACTGCTGAGCATGAAGTCCTGGGTTCGATTACCAGCTGCGGCAAAGTGTTATTGGGTTTTTCCATCCGGAATTTGTCAGTAGCACCCACGGAGTCTTGATTTATTCACGGTTGATGGTTGTAAGCTCGCAGTAGGGGATTACATGGGACACAAACGTAAACTGACGAAACGTTGATGTACTATTGGGTACATCTCTGTCGTACCCTTCGAGGATTACGAGCGTGATGCTATGCTACAAGCGACAAATACTAATTTGATTCCAAATGAAACCTTTAAGTTTGTCAATTTTAGCTTTTATGTAAAACCGTTTCTTTAATATAAAACTTTATTAAAACTGATTATGCCCAAAACTTACAAACTCCTTCAACTTTTAAATATTACGATTTAAAATAAGTATTTTTTTTATCATAAATTGTCCAATCTGCAGTAAGTACCTATAACTTTTTAACTAAATTCTCCTAGAGCTACTAAATTCTCAAAGAATTTTTTTAATAGGATAGGCTTAAAAATTCGCTGGCCCAAATTCGGCACGGTTGGTCCAATTAGTATGCTAAAAGCATTCATTTGAAGTCTTAGGTAACTTACTTGAATTTTAAGTGGATTGATTACTGAATTTTGAATAATGTCTTGAACCCTGTCGTTTGCTTGCATACCTACATAGTAACTAAAGCTATAAAAACCAGTAGTAGTAGTAAAACTCTCCAGTTACCTTTTACTCATTCATGGCATCACATGGCATTTTTCAGAACTGAGTCTCAAAAAGATAGGTATAATGACTATTTTAGTTTTCTTTTTCCACCGGGTAGTTTATTAAAAAAAAAAAAAAAAAAACTGTTTTACGTTATCAAAAAATTACGGAGATATATTGAGTTGAAATGGCGCATGGCATGACGTCACGGTTGAGTAAATTTTATACCCAGTTGTGACGTAGTGAGCCTGTCTCCAAAATTAATGCGTTTTAACAAAGTTTTTTTTTGTTGTAAATTTGATAAATAAATACGTAATAATTATATTATTCAGAAATATTTAAAAATGAAAAATATATGTACAGAAATAATAAATAATAGTAAAAAATAATAAAAAGCCTTATTGTTCATACTAGGATTCCCTGTGTCGACGTTCCCTGTGTCCCTGTGACGTGTCTAATATTTTTATATTACCTGACTGACGGACAAAATAGTACTATGTTTTCTGTTCCCAGTCACTTTCCTTATTCTTCCAGCAACATTACAAGCGTTTTGTGCTCGTCTGTACATTCCAACTTAAATCACGCTATTACGTGAAACACCGCCGTGAACCTAACAATGGATCGCATTAGACCGGGAGCTCAATGAACCGAAGCCTACAGCTTAGATCAGTTGATTTCCCCGAAGGCAGAATCTGAAGATCTGTCCAAATCTTACCCTTCTCCCCTAATACACGATTTGGTTAACAGATTGCTTTTGAAATTACGATTAAGTTGTAGCCAATCATTTATTCTGGGAGTCATTATGGTCCTGAGATCCTTTGGAACCCCTCAATCAAAATCAAATGGTCTTCGAGAAAGGTTTTCGTGTGATAGACGTTGATATAAACTAGTTTATAGTGTATGGGTCTCTACAAACTAATTTGATTAGTTATTGGATCGACCTGGTTTGGAGAAAATGTGTGTGAAAAGGAGGAAAAAGTAGCCAATAAACGACACGGCTTATTTGCATAATATGCCTTCGGTTATTGTAATGAGGTTTCAGCTTAGTCGCGTCTTGAACCGGTTGAGGTAAAGCTAGGTAATGCTTACTAACGCGACTATCATCATCATCATCATTATCATTCTCTTGCCCTTATCCCAATTCATTTGGGGACGGCGCAGTACGTCTTCTTCTTCCATACCTCTCTATTACTTGTCATCTCATGAGATACCTCCTTTCTTGCGACTATCATCAGTACCTATAAATAAGTCAAAATGTGTACTTGAGTAAAAGATACGATTTTTTGTGTAGTTTATTTATTGCTTGAAGTTAGAATTCTTACAGCCGTATCTATAAGCAAGTCGAAGTGTTTACTTAAGTTAACACTTGGACTTGCGAGCGTTTACGCCTTACAACATTTCATACAAACTTTCAAGTCCTTATTTTCCGAAATGACTGAAGCGATTTTAATGAAACTTCATACGCATAGTCAGGATACATAGGTCTAAAAAGTAACTAAATAACATTTTTGAAACTGTGACAGCTAAGTTAGACCGATTATAAATTATCTGTAGAAATTTCCAATCATCTTTTTTTCTAATTTAAATTTTGAAAATGTTTTGCGTATCTTGCTTATTCGCCTTAAGTTTCATTAAAATCGTTTCAGGCATTTCGGAAAAAGGACTTGAAAGTTTGTATGAAATGTTGCAAGGCGTAGCAAAAGTCATTATTTTTAACCCCCGACCAAGAGGGGTGTTATAAGTTTGACGTGAGTAACTGTGTATCTATGTGTCTGTTTGTGGCATTGTAGCTCCTAAACAGCTGAATCAATTTTGATAAAATTGGTTTCATTTGAAATGTGTTTTAATCGAGAGTATTCTTAGCTATGTTTCGAGAAAATCTGCTCAGCCGTTTGAAAGTCATCACCTCTTTTCTAGTTGATGAAGGAATATAAACTTTTACGAGTCTGGTCGATTCGAAATTTGAAATCTTGTCACTTGTCACCATGGGCATCGCCAAGGGGGGGTGGGCACACCGCCCATTCCCCTAAAAGATTGGGATTTAAAAAAAGAAAACTTTCCTGTTTTTCGTTAATTAGCGAGAAGAATGCGCAACACTGACATTAGTGGAAGGAATGGGAGGAGACCTATGCCCAGGAGTGGGACAGTCAAGGCTAAGAAATAGTACATTGTTACCCCAGGGGTGAAAGTAACTTATTTAGTCCCGAGTGAGGGCGCCAATAGTTCGAGGGACTAAATAAGTCTTTAACCCGAGGTAAACACTGTGCTTTTCATTACGAATACAAGGAAAGTAAAATAAAAACATGAATTAGCTTAAGAAAAAATTAGTACATTTTATTTCGGATTGCCGCTTTCCCACCTATTTTGTTTTTTTTCCTGTGGCCAGCCAGCTATTCAGCCATTATTTTTCATTTTCGTCATTGAAAAATGGTAAATATTTTGCCCAACACAATGTTATTTTAAAGAAATTGTTGATTCTAAATTATAATAAAGTTATTTAAAAAAAATTCTTTAATCAATAATTAACTTTAAGTTATTTCAATTTTACATCGTGGCATAGAAAGTTGGAACATGGTTCAATAAAAATATCAAAATAGAACTAGTTTTTAGGGTTCCGTAGCCGAATGGCAAAAAACGGAACCCTTATAGATTCGTCATGTCTGTCTGTCTGTCTGTCTGTCTGTCCGTCTGTATGTCACAGCCACTTATTTCCGAAACTATAAGAACTATACTGTTGAAACTTGGTAAGTAGATGTATTCTGTAAACCGCATTAGGATTTTCACACAAAAATAGAAAAAAAACAATAAATAAAGGGGTCCCCATACTTAGAACTGAAAACCAAAAAAAAAATTTCATCAAACCCATACGTGTGGGGTATCTATGGATAGGTCTTCAAAAATTAATAGATATTGATGTTTCTAATATCATTTTTGTCTAAACTGAATAGTTTGCGCTAGAGCCACTTCCAAAGTGGTAAAATGTGTGTCCCCCCCCCCCTCTAATTTCTAAAGTAAGAGGAGGAAAATTCTGAAAATATTTAGGATTGTAGAACGTAAAAAAAACTATCAAGGAAAATTGGTTTCAATAAGATATGATGTTTAGTTTTTGAGATATGGGACTTTTTCATCAAACTGCAGCAGTAACTTTGTTTTTCATAAACATACTATGAAAAACAAATTTAGTTTTGCGGTTGTGTGGAAGTTTACTAACTAATACTACTAACTAATGAATGTCAGTTCAAAATATTGTTATTATATTGTTTGGAGCTATGGAACCCTGTGTGCGAGTAAGACTCGCACTTGGCCGGTTTTTTATAATTTGACATCTGTCAGTTGAAAACGATTCTCCCTAGGGATGAAAAGTATTACTTTCATCCCGCTCCTCAGGCAACTTCACACCTACTTTCAGAGTATGAGTAATGAAAAAATAATATAATACTAAAAAGCGTAAAAAAGTATAAATAAAAAATTTAAAAAAAAAACTCCAGACAGAAAAGAACCTCTAAAAAACCAAAAATAAATTAATCCAAGCGTCGTAGCGTCGTGGGACCGCTAAGTAGACCGGTTAACAAAAGCACAAAACAAAGCGGGCCCCTGACGCTACGACGCTTCGATTATTATTTAATTTATTTCTGGTTTCTAAAGGTTCTTTTCTGTTGGGAGTTTTTTAAATTTTTCATTTAATTTTTCGATACGATTTTTATTACATAGTTTAGTAAATGCTTATTTAACTTGTTAAAAGTTAGAATTCTAAGATTTGCTTGCTTTGACGGTTCTTACCTAGTTTAAATCCTTATCTATTGCATAAAAATAGTTTCATATAATTACTTACACTTATGTCATTATTTTAACTTGACCATAGATACGGATTTACACCTGTCTTCATACGAGGCTTACGTCTCGTAGGGAGAGAACCTCACGTCCCAGCCGCCGCGGAAGACGCCCCGGGCGTCGGGGAGCAACCAGTGGCCCCCGGCCACCGTAGGCGCGGGCCTGTGGACGGTGAGTAATGGGCTAGCTCACCGTCCGTCCGTCTTATGACGACAGACCGTGCCGACGGCGCGTTCGTGTTCCACGCGCGCCTCAAGGAGATGTCAGCAAATCGGAAGGGGTCCGAGAGGGCCGATGCCTGCCAGGGCTGCGGGTTGTTCGAAAGAGATACCGTGCCCCTGGAACGCAAAGGGCTAAGAAGGAACATGGATGGGTTTTAGTCAGTCAAGTCTGACACTCCCTTCCGCTCCGCCCAGAGCGGAAGAAGTCATTTGATGATTTCCCATCCTAAAAAAAAAAAAGGCTTACGTCTCGTAGATAGATGTTAAGTTTAAAATAAATTGTAAGTATATTTTATTAAGATTTAGGCAGAGGCTTAAAAACAATTTTATCTCCGATGATGGAAGACCCAATTAGTGAGTCTAGAAACTACGTTTATTGAAAATGGAGTTAAAAACATTTATCTGACTTACCAACTATTTGCATAATATTAACTGCTTTAATCAAGTTCTTTTTACGTAATTTTTATGAAAATCTTTTCTCATGACCGCCAACAGTTATTTCTTTAGAAAAGTCAAAGAAACACGTGACCCTAATATTTTACCTTACCTTAAATATATTTAAAACTCATCCTTTCTTTTATGTACCCAATAAATAGGTATGAGTGTGTGTGTGTGTCTAATTTGGGCATCTTTTCAAACTTTATCGTCTGTGAAACCGTTTTGTACTTACAATGCAATGTGACCCAAGGATAGGGACTGTTTCTCTACCCTCATGTCAACTTAAAAATCTTGCAATTAATTTTAATATTTCATCAGTCATATTATGAATAAAAAAGACTTTTTTTCTGCATTTTTTGAATAAAATAATTTGTCTTTTCAAGTAGGTACTTTACAAATATTCATGAAAAATTCGTTACTTAAGTACGTTGTATGCATGATTCACTTACTTTGTAATGTTACTTACTTACACTTATTTTGTAATATTTATTTTTAGGTTGCAGCAAAATTTGCAAATTGTCTCGAAGTCAAAAGGCAAGCATTAAGATTTATTAGCATTATTATAACTAAACTTATAACGATAATTTAATTGTCTCGATCACCAACACGGGCAAGACAAATTAGATATTGACGATAAATTCCATAGTAATAATCTAGTTAACTCTTTATCATCTGCTTAGCCTTTCCCAAACTATCGTGAGGTCGGCTTCCAGTCTAACCGGATGCATCTGAGTACCAGTATTTTACATGACGCGACTGCCCATCTGACCTCCACAACCCAGTAACTGGGTAATACGATATCCCTTGGTAAGACTGGATGTCAGACTTTGGTTTGTGAACACTCGTAACGACTGTCAAATATCTACAAATAACAGCCGGGGCCAACGGCTTAACGTGCTTTCCGAGGTACGGAGGAAACTCGGTAAATCATTATGTTCAGCCATCCACGGACCAACCTCGGCAAGTACGGCTTAACCTTAAAGATCGATCCGTGCGGCTGTTATTATTTAGCCACGAGCTCCTCTAGTTACCTATTCTAACCCTTAATTTACAACGTGACATAACAACACCCGTCACCCCAAAACACGGTAGGCTGTCACCAAAAATATGTAAACACAAAATTCCTTACTCCAAAAATATTCGTATGCTAGCAATTTTATAAAATCCTTTAGAGTTTCAGACACAGGGTTCCCGTGTTAGTGTAGGGGATAATTGGGACAGTCTGGGGTCTAAAGGACACTGTCGCAATTACCCCGGCACCGTTTCAATGCTCCGTTGACCACTGCTCTATGTTGGGGTACAAAAAAGCCCCGGGCCTCGGGTGGGGTGTTTTTTAGGCACATTCGCGTTGAGTTTTGTTTTGTCCACTGCGTTGGCAAGCTTGTAATGTTTCGATGATTTTTCTGAAATAATTGTTGTTGGTTATGTCAAAGTGGAGTAATTGGGAAACAAAAAAACTTGAAAGGTGTCAAGGGACACCCGGATGGAACGAAGTTCCTTTTAACTGGCTTGCTTTCTATGAGAGAGAGAGAGACAGACAGAGAAACACGCACACGCCGCACGGCTTACAACTATAGCAATTGTCCCTGTCCTTGTCCTTGTACTTGTCCCTGTCCCTGTCCCTGTCCTTGTCCTTGTCTCTGTCCCTGTCCCTGTCCCTGTCCTTGTCTTTGTCTTTGTCTCTGTCCCTGTCCCTGTCCCTGTCCCTGTCCCTACCCCTGTCCTTCTCCTTGTCCTTGTCCTTGTACGCCGCACGGCTTACACCAATGGCAAAAAGTGTCGTTACAACTTTTTTAGTCTTAATTTTTTCCGTCTAGCCCCCTTTCGCAACGCGCGATAAGGAACTTCGTTCCAATAATATAGTACAGTAATATTCAAAATTGTTGTCTATTCACTCCACGAAAATATTTCTTTCTCTTTATCGTGTGGTTAGTTATCTGGTGTCAGTATGGGCATGGGCATGGGCATCTGACTTGGATTTAGGTACATGCCGTCGAAAAATATGTCTCAGACATACTAATTTCCTCACGATATTTTCCTTCACCGATACAAGTGATAATTATACAGCACACACGTAAATAAAACTATAATTCAACATTTAAGTAAAGTTATTATTTATAGTGATTTTTCTGCTTATTAATAAATCTGTTGTCACAAATGATTAAGGCTTACTTGCACCACTAACCGCTAAATGCTTTTAACGTTAAAACGTATTTAAATATCATTCTGTCTCTGTCAACTTCAAACGATTAACAAAATGGAACCATATATTCAATGCCGTTAGTACTAAATGCATTTAATTATTTGTAGTGTAAACGAGCGTATTCCTGCCTAGTGTAGTAATGGTCAGAATGTTACATCAAATCAAATGAAAATATATTTTTTTCACATAAGCCTACATGGGCACTTATAAAACGTTGACAAAAAGGTACTCGGTTCGGGTTGGTCGTTTCCTATGGAGAAGAACCGGCAAGAAACTACATGGTTACTCTTTTAAAATCATTTGGGTTTATAATATTTGAATGTTACAGCATTAGTACTTACCTAAGTATGGGAGGGCGGGTCAGAGCCCATTCGTCCCCTAAGATTCGCACCCTGTGCCCACTCGTCCCCTGGAACTTTTGAGGGGCCCATTCGTCCCCTGAAGAATATTTATTTTTATTAATTCTTCTAATATAAGTACATGTATATGTGTATACTGCAGCTTGGTAGTCCTGGTACGGTCGCGTAGAAAAGGCTAAAATTAAAAATATAGTAATTCGGTAGATATCATGGTTAAAAAAATAGAACACATATCAACAGTAAATAATCACTTCTTATTTCTTTGTATATTTACTAGTAGTAGCATACTAAAAATCTATGTTTTACCTTAAAATAAAATAAAGTATTTAATAGTAACTATTAAAAAGTAGCAGCAGTTGAATTTTTTTTTTCTGTGTCATCGTTCCAATTATATACATGTAAGTCTTTTGAAATAGGGATGTATAGGTAAATAGTAGAACTTACGTATTTTTCCTTCACGTACTTACCAATTTTAAACACCTTATCTATTATTTGTAACCCGTTTTTTTTTAACAAGCCATTCGTAGGGAGACAATTTTACATCGTAAGCCTATCGACAGGTTATATTATTATCATGACGGATTATCATTCATCATAGCTCTTTTTTCAATGATCTGTTATGATTTATAAAATTAATTCCGTAAATAAACTGTTCACAAGTGTACTATGTTAACCGTTTCTTATGTAAAATATAGCTAATTTTATCTCAGGGGACCAATAGGCACCTGAACAGGTGCCGAATTTTTAACTTATATTGTATATATATTAGAGGGGACGAATGGGTACCTTAAAAATAATATTTTATATTAAAATATTAATTGGTCTCCTACCAGGAGACCAATGGGCACCTATATAGGGGCTGAATCTACAACTTTTATGCGGGGGGACGAATTTTAGGGTACGAATGGGCTCTGACCCGGACAGCGTAGGCTCGACAATATTATAAGTCGTTGCTTACTACAAAACGTAGAACAAGATAAAAAGATAACAAGCGTCCAGAAATCCACAAGGCCTACAAGGTCCACACATTCACAAGCAATCGGTAAATAATATACTAAAATAAAATATTATAAGAAGACTAAATTAAAGAATTGACACAAATGGAATTATTCTGAACAATGAATTAACGGTGCAAAATCAAAAATCCTATACAATTTCCCGAAACATTTCCAAACCTTTATCAAAAAACCGTGACTACCTTTTTCTATCCGTTTCACCAACATTTTTATTTAAATCATCCGCATTACCAATTCCCTCTCTAAGCTTTAATAATATGTCATAACTCACTTGGGGTCAGGGCTACCCCACGAACACAGTGGTATTCATACTATGCAGTATTTCAACTTAGAACAAATGATCGAAGTGAGCACACAGACACACATGGAAATCGTTTACGCTACTTCTTAGTATGTTTTCGGTAACAAATCACTTTTTTGTATCTGGAGCAGCGATACAACCAAGACTTAGTTGACCACTGTTATTATTTGTGAATGATTGCAGAAAAGGGCCCAGCTTGGTTACATATCTACATACAATCATAAATATATAAACTTCCGCCTTTTTTCCAACAATGGTACTTAGAAACTACAGAATATCACCTGCTATGATCCTCTCATACTCCTAAAAAAAAGAAGAAAAAGGTTCGGGTAGTGCCAGGTGTCTACCTGGCAATACAGCAGGTTACGATTACTTAACACCTGGTAGCCTACCATGACGTCTTATACCAGTATTGTATTATTCCTATTCGAGAGTGGCAAAGAGACGAAGATATTCAGGTCGTCTAGCTCCATCTCTCTCCCACTCTGAAATAAGAGTAAAATAATATTGCTTTAAAACGTCATAGTAACCCCCTGAATTTTCTGAAGATCATCACCAATAAGGTCAGTATAGTTAGTTTACTGATTATAGTTATACTATGGTCAGGGCTACCCCCCAAATGAGAACATAATGCGAACTGACCGCCCGTTATTGTTTTATTATAATCAATTCATGGCTGTACCTAAATATAACTTAAATAGGGTACATTGTGTATAATAAATTACGAGTTTCCCCTTGCGAGATGTTTGTGTTGTTATGTTTTGTGTTTTAGTGGTAATATGTATAATTTTATAATTTCAAGTGTAATATTACAGTTACATCTACAGTATTTGCTCTATATGGTGTTGGACTTAAAGAATAGCACCATCCCTTATCTTCCCGTGGGTGTAGTAAGAGGCGACTAAGGGATTTTCCAGAGAATGGGCAGCAGCGTTCTCTGTGTATATTGTAACAACCATACTGCGATCGCCAACCCGCCATCCCCTTGTCCAGCAGTGGACGTCTTTTGGGCTGAAATGATGACTGATGATGATAATATCACATCGCATTGTACTACTGAAATCTAACGCCTTATACAGCTCACCTTCTAATCTATAAAAGAGTAACCTTGGAGTTTCTTACCGGTTCTTCTTCATAGAAAACCACCGACTCAAACTTTGCATCTTTTCTCGTCGTTTTATAGTGCCCATGTAGGTCTACGTGAAATAAAATATTTTGATTTGGTTTCTCTATATTTATTTCGACTGGGTTTTTGGGCATGACAATTAAGGGGTTCGGCACGGTATCTCATTCTGTCATTGTACAATGTACTTAAAAAAATTATAAGTCATATTAGTTTTGACCTAACCTAACCTGACAACTCAATAACCTAAAAGTATGCGTAGCAAAAAGCGTAATGTACTGGGTAAATATAAAAATATGGCAGTGAAAGAAAAAGACTGTCAAAACTTATGTAGCACTTACAAACACACAATTCGTAAGAACAAATCAAAAACCAAAACGTATATATCCGTCTTCCCAAATGTATAAGTAATTTAATTTCGGAGTTAACCTTTCAAATTCGAACAAAATAACATTGTTGATACACCTACTTCCGACTTTTATTCCATTCCCATTCCTTGAAAAAAGTTAATTTTCTTTTTCCTTAACTTTCGTTGGTATTCGCGCGCGCCTTTAGGGGAAAACCATGTAGGTCGTATGGTTATGAAACTCTTGTTCGTATTTTTTGTATTTACATAACATCAACTTCGCTATAATATTTTCGTAATAAAAGAAAATAACACAATCCCGTATCGAAAATAATCATGAGGCAGAATACCTTTTATAAACCCTAATAACTGTAAAGAAAGGTAACGCAATTTCAGGTGGCAACAGGCTGCTCTAATACTCCATAATGTCAAATCCTTGTAGAAAATCTGCGAGAAAAGAAAAGGAAAAAACAATAAGTCTTCGCCAATTCGCAAAGAGGTCAGAGGCAGAATAATTAAGATGAAAGATGTCATTACATTTTGATCTTATAAATTGTCCAAGGCGTACCGTGTAAAATCTTTTATTGTTTTTATTTTGCGTCTTAATTTTTTTTTTTTCACTGAGTTTTGTAATTGGGTTCTTCAACCGAGGGTTGAAATAAAGTTAATTGGGTACAATTAAAAAATGCTGCGGGCTCTAAAATATATATTACACGTTATAAATCATGACTGGAAGTGGCATTAAAAGGTTAGTGAGTAATTTAAAACAATTTTAATTATGATTTCATGAAAATAACATTTTATTATCGTGTATATTTTAATTATGAATATTTGAAATCATGAGTGAAGCCTTTATATTTCTTAAAAGAAAAATACTTGAATAGAAATCTCAGGTACATTTCTCCTCTGAAGCACTTGAAGACATATTATTATAAATTGCAGACTACCTGTGTGAGCTACAAGTATAATATTTACTTTCTATACAACAATGAGCAGTCTACTGTTGCTGTTTTGAAAGGTTTCAGTGAAAGAAGAACAAGTGATAAAGCTATGTTTCAACAAATTACTTGGTGATTGCCACTTCCAGTCCTACAACGAACATCATACAGATTTACCAAGTTTATACAACGCCAGTTCTCGAGCTCGCCCATTTAACGTTCGGCTTCCAAAACCAACTTCCACATAAACTATATCAGCTAATTAGCCAGCTCAACCCTGAAACAAAAACATTTAATATTAATATTTCATTCCCAAATTCATATTTAGGCAAACTTTATTAGTGAAACATCGGCAAAGGGTTTTATTCAGCCAATGATCAAAGCCGGAGCGGTCGGCAATTTCCTTTGTTTTAGGAAACAATAATGTAGTGGGTCCTTTACGAAATATGAAGGACGGATTGTCAAAACATCATTATCGTAGTGGTTTTCTCATTATTAAAGTTAATAAGGAGAATTCATTTGATTTTGTACCAGGAATGTTGTGTTTAGGAAGTCATCTGGAACCATTGAATTACTTGATCTTTTGTTCCGAAAAGTACTGCGAGGAAAAAACCGTTTTGATTTTTCTTTGGGAAATTGCTTGAACTTAGGAGTAAAGAAATCCGTTTATTTTCCTTTGGGCTTTTGTACTGAGCATTAAACCGCGAATGTAGTACGTTTTTGGAGTCCGATTATACATATTAAGCAGTAAACACGACATTTTCACTAAGCGAAAGACCAACAAACTAATTGACAAATCTGCTACTTCATAAAATGTGACCGCATTTTACTCAAGAAATTTCAAAAACCAGAATATATCCTTTGGCTTCCCCGTAATATTACGGAGCGAGCTATGCGATATACCAAGTTGTCAGCCACTAACACACTCCAAAATAAGGTTGGCAGTTATTTATATACAGTAAAAGGAGAATATGCGGACGGTAAAAATACCGCACGCTTTGAATGAAGTATAAAATTTCGCATCGTCAACACAAGGGACGCGGGTGCCACCACAAAAGTTTGAAATGAAAGCCTTTTCCTTCCATGTAAGGTTGACAGCCCTGTGAGCGCCTGCAGCGAACAATGTAATTTTTGCTTTTTTAATAGAAACCGCAACTTGACAAGCGAAACGTGGATACACAGACAGTCGTGGGCACAACTTTAAATAAGGCACCGGTTACAGCGAACCCTTATTTGTTACGGTAAAGCTTAGCTTTATATTTATGCAAATTGTAAAATTTAAAGTGTGTTTTTGTGTTTAGGAAGACTTTTATTCAAGGCTTTGGACGGAATTTCGCCTATTTTTGTTTTAAGAACTTCGTTACTTTTGGAAATAAATGGATGATTGCTGTAGTTCATATTTTAGCCGTAAGCTGTTACTAGAATCATAAAAGGAGACACAGAATATTTAAATAAATAAATAAATACATTTCTTTATTGCAACAAAAACAGGTTACATTTTTGTGAGACCCTGGCTCAAGAGCTAGAATAGAGTACCTGTATTTCAGGAGCCAGTGACTTCTTCCATTTAGATTACAATTGGGCAAGTTTTATACAACAAAAGGTGATAAAACTATATTACTTAAAGTTAAGTTTATTATTTAACATTACATGTCTAAATTGAATTATTAAATGAAATGAGAACAAAATTAAGTTAAGTTACTTTATCTTATTAAATGTAAGACAATATTCGAATAAAATCAGGATTATAACAAATTTAGTTTAAAAATTGAATAAAAACAATAGTAATTTCAAAATAAAGATAGTAGTAAAATAAAATTAGAGCAAATTACAATACAGCTAGGATGAACAAAATTAAATTAGAAATAGTATGTCAAAGACATGTCACTAAATCATTATGATAATGAAGCACGGTAATCGAGATCTTTCATATCCAATACTGAGAGTAAACAAGATAGAAATATGTTTTCCTTATCACCGCGTATGCCAACTTTTCGCCATCTACTGGCAATAATGGGTATATTATACTGCCAACAAAAAAAACAGTAGTTATATTATATGTGCCGTGCTCAAAATTACTGGTAAAGGTGCAACTGTTGATAGCAATCACATTATCGTTCCGAATATTTCGCTGATTTCCTGCCATGCGTTTCGGTTGGTAAATAGCTGGCAACTTAATAAGCTAATGAGCAGTGGTGCATAGTCCGTTTTATAAGTACATATACCTACTTTAAAGCGTCGTTATAGCTTAATAAAACAAGAAATACTTAAAATTAAAATAATTTACTTAGTCTCTTTGGTTTTTTTTCTGCGTCATTGTACCAGTCCGTTTGCCCAAAATGCCGTTTATACATTTCAGACGTTCTGGTGGTATGACATTTTAAATTTCAGCCGTTTTACTAGTAGGTCGTTTTACTTTAACGTCATTTATCCTACAAGGGCATTTTACTAGATTGGCCTTCTGATACGGAGCGCATTTAACCAATGTTCCAGTTACAGCAACCCGCACTGGGCCCTCGTTGATGACCCACTTTTTCTCACACAATAAAAGCTTATCCTATAACCCAGTAGAGGGAACGTTAAAGGCTGGTTGTGTTGTACGAGTTACCAAAAATTGTATTTTCATTACTCATACTCTGAAAGTAGGTCTGAAGTTGCCTGAGGAGCGGGATGAAAGTAATACTTTAAATACCTAGGGAGAATCGCTTTGGGGCCATTTATTAATAATAAACAACTCTTTTATAACTACTTGAGAATTATACATATCCCATAGATATGAGAGAGCTCGCAGCAAATACATCTGTTTTCGTTGCTTATTTTTGTTTGGTAAAACTACTCGTATTTATTTAGTTCACACTAGTTTTTGTCCGCGGCTTCGTTCCGTAATGGTCGGTTATTAGCTCACAGAAACGTTTTAAATAAAACGTATAAAGGCACGGGTCAGTAGTTCCGAAGATAACATCCAAACATACACACTTTATGTCTTTGTGAGGTTAGTAGATTACTTTTTAATTATGGGTAATTAATTACACAAAAATCTCTTCCGCACACCTACCTTTGTATTTAAAACTCCAGCAGCTAGCGTCGTCCAATAAACAGAATAATTAAATTTATTTTTAGACCCATTGTCTTCCACATCGAGAACTTTTAATTGAACTTGACAGCGACATTAACGTTCGAAATTCAATTGAAAACATCGATAAGTTAAATTGATTTGAATATTCATTGAAATCATAAGTATTGAGTAATGAATGAATCGACCTTTCTTAAGAATAGGGAGGATTTTGTACTTTCCGTGGGTGTTGGGAGGGATTCGTCGAAAATGATGTCTTAGATGTGGAGTTACCATTTTTGGAACACCATACATAATGATATCATAAACATAATTATTGTACCTAGCTGGGGAAGTCGATGCGATACCTACTTCGGGTCTTTAGTCGTTTCGCGCTGCAAGCGATTCGGACTGTAGTGTGAATTACCCAAGAGCTCTTTTTGAATGGGGGTTCTGCTTCCCAATTAAAACTATGGGCAAACAAAAATACACTGTCATTTATAGGATAACTTCCGTGATTATTGTTTATTGTGAGCTTCCGATATTCCGACGCTGTTGCAAGCGCCATGATTGAGGTATGATTGGAGAATGCGGGTGGATGGTAAATTTATAATAGGGAGCATACAAATTCAAAAGACAGTAAGTAACAGTGTAAGTTTAGTTTTCAACGAAGTGTGGGTGTTCCTTTTAAATTCCTGATGGAATAAACACGATAACTGTAGTGCTTGGAGCAGCGGTGGCCCAGTGGTAGCAGCCCCGACTTACGAGCAGCCGTGGGTTCGGACCCAGGAAGGCGCAAAACTGTGTAATTTATTTCAACACCGCTGCCTTCAAAACGGTGAAGGAAAACATCGTGAGGAAATGGGCATGTCATAGAACTAAAAATTCGAAGACATGTGACATCTACCAACCCGCACTGGGCCCGCGTGATGGATTACAGCCCACTCCCTCTCTGAGAGGAGGCCTGTGTCCCAGCAGTAGGAACATTATAGGCTGGTAATCATGATTATGATAAAGACTGTAGCGCTTACAACCGCTAGATCAAAGCATATATATAAATGTATGCATTATAACATTGTAACATTTACATTGTTGCTAATTGCAAATACATTTTTTAATATCTTAAGAGCGTTTATACCCTACGGCATTTCATAAAAACTTTCAAGTCGTTATTTTCCGAAATGACTCAACAGATTTTAATGAAACTTCCTACGCATAAGCAGTATACATAGGTCTAAAAAGTTACTAAAAAACATTTTCGAAAAATTATGTTACAGCTAAATTAGACCCATTTTTAATTATCTATAGAAACAGAAATTTCCAATTATCTTCATTTTTAAAAGACATTTCGAAAATGTTTTGGTAACTTTTTAGACTTATGTATACTGCTAATGCGTAAGAAGTTTCATTAAAATCTGTTCAGTCATTTCGGAAAATAACGACTTGAAAGTTTGTATGAAATGCCGTAGGGTATAAACGCTCTTAAATAGTCTTTCGTTTGGCCGCAACTCGCCTGATGTGAAGCGATGATGAGGGCTAGGGTGGAGCACGCTTGCCTAGGAGTAACCTATTCACTCGACCTTTGAAGAGATCCAGATTATAATGATCAGACAACAGAGAAGCTGGAAAGAGAATCGATCTTTCTGGTACTAAATTAAGGGGCTGTCAATATTAAAATGTTACCTTTGATTTGCGGTCGACCTTCTACGGAGCTTCACCAATTTTTGCAATCATTATGAATGTGATGAACTTTAATTTACTTACACTTATAACAAGCACACATTTTACTTCAACAAAATATCATACTAAACACAACAACATGCAAAAAGACGGGTTAAACTAAGTAGGTGAGAATAATGGAATATTAAAAGCGTCTTTACGTAGTCCAGGTGTTGCCAACATAAATAATTAGCTAGAGGGAAGATAGGTGCAAGACATTACGTGTCAGCTTGTATCCTGCGCTTTAGTGTTCGTACTTAGTCATGTTCGTTTTAGTTTATAGTCAACAAGAAAAAAATGAACTCTTTGCCTATTTTCAAATAGCCATAGAGTTCGTTTCGTTTTGAGTCCGTTTTTTTTAAGTTCGGTTTTAAAAATTGATTTGCGACGTAATAAAATAAACTGGATTTTTTATCAAGCTAAAAGGAGGAGTCCAACTCTTAATAGCAATGTATCTAAAACTAAAAGCAATAAAATTGACACCAGTCCCTTTTCTTATGCATTATTTGGATATCATCAGCTTTTTACGAGCTTTTGGTCAGCGGACGATATCTTTAAGCTTATTACTAAACATAATACAAAATACCAGTCTATTAAAAAAACATAATAATTTGTTGTATGTAACATCATAACTACTTTCCAAATAAAACGAGATAATTTAAAATCACTCATTTACTATGTGCTCTGCATGGTGTCGGACGTAAAGGCTCTGTATGGTGTCGGATGTAAAGAATAGCACCATCCTATATCTACCCGTGGGTGTCGTAAGAGGCGACTAAGGGATTTTCCAGAGAACGGGCAGCAGCGTTCTCTGTGCTTTTGTAACAACCGTACTGCGATCGCCAACCCGCCTGCCAAGCGTGGCGATTATGGCAAAACCCCCCAAAATGTCAACGTGGCGACACTTGAGGGAGGCCTATGTCCAGCAGTGGACGTCTTTTGGGCTGAAATGAATGAAATGAATGATGATTCACTATGTTAACGAATGCTAACAACATCACAGTTTAAAATTGGACATATTTCAATTACGAGAAACACCAAAACAATAATGTTGCCAACAATTTTTGCATTACAGTTCAAATGCAGCGACTCGGCGAATTTTAATAATTTATGGCTGAACTTTGAGCGTTCGTGTTTGCTTACTTTCCTCATTATCATATTTTAACGTTGTCATGTAGCTTTCCACAGGCCTCCTTGTAAGACTTTATTATTTGTGTCTATGTTGTGAAGATGTTCAGAAGTTAAGTTATTTTTAGTGAACTCGGAAACTATCAACTTTAACGTTTATTATTCGTAATCGTGAAAGAAAAGTTCTTACTTAAAGATGGCAGTTATTTTACCTAAAACTTTTGAACCTATCTATACACATAAATAAAATTGAATTGCGTGGCGCTCAGGTTCACTGCTAAGAGTAAGTAGGATAGTTCGTTTCCATAACATGGCTATGGGCATTTTCAGCGGCATGATGGTGTCAGTGACCGAGGACAACTATAGCTGACAATCTACATTCTGTGCCGATTTGTATTCCATGAAGCAAATACCGATATAGTCATTTCTATAGGCTCAAAAAAGTTCTTCTGGATCCGGCTATCAAATATATCTTTACAAACGCATTCATGATAAAGGAAAAATCGCAAGGGTGAGTCGCAATAGCAATGTTAAAAAAAAATCGGTCCACACCTGGATGTTTAACACGTGTAGCGGTTTTATTATTTGTATAGGTATGTAATTGTTATCTTCTGTTTTTATTTTGATACTGTATTCGGTTGCACATATTTACTTTTAAAGATTTTTTATTTAGATTGTGTAAGGAATGTTATGAAAGAAAATAATAGCAATAAAAAATGAAAAATGGGACAAGAGCAGGAAGATGATGATAGATACTGTATGCAATTATTATAAAACCACTTTTAGTGATATTGCATACAACCGTAAGCATCACACAAAGTCGGGGTTTTCAGTACCTAAATAAAAGAAGGTTTGGATATTTTTCAGTTTTTCGCTGTGTGTTTTTTTATACTTCGAGTTCAAAGATGTCACAATAAATCTTCGGGTATCAGGGCTGACGAGTCTTTTAGTATTATCTGAGATTAAAAACGTGGCATCGAAAAGCGTTGGAATTTTTTACGCGAACCTTTGATCGTGAAGGTATGTCTGTGACGGGATTTTCTAGTGTCAAATTCTGCGCTTGGTAAGGAAGGAAAATGGAACCTGTGTGACAGACATCCTTTAATATATTTTTATTTTATCTCAAAACATGACTCATATTCTAAAACAAATTCAGTTCAGCCTAGATGTTTGTTCTTACACGAGTACCCTAAAATAATATATAAGTCCCCCTTTAAATAACTAAGGACACATTAGTAGTGTCTTGGTTTCCAGTAAAACGTAAAATTATTTATTACTTTCGTTTTCTAATAAATAAACAGTTATCGACATAAAAGGTAAAGACAGTACAGTCATGGTAACTAATATGTCATCATATGCCTAGCCTTTTCCCAACTGTGAATATTAAGTCATTGGGACTCATTGTTAATCGTCACTCAACTCTAAGCATGAATAAGCATCTTTCATACTCATACAAAAAAAAGGCGTTCAAGTGAGCAAAAATAACATTTAAGTCTAAACATAAAAAAAATTACAATAAACACAAATAGATGTCAAATAAATAAAAATCTCCTTCATTCAAGCCACAAAACCGTTTTAAATAGTGAAAAGGTCATCTGATTTTTTGCATGAAAGCCTTATTATCGTAGGCGAACGACATTTGAAGCCGACAGGTATTTTTATTTTGGTGTGCCCCGGGTCCCTGAATCCTGAGAAGACCTTTGGGACACTTTTAAAGTTTCAATAACATGCCTTTTAGTGCGAGCGTTATTTTGTATCATTATTGAATGCATTAAAGTGGGTTAAAAGACAATTCGTGAAGTTCAGTTTTCACCTTTTTATAAGTTTTTAGGGACTTCTATTTAAGTTTTTTGTCAAGAATGTTTTGAAAAATGAGAACTTGTCATTCTTTTAGTTTCCTTATTTACAAAACCGTGCAATTTTTAATACTGAAAACAGGACGTTTACCATGTTAACTATTTCTATTGAGCTCCCGATAGTTCGATTTATATTTATTTTCCGATTCCACGAAGAAGCCCGCAGAAAAAAGTGGCTTAGTAGGTGTTTCCGCCGCTGATTTTCGTCCGATTCGGTCGAAACAGAAATTTCTTTATTATTAATATTTTTCAGTGGTGTTTCGGACTGTGCTTTTTTTAAGCAAATTAGCTTCTTAATGTAATAAAGTTAAAAATTGTGGCACAATTTGTACACGTACACCATGTTTGTGGTTTGATTATGTTGATTATAACAAGACCATCTACTGCATATGTTTCTGCAAGCCACGTATTTAAAAAATAATTGTTCATTACCATCATTAGGACATTTCGACATTTACGAATTTATTCATGGCCAGAAACTAAAATAGTTAGTATTTTATGTTTCTGATGTTACTTTGCCTCTAAAAATTATAAGTAAAAAAACCTTTCTAAAGAAAGCTTTTATTTAAATGCTCTAAAAAGGAAAAAAATAAGATTTCCTTTAATTTTTTTAACTTTCAACTTATAACCTCATTATACACAATTTATATGATCATAAAAGCTTGTCGCAAGGTTTGCGTAAGTACCTATAAGTATTTAATTAAACTGAAATTTATAAAAACTTAAACTTAGCAGATTAAGTTACTCAATTAAATAGGTACTAGTTTATTTACACAAGTAAACCTCGCGACAAGCTTTTATGATCATATATATTGTCTATAATGAGGTTATAAGTTGAAAGTTAAAGAATTAAAAGGAAATTTTATTTTTCTCCTTTTAAGAGTACTTATTTAAATAAAAGCTTTTTGTAAAAAGGTTTTTTACTTATAATTTTATTTTAACATTTTGAATTTTGCAGTAATCGTTTCTGAACACATTTTTATCTCAATCTCAAAACTTTTTTCATATCCATCCTATTAACCGTTGAGGAGTTCCATCGCGAGGAGACGATTCTGGCTGTAGGATGCGTGCATGATACAAATCGTGATTATGCATCAAATTTGAACTCGTATGCAAAGTTTCGTGTCCACGCTATTAGCCGTTGAGGAGTTCCCCGGTGAGAAGACGATCCTGGCTGCAGGTTGAGTTCATGATACAAATCGTGACTATCCATCAAATATGAACTCGTATGCAAAGTTTCGTGTCCACACTATTAACCTTTGAGGTATTCCACCTTGAGAAGACGATCCTCACTGCAGGTTGAGTTCATGATACAAATCGTGATTATCCATAAAATAT
The DNA here is from genome assembly GCA_949152445.1 of Cerastis rubricosa. NCBI lineage: Eukaryota > Metazoa > Arthropoda > Insecta > Lepidoptera > Noctuidae > Cerastis > Cerastis rubricosa. The sequence continues at coordinate 16,236,569 of OX424539.1, forward strand.
GAACTCGTACGCAAAGTTTCGGGTCCACACTATTAACCTTTAAAGAGTTCCCCCTTGAGAAGACGATCCTCACTGCAGGTTGAGTTCATGATACAAATCGTGATTATCCATCAAAAATTAACTCGTACGCAAAGTTTCGTGTCCACGCTATTAACCGTTGAGGAGTTTCCTTGTGAGGAGACGATCCTGGCTGCAGGATTAAGTTATGTCTGTCATAAGCATGTATTGTCTAAACTAAAAAACAAAACTAAAGGTGTGTGCAAAATTTCAGCTCATCCGGACATCGGGAAGTGGTTCTAATTTATCTTCCAAGATTCCACCGTAACAAACATACATACATACATGCATACATAGATACATTGCAAGTTAAATAAAAGCTTTTAATAAAAAGGATTCGTCCGAAACACCACTTAAAAATATTAATAAGAATGAAATTCCTGTTTCGATCAAATTGGGCGAAACTCAGAGGCCGACACGTCTACTAAGCCGAAAAGTAAAAGAAAGAAAAGAATGTTGGACCAAAAAAGTGTTGTGGACTTTGGTCAATTCTAAACATCAAACTTTCAATTAAAAATCTGAATATGTGTGATAGTTAAACATTACAAAATCCTACCAATGGAACATTACAGAAAGTCCAAGTATTAGCACAGTATAATCTTGTCATTCACGACTTCCAAATCTAAAAAAACATCGATCCATGTATAATTTGACTCGAAAACAACGCACAGATTATTATTTTTGGTTGCTCTTTCGAATTTTAAATGCCAGCAAACGGTTGACCTATAAGTTTACACACCGATGCCTTCCTTGTCTCAGAGAGCACGTTAAGCCTTCGCATCGCGGTTGTCATGCCAACACATAGACAATCGTCATGGATATATGGATTCGCGGAAATATGGTACTGTTCCAAAATGTCAGTCAATCACCATGTACGGCTGTTGAGCATAAGATTTTAGGATACAGATGATGTAAAAGAAACATATAGGTACAGAAAGTTACTCGTGGAACACCTAGGTGAACCACTTTGGTGTTCCATGGGTCAGAAAGGTATTTTATTACGTCCTCCCATTATAATACGTCCACTTTTCGCCAATTATGTTTAAGTTCAATGTAATAGGGGGCGAGCCTATTGCCTTCGACGTCATGGATATATGGATTCGCGGAAATATGGTACTGTTCCAAAATATCCGTATTGGTCAATCACATGTGCGACTTTTAAGCATAAGATTCTAGGATACAGATGATGTAAAAGAAACATATAGGTACAGAAAGTTACTCGTGGAACACCTAGGTGAACCACTTTGGTGTTCCATGGGTCAGAAAGGTATTTTATTACGTCCTCCCATTATAATACGTCCACTTTTCGCCAATTATGTTTAAGTTCAATGTAATAGGGGGCGAGCCTATTGCCTTCGACCGGGTACAAATCCAGACTCCCTGGCTGCTACAAAAAGCCAAGAAATAGATATAATAACTATTTAAATGCCAATCTATTCAACTATTTCTTCTTTTTCCTAACACAAATCATTACGATCACAAAATATCGATTTATCTATAATTTTATTCACACCACTTTTTCAGGTTATTTTAATGCAACTTAAACATTATTTATTTAGGCTCTTGTTAAATTGAACTTAAATCCTGAGGCAATAAGGAAAGTCTGACCTTTTTGGTCTAGACACAGACCTTTAAAGGTTACCATATTTCCTGTCCAAAGAGGTTCTTTGCCCCCCGATATATTTAACGGTGTATGTCATGCAGAACAGCTCCAAGATCTAAGGACATCTGACCTACATACTTAACGTAGGCGGTACACGGGAGCCATGTTTATTTAAGGAGACTTAACCTCAACATCTTATTCATAAAGTGTAGCCCGGAGCTACAGAGGTTGGCATTATGTACAGTATAAAGGTGATATTTTAGAGTCCTGGTGGTTTTGGCTTTAGGATCAGTAATGATGAAAGTCACAGAAATTGTACAAAACAAACAAGAGTAGTTACAAAGAGCATTGATAGAACTAGTCGAATAAAAGTGGCTGAGGATTGGGTTACTGCTCGTTTAATTGGAGAGGTCAATCAAGGCTATCTCTGAACTTGGTGATGGTGATGGTGATTTTAAAGAGTCTGGGGCTACTGGGAAATCATTTTGCCATTCTTAGTTTATTTCAAAATAGCTGTCCTGCGCAACTTCGTTTGCGTCATATTTTCCCCGTTTTCGTAACATTTTGCATTGCTGCTCCACTCCTATTGGTCGTAGCGTGATGATGCCTATAACCTTCCTCGATAAATAGGCTATCTAACACTGAAAGAATTTTTCAAATCGGACCAGTAGTTTCGGAGCCTATTCAATGCAAACAAACAAACAATCAAATCTTTCCTCTTTATAATATTAGTTTAGATATTCCTATCCGAAACCTAGCCATTCTAATAACAGTCTCAGGACTGCACGGTTGGCGCAGTGGCTGAGCATCCGACTGCTGCGCTGCGTATCGCGGGTTCGATCCCCGCACGGAACAAAAATATTTGTATGGCCTTCAGATAGTTGTTCCGTGTCTGGCTGTTTGTGTATGTCACTTTAGATGTTTGTAAACGCACCCACGATACAGGAGAAATACTTAGTGTGAGGTAAAGTTTAAAAAAAGTCTCTAGATGTAATAAGCTACTGGTACTTCAAAAAGGAAGTTACAGTTTCTCCCAAAAACAGTAGAGTTTCAATTATGGTCAAAAATAAAGTATATTATATTCTTCTCAGCTTTTCTATCCTTTTTGGAGTTCCTACAATCTGTGCATTTAACCATATGTGTCTACCAAACTTCTCTCTACACATAAAAACCCAAACCGCATCCAAATTTTTTTATGACCCCAAAACTCATTTACTTCATTAAGCTGCCAGTTATTTATAATTTGCAGTTAAGCGTAGCCTTGTTTTGGACAGATAAACAATTAAATGACAAAAGGTCTCTAATTGTCCAATTTAGATACGGAACCACGGTTGGCTTTTGTGCTCGCCTTCTAAAGGGTGATTGTTGTGGCTTTAGAATTTGCGATACATTTTAAAGCTTTGGTCGCTCTTCAAACTGGTGGAGACGGCTTTTGTAATTCAAGTACTACTCCTTCGTCTTAATTGTGCCAACCTACTTTTATAGACAGCCATCGTATATTTTTTGCACGTAAATGTACAGACTGTAATTTTATCTCACTGTAGACCAAAACCATGCTTTTTAACCCCCGACTAAAAAAGAGGGGTGTTATAAGTTTGACGTGTGTATCTGTGTATCTGTGTATATGTGTATCTGTGTATCTGTCTGTGGCATCGTAGCTCCTAAACGGCTGAACCGATTTTGATAAAATTGGTTTCATTTGAAAGGTGATTTAATCGAGAGTGTTCTTAGCTATGTTTTGAGAAAATCTGCTCAGCCGTTTGAACGCCATCACCTCTTTTCTAGTTGATGAAGGAACATAAACTTTTACGGATCTGGTCGATTCGAAATTTGAAATCTCGTCACTTATCACCATGGGCATCACCAATGGATGGTGGGCGCACACCCCCCATCCCCATAAAAGCTTGGGATTTAAAAAAAATAACTTTTATTTTTTTCGTTAATTAGCGAGAAGATGCGCAACACCGACAAAAGTGGAAGGAATGGGAGGAGACCTATGCCCAGGACTGAGACAAATAATATAAGTTTAAAGAGCGTGAAAAAAATTAGATTAAAAATTTAAAAAACCCCCGACAGAAAAGAACCTCCTAAACGACGAACCCCTGACGCTACGACGCTTGGATTAATTTATTTTTGTTTTTTTAGAGGTTCTTTTCTGTCGGGGGTTTTTTAAATTTTTAATTTAATTTTTTATCTTTCATTTTACATTCCTAAAAAGTTTTTGTTAAAAGCCATCTGTTTGAGAACCTCCGAATTTTTAGAATTAGGTCAAAAAGCAATTGATTAACAATCATGCAAGGCGCTGTTAAATACATAAATATTTAACAAAACTGTTTCCTTTTGTATACTAATCTTAGAAAATGGTAGAATTTTGATTTACTCCTACATCAAAATTTTTTACCTTTTTGGAAGAATCTTCGAAACAATTCATCCGATTAAAAAAACTCTCCTAAACTCTGTTTCTGGATGCTAAAATATATTTAGTTTTTATGTTAAAACAAGAAACTTAACGTAGGCAAAGTCACGGACAGAAGCTAGCTATCAACAACATGGATTGGGCTATTAGGTACTAGAGCAAACTTACGAAAATCAATATATTCCGGACTGGCACGTAGTACTCTTAAAACCCATAAGCTTTCGCACTACAATACACCTAATAAGGCTGTAAAAAAACACTGAACATCCCAATTACCACTAAGCCCGATCACGGGGTATTTTAACCCACCTTACCACGTTTCAACATTCAGCCTTTCAAAAATCGAAACGACTTGGAAGATGCACATAATAAGTACTGTCACGAGCACCAATATGTAACTCTCTATACAACGAAGAACATATTTTAAATATTTTCATATTTAATGTACAAAATTACCAAATAAACATCTTTTTCATTCACTTAGCTATTCAAAAGTGATTTGCTCCTTCTGTATACACACTGAAAAAAATATTTTAAGAACCCATATTGTTATGAAAATCATCAGCCTATAATGTTCCCACTGCTGGGACACAGGCCTCCTCTCTATGAGAGGGAGTGGGGTGTAATCCACCACACGGGCCCAGTGCGTGTTGGTAGATGTCACATGTCTTCGAATTTTTGGCCGGTTTCCTCACGATGTTTTCCTTCACCGTTTTTTAGAGCAGCGGTGATGAAATAAATTACACAAAGTAATGCGCCTGCCTGGGTTCGAGGTTTGAGGTTCTGCCACGGCTTACTGCTCGTAAGTCGGGGCTACCATCACAGGGCCACCGCTGCTCTCAAACTATCCTATGTATTAATACCAGTTATAATCTGTGTGCCAAAATTCATCCAAGTAAGTTCTATAGTTTTTGGCTGACAGAGTAACAAACATCCATACATTCATCCTCAGAAACTTTCGCGTTTCCAAGTAAAGTAGGTAAGTAAGTAAAGTAAGATCTCAATGTTCCACCGTTCCAATCGTTGTTTTACGAGGAAATCTATATATATAAATTACGAGTCACGTTGTTTGTCGGGGATGCACTCCTAAACTACTTAGCCGATTTTGAAAGATAGGATAGCTCTCAATTTATAGTGGCAATATTATTTTATTGCAAATTAAGTCACAATTATCTGTTAGCTCAAAACGATTCTAACAGATGGCAGTATCTGTTGATTGGATTCAGTAAATATTCAATAGATGGCGCTGTATAGAAGCGCAGCAGCAATGAAAAACATTGCGAAAACGGGGAAAATGTGATGCAGACGAAGTTGTGCGGGACAGCTAGTTAGTTTTTAAATTTCAGAAAGTCTACCTACCTACCTATCCGTATTGGTGCTCATGACTGTACCCTGTACCCAACCTTTCTTGGCTACTGAAGCCGTCCGGTTAGTTTCATATGACGGCGCAAATATCCATTTATTTCAATAGGGTTAGGGCGAATACGTAATCCTTTCCGGCTAGGTCGAATGAATACGGGAAGCATTGGGTCCGCTATAACGTGCCCTTCATATTTCGTGCCTTCGTAATTCATGCCTAAGACAGGGATTGCATGATTATATAGGTTTGTTTGTTACTTCATTCGGTTGAAAAGGTATGGTTTTCCTTTATTTTTATGTTTCAAACTGGTCTCTTTAGAAACACGCGATGGGACTTACATGATTTAAGCTTGTAATCGAGGCCTTAGTACGAGCGAGCAGAGTAAACGTAACGTAAATACGTCAATTTAAAAATTAGAAATGAAAGAAAAAAGAAAGAAAGAAAGAAAACATGTTCATTTGACGTCATTCACGCACACACACAAAAAAAAACAACAAACAACACAAACGCTCGTTTCTTATTTGTTATTTTCATAATTTTAAGAATTTATCTATTTCTATGTATGATAATGATTGTGTTTGTTGCTAACAATTCAACTAAAATGCTTTACAATAATATTTTAATAAAAAAAACTTACTTTTGATAAGAGTCAAGTACGATATACCTTACAGAAGTTCCAACCCATATCGACTAACCTCTAGGTCCTGCATTGCCATTCCCTTCAAGGAGATTCAAGGAGATTTCAATACAATTTAAGGTGTACTAGGCCTAGCCGGTGAATAAGTCAAGTAACTATAGTAACCCAAAAATAAATACCGTCAAACGTCCCAGTAACCATAGTTACCCAAACGATTAGTTCCGAAAAAACGCACTTACAAATGTTCCATGTCGTGCTGTATCTATGGTTTTGCCCTCTATATTATCTGTATTAAATTCCGCGTCGAATGCAAAAAGTACGAGAATCTCAGCCGTACAAAATTAAATGTCAAAAAAGTTTTAAAAGTGAGGTGTCAAATGTCACCGTATTTTCGTGGTGTGATTTATGTTCTCTGGTTTTAAAACGTGAATACTATTATATTTATAACCCAATGTTTATAGTGTTATATATCAAAATAAACTTCATTTATCAAGCTTTACGAATATCTAAGAATATCACGTTCGGGTTTACAAATACGCCTAAAATTTTTTCAGGTAAGTCAAACGTCCCGGGCGTAATTATGGGCCTCGATCATTATTTTTCAAAAATTTTGCAAAAATAGTTAAAATAGTGCTCGTATTATGAAAATTTGTTCAATTAAGTAATAATTAGTGTCTCCGCAATATAAAACAGTAAAAAAATACGAAATTTTAGTAAATTTTTTACGACAACACGACAAAATCAGTAGGTATCGAATCGATCAGAGCAGGGGTTGATTGGTTTGGTTAATTTGGCTACTAAGAAAGTGCCAAAGTAAGGACATATGGGTATTAAAACAAAGCTTATATAGTCTAGTTTAATTATGAATAGGTTTTATTGATACGAACTACAATTCTAGTTGGAAAAACTAGACATTCTTATTGGAGAAACTGAAATTCAACACATATTCTCAACTTCACATTTTTTTCGAAATACTTATATCTAGTTGTCGTAATTAGTTTTAACGTAGTTAGATTCTGTATAGTTTCAGCTATACACACGTATTTTTTGTTTTGGTATAGCTGCAATAGTTTACGAGATAATAAGCTTTAAGTGCGCCGTGGCACGGGTCGAAAAATTCCCGAGTTTAAAAAATGCGTAATGTACAAATAATGAGGCGTATTTTGTCTAAGTATGGGGAACCCCCAAAACTTATTGCTTTTTCTATTTTTTTGTGAAAATCTTAATGCGGTTCACAGAATACTTGTACTTACCAAGTTTTAACAGTATAGTTCTTATAGTTTCGGAAAAAAAGTGGCTGTGACATCCGGACGGGCAGACAGACATGACGAATCTATAAGGGTTCCGCTTTTTGCCATTCGGCTACGGAACCCTAAAAACCTTAATATAACTGTCACTGGCATACTTCAGCTACTGGAGTATGCTCGTTAGTCCAGTGGTCGCAAACACGACTGCTGAGCATGAAGTCTTGGGTTCGACTCCCGGGCCGGGCAAAGTGTTATTGGGTTTTTCCATCCAGAACTTCTCAGACGACGGAGTCTGGATTTGTGCCCGGTTGATGGAATTGGCTCGCTAGTTAAACATAAACTGGCGAAATAGGGACGTGTAAATGGTACCTACACCTCTGCCTAAGCCTTCGAGGACTGCAGGCGTGATGTTATGTGGGCAATGGTCTTCCGCCATGACTTCTAGTTCTTTCGTTGCAGAGGTAATATGGACCACTGGTCTTTAGTTTAATCCGGGTCTGCAACTTCCACGAAAGCATCGGTGGCCCAGTGGTGGCAGCCTTAACTTACGAGCAGTAAGCCGTGGGTTCGAACCCAGGCAGGCGCATTACTTTGTGTAATTGATTTCATCACCTCTCCATACACGGTGAAGGAAAACATCGTGAGGAAACCGGCATGTCCTAGAACTAAACATTCGAAGACATGTGACATCTACCAACCCGCACTGGGCCCGCACGGTGGATCATATTATATTCATATCAGGTCATATCTATACTAATCTATCTATACTAATATTATAAAGCTGAAGAGTTTGTTTGTTTGTTTGTCAGCTTGAACGCGCTAATCTCAGGAACTACTTATCTGATTTGAAAAATTCTTCCAGTGATAGATAGCCCATTTAATGAGAAAGGCTATATATCATCACGCTACGACAAATAAGAGCGGAGCAGCAATGAAAAATGTTGCGAAAACGGGGAAAATGTGACGCAGACGAAGTTGTGCGGGACAGCTAGTTACTAATAATCGGAAATAGTCTCATCCATAGAGGTTGAAGAATTACTAATAAGTTGTGAATGAAAATACATAAATTTTACATACGATTATATTAACCTATTTCTTACTCACCTTTGAATTAGAGCTCATTAAATACTCTTAATTTCTGAAAAGCTTGGATATGTTTTCTGACAGTAGGAGTGTCGATGTCAGAGACGATTTTTCCGAATTTTGGTGAATCGAATAATTGTCATGAACGTAATCTTGGATGCCGCGCGTTCAGATAAAATCGTAGGTTCGAGTTTTTCTGACGGTGAAATTACCAATCATAATTTCTCCATACGCTAAACTTTACTGGCTACAAAACAAATTGTCGCCAGGTAATGACCTAGCGACAATTTGTTTTAGCGTATACACCCGAATATTACCGACTAACCCGATTTGCATTACACGGCTAAGATACGAACAGTGGCAAGTGGCTCATCATTTAAGGTCCGTGACTGTACTTATTCAGTACATCAGTCATCAGTGATCATCAGTGTGTGGTCATCAGTGATGTACTGAATAAGAGCTGACCGTCTTAGAGTCGGTGACCCTTCCACCTGGTACAGAAGTTTTATTCTTAATCTATTTAAAATACTATTTAGGAATATTATAGCCTTTTTACGTAGTTGCCAATAACGAAATTTACCTACATGATTTTCTAAATTTTTTTGTTTCACTTCAATACCAAATTCTCATGTAATTTTTATAAGGTTTCTGGAAGCTTCTCGTAATAATCAAGAAGCACTTTAATTTTTATTACGCAAAGACTTCGTCTGTAAAAGAATGCTCGCTTACGCTGATTAATAAAAATAGTTTTACGTCGCTGTTTATGTTTAATGAAAACGTTGAAATTACCTAAAGTATTGCCTAGTTACCTGAGTATAAAGAAAGATATAAAAAGTATTTATTTGTCTCGCACAGGTCAAAACAAAATGATTAAACTAACAATAAAACAAAATTGCTTAAAAAGTAAGAAAAAAATTAAACAGACACATTAAACCGCCAATGTCACTAATGTATCATCATCATCATTCATCATTTCAGCCCAAAAGACGTCCACTGCTGGACATAGGCCTCCCACAAGTGTCGCATTGACATTTTAGGGGTTTTGCCATAATCGCCACGCTTGGCAGGCGGGTTGGCGATCGCAGTACGGTTGTTACAAAAGCACAGAGAACGCTGCTGCCCATTCTCTGGCAAGTCCCTTAGTCGCCTCTTACGACACCCACGGGAAGATATGGGATGGTGCTATTCTTTACGTCCGACACCATACAGAGTACACACTAATATACACTAATGAGTATACACTAATGTATATGAAGTTTAAATAAATTAAACTAAATTGGTTCTGTACGAGGCCAAAAAGCCCAATCGCAGCTTCAAATACGTATCCCAGTATACCATTTTGAATCTTAAATCTTCACAGTCAGATATCTGCAACTGGTGGACACAAACTTCTACCACGAAGCACTAACAACAGATTTTTCCGGGGGCTACATTCAATCTGTCCCAGCCTTTTTAAGGTCGAAGGACAGTTAAGTTCTACATGAGATCAACGTATCGGCATCACCACACTGTTCACTGTTTGAGATAAGCTAGCAAAAGTAAGGTGAGGTGATGCCCATGTTAACTGGCTAATCCGTGGTCTTTACTTAGGGACTGGTCTCCTACAATACTTTGTTTGTTTGTCTTTTTTTTGACAGACAAGCTGGCTTAAAGATCAGCAGCTGGACAGTTAATACCAGCTTTTGAGTACAAACCAGGAATTCTAAAGACCTGTGAGTTTTCAACTTTCAATAAGGTGAGTTTACACTTAACCAATCCATAAACCAAATGAAAGCATTCCTAAACCTTCTGTCAAAATTCAACTTCAGTGTAAAATAAACGCACAAAATAACAAACGTTTCCCACAACGTTCAGGTTAGAAGTCAGTACTTTATTTATGATTTAACGCGATGTTAATATTTCGCATTGCCGTTAAGAACAGTCCGAAATGTACTTTAGAGCGAACACTGAGTGATGGCTTGACATTTATTTCCTAAATACATCACTCCACCATTGTTGGCTTCCTTTATGAAGAAAGATAAAATATTTCCTCAAGCGGGGAGGGTATTGTCGGGGAAATGTCGCGGGGTGGGGGAGGCGGGAGGTTTGGCATGCTGAGCGGGACATGCCATGAGCTCAAGCGATTAGCGGTACATCTTCAATCAGCTGTGCTGTGTCTATGTTGTGCCTTCAGCTTGATAATAAAATTTCTATTCAGACTTTATTATCTTACATACTACCTTTTTAATGTATCGCCAAAGATACTTGGCAAAATTGTGGCCTAGCTGTAAATTGTAAATAGTACTTGAAAACACTCAGGTGACCTGACCGTGACGCCTAACTAAGGCCTTCAATTACATTTTGAAGATCACTAGCGAGGACATGTAACGAGTGGTCCTCACTGCAAAAGTCCGCATAACTTGGAGATGGCATATCGTATACGAACAACGAAAAGGCAGATATAAATAGTATACGGGGTGTAAGGGACACCGACGTGAAAACGCTTACCACGTACTTAAAAAACAAACAATAAAAATACATCAAAAAACAAACAATTAAAAATACATACAACATACACAACGAACACAATGTACATTCAAATTTTTCATTTCACCTCGTTAAAATTTTTCATCGGTAATTTAAAAAAAACCGGCCAAGTGCGAGTCTTATCGCACAAAGGGTTCCATAGCCCCAAACAATATAATAACAATATTTTGTACTGTCATTTATTAGTTAGTAGTATTAGTTAGTAAACTTCCACTCAACCGCAAAATTAAATTTGTTTTTCATAGTATGTCAATGAAAAACAAAGTTACTGCTGCAGTTTGATGAAGAAGTCCCATATCTCAAAAACTAAACATCATATCTTATTGAAACTAATTTTCGTTGATAGTTTTTTTTACGTTCTACAATCCTAAATATTTTCAGAATTTTCCTCTTCTTACTTTAGAAATTAGAGGGGGGGACACACACATTTTACCACTTTGGAAGTGGCTCTAGCGCAAACTATTCAGTTTAGAAAAAAATGAAATTAGACACCTCAATATCATTTTTGAAGACCTATCCATAGATTTTTTTTTTTGTTTTCAGTTATAAGTATGGGGAACCCCATTTATTGTTTTTTTTTTCAATTTTTTAATATATCTACTTACCAAGTTTCAACAGTATAGTTCTAACAGTTTCGGAAAAAAGTGGCTGTGACATAGGGACGGACAGACAGACAGACAGACAGACAGAGATGACGAATCTATAAGGGTTCCGTTTTTTGCCATTCGGCTACGGAACCCTAAAAAATCAGCTGTCCCATACATTTTGACCGTGTAGGTTTTGCACTTTTGCAGGAAACAGCATTTTTTTTAAATAACCGAATAAAATGTGTGGGGCAGAATGATGTACTGAGTACGTGGTAAGCGTCTTCAGGTCAGTGTCCCTTACACCTTGTATAGTAAAAGTCGCAAAAAATTAGGCAAATACTTTCTAACAATATTCATTTTCGAATCGGACATAAATACTTAATGACTTAAATATTATAAAGTAAAACAACAATTTAGGATAGCGTAACATACAAAGTGTTGTTTTGCAACCTCGTCAAATTCAATAAGGTAACTATGCTAATGATTCTCGTCCCAAATTAATAATAAAATGTATAGGTAATATTTTTATTTGTCTTAATTGCGGAAATCGGTAAGTGTGAAGCACCCGTGTTTTAAACGTAGCCTATAACCGCGCTTCCACACATACAAACAATCTCAAACGTTTATTCGATAATTTCTTATTCCCTAAACCACGTTAAGAAAATTCTGAATTACTGACAAACTTAAACAACCAAAAAAATCAGCGTTTATTAATAATTAACTAGGTAACGTAATTTAAATTGATATTTATGTCTTTTGTGACAACCTCCTGAATTTTTACGAGGACGCAACACAACACCTTGTATAAGGCGTCACACCAACAAAAGGCCAAAACTCCATCGCTTACACCTTGTACGGAATCAAAGTTCCTACTGTAAACCTCCAACAAAGGCAGACACCGCCGTCAGTGAATTGACGAATATTTATGTTGTAAATTTTACTATATTCCTATACACAGTGTATCGACAGGCGTTACACATCGCGGCGTCTTTTCACGAGCACCGCTAATGTTACCTATTGTTACATTGTGCTGTTACACGGGATATAAATACGCTGCGTTTTTGTTTGTTTAAGGGTTAATAGATTTATTTTTATACCGGCGACCTGGTTAGCGGTGAAAGGGTTATTTTTAATAGAGCGTGTTCAGTTTTTTGTATTTTTTTTTTTGTTACAAGTCTTTATTATATCCGTTTTTGTAATGTGCTTTTTCTTCAGTTAATGTTGCTTGAATTAATTGTAGCCTACGAATGGATCGGTGATACAAACTTTACTTATGTCTGAGATGATAAATCTTAAAAGAAGAATCAGGGGTCTATTTTATGAAAATAACATATAGCAAATGACTGGTGACAGGCGACGTCGACAGTCTGACAATCGGATATTTTTGTACGGCTTTATCATAGTTATTGCTTTACTATACATACAGAACTTGTGGTGGTAATGTGACAATTATGTAATTTTTCAACAAACTAGTGGCATCGCTAAAAGACGGCAAAAGGCCAAGTTGAAATACAAATTTTATAGAAACAATATTATACTTAACTAAGGACGATTATTTTCGATACCATGAGTAATGCAGACGATATGGTGCTGCTCAGTCCATCGATAGGTGGGTTGAAGAAGTTGTTTTCGACCTGTGAGGCCTATGCGGGGGACCACGGCTTGATATTCAACCCTAATAAGATTGAACTTCTTGTTTTTAAAGCCCCTAAGCAGTAGTCACGCTGTGTTCTGTCTATAGGTCTCAACGACGTAGCACTAAACATTGTCGTCAGTTTTCGGTATCTCAGTAAACTTTTCACGAGCGACTTAAGACGACGGACGACGTCTGTGAGGGGCAATATGCTTGCCCGCAGGTTCGCTCGTTGTAGTACTGACGCCAAGGTAAAACTCTTTAAGGCGTTCTGTCAACCTTTCTACTCGAGCAACCTGTGGCTATCATACACTTGACGAGTCTACAAAGAGCCCTTTGCCCAGGCGTGGGATAGTTCAGGCTAACAAAAAAAAGTATAACGATAACATAAGTAAAATGTATTGTTTTGCTTTTTGTGTTAGTTAATATAAAGTACACATAATGTTAATTTAAAATTGTTAGTTTTACTTAATTAGATATTGATTTTAATTCTTTAGTTCAGTGCTTGTGGCACACCTAAATTATGTTTATGGGGCATGCGGTGCTAACCAGTAATAAATTATTACACTAACCTTAGATTTTGGTAGATAGTTACTTTAAATTGTGAAAGTGTAAATAATTGTTGGTTGGCCAATAAAGGAAAAAAAAATAAAAAATGAAGACATGCTTAACCCAATAGTCGATAATTTACAATAATCAAATAAGGAAAAAGAAAATATAATTTCTTAAAACAAAAAAAAAAAATACCAACTCTACTTAAAAACTTACGTATTAAAGTTAACAAAAAACGGCAGAGTTACTACACAAGAACGATTTAAATAAGGTTTCATTGAAGTCAAAGGAGATTAGTTTTTCATCCATAAACGCACAAAGCCCTGAAGGTTTCTTGATAAAGCTTGAATACCCAAACCTGAGCTAAGACAGGCCTTTTGAACTAACCTTTTTTAATAGTCTTTTTGTAAAATTATTTGCCGACTTACAATGGACGACTTGAGTAAAGACTTTTTATTTTTTTGCAAAGTGATATTCGGAAAAGGGCGAATGAATGTCATTTTTGTGAAGTCTGGTAACTCGTTAACATCATCTGCCTAACTTTTTCCCAACTATATTGGAGTCGGCTTCCAGTCCAACCGATTGCAGCTGAAAACCAGTATTTTACATGAAGCGACTGCCTATCTGACCGACCTCCAAAACCCAGTTAGTACTGGGTAATATTTTTACCCATATTTTTTCCTTGGTAAGACTGGTTGTCAGACTTTCGGTACACTGACTATATGTAACGGCTGTCAAAGAGCTACAAATAACAGCCGGGATCAACGGCTTAACGTGCTTTCTGAGGACGAGACAAATCACTCAAAGAAAAAATATTTATTTGTCGCAAGGACATGACTTGCGTACAAAATGACAAAGAAATAAATAAATATACAACGAATTACAAATACAACAGAACGGAACAAAAAATGTCGACAGCTTGCACGTCATGAATGCGACAAGCAGATTATCACTCAGCATGATGCAGAGAATGGACTGAAAGCCAAAGCTAAGATAAGAAGCCGTTTTTAGTTCTAAGCCTTAGAATTAAATAAGTAAGAGCAGTAATATTTACAAGGACCCTTCAATCATGCAATAAGTACAGAGAAATAAGCCGAATAATCGCAAAAGAGAGTCTACAAGAACTTTAACAAACAAATAAAATTTAAAAATAATAAAGAACAATATCTTGTCGGCCAGCCAAGCATCGACAAACTCTCGATCAACTTGGAGCCGCTTCAAATTTTGACAAAACTTCGCGATTAGATAAGAAACGGAGTTAAATCCGATCGAAAAGTTTTCATTCGACACTCCAGAGAAAAGATTAGGGCACCATGTAGGGTCCCTAAGTATGAAGTCCTTTTTGGGATTCTGTTTTTGACGACGTTAACATTTTCTATTCTCTGAAATCATTTGCATCCTATAATATAATGGGTGTAAAAGTGTTTTTGTTCTAGACCTGGGGACTTTCTATCATCTTCATCATCATCAGCCTATAATGTAATGTCCCCACTGCTGGGACACAGGCCTCCTCTCTATGAGAGGGAGTGGGCTGTAATCCACCACGCGGATGATTGTTAGATGTCACATGTCTTAGAATTTTTAGTTCTAGAACATCCTCACGATGTTTTCCTTGACCATTTTTGAGGGCAGCGGTGATGAAATAAATTACACAAAGTAATGCGCCTGCCTGGGTTCGAACCCACGGCTTACTGCTCGTTAGTCGGGTCCCTAGTGAGAGCAGCGGTGGCCCAGTGGTGACAGGGCCACCGCTGCTCTCACTAGGGACTTTCTATATAGTTACGGAAATATTGGTGGTCAAAGCATTTTTTAAATACCATATTTAAAAGTGTTTACTGTGTGTGTGTGTGTGTGTGTGTGTGTGTGTTACTTTACACTAAAAACCTCCGGACCCCAAAAAAAAGGCGTCACCCAGCAATATTTTTTGCGTTCTGTCACTTAGTTTGATGTTCAAAATGTCTGGTTAAAAGCTTCGTGAACCGTCCGTCCGTACGTCCGTGTCTGTTTACACCTGATATTGATAGAATTAACAAAAAACCGCCCCTAAAACTACCCACTGATCAAATTTATCAGTAATACTTTAGAAGCTTGGGAATAAGTTGCAGATTGAAATTAAGCAATAGTATTTGCTTTTCAGTACCTTTTACAAAAACAGCTACTCAATTCGTATAAATAATTTGATGTCAGCGCCATATACCCTGTGGCCATTCTGAGGATCCTTGTCCATAAATTTAATAGACAAGAAATTATTTCTGAAACATTTCTTTTTTATACTCAAAAATACAGAATGACAGTCCTTTCCGTAAATGAAAGGAACCATGAACGGACGATCATGATTTGTATGAGTGGACGTTCAACTACTTAAGCACTTATAGAAATAAAAGTCACTTATTATAAGAAATACAGATAGTATTAAACTTTGATAAGAAGTTAAGACGGTTTATCTTTATTTCTTAAAGTTTTAGCTTGAACGAAAAATTTACGTTAAAAAATCCGCTAAAAATAATCCCAATTATTACTACCTTAAACACAAGTACTACCCACATCGCTATTTAAATTCTCTTATTTCACAAGTATCCTCATCTGGAGAGCAGCGGTGGCCCAGTGGTGGCAACCCCGACTTACGAGCAGTAACTAAGCCTTGGGTTCGAACCCAGGCAGGCGCATTAGTTTGTGTAATTTATTTCATCACCGCTACCCACAAAAACGGTGAAAGAAAACATCGTAAGGAAACCGGCATGCCCTAGAACTAAAAATCCGAAGACAATTTGTGACATCTACCAACGCGCAACTGGGCCCGTGTGCTGGATTACAGCCCACTCCCTCTCATAGAGAGGAGGCCCGTGTCCCAGCAGTGGGATCATTATAGGCTGATGATGATGATGGTGATGATCCTCATCTCTCTTGCCTTTTAGGCAGGGGCCGTCTTCCAGTCCCATCAGATGCAGCTATTGTAATTAAAACCACTTCTTAATTTCAAAGAATTCCCTAATAAATCGGCAACATTGTCACTCTAATGCGTTTGTGCGATCCCTTGGAGTTTTTAAGTGAGTGCCGTGGAACGAAGGAACGAGCTAGGTCACAACATAAAAAGTTCAAAAGTTCAGCTCCATACAACCACCTAAAAATCACAAACAATAGATATGCCTCTATGTGTAGATAGTAAAAGCGCTCACGACTGTCATTTGTTTGAGACAGCTTCAATCTGAAACTGTTTCGACAGAAGAAAAAAACAAATGAAAGAAGTCGTTTCGAGCAAACCACTAGTCAGTCACTGCGATGCATGTGAGTTGCAGAGCTATACGTTACTCATGCGCTAAAAACAAGGGATTAGTGCGCGTGGCGCTTGACTCAGGTCAGGTCGCAAGTTGTATAGCCCGAGGGCGTGAACGGGACGGTACAAGGAACTTTTGGCGCTTAAAAGATCAGGTTGATAGAGTTACGTTGATGGTAAAATTTGAAAAATGTTACTATCATCTTCCTGCCCTTGTCCATTTCAGGGGCCGGCGCAACATGCTATCTTCTCCATTGTACCCTGTCAGACGTCACGGCATCATGTACAGTACCCTTCACAATTACCATTACCTGACCCATCTCACAAAGCAAAAAAGAGATAAATGGGTCAGGTAATGCTGCTCACTGACTGTACCTACTCCTTTCTTTTCATATAATTCCTCTGCCTCTCCATACATCATCTGCCTAGCTTTTTCTTAAACCATCTTGGGGGCGGCTTCCAGTCTAACCGGATACAGCTGAGTACCAGTATTTTACATGAAGCGACTGCCTATCTGACTTCCACAACTCAGTAACTGGGTAATACCATACCACTTGGTAAGACTGGATGTCAGGCTTTCGGCTTCTGACTGCTCGTAACGACTGTCAAAGATCTACAAATGACAGCCGGGACCAACGGTTTAACGTGCTTTCTGAGGCACGGAGGACACTCGGTGTGTGGTCTACTATTATGATCACCCATCCACGGAACAACCTCGGCAAGCACGGCTTAACCTTAAAAATCGACCCGTGCTACTATTATTATTCAACCACGAGCTCCTCTGCCTCTCCATCCATCAACATTCAAATATCTATTACACTTTTAGTCACATACGTTTCTTAAAGAGTGATGGATATGAATGTTGAAAAATGTATTGAAAGAACAAGATGACGACGTTAGTTCCATTTTTGCCCACGGGCCTAAATATCAATGCTCAATTATGAACGTGTATGTGCGTGTTCCAGTTTTCACTCTTTGTATGAACCTGACCTTCTGTAGGTACGTTTCTAGAGTTTGACCAAGATACAAAGCTAGGATGAACCCAATTTATTACAGGTGTTACTTTACTTTGTTACACTTTGTGTGTAGCTCAAGTATCTTAGTAATCTTACAAGGTTTGTAAAACACGAAACAGATCTCATTAAGATATTCGACTTCACTAGTGTGATTTATAAAGTGAGACAGAAAGAAGGGTTACATTATTTGAAAGGAGTTGTCTGATGAGATGACGATTAACAGAGAAGTATGGACAAAGAAGACATGCTGCCTGACCCCAAATAAATTGGGATAACGGCAGGAGAATGATTTATGATGGTGATGAATTTGAATTTAAAAAGGTTACCTAAGTCTTGTTTGACGAGCAATAGCGCTATAGAAGTTGTTCTACCTTCTGTAGTAAGCAACGACTTATTGTCGGGCCTAATCTGTCCTCCTATACTTAAGTACTAACGCTGTAACATTCAAATATTGTAAAACCAAATGATTTTAAAGGAGTAACCATGGAGGTTCTTGCTTGAATCTTGCCGGTTTTTCTCCATAGGAAACGACCAACCCAAACCGTGCACCTTATGTCGACGTTTTATAAGTGCCAATATAGGCCTACGTAATGTTTTTTTTTTGTTTAATTTTTTTGAAGTGTGGAAAAAGAAGACATATTGCGCCGACCCCAAATAAATTGGAATAATGGCTGGAGAAAGATGACTTGTGTTTGGCCGCAACTCGCCTGCTTTGACGCGTTGATGAGGCCTAGGTGGAACACGCTTGCCTATATAAACCATGTTTTTTAAAAAGGTGGTTTGCAGATTGTTGGGGGAAATTTATATAAGATAATATTAATATTTTTAGAATAGATTATGAGGTTAGATATTTTTAGATCTACATTAACATTATCTTTAAAATATTTTTCCGTTCCCACAGACAAACCGTGAAAACGGTTTTGTCGAGCATAGTTTTTAAATGAAAGTTTGTAATAAAATTATTTAATAAATAAATAAATAATAATAAAAAAAGAAACCGATTCACTAAAATTTTAAAGGTTTCCAGATTATATTGATAGATGATGTTGTATCAGTTGTTTGATACAACATCACACTTACACTAAACATCACAATAAATATTAATATTATTATAATTAATAGTCATAAAGTACTTTCAGCCACATTATGGACGCACTAATTCCAACTAATCGCCTGCAATCATTATTTATTATATGGCCTGAATTATTCCGATTAATTACATTGACGAAATTAATTCGGAGTACTTGTGAAATGAATTAATTATAATAGATGAATGCATAAAGAACATTGGCTAAGTTTAAATGGACCAGTGGCGTGTTTTTTTTTTCACAGCGGCCACAAAGATAATTGTTCCTAACGTATAGTGGAATATATGATAATAATGACTCCTAAAAGGATTTTGCCAAAAATTATATCGGCGCTGAAATATCTGATGTCAAAGTTGTGTTGTTCCTACTAACAGTTTGCATAATGTTAAGTATTTTATCAAAAAAATAACTCTTTCCTATCGTTTGCCATATATGTCATTACTTTCCAGAATTTGATCCTTAGCAGCGACACTATCGAATGGTGTAATAATATTTTTTTTTAAATTAACGAGTTCGATTCCTGGCTATGAATATTGATTTTTCAAAAAACCAATGATGCAGTTTTAGTTTTTACCAAAATCGGGCTCGTGACTCCTTTGAGTATTTTTCGCTATTCCTCATAGTTTCCGATTTGCCCTTCCACCCACTTGAAAAATTCACCCTGTATATCTCCGCTCCGATGCATTTTGAAAATAATTCTTCATAGAAGAAAATTAATGTCTTCTTGTGTTCTTACTAATGAAATATTTATCATTAGTGGCCGCAGACTCAGAAAAATGACGCCATTTTTACCCAAACCCCTTTTCATTGATTATTCCATCAATGGTTCAGCGGTTACGGAAACGTATTCAATCATTTGTGGTGCACGCGGGTTTAACTGACTTTTTAGATGGGAAAAAAATCCGTATTCAAAACATAATTTAAATTAAAATAATACAAATAAAAATACAGGTTTCTTAAAATTTTCATGTCGCCAATAAAATAACGGACTTTCAACAAACTTTCATCTACTTCTAAAGGATTATTAAAAACTAGCTGTTCGGCGCAACTTCGTTTGCGTCACATTTTCGTGAATGAAAAAAAAAAGATTTTTACCATAGATCAACCACTCCTATTCAAGTGCTAGACAGAAGCTCCTTGCTTTATATAAATTTCGCATTTCAGTTTTGCGTGTCCATTGACCACATTTAAGTCTGCAAACCCGTATATCATTAAAAAAAAAAAAAACAAAAATATTTTACAATGATCCTTTTCAGTTGAAGAACATTCATCAAAAACCAATTAAATGGAAGGCAAAATATAGTTCATTGTTCATGAAGTTATTGTGAACCTAAATAAATGTCTCTTTAATAAATATTGAGGTCATTCTGAATGTCTGTGGCGAGAGCCATTGCTTGCGTTGATTAGTTTTCAAAGCGTTGACACATGATTTGTTTGAATCTGTGGTCTTGGAATAAAATGTAGTCTACCACAATTGTATCTTTAGTGTATTTTTTTTTAAATGAATTTTAATAGGTGCAGTGTTTTTCATTTAAAAGTACGTTAATTAGGTATTATTATTTTTAGCCGCGCTTGTCGAGTTTGGTCCGTGGATGGGTGACCATAATTACATACCGAGTTTCCTCCGTGCCTCGGAAAGCACGTTAAGCCGTCGTTCCCGGCTGTCTTTTGTACATCTATGACAGTCGTTACGAGTAGTCATAAGCCAACAAGTCTCACATCCAGTCTTACCAAGGGAATCGTAATCAAATCGTAAATAGACAGTCGCTTCATGTAAATACTGGTACTCAGCTGCATCCAGTTAGACTGGAAGCCGACCCCAAGATAGTTTCGGAAAAGGCTAGGCACATGTTGATATTTAGTTCGAATAATAAATTTAATAAATATATCATTTAATGACAATATTGATAAAAAGGAGGTGACTGCTGAAGTTGTGAATCGTAAAAAAGAAGTTTGGAAGAAGAAGATATGTTGCGCCGACCCTAAATAAATTTGGATTAGGGCACGAGAATGATAACAAATAAATATAATTATAAATAAATAAATAAAAAATAAAAAGGCTTTCAATTCCAGTAGCTTTTACAAGTAAAATTTAAAAAAAACTATACAAATTAATACCACTGAGTCATGCAAAAATTTGGATTGATCATGTTTGTCAGAGAATGGGCAGTAGCGTTCTCTGTGCTTTTGTTACAACCGTACTGCGATCGCCAACCCGCCTGCCAAGCGTGGCGATTATGGCAAAACCCCCGAAAATTTCAATGTGGCGACACTTGGGTGAGGCCTACGTCCAGCAGTGGACGTCTATTGGGCTGAAATTATGAATGATGATGTTTGTAAGAATTATGTGGAATTATGTGAAGTAAATATAATTAATTAACTTTTAATCCAAGTTCAAGTCTCTCTATCTTGATCTTTTGTGGCATATGTGACTTGCACTAACGCCGCGTCTTAAGAGCGTTTATACCCTACGGCATTTCATACAAACTTTCAAGTCAAAAATAATGTTACAGCTAAATTAGACCGATTTTTAATTATCTATAGAAACAGAAATTTCCAATTATCTTCATTTTTAAAAGACATTTCGAAAATGTTTTTTAGTATTTTTTTAGACCTATGTATACTGCTTATGCGTAGGAAGTTTCATTATAATCTGTTCAGTCATTTCGGAAAATAACGACTTGAAAGTTTGTATGAAATGCCGTAGGGTATAAACGCTCCTAATCAAAGTGATTATCGAGTGAACATGCGAATATCGAGTTCGTTCTTATTCTTCTTTATCGTGTGGTTAGTGCCTGACCCTATGTCAGAGTTTTTTTTGCCACCCATGGGCCTAGAGGACTTGGCTTTACATGCCGTCGAGAAATATCTTTAACGCATGTTTGGTTTTCTCACGTTTTCCTTAGCTAGTGATACAATATTGACGGCACAGTGGGCGCAGTGGTTGAGCGATTGACTGCTGCGTTACGTGTCACAGGTTCGAACCCCGCACGGAACAAATATTTGTATGGCCCACAGAAGTTGTTTAGGGTCTGGCTGTTTGTGGATGAGTTTAAATGTTTGTAAACGCAGCCACGATGCAGGAGAAATTCCTAGCGTGGGGCAACGATTTCAAAGAAAAAAAAAATGAATTAATATGCACATTAATCAGAAAAATCAGAGGTGCTTGCTTTGGGTTCTAACTCGTGACCTATGATTTGGCAGTCCGACGGTCACACCACTAGGCTGTCACTGCTTTATTAGAATTATGTCACCTATTTATGCGAGATATGGAAGACGTAGTATGTCGAAAAAACGAACGTACGAGTTTGCCGAACAAAATTAACGCTATGATCGGATGTCCCAACGACGATCGCTTTAGTTAGGTCCTTATACTTACGAGACCGATTCACACATGCACACATGTTGCTTTTTTTAACTTGGTACGAAATTGTTTACTTTACCCTAAAACACCGCACAAATTAAATACTTGCACAATTACACACTGACAGTATTGCAAATTGAATTCAATAAATATAATTATCGACAGAGTCCGTAAGCGTCATATAACGTAAATTGCATGTGAACTGACCATTACCAAAATAATTACTTCGTAGACCAACAATAACACAAAATGAGTTTCGTTTCGGTTTGCAAATAATCAGGTTTTTGTTTACCAGTAATTAATATTATAATGATCACTATCGCGCTATTAGACACCCATCTAAATGTTTAATTAAAGATTTTCTGTTGGGTATCACAGACATGACAGACCAATGATCGACCATTATAAATTTAGCAGATTACGAACTTTTAGCCAAATGACAATGGGATCGTGATAAAATGACGATATTTATAAAAATAGCAGACTTGAGGCCCAGGTCAAAGGTTTGAAATTGACAGTTGTACAGTGTTGACAGCTCAGCGTAGACGAATAGCATGCGGCGTAGCGTATAGATCAATATTCTTTTTCCGCAAGGCCAAAATAAAATCGAAACTAACTTCCGCCGTTTTATACAGACAGCGTCAGTATGTGCTAACCCCTCTACAGTCCGGCCGAGTACGCCAGTGGGGTTACTACTTAATGACGCTGTCTGTACTCTTGAGAAAATATTGAATTTCACGAAACGATTTCACCAATCTGGTCCTCGTCACCTTTTTGCCTGTATAACCTTAGCTAGTACATCGTACCACCCTAAAATTTAAAGACTCCAATAAATGTAATCGTTACAATCATCATTCTCATGCACTTCTCTATTACTCTTCAGCTGATCACACAAATTATCTTTTGCCAGAGGATCCCTGCACTATCCTAGTTTATCGTACAACCTCAGAGCTGTAGGATGAACTAGATATATATGTCGCAGCTAGATGATTTTATTTCGTTAGACACGGTCATCATGTGGGCAGAACATGGGTATCGTGCAATGAAAACACACACACACTGTACACTGCTTTTATCGAACTAACAAATTACTTGAAATTACAATCCAACACAATAACACTAGGCACCATGAATCGGGTTACAGTTTCGGGACGTCTTGACTCCGCGGTGGTCAGACACTGACCGTCCGCCTCGCTGGGAGCTCGAAACATCACGACTCTGTAGTAAGCGCGCTTAGGTGTGGGTAGACTGGTAAGTTGGTCGCTTGACCTTTGGCGCGCTTTCGATTCATAGTCAGTCTTGTATCCGTAATAATGACTCCGACTCCGACACGGCCATCCTGCTAGCACACGTCCTCGTGTGATGGGTACCCTGTAAACAAATACTCCACGACAGAAATTTGTTCCACTCGGTCACTCCTGACCAAACTTTAGATTCAACGGGGTGATGGAAATAAGAACATTGTAGAACTAGCCGTTTCGTTTTAACCGAACCGATTGGAAATAATCGAAAATACAATAATGATAACCCTGGGCCATGTACCATAGTCGTTCAATTCAATCTTTAAAAGTCTACAGTAAAAAAAAACTACCTTATAGAAAACGTCGTATAAAGCCACTAACGCCACGGCTCTCTAGCCGACCAGCAATCGCATTGCTCTCACACATCCAGCGCATGGATCAAAACTAAAATTAGATCAAATAAACAATTAGGTCAATTAAAATGCTAGAGCAACCAAGTACCTCTTCATCAATTTAATCACCACATAAAGCAGGAATCTCATCCGTGGCCTATGGGCAACACTCAGGCCCTCCAACAAACCTCTGTTTGTTTTACTACGTTCCTCAAGAACGCCGAGTCCCACATGCATGACTCACTATGGTCTCTACAAGACCCGACCTCCGCCAGAGCCACCCGCGCACCGCGCATCCACGGACTACTATAAGCAGACACCGACTTCTAACGGACTACGGCTACGAAATGGCTACTGGTACGGTCTGACCATCCGAACCAAGATTCCAAACTATCTCTCAACTCTAAATCATTTTACTTCAAACGGTACTTGACCCTCGGGCATTCTCCTTAACCCATCATGTGCATACTTGTAAGTACGCTTAGAACTTAATGATCTCAATGTGTAGCGATCCCCCTCTAGCACTTCGACTGGTACGTGACCCCTGGCATCTTCCTTAGCCTACCGCGTGCGTATCTGTAGGTACGCATAGAATTTAAAGCTCTCCGTGTTAAGGATAACCGTCTAAAACCTCAATCACTCTAAATAGACCTTTAATCTTTAACAACCCAAAATCATCAATCGCAAAACTTTTAAATTTCGCCATCGTTTCGTCAACTCGGCACACTTGTCATTTTAAGCTAAGCTAACCCGTAACGTCTATACAAACCGTGTACCACCGGCTTGACACCTTAGGTACCGGGTGCAATTCGGCTTGTACTTTACCGGAGTGAGACTTCGCTACTTAGCACGTAACGCAGCTATTTACGAATTTCAAACATACTGAGAATTTCCCGGGAATTAATTATAATCGAAAAGCTTTTCAGTAGTCTTTTCAGCACCAAGGTGAACGATAAGAGTCGCGGAAATTACTGTTTACCGACCATCGGAGAACACGAGCTAAATACGGTACGCATTTAGACCTACCATTGCGTTGAATATGACGGTGAAAGACGCCTGAACTTAGCACTTAAGTCTTGGCTACTCATTGCCAGTTACATTCGTTGCGATAGCAGTTAAAAACTGATTGAAGCTTGTTACCACTATTATGCCTCACCGAATGTACACAAAGGATTTTCGCTAACGAAAACTCCCTTGCCGTCATGTTTGCAACAAAACCCCGATTTAAAATCTCGCCACCTAACATGACGTCACTTTGTAAATAATTATCAGGCAAACATTGCAACAAAGTTTCGATAGGGTGATCGTTAATCACTACACAACATAAAATCTGTTCTGTACTGAATACTCGCGTCTGAACTATACCAGTCTTAGCAACAACGTGACTAATAAGTTTGCCATTAAATTTCGATGGAAAACTTTCTTTCACCAACAAGTATTCAGAATCAGAATAATAAGTAAACCGTAACAACTCACCCCTGTGTTGTTACGTGCCCGCGATGTTGCTTGTACGACGCAGACATCGACGCGGCTCAGCACCCCGCCGTCAGCAGGCCCGCTGCACACTGCCAGCACTGCATACTACCACCGACGCACGTACGCCGGATGGCTACGTGAACCGGCATGACACTTTTGACGCACAGCAAGGCCTTCGCGGCCCTTTGTCGCTTGCCCGATGCCCGTAGCAGCCGGCACAGGCAGCCACTTCTTCGTGCGACAATCCGCTTCGTTGAGTCCTGGTTTCTCCCTGGTCCGCAAGCATGGCACTTGATTTTCGGTAGCGGTGAACACTTGTGACGTTTTTCTTGACCCCGTCATGGTCAGTGCGCATTATCTTTAGGGGTTCTCCTTTGGTTTGTCACTACTCAGGTTAATGAGGGTAGTCGTAAAAGTTACGGCACACACGAATCTGGCCTTGAATAATTATTTAAACTGGTCTCACGTCAAACCTGGATAGGTTCTCAGTGTTTCACAAACATTTGTGTTCAAGGTACATCTAGAAATTCGGTAGTACATTTTGGAGGTACACTGTAGATGGAAAATCACCTTCGTTTTCCGAGGCACATCAACTAATGACCACAGTACACCAGTGTGCCGCGGCACACTATGTTACAGCACTGTTACACTATGTTACAGCACTGTTACACTTTGTTACACTGTGTTATACTATGTTACACTATGTAGATGCGGAGCCCTTCAACGCCTTGCTTAACGTCCAAATAAGCTGGATTCCTTCCACTGCACTCAACAAGAAAAAATCAAAAGTCATTCATTCAAATTAGGCTGATAATCAGCACTTTTTGAACGTCAAAATTACAAGAGACAGTCCCCCAAAACGCCCGCCCTTCGCCACTTCCTAAGTGTTTTAGCTGGGAAGAAGAAGTGGCGGAACAAACTCCCCAGCAACACATCTGTCTGTTAGGTTAGAAGAACCAGATTTTACACTAAACAAGTCAGCGATGGATGAAGCATTACTAGCGCGCATCGCACTCTGTGAAATGTGGGTATTCTATTAGGTACACTCTGCCTAACCCTTCAGAGATTACAAGCGTGATGATATGTTATGTTTTGTCAGGATCAAAATCCGCTAACACACTTAACAAAAACACTAACCGCCAACACTAGCTTGCTATTCACTGACTGAGTTTAAGTTCGTATCGCGAGTGCAATTATTCGTTTTGCATTTTAAAAAGTAACCGTCACTGATTGTTATTGTCACTGTTCTCGCGTGTGATTGCATTAGCACGATTTGATCGCACTTCTGATGTCGCAGCTAGATGATTTCATTTCGTTAGACACGGTCATCATGTGGGCAGAACATGGGTATCGTGCAATGAAAACACACACACACTGTACACTGCTTTTATCGAACTAACAAATTACTTGAAATTACAATCCAACACAATAACACTAGGCACCATGAATCGGGTTACAGTTTCGGGACGTCTTGACTCCGCGGTGGTCAGACACTGACCGTCCGCCTCGCTGGGAGCTCGAAACATCACGACTCTGTAGTAAGCGCGCTTAGGTGTGGGTAGACTGGTAAGTTGGTCGCTTGACCTTTGGCGCGCTTTCGATTCATAGTCAGTCTTGTATCCGTAATAATGACTCCGACTCCGACATATATATGCTGGTATAGAGATCTGAAAGCGGAAATTGAAAGACTGCAAGGAGTGTATTATCATGAATATTTGGTAACAACTAATATTATTAAAACTTTTACAAATATACTAGCTGTCCCGCGCAACTTCGTCTGCGTCACATTTTCCCCCTTTTCGCAACATTTTTCATTGCTGCTCCGCTTCTATTGGTCGTAGCGTGGTGATATATAGATCTAAACCATCCAGGGCACCACCCTTTCTTTTTCTTTCAAATCGGTCCAGCCGTTTAGGAAGAGTTCAGTGACATACACACGTACAGTAGAATTATAAATTATATATAAAGATACCCGCGTTCAAAACACGCCTGTGTATCCTTCACTATTAAATCTCTTCAGAACAAATCAAGACTCCGTCAGCTGTTACTGAGGTAATTCCTGAAGGAAAAACCTAATAGCACTTTGGCCGATCTGAAAATCGAATAGAATAGAATAGCACGTATTTGCAAATATGAAATAATAAATGAATAATAATTTGAATATTGGTTTTAGGTCCTCCTCATGCTCAGCAGCTGCAGTTGTAACCACATAACGAACGTTCTGAACGTTCGTTCGTCTGTTCTGTATGGTATCGGACGAAAGAATAGCACCATCGTGGGTGTCGTAAGAGGCGACTAAGGGACTTGCCAGAGAATGGGCAGCAGCGTTCTCTGGGCTTTTGTAACAACAGTACTGCGATCGCCAACCCGCCTGCCAAGCGTGGCGATTATGGCAAAACCCCCCATGTTATGTCAATGTGGCGACACTTGGGGGAGGCCTATGTCCAGCAGTGGACGTTAAAAGGGCTGAAATGATGATGATGAACCAACGAAGCAGTCACAAAGACTTTGATATCGGTTATAAATACTCTGGTTCTGGTACGTTTTAAAAATCCTTAATTTTTATAATCACAAAACAATACAAACCTAGCACCGACCTTATAAATAAAGAATTTTCCAAAAAAAATAAAGCTCTCCCACATACTACTTTAGTGCTTAAACCAGATTTCAGAACTATACCATCCACTACTATCGGCCTTTCTGTTAATGCTACAATTCGGAAAACTTCTCAATTCATGCCCCACTTCGAAGAATCGCGAATTGCAAACTTTTACCGAGTTTAGGCTCTATTTTAGAATGTTACTACGCTTTACGAAGAACTTTCAAGTTTATTTTGAATTTCGTTGTCTGTTTACAGTTGAAGATTGATGTTATTTTTGTTGTAGTGCAGATTTTCGGAGCATGCTTTTCAACAATCTACTGACACTTGTAACAACCCAAATACCTACGACTAGATCAATAAGAGCGTCTCGCGGTTGTGTTCCAATACGATACACCGAATAAGGTTATCGCTGTCTCTTTCCCGCACGGCCCTTGACGGCGTGTGGCTGGTGTGCGCGGGCCCGCTAGTCCGTTGCCTACGCGCAAAGCACTTGTACGTAAATCCGCTAACCTATTCAGACCTCTTGTCCGCCAATAACGCTTCCGACCTTATAATTAGTTATGACTGATGTGAATGTGTGTAACTGTGTACCTACTGAATAAACTGTTTAAATACCAACTCTAATCAGATACTGTTGTTTGCGTTCCCTGAAAACCTCTGAAAACCGAGATCATGGCGCTAGCAACAGCGTCGAAATATCGGGATACATTAAATAATAATCACAGAAGATATACCGTAAATGATAAGTTTATCAATCACAGCACAGTTAGGCCAAATAGCCGAACTCGGCATAAAGATAGACTTCGGCTGCCACCAATAAATTATTTACGATCACTTACCAAATAGTTTGCAAGACTTACCTCTGACAATGTTTAAAAAATCGCCGTGTACTCTTTAAACTATTGCTTGTTAAAAGATATTATACCATTAAGGACTATTTAGAAGACAAATCTATAGAATTGGATATTTTTTTTATGTGTGTTACCTATATTCTCGAAGATAAAAAGGCTTGGGATTAAACTGCTCCAATGAAATTTGCTTTGTGAATGTCGAAATTTCGGACTTCGCTTGTTTATTGTTGATTCCTTTGTTTATTGTTTATTCCTTTATTTTATTTTATACACTGTGATATTTTTTATTTTATTTTTACCTTATTTTTACATTATTTTTTATTATTTTAGGTGACATTTACCGATTTGACATAAATACTTATCTCAGTATTTGATTATTTTTTTACTTCTTATTATTTTGATGTGACATTTACTGATTTTACATTTATTGATTTGACATAAATATTTACTTTTTTATTATTATTGACATTCGTGATTTTTTAAATTTCATTTTGTTAATTATTATTTATTTATTTATTTGATTATTGTGAATGTGAGGATTTTTTTTTTTATGAATGGCATCTCGCAGTTCAACCTAGGAGGTTGTCGTCTGCTTAACCGGACTATCCTGTGGGTGCCTTAAGAGTAAGGCCTCCAGCCAGGGCATAAAAACTTACAAACTAAGCGACTATACGCTGAGGGCACCCCCTGTGGGGTACGAGCCTCGGCTCAGGGCGTCGCTGGGGGAGGACTGCATGGGGACAGGCTGGATCTGAATGATATCATTATTTAGGGGCTGATTTAAAACTACTGGCACAGCATCGCGGGCTGGCTCGAGCGAGGGTCGAGGAGGGCATGGATCGGGACGTCGCGACGGACCTCGACGGCGAGGTCGGAAAGACGGCGGTTTGTGTCTGTACTTTTTAAGAGTGCTAGTCTCTTTGCTACTCTCCTGGAGGAGGGTGATAGCATCATCGGGAGTGACGAGGGTATGCCGAGGACGGCGAACTGTACTAATGCGCGAGGGTTCGTAACGGGCGGCCGCTGCGATCAGGGGATTACGGTGTTTACTGGCGTTATCGAAGAAACGCTTCGAAAGACGTTTCATAAACTGAAGGACGGTGGGCATTCTAAGGTCTACGTGTAGACGGTCGTTACGGACATAAAAAGGGGCTCCCGTGACTCTACGTAAGAACCGGTTCTTCAAGGTTTGCATCCTATGGATGTATTTAGGCTTGGTGTGAGCGTACACGACGCAAGCGTACGTCATAATGGGGCGGATCACCGCGGTATAAAGGCGCAACTTGCACTTGAGTGACAATTTGCTTTTTGCCGAGATCATGAAATGAAGCCTACCCATAGCAAAGGCAGCTCGGTCGCGAGCTGCTTTGATGTGCGCCGCGAAAGACAGGTGGTTGTCAAGTAAGACTCCTAACTACTTGGCTTGCTTCTCCCAAGGGATAGGCTTACCGTACATAGTGATCGGGCTGAGCGCGGGTGGCTTATTTTTACGCGGTTTAGAGAAAAGAACTGCCTGGCTCTTGTCGGGGTTCACCTCGATTCTCCATTTCCGGAACCAAGTGCCTAAGACGTTGGTTGAGGTTTGGAGGGTGCTGTAAATAGCGTCGTGACTACGGCCAGTGTAATAGATGGCCGTGTCGTCCGCGAACAGGGCTAACTGAGCCTTCTTGCTCTTGGGGATGTCACTGGTGAACAGAGTAAAGATAAGGGGAGAGAGCGGGGAGCCCTGAGGGACTCCGGCTCTAATGGGGTGGGGGGAAGACAGTGCCTTCCCGATGCGATAGCGGAAGGTGCGATCCGACAAAAAGTCTCGTAAGATGAGCACGAGACGGTCCGGCACTCCCAGTTTGTACAGCTTATATAATAAGCCGTTGTGCCAGACTTTGTCGAATGCCTTTGCTATGTCGAAAAACAACACACCCGTCATCGCTCCACGCTGGAAGCCAGCGCTCAAGTGTTCTACGATGCGATGGGCCTGTTGAATGCAAGAGTGTCCGGTCCTGAAGCCGAACTGTTCGTTGGGGATGAGACTCTTAGCCTCGGCGAAGTCTTTGAGTCGATTATACATAAGTCTCTCGTAGATTTTACCGAGTGCATTCAGGAGACTGATAGGTCTGTAGCTCGAAGGCTCAGACTTGGGTTTGCCTGGCTTGGCGAAACCGATGACAGTGGCCTCTTTCCATATTTGGGGAAACGCGTTGTTGCTCAGGGCGCCATTGAAGATGGCCGCCATTAACACGACGAGCTGAGCGGGGAGGAGTTTGAACACCCTATTGGTGATTCCGTCGGAGCCGGGTGCTTTCCGCGGTTGAAGTTTGTTAATGATGTCTTGCACTTCGTCAGCTGTGACCGGAGGCAGAGGATCATCAGGGTCTTCTTCAGGGGGCAGGGCGGTTCTACGTTCGACGAATGCGTTCACCTCATCGAGATGTCGCTTGTCTACTGGTTGCGAGCTGGGGGAGCACTGGGACTCCAGGCTGTCGGCTAGGCATTCGGCCTTCTCAGAGTCGTCGAATGCGACGCTCTTATCGGGTCGGGTGAGGGGAGGCATCGAAGCCTCTTCGGTGGAGCGCAACTTGCGTTGCAGTGAATGTGAGGACCATGTAGGTCACATTTTATTTTTTCGTAATTTATTGATCTTCTCCCACCACTATCTGGCAGTTTGAGTACTTTAAGCGACCTACCCAAATGTCCTTTCTTTGGTATTGTTCGTCGTTTCGTTGAGCTCCTTGAGTTATAAGTCAAGCTACACGATAACTGACAAATGCTTGCACTGACTGGACAGATCCACTCAAATCTGTATGGTTCTTTCTTCAAAAGACCATTTCAGACACGTATCTGCATAGTCCTCATGTGAGTTTGCCAAGATTTTGTCTGGACCTTAAAAGAGACTGTGACCTCTGAGTTTGTTTCGGCTGTTTCTTCTCAGAGTAGTCAGGTACGAAACACCGGCCCCATCTAGTTTAAAAAAATTGACGTGTAAAAGTGTTTGTAAAAACCTACTTGCAAAATAAACATCATTTATCATTTATCATTTTTTTTTTTAATCGGATGACATTATTGTAATTAGTAAATTTTGACTTTTCACTCTACTTTCCCACTTGGCATTGTTTTAAAATCATATTATAATTACATTAATAGGGATATATCTTTATTTAGCGTTTTTGATGACAAACTAACTATTATGATTACATTGTTGCGGCCTAGAACTTGGCCACTTTGGCTTTTTATGCTAATTTTAATTTCTACACCGGCAACGGTAGTGTATGTGAAACTTTTTAATATTAAGATCCTGTACCATTCACTCAGAAATAAATATAATTTTATTCTATTCTATTCTATATACTTGTTCTTGTAGGTAGGTAGGTAAAAAGGAGACTACTGCGATGAGGAGTGTGTGAGTGAGAAGAATGAAAGAAAAAAAAAGAATGCGCCGACTTTAAGAGGAACTGGAAAAGGGTGGGAGAATGGTGGTAATGGAGACTATCAAAATCAAAATTTTTGATTTCACATAGGCCTACATGGGCACTTATAAAACATCGACATAAAGGTGCTCGGTTCGGGCTGGTCGTTTCCTATGGAGAAGAACCGGCAAGAAACTCCACGGTTACTCTTTTAAAATCATGAGGAGCTCGTGGCTAAATAATAACAGCCGCCCAGGTCGATCTTTAAGGTTAAGCCGTGCTTGCCGAGGATGGTCTGTGGATGGGTGACCATAATTACACGTCGAGTTTCCTCCGTGCCTCGGAAAGCACGTTAAGCCGTTGGTCCCGGCTGTCATTTGTAGATCTTTGACAGTCGTTACGAGTAGACAGAAGCTAAAAGTCTGACATCCAGTCTTACCAAGGGGTATCGTATTACCCAGTTACTGGGTTGTGGAGGTCAGATAGGCAATGGCTTCATGTAAAATACTGATACTCAGCTGCATTCGGTTAGGTTAAGGCTAGGCAGATGATGATGATGACTCTTTTAAAATCATTTGGTTTTACAATATTTCTATTTACAACGTTAGTACTTAAGTATGGGAGGACCTCGTAGGCCCGATAAGTCGTTGCTTACTACAAAACGTAGAACAAGATACAAAGTTACCAAGGATCTAGGAATCTATAAGGCCTACAATGTCCACACGTTTATAAACAATCGGTGAATAAGAAAAAGAGTCTATAAAACAATAATTAAGAAAATATTATTAAAAGACTAGATTAAACAAGTGACACAAATGTTGTCATCCTTGCTGTAACTATTCTAAAACAAAACGTGCAATGATTAAAAACGAGATGAGGGTCTAGAGCATTTTTTTTTTTTCGGATGGCAAATCATCAAATGACTTCTCCCGCTCTGGGCGGAGTGGAAGGGAGTGTCAGACTTGACTGAATAAAACCCATCCATGTTCCTTCTTAGCCCTTTGTGTTCCAGGGCCACGGTATCTCTTTTGAACAACCCGCAGCCCTGGCAGGCATCGGCCCTCTCGGACCCCTTCCGATTTGCTGACATCTCCTTGAGGCGCGCGTGGAACACGAACGCGCCATCGGCATGGCTGTCGTCGTAGGACGGACGGACGGTGAGCTAGCCCATCACTCAACGTCCACAGGCCCGCGCCTACGGTGGCCGGGGGTGCGTTTACGAACATTAAAACTCACATACACAAATAGCCAGACCCGGAACAACTATCTGTAGGCTCTACAAATATTTGTTCCGTGCGGGGATCGAACCTGCGACACGTAGCGCAGCAATCAATTGCTCAACCACTGCGCCAACCGTGCCGTCATAATTGGAATGCTCCATAGTCAAGCTACTGCTACACACATAATCCTTTACTGAACTGCCTCGTTGGTGTATCGGTCGCACTGGTTGCCCCCCGACGCCCGGTGCATCTCCCGCGGCGGCTGGAACGGGAGGCTCTTCCCTCTCACGTTCCGCCACCTCCTTCGCAAGCATGACTGCTTCGCAGAAGGAGGCGACGGCTTCCCATTCCCTTTCACTAACTGAGCAACAGGACAACAAGAGGAAGCTTCAGAACCACTTTGGGAACGGAGCAGCGTGTGCCACACGGGGTGCCCCAGGGATCGATACTCGGTCCGGCGATCTTCAACCTGTATGTGGCTGACCTACCAAACGAAAGAATAGCAGGCCAGATGCTGTCACAGTATGCCGACGACTTATGTATACTTAACGCAGCTGAAAGACCGGACCACGCTACGCGCCGAGCAGAGTGGACTGCCACCGACATAATTGACTATTACAAAAAATTGGGCCTCAAATGCAATGTCGATAAGACCGAATGCATAACTTTCTCGCACAAGAGACCAAGACTCAACAATTTGAACACAGGGTATCGCAATTATGTTCAAATACGTGGCGAACGCATCGCATTCAAACCAGAAATAAAATACTTCGGATTCTGGCTGGACAAAAGGCTTTCGATGAATAAGCATGCCAAGGAAAATATTGAAAAGGCCAAGAGAGTCAGAGGAGCGCTGTATCCAATCATCGGCTACCGCTCCAAGCTAAGCGTCGACATCGAGCTACTTGTCATTCAAGCATGCTTACTGCCAGTGATAGACTATGGAGTAATACAACTGCTACCGAGGTACAGTAAAACAAACCTGCTCAAGCTTGAGAGGCAGTATAAAATGGTATTGAAGAGCGTCGCACATCTACCCAGACGCACAGATACCGATCTACTATGGGAAATCTTGCATCAAGACCCGTGGCACATTCGTGCGCATGATCTCCACGGCGACATGATAGAACGTCTCAAATCTCTGTCGATCGAGGGGCTACAAGAACAAGGCCACACATACACGCGTTATGGACAACACAATCCCTTTCTTTTCACAACTAGAGTAGGTGAAATTGAGTACATTAATAAAAAAGATAGGGACAAGCCGCTCTTCAAATGACTGGCCCCCTTCCGACAGCGTGGGCTCTGACTGTAGACTAACTCAATACCAAGCGCGCGTAAGCGGCTCCCCGTTGGGGCTAATCCCCACTGCTTTATCGTTATCCTCAAGTTAAAATTATATAAGCACTAGTAATAGAGGAAACGACCAGGATAGGTTTCAAAAGCTCCTACTCTACGGACAAAATGAAACACGCAACTGTAAAATGAGATTTTTAAGTTATATGTAATATTAAAACTAGAGAAATAAACAAAAATCTGATTCTGATTCTGAATCCCTCTTGCTCCGGACCATGGAATGAACCAGGGCAGGACGCGAGAGGTCACCGCCGCCAATCGCCGCTACGAGGACACGGCGACGCTCAGCCTAAGCGGGGCAGAGCTCCTTGGTGTGCTCCACCGTGTCCTCCGGCCGATCCTCGCAGTGGTAACACCCGGGCGTTTCTTCCCGCCCGATTCGGTGCAGGGACCTCCCGAAACAACCGTGTCCGGTGAGGACCTGCGTCAGGCGGAAGGTGAGGGCGCCGTGGCGCCTCCTCAGCCACTCCTCAAAGAGGGGACTTATCGCCACTATTGTGGCGTGCCCTGCACGGGGTTGCGATAGTCACGGTCTTGAGCCTTGAACAATTTTTCAAGAAGGTAAAATTACCCGGAAGTTAAGTTAGTTTATAAATTGTTAATTCCTTGCGGATTCACGTTTGAGTGCACACTTAAAATAAGATACAAAGCACAATAAAGGTTTAAAAAAACACATATTTTTTATCAAATAATTTGAATTGACCACAAAATCAAAACATTTCCATTTGCGCGTCGGTAGCAAACATTTGTTCATGTAAACAAAAATTGTTTTCATTACAAATGTTTATATTAACCACCGCACAATTAATGATTATTTGCTGCGTTGTAATTGTCTATCAGAATTAATATTTTATAAACACTTTTTGGAATAAATAATTGGGATAAGAGCATGTGAATGATAATGTTGATGACATTATCATTCACATGCTCTTATCCCAATTTATTTGGGGTCGACGCAGTATGTCTTCTTCTTTCATCATCATCATTTCAGCCGAAAGACGCCCACTGCTAGACATAGGCCTCCCCCAAGTGACGCCACAATTGCGCTCATAAGGGGGGTTTTGCCATAATCGCCACGCTTGGCCTGCCAAGCGTGGCGATTATGGCCACGCTAAAACCTAAAAAACCCCAGGGTTGGCTATCGCAGTACGGTTGTTGCAAAAGCACAGGGATCGCTGCTGCCCATTCTCTGGCTTCTTCTTTCATACTCTTCTCTTATTTGTCATCTCATCAGATTCCTATTTTCTTGCCATATTATCCTTCATACAGTCCATTCATCGTTTCTTTGGGAATACAATATAAGGATTATTTTTTAAAACAAGGAGCTCGTGGATAAATAATAACAGCCCCTCGGATCAATATTCAGGTTAAGCCATGCTTGCCAAGGTTGGTCTGTGGATGGGTGACCATCATTAAATACCGAGTTTCCTCCGTGCCTCGGAAAGCACGTTAAGTCGTTGGTTCCGGCTGTCATTTATAAATCTTTGACAGTCTGACAACCAGTTTTACCAAAGGGTACCTAGTATCAGCTGGATTGTGGAGGTCAGATAGGCAGTTGCTGCATGTAAAATACTGGTATTCAGATGCATCCGGTAAGACTGGAAGCCGACCCCAATAAAGTTGGGAAAGGGCTAGGCAGATGATAAAACAAGTAAGAAATACCAGCATCCACAAACTATTCTATATTTGACCCCTTCAGGGCATAACACAATGGTTGAGGCTTAGCATTGGTTGTTCAGTAAAATTAAGTCTTCAAAATAATAATAATTGCATCAACGTAACTTTTCTTAAAGAATTTTCAAAACATCCAAATTACACGTCTTATTATATAAACTAAACATGAATAATGCAAATACGCCTTAGAAGGACATAAATACTGACAGAAAAGTGAGTTGCGTAGTACTCTCAACCCGACCGGCATGCGTGAATGAGCAGGTGTGAACATGAACGAATCAAATGAAGTATGTAGGTATGGGTCGAATCAGGTGGCGTTCGATGACAAAATTGCGTGTTAATATAATCTACTATGTTGGGGTCGGGTTCGGTTTCAGCTGAATACCAGCATTTTACATGTAGAGACTGCGTATCTGACCTCTAGAACCCATTTAGTATTGGGTAATATGATACCCCTTGTTAAGAGTGGTTGTCAGACTTTTAGGCCACTGACTATCTACAACGACTAGGAAACTCGGTTTGTAATGGGTGGTCATCCATCCACGGACCAACCTAGGCAAGCGTGGTTTAACCTGAAGATCTACCCCAGAGGCTGCTATTGTGGCTACGAGCTCCTCTTTCATGTATGTATACAAGGTGTTTGTTTTACATCCTCATCAAAATTCAGGAGGTTGTCACAAAAGACATAAATAATCAATTATAATTACCGTACCTAGTTAATAATTAATAAAAGTTTTTGGTTGACTATGTTTGTCAGTATTTCAGAATTTCCCCCTTAACTTGCTTTAAGGAATAAGAAATTATCGAATAAACGTTTAAGATAGTTTGCATGTATGGAAGCGCGGTTCACACTTACCGATTTCCGTAAATAAGAAAAAAAAAATATCTACCCATTTTATTATTGATTCGGAACGAGAATCATTAGCATAGTTACCTCCTTCAATTTGACGAGGATGCAAAACAACACTTTGTACATGTAAATAGTTTTTAAAAAGCTAGTTTTAATAAAGTCCATCAACACAGTTACTCAAAAACAGTAATGTTTTCTAGATCTTTTTGTGGTAGGCAGGCTAGCATATAAAAAAGGTTTCACGAAAAAATATTTAACATTTAAAAATATTCTTTACGAAAGCTCTCAAGCCCAACAGGGTGCAGGCGTGCCCATGAATAATTATTTGACCCTCTCCAATTAAAAAGTGCCGAGTGGGTACAGGTATTTAGCACTTCACAAACCTTGTTATTTGTGAATCATTTAACAAAAATATACGCGAAAAAGGGCTAAGGTTACGTTTTATATGTGCGCCAGACGACAGAGTGAATGTAGAGTAAGTTTTTTTTGTGTTGTAAAGAGAAATAGTGCCTGTATTTATTTTTTATTATAAATTAATTTAATATCCCCCCCCCACCCCTCAAATTCGTTACCTAGGTAATACTTGAACGCTACCCAATCAAACCCATACTCCGGGGCCTCTACTGAGAAATTCAGAATGGAAAATCCCAATTAAACTTTGCACAAACTGGAAATGGAAACCAGGACTTCATGCTCAGCAGTCATGCTTGCAACCACTAGACTAACAAGACAGTCAGTGTGTGATGGATAAGCATTTAAAATTTATTTGCTAGCCTGTCAGGTGTCCCACTGCTGGGCAAAGGCCTCCCCTTTATCCTTCCAAACCTCTCTAACTTATGCGATTTCCGGCCATGTTCGCCCCGTAAACAAGATCAGATCGTCACACCATCTTCGCCGCCGTCTACCTCGGCAGCGATTCCCTCCATCAGGTGTCCAGTAAGTGACGTTCCGTGGCCAGCCAACTCCCACTTTAGCTTGGTTGTTTTTTCCCCAACATCTGCAACCTGAGTTATGGCGGGCAGGGTGGTGTTTCTGACGCGATCTGTTCGCTTAACACCTATAATGCTGCGCTTTATTGCCCGCGAGCAAATCTTGAGTTTGGACTTCTGTTGTTCAATAAGTGACCGACTTTGTGCACCGTAGGTTAGGACGGACAGGCCTGTGGACGGTGAGTAATGGGCTAGCTCACCGTCCGTCCGTCTTATGACGACAGACCGTGCCGACGGCGTGTTCGTGTTCCACGCGCGCCTCAAGGAGATGTCAGCAAATCGGAAGGGGTCCGAGAGGGCCGATGCCTGCCAGGGCTGCGGGTTGTTCGAAAGAGATACCGTGCCCCTGGAACGCAAAGGGCTAAGAAGAAACATGGATGGGTTTTAGTCAGTCAAGTCTGACACTCCCTTCCGCTCCGCCCAGAGCGGAAGAAGTCATTTGATGATTTCCCATCCTAAAAATAAAAATAAAAAAAAAGGTTAGGACGGGCAGGATGCACATGTCAATGAGTTTTCTTTTAAGTGTCATTGGAAGGACTTCCAGGCATTTTCCACTCGCCTTTTATTTCCCACTGCTGGGCAAAGGCAACCATATCCTTTCAGGTACTCTTCTCCTGCGCCACCTCGAACCAGCCTTTAATAAGCTTGTTATACGACCAATATTAAAATCATTTCTTCGAACATTGAATAAAGCAAGTTCCTTCAACCGCGAAGCCAAAAACTAAAAGCTTTTAAATATAAAGTAAAAATATTCAAAGTATTTCAAAGACACAGACAAAGTCTTTGAATCGAAATCTGAAAACGTAATCAGATTTAAGTTTTCGTATTTTGTATTTAAAACAAACCTTTGACATTTTCACAAAAACAAAAGCGAGAAAACCATTTTTAGGGTTCCGTAGCCGAATGGCAAAAAACGGAACCCTTATAGATTCGTCATGTCTGTCTGTCTGTCCGTCCGTATGTCATAGCCACTTTTTTCCGAAAATATAAGAACTATACTGTTGAAACTTGGTATGTATTCTGTGAACCGCATTAAGATTTTTACACAAAAATAAAAAAAAAAAACAATATATTTTGGGGTTCCCCATACATAGAACTGAAAACCAAAAATTTTTTTTTCATCAAACTCATACTTGTTGGGTATCATTCTATGGATAGGTCTTTAAAAATGAAATTGAGGTTTCTAGTATCATTTTTTTTCTACACTGAATAGTTTGCGCTAGAGCCACTTCCAAAGTGGTAAAATGTGTGTCCCCCCCTCTAATTTCTAAAGTAAGAGGAGGAAAATTCTGAAAATATTTAGGGTTGTAGGAAGTAAAAAAAGCTATCAATGAAAATTAGTTTTAATAAGATATGATGTTTAGTTTTTGAGATATGGGACTTTTTCATCAAACTGCAGCAGTAACCTTGTTTTTGATTAATATACTATGAAAAACCAATTTAGTTTTGCAGTTGAGTGGAAGTTTACTAACTAATACTACTAACTAATGAATGACAGTTCAAAATATTGTTTGGGGCCATGGAACCCTGTGTGCGACACAAATCAAATGTCTATTTTTATATTTCTTTGTGCGTCCGTAATTCCGTATCAAGTGGGACATCTCTTTCCGTGATATTTATGGGATAATCATAATAATGGCTGAAGCCACCTCGAAATAGAACAAGAGTTCAATGAATCCAAAGTGTGAATACATACAATAGATCAATGTGTCCAAACTGTGGGAATACATCAGATATCTGACACTCAACATTTTTTTAAAATTGCAAATCATGTCTATCAACTTGAGTTTGTTTCGGCTGTTTCTAGTTAGAGTAGTCAGATAGGAAATGCCGTCAAAAAATATCAGCTTCCCCATACATTTGGGTCAAATAGGTATTGAAATTTTGTATGGGGTAGCTGATAGATTTTTTGCTATTACGATGTTTGTCAGATGTTTCTTCATCATGTTTAGTTTTATGGTCACAGCCTTAAGTATGTATATACCCTTTCCGTTACACCCTGCTTATTAAAAAACTGATGTATCTTCATGACACATTCAGTTTTAAAGGCGAACAACAAACTTTTGGGTATGTGACGTATCCTTCGATCATCTGTAGATTTACCGCCACTGCAAACGTCGCGCAAAATCGCTATGCAAATTTGGTCCTCACAAAAAACCCCACCACTTCGCATGTAACCGTCCAGTAAACTTGCAGATTCTGGCGATACAAGATGAAATGGTAAAGAATTTCAGCCCTCACAGATCATTCTTTCCATACAATAATCATTTACGTACGAACTCGCTCAATCATAAAGATAAAAAAAACATCCACCAAAAACTATTGGAGTCACTACTGTTGAACAAGCGAATATCTACTAGCAATTTTATAGACTTCTCCATAGAACACGGAGACGCCTCGACGGCCACTGCTAGAGGCGGCACTCTCAACACTTTCCATACAATAACTCTCTTCAATAACTCGTGTGAAAAAACTCGACTT
The DNA here is from genome assembly GCA_949152445.1 of Cerastis rubricosa. Lineage (NCBI taxonomy): Eukaryota > Metazoa > Arthropoda > Insecta > Lepidoptera > Noctuidae > Cerastis > Cerastis rubricosa. The sequence goes on from OX424539.1 coordinate 16,277,548, forward strand.
GCAGAGCACCCGCCCACGTTCAATTATAGTGAAACTAAAAAATGCAAGGAAACGTGATGAAGTTTTAGCATCGGTAACGAAATTCAATCGTGCTCATGTTTCCGACAAACTCAATTCAAGCCACTTGGGCTACGGCGGCACCAAACAGCCCGTTTTCGTGTCCGAACATCTTTCACCCCTGAATAAAGCCATACATGCAGAAGCTAGAAAAATGGCGCGCGAGAAGAACTATAAATATGTTTGGGTCCGCGATGGCCGCGTATTGGTCCGTAAGGAAGATGGAGCTCGTGCTTTACAGATCAAAAGCCTGCACGCTGCCTCTTTAATGTAAGGACCTACAAAACCCAGGAGAGAGAAACCGGAGTATAAACCCGTGAGTAAATCCTTGAAATTCACTGTGTACTACCAGAATCTTCGAGGAATGCGTACAAAATTGAGTGATATCAACATTGCGGTTAATGTCAACCAATACGACATGATTGTGGTGACCGAGACTTGGCTAAATGATAACATCAATGACGGAGAGTTATTTAACGCCCGCTATAATATTTACAGACGAGATAGGTTTTCCAGCGCACTCACAGGTAAAGAGGGAGGTGGCGTTCTTATAGCAGTATCCAAGGCGTATGATTCCGCTCGGGCTTGTCAGTGGGAAACTACTGCAGAAGACCTCTGGGTACGCGTAAAGATAAATAAAGTAAAGAAAATAAACATCTGTGCTGTTTACTTACCACCGCCAGTGACAAAGCAGCACCTCGACATGTTCCTCAGTTCGGTCACGAGTGTTAATGAAACTACTGGCGAAGAAACTATAGTAGTCGGAGATTTTAATCTCGGCTTTGTCGAATGGAACCAGGACCCAATTCACACTCATCTAACTTCTACTATCCCGTCGAACTATAATAACAACCTAGGATACTCCCTTATAGATTTCATGTCTTTAAACAATCTGTGTCAATATAATTTTATTAAAAACACGAAAAATAGAACATTGGACCTAGTGTTTTCAAATATTCAAAATGCAATAGTCAGAAGGTCTGCTTCACCGATCTGTAAAGAAGACTGTCACCACCCTCCTTTAGAAATTGATTTTATTGTAGAAACGGTCGTACCATTAAAACCTATAAAACAAGATAGATTTAATTTTAAGGCAGCTGATTACATTCTAATAAATAAAAAAATATGTGAGTTAAATTGGAAAGAGCGTCTGGAACCATGCGCGGATGTTAACCTTATGGTAGAGGTGCTTTACGAATCCATTTGAACAATTATTAATGAGAATATTCCTAAAATTAAGTATGTCAGCAAAAACTTTCCCCCTTGGTATTCCAAAACATTAGTAAAAGTTCTTAATGAAAAAGAAAAGCTAAGACAGCGCTTCAAAAAGTACGGAAATCCACGTGATGATATTGAGTACAGAATACTCGATGATAGGGCACGGTCGATTATTAAAAGCTGTTACAGGAAGTATGTAAACTCTGTGGTGAACAACGTTCAAACAAACCCCAAAGCGTTCTGGTCTTTTGTCAAGGCCAAAAATTCAAAATCTTGCTCAATACCATGCGAAATGACATTAAACGAATCAATAGCAACAACAGGCGATGAAATATGCAAGCTATTTGCAACTCAATTCTCGTCTACGTTTTCTGTCACTAGCAGAAATACCAGACCAGCTACAAACACCCTATCGTTTCCTCAATTTAAATAAATAAATAATAAATAAATAAATCAATTTATTGACACACAAAAGTTACAAATTATACAAACAAGAAAATTGAACATAGTTATTAAAGTTAAAAACTAGAGGAAGCCGTGGGCCCCAAACTAGGCACAGCCTGAATCTTGGTGGCCCAATATAAACAGTAAAGGCAAATTGAATAACCGACTGTTCAGCGTGATACAACACTATTTTGAAAATTATAATAAACAACATAGCAAAAAAAATAATTAAAAATGTATGAAATTAATATCAGTCTCAATCAATAAAATAAAATGAAAGACGAGATGAACAGTATGAACATGCATAATTTAAATAATTCAAGTTAAAAATCAACAGTAAGTATGGTGGCAATCAAACAAAATTATAAATCATACAGAAATAAAATAAGAATAGCAATCTATAAAATGAATGTAAAACAAAAATAATAATAATAATAAGAGAACATAAATAAACAAATCAAACGTGTAGCTTTCAAGGAGGTCCGGACAGAAGTTCTGTGCTCAATGTCCTTCGGGGGCCATGACTTTTATACATACTTCCTCTTCTTAGCTGGTTGGTGGCGTTTTAACCACGCCAATATAATATTATATATTTTTAATTCAGTTTTGTTATCATAATTTTTTTGTTATGTCATAATTACATACCGAGTTTCCTCCGTGCCTGGGAAAGCACGTTAAGCCGTTGGTCCCGGCTGTCATTTGTAGGTCTTTGACAGTCGTAACGAGTAGTCAAAAGCCTAAATTCTGATATCCAGTCTTACCAAGGGGTATCGTATTACCCTGTTACTGGGTTTTGGAGGTCAGATAGGCAGTCGCTTCATGTAAAATACTGGTATTCAGCTGCATCCGGTTAGACTGGAAGCCGATCCCAAGATAGTTAGGGAAAAGGCTAGGCAGATGATGATGAATCCGTCACCAATGGTTTCAACATCAGCGCTCGTCTCTAATTCATACTGGCATTTCTAGACGCTACAATTCTGTGCTCTGTTATAGTCCTCTCCATAAATATCCCAAGAAGCAACATAAACTTTATACCCAGTAAACGCTAGACTATCGTTATTTCGTCACTATTTCGACGCTTCGAGTTTATTGCAATTTATAGATATATTTTTTTCCGATAAAAGACGGTAGTACAGACGATGGTGATGACACTTGGTATTGATTAAATGAAGATTGTTTGATTTGAATAATGGTGTATTATGTTAAGTGCTGAAACCACCCTTTCTCCAGGTTTTTCTGGATTTAAATGCTTGATTGTTTATCACTTCTTCGTATAAGAAGAGGTCTTTGGCCCGAAGTGAGACTATTTTGAGCTGGTATTATTGTATGTATGTGTGTAATTTGATAGAAATTTCGAGTTCAATGCATGCTCTCAGCACTATCTGTACTTTCTGAGTCCCTTACTTACTATTATAAATGCGAAAGTTTGTGGAGATGGATGTATGAATGTTTGTTTCTCTTTCACGCAAAACCGACTGAACGGATTTTGATGAGATATGGCACACATTTCAGTTTACAACCTGGATTAAGAGAACACAGAAAATAATATTTATCCCGCTATAATGGTCCCTTGGGATAAGTTCCTACTTCCAAACGGGCGAAGCCGCGGAAAAAAGCTAGAAGCTAGTTAAATTATATTTATTTTTAACCCCACTGGTGCAGAAAACGCCAGTCATTCAAATCAGAGATTTAAAACTTTAAACTGCGGCTTGGGTTTAACTGTGCTCGCAATGCGACGGTTCGCGCAGTAAAACTATCGTGATGACACCTAAGGAAATAGATCCGTTTTTTAGTTTTTCCATCAGGAAGGTCTCAGTAGCAGCCATGGAGTCTGGATTTGTGCCCGGTTGATGGCACTAGGCTCGCCCCCTATTACGTGGGCCTTAAATATAGCTGGCGAAATGTGGGTGTAATATTAGGTACACCTCTGCCTAACCCTACGGGGATAACAGGCGTGATGTTATGTTATTAAGACCTTTGTAATTACTTGCCCTGAGGGCTTCTCCAAAGACTACGGACGGTGAGTAATGGGCTAGCTCACCGTCCGTCCATCTTATGACGACAGGCCGTGTCGACAGCGCGTTCGTGTTCCACGCGCGCCTCAAGGAGATGTCAGCAAACCGGAAGGGGTCTGAGAGGGCCGATGCCTGCCAGAGCTGCGGGACTGTTCGAAAGAGATACCGTGGCCCTGGAACACAAAGAAGGAACATGGATGGGTTTTAGTCAGTACAAGTCTGACACTCCCTCCCGCTCCGTCCAGAGCGGGGAGGGGGGTCATTTGATGATTTCCCATTCGTAAAAAAGGGCTGGTCCGAAGTGATACAGGATCAGCGATTCTGGACTCACTTGGAGAAGGCTTTTACAGACCTTTTTTTCAGTGTATCAGTATTTTAAAATTTAACAATACCTATAAATTAATCAAAAAAAGTTTCTTACTTAAAACATATAAACAAAACTAGAACTATCAAGGGAAACTTAATTACTTCAGCTAAAATAAAACTGCTCAGAACATTCCAGAACAAAACGGAGGCATTTCCCGTTTCTATCTTTAGCCTGCAGTAATGTTATCTATACCCGGAGTTAATTACTCCTCTGAGACTAAGACAAATATCTAGACTCAGGAACAGGCTAGGATGGGAATAATAAAAGCCTGCAAGATGCATTTAAATTCGCGTAAAGCGACGAAGGCTCCTAATTTCCACATCAACACCACCTTCTTAGCGGAAAGACGCCTCGGATGTACAGAGGTCTCCCCCAAGAAATTCGAGGTTTTTTTTTCTGTTGAGTTGCTTATGTGGCTTAATCTCTTGGGGGAGGCCTATGTCCAGCAGTGGACGTCTTTCGGCTGAAATGATGATGATGATGATGATGAATCGCGTGTTTAAGTATCGGTCACTAATTACCAGTCACCCTATATACGTGTTTACCGATTATCATCTGTAGGTAAACCTAGAAGTGCGATGATCCTGTTCCATCATCATCATCATCACTGGCCTAGCCTTGTTCCCAATAAAGTTGGGTTCGGCTTCCAGTCTGACGGGTGCAGCCGAAAACCAGTACTTTACATTGAGAGACTGCCAATCTAAACTACACAACCCGACCAACCCCGATCCCCTTGGTAAGACTGATTGTCAGGCTTTCGGGCTACTGTTCCATCATAAATGTTTAAAAAAGGTGAAACGCGTTTAAAAAAAAACGGCCAAGGTGAGCTCGCACGCGAAGGCTTCCGTATAATATTTAGATAAAAGAACACACACACAGAACGTTTCCTTTATTGTAACACTCTTTAATATTTTTTGTTTTTTTGCCACACACCGTGAAAATTTCAAGTGTGTTTCTAATACGGTTTAAAAAATACAGTCTTGTGACAGAAGGACGGGCAGACAGCGGAGCCTTAAATAATAGGGTCCCTTCCCATTTGGGTACGGAATTAAAAAAAGAACATGATAAACAGAAGAATGTTGTTAAATAAAAAAACTCGTCTTTAAAAGAGATAAATCTAATACGGTATTTATAGCAACCAGTAAAGGTTCATTGCTATTGGCCGAGCGCTTGGGCATAGCCATAAACCAACTCCTTAATACCAGGAAGCAAATCGAACTGGCAACTCAGACTTCAAGAAAAGTCGTAACATTTGAATTGTAGCCGAACATAAATAAGAATTTTACTACGATTTGAATTTTTATTTTTCGAACTCCGATCGAATGCTATGTTGGCAGTTTTAAAAATCGGCTGGCAGTGATAGAGCTTGTTTTACACAGGAATTGGAACTGTGACGAGTCAGCATTTACTCTTTCCAATCTATGGTTATACGGCTTCTATATTCAAATGTTTTATTTTGTATAGAACCGAACTTTGGCATGATTTGGCCTGTCATTACTGAAATTGGAACTGTGACAAATTAGTATTAACTCTTTCCAACATGCAATTTCTTTATTCCTATGTTCGATTTTAAATAGAGTCTTTGCACGATAACTTTACCGCTGATTTTGCATCACCATTAAGCACAGTGGTTTTTATTGTCATTAAAATAAGGTTACTGTTGGATTGCTGACTGGTCTGGTCTGGACTGTAACTTGTAATCACGTTACGATAAGTTTGTTGTTCTGTTGTAGCTGTCAAAGGTAATTTATGTATATCTGTGTGTGAATGGACTGTAAAACCACATTTTGGGGTGATTTTGGTATCGACGTGCTATTTATAGTTTTATTTCCTGTTTTTAAAAATATTATTATAACTAAATGTTTACGAAACTATTCCTGTTTCACCATTCGTTTCTTGCTAGGCAATTCGTAAGCTTCGAAATCTACACTCTCGCCACTTTGTCTGAGGTGTTTAAAGTAGGCTTGGTGTCTGTCAATATTGTTAGAAATCAGTTAATAGATATACTGTCAGAGTTGCGTTACCTGATAGTATCTCTAGTAGCTGATTATTACTCTTTACGTCGGTGAAACGGTGTCGTAACTTTAATTGTAACATAGTGGTTGTTAAAAGGTTTTTTGCTGTAAATAACTGCTCAGAGTTTTTGCATGACATTAAAATATCGTCTAGTGTTAGTAAAAATGCGCATAGACATTTTATACGGCCTATATTTTTTTTAGCACAAAAAAATAAGTAAACCATAGGTATCAATTTGTTCTCTCATTCCAATACTCACATCAAAATCAATCCATAAATAAATAAAACAGTATCGAATTAAAACTAAGAATTTTCTCAATGCCAATAACTTACGCGCGTAAAAATATTAAAACCTCTTTTGCCCGTAAAAGGTTTCGTAAATTTTACTATCGGCCCATACTTGACGTGTTTCGGCTTCAACCAAATTATCCCGCGTTTGGGATAAGAGTCGAGTTACATCGCATCGGTCTGGGGAGAGCAATTTATTTTATTTATTTGTAACTTAAAACAATAATTAATAAATTTATCGCTTAGATAAAAGAGCAGAAGAAAAATTATAGTGCTTACTGGAATTGTAAATAACGATCAAAAACAAAAAGGAATTTTTGCTTGTAAAGCCCGTCATAAATGCAAAACTTTGTGTGAATGTTTGGTTTATAATAATGTTATAATTTTTGCATGTTGTTGCTATACAGATTACGAATAAGCATAAAGACTCTTACCCGCTGCATCGGAATTACTTATGATATGTGGCACCAGATTTAATTAGATTAAGCAAACAGACGTCGGCGATCCGTCAACGTCCTGTTACGCGCCACTTGCCGTGACTTGCCTTGACAACTACCCAAGTCAATATGGCTACCCGCAACGACTTGACGTTCCGCCAGAGAGTATTGTAGACCGCTTCTCTCTCGTCTGTGGTATCAGTTTAGTTTGCAACGTGAATCATATGAAGCCTTTTTGCAAAGGCGCCGTCACGGCCTGACTGACATACGACCGTCCTCGGGCGTTATTGTATTCCTGGAACAAACAATGTCTAATCACCAAGACATCCGCTCTTCCATCCTGACAAACTATGACAAACATTACTCTCATCGTAACACTGTAACTGTTTCAGAACAAAAGAAAGCGTGCGTTCTCTCGATCACTCACGGACCAGACGGCATTTTTCTCCTAACAAGAAAGCGCGTGTCCTTCCGACCACTCATGGACCGGACGGCACCTTTCCCCCAGCAAGAAAGCGTGTCTCCTATCGACCACTCGTGCACTGGACGGCACCTTTCCCCCAGCAAGAAAGCGTGTGTCCTTTCGACCACTCATGGACCGGACGGCACCTTTCCCCCAGCAAGAAAGCGTGTGTCCTTTCAAACACTCATGGCCCGGACGGCATCTTTCCCTAAACAGTTAAAACCTGGACCGGACGAGTGCATCCCTTCAACCAATCCGTAATGGATCTGACCCGGACGACACTCTCCTTTCGGCCATACCAACGTTTGAACCGGACAACTGCGTCCCTACGACCATACCAGTGTACGGGCCGGACTACAGCGTCCCCTCGACCAACGTCATCACAAAAACATCATAAACCGGGCACCTGCGTCCCTTCGATCATCTAGCATGAACCGGACAACAGTGACATTTCGACTAAACACACTTTCTTTTCGACTGAAACATGTGGACCAGACAAGCGCGTTACTCCAGATGTCAAAGAACTTTTACAAATTACGCCAGCATCTAATAATTCCTGAACTTATTGGCCGACAACCTATTTTATCAAAATATCGTCTATTTTATTGGTACTGGAGATCTCCATCGTGCATTTTAAATCATAACCTCCGATGCCAGTAAGGTTTACTTATTATGATGTCACCCATAAACCAATTAAACAAGGCATGTTTAAGCAATGAGTCAGATGACCTACTTATCGAAAAGAAAAGAAACGGTCTCACCCGATGATGTTGTGAGGGTACCCTCTTGATGATTTGTGCTCGCAGGTTTAAACGTTTTCCTTGTTGCTTGAAAAATTCATTGGTTATGTTCCTCACTTGGCTTTACTTTCGTGGAGGGCGCGATTCTTTATCCCACTTCTGATAAAGACTCTTACCCGCTGCATCGGAATTACTTATGATATGTGGCACCAGATTTAATTAGATTAAGCAAACAGACGTCGGCGATCCGTCAACGTCCTGTTACGCGCCACTTGCCGTGACTTGCCTTGACAACTACCCAAGTCAATATGGCTACCCGCAACGACTTGACGTTCCGCCAGAGAGTATTGTAGACCGCTTCTCTCTCGTCTGTGGTATCAGTTTAGTTTGCAACGTGAATCATATGAAGCCTTTTTGCAAAGGCGCCGTCAAGCAAATAAAAAAGAGGTGTGTTGGTTACTACGTCACGCAAAAACTCCTGAACTGATTTGGATGAAACTAGCCACACAGATAGATTATGACCTGTGGCCGTACCATGACGTCTTAGAGCAGTATTGTTTTAATCTTATTCCAGAGTGGGAAAGAGATGGCGCTAGACGTCCTCTATAGCTCCGTGTCTTTTAAAAACTGCACAAGCAAACTAGTTTGGAAGATATAATTAGTATCGATTTCTCTTCGAACATGTTTAAAAGTAAAGTGGTTTGTACCTTTCGTAATGTAAAAAATTAAATTATAGGATTCAATATTTTTGTCTTTTTTGTAGAGGTTTTCTCTGTCTGGGTTAAATTTTTAATTTAATTTCTATTCCATGCTTTTCGGACGGGCAGCGAAGTTTCAGTAATAGAGTCCCGTTTGACCCTTTGGGTACGGAACCCTAAAAAAAGTGATTTTTTTGCTCGTTTTTATAAATAATGGTACGGAACCCTTCGTGCGCGAGTCCGACTCGCACTTGGCCGGTTTTTATTTCCTTTATAATGCAATTCAGATATTTGTGCCTGGTAATAATCATCTCATGTTGCTGAGCTGGACATGAAAGGTATAAGTCGGGATCTGTTGATGAGATCCCTGGAAAATCAAGATCAACCCTTTACTTTTATGGGCACCTACAATGTTTTTTTGACAGGCTTCCAAAAGGAGGAGGTTACCAATTCATCTGAATGTTTTGTGTTTATTCACCGATATCCTTGCCAAAATTATGATCCAATTTCATATAATAAGCCTATTGCCATGGCATGTATTTATGTTAACAATGTAAAATAAACGTAAATCAAATATTTGTTTAATCATCATCATTTCAGTCGAAAGACGTCCACTGCTGAACATAGGCCTCCGCCAAGTGTCACATTGGCCGGTCCCGAAATATTTGTTTAGAATAATACAGCCAAAAATGGAAAAAAAAACAACTTCAAAAACACAAAACAGTGACAAATAACTTTAGCTTCAGAATTAAGTGGCAAAAAAAAAACTGAATCAACGATACAAAAGTCACAGTTTTTATTTTTTGCATTTCATATCCGGATTCAGAATTCAATAGTTACTTATAAAATATTTATTATGAAATTCTACCTCCGTACAAGAATGCGTGATGTGTGAATCGACCTTATCCGGCATCGTTTGTGCCAGTTAAGGCGAAGTTACATACTTTACGACGCATATTTTTATAAACGCACCTGAGTTATTTTATTGGCAAAGTTGAAAAGCTTATAAAATGTTGGAGGTATTAATACTGTACTGATACTTTACTACAAGCACATAAGTTTATTTTTTTATTACGATACTCGACTTCGCGCTGTATAATTTCGTATAGCGCCATCTGTAGATGAATAATTAAAGACTGCAATCGCCTTTTATGATATAAATAAAATTTCTCTAAATAATAAATACGAGCCACGTCTGCAATGTGAAAGAAGTGCAAAAATTTTTCAATATTTATTTATTTTATTGAGACAATAGTTACATACATATAGTTTTGGAAGACTGACTTACAGCTTTAATGAGTTTAAAGTATACAGTACTTTAGGTATGTGACCAAGCCTTATTTTGTTTTTTAGACTAGAAGCCAGTCCTACCAAGCCTTATTTATTACCCAGTACTAACTGGGTTGTGGATGTCAGATAGGCACTCGCTCCATGTAAAATACTGGTAGGTATCCAGCTGAATCCGGTAAGAATGGAAGCCGACCGCAACACAGTTGGGAAAAAGCTCGGCAGATGATAAAACCCGACCACAACGTGCTTGGAACTCTGATTGGCCATGGTATTGAAAAAAAAAAATATAGTATCGAATTGCCACATACACAGGTTCGAAAAACCCTTCAAAAATCGACATCGTAAATCTAAAAGCAAAACAAACAAATACAATAAATCATTACGAAAAACAACTTATTCAATTGAACCTTCTATTTTGGTACTAACTGTCCAATGTTTTGTTTCGTAGATTCCCCTTGGGTAAGCGCGGTGAAAGTTAGTGAATTGAATTTTACGATATTGTACCCAAACTCCCTTTAGTCCTCGTGTGGAATCATTTAAAATTAGTCCCTATAGCAACGGGGTTTGTTCCAAAAACCAAAGTTCTTTAGACCGTACGGGTATTTCTCGTCTCTCGTATTTGGTTGCAACTTTGTCTTTATGAATAAGTTTTGTCGTCTGTAAATTAGATACTGGTGGAATTAGCCTTGATTATTCTTTTTTAGTTAAAAGTTTATTAAAATGTTTCAAGATTGAACATAATTATTTCTACTGACCATAGGAGACTTGCCCAGCAGTAGAATGTAAACTACTTAAGAAAAAAAAGCGGCCAAGTGCAAGTCGGACTCGAGCACGAAGGGTTCCATAGCAATATTTATAAATAAAAAAAAAAACGAGCAAAAAAAGAACACTTTTTTGTATGGAAAATAAATATATTTTAAATATTTATTTTATTCTGTTTTAGTGTTTGTTGTTATAGCGGCAGCAGAAATACATGATCTGTAGAAATTTCAACTGGCTAACTCACGGTTCATGAGATACAGCCTGGTGACAGACGGACGGACGGATGGACAGCGAAGTCTCAGTAAACGGGTCCCGTTTGACCCTTTGGGTGCGGAACTCTAAAAAGGTTAAATAACGATACGAAATATATGTGACTGAAGAATTCCAACAAAAGAAATATAGATAGAATATTCTTTGTTGAACATTAACGTAAAATAAAATATGAGCTAGGTAGTAATAAACAGGTCCTATCTAATAATAATCTAAAAAACAGGGTTCGGGGTTGGGTTAGAGTTGGGTTAGGGTTGTGTAGGGGGGTAGGGGGGGGGGGGCAGGGGGTTTATAAAATAATCATAGATCCAATAATGCGTATAGAAAAGATAAGCACATACAAAACCTCACGGCTAAAACAGGATGGCCCAGACTCATGAAAATAACATTGAATTCTACACCCTATTCTTCAGAATATAGAATTAAGAATAGAATAAATCAGTTACTGAGTCGAGCACAGACGTTGCATCCAACGATCAAACTCATTAATAATGAAAGATTGATATCTTTGCTTTTAATTACACGAAAGTATTTCGTGTATTTATTTATACAGATGGCTTCACATGAAGATGCACTATTGATGGGCTTACGAGAAATTGATTATTATGATGAAACGAAAGGCTTTGGTAGCTCTTGAAGTATTGACATATTAAAAGAGATTAAGCCACAAGCAACTCAATAGAAAAAAAAACCTCGAATTTCTTTTTAAAAAGTCTAGTGGTCACAATCTCCTATTCCTGTTCTCCTGGTGAGTTCCTGGATTCGATTCCAGGGTCAGGGTAATTGTTATTAGGTTTTTCCATCAGTAATTTCTCAGTAACAGCCACGGGGTTTGGATTTGTACTCGGTTGATGGCAAAAGGCTCGCTCTCTATTATATGGGACTCAAACATAACTGGCAATACGTGGGTTTACTATTAGGTACACCTCTGCCTAACCCTTTGGGGATTACAGGCATGATGTTATGTTATATTTATGGTGAATGATCCGAGCTTTTAAACATCAAAGCTACATAATATAAAGCTACCCGCCTTACATTATGTTCATAATTGCTTCATCATTTCAGCCACTGCTGGACATAGGCCTCCCCCAAGTGTCGCACATTGACATTTTGGTTGGTTTTGCCATAATCGCCACGCTTGGCAGGCGGATTGGCGATCGCAGTACAGTTGTTATAAAAGCACAGAGAATGCTGCTGCCCATTCCCTGGCAAGTCCTTCAGTCGCCTCTTACGACACCCACGGGAAGATATGGGATAATAATTGCTTATTTTTAGCCAAATATGTACAATCAGTTTTGGATAATGATGATTCTGGTCACTAAAAAGTTTAGGTAATCAAATTCCAGCAATGCTCTAAAATAATAAGTATTTGAACCCAAACCCAATAAACCTAAAGTCTATTTTACGACGTGACGAAAAGCACTTGTCCTTAACAGTATGAAATATTCTCCAGCGTGACTCTGCTTGTCTTCATGAAGTGCTAACCGGTTTATTGTGCCAGCCTTAAAAGTTTTACGGATATTGAATTCCGGGCTTTAAAACGAATAAAAATATTTTTGAATTCTGCTGGATGATGGTGTTAATTTATATAATTAACTGTTTCATTGACCAGTTTGAATTGCGTACAATTTTATGCTTCAAAGATTTTTGTGCTTCTACCCAAAGGATTGGTTGAAAATTGCATCGGAAAAGGAAAAAATTATGACAAGCCTTCACAATAGTATAAGCTTGAAGAAACTTACAAGAATTATAAGCGCCAGATGAACAACACCAGAATTTGAAAACTGTCGACGTCGAACTCTGATTGCCTTGTGGTAGTGAGCTCATTAATGCTGACCGTGGAGCACGGCGATCGATTTTAATGTCTTGGCTTTTCCATTATGAGGCACTGTGAGGTTTCATGTCGATTGGCTCCCTCCCTATTTCGTAGGACTTACAAAATAACTGTCAAAACATGAGTGTATAGTACCACCCCTGCCTATCACTTGGAGGAAAACAACAAATTCGATTATTTACACCAATCAACTCATAGAGATCATTCATCATCATTTCAGCCGAAAGACATCCAATGCTGAACATAGGCCTCCCCCAACGCCACTTTGACATAAGGGTTTTGCCATAATCGCCACGCTTGCCAGGCGGGTTGGCGATCGCAGTACGGTTGTTACAAAAGCACAGAGAACGCTGCTGCCCATTCTCTGGCAACTCATAGAGATTAGTTATAAAAGGAGGTTATGCAATTTGCTCCATTTTACATTCCATTTTCAAACAATCATTTAGAACAAAAGCGCACTTATCATCCTTCTTCTTCGATTGGCTCCAACAAAAATCACAAAGTTGTAAAGATAGGTAAACCAGGTGCCCTAGTGTCGGAATATCGTGGTCCTACGTGGGCTGAATTAATTAGTTACATTGACGCGCTCCCATGATTTATGTTCCGGATACCAGCTGATTATTAAACAGGGCCGCGAGTGATGTATGGCCACTACTGCATTATCATACGGAAGGTAGAATTATATGAGAAACTTTGGAGTTCTGGGGTCTGAGTTTCTGGTTTTCATAACTGTTGGATTGGAAAGAATATGTGAGTTACTTGTTTTTTAGCTTATTTTATAGCGTATCCTTACTGGCCATTGCCATCCAGTATCACCAATATCACAAATGTGGGAAAAGCAGACTCATTATTACATACTCCTACCTTTAGGAGGCTAATAGCACCTGTTTAGCATTACAAGAAGTGCACCTCTTCTTTTTCGGATTCGTGTGATTATTATATATAATTATCACGTGCTTCGGTGAAGGAAAACATAGTGAGGAAACCCGCATGCTTGAGAGATATTTCTCGACGGCATGTAAAGCCAAGTCAGAGGCCCATGGGTGGCAAGATAACACTGATACCAGGGTAGTCATCAACCACACGATAAAGTAAAAAAAACCGGCCAAGTACGAGTTGGACTTGCGCACGAAGGGTTCCGTACCATTATTTATAAAAACCGGCCAAGTGCGAGTCGGTCTCGCACGCTTTATTATGTACCATTATTATGGTTATGTACCATTATTTATAAGAACGAGGAAAGTAACACTAATTCGTACGGGAGCCCCCTTAAATATTTATTTTATTCTGTTTTTAGTATTTGTTGTTATAGCGGCAACAAAAAAATACATAATCTGTAGAAATTTCAACTGGCTAACTATCACGATTCATGAGATACAGCCTGGTGACGGACCGACGGACAGCGAAGTCTCAGTAATAGTGTCCCGTTTGACCCTTTGGGTACGGAACCCTAAAAAGACCCTGCACAGCACACGCGCTATGGCAGAAAAACATACTTTTGAAACCAAAATAACGAGATGGTTTCATTCCTTGAAATGACGGAATCCATCTCGTTATCATGTCATTTAATCAAGTTTAGATTAATTTATTTTTTCAATATTTCATCGGTTATGTTTAAGTCACATGTTATACAGCCGGACAACTACCGAGAAAGAAGTGTTTTGGGTTTTTTCATCAGGAATTTCTCAATAGCAGCCACGGAGTCTGGATTTGTGTCGGTTGATGGCAATAGGCTCACCCATATTACATGGGACTTAAACATAACTGGCGGAATGTGGGTGTACCAAGTGGTACACCTCTGGCTAGCCCTTAGGCCCTTATAAGCGTGATGTTATAATGATTATAGTCGTGATGTTATAATGCTAATGGAGGAACTGATGCAGGAACCCAATTACACTTTGTTTAGGTAACTCAAATCAAAAATCAAATCATTTATTGCATCCATAATGTACATTTCAACAGGTGGTCGAATAAAAAATAATAGACACAACTATGGAACCTGTCGGGCACAGCAAGTTTTAAATAAATAGAGAGAGGAAGAGTGCTTCTCTAATTTATTTTGTAAAAATTACAATTATATTAATTTCGAATTATTTTATATCCTATTTATTATTTTATATTTCCGTTTACTTATTATATTATGTATTCATATAATACCTAACCACAGATTACTGAATAGACCTAACTCCTCATGAGCCTTTTGTAACTCTGCAAAAGGCATGAATCATGATTAATGCGTAGATATTGTAATTTAGATTAGAATGAGTCATTTCTCTATAGCCTTTAGGTCTCGTAATTACAACCAATTCAAAAACACACATTATCTCCTCAAAACGCGTCTAAAACATTAAAAACCACACACGTTCTCCTGTCCCAAGGCGCCTAAAGAGTTTTAAGTCAGTGTAAGGGATTGATCAGATACCGTGGGCTCAGGACCCTCGGTATACGTGACCTGTCACAACGAAGGATGCCGGAGGGCACAGGAACCCACAGGATTAGGATATGATCTGGGAAGTGAGGTGCTGTAAGAGTAGTAAAGAGACAAGCTTCTGGTTACAGAAAACTGAAAAGGAAATACATTTTATGAAAGATAAATCCGAAGGTAAAAAGTTTAGTGCAGGATATTTATTTTTAATCGTAGTTAAGATATTAAGCAATATCTTCACCGCTGGTTAGGGTCATCTGCAACTCAAAAAGTTTTGCAACTGCGATTCTACACTTGACCCTAAGCTGAAATGACTCATGTTCGTGAAATAATAGTAGCAGCACCTAGGCGATCGAACTCTGCACGGATGACAATACAGAAAAAAAACAACATAAATATGAGACGCTCTAACGATTCCGATGGAAGTTGAAAAAAATGGTATTTTTATCGAAATTGTTAGAGCCGGTTTCGAGAGCGTGCTAATAAATATATATACACAAATATTGCTTATTTAATAATATATGATCTATTCCTATTCTTAAAGAAAAACAGCAATCATAATTGGGTCGACTGTCATGCGACCTGAATCAGCCTTAAAATTGTTTTTTTTTTTTAATATTTAAAACATCATGTATTTTTTTCATTTATATATCATCATCTGCCTAGCCTTTTCCCAAATTATCTTGAGATCGGCTTCCAGTCTAACCGGATGCAGCTGAGAACCAATATTGACATGAAGCGACTGCCTATCTGACCTCCACAACACAGTAACTGGGTAATACGATACCCCTTGGCAAGACTGGATGTCAGACTTTTGGCTTCTGACTACTTGTAACGACTGTCAAAGATCCACAAATGACAGCCAGGACCAACGGCTTAACGTGCTTTCCGAGGCACGGATGAAACTTGATATGAAATTATGGTCACCTATCCACCGACCAACCTCGGCAAGCATGGCTCAACGTTAAAGATCGACCCGTGCGGTTGGTATTGTTAAGCCATGAGCTATATATAATGGGCATTATTATAATTTTGGACATGCACACTTAACATATAGTAATAGTATCAGAAATCTCAAGGTCTAGTTAAGGGTGCCATGTCCGTTGCTTGAAAGCTGGTCATATTAATACTCTTACATAACAAACATACGACTGGATGCTTCCACTCCTGTTTTATTTAGATGACACCTCGTTTCATTTAGATTCTGATCCGGTGAGTAAGAGCTTGTCGTTTTACATAAGCTTTAAGTTATTATGTCATTGCCATTCGTGATTTTCGTGAGCTAAATGTTGTATGTTTTAAGTTGGTATAGTCAACGTGACGAGTGAAAAGTTATATCGTATTTTTCTAAACTAATATTATAAAGAGGAAAGATTTGATTGTTTGTTTGTTTGCATTGAATAGGCTCCGAAACTTCTGGTCCGATTTGAAAAATTCTTTCAGTGTTAGATAGCCCATTTATCGTGAAAGGCTATAGGCTATATATCATCACGCTACAACCAATAGGAGTGGAGCAGCAATGAAAAATGTTGCGAAAACGGACAAAATGTGACGCAAACGAAGTTGCGCCGGACAGCTAGTTTGAAATATAAATGTATTTTAGAGATACGAGGAAGAAGTTGACAAGTTTTTCAACCTAATAACCAATAGAAAAGGAAGGATCCTCCGACCAGAATCAGGTTGTCTCTGGTAGGCTGCAGCCCAAGGGTTACTGCCGTTTTTCTGTATAAATGTTAATCGCCAAGCTAACTCTGATATTTGATGAGCCGGTGTAGTAGAGATATGTACGTATACTGCCACATACAAAGCAACATTCCTCTACCAATTATTGCCACCTACCAAAGCATATCTAATTAGAAGATTAATTATTTCTGCCAAAAAAATGTAGGTACTTAATCTCAAAGGTGCATTCATTCCGATAATGCTCAGTATTGTTACGTATTCGTTTGATTAACTTCGTTCTCGAAAAATAATTGGCTTCGGGCCAGTAATTTCATCTCATTATGAAATGTAACACAACACAATAAAAATCTATAGGTATAAGATACAGTACGTTTTCCGCCTAGCTCTTCCAACACAATTATTAGCGATTGGATTATATGTAACTACCTAAAAATACCAAAACAAAAAGAAAAAAAAAATTGTACAAAATAAGTACAGTGCAAAAGAACACGGCCTATGTCCACTGCTGGACACAGGCCTCCCTCAAGTGTAGCCACATTGACATTTTGGGGGGTTTTGCCATAATCGCCATGCTTGGCAGGCGGGTTGGCGATCGCAGTACGGTTGTTACAAAAGCACAGAGAACGCTGCTGCCCATTCACTGGCAAGTCCCTTAGTCGGCTGTTACGACACCCACGGGAAGATATGGGATGGTGCTATTCTTTACGTCCGACACCATACAAAAATAAAATAAGTATAAAAATAATAAAAATTAGTACAAAATAAGTACTAACAAATTAGGTAATCATCATCTGCCTAGCCTTTCGACAACTATGTTGGGGTCCGCTTTCTATCAACCTGATGCAGCTAAGTACCAGTATTTTACATAAAGTGACTGCCTATCTGACCTCCACAATCCAGTTAGTACTGGGCAAAACGATACCCCTTCGTAAGACTGGTTGAGCCACTGATTACCTGTAACGACTGTCAAAGTTCTCTAAATGACCAATGGCTAAAGCTTATAAGCATATATAGGCTTAAATGCCAAATGATAATAAGAGCCGAAGAATTTAATTTAGGTTACTTATCTTTGGGATAATTTTTAATTCCGAAGCAAATTATATTCTTACATGCCCTAGGGACATTGATGGCAAGGTGAGGCTTTTGGGCGATTCAAACGATAGCGTAATCCTGAGAAATTGGAATTGGGAGACCTACCAGACTTTGAGGATTATGATTTGTTAGTTTTATTAAATAAGTCTTCAGAAAGGTCAGGTGCCTGTACTCGTAACTGGCGAAATGCGTTTATGACCAGCTGGCCTACCATGACATCTTAAAGCAGTCTTGTTTTACTTTTAATCTTGTGTGGAAAAGAGACGAAGCTATACAGGATGTCTAGCGCCATCTCTTTCCCACACTGGAAAAGGAGTAAAAAAGTAATGTTTTATGGCGTCATGGTGGGCCACCAGATTTATGAACGTGGACGAGGCAAAAAGAGTATGTCAGGACCGTAGCAGGTGGCGTTCTGTGATTTCGGTCGAACCCCTTGGGAATAAGCCGTTAGTTTATATGTATGTTTGAAATAGGTCTTTAAAGGAGGAGCTCGTGGCTAAATAATACAGCCTCACAGGTCGATCTTTAAGGTTAAGCTGTGCTTGCCGAGGTTGGTCCGTGGATGGGTGACCATAATTACATACCGAGTTTTCTCCGTGCCTCGGAAAGCACGTTCAGCCGTTGGTCCTGGCTGTCATTTGTAGATCTTTGACAGTCGTAACGAGTAGTCAGAAGCCAAACGTCTGACATTGAGTCTTACCAACAGGCAGTCGCTTCATGTAAAATACTGGTACTCAGCTGCATCCGGTTAGACTGGAAGCCGACCCCAAGATAGTTAGGGAAAAGGCTAGGCAGATGATGATGAAATAGGTTTTTAAAATAAGTATATTTATGACGGCTTCTTCCTGAAATGTTCATTATTGGTTTTTTGTGTGTAAATAGGGAATATTTAAAACAAATGTAGGTACTGTTACAGCTTTTTAGTTTGTTTTAGCAGTAAGTATAGATAAAGCGGTCTCATTCCCTCTATTTTAACCAAGGATGTTTTCGCAAACGAAAAATATATTGCCATCGTAAAAAAGCAACCCGGAAATCTTCGTACAGCCAAACGATACAATTAATTGTTAAAAAGCAATCGAGTAACACTCACTATAAGCACTAACCACCACTACAGAAGAAAAAGGCTAAATAAATTGCCTCCATATATCGTTGGCTCAATCTATTAAAACCCGTTAAACGGGTTAGAAACTCGAAAAGTAGTAGTTACTGTCCAGGAGGCTCATTCAATAGATTCGAATAAGTGGTCCGTTACTCGTCCAGTAATATCCGGTCTGAAGCGGAAAAAACTGGATTAAAAAAGGTTAGGTTAATGGGCGGAGCAGTGAAAAGTGATGCAATTACGTTAAATTGATCCCAACCTTTGTTCTTTTACTCTTGAGGCATTGATTGGTAATGGATCTGCTGTTTTTTTACGTTGCCTGTTTAGATGTACGTTTTTTAATATGTATACATGGTGTAAACTGACCCTTTACGAACCAAGCATTCATCATTTCAGCTGCTGCTGGAAGACGTCCACTGCTGGACATAGGCCTCCCCAAGTGTCGACACATTGACATAAGGGGGGTTTTGCCATAATCGCCACGCTTGGCAGGCGGGTTGTTACAAAAGCACAGAGAACGCTGCTGCCCATTCTCTGGAAAGTCCCTTAGTCGCCTCTTACGTCACCCACGGAAAGATAAGAAGCATTCATGTACGCAAAAATGATAGCAGGGAAACTACTTTTTTTTAGGAGTGACATAATCTCGTTATACGATAGAACTGCATGTTACGCTCTCAAAACATTGTGCTGATGGATGCATTCAATAGTACGCGGGTCGTGGAGGTATTTAAAGTAAAGTTGCAACATTAAAGACGTGTATTTATAACGAACCTTTGACCCTCAATAACTCCGTAACCAGAAAGTTTCCAGGTATGGTCTAGAAAAAACATGGCGGTGAAAACAAATGCTTTTCAGCTTCGGTAGGAGCGTTTACACCTTACGGCCTTTCATACGAACTTTCAAGTCTTTATTTTTAATTTTAATGAAACTTCATACGCAAAACATATAGGTCCAAAAAATTCAATCATTAATAATTAATAAAGGTTCAGTCATTTCGGAAAATAAGGACTTGAAAGTTTGTTTGAAATGTCGTAAAGCGTAAACGCTCTTAAGGGTACTAAAACACCCATTGTATTTTTAGGACTCATTTCACCAATGAGTGAATATACTGAGATAATTACACCGACTTGTTTCCATCCGAGAAGCGCCAACGTTCAGGACACACACTGAAATTGAACACGATCAACACATCTACACTGCATTCAAGAGGTCGCAATGTCATTATTGTTTCGAAATATTGATACTGACGGCTTTCTATCGGTGCAGAGGAAATCTGAAGAGTCTTAAAATTATCCAGCAATAAGCGAAATGGTTTTATCAACATAAAAATCGCCATTGTAATAAACAAAATAAAACAAGGCTTTTCGTTGAAGTATATTTTTATATTTCGTTTTCCTATTCCATCATTTCTTCTTGTAAGCGGATTGGACATAGACGTTCTCTAAAAGGTACTTACATCAAAACGAAAACACGCCTACGGCGCTTCTTAAATCACAAGACCGTTTGTCCATTTACAAAAATAACATTCAGAGGATTTTGCTTATTGAAAATCAATGGCTAGCTTAGGAGGTAAGTCGTACTGGCTTTATCTCCTTAATTTTAAAGTCAAATTCTTAATCCGCAAAGTATTCGGGACACGTCTGGCCGTGGTGGCTACTTTGCGTTGCAAATGCTACGGGGTACTGCTGGGTTAAGGTTCGTACTAGGGAAAGTGTGGTTATATAATTTTGTGAGCTAATCATCTATGTAACCTCTAGTTGTTGGGTAAAGTTTGAGGAATATTTTACGCTGAAATTGTAGTAGGTTTTGTATTTTTGTCCAAACTTTATGGTAACCCAAAAGTTTTACCAGTCAACCAGTCTTACCAAGGGGTTTCGTATTTTCAGCAAATGCGTTAACGATGTCCATAGGCATTCCACTTCGTGTAACCTACTGGTATAATATTCAGCCAATAAGAATGGAAATCGACCTATGACATAGTTGAGAAAAGACTGGGCAGATGATGGGTGTTGTGACATCACTATTTAGTATGTAATTGGTGTGTCAACCACTAGTGATTGTCTATGATGTATATCCGTCTGGTCGCCATAACTTGATCTCAACCCGTCTACTACGCACTGTCTAATCATAACCTGTGTCCTGTGACAATAAAACATAGTATACCAACAGTATCTTTCATTGCTACTACTGAACATGACAATGGGTTCTAACTTCGTGTTCTGGAGTGCATACTCTGATTATCCACCATGACCGCAAAATAGTCAGTAGGACGGCCTCGTTGATCAAGAGTCGCATACACCACTGCTGAGCATGATGTTTCGGGTTTGATTCCCAGGTTTGACAAGATGTTATTGAGTTTTTTTGTTAGTAATTTCGAGGTAACATCCCAGAGTTTGGATGTGTGCCCGTTTGATGGCAATTGGCTCCTATTTTATGGGAGTTAGACGTAACTGGCGACATGTGGGTGTATGTACAGACAGCGTCAGTATCTGCAAACCCCTCAACACTCCGGCCGTGTAGGCCGGAGGGGTAAGTACTTAATGATGCTGTCTGTACAACAGGTCGTCGGCTTGACTTTGGTTGAAAAGTTGGCAACCCGTCTGTAAATCTAGCCACATTATTATTAGACGGAATAAATGATTTAAAATTAACTTTTTGGGGTAAGTCACTTCACTCTAATCATCTCAGAAGTCACATTGGAAGATTAAAGCGACGGGTTCCAGAATTAGATTAATATAAACTTGGTTAAGTTTCAAATTGCATTACGTTAAGTTCAAAGATAGTTACAAGTCTAGATACGATTATTGAGTGAAATTAAAAACGTCAGAGGATTTGGACGCAAGGAGATCTAAAGGGTAATATAAAATTCAGAATAATTTAAAGAAATTCAAGAGTAAATAATAAATGTGTGGTTAAGTTGAAGTTTGAAACGAACGCTAGTAATAAACAAGATATAAAAAGCCATGTTAGTTACAGAGACATGCCAAAAAAACCACAGAGGTGCACTTAATAGTATAACCACATTTCGCCAGTTGTGTTTAAGTCCCATGCAAAAGAGGCGATCCTATTGCCATTAACCGGGCACAAACCTAGACTCACGGCTGCTACATGGAGAAATTCCTGACGGAAAATCCCAATGCCACTTTGGCTGACCTTGGAATCGACCTCAGGCTGAGCAGTCGCGCTCGCAATCACGACTAACGAGGAACTCAAATTATGAATATCAATCTCCATAGTTGGAGAGAGAGAAGAAGAACAAAGAAAACATTAGAACTTGGTAAAGCTGACAAGATCAACAATCAAGTCGAGACACTCGTCAGAAGTTAGGAGGTACCATACGTTAAAATCGTCAATAGCCTAGCGTCTTCGCAACTACCCAGTCACTGGGAAACACGATACTCCGTGGTAAGACTGGTCGTCAGACTTTTGGGCTTTTTTCTTTCTTTTTCGTGTAGTTAGTGCCTAACCTGGAGTCAAAGTTTGGCCCTGACCTGGCTTTACATTCTGTCGAGAAATATCTCTCAGGCATGCTGGTTTCCTCACGATGTTTTCCTTCACCGATGCAAGTGGTAATTATACATTACGCACATGTATCTGAAAAATCAGAGGTGCGTGTTTTGGGTTCGAACTCGAGACCTATGACTTGGCAGTCCGATGGTCACACCTATAAGCTATCACTACACGTAACTACTGTTAAAGATCTTCAAATGACAGCCAGATCAAACAGTTTAACATGCTTTCCGAATAACGGAGAAGTCTTGGTAAGTAATGGATGGACACCCATCCATGAGCTGACCTCGGTAAGCGTTGCTTTAGCTTGAACACCAGCCTCCAACACATTACCTAAACGTTACGTTACAATAAAATTACTAAGTTCCCTAAACGTTTTGATTCGTGGTCTAGTGTTCTAGTCTATTAAGATTCAGAATATCGTATACAGGAACGGCACAAATAGGCTGTTAGTAACTACTCGAGTAAACAACGTACAGAGCTGCTCTTGATAAGCGGTTGCACCGGATTTTAAAGTCAAATCGACAATCGCAAAATATTCAAAGCTACCCCCCACTGTTCCGACTTGCAAATCGGATAGCTGTGTTGTGGTTGACTGTACTTACTTGGGATACAAGTATAAGTTTGCTGTCTATTGCTGTTTTGTTATCAATTTATTAGTTGATACCATCATTCAAAGGTAAAACTGGTTGTCAGACTTTCGGGCCACTGACTACCTGTAACGACTGTCAAAGGTCTACAAAATATGACAGCTCGGACCAAGGCCTTAACGTGCTTTCCGAGGCATGGAGTAACTCAGAACTCGGACTTGTGATAAAACGAATAGTGCGAACGCCGTTTGTAGTCGAAACGCTTAGGTTGGATGGCCTAAGTAAGCTTCTCCTTTTTAAGGAAATTTCTCGCTGACTGGTCGACACTTCGCGTGAACAGAGAGCTGTCTCTATCTTAAGCCAAAGAATTAGCATTGCGTGGCAATGCTGCCAGTCTTTTCGGCACGTTTTCGGATGACAGCGATGCGGAGTACTGTCATGCCTAAGTGTCGTATTGTTAATTTAATAAGTTTATTATATGTATATGTAGGATCCGGTCATTAGTACGGATAGGAACGCCCCTAAGATGACCCACTGACCGAAATTAATCGAAAGTGCGCCAGAGGTGGCATTGAGCGACCTACTTACCAGTCTACCCACACCTAAGCGCGCTTACTACGGAGTCGTGATGTTTCGAGCTCGCGGCGAGGACAATAGTGAGTGTCTGATCGCGGCGGAGTCAAGACGTCCCGAAACTGTTCCCCGATTCATGGTGCCTAGTGTTATTGTGTTGGATTGTAATTTCAAGTTATTTGTTAGTTTGATAAAAGCAGTGTACCGTGTGTGTGTGTTTTCATTGCATGAAACCCATGTTCCGCCCACATGATGCCTGAGTCTAACGGAATAAAATCATCACACTACGACATATATTTATTATTATACATTAGTCATTAGATTTTGTAAATATTTTCTTAATAAATATTCAATACGTAGTTTAAAAAAAAAATACCAATCTGTAAGATACACTTCAGTCTCTTTCAATATTTGAAAATCCCTGAGACGACCTTGAGATTCGCTATCCAAAGTAAGCAATATAATAAAAACTTAGATACCAATATCGATAGAATACGCCACTAATAGTATGGTAAGTGCCAAATAAAAATAAATAGGTATAATCTATAACCGAGGAAAATATGTAAATGGCAAGTAGCAATAACGCGGAACCTTTGTGCTGTACATTGTTGAATATGTAGCGATGAGCGTCTATAGTCCTTATGTCTCTAAACTAATATTGTAAAGAGGAAAGATTTGATTGTTTGTTTGTATGTTTGCATTGAATAGGCTCCGAAACTACAGCTCCGATTTGAAAAATTCTTTCAGTGTTAGATAGCCCATTTATCGAGGAAGGCTATAGGCTATATATCATCACGCTACGACCAAAAGGAGTGGAGCAGCAATGAAAAATGTTGCGAAAACGGGTAAAATGTGACGCAAACGAAGTTGCGCCGGACAGCTAGTACTTTATAAAAGAAAAAAATGTTAACTCTGCCCCCCATTTATATATTAGAAATAGCCACTTTTGTTAAGAAAAACATAATACTTTTTAATTTCGATAAGAACGAGCGCCGCAAAACTAAGTTAATTCTACCAGCACCTAGATTAGAAATGTTTAAAAATAGTCCAGAATACCGAAGCATACAGATATTTAATAAATTACCCGAAAATATCCGGTCCACGAAGATACTATGTGTATTTAAAGCGAGGTTAAAAACATTGCTCATAAAAAAATGTTATTATAGTATAATAGAATTTATGGACGACAAGAATTTAAAATAGAGCTCAAATATATATGTTTGTGTTAATCATAATTTATTTTATTTTATGTATAAAAAAGTGCTAGATATAAGTTTGATTTTTTATTATGGTTATTCCTAAATTAAGTGATAAAATACTCGCTGCAATATTATTAAGTTAGTTTTGAGTCATTTTGCAGCGCCCTAACAGGGTGATGTAATGTCTAGTTTTAAGCCCAGCTTGTAACTACGATCGTGTACATTTTGCATTAATTAAATAAATAAATATAACTAGTTTGTGCCGGCTTTGCACGCGTAGATTTCGGTTATTATACCCCCGGACCAAAATTCATACAAGTCCGTTACGTACTTTTTTCATGAAAGAGTAAGAAAAATCCATTCATCTATCAATCCTGACCAACTTTCGCATTTTTTGTATTACTAGCTTATGTCCCCAGCTTCGAGCACGTGAAGTTTATTTGTCACACGGGTTCGTTTTTGGTGCTACCGGGTTAAAAAGTATCCTATCTGTTAATCCAGGTACCCTACCATGACATCTTAAAACATTGTTGTTTTACTCCTTTTCCAGGGTGGGAAAGAGATGGCGCTAGACATCCTGAATAGCTTCGTATCTTTCCCACACTGGAATAAGAGTAAAACATTACTGCTTTAAGAGGTCATGGTAGGCCAGCTGGTCATTAGCGTGCCAAAATTGCGTAGTTTTTGCGTGAAACAGTAACAAACATTCATACATTCTCACAAACGTACGCATTTATAATATTAGTAGGATAAAAGTAAGATAGAACATCATCCAGTTACCTTTGTGTCAAATTAGTCTACCACCATCAGCTCCATCCTATCTTCAGAATCCAACGCCTCCTCCTCACGCACTTGTGACCACTGAATCAACTATGCAGACGCTATAACATTTAAACGCCAGGATTTTTCATACGTTTTCCAACCACATAAAACATCATTCCTGGAATCCCTGAAGGGTTTTACAGAGGTTTACATCCACAGTTAAGTTTTGGTCCTATGTAATAGGAGATGGTTCTGTATGGTGTCAGACGTAAAGAATAGCACCATCCCATATCTTCCCGTGGGTGTCGTATGAGGCAACTAAGGACTTGCTAGAGAACGGGCAACAGCGTTCTCTGTGCTTTTTTGTAACAACTTTACTGCGACCGCCAACCCACCAGCCAAGCGTGGCTATTATGGCAAAACCCTCCTTATGTCTACGTCAATGCGGTGTTGGGGGAGGCCTATGTCCAGCAGTGGACGTCTTTCGGCTGAAATGATGATGATGATGAATAGGAGACGAGCCTGGCACCAATCCAGACTCCATGGCTGCTACTGAGAAATTCCTGATGAAAAATCTCAATTAGATTTTGCCCGGCCTGGGAATGGAAACCAGGACCTCATAATCAGCAGTAGACCTTGCGACCACTACACCACACTTACTACACTTATGAGAATGAGAATATTATGCTCTCCAAATAAAAAAGGAAGAAAATAAATTGCTTTTATGACGTCATTAACTTTCATTTATTGCCGCTTACTTTAAAAGCGTTTTACGGTCTCCTGCGATACATAATGCAAATACCATAAAAAATATTTTAATGGAATTATTTCTAATGCGATTATTTTGCATGGTTAAGAGTCCCTAACAATTTCGTCGCACTTCTAGTTTAGGTTATTACGGAGCAATGTGTGCGTGCGAGCGTTCGAAATATCACTGAAGATCGTAGTGTGCGTTGTCGCATCCAGTGCAGCGGGAGTAAACAATCTTGGTCCGTAACCGTGTTACAAGTAAATAAATTTGCGTTTATGTTGATATTTTTGAATGATAAATACATCGTCTAAATTAAATTAAAATAAGCTATTTTAGAGGATACGAAAGCAAATAATAATATAGGTTATAAAATATGTATGAACGGTTGATTCAAAAGTATGTTCGATTTATTTTATGTGGGTTTTTATTTTTTTTGTATGTTTAAGTGTGTGTGACATGTTAATGCCCACTTATTTAATTTTGAATTGGACAATTATCCTACGTGTTTATCTCATTTCAGGTGAAAAAAAAAACAAGATACTTATTAGTGTCTTTATTATAAAAAGTATAGATAGGGATACATTTTAATGTCCTTTTCAACTTTAATACGAGGCGTTTCGAATGTCCATAGACCGTGCTTTTCTGGAATCCACACAAAGAAAAACTTAATACAAATTTAGATGAAAAACCATGTCGCTTTTCTTCAATTGTTTTGAGATAGCTCATCTGACCTCCAAATTTTACAGAGTGTTGGGCAATCTCTGTGAACTGGTAAAAAAAGAACTGGTAGTCAATTATTATTCTTCCTTCAATTCTTAATAGCGGAGCTGGAGCAGTCTGAAAAAATATTATTTGAATGTTATCCAATTGAAAAAATACCCGAAGTCATAAACAGCCGGCTTCCTTTTGTTATTATTACAAAGTTGGTCATTAGTATATTCATACAAATAATCAAAGTTATTAATAACTTTGAATGTTTGTGTGAATAGACTCCTAATTACAATGTTCTAAATACCATAAAGATAACCTATTTAGAACACTAGGCACCACTAGTGTGTTTAGAGATTCAATCCAAGGGTAATAAAAACAAAAGGAAGCCGGCTCTTTATGATTTCAGGTGTCTTTCCTAGATATTTAGGCACCTCAGATCCTTGGTAACAAAAATAAGATATACAAAAACAATTGCGTACTTTGTCCGACTCCAACACTAAATCTTCTAAAGAATCGTCGAGAGTTTCGACAATAGTTGAGGCAGGCGTTTCTTGGATTAAATCCATGTCCTTAAATAATATGAATGGGTTTAAAAATGTAATATAAAAAATGTCAGATTGTTGATTTGCTGTATCTTAAAAATTATCACGTCGTTTCGCTACATCCATTACTGTAGCCACGCATAGTCTTACTTTACCTGTATAAAAACATCATTTGACTGCATGGGAGCGCCATGGCTTGACAAATCTCTTTTACGCCTGAAAAAAGAATCTCATATAGCTAAGATATATTACATGACCTCATTTACTAGTGATTGAACATTTTTGTTAAAGACGTACTTCAGTGTTTATGTTTCTTTTGTAAGTAACTATGTTCCTGGACTCCCTGGTGACTTGTTCTCATTTTCGTACCTGCAGAATATGAAAATAATCAAACATATCATCATGCCGATATTCTTATATATATATCTATATTTCTGCTTATTTAATTCTCTACAAATATAATTAAACATTTTTAGATTATATGGAAATAAAAGTAACTAATAACAATCTTTTATTTTATTTATTTCCGTGGAACACCAAAGTGGTTCACCTAGGTGTTCCACGGTTAACTTTCTGTACCCTTGGTTCACCTAATGAGTGAACCTGATGAAAACAATTTACCTAAGAACTGCACATGCCTTTCGAGTTCTTTCAAGTCGTTGCTTTTTTACTTTTAATTTTGCCAATATAATAAGGTAACTTTTTCGACCCATTTTCTAAAAAATAATCCCTTTTTACTACTAGTACAATACACATATCTTTGAAAAAGATTAACAAATCAAAAAATAACATCACTAAGCATAACTTTAAAAAATATACTCACATATCAAAACTGGTCAGACGTACTACAAAATCACGCGCGAGTAGCAAGTATTTTACGTCGGGAGCAGTAGTCACAGCGACATAGGTCCATCGTCGAATAGCCCTCGGGCGCTACTGAATGCAACGAGCTAGCGCATCGGTTTATAAGGCATTTTTTAAACATTTTATTAGAATTCAGAAAGTAGTAAATAAAAATATTAAAAAAATGGATTGGTTAGATAAATACCTTAAATTTTATAATATTTTATAATTTTCGACAAATTCTTACGAGAAGACGACGGTTTTGCACGTTATTTTATTGGGTTTTTTCAGCGTGAACCACATTTTTTTTAAGGTACTTATTCAATTAATTTAAAAATTAAAAATCGTTGACTTACTAATATACTATATGCCCAGTATGTACATTTTTTTTCAAATAGTAATTCATTACCAGTTGGGCAAAAATGTGATTCGAAAACCTGGTGTTTCGTGCTTACGTAAAAACGTACGTTAGATTTTTAATTTTCCTAATTTATGACGAGTTGTTATCAAAATTCTAATTCGTTCACTTACTAGATATATGGCCGGTGTATAACTGAGCAT
Source organism: Cerastis rubricosa (assembly GCA_949152445.1). Taxonomy (NCBI): domain Eukaryota; kingdom Metazoa; phylum Arthropoda; class Insecta; order Lepidoptera; family Noctuidae; genus Cerastis; species Cerastis rubricosa. Next base: position 16,306,788 of record OX424539.1, read on the forward strand.
TAAAAAAAACACCAGATATCTTATGGTTATTGAGCAATTTGCGCTGAAAAAAGTGGTATTTTCGGTTTTTAGACTGCAAAATTGATAGGGACTCTTAAGCTTAATCAGCGCATAACGTTTTGACTGCTTGGAAATAGACCTCGTCTCTGTTTAAAAATTTAAAAGGTTTTTCAGAGGTTTTTTTGTGTCAGGGTTTTTTAAATTTTTAATTTAATTTCTTTTCATGCCTTTTTAAACTTATATTATTTTTTCTTAGCCTTGACTGTCCCACTCAAAAGCTGCCCCTTTCCTTCCAATTTTCTCAGTGTTGCGTCTCTTCACGCTAATTTACGAAACCAAAAAAATAAATAAATTAAAAAAAAAATGTAAATTTTGGGGGAAGGGGGCGTGCACCCCCCCCCCCCATGGTGACAAGCGACAATATTTCAAATCGACTTCCTGTGTGAAGTTGTTTATATCCCTTCATCAACTAGAAAAGAGGAGATGAACTTCAAACGGCTGAGCAGATTTTCGAAACATAGCTAAGAACACTCTCGATTAAAATACCTTTCAAACGACACCACTTTTATCAAAATCGGTTCATTCGTTTAAGAGCTAGGATGCCAAAGAAAGACACACAGATACACACGTCAAACTTATAACCCCCCTCTTTTTTGGTCGGGTGTTAAAAAGAGAGTAGGCCGTAATCAACCACGTGGGCCCAGAGTTGGCCCAGAGTGTTTTCGTTTCAGGACATTTTGGATTCAGCGGGAAGACCAGCGGTGATGACATTGTTATGCCGTGTGTCTGTATATATGTATCTGACCATAAATATGTTTTATCAGTTTTTTTTTTTGTTTTAATAAAGAAATTTAATCAGCACTTAATTGTTTATGAGCAATGTTAGCTTGATTGAACTGGTTTGTTTATATATACAAAAAAAAACCTGATCTTTACCCGTGGCTCTACTTTTATCTCGTCTCACTAGTTCCAACAACTAGTTAGTGTAGTAATTTACAACTAGTGTGGTAGTTTGTGCCAATTTATTTGCATTTAACAAACCAACTTTTTGTTGCTCTTGATGAGAGAGATGAGAAATAGTTTAAGTGGCTAGGTGATGTGGAATCTATCACCGATAACGATACTAAAAATAAAAAAAATAAAATGACCATAATCGGGTTAAAAGGTTAACCGGTTGGACCTATATGTTTGATTAACCATTATACAGGTCAACCATTATAATATATGAGTTAACCATTTAATATTGATTTACCAGAATGAAAAAGACATAGCACCGAGCGAAGAAAAACCTCCGTCACTTTCTGGCAATTTTTGTGCGTGAACCGGTTATTTAGAACTGATTAACGCTATTATGCCTTTTCTCTAGGATTTTTTTACCCTAAAATTAACTCGATTAAAACCCCTAAACGGGTAACCTTTTCTGTCCCTTGTCAAAAATGTACGACTAACTATCGAAAGGTGGCGGTCGGGAGGGAGGATTGGATCTTTTTCGCAGAATTAAAACTAAATATTTTGCATATTAGTTTAATAACATGGATTTCCGAAAAGTCTGCATGATTAACCCTGATTTTGACTGATTATTCTATAAGTTAGCAGCTGTCACCCAGCTCAGTTCATTGAACTGCAGCCTAAGGGTACAAGGATCAACGGCATTCTTTATACGACTCCACATTGTCCATTGACCATACCGTGTGAAACACTTAAGGACAAGATGTCTGCTATGTGATAGTAGATAAATGTTTATGTATTATAACACAGTATACAATACCGAACTGTCACCGAAATACAAAGATTCCATTATTTACAGACCTTTTGACTTCCAGCGATAAAAATAATTGATTAACGTTATCTATAAGGTTGGAGGTATACTCAGCTGCTCAGCGGCTGAAATGCTCTACTTTGCGGTTGTACGAAAGTGTTCAAAAGAAATATTTACGAGCTATGGCATTGCCACCTAGTACTTTCAAACAAATGCAACAAAGCGGCCGTTCAGCCCAGCTTCGCGTCCCAACCGCGCAGTTTAATTCGAGCCTAAGTTTTTTTTTTGTTGAGATGCATATAAAATATTGTTTAACGAACAAGATCTTTTAGTACAGTTTGCCATCTTATACAATAATGAAGTACATTATCTTCGCCATATTTTCGTTAGGTGAGTAGTATCTTAAGTAATGTTCTAATGAATTACAACAGTTCTCTTTTCGGTTCGGAATGAAAATTCCTGTTTCGTTTTAGTAAGTCCAGTGGCTTTCAATTTTATTTTATATTTGCAGGCATATTACTACCGTCGACTTCCTCTCATCGAATGCCGTTCTACAGAACAGACTATACTTACTTTGAGAGTTTCGATGCCTTTTACAAAATCCACTCGGACGACAGTGCAACATCATGGACAATAGCATTTAATACTTGTGCTGACGAAGGAGCTACTCTGTTCTATCCAAAAGCCGAGCGAGAGTGGACTTTGGTGAAGAACTTGACAGATTCAGCGACTGACGTTTTGAATGTGACAGAAATTTTTGTTGGATTCCACGACGACTATAAGCTCGGGGAGTTTATAACCGTTGATGGTAAGAACTTACAATTATCATCATCATTATCCATACCCTGAATTCACCCGCTGCTTGGTATAGGTGTCTCCTTTTTTGTGCCCATCTCCACGTTTTTGTTCCAATCTCAACCAGGTTTTCCCTTACAATGTCGTCTGCCCATATCATTTCATCAATATTTTGTTTTCCAGTACTTGGATGTCACTCTGTCACAGCTTAAATTGTAAATGACGGCACGGTTGGCGTAGTGATTGAGCGATTGACTGCTGCGCTACGTGTCGCGGGTTCGATCCCCGCACGGAACAAATATTTGTATGGCCTACATAATATAGTTGTTCCGGGTCTGGCTGTTTGTGTATGTGAGTTTAGATGTTTGTCAACGCACCCACGATACAGGTTGAAATTCCTAAAGTTGAGCAACTTTTTTTTTTTTTAGTTATGTCACACGCGTTACTAGACCTTCTGTTAACAGTTCATAAGTCAGCAAATACAAGCCTTCGTAAAAATTAAAACTACCTTCATTTTCAGGAAGCTCATTGCCCGAGCCTCTGGCATCTGACATAAGTCTGCGACCAGATTCACGGGCTACTAGCAACAACGTACATCAAATAACTTTTAGCAGCAACTTTTCACCACTCGGTGAGAACTGCATCACGATGAACATAGAAAGTGGATTATTCAAAGTAGTTAACTGCTTCAGAACACCTTTCACGGCGTTACCGTTTGTCTGCAAGAAAGTTGAAGGAAAGTCGTGTCCGACTATTGACCGTGGTTAGTGGTGTATTAATCATTTCCTTGCCCTTATCTCAATTTATTTGGGGTAGGTACTGCATTTCATCTTCCATTTTATTTTCTGTAGCCTTCGAGAGAGTCTTCCACAACTGTAAAGCTAATTTTGACACTGTTTCAGGTTACAAATACATGAACGCATCAAGAAAATGTTACAAAGTAAATAAAAAACTCAAACTATGGAAGGAAGCTATGAAAACATGCTTCATTGAGGGAGGAATTCTAGCAGTCATCGAAAATAAAGCCCAGGCAGAAGAAGTAAAAGATATTATAGAACCAGAAGTATCATATTTTGTTGGCGTGAGGAAAATTGTCCCTCAACATTCTGCGTATAATTCCTTTAAGTCTACTTATTACACAGTAAAAGGTAATGGAATTACTCCTTTTAAAAATAAATCTAAATTGTGTGTGTGTATTTCCCAGATGTTTCCAGCTACTTATAAACGACTTTTAAGCAAGGTAAACTAACCCGTTGCGTATTTCGTTATACGACCTGTCGATGAGCGACGCTTGGAGGTGGCCTATATTGCCTAAATCCAGCAATAGTTCTTTCGGCCAAAATTATGATGATTTTTCTTACTGAACTTACTCAGCAAACAAATAAACAACACATTTTCCTCATTACAGGTAAAAAACTCAGTGAAATGTACCAAAACCAAGGACCACCGGAACAAGATCTGGATTATGGGACTGTCCGTAAACAGCATATCTATCTTTACACTAATACGGCAAGCGATATGGAGAGACTACCGTTCATTTGTGAAATGGAAGCTGTGTAAACAGAATAAAAGAGAACTGATGGAGTAGAAGAATCACAAAATAAATATACATACATAAAACTATGATAGCGGTCTGTGTGTCTACGTAACTTTTAATTTTCTACTAACAATGATAAGATAGTTTTAAGTGTGTTTGGCTTTTTGACAATAAATTAATCCGACCTTTTTTTATGCGCTTTTTATTTTTTACCCCTCTGTCAATACTGCCTAACATAATATTGAAACAATATTTAATAAGTGGTTACTATTTACCTTTTTAGCACCAGAAGTATATTTTTTAATGTCTTGCTTACTCGTAAAATGCCAAAAGAAAAACCGCAATTTTCGCAATTACATTCGCCTAAAGTTTTGTGGTCATCGGTTGTCGTGGTATGGACATGTGGTGTGTAGGAATGAGGAAAATATAGTGAGGACCATCTTGAATATACATATCGATGGATAAGATTAGAGGAATACCAAAGATACGATGGATGGACTGTGTGAAGGATGATATGGCTGTGTGGTGTTGGGCAGTTCTCAAAGTCTTAACCTAAGAGATTACGAAAAATCTAGTCCTCCAAATTCCTTCAAATCGTAGCGGTTTTATGTCAAATTCATACGCTGTCACCATCATCATCTGCCTAGCCTTTTCCCAAACTATCTTGGGGTCGGCTTCCAGTCTAACCGGATGCAGCTGAGTACCAGTATTTTACATGAAGCGACTGCCTATCTGACCTCCACAACCCAGTAACTGGGTAATACGATACCCCTTGGTAAGACTGGAAGGCAGACTTTTAGCTTCTCGTAACGACTGTCAAAGATCTACAAATGACAGCCGGGACCAACGGCTTAACGTGCTTTCCGAGGCACGGAGGAATCTCGATATGTAATTATGGTCACCCATCCACAGACCAACCTCGGGCAGCACGGCTTAACCTTATATTCATACGCTGTCTCATCAATAAATCTGTGAAACGCGCTTCACTTCGGTATTAAAAAAAGCTGACAGAAAAGTTCGTAACCACCATTTAAATCAGACGAAATACCTCGCAATTAGAAGTCTAGTCATAGTAATTATTATTAGATTTCTCGTTTTCTATTTTGGTATTTGTTAAAATATTTGTTAGTCTATTTTATGTGTATTTGTGTCTCGTATTTGTAATTATATACAATTTCGAAATTAATTAGATATTTTTAGTTAATATTTTGTATCCTATCACAATGTTGTCCTTTTTAACCCAATCGTTAACAGGTAGAGAATGCCTTGTGGCATTAAGTCCGCCTACGTACCACTATTTAATTGTACATGAAGTTTAAATAAATAAATAAATGAAAGAGGTGGCTAAGATGACAAGTAATAGAGAAGTATGGAAGAAGAAGACATGCTGCGGGGACTCCAAATGATTTGGGATAAGGGCAGAGGAGTATGATGATGTTTTGCCAGACGTTTGCGAACAAAAGTATGGCATGGAAGCGACCGGTCCGCGCAGTTGAGCGGCTCAAACGCGCAGTTCGATTCAAGCCTTAAAAGAAAATAAAACTAAACGATAATATAAATGTAACGTTTGATCATCAAGTTGCATTATTATAGTGTGCCATCTTAAACAACGATGAAGGACATTGTTTTTGCTATATTTTTATTAGGTGAGTATTTTTTTTTATTCAACTTTTGTAGTAAGCGAGGCATTTAAAGCCTAAGTAACGATTATTTTGTAAACTATTTTGATAATATTGTGTTTGTTGATGGATTTTAATTTTTATCTTTTTAAAACTGCACAGAAAACGAGAACTTTAACTAATTTACGGTTTTCTCGCCGTGATCAAGTATTTTTTAAACATTAGTCAGAAGGATGCTAATTCATTAAGTGAGGCACTAGCTATCTCCAGGGCTGCGGAATGTTCGAAAGAGATACCGTGGCCCTGGAACACAAAGGGCTAAGAAGGAACATGGATGGGTTTTAGTCAGTCAAGTCTGACACTCCTTCCCGCCCAGAGTAGGGGGGGGGTCATTTGATGATTTCCCATACTTGAAAAAAAAGGCAATAACTATCTAAACAAATAAATAAAATATAAGTATCTGTTTGTAATTTCAAAATACAGCTTTTTACAGAATTCAAATGTGAGTATAAGCTATACGGCACTTTTTTAACAAAAAAACTTTTTTTTCCGACTATCGGTCTGTTTGTTCCGTCTAATCTCCGAAATAGCTTAACTGATTTTGACGGAACTCTCACTACCAGATAACTGATGTTATAAGGAGTAACTTATGCATTTAAGTTCACTCCAATACAATGTATGTTATTAATGTATAATGTAGGTTAATTAATGTAATTGGTGTTATACCGTTTTAATTAACTGTAAATAAATAAATGTAATTGTACCTTTACAGGCATATTCCTGCCTTCGACATACTCTCGCCAAGTTCAGTTCTACAGAAAAGACTACACATACGTTGAACAGTTCAACGCGTTTTATAAAGTTCACCAGGACGTGAGTGGATCAGCTTGGAGTACCGCTTTGTTTACTTGCGATGACGAAGGAGCCACTCTGTTCTATCCAAAAGTCGAGGGAGAATGGACTTTAGTGAAGAACTTGATAGAGAAAATGACTAAACTTCCGAACGTGACGGACATCTTTGTTGATTTGCACGATGAATTTAAATTAGGAGATTTTTTGACTGTTGACCGTAAGTATGCATCATCATTCTCCTCCCCTTATCCCAACTTATTTGGGGTCGGCGCAGCATGTCATCTTCTTCCATACATCTCTAATATTTTTCTTCCGACACTAGCTTTCTTGCCAAATCATCCTTCGTCCATCGTTTCTTTGGTCTACCTCTACTCTTCACTATTACATACGGAAAGTACGCACGGTCGCAAAATTTTACAAAAATAAAACGAGTTCCGTTCCGTTTAGCTGAGTGGTGCGAGAGGGATGGTGTTGATACGCCGCCGCTCCCCAGCTACCTCAGGCGTCAATTCAGCTAAACAGTAGGCCTATGTAATATTTTTTAAGTGAAATTCATAATAATTATAAAAAATATTTAAAAAAAAAGAAATTATAAAAACTCGATTAAGAGTTAGATAATTTTATTTCTCGTATTTTTCTTGGCATACCCTTTCATTTGATACGCATATTGGGAATGCATAAAAAATAATTAGACCGCCATCTTTGGGAGTCCGCCATATTGGATTTAGAATGACGTCATTTTGCTTACCATGCATTGTCATCAATTTAACGTTTTTGCAAAATTTCAGCTCAATCGGAAACCGGGAAGTGGTCTTTAACTCAAGATTTTTTACAATTAGTAACAGGTGAAGCTAATAAAAGCGTGTTAAAACAATGAAGATTGTCTCATGTTTTCCCGATTTTTAGGGTACCCAAGTACTGAGCCTTCCGACAATAGCCTACTGCACGAAAATTGCATGACTATGAACGTACATACTGGATTGTTGAAAGCAAGCAGTTGTTTGAGAACACCCGCGACATCGTTACCGTTTGTCTGCAAGAAAATTGACGACGAGTCGTGTCCGACTATTGATCACGGTAAGGGATATACGGGAATAGATTTATGTTCCTAAGGTAAAGTTGTGGTACGTTTTAAGGATCCTATGGACTTAGACAAGTGGAAAACATTCCTTTTAATTACAGCACGATTTCAAACTATTTCGTGAGTGATTCAGTCCGTGCCTCGGAAAGCACGTTAAGCCGTTGGTCCCGGCTGTTATTTGTAGATCTTTGATAGTCGTTACACGTTGTCAATCCATAAAAGTTTGAACTGTGACAACCAGTCAACTGGGCTGTGGAGGTCAGGTAGGCAGTACCTCCATGTAAAATACTGATATTCAGCTGCATCAGTTTAGACTGGAAGCCGTTCCCAACAAATTGGGAAAAGCCTAAGCAGATGATGACTATTTCAGACAGATACAGACAGACAGATAATACGAGTATTATGATTCGTTCGGTTTAAACGAACGAAACTTACAAATAAATAAATTTTAATTCTTTTGAATTCTACAATTGTGGATTTACGTTAATTTTTGTTTTAAACACTTGTCTTGTTCTGCCTGCAATTGTTTTGTGATACTAAAGTATGTTTGGGCTTGTACCACTGCCCTTAATACAAGTTATTTAATAACTTAGTAAGGGTGCTGGTTGCATGACCTTCTTGTTTTTGTTAACTAGCATTAAGTCAAGTGCACTTAATTAGATAATTTTTTAATGTTAACATTGTAATTTGATAAAATGAATAAAATTATAAATTAAAATTTCAGGTTACAAATACGCGAAAGCATCGAAGAAATGCTACAAAGTGAATGAGAAGCAAGTGATGTGGCAAGATGCTATGAAGACTTGCTTCTTGGAGGGAGGGATACTGGTGGTGATAGAAGACAGTGCTCAGGCCGAAGACATTCGACCAATGTTGAAGATAGGCACCTCATACTTTGTTGGAGTTAGACAGCTCGACAGAAATGGTGAATTTTATACAGTAAAAGGTTACAATATTTTCTTTTTGTGGTGCATTATCTTTTGTAATTCACAGTATTTTAAACCAAAAAGTCACAAATAAAAAAGCAGTATTTACAAACTACTAGTGCTCTCGGTCTATTTACGCTGTCTCTTAGTAACATCATTGCCTTAGAATTAAGTTTGCATTTCATTGTATTTATTAACGGCAAATATATTAAAGTACTAATTTCTAAATCTAAATTAATAACTAAACATAAAACTAGATAATTAAAACTAAAATAACAACAAATAATAAAAGGGCGTCAAAAAACTCCTCCTCAACGCTGTCAGCTGGTAACGTGCCCAAGAGACTGGCGGCGTTGCCACGTTGAATGGCAACACTTAGCCTCTGGCCAAAGTAAAACCCAGCCCTTGGGTCACGGGAAGCCTCAACTAGGCGTTTCGAAATTTCCTTAAAAAGGCTGTGAGCACTCGGACCCCACGGCCCCAGAGTTTCAACCCCAAACGGCTCCAAATTAGCTTGGAAGATGTGATGGCGCAAGAGTATCGCCGCATGTTGCGTCCCACACTAAAGGCCAACCCATCTTCCAAGGAAACAACGACATGCCGTCCGGTCTTTTGCCATCGTCAATGCATTTAATTCAGATTCATTCATTGTATAGAATCCAGTCATTCTATACAATGCCTAGCACGTCTTGTCGTTAGACGGCCGGGCACACGGTCACACTTCCAACCTAACCTATTTGGTGGGAGACTAGCATAATAACTGCAACCATTTACAATCAATGGTTCTATATGGTGGCGGACGTAAAGAATAGCACCATCTCATATCTTCTCGTGGGTGTCGTAAGAGGTGACTAAGGGATTTTCCAGAGAATGGGCAGCAGCGTTCTTTGTGCTTTTGTAACAACCGTACTCCGATCGCCAACCCGCCTGCCAAGCGTCGCGATTATGCCAAAACCCCCCAAAATACCAATGTGGCGACACTTTGGGGAGGCCTATGTCCAGCTGTGGACATCTTGTGGGCTGAAATGATGATGATGATTTACAATCGCTCATTTGATCACTTCCGCCATCCCACCAGTTACTTTCAGGCAACTAAGGCCCGTAGATAAAATACACAAAATAAACTTAAACAATAAAAAGAAACTCTACCTATTAAAACACCTAATTACTGAACATGTAATATTGTCGGCGTCGTGTTTCGCTGCGTGGTGTCGCGTACGATAAAGAACCAACTAACCAACCAAAGCAGCAAGCCTGAGAGGTATTTCTCAACGGTATGTAAAGCTCTGTCAGAGGCCCACGGGCGGCATAAAAACTCTGAGACCTGGCCCCCTATTCTCAAACGCTCGGATTCAATTTCGATTCTATAAGTCGTATGTCTATCTTGTTTTGGCATTACGAAAGCAAGCGAGATAGATTTACGACTTTCCGAATCGAAATCGAATCCGAGCTTTTGTGAATAAGGGGGTAGGTTCTAACCACACGATAAAGAAAGAAGATTAAAAAGAATACAGATTATACAGATCGCCGACAATTTTTTTTTAAACAATTCACAAATGCTAACATGAGTTGTATGTTGTTGTATGAAAAAATTAAATTTCTTTTACAGGTCAAAAAATCAGTGACATATACCAAAGACAAAGTAATTTCCAACCACCCGGATTTGAGGAGTATGGGACTGTTGTCAATCGGGATAACCAACTTTATACTGAAAAAGTAGAAGGTATCATAAGCCTACCCTTCATCTGTGAAATGAACGTTGCTAATTAAACAGAAGAAAAGACATGAGAGAGGGTAGAAAAACACTGTATTCACAGAGCAAAACTCGGATTACATTTGTGTTTGGTAAGACCTATGGGTAAGAGGTTTGAACAAGGCATTTCAGTCAGTATGTGTGTTTACGAATGTTTCAATTTTCCAATAACAACAACCAAAGATATGGCAGTTTTATATTTAATTTCTGTTTCATTACATATTTACATTATTTACAAACTACAAATATATCTAAAATAATAATAAAATATGTACAAATATCAAAATTACAGGGCGTCAAAAAATTCGTCCACATCGCTGTCAACAGGAAAAGTGCCCAGAACGCTGGCCGCATTGCCACGTTGGATGGCAATGCTGATTCTTTGGGCAAAAAAAGGCCAGCCTTCTGGTCACGTGAAGAGTCGACCAACCGTTTAGCGATATCTCGATACAGAAGGTGGGCACTCGGGCCCCATGGCCCTAGTGTTTCAACCCCAAACGGCTCAAACACATAATTACCAATTAAGTTATTGTATTTGCGCCGTTTAAGGTTTTCAGCACCTGCAGCAGCAGCCCCAGCGCAGCTCACCGTGCTAGGAAGATGGGATGGCGCAAGGGTGTCGACGCAAGTCGCATCCCACACCAAAGGCCTACCCAACTTCCATGGCATTATGGTCATGCCATCTGGTCTCTTCCCATCGACGCGTGCCAAGCCATTGGGTTCTAAGACAGCTGGCACCCCGGCGGTGGCAAGAGCACGACGAATAAGATCATTAATGCTAGCGTGCCGCGCTATCCGACCTGCACTCTTACTGCAGGAAAGGCCATGGTGTCCGAGGCCGTCGACTGCTTCACCACATCGACAGCGATGTGGAGCCCCGCAAGGAGCGCCCAATCGCAGACATGTAGCGAGCCGGAATGTTGTGTCACCTAGCATAGTGCCTATGTTAGGTGACGGTAGTGCCTGAAGCCAGAGACCCGACTCCCACTCACCCACAGCCAGCAGGCGGGCACGCTCAGCAGTATTGGTAGACGTATTAATAAGTTTATTCCGTACCAACCTGCATAGCGGCTCATCCCACTGTCTCTGGGAAAATGGGTTCTCGGGCCGATCCGTGTCCGGGCAAGCCACTTTCCAGGCGTCCTCTGCGTCCGCCAAGCACGGCACTTCCGAATCAACCAGGGAGAGAGTTAAAATCTTCCTGGTTAGCTTTTCAGTGCTGTGGACAGACGACAGGAACGCCGGTAAGCTTACACTAGAAATTTTGCGGACGCCGAGGCCACCAAAACGAATTGGTAGGGTAGCTTGCAGCCACGCTCGGTCGTCCAGGGCCACATTAAGAATGGATGTTAATGTGTTGCGAATAATACGGTCAATTTTGTCCAAAAGTTCTGGTTTCGTCCAAAGAGGCGAAGAACGGAGAAAATACATAAAATTTGGACCAAAACAGCAATATCTGATAAGGGTGAAAGCCGAATGTAGGTTAATTTTGGAGAGTCTATCCGAAATATCAGTAAAATGTTTGATTTTCTCTTCGATGAAAGATGAAAAACTTTCTTCTAAAACAGGTGAACCTAGGAGGTGCAGGGAACTTTTTTCTAAAATTTTGATTTGTGGGGCTATTGCATTAAATTTATCAATAGTCGATTGTCTGTCAGTCACGTCAGAGAGGTAAATTTCGCACTTTGAGGGGTTAAGGTCCAGGCCAATAGATTTAAATTTTTGTTTGAGGAGTTGAAGGTCATGCAAAACGGTGTCAACATCACCTCCTAGCGTTCCATCATCTAAATACCATACGTTAAATTTTGAATTTAGTTGTTCGATTATGGGATGAATAGCTAAACTGAAAATGACAGGCCCGAGAGGGTCACCTTGTTGGCAACCAACTGCAGATTCCAAAACGTTGTCCTTGTATAATAATTTTGATGGATGCCTATAACATTGCCAGATAAAACCATAAATTTCGGGTAGATTTTTTTTAACTTCAGCCAACAAAGTGTCCCTATTTACGGAATTGAAAGCGTTTTTGACGTCAACCTTGAGAATGACCTCACCTTTCTTTGCGTTAAGAAAAGAAGATAAGGCATGTACGGCAGCCTCACAGCCCCCTCTAGAACCAAAACCAAGTTGAAGGGGCTGAAACTTAGTTGCAAGCGTTTCGCTGTACAGCTTGCAACATATTTTGGCTGCCATACGCCTGTAGGTGCAACCGACGGCAATGGGACGGATGCCGCCGTCCTTCTTGCGCAGGGCACATAAGTTAGCCCCATACAAGACATCGACGACGGCATCGTTCACACCGCCGGAGAGCATTAAATTGATTAGAACCGCAAGCTCCTTCAAGAGCGACTCACCAGCTGCCCCGGCGCCCGAACTCAACAAATCTTTTAAATGTTGTGGAGTCAGTCCGTCGAGACCGCCGGCAGAACCACTCCGGAAAGAGCTTACGGCTGCGATCAACTGTGGGGCTGTAATTTCGATAAAAGGTGAATCCTGAAGGGGGTCGGGGTGGACGGGTGTGTCGGGAAAGGTGAGACCAGCCGCAGGCGCTGGATGTTTGCTCTCCAGGGCTGAAATAGTCTCTGGAGAGTAAGGCGCCACCACATCACTGCTGAACAGTATTCTGGCCGCACCTCTTATGTCACCCTCACTTAGTTTAGATTCCACATGACCACAAACGCCTTTCTGTGAAAAGTTATTATTAAAGTTATATGGCAGTTTTAAGTGTGAATTTTGCATTTTTTTTTTTAATAAAATCTGTTTCACATGGCTCTTATCACTTTATCCCTCTGTTTATACCTCCTGTAGTAGCTATTAATTAGATCAAACTGTATGCTGTAAAGTGTAAACCTTTTTAGTAGTAGCAGTCGGGTTTCCATCAGAGGAGCTCGTGGCTAAATAATATGACAACCGCACGGGTCGATCTTTAAGGTTAAGCTGAGCTTGCCGAGGTTGATCCATTGATGGGTGACCATTATTACATACCGAGTTTCCTCCGTGCCTCGGAAAGCACGTTAAGCCGTTGGTCTCGGCTGTCATTCAAAATCAAAATCAAAATATTTTTATTTTACATAGGCCTACAGGGGCACTTATAAAACGTCGGCAAAAAGGTGCTCGGTTCGGGTTGGTCGTTTCCTATGGAGAAGAACCGGCAAGAAACTCCATGGTTATTCTTTTAAAATCATTTGTAGATCTTTAACAGTCGTTACGAGTAGTCAGAAGCCGAAAGTCTGACATCCAGTATTACTAAGGGGTATCGTATTACCCAGTTACTGGGTTGTGGAGGTCAGGTAGGCAGTCGCTTCATGTAAAATACTGGTACTCAGCTGCATCCGGTTAGACTGGAAGCCAATCCTAACAAAGTTTGGGAAAAAGGCTAGGCAGATCATAATGAGTCGGGTTTCCATCACATCCTACTACTGCATACTTACCGAACAAAGCGCTTTGCTGCCATATTTATTGTGCGAACTGCCAGACCGTGGAATTCACAGCCAGCTTCTCTGTTCAAAGTTCGAGTGAATCGGTTTCTTCTAGGCAAGCGTGCTCTACCTTAGGCTGCATCATCGCTTCACATCAGGCGAGTTGCAGCAAAACGCGGCTTGCTTATTTAGTAATAGTATAAAAATCTATACAAAGAAAAATTTTATAACAAACAAACAGAAACAAAAGCCACTTGTTCGCATTTTACGAGCTGCTTTCGCCTGACGCTTGCGAACTATAATATCGCAGAGAGAGAAGTAGCCACGAGCAGATCCGCTCAGTTGCGCGGCTCAAACGCGCAATACGATTCAATACTAAAAAGAAGATAAAACTAAAGGATTATATAAATTTAATACGGATGGACAGGAAGACAGACGGGTAAGACGAATCTATAAGGTCTCCGTTTTTGTCACCAGGCAACGAAGCCCTAGAAACTATAACTATTTTTTGGTATTACAACAACAAAAAAAAACAAATTACTTTGCATAGATTTCAACTAAAACCTCTATGATAGACGGATGACAATGTGGGATTTTAAAAGGTCAGATTTTCCTATTCAAGAACCTATAAAATTCTGTTATTTTAGTTTAAAATACAAGCATATATATACGTTATAAGATAACTTATTATACACAAGTGCGAAAGACTCAATACATTATATAAGACTTAATTGGTTACCCACTGCGGTGATCGCAATTTCCCCCGGGGCAAGTAAAGCATGTTTTGGTCGTACCAATATTTATTATACGGCCAAACTATATTATAGTGGGTCTCACGCAAGCCTACATCACAGGCGGGAAATTGAAAACCATCGAATCACATTAGGGATTTGAGTGAATATCGTAAAAATATAAGCAAACGTTCTCCGAATAGTCCAACAGAATAAAATATTCCGATGTGGTTATGTGAATTGAATTTATTTTTATTAATATTGGGCGTTTTGTCTGCGTCAATAATGTTGGGTCTCCAAACGTTTTAAGTTGGGCACTGACCCCCGAAATGCGAGAAATGCTACAACCAGAATGACCTTCAGATTTCCCAGGCATTTTTAAAAATGTTTTTTCTTTATGCCTATTTTCAATCAACGTTTATACAGGGTTATTGGTAAAACACTAACAACCTCTTAAGAAGTCGTTGCACTCATCATTATGAACAACATTTACTCTGTATATTGTATAGCGGGCTGGTTTCCGCAACACCACGTCCAAAGCGCGTATTTTGCGTGCGGGTGGGATCATTACTCCAACCACCCCAGTAACATTTACTTTAGACCAAACCTGAAATCGCGAAAAAAATATCAGCTGTTATGTACTTTATATTCACATACCTCGTCAGAATGTAGGGAACAGCAGATATTTTTTTGTCGATTTCTGTTTTGGTCTCATAGTAAAAGTTGTTCATGATGATGAGTAGAATGACCTCTTAAGAGGGTGTTGGTGTTTTACCAATAACCCTGTATAGTCTTCCTGACTGTTGTCGGTTACGAAGGCGAATTTTGGTGGAGATTACCCATTGGCGCGGAAGATGTAATAGCGCACATATGTGTGCACAAACACAGGTGCACCCTCTGTTCCTTTACTCTCATAGACCGTTAGGACGGCAATCTGACACAACCGGAAAGAGATTAGGCGCAGGCCCAAAGGCTTACCGTGCTTTCCGAAGCACGGTGGTGGTGTCATACCGCAAACTTCCAAACTCCAGGCTACTACTGAGAAGTTCCTATAAACCCAATAGCACTTTTTGCTCGACCCGGGAATCGAAACCAAGGCTCAGCAGTCCAACGGTGGTCCAAGAGACCAATGGTGCAGTCAACCAACAGTCAGGAGGTCAATTTATGCAACGTATACTATAATGCGGGGTGTTTAAGAGTCTATAACAGACCGCAATACAGTAAAAGTTTTCTCAATGCAAATGAAGTAATAAAATGGAGCCCTGTCTTCTGCTCTCCAGAGTGGTGGTAGGTCTTTGTCAGCTGTGGGACAATAAGGAATAGTAAAAAAAAAAATATTTTTATATAATTATATTTACTTCTTCTACATCTATACCAGTACTGGCCTTACGCTACCATGCTTCTCTATAGGTTTTCTCTGTCACAAATATTTTCTTCTATTTACCCAGAAACTTCCATTTCACAAATGAACGGTGCTTTGCTGTCACAGTTTTTGGTTTCGGTGTATAGAGTGCTGTCCCGATTCCAGACAGTACCACAGTCGGCACTTTCTCCATTATACGTGTTTCGGTACATGTCACTGAATTTTTGACCTGTGAAAGAAATGTGCTGTGTTAAAAAATCCATTGAGATATTGAGTACCTAGATAGTTCATCATCATCTGCCTATTTGCCCTTTCCTAACACAGTTACTTGGTACCCAAATACTGTGATGTTTGGTATTCCGTATTAAGAAATCAAGAAATATTTGTTTAAGCAGCCTTATGGTGTGACCGTTGAACTACGAAGTCACAGGTCTCAAGTAGGAACCCAAGACACGCACCTCTGATTTTTTGGATTCATCTGCGTGTAGCGACCTACAAAAATCAACTTATAACAAAAAGTACTACAGCGCCATCTATGATAAAACTGAAGAACTAATATGGTCTGAATCTCGCAAGTAAAGTTTACATCGACTTAAGAGTATTTACAAAACCCGACAACAACTGTCGGGCAGTTGCCCACCAGACATACATCGTCTGGAAGATCCTCCCTTTGCTAAGGAGTATCGAGGAACACTGAGGACTGTTCCTCATACCCCTAAATGAGTTTTGTATAATTATCACTTGCCTCGGTGTAGGAAAATATCGTGAGGAAACCAGCATCGTTGAGAAATGTTTCTCGACGGCATGTAAAGCCAAGAACTAACACTGCGTTGGGCACAAAAGAAAGATAGATTAAGAACTAACGATTGAGCCACTAAGGAGGTACTATGGAGCAAAATTGATGGAGATTCTGTCAATAAACCTAAATATTTCACCATTAGTTCAACATTCTCAGGAAAAAATTCTCTTTTAGTTTTACTGTACCTTTGACAGTGTAATACTCATCACTAGAGAACAGCCTCCTCACTCCCACGAAGTATTGTTCTCCATTTTCTACCATATGTCTGATTTCATGTGCCTGTCCACTGTTTTCTATGACGGCCAGTACTCCTCCCTCCATGAAACAGGTCTTCATTGCTTCTTGCCACTTCTGTGGCTTTTTGTTTACTTTGTAACATTTTCTTGATGCCTTCACGTATTTGTAGCCTGGAAATTCAGTGATGATTATTAATCTTTTGCCTAGACTGTGCTAATTGTTAATTCGCATTACGTAATGCAGACAATAAAAAAATAACAATTGCAACAACACAATATGCAATGACCGAGTGTGATGATATTTTCGAAACTGTTACAATTTGATTATCATCATCATTCATCATCATTTCAGCCCAAAAGACGTCCACTGCTGGACATAGGCCTCCTCCAAACGTCACATTGACACTTTGGGGTGTTTTGCCTTAATCGCCAAGTTTGGCAGGCGGGTTGGCGATCGCAGTACAGTTGTTAAAAAAAAGAAAAAGCACAGAGAACGCTGCTGCCCATTCTCGAGCAAATCCCTTAGCCGGCTCTTACGACACCCACGGGAAGATATGGGATGGTGCTATTCTTCACGTCCGACACCATACAGAGTGTTGATTATCATCATCAGCGTATAATGTCCCTACTGCTGGGACGCAGGCCTGCTCTCTATGAGAAGGATTGGGCTGTAATCCACCACGCGGGCCCAGTGCGGGTTGGTAGATGTCACATGTCTTCGAATTTTTAGCTCGAGGACATGCCGGTTTCCTCACGATTTCCTTCAGCGTTTTTGAGGGCAGCGGTGATGAAATAAAATACACAGAGTAATGCTCCTGCCTGGGTTCGAACCCACGGGTTACTGCTCGTAAGTCGGGACTGCCACCACTGGGCCAGCGCTGCTCTTCGCCTCTTTCACTATCAGGTTGTTTGAATTCTCTGTGGTAACTATATTTTCGAGCCGTTTGGGGTTCAATCTCTGGGGCCAAAGGGTTCGACTGCTCAGAGCCTTTTTAACGAAATTTCGAAACGCCTAGTTGACGCTTCCCGTGACCGAAAGGCTGGCTTTAACTATGGCCAGGGGATATGTATTGCCATACAACGTGGCAATGCTGCTAGTCTCTTGGGCACATTACCAGCTTACAGCGTTGAGAAGGAGTTTTTGACGCCCTTTTATAGACTATTGTTATTTTAGTTATTTAATTTATTCGTTATTAATCGTTGTAATGTAAAAAGTTAGTTCTCCTTTATGAAATAAAGTATAGTTCACACATTAATTGGTCCTGGGCAAAAGTTTTGGACCAATGAATTTTAAACCAGGCTCACCTGAGCATAGTCTCAAATATTAGCCTTTAAATGGGACTCTACGCCCGAGGAATTTGAAGAATAGGAATTTGAAGAATAGGAATTTGAAGAATAGGAATTTGAAGAATAGGAATTTGAAGAATAGGTATTTGAAGAAACTATTGCCGTTGCGCTGCGCCCGACCAAGCCCCCGTTAAGTGCGAAAGGGACAACTACAGCTCAGGCTGATTTCACCTACAAAAATCTTGACCAAAAGACGTTTTGTATTCCGCTGTTCAAAACTAAACTGATCTTAATAATTCTTATATTAAAATTTAGAGGAAAAGTATATCTATGCTTCTATTATTTTCTTTTTTGTTAAAAACTTATCTAATTTGTCTGAATATAGCGGTAAAAACAAGCTTTTCTTCAGATTTTTAGATTGTCATAATTCTTTTAGTGATCATGTTTTGAAAAAAAATAAATGATAGGGGCATGTATTAATAAGACTTAGATTTTTTGGTAAAAAAGAAAACCATTGCTCTAGACGCATTATCCACGAAGAAAACAGCGGAATACGTTTGTACGGAGAAAGGCCCTCCCAGAGTCCCCTCTTAAATCTCTTCCTGCAGGTTGTTATAAACGAAACTTTTTATAGAGCTTCTGAACAAATATAAAACAACTTCTTAATTGAAAAAAATACAATGCAGGGATACATCACTTACCACGGTCAACAGTAGGACATGATTCATCATCAACTTTCTTGCAGACAAACGGCAGCGGCGCATCAGGTATTCTATGGCAGCTGGCCTCATTGAACAGTCCAGTATCTATGTTCATTGTAATACAGTTATGGTCATGTGGCAGCAGACTGCCCTCAGCAGGCAGAGGATACGGGGTAGAGTGCCCTGAAAAATGGATAGACATTTTCATTTAAATGTAGTATCAACAGTACCAGCAACAGTTGGTCCTGTTGATCACAGCTTGAGGTGGCCAGTTTTTTAAGACTTTAGCGAAAAGGTTGGTTGTCTATAAACATTTGTGTGCGTTACCGATTGTACAGCTAGATTTTGTTGGGTCTAGTTAGAGTCAGCACTATCTATCCGGTTTGCGACAATTTTAGCGCCTAGTCATATACAGGGTGAAAGGGACACCAACGCTAAATCGTTTGTTTGTTGTGTTCGTTTGTTTCCTAAAAAACTGCAAGTCAAAGAACAAGGTCAAAACGTATGGAACAGCTGTTTTTTTTTTAACAAGAGATATTGCTATGTGGTTTAGAAAGATTACAGAATACGTGGCAACCGTTTTATCGTCGGTGTCCTTTCCACCTTGTATATCCAAACCTAATTATAAAATAAACAAAAGATAGAATTAATAATGCTGTCTAGAACATCATGATCTGCCTAGCCTTTTCCCAAGCTATCTTGGGGTCAGCTTCCAGTCCAACCGGATGCAGCTGAGTACCAGTATTTTACATAAAGTGGCTGCCTATCTGACCTCCACAACCAAGTAACTGGGTAATTCGATACCCCTTAGTAAGACTGGATGTTAGACTTTTGGCTTCTGACATACTCGTAACGACTGTCAAAGATCTACAAATGACAGCCGGGACCAACGGCTTAATGTGCTTTCCGAGTCTCGGAGGAAACTCGGTATGTAATTATGGTCACCCATGCACGGACCAACCTCGGCAAGCACAGCTTAACCTTAAATATAGACACGTGTGGCTGTATTTAGCTACGAGCTCCTCTAAAAATGTTGTCTAGAACACGTCATCTATATTTCAACTTAAGCACAAAGAAGTTAAACATCATAAAGGAGATAATCGGTAAGCTACCTAGCTTTAGTAGTATTTAGGCCACCGAACATCTTCCCTTGGTGGGACCGCAAACTATTGGTAATTTCTAACTTTCATAAAAAGGTTAACACAAGTTTTCATAACGTATTATATTGTTAATTTTGGATTCTTACCGTCAACAGTCATAAACTCTCCCAAATCAAATTCGTTGTGCAATCCAATGAAGATGTCCGTCACATTTGGAACTTCAGTCATTTTATTAGTCAAGTTCTTTACCAAAGTCCATTCTTCCTGGGCTTTTGGATAGAACAGAGTGGCTCCTTCGTCATCGCAGGTAAAAAAGGCGGTACTCCAAGCTGATCCACTTACATCCCAATGTACTTTGTAAAAGGCGTCGAACTGATCAACGTATGTGTAATCTTTTCTGTAGAACTGAACATGGCGAGAGTATGTCGAAGGTAGACATAACCCTGTGGAGAAATAATAGCTATTTATGCAACTGTTACGTTATGGACGGTCTTTTAATACGAGTGCCATTTTTCGGTACAAGCGTAGTGCGTACCGAAATAGGTGGGCACGAGTTATTAAAAGACCAATAACGTACAGTTGCATTATACAAGATTTTATTTAAGAAGGAAGGAATAAAACACAGTTATAGACAAATAAGTATTTTTATCTACTTCGGTTTCATAACATTTCTCATATGCATGTCTTGATTTTTCTGGTAGTAAGTTATTTGTAGCCACAACTGCTCTATTTGTTTTATCTGGTGGAGTATTTTCAATATCACTTGATGTTGAAGACATTTTGAATAAAATTTAGAATATTTCACTCAGAATTTTTTTCCCGCGTCCACTTTTTTTATTTTATTTAGTATTTTTTATTAGGTATAAGGCAAAGATCTTGTAGTCGCAACAGCCAAATAGTATACGATACTTTTGTTCTAAACTTGTTCCATTTTTAAAAACATTATTTACATTGTCTCGATTTCAAAGTAATAATAGGTCTTTACCTATGAAATTGCCGTATTGCAGTACAGACTTTTTCAAACAAAAAAAAGTTTTGATTGGCTATGAGTTCTAAATTCAAATTAATTTTGTTTTAAAAATATGACATTCTATTTACAAAATCAGTCTTTTGTTTATTGATTAGCGTTGTATTTTCATTACATTTCAACATTTTTCCTCATAATGGATACTTTGAAATTTCGTGTAATTATGGAATATGAGTTCCGTCGTGGCACCAACGCGGCACAAACGACCCGTAACATCAACGACGTTTACGGAGAGAACTGTACAAACGAACGCACAACCCGTTATTGGTTTGCTCGGTTCCGTTCTGGGAATTTTGACTTGAAAAATGAACCTCGTGGTCGTCCGGAAACTTTGGTCAACAATGATGAATTAAAGGTGATTGTTGAAGCTGATGAAACTCAATCTACAGCTGAGCTGGCAGCAGCTTTTGATGTTAGCATTAAAACAATATTGGTCCATTTGCGACAGATTGGCAAGATAAAAAAGCTTGATAGATGGGTACCCCACGAACTTAACGATCGCCAGCGCAACGTACGCGTCGAGACTTGCCTTGCGCTGCTTAACAGGCACAGAAATGAAGGAATTTTGAACCGAATTGTTACGTGCGACGAAAAATGCATTCTTTTTGACAATCGAAAGCGCTCAGCAAGTTGGTTAGATCCTGGTTCGGTACCAAAGCAATGTGCAAAACGAAAAATGACCCCTAGAAAGGTGATGGTCACAGTTTGGTGGTCTAGTGCTGGTGTGATTCAACATAGCTTTTTACAAAACGGCGAGAGCATTACTGCAGATGTGTACATTGAAGAACTGACCACAATGATGGCGAAACTCGCACGTCTGCAACCAGCTTTGGTCAATCGGTCGTCTCCACTGCTACTTCACGACAACGCGCGGCCCCATACTGCACAACAGACCGTCTCTAAGCTGCATGAGTTGGGTTTGGAAGCTCTCCCTCATCCGCCATACTCACCAGATCTTGCGCCTTCCGACTATTACTTTTTCCAAAATTTGGACAACTTTTTAGCGGGAGAAAAATTCAATTCCCGAGAGGCAGTACAAAACGCCTTTGAAGAGTTTGTTATCTCCCGTCCAGCTGATTTTTTCAAGAAGGGCATCCATAAACTGCCACAGCGTTGGCAAAGATGCATTGATTGCAGGGGTGATTACTTTGAATAAAAGAAATAAATAAGTTCGAAAAAAAAAATACTTTAACTTTTTTCAAACAAAACGGCAATTTCATAGGTAAAGACCTAATATTATAGGTACTTGTATGACGATTCGCATAATGCAACCCGATGTCGTTATGGGTATCATAATGAAACCGCTGTCAATTTTGTAATTCGAATATAACGAAACCGAAGTAGATAAATAATTTAACGCTATACATAGTTAAGACATCTATCTCTGTCGTTTTCAATCGATAAATAGAAATAGAAAAATGTTTTGTCATTGTCTATCTGTCATTATGTCCATTCTTCCGTAGACAAAGTGGTCATGCTATGCGTGCTGGGCCAATCGTTATCGAAGCTACGAGACCTTACTTCCTCAGCAACACATTGCATGAAGACTCTCGTCCAGACGTTTCCCACCCAATCACCTACAGTTACAAAACATAGAATCCACTTACCTAATAAAAATGCCGCAAAAACAATGCACTTCATCGTCGAATACAATGCTACACTGAACTAAGTGAGTTCGATAAGCATACGTAACATTTATACAATCGTAGCGTTGTTTGTTTATGGGCGGGTAAGAACCTCACTTAAAGTGTACGTTGACACTTTTTTTATACAGGTTGATCTGATGTCTGATGTGTGAGTTACAATACTAACGTACAACTGCATTAAAATTGCAAATTTACAGAGGAGTGCAGTTGAAATGCAGTCCGTCTGTCTAGAGCCGTGGTCGTCAAACAGCGGCCCCCGGGCCGCATGCGGCCCGCTGCTGGTATTTGTGCGGCCCGCGACAAACCAAAATAATTTTACAAATACTGATTTATGAAAATGTCATTTCTAGAAATCAAAAATCGCAATCGCCTTTCCTGTCATTTAGATGACACCATGAGGATTGCATGTAGTCCCAAAGACGTCAACATAGAAGACATTATTTAAAAAATACAACAGCTTAGTTGGTAAAGTTTACCTAAAGAGGTTTTGGTAAAAGTGGCATGATTTTTTAAGTCTGCGGCCACTAATGAAAAATAATTCATTAGTAAGAACATAATAAGACATTCATTTTCTTCTATGAACGATTGTTTCCAAAATGCATCGGAGCCGAGATATACAGGGTGAACTTTTCAAGTTGGTGGAAGGCCAAATCCGAAACTATGAGGAATAGCCAAAACACTCAAAGGAGTCCCGAGCTTGATTTTGATAAAAAATAAAACTGCATCATTGGTTTTTTGAAAAATCAATATTCCTAGCCAGGAATCGAACACGTTAATTTAAAAAAAAACACACCCTGTATTATTACACCATTCGATAGTGTCGCTGCTAAGGATCAAAGTCTGGGAAGTAATGACATACGGCAAACGATAAGAAAGAGTTATTTTTTGATAAAATACATACCAGTATGCAAACTGTTAGTAGGAACAACACAACTTTGACATTAGATATTTCAGCTCCGATATAATTTTCGGCAAAATTCTTTTAGGAGTCATTATAATCATATATTTCACTATACGTTAGCAATATATATCTTTGTGGCCGCTGTGAAAAAAAATCATGCCACTGGTCCAAACAAACTTAACCAAATGAATGCCCTTTTCATTTTTCATTGTTACTAATAGGTCTTTACCTATGAAATTGCCGTATTGCAGTACAGACTTTTTCAAACAAAAAAAAGTTTTGATTGGCTATGAGTTCTAAATTCAAATTAATTTTGTTTTAAAAATATGACATTCTATTTACAAAATCAGTCTTTTGTTTATTGATTAGCGTTGTATTTTCATTACATTTCAACATTTTTCCTCATAATGGATACTTTGAAATTTCGTGTAATTATGGAATATGAGTTCCGTCGTGGCACCAACGCGGCACAAACGACCCGTAACATCAACGACGTTTACGGAGAGAACTGTACAAACGAACGCACAACCCGTTATTGGTTTGATCGGTTCCGTTCTGGGAATTTTGACTTGAAAAATGAACCTCGTGGTCGTCCGGAAACTTTGGTCAACAATGATGAATTAAAGGTGATTGTTGAAGCTGATGAAACTCAATCTACAGCTGAGCTGGCAGCAGCTTTTGAGGTTAGCATTAAAACAATATTGGTCCATTTGCGACAGATTGGCAAGATAAAAAAGCTTGATAGATGGGTGCCCCACGAACTTAACGATCGCCAGCGCAACGTACGCGTCGAGACTTGCCTTGCGCTGCTTAACAGGCACAGAAATGAAGGAATTTTGAACCGAAACGTTACGTGCGACGAAAAATGGATTCTTTTTGACAATCGAAAGCGCTCAGCAAGTTGGTTAGATCCTGGTTCGGTACCAAAGCAATGTGCAAAACGAAAAATGACCCCTAGAAAGGTGATGGTCACAGTTTGGTGGTCTAGTGCTGGTGTGATTCATCATAGCTTTTTACAAAACGGCGAGAGCATTACTGCAGATGTGTACATTGAAGAACTGACCACAATGATGGCGAAACTCGCACGTCTGCAACCAGCTTTGGTCAATCGGTCGTCTCCACTGCTACTTCACGACAACGCGCGGCCCCATACTGCACAACAGACCGTCTCTAAGCTGCATGAGTTGGGTTTGGAAGCTCTCCCTCATCCGCCATACTCACCAGATCTTGCGCCTTCCGACTATTACTTTTTCCAAAATTTGGACAACTTTTTAGCGGGAAAAAAATTCAATTCCCGAGAGGCAGTACAAAACGCCTTTGAAGAGTTTGTTGTCTCCCGTCCAGCTGATTTTTTCAAGAAGGGCATCCATAAACTGCCACAGCGTTGGCAAAGATGCATTGATTGCAGGGGTGATTACTTTGAATAAAAGAAATAAATAAGTTCGAAAAAAAAAAATACTTTAACTTTTTTCAAACAAAACGGCAATTTCATAGGTAAAGACCTAATATTAATGTTGTCCTTTGTCAAAATCTCAAATAAACATTTTTATTTACATTCACATTTTACATTCACTTGTACCTGCGTTTCTAGTTTACACATGCAATTCACAAGTGTGCGGCCCTCAGTACTATCGCAAATTTGTCCTATGCGGCCCTTGACCAAAAAAGTGTGACGACCGCTGGTCTAGAGCTTCAGGAGCAACAAAAAATATAGGTAGCCTTGTTCTACCCACTGCTCTGCTGAGTCCATGGACAGTAAGACCAGTTTTCATCTTGCTTGGTGACTGGGGTGACTAATATCTTTTAAGTAGATTCAAAAAAAGACAATCGCTGCAGGATGGGCAGTGACTCAGTATCTACACCCACTTTGTTCCAGTTTAATTTTGTAAATAAAAGGTGAGCCTATTGCCATCAACCGGGTACGGCTCCAGACTCCGTGATGCTACTGAGACGTTACTATGTGATTGAAGAACCCAACAATACTTTGTCTAACCTCAGTAACCTCACTGTATGACTTGCAGGTAGTCATTACGGGTCGACGTGTTTGTGAGTTTAAATGTTTGTAAACGTACCCACGATACGGGAGAAATTCTTAGGGTGGGGAAAAGTTTAATAAAAAACAAAAAAAAACAACCGGCCAAGTGCGAGTCGGACTCGCGCACGAAGGGTTCCGTACCATTATTTATAAAAACGAGGAAAGTAACAATTTTTCGTATGGGAGCCCTCTTAAATATTTATTTTATTATGTTTTTAGCATTTGTTGTTATAGCGGCAACAAAAAAATACATAAACTGTAGAAATTTCAACTATCACGGTTCATGAGATACCTTATACCTACAGCCTGGTGACGGACGGATGGACGGACAGCGAAGTCTCAGTAATAGGGTACCGTTTGACCCTTTGGGTACGGAACCCTAAAAAAGACTTAAGAAACAGTTAGATGTAGAAAAGCTGATGTTGCACTGATCTGGAATGAATTGGAATAAGAGCAAGCAGATGATGACAATCGTGACTGCTTATTATTATTATTAATCTTATTTGAACTACTTACCAGTCCGGGTTACCAAGGTAGGTGCGACCAAATCAGACGCAACCACCACCAGTGGTGGCAGATGCGAATAGTGGTATCAATTGCCACCCGTGGTGACAGACCGGGTGGGGGCAGATCGGAAAATAAATCATCTAAACTTCGTGAACAAAAAAGAACATACTGTATGTGTATTTTTTTTTATCGTTCCATTTCTATAAATAGTTCTAGGTCTGCAAAGAACTACATATACACACATCAAAAGTGTCTAGGGATCAAGCATTTTTATGCGGATTTCTTGAGATTGAGATGTGGCTTTGTAATAAATTTATGATTTTATAAATTTATATGGATCCTTTTTGGTGCATTTCATAATTTGAATCAGGAACTGTGAATCAAATTCGAGTAAAAGATGAAAATCAGCTGTCAATATTTTCCCTATAAAAACATACAACGCATTGAAGACATTATTAGTGCTACTGTTTCCCTACTACTGATTAAAACCAACGTTATTATGGAGCGGCGACGTCATTTAAGCAGGGAAGAAATGCTCAGAGCCGTGGGAATGATAGAAGCTGGTTCCCGGCAACGTACTGTGGCTTTAGCTCTGAATACAAGTCAGAGTGTTATCAGTCGACTTTGGACACGTTACCGAAGCACTGGTACCGTGGCTGAGCGCCATGGAGGACGGTATCGCTGCACCACACGGAGACAAGACCGATACATTCAAATCTTAACTCGAAGAGCTCCAACAATAACCGCCATGATGTTAGCCGTGAGGCTTCATCACTCTTCAGGGAACTTAATTAGCGACCAAACAGTCAGAAACCGCTTGCATGAAGTGAACCTTCATTCCCGAAGACCGCTACGGGTACCACCTATAGCAATGCACAATCGTAGGATTCGATATCAATGGGCTCTTGAACACAGAAATTGGGCAGAAGAACAATGGCGTTTCGTGTGCTTTTCTGATGAGTCTCGTTTTGGTATGAGACCGGATACAAGACGTATACGACACTGGAGAACCCCTGGACGCCAACAGCGATTAAAATCCTGCCAGGAAGTCCATCCTTATAGTGGTGGAACCATCATGGTATGGGCGGGTATTTGGATCGGCGGAAGAACTGAGTTGATTTGGATCAGAGGCAACCTCAACGCTCAAATTTATGCTGAGACGATTGTATCAGACGTCATCGTTCCTCTACAAGTGCAAATCGGTCCCTTATTTCAGTTAATGCATGATAATGCACGACCGCACACCGCAAGAGTTGTAAGACAGACTCTCGCCGCAGCTAACATCAATGTCCTGCCCTGGCCTGCTCAGTCGCCAGACTTGAACCCGATTGAGCATGCATGGGATATGCTACAGAGAAGAGCTCTGCCGAATATGGAGGGTATCCAGTCGCAAGAAGACCTTTTTTTGTTGTTGCAACGAACATGGGCCATTCCACAGCGTGATTTGGATGAACTCATTTTGAGTATGCCAAACCGATGTTCTTGTGTTGTTAGTGTTCGCGGTAGAAACACGGATTATTAATTGTTTAAGTTACCCAATAAAATTTTAAAGAAAACTGTTATTTCAGTCTTTTTTTCGAACTTTAATGTTAGTGGTTCAAATGTCAAAAATCCCTTTATTAGAAAATGGCAAATTTCTTTATTAATGCAAAGGTGACTTGGTTTATCGTTACTGTGACAAACGAAAACACTTTATTTGATGAATCCTTAAAGAAAATTTTAATTAATATCAATCAGGAGAAAAGTTATTGCAAAAATATATGTTGATCCCTAGACACTTTTGATGTGTGTACTTGCACATACAGCAGTTTGTTTGTTGCTGACAAACAGTGTAATTTACGAGTAAGTGTAGCATAATTAATATGTAGGTCGTACAAATGTAGATACATAGGTACTTATCGACTATCAAAGTATTCAGATATCCTGTTATTTATTTGTTTTGTGGAAGCATGGTAGGTACTTGGCCGACAGAGATATGTCAGTGTTGGTAAACTACAGTATTGCAGAGATGTATCCTCCATGGGGTTTTAAGAAGTTGCTTGCATATCTTACTACTATGATAAAAGCAAGAAAATTGATGGATCTTGTTTTCTTGATTGGATTTCTTGATTGGATGGATGTTTGTTACTCTTTCACGCATAAAGTACTACCAAAATTCTAAATCTGCCGCCACTAATGAAAAATATATCAAAACACAATAATGCATTTATTTTCTTCTAGGAACAATTATTTCAAAAACCCATCGGAGCCGAGAAATACAAACAGAGTGAATTTTTCAAGAGGTTTCAAAGGTCACGAGCCCGATTTTTATAAAAACTTAAACTGTATCATAGGTTTTTTGAAAAATCAATATTCCTAGTCAGGAATCGAACCCGTTCATATTTTGAAAAGAAAAAACAACCTGTATTATTACACCATTCGATAGTGTCGCTGCTAAGGATCAAATTCTGAGCAGTAATGGCATACGGCAAACGATAGGAAATAGTTATTTTTTGATAAAATACGTAACAGTATTTAAACTGTTTGTAGGAACAACACAACTTTGACATCAGATATTTCAGCTCCGATATAATTTTAGGCAAAATTCTTTTAGGAGTCATTATTATCATATACTCCACTAAACGTTGGCAACAATTATCGTTGAGGCCGCTGTGAAAAAAAAATCATGCCGCTGGTCCATACAAACTTCCCCAATGCCCCACACAGATACCTAGTTTATTATTTTACTTGCATCAATGCACAACACATAAAATACTTTTTATCCCAGGTGAGATCCCGTAGGCAAATATACGAACTAAGATAAACACTAATTTCCTAATGAAGACAGAGAAAAAACAGATGATTACCGAAAGACTCACAGAGCAGTTCAGAATGTAAATGAATGTTCCAAATCAGAAACCATTATTAATTTATTAACCAAAATGCCTTTCAATTTATCTCCGTCCCTATAGATACCTACTTACCTAAAAGTGTACTTACTTAATTATGAATCTCATGACTTTTTTCAGGTTTTAAGTTATATTCATAACAAGGTCTAACTGTAATTAAAATTAGTATTGATGGAATTATTTATTTTTTCATCTCAGTAGACTCAGTAAACAGGAACCTAACTCCAGCGGCCAATCCAGTGATGGCTGTGACTACTCTTTATTAATTAGTTGACTTTAGTTTGATTAAAGTAAATTACATTATCTAGACTTGACCCAAGGACTTCCATATATTTAATGAAAAGCTCGATTTGCCATCTGTATTCATTTCATAGTACCATTTTGGTGTTTGTAAACCTGCAATCAGCGCCATCTTTTAACAGAACTGGACACAAAATGAGAAACTGTGACATCGGTTACGGTCGGAGTGTAGTAGTACTACTATTTCATAACAGATGGCAGTGTACGCCTACAATCGGACAAAATCATCCTCTTGGTTAATTAAAATTAACCTAAAACATTAAAGTGATTACTAAAATTCGACAGCTTTTTAATCATAATTTCTTGTTTTTTTTTTACAAGTCGTTCTAGGTAAGTACAAAACATTACGAGCTGTATTCCCATAAAGAGTAAGCATAGAATAAAGTGATACAACTAAACCCATATTTTCCAGTAGGTAATGGTTAATTTCGTTGGAGTTACTTTACTTTTGAGGAACTATATGACAGTAGTAAGGTATTGCAAGAATTTCATATAGGGCTAACTGTGGTCATCAATCTCTACGAGCCTAATCACCCCTTTTTACTTAATAGGACTTGGTTCAGTATTTCGAATTTG
This sequence comes from Cerastis rubricosa, assembly GCA_949152445.1. Taxonomy (NCBI): domain Eukaryota; kingdom Metazoa; phylum Arthropoda; class Insecta; order Lepidoptera; family Noctuidae; genus Cerastis; species Cerastis rubricosa. Next base: position 16,336,626 of record OX424539.1, read on the forward strand.
GCTTAGTTCTACGTAATAAGTTCTGGACTTCCCAAACTCACAGGCTTATAGTACCCATCATATAGGCTAGGCATCTAACACATCACTCTCCTCCGGGACGAGGGCCCCAGGTCAAGCAGGCCAGCACTAGTCCGGAGTAGCGAGGTTCGCATTTAACATCGGTGTATTATTTGTTCAGCACGAGTCTGACAGACCCCTCCGCTCTTCCTAGGACTGAGGATCTCCACATAGAGAGAAAAAAGGCTCTCTACCAGATTATGTGTGTTCCATGTTGATTAGACAAGTTAATAAAACTAATTTTAAACTTAAAAATTATTTATTTTAATGACTGTGAGAGAGTGTAACATTATGAACTAAATATCTAATAAATATAATATTAGTGATTTAATAAAAGTACAGTCTAAAGCATAATAATATAGATACTAAAGCCACACTGTTGACATTGCTACATGCGCTATTGTGGTTCATTGTAGGAGTAGTTTTCATTTCATTACTGATACTCCTGTGAGAATGTTGATTGACTTTCTCTGGTCTAGCTTCATCTGACGCCATATCTTGATCATAGTTATGTTCAATCGGCTTAGCAGAAACAGTAGCCAGACGGACAGTTGTAAATGATTCTTTATTCTTAGTTTCGTTAATTGGCGTTGGCTTTTCAGTTTTCTCTTCTTTGGGTTTCGAAGTTTTGTCTTCCATAACTTTGGGTGTTGCTGGAGTCGACCGCAGCATTTCATTGTCTGTGGTGCGTGTAGTCTTGGTTGTAGTTACTGGACTAGTAATTGCTTTGGTCGTTGCTTCTACTGCTGCTTTAGGTTTATCATCAGTCGTCGTGATTGGTACACGAACGTATGTATTAGTACAGTTTGCCAAATCTCTTATGTCAATGTAAAAGAGTTTTCCATTAAGCTGTGTTTCATCGTAGTATTCGTAGTCACCATTTTGTACTTGGGACTCTTCCTCAACGAATACTTGAGCCGTGTTCTTCTCTGTATCTTCGGTTTTCGCCCACAGTTCTCTCAAGTTGACGTCAGGATAACATTTCAAGTTTTCTATAGCGCGCTTCAAATAACTGTTTTGAGTCTTGTTCATCAGTGACATGAACCAGTCCAGGCGGCAGTCGCAGGGGAAGTTGTTATCTGAAATTTGAAAAGAATAATTGAATATCTTTCTTCTATTAATATTTTTTTGTTTGTGTCTTCTAGCTGACATGTGCCAATAACTGATTCTTACTTTTCTAATAACTTAAACAAGCATTCTGTACAAAACCTTTTTTTTTGGGGTGAAAATCATGTATGTATTACGGTAGGATTCCCCTAGGTAGTACGATACCCCTTGATACGCCTGGTTGTCAGACTTTCGGGCCACTGACTACCTACTACTACATAACGACATCAAAGATCTACAAATGACAGCCGGGATCAACGGGTTAACATGATTTCCGAGACACGGAGGAAACTCGGTATGTAATGGGTGATCACCCACCCTGGCACCCTGACCTGGCAAGACAGGTCGGTGATCAATATTTCCATACAATTTAGAGTCGATCTCTTTACTATTATATAGTGAGTTAGAGTTAAAGATGGCTGAAACCACCAAAATGTGTCAGGTGTCAGTGAATATACCAAAATATTAGAAAAATGGATTTTACCAAGATTTAGAATTAACAGATTAAACAACGTGGAACGAAAAGGGTATTTAAATGTTACCGGCCAAACCCGATTCCCGGCTAAACTAGTTTGTCCTAGGCCAAACTAGAACTCTAAATGGGTTAGGTTAGGTTAGAACTGTAACAATAAACGCGCGAGCCGCGCAAGCGTAGCGAGTGGTGCCACATCCAAGTTAGGCACATTGTAAATGTTTTTTTGGGTCAGTATAGCAAGACACGATAAACCAGTAAACCGGTTTGGCCTAGGACAAACTAGTTTGGCCTGAAATCGGGTTTGGCCGGTAACATATACATACTAATAGGTGTGCTACCGACCAGCGAATCAAACATGTTTCTCCATCGGACAAACATCGTAATAGCGAAAAAATTATCTGCTGCCCCATACAAAATTTCAACACCTATTCGACCCAGAAGTATAGGGCAGCATTTTTTTTTTTGTAAATGTTCTTTTTGTTACACGTTGTATATATTTGAATTTTATTTGCAACAAGTAAATAAGTAAGTATCCCTCACCTTCTACATCTAAGCTGCTAGTGTTGCCGTAGAAATTCTTAAGTATCGGTGACATGACTTGCGGCTTCAGATCACTAAGCTGGTTGCTTTTCAAACTCATCATAGTAAGAGACTCTAATCCTTCGAATGTTCTTACATTTTCTATATTCGTCAACTTGTTGTGTGCCAAATTCAAGACATTCAAGTGTCCTAATCCGTTAAAAGCTTTCTCGTCCAGCATTTGGATTTTATTTTCCTCCAAATTCAGGGTTTTTAAATTGATTAGTGGTACAAATGTATTATCTCCGATTACTTCAAGACTGTTGCTACTAAGGTCCAGCTTTTTCAAATTTCTAAGCCCAGAGAAAGTCTCACTGTTCAGACTAAATAGACCATTTCTGTACATTTCCAGTTCTCTTAAATTTACCAAATGCACGAATGCTCTGTCATGTATCGTCGTTATTTTATTGTTTGTCAAAAACAATTTTTCTAAAGATGGTAGCTCAACGAATACGTCTCTGTTAATCTCGATTATCTGATTTGAGTCTAACCCGATAATTGATAAGTCTCTATGATGGGCGAAAGCATGTTTTCCCAATACTTTGATTTGGTTATCGCTTAGCGTTATTTCTTCAATAAGGCTCAAATTGGCAAAGGCGTAAGCGTCGATTTTATCAATATTGCCGTACTTGATGTCGATTTTTGTTAATTTATCCATGAATTTAAGAGCATTTGTGGGGATGTATGGAATTGCAAAGCCTTGGGTGTTTGAGATGGTTAGTTTGTTGATGTCTTTCAATAATTCGAAACTATTCCAAATTTTGTCATCTTGGTGGAGGTCTTTCTTTACCAGGTGGCAACTGGCGGTTCTCTCCTTCTCCGTGGTCTGGCTGTGAGCACAGTAACACTGTACAGGATTGGTATTGTTGTAAACGGGGTCGCATACGTTCTTCACTGTATCACGTTTTTGATGATGGTAAAGTCTTGCTTCGGCAAAGATTGATGTGGCCAACGCCAATGTTATTATTTTCCAGAACGCCATTTTTATTCTTCGATATTCCGCACCTGGAAATGAAAAACATCTAATTAAGTAATGTATTTTAAATTGTACGCTGTAACGGAACCAGTTTTATAAAAATTGAGAAACTGGAGAACTTTCGGGTTGATAATAACACTGAATTTTTAGCAAACAAACAATCAAGAGGGACAGACAGAGTGTTGTATGAAGGTACCATACATGACTCTGTCCACTAACAATTCACCAATTATAGTCTCTGGCTGGCTTCTGATAAGTAAATCTTATGAAAGAAACTCCAGCTCTGCTGTAACATAAGCATGCGATCACTAGACCAACAAAAACAGTTAGATAATCAAAGACTTTTGACCATTCTCTGTTGCCTATGTTCAAAAAGGTTAGATTAACTGTACGGTGTTTACAGGACTGATGAAACACGTCTCTTTATTCGGTACATTAATCTCGAAAAGTAATGAGCCAATTCCGATGAGATTTCCATCATTCGAATATTTATGATTCGAGGCGGTTCCCGTTGTTAATATTAAGTTTATGTGTTCAGTGTATTGGAGCAGATATAACGTTAAAATTATGTCGCACTGCTGTCATACATAACATTTTGCTGGATTAAATCAATAGGGAAATAGTATTCAGTCTTCTTTTGTATTTCGACGATTAATTCAGACAATAAGAATGTGATTTAACTATTGGATTCATAAGAAATAGTATAGTATGATGATTTTTTTCACAACCATATTTCATCATCATCATCATGTCAGCCGAAAGACGTCCACTGCTGGACATAGGCCTCCCCCACTGTGTCGCTACATTGACATAAGGGGGTTTTGCCATAATCGCCACGCTTGGCAGGCGGGTTGGCGATCGCAGTACGATTGTTACAAAAGCACAGAGAACGCTGCTGCCCATTCCCTGGCAAGTCCCTAAGTCGCCTCTTACGACACCCACGGGAAGATATGGGATAGTGCTATTCTTTACGTCCGACACCATACAGAGCGACCACCTTTAAGTAGATAGATTTACGCCTGTATATTCTCGAAGGATTTGGCATAGGTGTATGTACAGACAGCATCACTGTGTGCTAACCCCTAAACACCCCGGCCGTGGAGGCCGGGGGGGGGGGGTAAGTACTTAGTGAGGCTGTGTGTACCTGAACACCCAAATTTCGTACGCTATGTTTAGGTGTAATAGGGGTCAAGCCCATTCCTGTCAACCAAGCACACACCAGACTCCGGGCTCCTATTGAAAAACAACCAATGCTTTCTAATGATTCCTATGATTCCTAATAGTCGAGGAAAGTGCTCGATCCGGGCATTGAAACCAGGACCTGTTCATGATAACATAACATCACGCCTGTAATCCCCGAAGGGTTAGGCAGAGGTGTACATAATAGTACACTCACATTTCGCCAGTAATGATTATATAAATAATCAACCGGGCGCCAATCTAGACTTCGAGGCTGCTACTCCGAAAGTCCTGATAGAATAACCCAATAACACTTTGCCCCGACCTGGGAATCGAAACAAAGACCTCATGTTTAGCAGTCGCGTTTGCAACCACAAGACTAACGAGTCAGTCGATATTACTTCAATAAAAGAAAACTTCTGCGGCGGCCCAGTGGTGGCAGCCCCGACTTACGAGCAGTAAGCCGTGGGCCCGAACCCAGGCAGGGGCATCACTTTGTGTAATTTATTTTATCACCGCTGCCCTCAAAAACGGTGAAGGAAAACATCGTGAGGAAACCGGCCTATAATGTCCTAGAACTAAAAACTCGAAGACATGCGACATCTACCAACCCACACTGGGCCCGCGTGGTGGATTACAGCCCACTCCGTCTCATAGAAAGGAGGCCTGTGTCCCAGCAGTGGGAACATTATAGGCTGATGATGATGATGATAATGATGATGAAAAGCAAACTTTAAAAAAAATACATGGGCACGAACCCCACGACCTTAAGTCACAACTAGTCTAGTAAGTAGACTTTAATCAATTTTGAACCGAAGAATCTCTTATCATTATCACAGACAAAAAACAAATATTAGGTACTACAGAACACCATGAGGCTGGAGATAAAATGTAGAACATTCATCCAAGTGATTTAGATGAAGCGTTATTGGCAGTAGGCTTAAGCTAAGTCCCCGACACTCCGGCAAAGATCGACGGCCATTTCTCAAACGGGATTTTGTTAACTTCGTAACTTTGTACCAGGTGGCAGCCAAGGAAAATGTCTGTATTATGTGTTATTTTATACAAATTGAAAAGCTGCTCCTGGCTTTTCGTGGAGAATGAAGAGTTTTTTTGACGTTGTGCACACATTTGGGACGTCTTTTTGTTATTGGTGTGTTTCTACTATGTCTTATAAAAAAATAGAATAGGTAGTTTTTTTTTAAAAACGTTGCCCCTGTCTAGGAATTTCTCCTGTAACGTGGGTGCGTTTATAAACATTTAAACTCAAACACACATACACACACACAACCACAAACACAAACAGCCAGACCCACACACACACAGACACAACTATCTGTAGGCCATACAAATTTTTGTTCCGTGCGGGGATCGAACCCGCAACACGCAGAGCAGCAGTCAATCGCCCAACCACTGCGCCAACCGTGTCGTCCAGAAATCATCACACTGCTGGGTAAAGGCTCTCTCCCCATGACTTCAATTTGTTTTAAAACAACGATAACTATTATTTTAAACCATTAACGTTTTGTTAGTCCTTTTAATTTTAAAATGCAAACCTCATAAAATACAGAATCAAAATGTAGGTATTTGTTTGTTAGAATGTAGTATTACTTAAATGAAGATTGAAAAAATAATGAGTTACTGAAATTGATTCTCTACCTAGTTTTCAACGCACACTCGTTAAAACATACTTAATAAAATCCTAATAGACATAGGTACCCATATAAATCCTAAAAACTTTCTATTAATAACCAACGAATGCGGCACAAAAGGAACCGCCTTTCGACAGTTACTTGCACATGCTTTGCACCTGTGAATACCTCTTTGGCAGGTGCGAGTACGACTAGCAATACCTCATTATGAATAATAAGTATTCTTGTAGAGTTCTATGAGTTATTACTAGGGGAATCCATACCTGGATCATGAGGAGTACCTGTCAATATAATGTTAGAAGTATTTTGTATCTAAAATGCCACACAAGTCGATGTTGTGTATGGTTTTTGGCAGTGTGCTTTAACTTAGTGTGTTTACATTAAAGTTTAAACCACGTAATCACCATGTTGCCTATCTTCGTTTCGTTTACTAACATCGTACTAACCAAGTTGAATACGATGCGTAGAAAACTAAAACCAAATAGTGTACTCATTTCATGTCTGAAACGTTGCTGTTTTTTTTATCTTTTGCTACCTTTTGTAGTAAGCAACGACTTAATGTCGGGCCTACGCTGTCCTCCCACACTTAAGTATTATCGCTGTAACATTCAAATATTGTAAAACCATTAAATTTTAAAAGAGTAACCATGGAGTTTCTTGCCGGTTCTTCTCCATAGGAAACGACTAACCCGAACCGTGCACCTTTTGTCGACGTTTTATAAGTGCCCTGGTACGCCTATGTAAAATAAAATACTTTGAATTTGATTTTGCAACCCTTGAAATTTTAATTAAATCTTAGTCGATCAGGAAGTAATATTTTTATAATCACTTCACGCGGACAGCGAAGGCTGAAAGGTCGCGAGCAACAGTTTCAAATATTATTGATGTGCAAAAATGTTTTTAAAGCAATATAATTTGATCAAATATAACAACTTGACGATGTTTTCCAGTGCGTATTTTTCATAGTCATTATGGTTGTCATGGATACTAATTTCCACGGTGACTATCTCGCATGAACTGATTTGCTTATATTGAGATTTATATTTAAAAACTAGCTTCTCTCGCGGCTTTGCTTCCGTTATGTACAGAAATTAACCCAGAGGAAAGCTTTATACCCACAGGAAGGGGCAACGACGCATAAACGCTAACAACGTACTCAGTACATCATTCCAAAGCAAGAAATTTTACAACGGTAGGTAATTTAAAAAAAAAAATCGGCTGTTTCCTACAAAAGTGAAACCATCACGGTCAAAATGTGTGAAACAACAGATTTTTTTTTAAATTACGTTCTGATGATAAATGGACGGTGTCTCTTCCACCCCTATATCCCTATAACACTCGAGGATAATGTAGCTACCCGTTAGTGAAAGAATTTTTTGGATTGGAAAACTAGTGCCGAAGATTTAGATAAAAAGCTTTCTTCTATATTTTCCTTTTACGTTCGAAATGTTTTTTTTTTTTATTAAAAAGTAACAAAAAAAAAAGGGAATAAAAATAATATTCCTCCTGAAATTCTACACGTGTACACATTAATTAAACCGTAAAAAGTCAAGTATTAACAAAACAATCTGACGACATCTGTTACCCTAGAACTAGGGTAATAATATTTTTGAGATTAACACAGAATTAGGTCGTAAACGCCACCTGTGCTCGAGACTAACGCCGACTAAAACTGCCGTGAGGGTAATTACCTACATTATATTTACCCTTCGTATGACAGAGTTTTACGCTTTGAAAAGTTTCTTTTGTCCCCGGTTTTTAGGGTTCCGTACCCAAAGGGTCAAACGGGACCCTATGACTGAGACTTCGCTGTCCGTCCGTCCGTCTGTCACCAGGCTGTAGGTATCTCATGAACCGTGACAGTTAGCCAGTTGAAATTTCTACAGTTTATGTATTTCTTTTGACGCTATAACAACAAATAATAAAAACAGAAAAAAAAAATATTTAACGGGGGCTCCCGATACAAAAAAGTTTTTTTTTGTTTTGTATAAATAATTATAAATAATGGTACGGAACCCTTCTTTCTATCCTTAATTCTTTTTTTTTTAAAGGAGAGGATATGTTACCTAGAAATATTAAAGGACTATGGGCAAAAATGTATGGGCTCCGTCCCCACTTACCAACACACATGGAACTGATGCCAATGTGTTCCTAAAGTATCCAGTATTTCATTAAAATCCTTATTTTTACATAAATCAGTGGGATATATAAAAAAAAAATGTTAATTGACGTTTACTTTTTACGAAAAAAAAGAAGATAAATAACAAACAAAGGAGAATAATTCGTAACAATTCAATACAATATCCTTTATTTCACGAAACTAGGGCCATAATCATAATACATATATAAGCATAACAACAATAATTATAAACTAATAAATACTTTATACAAAAATAACTTAATAACTACTGCACACGAAGTGACTGCGTCGTGTAACGTTGAAGTTGTCTAATGTTTCTTCGATTTTAGGATTTCTTAAATGATCTTGACAAAATCGTGCCGTCGGTAGAATATACAGGCGATGGTTACATACTAAATACACTTGTGAAGTTGGGATTCGCCTTAGGTTTTCGTTTGTGCACTGTCTGAAACAGCAGCTGCGTGAAGAATTTGATGCCCTCACTAATCTTGAACGTAAAAGTGCTGTTCTTGATTTGTTACGTCGTTCAACACCTGTTCTTGGTCATCAACACCATGATGATCTTCCACAACGACGTTTTGTGCATTGACATCATCTGCGTTTTTTTATTTCTGGACCTGGGAAGTCATTGTCTGCATTTCTGATGCTACCTTGTGACGCAGCATTGGTAGCTCTTTGCCAGCATCTATGGCACACTGCCATAGCTGTGTTATTGAATACAACCTAGAACATAAAAAAAACTCGATGAGTATCAGAACCTTCTCGCGTGGTCAAATCTCGTAGGACATAAGTATTTGTAGAATGAATATGTTGTGTTTTCCGCGTCACGTCGTGTTTATAAAATATATTAAAATATGTTTATAAAAGTGTTTTCTTTCGTGGTACTCATAGTACAAGCTCTGTTTAGTTTGGGTCGAGATAATTGGTGTAAGTATTTATTAATGTCATTAATTATCGCTCAATGATCGGCCCAAGTATAAAATGGCCATCTAATATGAAATAAATATAAAAAATGAAGGTGTGCTACAGGAGGGTCTACAAATAAATATTTTGCAGTGAAAACACACGTATTAAGTAGTAAGAATTAGATACATAGTTTACATATTAGTTATATATAAAATATGTTATTTACCTGTATCAGTGCAGTTTGCAAATATGGTGGACTAATTCAGGTTCATTTTCAATTAACGCCTCTTGCAAAACACCTTTGTCGCAAGACAGATCGCGGGCACATTATACACCGCCTTCCAGTTTCCATAATACACAGTATCCGATCCAGTTATCATAAGTCCTTTGTCGTGCCAGGGTCAATCGAAAAGCTATCAATCAGTCCAGTAAACCAGCAGGGGTAGTAGTTGTAAAGTAAAATCCGATAACACAGAGATAAATCAATACGTGAATGTTCACTTCAGCGAACTGACTATGACTAAGATTCGGGCGACTACCTACCCACAAATAGGGTCGCGAGCGCAGGAGCAAGGGTTTCTTTGTGTGCATGCGCCACCATTGTGCAATAATGAATAGAAAATTAAGTAGATGTTTTACAATTACTCGTCAATAATACCTAAACGAAATATCTGTATAAACGTTAGATACTATGAGAACCCCATGCATTTGCGCAAGGTCCCCATAATAAAAATATTTCATCTTGCCAAGATATGTCATTTGAGCCACATTTCATTTTTGTTGATAGGTGGGGACGTTTCCGCCCATAGTCCTTTAAAAGAGATGTCGCAATTGAATTCCCGATGCATTCGTTTTTCAATCTGTTATGCTATTGGCTTAAAGTTTTTGAAGTTGTATTTTATAGAGTCTAGATGGTAATTGTTGTTAAAATAAGTTTTGGTATTTGTGCCAAATATAATATTTTTTGATGCATCAGTGGCGACATAATGACGTATCTCTTAGTGTCTGTTGTCCGCAATCTCTCCGTATACCTACTTCAACCAACTTATCTGTGCAGGCAGGAAAACACAGAACTACAATAAATGTACCAAGTCTGACATATTAATGTATTTTTATTGACAAGCAGCGCCATCTTCAACTGCAATCTTATAGTGGTCGTATTAGTCCGGTTTAGCTGACCATTCAAAGAAGTAGTAATCTTAGCACTCATACCAACATGTAACTTATTGGTAAATTAGTTGTTTAAAAATGGAGAAAACAAATCACCACACAGCTTTAAAATTAGTCGGTATTCCGAAATAAATGAAAAAAACCGGCCATGTGCGAGTTGGGCTTGCGCACGAAGGGTTCCGTACCATTATTTATAAAAACGAGCAAAAAATATCACTTTTTTGTATGGGAGGCCCCTTAATTTTTTTTTTTAAGTATTTGTTATTATAGCGGCAACAGAAATACATAATCTGTAGTTTCAACTAGCTAACTATCGCGGTTCATGAGATACAGTCTGGTGAAAGACGGACGGACGGACGGACGGTCGATCGGACGGAGAGCGAAGTCTTAGTAATAGGGTCCCGTTTGACCCTTTGGGTACGGAACCCTAAAAAGGAAACCAAATCTACTCCTACAGCTGTTAACACAAACCTGCATAAATACTAAAAACCTATAAATCTAGAACAGTTAGCAATATCAAAGCATATTTGCTGACAGCAAATTGCTGCATCTATTACGAAATACAAACAGAACTTTATGCTGATTCATCAATTTACATAAGACTTTAAAAAAATGTACAATAAGGTCGTTCAAACACAATATCTACTGGTACTTAGAACCGTTAACAGAGTGAAATGGAACAGTGATTGATGGTGAGAATTTCATAGATTAGTGTGTGCTTACGTATGATAATAAATGGTACTGGCGCGTTCGGGGGGTTAAATAGGTTAGGTCAAAAACATACGGGTGAAGAAAGTTAGGCTTTTTCTATGGCGTCTTTTTTTTAGGTTATTATTCTGTTGTTTTGTATTTGCTGTCTGCCTTGTGAGCTTTGCAAAAGTTATACCCAATAAGAGGCACAGCTAATGTCTTTTATAACTATGGCGATGCAACTTGTGTCATGACTTGCGCTCAAGTGACATGCGCGTTCGTTATTCGGTTTCTTCTAGAAATCGCCACTGACAAATTCTTCACGTGAGCACTGACGCTTTGCAACTCATCATCATTATCATCATCATCATCATATCAACCCGGAATCACCCACTGCTGGGTATACGCCTCCCCTTTGTCTACCATACTTCCCAGTTCTGTGCGTCTCTTTTCCAGGTGTTCCCCGCAACTGTGACGATATCGTTGACCCAACGAGCTTTAGGACAGCCTTGGTTTCTTTGGCCTAACTTTGGCCACCACGCGGCAAATCATCGCGTTAACTAAACATGCAATTGTTTTTTCCGCAATCGTTTTTAAAATTCGCGTATCGCTTCGATTGCATGCAGCATGTACTTGTATGCTGTTAATAATAATAATCGTTTATTTCAAATTTCACAGACTCATAAAATGATATAGTACACACACAGTCACATTAAATAATCAATTACTAAGTACTTTAAAATTAAATAGAAATTATGAAATTATTGGACAAAAAAAATAATAATTAATATTAAATAATAAACAAAACAACAATTAGGTTTCAAATTGGACCTGGTTGAAGTAGTGCCACATTACCTGTGTTCAATGTGTAACCTACAGCAGTGATTAATGTAGGCGCAATCGACCCTTTCCGCTATCGCGGCCAACATGCTGTTGGAGCTCCCCCGCACTCGCCGAACCAGCGAGGTGCCTCTCTTGCGCATTGTTGCATAAAAGCAATCTACGCGCGCCTCCGCAAACATTGTCGAAGCGCTGCAGTAACGGGGGAGACCCAACAACATCCTGAACGCATTGTTGAACTGAACTCGAAGGGCGCTGTACGACCTTTGCGTGTAGTGTGTTTGTGTGTAGTGTGTGTTAATGTCTTAAACCATAAGTGACACCGTCAAGCTATTCCCGTCAGAGAGACTTCAAAGATTGGTCGTGACCAACGGAATAATTAAGCGTCAATAACGCGAAGAGTAAACAGCGTATTGGTCTCCCATACTATTATGGGCGTGGTGTAAAGCTACCTTTAAAGACACGTGCAAATCAGCTCAAATAACAATACGGCAACTATTGCTACTTCGCGTTCGCAAGTTACTAGACATTTGACACCCACGCTGAAGTCGATCGGTAGCATTTATTCTTGTTTGGTGTACTAACGTATCAGTTTTCTTATCTAAATTGGACACAAAAGAATGTCTTTATTTTATTTCCTTCTAACTGTTGCCAGTGGGTCTGTTCATATTCGAAACGAAAACCCCTGCGCACCAATAGTTGGCAAGCCATCCATAATATCATAAATGAAAAAAAAAACCGGCCAAGTGCGATTCGGACTCGCACACGAAGGATTCCGTACGATTACTTATGAAAACGAGCAAAAAAAATCACTTTTTTGAATAGGAGCCCTTAAATATTTATTTTATTCTATTTTTAGTATTTGTTATTATAGCGGCAACAGAAATACATAATCTGTAGAAATTTCAACTGGCCAACTACCACGGTTCATGAGATACAACCTGGTGACAGACGGACGGACAGCGAAGTCTCAGTAATAGGGTCCCGTTTGATCCTTTACGTACGGAACCCTAAAAAGTATATCTGTCTGTCTGTTACCTGTTCCTAGAAGTTTATGGGAAAAAGATAAGTCAGATGATGATGAGCAAGAACCAAATGGTACTTTAATTGCCTCACTACACATTTAAAAACGGCGTGTGTTTTCCGCACACAATTTCGTTTTACGTGTGTTTTCAAAGTTAACTAGGTAACTGCGTGCTGCACATCGGATCATAAAGTTTAGACAGGGCGAGTAAAGGGTTGACGTTAATACATCGGCTTGTTTAATTACAGTTCAAGCTCTAGATTTATCTGGATCGAAAGAAATAATTACAGGTCCTCCTATTTTTGGCAAAATTTTGAGAACTTATCGAGATTATCAGAAACCATGTATTTGTCGAGGAAAATCGGCTCTGATTGTGAGAAACGATCGCTCTTGGATTTCCACACAAGAAACGGGTTTATGTGGAAATCCACGTTGTAAATCCGGGTTCATGCAAGATAACCTCGGAATACAGTATCTGGAATATTCTAATCTATAGAATGCACTGCCTAAGCCGGCCAAAGAACCTAGTTTAGGCTTAGAAGTGTTACCAAGTCAGTAACAAGAAAAACACGTTTTAGTTACCAACTTGTACCACCGTGTAACCAGTTACCAAATCGAGTAAAGAATATAGGTCATAACTATATTTCTAAACTAAAATATTAAAATTATAAAGTAAAAAAACCTTTTTAAAAAAAGCTTTTATTTAAATGCTCTAAAAAGAAGGAAAAATAAGATTTTTCAACTTATAACCTCATTATACACAATTTATATGATCATAAAAGCTTGTCGCGAGGTTTGCGTAAGTACTTAAAAGTATCTAATTAAACTGAAATTTAAAAAAATCTTAAACTTCGCAGATTAAGTTACTCAATTAAATAGGTACTAGTTTATTTATTTACACAAGTAAACCTCGCGACAAGCTTTTATGATCATATAAATTGTGTATAATGAGGTTATAAGTTCAAAAATCTTATTTTTCCTTCTTTTTAGAGCATTTAAATAAAAGCTTTTTTTAAAAGCTTTTTTTACTTTATAATTTTATTTTAACATTTTTAGTTTTGCCGTAATCGTTTCTGAACACATTATTATCTCAATCTCAACACTTTTTTCATATACATGCTATGAACCGTTGAGGAGTTCCCTCGTGAGAAGACGATCCTGGTTGCAGGTTGAGTTCATGATACAAATCGTTATTATGCATCAAATATGAGCTCGTATGCATAGTTTCGTGTCCACGCTTTTAACCGTTGAGGAGTTCTCTCTTGAGAAGACGATCCTGGTTGCAGGTTGAGTTCACGATACAAATCGTGATAATGCATCAAATATGAGCTCGTATGCATAGTTTCGTGTCCATGCTATTAACCGTTGAAGAGTTCCCTCGTGAGAAGACGATCCTGGTTGCAGCTTGAATTCATGATAGAAATCGTGATTATCCATCAAATATGAACCCGTATGCAACATTTCGTGTCCACGCTATTAACCGTTGAGGAGTTCCCTCGTGAGAAGATGATCCTGGTTGCAGGTTGAGTTCATGATACAAATCGTGATAATCCATCAAATATGAACTCGTATGCAAAGTTTCGTGTCCACGCTATTAGCCGTTGAGGAGTTCCCTCGTGAGAAGACAATCCTGGCTGCAGGTTGAGTTCATGATACAAATCGTGATTATCCATCAAAAATGAAGTCGTATGCAAAATTTCGTGTCCACGCTATTAGCCGTTGAGGAGTTCCCTTGTGAGGAGACGATCCTGGCTGCTGGATTAAGTTATATCTGGCATAAAAATGTATTGTCTTCAGAACTAAAGGTGTGTGCAAAATTTCAGCTCAATCAGACATCGGAAAGTGGTTCTAATTTAGCTTCCAAGATTCCACCGTAACAAACAAACATACATACATACATACATTGCAAGTTAAATAAAAGCTTTTAACTTTTAAAATAATAAAGAGGAAAGATTTGATTGTTTGTTTGCATTGAATAGGCTCCGAAACTACTGGTCCGATTTGAAAAATTCTTTCAGTGGTATATAGCCCATTTATCGAGGAAGGCTATAGGCTATATATCATCACGCTACGACCAATAGGAGTGGAGCAGCAATGAAAAATGTTGCGAAAACGGGGAAAATGTGTCGCAAACGAAGTTGCGCCGGACAGCTAGTATATTATTATGTGAAAGTTAGATAGTTTGTTTAACGCCTTAACTACTCAGCCAATTGTCATTTTTAGAATACGGAGAGACCAAGACCTGGGTTAGGACAAAGAATACTTTTTATTCCAGTAGTACGTTTCCATGCTATAATTTTCGACCTTCACGCGGCAAAAGTACTACTCAAATAATAGTGCAAAAGAACGCAGTTCATCATCCTTCATATTTCAAAACATCTGATTAACGACATGTCAAAAATATCGATTAAAGTAAACAGAGTTTTATAGATCCGCTATCAATAACATTTCCGTCTATATGCGTGGGCATATTACTGTATAGGTTTAATAATTTATGATACAACCCGTTAAGGATTTGTAAAACAATAAAACAACTAATTTAGATATTCAGATCATCATAAAAAAAAACCGGCATTCATTAAGTGGTCATGGGTATGAATCCCAGTCGTTGAATTTGGTGGAATGGACCTGCTGTCTTGTATGGATCAGAATGTTGGGCCGCAAAAGGGATGAAAGAAAGGCATTGTTATGTGGCTGAGATGAGAATGCTAAGATGTGGTGTTACGCGAATGGATGAAATAAGAAATGAGTACATAAGAGGAAGACTGAAAGTGGCGCCGGTGACTGAAAAGATGTGTGGTAATCGGTTGTCGTGGTATGGGCATGTGATGCTGAGGAATGAGGAAAATGTCGTGAGGAAAGATTTGAGTATGAATGTGGATGGTTATAAGAGTAGAGACCAAAGAAACGATGTATGGACTGTGTGAAGGATGCTAAGGCTAGAAAGGAAGTGTCTCAAGAGATAACAAGTAATAGAGAAGTATGGAAGAATACATGCTGCGCCGAACCCAAGTAAATTGGGATAAGGGCAAGAGAATGATGATATTCGCTTATGATAGACATAATTTTTAGAATTAAAAGACTCGATTCGAAAGTATGTCCTTTCCCAATAAACAGTTAACATCTTCAGGCTTTTTATTACCTTATACCTAAGGTTGGTGTGGCTACCTCGTGGGTCTAGTGGTACTGATCATGAGGTACTGTGTTCGATTCCTGGGTCGGGCCAAGTGGTAATTGCTTTTTCAAACAGGAAAAACCCAATAGCAATTTCTCATTAGCAGTCACGAAGTCTGAAGTCAGTTGATAGCAATAAAATCAAAAACAAAATCAAAATATTTTTATTTCACTTATCATGGGCACTTAACAAAACGTCGAAAAAAAGATGCTCGGTTCGGGTGGTCGTTTCCTATGGAGAAGAACCGGCAAGAAACTCCATGGTTATATCATGTAATAGGCTCACCACCTATTACTTGAGAGTTCAACATAACTGGCGAAACGTAGGTGTACCTAACCTACTACGAGTATTACTTCAGTAGGTACATGGGTGTTCTATTGGATACAGCTCTGCCTAACCCTTCAGGGATTACAGGCGTTATGTTATGTAACCTAAGGTTGAAAAGTGGTCACCACAAACACTGCCGAATGTTCATCGTCATAGCTACTGTACTGCGGACACAATATGTTTCGATCGAAGCCGACGTTGATCGTGTCGATAAGGCAGCATAAACGAAGCGAGTGTTTACAAACAAAACGCTATGGAGGGCAGTTGTAAACTATATTGTTATAGTTATTAGTATACATCGCGGGGAAAATTGTCAAAATAATATACAGGTGATCTGGCTATGGAATACGGGCTAATAGTTGTCCAAATGCTGTTGTACGTACCCATACCCCCGATGCCCGGGGATTCATCATCATCATCAGCCTATCATGTTCCCACTGCTGGGACAGAGGCCTCCTCAATGAGAGGGAGTGTGCTGAAATCCACCACGCGGGCCCATTGCGGGTTGGTAGATGTCACATGTCTTCGAATTTTTAGTTCTAGAATATGTCGGTTTCCTCACGATGTTTTCGTTCACCGTTTTTCACCGACGACAGCGGTGATAAAATAAATTACACAAAGTAATGCGCCTGCCTGGGTTTGAACCTACTGCTTACTGCTCGTAAGTCGGGGTTGCCATCACTGGGCCACCGCTGCTCTCGCCCGGAGATTGGCTCAAGGGAATAGGGTGTTTTTTTTGTCTTGACAATAAAAAACAAATACAGCTAATAAGTAATAAATTTATAATTTGTGTAAAATAAATATGATTTTATTTGTAACTAAAAGCGTTTCACTTTTTTTTTAAGTGTGCTTGGGAAACCTACAGGTCAAGCGTGTTTTTTTTTTTCAACAGATGGCATTTGTGTCACGAATCGACATGGGGGTTGGGAAGGGGATGAGATATATGGGACTAAACCATTCTACTGGAGCAAGATCCAAACAATATAAACAGTGGGTTGTGTAATATTTACAATACAAACTTTTACATTAAATATGCATTTTCGAAAAAGAAATTGACAACTTTGTCGAAAATGACAAAATTAAATTCCGCCTCATAAACTTCCTTCTTTCCTTCAAATGGTTCTGGAGTACAAGTCGGTATCCTTATGATGTCATAATAAAAGCAGCTTTACACTTCTACACGGTTCCTCCATTTTCGCTGTACACTTACGTGCAAGTTTAAGTATACATCTCCGCTATAACAACGTCTGTTATGGCCTTGATTAGATTTGCTTGTCAATTTGGTGTAGCCTGACAGACAATCGAATCACGTCAATCCAATTCGAGTACATATTAATTCATGATTTATGTACTTGAGTTTGCTCGCAAGTGTACTGTATAGCTATTATGTAATTTATTCCTGTCTGATTCTCTTAGAAGTTGTTGGTAAGTTTTGATCCAGAGTTCAGTATTCATTACATAACGAAATAGTTTATTTAGGTACGAACAAGAATCATGACTAAAGTACTTGTATATTTAAAAAAAAATACTTTTAACTCTGAAGAGATTCAAAATAATTCCATAAAATTAACCTAGCTTGCACTTTTGCGTAGAATTAGTTTAGTGATCGTTGATTCGTCCTAAAGCTTGTTGTAGTAGAAAATGCACGGGTACAAAGGTGACTTGATCACTTTTGTACCAGTGTACATACACCCTTTTCTTCTTGGGCATAAGTTTTAATAAATAAATATATTCATGACTGTAATATGCTACAAATAAATACGAATGACTCAACTTACTAAATAGTACAAATGATCCAATAAATTCTGAGAGAGCGAAGCGAGCTGAGAAATTTTTGCTTTCTGCCTCGGATAGGCTCTGTAGTTGCCCTAGATTTCGGATCCTCTTCCTGCCTACTGCCCTGTCAATTTGAGACCCGAGGCGTAATAGCCTGTGCATGCTGTGTTCACAGGATGCACAGGCTAGGCAGGCTAGGCAGTCTAGGCAGTAGAGGCGGACACTTAATTTATTGGCAAGGTGATAAACAAAGGAGATCAACCTAGAACGCCTTAGTTTTTCCCGACGGAGGTGCAAGTGCACTCCCTTGCACCCTGCTGCCGGGACCCATGATTGGATGCATACAATTTGCAATATCGATCAGAACTGCTTTTGGACATGCTTGAATAATGAATCTATTTGAATACATTGTGAAGGATCGTTCGTAGATCAGCATTCGTTATGTTTGACACTGCTCTAGTTTATTAGCTTTGTCGTCACTTTTTCAAAGTTGGTTTGAATTTGCTCCTATTTAATATTTATTTATTTAATCTTCATGTACAAGAGTAGTAGGTACAAAGGCGGACTTAATACCAGAAGGTATTATCTACCAGTCAACCTTCTTTTGCTCAAACATAAATTGAAATAGCATATTATGTATACATATTAAATAAACTTATAATATTATAATCCCTATAAATAGTACAAAATACGAGACACCTTATAATAATTACTAACACTACTAATGACCAGATTGTTAGCAATTTAGTCGGACTTAAAAAAGTACTTCCAAACTACTCTTTTGAAAGCCATTTGCTTTCAGTTTTTTTAATGCCAAGGGCTGTTTCCACGCGTAGCATGACCACTGTAAAAACGAGTTTTGTTTACGAAAGAATCGACATAATGCCAGATAGACAATGAGAATACATGTGTCAGTTTGTCAATTCTTCCGCCGACATAGCCCGTTTCTACGGCGGTCATGCTACGCGTGCAGAGCTTTATTGTTGAGACAGCTTAAGAAGTGAACATAAAACAAGTACGGTGTGAGAGAATTATTAAATAACTAACTGTCCGGCGCAACTTCGTTTGCGTCACATTTTCCCCGTTTTCGCAACATTTTTCATTGCTGCTCCACTCCTATTAGTCGCAGCGTGATGATATATATAGGCCTATAGCCTTCCTCGATAAATGGGCTATATACCACTGAAAGAATTTTTCAAATCGGACCAGTAGTTTCGGAGCCTATTCAATGCAAACAAACAAACAATCAAATCTTTCCTCTTCATAATATTAGTTAAGATAATAACGCGTATAGTTCTTTCGCCAGCCTTTTAATTTGTGTACTAGACCTACTGCATCAGTGAATGAAGTTCGTGCAGCTGAATTTTGGGCAAAACGTATTCGATTTTTTTGCCATCGACGCTAAGACAAGGAAGTACGTAAATCATGTGTAGGCACTGTTGGGCATGCTGAGATATCAAATTCTGACGGCGACGTAAACAAGATTTATAGTTCCTGTTGTAGGGTCTATTTAGATACGTATAATTGGTTATCAGATGTATCAACTGCATAGGGGGATGACAGTATTATATTATATTATTTATTATGCATCGTTACTTTTCTTATTTGGTCTTTACTTTTCTACTCAAGATTGGTAAAAAAATATTTTTATTTATGTAAACCTCATGATACACAATGTTACGGTCATTAAATAAATTAAACGTTTCAAACTAATCTCAAATACAAGAAAAAGAAAAAGTACACAGATTAATCACTTTTCTTACCTTAAGAAATCTCAAAAACCACAGAACAAAAATAACAGTTGCTCAACACTGTTCACGTACAGTTCAGGCCACAAATAAAAGGCAAGAGTTACATTTGAAAAAATAAAAACAAAAAATCACAGTTTCTTGCATTATTTGATAAACACGTGTTTATCGGGCACCAGTCGAGTCGGAACTAACCCCGGCATTGTGTACATACGCACTAAATTGTTCTAATTAGGGGTACAATAGGTGTTGACTTATTTCTGTAAATATTATGGGCGATACAGGCTGTCAACTGACAATGTCATTACAACATTCTATTGAATGAGCTCAATGTTGCGGGGCAGTATCAATAATATGCATTGTTAGTCATTTGTTTTTACTTTTGGTATGTACACGGAGCTAAGAACGTAACAAACGTTTTATTTAAAAAAAAGCGTTATATTGTTTTTTTCCTGGATTGTTGATTTGTTCCGGCAGTATAACGGGATTGCGCGTATCCACGTTCTGATGAAATTCTGGTTAATTATTAGCTATATGTTTAATTGTTTAAATTCTAATAGGATTATTTCGTACCAAAGATTAATACTGCGCGAATGAAATCGTGTTCGCAACGGACTTGCGTGTATGGCTGGATGTAAGAACGCGAGCGAAAACAAAGAAGTAGGTGGTGGGTGTAATATAGTTTCGACCTTCCCCCATGGGCAAAAGGTTTAAAGTTTAGGTATTGTATTTGTGTACGATTGGTGCAAAGAATGCCTTTGGTTTCTGCGCTTCCGTGCTCCCGAAAATTCGTTACCCGCACGGAACAAATATTATTTAATTTATCAATATTAACTGTAAAGATATCCTGTTCCGTATGTTGAATGAACTTGTGTGTGCAGATTTCTGCCGTGAAGTTTCAGGAAAAAAAAATAGTTTTTGTTTGATTCTAAAAACCCTGTTTTATTCATCATCATCATCATTTCAGCTGAAAGACTTCTACTGCTGGACATAGGCCTACCCCAAGTGTCACCACATTGACCGGTCCCGTGCGACTCGCATCCAACGGATCCCCGAAACCTTCACCAGGTCATCGGTCCACCTAGTGGGAAGCCTTCTAACGCATCGTCTTCCGGTTCGGTCCGGTCGCCATTCCAGAACTTTTCGACCCCATCGGCCATCCGTTCTGTTTACAAATGAGAATTCTCCGTTGTGGTCCCGAAACTGAAAGTGCTGTACTTTGCGATTAGGCAAGGGCGAAGGTCACGGTAGCCCGTAAAATTAAAATGGAATTTTGCGAGCTTCCCTGACGTTCCCACCTTAAGATACTTTTAAACCTAGTACACTATTAAGCCCAGTAATTTGTTTTTAAAATGTTTTTTTTTGTCCATAAATCGACAAAGTTTTTGAAAATTAATTCTCTCTTGGTTCAAGTGTCGGATTTCCGCCTTAAAACACTTAAACACAGTTTAGAAAAATTAAATGCTTCTCTCAGAATACAGCAAGCGGATTTGGTCTTTGAAATAGACATAACGTGAACGCAAAATTACAAACAAAATCCAGTTCAGGAGCAGGTGTTTCCTTGAACAGTGACCGACCCTAAGCCTTTTCTAAGTGATTTAGGTCGAAAATAAGAGCGTGAGAGCTGAACCCTAATTTTCATAAATTAAATTGTGGTGAAATGGGTTCAAGTAGGCTATTTCGTTTGTAATCCTTGAAAGGGAAAGTATAAAAATCCATCTAAGATTTATGTAGATTTCTGCATAATTATTGGATTCTTATCTCTAAGATTTTTTTGCAAAAAATATGGTTTCGACTCAAATCAAATCAAAATATTTTTATTTTCGACTCAAATCAAATCAAAATATTTTTATTTTACATAGGCCTACACGCGCACTTATAAAACGTTAACAAAAAGGTGCTCGGTTCGGGTTGGTCGTTTCCTATGGAGAAGAACCGTCAAGAAACTCCATTGTTACTCTCTTAAAATCATTTGGTTTGACAATATTTCTGATACAGCGTTAGTACTTAAGTATGTAAGGACATCGTAGGCCTGACAATAAGTCGGTGCTTACTCCAAAACGTAGAACCGAGATAAAAACTTACCATGGATCTAGGAATCTTTAAGGCCTACAATGTCCACACATTTACAAACAATCGGTAAATAAGAAAAAGAGTCTATACAAAAACAAAAAAGAACAAAATATCAAAAAAGACTAGATAAAACAAGTGACACTAATGTTGTCATCCGTGCTGTAACTACATCGTTAGTCTAGTGGTCACAACCGTGACTGCTGAGCGTGAGGTCCTGGGTTCAATTCCCGGGTCCAGCAAAGTATTATTAGGTTTTAACATCAGAAATTTCTGAGTAACAACCACGGAGTCTGGAGTCGTGCCCGGTTGATGCAATAGATTTGCCCCCTACTACATTGGACTGAAACATAACTGGCGAAATGTGGGTGTACTATTAGGTACAGACAGCGTCAGTATGTGCTAACCCCTCTACAGTCCGGCGGAGTACGCCAGGGGGGTAACTACTTAACGCTGTCTGTACACATCTGCCTAACCCTTCGGGGATTACAGGCATGATGTTATGTATATTGTGCTTAGTTATGTATATTATCTTATTAAAATTGTATCCTAACTAGCTTGTAAGTACTGTATTATTTTAACTGAAAAATAAGTATATTTTATGTTATTGTGTAACTTGCATGACTGTCAACATCTATGTCAATATCATTAGTGTACCATTCATTTAAATGACCGTTGGCTCCGAAAACACAGGCTTCTGGCCTAGTTTAGGAGGCAGAAGTTCTCATTTTAATATGTCTTCGATGTACAAGATTTTCACTGTGTGTTATGTAAGTTTACTTTTTTCCTTTGTGTACAAATAAACAAATTTATTATATTAGATTATCTCTGTATGGTGTCGGACGTAAAGAATAGCACCATCCCATATCTTCCCGTGGGTGTCGTAAGAGGCGACTAAGGGACTTGCCAGAGAATGGGCAGCAGCGTTCTCTGTATTTTTGTAACAACCGTACTGCGATTGCCAACCCGCCTGCCAAGCGTGGCGATTATGGCAAAGCCCCCCAAAATGTCAATTTGGCGACACTTGGGAGGGGAGGCCTGTATCCAGCAGTGGACGTCTTTTGGGCTGAAATGATGAAATGATGATTAGATTATTTTGAAATTCCTCTTAACTTACATAGAAAAAAAACACATCCTGATATTTGAAGTACCTAAGTCACTTACTCCAATGCATTTCTTAGAGCGCCGCGGCCGTCGTAAAACGGAACGATATGGAAAACTATCAAATGCTTTCAATTACCGAAGAGAGCAGACAGGGATCTCGGTAGGTACTAAAGTTATACACTAGACGTAAATGCATGCTGGGTAAAGTGCACTTTGAGATTTAATGGGATGATTTAATTTTAACCGCCTTGAAGGATAAGTGATAAATATTGAACGATAAATTAACAGTCAAGCACCTTAAAGTATCATCATCATCATCATCATCATTTCAGCCCGAAAGACATCCACTGCTGGACATAGGCCTCCCCCAAGAAGGGGGGGTTTTGCCATAATCGCCACGCTTGGCAGGCGGGTTGCCGATCGCAGTACGGTTGTTACAAAAGCACAGAGAACGCTGCTGCCCATTGTCTGGTAAGTTCCTTAGTCGCCTCTTATGACACCTACGGGAAGATATGGGATGGTGCTATTCTTTACGTCCGGCACCACACAGAGCCTTAAACGTTTAAGACAATGGAAAATAAATGATATATAAAATGGCCAATAGGTACCGAAAAAAAAACAGCTCTCAACATTTTTAACCTAAAATATCATACAAAAACGATAACGGTAAATGTATATTTTCAATTTTTCAACCAATTTGGAAATTTTGCTTCACTTATATTTTACAATCATCATCTGCCTAGCGTTTTCCCAACTATGTTGGGTCGGCTTCCAGTCTAACCCGATGCAGCTGAATTCCAGTATTTTACATAGAGCGACTGCCATCTGACCTCCACAACCCAGTTAGTAGGTACTGGGTAGTACGGTAAGCCTTGGTAAGACCGGTTTTCAGAATTTAAGGTCTCTAACTACCTGTAACGACTGTCAAAGATCTATAATTGACAGCAGGGACCAACGGCTTAACGTGCTTTCCGAGGCACGGAGGAAACTCGGTAAGTAATGGGTGGTAACCCATCCACGGACCAGAGCGGCTGTTATTATTTAGCCACGAGCTCTTCTTCTTATAAAGTTAAAATACTTTTTCTAAATCTGTAGAGAGTTTTCACCTCGACATTTCTAGGTACTACGTCGATAAAAATAATTTCTGCAATTCTGCAGCAATATTATTACAATTCCATTTTCCATTAGTGCACAATTCTTATATTTACCGTACCTCTTGCGAACGTTTTCTTTACTCCTACCGATAGACCTCATAAAATTGCCGGGAATTCATATTCTCGCTATAGAATGATCGATGAAGGCAATTCAGCTGTTAGGCATCAAGTTATGAAACGAACAAAATTGAGTACCGACAGAACTTATTTCCTTTTTAACGAAACATAAAATATAAAAAGGTATTCAAAATGTTCCGATCGTTCATAAAATGCCAAAGATGCTTTTAAGTAATGAGAGTTTTTGGGCGGTCTTGTTGTGGTAAATTATAAAATATCAGCGCTTTATTAATAAAAATAAGAACTGGCCAAGTGCGAGTTTGACTCGCGTAGGAAGGGTTCCGTATCATTATTTATAAAATCGAGCAAAAAAACACTTTTTTGAATGGAATTATTTTGTTTTGTTTTTAGTATTTGTTGTTATAGCGGCAACAGAAATACATAATCTGTAGAAATTTCAACTGGCTAACTAGCACGGTTCATGAGATACAGCTTGGTGACAGACAGTCGGACGGACGGACAGAAGGACGGACGGACAGCAAAGTCTCAGTAATAGGGTCCCGCTTGACCCTTTGGGTACGGAACCCTTAAAAATAATCAATCAATCAATCAATTCCTGCTTCGTTGGTCTAGTGATTGCAATCGCGACTGTTGAGCATGAGGTCCTGGGTTTGACTCCCGGATCGGGAAAATAGTTATTGGGTTTTTTCATCAGGAATTGCTTAGTAGCAGTCACGAAGTCTGGATTTGTTCTCGGTTGATGGCAAAACGCTCGCCCCCTATTACATTGGACTTAAACATAACTTGAGAGCACCGGTGGCGCAGAGGAGAGCAGCTCGACTTACGAGCAGTAAGCTGTGGGTTCGAACCCAAGCAGGCGCATTACTTTGTGTAATTTATTTCATCACCACTGCCCTCAAAAATGGTGAAGGAAAACATCGTGAGGAAACCGGTATGTCCTAGAACTAAAAATTCGAAGACATGTGACATCTACCAACCAGCACTGGGCCCGCGTGGTGAATTACTTCCTCTCATAGAGAGGAGGCCTGTGTCCCAGCAGTGGGAACATTATAAGCTAATGATGATGAAACATAACTAGCAAATTGTGGGTGTACCTACTATTAGTTTCACCTCTGCCTAACCCTTCAGGGATTAAGGGCATGATGTTATGTAAAAACAACCAATAAGGTTTTCAATTAAAAGCGTAATAGTGGCATATTATATACCAAATGATCTTGTTTTACATTTTCAGCACATGATCTCGTAATTTATAATGAGCTATGTGAAACATATTTGACAAGTTTTTAATCATGCTCATAAACGTTTAGTGTCATGTGAATTGAGCAATTGCCGCTCTCATGTGGGTTGTAAGCACTAGTAATTACTAGACACAGCTAAACATGAATGCAAGTTTTGTACTTCGAATGAAGCGAACTTCTTTAAAAATAAAGTCTTCTTCCTTTCTCGCATCTACAAGACGTATTCATAAAAGAAAATCTCATGGCCATTATGTCTCCGAAAGTACATTTACTCTTGGTGGTGTATGTAATCCAAAAATGCTAACAAACTACTACAAAATATCTCTTAAGAAGAAAGTAGTTAGTTCTAGTTCTTAACGAGATATTTTTTGTATTTATACCAACGTCTTGTAGGCTATCAGTTGCAGTAGTGACCATTCAATAAAATACAAACACAAAATAGATTTAAATAGAACGGCGCTATTGGCCGCCCACACCTCATCCTTTTTTAGACTAATCCGCCTGCCTAGAACTAGTCAGATTATAATTAGAGGCAATTATGACGTAAGCAATGTCAACCACGTCCTGTCAATGACCGGCAAGGATGCCTTCTAACTTGTCAACTTGGAGAGATAGGCTGTTGCGCTAAAGACAAGGCCAGTAGGACTACATAATAGACAGAGCCCGGTCTGATCTCCGAAGAAAATTAGGTATCGCCAATGGCTATTGTAACATATGTTACCTAGCATAAGAGTCAGAGACTTCACACATATTGGGAACCTCTTTCTAGAGTTATAAAGATTATTGTGTACCTATGACGTTTGGCCGATGCGGTCTCAAGTTCAATCGTATACGGAGGTCGATCAATAAAGTTATGGAAGTTAAGTTTAGTCTATTACTAGAAACAAATCTTTTAAAGTAAATTTATCGTGGTGCGATAAGAGCCAACAGCGTACTCTGGGTTTTTTTTGTAACAACCGTACTGCGGTCGCCAACCCGCCTGCCAAGCGTGGCGATAATGGCAACACCCCCCAAAAAGTCAGTGGCGACACTTAGGGGAGGCTTATGTCCAGCAGTGGACGTCTTTTGGGCTGAAATAATGATAAGAGCCAGTTTTCGAGGAAGTGTCATCATCATCAGCCTATAATGTTCCCACTGCTGGGACACAGGCCTCCTCTCTATGAGAGGGAGTAGGCTGTAATCCACCCAGTGCGGGTTGGTAGATGTTATATGTATTCGAATTTTTAGTTCTAGGACATGCCGGTTTCCTCACGATGTTTTCCTTCACTTCATAAGTACATGCACCTTCCTGGGTTCGAAACCACGGCTTACTGCTCGTAAGTCGGGGCTGCCACCACTGGGCCACCGCTGCTCTCAAAAATAATTATGCAACATACCAATAATGACTCAAAACCTAAGCCAACCATCAATTCTTATTTTAATAGTTTACTTCAAAGAAATAACTGAATAAACATATTGTAATAGCCAAAATTATTTGAACAACGAACAATAAAGCAGAAATAACGGAAAACATCTGTTTTCAATGTGCAGAACCTCTGGGGTATTATGATTTATCTCGATTCTCTGAGTGTCGGTAAGACGAAACATTTCGACCGAGACTGTTGAAAACTGGATTACATATTTCAAATACTAGAGTACTGCGTATATTTGAAATAGGCCACGGCCGGTATCTATCATAACCGATTATAGATCAGGGTAGGTCACGTTAAGTAAGAGTTGCACTATATATAGACATTTTACTCGTTTACCAATATTCTTCCTTTCGTGTGGTAGATGCCGAACTTGGTTGACACCAGGTAAGCCGTGACAGCCTGGTGATGCGACCGTCTGACTTCAAAGTGATCATAGGTCTCGAGTTCAAACACAGGGCACAACCTCTGGTTATACGGATTCATGTGCGTATTGTATAATTATCACTAGCTTCGGTGAAGGAAAACATAGTGAGGAAACGCAAAATGCCTGAGAGATATTTCTCGACGGCATATAAAACCAAGTCAGAGGCCCATGTGGACGTTGAGTAATGGGCTAGCTCACCGTCCGTCCGTCTTATGACGACAGGCCGTGCCGACGACGCGTTCGTGTTCCACGCGTGCCTCAAGGAGATGTCAGCAAATCGGAAAGGGTCCGAGAGGGCCGATGCCTGCCAGGGCTGCGGGTTGTTCGTAAGAGATACCGTGGCCCTGGAACACAAAAGGGCTAAGAAGGAACATGGATGGGTTTTAGTCAGTCAAGTCTGACACTACCTTCCTTCCGGTCCGCCCAGAGCGGGAGAAGTCATTTTGATGATTTCCCAAACTAAAAAAAAAAAAAAAAATCCTAGGCCCAAAGGCGGCATAAAAAAAAATGACACCAGGACGAAAAAGAAAAGAGAGACTATAATAGTTGCGTATTTCTTCGAACTATTTAGTGCAGATGATTTAGGTATTGCGCTGAATTAAGAAACACTAGCCGTCTACTACGTATCTCAAAAAAACAACAACAGTTTTTATGCACGTTGGTAGATTTTGCTACCTGACATAATAAAGATTTTCCATCTCACATAAAGCTGTGATGTGATGTTCCTGTGTAACTTTAATGCTCTGCAGAATATAAAAGAAAGTTAGGTACTAATAAAATATGCAAGATTTTAAATCCCAATTGCGTACCCAAAATTAACGTGTACAAGTTATAAGTACCTACTAAATAAATTCTGGTAACCAGGGACCAATATTATTAGCAAAAGTTTTCTTATAAAAATTGAGACAACAGAACAGCGTTCAGGCATCTTTAACTTCAGAAGTATGTGTTTTGAGAAGTGGATATTAAAAACAACGAAGGTTTGAAATCTCAAAAGAATTTCTTAAGAGAATACGAGCTTACATACACAATTATGTATATAGTTATAGGGCGATACGGTACAACATTTCAATCAATCAATCAAAATTCAATCAGTCAAAATCATTTATTTCAAATAGGCCAGTTACAGGCACTTTTGAATGGTCGAACAACAATAAAGCTCCAGTCACAAGACATAATAACTGTGAAAGTACTGTAGTTGCCCATTCCAAAGCGTAGATCTCTATGGAGAAGAATGGGCAAGAAACTCCATAGACACTCTTTTAAATTAATCAGAATCTCGTAACAAAAGTCTTGCTTACATTATTCATGTTCAGATGGTACATTATGTGAGAACGATGTAGCAAGACTTGCACGTTAAAAGTGTCCATAGTAAAAACAAAAAGAATAATTAAAAGATAAAATAATTAGTTCGAAATGAGCCGTGGCAGCTAAGAGATTTTTCATTGGCTCAAAGTTTCCAATATTGGAGCAAATGTCGGTTTCAATGAGGTGCTCGTGGCTAAATAATAAGCCACTCGGATCAATCTTGAGGTTTAGCCACGCTTGACTAGTATGGTCTTAGGACCACCCATCACATACCTAGTTTCCTCCGTGCCTCGGAGAGCACGTTAAGCTGTTGGTACCTGCTATCATTTATTGTAGATATTTCACAATCGTTACAGGAAGTCATTGCCCCGAAAGTCTCGCAGCCAGTCTTACCAAGGGGTATCGTTTTACCCAGTACTAACTGGGTTGTGGAGTTCAGATAGGCAGTCGCTTCATGTAAAATACTGGTATTCAGCTGTATCAGGTTATACTGGAAGCTGCCCCAACATGGTAAAGAAAAGGCTAGGCAGATGGTGAGGTCAGCTTCAATGTCTGTGTTGGCTTTCTGATATTGATTTTGACTATCAATATTCAATGTTATAGATACACTTACAGTAGTAACTCAATAGGTAATCAATTTTCTCGCCCTCCTCCGACCTGTGGCGATCGGTTTCCAGTTGGCAGCTAAGTCAATATTTTAAATGGAAATACTGCCATAGTATCCTCGATGGGAGGAGCTCATGGCTAAATAACCACAGCCACTCGGTACGATCTTCAAGATAAGCCGCGCTTGCCAAGGTTGGTCCGCCGATGGGTGATCACCGTACATACTGTATTTCCTCCGAAAGCACGTCAAGCTGTTGGTTTC
Source organism: Cerastis rubricosa (assembly GCA_949152445.1). Lineage (NCBI taxonomy): Eukaryota > Metazoa > Arthropoda > Insecta > Lepidoptera > Noctuidae > Cerastis > Cerastis rubricosa. The sequence goes on from OX424539.1 coordinate 16,366,103, forward strand.
GGCTGTCATTTGTAGAACTTTGATAGTCGTTACGGATAGTCAGAGGCCCGAAATTCTGACAAGCAGTCTTACCAGGGGATAACGTATTCCCTGGGTATTACATGATAATACGATAGGCAGCCGCTCTATGTAAAATATAGATATACAGCTGCATCCGGTTAAGCTGGAAGCCGACCCTATCAAAGTTGGGAAAAGGCAAACAGATAATGACTGCTATAGTATCCAGAAACGATACTAATATTTTAGGTTTTGCTGGTCACAAGACGCCTATATACGAACGAATAGAGACTGTGTTTCTTGACGTGCCAGAAGTCGTTATATATCTAGAAATAAATCGATCACATGAGTGAAAGTTGAGCAATAGAGAGAGTCGAGAATGTGAAATATTATCGTAAATTAAAATCAACATTCAAAAATTATTTCCAACCACAGAAAACCCACAAATGTACCGGATTAACTTTAAGCAAAATTATTGAACCCTAGAGGCCTGAAACGAGGAACAAAGTAAAATAATATTTTATTGTATCCCAGGAGATATGCCTATCTATTTGGGATAAAAAGTAACCTCTGAGGTTGAAACTAATTTAAAAGTTTTTGTTATGATAGTCTCCTATCATTACAAGACCATTCTTGGGCCCATCCTAGGTCTCGTACTATCATCATAAATCTCCCAAGTATGTTTCGTAAATAATACCTGTATACCTCTAGGTACCTTACCATAATTGGTACGTGAAAGGAAAGCACTCTTAAAATACACCCACGGGAAATCATACAATAGTTTTTGGAATAGAAACAACAGGATAAGTGAAACCTTTATCGTTTTGGCATAAAAAAAGACAGACGAAGCAATTCTTTCTTTAACAAAAATTAGGTAGACATGCAAACAAATTCACCTGAACATAGAATATGACTCTCTTACAGCGAAAAGATGGTGGAAAAAAACAAAAATGTATTAAATTTACATAAGCTACCGAAAAGCTTATATAAGTTGTGAAAAACTTGTATAAAGTGTTCGTAGAAACAATTGCCACGTATCTAGGACTAGATGGAGTAATGGTGAATGGTTACTACCGCCTTTGGACATCTGGAAAGTCAGAGAAAGTGATAATTTTATACCCTTCCTAAAGCAGTATTTCATCAATTTATTTGGCAGACTGACCATCTTATATTCACCTCTAAAGGAAGATCCTTCTGGTTCCTACAACAACTTATGAGCGTAAGTATCATCAGCTTATAGTGTTCTTACTGTTGAGACACAAATCTTGTCCACAGGTGCTGTCCATCCCTGAAGCCAGGGTGGATTGGTAGATGTCCCTTATCCGTGAATATTTGAGGCCATGCCGGTTTCCTAAACAATTACGTCCACATGTTTAGAGCACTGGTGATTAATTAATTACACAAAGCAAAAGGTCTGCTTGCATTTGATCCTTTGACCAACATTAATTCCTCCATTTTCAAGAAAAAAAATAATTTCAGTTACATCCGTTCTATTGTAAACAACACAGGTGTTTTTTTTTATTTAAAAAACAAAAAACCCTGCTATATCTAGACTCCAACAACATGTTAACCCCATTACTGAATACGAGTATTTAATAAGGATGCATGATGTAACGCGTAATGAGGCGAAAATGATGAGTTTTCGTGCCTCACATACGTGGTTACGTTTGTTTAAGCTTTTAGCGAAATTGTAGCCCTTGTACTCTTGGGCTTTCGACGAAAAAAGTAACTAAGTGATGATTGTATGTTCAAACTTTCAACGTGTGTAGTAAATGAAATGGGTTTTTTGTTGAAAATGTTGAGTAGAAATTTCTTGTACCATCAGTTCAATGTAAGCATTACATGAACTATGTAAATTTAATTAATTTTAAAATTAATAAATAGTATTATTAACAAGGAAAACTTCGATACATATTATAATGTGAATGTTCAAGATAATGCTAGTCCTGAGCAGCAATAAATTAAATAATTCAATTAGAATAATAACTACTCAGATAACCAAAACAATAAAGCATTATTAAATGTTTTAAGAACAAGCTTATCATAATAATAGTAGCTTATTACGAGACCGTTGACCCATGGATATAATAATAGACTTATCATAATAGTCAATAGAAACATTCAACTCCGTTTTATCTTTGAATGTCATGGGAAACGGTATCGGTATGTTTATATTTTTAGATAAGAACAGAAACGAATTAAAAATTAGAAAATGAGGAATGTAAAAGGGAACGTTTGTCTACTAAACTAATATTATAAAGAGGAAAGATTTGATTGTTTGTTTGTTTGCATTGAATAGGTTCCGAAACAACTGATCCGATTTGAAAAAATATTTCAGTGTTAGATAGCCCATTTATCGAGGAAGGCTATAGGCTATATTTCACCATGCTACGACCAATAGGAGTGGAGCAGTAATGAAAAATGTTGCGAAAACGGGAAAATGTGACGAAAGCGAAGTTGCGCCGGACAGCTAGTCTCTTATAAAAATAGAAAAGTTGCGGCATGCTTTGATTTTATCTGATGCAGGATGCAGGCAATTGATATATTAATAAGTTTTTAAACTGACATAGTCACTAGCATCTTTATTCCAATTTGACTCATCCTTTAAGAAAGTAATTATTTAATTCGTACCTAAATGAAACTATAATTAATTCATCGTAATGCAGTATATTCTGTAACTAATTTGCAAACGCCGAAACCTCTGCCAAACAAAATAACCGAGTTAAAGATGGAAACTATCTTATTCTCATGCCAATACATTATTTATGTTCTAGCTACCTAAACTTTTTTCATTTCCCTTCCAATATAACAAAAAGGAAATAGAAGAACCAACACACATTTAAAGTAAATCACACCCTTACTAAACTTAGGTGACACAGACTAAAAATATAGGCTGTTTCTGAAAAAGAAATCTGCCAGTAAGTGATATTTATTCTGCGAGCGTTGCGTTGCGTATGTTTTGTTGTGTCATAAAGTGTCAGAATAATGTCATGTTCGTGACAATATGGGCCAGCAGCTCACGAACAAATCCGAACTGTTTCTAATTTTGAGCGCCATGACATCATATTCCGATGCATTCGATCATTGAGTCAGACTGGTGTACCTTACATTGCTTATTTATGCATGATTTTTTTTTTCATATTTCCTGGGTCAAGCATGGATTTGAATGATGGAAGCAGTATTGTTAGTTTGTACTAACAATACTGCATCATGCATGGAATTATAATCATGAATCATTGGGATAATTTGTTAGATGTCATGAGCTGCAGTAACATGACTATCTTTAAAGTTTATAGAATTCATATTATGCTCTCTTAAGACAGATCCTTTTCAAGAGCTGGTAGTATTTTTCGACGATAGATTTTTTCCTGACGGGCATCAGTACCGTACACATGGAGCCTTGAAAGTCTATGGTTTTGTTTTAATACAAGAATCTTTAATTTTATTTACAGAATTTCAAGTCATCATCATTCTCCTGCACTTATCCCAATTAATTTGGGGTCAGCTCAGCATGTCTTCTTCCAGACTTCTCTATTACTCGTCATCTCACCAGTTACCTCTTTTCTAGCCATATCATCCTTCATACAATCATCCGTCTCTTTGGTCATTTTTTTTTCTTCGAATGTGATTTTTATAAGTGCATGAAGCAAAAAACTTGTTGGAATATTATATCTAATTATACGTAGCCAATCAGAATAACCTATTAATAAAATTTCCGCTTTTCTGAGTCACCCAAAGTTTACTTTAATCTCTCTATTTTTGAACTAGTTAATCACAAGCTACTATATTCTCACGGACACTTTCAAACGTTTGGTTTGTTTATCAATTGTGGTCGAGCCCGTAAAGTCAATGGATTCATCAAGACAACAGCTGATATCTAAATCTGTCGTGAGGATGAGATCATTCGGATGGTGGGCTATAAACTATGTTGAGTACGGCTGTTTAAGAATTTTACTCCTATTAACATCTTGCCAGTATGAAGTCGTTGATTTTTCAATTGAAAAAAGAGACTGACTCATTTCTTTGAGGCATTGATTGAACCAGTAGAAGACGCCACGTGCAAGACCATAAAAGCTTTTTTTCACGCCTTCTCGGGAGGGGGAGGGTGTGTGTTCCACCACACGATTCCATAAGAGCGGCTTGCGGGTTGATGAATGTCTGATGCGAGTAAATTTCTTCTTAAATCCCGAAAATAAAATCCTAACTCTGAGCTGCTACGGAGAATTCCCGATGGAAAAATCTAATGACTCCTTGCTCCATTTGGGAATACAGCCTAAGACTTAATGGTCAGCAGTAACGTTTAAGACCGCTAGACCACGAATCGGACCACAGTCGTGAGCCTGCTTTGATGACAATTTATATGAGGTCGTCGCAGCAGTACAGTTTTCATAAATTAGTTTCTTCGAATATCCCGCGTACAGAAATATTGCCCACACTAACCTTCGACAGTCGCCGACTTAATAGCCTACAAATAACGCAGTAGTACGTTTTATTTGGCACTTACGACTTCCTCTATAAAATCGACATCTGAACAATTTTCTCGTTTCGTTCCTAAGGGTTCAGTTCCCAATACGAGGTCCTAATGTAATTGGGTCTCTCTGGTGTATTCTTATTAGAAGTTCCGTATTAACATTGTGTTGAGTCAGAACATTGTAACTCGAAACTGCTAATGACCTGTGAATGTAATGGCTGTTTCGAAATTACTGTACCCTACTCGACCATACACATTATGGCACAATGGGGTTTCGAAGGAATCTGTCACATAAGTAGGTATCACTGTCTGGTGTCTATTTTTTTTAAACTAGTGTGCATGGTGGCAGGGACATCGACGCACAAACGGCTTCCAAGTATTCAGTACGTCATTTTGAACCCCCTCCCTCAACTTTTAAATTATCGATGAAAATTGTATGTGGAGGGCGTTCAGAACGATGTCCTGAATACTTGGTAGGCGTTTATTCGTTGTTCTTCCGTTTACCCTGTATATTAAACTTTACTGGGTCATACTGGGTTAGTACTAGGGTACTGACCTGGTGAAGTTGGGGTAGGGTGAGAGCATGTGTTTTTTCTCCAGCCAAACTTGGCCAATTATTATCATCCAGTAACTACATGTTATAAGAACCTAAGCAACACTATCGACGATACCATTGATGGAAAGGTCAATAATGGGTTGGCACACGTAACTGAAACGCATAAGTCATCCCTTGTGAAAATTATGTAGAAGTATGGAACGCTTTGGGATTGATTGTCTTTTGTCTAGACCTTTTGAGCTGCTACTAAACTGCTACCAGAAAACAATGAGATACAAAATATGGAGCACCAAGGATGAGTATACAAGAAAAAACTGGCACGTTTTTTTAAAACTTGACTCATTTTTTTAAAGAATGAAGTATGGAAGAAGAAGACATGCTGCGCCGACCCCAAATAAATTGGGATAAGGGCAGAAGAAGGATGAGAAGGAGTATAATTTTATAAAAAAAATACAATGCAGATAAACAAACACTGTTTACACCTATTTGTAACTGTAATTTCATTACAGAACTTGAACTAGGACAGCTAAAGTCGCGTTATATTGAAATTCTTGCTCCGTACATCGCAGAGCTTAGTCTGAACTGTACGTGATTGTTCGAGCTGATTGATCTATGTTTACTGAAGCGATTACTAAGATACAAAATAGTACACAGTTAGAAATAGTATCCCGTCGTAAAGTAGTATTTATAGTTTCAGCAATTATGTGGGGTTAGAAGTAGAAGCTGCGGTTTTGAATGAAGATTGACAGCAATTTTTTTTTAGCGATTGTTAAGTACGAGGACAGACAAGTGAAACGACTGCTTGCTAGTAACGCACTGGCTTTATTCGCTTACGTCTAACGGCGCGTAGGCACACGCACACATACTCAACAGCGATGTTGATTCTTTCTGAGATTTTGATTCTCTGATTTATACTCATTCATATTATAAAGAGGTAAAGCTTGTATTTTTTGTACGTTTGCATGTAGGGGGTAATCTTAGGAACTACTGATTCGATTTGAAAATTCTTTCAGTACTGGGAAGCTACATTATTCCCGAGTGTCATAGGCTTTCTATTGTATTAAAAACGCTCCCGTGAGATAATTTTCGATCAAAAGACGAAATTCGAGCGAAGCCGCGGGCAATAGCTAGCAATAGTAATTAAATTTACGAAAACGTAACATCACGCCAATAATCTTCAAAAGGTACCTATGCTGCACCTACATCGCACCAGTTATGTAATTGTTCATCATCATCTGCCTAGCCTTTTCCCAAACTATCTTGGGGTCGGCTTCCAGTCTAACCGGATGCAGATGAGTACCAGTATTTTATATAGAGCGACGGAGGCATCTGACCTCCACAAACCAGTAACTGGGTAATACGATACCCCTTGGTAAGACTGGATGTCAGATTTTTGGCTTCTGACTACTCGTAACGACTGTCAAAAATCTACAAATGACAGCCGGGACCAACGGCGTAACATTCTTTCCGAGGCACGGAAGAAACTCGGTATGTTGTTGTGGTCACACATCCATGGACCAACCTCGGCAAGCACAGCTTAACCTTAAAGATCGACCCGTGCGGCTGTTATAATTTAGCCAATACCTCCTCCAGTTATGTATTTGTTTGTATTTAAAAATACTTCACGTAAAATCGTGGTAAATAGGCGGACTTTTTACCAAAAAACATTATTTGTCAGTCATAGTTGCTTTGAAACAGCAACTGCAATCTTTGGGTGCGTTTTCAAAGAGTTACAAAGTCGTCCGCGCTGCGGTCGATCATAAGGATTGAATTGCTGTTTGCAGTTTAAGTCGCTTTAAGAATTGTACGTTAAAGAAGACCTTTGAATGCAGCTTGGCATATCAGTAAAGCTTTAAGATCTTAACAGTTTGTTTGAAAGCATACACTTTCCGCTTTAAAACGCTCTCAACTACTCCTCATAATAGTGCAAAGGGGAAAAAAGAAATATATCCTTTAACAAATTCTGCTTGTTTTAGGACTATGTTGCCCAAAGAAAACATCTCCTTTATCGCTATCTTGTCCAGTCCGTCTTTGTAATTAAAGATCGTAGTATTTCTCCTTAGTAAGTTATCAGAAAGACGTCCTGTCTCGGCTTATACACAGTCTAGTTAACTTTCCGGATGTTTGGCCAAATAAACTGGAGAAGAGACTAGTATCCAACCGGACAAACATTTCGGTTGCTTGGAGAAACGCTGGCTGAATTTTCAGAAAAAATATACAAAAGCCAATAAGAGGAAATTGAAGGAGCTTGTGTATGAAAACAAGAATATACAACATTGTATGGAACACTGGTGAAGGGATTAATGTTGTGTGTTTGGGTGTATATTAGGCAGTTTGCTGGACTGGTATATCGTTAGGTACATACAAAGGACAAGACGATTCTTGCTTGCTGAGAGTCTATAAAAATGACATTCTATCAACGATATGTAATCGATATGTGCTCTGTATGGTGTCGGACGTACAGAATAGCACCATCCCATATCTTCCCGTGGGTGTCGTAAGAGCCGACTAAGGGATTTGACAGAGAATGGGCAGCAGCGTTCTCTGTGCTTTTGTAACAACCGTACTGCGATCGCCAACCCGCCTGCCAAGCGTGGCGATTATGGCAAAACCCCCCAAAATGTCAATGTGACACTTGGGGGAGTCCTATAACCAGCAGTGGATGTCTTTTGGGCTGAAATGATGAATGATGAGTGAAAAAGCCAGTGTCTCAGTGATTGTCTTATAACACATGTGTCCACAAGAGTGATGAATATAAATTTGGATGGATGGAGAGGGAGAGGAAGACCAAAGAAAAGATGAATGGATTGTGTGAAAAATGATATGAAGGAAAAAGGAGTGAATGATAGCATGACGAATGACAGGAGAATGGAGGAAAGAGACGTGTTGCGCCGACCCCAAATAAAATGGGACAAGGGCAGGAAGGTGATGATGATGATGATGACAGATAAAACATTATTAATAAAATATGTCAATCACAAGGTTACTATGAAAATGTCAAAGTTAGTACATTTTTGTACAGTTTCTAGTTTGTAAAAATGTGACAATACTTCAACAAAATCAAAAAAAAAGCTTGTCGCTAAATAATAACAGCCGTTTGGACCAATTTTCATGTTAAGCCGCGCTTGCCGAAGCTGGTATGTGGATGAGTGACCGATTATATACTGAGTTTCCTCCGTCCTTCGGAAAGCTCTTTAAGCCTAGTAGTAAAAATGCTAAGTATATGCCACACGTTAAAAAATGAGATGTCAAGTTTAGTTCTTTTATGTTGAACGCAGGTACTGTCCTTTTATAATCTCTCAAACATATCCGTCTATCGTAAAAGAAAGTATTATTTTATTACTCTTCCGGCTTTCGCCACCGTAACTTAAAAGGAACATTGCTTTTGATCATTCATTGTACTCACAAGTTATTACTGTCCAATAGTGACATCATCATAAATACTTCCACGCATATACGAGTAGTACAAGCGTTGCATAGAAGCGCGCCTACGATTGTTTGGTTTATCTCCTTACAAGTTTCAACATCGTTTACTTCGCATTCAAATTAAGAATGACCGTTGCCATATTGTGGCGATGTAGCTGTTATAATTTTTTGCTTATATACAATATGTTAAAAAATACCTGGGTATAGGTTCTATTTATGTAGTCCTTTTTGGATAAAACCCGACAAAAATTAAATTTAGTAAAATGAGGGAACTGATATATGGCAACCAACATAGGACAACACTCCGGTCGCATCTGAGGTAGTGATGTCATAAACAAACAACTGACGATCGAACATACGAATACCGAAAACGGTGTTATCACGTTTTAAAAGATTGTTAGATTTTAGGGAAAATTTGGGCACAAAAATAGGGTTTGAAAATTCATTAATAATATGTTCCCTTTCATGAATATTTATGTTTCTTACTTTATTTGGCAATGTAATTGGTATACCTAGATGCACCTTTCGAATCGGACAGGGTTTTTTAACATATTGTATAGATACGCCTACTTCACATCAGTGTTAACTATTTGACATTGATTGATTACACCTGTATGACGTAGCAGTAAGGGCGGTTTTCAGGGTTTGTCTCCACCCCACCGTTCGGTCCCAAGATTAGATTGAATTGGAATCTGATCCCGATACTGTATACTTTACAACTAATGTGCAGTTGACTACTTTACGTATATCTACTAATCCAAGGAGAGCAAAACTAATTTGAATATAAATAATGCTTATGACAGAGTTTGAATATTTTAAGATGTTACATGATCATCATTATGGTAGCAAGATTCAATTTGCGATGACAGATGTTGGGATTAGTGACAAGATTTTGACATAATAGAGAGTTTAAGTTATTCATGAGAAGAATTTGTGACTGTAGTTAAGTTACCTACTTATCGCAAAGGGGTTACCTTTTTATTGTAAATTACTGACCCACTATAGAGAAGGCATGCGGCATGGCATGAAATCAGCTTTCCTCATGATATTTTCCTTCACTAATGTCAGTTGTTTCCAAGATGAACTAAGAAAAGATATTTGAATTATTTCTCCAAATGGTTGGCAACTAGCTGTCCCGCGCAACTTCGTCTGCGTCACATTTTCCCCGTTTTTGCAACATTTTTCATTGCTGCTCCGCTTCTGTACAGCGCCATCTATTGAATACTTATTCAATCCAGTCAACTTCGCCTGCGTCACATTTTCCCCGTTTTTGCAACATTTTTCATTGCTGCTCCGCTTCTATGCAGCGCCATCTATTGAATACTTATTCAATCCAGTCAACAGATACCGCCATCTGTAAGAATCGCTTGGAGCTAACAGATAATTGTGACTAAATTTGCAATAAATTAATATTGCGACTATAAATTGAGATGTAAGCTATCCTATCTTTCAAGTTGCATCAAACTGCACACGGTGTGCAAATTTGATTAAAATCGGTTAAGTAGTTTATGAGTCCATCCCGGACAAACAACGTGAAGCGTAATTTTTATATATATAGATTACTGACTCACTGACCCACTATAGAGAAGGCATGCGGCATGGCAGGAAATCAGCTTTCCTCATGATATTTTCCTTCACTTATGTCAGTGGTGCCCAAGATGAACTAAGAAAAGACATTTGAATTATTTCTCCAAATGGTTGTGAATTTATATGGCAACTAGCTGTCCCGCGCATCTTCGTCTGCATCAAATTTTCCCTGTTTTTGCAACATTTTTCATTGCTGCTCCGCTTCTATACAGCGCCATCTATTGAATACTTATTCAATCCAGTCAACAGATACCGCCATCTGTTAGAATCGTTTGGAGCTAACAGATAATTGTGACTAAATTTGCAATAAATTAATATTGCGACTATAAATTGAGATGTAAGCTATCCTATCTTTCAAGTTGCATCAAACTGCACACGGTGTGCAAATTTGATTAAAATCGGTTAAGTAGTTTAGGAGTCCATCCCGGACAAACAACGTGACGCGTAATTTTTATATATGTAGATTACTGACTCACTGACCCACTATAGAGAAGGCATGCGGCATGGCATGAAATCAGCTTTCCTCATGATATTTTCGTTCACTTATGTCAGTGGTGCCCAAGATGAACTAAGAAAAGACATTTTAATTATTTCTCCAAATTGTTGTGAATTTGTATGGCAATTATTTCTCATAAAATAATCATTTTATCAAGTGACGGGAAACAAGATGGGATTTGACATTAGAGGGCTGAGATAGATCGACATATCAAAATTGTGTGGTAGTTACTCAATGTCACCATCAATGAATTGCACACCGGTTCATATCAAAAATCCAATTCCAGTTGCAATTTCCAACGGAAAATTCATTTTGAACCTCATACCAATGTACAGATTGAGACCGAAAGGGTATTGAATTTGATGGACTTTTGCAAATCAAATTGCCATTCGGAAGGGGTTAACTGAAATAAAGTGTCTCGTTTAAATGAGGAGCAGCTGTGGCTCAGTGGTGGCAGCCTCGACTTACGTGTAGTAACCCGTGGGTTTGAACCCAGGTAGGTGTATTACTTTGTGTAATTTATTTCGTCACTGCTGCTTTCAATACGGTGAAGGAAAACATAGCGATGAAACCGGCATGTTCTAAAACCAAAAATTCGAAGACATGTGACATTATGACGTAGACAAACACGCACTGGTCTCGCGTGATGGATTACAGCCCACTCCCTCTCATAGAGAGAAGACTTGTATCCCAGCCGTGGGAACATTACAGGCTGATTATGCTATCTCGCATCGTTTCTTCGTTACGTTAATCTTCATCTTATATTCGGTACCTATACCAAGTAACCAATCGTTTGATTAACCAATAGTATGTTCGTATTTGGTAGATCTAAACTTTTTGAATACTAGCTGATGACTGTATCATTAACAGATCCAAGCAGGACTGTAGGCTCATTTGCACGGCTGCTTTCATCAGTATTAAGTGGCACGCTTGTCTATTGATGTTGTTGTATTGATGCATATTAACCTGGATTTGTCAACATTTGTAACACGTGAATTTAAATTCCATTGAATTCTACTGGAGCTGTTTGGAGTATTGTGTGCTCCAAGAAGGATAAAATAGGAAATGAATGTAAGTAGATACGACTGGATACGTATAGGTACTACTGTAAAAACTATGAAGCTTAGAGCCGTTTCTGTGGAGCGTGCTTAGATTTTACTCAGACTTGACATAGTACATTGTTTTTCCGATACGAATAGAATGTACCAACTTCAAGCTACCTCATCAATAAGTTCTGATAAAAATAGCAGTCCCAGGATACGGTATTGATGTTTACAAAAGCAACTATCTTGGGACTCTCTTAGCACAAGAAATTGAATCTGTCTCAATGAAAGGCGAAGAAATTGATAGATCTGTAAAGCGTATACAAACAAAAATGTCAATGAAACTCAAGGAAAATGTGTTTTAGAAACTGGAAATTAACAATAAAACAAACTCACTTAGGTTGAAATTCTGATATTGTTGTTTTCGATAGGGCAATAATGTCTTAGAAGCGGTTTGAGTTTAGCGTATTTTGTGGCGCGTATAAGCACCGGCTAACACGCGCTTCATTACGCGCTACGAAAAATCGCGCTTGAGGGCGCGCGATGTCGTCTCTGGCGCCTCACGCTTATAAGCGCGTCAACGCTTGTACATATAGCGTCAGTATGTGCTAACCCCTCTACAGTCCGGCTGAGTTCGCCAGGGGGTTACTACTTAATGACGCTGTCTGTACGAGTCACTTGTGAAAAAAAGACACGCGGGTATGCGAGCACGCGTGTTCGCGCGAGAAATAAGCTTAAACGCGCCCAAAGCACACTTATCTGAAAACGCTCTTAGTATTCCCCCGCTTACTAGAAAACACAGAATGTCTTTTGCTTTTTTGGTCTTTAACATTCATACTCCAAAGTTTTCGTAACTCTCATACTATTCCGTGTAATAGGTTAATGCAATAGTACAAAACTGTCGATAAGACGATTAAAATATCTCACAGTTTCAGCATTATTTATTGTTTTATCCCTTCTGACCTCGAATATGTAAATAGGTCTGGAGTAAACAAACTTTACGGACATGTGTAACGAGATGGTACGCACGGCGACCACTGAAGCTTTACTAAACCAGTTTATGCGGATCTCTAAATGTACGAGAAATCGATACAAAGCAATGCCATGTTATACTAGAAATGTGTCTCCGTGTGTACGTGTATAACCTATCTACTACGAAATGTAACGCCTCAAAAATATTATATTTCAAGATTACGTAATGTTTTTGTAATTCGGTCAAATAATTTCGGTGTTAATAGTCAAAAATACTCCAGCATGTTCCCTATCGAGTAATAATAAGGTTGTACACAAAACGTCTTTTAGAAGGAGGGATTTTTATTTGACAGCTTCGTCAACGAGCTTTCTCGATTCAGTCTACCATATAGGTTGTGATGATGACTGTGCACCGCAGTCAAAAAGGTTAAAGATTTTTCACTGAATTTGTTATAGTAGAGCACCAAGAAAATGACAATATTATTTGCAGGCCTTTTATTTTCTTTGCAGACATTCAGTTTTAGTGATCTTTTAAAATTATCTTATAATAAAGCTCATAAAGCCGTGGATAGACGGTGCAATTTTATTGGCTGGTGATAACGACACAGCTTGAGGTAAATTGACTTAATCGCCCAAAACACAGTGTTCTAATCGACTAATGGTACTTTTATTGAGTCTCACTTTCAGAATTATAATTATTTTTGTTCTACTCTTAACCATCGCTCTTAATATCAGTTCATCTTGTACTAAACACTTCAAAAACATCACGTCTGCAATCCCCGAAGAGTCAGGCTGAAGGGTATAGCAACAGGCGCGGAAAAAAAGCATGAAGACAGAAATGGAAGCTCTTTTTTTATCACCTGCTTAGCTTTTTCCCAATTATGTCGGGGTCGACTTCCAGTCTAACCGGATGCAGCTGAATACCAGTATTTTACATAGGGTGACTGCCTATCTGACCTCCACAACCCAGTTAGTACTGGGTAATACGATAGCCTTTGGTATGACTAGTTGTCAGAGTTTCGGGTCACTGACTACCTGTAACGACTGTCAAAGTTCTACAAATGACAGCCGCGACGAACGGCTCAACGTGCTTTCCAAGGCACGGAGGAAGCTCGGTATGTAATGGGTGATCACCCATCCACGGACTATTATTATTTTAAGCCACGAGCTTCTCTGAAGTTCGTTCTCATGTAAGAATAATTACTTAATCGTATTAAAGTACGCAAATAGATACACTTATGCCAGGTTTATAAAAGGCTTCAGTACTTCCGAAGAGGCACAGATTTTTATAAACAGGATACTCTTAAAGTAGGTACTCTTACAGTACTTACGCAAGATAATCTAATCTTACGTCCTTCCCATCCTGTGTTTGAGTGGTCTTTGAAACAATATTAGAATATCAAAAGGCGGGTTATTAAGTCTGATTGATGGCAGACCTTGAGAGGATGGTGGAACAGACGGATATTGTTTTCTTTTGTTGGGCTTTATAGATTTTATGTCAACACTAGCTGTGACCCCGAGACCCCCGACTTAAACTCAAACTCAAAGCATTTATTTTAATTAGACCATTACATGTACTTTTGAAAGTCAAAGAACAAAAAAAAAGAACGCGGAGCTACAGTCCCAGTCACAAGACATAATAACTTGTGAAAGTACTGTAGTTGCCCATTCCAAAGCGTAGATCTCTATGGAGAAGAATGGGAAAGAAACTCCATGGACACTCTTTTAAATCGAAATATGTTACAAAATCTAAAAACTTATTATTCCTTATACTAGGTGTAGATGCTAATTGAACGCCTAAATATTAGAGAATTGCTGGAGTTTTAGGCACCACGTTTAGGTATCACCTAACTTAAAAACGGGTGTACCTACTTGTTGTGCCTCATAATTATGTCCTCTCATGTTTCAACATGTTATTCTAGAATCTTACCAGGGAAAATAAATAAAAATAAACGAAATCACGAATATGGAATTAATGATTCTGGAGTTATAAGCGCACTAACGAACAGAAAGACATTCGCTCTATAATTTGAACGTAAAGGATGTAAATATAAACCCACTTACTGTAGTCATGACAACGGGCATTAAGGTAGTCCCATTTTTAGCAAACAACCTACGAACCCATACATTTCTATACTGTTTTGTTACATACGAATATTCCTATATTTCCCTGGAATCTATTAAAAAAAACCGGCCAAGTGCGAGTCGGACTCGCGCACGAAGGGTTCCGTACCATTACCTAAATATAAAAACAAAAAAAAAACTTTTTTGTATGGGAGCCCCCCTTAAATATTTTTTTTTCTTTTTTATTATTTGTTGTTATAGCGTCAACAGAAATACATAATCTGTAGAAATTTCAACTCGCTAACTATCCCGGTTCATGAGATACAGCCTGGTGACAGACGGACGGACGGACGGACGGACGGACGGACGGACGGACGGACGGACAGCGAAGTTTCAGTAATAGGGTCCCGTTTGACCCTTTGGGTACGGAACCCTAAAAACGGTGTCTTGGGAAAAAATATTTTTACTCTCATACAAACGAAAATAATCTATTGTGTGCCCCTGGGTAAGTTCAAAATTAAGGCAAGTTTTCAGTAAACAATTATTTATTTTCCAACTAAAGCTACACGTTCGTAAGTAATTAATTTTTTTTGGAGATGTAATCGTACTAGCTTCACGGGCTCGTTCAACCGGATAAAGAATCCTATTTGTTAGGTAAGTAAGAAGATAAGATAATGAGCATATTCTTGTTTCGCGAATCGACGTATCCGGAAATTGACATAGTGGGCATGATTCCTAAATTATTGTCCCTAAAGCTGGGAGACGGGGTTCGTCTCTGTGGAGTTATTCCACCTCGCGAGCCTAGTACCGGTTGCCAGTATCTTCGCGATGTTTTACTACGTTTCGAGGACAGTGCTGATGAAGAACACAAAGTAATATGCCTTTCTGGGTTTGAACTTTTGACCTCACAACTCTTATGACGGGACCACCATTGCTCTCGCACCAGTGGCAACAACGCGTCCATCATGGCGGGCTATGGAAACCCACATGACATAATGTCCGTGGGGCCAGGAGAGATGATGGGTGGCTCTCCCAGTACTGCATTAAACATGCATCGTAGACATGATAATTCCCTACATGCGAAACTTAACAAAAAAAAAATCTACAAAGTCCACTTCATCCTGTCCTTCATTAGATTTTGGAACAATATTAGCATATCAAAAGGCTGTTCGCTTATATAGCCCGATTGATGACGGTCGAAAACCGTGTGCTGCATAGAAAGTGGTTTTGGCACCAAAATGTAGATGCATTTGTTATGCATCAGCTATTAATTCATGTTAAACCGGCATTGTAAAGCAGGGAGCAGACAAGTGCTTTAAAATGTTAGGAGGACGATGAGCGTTTTGAGAGCACTCACTATCCCTTCCAGTATTTATTTCTAAATACATTGCATTGGAAAATATCTTGAGAAACCCAGGATGTTCTAAAACCAAAAAACAACTTAAGAAATGTGTCATCTATCAATTCACACTGGGCCCGGGTAGTGGATTACACTTCAAATAACTTATCTTTGTAGGTGGCAAAACACTGACGACAGAACTAAAATAAATGTACCAAGTTTGACAAATTTTCTTGACAAGCAACGCCACCTAGAAATGCACACCAAAAATGGTCATACTATTACAGGCTACTGACAATTTGAAATAGGTCTCTTCTTTGTGCACTCCCACAGAAAAGAGGCCTATTTAAAATTGTATAGGAGCATGTTTAAAAAAAAAATGTTCTTTGGGCGCAAACATCGCCATGATGTTCTTTTTTTCAAGTCATTCGTTCTATGTAAATAATTAGCCTTTACTGGCAATTTACGTCGAAGGACTCGAAAGTGGCAGCGGTATTAATAAAATCGTTATTCATCATTTTATGAGTCTTGTTTACAAGCTTTATAAAATTCTTAGTTGACTGAATAATTATAAATAGTCTAGTTCGTATGAAAAATCTTCACAATTACGTAATCAATTCGTAGTCACTAGGTACATAAATATACAGTAAAACCGCATGTTTTTTTCTACGCCATAAGTTAACTGATGACCCCATGCTCCCGCTATGTCTAGGCTTTAATCTGAATGAGTCACTCAATGACATAATGCACAGTCGCTATGAGTACAATAAATAAATAATTAATTCGATATGCAATGAGTTGAATCACTGACGAGATAGCGACAAACCGCTCATTCACAAACTACATATTAATTTATCTTTTAATGCGAAACTTAAATGCGAGCACAGTGTTAAAATACGAGCAGAAAACTCATTCAACTCTATTCATACTCATATCATAAATGTTAAGGTAATCTTTATCTGTCTATATGTATGTCTTCACAATTCAGACCATGACCTGCTGGCCTACCATGACGTCTTAAAGCAGTATTGTTTGACTCTTATTCCAGTGTTGGAAAGAGACGGAGCTATACAGGATGTCTAGCGCCATCTCTAAATGGAATAAACCAATTATGTTTTAACACGTCATGGCAGGCCAGCTGGGTTAGGATAAAGGGATACTTGTGCTAGTAGAACATTCCCAAACAACGTTCACACAAAACCGCCCAGTACCTACTATTGATGTCTATGCATAGAATGCTTTATGAAGTCTCTTATCCAGATAAGTAGCTGTCAAATCCGATGCTAGCTGCTGTCATTTATTTGCATTGATATGAATTTGACTACAAATCAAATAAAGATGAGTCTCGACTCCAGTACCAAACAGACTTCTTCATAATTGTATTACAATTTTTACGGTAAGACCACTTATAGGATTAACGTCTCTAAACAAACAAAAAATCACAGCAGACGTACCCTAATTTACTCTACCACAACCTGTGTCAAAATATAATAGAAAAAAGGACAGTTTATTTTACTATTTTTGACTTTAATTCCAGCCTACCCAGAAGCGGCCATATTTTCCCAATTTTACCCGGAACGTCTGACATCTGACCTCCACAACCCAATTACTAAGAAATACGATAACTTATACATCTATCACTTTGATCAACGCGTATCCCAACTTCTACAAATTCGAAATATAGGCCCACCTTTGCCTAAGCCACTTTTCTTATCATCTCTAATCTCATTCACGCGTATCCAAAGCTTTTTCTGATGTCAAAAAACGCGAAAAGGAAACTCTGCACAGAAAGGCATTATGATGGTAAAGGGAATGAATGGGAAAACAGGGAGAAATGCTGAAGAAGTGTTGGAAATTGCAAGAGCTTTTGAGAATGTGTCTTTGTAGCATAATATTTGGTGGCGCCGGTTACTGAAAAGTCGTGTGAAACCGATTGTCACGGTATGGGCATGCGATTTGGAGATATAAGGAAAATGGCTTGAGGAAATTTTAGATTAGGTATGAATGTGGATGGCTATAAGATTGGGGGAACACTAAACAAACGATGGATGGGAGGGGTTACCCTTTTAGTCGCCATCTCAGTTACCTATTAAGAACAACAAAGAAGAACTAATCAAGAACTATGGTAACAAAAGACGTGGAATTCGTTAATTTGGGATGGGGGCAGAATAGCAGAATGACCATGATGGTGATTGAGTATCGAGGGTATAAAAACTTGACTTGAGCAACCAAACCATAGACATGCTGGCTCTGAGGAGCGGTATTGTGATTCAAGAAACAATTAGTGTAATCCTGAAGCTACTTTGTTTGACAAAACACACTACGAAAAACGTCTGACTGTAGATTAGATTTTTTTGATTTTGGACACTGGATAGTACGCACAATACCTAGGTTTTTTTAAATACGTTGGCAAAAACATGGAGTTATTTCGACAAGCAGGCTGTTTGTTTTGCATCCTCGTTAAATTCAAGGAGGTAACTATGATAATGATTCTGCACTTGACAAATTAGCAGTAAAATGGGTAGGTAATTTTTTTCCTTATTTACGGAACTCAGTGAGTATGAATCACCCGTGTTTTAAACGCGCCTCGTCTGATTCTCGCCTTATAACCTCGCTTTCACACATACAAACTATCTCAAACGCTTATTCAATAATTTCTTATTCCCTAAACCACATTAAGAGGGTTATTCTGAAATACTGACAAAAACAACAAAAAAGAAAAGCAGCGTTTATTAATAATTAACTAGGTACAGTAATTTAAATAGATTATTTATGTCTTTTGTGACAACGTCCTGAATTTTGACGAGGATGCAAAACAACACCTTGTATTTGTAAGCAGGTATTTGTGTTTTGTAAGCGTGGGTTTTTCTGTATTAGAATCGCTTATCTAGTAATGTGTTCATAACAAATAACTATCCGCATATGGACCTTCTGGCGTCCGATCTCTATTAAGTCATTAATTTATATTTATGCGAACATTTAATGCTAGAGCTATTATACTATCATCGAAGTCATGAAAGAACCACTTAAAAGCTTTAATTCTTTTTTATTATTTACGTGCAACAATGATCACTGAATAGGGTCGATCTTTAGGGTTAAGCCGTGCTTGCCGAGGTTGGTCCGTGGATGGGTGACCATTATTTCATACCGAGTTTTCTCCGTGCCTCGGTTGGTCCCGACTGTCATTTGTAGATCTTTGACAGAAGCCAAAAGTCTGACATCCAGTCTTACCAAGGGGTATCGTATTACACAGTTACTGGGTTGAGGAGGACAGATGGGCAGCCGCTTCATGTAAAATATTGGTACTAAGCTGCATCCGGTTAGATTGGAAGCCGACTCCAAGATAGTTTTGGAAAAGGCTAGGCAGATGATGATGGTCGTAAATAAGCCGTGTGCCGTTTATGTCTCATATAATTAAAGTTTTTTTTTTTTTTAATATGACTAAATAAATCGGTCACTACACAAGGAGATCAGATAATAAATGGCTTACTAAACATAACCATACTAGTGAGAAAGACAATGGTTTCGCGTCACACCCCCGCAACTGATATCCTCTATAATAAATTGGTTTATGTATATCACTGATATAGCCTTGACCAATACAAATTGTTACGGACAAAAAGATCTAGTAAAAAAACCAAAACTTATTTTTTAAAATTAAACTGATATCCAGTGCTTTATAACGTCAAAAATTACATAAGACAGTCCTCCGAAGCGCCCTTCGTAATTTGGTTTATTTTCAATTTTATGTAATAAATGTCAAGGTGTATATTTATCACAGCACTATTATCTATTTAGAAAGCCAGCAACGATTGAAAAAAAAACAGAAAAGATCCATTTTTTATCATCTTGATTTTAACTGGATGTGGAGAAATAGTAGGTAGAACATTCTGCAAGAGCCATGTCAATTCATCACGACTCAAAGGATACCAATATAAGAAACATCGTATTAGATTGCTTTTCATTAAAACCCAAATTGTGTGGGAGAAATCCGATATCCTCGACGCGAACAATACGCTAATACTACACAGAGGAACCTTGACCAATATTTATTTAGACTCTTGTTAGCCGTCGTAGGTTTCTAGGCAATAACGCGTCAAGTCCATTAGACTGGCTACAAAAACACACGGGACGACTTGAACTCCGCGCCCGTTTGTTTATTCGCCTTTTAAATCCCAAAGCACAAAGCTCCAGTAAATCATGACGCTATAAAAATCTAAGATTTATACAATCCTACTTGCAGCGGCCTTGATAGAAGTATTATATATTTTTGAATGTTTGTTTTGAAAATGAGGTCAGCTCTAAAAATGCCAATCTATAATTTAGAAAGCCATGACTTATCTTATTTATAAAAAAAACACACACAAATCGTAACATAACTCAAAAGTGCAAAATGAAAACATGTAAAAGAAACAAACATTTAAATTCAGCAGCATAAATAAATGATAATCCATTTTAAATCCGTCGCCTGTAATACAGGATACATGACATCTACATATTTATTATCTTCATGCATCATTCATGGCAAAACCCGACAACCCAAATGCAAAGTTTTATAGCTTTACATCGCAGCTGAATAAAAATTAAGGAGCAATTGAGTACAACACCATTAATGCATACAGTTACAGCCAGCTTTGGTGATCGGTGCCATACTGTCTGGCTATTCAAACCGCGAAGCGACCGTACCAACCGCTACCAAGAATATATTTACAAATATTAAACGTTGAGATCATCCGCTAAGAAGTTCGCTGACGTATTCTGAGAATGGTTGCATATTAAATTTAATACAGCTGCACATTTATGATAAATTTGAGGACTACTGATGAACTTTAATTGTTATTGCTGTAATAATGTTGGTAAGAAAATGGCACCGTTACAGCATGATTTTGGGTCAATTTCATAGTTCCATTTTTTATTATTTCTAAGTAACCAAATGATGAGTTCCAGGTACTAGGGTGTCCACTTAAGGTTTGCTTCAGTTGAAAACCAGCGTCAGGCAGCCTAGCTGACCGGCATTTTGCTGAACTGACCCTATTTGGCGCAGCCGTGATGCACACACTAGTTATACCTTTTTCTTGCCTTGTTTATTTACACAATAATTATCCCTCTTTTTTTCTTTTGTTTAGATTTAAGTATTTTTTTTTAATGTTGTGTGTACTTGTGGCATGTACCAAATAAACTTATTTTCTTTCTTTCTTATTGATATGTTGCTATCAACCACAGACATTTATCTGAAACATTTGTACTTAGATGACGATATCCTTTCCGATTCTGGATATCACCTACTTGGAACAGATAAAAAAATCAGTCGAACCAATATTTAATTTCTCTATCAGTTGCAAAATTCACACTAGGTGTCATTTTACATCAATGACACTTGCAAAATAAACGGACACCCACTCAGAATTAAGATTAAATAAATACTGTTCTGATACGCGAATTGTTTTCAAATCTAGCTTTTAGAATACGGCTCGTTAAAACTTCATACTGGTTTGCCTACACAAACGACTTAATTCTTAAAAAGCATGTCCCATGTCCTTGATGACTCACAACTACTCACAAGTCATGACAGTGTTCTTATTTCTGTCATGTTTATTGTTCGCAGTTCCGTCGGAATATCAATACTCCCATTTTTAGAAACTATTATGCCATGTATTTATTTTCTTAGTATTTGTTGATGATACAGTGAAGTGACATCATTCGCGGTGTGTGGTTTGGTTTGACTATGAATTTATGTAGAAAAAAACTATTTATGTCTTTATTTAAATTTTAAATATGATTATTGTATTATATTATATGAAGAAAAATCTTGTTAGTGATACAGGTATCAAAAAAAGATAACAAAGAGAATCTACTTATTTAATTTTCCTCGTTTTATAATTGGGTTTGTATTTGAAATGTTTCAGAGGGAAAACAATAATTATAGTTTAATTTAGATGTTATTTCAACAATTTTCCAAGCAAACTAATAGATAGGAAGGAAAATAAATATTATTTGAATAATTTATGTTAACAGAAATTATAATCTGCCTAGTTTCAGGTTTAATTTATACTACACGAGTATTTTAACATTTTACCCAGAAAATTGCTATGGTAATACACTATTCACATAAACTACGAGCAGGTTCCAGGAATATTGTAATATTCGAATTGGAAAAAAGCTCACTTTTTTTCGAGGGGCACGAGAGAGAAAAATACTCTCGAGCGAACTGTAACTTTCGAGGAACTCAACTTATGCTATGCATCAATTCGGAACGCAAAAGCAAATATTTCACAACCTACTTTGTGTCTATGGCTCAATGCAATTGCTGTCGAGGTTAAAAAGCATAAAGAACAGATGACTGATGTCCCCACAAACTAGATCGGAAATCCATCAAATTCAGTATATGACGTCAGTAACCGCTGACATGTGAATTTTAGATATCGACGACACGGAAATTGTGCACTATTTTTATGTGGATGAACTTGTAGTTTATTCTATATGATGTCAGATAGATAACGAGTTAGGATACACACGATCTCCTTCTTACACCTTGGATGTACACGATCTTCTTCTTTACACCTTCTAGATTAGCATCCAAAAGCATAATGATCATGTAACATTCCCACTACTAGGGAATAGTTAGGTAGAGAAGACTTTGTGAGAGGAAGTTGACCGTAATCCACCACGAGAGTTTATTCCAAGTTTGTTAATGTCACATGGTACAGACAGCGTCAGTATGTGCTAACCCCTTTACAGTCCGGCCGAGTAGGCCAGGGGGGTTACTACTTAATGAGGCCGTCTGTACATGTGGTTCTAGGACATTCCGGTTTCTTCACGATGTTTTACTTCATCCAATACCAACAACACGTAAGCCGAGGGAGGGGCGTTACCACTGGGTACCCATTGGTGTCCATTCGATCCTAAGAAGTACAGGCGCGGGTCTCTTGGGACTCTTCAACTAATGGGCCATGTTGAACAAAGCATTTCTTTCAAACTTGTTTTACCCGCGACTTTGCTTGCGTTATGGTCGGAAATTATCTCATTAGAACTTTTTAAATAAATCCTATGAAACTCGGGTATAATGAAGCTTTCTATTAGTGAAAGAAGTTTTGAAATCGAAGCAGTACTTCCGAAGATTTTATTTTTATTCAAAGGGACAGTTTACAGTTACATTATGAGAACTTACAACTATGTAGTACAAAAACAATTTTATTGGCTATATTGTAACCCAGAACACTGTCTACAGGTAGACATACCATTTAAAGAAAAAAATATATCTAATCGCTTGGAAAGGAGATGTTCCAGAAATGTATGGAGCCTGGGCTAGCACTATGTACACTATATGTAAATATTGCTAAATAATACAGTAACCGTTTTTTATTTTCAATTTTCTTTAATTTCACTTCGTTTTAATGTACATTCAAATTACCTTGGTCAAAGAGAGCAGCACAACATTAAAATTAAACATGGTGGATCAGATCAGCAGGCGAAAAATGTCATTTTGACAATGACATTTGATTGACGTGTATTACGATACACGTTAATCAAATGTCAATGTCATAACTGCTTTAGTAAACAAAACAACTGGAATTTGGAAAATCTCGGGTTATGGTTTGGTTTATTTGAACAAAACAACAAGTTCAATCCAAACTCAATGCAAAGAAAGACTCAAAGACGGCACTTCTTAAAACTGTCAAAGTCGTTAAACGTCAAACAACTGTCATGGCTGCCCTAAAAATAGGGTTATCGTAGTAAAATTCTTTTCAAATGATAATTATTGTACGACTATACCCTTCTTCAAATTATTTTTTTAGTATTTTTATGATATTCCTCTATTTTTTTCCTATTTATCTATGTAGTGTACATAGTGGTAGCCCAAAATCAAACATCTCCTTTAGTAGCAGTACGTACAATAAAAATGGAAACTAAAAATAGAAAGGTAAATTATGACATTAGTGAATGTGAAATTCACTAATGTCATAATTTGCCTTTTCACTGTCACTTCATTTAATATTATAATAAAGAACGTTGAATGAGGCTGTTAAATCTACTCAAAGAGCAAGTGAAGATGTCAATATTTTCAAATTTATAATTGTAGGTGTCAAAGATTATCCCTACATCCAAATTAACAAACTTAAAAGCTTTCGAAGGCCTTTCGCGTCAGTCCTTCGTCAGACTTTCCGGGAAAGAACAAAATGAAGCCACAACTTAGGCTTGATAACCGGACATTGTATCTGCTGCAATAGAAGAGAATTCTTGAAACTTGCAATGTATAGTTGTTTCATTTTGCTTGAAAATTAGTTTCACAAATCTCAAGTAAGTATCTATCTTTATTTTTACTGTTTTACTTACATCTCATATTGTTCGATAAAATTATCATACTACAAAGTTCGATCAGCATATTTCGACCCCAATCAGCGTGTACCATATTTCCAATTATTTCAGAACAAAAGCAAAAAAAAAACAAACGTATAAAGGGGTTTGGCGTAAAATGTGCAGTTCGCAAAATAAGCACATCCATCAATTAACTCATAATCAAAAAAGATGATTATTTGAAAACTGTTGTGACAAAAGGTATTACAAGGGTGTACATTTGACCTACATCTAAACCATACCGATATTATAAAGCTGAAGAGTTTGTTTGTTTCGTCCGATTTGAAAAATTATTTCAGTGTTAGATAGCCCATTCATCGAGGAAGGCTATAGGCTATATATCACGCTACGACCAATAGGAGCTGAGCAGCAATGAAAAATGTTGCGAAAACGGGAAAAATGTGACGCAGATAAAGTTGCACGGGACAGCTAGTCAGGAATATAACATCAATTCTGTAATCCTAGAAGCGTTTGGCAGAGGTGAACCTAATAGCACACCCACATTTCGCCAATTATGTTTGAGTCCCATGTAATAGGGGGCGAGCCTATTGTCATAAACCGGGCACGAATCTAGACTCCTGGCTACTGAGAAGTTCCTGACGGAAAAACTCAATAACACTTTGGGCGACCGGGAATCGGACCCTGGTCCTCATACTCAGAAGTCGTGCTGGCGAACCAGAAGACCGACGAAGCAGAAACAGGTGGAGGTGCTAATTAATAAAGGGTCCATGCGTGGAACTTTATTATACGCTCATATGACAAATACTAACCTCAAAAGTATAACACACCCTTAGAGTGAAGGGTTGTTTATTTGTCCCCAAACAAAGCGTACAGAGCAATTACAAAGTGTAAATAAAATCCCCACACGTTCAAGTTTCAGATCCCTTTTTGAAGAGATTTATTCAAATCTGGTGTCCCAACTTTTCTGGCAGTACGTGTACGCGCAGCTCTATTTCAAGTTTTCTTATCTTTTGTTAGGGTTGTAAGCTCGTGAAATATACTTGATTAACTTTTTGGAACATTGTACGAAAACTATTCTTGCTTGGTTATTTTATTGCTTGTATTGTCTATTGCTGTTGCTGAGCTGGTGGGCCTGGGTCCGAATTTCACGTCGGTCCATGTCTTATTGGGTTTTTTTAATCAGTAATTTCTCAATAAGAGTTTAGATTTAAGGTGAGTTAAGGTAAGTTTCATGAGAATAATGGTACTGGGTCTATGTTAGTACCTATTTACTTAATAGATCGTAGAATTCATGTTCTACCCTCACGCAACTCACTTTTACCTATAACCACTGGAATAATCTCGAAAATGAATATATATTCTGAATGTTAAAAATGTTTTCCTAATTGCCGTTAGGGCAATACCCATTTTTGGGATTACCCCAGTGCATCTTAGCTATATGTTAGCGATGACCGAAACCACAGATAAATGATCGCTATAATAATAATTTCTTTATTCGAGTATCCATGACTCAAAAACTGTTAGTAAAACTTAAGACTATGTTAGTAAGCACTAATAAAACAAACAACACAATGGATCACCGCTGCGCCAGCCCATGAGAATTAGCACAACAGCGACCCACATAAACACAGTCTAGGCGACTTGCAATCATGCTTAGGATACCATTGGTGCTGCCCCACACCCTGCGCAACAGGGAAGCGCACCTTTTACGCATTATCGCGTAAAAACAATCCACATGCGCATCAGCAAACATCCCTGACGCACTACAGTAGCGGGGCAGCCCCACCAGCATCCTAAACGCGTTATTATACTGAACGCGGAGAGCACTGTACGATCTCTGCGCACATTTAGCCCACAGGCTGCACGTGTAAAAAGAAGTACAGTACGCTCGAAAGAGCGTGACTTTGACCGGAAGTGAGCATCGTGCAAACCTGCGTATGTATCTTGTAGGCTTTGATTGTAATGAAAAATGAGCGCATGTTCTTTGACTAAAGGTAATGAAATAGTTTTTCAATAAAATGGTTTTCAATACAAATTCTTTTTTTTTATGTAACTTTGTAAAAGTTTTTCAAAGCGCTATTTGAATAAAGAACTTGGAACTACCTCATAAACAACTTTAGTCTCAAGAATCAAATTACCTTTTGTTTTACGTATTACTTTGAAAGGCAAAGTTTGGTCCTAAAACTTAAGTTATTGAGACAAGCATCGAATTCTTTTTTAATCATTTGGAATTGGATTTGGATTTGGAATCCTTTGATCAATGAGGCTGCTAATTAAACTAACTATGCAAATGGTGAAAGCCTGGCAATCAGTCTTACCAAGAAGTATCTCATTACCCAGTACTAATTGGGTTGCGGAGGTCAGATAGGCAGTCGCTCCATGTAAAATTCAGCTGCATCTGATTAGATTGCAAGCCGTAACCAACATAGTTGGGAAAATGCTAAGCAGATGATGATTCAGAAGGAGAATATAAATATTATCTACTTCGTAATAATCACACTCATTAGATTATTAAGGTTAGGGACATACTGTTTTAATCTCATTTAAAGATAGTTAAGGAATTACGTAAGTACCAAAATAACTTTCGAGCCAAACTTATAAAGATGAGTGGATTGTTCCTGTTACCATATCGGATAATCCAGGTCTAAAAATAGAATAATTCCTTAGAAGGCACTACGTATAAATAATCTCAAACATAACCCAAAAAGCTGTCTCCGTCGAGAAGCTTTGTTCTTTTGATTCTGTAATGAATATAAATAAATCAAGAGTCCTCTCTGTTTGTCCTTGTCCCCAGCGACTCAAAAAAATTGAATATCTGAATAAATAATCTGCTGCTTGCTCCTGAATTTGCTGAAAAGGCGCTACTCGTCCATTGTGACCTAAACAAGTCCCAAGAAAACTCTTTCATATTTTGTAAATTATGCAAAATAAGTTGACCCAAAAAACTATGAGGACTTTGATGAAATGTCCTTTTTTAACACGGCCTTGGCTTGCCCTTTTTTGTATTCGGTTTTCAGTCCATTATTGTGGCAAGCAGGTTTTTCTAAGATATACTTTGAATGCTAACGATCTGAGTGCCACTTTATTATTTAAATAACATTTAAATTCCCTGTTTTATCCTTGAAGCTTGTTCTATGTACCTACTTGCTTTTACTTTCTTAGATTTTTTGGAGATAGATAAAACATTATGTCGTCCTATTTTGTGTCTGAAACTCGTTGAAAAACTCGTCAATCCTTTACTATACAATCCTAAAAAGTTTCCTCAACGTTTCCGCCTGAATAAAGATGATATTTCCCTGCCTTTCACACTGTGGTAACACTGGCAACTCCGTTGATATCCTGCAGGTGCCTCTTCAATACAATAAGGTGGCTTTCTGCACTCCCCCGAGAACACGTCCACGAATTTAATTTAAAACTTTCGTATTTTTATACAACTCCAAGGTACATTGGATAACTTGTTGAAGAATGGCTAGACGGATCCTTTTTCTAGTCTGAACAAAAAATAACAGTCAAACAAACACAGGTTTTATTAAAACTTATGGTGCTAAGAAGAAAATATTGCAGAACAAATCTTGGCACAAAGTTACGTTGTTATTGCGACTTCGTTCTTGAAAAAACTAAAATGGCGACGTCCCTATTTACTCACATATTTTACAAGGCTTCTTGACACCCGGCAACAAATATAAAAACCGGTCAAGTGCGACTGGGTCTCGTCTAGTGAGGGTTCTGTTAGTAATAGCGTGAGCGTGTCTTTTAGACCTAAATCTGAACAATATTGTGTTGTTTTATGAGCTGTATTAATTGGACCGATCGTTGCGTTATGATTTCACATGACATGGTTGTGATTTTTGTTTGCTGAACCAAAAGAAAAATCCCAATCTGTTTTACGAAAACTATTTTCACGATTCGCGTTCTTTAGAAATCCAAGTGAATCTAACTATGTAGGACTACGATTTCAAAATTTAGAATGACATAAATTAAATTAAAAATTTAAAAAAACCGACACAAAAATCCTCTAAAAAGCCTAAAATAAATTAATCCAAGTGTCGTAGCATCGGGGGACCGCTGAGAAGACCGCTTAGTACAAGCACAGAACAAAGCGTTTTCATGTTTTTTAAACTTATATTATTTTTTCTTAGCCATGACTGTCCCACTCCTGGGCATAGCCTCCCCCTTTCCTTCCAATTTTCTCGGTGTTGCGTCTCTTCTCGCTAATAAACGAAACCAAGAGATATGAATTTAAAAAAAGTAAATTTTGGGGGGAGGGTCGTGCACCCCCTTAGCAATGCCCATGGTGACAAGCGACAACATTTCAAATTTCAAATCGATTAGACCTGTGGAAGTTGTTTATATCCCTACAACAACTAGAAAAGAGGTGATGATCTTTAAACGGCTGAGCAGATTTTGTTGAAACATAGCTAAGAACACTCTCGATTAAAATACCTTTCAAACGAAACCAATTTATCAAAATTGGTTCATCTGTTTAGGAGCTACGATGCCACAGACAGACACAGATACACACGTCAAACTTATAACACACCTCTTTTTTGGTTGGGGGTTAAAAATGGACTAGCTTGGCAGCCATCTTGTTGCCGCCTTTTCTATACAAAGTAGTAGGTACCTTCCCATTGAATGTTTATTTCCATTTTCCCACATACCTACCAACATTTTATCGAAGCGATTGCCGTTACGATTTTGTTTCGTGATGAAAAAAATATTTGAGGCATTAAAACAAATTGGGATGTTCAATAAACTTTTCTCGGGCTTGAATAAAATAACAAAACGTAATGTTTTATTGCGGACGCAATAATTCACGAGCAAAATTGGTCATTACGTGTTTTCGTAACATCTGCCCCAAATCTAGATTGTTCATTTTTTTTCTGGGTTTTGTTATGTCGAAATAGGTATAGAGGTCTTTTTTCATCCCTCCCGATGAAAATTATTTCCTTTAGGTTTTAGACTGATTTTGAGTACCTAGTGTGTATGTAGCTGTTACCGGCCAAACCCGATTTCCGGTTTAACTAGTTTGTCCTAGGCCAAACTAGGGCTCATCATAACAGGATAATTTAGAGCACCCTATCTAAATGGGTTAGGTTAGATCCGGCCAGTACTAGAAGACTGGCTCGGGAGGAAGCACGGCTCCCTGACGCTTCGGGCGACGCAGGTGCTCTCGGGGCACGGCTGCTTCGGAAAGTACTTGTGTCGCATAAGCAGCGAGTCGGACGCTCGGTGTCATCACTGCGTCCACTGTCTGGAGGATACGGCGCGGCATACGCTGGCTGAATGTGCCGCGTGGGACGAACCGCGCCGTGCCCTTGTTACAGAGGTAGGAGCAGACCTGTCGCTGCCGGCCGTTGTTCGCACGATGGTCGGCGGCACAGAGTCCTGGGACGCGGTGGTGTCCTTCTGCGAAACCGTCATGTCGCAGAAGGAAGCTGCGGAAAGGGAGAGGGAGATCTCTAGTTCCCTCCCATCCCGCAGCAGACGCACCGGGCGTCGGCAGAGGGCGGATAACGCCCTCTTCCGGCCCCCCTAAACAGGTCCAGGGGCGACGGATTCGACGGAACGGGGGGAGTACACCTCACTCTCCCCAGGGACGAGGCCCGCACTGGTCAAGCGGGCCGACACTAGTCCGAGGCAGCGGAAGTCACATTCGTTCCCGCTGCCCCCGACGCAAGTGTGCGAGGGAACACCGGTGTGGTTTTAGTCAGTTGGAGTCTGACAGATCCCTCCGCCCTCCCCAGGCGGAGGACATCCGTGCGGATTTCCACATCGTCAAAAAAAAAAAAAGGTTAGGTTAGATAAAAACGCGCCGAGCGAGCGTAGCCATCGGCCAAGTTGGGCGCATTGTAAATGTTTTGTTTAGATCAGTATATCCTGACACGATAAGCTAGTAAATCGGTTTGGCCTAGGACAAACTAGTTTGGCCTTAAATCGGGTTTGGCCGGTAACAAAGCCAAGGATTTCAGTTTATTTTATCTTCAAGCACTTACTTCTTACCCCTAGGTAAGAACTAAGTGCTTGAAGATAGTAAGTGCTCAAACATAAAATTTTCTTGAGTATGAACGCGTATTTCATCATCTGCCTAACCTTTTCTCAACAATTAGGAGTAGGTTTCCAGTCTAATCCGATGCAGCTGAATACCATCAGTATTTTACACAAAGCTACTGCCTATCTGACCTCCACAACCCAGTTAGTACTGGACTGGAAAATACGATATCCCTTGGTAAGACTGGTTGTCAGACTTTCAGGGCCACTGACTACCTCTTACGACTGTTGAAGATCTACATATGATAACCGCGGCAAACGGATTAACGTTCTTTCCGAGGCACGGAGGAAACTCGGTATGTAATAGGTTGTCCCCCATCCACGCACCAACCTTGGCAAGCATGGCTTAACTTAAATATCGACCCGAACGGCTGGTCCTATTTAGCCACGTGCTCCTCCTTGAGGATGAAAAATAAAAAGATATTTTCCTACAGGTATAAAGATCATATCTAAGATAAATAGCAGTATCTATATCAGGAACAATTTGTCGTCTCAAGAAGGCAACTGGACCTGCTATGATTTATTATACGTCATAGGAGATTAACTAAGGAATATGATCAATATTTATTGCAAAGCACATCCTTGATATTCTAGCAGTGTGTTACGACAGCTAGTAGGTTAGTCAAATAGTGTAATTTTCCAACACATTTGTTTTTCCTACAGCTGGACCCTTTAGCGGGCATTTAGAAAAGGTGTGTGTGTCCTTTTCGAAATGTAGGTATTTTTCATTCAAACTGGTCAGAAGAATATTAAAGTGCTGGTAGAAAATAATCTTAAAGTGTTGAGTAATTTAAAAACTTGCCTGTAATACTACATTCAGGTAAGAATTTGGTAACAAGATAATACCTACCGACAACGCTAGAGTTTCATATCCAGAAATATCAAGGAAAACAGTTTGTCTGATCTTTTTAATTCGTTATACGTAATCTGGATGATAACGGTGAAGGAAAACATCGTGCGGAAACCGGCATGTACTAGAACTAAAAATTCGAAGACATGTGACATCTACCAAACCGCAATGGCCCGTGTGGTGGAATACAGCCCACTCCTTCTCATAGATAGGAGGCCTGTGTCCCAGCAGTGGAAACATTATAGGCTGATGATGATGATGATCTGGACGATTGCTGACTGTAATTGGTATTTTGAGTCTGAATGCCTTTTATATCTACAATTAATTGGTACCAATGCAATGTCCATTACTAGAAACCACTAGGTTTCAGTACTACCAACATCGATCAAAGACCAACTAAATTAAATACCCATACCTACTGTTCAAAGGTACTTGGGTGAGATCCCAACTTTATTTTAGACGTCAAAAGTGAAGAGGATCTAATGTGCCATAACTGTCCAGCACAGCTATTGAAATAAAGGCTTTAAAGTACTGTCGAGAGTACTTAACACAATGCCTTTATTAAAATGGAAAGTCGAGTACAAAAAAATGTGGCTTTACCAACTTCAGCTTTAGTTTTTTAGCTCTATTACACACAAGGGCACATAAACGCAATTAAACCTTATTTTCCCATTTTAAAACAAAAACAAAACACGGCTTAATTTGTCTCGCGAGGTTCGCATATTTGCTTAATTACGTTTCAGTCCTCCCTGAATGCCTGTCTCTCTGCTATCCGCTTGAACGAAAATAGTTAACCCTGTGGACACGTGTCGTGAATGGAACATGGAAATCATGGAACAAATAACTAAATTTTGAAGAAGTTCCACATTTGGAACATTCCAGTTTTCAGGCTCTAATTGTTAGAGGAATAAAGTTCAGTGAATCGGAAAGTGTGTCCTAAAAAATATGATTTCTTTCTTAGCTAATTTTACAAAGCTGAAGAGTTGTTGTGTTTGGTTGGTTGAACGCGCTGATCTCGGGAACTACTGGTTCGAAATGTTCGAATAGAAAAATTGTTTTAGTGTTGGATAATCTATTTATTGAAGAAGGCTATAGATTATACATCACGCTACGGTCAATAGGAGCGGAGCATCAATGAAAAATGTTGTAAAAACGGGGAATTTATGACACAGACGAAGTTGCGTGGATCAGCTAGTGTGTCATAAAATAATAATTTATAGTTATTCAAAATAAATCTTGGTAACTTGGTAATTACGAAAAAGTTGCTCTAAAGTCGAGAAAAATAAACACTTGCTTTGGCTCTATCTTACGGATCATCATATGCCTAGCCATTTTCCCAAACTATCTTGGGGTCGGCTTCCAGTCTAACCGGATGCAGCTGAGTACCAGTATTATACATGAAACGACTGCCTACCTGACAGCCCCAACCCAGTAACTGGGTAATACGATACCCCTTGGTAAGACTGGATGTCAGACTTGGCTTCTGACTACTCGTAACGACTGTCAAAGATCTACAAATGCCAGCCAGGACCAACGGCTTAACGTGCTTTCCAAGGCACGGAGGAAACTCGATATGTAATTTTGGTCACCCATCCACGGACCAACCTCGGCAAGCACGGCTTAACCTTAAAGATCGACCCGTGCGGCTGTTATTATTTAGCCACGAGCTCCTCATCTCACGGATAACAGTCACATTTTTGGCAATCTATGAAAAATGTTAAAGGTTCATACGAGTAGCTATGCACACAGTACTCTCTCTACCCTTTGGAGAATATTAACAATCTTGAAAAGTATGGCGTGATTATAGTAACAACCTTACAAAATTGGCGATTTTCAGCAACTGGCTACAAAATGTAGTACATTATTCCCTCGTCCCTCCCATCAAGTACCTACATGAAACTAGGTTCAGTAGTTCCAGAATTATAACTTTTAGTAGTATTGTTTGTGAAAACGACGCCCATAGTACCACATGTTCGAAATAGAAGCACATAACGTATTTACGTCATTTAGAAACATGGCTTTAGTCTCATATATCTTGGAACAATCTATTTTCAGGCCCGCAGGGAAAGAAAATAACTCTCGGGTGGATTTTGGAGGGTAGCCTTTTGACGTCACTACCTACCCACTTCTAGTAAACTTGAGTAATCATGCCTAGAAGATGTTGGGGTAATATCTTAAGTTTAAGATGAAAATTCGTTGGCCAACGTCGAATAAAGTACACTGGGGAAATTTTGACTTGGCAAATTCTTCACAACAGCATCGTAATAGTGAATTTAGGACTACCTTGTCTTGTATATCATCACGCCCATAACCCCCAAAGGGGGTCAGTTATTTGTATTTTGTTGGTTGCTGGCAGAGTCAAGTACCTGCCAGAATTTACAGAAAGCCTTTTTGAAATTCTTGAGTGGAGAAGTATACATGGCGGGAAGGACTCCGACGTTAAAACGGTAATCACGTATTCAGTACATCTGGTACATAGAAATTTTACATTGGTTTTTAAGTAAAAAAAAAAGGCCAAGTGCGAGTCGGACTCGCGCACGATGAGTTCCGTACCGTTGTTTATAAAAAAACGAGCAAAAAAAAAACACTTTTTGTATGGGAGCCCTTAAATATTAATTTTATTCTGTTTTTATTATTTTTTGTAATAGCATCAGCAGAATTACATAATCTGTAGAAATTTCAACTGGCTAACCATCACGGTTCATGGGATACAGCCTGGTGACAGACGGAAGGACGGATGGACAGCGAAGTCTCAGTAATAGGGTCTCGTTTGACCCTTTGGGTACGGAACTCTAAAAACAGCTGTTTGCTACAAAAATGATTACGTGGTAACCGTTTTCGTGTGGGTGTACCTACATTTTGTTGGTTGTGTTACTCACAGCATTTCTTCTCACTTCGTCGTAATCGAATAAAATAAAATCGGTACCAGACGCTAGTTGGTGCCTCTGGCGTGCGCCAACTAGCATCTACAATTTTACTCAGAAAAGCCATATACTAAATGCTTAGCAACATCCCTACTGAGATTTTCATTGGGAGTCTACTTCTCAACTACTGATTCTTGATTCCAAAAATTCTTTAACTTACGTGAAACTACATTTTAGCCGAGTGTCATGAGCTTCATTCGTTAAGCCGTTGGTCCCGGCTGTTATTTGTAGATCTTTGACCGTCGTTACGAGTAGTCAGAAGCTAAAAGTCTGACATCCAGTCTTACCAAGGGGTATCGTAATACCCAGTTACTGGGTTGTGGAGGCCAGATAGAAAAATACTGGTACTCAGCTGCATCCGGTTAGACTGGAAGCCGACCCCAAGATAGTTTGGGAAAAGGCTAGGCAGATGATGATGTCATGAGCTTCATTATTATTATTTAAACGTTATCGTGAGTTGATTTTCGTACATAGAGGGAGTGAAGTCGCGAGCAAAAGCTAGTACCTAATAAAAAACTACTGCCTCGCTAATACACCTAATATGGAACTTGACAATTTATCTGAATTTAGCTTACACTGTCACTTACGCGATATCTTCCGTAGTTATTATTTATATATATAATCCGATATTTCAACGTTGTCAATCGGAAGCGCATCATAAATAATAATCACTGAAGATATCCCGTAAATAACATTGTAAGTTTAGTTACAAAACCATAAAAGCTTAAAACAGTTTTAACTGGACTTACACTCAATAATAATACACCATACCATCAACTTCAGAACTTATAGTTTATAAGTAACATTGATAACAAAGCAAACTTTCAATATTTAGTTTTCTCACTGTTTCTCTCCACAACTTTAACGTAATTCGATATTCAATCTTCGTCTCCCATTTCCGTATCTCGCCGGATGATTTTAATTAAAATCGCGGCGTTTAGATTTGGTGCGTCGGTTTAACGCCAAAAATGAACGTACGAAGAATTTTTAATTATATTAAGGTTTTCTTAAGACTTTCTGAATAAATCGTTGCGGTATTTTGGATCTGCTTTTCATAATTTTAATGCAAAAGTGAGGCCGTTTTTGTCACTGAATTAATTTTGTTTGTTAGGTAAAGGTCATGGTATCTTAGGAATGATAAAAGATATTATTTGTATCATCATCATCATCATCATCAGCAGCCTATAATGTTCCCACTACTTGGACACAGGCCTCCTCTCTATGAGAGCGAGTGAGCTGTTATCCACCATGCGGGCCCAGTGCAGGTTCGTAGATGTCACATGTCTAATTAATGCGC
This sequence comes from Cerastis rubricosa, assembly GCA_949152445.1. Taxonomy (NCBI): domain Eukaryota; kingdom Metazoa; phylum Arthropoda; class Insecta; order Lepidoptera; family Noctuidae; genus Cerastis; species Cerastis rubricosa. The sequence continues at coordinate 16,401,489 of OX424539.1, forward strand.
CTGCCTGGGTTCGAACCCCCGGCTTACTCCTCGTAAGTTGGGGCTGCCACCACTGGGCCACTGCTGCTGTATTTTGTACATAACATAATATATCGTTTTATGTGCATGAAAAACCAGCCTTCTTTTATTAATAAAATGCATATACTATAAAGCAGGCATTTGAAAAGAGAAGAAGATCGCAGTTAGATAAAAAGATGACGTCATCATATAATGTCGTCAATGTTATTCTGACATGTCTGCTTTATGGTCGGAGATTTTCGGCCAAAGTTGGATAAGCTAGCCAATTGACCGCCGATGAAAGGGTAGCACCCAAAAGCTCTCGATAATCACCCTAGAAAGCCATCGAATTCAGTCTCTGTGACCCAAATCGGCGAGATGGCACCATCATCATTATTCACGTTCTTACAAAAAAATGTCTTATCAATCATGAATCTTTTCATCCAGGAAAATGTTTGTGCCATAAAAGTTTACCTAGAATTAAACTACTGGAGCATGGAATCTATCATTTAGCATAAAACTTTTTAGTAGAAAAAACCTAATGAAAGGATATACCGAACGTTTACGCTTAGTGAACAAGCTTCTTCTGGGTAAGTTCGTAACATCGTCGACTTTGTCTCTGACATCTCTGTCCTAGACTAGAGTCAAGAGCAAACGCAGCGTAAATTAAAAAACTAAATATATATATATATTGTATGATATAATAGTAGGAGTCTATTCATTTGGATAGAAAGAGTAAAATTTCAGTTAGATTCTAGTGTCCCAGCAAAACCGAAAAATCGCTACAAGTAATCGTTGGCAAATGTTCGAGAAACATTTAGCGCAAGTGTTTGTGTTAAAGCACTTCAAGCACACTAAAGCGAAGGAATCGATTTGGAAGCAATTTGGCGCGAGTGTCGCTTTTAGCTGACGAAGAGCATATGGACAGGACAGTTACGCTCGAAGCGTACGAAGCGTACTGTGAAAATGAAGGCTGTTAAAATCCTTGAACAAAAAGAAAAACGTTCCTATATTACTTTTGGTAGGTGGGGTATCATTGCTCAGTAGTCATTGAGGGAGTTTTACCACTGACCAAAACGTACTCCATCGTATTGTACTTATTTTTTATAAGTTACAGTACAAAATATTACTTTTTTTGTTTCAAAATCAAATAGGTACACTAGCACTAAGTCTTACGTACTTAATTCCAGTTCTAAACAAAAAAAATGCTATAACATTACAATAGCCAAAAAACCAGTCGAGTTTTTTTCGAAACTCTTTTAAAAGTCTAGACGTGTATTCAGCCATTTTGCAAATGTAAATACATTCTATCTACATATTACCCAGCGAAACGAGTTTAGCTGGACCTCTGAAAATGGCCTCCGTTAATATTACGAAACTGTCAAACTGAGTGATAAAAGATTTTATTGTTAAACAATGGCTTTCTTATAAGGCGGAGTATTATGCAATGAATCATCGGAACAATATATTAAAGGAACAAGTTTCCTTAACCAGTGATGTACTTTTACAGAAATAAAAGGCTTGGAAACTGATGGATCGTATTCATATTCATAGTTTTTGTTACAGGTAATTTTGAAATAAACGGGTCAAGGTTTGAATTTGTACATTAATGGGTGAAGGAGAAAAGAAGGTTTTTGGTGTTACATTTTTCTGTAACCTACAGTGGGTTACAGAAAAATGTAACACCAAAAACAAGATTGGCATAAACGATACTCGAGAAAATATTGCAACTTACCTATAGCCGATTTCAGAATTTGAATGGGAATCCTGGTATGGTTTGAAAATATATCAAACTGTCAGAATTGTACCTAATATGCATTAAATCGAACGCTCATAGCCTTTTCAAGGAAATTTCAAAACGTTTAGGTGACACTTCCCGTGACCCGGAAGGCTAGTTTTTACCTTGAACAGAGGCTAAGCGTTCCCATATAACGGGGACATAATCCGTTGACAGAGTTTTAGTATATTGTTAAGTTAGTTACTTCAGTTATTATAATTTTTAAAAGTAAATAATATTATTATGAATAAAAGACCATAAGCATGAACTTATCCTAAATGCTTGATCAGCCATCGAAGCTAAATATAATTCTATACCACAATATCTTAATACTTCTTCACATAATTTCAATACAAATAACATCATCAATCGTCCAGCTTATGCAACCAAACGTTTCTGCATCAATTATTTAAACTGCAGCATTAGTCAGCGAGACGAATCTATCGGAATCTCGCTGCTCGTTTAACTATAAATTAGGACTAGAACCTAACCTCTATGCTGCCGATTCAACTACATATTGGTCGGTAAATTCGGTTCCTGAGGTCATGAACGCTCCCGAAATCGTGCAAAAGAAGTTTCTTTGTTAGAAATTGCGGCAGAATAGAAGTTTCGAAATTTTTTTTTCTTGTCTACGTGTGATGTTGTCGTGACTAGGATTGGCCAATCAGCAAGGTCTTTGGCATAGACATTAATTTGCCTGGTTTACGCCGGACGTAGGTAGTTAAAAATTACAATAGTCTATTCCAAGAGACACCGTTGAATTACCATCAAATGACCACACAGAAATAAATAGCTTACCCATTGGTCAAAACAGTGAGGGCAACTCATATTCAAGTACTAAGAGCTACATATGAAATGAGTAAAAGTATCCCACATCATATTTACGGTTTCCCCATTAAAGCATTTCTGATGCATTTTTAACGATACACTATTGCAGACAGACGGGCATCGTTCATCATAACTGAATAGCCGTGCACCCATTAAACCGTTTTCACGGGTCGTTAACCTCAGAAAAATATTTTGCAAGATTTAAGGCTGAAAATGCTCTTTATGGAGTGCAGAAAAAAAATGGCCGAGCGGGCACTTGGAAGCGGAACTTTCACATCCGTCCCAAGAATTTGTGCACCGTTTTAGAACAAGATTTCTTTTTCATATTTTCATTATGTGTTTTGAGTAGGTCTCTCCATGTTTTTGGGGGTCGCAAAAGGCGAATTTGGCAGGGAGATACATTGCAGCAATAATTCCAATTTTTTTTTAGCGTATCAGTGAACGAAAAAATCAAATGCGTTCAGCCCAAAATTCAGTAATGCGAACTCCACTCACTTACTCACATAAGTCGGTCTTCAAGTGAACAGGTGACGGGGCCATGTGGTCCAAGAAGAAGGTCTATGGGGAGACAGACATCTAAGCCGTCCATTAAGCTCTCAAAAGTCAATATTTATTACCCACATAAACCAATTTTCAGCAAAACGTCCACTTACGGTGCTTGTACGAATATCAGTCCATCATAATACATTCAAAAATAGTTCAACCATACTCCAGTAAAAATCGTTTACAAAAACAATCTGTCGTCCAATCCGATTGATGTTGCAGAGTTTAATGCAAAAGTCATTGGAAAGGAAATAGCGCCGGATCAATTTGGGATGGAAAGTGAAAAATAAATCGCAGGTACAGCTGCCCCACATAGGCATGCTCGGGCCGTAACTCGATATCGGCATGCCCCGAGCGATGCGATGCTCTGACCGAAATGTTCACATTATCGGGGAATATACGTAGCTGCACGGTGCACGAGTATTTGGTAGAATTAGATGTTTTATTGCTTAAACTGTTGGGTTCATCAACAACAACTGTTCTTCAAAGTAACACAAATTTAAAAAGGATAGAATTTCATCATCATTTTCCTGCTTTATCCTAATTTATTTGGGGTCTGGGCAGCATGTCTTCTTTTTTATACTTCTCTATTACTCGTCATCTCTTCAGATGCCTCAATTCTAGTCATATCATTATTCACACAGTCCATCCATCGGTTCTTTGGTCTTCCACATTCATACTCATGACTTTCCTCAAGACGAAAGGATGGAATAAAATATTCCTAAAATGTGGATTGCAATAATTTGGTACAGCTTTATCTACTTCTTCTCTCCAATTAAAATACTAGGATATGGCGAAGAATGGGTTTTTGAGAGACTGTCTTATGTAAATTAGACTTTCAAAAAGTGCTGATTTCAGCCTTATTTGAATAAGTGACTTTTGATTTTATCGCGAATAACACTGTTAAATATTTTTGTATTCCTAATTTGTCACAACAATTTAGATTTGATTTTCTATGCTAAATCTCTGCTACTATATACCGTCTAGTACACCGCTGAAGCTGCTCTGAACAAGTAGTACCATATTAATATGAACAAGTAGTAAATATGGCTTCGCTAAGATTAGAACATAAGAGGAAGCTAGTATTCTAACACAAAAAACTCGCCTTTTACGATACCCGTGGGAAGAAATCTTCAGAGCCGCACTACTCAGCCAACAAATTCATGCTACAATCTTTTTAAACATAAACAATAAAAAAAACTATTTTGACATAAACCCTCAACCATAAATTCATTAAACGCGTTTACGATTTTATTCTACTAAAAATAAACTAGGTCAACTCTTATTCTTAGTTTTTAGCAGAAAACAATTCGAAGTGAACAAATAGAAATTCAGGGCAGATCGTGTGATTCATCAAACGTATAATAAAAGCTTGCACCTACGCTAGAAGTACGGTCAACAGTTCACTTGAACTAGGAAAACCGCCCTTAGTTCTACTAAACAAAGACGGTATCAAAATCAACCTCATCTACGGAAAAAGCGACGGAAAATTACTTATGCGTAATCTGGGCCTGATGTGTCATAGGATATTGAAAAGCTTAGCAGGTGTTAGCACGCATGTGATGTCTATCATACAACAAGCTTTTCGTCGCGTAATTTCGGCAAATGTGCCACTACGCTATGGCAACAGTTTTACTACTTTCCTTTACTGTAAAATAGAATAGAGTAGAATATACTTTATTGTACTCCAAAATGTAAACAACTGTTTTAGAATATTGTTAATTCATATGGTTTACTTCTTCTTATCGTACCAATTATGGTGCTCTTAGCGGCGGCTGATAGCGATATCTGATTCTGTATTTCTATTGATATTTTACCTCTGGTGTTTCAGCAAAGAGAAAAACTCTTTGCTGAAAAACCAGAGGTTACCTTAATCCTCGTTGAAATAAGGTTTAAGTTACAGGAAAATAACTGTGAAAAAACTGTACTTTGATGAGCATCGGACTGTACAGAAACTCGCACACGAATTCACACGTTTCTCACAGCGTTGAACTCTATGGAGGTTATACAAACAATTTTTGAAGATACAGTGACTCACATAACTGCATTAGATGATAAATAGCCCGTCATTTCGTCGGACAATGATCTGAAACCCAGTTACATTCCGGGAACTAATCGTACTTCTTTCAAATAGATAGGGTTTCATCTTACCGTAGAGTCCGTAGATACGATGGCTCGTTTGAAGATTAGTGGATTTGTCTTACAAACGTTCTTGTCTGAAGTAAACCGGATAGGTAACACTAACATTAAGAGATTTGGACCTTTTCTTCTCTTGCCGATGACTTCAATTCCAACCGTCCAGTCTTTAGTGATATGGACAACCCTGTTTTAGAAGGTGCAGTTTGTGTGCACGATGAGCAGGACTGAAAATGCGGCATATTTTAAGAATTCTTATAGTCTAATACTTATTATATTATAAGCTGAAGAGTTTGTTTACAACGCGCTAATTTCCGGTGCTTCGGGTTTGAATTTAAAAATTACTTTATTGTTGAATAGCCCGTTTATCGAGGAAGGCTATAATAACGACCAATAGAAGTGGAATATCAATGAAAAATGTGACGCAGACGAAGTTGCCCAGGCCAGCAAGTTTTTGATAAGTTGTATATCACTATCTAATATACGCTGCATCGTCACAGCTCTATATCCCGTGTCGTTATGCGAAAACCCCCAATAACTTTGTACATACCTCCATATCTTAAAGAAACCATAAAACAAACAAGGGTTATTAAACTTACACACGAAATAACACTCAGGGGTTGCAAAGTTAGGATCGGCGGAACATACATATATGGCTGATCCGTTGTGGCTCCCCTGGGCGCAGTACGGGAATCCGAACCTTAAGAGGGCTGTAACCGAACTGACCCTAAAACGATTTGTGTAAATTAGACAACACACAAAACAATCTGTCTGCTGGACGCTGATAAATAGATATTTTACTAGTGGATTCCAAAAAATGTTCGGGAGTTTGTTCCGCTGGGATCGGTTTTGGAACAAACGAATATTAAGGACCCAAGAACCTCGCACAGACCCGAACAAACGTCGGAAGCCTTTTGTAAATTCAAAGATTTTTTGGTTGGAAAATACAACTATTCTTTAGCAGTTTAGTTTCAACAAGTACGTACAAACAGTCTACCCATAGATAACATAAATTAATCATTAATGCGAAAGGAGTATTTTTAATTTTTAATTGCTCTACATAACGTTTACTCCACGCGTTTATGTTAGGCCCACCAGTCAAGCCTCAAATTTTCTCTTTGACACTTCCATTCCCTTAGAGAGTGTCGTAAAGGGATATTAACGCCTGTTAGGCATCATCATTAATGCGTAAGGAAAGATGCTGACACGCTGATAAGATAATGCGGGATGACTTAATATTCTGTGTGGTCCATGAATATATTTAGGTCACCCAAGTCTTTGTGCAAGTTTGGCAAGAAGCGATTAAAGGCACCGACAAATTATATCCCCAATATCTTAGTAGTCCAGGAGCCCCAGATTAAGTGACATTATAGCTGTAATAATAATAATGGAAAATTCCTTGATAGACATAAGTTACTGAAAAACTTATGTCAATTGTAATTGTTGTAGATTCATATTTTTGGAGCGTATGGGAATAGCCAGACCCACAACACTTTGAAAGTGATTGTCTCTTGTTTTGACCGTCAGAATATCTCGAACATTTTGGCACCTTCACCATGGAATATCCAGTTGAACGCCCACAAAAATGTATAGACACAGAGTAAGTACCTACTGGCAAAAAATATCTAGTCCAAGAAATTCCATTAGTCAATCTGTTATGTTCCCACACTAGTTTGTAGAGTCAATGGAGGTCAATTTAATGGGGTGCTGATTTAATCAGTATGAGGCACTATAACTATTAGTAGTGTTTCTTACAGTCATCATATACAGCGTGTACCAATAAAAATCTGCTGTCCAGCTGTTTAAAACTTCAATACCACCTCGACCCAAATGTATGGGACAGCAGATTTTTTTTCGAGATTTCTTTGTTAGTACCACGGAGAAAGTTGTTCAGTTTGATTGTAAAGGAATAGCTGTTTCGAGTCTCGAAAACTGACTTAACTAAGCTCCTTTTCCGCTCAAATAAGCCGAAATCCTCGCTACTAATTAGGAAAGATAGCAAATGCAAAAGGAAATAAAACAGTACGGGGAAACCAGAAACTATTTAATGAGATTTTTTGCTGCCAAGTTCCTGTTCTACTTATTAACTACAGACATAATCCTGGGAAACGCTGCAATGTCACGTCTTTTAATGCGAGAGAGTTCAGAGTTCTCTTTATCTCAAAGATACACACAAATAACGGCTAATTAGGAGCTCGTTTGATGCCTTAAGGAAGATGAAGTGTATGCGATAAAGACCAAGAATAGGAAAATGCGTTAAGCTGCCCCTATCTTACTGTGGAGGAAGAGAAAAATATAGATAACGATAAGATTACAAAAATCGACCTTAACGTCTCGTTTACGACCTGTGATGTGACTTGCGACGCGATTGGCGTTCGTCACTTGTTTTTGTTGTACCTTCGCACATGTTGTCGCAAACCCATTCGCGATGACTATTTTCGTTCATTTGTTTTCACCGTGGTCGATGTCAAAACATGTGACAGCTGGAGCGTGTAGGTTTCGGCCAAGCAGTAAAATTTTATTTTTAATTCCTCAAAAACATCACGCCTGCAAACCCCGAAGGTTTAGGCAGAGGTGTAGCTAATAGTACACCCACATTTCGTCAGTTATGTTTAAGCTCTATCATCCGGGCACAAATCCAGACGCCGCCGTTGCTACTGGGAAATTCCTGATGGAAAAACCCAATAACAACTAACCTGACACTGGAATCGAACCTTGCGCTCAGCAGTCGCGATTGCATCACTAGACATCGAGGCAGCCAAATAATATTGCAATAAAAATTGAGGAAATTAGATTTTTAGTTCCAGTAATGAGTAAACATATTCTAATCAACAGACAATTAATTAGACTATGTACTAAGTCAAATTGTATTGTGTTATTTATTTGAAGCTGTGTTATATCTTGCCACAACCATATAGAGTGACAATTATCCAACAGCGGTATGAAATACGCGCGCGCGCTCCTTTGGTCTATCAGCTTGAGATAAAAGTAAATGAGTAAAAAAATAACTTGGGGTTTTTTTTTGTTACCAAGAGTATAATCACATGTTCAAGTATTGGTCACTAAATACTAGTCACCCTATACAGACAGATGCAAACTACATTTCGGTGTCATCTTAAATAGTTGCAGTACGAGTCTGACTCTTCGTAATACCAACATCGTTCTAGCGCGGCCTAATCTTCGCTCGGAGAAATATTTACCGTGTCAATAACATAGAAATTGTTGGCTGTGGTTATAAGAAAGATGATCTTAGAAGATCCGCTTCAATTTCATCTTGTGAGAGCTATCTGAACAAAAATGGAAGTTTGAAGCCAAGCACTAGCTCAACTTACCCTTTTAACGCTATATCCAATACACTATTTCATTTTTAGATTGGAATTATTATTTCTGTTTTTTTAACCATGCATCCTGTTTTAAATAAGTGAGCTGATTTCTCCCTAGCATGCTAAGAAAACATGGTTTGGGAACCGGCACGTCCTAGAACCAAAAATTCGAAGAAATGTTACATCCACCAACCCAGAATGGACTCGCGTGGTAGATTATGGTCCAGTCCTACACACTGCGAGGAATCCTGTATACAGTAGTGTGTTATATAACTGATTATGTTTTGGTTACATCTTTGGACAATCTAGAACGTAAATTATACAGGGGAAAAAAGATCTTATTACCAAAGCTATCATGATTTTGGAAAAACTAAAATTTACTTAGCTTATGCTAACTTAGGAAGTCATATGTGGAAGTTGTGAGTTCCCTCGCTTCTTTATTAGTCAACATTGTCTTTCTGTCTGCTAATTTACTCTGTGACCTTTTAATGTAAACATTTAAATTACTTATCAAACGTTTGTTGTGAAGCATTACGTAGTAAGTAAATGAACGCAGTGTATATTGTAACTAGGTAGAATAATATTTGAGTTGGCTGTTTGATTTGTGAGACTCCTAGCCTAGTCCTAATTAAGTATGATTACACAGTCATTGTAGTGTTAGGGTATTTTATTCAGACTATAATAGGGAATTAATTTCCTATGAGTCTCCGAAAGCACGTTAATCCGTTGGTGTCCGCTGTTATTTGTAGATCTCTGAGAGTTATTACGAGTAGTCAGCAGCCCGAAAGTCTGATAACAAGCTTTAGCGCAGTGTGTATTGTAACTAGGTAGTATAATATTTGAGTTGGCTGTTTGATTTGTGAGACTCCTAGCCTAGTCCTAATTAAGTATGATTACACAGTCATTGTAGTGTTAGGGTATTTTATTCAGACTATAATAGGTAATTAATTTCCTATGAGTCTCCGAAAGCACGTTAATCCGTTGGTGTCCGCTGTTATTTGTAGATCTCTGAGAGTTATTACGAGTAGTCAGCAGCCCGAAAGTCTGATAACAAGCTTTAGCGCAGTGTGTATTGTAACTAGGTAGTATAATATTTGAGTTGGCTGTTTGATTTGTGAGACTCCTAGCCTAGTCCTAATTAAGTATGATTACACAGTCATTGTAGTGTTAGGGTATTTTATTCAGACTATAATAGGTAATTAATTTCCTATGAGTCTCCGAAAGCACGTTAATCCGTTGGTGTCCGCTGTTATTTGTAGATCTCTGAGAGTTATTACGAGTAGTCAGCAGCCCGAAAGTCTGATAACAAGCTTTAGCGCAGTGTGTATTGTAACTAGGTAGTATAATATTTGAGTTGGCTGTTTGATTTGTGAGACTCCTAGCCTAGTCCTAATTAAGTATGATTACACTGTAATTGTAGTGTTAGGATATTTTGATTCAGACTATGGAAAGCCTAATTAATTTCCTATGACCCTCGGAAAGCACGTTAATCCGTTGAGAGTTATTACGAGTAATCAGCAGCTGCAGCCCGAAAGCCTGATAATAAAGAACCGGCCAAGTGCGAGTCGGACTCGCGCACGAAGGGTCGAAGGGTTCCGTACCATTATTTATAAAAACGAGCAAAAAAGTCACCTTTTTGTATGGGAGCCCCTCTTAAATATTTATTTTATTCTGTTTTTAGTATTTGTTGTTATAGCATCAACAGAAATACATAATCTGTAGAAATTACAAATGGCTAACTATCACGGTTCATGAGATACAGACGGACGGACGGACGGACGGACGGGCGGACGGACGGACGGACGGACAACGAAGTCTCAGTAATAGGGTCCTGTTTGACCCTTTGGGTACGGAACCCTAAAAAGGCTTAGAAGAGGTATCGTAATATTCTGTAACTGGGTTGTGGAGGTCAGATAGGCAGTCGCCCCACGTGAATTACTGGTATTCAACTGAAACCGGTAACAATGGAAGTCGTCACCAACATCATTTGGAAAGGGCTAGGCAGATGATGATGAGAATAGCTCATTTAATTTGTGATACTATCAAAAATCATTTTTTTTTTGCAGTGGATAACTATTGTTTTTATATTGCATTTATTTTCTACACAGCCATGTTCACGTCTAATTCGCTTAAACGTGCACAGTCCAAAAGCCTGTGCTAAGAATACCCCAAAAAAGGACAGCTTAAAAGTTCCAACATTAATCTAGCAGAGATATACATTAAAACTCTGAGCTCAAGAGTTATACCACACCTGTGCAGGTCAACCCATCATTCCATCAGATGGCGCTACTCTCGCAAACTTATAGCGAACTACTCTATTAAGAGTAGCCATCAAACTTTATACAAAGTTCTTGCGTCAGCTAAGTGCAGAGAAACAGCAAAATGAACGAAATAAAGGGACTTTTAATGGCTGTGACGTCATACTTTGTGATGGTAATTAAAATCTTCTGAAGGAATAATCAGTGATTCCGAGTAAGTGAGAAAGCTTTGAAGGACATTTTGTTGCAGTATTTTTAATTTTTAAATTTTATTTCATTTTTAGCCCAGTACAAAGTACCCTCTCGTCAATCTATAGATGACTACTAGTGATGTTGACCAGACGGCTAAAAACTTATGACTGCGTAGCCTTTGGCATCATTCGAATCAAATCAAATCAAAATCATTTATTTTAAGTAGGCCAGTTACAGGCAGTTTTGAATAGTCAAACAACAATGAAAATAAAGCTACAGTCCCAGTCACAAGACATAATAACTTCTTGATACTTATACTTTATATTGACATAGTGGTGATAGCATAAAGTACCAAACGCATCGATCATTCCCTGCGAAAGTTAACTCGAAGATACAAATTCACAACCCAGTTTTTATACAAGACGAAAGAATTGCCTCCTAAGATATTAAACAATGCATCTTCTGATAACAACGACCGTATTAACATCAAACTATCAGTTCATTGACCCAAAATCTCTCACCCAATTCCCATCTATGGTAACAAAGTCCCATGTGTACTAAAGTATCATGATACCCTCTGAACCGAGAGATTTCGTTTGTCGACCCATATATTGTGTTAAATGGTGTAACAGCGCACAGACTGTTTAATTGTTCAAATTGATATCACTACGCTTTGTACGCTTTTAATTAGGATTAAATTGGGAGAATATATTTGCATGGTCAAGCGTGGTGATTGAGGATGAACGTGTACTGTCGATTACGTTTAATTCTGCAGTAATTAATAGGCTGATCTTTAATTTAGGCATCGTTGCTGGCATCAATAAAGATATAGAGCTACTAGTATCATTCTTCCATTTCCTTCATCTGCCTAGCCTTTTCCCAAGTCGCAGCTATGTTGGGGTCGGCTTCCAGTCTAACCGGGTGCAGCTGAATACCAGTATCTTATATGGAGCAACTGCCTAGCTGAGCTCCATATCCCAGTTCATCATCATCATCATTTCAGCCCAAAGACGTCCACTGCTGGACATAGGCCTCCCTCAAGTGTCGCCACATAGACATTTTGGAGGCTTTTGCCATAATCGCCACGCTTGGCAGGCGGGTTGGCGATCGCAGTACGGTTGTAACAAAAGCACAGAGAACGCTGCTGCCCATTCTCTGGCAAATCCCTTAGTCGCCTCTTACGACACCCACGGAAAGATATGGGATGGTGCTATTCTTTACGTCCGACACCATACAGAGCATCCCAGCATATCCTAGTTAGTACTGGATAATACGATACAGTAAGACTGGTTGTAAGATTTTCAGGCCACTGACTATGTGTAACGACTGTCAAAGATTTGCAAATAACCAATGATCTACAAACGGCTTAGCGTGCTTTCAGAGGCACGGCTATTCACACTTCCATACTAACAATATTAATTTGAAAGCAACTCGAACGATTTTACGGCTGAACGAATTTCAATTACCGGGATTATGACTTAGGATACTTCGTTGGATACTTCTTATGCCAAAGCAGGTTTCCGTAGTACAATTTCCGAATTTCAAAAATTCCATAAATTTCTAAAAGTCGTTACCTATCTGAATGAAATTGAACAAACTTAGTCTAATCAAATGAGAATAATGAACTAGAAAGGCAAAGGAAACGAAACCTATTATGCTAAAAACGCAATATAATACAGCATGTTTTTAATGTCTCATTCTGTTGAATATTACTTGATATTTTTTTCACAAGTCTAATTAATAAAGTCTGATGTGATAAGCAAATAGAGTTATCCAAACAACAGGGCCTTGATTCAAAACCTTTTTTGAAGATTTCATTACGCATTCCGGCTTTACACAAGTTTTTTTTTTAATAAAGCCTGTACCAAATATTCTGTTATTTTTCAATCTTTCTTTCGATTACAATAAAGGAAATCCAAGAGATATTTATATAATAATATTTTACACTCTCATAACAATGAACGTTAAGAAATAATGCTCTTTGTCCATTAGACGTAATTAGATTCTGGCGTATAGTATCAAATTACTTTGCAACTGTTTTACTCTGTATTCTAGATGATACTTCCACTGCTTCAGCAACTTGTAAGCAAGTTTTCTTGTACAGAGAGTAATAAGTCTAATTAGTTGTCTCAAACAAGAATTTTGTAGCTTCATTTTCCTTTCACGTTTACGAGCCAATTTCTCGTTTGATGAACACTGCGAATTGTTGGCACCTTGTATTTTCAAACTTTTTAAGCTTGTAAAAGTCAACTGACAGTTTTTTCGCCAGAGAAAAGATCGACAGTAACAGTTCGCAGTCCTGTACATGTCATACACAAACGCTGAAATTGACAGCTCTGCAAACTTTTCCTGAAGTAGGAAAAATTGTAACAGTCACTTGACACCTCGATGACAAGTTGTAAGTGACACACAAAATCGGAGACGTTCTGTTCGTTGAATTGACAAACTAAGTCTACTAGCAGTGACCTTAAGGATCATATTTCAAGTAGAAGGTTAATCGCCTGCGTGAATCATAATAGATATAGCCTTTAATTCAACTGTTAATAAAAGTGATAAAAACAATTGCTATAGCGCATTAGTAATAGTGTCACGCGTCACTTAAACACATTTGTACAATTAGTTTAGTGGACAAAGGGACAGTTGGGAAGGGCCTGGTCTGCGGTAAATAGTCTTCGGAGGAAGATGAGGGCGTTAATTAGGTGTATGGAGGGAAGTCTCGTACTTACTTGCGGATATGGCCTAGAGAGGTAGCTCGTTGTGTGTAAGTATTAAGTGTTTGAGGAAAGAATTGTGTCTTGTATATACGTGGAGGTGGTATTTTTTTATTTTTAGGAAACGCCTTCTTAGCTCTTTGTCTTCTCTTTTACAATGATAATCTTGGTATTCAGTATTCGTTTGTAAGAAATTTTAAAGTAGATTATTCGCATTGTACCATCTGCTTGCAGATGTCGATAATGAATCCGAACGATTCCGTTTCTTTATCGTCATCTTAACATAAACCAATATTATTCAATCAAAAATTCAAAGCTCCAATATTTTTACTTTTACCATAATTCATTACCATATTACAGGCCGTGCCTTTACCATTTCCTTACAAGATCGTTTTATCTGCTAACCATTTTTCATCGGCCCACCTGAGCATTAATCAATCTATTCTTACAATAGCCAAATGTAAACAGGCCCACCCTTTTAGCGGGTATTTATTAGGAGTTATTTGCTAACAGCCTTCGTTCCCACGCTGAGTACGGTCTTAGCAGACGGTAGACTTAAATCTTCTGTGTAATTGACGAAAATGACAATCTTGCCTGTGACGTCAGAAGTGTTGATGAGATGACGAGACACGGGTAAGAAAATAGAAAAGAGGAGAAGAGACGTGAAATAAAGAAATAATACGTAATAAAGTTAATATTTTTTATCTAGGATTGTAAAATCATTTGGTGGCAAAGAATTAATGGTGGTGCTAAGTTCGAACTTGTTGTTCTAAAGTCAGTAGTGACTGTAGTGAGTCATCATCATGCAGGTACTTATAGTACTATAAGATAAGGTGAAGATAAGTACTTCATGCAAAACACATTAATCTATGTATTTTTATAGCAACCGTAAATCGAACTGTAAATACTTAAAATAACGATGTAACGTTAATGCGCAATCGTAAAAACCTATCACAATAAGACATAAGTGTCACTCTGTCAGTAAGTTGCTGACATGACCATGAAATATAAAAGCTGAGTGTTTGGCTTACAGTTCTAACACCTACATAATTTTAGAATTATATCGTTTAGTATGGAACGTTCTGTAGTAAAATCGTTCATTATAATTTTATGGGCTTAAACATTTTTATGTCTTCAGCATAAAACAACAGCGTAATCTGACGAAATACGTTAAAAATATAACTCCTAAAGTAGGTACGCCATATTGCAATTCACTTAAAATAAAATATGATGACAATGTTAATGAAAAGCTGGCTGCGGCAATGTTTAATGGTTTTCCTTAGAGAATGAGGTCACGTCAAGCTAAAAACTTGAACGAGCAATATGGAAGCCAAGCACTGTGATTTGCGTGGCAGAATTCTGTGAAGCCCTATTTAAAGCAATTCGAAATACAGAAGCGCCATTTCCCAAACAAATAATTCGCGTGTGCGTGTAGAAAAGATAGCTTCAACTATACTAAAATAATTTTAGTGTGTCATAAAGTCTTTCGCAAAATTAGGTAGCTTATTTTCCCTCAAAATATTCTCACTTTTACGTCCCAGAATTTTAGCATACGCTAACTGAAGTGCAGACGACGCGAGATAGACACTTTATGGTACACGTTAAAGAGAGCTTTACGAGAATTGTTTAGGAATAAAAATTGCTTGTTTCCATTGCAGATAACAATATTTTCAACGGTATTATCAGACAGCAAAATCTACTGCTGGGACTTATTAGTTATCACACAGGCTGTTTTGTACGAGCAAGCCACACCACATGGACTTAATATGGATTGGTAAATGTCAAATCTCTTTGAATTGTTGGTTCTATCTAGGATATTCCAGCGGAAAACTTTCAATATTATTGCTCCAATCATAAATCGACTAGTTCAGATTGATAATAGTCAGCAAGCTGCAAGTTCGTGACTATGTACCTTTATGCAGACCGAACACTCAGAAAATAATCAAGTTAAAAATAGAAACTTAATTGCCCAAGCCAAGAGCTTAAAGTTCGATGAGCCAACTGTCGATTTTACGATGAACAACGAACTAAATCCACTCAGTGATTATGTCCGCAAAGTGGTCAAAAAAGCCGAACGCTATAACTCAAACAAAACACTCGTAAAACGACAATGACGTAATCCAGGCCAGTATACCCTGCAGGGCTTTATGGGTGTTTAGTAAAACAGGTCACCGGGATGGAGGTCGTAAAAAGAAGTTTCCTAGATTGGTACAAGTTGGGAGATTTTGCGGCCAAAGGATTAGGGGGCGTAAAAGAAAAGTGTGTTCATAAGTTCGAAGGACTCTCTTGGGGTCTTGTTAATAAGATAACATTGATGGGAGCAGGAAGTCGTACTGCTCGACCTACAAAAACTACTTAAAACTCGTATTCAATGCAGCTGTCTAAGATAATTTCGACCTCAACGATTAGCTACAATTCCATTGTTTCGGTGAATAGTTTCGGTAGTTAAGCTGTCAAAACATACATGAGACTCATTGACCCACATTGGTATTTAATGTGGATACGCACAACTTGGTGTCAGCGAATGCATATACACCAACGTAATCTGGAACTGCAGGTAAGCAGTTCCATTAAGGAGTATAAATAAACAGACAGCTGTTGCAAATAAACTTATTGATGGAATACAAATAATTGCTGTTCCTATACATGATGATTTTCTTTTTTCTTTGTTTCGCATCAGTGATCAAAGAAGTAACTGAAAGAGTTGTGAGTATTATAAACAAGAGAATCGTAAACCAAGGATAATTTCAACTTTTATACTTCTTTGCACCAAGCATGAAGCTGGACGGTATACTTTTTTTACTTACTTTTAAAAAACTCTTTGGTTTATTTAGCATTTTCTACTCCATAAGCGTCGACGGAGCTATTAATTTGATGTTGTGATCAAGTGTTTGTAACTGCGATAAAAACATTATTAATAATGAAGTAGCTAGCTAGAATCGTTTTCTTGATGTAACGAGATGCTTTTGCTTTAAAACAGTGTGTGTGTTTTTTTTATTAACTTCGTAAAACTCCTACAACATACTTTTTAGCGAAACTCATGATAGTCCTTCCGGTTATTCTAATTTATTTTACGTTCGTGCACAAATTTATTACATAACATACACAAGAGAGCAGCGGTGGCCCTGTGGTGGTAGCCCCGACTTACGAGCAGTAAACCGTGGGTTCAAACCCAAGCAGAACCCGCTCAAGAACGGTGAAGGAAAACATCGTGAGGAAACCAGCATGTCCTAGAACTAAACATCCGAAGACATGTGACATCTACCAAACCGCACTGGGCCCGCGTGGTATTACAGCCCACTCCCTCTCATAAAGAAGAGGCCTGTGTCGCAGCAGTGGGAGCATTATAGGCTGATGATGATGATGACTAATTTGTTTGGTTCTTCCAGTTCACCAACCGGAACTACCAAATGTGATGATGCGAAGAAACATCTACAATTCTTATAGTAACACTGGCTTTTGATGGATATGTATATTGAACATCGCTGAAATAGTTTTATAACAGTGATCTTTTTCTTTCTCAAATCAAATAATATCTCTGGTCAAAATGTCAAGTATTTTATTTCCTTTGTTCTGTTCAGGTTTCCCTTCAACTCAGATTTGAGAACCTTTGTTTCAAAATTATCTAACCCGAAATATCTTGGAGGTCCTTCTACAACTAGATCAAATATTTTGGATACAATCAGGTAAGAGGCTCTCAATAACGTAACGTTTCGCTTCAATTCAGTGGCAATTGTAGGCACTTCGCCAGTTACAATCCGAGCATCGTTGACCCATGTCTGCTTGACCTACTCCCTTTTTGTTTTTAGTCTGGAACTTTTCTCGGCAGCAATAATTAGCTTTGGTTAGCATCGTTAAGTAGTTGTTTATTAATGATAATAACGTGATGATTTGAAGATAGCTGTGTTAATTAGATGGAAAGTGCTAGCTAATGTTCCAGACAGTCAGACTCTACTGGAATTCTTTGTTTTACTTAATAGTACACAATTTGTTATGACTAAAGTAGATAGCAAACCAGCTTTGTTTTACAAAGCTGGTTTGCTATCTACTTTTATATTGTATATTATTCAGTTACGTTTCGCCGGAACCTAAGTTCCGGCTATGTGTCGGCTATATGTTATCATATAAGCACAATCGGTTACGATTTATGAAGTGATTTATTATCTGAAGTGAAGCTTTTTTATTTTGATTAATTTATTTAGTTTCCTAGACCACATATTTCTTATCCTGGAATTGAAGGTATTAACCTTCATATTATTAGATAGAATTTATGATACCTACTCTTTTTCTTCACCATTCTGCTGCCTTTATCTTAGTTAATTTAGGAGCATAGTTTTCCATGCAGTTGCCTCATTGGTCTAGTGGCCGCAAGCGCGACAGCTGAGCATGGTTCTGGGTTCGATTCCCTGGTCGGGCAAAGTGTTATTGGGTTTTTCATCAGGAATTTGAAAGATGGCAATAGGCTCGCCCCCTTCCACATGAGACTTAAAACATAACTGGCGTAATATGGGTGTACTATTAGGTACTCCTCTGCCTAACCATTCGGGGATGTTATACAGGGTGTAACGGAAAGGGTATATACATACTTAAGGGTGTGCTACAGACCATCAAACTGAACATGGTTCTTCTCAAACAAACATCGTAATAACAAAATAATTATCTGCTGCCCAATACAAAATTTCAATACCTATTCGACCCAAATGTATGGGGCAGCTGACATGTTTTTCGCTATGACGATGTTTCTTTGTGGAGAAACATATTCAGTTTGATGGTCTGTAGCACACCGTTAAGTTTGTATATACCCTTTCCGTTACACCCTACATATTAACTGAACTTTATTTCAGACCATCAACATATAATATACACAGATCCATAATTGTGTTAGTAAGCACTTAAAACTATGTTAGTAAACTAAAAATAAACAGACTGACACGTGGAGTGCAATTCAGTGTCTAACAAATTGACCATCTATCCGACCCGTTATTACTCTTAAGATTGTGTTGTAGCTTGCCCATAAACGGTACAACAATTAGGCCGCCCTCTTTTTCATAATGGCTTGAAAGCCATCAATCCGAACTTTCAAAACAGCAGTATCTCGGAAGAGCCAACAACATTCTAAGAGCATTATTGTATTGCACGAGATTATTACTTCTTCATCTATCCATAGTACTCTCTCTTCACTTTACTGAAAACCAAACACCCTTGAATGGTAACATTGTTTACAACTTCAGAAGTTCCTTTATACCTGTAACAGACCACGTTGCGTAACGTTTAATTTTAACCAGATTATGCTCACAGATTCTCGGTAACTGCACGTTACGGATATTTATTAACTGATAGTTAACCCGTTGAACCGTTTTCACGTGTTGTCTAACCATTGCGTTAGTATTTATTTATGTTTTGTGTATTTTGTTTATAGTGTGCTGTGGGGTGAAGATGTTATTTTGTGTGTGTCTATAATATAGGGCGCATGCTATTGTGGTGCTTTCAACGGTTTTTGTTTGTGTTATATTTTTATGTGTTGGATGACAGTTCGTTGCATTATGTTCAAAACTTTTTATCTCTGGCTCAAATCGTATGGCCGCAATATAAACTTTACTAGCGTTAACCGTGGCTGTATGGTGCATCGCTTATAATAATTAGAATGATAGATGAAAGTGAAACTTAACTTATGACTAGCTTGACAATTTCCTAGTCCGGGTCCGGGTACGCCGTTTTTCAGTAACATTAAGCGACACTTAAGCGAATGCCTAAATATTATTGCAATGATGAATTTTGAACTCTTGGCTTGCAACACCAACAGTGCGGTTTTATTTAGGTAATCATTGAAGTGTTGTCTGTGTTAGTAAAGACTGGTATTAGGACAAACTCTTGGACGCAATTACTCATCATTCTTCTGCCCTAATCCCAATTTATTTGGGGTCGGCGCCGCAAGTCTTCTTCTTCCATACTTCTCTATTACTCGTCTCATCGGACACCTCCTTTCTTGCCATATCATCCTTCACACAGTCCATCCATCGTTTCTTTTTTCTTCCTCTACTCTTATAATCTTGTACACAATTACTATTCACAATTAAAAGCTATTTAATATACTCCGCTCGTCTCTTTTATTCTCGAACAATGTAAACAACATTTTAAGTACAAATAAATTAGTAATTAATTTTATCTGTCAGTTGCCAGAACTTGATTCCGTTATCTGAATACAAAAGAGATATTGTCGGTAGCTAGGTGGCTACTGTGAAAAGGCATTATCAGTTTACAAACGTTGTCGTGTTATCATGAAGTAACTTTTTTCTCTATTCAAACAAATGCACGGTATGCTGTGATATGAGTCATACCTACAGTAAAGTTTTAAATGGGGCATGATGCGTTGAAATCATCATCATTAGTCTAAATCCAAGGTTCGTAAGTATCATCATCATCATCATTATCTTTTCAGCCGAAAGACGTCCACTGCTGGACATAGGCCTCCCCCAAGTTTCGCCACATTGACATAACATGGGGGGTTTTGCCATAATAGCCACGCTTGGCAGGCGGGTTGGCGATCGCAGTACGGTTGTCACAAAAGCACAGAGAACGCTGCTGCCCATTCTCTGGCTAATCCCTTAGTCGCCTCTTACGACACCCACGGGAAGATATGTAAGTATCAATATAATTATTTTCTTAGATAACTATCCATGCTGATTCATAACTTAATCTCTTTTTTTTAAATCAAATTGTTTTTTTTTGTTGTTTTAATTTACTCGAATGCAGTCCAAACAGGTTCTATAGTTTTGTCGCTTTTTATTTACCATCATTCTGGATCATGTCACTGATGCAGGATTTTTAGGACTTGTATTGCGTCATAAACGTCGCTGCTGACCTTTTTGCATATTTGGCAATGTCGCTACAGACCTTAGCATTGTTTATGAAAGAAATAAAATAATTTAAGGTTTTCATTTTCAGTTACTCTAATCACACCCCGGATAGGCTGTGCTGTGAACTGCTAATAACAACAGACTGATATCGCCCGTCTCACAAGTTGGGACAGGCCAATCAATGTTCGGCAGCGGAAGCACGGACTGATATACTTTTGAATTGGTTTCGTTTGGAGGTTTAGGATTGTACAGGGTCAAGCAGATAGCTCAAAAAACGCGATATTTTCATCATCATCATCATTTCAGCCTTATAGACGTCCACTGCTGGACATCCGCCTCCCCAAAGTGTCACATTGACATTTTGGGGGGTTTTGCCATAATCGCCACGCTTGGCAGGCGGGTTGGCGATCGCAGTTGAGTACGGTCGTTACTAAAGCACAGAGAAAGCTGCTGCCCATTCTCTGGCAAATCCCTTAGTCGCCTCTTACGACACCCACGGGAAGATATGGGATAGTGCTATTCTTTACGTCCGACACCATACAGAGCAGATATTTTAGTTTATTGTAATAACACAAAAGCAATGGACGAAATGTTACCCAAAATTTATTTTGTACCTTATTATACCTAATATCTGAAAAAGTCAGTTAACAGTCCACTTTTCCAATCATTACCCACTCTTATTAGCTAGCACTTTGGGATCAGAATTGCCAAAAATAATAAGTAGGAACATAATGTGTATAGTGGCTTTTATTTTTAAATATTTAACTCCTAATAAATTGTTCTCTTTTTTGGAATGAATTAAGAAACCTTTGAGGTTCACCTTTTTTATTTTTTATAAATTATTTATTTAAACACAGTGTTACGATGTCTATCGTTACAACATTTACTAAAACATCCCCAAAGCTCAGTGCGTGTGGCATTTGAGGATGTGGGGGCTGACGCGTGATGCGACAAAATGTTCAGTCGCCAAGCGGGATCATGGGGGGCGTGCGCGTCTGCGCGAGCGGCAGTCTCATATGAACAGTGTTAGTATAAACACGTATATAGATTAAGAGACAAAAGTGTACTCGTGTCTATTTTGAGTTGGAACAATAAACTACTATGCAACTTCTATGTCAGTGACTTTCAGTTATCTTCCCTACACAAGGCTACACCGCACCAAGGACATATCTACCGCACAACCAGATAGGGACTCAACAAAGACATCCACTCAACACATCAATTTCATTGTTCGTTCTGACATCTGTACACATATAACGATTAACATCATCATCATCATCGGCTTCCAGTCTAATCGGATGCAGCTGAATACCAGTATTTTACATGGAGCGACTGCCTATTTGACCTCCACAACCGAGTTAGTAATTAGTAAGACTGGTTATCAGAATTTCGGGTGACTTACTACCTGAAACAGATGTCAAAGACCCACAAATGACCTTGAAGATCGACCCGTGCGGCTGTTAATTTAACCGATTAAGATGATCATCATACCAGATCATCTCACGAAGTGGTGTCGTACATCCTACGCAAGTAAGACGCATACACATAACCTTTACGAGTATGTAGAACAGAATCAGAACAAGCAAATCAATTGTTGCAATCAGCGGCATACAAAAGAAGAGATTGTGCCTGATGCGCTTGGGCACGCGATGTCATGCTTCATTACATTCTTGTTAAGGAAGCATGATCAACTGAGGGTAAGTTACGTCACCTTACAGTATACAAGGTATTGTTTTGCATCCTCGTCAAATTCAAGGAGGTACCTATGCTAATGATTCTCTTCACGAATCAATAATAAAATCGGTAGGTTTTTTTTTCTTATTTTCGGAATTCGGTAAGAGTGAACCACCCGTGTTTTAAACGCGGCCCGTCTGATTCTCGCCCTATAACCGCGCTTCCACACATACAAACAATCTCAAACGTTTATTCGATAATTTCTTATTTCCAAAACCACGTTAACCCCTATTCTGAAATACTGACAAACTTAAACAACCAAACGTTTTAACTAGGTACCATAATTTTAATTGGTTATTATTTGTCTTCCGTGACAACCTCCTGAATTTTGACAAAGATGCAAAACAACACCTTATATAGACACGATGAGTCGAATTTTATCGAACTAAGGTGATTGAGAAAGCTTATACTAAAAAGTGTCGAATTCTAAAGAATATTATATTTGGTCGTTGTGCGTATTGAAGGCCCAAAAAGTCTTTAGAAGTGAAGAAATAGGCGATAATTGGTCCGAACAAATTTTTGAGCCTACGGTGGTACAAAATGGTGTCTCACCAAAACGAAAATAACAGTTTTGTTCTAAAAAACAGTTAAAGTTTGTAAATGATAAACTTCGGTGATTTTTCTGTCATCAAAGCCTAAAAGCCAATATCATTCAACTTCACTTCGACTTCATTTATAAAGCTGCCACATCGTCTAAAAAACTTTCAAATGAATCGGACAACAAAAAAAAAGAGTTGATCCAACGACTGCACTTAATACCATCATAAATGCAACTCGTTTTCTTTGAAATGCAAGCAAGCGCGAAAAAAATGTTTCAGTACAAGTCTTTCATTTTAAATATACTAAAACGCCGCTCAGTGAAAGCACTTCCTGTATTTACTGAAGCGTTTACTTTCAGTAAAAATATGCTGACGAAAGGAAGGCAGCTGAGTTGTAAGACAAACTGGGGCGATGCATGTAGGTCAGCCCATGTGGTCGCAGGTTAAATTATGCATATAACTGCAGTGGCCGTCGATAACTCGGTACTGGTCGGGATAAATTGAACGCTCGTCTTTCAAGCAAAAACCGACGATTTATATCAGGGAAAATGTTGCTGGTCAAAAATGAAAAAGGCTATTTGAATAACGAACGCGTATTTTTGCTCTGTATGGTGTCGGACGTAAAGAATAGCACCATCCCATATCTTCCCGTGGGTGTCGTAAGAGGCGACTAAGGAATTTGCCAGAGAATGGGCAGCAGCATTCTCTGTGCTTTTGTAACAACCGTAATGCGACCGCCTACCAAGCGTGGCGATTATGGCAAAACCCCCTAAAATGTCAATGTGACAAGCGTGGCGATTATGGCAAAACCTCACAAAATGTCATGGCGACACTTGGGGGAGGCCTATGTCCAGCAGTGGACGTCTTTTGTTCTGAAATGATGATGATGATGTGTATTTTTGGAAAAGTATTGTCAAACAAGTTGACGGTCTCGTTGGTCTAGTAGTCCCAAGCGGGACTGCTGAGCATAAGGTCCTGAGTTCGATTCCCTGGTCGGGTAAAGTGTTACTGAGTTTTTTCCTCAGGAATTTCTTAGTAGCAGCCAGGGAGTTTGGGTTTGTGCCCAATTGATAGCTATAGGCTCGCCTCCTATTACATGTGGCTTAAACATACTGGCGAAATGTGGGTGTCCTACAAGGTACACCGCTGTCTAACCCTTCGAGGATTATAGGCATAATGTTATATGGCAGAATGTGGTATGTCTATAGAGACACCATAATTATTGCATAATATCACGAACCCTTCGGGAATTACACATTATTATGTTATGTTATAGTCAAACAAAATAACGTAGGAAAACACAAAACCTTCCTTTGTCGTCCATTGGGAAAAGTTTTACATACTTAAATACAGTCAAAGCACTACTTTGAGCCCCATTAACAATAATTATGGCATTCAAAAGTTGATAAAGTGCACTACAGAAAGCACTTTTCTCCAATCTGGTTTCATGACTTGCTTGAAATTAAAAGGAGCTAAGAACGTGCCACTATTGTTCAGCATGAATCGCCAGCTAAATCTTTTATGTATTTAGATTAGGATTCATGAGACGAATATCAGATTTAGAATACTCCATTATGCCCAATTTGGGAGCGGCCTCCGTTAGCAATAGACTGCTTATTCGCCAAGATGATGTTGATATCCAAATAGACTATAAATTACAACCACAAATTGCCGTTAAACTTGGCTATTGATGGCCTTGCAATTAATTCAAAGTCTTTAGCTTACCATCCGTCTTTGCCCAAACTCAGCACAATCGAAAGATAGATAGTCCTAGTTCGCAGAATTCCTTTCCAGGGAGGAAATTTACGAGCTCTCAATATTCCAGAACTATTCGACAAGCGGAATTTTAAACAGAATAACTAAGGTAATAAAATTGTAGCGAATCGTGTACTACATAACAATTTAAATATATCTAACAATTTGTAATAGAGAACGGTTCTCTTTGTGGAATGTTTTGCAGTGGTCTGGATTCTATGTTCGGCGGAACTCCACACTTTCAAGAATTCCGTAGCTTTGTCCTGTGAATTGAATGAAATAAACGTTTGTGACAACTTTGTAATGAGCAGGTATATCACATTTTCTGCTTTATCCAAAAGTTTGGATGATGTTGTAATTAACTTTGTCGTTTTTGCTCGTTAAATAATTTTCATAGACAATTTTCTATGGCATAAAAGTAAGACCTGGATATTACAAAATAACTTCACTAACAAGGGTTATTAAATAACTTCGTTATAAAACGAATGCTCGTTTGAAACAAGTAACATTATATTTCCCTGTCTCATGTGATACAGTTAAAGCTTATATGTCGCTCATTAACGCAATAAATGGGACCTACGCTATAAAGGAAGACATTGCAGTCGCAGCTAACACACGACGGAAATTAAAGTTTAGAGAAAACGCTCACATCTTCTCATTTTATTTCGACCGCTCTTACAAACAGCCTCGCTCGCGAAAACTTTCAATTTGAGGAAAAATCCACCACTTATTTTTACGCGGAACTAGCGTTGGTATAACTCTTCTGAATTTTCGGACTCCTATTACGGGATTGAAAATATTGTTTAGAATGTTAAACTTGGATGAAATGTGTGAGTGTAGTTTACTAATATGCACCAGAACAAAGCCTTTGATTAGTTTATGGAAAACTACCAATGCACCTGTTTAAGGTGTTAATTTTTCCGGTCAATTGTCCAACACACGTTCATAGTTCTGTCGTTTTATGGTAGTTTTCACTAATAATTTCTGCGTTTTTAATTAGGCATATTAATGCCTAATTAAAAACGCAGAAATTATTAGTGTCCATTTAGGTGTCGTAAAAATTATTTTACGACACCTAAATGGATGGTGGACGAAACCAACGACCAGAGGTCCACATAAGCGCAGGAATTAAATAGTAGTACCTTTGTTACAACTCTAAAAATAACCCTACACAACATACAGTTCATTAAAATTAAATGGATTGTAAGCAAGGTGCACAATCACTCGAAGCACTTGAACCGTCTACTGGGTGGAGTGCAGCGTGGGATACGAGCTATTCGACACATAAGTAGTTCAAGTATTCACTGTTACTACAAATAGAAAGGTACAGAAGAACCATGATTTCAGTTGAGGGGTTGAGAGTGTGTTCCAACAACTATAAAATTCTGTTACGATCGATAGTTGCATAATGCATGCATATTGTTCTTAGTTGAAGTAAGGAAAAAACTACACGGTCATCCTCGACCCGTGATGGTGGAAAAACCTCCATGCCGTTCTCATCCTCTTGATCTTTATTAAGCTCACTCCAACTAGGTTAATATACAGCTAGTAATAACAACATGGGTTTATAAAGATAACGATGGCAAACACCGCGAATTCAGCAAAAGGCAAGTTCCAAAAAATGTTCATGAGGTTTGGTACGAAATCGCAAATAAAATAAATGACTGCCAAGCTTAAAATCGCGTATGTTTCAGACCAATACTTCTGAATCTCAATATTTCCCTATCACCTATCCTACCTCAACTAACAAATACTCCTAGAAATGTATTACGTGTGATAGAAAGGCACGTTTACATTACCTTGCTTTCTGCATTGTTACTACTTTTGACATCTTATTTCCTGGTTCTTTTCTTTGACACGTTAGAAAGAAAAGTTAGGAAGAAAAGTTAGAAGGAAATATGACGGAAATCGCGTTCTTGAAGCCAGTATTATGTCATAAATTCCCATGTTTGTTATCAAAGTTCTTTGGGGTTCTACAGGAGAAAACATGGACTTAACATCTAACGTGTTTGTGCCCTGAGAAGAGTGAACTCGCACATCCCGTATGGGACAAAAGACAAGATTTTCACAATGAGTGACCGAGACAATGCTATTTAAATGACATTGACACCGAAAAGAACGTGAACGTCTCTTAGCGCAACTTAGCAAAGCGAATCTAACGCCATAAATCTTGCATTTATATATTTTCGTCTTTATTCACTGCAAAAAGTTTTCATAAAGTTTTCATACGGTGTCTATGAAAGCGGCCGAAATTAATAGGTCCCTGTTTCCCGTAGACTGTAGACGTCAAAAATATAAGCGCAAACCTTTGCTTTTTGTTCTCAGTTTCCATTGTCCAAATCTTACACTTCCCAATTCTTCAAGAAGAATCTTAATCTAACAGACTGTTTCTATATAACGTATCTTTGTTTCTAGTACGTAATAACTATGTGAGAGAGTTATTTGGCGTACATGCCACGCGAACCGCACCGCAATTTATGTTGACCTATCTAATCTAACTTGAGAAGTTAAACTGCTCCCTATATTTCCAAGACCTAATAGTATTAGCGATAACTTCACTCGGTGTAACTCAGCTCACTCATTCTGGCAATCGTTGTGTTTCTCTAACTGCCATCACAGCTTCAATAATCTAGTATTCTAGGACTGTTCGATGTGAATCACTAGGCTTAAAAAAAAGAAAACCAAAACAGTTAACAATTGAACAAGTTTTGATTTTTGACGGAAACATAAACCATGAACTGGTTCAGGAGAAAGGATAATCTTTATGCTGGTAGTAAGTTCCCGTATAATAATTTCTCACATCCAATCAGCCGAAATCTCTATAACTAAGTTCTAACTGCGCATCAACATAACAAAATTATCGTTGAAATGGAAGCATCTAGCAAAACCGATATAATTTTATCCTGTTTATAACGGTTTCCTCTATCTATACCTAATAGTTGTCAGATATAGTGGAAGTAGTAGGTGGATAGTTAGCACGAAGGTCAAAGGATATCCGTTCATAAGTCGTGTTTTGAATCACCTGCATTAAACTTGTTTATTTATGCACTTTAGTTTCATGGCTGAATTAAGCAGTACTTGCCAAGGTTGGTCCATGGATGTGTGCCCATTATTAGGTATATACAGAGTTCCCTCCGTGCCAAGGAAAGCTGTTGGACCCGGCTGTCATTTGCAAATCTTTGACAGTATTCAGCATCCAGTAAGACTGGAATCCGACCCCAAGTATTTGGGTAAAGGCTAGATTAATGCACATTTTGGATGCAATAAACGTCCTTGCATACAATCCAGTAGTTAAATACTACGGGTTCCCAAACAATCGTATTGTTGTTTTGTTTTTGTATGCTTGATTGCACAGCAGCGTTTGAAAATCCCTTCTTTGTTTGAACGAAAGCTGTGTTTTGATTCCGGTGCACGTTTACCCGATAGCACACCATTCACAATATTATAGAATTTATTAACTACTAGCTTGTGCTCGAGGCTCCGCCCGCGAAATGGTCACAAATTATCCAATGGGAGCAGATTAACGGGATAAAATGTTTCATATGTCCTAACCCAGGGCATATTAATAGTCTGCCTATGTGCAAGAAAACGGGCCAAGTGCGAGTCGGACTCGCGCACGAAGGGTTCCGTACCATTATTTATAAAAACGACCAAAAAAAGAAAGTGCTTTTTTGTATGGGAGCCCCCTTAAATATTTTTTTATTCTGTTTTTAGTATTTGTTATAGCGGCAACAGAAATACATAATCTGTAGAAATTTCAACTGGCTAACTATCACGGTTCATGAGATACAGCCCGATGACAGACGGACGGACGGACGGACAGCGAAGTCTCAGTAATAGGGTCCCGTTAGACCCTTTGAGGACGGAACACTAAAAAGATTTGAAGATTAAAAAAATATGCTGTAAATTTTATATCTGCCTAAATTGACCGATATATCTTTTGAAAGTACTTGTAGAAATGTATCCGGACTCCAAATACGATAGATAGGTACCTAGATTGCACAGAGGCCTGCTATTCTTATTTCATCGGGACCCGTTCAGCTGTTATTTAAGGCGTGAAAACGTTACAGACAGACAGACTACTGTTAGTTGTTACTTCCGCATTTACAATATAAGTACAATCTGATCAAAATGAAAAAAAAAGGTAAATAGACGTAGAAAAAAGTTTTTTTTCATCAAAAGCAACTTATGTTTTTCGGTTCAGTGTTTCCTATTCCATTACTCTGAAAAAGAAAAAAAACTCAGTGGTCTTTTTTCAATCTTGGTCTGTGATGGTATCGTCCACATTTTGCATCCAGTATTCCTTTAGGTAGGAATTAGCCGCAACTAATATTGCTTGTGGTCCTAAGAGACGGGTGGGATAATATCAACATGGGCAGCGGCATCTGCCTCGGCCGGCACTAATAACATTATGCTGCGGTCAACAATCCAATCAAACGGGGGGATTATGTCGTTGTCTCTGTAGGATAGTTTGTTGTGGCAGTATACTCGGAGCTGCGGTGCTTACTAATGTATATTGAGATGATGTGACCGCAGGCAACTATAAGCTGAAGCTTATGCGGAACTTCAAAAACGAAGATTGGTCAAATAGTATTGTTGTAAGCTTTTGCTCGAGTTGAAAGTTACAGAAACACATCCTACGGGAATAAAAATTAGAGAGTCATCATCATCATCATCATCATCATCATCATTTCAGCCAAAAGACGGCCACTGCTGGACATAGGCCTCCCCCAAGTTTCGCCACATTGACATAACATGGAGGGTTTTGCCATAATCGCCACGCTTGGCAGGCGGGATGGCGATCGCAGTACGGTTGTCACAAAAGCACAGAGAACGCTGCTGCCCATTCTCTGGCAAGCCCCTTAGTCGCCTCTTACGACACCCACGGGAAGATATGGGATGGTGCTATTCTTTACGTCCGACACCATACAGAGCTCCGACACCACAGAGCCATATTATGCCCTAACCTCAGGTCATGTTCTATCCGGGTGGTGAATGTCATCCAAATCCGTTAAACCAGCCTGAAAAGAGATCCCAGACAGACAAAAGAAGTTATTTTCGCATTTATAATATTAATTAGTATGAATTCATATTACAAAAATATTAGCATCCAAGTAAGGAAGATTAGGAGAGGATCCAAGAAATTAATTTGAAAAATACCAAGAACTGAGAATAATTTCCGGATTTGACCTACCCAATAAAGACGAAGATTTAATTCCAAATAAAATGGACATTTGTTTGAGGTAATTATTTTCTATCAGTGGCTATCAAGGAAGACAGTGAGAGCTTAACCTAATTACTTCCTTGCCTGACAACTGACCATTGATGTTGAAAAGTAGGTAATAAACCTATTTTGGTTATTCCATTTTCCATTCAATCCATTAAGGGAAACGAGCATATGAATGGAGCCCTCATTTGCGAAATGACTTACCCCAATTAATTTATTTTGGAATATTATTTCGTTTCCTATCAGATTTGTTTTTAGGAGCTTCGATCTATAACTAGGTCATCATAACAATTTTCCGTTCAATGGTATTCAGAATTTTGAAATAGGAACATTTAAATAACAGTTTTTCGTGAACGATTTTCACAAAAGTTTGCCCCATAACTTTTTGAAGCATTCATAGCTGTCCAGAATAACGACCATCACCTGATTTTTTTTTTCAGGAATCTGTTTGCTACAATCAAATCCCGAATCCACTCCAGATTTTCCGCGTACAGAAATTTTCCGGAATGCAGTGTTGCATAGAGAACGTGTTTGTTAATGCCACGTATACCGCATTAACATGCAAATTCACGTAGCGACAATTTTAGGTTCGTTTCCAATAAATTCTGGAGCTTTAATAGCTGTGACGATGTAGGAGTACCTATGAACGCCGCATGGTCAGGGCGATATCTAAATGCCCAAACATTACTGATGTCAATTTCGGGACGGTCCTTAATGTCCATAGGTACTAGAACAGTTTTGAGGACCTTCTGCATGCTACTGGCGCTGCTTTAGTAGCTATCAACTGAGACTGTCCCCAATTACTGATCTAAAGAGAACATCCTTTGATTCGAAAAAAACAAGAATGTCATTGTTGAAACAGCTCTCAGCGCTGAATCAAGCGTTGAAAATCTAACACAGCGCTTTTATTTAGACTTTCAAATGTTGCTTAGGTAGTGTGTAGCTGTGAAAAAAGGCATTTAATAGCTTTGCAGTTACTCGTACCCTATATCAACTAGACCGTTACTTTAACGTCCAAGACTAACAAGCTTCACTTTTATCACCCGTTAGGTACAGTCATGTAATGCGGATAAACGTTCCTATAGCTAGATCCACTGAACGCTTATATCTGAAAAAGGTTTTATCCCTCGTAACTTTATTAGGGGATGGTGATGGCATTTGCGATATTAACACAAGATGACAAAAACGACGACGTTGATGTAAATCAATTTTACGCTATTTCGGCGATGTGTTTACATTAGAGCGAAATAATGTGGCGCTTTTTCTATGGAAAAGTATAAAATAAATAGAAACTACATACTAAGTTCTCTGCATCAGTCATTTGAATCAACCAATAGTCCAGTGATTGTTTTATTTTTGTTTTTAAGCTATTGCATAGCTTTTATCGCGGGCTTTGAGCGCGGCGACCGAATCAAGATATTCCGTAACGAAAAAAACCTAACACCCCGAATTTGAAAAAAAATGTGAAAATAATTTCATGGCAAAAAAAATATAATATTTTCTTATCGGTCACCACGCTCAAAAAGTGTAACGTGAATTAATATCAAAGAAAAAAAAATATTGCATAGATATTATAATAGCATAAGTTGATAAAAAATGCTATGCAATAGCTTTACCGCGGCAGTCCCCGAGTGCCACACGTGTTTTTTTTTTGTTTAATTTTTGACACCCAAAAACCGAACTCTTATTTTGCAAACCTTATTTAAAAGAGAAATGAAAGCCCTACCTACCTACTACCCTACTACAAATAAATTCAACATGAAATTAGATTAAGTGTGGCGGCAAAAAAAATTGTTAAAATAAATCTCCTTTCGCATCGTGGCGGACATTTTTTAATTAAAATTCTGCTCCGCGATGCACTGAATGGTTCCATTTTTAAATTAATTTCCTTCACCATCTTATCGCTGGCCTGACACCCGTTCTTTACATTGGTTAAATGAATGAATGAACGAACTGTGTGTAACTACTTCACGAAATCAAGGGATGTCTTGATCTCTTTCATCACACAAGTGTCACATTGAACTAAATGAATACTTAGAAATTAGATGCTTAAAATCTTGTTGAATAAATAAATTAATTATAACACCCTATTTTTCATTCCTTTTTGTTCATACTGGTCATTTATTTGAAAGCATTCCAGGTAGAATGCAGATAAAAATGAGACCACCATTCAGAAAATGCTCGTGCTATTTTTTCAAGTTGGACCACAAATTCTTTTCATTTTACCTAGGTATTAATTAAAAGAATAATGAGATAAACTTAATCTTTGTAACTTAATTCATTATTCAGGGTAGGAACTTCAAAAAGCTCATGGGTTCTCTTCATCAGCGTGTTTCCTTATCATTGTTAGCTGTATTAAATAAACTTATATTTAAATAACTACGAGTAACTGGTACTACGAGTAAATTATATTAAAAATATTGCTCCCCTGATTGAAGCGGATTTTGGTAACAATTTCATGGGTTTTAATTGTTTTTCACGGAACCCTTGTCCTTTTTCTGAAATAAAGTAGTAGTAAGCTATGTTACTCTTTATAAAATACAAATCCAGCAAAAGTCCCATCAAATTCGGTCCAGCGTTTCGGAGATAAGCCGAAGCAAACACATAGACACTTAAATTTTATTTATTTGTAATTTTTGTTTGCATGTGTTTTGTAAATCGATCCCCATCAAGTCTGCGGAGTTCCGCTGGATAATTTAATTTAACCATTATTTCCCCGACGCGACATAGACTTATCAGGATGATGAAGCTTGGAATGAAATCTTCGAATCCGAAAAGTGTGCACTTACTAGATATGGAAGAACTCGCACTTCCATTTAATTCAAAAATAATATTATATTCCAAAGCTATCTAAGTTGATGCAACAGAAATGGAACTAGAAGGAACTTCAGAAACGTGAAACCAGCAGTCTAACTATTTTACATTGTGAAGGTATGCTTCAGAATGGAAAAAGTTAGGCCTCAAAGGTGTGCTTCGAGCTGAAACATATGACTTATTACACTTGACTTATTCATCTTTAGCGCTTTCAAGATCTAGATTTAAAATCGATTTACCGTCTGTCCGACCTGCTGCCGGAGTTTATGTGGACCTAGTATAGTATTTAACATTTTCCTTAAATTTGCCGCATGTCATTACTTCCCATAATTTGATCGTTATTTACAACACTATGGAATGGAAATATACAGGGTGTAACGGAAAGGGTATATACATCTTCGATCAATAATAGTACTATTATTGATCGAAGATATACATACTTAAGGGTGTGCTACAGACCATCAAACTGAACATGTTTCTCCATTGGAGAAACATCGTAATAGCGAAAAAAAAAATCTGCTTCCCATACAACATTTCAATACCTATTCAACCCAAATGTATGGGGCAGCCGAAATTTTTTTCGCTATTATGATGTCTGTCCGATGGAGAAACATGTTCAGTTTGATGGTCTGTAGCACACCCTTAAATATGTATATACCCTTTCCGTTACACCCTGTATTTAATATAAATAATAATCACATACTGTATTATATCTACATATTATGTAGAAATAATACAGTATGTGATTGTTTTTTCAAAATAGACTGGCTCGATTTCTGGCTAGGAATATTGATTTTCCAAAAGTTCTTTGATGCAGTTATAGTTTTCATCTAAATTGAGCTAGAGACACCTCTGACTAGTTTTCACTATTCTTCATAATTTCAAACTTCCACGCCCACCTGAAAAAGTCATCCTGTATAGGTGTGAAAACTTGTTCAAATCAAGACCCGCAACATCTACCAGTCTGAGCATCAGACCATATTATGTTGACTCCCTCTGTCCTTGGCCTTCTCTGATGTGGTAGGTATAAAACGATCTTCATGAAGGATGCAGTAGTTGTAGTTATACCCGCATACAATTTAAAAAATGTAGGTCATCAGTGTATTAACATTAGTAATTCACCTGTATAAGTGTCAAAACTCGTTCAAATCAAGACCCACAACATCTACCAGTTTGAGCATCAGACCATATGTTGACTCCCTCTGTCCTTGGCCTTCTCTGATGTGGTAGGTATAAAAAGATCTTCATGAAGGATGCAGGAGTTGTAGTTATACCCGCATACAATTTAAAAAATGTAGGTCGACAGTGTATTAACATTGGTAATTCACCTGTTTAGGTGTCAAAACTCGTTCAAGTCAAAAACCCTCAACATCTACCAGTTTGAACATCAGACCATAAATGATGACTCCCTCTGTCCTTGGCCTTCTCTGCTGTGGTAGGTATAATAAGATCTTCATGAAGGATGCAGTAGTTGTAGTTTTACTCGCATACAATTTAAAAAATGTAGGTCACCGGTACATTAACATTGGTAATTCAAGTTAATAAGTAGGTCCCTTCCTACTTCCTTTGTTCTATTGTATTATGTCTATCTCCTTTTATAAAGTAGGTAATAATATTTTAGAAAGCCCTTGACTTTCTCAAACTTACTTTTAATGGCTTTTCAATTGAACTTTCGAGTTTCGCATGACTCCAGATTAAAAGGGAACAATTTTAGATGGTATATTAGGTATTTGTTTTAGTAATCTCATCCTCTGTTTGACAACTTATTAATACTATACCTATGTAATGGAGTTGAGGTCAGATAGGCAATTGCTCCATGTAATATATAATATTGGTTTTCAGCTGCATCCGGATAGACTGCAAGCCGACTCCATTATAGTTGGGAAAATGCTAAACAGATGATGACGTAGATAAACTTTTCAGGAAGATAGTTTCATACAAACGTTTGGTTTGTCTTTTTTGTTTTATCTAGGATACGACCAAAATAATGCGTATGCGTATTCTGATACTTTAATATGCCCAACCCACCTACTTCTGCAAAAACAAATTGCATTCCAAACATTTAGTATCGAGTGCCGAAACAACAATTAATATTATTGTTCTGGCAAGGCAGTTTTCTTCATTATTCAATGGAACTTGCCACTCCAAAGGCAAAAACAAAGGCTTTCACGTTGCCAAAATTAGAAACGCTAGAGAGTTTAGCCTTATCTGCAATTTGATTTCAAAATGCAATTAAGAAGGTTTCTCTTTACGCTTTGTTTTTCGGATCTTTTTATTCGGAATATGCTGTTTATTTAGATTTAGAGGTGTGAAACCATTATTTATTTTGTAGATCATACCGTTTAATTGATGTCACCTGCTTACACATTAATGATTGATAGTTTTTACTAAGATGGACTTAACAGAAGGGCCTGTGCTTTCGGTGGTGCTTATAGGTGGGACCTGGTTTCGAAAGGTCATATTTTGTTAAATAGCATACTTACCTCAATATCGAATACTTAGAGCTCATATTTTATAAAATAGCATACCTCAATTTTTGTAACATTTTTGAACAAGTCATTTCACAAAGATCTTAGTATTATTTATAGGTATACCCCTAATTATTTTAACGACCATCGACGTAGGTAGCTAAGATATGAAAGATTTATTTAAAGCAGAGATTTATAACTTTACTGGGCGGCCTTTTAACTTCTGTAGGTATTTGTAGGATAATCCTATTTTCGGTACGCCAGAGCTTCACGCAAATTAAGTAGGCCTTCCTTTTTCTAGAAAATGAATATAAGAGTATTTTTTTTTACAGAGATAATATTTTAGAACCCATTAGTCAATGAAACCAAATAAGACTGACTTACAAATGATAATCTCTCGCATCTGTATCTTTACGGTATCTTTCACACTAAACATTTATTCTTCTTCCTTTTAACACATCTACCTACATATGTATAGTTTTGAAATTTTCGAGGTGTTCTAAAAAAGACAGAAATGAATGTTTTACGAAATTTTTCTTATTTTAAGAACTCAATAGAGCAAATCTTTTAAAAAGTGTTTTTTAGGAAAATATTTAAAGGTCTCCAAAGTAAGTAAATCCAAATTAAAGTAAAAAAAAACCGTATCTAAAACCAATATTTAAATGCTGCAAGCTTGAAGCTAAAATGCTTTCGAGAAAAAAACATGTTAGAACCCCGTCTTAGGTTTAGTACAGTAACATTTTGCACACAATTAAGTGTTTTTAAGATTTTTCCACAGAACCTAATAAGATATTCCAACAGAACTCAAACTTGTCCTAGAAAATCAAAGATCTTACATACCTACCTAATTAATATTTATTCGTTTCAAAAGTTAATCCTGTAAACCATGATGGCAGTAAAACAAAAATAAAAATAGGAAAAGGCAAAGGTACTTACAATATAAACGTAAAATCCTTCGGACTTCTTTCGCACTTCTCTATTTCTCACATCAATCCACAATTAAAAGTCTTTGTCATTATTCAGAATAAATTAATGGCACATAGGTAAATGGTGGTTACGATTATTTTTCTAGCACCCAGTAGTCCAGACCACCTGTTCAACAATTCTACTTTCGATCTTGCGAGAGGAGACCCGACGACACACAAGCTACGTCTAGCCGGCGTTTTTCAAATGCCGCTACAAACATTCCCGCGGTATCCATTTTCCCGCCAAATAAATGGATTATTATACCTCCGAAATCAAACGGCGTACATTGTATTAATATATTAGTCTTTTAAACCAGCTTTTTCATTTATCCGTGTTCTAACAATTTTCATTCATATTTGGTATAATCCGATCAAACTCAGGAGGAAGATCCATTTCAGGTAATGTTGCAAGGAAGATACGTTTTCAATTTTGTCACGTAATGTAGCGCTTCTAACGACATCTAGCAATATAGTGGCAAATTTTGAAGCGGAATTTATAGCGACATCTATGAAATATACATTGAACGAAAGTCCAATTTCAATTTAAGAGATAGTTTAATTCAATTATTAGAACCATTGGACTATTATAGAAGATAGTAATATTACGTTGATTAGATATGCACTAGGACTTGCAGAATTTATTATTTTTAATAAATTTTATGCCAGAATAATCGTATAAAAAGTTGCCTTATTTTTGTAAACAGACAACATTCATCATTCTAGTTTCAAATAGCGATTTTGCATTGGCCACCAAGGTCCCAAATTGTGTGTGCTGTCAGTTTGACACAAAATTTGACAAATAGTTTTTTTAATTTTTCGGATTTTTCGGAAAGATTTTGACTGATTGGTTGGTTGTTCTATTTCAATTCGAGAATCTGGCGAAATATTCTCATTTTATGAGCAGCTGTAATAAAATAATTTAGTACCGGTACCCTACACAATCAATAGTTTAGCAGAGGTCCTAATTATTCTAAAATCCATGATGTTTCGACCTGTTTGCTCAATAGGCCAAAGGATCTCATTCGAGAGGACCAGTAAAGAATTTATCAGGAATAAAGTGGTTCGACCCGCTTCTATCTTGAATCCGGCAGAAAAAATTAAACTTTACAACAAGGAGAATAAGGAATTGTTCGGGCCTTTGCTCGAGACGAACAAGCAGAAGAAACGTGCACAGAAGGCGAGTGGGGGTGAGTGATTTGTTTGTAAGGTTTCAGCAACCTTGCGACTGAACGGATTTACTACTTTCTAAATGGCAGGCAACTGTATGAGGAAGCCTCGAGTGCTTCACATGTGCAGTCGATCCCATTGCGTCGCTAATAACTGCGGTGTTTACACTGCCGTGTTGACTTTCGATCACAATTTATGCTAATAAACTACGTATCATTATAGCGTCCGCGTAGCACGTCTTGCCAATTCACATCATATGACATTTCAGTTTTGGCGCCGCGAGATACACACGCGCACGCATAACGCCGCTTTTATCTGTGTGTTACAGCTAAAAATAGAGCTTCACATCAAAACAACGGCGCGACTGCTACAAACGAAAATAAATTGAAATTCTTCGAAAGTACAGAGAGAAGTGGTAATGGTGGACAGAGTCAGACGTTGACTGGCTATGTTAAGTATAACCCTGTGCTTGCTGTGAATGTGATAAAGAACAAAATGTGGCAGAATACGAGGCACTGTGTGAATTTCGTTGGTGTTGTCCTGAATAATACTGTCAGAGGTGTAGCTACATCTGCATCATGTAATGCAGCCCGTAGCTCTCCAGCACAGCCAGGTTACGCCAGTGAAGACAAAATACTTCAAATAAGGCAGCATCAGAATGACTTCACTCAGCAATTCCCTTCGGTGACACTGATCTTGAACAAAACTATGACTGATGAGTCTAAAGCTGCATTGGAGAAATGGAAACAAGAGAGGATTGCTGAAATGGGGGAAGAAGAGTTCAATAAGTTCTATCAAGGTACGTGTGACCTCATTTTCTTGCAAATTACATCATTTTGTTTTACTCTGAATGAAAGCCCTGCCATACTGACCAGTAAATAAATTAAATTATCATGTACTCAAGCGAACAGACTCCCTTCCTCTCCACCCAGAGCAGGAGGGGTCAATAGATGATCCGTAAAAAAAATGTTATTTGATTCTTTTTAAACATATTGACTATCATTCAGATGGCTATTGTAGTAGCCAGCTTCATCTCCATTACTCCATTCTCCATTACTGAACCACTGTTTAAATTGTACTGTACCACAGCAGTGGGAACATTACTGATACTGTTAGCCTGCGTCATCCCACTGCTGGGCAAAGGCCTCTCCCCATGACTTCCAATTGTCTCGGTCTAGGGCCAATGTGGACCACTGATCACTGGTCTTGTCTAGCTTGTCCCGCCATCTTCTGTGGGAACATTAGGCAGGTTAAATAAATAACACTTTATTTCAGACTACAGTCCATAGTAATTAAGGTTAACCACCTACCATATGGTTGAAATAGGCATGACTAAGCAGCATACCTAATAAAATAAATATTTCGTAACAGATAACATCATTCATTACCAGTTCTCGTAGCACAATGATTTATTAAATAACCCTGTAACTTAAAGCATGATGAATTGTGCACATTCATCACCATCAGCCTATAATGTTCCCACTGCTGGGACACAGGCCTCCTCTCTATGACAGAGAGTGCACATTTAGAACGAAAATATACTAAAATGACAACTTCATCACATCATTCTCCTCCAATTTATTTGGGGCTGCACAGCTGAGTATTTGTAGTTGACTTAAAAGATTACTCACATTCACTTAATTCATTCAAGGCCTGCATATTATTCATAAATGTCTCTTGATTCTTGCTTAATATTGCAGTAAGCAATTTCTTGATCTTCTTGTGAAATTTAATTAATTTATCAATTTTAAAAGTATAAAATTGATATAAATAACCCAGTTACTGGGTTGTGGAGGTCAGATAGGCAGTCACTCCATGTAAAATACAGGTTCTCAGCAGATAGGCAGTCGCTTCATGTAAAATAATGGTACTCAGCTGAATCTGGTTAGGCTGTAAGCCAACCCCAAGATAGTTTGGGAAAAGTCTAGGCAGATGATGTTGTTGAAAATTGATATAAATAACTAAGACTAAAGTAAAATACAATCTCTCATTAAAAGACAATACAACAATAAAAAAAACAAGTTCAATGATATCTCATAACAACAACGCACTTGTTTAAATATAAACCATACAGTTGTTGCCTTTGGCACAAAACAAACTTTGTATGTAAAACATGTTTTGTATTTATTACTTGTCATTTCAACTTTTGCTTTTTTAATCTGAATGAAATGTTTAATACTCACCAATACTTTAATAGCTATTCTGTAATAGGTTATGTTCTTTCTTTCTTTTCTTTAAAAAAAAAAACCATTAGTCCTCACTACCTGAGTAGTGTGTTTACAACATTCCAACTCACATATCAACAGCAAAACCCAGACCTGTAGGCCATACAAATACTTGTTCCTTGCGGGAATCGAACCTTCGACACGCAGTCAATCAGTCAGCCACTGCACTTACCAATTAAACAGAATTAAAAAAACTAGATTAGTTTAAACTATTTAATTTGTTACTAGATTGAGCACTGTTCTAAAGTTTTTTTGTTAGGGAGAACCTTAAAAAATGCCATGAGCCTAAGCTTGTTTCTAAAATTCAAGATGATAGAAATATGAAGGAGGTAGATGTTTGACCGATGTGATGAGTATTATAGTCAGTGGCCCGAGTCTCACATGATTGTCAGACTTTCTAAGACATTGGCAAACCCTAACTACCCCTTGCTAAAACTGTGTACAGTGTTATTCAGTAACTGGGTTATATATATAGATCAGATACGCAATCCCTAATGAATGATTTAGCTGCATCTAGTTAAGACTGGAAGGCAACCGTAGTATATAGTATCAGGCATCTGCCTAGTCTTTGCCTAATTGTGGGGGTTGAGTACTAAATGAAGTCACCCTAACATAATTGGCAAAAGTCCAGGCAGATGTGAGGAATAGTATTATGAGGGTCATAAAACTGTTGAAATAAATGTGATTACATTATGCAAGGATAACACACAAATTACCTACCAGTCTCTTTGCATAACAATTGACCTTTTTGAAGGCTATTTGCCAGAACATCACAAACAGATTTGTGTTGAAGAGAGTGAAGGCCTGTGAAGGTGACCGCTTTTCTTAATGTCAGCATGAAATATTGCATTAAGAAATATTCAAATACATCTATCATTTCAAATTGTTAATGAATGTTTTTGATTACTTATAAGTCTGAAAAGTCCTATGCATGAAATTCATAATAATACATGTATTTTATCATTGTTAATCCTTGAGTATTTTTTTAACCAACTTAAAATTATGAATTACATTGTAGAAGATAGATGGATAGAATATTCTTCATTATGTACACCATACAAATTTCAATTTACATAAAATAAGACATTTTGCATAGGGTGACACAATGGGTCGGTCTTATCACTAAAAGAGATCACCAATACAACTTTTGTTTGTATTAGAGGAATGTCTGTTATGTCATCATCATCAGCCTATAATGTTCCCACTGCTGGGACACAGGCCTCCTCTCTATCAGAGGGAGGGGGCTGTAATCCACTACGCTGGCCCAGTGCGGGTTGGTAGATGACACATGTCTTCGATTTTTTAGTTCTAGGACACGGTCGGTTTCCTCACGATGTTTTCCTTCGCCGTTTTTGAGAGCAGCGGTGATAAAATAAATTACACAAAGAAATGCACCTGCCTGGGTTCGAACTCTCTGCTTACTGCTCGTAAGTCGGGGCTGCCACCACTGGACCACCGCTGCTCTCGCTGTCTGTGGTACCATTAACAGAATAATATCAAGCATAAAAAACACCTGGATAAGAGACGCTCAGAACTGGGAAGTTTGGCAGAAAAAGAGGAGGCCAATAGTGGGTGATTCCGGGCTGATTTGATGCTGATGATACACATAATCATGTAAATCATATCATAATGTTATTGTTGTATGAAGTCTTTGCTACATTAACTCAAAATGTGTAGATTACAGTGCTGACAAATATGCCCACTGATTAGGCCCATTCTAATTTGAGTGGTTCTTTCCTCAAGATACCATCTTAGACACTAATCTGCTTGACATTATGATCTCACCAAAGTAATTTCTTTTAGCTTTTCTGTAACCAAGTTTCTATAAGTAAAATCAATAAATATATTTCTTGTCAGATTGCGGGAGCTTACCGGGCTTATTGGGTTACCAGCATCTAAACTATTTAAGATTGACAACCGATTTGATTAGGCTCTCTGAGGGACTTATAAAATTTGCGGTCAATCTTTGAAATCCAGACTAAAACAGACGGAATTGATCGACCATACAACTTGAATAACAAGTCTTTACAAGTGAATTTATTAATAGAAGCAAACACTGCAGCAAGAAATAAGTGCACTGTGCACACATGCACTCTATCCCTTTTGTGTTATAAATATCTTGAAATACAAATAGCTTGGATCCGTTGGTCTGAACTGCCCTTAATTACTTTAATTTTATCTGGCTAGCGTTCTCCTATGTTGGATTTGCCCAGTCTAACTGGAATACCAGTATTTGCATGGAGCGTATCATGGTACTCTTTAGTAAGACTGGATGTCGGACTTTCAGGCGTCTGATTACCCGTGACGACTGTCTAAGATCTACAAATTACATCTGAGACCAACGACTTTATGTGTTTTCCGAGACACAGAGGGGTCTTTTTTTTTTTTTTTTTTAGGATGGGAAATCATCAAATGACTTCTTCCGCTCTGGGCGGAGCGGAAGGGAGTGTCAGACTTGACTGACCAAAACCCATCCATGTTCCTTCTTAGCCCTTTGCGTTCCAGGGGCACGGTATCTCTTTCGAACAACCCGCAGCCCTGGCAGGCATCGGCCCTCTCGGACCCCTTCCGATTTGCTGACATCTCCTTGAGGCGCGCGTGGAACACGAACGCGCCGTCGGCACGGTCTGTCGTCATGAGACGGACGGACGGTGAGCTAGCCCATTACTCACCGTCCACAGGCCCGCGCCTACGGTGGCCGGGGGCCACTGGTTGCCCCCCGACGCCCGGGGCGTCTCCCGCGGCGGCTGGGACGTGAGGTTCTCTCCCTCTCACGTTCCGCCACCTCCTTCGCTAGCATGACTGCTTCGCAGAAGGAGGCGACGGCTTCCCATTCCCTCTCGCTCCGGACCATGGATTGAACCAGGGCCGGAACACAGAGGGGTCTCAGTTTGTAATGGATATTCAAGTATCCACGGACCGACCGACCGACCGGCAAAAGTTGCTCCTAAAAGATCGACCTGTGCGTTAGTCATTATTTAGCCACGAACTTCTCTTCTTCTTGCCAAGATATGACATGTGATGCAATATAAAACTATCTGCTAAAGCTTCAGGAGTACGCATACCTATTTGGCAAGCGTCACTGGCGCCATAAAGTTTTATCACATGATTTTCGTATGTTATTTTTAGTAACCGAAAATTACTATTATTTAATTAAACACGTCAATAAACTATTTATTTGCGTGCCTCATATCCTAAACTAGCTGTCCGGCGCAACTTCGTTTGCGTCACATTTTCCCCGTTTTCGCAACATTTTTCATTGCTGCTCCACTCCCATTGGTCGTAGCGTGATGATATATAGCCTATAGCCTTCCTCAATAAATGGGCTATCTAACACTGAAAGAATTTTTTAAATCTTACCAATAGTTTCGGAGCCTATTCAATGCAAACAAACA
This sequence comes from Cerastis rubricosa, assembly GCA_949152445.1. NCBI lineage: Eukaryota > Metazoa > Arthropoda > Insecta > Lepidoptera > Noctuidae > Cerastis > Cerastis rubricosa. The sequence goes on from OX424539.1 coordinate 16,444,400, forward strand.
AATCTTTCCTTTTTAAAATATTAGTTTAGACAAAAGTGTTTTTCAGAGCTCTCCTACGAAATTCGTTTAGAAATGACATCATAAATAATGTACTTACTTACTCAAATGAATACCAGTGGTTATTTTCTTATTTACTAGCATTAGGCAGATACAAGCTATTTGAGCTGGCGAACTGTATCCATCAAATTAGTATCAAGGTTAACAATTGACACAACCACGGAGCTCCAAATTGCCGCACCGCGCCGTCTGTCTCGTACTTATAAAATTCGTAGCACCGAAATGCGCAACTCCGGGTCCTTCAAATCCAAGTGATCTAGTACATAGTACGAGAATCGGTAAACTTAGGGTAGCGAAAATCTTCGCAGGGTTGTAGGTGGATGAGAACATCTTAAGAATCCGTTACATTCCGTGCGATTGGAAAGGCCGATTATCTTGCAGAGACAGTAGTGACAGCATTAGTATAAGCAGTAATAGTGCTTTTTGTGAAGGAGAGTTTAACAGAACCCTTTCAGAAGGACATACGAATGTGGTGGTAGAACTTCTGCGGACGACCGTCCAAAGAAGTACTTTGCTACTGCCGCATTATCATCAACCTGCAAATCCATTCCTGGACAATTTAGACATAGACCTCTTTAATCGCAGGGAACTTAACCTGATCCTTAGATATTCTCATCCAGCTTCAAGTAGTCCTTTGAAGGGTATGGGTACCGTGGTGTAATTACAGGCACTATTTACCTTCAGCTTTTACTCAGGGATAGCACCCTTTCTGCGATACGATGGTGACCACTTAACATCATCAACACGGCTGTCGACTTTTTGCCGTCCATTAACATGAGCAATTTATCATCATCATTCTCTTGGGTCGGCGCAGCATGTCTTCTTCTTCCATACCTTTCTTTTACTTGTCATCTCGAAGGGCGGGCGTTTTGGGGAACTGTCTCTTGTAATTTTGACGTTCAAAAGGTGCTGATTATCAGCCTAATTTGAATAAATGACTTTTCAAACGGGACCTTATTACTGAGACTTCGCTGTTCGTCCGTCCGTCCGTCTTTCACCAGGCTATATCTCCTGCCGCTATAACAAACAAATACTAAAAACAATAAAATACATATTAAAGCGCCTTTAGGGGTATGAGGAACAGGGTGTAAAGTTCCTCATCCCCGTAGTAAAGGGAGGATCCTCCGGCCAGACAGGTGTTATGTCTGGCGGGCAACTGCCCGACAGTTGTAGTCGGGTTTTTCTATATACTCTTAAGTCGATGTAAACTTTGCATGTGAGATGTAGGAAATTTATGTTAGTTCTTCCGTCGTGTCATAGATGGCGCTGTAGTACTTTTTGTAGTAAGTTGCTTTTTGTTGGTCACTACATCACTCCCCCCCGGAGACCGGAGGTCGATAGTCGGATGAGTTTTTGAAGTATTTTTGATCATTATTTTTGTTCACTGTGAGTCGGAACAGTCTGCGGTGGTGAGGCGAACCCCAGTGAGTCGGGGCCGGCGCTGCGTTTGCTCCAGTGAGTCGGACGTGGTGCAGCGCCGCGATGTGGCAGACAGCTAGAGAGGTGTCGACCGGGAGCTATAAGCTCTCGACCGGCCGAAAGTGCAGTGTGCTGTGCCATGGTCGCTTGAAGAGAGGCTGAGGGTGCTGGCCAGGAATGCGCTTCCGCTGCATGCTGGTGGTCAGGAATACCCATTTGAAGCTGGCTGGCTGTGGGACTCGCTGCTCGAAGGCTTGAGGAAGTGATGTTGATGATGATGACGTCACGTTGCTCGAAGGCTGCGCTGACGTCCATTTCGGGGTCACCAGTTTAGGGGTATGAGGAACAGAGTGTAAAGTTCCTCATCCCCGTAGTAAAGGGAGGATCCTCCGGCCAGACAGGTGTTATGTCTGGCGGGCAACTGCCCGACAGTTGTAGTCGGGTTTTTCTATATACTCTTAAGTCGATGTAAACTTTGCATGTGAGATGTAGGAAATTTATGTTAGTTCTTCCGTCGTGTCATAGATGGCGCTGTAGTACTTTTTGTAGTAAGTTGCTTTTTGTTGGTCACTACACGCCCATAGAAAAGTGTTTTTTTTCTCGTTTTTAGGGTCTTATAAATAATGGCACGGAACCCTTCGTGCGCGAGGCCGACTCGCACTTAGCCGGTTTTTTTACTTCACCTGTTGTAGAGGAAGACCAAAGACGGGTGGACTTCTTTGGTCTTCCTCTACTCTTACACCCACCCAAATTCACACTCAAAACTTTAGAAGAACAACAAATATGACGCATAATTTTCTTCTATAATCCACAGCTCAAATGGCAGTCGGCACCAAATTCCACAGCACGCTAAAGAACTACTTCACTCAGCCACAAACGAAGCTTCGCATTGAGAAGGAGGTCGAAGGAGTATGGGTCTCAGTACAAGATGTCTTGAAGAGGATATCAGCCCCGAAAGCGATCGAGTCGAATGTTATACACCCTGTGTTGAAGTACAGGGGGATATTTGATGCTATTGCTGAATATGAGTGAGTATTGAAAACTGACCTTCATTAAAGAGATTAATTAAACTTTTTAATGATTGTTTTGCGCCTCATTAGTCATTTGTCTAGTGGTAGGAAGCGGTTTTATGGGTTTAATGGTGTCGGACGTAAAGAATAGCACCATCCCATATCTTCCCGTGGGTGTCGTAAGAGGCGACTAAGGGACTTGCAAGAGAATGGGCAGCAGCGTTCACTGTGCTTTTGTAACAACCGTACTGCGATCGCCAACCCGCCTGCCAAGCGTGGCGAATATGGCAAAACCTCCCTTATGTCAATGTGGGCTTCGGGGAGGCCTAAGTTCACCTCTCTGAAGTTGGCATGGCAAATATAGCAGGCAAACAAATAAAGTATTGGATAATTAGCCGTTAATTAACCGCTAATTAACCAAGGAAACCAAAAATTTTCCGCTCGCTGGAAAACCCGAAAATCGATTTGTATGCCAACTTCAGGTGAAGTTAGCATGCAAACATTTTAAAATCGGTTAGGAAAGACCTAGACAACTGTACTAAGGGTCATAATTAGCCGCTAATTAGCCGCAAATTAACCATGAAAACCAAAAATTTCCCGCGTGCCGAAAAACCCGAAAATCGATTTGTATGCCAAATTCAGTGGAAGTTAGCATGCAAACATTTTAAAATCGGTTAGGAAAGACCTAGTCAACTGTACCAAGGCTCATAATTAGCCGTTAATTAGCCGCAAATTAATCGTGAAAACTAAAAATTTCCCGCGTGCCGGAAACCCGAAAATTGCGTTACATGCCAACTACACAACACGTTTGCATGCGAAATTTGTAAAATCTGTTAGTATAGACCTAGACAGCTTAACCAAGGCTAGATAGCTGATTAGCCGTAAATTAACTAAATAACAAAATAAATTTAACGTTTGATAGATAGTTTTTAAAATAATTGTTACGTGTTTCATACATGTTGTATAATTACGAGAGCAACTTGAAAATGTGATTTTTTGTTTGTTGAGATATCTTAACGACTTTGGTGTCAAATGAATGATCTAGGCCTAAAACCATTTTATACGTTTGAATCAGGTAAATGGGGCCACGCGTTTAGGAGATAATTAAGAATTAGTATAGTGAAAATGTAAATAACCAGATTTTTTTATGTTTTTGTTCTACGAACTTTTTAATTAAGAGCGTTTATACCCTACGGCATTTCATACAAACTTTCAAGTCGTTAGTTTCCGAAATGACTGAACAGATTTTAATGAAACTTCCTACGCATAAGCAGTATACATAGGTCTAAAAAGTTACTAAAAACATTTTCGAAAAATAAAGTTACAGCTAAATTAGACCGACATTTCATTTCATTTCATTTATTCATATAACAATTTACATTGTGTTGAATATATACACGTGCAATTTAATACAGATACAGAAACTATGAATTAACATTCCAAGTAAAATTTAGGTATAGTGTAAACAGTTTTAAAATGATGTCAAACAATTTTAAAATATAGGTACGCAATGTCAAAACAGGTTTAGAATATAATGTCAAATAGTTTCCAATATAATGTCAAACAGTTTTCAATATAATGTCAAATAGTTAAAATAAAATAAAAAATAAAAATATGTGAAATGATTCTAAAAATTTTTTTATAATGTCAGTGTAAATCATTTATTTTTGTGTGACATTAGTTCCGAGATATTATACAGACATTTTTCTAATAAAAAGGCTTTTAATTTTGTTTTAAATAAGTGTGTGTTGTAAATAAGGATCTTTAGCTCAGAAGGCAATTTATTAAAATATGTCTATAGCTTGGTACTTCCAGCAATGTTCTACTATATTAAATTTAGGTGCTATATTAGTTGCTTAAAAATTTTTCTACGGGTGCTCTCTCTAATCTCACATTCTTCTTGAGATTCAAACTCATGTAGATACTTAGCAAAATGACTTAAAAGGACCAATACATATAGGCTAGGCACTGTCAATATTCCCAATTTTTTTAAGTATTCTCTGCATGAGACACGTTGTGTAATTCTGACTATTGTCCTTATGGCTCGTTTCTGTAAGATGAACGCTCTCTGCCAGTTATAACTGTAACTATTTCCCCAGAGCACGATACTATACACAATCTTTGACTCGACCAGCGCATAGTATACAGCCTTTAACTGTTCTATGTTCAATTCATCTCTAAGGCTCCTGAGTGCGTAACATGTATGAAACACGTAACAATTATTTTAAAAACTATCTCATCATTTCAGCCCAAAAGACGTCCACTGCTGGACATAGGCCTCCCCCAAGTGTCGCCATATTGACATTTTGGGGGGTTTTGCCATAATCGCCACGCTTGGCAGGTGGGTTGGCGATCGCAGTACGGTTGTTATAAAAGCAGAGCAGAGAACGCTGCTGCCCATTATCTGCCAAATCCCTGAGTCGCCTCTTACGACACCCACGGGAAGATATGGGGTAAAAAAAAACTATCTATCAAACGTTAAATTTATTTTGTTATTTAGTTAATTTACGGCTAATCAGCTGTCTAGCCTTGGTTAAGCTGTCTAGGTCTATTCTAACTGATTTTACAAATTTTGCATGCAAACTTGTAGTGTACTTGGCATGTAACGCGATTTTCGGGTTTCCGGCACGCGGGAAATTTTTAGTTTTCACGATTAATTTGCGGCTAATTAACGGCTAATTATGAGCCTTGGTATAGTTGACTAGGTCTTTCCTAGCCGATTTAAAAATGTTTGCATGCTAACTTCCACTGAATTTGGCATACAAACCGATTTTCGGGATTTTCGGCACGCGGAAAATTTTTGGTTTTCACGGTTAATTTGCGGCTAATTAACGGCTAATTATGACCCTTGGTACAGTTGTCTAGGTCTTTCCTAACCGATTTTAAAATGTTTGTATGCTAACTTCACCTGAAGTTGGCATACAAATCGATTTTCGGGTTTTCCGGCGAGCGGAAAATTTTTGGTTTCCATGGTTAATTAGCGGTTAATTAACGGCTAATTATCCAGTACTTTATTTGTTTGCCTGCTATATTTGCCATGCCAACTTCAGAGAGGTCCTAAGTTCAGCAGTGGACGTCTTTCGGTTGAAATGATGATGATGATGAAGCGGTTTTGCTGGGCATACGAGGTTGGATTCCCATGTTGGGCGAACTGTAATTGGATTTTTTCATCCAGAATTTCTCGGTAGCAGCGAGCTAACTGGTCTAGTTAGTGCCAGGTTGATGGTTATAGGCTCGCCCCCATATTATATGGACCTTAAACATAACTGGCGAAATGTGGTTCTACTTTAAGTACGTACACCCCTAGATTACTAGCGTGATTTTTATGCTAATTATATTTTCCTGTATTTGGAATGACTTTTGGAGATAACGAGCTAACTGACTGTCTTTAGAATTGTTAAAGCTGTTATCTGTTAAGACGTGTGTTAATTAACACCAACAGGTATTAAATGCTTTGTGATTACTCATCATGGGGAAGCATTGAGGAAAATTATGGCCTAAAATACATTCTATAGGTTTCGAATGTTTGCCGATACCTCTTTGTTTTAAGTTTGTGAATAAATGTTCGATGAAGTCATTGTACGGCCGCGTTCACTGACGACCGATTCCTTTCAACCTTATATCTCGGGGCATAAAGGTGAAAAGTGGTCGACCGTCAGTGAACGCGGTAGTACATTGTAATTTGCTAGCGGTGGTATCTTATTTATAAACATAATTGTTTCAAGGGAAAGACAGTCTTCATTATTTCTAGTTCGTCATCAGAACTATTAAAACCAAATTAATATTTTAATGAACCGCTTTTACTACGATAACATTAACGAAACATCACGCCTGAAATCCCCGAAGGGTTAGTCCAGAGGTGAAAGTACCTAATAGTACACCCGCTTTTCGCTGGATAAGATAAGATTTCTTTATTTGTTTAAACATATATATACGTATACAGGGCGTAACGGAAAGGGTATATACTTACATACTCAAGGGTGTGCTTCAGACCATCAAACTGAACACGTTTCTCCATCGGAAAAACATCGTAACAGCGAAAAAAATATCAGCTGCCCCATACATTTCAATTATAAAAAACCCATATTCATAATTTAGTATTTTTGTCAGGGAAAAGATGATATTATTCAATCACAATATGAAGTATATTTATCTAGTTATATGTTTAAATTCCATTTGTAATAGTGGGCGAGCCCATAGCTATCGACCGGGCATAAATCCAAACTTGTACCAAGAAATTCCAGATGGGAAATCTTAATAACACTTTGACCGACCTGGAAATCGAAGCCAGTACTGCATACTCAACAGCAGCGGTAGTAGTAGCAGTTATAATCTATATCTATACTCATATAATAAAAGTAAAGAGTTTGTTTGTTTGATCGAGTAAATCTCTGGAAGTACCATTTTCTGGAAGGCCAATTCTAGAGAAAGGTTATGGGCTATTTAACATCACGCTACGACCTTTAGGAGCTGAGCAAAACGAGAAATGGCGGGTGAAACCTCGGGGCTCGAGGATATTTATGGATGTTTGTTACTCTTTCACGCAAAAACTACTGAATGAATCTGGATCGCTCTGCATGGTGTCGGACGTAAAGAATAGCACCATCCCATATCTTCCCGTGGGTGTCGTAAGAGGCGACTAAGGGACTTGCCAGAGAATGGGCAGCAGCGTTCTCTGTGCTTTTGTAACAACCGTACTGCGATCGCCAACCCGCCTGCCAAGCGTGGCGATTATGGCAAAACCTCCCAAAATTTTGATGTGGCGACACTTGGGGGAGGCCTATGTCCAGCTGTGGACGTCTTTTGGGCTGAAATGATGATGATGATGATGAATCTGGATGAAAATTGGCACAGAGATGGATTAAAGTCTGAAATAGCACATAGGGGGGCCGTCCATTTCTTACGTGAGGTTGAGGGGGGGGGGGGGTCGAGCCTAATCTCAACCAGTCTCACGAGGGGGGTCACGGTAATTTTTTTTTCCTCAATTAACAGTGTAAAATTGCGTGAAAATTAGGTTTAAGTAAACATGTTTCTCCACTGAAATATGGTTAAATCATACACAGTATTATATTTAAAAATTAATATTCAATGAAAATAATGAAGCAAATTATGCTTTTTAAACCAACGTATTTACACTTAATTACGCATTGTGATAAATCTCACGCGAGATTAGGAAGGGGGTGAGGGGGTCAAGTCAAATCTCACGGTATCTCACCAAAGGGAAGGGGGGGGGGGTGTCGAAAAATCGCCAAAAATGCCTCACGTTATTAATGGACGTCCCTTAGGATGAGGGATAAGGTTATTTTACCACTGTAGTACGATTCCGTAGGACAATTACCGAATAAAACGGGGGTGAAGCCGTCGGCATAAGCTAGTATTCAATAAATGTTATTCTTTCGACATGCATGACTGCAAAACATTCTAACTAAGTATTCATATCCGATTAGTCAATAGCGCAACGGTCTACCGCAGTTCGTTTGCATACACTTATCTCAGTGCCCAGACATGTTGCGCAAAGTAGTGTAGGTGTGTTGGTTTGTGACCGGACTGTGGTTAACGGAGCATACTCGTTTGAGAAGCCCTCGGGCTAGGCCACCGGCAAGGTCGGCAAACTGCGTCACTGATTATTAACAGGGAAAGGGAAGCTGATTCAAAGTGGAAACAGTCCCGTTGCGAATTTTATATAGGGAAATTGTGGTCTTAGTGAAAACCGATGAATAGGGTAATTAAGCTTTAGAAACTTTGCGTATAGTAGGACTATTTTTGTAGTCGAATGCAAGAAAGTAAAAAAAAAATAGTTGATTTATAAAACAAAAGAAACAGGTACCTATAATAAATAAAAAGTCGAGTTACTTTTTTTCTCCACATTTCTTCTTGCTCAATAAAAATGTGTCACGAAAATCCGACTTTTTGAGTATGGTCTGTAAAATTGCACTCGCCCATTTATCGTTTCCAGAACTTTTCGCGTCTCTGAGATACGCAAGGCCAACCTTTCTTATGTTACTCATACGTTTTCACTAACTCGACACGACACCTAAATTATTTCCTAAATAAACACGCACTGTTTGTTTTATTATCGCTCGAGAGTTAAAATTAAAACCAACAGTGTAATAATATTTTGTCGTTGAATTTAGTGTCGCTTAGTGATACGACTCAAATATTTGGGATATTGACCCCGACGGTACCTAGTGTGAGGAATTATATGAAAGAGAAAGGAGTAAATGATGAGTCTGTGACGTCTGACAGGGGAGAAAGGAAGAAGAAAACGTGGTGCCCCGACCCCAAGTAGACTAAGACAAGAGCAGAAAGATGATGAGGTACATACGTTGTGGTTTTGCTGAAAATTCTGGTACTTTGGCACCTTGTTAATTGGAACATAAATATTAATACAAGGTGTAAGGGACTCCGACGCGAAAACGCATGCCATGTACTCAGAACGTCATTCTGAACCTCCCCCCCCACACACTCAAATATTTCAACGGTTATTAAAAAAAAATCTGCTGTTTCCTACAAAAGTGCAACACCTACACGGTCAAAATGTATGGCACGGCAGATTTTTTTTTTAAATTACCGATTCAATACTTTCTACAGGTTGTACCTAACGGAAAGGGTATATCAAACTTAAGTTTGTGCTACAGACCATCAAACTGAACATGTTTCTCCATCGGACAAACATCGTAATAGCGAAAACAATATCAGTTGCTCCATACATTTGGTCGAATAGGTATTGACATTTTGTAAGGGGCAGCATATAATTTTTTCGCTATTACGATATTTGTGCGATAGAGAAATATGTTCAGTTTGCTGGTTTGTAGCACATCCTTAAGTACGTATATACCCTTTCCGTTACACCCTGTATATGATGGGGTTCAGAATGTACGGAGTACGTGGTAAAAGTGTTTTCCCGTCGGTGTGCCTTACAACCCATATAGTAAGTGTATAATAATAAATAGACGACAAAATCTAGTACATATTTATTTTTCCAATATAAGTGTATAAGTCCCAATTGATTAGCTCTCCGATATGTTTCATATCTTTGATCAGAAAATTCAGATTCCTCACAACAGCTGTCTTCATTTTAAGACTAGATGCTCTAAAATACTATTCTAGACTCGTGTAAACCAGTCTTTGGTTTACACGAGTCTAGAATAGTCTAACGGTGAAAGAAATGACGTCGTACATTTATTATCATAGTTTATCATTATCGCCTACGAAATACCTCAGATAACGAAGTCACTGACATCCACGATTTGGAATAACAGATTGCTAATGTCAAGGGAAAACTCAAGGTTATCTTGCTTTATATAATCTGTTTTAAGAAACTTGTGCCAAAACTCTCCGAATACAAATGCAGTGAAGTGATAAAAAGATATTTCAATTTCTATTACATATGGAATAATAGTTTGATGACAGATCTTGAATACACATAGACAAAGTAGTGTAGACATTTTTTCTGGATCGCTTTTTTTTTTAAATATGGTATGAAATCCTTTTTTTTTCTGTTTGAAACGAACTACGTGGGAATTGCTGTTAGCATAAGTATATGCAGCCTGTAATGTGCCCACTGCTGGGATACAGGCCTCCTCGCTATGAAACGGGATGGGCCGTAATCCATCACGCGGGCCTAGCAGGATTTTGACGCTAACTGTCGCTGATATTGGGACTAGGTTTCTAATGGAAAGTTTATTGAAAATAATATAATTATCAGGGCAAAGGTATCGCTATTTTATTTTCTTGTCTACAGCACTTATCGTAAAGCTGATAAAAGTTCATTAATAGACACTACACACCAGTGGCGAAGGGTGAAAATATTGAAAGGGGAAGCCGAAGAAAAAAATGAGAATTTTAATTTGGTTTTTCTTCATCGCATTTTTCAATTTTCGTTTTAATTATCAGCCAACCCGAAAACCTCGAAAATGACACCCATGACGAAAAAAACAGAAATTTACGTCGCGCGTCGGCGCTACTTTTAATTTTGGTGTCTTTATCAGCGACCTCGAAAACCAATAAAATGTCACCCATGATAAAAGTACCAAAAATTTTCGAAGGATCCAACTTGATCTTTTTTTCATAACTTATGTAATGGAATGATTAAATGCACAAGAACTACATAAAACACTGTATAAAAAAAATATATAATATAAAAACCTTTTTGAAACAAGCTTTTATGAATATGAACTGAAAAGAAGAAAATAAATCTTTGAAAAAATTAAACCGATGTAGGATAATTTTCACAAACGCTTGTCGCGTTTAGTTTTTATAGCATTTACCATTCACGTGACAAGCTTCAGGTATTATGTTTATTCATAAAAAGTGAACGCGTAAATTTACAAAGCTTCATATCCGTGCTATTAACCGCTGAGGAGTTCCCTCGTGAGGAGACGATCCTGGCGGTAGGATGAGTTCATGATACAAATCGTGATTATCCATCAAATATGAGCTAGTATGCAACGTTACGTGTCTGTGCTATTAAATGTTGAGGAGTTCCCTCGTGAGCAGACGATCCTGGCTGCAGGATGAGATCATGATAGAATTCATGTTTATCCATCAAATATGAACGTGCATACAAATTTTCTTGTCTGTGCTATTAACCGTCGAGGAGTTCCCTCGTGCGAAGACAATCCTGGCTGCAGGATGAGTTCATGATACAAATCGTGATTATCCATCAAATATGAACTCGTATGCAAAATTTCATGTCTCTGCTATAAAACGTTGAGGAGTTCCCTCGTGAGGAGACGATCCTGGCGCTAGGATGAGTTCATGATACAAATTGTGATTATCCACCAAATATGAACCTGTATGCAAAGTTTTGTGTCTGTGCTATTAAACGTTGAGGAGTTCCCTCGTGAGGAGACGACCCTGACTGCAAGATTAAGTTCTGTTTGTCATAAGAATGTATTGATTTTAGAAACAAAGGTGTGTGGAAAATTGCAGCTCAATCCGACGTCGGGAAGTGGTTATAATTTAACTTTCTATACATACAAACACTGTCGTAACTCGATAAACTTCGGCTTACCTAGTCCCTACAAAACGCTGCTGATAACCGCGAAGTCACGTGTCCGCGTCCATACGAATTTAGTTCTGAATTCTGACACCCGAGCTCCGGCTTTTGGCGCCACATGTAGCTTTCTTTGTTGACATGAAAAATGTTGGTATTATTTTTTTTCAATCCGATGTATTTAATGCCTGTACTTTAATGTGATAACCACAGATGTGTACATAATTTACTAATTGACTACAGTAGACACTAGACACTACGTACATTGCCTTGTTCTCAAAGGTAAGCCGGCAGGAATCGGCTTCTTAGGTGCCTTCGGGCCTGCTACACACACGCGTCAACATTAAAACGTAGATTATCACTATTAGAACGTAGTATTCACACAAAGGGACGTCTTAAGAAAACATTTAGGTAGAGCTACGACGCAATTCGTTTGTTTTGTTTGTTTCACATTTATGTTTGTTAACGTACTCTTCAGAAATTGCTAATCCGATATCTTTGTGAGTTGGGAAAGATATTCTTAGTCTTACTGTCCTCTTACACAACATTAAATAATTATAGAAGCTTTGTTTTTTTTTTTAAATTATAGCTGGTCGTCATGACTGTCATTTGGTTGGCATAATTAGATTTTCAGATAGTTATTTAACAAGTAAAAAAATGTTTAAACATTACTTTGTTCGTACTTATGAAATATTGATAGGGTAGAGATATTCTAGGTATAAGATAGTATTTTTAATACTTTGCCCCACTCTAGGAATTTCTCCTGTTTCGTGGGTGCGTTTACAAACATTTAAACTCACATGTACACAAACAGCCAGACCCGGAACAACTATCTGTAAGCCATACAAATATTTGTTCCGTGCGGATATCGAACCCGCGACACGCACATTAATTTCAGATAACAGACAAATATTGCACAATACATCGACATTTAAATAATTATCACATAATATACATACTTCTAATTTCCAGAGAAAAACCAACCCTAATCGAATGGAAGAAATCGGACAAACCACGCAAGTCTATAGCCAATACGTACGACAACCCAGTCCAACTTGCCGCGTACTTCGGTGCAGTATGCCATGACCTAAACTACAAGCATTTCAACGTAAGAGACGCCTTACTCGTGATAGCGTACACTGACGGGTCCAAAGCTGATGCCTATCATCTCGCTCCGGACAAACTAAGGGAACATTGGGCCCAATGGTTGAGCAGGTTAGAAGATTACACGAAGAAGTTTGCACAGGATGAGGCAAAGAACTTGAAAGGCGGGAAACGATTGTTTGAAGAAGATATTGGGAATCTCCAGTAAATTACGGTATGTGATCGATGGTATTTTTTTTATAATGGGGTATTGTTTGATATTGGCGTATGTTAACTACTGCAGTTAACTGCTCTCCGAACATAACGTCTACAATTGACAAGTATAGCATAAAGAGCCTGTAATGTTCCCACTGCTGGGACACAAGGCTCCTCTCTATGAGTGGGAGTGGGCTATCCACCACGCGGGCCCAGTGCGGGTTGGTAGATGTCACATGTCTTCGAATTTTAGTTCTGGAACATGTTTCGTCACGATGTTTTTCTTCACCGTTTTGAGAGCAGCGATGATGAAATATATTACACAAAGTAATGCCTAGGTTCGAACCCACGGCTTACTGTTCGTAAATCGGGGCTGGCACCACTGGGCACCGCTGTTCACTATTGACTTGTTGAAAAGTCATTAGACTGGAGCCATAAAGGACTAGTTCAAATTGGTTTTAAATGCCGTTCCGAAACACATCTACGATTCTAGGCAATTGTATGGGAAGTTTTCAGCCTACCCCGCGTATCTCATTTACGGCTGATGATTAATGGTATCTAAATGCCATCCATCCATCCATCCATCATTTAATATCTTTGCCAGAGAAAAGACTTATAAACTAATTTGCCCCACGAACATATTTAAAAAATTGCCCAGAAAATCGCCAGCTTCCTAGTGTTTAAGCCGTCTGCCAACGCAGTCAACATAATATTATGTAGGTATATTAGTTCTGTATGATGTCGGACGTAAAGAATAGCACCATCCCATATCTCCCTATGGGTGTCGTAAGAGGCGACTAAGGGACTTGCCAGAGAATGGGCAGCAGCGTTATCTGTGCTTTTGTAACAACCGTACTGCGATCGCCAACCCGCCTGCCAAGCGTGGCGATTATGGCAAAACCCCCTTATGTCAATTTGGCGTTGAGGGAGGCCTATGTCCAGCAGTGAACGTCTTTCGGCTGATGATGATGATATTAGGACATTTGCTTACACTGTTTTTTTTTCTTTTCCAGTGGAGCCAGATATGCAACCGAAGATGGATTTAATTTACCTAAAAATGACAAGTTTTGGTGATTATTACTACGCCCGCCTTTTCACATGTTATGTTCAATTACACATAAAGGCATTAAGTTAAGAAACTGTCACCCAAGTGCAAGTGGCTTTTCAACTTACTTCGATTATAAAAGTTACACTGAACTTGGAATGTATGTTAAACGAATCAGAATATTTTTAGAATATTCGTAAATTGTTGAATGTAGTCGACTGATTTCAGACTTTTGATGTAATAGAAACGTGTAAAAGCTTAATATTTTACAAATAAGTACACGATTTACACTTAGTGCATTATTATAGGTCTTCTCACATAAATCAGCTACGCCACAACTTGAACTAATGCGTTTTACGACACCATCATCGCATTATACGACCATAATTTGATTTGCTGTATATTGATCTTTCGTTACATTAAGAAATAAGTACTTTTGTCCGCGGCTACGCCCGTCTGGGGGTCGCAAATTATCCCACGAAAATACTATCCGGCTAAAAATGCATCCCACATGTTTTGACCCAGGAGGATGAGGAGGAGCTCGTGGCTAAATATTAACAGCCGCACGGGTCGATCTTAAAGGTTAAGCCGTGCTTGCCGAAATTGGTCCGTGGAGGGTGAACATAATTACATGCCGAGTTTCCTCCGTGCCTCGGAAAGCACGTTAAGCCGCTGGTCCCGGCTGTCATTTGTAGATCTTTGACAGTTGTTACTAGTCAGAATCCAAAAGCTTGACATCCAGTCTTACCAAAGGGTATCGTATTACCCAGTTACTGGTTGTGGAGGTCAGCTAGGCAGTCGCTTTATGTAAAATACTGGTACTCAGCAGCATCCGGTTAGACTGGTAGTCGACCCCAAGATAGTTTGGGAAAAGGCTAGGCAGATAATGATGTTCTAACTCAGGTCATTGTCTACCAATGTGCCAAATTAATCGAACCCATTGTGCCTTAGTTAGTGCGTCAAAAAATAAGAAATATTAGAATGGAAGAACGTGCATTCGACACCGATAGATTTTCCAATAATACCGTTTCGTATAGAATTTCATGCATACGAAAGTAATTTTTTCAGAACATAAAGGTAACGAACTTAAAATAGAGCAATGAACGGGACATTTCTAAAATATTCTGGCCCATTTAGTTTTGGACATGTGACATAGTTGGCTATATGCCTATTTCCCTCGGAACTCTTGACGCGGTCAAGGATGTATGCTTTTTTAAGATAGTATTCTTGGTGCCATTGATAACGGCTGATGAAATGATGCATGGTTTTGCATAGCGTCAGGGACCGATGTAATTCGGCTCTGTTGGGCGCCAAAATCGAAAATGTATTGTAGATTTACGTTTGAGAAAAACCGCTCGGCTTAAATCAAATTGACCTGAGCCGACAAGAACATTATCCAGCGATCATAGATGTAGAACGCAGTCCGATCGGCATATGCCTAAAATGTGGAGTAATTGCTTTGTAGTCCAATCAATATTCCCGATTCGAATGTTCCGACTAAGGAATGTGGAGCACCACTTATTCTCACGTTCGCTTTTACAGGACACGTAGTTCAAACTGTATTGTAGAAAGAAAGAAAATTGATTTTATTTGTCATTAACAGCACCTTAAAAATTATATAAAATAAATAAACAAACAAGACTACTAATGCTAAAAGGGCCTCACCTCAGCATAATGCCAGATAGCAACACAAGGTGTATCACCTGACGCTGATTTTCAGCTGCAGCCCACGAGCACCTACGCTCGAAAACACATACAAACAAGACAAAACACACGCAAACAAGTGCAGGCTCTATAAACCTACATCAATAGTTTGAAATCAGTTGGGTGTTAAGTAATTCGGCTAGAAATGTATTGAATGTATTTATAATGTGAAGATTGGGTAAGTGTTGAATGATTATCATCTTCTTACAAATTACTGTAGATATGCCATTTGGATCCTACAACGGAATACAAAACACAAAATATGCTTCAGAAATATGTTAATGAATGTTAAAGGCGTTTGATTGATTACGCTTTGTTATGTTAGTATATAAGCATCTTGAAAGCCTTGACTCATCTGCCTAGCGTTTTCCCAACGATGTTGGAGTCTGTTAAAGAAGCTTTGCCTATTATGTCTGATTTCACAATGGTCTATCAACAGTAATTTACATTTCCTCATTATCATCTCTACTTAGTTTATTAATACATGGTCTTTTTAAAATTAATTGGTGAGACTTCACAGCCGTTTCTAACATTGTTAAGGGTATAAATAAAAAACAATTGGTTTTTTTTTACTCTCACAGACTATTGACTGTATTAAACATATATTACTGATAATGTACCTAGTTCTTACTTCAAACCATGAGTTGATTTTTTTTGCGGTATTTGACATGCCTGTGAAGTTTTGCTAGCCAGTTTAACAAAGCCAATTATAATTTATTAATTTAAAAACGCAATGAAAGTCATAATGATAATGATTCAAGTTCTCATTTGGTTTTATTATCTGTAGTTCCTCCAAGCATTTGAAGAATGCTTACTTATTGGTTTTAAATTATCGCAATATTATGTTGTTAGATGTGTAAATATTACACATACTTACTTAATAAAATAACTTTGCGACTAATATTTACTTAATTTTAATTCCACATTAACCGACTTATCGCTGTACTGTACACACGAGAGCACATCAAGTTATACATTTACAGTATAACCTGACCTTGCTTTGTATGAGCTTCTCGTACAATGAGAGATCAGCTTTTTTAGTTTTCCACAGCTTGATTGGTTTTTGTGCGTACACACGTATTGATAACCACTGTTTTTATGTCAAAGACTTATCGAATAATAAACATAGCCTCCGATTCAGAACTAATCGGTAATTCACCTTATTGATCAAAACTTAGGACATATTTCACTTTGAATTTGTAAAGTTCGGAATCGGAGCTAAATACCTATAGGGTTTAGTTAATAGCAGATGTATGCGGCTTTGCCTATGTAATTGTACTACCGCCAAAAATGATTCTGACTACCGTAAGGACTATTATTGCTTGCACCGCCCGGTCGCTATAGAAGCGCTTTTAAACAGATGACGGTCTTCTTGTGCACAGGATTTTGTAAAAATGAGCAGATTCATTTTTGACAAAAGTACTTCAGAGCAAATACGACCTTATGTTAAGATGGGGTCTTCGTTTTGTCTTCTTACGCGATTTGAAACCTCTTTATAATCTAGTATACTGCTCGAACGTAACTTCCATCCAATAGTACTTATTGAATTTCTACTGAATCTTAAACAGGTTTTTAATAAGTAGATTTTATTCTTTATTGCCAAAAATTGTGTTAGTACTAGTCCACTATTGGTACAAATTGTGTTCAGTTTAATAAAGATATCCTTTTGATTTATTTGTATTATCTTATGTAGAATGTATTTCTGTTCTTTGACGTCGAGTATTTTTGTTATATTTTGATTGTTTCTTAAGAACTTATTATAACTCCTATGCTGTAAAAGAGATGATTGCTCCTTTACTAATTTAGAAAAGTTTACAGTTGTTTTGTAAATGATTTATTTGATCGTTTAAGGGTTAGTTTGCACGTACTACCGCGGTCAGTGAGGCCACCACTTGTCTGAAAAATGGCGACCGTTGTTTCGGTTGTACCTCTACGTAGATAGAGGACCTCATGTAGAGCAGGAGTACTACATGGCTTAGAGAGTGACCATTCTCATCGACGCGTAATCGTCTTGCGCCGGTCAGAAAAAGTTTTATGTCCTTGCAACTGCGGCATAGGTCAAAAAGTACTACAGTGACATAAAACAAAAAGTACTACAGCGTCATCTGTGATACCAATGAAGAACTAACACTAAAAATCAGAGTCGCTCTAATAAATTTATCTGTGATTTAATACCATATAGATAAAAATAAGAATCCGATCTTTTTGGGCAGTAGCTAGTACCTTAGCCCTTTGTATTCCAGGGCCACGGTATCTCTTTCGAACAGTCCCGCAGCCCTGGGCATCGGCCCTCTCAGACCCCTACCGATTTGCTGACATCTCCTTGAGGCGCGCGTGGAACATGAAAGCGCCGTCGACGCGGCCTGTCGTCATAAGACGGACGGTGAGCTAGGTGTTCTTCATATCCCTAAAGTATAATGGCAAAACAACAGGGTTTGGGTCAGGTCGCGTCCACCGTACGACTGAAGTCTTTTTTTCCCCACTTTTATTAAATAGATATGAAATTTGTTCTGACCGGATATAGCCGACTTACAGTCCCTTAAACTGGTTCACAAGTGATGGACGTATGAGTATTTAGCAATTTCGTAGGTGGAGACTATCCCTTAGCGGGGCTAAAGTATGAATCGCGATACCAGAATAATATGTTCAAGATGAAGCTTTCTTAACATAAGATTTAAATAGCATTTATTACTTTTATGCCCAGAAAATGATAAGTTTTTTTTGCCTCGATTTCTTTTTCAATAATTTGTATCATCACGTTGTAAGTAAAGTATTTTGTTAAAATAATTGAATAATGCTGTTTAATTATTTTAAGAAACTATTTACTTTAGAAGTATTTTATTCACAATATATTTAACCTTCAGAACTGTTTAAAGGACTAAATATATGTATTGTACTTTTCTTAGGTAGATATATTTTATTATTTTGTATAATTTTAGGCGTTCTTTATTATGTGACTGCTGATTATCCTTAGCCGTCTAAAGTAAGGTCTGAATTAAGTTTATATCACTGTAATTCTCTGATATTAAATAATCTACAATGTATTTTTGTACCTTTTATTTAATCTCTACACGATATAATATGCAAAAAGTATCTAGAGCTTTATGTACGGCGATATTGCCGTATTTTAATTGGTAGTATCTAAGCTCAACTGTCATCTGAATAGTAGAGAATATTTATTGTCAGATTTTGATTTCTATACACATTGGACATTTAAAACCAGTATGTGGCATTGTGTGATCTGTCAAACGGCGACAGGGGAAAATAGAAAAAAAACCGGCCAAGTGCGAGTCGGACTCGCGCACGAAGGGTTCATCATCATTTCAGCCCAAAAGACGCCCACTGCTGGACATAGGCCTCCCCAAGTGTCGCCACATTGACATTTTGGGGGGCGGGTTTGCCTTAATCGCCACGCTTGGAAGGCGGAATGGTGATCGCAGTACGGTTGTTACAAAAAAAAAACACAGTAAACGCTGCTGACCATTCTCTGGCTAGTCGCCTCTTACGACACCCACGGGAAGATATAGGTGGTGCTATTTTTTACGGCCGACACAATACAGAACACGAGGCACGAAGGGTTCCTTACCATTATTTCTAAAAACTCTTCACTTTTTTTGTATAACGAGTCCCCTTAAACAGGTATCTATTTTATTGTTTTTAGGATGTGTTGTTAAACGACCACAGAAATACATAATCTGTACAAAATTTCAGCTGGCTAACTAGCACGGTTTATGAGATACAGCCTGGTGATAGACGGACGGACGGACAGCGAAGTCTCAGTAATAGGGTCCCGTTTGACCCTTTGGGTACGGAACCTTAAAAAGACGTCGACCCCAACTAACATGGAACAAGGGCAGGAAGTTGGTGTGTCATTTAAATACCTACTATTAGTGTTTCTTGGCTGGTTGTTTCCAAGAACGGAAGTCGTTTCAATCTCGCTACAAGTAACGTCACCCACGCTTCTACTTGTCCTCGTTCCGCATTTGTCTGATTCTTGTTATTACGCAATTGAATAATGTACACAATCATTCTTATTCATTATATTCTCCTGTCGTCTCATCAGACACTTTCATTAATAACACAAAATCAAAATATTTTTTTTATTGAAACATGCGTTGAAGCTGTAAAACATGTTGGTGAGTTGTAAATTAATCTGTTGCTAAGTTAGTAATTTAGATGGTGATATTAATATATAAATCAAAGAGACAAGGAAAAATAATCGTTGCTCTTTATTTGACGCTTTCTTTAAAATATTTAATTGAAGCTGTAAAAAAGACGAATTAGTTAATTAAAAGCCTTCTTATTTTCCCGTTGCTTACATATAAAATTAGAGGTGTTCTGAGGCCAAATAATTTATTATTTTGTGGCTACGATTATAATTACATACTCAATTTTAATTTGCATTATTAGAAATATGCGTAGAATGGAACGCCAACCAGCTGTTATCGCATTATGTTATTAATTCAAGTAGATCAGTGGGAAGAGTACGAACTAATACGACCTCTCTTTCCTACTTAATTGTTTCACATATACACTAGCGCTACAATTTTTTAATGTTTACCTACTTCCAATATGGTTGGGTTATTATGATACGAAAACAAAGTGAAAGCCCGGTTGGTCTCTAGTTAATCTAGTCGTTCCTTGTCGTTGTTTCAAAGTCCAAGGGCGGGCACAAAGATTTAGAAGTAAACTAAGTTTGCTTTTATCAAATTTACAATAGAAGTACGGATGTGTTGTGTGTGAACACTAATAATATTAGCTATCAGTGCAGTTTATTTTAGGCCTTCATTCAGTTATCTACAGCTGCTAAAGTGCAAAAGTTGTGGTAAACGTTGTGACAAAAATCGTAAATATTTTTCTTATAACTTCTTACACAATATTTTGGCTACCGGTTTTTATATAATATTTTTGGCACGTTACGTTGGATTGAATAACCGACCACAAAGAATTTGGGTTACAAAGTTATGTGCAAACTAGGTTTTTATTCAAAAATATACAAATTCTTCAAAACCTTAATATCGCATTTTGTTTTAGATAAATTAATATTCAGAAAATATAATGGTTTATGTTAATTTCGTCACCTAGTGTGCAAAACTTTTAAAATGAATATTTTAAAGTTTCAAACAAGCTGGATATTATTTTTACATGTATCTTTGTCTGTGTTAAAATAATAATTTACAATTTATTTTTAGGTCTGTTCAAGAATAAATAAAATCCAAAAATGGCCAGTACAGTGCGAAGCAAAGTGCTAAAAGTTTTAAACAAACAAAATGGATTTATTTCTACAGTGGTCAGACAAAAGAGTTCTAATGCTCCAGAAAAAAATATTCTGACATCTGTGTTTAAAGATGTTCCCCCTACAAGTTACACAGCAAATGACTTTGTATGGCAAAACTTGGACCGATGGCCTGACAAAACTGCAACAGTGAGTAATATTTATGAATACTAATTGATTACATAACTAATAGAGAGCAGCGGTGGCCCAGTGGTGGCCGCCCCAACTTACGTGCAGTAAGCCGGGTTCGAAACCCAGGCAGGCGCATTACATTGTGTAATTTACTTCATCACTGCTGCCCTCAAAAACGGTGAAGGATCATGAGGAGACATCGTGAGGAAACGGGCATGTCCTAAAACTAAGAATTCGAAGACATCTGAAATCTACCAACCCAAACTGGCCCATGTGGTGTATTACAGCCCACTCCCTCTCGTAGAGAGGAGGCCTGTGTCCCAGCAGTGGGAATATTACAGCATGACGATGTTGATGATGATGACATACTTATAATACATGTATACCACAACTGTAGTCCCTGAAAGGTAAGGTAGAGGTGTACCTAATAGTACGGGCCTGTGGACGGTGAGTAATGGGCTAGCTCACCGTCCGTCCGTCTTATGACGACAGGCCGTGTCGACGGCGCGTTCGTGTTCCACGCGCGCTTCAAGGAGATGTCAGGGAATCGGAAGGGGTCCGAAAGGGCCAATGCCTGCCAGGGCTGTCGGACTGTTGGAAAGAGATACCGTGGCCCTAAAACACAAAGGGCTAAGAAGGAACATGGATGGGTTATAGTCTGTACAAGTCTGACACTCCCTTACGCTCCATCCAGAGCATGAGGGGTAGTTTGATGATTACCTATCTGTAAAAAAAAGGTTTACCTTAAAGTACCTACACACATATTTCCCCAGTTATGTTTAAGCACTGTGTAATAGGGTGAGCTTAATGCCATCTATTGTGTAGCAATCCAGACTCCGTGGCTGCTACTGAGAAATTCCTGTTGGAAAAATCCAATAACACTTTGGCCAATTTGGAAATCAAACCCTGCTCCTCATGCTCAGAAATCGCTCTTTTTACCACTGGACCAATGAGGATGAGACTGTCAGTTAATAATTAATTGTTTACTGATTGTGCATACCAGCCTGTATTCACTAATACTAAACAACATCTAGTAAATGTCTAAATATTATTGATCCGTTCTCGGTGCCAAGCAAATAGTTGAAAATTTAACATTGTATTCATTTAGGCGTTGCTTTGAATTTGTGAAAATGGGTATGAGTAATTGCATAAGTAATTATAATTCTATCCAATTTTAATATTTCAACCATGTCATCTGGAACTAAAATATGAATAAGCATTCTTAAAAAAATTAAATTAAAAATTTAAAAAACCCCCGCCACAAAAAACCTCTAAAAAGCCAAAAATAAATTAATCCAAGCGTCGTAGCGTCGGGGGTCCGCTTTGTTCTGTGCTTGTACTAAGCGGTCTTCTTAGCGGTCCCCCGACGCTACGACGCTTGGATTAATTTATTTTTGGCTTTTTAGAGGTTTTTTGTGGCGGGGGTTTTTTAAATTTTTAATTTAATTTTTTTTCATGCTTTTTAAACTTATTTTATTTTTGCCTAGCCTTGACTTTCCTACTCCTGGTTAACGAAACCAAGGAAAGATATAAATTAAACAAAATATAAATTGGGCAGCAATGCCCATGGTGAAAAGCGACAACATTTCAAATAGACTACCTGTGAAAGTTTTTAAATCCCTACATCAACTAGAAAAGACGTGATGATCTTCAAACGGCTGAGCAGATTTTCATGAAACATAGCTAAGAACACTCTCGATTAAAATACCTTTCAAACGACATCGACACCACTTTTATCCAAATCGGTTCATCCGTTTAGGAGCTACGATGCCACAGACAGACACACAGATACACAGATACACACGTCAAACTTATAACACCCCTCTTTTTTAGTCGGGGGTTAAAAATAAGACTTTACGTAAGAATAATATTTTCATGGAAATAGTTAAATCTGGATCTTCTTTAATCCACACATTTTTAATTAATTAATCTACCCAGAAAAGACAATTCATTATAATTAGATGTAAAATTCAAATGTTTAAAAAAAATTAAACAAGCATAGCTTCAAGGAAAATGAGCCCAGAAAAATATTATTTAAATTTATTCATAGAAAAACGTAGGTTGGTTATAAAATTACACACTGAGAAATAAATAAATTGTTGAATAATTTACAGGAAGGTAATAAACTTATCACTGAACTTTGGAACTATGAAGACGTGTAGGTAGATAATTAGGTAAATATTACACTATGATTATAATCTCCTGACAACAATCGCCTATTGTTTCATTCCAATTAGTTCCTATGTATACACGAGATGGTCGGTGACGACTATCGTTACCTTGTTGAATTTAGGGTTAAGTACTTACTTTTCTTAGTGCCACGACATGTATCGGCGACATGTCAAGCGAAGTCGGCTGATTTCGCCTGACAAATATAGGGACAACGCGCGACTTCTGTCCGCAGCGACGTCAGACGAAGTCGTGCGACTTCGCGAAACTTCGCCTGACATATCTGGCGACATCACGAAGTTTTGTTTCACAAGGCAGTCGATATCATGTCACCCACCGAGGTACTGTTGTTGGCTGCGGCGTACAAAATTATAATTAAAAGTCAAAGAAAAAAGAGATAGAGCGAAAAGATGGTGGGTTAAAAAGTACTATGTAAAGTACTATGTCGCTCGATGTTGCCAAACATGTCGAGCGAAGTCCGGCAACGTCGCGCTACCTCATCTAACGTCGCTGGCGACCCGTGTCGCGCGATGTTGCCAGACATTTCGACCGAAGTCCGGCAACGTCATGCTACTTCACCCAACGTCGCTGGCGACACGTGTCTCACGACGCGACATTTGTCCCCTTGTGTATTGAGCGATTACAGTGTAAATGTAGTGTCCGTACCAACGTTCGGATTCGATCAGAACTCGGTCTACGGACAGTATAAGTACATAATAAATGCATACCATCCCATGTCTTTCCGTGGGTGTCGTAAGAGGCGACTAAGGGACTTTCCAGAGAATGGGCAGCAGCGTTCTCTGTGCTTTTGTAACAACGGTACTGCGATCGCCAACCCGCCTGCCAAGCGTGGCGATTATGGCAAAAACCCCCCTGTTATGTCAATGTGGCGAAACTTGGGGGAGGCCGATGTCCAGCAGTGGACGTCTTTCGGCTGAAATGATGATGATAAATGATGAAATGCATATGCAATGAATCTAAAGTTCATTCAATACAGTTCGAAAGATGATCGAAAAAAAAATATTTCATCCACTACATAAAACGCTTATGTAAAATACCCACTAGTACATATTTAGCTGCATCCGGTGAGCCTGGAAGCGAACTCCGACATAGTATAGGCGATGACCTAAAATAAACTTGGTACAGTTTCAGAAAACTGAATAAGGAACCTTGTATTCTCTAATGTAGAGTGCAGTTTAGGCTTTGTTATCCTGGACCCAGTAGGCGCTACGGACCTTATGAGTTCAGGCAGTTCATTGCCCTATAATAAATACAAACCTACGCGTTTTATCATAAGTACATACTTAGCGGATCTCAAGGACATAAATAACATAAGAGCTAATGAGCTAAGTTATCCGATAATATAGTGCCAAGTCATAAATCGAATAACTCTTATGAGCTAAGTTGTTGCTAACTGGAATATAACTGAAACGCATTCATTAAGGTTCTGATAAAACTGGTTAAGTATTGGTTACCAACATTCACCATGACAAATCGTTAACCTCCTTAGAAAATCAACACCCTTCCCGCACCGCGCAGCTCCCTCAGGCACCGTCTCAATTAAACGGTTGGCCTATAAACAAGAGTTACATCTGGCCTCTTTTCTATAACAAAACTATGTTTTAATTTATTCAAAACACAAGCTGTGTCCCCGATGGATGGGATTTCCCAACGGCAAAAATTACGAACTTCTAAATAAACTTCATCATCTAGGTATTTAACCCCATTTTAGCTATAATTTCTACATCATCAATTTTATTCTTGTTCTAATAACCCCATTATTGACAGCAAGAATTTACAATAATCCTTCCTTGGTTCTCCGACCTCTCGTATGGTAGGCTGTAGGCCATCAAAACCGCGCACCGAATGCGCTGAATCACCAAAAAATGCCACGCGGGCGGCATTGCACTAAATGGTACCTAGCCACTTACCGACGAAGGACGTCATTTACCTACAAATTAATTAAGAGGTTTCGCAACACGTACATATTTTGTTTATTCAAAAAACAACATAATAACCGATTAACAGTGATTTACTTACAATAGACACATAATTTTGTAGGTACTCGTTAGAGATAACTAATTGCCTACAAGCCTCGCAGGTCGCAATACTCGCTATGTCATATGTTCCATTCCATTGTTGATGTTTTAAATATGGTTAGTAAAAACGATTGCAGTTTTTAGTAACCAAGAAATTTAATAATAAAAACATGCAAACGTTCCTAATAATACACAATTTCAGTGATGAGATTCACGGAACAGAGGGTCTACTCTCTTTCTCCGAAACGTAACTTCGGCAACGAACGAAAATTAAACTTGTTACGTTTGTGCCCCTAATCTATATCGTTTGCGCCCCTAATATCGTTTGCGGACGCACACAAGAAGTTCGAATTCACAGACAATTAACGTGAACGAATGTATTAAATGTTATTGTGTGCGTCCGCAAATGATATAGAAAAAGTTCACAAACGTAACTACGTTTAATTTTCATTCGTTGCCGAAGTTACGTTTCGGAGAAAGAGAGTAGACCTCCAGTTACTGATCCATCGTGATTGCCTCGGGAAACGCGTGAAACCGTAGGTTCTGGCGCGCATCGGTCATTTGTCGATCTTTGACGGTCATCATAAAACAGTCAGAAGCCCGAAAGTGTGGTAGCGAGGGTAACCAAGTAATAGGTAAATAATATAAAATTACTGATATTCAGTTGAATCCTGTTAGACTGGTATTCGTCCCCAACATAGCTGGAAAAGGCGAGGCAGCTGGAGACTTACTTAGCCCGATTATTTCCCAACAAACCGATGTAGTGACGCTTGAGGGATGCATAGGTACACAATGTCCAGCATTTGGCCGTCTTTCGGTTGAATTAATGAGAATTTCCTGTAAGTAATCAGTCACTGTGTTTTGTTTTATAGGTATGCGCAGTAACAGGACGCGGGTACACATACGCGCAAACGCATAAGATGTCCGTAGCGTTCGCCGCCTCTTTGCGGACAAAACTCAAGTTGAAGAACGACGACAAAGTTGCCATAATCTTGCCAAATTTACCAGAATATCCTGTCGCAACTCTGGGTGTACTACAGGCTGGTTGTATAGCTAGTATGATGAATCCTGTTTATACAGCGGGTAAGTTTTCTTAAGACATTTCCGCTTTGTCTCTGTGATTCCCACATAGCTGTCATGCCTTTGGTTTGGCAGCCCATAGTCACCATCAAGGACCACTTTATCCAAAAAATGGTTCTCAATTAAAATCATAATCAAAAATATTAGCAACCGTAACTATTATTGATTATTCTTCTAATTGTATGTACAGCTTTTAATTTATTTATTTGGTTAGCCAGATTTATAAATTCATTTTGCCTTCATTTATAACTGTAACAATTAATTATAGGCTAACACCACATGCACAATTATTGGTTATACACATTGTTATCACACAGTGAAACTTTGTTTGAACATAAAATTCAAAAATTAGGTTGACAACAACAATTGACAATAAATAAAGCAGCTTAAAAGTAGTGTTAATAATTTGTGTTTAGTAGTAAATAATGCTAATAATAATGCTATCGATGGCAATATAAATTGGGTCGGCATAGAATTTTGCGCTTCTTTATTTTTTGTCAAGGACTGTAGAGATCATGAAATGTATAGCAATACGTTCACATTGCACATTGTTATCACACAGTGAAACTTTGTTTGAACATAAAATTCACAAATTAGGTTGACAACAACAATTGACAATAAATAAAGCAGCTTAAAAGTAGTGTTAATAATTTGTGTTTAGTAGTAAATAATGCTAATAATAATGCTATCGATGGCAATATAAATTGGGTCGGCATAGAATTTTGCGCTTCTTTATTTTTTGTCAAGTACTGTAGAGATCTTGAAAAGTATAGCAATAAGTTCCATTACCGGCAAAGGTTTTCCCTTCTTGATAAAACCACATAAAAATCCGTACGTCCTTACAAATAGCTTCGAGCAAGAAACACAATACCTCTCTAACGAGAGGCCTTGGGAGTCGAAGATTGATTGAATCGAAACCAATTGCAGCATAAGAGCATTGTACTACTTTTTGCCTAAGTAAGTAGTAGTTGAATGCAATATGTGAGTTCAAAGTCTAATGATATTGCGAATATAAATGTTGTCTCATTTTTATTTATTTATGGTAAATAAAACAATAAAGTAAGTAATGCTATTAAAGGCCAGACAGCACCTTCGGATGAGATCCGATCCGATAATACTAACAACCAGCAAAAACTTAAACAATTGAAGATTTTCAATATTTTTCTTTTCTTTTCAGACGAACTAAAACGCCAAATTCAACTGGTCAGATGCAAAGCTGTGATCACATCAAAAATTTCGTACGCCAACGTGAAACAGGCTTTAGCAGAATTAAAGTTCGACATACCAATAATTTTAACAGACAATGATGATCTACCAGAAGGTACTATTAAGTACGCAGAATTTGCTCAAGATTTTAGCCTTGATACTAGTTGTTTGAAGTCCGTACATAGAGGGCCTAAGGACCTGGCCATAATACCGTTTTCGAGTGGAACTACAGGTTTCCCGAAAGGTGTTGTGCTGACACATGAAAGTGTGGTCACTATGAACCAGCAGATTGCTGACCCTGATATCATTGCTATTAAGGAAACCACGGGTGAGTTTTTTCTTTTTTTCTTAAAAATTAACACTTATCTGAAAGAATAAACAGATGGTCTTATGCAGAACTCAAAATTAAACTATTTATCCCGGTTAAGCGTTAATTAGCTCTGTATGGTGTCGGACTTAAAGAAGAGCACTATCTCATATCGTCCCGTGGGTGTCGTAAGAGGCGACTAAGGGACTTGCCAGAGAATGGGCAGCAGCAATCTCTGAGCTTTTGTGACAACCGTACTCCGATCGCCAACCCGCCTGCTAAGCGAGGCGATTATAGCAAAACCCCCCATGTTATGTCAATGTGACGAAACTTGGGGGTGGCCTATGTCCAGCACTGGACGTCTTTCGGCTGAAATGATGAATGATGAAGCCATTAATAGGACCTTTTGAAAGTCAATCTTCATAAAAAGGACATAGAATTGAGTCTACTGCCCATGCATTGGGGGAGCGTAATAACCGGGCACGAATTCCATTAGTAGTTTGCCCAGTCTTAGGACCGGACCTTGGACACCACGTTCCTTATTACACGGAACCCGCGTTCCGTGCCCTTGCTAGATTGACCACTGATCATAAAACATTCTTTCACTTCCTTTCTTTTCTGAATAAAAAATAGAAGTTTTTTTCTTCTAGCAACATATCAGGCAGTGATGCCAGCAATCCTGCCGTTCTTCCACATCTTCGGCTTCAATGCCCTCATGATGAACCAGTTGTCACTGGGCGTCAAGCTGGTCACAATGCCGTACTTCAAGCCTGAACTCTTCCTGCAGACCCTCGTGCAACATAAGGCTGAAGTTTTGTTCATAGTTCCACCTATGGGTAAGACTAGCTGTTTATTGTCCCATAATCAGTGATCGGAGTAGGTAGATTGATTTTTGGCACTTGTATCATAAATGCACACAGAAAGAATAACATGGATAAGCCATTTTTCCGGAAAGTAATTCCGGTATTTCCGGATTCAATAAAATATTGTTAATGTTGGTAGTGATATTACTACTACTCAATTCAGAATTTAAAGCAAGGTATCAAAATTAAATTAATTTATTATTTATCGGTTATTATTAATATATACGTTTCGGATTAATGACCCTAATTCAATCTACCTACACCGATCTATGCCCATAATAAATAAAATAAAAACACAAACATACTAGCTTTTCATTAACTAACGTAAGACTTTCAAAAATCTGCAGTTTTTCATCATTTTAAATTTTATGTGGCTTCGTAATGTGAAAGATAGAAGTATACCTTAATAAACGGCTTTGAAAACCGAAAAAAAAGTTTGCAGCATCTCCTTCTATTTTGAGATAGGCGTCCTGGCCCCTTATTCACAAACGCTCGGTTTCGATTTCGATTCGGAAAGTCGTATGTCTATCTCGCTCGCTTTCGTAATGCCAAAACAAGATAGACATACGACTTATCGAATCGAAATCGAAACCGAGCGTTTGTGAATACGGGGGCTGATCGCCATCTAGATCGGATCAGGGATTAAATATATATCCGCTCCTATTAGTTGTAGCGTGATGATATAGCCTATACCCTTCCTCGATAAATGGGCTATGTAACACTGAAAGAATTTTTCAAATCGAACCAATAGTTCCTGAGATTAGCGCGTAGCAAGCAAACAAACAAACAAACTCTTCAGCTTTATTATTAGTATATCGATATATAGATAGATTAATTGGCCGGGATTAGAGGATTTTTGAATTCAAAGAAGTATGAGGATAAAATTTTGTTTAATTAACCATAAACAAGGATATAGTGTTCTCGGGAAAGGGAGATGTGAGAAGGAAATGTGAAATCAGAACTTATTCATTATAGAATATAGAATTTATTCAGATAAATCTGGCATTGATGTGAAAACTGTTTCTCACATGTGCAGTTTTATGTTGCATGCTCCGGAATGAGCCGCGAGTAATTTAGTAATTTTAGCCCCACAAGGAAACACCGCAAACGTCATTTACAAAGAGGTGGTAGCATAATTAATATAAATTTAATATCATTATTAATATAGTTTTCCGGGAGTTAAATACCAAGATCTACATTTTTCTTACTTTGAAAATCATAGACTTTAACACAACTATTTATCCTATACATACACTTACGTACGAGCGAAGCTGCAGCCAACAACTATTACTTATAACATTTAAATGACTATTTTCGACATTTTGCGGGGATAACACATATGTAGGCAATTTTCGAACTCCACGCGGGCGATGCCGCGGGCAGAAGCTAGTGTTCTCGGAAAAGGGAGATGTGAGAAGGAAAATTGAAATCCGAACTTATTCAATAGAGAATATAGAATTTATTCAGATAAATCTGGCATTGATGTGAAAACTGTTTCTCACATGGGCAATGCCGCGGGCAGAAGCTAGTATATTACAAAACAAGGAGTAATGGTTTAATGATAGGAAGTAATTCTCAGTAAATAAATACACTTACTACTAATACCCGTAAATGTTTACATAGTAATAATAAACACGTGTTATAAAGAAGTAACTATCCAAATTTTGATCTAAATTCCTGCATTTTATTACGTAGACTGTTTAGTATAGATAAAGTATCCACTGTTATCCAATCTTTTGCACGGCCGTACTCTTCAACGTACGTCAGTAATACTGTTCTTGCGTGTTCATCTAATCCTGGTCTGACAGTTCCTCCCTCCTCAACGTACGCTCTAGCTCTTGACCCGGTTAATGAACATATGGTCAATGCACTCTTATTAAAAATTTCGACCAATAACATTCGAGCTAATGATTTGCAATCTTTTGACAATCGTTTGCAATTACTGAGTGCTACGGAATTGATATACACGTTGGTGTGGGGCACGAGTTCCTTAAGTCCCGGAGCCAATTCACGATGCTTTAATGTCCATCTTGAGTCATTTTTATCGTATTCCGGAGGTAAAACAAACTTGCGCTTATGACAACGTCTTTTCTGAGAAACTTGATCAGTATCATCATCTCCATGATCATCAGATTCTTCTTGTTGGTTCTGTTGTTTACTTTGGTTCTTCTCGGATATCTCACCAACTTCCGCTGTATTTTTTGTTGATGAAGATGTGGTCGGAATTTCGCTGTTTGATCTACGGCTATCAGCGATTAACTGTTTTACGTCTTTCAGTGCTTCTGTATTCTCAATTATTACTTTACGTAAGTTATCTACCAATAGGTATGAGTTAGCAGAAACTGTATGTTGGTTTCGTAAGACTGTAAAAAGTTCCGTCAAAAATGTTGGGTCAATAATTGGTTTAGGATTTGACGATGAATTTGTTAAATTCGAAGAGTTCTGAATAACAGATGGTCGCTCCGGTTCACTGTTTTTAACGTACTCCATTTCTTCAACACAATTTCTGTTGTCAGGTTCTTCAACAGATATTTTTGATGAACACGAATTTTGCATCGGAAAATCTTCTCGCGTTGGTGAAGATTGATTTTTACTAGAGCATTGGAATGCTTGACTCGGCTGTTCTGCATTCCTAACAGATTCAGTTGGCTCAAATACTTTTGACCGTTTCGAAACAGCTTCTGTGTCTGGAATGGGCAGCGCCCTTCGCTTCAGTAGGTTTGTTTCCAATTTGTCATCATTCATTGAGATTACTCGTACGACTAAATCCAAAGGTTTGTCCATTTCATGATTTGAGTTAGAGTTCTGTTTGGGTCTGCGTATTTTTTTCATCATTGGTGCTGATAATTCTTGATTTAAAACGGACAGTTATTATTATCATTTTATATATATTGGCTGCTTATATTTATTTTGACAGTGAATTCATATTTACGACGTAAGTATTGAGAACATTATTTAAAACATTCATGTCGGAACCGCGATTTTTATAAAGTTCTATGGATATGGTATGGTAAATTATAATTTACAATATATGTAAGTACCTCTATTTTTAGATTCGAACATTCATGACTCACATCATTCATCATTCCGCTGATAAAAATTTCCGCTTCTGCGTCCAAATCTGCAATAGAAAATATCATTTAATGCCTATCAAACTTCTTAATTAAAAATTTGTCACTATTAATTATGTTCATCATCATCATCATCATCATCATTTCAGCAGAAAGACGCCCACAGCTGGCCTCCCCCAACGCCACATTGACATAAGGTTTTGCCATAAACGCCACGCTTGGCAGGCGGGTTGGCGATCGCAGTACGGTTGTTACAAAAGCACAGAGAACGCTGCTGCCCATTCTCTGGCAAGTCTCTTAGTCGCCTCATAAGACACCCACGGGAAGATATGGGATGGTGCTATTCTTTACGTCCGACACCATACAGAACAATTATGTTACACTAATCTAAATCCAAACACTCAAAGGCAAGTATAAAAAAATCTTACCAGTGGCATATTTCATAACACACAAATGTAATTTCCAATCGTCTGAACGTTTTTGCCTTCTTTTAACACGCTTGGCTGTATCTGATGGATTTTTGACAGGACTTATATGAATAAAATCAGGATTTAATGCAGCTAATATTTAACTCCCGTATACTTGTGCTTACGCTCGTAAGTTCAGCGTTGAATTAGCAGCCGAACTTTATTATTGGCGAGAATATTCGTTATCGCGAGCGAGAGAGACAACAATATTTCCTCCACAACGTCAATGATCGGCCTTCGCATTACTTGGAATTGGAATAGATCTCGCTCAAATCAGTAAACATACAACTCGGGTAATCCCGGCAAACGTTATACCGAAATATACTATTCCGAAAGTTAAAAAACATCAACCAATCGAAGCGACATTTTCCTAAAATTTAGGGTAATAGATTTTAGGAAATATATATATATGTATATAATTATATATATTAATATAATATAAGTATTATATTCCGAAAGCTAAAAAACCATTTTCAGGATTACCCCAGTGCACCCTATTAGATGTTGGTCTCGTACGTTACAGTTAATGTTTTATAAATGACTAGCTCTCCCGCGCAACTTCGTCTGCGTCACATTTTCCCCGTTTTTAGCAACATTTTTCATTGCTGCTCCGCTCCTGTTGGTTCTAGCGTGATGATATAATATATCCTAGATATAATAGCCTATAGCATTCCTCGATAAATGAACTATCTAACACTGAAAGAGTTTTTCAAAACGGAGCAGTAGTCCTGAGATTAGCGCGTTCAAGCAAACAAACAAACAAACTCTTCAGCTTTATAAAATTGGTATAGATGAGATAATGAAAATGCTTTGTCGGAATAAACTGTTTTTTTCTTGTTTGTCTTTACCGTGAAAAGTACAATGGAGAATAATAACAATACAACTAACCCATAATATATCGATCTAAAGTTTATTCGTGAAATACTAAATTATGGCGTTTGTTTCGAAAGAATTATTAGGACATGAGATTGACATTGTGCTAAATAGTGGAATGAAATATTATTATTTCATTTCGCTTTTGCTCGTTTATACGTGCAAAGTTGTTGTTTGATCCGATTATTTTTTACCAGCGCTCGGTCAAGATAAAAAGGTCGTTGACTACTTTGATAACTGCCTTATAATTAGCAAACATATACACAACGTAGTACTTAATAATTATTTCGGAAATAAAGAGTGAAAATGTAACTTTTAGATGTGCTAATTAGGTAAATGGATGAGTAATTTATGATGCGTCACGATGATTTTGACGCGTCACGAAGAAATTGAACAAGTATTATATGTCATGTAGACGTTTACGCAGGTATAAAGGACCTACTTAGAAAATGAAATTTACAATTAATACCCCGATTAAAAACTTCAGTTTTTTTTTTGAGTTCTGAATCAGGCATGCCGAAATTCCGAGTTCGCGCTAAATGAGGCAACCGTATAAGTCTCGTATCACAAAAATAACGCACGTCCGAAACTGCATACTTTGGAAAGCCGAGTTTGGCACGAATTCGAAAACCGAACTCGCACCGAAAAACTAGAATGTATCTGTGAAATAGTATATTTCACTACGAGTGCGGAAAGCCTGTCATTGCAAAGAGTTCCGACAAATGTCTACTCGAGCCGAGGCGCAGCCGAAGGTGAGGGTTGACAGTCGGAACAAGTTGCAATGACGGTTCCGCACGTGTACTGAACAACTATTTTTAATACAGTTGCGAAAAAATGAAGCAATTTAATAAAGAACATTTTTGGAAAATGGCGCCATCCGTAAAATAATATAAGCAGAGTTTTTTTTTTGTTTTCTTCATCCATTCTGGGTAGGCAAAGGGAACTATGCCCGTACAGACAAGTCTTCAGTAGATTTTTTTTATGGATATGAAATGAAAATGAAATTTAATGAGATGAAATGAAATGAAACCAAACCTAGCTCATTGAATCAAATCAATAAATCTGATATTGAAACAAATTAGTAGCTTCTTTTTAGAAATATTTGCATGAATCATAAAAACTTCTATGATTTTTTCTAGTAAAAACTTCGTGGTTGGTTTTTTCTTTTTAATTAATAGATATTATTTTGACAGTTGGGAAAGAGAACGCACGAGTTCGGAAAAGGTAAAAAAAAAGCTCGAGTATGTAATAGCCCACATCCCGAATGCTATACGTCCTTGCAATACGCCACTTTTTGAGCAACTGTATTAAAAAATGATTTTTCACCACTCCCGCACGAAAGAAGTGTCTTTCCTCTACGAAAACAGTGAGGAAAGTTGGTTTTTCCTCACTGTTTGAACAGTGAGGAAAGTAATGATCCCGTTCAGAAACTTACCTTGCCTGATTTTTTATGTTAAGTTTTAAAGATATTTTAAAAAATAAATTATTTTCATGAATAACAGCTCTTTTTATTTTATAATAAAGAATTATTTTGATTTGCTTTGTGACTATTTAATTTATTTACCTATGAGGACTGAATACTTTCTTGCTGGGAGTGGTGAAATGTTTTGTATGCAACATTTGAGCAAGTTCATTTGCTATTCGTTTTGTTGAGTCTTTCGAACGAAGGATTGAAATTTATAATCACTCGCTGCGCTCGTGATTCTATTTTTCAATCCTTCGTTCGCTCAAGAGTCAAAATCAAAACTCATAGGAAAAACGAACTTTCCTCACATGTTGGATAAATAACTCTTTCATGGAAATTGTCACTTTTGTCATTGGCAAATTGGTCATGTATGACTGTAATGATGATCATACAGTTTTGTTCAGCTAAATAAAAAGAAAACAACTGCACTTATTTTTTTTATAGTTTAATATTATTTTTGTGGGGCAGTCATCATCAGAAGTGCTAATAATTAAATTTCCAATTGAATTAGAAATTTTTAGTTCAAGGAAAAACCCGAAACTTATTGGCCACTGTTGTGGGAAGCGAACCCGAGGCCTTACGCGCGAAAGACCGAGGCTTTAACTACTACGCTACACTGTCGATTGTGGCACCTAAGTTTAGTTATGCTAGTGAAATGTTACTCGGTACCAACCAGAAATTCTAAAGACTTACTCGAAAACTTTCCTAGTAACAACTTAGCTTGGGAATGTTTTGGTATGTCGAGTTTTAGTTCCTCATAAATATGGAACTCGGTTCGAATTTGGTTTGCCGTATTTCAGAATGCCTCATTCATCCCGAATTTGAATTTCGGCATGCCGCATTGCAATTCCACTCGGAACACTATGCAGTCAATACAAACAATAAAATGTCAACAAATCTATTTCCGCTTAGAATGAGAGTAGGTATCTGTCAAGTCTCAATAAAGCGACTCATCATTCTCTTGCCCTTATCCCAATTTATTTGGGGTCGGCGCAGCATGTCTTCTTCTTCCATACTTCTCTATTACTTGTCATCTCATCAGACACCTCCTTTCTTGCCATATCATCCTTCACACAGTCCATCCATCGTTTCTTTGGTCTTCCTCTACCCTTATACCCATCCACATTCATACTCAAAACTTTCCTCACGACATTTTCTTCATTCCTCCGCATCACATGCCCATACCACGACAACCTATTTCCACGCATCTTTTCAGTCACCAGCGCCACTTTCAGTTACTTTCAATTAAGCGACTATCACTACAAAATAATTGTGAAATTGAAAATGTCTGCCTGGAAATCACTCCTGCCTAGTGAATGAATTTCAACAGTCTTTCAGTTCAAGTTCCATATTAACATTATCACACACACACATTACAGTGGTATTCCTGGGCAAGCATCCAGCTGTGACTCCCAAGCACTTAGAGTCGGTCTACGGCATAGTGAGCGGTGCTGCGCCCGTCTCGAAGGGAGACGCCGAAGCTGTGCTTGCGAAAAACGTAAGTTACAATCCTGCATTATTCTTCTTCTTTGTGTCTTTGGCACAACTTCTTAGGGTTCCGTAGCCGAATGGCAAAAAACGGAACCCTTATGGATTCGTCATGTGTGTCTGTCTGTCTGTCCGTCCGTATGTCACAGCCACTTTTTTCAGAAACTGTCAGAACTATACTGTGAAACTTGGTAAGTAGATGTATTCTGTGAACCACATTAAGATTTTTTGATCACATTGACATTTTGGGGGGTTTTGCCATAATCGCCACGCTTGGCAGGCGCGTTGGCGATCGCAGTACGGTTGTTACAAAAGCACAGAGAACGCTGCTGCCCATTCTCTGGCAAGTCCCTTAGTCGCCTCTTACGACACCCACGGGAAGATATCGGATGGTGCTATTATCTACGTCCGACACCATACAGAACGCCAACATTGTTAGAAAACTGCAAGGCAGTTATGTATTCTCTCTTTTTGATACAAGACAGCCCATGTTATTATGGAGTAGGTTTAGGAATTTAACGCAATTCGCCTTAATTTTGAGTTCGAACACTTTCGTTCTGAGTGTGCGAAATGCTCTTCGCCCAAATACCCATGCCTGCTCTCAGATATCTCAGTGCAATGCAGCGGCGAACGAATGAGTAGCTAGCTGCCTTTACCCACTTAGATACAATGGGTCAGTGAACCAGTGCGTCTAGATACATAATTAGCATTGTTTGACATACTTAGATACGTCAATGATGTAAGGGTCCGGCACACAGACCGTCTCGGAGAGGAGAGCAGATTTTTATCACGTTGAAAACAGATTTTTGAGTCATTGCAATAAGGTTTCTTTTTGCTTGTGACTTCTTTTATTATTGAGAATACTGGAGAGCAAACCTAACGCGCTAAGTGTGAAACAATAAGAGGAGCCGACCGGCGCCTGATTGCGTCCTCTCTCGCTCTGCGACCGGCATGCGCCTAGCCCAGTTCCAAGCGTATAACTCGCGCCGCGCTGTGTGAAAAGAAGAGCACCGGCCGATGCTCTCCGAGCCGATCTGTGTAAACGGACCCTTAGGCTGTGTTTGTATAGGTACTTAACAAGTATACATATTGTTTACATATTTTTCTTCAAGTTTCTAGTGGCTAATATGTATGACCAAAATAAAGCTTCAATTTAAGGATAGGATGAAAGTTAATCGTACAACCAGGGACATTCATATTGGACACACCAACACAGTGTTATAGCCATTTTATACAAACGTATTGTAAGTATACAAATGACAAACAAACTAAACTAGATTTAGCTGTCGACTTATCAGCGAATGCGTCCTACTTTCCATTAAGTGTTTTTGTACATAATAAATAATAATATTCACTGCAAAATGTAAAGTTGATTGCGTGTACATGAGGTTGAGTTTGTGGTGAGGATATTTTGTGTTTATCTACTTTTGCTTTGTGGCGTATGTAGGTAGGTATGTAGGTACCTATGTACCTACGTCTATTTTACGCAGTAGCATAACTACAAAACGCTAGAAACGAACTCTGATTGAGCATACTATTGTGTAGGTACCTACTTTGTTCGCAAGCACAAAGATATTGACAAAAACATTAACTATCTTGCTTTACATAATTATTTAATATGTAATGTACATTATTTATCGTAAACGTAAATAATTTATCATCATTACTATAATCAAGTAATTACAAGTACAGGTGTCAACAAAATCCTTATGTTGACTGATTCAAATAAGGTACTTTTTGAAAGCACTTTTTGAACGTCAAAATTTACAAGAGACAGTCGCCAAAACGCCCTTCGCCACTTCCTAGACGTATTTTAGCTAGAAGTGGCAAAGGATATCGTTATCTGAGCTGGCTCAAGTAGGCTTGCAGAGCTGACCAGCAGAAGAGGCAGGTAGCTGGTAGCTGGAGGGTTACCCTGACGTTTTAAAGCAGTATTGTACTCAGTAGTAATTACGAACCTAACCACGTTCAAAATGTCAAAAACGTTTCAAAATTTCACATATTATTTATTTCTCAAGGATTGACAAACTTTACGAAAAGGTAAAATCATCATTAGTTAGATGAAAAAAAAAAATGAAAAAAAATAGCTTTTTATCTTGCCACACAATCCCTTTGTCATTTATACAGGGTGTAACGGAAAGGGTATATACATACTTAAGGGAGTGCTACAGACCATCAAACTGAACATGTTTCTCCACAAACAAACATCGTAATAACGAAAAAATTATCTGCTGCCCCATACAAAATTTTAGTACCTATTCGACCCAAATGTATGGGCAAGCTGATATTTTTTTCGCTATGACGATGTTTCTTTGTGGATAAATATGTTCAGTGTGATGGTCTGTAGCACACCCGTATGTATATACCCTTTCCGTTACACCATGTATATATACCTAAATAAAGGCTTTAAAGAAAAAATATATATAATTAAATAAAAAAATAGTTTCTCATTACACAGGGTCCTTGTGTACAAAATTATATCAATTATTTTATACATGTTATGTTTTTTATAAGTTTTATAGACCGTTAAAAACATTTAATTTAAAAATTTGCAAAAAACATTTTGTAATCGACGATACTTGCATTAGGCCCATGACAGTGCATTGCGCCGTGCAATCAGCTCCTTGATAACGATAATAATAAAATATGATAACTTTTGCCAAGGGTAGGTCTGATAGCACCCGCCTAAGGTCTGATAACAATGAAATATGAGTGTATGTTAGATAGCACCGTAGTAAATTCGCGCCTGATAGCTATAATCGCTATCATTTGTTTTTTTAACCCCTTGTCTGCTACTTAAAACTGTATTTGTTTGGCTTCATTTAAAAAAAACTAGATAATTAAAACTAAAATAACAACAAATTATAAAAGGGCGTCAAAAAACTCCTCCTCAACGCTGTCAGCTGGTAACGTGCCCAAGAGACTGGCGGCGTTGCCACGTTGAATGGCAACACTTAGCCTCTGGCCAAAGTAAAACCCAGCCCTTGGGTCACGAGAAGCGTCAACTAGGCGTTTCGAAATTTCCTTAAAAAGGCTGTGAGCACTCGGACCCCACGGCCCCAGAGTTTCAACCCCAAACGGCTCGAAGATATAGTTACCACAAAGGTTACTATATTTACGCCGCTTGAGGTTCTCCGCAGCCGCAGCGGCAGCGCCAGCACAGCACGATGAGCTTGGAAGATGTGATGGCGCAAGAGTATCGACGCATGTTGCGTCCCACACTAAAGGCCTACCCATCTTCCAAGGAAACAACGGCATGCCGTCCGGTCTTTTGCCATCGTCGCGTGCCAAGCCATTAATTAAAAAAAAAATAATTAAAAAAAAAGGATTAATTCGAAAGGCATGACTGTGACGCTGGTGTAGTGTGCGCAGCCGCTAATGGTGAGCATGAGATCTAGGATTCGATTCCCAGGTTGGGCAAGGTGTTATTTGATGGTATTTTGTTCCCCCACATTACATGAGACTTAAGGAGTCTGTCCACTGTACCGTACCATACCATGTTCGTGCTATAATAAACGTATCAGACAAAAAAATATTCCTTGTATTGGACTTAGCCAACTAGTCCGTCACCACCTGCATCATCTGCCTAGCCTTTTCCCAAACTATGTTATGGTCGGCTTCCAGTCTAACCGGATGCAGCTGAAAACTAGTATTTTACAATACATGAGGCGACTGCCTATCTGACCTCCACAACCCAGTAACTGGGTAATATATATAAGATACCCCTTGGTATGATTGGAAGTCAGAATTTTGGTTTCTGACTACTCGTTACGACTTTCAAAGATCTACAAATGACAGCCGGGACTAACGGCTTAAGAGCGTTTATACCGTACGG
Organism: Cerastis rubricosa; assembly: GCA_949152445.1. Classification (NCBI taxonomy): domain Eukaryota; kingdom Metazoa; phylum Arthropoda; class Insecta; order Lepidoptera; family Noctuidae; genus Cerastis; species Cerastis rubricosa. The sequence goes on from OX424539.1 coordinate 16,484,202, forward strand.
CATTTCATACAAACTTACAAGTCGTTATTTTCCGAAATGACTGAACAGATTTTAATGAAACTTCCTACGCATAAGCAGTATTAGCATAGGTCTAAAAAGTTACTAAAAAACATTTACGAAATGTCTTTTACAAATGAAGATAATTGGAAATTTCTGTTTTTATAGATAATTAAAAATCGGTCTAATTTAGCTGTAACATTATTTTTCGAATATGTTTTTTAGTAACTTTTTAGACCTATGTATACTGCTTATGCGTAGTAAGTTTCATTAAAATCTGTTCAGTCATTTCGGAAAATAGCGACTTGAAAGTTTGTATGAAATGCCGTAGGGTATAAACGCTCTTAACGTGCTTTCCGAGGCACAGAGAAAACTCAGTAGGTACGTAATTACGGTCACCCATCAACGGACCAACCTCAGCAAGCACAGCTTAGCTCTAAATCGACCCGTGCGGCTGTTATTATTTAGCCACGAGCTCCTCTGTGGGCATAGAAGTCCGTGACATGCTTATTTCCGTGCCCGATATGTTCATAGTACTGTCATGGTACGGTACGGTGCTGGCGAAATGTTGGTGTACATGAGGTACGTATACTTTGGCCTTACTCTTCGTATATTGCAGGCATGATGTGATAGGAAGAATAAGACGGAAAGCAGTACTCCTTCCAAGTTTTTGGAGCATTTCTATCTATTTTGTAGAGGATCGTCTCTGACACTGTAAAACTCGATGTATCATCATTATCTTGAACTTAACTCAATTCATTTGGTCTTCTTCTTCTATACTTTTCTATGATATGAATGCGTTCAGCGAAGAATGCACTGTACGCTGGAAGTGGGACACATTCGCACGGGCAACCATAGCTTATTGCTAGTCATCAATGCGCCCACTTCAGCGTTCATAGATACGACAGTTTCGGCACAAGCGGAGGACGCATGGAGCGGACCACTGGTGCTGGCTTTATGAGGAATAGTAACTTTTGTGACTTTCGTTAGAAAGTCAGAGGATCAGGAGTCAGCCCCAGTGGAAACGCCAGGTTGTGTGGAATTTGTATTTGTTTGTATTTGTTGTTCGTGAATTCGGTGTCACATTATTATTGATCCCTTTGTGTGTTCGAACTAACAACAGAACAATCTCTTTTCCAGAAAAACATCCTATTTCGCCAAGGCTACGGGTTGACGGAGACCAACGGAGCTATTTCAGTGGGTAGGAATGATGACGTTAACCATGCGTCAGTGGGACACGTCCTTGGTAGCAGCGAGGTCAAGATAGCTGATCTGAACACGCAAGAAGCTTTAGGACCGGGAGAGGCAAGTGTATTCCTATTATACGTAATCAAAGATGCAGCTGTAAGCTTTGCAAGCTGTTAAGCGACGTGCCAAGAGGCTCATTAACAACGACCAAAGCTAAGCTCCAAAGCTAAGCTCCAAAGCTAAGCTCCAATGCTAAGCTCCAAAGCTAAGCTCCAAAGTTAAGCTCCAAAGCCTTGAACATCAACGCAAAGTTGCCAGCCTATCTGTTTTCTGTCAAATACATTTTGGGGAGTTTGCTCTGGAATTACAGAATCTAATTCCTCCTTCCCTATTCTATCATCGGACAAGCAGAAGTACGGTGAAGCGTCATCGTACTATGGTAGAAGTTCCACGGACCACGAACAAAGCGCTTTGCTTCCACATTTATTGTGTGAACTGCCAGTCAGTGGAATTCATTGTCTCTGTTCCCTGATCATTATAATCTGCATCTCTTCAAACTTCGAGGGAATCGGTTTCTTTTAGGCAAGCAAGGCGAGTTGCTGCCAAATACAAGCCTATTTAGTATATAAAAAACTAGTTGTCTGGCGCAACTTCGTTTGCGTCACATTTTCCCCGTTTTCGCAACATTTTTCATTGCTGCTCCACTCCTATTGATTGTAGCGTGATGATATGTAGCCTATAGCCTTCCTCGATAAATGGGCTATCTAACACTGAAAGAATTTTTCAAATCTGACCAGTAGTTTCGGAGCCTATTCAATGTAAACAAATAAACAAACAAACAATCAAATCTTTCCTCTTTATAATATTAGTTTATAGATTCTTCTCCGTACTAAAAACGGAAACAGAAAATTGCACGTAGAACAATGGCCCATGTAGGTTGTGTAAAATAAAATAATTTGTTATTTTTTTCCTTATACTTACTATATATTTCTGAGATAGCTTTTTCCATAGCCTATACTGTGTTCCTGGGCTGGGCAACGCCTCCGCTTTCTCCCTCCAAACGTCCCTGTTTTGTTCAATTTCTGGCCACGTTTGCCCCGCGAACATAATCAGAGGGGTAACTATGACCCTGCCAGGACTGCGGGACTGTTCGAAAGAGATACCGTGGCCCTGAAACACAAAGGGCTATAAAGGAACATGGATGGGTTTTAGTCAGTACAAGTCTGACACTCACTTTCGCTCCGCCCAGAGCGGGAGGGGTCATTTGATGATATTCCAGCCGTAAAAAAGGTGGGTTTAATATGACGTCTTCAAACAGTATTGTTTTATTCTTGTTCCAGTGTGGGAAAGAGACGGAGCTACAGAGTACGTCTAGCGCCATCTCCTTCCCACTCTGGAATAAGATTAAAACAATACTGTGACGTCATGGTAGGCCACCTGATCGTCACACCACCTTCACCGATAGCGAAAGCATTATCTCTATAAATTATTAAGTATTATATTATTAAGTATAATATTATTAAGTATAATATTATTAAGTATAATATTATTAAGTATAATATAACTCAAGTAGTACAGTCTACGTGAAAAAAAAGTTAGGTAAGCAGACAAACCGCAAATTTTAATAGAAATCTCAATCTAATGTTTTCAGGAAGGTGAGATCTGGTACCGATCTCGCAGCTTAATGTCAAGTTACTATGAAAACGAGGAAGCCACCAAAGAGGTGCTGACGGAAGACGGCTGGTACAAGACCGGGGACATCGGGCGGTACGACGAGAAGAAGTACCTATACGTTACCGATAGGCTTAAAGAACTTATTAAGGTAAATAGGATTTATTTCATTACTAAAACGCATGTCTTAAACGTAATCTCTGATCATGTGTCATAGGTATTTTACCGAACTATATTCTCATTCACAGGTCAAAGGCTTCCAAGTGCCTCCAGCAGAACTAGAAATGGTTTTACGAACGCATCCGAAAATCTTCGACTGTGCAGTCCTAGGCATACCAGACCCCATCTCAGGAGAAGTGCCAAAAGCGTTCATAGTACCACAACCCGGCCAAACGGTCAATGAAGAAGAAATATTAGAGCATGTCAATACCAAAGTTACCATCTATAAAAAGATAAAATCTGTCCAGTTTGTTGGGGAGATCCCTAAGAATCCCGCTGGCAAGATTTTAAGGAAAAAGTTAAAAGAAATGTATTGTTAGTATTTGTTTTAAGGGTGAATTTGGTGTGGATGTATCTCGAGATTCAAGTGCCTTCGTATGTTGATAAATTTGCATTTAGATTTGTACAAAACTCATTTGCTTTGGTTTAATTTTTTAAGTCTTATGTTTCTACGTTTATCGTTGCCCATAATTGAAATATAGATTTTGTTTTTATATTGAGGTATCAACTACCAATGTACTAAATTAATGTTACATATTATTGGTGTTTTCAGTCAATAATAGTGTGTTACCCCACAATCTTGCCGGTACTAAGCCAAACATCATTGTTGTTCCGCAGCGCTTCGATAGATGGCGTTGTTCGTATGACGCGCAATCCTGAATCGCGGTGTTAAGATTCTCCGCAACTGAACGACCCTCCCCGGTTCTAGTAATGACGGTATCGCTTCTCGGCCTTTTGGCTAAGATCAAAGTGTAGTATCTGTTCTTTTCAGCTTAATATCTGAAAGTTCCCTCACTGAGGGACCAGTGTATTAATCTGATTTTTGTAAGCTGACGGGATGTTCGGGGCTCGCTCCACTCCCGTCGCGGGTCGGCCCGGCATTGCAGTGCCGCCGGGATCGGCCCACATAATTCCTATCATAAATTTCAATTGGGTGGAGACGACAGTTACGCTCAAGAAAGTTCTATCATGCAATTATTATTTTATTTATTCATAGAGAAGTTCTTGTCTGTCTCCGTATGATACCTTACAACTGCCGAACGGAGATCATGGTATTTTAGTCCTACTATGTATAATTTTGTATAAATAAACCTTATTGATGCTGCAAAGAAGGAAGTGGCCATGTCACCGTGTTCAAAACAGGTTTTTTTTATTCGGTGTATAGTGAAAACAGCAGTTTATTATGTATAGGTAGCAAGACATATTTTGTGTTTTATTAATATGTTCATTTGATAGCTTTACAAGTGAGAATGCAGATAACCTACATTAATCTGATGCTCAAGTAAATAAACAGCTGCATACGGTCGTTGATCCCTATATAAATCATGTATTATTATTTTTTTGTTTATCAATACCCAATCGGAGTTTCACCAGTTTATATGGCCTCATGTGATATAATAATAAATATCAGAGCTTTGTTTTACTTGTTATAAATAATAGAATGAAATTGACAACGCTGTAAATATAATTTTTATCTGAGTTGATTGGGATACTGGTTATGAAATTTCTCTTCTAGAGTATACTTATTTAGCATAATTATTTTGGCACTGAATTGAGAGCACTGTTAATAAACATTTGTGAAAAAAAATTGTCCGTCGATATATTATTGTATCATTATAATAAGATGGCGGCTTTAGATCGGACTATGGTCACGTACTAAAAAAAAATGCAGCACTATCGTGATGTGTTGAATATAACGGGGGAAGCGGCAGGCCAGCCAGAGAAATTCAATTTTGTTTTTTCTTGCAATTTGCAGGACTGTGTCAGGGTGATGTTAAAAGAAATTTGATTTGCGACCGTAACACCTATGTATTACTGAATGAATAATTTAAAATCATCAATACAACCATAGAAGTTCATTTAATCCCACTGTAAGTATGAGATTTTTATTAAAAAGTTTTTGGTGTTTTTTTGAATGCTTAGCTCCATAAAGCCATATTGGTAACGGTCGCAAATCATATTTTAATCAACATAATAACCCAACACAGAAAAGCAAATGAAAAAAAAAACGTGATTTAATTTGAATTTCGCCGTCTGCCTTGGCGCTTCCACCAAAATGAGTGAATTATAAGAAGGTTGTATTTGTAAAAAATAAGTCATATTATAGATAAGATAATCTAAGTTAAGTATAATTTTCACTATTTTATCTATTTTTTTAATAGTATTTTCTCGAAGTTGTAGCTTCCAGTAAAACAACTAATCTGTGATGTACCTACTTGATACACAAAAATATTATGTATTAACTTTTATTTTGTTAGATTTCAAAATTATACATTTTTGATAAGGTATTATTACTCGGTAATGGGATACAAATTAGTTTTTCGATGTAAATGTATCATAGTTTTGTATTTTTTTATTTTTATTAGACAAGCATAAAATGCGATTTCAGAAATACTAAACAGGACATAGGTATCTACGCTTTATTGCATAGCAAAAAGCACCTTATTGATATGTTTCGAAGAATGATTGTGCCTAGAAAGAAAAGTATTCTGAGGTAAAAGATAAAATAAGAAAATTGTTATTTGTATAAGCAAAGAGATAATGTATGAAAGAAAAAGATGCCATGCACAAATCGATACGGAGCTTGATGACCAAATTATTAGTATTCTACTACTTTAAAAGCCTTATATTGCTTACTGATTATTGGAAGTGAGTATTCGTTTTCCTTCCAAAAACAAAATAATTAACGTTGTTTGTTGGGCCGATTTCTATCAAAGTGGTGGAGGAGAGGTAAAAACGATGTCTCGTTTAAGGGCGCTTCAAGATATTAAAAAAATGTTTTGCAAAATTTTGTTTTAAATCCGCACGGTTCCGGTACAAAATATTTTGCATTGCATTTAATGTCATGTTTTTCCGCAAATTAACGCTGATTTTATGATTTAAATTGTGCAAAACAGATAGACGTCGAAAATAAGCGAATGAATTCGTTGTTCGAGATATCGTCTATCCGCTTTAGTTAAAACCGACTTTTATCCAGACCGTCTTTTAAAAAAACTTTGCCTTAGATCAAACCCCTAATTACAATGTTATGCATTTGTACAGAATATACAAACATTAAAAAATCATGATTATTATTAAATCTAAAGTTGTTATGTAAGATATTATTGTTATTTTGATAATCGTTTTAAAATAAAATATTATAATAGTTGATGGTCATTTTATTGATGCAAACATTTTAAAATATTCGACAACAATGTTAATTCGGCCTTCGATGCCATTTGAATATTGGTACGACTATAACAACATAAATAAAACATGTAGCGGCATATAAGACGCTAATGAAGAACTAAAATAAAATTCCTGCATCGCGCTAATAGAGTTCACCGCGAGTGAGAACAAAATTATAGTAAAACCCGACAACAGCAGCACCGGGCACTAGCCCACCAGACAATATCCGTCTGGTCGGAGGATCCTCCCTTTTCTATGGGAAATTAGGAACTTTAAACCCTAGCTGTCTCTCACTCCATCTAAAAGATTTTCTTATTTCATATCCAGTAATTACATAAAACACATGTTCAATCATAATCCGAAATTACGAAAGGTTTTAAAGAAAAAACCCAAACCATTCTTTCGTAGGATTTAACTGTCAAAATGAAAGGCATTGCCAATGGAAGAAGAGAATTAATATAACCCCAAAAAAAAGAAGGGATATACTTATCAGATGAACGTCGTACTTCTTTTGGTGTTCCACAAGGTAGTGTATTGGGACCTCCACTTTTACACTATTCATTAATGACTTGCCAAAATCAATTTCACACCCTATGACTTTATTTGCAGATGATAGCACGGTGACAATTTCCAGTAATAGCAATGACATGATCCAATATATCCAACTAGACATTCACAATACCTTGACATTTATATTAGAATGGTTAGACAATAATAATTTAAAGATTAATTTAGATAAAACTAAAATCATACATTTCAACCGTTTGGCTTTAGAAAATATGGACATAAACATTTATAGTAAAATTGTTGAAATTGTAAATACTACTAAATTCCTTGGACTAATAATTGATAAATGGCTTGACTGGAAATTACAAATCGAGAACCTTTGCAAAAATATCTGTGGTTCTGCATTTGCACTCTCTAGCTGCAGTCGTGAACCCGTGATACCCGGCTATACCATGACCTAAGATACGGCATCATATTTTGGGAAAATTTTACCGACGCTAACACGGCATTTAGACCCAAAAAATGCATTTGATCTATGTTTGGGCTAAAAACGGTCGACACGTCTTGTAAACCATATTTTAAAAAGTACAAACTATTAACTCTTCCTTGTATGTATATCCTCGAAACGCAATGGTAGTTAAAACAAACCTCAATTGGTTTCACGTCGGTATACAGGAAGTGGTACCGTGTAACAGACGGGATATGACCATTCTTCAAGCCTATCCAGCAAAAAAGACACTCATGCCCAAAAGTTAGTATCGTCTGCATGGCACCTATTATATTTACTAAATTGCCTAAACGTTGGAAGGAGCTAAGTGGTGGGGCATTCAAGCGTCAATTGAAAATATTTCTTTTTCAAAAAGCACATTATAGTCCGAATTTCTAGCCGAAAAATGTTCTTTTTTTTTGTGTGATTGAATTGAATTTTTCTTTTCCCTGACATATTGTGATTGAATAATTTTATTTTTTCCCGGACGTTTTGTGATTGATTTTTTTTTTCTTTTCCCTGACGTTGATATTGTGATGGAATAATTTTATCTTTTCCCTGACATTAATATTAAATTATGAATGTGGTTTCTCAATTGTAAACTTTTTAAGTGCCTATTCTAAGTAATTTTTGATTATTTTTTAATGATAATTCTTTAAAATATTATGTGAAATATTTGTACGCCAAAACTTACGGTTTAACATGATTGAACTCAAACGATGTAATATCTTGCATGCTCTTGTATGCAAACAATGTTTATACAAATAAAGATATCTGCTGGATATAGGCCTCTCACAAGCTGCGCCACTGCTGGCTGTACTCAGCCAGCCGCATCCAGTCGGTCATTGCTAGCTTTCCAAGGTTGTTGGTTCATCTAGCTTAGAAGGCCTTCCTCGCTATGCTGGCCCATACCCGGTTCTGTACCCCAAGACTCATTAGTCTCGATATGGAAATCCGCAATGGATGTCCCCCGCCCTGGGGAAAGCGGAGGGGTCTGTCGGACTCGTACTGACTAAAACCACACCGGTGTTCTCTCGCACACTTGCTGCCCGGTGCCCCGGACTACATGACCTGCGGGCCTCGTCCTGGGGGCAGTGAGGTGTAAAACTCCCCCCGTTACGTCTAAAAGAGGCGCGCGATGTCCTCCATCGGCCATCCGCTCTAGACAACAGCCAGCCCACTACTACTTCAGTTTGCTTACTAAAACCCCAGTTTTTTTCCTGATAATTTCATTCCGGACCGCCCCGCAGTTTATGGTATAGGAGAATGGGCAAAATGGTACCCGGCTCCAATAGATATGATTGTAGTGTCGTTTAAAAGGTCTTACCAAGAGGAAAAATATTTACTATAGCCGCTAGTCTCAAATCTGATTGCGTTTGGAGATAAACGACCGTCCTACTGACTAATAAAAACCCTGTTCCTTCGGTTGCCCTTTGCGTTCCAGGGCCACGGTAACCTGTTTAGACAGTCCCGTGGCCCTGGCGATAAACATACATAAACGAGTATATTAGGTACCACTTATCTATGTAAGAAAATGAGTACCTAGGTAATATTTTCTGTATTTCCGTTCATGTTTTCTATTAATAACGCTTTTACGTAAGACTTTGCCATGCACCCCTCCTTTCAACTCGAGCCCCGCTGCTCCCGAGCGCGGGGTGTGCGCGGGAGCAGTAGGGGAGGCGTTGGCGTCCGCATCAGTCGCTCGTTTGTTTTGCACTCGTGACGACGTTTAGCTGCTGTTTGAGTTTCTTTTGTGCTTTCATAACTTGTAAAGATGTAGAGAGCTGAGAACTGCATTAGGTATTTATCTTACAAAACTGCGTACCGGGGAGCCAGATGAAAGACTTGCGACATTATTATTAACATGTCACAACGAAAGCTTGAACGTTTGTTGGTTATTGTGAGGGAGTATCTCAATATCAACTTTGTCGGGCTGCATTTGGGAGTGGGTCACATTGTCCTACAGTTAACACAAGTTTCAGAATCTACTGAAACCTTTCCTACTTGTATGTACTGATGGATACATATTAGATGTAATGGGCCCATACGCTGCAACAAAAACAGATGCGTAAATAATGGGCGACATTATGAATGATGGAGAACATCCACTACACAGTTTACTCCGAACAAACGATGTTTTTATTTTAGATCGAGGTTTTAGGGACAGCTTGGACCTCATTGATGAATGTGGGTATGAATCCTATGTCCCACCAACAAAGAACTGCCAAGAGACACAGCTGACCAGTGAACAATCAAACGAAGCTCGATCGGTAACGCTATGCCGGTGGGTTGTGGAAGTGGTAAACGGCCGGTTTAAAAGTGATTTTAAGCTCTTGCGGCAAAAATATTTTAATAAGTCACTGCCCTATTGGGCACTGTTGGGCATTGTTCACTTATTTTAAGATTGCCGCAGCTAAATCACTTCCACCAACCCATCGTGGATAGCATACACGCGTGAATATCATAAGGCAGAAAATAGATACCCCGAATCTTCTGCATATGTATGTAGAGAGAAAACGGCTCAGTCATAGAAGAGTAGATTTTCAGAGGTTGGAAGCAAGCCAGATAGAAAACTTCCCTTCAATGATGGAGGAGGATATAATTCTACTAGCGCTAGGTACATACCAACTCAAGCTGGCAAGATCTTACTTAGCCGAGCATTGGTCAAATGGTCTGTATATAAATGAAACGTACAGAGAGGGAGGACCAGAAGATCTGCCAGACTATGGCATACACGAAGATGCCTGGCTTTTGCGCGGACGAATCCAGTCGCAACATGTCCGTATAAAAACATATTTTTGTTATATATTGATCAACAGTGCAAATAATACTGTCCAACATTATTGCGCATGTTTAACCGGGCGACGTACGACGGGCACTTGTGCACATATAGTGTCCATCGTATGGTACCTAAGTTTTGCGAGGCATAAGGGATTTACTGCTTTCTATCTTTCTATCTTTCCTTGTTGATAACGATATGTGATGTTTTAAATCTACTCACTAACTAATACTCAAATATATGATTTTTATTTGAAAAACGTTTGTTTTCTTACTTCTTTCAATAATGGAAGCCTAAGTGTGTTATATCATTGTCTAATTCTATCTTATTCTAGCTTTCTTTTACTAATATGAGTAGTTTGTAGTAAATTCTCATTTATAAAACTTAGTGGATTACTGCTATCCAAACGTGAATAAGGACTGGCGCCATGGTAGACGTTTTTCTGCATCAAAATGTCTTTTCAATGATATATTAATGATGACTATTGGAGCGGGTACCACGTTCCATATATTTTTGCCCATTCTCCTTTCATGTTGTAGTTTTAAATAATTACAATCACACCTATCACCGCTTGTTTTTCTCCGTCATGTAAGCGATTGATTTCAATTACTACAATTTACGTAGCGTTAAACTATAGACGTGTAAACAAAATTCCGAGTCAGTTGATGACACGAACAAAGTTCATTTAATTTGCAATAATTTGAATACTGGAACTGTTTGAGAAAGTGTAATTCAAACTAATTATGCTTCGTTATAGGACCAAGGAAGTATTAAGTACCTTAAGTACCTACGTATACTTACGTATACGTACGATTACTGATAAAATTTCAAGAAAAATGGAACGGTTGTCGTTTCATACTCCGTGTTGTAACCAAGGCGATCGGTCGCGCTATATGCGATCGTCATGTTCATAATAATGCCACTCAACTGACTTGTTTAAAAAAATCGATTATCGCGTTTATCGCTTCGGACGCGGCCTTTGACTTTCAAAACAAGATAGGTAGATACCTCTAATTTCCGTACACCAAAAATAATCAGATGCACATTTTAAAATACGACCTCTACTATTATACAACACATAGGTCAGTCAAACTTTGCAAATTCAAGCAAGGAACCTTCATTAAATCTTTGTAATTCTAACGTTGTTGATCGGTTTTGATCTTAAATAAAACCTTGTAGGATCTATTTTAATCTGTATCCGTGGCCGTAGACACAGACACACCCATAACACACAAAACAAAAATACCTACAGAAGGCCGGATCCATACAACGATCGAAAATAGTCGCATGCACACCAAGATGCGTAGATACTAATGTATAGATAGAGAACCCAAAGTTTCTTAAACTAAAATGCCAGTCGCAAAATGCATCTCTATGTGTTCGGTGCAAGATTTCAATTGGCTTGCATTCGCTGTACCTACGTGAAGTGAGTATGGTTTGTACGTGCGTTTTTATGGATGAGTCTCCTGTGCTCGATAGCATGGTGGAGGTAGCCATGGTCTCGACTCGACCTTGGTATTTGCATAAGCTACGTCATCTCAAGCCCACGTAATCTTTCCAGCTGTCTCTATCTATAGACAGAAATGTACACAGTTTATCACGATATTGAGATTTTAACTGACAAGACTTATAATTTTTTGTTCCTGGGTTTTTATAAATTCTTCTCCCATCGGGCATTCACACACCCCAAGTCAAAATCTAAGAGATATTATGATGATGATAAACGACAATAATAATTGACGGTTTTAGAGAATTTTGATGCCGATGCTTCTTCCATTTCCTTTATGTTCCCATCAATTCAAAGCTTTAGCTAACCATTATTTGCAATACATGGAAATCGTCTAATTTCCTTCTTTGGTCCAGTTTTTTACATTGTGCTGATGGGACTCGGCTACTGTGCTATTCAGTCAAGCCTCCTCCAAGCATTGCAAACCAGTGTTGAGTGCAGTCAATGTTAAATAATACAATAAAGTACCAGTAAGTAGGTACAGGTAGGTAAGTACCTACAGTACAATGCAGACACTGGTTGTAGGGGTAAAAGGTCCCAATTTACATTTTGTAGGTTTTAATCGAAACAGTCACAGTCTTAATTTATTTCACTATCAATGCTCTTTGTAGAACTTACACTGAAAGAATGGCTCTGTGAAAGAACAAATTGTGAGGAAACCGGCATGTTCTAGAATCAAAAATTCGCAGACAAGACATATACCAAATCACACAGGCCACAGACTGAAATAGTTATCAATAACAGCGTTCCCACTATCAATAAAAGCTGATGATGGCGACATAGCAATTATAGCATAGGCCTCAATGTAGAGTACCTAACTAGTTATTCTAAAATAATCTATAGCCACGTTATCGTAAGTACCAACAGTAACAACCGGCGGCCTTGTACACATTCTATATCGGCGTGCATTGAACTTTGCGCTTTAGCGAACTATTTTGAACCTGCGTTATGTTTAGTAACGCCACTAGCCTAGCACGTTCGGTCTGGTGGGTGTGTCATCTATAAATGAGCTGTTTTTAGTTTGGTACGAATATAGCATAGAAAGCTACATTTTATTTTTCTCTTTGAAAAACAAATCAGCCTGTTGTGCTACATTGGTTTGGTTGCAAATTCTACGCAAAGTATTGGAGGTTTTATAAGTATGGAATTTGCTAGGAGATACACTGGCTGCTGCCATGTCTGTATTTTTGTATGGTGGTTGGCAAAAGGCTCCTGTACCTCAGAAAGCAAGTTAAAATTTTGGTGGATCTTTGACTGTCATGGTCGGAGTCAATGCCTCCTATCTATTCTATTCTATCAGTCTTGGGGTGCATCTCAGGGGTGCATCGTGTTACCCAGTGACTGGATTGTGGACATCAGAAAGTATGTTGCTCCATAAGATACTGGCATTCAGCTGCATCTAGTTAAACTGGAAGCCTTATGGACCCTAACATACTCGGAAAAAATTGTAGATAGTTAAAGAATACGGTTCATGGTTGATTGGGAAAATTTGACAGTATCGGGTAGCTTGACCTGCTGCAGTCTGTACATTAAATACATTTTCATCTTCCAAGATACATTGGTTCTACATGTAGAGTAAACTTGTTGTCGTATTAATACTATAGAACATTATCCGAACACTTTCTATAAGGGCAATGCCTTTAGAGAGTCTTTAGTGAAACGGAACCTGTTTGGTACCACCATATCGCCAAGTTCATGCACACACGCAGTTGACGCAGCCAGTTCTTAGTATAATGCATCTGATTCTCATCAAATAGTAACACCGTATTGATACATCTTGGATGGTTTATTTTGTAGTCAATCTACTGCCCAGTGCAATTTTAGGGTTTTGGAACTGCATAGTTAACACTGGTCTTCTATCCGGCAGTCGGACACAGCTTTGGACAAGAACCCTCGGGGCGCAAATCCTACTCACAATTGTAAATTTTTTTTTTGCATTATTGAATAGGCACAAGATGTAACTAGTCAGTGAGCCTATAACGCATCCAAGATCAAAGGTGAAGGTAGATTAATTACAGTTCGAAGTTCAAAACCGTGATCACAGTTAACAAGATAAACTGGAGCTGCGGTCTCGTAATAAGACCATAAACAGGTATACTAACTCCTTCTGTAAATTTGTCCTTAACTCTTCACCTCAATTTACAAGAGTCTAAAGTTGAGATAAAATGTATAATAGGTTAAGGAATGTCAAGTTTAATTATACCAGAAGTCGAAAATGGAAGTAAGAAATGACTTAGTCTACAGGACTTCGGAAGGTGTTTATCAACTAGTTATTAAATGGTTAGAGGTCGATCTTCAAGGCTAAGCCGCGTTTGTCTAGTGACCTAGACCCGTGGATGGGTCCATTACATACCTACTGAGTTTCCTCCGTGCCTCGGAAAGCACGTTAAGCTATTGGTCCCGACTCCCGTTTCTCATTTATAGATCTTTAACAGCCGTTACAGGTAGTCAGAGGCCCGAAAGTGTGACAACCAGTATCCCAAGGGGTTTATTAGTATATTACACAGTACTAATTGAGTTTTGGAGGTCAGATAGGCAGTCGCTCAAAGTGACAACAACACCAGTAGGTGTTCAGCTGTATCCGGTTTGACTGGAAGCTCACCACAACAAAGTTGGGCAAATGCAACGCAAAAAGATAATGAGTAATGAATGAGTAATTAAGTAATTAATTGTGATATTCTACACGTGAATGGATAGCGTGTTCATTACTAACTTAAATACCGAAGTAATTATGTATAATTGACTCTTCGCTGTGCAATGTGTTGTGTTTCCTTGGAAGGCTCGCCATATTAGGGAGTAAAGTCTACTGCTGATAAATTTACAGGACGGTCAGACTGAATGTCGTCCACAGTAAATATTTACTCAGTTTGTTAGCTTGGCCTTTTGTACTTTGGACCTGTTTGGATTGACACTTTGTTTTTCTAGAAATAGGTAAGTATTTGTATAAACTGAAAGTGATAACCTATTCAATAAAAACCTAGGTAGCAGTGATTAAACAAATACAGAACCAAATATGTTGGAACTTCTACATTAATAGGTACTAATTAGGTACATCTTATTTTTTTTTGCCATTAAAAACGCGTGTGAGAACTTAATATTTTGTTTGCCTTTATTTTAATAATTTGGATGTTTTAAATGAACAAATGAAAATTCTTTTAACAATATTGTGGTTATGAGCAAACGAGCATAACAAAGTAAAACAATAAAATGTTTTTGTTTTTTAATCATATTTTTGTGTAAAAACTTTAGAAGAGCTCGTGGCTAAATAATAAGAGCCGCACGGGTCGATCTTTAAGGTTAAGCCGTGTTTGCCGAGGTGGCCATCCACGGACCAACCTGACCATAATTACATACCGAGTTTCCTCCGTGCCTCGGAAAGCACGTTAAGATAGGTCCCGGCTATCATTTGTAGATCTTTGACAGTCGTTACGAGTAGTCAGAAGCCAAAAGTCTGACATCCAGTCTTACCAAGGGGTATCGTATTACCCAGTTACTGGGTTGTGGAGGTCAGATAGGCAGTCGCTTCATGTAAAACTACTCAGCTGCATCCGGTTAGACTGCAAGCCGACCCCATTATAAGGCCAGGCAGATGATGATTGGGCAAAAACTTTAAAATCAACTGGCTTTACCTGCATTAAATAAATCAGTATCAGATGTTGATCTTTGCCGTGTGACCAAGCAAACATTGCATTCAGTGCAAATTAGCAACATTCACAGCAGAATTTTGAAGTTTAAAGTACCTACCTATAATACATTGGGTAAATCGGAACGTTTATACGCTCGAGTATCAATCGCGACATTGTAGTCTTAGATCGCGACAGTCGCTCATTCGCTGCCGTCAAATTCGCGCGCGAACATGCAAAATATGGCGCGAAAACTTCTCTTACGGGAAATTAAAAACTTAAAATGGCAAAGGAAATTGTCTACAAGTGTTGTGTTCAGAAATGATGATTTTATAATTAAATCAACCATTCCTGATATTGTTGTGCCAAAAACTAGGTTTATTGACCGATTGTGGGCTGATTCGGTGGGATATAAAAATCATGTTGCTCTCGTAAGTATTTTGTACTTCGATCAATAATAGTATTTTGTATTATTACCTAATTTGTAAGTGTTTATGGTTGTCATTAGACAATAAAAAACGATTTTGTTTTTTTTTTTGCTGTGTTCTAAAATTTTCTACCTGTTAAGTTATAGTCGATTTATTTTTAAATTAAATGGAAATTGTAATCGAACACACAAATGCGCTAGAAAAGCCTGTAAAATTTAAATTGTTTCTCTATAGTGCTTATCGTATACCATAAAATCTACTGATACCGAAACTAAAAATTTACGATTGGACTATGGACTCGGAAAATTTACACAGCGAATCTTGTTCAAACACATTCTAACTAAGCATACGTTTAGCTGAAGAGCAAAACATCTTACTCATCAATTACTTGGCAATTGGTTTAAACAATTTGTTCCGCTTTGGTATTTGAACTAGTTACGTTACGCATGATTGTTTTATTATTTAACCATTATTGTGTTATTGTTCGATAGTTCTTATCCTGACAGATTTTTTTTTAGTATTCAGAACCTACGTACCTACCTAGAAATATTACTATATTATTATATATTGTTGGTTAGTTTATTTTATATATACTACTTAATATTTTTGTTATTGTAAATATTTCGTTTTAGATAATAATGAGTGTAATATTTATTGTGCTACCTTTTACTACGAATATATTTTTAGTTAAATTCGATCCTATTTTACGAGGTTAGACATTTAACCTTTTGGTTAACTTCTGACCTCGTTTCTTTACTTCATTGGAAGTTTCAAACGTCAACAAGTATAACATTACCCGCTGATGTCATAATAGGTATATGCTTGAACCAACTGTTGGAAAAAGGCATTTTCCTGAAAGGCAATAGTTAAACCACATAGCTTGCCGCAAAAGTGACCGCAGGGTCAGTCATTATCCGTAATTAATTATTCTTTCCGTTTATTTGTGTAGGTAAACTGCCTCCAACTTCGTTAAAAGAAAATTGGATGGATCTTAAATATCTCGTTTTAATGCACTTTGAAAAAGAAGAAAGAAATAAAAATGTTTATTTGACGTCAGTCACGCACACACACAATAATAATATTAAAAAAGTTACAGAAAAAAGGAGAATATACATAGTGTGCTGTGTGCCTCACGGCTGCGCCAAAAAGGTTCATTTCAGCATTCATGCCAGACAGGTGATGCTGTCTGACGCTGGTCTTCCAATGAACCTTGAGGGGGTAGGTAACAAACAGAAAACAGTTACAAACATATTCTATAAATAAATGGTCACTTCATCTCTCACATCGTCTGAAGAGACTTCCCTTTCCAAGTAGACTGTTTTGAAGACAACATAGGCAAGCTTATTGAAGCTTCATATTTTAGACGTCTTTCTAATAAGGTAAACATTGGCACTTTGTGTTTCAAAAAGTCTCTTAAGAAGACTTATTCGGATTGTCCTGTTTCTTTTATCATCTGCTATTTAATCAGAAAATAAGTTACGAAACAATGTTTATTTTTTTAGGAGTTTGTTTCAAATAATAACAGCCGGTTGGATCAATCTTCTGGCTAAGCCACGCTGTCAAGGTTGGTTTGTAGATGGGTGGCCATCATCATCATTAAGTACCGAGTATCCTCTGTGCGTCGGAAAGCAGTAATTTGTAGATCTTTGACAGTCGTTACGGGTAGTCAGCGACCCCGAAAGCCTGACAACCATTCTTAACAAGGGGTATCGTATTACCCAGTTACTGATTTGTGAAGGTCAGATAGGCAGTGACTCTATGTAAAATACTGGTATTCAGTTGCATCCGGTAAGACTGGAAGCTGACCCCAATAAAGTTGGGAAAAGGCTAGGCAGATGTTGATGTTTCTTTTTTTAAACTTGTCGTCATCCCTTTCATTCCTCTCCCCTCGAACCAACTCGAAACTGTGCTTAATTAAGCAATTAAGATTAATTTTCTTTTGTACCGACTAGGTGCTTCTCAAGGTCCGTATTTATAATGTTGGACATTAAGATAAGATTGTTATGACTATCTCTTCTATGTGTTTTAGCACTACATTTATCTGTCTGTAATGTGTGATCTTACACAGCATTACTACTATTTAATATATTTAATACCTACTCTTTCACTCGTGTCATGAATTGACGTTTTTTTTTCTTATCGCCGCTGTTTACTTCTACAATTTATTTTTTAATTCATATTATCCAGTTTTCCGTCAAGTAAGTTGAATTCGGTCACCTTTATCGTGTCTTTTCCTTAAACAATACCAAAATACGAACCATTCACAATCACATTTTACATTTTATTATTTAAATAACGAAAGTTTTAAGTGTGTGAGTTTTTGTTTCTGGCTCCTTAACATTTCCTGAACATTATCACACATTAATGACACATATTATGGGATTATGACGTTATTTATAAATAGTGGTAAAACATTTTTACGTACCTGCCTAATCATATTATTTTTTACATATCTGTTTTGAGTAAACAAATACGTCAAGGTCATCAGTATTCTTCTATACTATATGTATAATATTCTAGAGCTGAAGTGTTTGTTTGTTTGCTTGAACGCGCTAATCTCAGGAACGCCTGAACCGATTTGAAAAATTATTTCGGAATTAAATAGCCCATTTATCGAGGAAAGCTATAGGCTATATATCATCACGCTAAGACAAATACGAGAGGAGCTGCAATGAAAAATGTTGCAAAAACGGGGAAAATGTGACGCAGACGAAGTTGCGCGGGACAGCTAGTTTATACATATAATTGATATATTTACTAGAAAATCGGCTTACTCTAACAATTAAGAAAGAATGCTTAACGATTTTGTTTTTCATCGACTAACGAAATTCTTAGTCGACTATTTAGCGCGGAGAGTGCGCGCATCACTATTCACTCCGCGTTTCTACTTTCGGTGTAAAACTGTTTAGACTACAACGAAAGCATAAACAATGTATCCATGTCACCTAGTAACTACCGTATTCTAGTCTACACACAACGCTATCATAGACTCTAAACTAAAAATACATTCTGTACTATGAACCTATCAGCAATAGAGTTTAAAATATAACGGCAGCTGTTCCTATACTAAAGCCGTAATACGACAAACTTCATTAACCTCTCCTCTTTAGTATAAACTTTTACTCTGTTATCCCTAATTGAAAACAAATCCAGCAATGGATCGGTAACAGTTCAAATTATGTCGTAAGTAGTCGTAGCAAGTGCCGACGGCGCGTTCGTGTTCCACGCGCGCCTCAAGGAGATGTCAGCAAATCGGAAGGGGTCCGAGAGGGCCGATGCCTGCCAGGGCTGCGGGTTGTTCGAAAGAGATACCGTGCCCCTGGAACGCAAAGGGCTAAGAAGGAACATGGATGGGTTTTAGTCAGTCAAGTCTGACACTCCCTTCCGCTCCGCCCAGAGCGGAAGAAGTCATTTGATGATTTCCCATCCTAAAAAAAAAAAAAAAAAAATTTGTCGTAGCAAAAATTCATACTTTTAACGAGCTTGGCTTGCAGTGCACATCGAACATGTTTAAGTCAGAAACAAATTGATAGTGTAAAGAAGGCCGAGGGAAACCACTGGTTGTGGGAAGCACAGGACAAGTCGATGTGGTGATACTGAGGCTGTCTCCCCAGTAGGGAAACTGTTAGCAGCCGACTAATTCTTATAACGACTAATCTACTAGTGTCGTCTAGTCGTCTGAGTCTTAAAACTAGCTAACTGTGGACACTCCATTTCAAATTTAAGGAAGGGCGTACTAAACCGATACGCCGCAAACTCAGTCGGCTACTAACAGTTTGTCTACTGGGGACACAACCTTACAGTCCGAAGTGCGTATTTTATAATTATAACTTGCTTCGGTGAAGAAAAACATCGTGAGGAAATAAGCATGCCTGAGAGATATTTCTCCTCATCGTGTAAAGCTAAGTCAGAGGCCCATGGACGGCAAAAAATCCTGACAAAAGGTGAGGCACTATAACCACACGATAAAGAAGACTTATAGTCCGCTTCCCTTTTAAGTAATTCAGATAAAATCAGCAGAACCGAATCCATTATTAAAAACTATAGATTCGCTTCCTACTCATCATAAAATAGTGTCTATGAAGTATCCATTTAGTTCCCTTCAATATGGTTGAGTTGAATGATGGCTGATACATGCGTCATGTTCGTGAACGGGCGCTGTCAGTTGTGCCTGGTCATCTCTTAGCTGCCACGGTTTATTTTAATTATTTTATTTTTAACTTTATTTTCGAATTATTGATTTCGTCTTTTACTCTGGACGCTCTTAACTTGCCCGTATTTCTACATCGTTCTCACATACTAGTAATTCTCAACACGATAGATGAAACCAAGATTTTGTAACATATTTTGATTTAAAAGAGTGTCCATGGAGTTTCTTGCCCATTCTTCTCCATAGAGATCTACTTTCACAAGTTATTATGTCTTGTGACTGGGACTGTAGCTCCGCGTTCTTCTTTTTTGTTCTTTAACTTTCAAAAGTGCCTGTAATGGTCTAATTGAAATAAATGCTTTGAGTTTGAGTTGAGTTTGAGTTATCTTGCCCGGTCTTCTCAATAAAGACAGAGCAAGAAAACTTCTTCTCTATGGAGAAGAAGTTTTCTTTTCTACTTACGACATAATTTGAACTGTTACCGATCCATTGCTGGATTTGTTTTCAAATAGGGGTAACAGAGTAAAAGTTAATATTAAAGAGGCAATTGTTAATGAAGTTTGTCATATTACGGCTTCAGTATAGGAACAGCTTCCGTAATATTTTAAACTTCTTCTCTATGGAGAAGAAGTTTTCTTTCGCTTCTGAAGAAAGAGAGAAGGGGAAGAATACTTGATGTTATTATGCTTTGTAGTTGGGACTGTAGCTTCATCTCTAAGTTTCCAACAAATCCAAATTAGCTTTTACCTATTTGGTCTACCTAAAATAAATATTTTGAGTTTGACCCCTCATCCATTTGAAATACGTATGACGTTTCCATTTCCATAAATCAATTCACTCTTCATTACCGCTGAACATCTTCTAATTGAAAGTGTATTTAGCACAAACGGTTCAATGAACTGAAAACAGTACACGCTGTGCAGTATTTCACAGCTGTCTCGAGATATTTTATGTTAACTTAAATAGATATGAGTAATCCCTAGTAATGTATGGCGTATACAACAAAATAGCTGGACTAGATACAAAAGAGAGAGAACTTAAGTTCGCTAAAGAAACAAGCCAAACATCCCGGATTTTCCATCAGCAGCAATATCGAATTTTCCATACAAGCTGTTATCCCGTACTGGCTTTTGCTCGCGGTTCGACCCCTGTTATTTACTGAAATTTACCCACGGGAACGTTTTAAGTAGCCTAAGACACTCGGGGATTATGCTGCTTCGCGTAAGTCAAAGAGTTTTCGAAATCGGATCAGTAGTTCCGAAGATTACTTCCTACATACAAACTTTTTTTTAAAGTTAGCCCCAATTGTGTCATTCCTGGGCAAAGCCTTCGCCAATCAATTCCACTTCTCACGATGGTGTGCTTCTTCTCACCAATTCGGGAGGAAGCCATTCAAGGCTTTCAGCCATCTTCTGCTTGGTCTGCCGCTACCTCGTCTAGCTGTCATATAAACAACCAATTGTTTTCTCTTTATAAAATTAGTATTTTTAGGGTTCCGTAGCCGAATGGCAAAAAACGGAACCCTTATAGATTCGTCATGTCTGTCTGTCTGTCTGTCTGTCTGTCCGTCTGTATGTCACAGCCACTTATTTCCGAAACTATAAGAACTATACTGTTGAAACTTGGTAAGTAGATGTATTCTGTAAACCGCATTAGGATTTTCACACAAAAATAGAAAAAAAACGATAAATTAAGGGGGTCCCGATACTTAGAACTGAAAACCAAAAAAAAAAAATTCATCAAATCCATACGTGTGGGGTATCTATGGATAGGTCTTCAAAAATGATATTGATGTTTCTAATATCATTTTTTTTCTAAACTGAATAGTTTGCGCTAGAGCCACTTCCAAAGTGGTAAAATGTGTGTGTCCCCCCCTCTAGTTTCTAAAGTAAGAGGAGGAAAATTCTGAAAATATTTGAGATTGTAGAACGTAAAAAAAACTATCAACGAAAATTGGTTTCAATAAGATATGATGTTTAGTTTTTGAGATATGGGACTTTTTCATCAAACTGCAGCAGTAACTTTGTTTTTCATAAACATACTATGAAAAACAAATTTAGTTTTGCGGTTGTGTGGAAGTTTACTAACTAATACTACTAACTAATGAATGACAGTTCAAAATATTGTTATTATATTGTTTGGAGCTATGGAACCCTGTGTGCGAGTAAGACTCGCACTTGGCCGGTTTTTATTTTTGGTTAGTTTAACTCCATTAGGGGAAGGGTTTTCAAAAAATCCGACCATAGTGTTCACCGCGCTATAAAAGCAAGTCTTATGCAAAATTTCTCGCTTCGAGCGTCAATCGTTTAGGACTTTGCCTAAGAATTGAATTGACGCTCAATTTTAACCTCAGTCAGTGCAAAGACGTCGGTCGTAAGACAAAGAAAATCTATGTCAAGTTTTAATTATCCATGCATAGAAACGGAGGTCACTGAAGAAAATCGCAGAATGAACTGAAGCAAAACTAACCCAGAAACAAAATGTAAATTATGGTTATTATGTACTTAAAGTACTTTTTACGAACAGTTTTACGAGGTCAGTTTTTCTTATTCGACCATACTGAGAAGAAAAACCGAAGTCATCATCAGCCTATAATGTTCCCACTGCTGGGACACAGGCCTCTTCTCTATGAGAGCGAGTGGGCTGTAATCCACCACGCGGGCCCAGTGCTGGTTGGTAGATGTCACATGTCTTCGAATTTTTAGTTCTAGGACATGCCGGTTTCCACACGATGTTTTCCTTCACCATTTTTGAGGGCAGTGGTGATGAAATAAATTACACAAAGTAATGCACCTGCCTGGGTTCGAACCCACGGCTGCCTCCTTGTAAGTCGGGGCTGCCACCACTGGGCCACCGCTGCTCTCCAGCCCAGAAATTACAGCCACTTTTCAAAGTCCAGGCTTAATCATGGTCAAGCCATATGAGAAATTCAGGACCAAACAGATTATTTTCTGGAATGGTCTTTTGAAGAAAGAACACTCACACTCAGCTATGAGTAGACCTGCCCAGTTAGTAAACATCTGAATTGAACTTTTATTAGTTGCAACTTTTGAATATATTTTTGTTATAATTTACTTATAAGTACTAATTATACCATTGTATGAGAAATAATACTACTGCGCCTAAATGTACACTTTTTGTAATACTTTTTAAAATAATATTATGTTATATTGTGCTATATTAACCTAAAAATATTCTCAAATTAGTTCAGCGAATTAAGTGCATTGATTAGATTTAATGATATTTACTCACGGTCGCCAATGACGCAGGTAAAACGTTAATATTAGATATTTCGGACCAAAGTGGATATATTTGTAGGTTTGGTATATGCACTTGGACTGCTACCGCAAGGTTGTATTGTTAATTGGATGTTATGTTATTTTTACCTTGAATGTCTCACTGGTGGACTCTGGCCTCCCCCATATCTTTCCAAGTACCTACTTGTTTTTGTACCATCTCGATCCTGCCTTGGCAGTGCCCATTCAAGTCACCTCCTAACTTCCTTCGGTTCGCCTAGTGAGCCCCGCCGTCCCTCCTCGAGCATCCATTATATGAAGACTTCAAAAATTGTTTTGTTATTCGTTAATAAACCTATGAGGTCCTGAGTTCGTCAAAGTGTTTTTGGGTTTTCTGTCAGGAATTTCTCAGTAGCAGCCGCGGAGTCTGGATTTGTACTGGTCGAAGACAATAGACTCGACCCCTATTACACGGAACTTATGTACACCTCTGCCTAATTCGGGGATTGCAGCGGTGATGTTATAAACCTACCTATGGATGCAAACACATCAGCCAACGGCCTACCTATTTCCGATACCAAAGTGGTCATCGCTGTTTAAGGCATCGCTTACCGGAGGCATCCGAACCATCCATCCCAGAGACAAACCTGGAATACTTCTATATCTAAGCTGCTTCAAGAGATGGTCTGAAAATTGAAGAGTGGTGATTGCTCGTTTCTTCTTTTTGCAAGATGTGGCCTTTACCCAGAGACCTGAGAGTGGTCAATACAGACTGGTATAGCAACCATTGCCCTCGTTACATAAATAAGGACTTCATATGCTTATCGGTCTTTCCTGTTAGACATTGCGCTTGTGTTTTACTGTTCTGACCGTTTAGTTACGGAAGTATACCTAGGATAACTTGTGTTGGCTGTTAAGTTCACGGTAAACGCCAAATTGAATGCAATGACCGTGAATATTATTTGTCAATCGTGTTTTTACTTACCTCGAAAATATTGTAACGTTATTATGATAATAAGGTTGTGATAATAATACTTACGTAAAAAAATATGCACGAGCAAAATCAAAATCGCAAACCTTGCCAAAAAAGAGAATGTCTGAAAGAATGTTAATTTTCTGAAGGTCATCATCAGCCTACAACAATCCACTGCTGGACATAGGCCTCTTCGATCTCACGCCACTTAACTCGATTCTCGGCAACTCTCATCCAGTTGCTACCTGCCACCCTGCGAAGACCGTTCCTCCACCGAGCCTGAGGGCGTCCCACCTTACGCTTGCCGAAGAGCGGTTTCTTCTCAAGCATACGTCTACCCCAACGGTCATCAGTTCTACGGTTAACATGGCCGGGCTATTGCCACTTCAGCTTACTTATTTTGTGAGCTATGTCGACAACTCTCGTTTTCTGGAGGCGAATCACCTGTTGCAACTGGTTTTGCTGATTGTTAAATATTAGTCTACCGCCGATTTTGATGTACCTGAAACGTTGCGTAACACATGGTGCTTCGGCAAAAGATACGACAGAGGATCTTTGTTATTAGCTTTGTGATCAACAATAATTATAACACGAAAATGATTTAAATATGGCTAGTGACACTCGGCAATAATGTATAGCTCTCCAACTACATACTTAAGTGAAAAAATATTCGGAATCGAATCAGTAACACACGAACTCCTCTTTATAACATAAAATATAGGTACAAGACGTATACATTATGTTGAATTAACTTTCCCGAAGACGATGCACGCAACACTTTATTTATTCACTTGCACTTCCTTGCTAGACAGAATTATCTAATTAGGTTTTGCACTCAGATGCGGTTCAATGTAATTGCGCCATGATTAACTTTGTTTTTGATCCTAGATTACTAATGTGTTATCTTAATCAGTTAAGTATTTTATTCAAGCATGAGATATCTTAAATCATATCCGTATTTTGTTTTGCGAATTTTACTAAGGTAGAAAATCTTCTTAATTGTGTTAAAGTTCGGTCACATTTTAGAAAGAACATTTTAATACAAGCGAACCGATCGAAATCGATTTAACCCAGCAGTCTACTGGTGGATATTATTGGCTAGCATATCATTATGTCTCCTGCCTTCTGTATAAAGTCTGACCAAGTCGCCTTTATAAGGTTGACAGTCCATCTAGCTGGAGGCTTGACTGTACGCGGTCTCCGCTCTAAGAGAGCTCCTTTGTTCTATCGGTCGATAGACGGTGAGACGCAGGGTATGTGGGCCCACTGGGAATGGCGGGCTGATACTTATATCCCCCGGGTCCCCAACACATGGTAGTAGCAGGAACAGTGGGTTTTTAGTCGGTTGGATTCCGGCATAACCCTCCACTCGCCGCAGACGGAGGGTCTCCATGTAGCCTTGCCCAAAAAGGGTACCTATCTAGGAAAAAACTAAAATTAACTTTTTCCAGCTACGTGTTTTGTTTCTATGCTTGGTACAAAACAGCCATTATCATTGAAAAGACTTGCTAATACCCATATTTAGAGAACAAGTTTAATAGTGTAGGTATGTCTGTTTCCTTTTAAACTCGGCTAAGGTCAAACAAGATTTGCGACGAAAATGTACATAAAAATAAAAGCTTTTAAAATAGAGGTTTTTCTAGTTTATATAATTAACATCTTGTACAGCATTATTGACCTTGATTTTCCTTCCTTGTCTAAAGATGAGGTTTGTAAATACTTTTGGGATACTCAAACAGAAGATAAGAAATAAAGGTAAACGGTGTTACAGTTTATGTAATTCAGCTGTACCTAGATCTTAGTAGCCAGCAGGGGTGGGCTAGTAACTGACTGGTAACAGCCAGGGGGTCGTTAACGAGAGGGAGGGCTCTATCTCGCCTGTGTCTCAGATCACTACTACAACAGCCATGTAGGCATAAGCTATATTTATGACCTTCTCAAGGTCGCGGCAATCCGCTGGAGACAAGAAGAACGGAGCTGTTCAAGTTGTGGATACCTGTTTGCTAAAATAATGATTACGCTTGAATATCCTCGATTGAATAGAAAAGACGTTTTTGATGATCTGATAATCAGACATTAGGTAGGTTAATCTAAACTAATATTATAAAGAGGAAAGATTTGATTGTTTGTTTGCATTGAATAGGCTCCGAAACTACTGGTCCGATTAGAAAAATTCTTTCAGTGGTATATAGCCCATTTATCGAGGAAGGCTATAGGCTATATATCATCACGCTACGACCAATAGGAGTGGAGCAGCAATGAAAAATGTTGCGAAAACGGGGAAAATGTGACGCAAACGAAGTTTCGCCGGACAGCTGTCAGTCTGAATATAAGATCATCAGAACACTACGATTTTACTCGCAACTTTGATGATTTGTCAGTGTCATTACTAATTAAACATGATAAGTACTAAATTTCTTCTCTTGTAACACTTTCTGCATACACACTTGCTTTTCCAAGCCACTTTCGACATTGGCAGAATAGTCGACATCGGCTCTACTTGCCATAATTAAAAATAGAATAGAATAGAAGTACTAAATTAATAAGTTTACTATTAAAATAATCATGGAGGTTATCTACAACATTAAAAAAAAATACATTGACATTCTTATGAGTATGTTAATAAATTAATATATGTAATTCAATGCTCACCAATCTATGATTTCCGGCTGATCCTTGATAAATTGAAAATATTAATTAAGTGCTTAATAATTTATTATTTGTTTAAATCTATTTTAATTCCTTGTCATTTTGACCTTAAAATACTTAATTGAATAAATACAATTTAAAAAATCTAATTTCAATTTCTCTGTCTAAAACTACAACCTCCTTATCGGAAAAAATACTAACAAGTTACAATACGAATCACATAATATATTCAGAAGTGGGTACTTACTACTAAGGGTTTTGACATTTGAATATAGCAATCAAGCAGCTCCTACCTCTTAAGATATTTGTCAAGACAAGGCTCTTGGCTATCAGGCCATTGGCCGTAATACAATCTGAAGAATCCACATTGAAACCTTCTTATGTATATCAAGTTACTAGAAGTGGCTCCACAATACCTAGTTTACCAACGTAATCCGGGCTTGAAATCACCTCGTAACGAGCTAGACCCCTTAGTAAATATCCCCTGTCCATTGTAACATTTATCGATTGGACGTACAAAGTATTATTTGTATGGGTATTTTTGCCATACAAATTGGAACAGTCAATGTACTCATGATTGATTATGTTGACATACACAATTGTTTGCTTGCGTAGACTTCAGTCAAGTCAGTAAGGTTAGGGTCAATTGTACTAATTTTGTTTAGTTTTTAGAGTTCATTTGAAAAACATTATTATAGTAAAATGAGACGCTGTTGGTAATACGAGACTGTTGTGGAATGTGCTTGTGAATGGCGTTTGCTATGAATGAGTATTTCATTCAACAGGGAATAATATGAATAAAGGTGGAATCGATGACGACAAACCAATGAAGATGATGATCGATCGATGATCGCGTCGGCGTCCATTCCAACTTGTAGGCAAATCTCTGGTAAAAGCATTTCGTGTAAGCAATTGATTTCATGACTACTGCTCTGAATACGCTGAAAGAAAACATCGTGGGGAAAGTGTCCAAGAATCAACAATACGAATCGGATCAGTGCATTTAACATTACAGTTGTATCACTCCACAAGTCTACGCAGTCCTAAGCCACGCGTCTTTCACATCCTGCCTGGAGCAGACTGATTCATATTTATATTTACGAGACTGATTGGATCCGCTTACAATGTCATCTAGGCAGCTAATTAATAAACTCTTCGCTATCAAGTGCTCTACTGTAGACTACACGATTAATTGCAGGCTTACACACTATCACGGCTTCAGGAGGAAAACGACATGGAAATGTCAATAGCTTGATAGTTTATTTGTTTAGGTACTGCGTTAGGTGAGATGGTCTGTGAAGGATGATCATGACATGCTTTGAGTTTGATTCATCATCATCATCATCATTTCAGCCCAAAAGACGTCCACTGCTGGACATAGGCCTCCCCCAAGTGTCGCCACATTGACATTTTGGGGGGTTTTGCCATAATCGCCACGCTTGGCAGGCGGGTTGGCGATCGCAGAACGGTTGCTAAAAAAGCACAGAGAACGCTGCTGCCCATTCTCTGGTAAGTCCCTTAATCGCATCTTACGACACCCACGGGAAGATATGGCATGGTGCTACTCCGACACCACACAGAACAGTGTGGGTGGGTGAGTTTGATTGTATTTTCATAATCTCTAGTAATAAATGTTTAATCGGGTTTAAGAGAACCTGTAAATTTTATCAGTCTGCTATATTCATTTGAGAGCAGATAGATGGAGGAAAATTGCACAGTTAAAATGGAATGAAATGAAATATAGTGAGTAAGGTTAATAACTTGACTACTAAACAACACACGTAAAAATAATAGAACAAGCAAATTAAAAAAGTAAAGAGTAAAAAGAGTCACCACAAGATCATCTCACAGAAAATCGAAACATTTAAGTATGCTAAAGACACCCATTATGCATTGTTGAATTGTGAAACTAGAATCACGTGGCTGCAGCTGCCAGGAATGCAAAACTCATATTCGTAGACCAACAACTGTAGGATATGGTTACTAGTCATGGCTTTTGCACGATTACGTCCTGAATCTCGCAGAACGTCTCAAAAGAAAATAGCATACGTCTTGAATGTGTACGTGAACACGATAATTATTGGTGGCCAGTTCATTGTGCGCTGCAATCAACGACGCTGGCGCCCGCGCTGCCGCCGGTGCAGTCTGTTGTTATTTAACTGATTATGATTACGTATTGTTAGTACCACGTTTTTCATGCTTCACTGAACCGTATTTTCTGTCGTGTTTTTCGTATAGTATTGTAGTAGCTATGTTATCGGTTTTGGTGATATACCTTTCTGAAAACGGAATTATATCTGCACCCAAATTGGGTATCATACTTTCATTAACAGTCAGAAGTTTTTGATGGAAGGAGAAACCGACCTTAGTACTAATATTTACATGATCAAAGAGAAACGAAGAATGGATCAGCCTAGGGTAATTTAGGAACAGTTACATGTGGTTTAAAATCTATGCTTCATACGTTTGAAAACATTGTGTGCTTGATGCGATAAAAGTTGTTGCCAATTTTCAAAATAAATGGCATTGCCAGAGGCACTTTTCTCGATGTTGCGCCTCTTCTGGCCAATTAACAAGAAGGCTATCCAAGGCGTCCCGCCATCTTCTCCTCGGTCTGCCGCGACCTCCGATTATTCTCACTCATACATAACACTAACTTGCGGAAATCCTTGAAAAAGAAATTCCTTTGGCAATTTTTATCTTGTTTTGTGCAAAAACGTAATCTGAGATAATGATCTTAGTGTGTGTTTGTTTTAACACATCATTCTGTGGACTTTGATCGCTTGCAAGGAAGTGGCTGCAAGGTGTCCTGTCAAATCGCGAGTTTCATGATCGTGACTGGGTTTTTCCAAATGTGTGTGCCTTGCTTTTTCTCTTTCTATGTTGGGGTCGGCTTCCAATCTAAACGTATGCACCTGTAGACCCAGTATTTGATATGGTGCGACTGCCTATCTGAGCTCCACAACCAAGTTAGTACTGGGTAATACGGTATACTTACTTTGCAAAGACTGGTTGTCAGACATCCGGCCATTGTCTACCTGTAACGTCTGTTAAAAATCTACAAGTGACAATCGGGACGAAAGGCTTAACGTGCTTGCCAAGGCACGTAGGAAACTCGGTATGTCGGATGGATTGTCATCCATCCACAGACTGGAAAGACTGACCTTGGCAAGCACGGCTCGACCTTGAAGATGGACACTTGCAGCTGCTATTATTTAGTCACAAGCGCCTCAGTTTCACACATTGCATCAACAAGCATCAGAAATATGATCCCAATTTCGGACTCAGACCTTCTCTCTGAGTGGGCCAAAATCAGCCCCTCCAAATGGCCAACTCTTCAATACTTTCTAGTGTTTTAGGAGGGAAGAAGAAAGAAGAAGTAACGGATAACAAGTCTGTCTGCTAAATTAGAAGAATCATCATGAGTCCTATGGTTTGGAACAAATAGTAACTAGGTATACTTTTTCGTTACAGGAAAGTGCCGAAACCAAGAAGACCTACACGTACGCGCAGGTGGAAAAGAACACATCAGCCTTCGCTACTTCACTAGTAAAGAAGTTCGGTTTAAAGCCGGGAGATGTAGTGGCGGTCATGTTGCCGAATTGTCCCGAGTTCCCGGTCGTGGCGTTCGGGTGTTTGCAAGCAGGATGCGTGCTGACGACTGTCAACCCTATTTATAAAGAGTGTGAGTTTACTTTTGCTATGTTTGTTCTTGGTTTTGTAGGGGACTTTTTATAATCGAACTGTAGACACAGTATTATATTAAGGCGCAGTAGCATTTTTTTTCAAATAGTTTGATCGGCCAAATACTATTTATATTCAAACTAGTAATTTAATTTTATAAAATCGAGTTGGACGGCGGCGCGTAGATAGAGAATGCTGAAAACGTTACAAAACCTCTTCTTTTAGTTAAATAATTAATATTACTGAACTACCGGATGATATTGTCGTGTCAGCTAAGATACTGATAGAGTTTACTAGGTTTTTTAGGCCAATTACACCCATTCAAAATTTCAAATAATATTGCCAACGCGGATGGCATTTCACGTCCACACGGCGAGGTATTGTTAAAAGTTTTCAACTAGCAATAATCGCACCTCGGATTAACCTCACTCATTGGTCACTATATTGACTCTGCGCAAAGTTAACATTAACATACTCACGCGGCCGAACCAACCAAACTGATGAAACGAAACTATAGCGAGATCTAAATCGACTACAAAGCCATCCACCGTGGTGCCAGATCAACTTTTACGTTCCTTGTTTCCGTACAATTTTAAATTACCGGCTAAACAAGATTATCAAAGTAATAAAGTAAATAAGATTATTAAAAATATAAATATCTATATTGAAATGACTTCATTCTGTAGTGATAAATAAAAGATTGTTTTGGTTGTTTGATCGTGTGATTATTATGACAATGCTAAATTATTCCAAGACGCAAATTAATTTCAAGGTGGCATTCTAATGAAATTCCAGATCAGATAGAGTCGTTTTAAAAATACGCAAAAACTAAAAAAAAAATGCAAGATGATATAACACCTTACATATTAAAACATGAGCCAAGGATATTGTTTAGTCTTTTAATATTTATCAAGGTGTTTAAGCGGAAACTGTAATTTTGATAAGAGCTTTATAGCTGAATTTACAAGTTATATAGCATAAATTATAGTCGCTCGATAACAATGTATATTTGAACTACCCAGTTAGAAAACCTGACCTGCCGATGTGAAATATACTACACGGGCGAATTTCACTAAAGCAACTGACCGCGATCGTCACATAAACCGCGTTCAAGAGTTGCTGTCGGTATCATAACTTGCCATGAAACATTGATACTGACAGCTTTAAAATACTGTATAGTTAATGTGAAATTGCTATAAATTCATATAATGTACGCAAATTTAATATTTTCATACTTTTTGAAACATACTATACAGGTAAACGCAATGTTGTAATCAGTTAAAATTCTACAAATCAGTTAACGTCCTTATTCTTTGTAAAAAGACACGAAAGAAAGTTTGAATTTATAATACTTATTTAAATTAGAATGACAGGGTTTAACTACACAGTGCTGGTTTTAATAGGAGAGTGTACCACAGGGGGGTGTGCTGCGCCCAACGCTGTTTATGGTCTACCAACCCAATAGACTTTTCAGTGATATAGCTCAGTAATTAATTTATTTATTTATACAAATACTTGCTGCACTTATAGTAATTGTGTTCTCTGCACAGAACACAATTACTATAATATTAAACTACTATATAGTTAAAGTTGGATATTAAATTACTATATAGTTGTGTTCTCTGTGGTTAATTGAAGACGTAATCTTCAAGATTTCCTACCGCTGGGCTCTATTTCAGAAACATGAAGATTTGGTACATACACACCTACACAATCTTCAAAGTTTGACGTAGAAACAGGATAAGTCATTGACATAGCTTAGTTTATCTACTCGTCAAATATTTACATTGCAAAATAGTTTGATAAGCGACCATTTTAACGCCACAATTCAGACAGTATTTTGGACTCAAGAGAAGTAACGATGATAAAAATAATGTCTCAAAATAGACGTCATCAGCATGCAAAGGGGACGAAATGAATTGATTTTAGTTGCTGTTAATTTCAAGGAGGTCGTGCCTCTGGTAAAGTGAGTCATTTACCTTTTCAATTTACTTACTAAAAGAGTAAATCCTCAACCTGAAACTAACTTCGTGTCCTGAGCATATTTATACAATAGTCTTTCGTGATCATCATCCTATCAGCCACTATCAGAAGATTGTGGCTTTACGTATCTATGGCTTTTTTTTATCATCAGCCAGAATTGGAGCATTGGACGACGACCTCCTACGAGAACTGTCATTGAAAGATCATGATGCATGGTTTGATATTTTCTGGATCTGAGACAAGTCATCATGATGAAGTAAAGAGCAAAGAGCAATTGATAAACATCATGTAGGTAGTTTGTGCCGTAACCTGAGATTAGATAATATATAATATTCTTTACTATCGCAGACATTTATTGCACATAACGATAAATTCGCCGACGAATGACACCAGCGGCGATGATATGACTTACAATAGGAACTGATAAGTTTTTTTTTATAATTTTTATCATGTCATTACCCTATTGTAAAACAACGGTGGTGTTTGATAACGTGGTACTTGTGTTTATATTGTTTTTTTCGAGAAAGCTAAAATGGGCGGCTTTTTTCTGTGAAAATTTCCTCAGTCCTTTTTAATCTACAATGTAATATCATCAGTCTCTTGCCCTTGTCCCTTCTCAGGTTAGCGCATCATGTCTTCTTTTTCCATATAGTTTTCATTTCAGTAGTCACCCCCTTTCTAGCTATATCATCTTCTAGAAACGCCGATTTATTTGGTATTCCCCTTCTCTATATCCATGCACTTTCTTCACGACATTTTACCTGTTTTAAAGTTATGAGAACAGGATTTAATCATAAATATTGTTTTTCCAAGGTTTGTCCTTATGATAATAGTTATTTGCTCTTCTCTAGATTATGAGCTATTCAATTACTGTTTACAGAAATTTTAATAATTATTGTATTTTTCTGCTGCATGCCGTTTTCCCCTTTTTTGCTACATTGTTTTCTTTATAGCTTTAATTAAATGAATGACCTCAGGACGTTAGTAGATTTTCGCTAGTCATCTTAAGTAATTATTTGAAATCTCGAACATATTGTGTTAAATATTTCAGCATATTAAGCAATTTTTCGCTCTACTAGAGTGCCCATTGCACTGCTTAAATATCTCATACTGATAAACACATTGCAAATATAGATATATATATGTCGCAGTCAGATTATTTTATTCCGTTTAGACTTGTTCGTCATGTGGGCAGAACATGGGTTTCGTGCAATGAAAACACACACACACACTGTACACTGCTTTTATCGAACTAACAAATTACTTGAAATTACAATCCAACACAATAACACTAGGCACCATGAATCGGGTTACAGTTTCGGGACGTCTTGACTCCGCGGTGGTCAGACTCAGACTGTCCGCCTCGCTGGGAGCTCGAAACATCACGACTCTGTAGTAAGCGCGCTTAGATGTGGGTAGACTCGTGAGTAGGTCGCTTGACCTTTGGCGCGCTTTCGATTCATAGTCCGTACTAATAATCCGACTCCGACACGGCCATCCTGCTTGCACACGTCCTCGTGTGATGGGTACCCTGCAAACAAATACTCCACGACAGAAATTTGTTCCACTCGGTCACTTCTGACCAAACTTTAGATTCAACGGGGTGGTGGGAATAAGAACATTGTAGGACTAGCCGTTTCGTTTTAACCGAACCGATTGGAAATAATCGAAAATACAATAATGATAACCCTGGGCCATGTACCATAGTCGTTCAAATCAACCTCTAAAACTCTACTGCAACAAAAAAACTACCAAGCTTATAGAAACCGTCGTGTAAAGCCACTAACGCCACGGCTCTCTAGCCGACCAGCAATCACATTGCTCTCACACATCAGCGCATGGATCAAAAATTAGATCAAAATTAGAACAAACAATTAGGTCAATTAAAATGCAAGAGCAACCAAGTACCTCTTCATCCATCTAATTACCACATAAAGCAGGAATCTCATCCGTGGCCTATGGGCAACACTCAGGCCCTCCAACAAACCTCTGTTTGTTTTACTACGTTCCTCAAGAACGCCGAGTCCCACATGCATGACTCACTCTATGGTCTCTACAAGACCCGACCTCCGCCAGAGCCACCCGCGCACCGCGCATCCACGGACTACTATAAGCAGACACCGACTTCTAACGGACTACGGCTACGAAATGGCTACTGGTACGGTCTGACCATCCGAACCAAGATTCCACACTATCTCTCAACTCTAAATCATTTACTTCAAACTGTAACGGTACTTGGCCCTTGGGCATTCTCCTTAACCCATCATGTGCATACTTGTAAGTACGCTTAGAACTTAATGATCTCAATGTGTAGCGATCCCCCTCTAGTACTTCGACTGGTACGTGACCCACTGGCATCTTCCTTAGCCTACCGCGTGCGTATTTGTAGGTACGCTTAGAATTTAAAGCTTTCCGTGTTAAGGATAACCGTCTAAAACCTCAATAACTCTAAACAGACGTTTAATCTTTAACAACCCAAAATCACCAATCGCAAAACGTTTAATTTTGCCATCGTTTCGTCTACTCGGCACACTTGTCATGTTGAGCTAAGCTAACCCGTCGCGTCTATACGAAACGTGTACCACCGGCTCGTCACCTTAGGTACCGGGTGCAATTCGGCTTGTACTTTACCGGAGTGAGACTTCGCTACTTAGCACGTAACGCAGCTATTTACGAATTTTCAAACGTACTGAGACTTTTCCGGGAACTAATTATAATCGAAAAGCTTTTCAGTCTTTTCAGCACCAAGGTGAACGATAACACTCGTGGAAATTACTGATTACCGACCATCGGAGAGCACGAGCTAATTACCATAAGCATTAAGACCTACCATTGCGTTGAATATGACGGTGAAAGACGCCTGGACGTAGCTCTTAAGTCTTGGCTACTCATTGCCAGTTACATTCGTTGCCATAACAGTTAAAAACCGATTGAAACTTATACCACTATTATGCCTCACCGAACGTACACAAAAGATTTACGTTAACGAAAACTCCCTAGCCGTTATGTTTGCAACAAAACCCTGATTTAAAATCTCGCCACCTAACATGACGTCACTTTGTAAATAATTATCAGGCAAACATTGCAACAAAGTTTCGATAGGGTAATCGTTAATCACTACACATCATAAAATCTGTTCTGTACTGAATACTCGTGTCTGTACTATACCAGTCTTAGCAACAACGTTACTAATAAGTTTGCCATTAAATTTCGATTGAAAAACTTTCTTTCACCAACGAGTATTCAGAATCAGAATAATAAGTAAACCGTAACAACTCACCCCTGTGTTGCAACGTGCCCGCGATGTTGCTTGTACGATGCAGACATCGACGCGGTTCAGCACCCCGCCGTCAGCAGGCCCGCTGCCCACTGCCAGCACTGCATACTGTCACCGACGCACGTACGCCGGATGGCTACGTGAACCGGCATGACACTTTTGACGCATAGCAAGGCCTTCGCGGCCCTTTGTCGCTTGCCCGATGCCCGTAGCAGCCGGCACAGGCAGTTGCTTCTTCGTGCGACAATCCGCTTCGTTGAGTCCTGGTTTCTCCCTGGTCCGCAAGCATGGCACTTGATTTGCGGTAGCGATGAACACTTTTGACGTTTTTCTTTCCTTCGTCATGGTCAGTGCGCATTATCTTTAGGGGTTCCCCTTTGGTTTGTCACTACTCAGGTTAATGAGGGTCGTAAAAGATACGGCGCACACGAATCTGGCCTTAAAGAATTATTTAAACTGGTACCACGTCCAACCTGGATAGGTTCTCAGTGTTTCGCAAACATTTGTGTTCAAGGTACATCTAGAAATTCGGTAGTACATTTTGGAGGTACACCGTAGATGGAAAATCTATCGCGCATTTCGCGAATGTTTAAGTAGGTAGTTTCCTTTCGTCTGTCTATTTAACTTCAAAAGATAACCTTCGTTTTCCGAGGCACACCAACTAATGACCACGGTACACCAATGTGCCGCGGAACACTATGTTACATCACTTTGTTACACTTTGTTACTCTTTGTTACTCTTTGTTACTCTTTGTTACTCTTTGTTACTCTTTGTTACTCTTTGTTACTCTTTGTTACTCTTTGTTACTCTTTGTTACTCTTTGTTACTCTTTGTTACACTTTGTTACACTTTGTTACACTTTGTTACACTTTGTCACAGCTTTGTAGATGCGGAGCCCTTCAACGCCTTTCTTAACGTCCAAATAAGCTGGATTCCTTCCACTGCACTCAACACGAAAAAATCAAAAGTCACTTCATTCAAACTAGGCTGATAATCAGCACTTTTTGAATGTCAAAATTACAAGAGACAGTCCCCCAAAACGCCCGCCCTTCGCCACTTCCTATGTGTTTTAGCTGGGAAGAAGAAGTGGCGGAACAAACTCCCCAGCAACACATCTGTCTGTTAGGTTAGAAGAACCAGATTCTACACAAAACAAGTCAGCGATGGATGACGCATTATTAGCGCGCATCGCACTCTGTGAAATGTGGGTATTCTATTAGGTACACTCTGCCTAACCCTTCGGAGATTCCAAGCGTGATGATATGTTATGTTTTGTCGGGATCAAAATCCTCTAACACACTAAACAAAAACAATAACCGCCAACACTAGCTTGCTATTCACTGGCTGAGTTTTAGTTCGTATCGTGGGTGCAATTATTCGTTTTGCTTTTCAAAAAGTAACCGTCACTGATTGTTATGGTCACTGTTCTCGCGTGTGATTGCATTAGCACGATTTGATCGCACTTCTGATGTCGCAGTCAGATTATTTTATTCCGTTTAGACTTGTTCGTCATGTGGGCAGAACATGGGTTTCGTGCAATGAAAACACACACACACACACTGTACACTGCTTTTATCGAACTAACAAATTACTTGAAATTACAATCCAACACAATAACACTAGGCACCATGAATCGGGTTACAGTTTCGGGACGTCTTGACTCCGCGGTGGTCAGACTCAGACTGTCCGCCTCGCTGGGAGCTCAAAACATCACGACTCTGTAGTAAGCGCGCTTAGATGTGGGTAGACTCGTGAGTAGGTCGCTTGACCTTTGGCGCGCTTTCGATTCATAGTCCGTACTAATAATCCGACTCCGACATATATATATAATTTAGATTCTGAATAAAAAAATGGAAGTGCAAATTTAGTATTCCAGCCGATGAAATATTAATATAGGAAACCAGAGAATGAATAATTGCATGTTCTGAATTAGTATAAATATTGATGAAATAAGGAAAGGTAGACCAAAGTAAAGATTGTGTGAGAATAATAATTATGAAAGAAAAAGTTATAAATTATAGCGTGACGGCTATTAGAGGAAAATGAAAGAAAAAAAGATGTGTTGCACAAAAGGTAACATGGTACATGGGTTCCTACCCATGTTACCTTTTGGGCACCACGTATTCAGTGCATGGTTTTAGAACCCTTAATGTGGGCAAAAGTTTCCGTCTCAATAATCTTTCACCATACTTCAAAAACTTTATATTAAATTGATATAGGCCTTTTCTTGGATTTAGGTAATCATATTATATTTATGGCTCATAAAATACTGATATTGATGTTATTAGATAAAATGTATTATGATCTTGAGTCATTCCGAGAAATAGAGGTTTAGCAGAACAGCGATAAAATACTTGCACATGGTGACGTTTTTAATTGTTTACGTCTTTTTGAAAACATTTTACTTAGACAAGATTACGTTGGCTTTAGATATTTGTTAAGTTATCAATAACTATTAATCTGTATATTTACAGCTGTTTACGTTGTGCAAGTCATTGTCAGCATGACATTGAAAGGCTATGGGTGTGGTTGTAGTAAACCCACCTCAAATTAATCCATCATCTCTTAAGCTAATATCAACAGTAAAAACGCTGAAGACAAGATTTCACTAGCAATAGGTTTAGCTGAAGTAATGAACCACAAAAAAACATTAGATCATTTCAAATAAGGAGTCACGTCTCACACATCATTATAATGACAACTGTGACATTGATGTAGACGGAGGGTTTCATGTTTCAAGGAAAAAAATAACTACGTTTTCTTATGCAAATAACATTGCGAGCAAAAAAGTTAGGTACTACCGAATACTCCAGTCGTTATTAAAATGTATTTCTTATAATTTGAACCAAGTTAACATCTTTCCTGTATGAATATTCCATGATTTCTGTGACAACTACGTACTTAACGTAAGTATTGTTAGTCGAGTACTCATATCGTTTCTCTTTGTTTACAGTCGAACTCGCCCACCAAATATCCATCACGGAGCCAAAAGTCATCGTGACGTTACCAGAATGCTACGAAACCGTCTCGAAATCTCTTAAATCAGCAAAGTTACAAGCTAAAATAATTCTTGTTGATAATCCTAGCAAACCAGTTCCTAATGATGCAACAAGATATTCAGAAGTAGCAGAATCGGGTGAAGTGGATTTTGGTTTATTAGATAAAATAACTAGGAAAGGTGATGATGTGGCTTGTATACCATTTTCAAGTGGAACTACAGGACTGCCAAAAGGAGTTGAGATTACTTTTGATAATTTACTGGCTGGAATGGAGATTATGCATCAAAAGGAAAACTGTTTCCCGAATCTTGCACACGGTAAGTTAAATTTTCACATTTTACAACTAAAAAGGGAGTCGTCTCAAACGCATTTCATAGTCAAAAATTAACCAGTCATTTTCTAATTCAACTATGGCCCCTGCAAAAGTATAATTGTTTATTTGTAAAGGTAAACAAGTATCTACGTAAAGAAATAAATTTAAATAATGATTTTAGACCTACCAAACATTTGGAGGTTTGAGAAAAATTATATGAGTGCATTGAATGCAAAACACTTGAAAACAATGGTCAAAATGTCTGTGATGGTTACAGATAAAACTTATTTTTTTCTGCAGCGTTTGATAATTACCCTCCCCTATCGGGTAAAGTGATTCTATTCATGAATTATTAAACCAAAACTACCAAGACAGCAACATTATGGAACTGTACCTTTTTTCACGATGTGGAAATCCTCAATGGATCTCCTCAACCCTGGGGAGAGCGGAGGATTCTGTCGGACTCGTACTGACTAAAACCATACCAGTGTACCTCACGAACACTTGCGTCGGTGGTCAACGGGACCTATGCGACTTCCGCTGCCCCGGACTAGTGCCGGCTGGACCTGTGGGCCTCAACCCGGGGAGGAGTGAAATGTAAAACTCCCCCTGTTCCTAAGAGAGGCCGTCTCGGGTCCAGTGTGATGTGGGACCATGGATGAGGGACTGGACCTGCACTGAACCCCCTGTCCTAACAGTAAATGCTGTATATCTCATATTTCCAGGTGATTTCCAAGATGTACTCCCTGCCTTCCTCCCATTCTTCCACATATACGGTCTTGTGATCGGTCTCATGGGCCATCTCTCTAAGGGCTGCAAACTGGTCACTATGGCTAAGTTCTCTGCCAGCATGTATTTGGAAATCTTGAAGACTCAGAAGACTACCTTGCTGTACATCGTCCCTCCCGTTGGTAAGTACAATTTTCTTTCATCCTCATCATCTTCCTAGCTTTTCCTTCCTGGCCTTTTCCCAATTGCATATGTTGTTCGGAAGAAACTTTGTATATAATGGATGGTCACCCATCCACAGACCGACCTTGGCAAGCGCGGCTTATCCATGAATATCGACCCGTGTGGCTGTTCTTGTAAGCCTCTTGTTAACTACTACTAGTGTACGTACCAGTAGTTCATATGGAGTGACTGCCTATCTGACCCCCAAAACTCAGTAACTGTGACTGGTCGTCAGTCTTTCGGGTCTGGTCTATGTTTATCAATCATTATCTTCATTGTAACCTCTTCTTAACAATTTATATGGCATTAGTGATAATATAAGGCTGTTTTTGTGAAGAGGACAAGTGGAATCATCATCATTGGCGAATGTAACTTTAGATGTAAAATACAATATTATGTAGCTAATGGGATGACTTATGATAAAAAAATAATGCTAAACAGTAGTTTAAAATTGAATATTTAAACTACACAATAGCATAGACATTAGATTATTCAGCACATTATTAATAATTTCCATTGTATTGTTTTCGTGCATAATTTACTTAAATCTGGTACTAATACAAAATAAATTGTATTTGATGTGAAGATTAATGTAACTGGAGGCACATACAAAAATGCAATGAGAGGCCTAAGACCAGCATTACATTGATATAGACTATTGCTGGTCTTCCTCTTTTGGTTCCTCGCCAAATACTAAAGACAGATCATTAACTGCGAATATTTCTCCATGTTCTTTGCGAGGTTAAACAGCTAAGCAGCACTCGCGACTTCAGTCCATTCGCGATTTGTTTTTACCAAAGGTATTCTGACCTTAGACTAAAATGTTTTAATCATATTTTTCTTTGCAGCGATTCTCCTAGGCAAGCACCCTGACGTGAATGAAGCTCACTACCGTTACGTGAGACACATCGTCTGTGGCGCCGCACCATTGGCTGCATCAGATGTTGACGCTATCTTACAGAAGAGTAAAGTAAGTTTTATCAGAGACTTCATTTCGTTATTGTTGTTGTGGGACTGGACTGTATTCGCCAAGCAGCAGACGTGTCCGATCTGCTACTTGGCGAATTAATTGTAGAACATCACATCTTGGGTCCTTCAAAACATTCTACGGCATAGCGAAAAATCCAGGTGTAGATGGCGGGTGGCCCTTATTGACTTAGTGTTATTTCCTTAGTGGCTCAAGATGCAGTGAGGAGGAATAAGGAAATAATTTTGGGAACTTGATCTGGGTTGTAGACTATCGACGCAGTCTATCCTCTTGATAGTCGAACGGTGAACGTAATCCAGCTACCAGCTGCCACGCTACTCGTAATGTTAGCCTGTGTCATCCCACTGCTGGGCAAAGGCCTCTCCCCATGACTTCCAAATCCGTCGATTTCGGGATTTTGAATTTTAAGGTAACATTGAAATTCTAACAGGACAGAATCTACGAAAAAACAAAAAGGCTGCAAGTTTTGGACCACCCCTGGTCCAATACATGGGGTCTTGGGATAAGCTGATTCAGTCATTAACGCTTGCGTCATTTATTATTGTGTCATATCAGTGATTATGTTCTTGTCCACTTATGTGGCCATTGACCCTTTGTCATCTTGTCTTGATGCATTGTTTTATAACAGTGGTCTTATCTTTTGTTTTATAAAACCTCTTATTGTTATTATTAACGCCTATCGGACTTTATTAATGCCTTAATTCAAGGCCTGTTTTAGGTCCGGATAGACGCTATCTGTTGTATTACTCGTAGATAAGTTGGTCAAAATTTATCAGGAGGTGGTAAGACCGGTCATAAAAGTTCTAACTTTGATGATTTGCTAATTA
Organism: Cerastis rubricosa; assembly: GCA_949152445.1. NCBI lineage: Eukaryota > Metazoa > Arthropoda > Insecta > Lepidoptera > Noctuidae > Cerastis > Cerastis rubricosa. Next base: position 16,525,807 of record OX424539.1, read on the forward strand.
CTATCGTCAAGAATGCTTACAAATTAAAGATAGTGTAATATTTCTTCGTTCACTTAGATATCAAAACTGACCCATCCAACGTAATCAACCTTTGGACTCGTATCTAATTGCTTGTTAACGAAAACAACGTTACCAATACCAAATATGTTCTTGTCCTAGTTATTTAAATCAAGCTCCATCAACTTTAACTATGACGACGTGCCTATTGCTTTAATAAGATAGGGCAATAGGTTCGTCCTTGTCCCGTAAGCATCATAACATTGTGCTATTTTGGATTGACAGTTACAAACTTTGAATCTTGAATGTCTTAATCCTTCTATTACAACTTTTTTCATGGACTCATAATAATCGCTAGACAATAGAATACAAGCAGTTGTTGGCCAATCAGTTTTTCAGCGTGTTTTGATAAACTAAACAAAAGCATTTTACTGCTCATACTGGCCCCCTACTTTCTTGTGTATTGACTAAAACCATTTTCTCTTCTAGTCTAATCTCTTAAGAAGCAGATAACTTTGTTTCGTAATTTACGCATGGATATTTGTGCTAGCGTTGGTCAATCTCATGCCTATTTTTTTGATTTAGTAAGAGCCTTGCTAATCTAAAGTAGCTTTACTAATTTTAAATTTCTCCATAGATATCAACGCTTTGGCATGGGCAACTACAGTACTTTTACAGTTATTATGTCTTGTGACTGGGACGATAGCTTCATTTTTATTGTTGTTTTTGCTCTATAGTTAAAAAGGGCCAGTACGTCTACCATGAGTTGTCATAGTTAGATCGCTTGACGTAACTGCAATAGTTCCGTCAATACGCAAATACTATAGTTAGCTTTTTCAATGGTACCATGAGCTGTGTTGGTGCTTACTACTAATGTCATAGTTACAACTACACAGTGTTGTTATGTTGGCATCATTTTATGAAACGATGCTCACTTCACATTGCATATTTTCATCTCTATTTAAATAATGCACGATGATAGAGACAAAAGACAGGTCATAAGGTACTATTATCCAACAAAATGTAGAAAGTCGCCTGACTCACTCTTCTCAATGAAATCTAATGCAGCCCATATTTATTCGTGTTACGACGGTTCATCAGCTTTTTGTCCGTTATGCAAGAAATCACACAAATTCTCAAAAGCTTCTTTGGTTAACCATAAAGTTACCCAAACCTGGTATCACTTAAAGTTTCAAGTGGATTTCCAAGTAGAACACGCATCTCACTTTGAAACTTTTTTTGTTTGTGTCGTTCATTTTCTAATTCGGCAACGGCTTACATTTCCCATATCTTCCCGTGGGAGTCGTAAGAGGCGACTAAGGGACTTGCCAGAGAATGGGCAGCAGCGTTCTCTATGCTTTTGTAACAACCGTACTGCGATCGCCAACCCGCCTGCCAAGCGTGGCAATTATGGCAAAACTCCCCTTCTTGGGGGAGGCCTATGTCCAGCAGTGGACGTCTTGTAACGGTTAGGACTACGCAGGGTAGGATGCGTAGGCCGCTGACAAGTAGGTAGGTAGGTTGTTGTTCAGTAAAACAGCCGGAATAGTTAATACATATATTTAGACTATGCTAGGTCGCGGGTACGCTGTCACTGAGTTCTGTTCCGTTCACTATCACTGTAATTAACCGGAGGGTACCGTCCCTTGGCAGCACGTGCAGACGTGGGGGGCCTGTCAGTACAGGCTCAGCAGTAGACCTCCGGAACTGTAGCGGCCAGGGTTGCGCAGGGTAGACTGCGCAGGCACCGGCTCGCGTGGCGGTAGGCCGCAGTGAGCAAGCCAAGACCTGGTCAGCGCACTGGCACAGAAGTGGGTAGCTTGCTTAGCTGGCGAGCGTAGGCAGCGCGCAGGAGCAGGCAAGGGTACAGCAGTAGGTAGCGTGCTTGGTAGCGCGCTTAGGTAGCGCGTGTGGCGTAGGCAAGGGTACAGCACTCAGCCTGAGCGAAGAGCCCCTAAAACCGGGACTCACACTCACAGAATCTTGAGGTCAGAGAATAACTTCCTTCAGCTAAGCCAGCAGAAAAGAAATGCTCGAGCCATAGCGTCCTGTCAAAAGCTAGAGTTGTACCGCGTTTTTAGTGAGGTCCCTAGTTACTTACTAATAGTGACATTTTAGAATCACTCGAATAATTTCAGTTGAGAACCTCACAACGCTACAGTCTTTTGGCTGAAATGATGATGATGATAACATTTCCCACACAAAAAGTGATCTATTGAACATTATAATTAAAAAATAACAAAATTGATCGCAAACTATAGTCTTTTCACGGAACAAAATGTCGGTGAGTGCCGCAACTACAATAGTAATAGTTCGTTACTATGACATTTGTCAAATTTGTAACTCATGGTACAAAATTCCAAGCAAATGAAGCCCAAACTACAGTCGCTGTAGTATAGTTTACTACACGGTGACGTAGGATAGATAACTATGTGACTCATACTGCGCATTTTAGTACCCAACTATCCGCTAGAGGCGCTGTAAAAGTTTTCATACATTTTTTTAACTACAGAGGCTAGCGTGTATAGATTGTTAAAACTCATGGTAGACGTACTGTAACTGGCCTGTTTTAAATAAATGATTTTGATTTTGAATAATCTTCCTGCCCTTGTCCCATTTTACTTGGGGTCAGTGCAACACGTTTTTTCCACCATTCTACCTCGTTAGACGTCGCGGCATCATTTACTCCTTTCTTTTTCATATCATTCCTCACACCATCTTGTTCATTAATTAACCTGCTTGCATCTTTGTCTTCCAGCGCGCCATCGAGTTCAACCAAGGCTTCGGTATGACGGAGACGACGTCACTTGGCACATCTACCTTCAAAGGCACACAGAACGTGGACTTCAATGCTTGTGGAGTTCCCATGGCCAGTGTCCAGCTCAAGTTTGCTGATCCTCTCACTGGCGAAGCGGTTCCTGTTGGACAAGTAAGTAGTTTGAATAAGAATAGAACTGATATTATACTTAGAGAAGCAAAGGTTGTTGTGGATATCTTTGAGAAATAAACTTATGGATGTCCTTGTATAGCCGTGACACAACATAAATACGTCTGTTTTCGTTAAAATGATGGTGATGAATGTCATTTTCGTCGTCATTTTAAAGAATTGCGATCTCACTAAACAATTTGGTTGACGATGCTTTCTTTATAGTTTCTCCATTCAAAGGCATAATAAATGAATATTATGTTTTACTAGTTTAAAAGTACTGCTCTGTACTACTCAGTTATTTATATTCTATCTAGTCTTTTGCCAACTAGGCTAGGCTCTAGTCAACCCCAAGTCTATATAACAATAACTGAAATTCTATTTAACATTGTTTCTAGTCCGGAGAAATGTACATCAGGAGTCCTACAGTCATGAAAGGATACCACAAAAATCCTAAAGCGACGGAAGAAACCATGACCAAGGACGGTTTCTTCAAGACCGGTGACATGGGCTACTTCCAACCTGGTGTTGGATTATTTATTACTGATAGAATTAAGGAACTTATTAAGGTAAGAAATAATGCATTTATTTTCATGCAGTTGTGCCGATGCTGCTGTATTGTATTGTCTTTTTCGGAAACCGAAATGAAGCATTTTGTGAGATTTAGTTGCCTCCTACTGCTCAGTTATTGAGAGATCTTTTCAGTTAATTGTTTATTTAACATAGCGGTTTTCGTAGTTTAAGTCCGACTGACATGCAGTTGGCTGTACGAATAATTGTATTATTGCTGTCAATTATTTTTCATAAAATACCCGACCGTCTTCTATATCTCCAAATATTACCAACCTAACCAAAGAGAATACAACCTTGCTTTTCCATCACCAGGTCAAAGGCATGCAGGTAGCCCCAGCAGAACTAGAAAGCCTTCTCCGATCACACCCAGCGGTGGCAGACGCAGCTGTTATCGGAGTACCCCACGAATTCTTCGGCGAGGTACCCAAAGCCTTCATCATCCGAAAGAATGGTTTGAAGATTTCTGAAGAAGAGTTACAAGACTTTGTCGCGAGTAAAGTAGCAGTGTATAAGAAGATAGAAGAAGTCATGTTTGTTGATGACATTCCTAAAACAGCGTCCGGAAAGATCTTGAGAAAGGAGTTGAAGAAGAGATATGCGTAGGAGGAATTGATTTGCTGACTCTACTGCTTTTTGTAGGGGTTGAAGAACTAGGGATTAGGCAAATTTACATTCTATCGCAGGCAACGATGACTGAAATGTCAAAAATTTATTGCATGGACAAAAACTACCAAAAAACGTCCAATTTGAAAGCAGAAACGCTTTGAAAGTCGTTGTCATTTGTCTGGTCCCTCTGGCTGGGTCCGCTTTGGTGAAAGATTTTAATTGGGGACTTCTAGTTGCAAGTTGCCTTAAGTAATGTTTTAGGGGAACCGAAAACACAGTCCTCCCGTATTTCTTCATGGAGTGGTACGCACGACGATCAATCAAGCTATGCAAAGCCAGTATACGGTGATCTCTTTGTACGAAAAGCTCATAAAAAAGCGAGGTCAGGTTATACTGGATATGTATTACTTGATGTGTCCCCGTGTGTACCAGGTACTTCGTATACCTACTGAGAAATACCTACTAATAAATCTTGGGTGATCTCTTCTCATGAAAAAATCACTTTGGCGTGCCTTAGCGGATTATACTAATTCTGTGTGGGTTGTAGTTCGGATCAAATACTATTAGTAAAAGAGTTAGCAGTTTCTAAAGTGCCTTATTGTTGAATAGTCTATGGAACGTCGTTGCTTACATTGCTAAGATATTGTTGAGTAATTTTTGGAAAGCTTATTCATGTTAATTTCTGGGGGCCTAAAATGGCTGCTTTAGCAGGATCATATTAGGGATCATCCATAAAGTACGTCACACGTTAAGGGGGTCGACGACATGTAACATTGTGTGACAAGGGGTGGGAGGGGTCCTAAGTTTCGTGGCGTCACATTTCTTCGTTCAACAAATCTTATACATCTAAGTGCTAAAATGCCATTAACATTTAAACTATTAACGAAAAACTTAAAATATAAACTCTATCTGCATCTTTATGGTTTACATTGTTTTGTTGACAGGTTCACACTCGCTCTATCAGCATATTTTAAATGAAAATAAAACTAATTTCGGAAGTGCAGTTTTAATTTAATAATTTCTAGATGTAAAATTGCCATATGTGACGTCACACTAGGGAGGTGAGGGTCTCATAAATCTGTGGCAAGGACGGGGGAGGGGTAAAAAATCACGAAATTAGTATGACGTACTTTATGGATGACCCCTTAGCATAAAAATATGTATTACAAATACAAATATTGGTCACAAAGGGAAAATTTATAATATTAACTGCGTCTTGTGACCATTTTAAGAATTTTAACGTTATTCATATTATGAACCTATTATGATTCTGCTTAACGTGGCCATTTTAGACACCTACTGGTCTACCATGACGTCTTAAAGCAGTATTGTTTTACTCTTATTCCAGTGTGGGAAAGAGACGGAGCTATACAGGATGTCTAGCGCCACCTCTTTCCCACACTGGGAAACGAGTAAAACAATAATGTTTTAAGACGTCATGGTAGGCCACCTGGTCGTTCAAAAATTGTGTCGTTCCATAATTTACGTATATATTTTCTTTTTGTCTTATTTCTTTTTCGAGGGATAATCGTTTACAAAATCAAGAAATACTGCTACTTTTTGGTATGATAGGATTTTTGGACGACCTCTCGTTGTAAATACTTTTAAATATAATTTTAATGAAGAAACATCACAAGAAAATAATTATGTCTGTATTTGCATTAGTAGATTCATCTTCAGATTACAGTTTTTTCGGAACATTTAAATTATAATAAAATTTAATAGAAATATCTAATGAGCACTCAAGTTCACGTCTTGAATGTAGGGTTAAACCTCGAATAAAAACCTTTTAAACTTGGATAATTGTTATATCTAAACACAAACTGGATTTTAATTCATTATTTAAATATTGATCTCTACTAACAAAAGACAGCTAAAATGTAAAATATAATTATCTGAAATGCAAAAATTAAGAAAAAGGAATAAAATTTAAGAACTTTTCAAAGATATCTACAGGGTGTAACGGAAAGGGTATATACTTAAAGGTGTGCTACAGACCATCAAACTGAACATGTTTCTCCATCGGACCAACATCATCATAGCGAAAAAAATATCAGCTGCCCCATACATTTGGTCGAATAGGTATTGAAATTTTCTATGGGGCAGCAGATATTTTTTTCGTTATTACGTTTGTTTGTGGAGAAACATGTTCAGTTTGATGGTCTGTAGCATACCCTTAAGTATGTATACACCCTTTCCGTTACATCCTGTAGAATCTATCGTTATTTAAAAGTGTCTTATTTTAAGGAAAGTTTATTATCTATCGATAATGTGGGTAGGTGCAAAGTACTTTTAAGGTAATCGTTTTTATATGATAATTTATCTATAAGAATACATACTTTTTTTAATAAAAAATTTTTTTTATTTGTTTACTGCCTCGTTGGTCTATTGGTAGCAAGCGCGACTGCTGAGCATGAGTTTCTGGATTCGATTCCTGGGTCGACCAAAGGGTTTTTGGGTTTTTCCATCAGGAATTTCTCAGTAGCAGCCACGGAGTCTGGACTTGTGCCCGGCTCTTAGGCTCACCCCCTACTATATGAGACTTAAACAAAACTGGCAAAATGTGGGTGTACTGTTAGGTACACCTCTGCCTAACCCATCAGGGATTACAAGGTATGATGTTATCTCATTTTTTTTAATTTCAAACTTGCTGTGCCCGCGACTTCGTCCGCGTGGAATTTAACAAAAAAGTGGTGGATTTTAGATTTTTATAAAATAGAAGTACCCTTACTTACTCCTTATTACATCTGCCAGTGGAAGTCCCGTCAAAATCGGTCCAGCCGTTCCAGAGATTAGCCGGAACAAACAGATAGACAGACGAAACTTGTAAAAAAAAATATTTTGGCATATGTACTGTATATACATGTAGTAAAAAGCGATTATTTTAATATTACAAAAATAAATATTAATTTTATTTATTTGTACATATAGATCACTACTAGATTTTTCAAATATTTTTTTGTAAAACACGTGTACTTATAAAAAATGTTATCGAAACAAAAAAAAAAAACTTAATGCCCTGGCCACGAGATGAGATACGGAAGAGAACCGTAGTCACTGTCACCGTCATAGCTGGCTGGGTCAGTTTAGTAGCAAGCTGAATTAGCCTGAGGCCTCATTAGTGCAATGCAACGCACTAATGCGACTTTAGAATGGCAGTGGGCCGGCTATGTCTGTCGCAGTGCCGTGCCGGTGGAGGATGGAGCAGAAGAGTCCTAGCGTGGAGACCGTGTATCGACAAGCGTATGGTGAGACGCCCCAAGTTCGATGACAGACGACGTTGCAAAGTGGACCGGGACAGCCGTAGAGGATAAGATGTTTTGGAGCGTTAGGAGAGGTCGAAGTTCAGCAATTGAGTCCTACTTATATGCTAATATCGTCAATTAACCTAGCATAATGGTCGATGATTCGCGACCTTCACTCAAGACTAAATCCTATTTGTGATCATGAACAAACTTGTTTACATCCAAAGTACACTATTATGTCACTGCATTGTAAAATAACCTTGGCTTTGACTCTGCATCTGCTTTATTCAGATATCAGTAATTATGTGCCTTCCTATCTATTTCATAAGGTGATATACATTACTTTGAACTTTGATCACATACCTGCGTCATAGATAAAACTAAATTGGCCTTAATTGGTCAGTTTGATAAAAGTTCATGAACGGTTCTGATAACAATATTTTGTCAACACCAAAACCATCGATGTTAGTAGCGCCATCTAGTAGTCCGAGTAGTAAACGCTGTTTTAAGCTCCTCTGAACGTGAACTAGATGTCGCTAGTGAGCGATTAATGTGCAAAAAAAAGACTCCTGGAAAAACAACAAAAAAATTATATAAACACTATACAATTTTATGTAGTAGCTGTTACACTATTTTTAGATCTAACAATGAATTAGGTAGTCAATTTATTGAAATGAAATGGAAATTGTGAAATAAATTGATATTTTATTTTTGTAAATTGGTTGTAAATAAAAAACACTTTTGCAGGTCAAAAAAAATTGTTTTCAAACGCTATGGAGTCGAAGATGAAGTCGTATGACCATTGAACTAAATGACATACCATAATACTAATAAATCTTAAACAACACTGTGGTAAGATCATTTATTGTGGTTGTGATCTTATTTGTCTCAATACGTGTTCCACTTGTAGGCTGTAGCGGTGTTAGCATGTCTATCAAGTGCACCATTGCTGATCTTCGTCACCGCTTTATCAACGTACAAACATCATTACCTAATGGAATGTCGTAATGTGCTTCAACAAATTGTAAACAACACGGAGTATTATTATAATGAATGGAGTTTTATATAGCAGAGGTTTCATATAGTCTGTGCAGTGTGCAAACGTGCGCCGTACAGGCCCATTTACCAATCACGCTAACGTAATTGCTTAGCGCCTCAGCCTGCGCTTACGATACGTCTACGCTAGCGTAGTGCTTGCACATACGATACGTCTATGCTAGCGTAGAGCTTGCACCTACGAAAAATCTACGCTAGCGTAGTGCTTGCGCCAACGAAACGTCTACGCTAGCGTAGTACTTGAGCCGAGTTGCGTCTACTAATACTCTACGCCTGCGTAGTGCCAACGCCTACGAAAACAATTATACTAGCGTGGCGTTTTTACCTACAAAACGCCTACGCTGGAACCTTTGGCAATTTGTAAAAAGTTTATTCTGTTTTATCGCTACGCCTGTTAGTAGGTAGTCTAGTAAACGAATATATTTATACTTTTTGCAGCATTGGCAATACATTAGGCCCATGGCACACGGCGTATTTTAAACGCGCAGACGACGCGCAGATGACGCGCGTATACGCGCTTCAAACGAGATTTGAACGCAACCTTGTAACCGAAGCACACGGGGCGATCGTGAAACGCGCGTTTAAAATACGCCGTGTGCCATGGGCCTTAAGGGTGCTACCGATCGGTGCAGGTATTAATTTCTATTATCTTATGCGCTGACTTATAATGAAACAGGTTAAATTATGTCAATTTTATATGCAAGTTAATTTTAAATTGATTTTGTCTGTACCGGAAATCTGCGTCTTTATGTAAACACCCTAAAAGCATACAAACTTGTTTGAATCTATTCACATAGGTACATTTACTCGCGTTGTAGACGAAGAATAGCAATAATCTTCATCGCTATTTTCACATTCACGCTCCATTTCTTCTTACTCCGCGGCACACTAGTGATTACTGATTACATGACAGACTTCACGCACAACTATTCGTATGCGGCGAACGTCGTACGTAAACTATCTAGACACAGAACCGGTGCACTGTGTTCCAACTATAGACACCGTGTGACATCAGTTTGTTTTCTTAGAAGTAGTTAAATTAGTCCGGGGCTTTTAGATTTGAACCCTGCATTAAATATAAACAGCGATTTTTTTCTTGAATCGTGTACTTGACCTTAGCTCTTCAAATAATAAAAAAAATATAAACATTTTCCGAGACCGGATCAAGCTGAAAAAAACGGAAACGCGTTTTTGTGAATAAAAACATGGGAAAAAAAGTTAACAGGACAAATTTAGTTACTTTAGGTAAAGAATTGGTGACAGTAATATATTTTTTCAGAATTAAACATTTTCGTCCACGGAAATTACGGTAAAAAAACATTTACGAAATTTTTGGATTGTACTTAAGGCAAAAATATAAACAGCGGTTTTTTTTACATAAAATAACTTTAATTAATATATTACACCGCCAATAAACAAAATTAAACAAATTGTACTACCGGAAGTTATTATTACCAGTTTTTTTACAATAGCGGTTGCGGCAAAAAGGTAACAGGGTTTAATTTAGTTTAACTTTCATCTAAAGGCTATTTCTAACCTATTTACACGAAAATTAAACACTTTAAAGCAAATCATGAAAAAAAATCAATTAATGTTTACGTAAAAGACGTCTGCAAGCTTTATTCTAGTATTTGGCGCAGCACTTTCATAGGAATTTGATCTTTCCGAAATAGAAATAAGGTGTACAATCGCGTAACTCAATAAAACACCGACTCAAACAACAACACAGTCATACGCACACAATGAACGCAGCGCTTATCTTGTTTACGCACACTAGCACATGCCGTACGCCGCACGCTGCTTAGCGCTGACACCGTGCATCTAATTTTTATTTGTATGTATGTAATTTAATTTTTATTTTGACAATATTAATTATCGCTCTAATTTGTTTAATTTTGGGGGATTAAGGTTTGCATTTATATATTTCTCATTATTAAATGAATTTTAATCCTGTTACATTTTTGCCGTAAGTAGTATTTAAGATTTTTTGATTTTCTTGATTTTCTGTGAAGTCCGGAGCAGAATTTGTTTAATTTTCATAATAATAGTTAGACATGGTTATATAAATCATTTTAGCACTATTTTTGTCCTGTTAATATTTTTGCCATAAGTACGAAGTCAAATTATAAGATTTTTAAAAAAAACGAATGTTCCGTGGACGAAAATGTTTAATTTTCTGACCTACTTGTAGTAAGTAGATACTCAATCTGTTCTACAAATACTCCAAACGAACATACCTGTTTATATTTTTTTCCACCAAGTTATATACATATTAGACGTTTTCTTAAAAAAAACATATACGCGGAGGTGAACTTTTCGCGGGATACAGCTTAATATACTCTCCTGTCCATACCCTACATATTCAATGAAAAAAATCGCTGTTTTTAATTAATGCAAAGTTAGCCTAATATTCGGCGTAAATTCCCCGGACTAAATGGTGTCCCAGAGACTACACAAGTATTAGCGATACAGCTGCCTGTTAATAGGGTTGAATGTTGCTCGTGGAATGCACTGAAGCTAGTTTACTGGACCTGTGACCGTTTACTGTAGCGGTCATTAAGGGTCATAATACCTTCGTTAAGTTGATCATGATTATTCACTCATGTAGGTATGTATGACATGATACGTTTGCTGATACAATTTTCTTATTGCAACTTCTAATAATAGGTGGTAGGTTTTTAGGTGGATGCGGCTCCACGCTGAATTTTAATTGTGTATTTTTCATCAGTCTGTAACCTACTAACACTAGAATTTAAATTGTTACTTACCCTATGGACTCCGGTCTGAAATAAAAAAAAAAACTATTCTATTCTATATGGCTGGTTCGAGAAGGGCACAAAAAGAGCTCATAGAAGGAATTTGGGGAGGCCTATGCCCAGAAGTGGGTCAGTACAGGCTAAAAAAAACTTCTAAGGAACTTTATAGGTTAGGTAGTTGATAACTGATCACATTCTGTAGATTCAACTCCGTTCGTTCGTTTTCCACCTTGATGACACTGTGTAACTGTGTTGTTGATTCATTCCGTGTTCCGTGTTGTTAGATGAAGAGTATTTTTATGGAAATTAACCTGTTATGAAATGACTGGGTGGAGTTTGTTTTGATCGAGACCAACACGAGGCAAGTTCTTGTTCTGATGTAACAGTAGGAAAATACGATTCTGAGCTAAATAGACATTCTTGTGTTTCAAAATAAAAAGTTGCATTTATTGGTTGGCCAAAAGTACGGTTCATATATTTACGGTAAAAAATTAAACAACAAATACATAAACAACAACAAAAAACAAAGACGTGTAATGTAGAATGCTTTTCACATTCTAAATTATGTTACAGATGTCAGTAATTCATCATTCTCTTGCCATCATTCCAATTTACTTATTTGGGGTCAGCGCAGTATGTCTTCTTCTTCCATACTTCTCTATTACTCGTCATCTCATCTGACACCTCTTTTCTTGCCATATCGTATCACCCTTCACACAGCTGACTGCAAGTAAAGCTAACAACATTTAACACTATATCTATAAATAATGCGGTTTTCCAGTTTCTCTATTACTTGTACACATGGCAACATTGTCAAGCTATACATTTCCAGAACAGCTTTTGCATAGCTCGATTCGTCGTGCGTACAATTTAAACACAGTCACAGCAACAAAATAGCAACCGGTAGGTATATACTTACCTATTTTTAGGCCTGCAACACACTTGCACGTAGCAATACTAAATAAGTAAATGCACCGTGGGCTGACACTTCCCAGTGTCGGAGCGCTCCTCTAATAAAATCTTTGGAATTTTCCAGTTGTACGTAACTATTTGAATTATTAAAATTTTCGGTTCGCAATACAAGTTATCATCATCTGCCTAGACTTCCCAAATATGTTGGGATCGGTTTCCAGTCTAACCGGGTAGGTACAGCTTAATGCCAGTATTTTACATGTTGCGACTGCCTAGGCCTGTCTAACCTCTACAACGCAGTTAGTACTGGGTTATTACGATACAATTACTACCTATGACGACAATAGAAGTAGACAGCAAAAAGAAAAAACTGTTATGATTTTACTTAGGCCTAATGTTAAGAATGAATAAAGAAAGAAAAATATTTTAATCGTCTCAGTAAGACGAGCATAACATTATAAAACCAAGTAGGTCTCTAAGTACTTCCAAATATCTACTCTGTTATTAAACCAACTGTTTCTATTCAAATACACCCACGAAGTCCAAACAGCTATATATTTTTAGGATTGCACCACACTTGGAAGTAAATAAAGTTTTTAGATGCTTAGCGATAACTAACTATATCTAATTATTAATGACTACGATACGAACCGCACGTCATTTAGTTAAACTTCTATACAATCTTCAATAGACCATCGATTAATATAACTTTCAGTAGACCACTTGAGTTCGCCGCGTACGGGCGTCGCGGCATTTCTCTCCAACGAAAAAAAATAATATTTATTTTTATTTCTCTTTCGTGCGTGCTTCGTTGTGTTTATATAGTGATTACATGTTTTAAAGTAGGTAATTATTATGTAAGTAACTGTTAATTATGTACATGATTTGGGTATTATCTAGAAACTATCGATGGAATTGAGGTTCTCTGTTTCAACTTGGGACCGCTACGCAAAATTGATTGTCACCTAGTAACCTACCTAGTGTTTAAAGTCAAAACATTAGATTAAATCGTTGTAATGTCATTGCAAATGGAATGACAAATAGATAAGTCTAGGCGTTATCACTTCCTCGGTGCAACGTTTTGAACTTTGACGTTCTAATCAGTGTAGTAATTTTCCTCTTGCAAAAAAGACAAATTCTAGATGTTAGATAGTAACAATCTTTAATATTACGCGAAAGTTTGTGAGGATGGATTGATGTTTATGTGTCTTTCAAGAGAGAGATATTTATACAACCGAAGGATGGAAGGATGTTGTGTCTCTTTCACGCAAAAACTACTGAATGGATCTGGACGAAATTTAGCTAAGGGATAGATAATAGTCTGGAATAGCACATAGGATACTTTTTATCTCGGTAGTACGATCCGTGGGCCAATTACCAAACAAAATGCTGGCAATGCGGTGGGTTCGTTCGTACGTTCGTTCGTTTCGCCCAAAAGACTGCTGGACATAGGCCTCATTGATATTTTGGCGGATTTTGCCATAATCGCCACGCTTGGCAGGCGGGTTGGCGATCGCAGTACGGTTGTTACAAAAGCACAGAGAACGCTGCTGCCCATTCTCTGGCAAATCCCTTAGTCGCTTCTTACGACACCCACGGGAAGATGTGGGATTGTGCTATTCTTTACGTCCGACACCATAGATAGGTACGGAGCATGCGGTGGGAACAAGTTAGTAACATATAAGATTGTTGGGCGATATATGATTCTTTTCACCAAAGCTGGCACCTAAATAATAAGCATACAAAAATAAAAGCGCAAAAAATTTCATGGCGTTTTTAGGTGACCTAAGCTTAAGCTACTTTTGAATTAAACCTAGACCTGATGCCTAGTTTTTTGTTAGTTTTTCCCGTTGCTGTACAAAAGGTACCTACCTACAATATAGAAAACTCCAACTATTGATCTATGGATTTGGCTATTTCAAACATTGCAAATAGCTTTATTAGCATACCTACACACACGTACGTTGCTACATACAGCAGTTGTGTTGTGACTAGCGAGTAGAAACACAACAAACATTGCCACAAGGGTCAACGACACGACAAATGCGCTAAACAATATTTATGGCCGCGACATCGCCTGCGTGGAGTTCGGTAACTGTCCTACGAGATCATACTACATAATTATGGATAAAAAATATACTATGTGTTAATTCAAGCAAGATAATATCTACACACCCAACTGGGAATGAATTTCATTTTCGACTGCTTTCTAACGTAACATCACGCTTGTAATCTGAAGGGTTAGGTAGAGGTTTACTCATTACTACACCCATATTTAGCCAGTTTTATTTAAGTTTGTTGTAGTAAGGGGCGAGCCTTTTGCCATCAACCGAGCACAAATTCAGACAGAGATTCCTGTTGGAATAACCCAATAACACTTTGTTCGATCTCGGAATCGATCTCATGCTCAGCAATCGCTTTATCGCTTCAACTATTTTTAAAAATATCTAAACTAATATTTTATAGAGGAAAGATTTGATTGTTTGTTTGTTTGCATTGAATAGGCTCCGTAACTACAGGTCCGATTTGAAAAACTCTTTCAGTGTTAGATAGCCCATTTATCGAGGAAGGCTATAGGCTATATATCATCACGCTACGACCAATAGGAGTGGAGCAGCAATGAAAAATGTTGCGAAAACGGGGAAAATGTGACGCAAACGAAGTTGCGCCGGACAGCTAGTTCCATAATAAAATTAACTTAGGTATTTGTAAAGATATTGCATAGTCTGATACGCAGTCGATATAATCTTTTTAAAAGCTAGATTAGAAGCTAGATCAATTTATGACATCCTTATTAGGATCTGCAAGTACATATTAGATACTAATATGGAGCGAAAGTGACACGAACGCCATGTGGGCATCGTTATATTTTTTACGACACGCAGAACATGAATAAAATATGTATGTTCGCACGGCAACCTATTAAGCAATCCAAAAACAGTTTATGCGGATCTCTACGAGAAATACTATACAAAGCGAGGGCATGTTATACTGGAAATGTTTAGCTTGGTTTGTCGTTGAGTGTACCTTTGGACTAAATAAAAAAAATGGTTTAGTTGACCGCGGGTTAATTGTGTATCACACAATGGAAATGTTTTTCACGTTGTCAGTTCAAACAAACATTCATTGTTTGTTGTTTGTACAAGGATCTTTGGGCGTGTGGCTTTAAACAGAACTGGCGCCGCCATCTTCTTTTTTTATAACCACTGAAAATTATTTCACAAATGTTTACAAACACTCCTGTCAATGTCATTCAAGCTCCAAAAGACGGTAATATACATTTCAACCAACTTATGCGTGCAGGCGGCAAAACACAGAACTAAAGTAAAATGTACCAAGTTTGATAGATGGATGCATATTTTCTTGACAAGCAGCGCCACCTTGAACAGCACAGTTAAAGTGGTCGTACTGTAACTTTGTATGTGGGTATGAACTAATAAAAAACTGGCCAAG
Source organism: Cerastis rubricosa (assembly GCA_949152445.1). NCBI lineage: Eukaryota > Metazoa > Arthropoda > Insecta > Lepidoptera > Noctuidae > Cerastis > Cerastis rubricosa. The sequence continues at coordinate 16,541,331 of OX424539.1, forward strand.
TGCGAGTCAGACTCGCGCACGAAGGGTTCCATACCATTATTTATAAAAATGAGCAAAAAAAAAATTAGTTTTTTGTATGGGAGCCCACCTTAAATATTTGTTTTATTCTGCTTTTAGTATTTGTTGTTATAGCGGCAACAGAAATACATAATCTGTAGACGACTTTCAACTTCCTATCACGGTACTAACTATCACGGTTTATGATATACAGCCTGGTGGCAGACGGACAGACGGACCGCGAAGTCTCAGTAATAGGGTCCCGTTTGACCCTTTGGGTACGGAATCCTAAAAACTATGATTGTTGATCGCGGGGTTATTGGATAACACATAATGAGAATGACTTTCATTTTGACAGTTTAAAGACTGTTAGGTTAGGTTAGGTTAGGTTAGCGGGGCTGTTTCCGCACTTAGCCTCTTTATTGGGCCATTGTACGTAATAAATGAGACATCCTCTGGTTACTCCAACCATCCCAGGTCCTCCCAAAAAGCTAGCAGCCTTTTCAGACTGCTGCAGGCCTCCGGGAGCGATGCCGGCGATTGAAGAGTCCGTGCCCGTTGATCTGCCACGCTTCTGCACTCCATGAGCACGTGCTGTGGTGTTTCTTCCGCCTCCATGCATCCTCTGCACAGAGGGCTATCCGTCACACCTATGGTAAATAGGTGTTTGTTCAGGGGACAGTGGCCGGTTATAATACCTATAATCTTGCGGATTTTGTCCCGTTTCAATCTAGTGATGCTGCGGGCAAGTCTCTTTGATGCTTCCGGAACTGCACTCTTTGTTTGCCTGCAGGTTACACTGTTTCTCCATTCCATTTGGTGTGTTTCCTCGGTTTTTTTACGCAGCCATGCTTTTATTTGGGCTTGGGGTATGGGTAGCAGTGGTTCCGGCCCGTATGCTATTGTCTCCGCTCCCCTTTTGGCCAGTTCATCCGCTACGTCGTTACCCAGTGAGTTGCTGTGCCCTTTTATCCATTGCAGAGTTACTCTGTTTGTGTTTGCAATGTGTTGGAGTGCGTTGTGACATTCCAGTACAAGGGCAGTGGTTAAAGTATTGTTTTGTAGCGCTTGGAGCACTGATGCACTGTCTGGGATGACTTTGATGTTAAGATCTCTGACGTCTCTGGCTGCAACTGCTTGAGCCGCTCTGGTGATTCCAATGCAGAATGCATGGAAGATTGTGTTTAGTTTGTCTAAAGTGGTAGATATTTTGATTTGATAAGTCATTTGAGAAGACGCCAGCTCCAGTACCGTTTATGGTTTTGGAGCCATCTGTGTATATCCTGACTTCATCGATGCCAGAGAAATCTTCAGCTTCCGCTCTGAGTTGGATATCGTATCTTCGGTCAAAGACGTGGTGACATGGCGTTCTGTCCATGGTTGCATCCAGGAGTGGTATTTCCTTTAGAATCCCTTGCAGAACTTTTGAGTGTGGTGTCTCTGCGTTTAGTTTCCACAAACCGTTCGATCTTAGTCTTAAGGCTGCTATCTTCGCCTCTTCCTGTATGCTAAGATCTAGAGGCCTCAAATTTAAGAGGTACTCTAAAGCGGCTGATGGGGTGGTTCTCATGCATCCAGTAGCTGCTAGGCTCGCTAGGCGTTGTAGCTTCTGGAGTTTTGTTTTTACTGTGGTCAGTTGTGTTCTGGGCCACCATACAACTGATCCGTAGGTTAGAGAAGGTCTGATAACTGATGTGTACAGCCAAAGTGTAATCTTTGGATTGAGACCCCATTTTCTACCAACAAGTCTTCTGCACTGACCAAAAGCTATACAGGCCTTCTTTATTTTTGCATCGATGTGACTCGCCCAGTTCAATTTATTGTCAAGTATGACGCCCAAGTACTTGACTTGTGTTGATAGGGAGAGTTTGGTGTTGAATAATTTTGGTGACTGTAGTTCTGGTAACTTCCTTTTGTTGGTGAAAAGGATAAGTTCTGTTTTTTTCGGATTTACTGACAGTTGTTGTTCGTCACACCATTCTTCTACAATCCGAAAGGCAGAACGCATTACTTTACATAACACATTCTCTGCATTGCCGTTTATCAGTATTATTAGGTCGTCTGCATAACCAATAGTAGTGTATCCTCTATCATTTAGCCTTTTCAAAAGGCTGTCCACTACTATGTTCCATAGAAGAGGTGATAGGACTCCCCCTTGTGGGCATCCTCTGACTATCTTAGCTCTTGCTGTAGTGTTCATCTCTATCTGGACCGCCCTTTTACTTATAAGTTCAGTTATCCAGTTTCTCACAACTGGTTCTACCTTAAATTTTTGAAGGGCGTGGTTGATGCTGTTGTGCATTGTTTTGTCAAAAGCTCCTTCTATGTCTATGAAGGCCGCAAGTGTTGATAATTTGTTTGTGATAGCCGACTCTATTTTGTGCACTACCGCGTGTAAAGCCGACTCTGTTGATCTGCCCTTTCTGTAGGCATGTTGTTGAGGGTGTAGCGGTTTATCTTTTAGGGCTCCATCCCTTAGGTGTCGATCTACTAGTCTTTCCAATGTTTTCAGGAGGAATGATGTTAGACTAATGGGCCTGAAGGATTTGGCGTGGGTGTAGTCGTCTTTACCAGGTTTTGGTAGAAAGATCACTTTCGCTTCCCTCCATGCTTTGGGTATGTTTTTAAAAGCTATACAGGCCCTGTAGATTGGTAGTAAAAATTTGGTTATCTGATGGGAGTGCCATTGTAGTAGTGCTGGAAATATTCCATCCAGCCCTGCGGCTTTGAACGATTTGAAGCTTTTTAGGGCCCATTCGATTCTGTCCGCGGTTACTATTTTATTTGCTGATTCCCATTCTTGGTTTGTTGGTGTGCTGTAGTGCTCGTCACTCCATTCCTGGTCTGGCTCGACTTGACAACCGGGGAAGTGTGTTCCCAGCAGTACTGCACTGGTTTCATCAGTTTAAAGACTGTGTGTTTAAGAGCGTTTATACCCTACGGCATTTAATACAAACTTTCAAGTCGTTATTTTCCGAAATGACTGAACAGATTTTAATAAAACTTCCTACGCATAAGCAGTATACATAGGTCTAAAAAGTTACTAAAAACATTTTCGAAATGTCTTTTAAAAAAGAAGATAATTGGAAATTTCTGTTTCTATAGATAATTAAATATCAGTCTAATTTAGCTGTAAAGATTGTAAAGTTATTTTTCGAAAATGTTTTTTAGTAATTTTTTAGACCTATGTGTTTCTACTTATGCGTAGGAAGTTTCATTAAAATCTGTCAGCAGTGTGGCAGGAATTAATTATAAAACCTATGTAATAGGTTCTTTGTGGGCTCTCAATAACCAATAGGTAGTTCGAGAAATTGTCATTACGGGCATACAATAAAGGCGTGACAATTTATATTTGACCCCAATAACATGGTTAGTCCCCGAACACTTTGCGAATGAGCAATGTTGTTTAATATTTTCATTTGGAAAATATAGAACTGGACCACTTCTTGGACTAGTTAGTTATTGAAGAAATGCCTTGAAAACAATGGTACAATCAGAACAATGGCTCTACAGGCCTATACTCAGCAGTGAGCGAAACAAGGCTAGCAATGATGATGATTAATTACCACAAGTCATTGAGCTCATTAAATCATCAATTACAATAAATAAAGTGCTAGATATAAGTTTGTTTTTTTATTATGATAGTTCCTAAATTAAGTTATAAAATACTCGCTGCAATATTATTAAGTTATTTATAAGTTAGTTTTAAGTTATTTTGCTGCGCCCTAACAGGGTGATGTACTGTCTAGTTTCAAGCCCAGCTTGTAACTACGATTGTGTACATTTTGCATTAAATAAATAAATAAAGGATAAAGAAATTCACCATTATCATCTGCATAGCCTTTTCCCAAACTATGTTGGGGTCGGCTTCCAGTCTAACTGGATGCAGCTGAGTACCAGTATTTTACATGAAGCGACTGCCTATCTGACGTCCACAACCCAGTACCTGGGTAATACGATACCCCTTAGTAAGACTGAATGTCAGACTTTTAGCTTCTGACTACTCGTAACGACTGTCAAAGATCTACAAATGACAGCCCGGACCAACGGCTTAACGCGCTTTCCGAGGCACGGAGGAAACTCGGTATGTAATTATGGTCACCCAACCACGGACCAACCTCGGCAAGCACGGCTTAACCTTAAACATCGACCCGTGCGGCTGTTATTATTTAGCCTCGAGCTCCTCCTAAAGATAAAGCAATTATTGACTAGAAAAAATGTTTAATAACTTATACAAATAATCAATACAAAAAATCATCGTAACAGCATTACAAATGTTGCGATTTATTCAGGACTTAAAAAAAAATATAAATTATGATTATATCAGGATGTTTTTTCTTTTATATTGCGAGTAAGATAAAAAAGGTTTCAAATATTATCGTTACTGCAAGCATTTTGCCACATCTTATGATATCATTATCACTTCAGCACAAAAGACGTCCACTGCTGGGCACAGTCCTCCCCCAAGAGTCGCCAAATTTACATTTTGGGGGGTCTTGCCATTATCGCTACGCTTGGCGATCGCAGTACGGTTGTTACAAAAAAAAAAACACAGAGAATGCTGCTGCCCATTCATTGGAAAATCCCTTAGTCGCCTCTTACGACACCCATGGGAAGATATGGGATGGTACTATTCTTTACGTCCGACACCATACATAGACTATCTTATTATGATATACAATCTCATTATATTATATTTTTATCGTTTGCATGAACACACAGAAGTTCTGTAGTAAAGAACCAACTTTAATATCATCTTCATCGTTCTGTCCGGATCCAAATTTATTTAAGGTCAGCACAATACTAACGTCTTATTCTTCCATACCTACATGACCAACATCTCTATTCCAAGGGAGATGTACAGTGAATTTAAAATTAACTTCCTTCCTCATCTTTCACACAATCCATCTTTCCTTTGGACTTTCTTTTTTTTTCAGTCCACATTTTAAAACTGTACGCACCTACCTACGTTTGTGTGTCTCTTCTAGAGTCTCTTCTAGGGTCTCTTCTAGAGTCTCTTCTATGACTCTTCTAGGTTCTATCTAGGGTCTTCTAATTTTTTTCGAGATCTTGTTGGCATTGTTTTCATAATTCACTGAGTTTTACTACTACACCTGTAAGGTCGGAATCCGTCGTCTCAGAATTAATTTCCTTCTAAGCCCTATCATCTTTCACACTACAAATTTTTTGGACTTCCTCTTTTGTACAGTCCACATTCATACTGTACAAATAACTTCTTGCCTTTTTATGTTTTTATCATTATCATACACAGAATAATCTTTTATAAAATTCCTTTGTTTGAATGAACGTGTTTATTTTTGTAAAATGTATTTATAACCACATGATAACAACCGTTCACTTTGTTTAACAACACTTGAAACTTCTTTGTTGCATGTTTAACTTGCATTATTGTTAAGTATTCATTTAAAAACACAGAGGTCTATAACATTTACGTAATTGCGTAATTCAAGGTTTTTTCTAACTATACCAACTCCTGAATCTGGGGGAATGTCAACTGTAATATATTTTGCAACGTACGCAGTCAAAAACTTTAAAACTAGAATAAAATAACTAAGTACTCTGGCTAGGAAAAAAATTGGTAGGTACTACAAAACCTAAAATATTACTTAAAGCACGTAAGATAATCTTGAGGGTTTTAGTGTTGGTATTAGCGGCCAGTGGCAGTTGCTATTTTCACGTTAAAAGAATACCGTGTATTATTTTACATGCTAAGTTATATTAATTAAGTTTTCGAGTTGATTTGTCTGAAATACTTTTTTTAAAGGAACATACATTGAAGCTGTAAAACATAACATGTTGTCGAGTTGTATAAATATCTCTCTCTTGAAACATAAGAAGACACACAAAAATCCATCCATCCTCACAAACTTTCGCATTTATAATATTAGGCATTTTTACTATTCAATATCTACAATTTTTCTTTTTGCAAGACAAACAAAAATGACCACTCATTGGTACCTCAAAGTTCAAAATCACGTTAAAAAACAATTAACAAAAGCCGTAATTATTAATACTTAATATAACAACGTCAATGTGAACGCCTATCTTACAGACAGGCATGCACACATAAAGCTGCATGTACTACGACAAATTCTATTTATAGAATGAACGCATGATGTTCATCTGATAATCGTAAAACGCAGTAGGTATAAACGAAGTGACTCAAATGTAGCATATCATGAAGAAGGATTCAAAAGATGATAATACTATTCTGAGATGAGTAACGATGTAGTTGTAACATGAGACGATGATGAGAGTGATCAATTTGTTGTATAATTTTAAAAGCGAGAGGGATAGACCAAAAAAAGCATGAATGATTTGTGTGAGTGTCAGTGAATATGAAGAAGAAAGTAGGAGAGAATAAAATAGAAAACATCGAATTTAAGTGACAAAGAATTAGACAAAGCAGAAGAAGAAAGACAAGACAGTAATCAATCACAGTGGTGCGGGACCGATCATAAATTACTCCTTTTCAAAGTGAGTGGTAAAGATAATAACTCATCTCTCTGCATTTTGTTTCTTTTATAATATCAACCTTAGACCTGTTGATTATTTTTAAGAATTAATTTGAACGGAACTTCTGATCGCGACATTCCTTTAATATACGTGAACTGAGAAAGGTCACGGCCATCATACTGAAGTAAACAATGTACAGTACCGTACGCAAAATAATGCTCTTTGGACTTGGAGTTGCGGACACTAGCCAGCTTATACAATACACCACAAACAATACACAGTAAGTAGGTGTGCATAGCGTTTTCTTGTTATTACAAAGTTACGAAGCAGACGTTTTGCAAATTGCAACAATTGAAGGAAGATAAAATGCTGCATTAACATACTGGTACAATGAGTTTTATAAAACACTTGTGTAATCTTAATTATCATCATAAAGTTAACTTGATACGGTGTTCAAATGCAAAAAGAAGAGACTCTTCTTATCTACTGCATCAAAGAATCTTTCTCTATCTTAATCCTTGTCTGTTTGTATATATTCTATTTTGGCTGTATTAGTACAATCTTGGCTTTTTTTCTGTTTATAAAATGCACAACACCAGAAAATTATAACGGCTTGAGGTTGTATAACTTTGTGATAAAGAGATTTATTGTTGTTATATAAATCCGTGATAACTGTATGCAGCAGAAAACAGAGCTAAGACATGCATTTATAATACAATGATAAGGACATGATAGTTTCTGAAGATCAAAATAGCAATGTCCAAGTGTCACAGGTCCGTTCAGCACAGCGTCTCGACCGCACTGTTTTATTGGACGCCGGAGGGGTGGCTGTACGAATTGCGAGTAGCGATTACGTAACAAAAATCCGTAAAAATAATTATTAAAGTTATTGGTAAAAATAAGCCAAAGGTCCCCTCGGTATTACTAAATATAATATATTGGTAGCAATTAAAAGATCCTGTGACTGATAGTTTAGGAGAAAAATGGTAGTAAGTTACAAAAACAGAGGCCACTTTGCATATTTATTTATGATATTTCAATTATATTTTTAATTTTTTTGAAGCCAAGAGGACATGCTCTATATTGTGTAGATTAATATATACAATTTTAAAAAAAAACTTGTAAGGGTTACGGAAAAAAAAGGTTCCAATGTATCTCATATGAAGCCCAATTCACGTATATCCACGCCTTAAGTCTGCGGAGTAAAATGTACACACCCATAATCCTGATGCTATTCAATTTGACAAACGTTGTTGAGCTGACAAAGTTTTCACTAAGAAACAATGGCGATCGGTTATCTTGGTATGGGCATGTGTTGAAGACGAATGAGTTAAACGTCGTAAGGAAAGTTTTGAGTATGAATTTTGATGGCTATAACAGTAGAGGAAGATCATAGAAACGATGGATGGACCGTGTGAAAGGTGTGGCAAAAACGAGGTGTCTGATGAGGTGACGAGTAATAGAGAAGTATGAAAGGAAAATACATACTGGGCTGACACCAAACGATATTGCAATTAGAGTAGGAGAGAATGATGACGAAGTAATGGACTATGAATCTCCTTCAAAATCCTGCAGATGCAGATAGAAAAAGTGTTTTACAATTTGGATGCTAATCTCTCTATGCAACGTCATATACAGTGAAGCTACTCGTACGTAGTGGAAACTTTGTTGTTTCGAGCCAGTATGTTATCTGTTGGCTAAATTAATGCCATTCATAAACAGGTCAGTATCCTGTAACGTATTTTTTGTTGCGTTTGTGTTAAATGACAACACAAATAATTTAAAATGTTGGGCAATAATTCTAGATTCAGGTATAATTTAGTTTCCCAAAAAACAGTTTTTTTTTCAACCATTCGATAAAACAGAGAAAATTGACTGCATCATTAATGATGATGTTTTGTTTCATTACCGCTATCTCAACTTTGGTATCGTTGGTGTGATACTTATCGGAATACTATCAGTTCATTAAAATGGCATTAACAATGTGGTAAATATTATTTAAATTATCATTACATTTTAAACCTACCTCGAGCACACTGTATTTTGGATAACTACTTCTACCAACCAATGTTCAAAATCCTTTTATTTTTATCTTTAGGGTTCCGTACCCAAAGGGTCAAACTGAGACTTCGCTGTTCGTCTGTCACCAGGCTGCATCTCATGAACCGTGATAGTTAGCCAGTTGAAATTTCTACAGATTATGTATTTCTGTTTCCGCTATAACAACAAATACTAAAAACAGAATAAAACAAATATTTAAGGGGGGCTCCCATACAAGTGTTTTTGCTCATTTTTAGGGTTCCGTACCCAAAGGGTCAAACGGGGCCCTATTACTGAGACTTCGCTGTCCGTCCGTCCGTCCGTCCGTCCGTCCGTCCGTCCATCCGTCCGTCCGTCCGTCCGTCTGTCACCAGGCTGTATCTCATGAACCGTGATAGCTAGGCAGTTGAAATTTCTACAGATTATGTATTACTGTTGCTGCTATAACAACAAATACTAAAAACAGAATAAAATAAATATTTAAGGGGGGCTCCCATAAAACGAAGTGATTTTTTTTTCTCGTTTTGATAAATAATGGTACGGAACCCTTCGTGCGCGAGTCCGACTCGCACTTGGCCGGTTTTTATAAATAATGGTACGGATCCCTTCGTGCGCGAGTCGAAATCAAAAAAACCGGCCGTTTTTTTGATTTCTTAAAACTTTTTTGTTCAACGTTTGTTAACATTTTTTTGGTCAAACTCTTCTAGTTATTTTTACCTCGGTTGGACAAAGTGTTATTGGGTTTTTCATAAGGAATTTCCTATTTGCAACCCAGAGTCTAGATTTGTACTGGTTCATATGATCAATAGCCTTGCTCAAAATAATATATTACATGGAACTAAAATATTACCGGCGAAATGCGGGTATATTATAGGTACTACCGAGTTCCACATTTCAGCCTTATTAATAAAGCCTTAAGGGTGAAAACTGGCAGTCGATCAGTGAATTTGGTAGTACATTCAGCGCACCTCTGGATAACCTTTCGGGAATTACAGGCTTGCTGATAATGTTAATATTTACTGATAGATAACCCCATGTGTGTGATGTAAATAGTCTGCTAAATTTTGCCAAAACCGTAACGTATATAACTCAGTAACAAAAAATGGCATATTATGATATATTGCACGTTACGACTATTTGATTTATTGATAACAAGCTGTCTGGCGCAACTTCGTTTGCGTCACATTTTCCCTGTTCTCGCAACATTTTTCATTGCTGTTCCACTCCTATTGGTCGTAGCGTGATGATATATAGCCTATAGCCTTCCTCGTTAAATGGGCTATATACCACTGAAATAATTTTTCAAATCGGACCAGTAGTTTCAGAGCCTATTCAATGCAAACAAACAATCAAATATTTCCTCTTTATTATATTAGTTTAGATAATATGTCTTTATATTTGCACGTCACATCATGTGGCAAACATGAGGCGCCTGTACCTAATATTGTTTCTACCATCTGGCATAAATGTATTTTCTTGTATGTATGACACATGTTTATGCAAATAAATATTATCTTATCGTATTGCATTCTGATATCCGCTTCGTCACAAGGAGTCTCTATAGCAAAATGCAACAGTACAAAAAAATAATCCCGCCAGGTGCGAGTCGGACTCGCACACAAAGGGTTCCTTACCATTATTTATAAAAACGAGAAAAAAAAAAACTTTTTTGTGTGGCCCTTAACCATTTTTTTTTCTGTTTTTAGTATTTGTTGTTATAGCGTCAACAGAAATATATAATCTGTAAAAATTCCAACTGGCTAACAATCACGGTTCATGAGAACAGACGGACGGACGGACGGACCGACAGCGAAGTCTCAGTAATAGGGTCCCGTTTGACCCTTTGGGTACGGAACCCTAAAAACAAACAGCTTCACTATCTAGATCTCAATTAGCTGCTAGCAATAAATTGGTCACGACTTACGAGTACTGTAATAATTGACTTCCTTTCGTTGTGTCTAACAAAACGCGTACTGTTTGCATTTGTGTGGTCTTCCACGAAGGCGCAATTACAATTCATACTCATATCAAATTATTATACATCCTTGATTCTGATAATGGTATTTTCATTATCTCTTGACTTCTAGTATATTTTGTTTTCGTGATAAATAACGATTTATTTATTAAAAAACATTTTCGAAAAGTCTTTAAAAAATTATAATTGGCAATTTCTGTTTCTATGGATAATTTATAAGCGGTCTAATTTAGCTGTAACACTATTTTTCGAAAATGTTTTTAGTAACTTTTTGACCTATGCTATTCTGCTTATGCGTTTGGAGTTTCATTAAAATCGGTTCAGTTATTTCGGAAAATAAGGACTTGAAAATTTTTATGAAATACCGTAAGGCGTAAACGCTCTTAAGGTTGCACAATTCGACGGCTCGAACTCTTTGGCGGGCGTGGCTAATATGCATCTTATTTAGTAAGCTTTTAATTTATTTAATTTTTGTTTACTTATTTATTTACTTGTTTAGTGAAATATACGACGATTTATAGCGAAAATGAGCGCTTCTAATTTCATAAATTGAGTTTTGGCCGTATAGATATTATGGGAAAACTACTGGATGTATCTACTCAAAATTAATTATTTGGATTTTTGAATAAATTATCTATCCCTGTACGGTTTCACTTTTTCCATTTTCATACTACATTAGTTATTTATTTAGGCCCAAAGATGAGTTAAAATTAGTGTTGAAATGCGGAAGTTTCGACGCTCATAACTTCCAAACCAATATATTTTTTCAAATTCTGCTTCCATACAGGGCTAGATAATGACAAGAACAGTTGATAAAATTTTTAGTTTTGAACCTACACCGTCAAACAGACGAATAATCACCATACTACGTTTGTATGGAAGAATGGCCGACTTGTGTACCCTTAATAACATAGAAATTTTCTACCAGTCAAGTTTTAGATAATGTTCACACAAAAGACAAAGCAATTTTAAAAACTCTTCTAAGACTGTTTTTCCATCAGTTTTATTTGTTTTGGAATCAGTATTACGAATAGTGAGGTTATCTACATTCGTTCGTTCTAATATTTTGTATCATTTTCTTTTCGGGTCTTTTGACTACTAGGTGCTCAAATTTCGGCTCTTCTTTTTTGTATTGACGTTACATTCATTTATGGATTGGTCATAGTAAGAGGCCACGTTTTATAAGGGTAATTTTGGCCGATCATGAAGAAGTACGAAGATTGTGAAAATTATTATATCCTTATCACATTTTTATCAATGTTTATATTTAATGATCATGTAAGACTGTCTGGACTATCACTCTGCAGTCAGCAGTTTAGTAAACAATCGTTAGACTTTACTCCCAAACGAAGTTTATCCTTCACTTCTCTACTTAACTGATATTACATTGCTATCAGCGATTTGCAAAATACCCATATCAGCTACTACATACATTATTATATCATTTTAGAACTTCCAGTCTTCAATGAGTGCAATACAGAGCAGGACAATGGTGGCCAAAAATTTGATCACGGTGAAGAGAACTTTAAATTCAGTGAAACAAAGTTCAAAATATGCAAGTGTTGTGATAAGAAAACACAGTGTATGGACCCAGGACAGAGTGATCAAGTCGCCGTTCAAGGATGTTGAAATTCCGAATTACACGTTGAATGATTACGTTTGGCAGAATCTGGATAAATGGCCCGAGAGGACTGCTTCTGTGAGTATTTTTAAAATAATTTATATTTCACCTCCAAAACACTATTTACACACACACACATTATTTTCTATTTATTCTTTTATCATCTTTTTGCCCTCGTCCCCTTGTGGCCTCGGCACAACAGATGTTTTTCTACAATTCTCTTCATATGATTCCTTACACAATTCACCAACCTTTTTATTGATATTCCTTTTACATCTCAACCTTCATCAGTCTTCATAAAGAAAGTTTACAAACCCCAGTGTTAATGCACGTTTTTCTTTATATCACTAAGCGCATTCTTTTGTTTGCTTTTTAGTGTAGTAGATGGAACATCTAGCTAACAGAGAAACTGTACTGTCTTTTGGTTTAGGTTCCATTTTACCGCATCGCCTTTTCACGTGTATGACGTAGTGCCGTCCGTCTTAATAATTGTTTCTAGTGCCCCGACAACAGCTTACCACTTGCATATCAACAGCTGTTATGCTGTAAACAGGTTCACTTAGATACTTAGCATTTGTGTACCTTTGGACCTACTCGTGTAAAATGTATATACGGCGATTATTATCAATTGTTATGCGTGCGAATGTATAAAAAAAAGTGCGTTACTGGTTCATTCAATCATTTATTGTGGTGAAGTTAAATAACTAACTAACTAACGACACAAAAACAAAGCAATTACAATAATTACTCATGACGAGACTTATAAAACAGTATAATTCAATTATTGATACGATCATCAAATTTATTCGTAAGAAAAAACTTTGTAGGTCAATGATGTTTTTGTGCATAATAGCACAGCCACCAATTATGTAGGTGGATACCTAAATTGACAAACAACAATGATCTTGCAGCACGATATCATTATCAACAAAATGTGCCAGGTTAGTACTTACTTGGATTAGTGATAGGAGACAGTGTGATGATAGTTATCAGGGTGATAGTAAATACTGATATATTTTTTGATGAAGGTAATCCCTTGAAGCTTCAATTGACATGGTTTTTGTTGTCAAATTATTCGGTAGTCTGAGCGTATTAGCTGAGCGATTGGCTGCAGCGCTGCGTGTCGCGGGTTCGATTACCGCATGGAACAAATAGTTGTATAACCTACAGGTAGTGGTTCCGGGTCTGGCTGTTTGTGTATTTGCGAGTTTAAATGTTTGTAAACGTACATACTATACCTACACGAGAAATTCTTAGTGCGTGGCACCGTTTTTACAAAACAGCAATTACACTGTTTACTGAACGTTACTAAGGTGGAAAACACGGGGTGGTCCGCGAAATTAAAATTTCTTACGTTTTCTGCAATTTGCCGCTCAGTGTCAGTTTTTATGTAACCGTAACTAATATGGCTTTATTGAGTTATAATAATTAAAGTCATCATTAACCCCAATGAATGACTATTTCATCATTCATCATCATCATCATTTCAGCCGAAAAACGTCCACTGCTGGACACAGGCCTCCCCCAAGAGTACATAAGGCGGGTTTTGCCATAATCGCCACGCTTGGCAGGCAGGTTGGCGATCGCAATACGGTTGTTACAAAAGCACAGAGAACGCTGCTGCCCATTCTCTGGAAAGTCACTTAGTCGCCTCTTACGACACCCACGGGAAAATATGGGATGGTGCTATTCTTTATGTCCGACACCATACAGAACCATACACACTATTTCATAAAAAGTCGAATTGGGGTTAAGCGCAAATTACAAAAAACGTAGAAAACTTTAATTTCGCGGGCCACCCGCTTGTAAAGCTCTTGTTGGACAGTCAACCGCTGGTTAGTAGATATACTCACTTTGATCTGGCCTAGTGTAGCACGGAGCTTCAATAGAATAAAGCTGGCAATGCGCCTCAAGAAGACCTCGGCAGGACATCTGGCTAGACGCGTGGTGGTCGATGGAGCAACGCTTTTACCGAGTGGTAGCCAAGGTTAGGCCAAAGAAACCAGGGCTGTCTTAAAGCTCGTTGAGTCGACATTATCGTCAAAGTGGCGGGAAACACCTAGTTAGGGGACGCACAGAACCGGGAAGTGTGGCAGAAAAAAGGGTGGGTCTATTCACAGAAGTGGGTGATTCCGGGCTCATATGATGATGATGATGAAGAGAATAGCACCCACTGGCTAAGTTTCGTTAATACGTACAGGCTTGATCCTTGCTGTCCTCTCCCAGCGACGCCATAAGCCATGGTTCGTCAAAAACTAAGCGACTACATGTACCCTACATGACCCATGAGATACCTTTATCGTATAGTCGCTTAGTTTGTGCCTTACTCTCAAAGCACCTCCAGGACGCGTAGCATGACCACAGTAGAAACGAGTTTTGTCTACAGAAGAAGCGACATAATGACAGATACACAAGGACAATGTGTCAGTTTGTCGATTCTTCCGCCGACATAGCCCGATTCTACGGCGTTCATGTTATGCCTGCTGGATTGTCCAGATAAACAGCCGGCAACTTCCTAAGTAAACTTGCGAGATGCCATCCAAAAAAAAACGAGTAAGTTCGACTGGCCTGCGTTCGGGTCGAGTTCCTCTTTCTTTATCATGTGGTTAGTGCGTGACCTGGTGTTGAGACTTTTTATGCCTCCCATGACCTCTGACTTGTCCCCATAGGTCGACTGTATAATGTAAACACTAGGTTCTATACTGAGATAGGTACGTTTATTGTGCACACTAAGGCTGAGTCCTCCTCCTAACGAAATCACAGTTATCTGTAAGAGCTTTAAATCCAAGCAACATAACCGAAAATGATGTCATCCACCTTATTTTGGTACGTTACACACATCTCGATACCACGTTGTACTAGTCGCTTTTATCATGGAGAAGTGTTGCCATCGCGGGCTAATCCTGGATGGGTTTGGCACAGAAATTGGCTTATACTGTGCAATGGATGAATTCGGGCTGAAATTCTGGGATGGTATGCTGTGGATGGCGTTGATGGATGTAAATGTGCTTCTGACCGGCTCAAGCCACAATTGCTTCGATAAGTGTTCTGTCTGTCACTCCCAGCATGATGTTCAGTCCGTTCCACTGTTACGAACAATATAGTCATCATTATTATTCCCCATTCCTAATTTATATAGTCGGCGCAAGAGCATGTCTTCATCTCATTAGTCACTCCTGTTCTAGTCACATCATCTTTTACACAGTCTATCCATCGTTTCTTTGGTCTTCCCCTACTCTTATAGCCACCTACATTCATACAAATAGGTATGAACATTATAATAACCAGAATATTTTATCGTTCCAGGTCTGCGCCGTAACTGGCAGAGGGTATACCTACGAGCAGGCGTTCAAGCTTTCCAACAGATTTGCAGCCAATCTCAGGACAAAGTTCAAGATTAGCGATGGAGATACCATCGCGGTCATGCTGCCCAATGTACCCGACTATCCTCTGATCAGTCTGGGTATATTGGCGGCTGGAGGAGTAATTACCAGCATCAATCCAATTTATACTGCTCGTAAGTGATGTTTTGATGTATAAATTCTTTGCTCGGTTTTGGTAAACTGGCGCTCTTCACAGCTTGGCTTGAAGGCTTTGATAAGTGTCAATCGCTTTCAAAAGTTTCGTATTTCCAAAACGACTCAAAAGGCTTGACAAAAATAAGCTTTGTCAATATAAAGCAGTTCTGAATTTTCCCCAGAATTTAAGTAATTATTTTTGACACTTTGTCTAAGCCCTCTGGTTCGGGTAAGTTGACGCAAGATTGGAGAAGCCCGTGTGCAAGAATACTATTATAGTTTGTTGATAATAATCTCGAAACCTTTTAAAAAGATGCAATGCCTAGAAATATGTCTAGTAGACGACACTAAATATTATGTACACAATGCAGTGTTGCTTCTCACGATCTTTTTATTGACATGATAAGATAAATGCTTACAATTTATACGTCAATTTTACGCTCTTACGTAAATCCGCAATCATAACACTCGTTACTTGTGAGTATTTGTTATGCTTCCAAGGAATATTTAAATCAAGAACAAATTACATAGGAATAAGATAGAAGAGACCTTTGCTCTGCCATGGAACAATAATGAGTGGCATATGGCAACACTGCTGGTTGAGAGCAATTGGAAAAGCTTATGTCCTGCAGTTATCTGTTACAGGCAAATGATAATAATGATGATGATTGTTATCGTACTCCTATTATAATTGCGAATGTTTGTGAGCATAGATGGATGAATAGATGAACGGCTTTTTGTTTCTCGTGAGTTCATTGCTGTTTCTTAGATCAGAGTAGTCAGGTAAGCAACACTGGCCCCATCTAGTTTTATAACAAAACATGATGTGACATGTAACAATGTTTTTAAAACCAATTTACAGAAATAATTATGATTCTCACACTTACTTTTTCTCTTTCTCACGTTGTTATGACTCTTTCATAAACTACTGAACTGATTTGGATGAAATTTGGCACACACATAGTTAATAGCCTGTATTAACCCATAGGATACCTACATTTTTGTCCCGGGACACAGAACTTACTGAACTCCACGCTTAGCTAAGCTAGTTATTAATATGCAAATTAACAATCATGTCCTTTTTACTTTCAGACGAAATACAGCGCCAACTAAAGATGTCTGACGCAAAAATTATTGTTACATTACCAGAGATTGTGCCAACAATAAGGGAAGCTTTGAAGATCTCCAATATTAACATTCCAATAATCGTAGTGAAAACGAATGGCAATCCTGCTCCAGAAGGAACTGCTTTATTCAATGAACTAAGCGAAGATATACACACTGACAAGTCTGTGTTGAAACAAGTCAGGAGGAATGGCAACGATATATGCTTTCTGCCATACTCCAGTGGTACTACAGGGTTACCGAAAGGTGTGGAGCTATCGCATAGGAATATTATTGCTAACTGTGAGCAGATCAATGATCCGGCGATTGCGATGCACCATGAAACAACACGTAAGTTGATGTTATTTTAATCCTCACAGGGGTATTCGGTTAACTAACATTTTTATTATTTATTTATTTTATTATTCACACACAAGTCATAGTATACTATAGTGTAGTGTAGAGTGTGTAGTAAAGTATAGTGTGTGTGTGTAGTATAGTGTAGTGTGTGTGTATATAGTATAGTTTATGTCAGTCTTCTTTCAGATATTTCCACATCTAAACTAATATTATAAAGTGGAAAGATTTGATTGTTTGTTTGTTTGCATTGAATAGGCTCCGAAACTGCTGGTCCGATTTGAAAAATTCTTTCAGTGTTAGATAGCCCATTTATCGAGGAAGGCTTTAGGCTATATATCATCACGCTACGACTAATAGGAGTGGAGCAGCAATGAAAACTGTTGCGAAAACGGGGAAAATGTGACGCAAACGAAGTTGCGCCGGACAGCTAGTTTTCAAATAAAAATGAGTGGAAATGGCAACACAATGAAACTTAAAGCCATGATTTTCCCCTCTCATGTTTTTTTTGGCGTTCTAAAAATGCTGATTTTCACCTTAATTTTAATAAATGACTTTTGATTTTCGCCTTCTATTGAAATAATTGGTTCTGCTGCTTGAAGGACTATATCAAGGTCTGTCGCTATCAAACTCTCTTTTTAACAATAGCAAATTATGCCTTAAGATCATCATCGGCCTGGCCTTTTCCCAACTATATTAGTGTCTAACCGCAGCTGAATACCAGTGTTTTACATGAAGCGACTGCCTATCTGACCTCCACAGCCCATTAGTACTAAGATGATAACGATGCCTTAACATTTCAATAATTCTATGTTCTCAAATTTCATGGGTTTCAATTGTTTTTTTCCAGCCACTCATCAAGACTCAGTGATGGGCGTGTTGCCGTTCTTCCACATCTACGCGGCAACAGTTCTCATGTTCCACAAGCTTTCCGTCGGTGCCAAGCTGGTGGCTTTGGCAAAGTTCCACTCAGAGACTTTCCTGAAGACCTTAGAGAAACAGAAGACAAACGTCTTGTTTGTGGCACCACCTATAAGTAAGTATTATCTGTAAGTAATTCTGTTTATCATGTTTACCTCCTGTAGGCTTTAAGTATGATTAGTGATATGATATGCTACAGAGTTATCGAATACAGATAAGTGGTCGTAAAATGTATTAAAAAGTCTTATGACATATAATAAAGATACCGCACTCTACAAATAAAGATAGTGAAATCAAATTGGATTGTGGGAGATTATTAATTGTTATCTCCCTCATTCAGGGTGGAAGCCGACGCACAAACGGGTAATACGTGTTCATTACATCACTGGAGGGGATGATTTTTCAGACTTTACTCAGAAAGCTTGGTTCATACTAAGTTAACCCGTATAAACGTAAATTTACTTCTTCTTTTAGTATTACCCTTAACATAGGTATACGTCGAGCAACATAAAAACACAAAACTAAAGTAAAAGCACCAACTTTGACATTTCGATTGCACTCCGAACTGCAAACTTTAAGTGGTCATAATGTATACAGACAAGATGTAAACAGACCCTTCACGAAGCCGGCAACCAAGCATTCTATGTTACATCAAACTAAGTAACCCTACGCAAAAAATATTACTGGGAAACTGACTTTTTTGCGTTGAAAAATCACGTTTTCCGGTAAAACTCAAAACATTGTGCTGATTGATGCAATAATTAATAAACATGTCATGAAAGTACTATCATTTATGTGGTAAAATACAATATTATTATTTTTTTTTAAGCGAATAAAGCTACAATTTATTAATGAACAAAAATATCGACTATATACAAGGATTAAGAAACTAAAAAAATAAATAACTAAAATAAGAATAAACTATAAAAGGGCGTCAAAAAACTCCTCCCCAACGCTGTCAGCTGGTAATGTGCCCAAGAGACTGGCAGCATTGCCTCGTTGTATGGCAATACTTAATCTCTGGCCAAAGTAAAAGCCAGCCCTTGGGTCACGTGAAGCGTCAACTAAGCGCTTGGAGATTTCCTTAAAAGGCTGTGAGCACTCGGACCAGAGTTTCAACCCCAAACGGCTCGAAAATATAGTTACCACAAAGGTTACTATATTTCCGCCGCTTGAGGTTCTCCGCAGCCGCAGCGGCAGCGCCAGCATAGCACGATGAGCTTGGAAGATGTGATGGCGCAAGAGTATCGACGCAAGTTGCGTCCCACACTAAAGGCCTACCCATCTTCCAAGGAAACAAAGACATGCCGTCCGGTCTTTTGCCATCGTCGGGTGCCAAGCCGTTGGGCTCTAAGACAGCTGGAAATGTCATGAAAGCATTTAAAGTAAAGTTCAAACCTTAAAAAATAGTATTTTTTTTAACCTTGTGAAAAATTTGGAACTTTGACCTCCTAGTATGTCCGTAACTAGAAGGTTCCCAGGTAAGTATGGTGCAGAACAAAAAATATCGCAATGACGGGGAGAACCAGTGCCTTTCAGTTTCGTTAGGGGTTGATTTTCACAATTAATACTGCTGACGAAAAGGTGAAAGTCTTTGTTTAATACAAAAAACACTTTGAAAGCGACTGCCATCTCTTTAGCTTTGAAAAATTTGTAGTTACCTACATAAAGCAACTCACTACAAAAAGTACTACAGCGCCATCTATGACACGACGGAAGAACTAACATCAATTTCCTACATCTCGCAAGCAAAGTTTACATCGACTTAAGAGTATATAGACAAACCCGCCAACAACTGTCGGGCAGTTGCCCACCAGACACACAACACCTGTCTGGTCGGAGGAACCTCCCTTTTCAATGGAGTATTGAGGAACTTTACACCCTGTTCCTCACACCCATACATTGATAAGAAACGAACCGATTAATAATATAAGACTAACATGACAAAATCAATATGTGATCAAAAAATATCTGATTCCTAAACATAATAACGTTAACAAACCCACACATAGACATTTGTAAATAAACACAAACACAAGTTTTATACGGATGTGTCTACAGACCTACTTAAAGGTGGATAGGTAGGTACTGACCGTGGGTATGTGAGAGTAGTTTATTAATAACTTAACAATCATGAGTAAGGCACGCACACACCTCACATACTTGGTTTGTTTACTTCAAGCAATTTGCTATTACTTTTGCACAAGGTCACTTCGTAGGCTTGTGTACCCAGATTATGTATATAACTTGTACCTCCTGTACTATTAAACGAGTTCGGGCACTCTGGTCGGGGCCTGTTTATGAGAGAGAGTTAGATTTTTGTTTACATTATTAAAATGTTACTAAATGCTACCCGCGACTTCGTTCGCGTGGATATTTTGATGGGTTTTAGGGGTATGAAAAATAGATGTTGGTCGATTCTCAGACCTACCCGATATGCACACAAAATTTCATACAAATCGGTTCAGCCGTTACGGAGGAGTTTGGTAACAAACACTGCGACACGAGACTTTTATAAGTCCGGGTAGTGTTGTTGAGTTTTTCTATCAGAAATTTCTCAGTCGTATCGTAGCACGATGTTAAAATTAAATACCCTCCCTTATGCATTCCTCAATAAAATTCAATCCGAAAGGTAGTTCCTGGGTAGGTAGTTAAAGAAATTGTTTGATCCCTGGGGATTAGCGATTTCTTCAGCTTTATTTTTATACTAGTAAACATTATGAACAAAAACACATTATTAATATTATTTTGCAAGCGTAATAAATCTACACTTCAGCACGCCTCGAGTTTAGCCACTTGCATGCTAACACCTGAGCATTTGACGATGTTATGACTGCATCAGCGAGCGGAATTCGCATAGATAAATTTTGGGCCAAATATATTTAATGAAAATTTGCCATCTACACGCTAAGAAGAAATACCTTAATAAAGTTAGCCAATCGCAGCTGACTGCTGAACACAAGCCCCTCCCCAGCTCTGCCACAACATAACCTAACCTAGCTTGGATAGGTCCTAGCTAGTTCTTCAAGGACCTTAGACAGAGGTACCTAACAGTACACCCACATTGCCAGTAACATTTTAATCCAATGTAATAGTATCTTAATATTTAATAACATTATTTATCTGTTATCTATTCCAGTTCTGATGATGGGTTCCCACCCAGCAGCCACCGAGAAAACCTTCGAGCACGTGGAGTCCGTGTGCAACGGAGCAGCTCCTCTGGCTGGAAGCGACGCAGAAAGGTTCTTGAACCGAACTAAGGTATAAATCTTTTAACTAACTTTTTAGAACTAGTGTAAGTTGAAGAACTGAAACCCGAACATGTAAAAAAATGCTTGTAGAATATCTTCATCAGCCTACAACAGGCCCTTGCTGGAAATAGGCCTCTCCAATCACCCGCCATGTGACTCGATTCTCGTCAACTCTCATCCAGTTTTTCTCAGCCACCCTGCGAAGATCGTCGCTCCAACGAGCCAGAGGGCGTCCCAGCTTACTTACTCAACTACTTTCGCAAAGGATATTTTTTTTATACTCATTCAGTTTTATCACCAGCTGATCGGCAAAAGGCGCGCGCGCGTGTAATTCATACGGCTGTTGTATTATTGTGATAAAAGAGAATGAGTATAAAAGTAATGTTTCTTTGGGAAAGTTGTTTGTAATCATGAGTATAATCACGTGTTTAAGTATCGGTAACTAATTACCAGTCAGCCTATATAAATGCCGTCGAGCGCGAATATTGCACGGGCGGCTTCCTATTCCATTCAATTTCAAACGAAGTGCTTGGAAATAAAGCGCAATTTAGGACACACGGTATGTCTTCAGAGCCTTTCGAATGGAATAGGAAGCCGCCCGTGCCATGTCCGCGCCCGACGCTCTTTATGCGTGGCCTGCGCCTTACGCTTGCCGATTTGTGGTCCCCACTTGATTAGTATATTAAGCTTAAATGTGCTAAATAAGTTCTTTCATTTGGTACCGGTATGCTTGGATGACGGCTTTGTGAAGGGTCCGTGACCTTGTTTGTGATTGAGCAAAATTCAAAACACTTTGTCGACCAGGTCCTCTATTCACAAACGCTAGGATTCGATTTCGATTCGATAAGAGTTATAAGATAAGATAAGATAAGATAATATTTATTTGCATAAACATGTGTCATACATACAAGAAAATACATGCATGCAAGATGTTAGAAATATTATTAGGTACAGACATGTTTGCCACATGATGTGACGTGCAAATATAAAGAAATTTTATTAATTATAGCATTCTCATAATAAATTAGGATATTAAAGTTTAATAACAATACTGTAATAAATTAAAAAATAATAATAAAAATCAAACAGAACATTAAAGCAAAGATAAGTTATTAAGAATGTTATACAATAATCATGTCAACGATAAAAAATAATACAAAACAAAAAAACATCCAAAATAATTAAACTATTCCATTGTAAATTAACAAACACAAAAAATTTAAACACAAAAAATAATAATAATCAAATTAAATAAGTTACTATGTCAATGCAAATCTTTCCTCTAGGAACTCGTTAATGTTATAGAATGCTTTATTTACTAAATATAACTTAAGTTTTCTTTTCAAGTGTACATTATTAAGCTCTTTCCAAGTTTTAGGCAATTTATTGTAAATAGTTGGAGCCATATGAAAAACACTTTTGCGCATAAGTGCAGTCCTACAGGGAGGTACAGATAGCTGGGTTTGGTCACGCCTGTTTCTGGGAAATTGATCTGCTTTGCGCGGAAATAATTTAGGATTGTTCCTGACAAACATAACGGTTTCCAAAAAATATATATCTATCTTGTTTTGGCATTACGAAAAAAGCGAGCGAGATAGACATACGAATTTCCTAATCGAAATCGAATCCGAGCGTTTGTGCATATGGGGCTGGAGACCAGTCATCATCATCATCATTTCAGCCCAAAAGACGTCCACTGCTGGACATAGGCCTCCCCCAAGTCACATTGACATTTTGGGGGGTTTTGCCATAATCGCCACGCTTGGCAGGCGGGTTGGCGATCGCAGTACGGTTGTTACAAAAAGCACAGAGAACGCTGCTGCCCATTCTCTGGCAAGTCCCTTAGTCGCCTCTTACGACACCCACGGGAAGATATGGGATGGTGCTATTCTTTACGTCCGACACCATACAGAGCCGACACCATACAGAGCCACCAGAGACCAGTAGAGATGACCAGTACACCAACGTAACAGATAAAGATGAAGTAAGAATCAAAATTTTCTTTCCTTTTCAGCGAGACATCGACTTCCGACAAGGTTACGGTTTAACCGAAACGTCTCCGACAGTCACCCTCAGTCCCAGAGGATTGAAACGTTACGAAGCAACTGGCCCGCCAGTAGCGAACACAGAACTTAGGATCGTGGATCAGGATTTAAAGAACTTGGGACCTAATGAGGTTTGTTGGACCACGGATAGTTATGCTACAGTTGGTATATAAGGATGCAAGGAACACCGACGCGCGACGCGGTAAACATTGTAAATTAAAGTAAATTTACAAAAAAAAGGTGTTTCCTACAAAAGTGACCTCCACGGTCAAAACGGTACGAATGGCACGGTTTGCGCAGTGGCCAAGCGATTGACTCTGCGCTGCGTCTCGCGGGTTCGATCCCCGCACGGAACAAATATTTGTATGGCCTACATCTGTAGGCCATACACACAACATACACAAACAGTCAGACTGAGTCTGACTGTTTGTGTATGTGAGTTTAAATGTTTGTAAACACACCCTCGATACCGGATAAATTCCGAGTGTGGGGCAACGCTTTTTTTTTTAATGTATGGAACAGTATATTTCTTTTTAAATTAGCGAGTAAAAATTTCGATGTGTGTGGTTAAGAATGACAAACTGAGTACGAGGTAACCGTATTAGCGTTTGTGTCCCTTCGACCCTGTATTTGTACAAATATTTGCATCAATTTAATAAACGTTCGTCAGTGACAATATTTGAATAAATACGGCAATTGAAGAACCAAGTATTTCAGATCGTCTATCAAATTTAAAATTTCCCTATCTTCTATTGCATTTACATTATGTATATTAGACGCAACATGAATGGGTTTCCTTCATTGGTGCCTTAGTCATATGCTAGACAGCAAGCGACTGACGTGGGGAATTGTGAACTGTGGTGTGCTCCACAATTTAAGTTAAGGCGATATTTACCGTGCTGTTTATTAGTAAGTCGATGTGAATGTAAACATTAGTACAGTTACAACAACTTCTGTGAAACAATAGAGGCAAGCTTATTAACATGCAAACTATTATGATGCAGACATCGTACCGATAATATTGTAATCAATATTCTACCTATGTATTTGAGACCCTGGCGCTATAACTGCAACCAGGTTAAAGATATACAGGGTTATTGGTAAAACACCAACAAAAAATCAGCTGTTCCGTACTTTATGTTCACATAACTCGCCAAAATGTAAGGAATTTAATTTTCACTTATTCGGGTTTGGTCTCATAGTAAAAGTTGTTTATAATGATGAGTAGAATGACCTCTTAAGAGGTTGTTGGTGTTTTACCAATAATCCTGTATAGTAAAAAAATGAAGAATGTTTTCAAACCGAGCTTTTCGGTAGCTTGTGTCAGTCTCATACAATTTGTCTGTACCAATGTTGTTATCACTGATAGTATGTCATCGTCAGTTTTATCAGGCCTCAGCTTCAATTACGAGTAAAAACAAGAATTTTGAAACCAATATTAGAAAATATGAAAAAAATTGTTTGGGATAGAAAATGGAGAAATAACTTTAAAGGATTGGCGAACTTTAAGTTAAACATTGAAGAAGTTCCAACTTAGGCAACTAAGGATACTTTAGGCAAGAAAAGATATTCTCCCTTTTAAAAATCATCTTAAATCTTCTAGACTGGTGAGATCCTCATCCGAGGACCTCAAGTGATGCGAGGCTATAGGGACAACCCTCAAGCGAACAACGAATCCTTCACTGCTGACGGCTGGTTTAGAACTGGAGATTTGGCTTTCAGTGATGAAGAAGGAATCATCACCATTGCTGATAGGCTTAAGGAACTTATCAAGGTAAATTTTGAAGCATACAATATCTTCCAAAACGATGGTATTGATACTGTTGAAGCAGTACTAAGAACTGTTTTTATGAATAAGAGAAAGGTGTTTAGCTACTAAAAGTCAAGCATCCTTTTTATGTCACCGTGTTTTGTACTCAAATTTGAAAAAATAAGTATCTTATATTATCCTAAAAGAGTATAAGAGCTCAATCCTTTTATTGAACAGTTGAAAGGTTTGCTGGTTTAATTCATTTCAATTCTGGCACCACATATTTTCAATCGTTGAAAGTATACAGTTTATAATGTTACTAATGTACCGGTGGATATTACTGTTTTCAGTTTAATGTGATAATAAACATAGAGAATACTAATTCTCTTCGTCATTATTCTCTTGCCCTTTTCCCAATTTATATGGAGTCAGCGCAGCATGTCTTCTTCTTCCATACTTCTTTATTACTTGTCATCTCATTAGATCCTTCTGTCTTGGCATATCATCCTTCACACAGTCCATCCATCGTTTCTTTGGTTTTACACTACTCTTATGCCCAATCCACCTTCATACTCATAACTTTCCTTACGACATATTGTTTAAAAAAAACAGTAAAATAAAACAGTAAATTACTTCTCTCACAGGTTAAAGGCTTCCAAGTCCCTCCAGCAGAACTAGAATCCCTATTACGCGAGCATCCTTCAATTAACGACGCAGCTGTCATTGGGGTCCCTCATCAGAGCAAAGGTGAAACACCAAGAGCCTTCGTAGTTCTCAAGGACGGTCACAAATGTACTGAGAGACAACTCAGCGAGTTTGTAAATGAGAAAGTAGCTGCGTACAAACATGTAGACGACATTACGTTTGTTAATAATGTTCCTAGGAGTGCAGCTGGGAAGATTCTAAGAAGGGTTCTGAGGGAAAAGTACTGCTAGGATTTTAAATAAGGCTTTGGCTAAATTGAAGTGAATTCCGTGGGTACACTAACGCTGATTGCGTCCACTGACTTGTATGAAGTCGTGACTTCCTTCCCTGAACATTCTTCTTAGCGTGTCGATGGCAAATTTTCGTTAAATATATTTGGCCCAAAATCCAGATATGCGAATTCCGCTCGCTGATGCAGTCATAAGATCGTCAAGTCATTCCGGCCATTGTCTGTGGAGACAGATGCACAACCTCAAATGGACTACCTCAGGGTAGTGTTTTGTCTCCACTACTATTCGACATCTACATTAACGACCAACCAGTTAGCCCAAACACCCTAATCATTAAAACACCTGAATTGCGCAGTTGCATGACGCATACCACGCGGGATTTGCCATAGGGTAGCCAGAGCTTAAAGCAGGGAATAATTCAGTCGAGTTGTTTGTTGTAAGTAGTTTTTAAGTTCGAGGATTAAATATTTTTTGATTATGGAAATATTTTCTTGAAGTGGTGAATTGTGCAATGTATTGGAATTTTATTGTTGTGTTTAAGTTGTTTGTACTGACGTTAATATGATTAGTAGTTAAGTGTCTAGAAAATGAGGAAGCCTTATTAGGCCTTATTTATAAAATCATTGATATTAAAAAAAAAATGAAAGAAGAAGAGATGTAGCATTTAAAAAAACATTTCTACTAAAGATTTTCAGAAAGCTTTAATAAGTAAAAATGACACGTGAATAAAAATTGTATAATATTTGATTTATAGTTATTTACTCATTGGATTATAATTTATAAGACACTAGCTGACCAGCGCACCTTTGTTTGCGTTCCACTCCCATTGGTCGTAGCGTGATGATATATAACCTATAGCCTACCTCGATAAATGGGCTATCTAACACTGAAAGAATTTTTCAAATCGGACCAGTAGTTTCGGAGCCTATTCAATGCAAACAAACAAACAAACAATCAAATCTTTCCTCTTTATAATATTAGTTAAGATTAAGATTTAGTTACGTAAATGTCTGTCTTATGATCTACGTAAATGATTCGTTAATGAATTGACCAAAACAGTAATTCCAAATGTCACTTTTTTTGAACTTTTATTTCGCCTTTTTGAGACGATGTGTAATGTTATAAGTAACTTTGTAATTTGTTATTGGTAAAAGAATAATAAACTATTTTATAAAAGAAAAATTCAAGTTTTATTTCCAGCTTGTTTGCTTGCTTTGTGTATTCAATTCCCGAGTAATATATTTATTATTGAATATAATTGAACTTAGTAGAATTCACGGAGTGTCTCAGTGAAATGGCAGCCATAATTGACAGTCACAGTGTGGAATCTGTGTTTATGTTAGGGGATTTTATGTTTTCAATTAATTGTTACTAACACTAGTTTGTAAGCTCGCTATTGTACTTATTAATATAGATGTTATCTTCCATGGATTAATCTGAAATTAATGATTATTATTACAATATTATTACAATGAGTTGCAGAATAAGCTCGTTTGAGTTCTTGTTATGCAGTTATCAGAAATACTGTAAAAATATGAAATAA
Organism: Cerastis rubricosa; assembly: GCA_949152445.1. NCBI lineage: Eukaryota > Metazoa > Arthropoda > Insecta > Lepidoptera > Noctuidae > Cerastis > Cerastis rubricosa. The sequence goes on from OX424539.1 coordinate 16,568,865, forward strand.
GAGGTCGTTTACGAAATTTTGCCGATTTAGTTGATTTACGTGATTATACAGTAATCTAAATATGATCAAAATGATGATATTATGATATCAATTATGATCTCATGAATAGGGTACTTTATATGGTTCTGTACCCAAGAGGTCAAACGGGACCCTATTACTGAGACTTCGCTGTCCGTTCGTCCGTCCGTCTGTCCGTCCGTCTGTCACCAGGTTGTATCTCATGAACCGTAATAGTTGAAATTTCTACAGATTATGTATTTCCGTTGCCTATATAACAAAAAATGCTAAAATAAATATTTAAGGGGGCTCACATACAAAAATGTTTTTTTTTATATAAATAATGGTACGGAACCTATCGTGCGCGAGTACGACTCGCACTTAGCCAGTTTTTTTATTTATTTTAATTACATAATTTTGATTAATCGACCTAAAACTGTTTTGTGATATCTACTTATTTATCACTACCATACTCTGACAGTTGTATGAAATACAACAACAGTGCAAGTGCAATGGTAGGCTACAAGAGTGCAGATTAATTAAAAGTGTCAATTCAACAATTACCTTATTTCTCCGACCTACTTCATACGCAAAAAGAATAATAAACGAATAAGTACCTTATTGTAATTATTTTTTAGATAACATATAACAATATTTGTGTCAACAGATAATAATTTTTATGTTATCTACAGCGAAACATTATAAAAAATTAATAATGTCAATAAACAAGATATGGACTGTAGTACAGTTAGTATAGTCAGCCATTACTAAGGCACTGTCTGTCTGTCTGTCATAGGACTGTGTCTTTGGAACAGTTATAGTTAATAGCTAGATAATAGAAAGGGGTTTGGGTAAAAGTGGTGTCATTTTTCTAAGTCTGCGGCCACTAATGAAATATATTTCATTAGTAAGAACACAATAAGACATTAATTTTCTTCTATGAACAATTATTTCCCAAATGCATCGGAGCCGAGATATACAGGGTAAATTTGTCAAGTGAGTGGAAGGGCAAATCTGAAAATATGAGGAATAGCGAAAAACACTCAAAGGAGTCACGAGCCCAATTTTGATAAAAACTAAAACTGCTTCATTGGTTTTTTGAAAAATCAATATTCATAGCCAGAAATCCAACTCGTTATTTAAAAAAAAAAACACCCTGTATTATTACACCATTCGATAGTGTAGCTGCTAAGGATCAAATTCTTTGGAGTAATGACATACGGCAAACGATAGGAAAGAGTTAATTTTTGATAAAATACATAACAGTATGCAAGCCATTAGTAGGAACAACACAATTTTGACATCAGAAATTCCCGCTCCGATATAATTTTTGGGAAAATCCTTTTAGGAGTCATTATTATCATATATTCCACTATACGTTAGTAACAATAATCTTTGTGGCCGCTGTGAAAAAAAATCACGCCACTGGTCCATACAAACTTACCCAATGCCCTTTCAGAGTCTCTATTAATGGCTTTTACGTCGCTGCTAAGTCAACGCGCAAAACATACATCCTTCTGAAAATCTCCAACTTCCCTAAAAAATATACAGACTGCAACAGAAATGTGTTTTATATATAAACACATTTCTGCTGCAGTCCTTATGTATGTGTCGTACAAAAATCTTTTTTTTGTTAGTCTATTAAGTGTCCCACTGTTGGCCTACCCTTTTTCTTTCCAAACCTCTCTATCCTGTGCAAAATTTGGCCATGTTTGCCCCGCAAACACAATCGACGTAACGCAATCAGATCGTCACATCACCTTCGCCGCGGTCTACATCGACGATGATTTTCTCCAACAGGCGTCCTGTCAGTGACGATCGTTGTCCTTCTCTCCGGGCACATGCGTGCTACGTGGCCAGCTCACTTCTACTTCAGCATAGCTGTTCACAAAAATCATATTCGCAAAAATTACATCAGCATGTTTGATTCATGAAATTCATGTTAGACTCGGAAATCATGTAAGCAGAACATGGGTTTCACTGCGTGCGATACACTGCTTTTAAAAAACTAAAAAATTACAATTAAACACAATAACACTGGGCCCAATCAATCGGGTACAGTTCCGGGACGTGTTGTTATGTGGGAGCCTGTTTTTTTGTTCCATTTAACATTGCACGGTAAGTATTATTTTAATAATTATTCAGTTAAATCAAAACACCACTCATTCTACTGTCATAGCACAATTGAAGTCAATTTTTTCTCGACATGGAATCCCACTTCTGATCCCATGTTAATTTATTGGTCTTGACAGGAGGCGGAGACTAGGGCTTTCAATTAAAACCACGACGTTCACTGTTGGATTTATTTTCACAATTTTTTTTTTGTTTTGACATTATTTGAATATTGACGTATTAAACTTACAATTATTTTTGACATTTATATGTTTTTCTATACCTTAAGCATTAAATTTATGTAATTATGTTATCAATTTTGATATCAATGACCTCTACGAATATTTGTACGCATTCAGGTATAAAATAGTGCGCTTGTAATTTTTTTTTAACAACTATTTATTGTACCTGTGTTAACAAAGGATTAAATGACTTATGAAGTTATGACTTATCGCGATCACAATATAGGTCCCATGTCGCGTTGTTCAGTTCGATGGTTTAAGTATATGGTCTGGTACATGATGTATCTAATACTTCTGTTATTTTTCTGTCGATTGACAATGTAAATAAATTAATTCACTATACATAGCTAAGCAATATAAGACGCTTGACGCCGAGTTCGTTCGCACGCACTACTCATAGGCGAACAATTAAATATCATTATATATTTATTTAATAAAAAAAATGTCTACAATAATATCTCGATTAAAACCTCGTTTGAGGTATTTTAGTTTAAGTGTGTGTGTTAGAGAAAATAGTGTATGGAGTAACGAGAGGATAGTTTCGTCGCCTTGCAAAGATATTGAGGTTCCAAAGTTGACTGTAGACCAGTACATATTCAATAATTTGGACAAATGGGCTGGCAAAACTGCTGTGGTAAGTACCTTCCCCCTTTATCCTAAAAATCTAGGACTAGAAGAGACCTAACTAATATTATTAAAAAAAAGTCTGTTTGTTTGTTTGTCACGCTTTCACACCTAAAGAGCTGAACGGACGTAGATGATATTTTGGACAGTCGTAAACAATGGCCTGGGTTAGGATATATTTTAGTACTTGTTACATTCCCGTGGAATTATTTCTTACATCCAATCGGGGCAAGCTGTGGGCAAAACCTAGAATAATACAAATTCAAGGCTAAGTAGGTCTCTGACGTTATAAATTATTCATCTTGTCTATTGCTGCTATTTATAACTTTTGGTTTCTTTGGGAGCAGCGGTGGCCCAGTGGTGGTAGCACCGACTTACGAGCAGTAAGCCGCGGGTTCGAACCCAGGCAGGGTGATGAAAATAAATTACTTCGGTGATAAAATAAATTACTTTGTGTAATTTATTTCATCAACGATGCTCTCAAAAACGGTGGGCCTGCGTGGTGGATTACAGCCCACCTCCCACAGATAGGAGGCCTGTGTCCCAGCTGTGGGAACATTATAAGCTTATGATGATGATGATGATGATGATGATGATAACTTTTGGTTTCTTAATTAATAACAGCTGTTGTATTAAATATTAGATAATGTAGTTCTGTTCCAAAAAGTATTCGTATTGGTTAAGCAGCGCTATGTCTTCGTTAATCATAAGAAGTAGATTTTTCAATAGACGATTTTATAAATACTAACAGCAAGCAGCTGCAGTAATTAGTATCTAAGTAAATTCATTTTATTCTTTTGATGAAACACGTTTTTGAATTGGTATGTAGATTTCGTGTATCTGATTACGTATGGTAACTAACTTGTTTTGGTTCGATCAAAGTTCAATCAACTTCAAACGTATCGTAACGTGTTTATTTATCACTCAGCGGCACAGAATTTGGCCCAAACATTAACAAACCGATGACAAGCAATTTTGGTATCGCGTATTCGAAGTGCAGTTTGTCTGAAAATTCATTTTTGTTAATTTAAGAGGGTAAGCACAAATGAAAATTCATTTTTTAAATTACTGTGACACTTATCGTTAGTTCGTTTCTGGAACGCACAAACCACGTGTGAGTTAAAATTTGATATTCAAATGGTCATGCATTTAATCTTTATTGCTTTATTTTTTAATGAATCTGTAGTCCTTTATACTTCCAAAATTGGAACCCAGTGCTCCTAACTTCAGCTCAAGTTAGTCAAGCTGTGTTACTTCGGATTCAGGAGGCGAACGCAGCAAGAGATTGCAGAAACTTTAAATGTAGCGCATACAACTCTTAGGTTAGTCTCAACGAGGTATGACCAGATCAGCCTCTACACAAAGACCAAGAATTGGAAGACTTAGGTGTAAACCGCGCCTGATGACTGATTTATCACTCTCGAAATTTTTAGAAATTGGTTCCTTGTTGCGGTCAATATACGGCAGCGGTTTCAAACAGGACGAGGGATCATCGTTAATGAACGGACAATAAGAACAAGAATAGAGGAATGGAATCTGCGTGTTTGAAGATCAGTTTATGGTCTAGAACTGCTCAGGCCTTCGCGTAGCTCGACTTTGTTTCCCTCGCGAATACGCAAATTGGATTCACGAGCAATAAGGTAAAGTTGTGTGGACTGACGAATGCAGAGTGGCCTTATGAGCTCCAGACGACCGCAAACATTTGTATAAGACATAGGGAAAGGTTTCTGCCAATGACTACCAGACAAACCGTTTGTTTATATGGTGGATCAATTATGGTTTGGGGAGAGATCTTTTCAGACGCACGCACAGGGTTGGCAGTCGTTGCAGGGCATCTAACCGCAGTGCGATATATTGAGACGACCCTCCAAGAATACGTTTGACCATTCGTGGGCTTTATCAGTTGCGAAATTTCATCTAAATGGAAGATCAAAATTTGAAACCTCACGCAGAACATTGCGTGGATGATTGTCAGTCGGAGGTGAGAATTACAAAATTGGAAAGGCCAACACGAAGGCCACACATAAATCCCATAGAACATGTCTGGGATATGCTTAAAATACGCATCAGATCCAGTCTCGACCCTCCAGAGACCATCAGTCAGGTGAAAACCGCTCTGGGAAGAAATACCCCATGTGTAGCTTTCCTGATCGTATGCAGGCGGTGATCAGGGCCCAAGGTAGAAATACCCGCTATTAATTTTAAGCACCATAGCTTTATTCTATAAAATTTTATTCAAAAACATTTTCTTAAAACTCAGAAGTTAGTGTCTTTTTCGTAATTTTGTTAAATTTTAATAAAGTTAAGTTCTTTTTCTTTAAATTTATCATTCGCATTTAAGATTCAAATAAACAGTTAAGTTTTACAAGAAAAAAAACTCTCTTTCGCGTTTCACTTGATAATAAACGACATATCGAGCTTGGGTCAGTTTGTGTCACTGAGTGTATTTGCTGATACTTATACCAATAATAAACGATAACAGCCCTCAAGACTTGAGTTGTCAAGTAGGTATCAAAGTTTAATTCGAAGTATCGTTGTTATTTTTTTTCCCTTATCGAAATACTTAATATGCAAACGTCAAAGTGCAGTCAATGCATTCGTATGTTTATCCAAGGTGTAACATAATAGGCGGTCGCATAGTAGACGGTCTGTCGTCATAAGACGGCCGGACGGTGAGCTAGCCCATTACTCACCGTCCGTCCGTCTTATGACGACAGACCGTGCCGACCGCGACGCGACGGCGCGTTCGTGTTCCACGCGCGCCTCAAGGAGATGTCAGCAAATCGGAAGGGGTCCGAGAGGGCCGATGCCTGCCAGGGGTGCGGGTTGTTCGAAAGAGATACCGTGCCCCTGGAACGCAAAGGGCTAAGAAGGAACATGGATGGGTTTTAGTCAGTCAAGTCTGACACTCCCTTCCGCTCCGCCCAGAGCGGAAGAAGTCATTTGATGATTTCCCATCCTAAAAAAAAAAAAGGTGTAACATAATAAACGCAATACCTTCCGTGTGGGCTCTCAGACCATGAAATTGAACATCTCCTTTTCAACGAGTTTTTGAAATACGAACTGACACGAACACTACCGTAAAACAACAAGAAAAGTTATGAATTTACAAAAGTCATAGAATAAAAGTTGTTCTATTTCATGGTCTGAGGCATCACACGAGAAGTCTTGCGTTTATAATGGTACATCCTGTATATTTAGAAACATCAAAACAGCGATGAAAACAAGACTGATTTGCCCTCATCGTATTACAGCCGCTCGTAAAAGAAAAACCTTTAACACTTTGCACGTCCTGAAAATCGAACTTAGAACCTCAGCAGTTGCGCTTGCCATCACTAGATCAACGAGGAAAAACGAACTCCACAAACCAATTTCCTTTTTTTTGGGTTAAGCTATTGTTTCAAAGGTGTTACTATAACTGTGTCGTTTTTTTTTTCGTTTTGTGTATTGGTAGTGGCACCTTGTTTCTATATAGATATACTAGCTGTTACCCGCGACTTTCGTACGCGTTAGGTTCGTGATTTGCTTAAAATAAGTCTTTTAATCAGGAGGTTCTTGATTCCAATGTTTTGTTTGAAGTTCGTTACCAGATGTCTCCAGTATTAATACAACATTGGGAACATTCAGTCTAACCGGATGCAGCTGAATACCAAGATTGTACATGGAGCGACTGGCTATCTGACCTCCACAACCCAGTTAGTTATACTGGGTTATACAACACCTCTTGGTAAGACTGGTTGTCAGACTTTCGGGCCACTGACTACCTGTAACGACTGTCAAAGATCTACAAATGACAGCCGTGACCAACGGCTTAACGTGCTTTCCAAAGCTCAATAAAGTCGGTACGTAATGGGTGGTCACCCATCCATAGACCAACCTAGGCAAACACAACTTAAACTGAAGATCGACCCTAGCGACCTAAATTGATTTTATATGATTATTTTCGTTTGAAAGAACTTGCTTCAAGTGTGATCTCCTATTCATTTGTGAGTAAAACTTCGAAAACCGAGTATAACTCCTCAATGTATACGAACACGCTACCGACTACTGTAAAAAAAGGTTATGTTGAAAGTTGAAGTCGATCAACTTTCATGACGAAACCCCCTTAGGGATAGAATTTCCAAAAACGGAAATCGTGATTTTGTGCATTCATGCCTCTTTTTAAAAATTACAAATATTCTCCTAAACTTAACCTTTAACCCGACATTAATTCCACTTGGGGGTGGAATTTCCAAAAATCCCTTTCTGCCTTACTAGGAACTTACTTGCAAGATTTCAAGTTAAATAGGTCAAAAGTGGTAGATAGTAGTTCTTGAGTGGTTTATCGGTGAGTGAATAGTATAGCGCTTTCATGTATAAATGAAAGTATTATTATGTCCTTATCCAGATCATGACCTGGCTTTGATCCAAATCCGTTCACCAGTTAAGGCGTGAAAAACTTAAAACAGACTGATAGATGCTGTTAATATACTGTATCGTTGGTCTAGTGGTCGCAACTACTGAGTATGAGGTCCTGGTTTCGAATCCCGGGTCGGGTAATCTTTTATTTTGGTTTTCGACCATTAATTTCTGACCACAAAATCGCACGGAGAGAAGATTGTAAGATGGGGGAGCCCTTAGCCCAGCAGTCATTTTGATGAGATTCACTATTTAGCTTTCCTGAGAGACATGGACAGTGACAGTAACAGGGAAGTGAAACAGTCGTCATATCTCCGAAACTGTTCACCGCTGCACTGGAAGATGTATTTAAGGTTCTGGACTGGAGAGGGCTAGGCATCGACGTCAATGGCGAGTACATCTCTCACATTCAATTTGCCGACGATATAGTGGTCACGGCTGAGACCATAGAGGACCTCAGTACAATGCTCGATGACCTCAGTGGATCGTCCGAAAGAGTGGGTCTTAAAATGAACATGGAAAAAACCAAAGTCATATTGAATGCCCATGTAACACCCACTCCTATCAAGATCGGAGACTCTACACTCGAAGTTGTAGACGATTATGTCTACATGGGACAAACGGTCCAGTTGGGTAGGTCTGACTTCGAGAAACAGGTCAACCGTCGAATCCGACTCGGCTGGGCAGTGTTCGGGAAGTTGCATGATATGTTCTCGTGCAGTGTCTCAAGACGAAAGTCCATGACCCGTGTGTGTTGCCAGTGATTACATACCGGACCGATTGGGTCGCCCACATTGGGCCTCATCAGAAGGCTTAAAATCACTTAAAGGTCAATGGAGAAGGTTGTGCTCGAAGTTTCCTTGCGTGATCAAATCAGACATAAGGACATTCGCAAGAGAACCAAGGTTACCCCAAAGTCCCGGTAGCCCGAAGAATTGCCAAATTTAAGTGGCAGTGGGCAGGGCACATTGTTCGAAGAACGGATGGCCGATGGAGCCGAAAAGTTCTGGAGTGGCGTCCACGAATCGGAAGACGTTGCGTTGGAAGGCCTCCTACGAGGTGGACCGATGGCCTGGTGATGGTTGCGGGGATCCTCCGGATGCAAGTCACACGGGACCTGTCGATGTGGCGACACTTGGGGGAGGCCTATGTCCAGCAGCGGACGTCTTTCGGCTGAAATGATGAATGATGATGATATTACTTTCTTACTAAATAATTAAAAATTTACGAAAACAAAACTATATAAACTAAAAGGGCTGGACACTGGTACTGTCGCTGTTGCCACGGGGAAGCTCAAGCAGCTTTAATAAAGTAATCTTATCGGTAACTACTTATATTTTCGAGTAGTTGGGAATTGAAGCTTTGGACCGTGGGACCGTAAGATCAGAGTACTCAATGCTCACAGTCTTTTTAAAGAAATTTCTAAACGCATAACTTACGCTTTCCGTGATCCAAGAGCTGGCTTTTACTTCGGCCAGAGGCTAAATGATTGTTTAACTATAGTTTGAATGGTTAATGATAACTAAAAGGATGTATAACACTATTTGGTAATGATTAGGAAGTCTTAAAGCATAAAAAAAAAACAAAATACCTACTTACAAAAAGTGAAAACCGGGTGGGGATCGAACCATGCTTACTTTTGTAAATAATACAACATCAAAAATTCAAAAAATAAATAAAACAATAAGTGCATATTGGCTGAGGTTTGCTCCTGCAACCTATGATTCACAGGTCAACCGCTAAACCGTCAGGCTATTTACTTCGGTGACAATTGTTCTAAAATAGCCGATCTATTCTAATGTTTGTTATGACAGTTGTCAGTTGTCAATCAGTTGAGGAATATGAACAAATTGCAATATTGCTCACCTCCCAATGTTAATAGCGTGATAATATATAGCCTATGTCCTTCCCAAGGTTTAAATCTATCTTCTTGCCAAAATCCATTAAGATCCGATCAGCCGTTTAGTCGTGAAAAGGTAACAAACAAACAAACAAACAAACAAACAGAGTGACTTTCGCATTTATAATATTAAGTATGGATTTACCTATGTAATCTGTGTCATTTAGGCTGCTCGCCCCCGTCAGACTTTTTGTAGGACAGATAATCGGGCCGATTTTACCTCTTGATTATTTTCCTCTATTTCTGACCATGTTTTTGTAGGACGTGTGCGTTGCATTTGTTTTATGGGTGTCTTTACATAACGATATTAACTGATTATCGGAGATAGTTGCTTCGCTGATGAGCCCTGTCTTTGAAATGTCCTGTCTTTGAAGTGTCTTGTCGGCGAAGTGTCTTGTCGGCACAGAGTCCCATCGAAGAAAAGTCCCGTCGAAGAAAAGTCCCGTCGAAATAAAGTCTTGTCGGTGTTCGGTCTGTCGGCGTAGTGTCTGTCGGCGTTTAGTGGTACACTCGCACTATTGCTATCAGTGTGTTATATTTTATCCCACAAAAAATCGGTCACCGATTATCGGACGTGGGCGAGCAGCCTTAATTTTGCTTCTGTGTGTTGCTCTATGTTTTTTGTGTGCACTGAGTAAATGATTTATCTATCTAAACGGTCTGTCAGATTAGGGCCTCAAATGTAACGATTGGCAAAGATACGAATTGATCTAAAGCCGTATCAACCGTCAGTACGTCAACGGCTTACCTTCAAAAAGGTGTGTATTTGCAAAGCAGCGTGCATGACCACGAGATGCATTTGAATTAATCTTAAATGGGAACAAACCCATAAAAAAGTTCTGATAAAAAAATCTACAACTCTTTGCTCAATTTGAATAACAGGAATTTAACTACGTACTAAATGAATAACTTTTCTAGGTCTGTGGACACACAAACCGAAGTTACACGTACGAGCAAGTATACAAGAAATCAAGAATTTTTGCTGCTAATTTGAGAAGAAAGTTCAAAATTAAAGATGGCGACACTATCGCCGTGTTGTTGCCGAATGCTCCAGAGTACCCCATTATTACCTACGGTATTCTCGCTGCTGGTGGAGTAGTAACGACTATGAACCCTATTTATACTGCGTGTAAGTTCATTATTGTGTTGATACATAAAGGCAAACAAGTAGTTGAGGTGCCCAGGGCAGGTAAACCTGTTGCAGTGCCGTTAGAGAAAATAATTGCCAAAAGAAATGTTAATTACACAAACTGGGCACATGGCAACAAATAGACAAAGTTAATTTCTGCGCCAAATAAATTATGTTGATGATAATTATAATCTAATCTGAGATAGAACGGACAGTTGCCAGAAAATTTCTAGTAGATCCACGTAATCTAGTCGGCAGACGTTTTTTGTTGGTAATCTTACATGGACCAAAGTCAATGTTTCGTCGAACTTTTTTGAAGTCGATAAATTGAAAATGACAGCTTATTATATATAAAGCGTTATAAATTACCGTGCTGTGTTGCTTTTTGCATCAGTGTTGGTGCTTTTAGTACCCACCTATCTAGTTTGCAGAAGAATATATTTTTTCATAGACTCCTTGAGAACTTGCTAGGAAGCGTTGTAGAATTCATTCAATTTCATTTTCAGATGAAATAGAGAGGCAGATCTTTCTATCAGAGACTACACTGATCATCACCAATGAAGACCTAGTACCAACAGTCAAGGAAGCACTAAGATTAGCAAAGAAAGAGTTTCCAATAATATCACTAAATATGACCAAAGATTTACCAGAAGGAACCATATCTTACAAAGAATTAGTTGAAGATAACCATGCAGACTTGGCTGTGTTAAAAGAAGTTAAAAGAAATTATGATGACGTAGCGTTTTTGCCATATTCTAGTGGTACCACAGGACTTCCAAAAGGAGTGCAATTGACACATATGAATCTTAATTCAAATTGCGAACAGCAGAATACTGAATTGAGACAGTATGAATATACTACAAGTGAGTAAAACATACGTAACACAGCTACAATAAAAATTAGAAGAATTCTTCTAATTTTCATTGTAACTGTGTTACGTATAAATGACCCACAATAAAAAAATGTCTCGAGGTAAGTTTTGAGCATGAATGTGGATGGGTATAAGGAAGATCAAAGAAACGATGGATGGACTGTGTGAAGGATGATGATATGGCAAGAAATGAGGTGTCTTATAAGATGACAAGTAATAGAGAAGTATGGAAAAAAGAAGCCATGCCGCGCGAACTCAAATTTAATTTGGGATAAAAGCAGGACAATGATGATGATGATAGAAGAACGACCATATAAATAGTACAATGTATTGTAGATTTATTCAAAATTAAATGAGCCAGAGCAAATGAAAAGCTCACGACATAAGAAAAGTTTGATTTTGAATATGGATGACTATAAAAGTAGGAGAAGGGAAAGCATGGAAACTATTGTGTATGATCAGAGTCACCGTGAAAGAAGATTTGTTAAGGAATGAGATCACTACTGATAGAAACGACCTGCAGCATGTCTTGGAGTCTAGGACATGCTGGTTTACCCACGACTTTTCAACACCGTTTTTATAGCAATGGTGATGAAACAAATTAAACAAATTAATTTTATAATTTTTTTAAATTAATTTTTATATGGAATATAGGGGAAGGAATGGGAGAGGCCTTAGCCCGGGAGTGAGAAAGAACAGGCTAACTGAAAAAAAAAATATAATAGGAGAAACAGGGTGTTAAGTTACTCAATACTCCAAAGAAAAGGGACGTTCTTCCGACCAGATAGATGGGTGTTGTCTGGTTTGCTATTGCCCGACAGCTGTTGTTGAAGTTTTCCTTAACTAAGTCGCGGATAACTTTAATAACGCGATTCAGAATTTTGATGTTAGTTCTTCAAATCAAATCAAATCAAATCACTTTTATTTGTTAACACAGGTAAAGAAATACAGATGTTGAGTTTGGTGAACAGAGCGCTATGTTATGCCAGGGGGCGTACAAATATGGTGAGCATGTAGCTCAAATATTACGAATTTAAATTAAAAAAGATGTTAGAAAATCATGCGTAATTAAAATTTCCAAATAAACTATAACAATTCCAAATTATTTAAAAAATTGAGTGATGTCAGATTTAAAGGAGGAATTATTTAGTTATAAATGTCTAAATTAAAAAAAAATCTAAATCAGAATATCTAATTGCAAATGTCAAAATAAAATGTCAAAAAAATAATTAAATGCCAATATTAATAACCCATTTCAACTCCACATAATTAATGCATCATTTAAGATTATTTTTGTCTAATTACAGAAACAGCATTATATTGAGCAATCATTCAAAAATTCCTCCAGTGTGTAATAACATTTGTCACTAAGCAAGTTATTAAGTGCCTTTTTGAATTTTATTAATGGCATATTTTTAATGGCATCCGGTGTTTTATTATAAATTTTTGGAGCGTTGCCGAAAAGGCTTTTACGCATTAAGGCTGTTTTACATTTAACGTTACATAGTTTGTTACAATATTGAGTACGCAATGGATTTCTTCTGACTGCCGATAAGCTGACAAATAAATGCGGGTTTTTTTACAAACAATGCAGTTTCCATTATATACATTGCTGGCAGTGTCAATATTTTTAGATTTTGAAAATATGGAATACAGCTATCTGTCGTTTTTAAACCACACATAGACCTTACACAGCGTTTCTGCATCCTAAATACAACTTCCCTATTAGCCGACTGCCCCCAGAAAATAATTCCGTACCGTAAAACAGAAGCTACGAGTCCGTGGTATGCTACTAGCAATGTCTCAATATTAACCTTTTTTGAAAGTTGGAATAGTGCATAAGCAGATTTACTTAATCGTTTACATATTATGTCAGTATGAGTGTTCCAAGTCAATTTATTATCAATAGTCATTCCTAAAAATTTCGCACTATCAACTTCCTGAATTTTATGGTCTTTATATGTGATATTAATGTTAATATTTTCCCGACGCTGATGGAATTGCATGATGATGGTTTTGCTTAGGTTAATTTTCAAATTATTATCATTAAGCCAGTTTATTATTTTAGTTAAAGATTCATTAATATCATTTTCATAATTATTTATTTATTTATCTCTTCCTTTGCGCCATAGATGGCGCTGTAGTACTTTTTGCACTATGTTGCTCTAGTACTTTTTATACTGTCCATTACATACCCATAGAACCATATTAAATAAAAAAACGGGTTGCACTCCGGGAGTACCGGCAGAAGTGAAAACTTAAATATTAACGTTGTGCATTTTTATATTTTGGAATGGTTAGGGAATGATTTTGCACGAATTGCTTCAATTAACAGTATAAAAGTTATTACAGTATATATTCATTCATTGCGCTATCGTACACAAATATGTCAATTTATATTACATAAAAATTTTAACACTTCAGAACTATTACAATACCGTCTTACGAATTTTCCAGTTTTGGAAACCCAAAGTCAATGACAGATGTCATAAAGCTCAAATTCCTTGACCTGATGGTCAAGTGTCCTGACACGAGTTTAACATTTTTTACCCATCACAAAAGCACAACGCCGCTAAAGAAGTTTTCACTTTAAAAACTAGGTCAGCGCAATACAGTATTCTAAACATTTCAGATACACACCAAGACAGTACCTTGGTAGTACTTCCAATGTTCCACTCCTACGGGCTGAGTATCTGCATGTTGCACAAAATGTCTGCTGGCTTGAGGCTGGTGACCTTGCCGAAGTTCCAACCTGACATGTTCCTGAACGCGTTATTGGCATATCGGCTACATGTGCTGTATTTAGCACCACCTATGGGTAACTTTCTTGTATTTTTTCGCGCTACATTGTTTCGAAAGTTTAACGATAAATTATCATCTGCCTATAATGTTCCCACTGCTGGGACACAGGCCTCCTCTCAATGAGAGGGAGTGGGCTTTAATCCACCACGCGGGCCAGTGCGGGTTGGTAGTAGATGTCACATGTCTTCGAATTTTTATTTCTAGGACATGCCGGTTTCCTCACGATGTTTTCCTTCACCCCACGATAGATAATTTAAAATAATTTTGAATATCTTCATGTTTCATCGACACACGACACATTTCATATCATCAATTATTTAACTAGCTTTTAATATTCCCTCTGCTGGAATTCAGACCTCCTTTCTGTATGAGAGAGATGGCTGTAATCCGTTATAGGTTTCTAATGCGTACTATTCGAACCGAATGACTATAACTTTTCACCGTGACTTTCTCTGCTCGCAAACTGCCCCCTGCCATACTTCTTGTGTGGATGAGAGAGTATTTTTTGTCATTCGGCTTCTTTGCTTTTCAGTGCTGTTCCTGGGATCGTACCCTCAAGTGACTTCAAAGCATTTGGAGCACATCACAAGCGTGACATGCGGGGCTGCACCCTTGCCGTCGGCAGACATCAAGCGGCTATTCGAAAAGGCACAAGTACTTATGAATAAATACCAGCCTATAAAGTTCCCGTAGATTCCAGATGTCCTCCACCGGCTAATCCGCCGGTGGGCGATAGCAACACAATTTTTAAAACAATTCTCGCTGTCCATCAGATGGTGGTGGTGGTGGATATCGGGAATCAGTGTAAAGTTCCTAGTGTTAAAACGCAGGCCTCCTTTCTATGAAAAGAAGTGAGCGGTACTACATATTGCCCAGTGCGGTAGATGTCGCATGTCTTATATTTTTTGGTTTGAGAACATGCCAAGTTCCTCATGATATTTTCATTCTCCTTTTTGAGAACAATGGCGATGAAATAAATAACACAAAGTAAAGCCTGTCTGGGTTCCACTAATACAAAGAAACCTACGAGTACTTAACGCCCCGGACACTTTTAGCCTTAGGGTTAATACTCCACTGCATATTATTTTTGATAAGTTTAGACGTAATCAGCAGAAATATGACATTGTGGCAGGAATTTAAACGTCTTTGGTTCTGAGCAAATCTCACGGAAGACGTGTACTGCGATGTGCAAGGACTTGATTATAGACAAACAATATATATTTTCTGTTCTTATTTCCAGCGGGAAATCCAGTTCAGCCAAGGTTACGGTTTGACAGAGGCATCTCCTCTGGTCAGCTTAACCCCCACGGGTCAGAAGACATACGAGGATGTAGGATATTTGCTGCCCAGCATGAAGATGAAAATCGTGGATGGAGATACAAAGAGTTTGGGACCTGGCGAGGTGACGATACAGTTTTATTGGCTTTTTGAATGTTATTGGATAACAAACTTAGCGACATGGTGATTAGCTGTGATTACTGTTGCAACCTGTAAACCTTCAGGCATCATAGACGTGCCACCCTAGACTAAAACTACAAATGTGTAATGTGTCTGTAATGACCCCTCATCTCTGCTTGATACATACGAAGGCTGGTACACACGGCCACTAATCAAGCTATACAAAACCAGTTCATTCAGATCTCTCATTGTACGGGAAATCTATAAAAAGCGGATACTGGAAATGCATAGCTTTTATGTTTCGCAGTGTGTACTTGCCCTAGCGAGTTCCTTCACAAAGAGCAAGAGCTCTAATTATGCAACAACAGGTCCTTGCTTATTTATGCCAGGATTAATTGTCACTTCTACAAACCCGCTTGATAAACATTAACCTTTTTTTTCATCAGTGGCAGCGTTGTGCTCCCAACGGCTGAGTAGGGCCTTCTCCCTTTTATGCATTTCTGCCCTGGCTGCGCCATCCACTAATATGACAGTTGCACTGCCAATAAATCTTCTTCTCCTGTCTTTCCTTTTCCTAACCAAACGACATGATTCTGTTTCAGGTTGGAGAACTGCTGGTGAAAGGTCCTAACGTGATGAAAGGGTACTTGAAGAATCCTCAGGCTAATAGCGAAGTGTTTGTGGATGAGGAGTGGCTAAGAACTGGGGATCTGGCGAAGGCTGATGAAACTGGACTCATCACAATATCTGACAGGCTTAAGGAGCTTATTAAGGTAGGCGATATTTGAAATATAATTATTTTTACATCATTTAAGTTACATTAACAGACTGTCGCACAAGCGTCATCATTCCCTTGCCCAATTCATTTGGGTTCATCGCAGCATGTCTTATTCTTACGTACTTTTCTATGACTCGTCATATCATCTTTCAAACAGTCCATCGTTTTTTGGTCTTTCTCTACTCTTATCTTGTCGCACCAGTATGAGCAAGAAAATATTCTCTTAGATTTGATGTTTCGTAATTATCTACGGCTGCAATTTGCCAAACTGCGGTAGTTATGAAAATGGCGGTATGATGGTCACTATAAAATAAGCTTCGACCAAGCAGCGATCGCCAACCCGCCTGCCAAGCGTGGTGATTTTGGCAAACCCCCCTCCTCCTTCTTTGGGGAGGCCTATGTCCAGCAGTGGGTGGACGTCATTTGGCTGAAATGATGATGAAGCTGTTTAATAAAAATAAAATGGTGTTGAAGTCGCTGGTGTGATGTATAGCTGTATGGTCGATGTTTGAAACACATATATACAAAAGTATAGAAAAGCGCCTGTGAGAAATATCAATTCACTAACATACAAACGTGTAAAACTATTAAAGTTCAGGCAGGCGCTTGGAACAATAGCATTATTAGAATCACTCATTAGTTAATCAATTTCCTGTTGAGCATTCATAATTTAATATTTATGATGATAATAATTATAATATAGCCATTAACCAGGTGTCTTTAACGACCATTATTAAGTTATTTTTGATGATTGAAAATTAATTCAATGGGCTAACGTTATTTCTGTATCCATGATAAATTTAATGATTGATTCTATTTTTATTTCCACAAATAGAATAGAACTGATTCAATTTAAACAGTAAGTTGGTTCAAAAAAGATCGAGTTATTAAAAATCGTTGTTCCGTCTTCTTATTTGTATCATCATCATCTGCCTAGCCTTTTCCCAAACTATCTTGGGGTCGGCTTCCAGTCTAATCAGATGCAGCTGAGCACCAGTATTTTACATGAAGCGACTGCCTATCTGACCTCCACAACCCCGTAAGACTTATTTGTATCATCATCATCTGCCTAGCCTTTTACCAAACTATCTTGGGGTCGTCTTCCAGTCTAACCAGATGCAGCTGAGCACCAGTATTTTACATAAAGCGACTGCCTATCTGACCTCCACAACCTAGTAAGTGGGTTATACGATCCCCTTGGTAAGACTGGATGTCAGACTGTTAGGCTTCCGACTACTCGTAACGACTGTCAAAGATCTACAAATGACAGCCGGGACCAACGGCTTAACGTACTTTCCGAGGCACGGAAATACGGCACGGCACGACACGTAATTATGGTCACCCATCCACTAACCAACCTCGTATTCTACTTATTTGTATACAAGGTATAGACAGACTTTTCACGAAGCCGTCAATCAAGCATTCTGTACATCAAACTATAATTAGTTAATCTATATCTATTTTCAGGCACAAGTAACCCTATGCAAAAATTATTGTTATGTAATGATTTTCTTTTTGGGTATGATTTTATCAATACCCTAGTAAATGCATTTTCATTGACCTAATAAATAATATTTGTTCCCAAAATAGTAGATCTGTCACCTAAATTGAATCATCAAATAATATCAAAACGCTTACGTAAATATTAATTAAGAATTACTTGGAAATAATATCAATCATCAAGTAATTTTATTACGTTTAAAAATAATAAAAGTGTCACGAAAATTGAATCATCAAACAATGTAAAAATGTTTACATAAAAACTCCAAACCACACAGGTCCAAACCAAGGCGTTGTTGACGTAGCCCCGCTATGCGGGGCTCCTATTTCTGTCTGCAGGGTTTACAGTAACCTAACACGAAGGGGATGTCGGGGTCTTAGTTCGCTCGCTCCGCTCGCTCACTAGACCCCGCCATCCTCTTCGAACCTAACCTGTCCGAGTCGGTGTGCCCAATGTCTCGTATAAAGCATTTCTTCATAGAAATAAGGAACTGATCTATTTATTTGGTGACAGATCTACCATTCCGAGCACAAAGCTATTATTTAAGTAATAAAACTATTATTATAAGAACGAAGTTTATATTCATCAAATGCACTACAATTTTATTGGTAATCCATCTCTTATTTTACACATGTATCAACATTTATTTGATAATTCATACCTGGGAACACTTTTTGTTTATCTGAGAACGAAAATATTTCGTGGCGATAGATCTATTTACTAGGTGATACAACTTTGATGACAAATATAAATTTTGGTGACAAGAAATATAGTTCCCTTTCTTTTTTTGGGGGAAAAGTTACGTTTTACGGTAAAACTCTACGTAACAGACTCAAAACAATGTGCTGATAGAGGCATTGAATAGTAAACGGGTCATGGAGGTATTTAAATTACAGTAAAAAATAAAGTAGTAATAACTAGCATTAAAAAAAAAGTTGTGAAAAAGTTGGAACTTTGTTAAAAAGTTTTTATTTCTTCAACATTTCAAAAGTAATGACCACTTAAAAACTTTCCAAAATTTCTTGTTTGCTTTATACGAGTAGGATAGTGAATAATTTTTAATAATTTGTTCTTTTAACTCCAAATGCACGCGACTTTCCGGTACTTTACGCCACCTATGTAGTTGTGACTTTACGGTTACGTAACGTTTTACTAGTGGGGGAGGGGAGTACATAAAACGTTACGGTGCGTTGGGGGAGGAGGGGAGGTCAAAAATCTCTCGCTCCCTAGCTATTAACCCTTCATTTTGGTTCCTACTCCTTTATAGAAATATTTTGTTTCGCACTATCCTTCGCTCGGGTTTCCTTCTCTTCCTTCTCATTGGGTTTCCACTATGCCACAATTACATTACAGTTTAGAGTAGGTACATCCTCAAAACAAAACATATGTTCATAATTTCTGTGATTCTGATTTCTTTCAAAGAAGACAAGATTGTTTCTTAAAAAAGTTATCTGTTCCTTTCAGGTAAAAGGCTACCAAGTCCCACCAGCAGAATTGGAAAACGTATTAAAAGAACACCCTGCAGTATTGGATGCTGCCGTTATTGGGGTTCCAGATACAGCCACAGGGGAAAGACCTAGAGGCTTCATAGTATTAAAGCCAGAAGTCAAAGCAACTGATCAAGAAATCATGGAGTTTGTTACCAAAAGAGTAGCACCGTACAAGAAGATCAATCAAATTACTTTCTTGAAAGAAATACCGAAGAATCCGTCCGGGAAAATACTTCGAAAAGCACTGAAAGAAGAGTTTTGTAAATAGAAGATTTGTTGTTGGTACAATAATATTATGTTATGAAATCTTTGTATAAGAGCGTTTACGCCTTACGGCATTTCATACAAACTTTCAAGTCCTTATTTTCTGAAATGTCTAAACCAAATTTTAATGATAAACATTTTCGAAATGTCTTTTAAAAAAAAGATATTAGGGAATTTCTGTTTGTATGGATATTTTATGTTACACTATTTTTTGAAAACGTTTTTTAGTAACTTTTAGACCTATGTGTCCTGCTTATGCGTATGAAGTTTCATTAAAATCGGTTCAGTCATTTCGGAAAATAAGGACTTGAAAGTTTGTATGAAATGCCGTAAGATGTGAACGCTTTTAAGTATTACGTATTTTGTTATTTAGTTTCCTAATAAACTGAAAATTACGACTTCATTTTATTTTATTTGAATAAAACAATATTTTATACATATATATGTCGCAGTTAGATGATTTTATTCCGCTAGACTCGGAATCATGTGGGCAGAACATGGGTTTCGTGCAATGAAAACACACACACACGGTACACTGCTTTTATCGAACTAACAAATTACTTGAAATTACAATCCAACACAATAACACTAGGCACCATGAATCGGGTTATAGTTTCGGGACGTCTTGACTCCACGGCGATCAGACTCTGACTGTCCTACTCGCAGCGAGCCAGAAACATCACGACTCTGTAGTAAGCGCGCTTAGGTGTGGGTAGACTGGTAAGTAGGTCGCTTGACCTTTGGCGCGCTTTCGATTCATAGTCCGTGCTACTGACTAAAATCGATTACGACATGTAAAATAAAATGACCGGTAAAGTAAAATAATGTGCTTTCAATAAATGAACTCCTGACCCTGTCAACTGGTAATGTCCCCAAGAGACTGGCGGCGCCAGGGTGTATGGCAACGCTCAGCTTCTAGCCAAGGTTAAAGCCAGCCCTTGGGTTATGGGAAGTGTCAACTAAGCGTTCTGAAATTTCCTTGAAAATGCTGTGAACTGAAAATTATATTCCATCTTCAAGCAATGCCTGCCGAAGTTGGTCGAATTTTCAAAAAGCTTGATGTCAGTCGTTTCGGTTGTCATTCGTAGACTTTTGACAGTAGTCAGTGGCGTGGAAAACGTGTTGTCAATTTAAACCGATAGGTTGTTGAATACTTCTCAATTACATGTTCGAGCCTTTTTTTATCGTGTGGCACTAAGCCTAACCTGGTGTCCGACTTTTTATGTCACTCATGGGCCCCTGACTTGGCTTTACATACCGACGAGAAATGTTCCTCAGCCATGCTGGTTTCCTCACGATGTTTTGTTTCGCTGAAGAAAAAACGGCTAGTTATACAATACGCAGATAAATCCAAAAATGTAGAGGTGCGTGCCTTGGGTTCGAACTTCAGACATTACTAGGCAGTCCAAATGGTCATACCACTATGCATCACTACACACCACACATCACTTCTGATTGCTTTGTTCGAGTCCATTTTTGTTTTATTCCAAGTTCACACGAGACCGGCAAAATTATTTAAATTACGATAACTCTGGTCCTGCTTGTCCCTTGTGGATGTTTGACAGCCGTTGTGGATAGTCAGAGGGAACCAATAATTTTTCCGAATTTCTTTTGATTGACCGTCGTCTTTTTTGCTACGAGTATATGCATTATTTGACATATTTTTATCATCAAAGTATCATGTGTCGTAGGTATTATTTTAACGAACTATCTTTCACCGATTTACAAAATAAGTTTTTGCTACTGGCCGAAGCCTATGTTTTGAACTTTTTTCATTTGCCATGTTTTCACCGCACTGAAACACCATTTCATGGAATATAATATGGTTACAAACATATAGCCGGTTACTTGGTAGTATTTTCAATATTAAATTAAAATCTATACTAATATTATAAAGCTGAAGAGTTTGTTTGTTTGTTTGCTTGAACGCCGTAATCTCAGGAACTACTGAACCGATTTAAAAAAATCTTTCAGTGTTAGATAGCCCATTTGTCGAGGAAGGCTTTATATCATCACGCTGCGACCAATAGGAGCGGAGCAGTAATGAAAAATGTTGCGAAAACGGGGAAAATGTGACGCAGACGAAGTTGCGCGGGACAACTAGGTGTCATAAAAAGTCAATACGTTGTGCAACAAAATTTAGTGACAGAAACGAATCGCTGCAAAACAGACTTTACGCTGTCTTGTCTGCCCTACCCCTAGAGTGTAAAACTCGCGTAGGCGCGGAGGGGTGGAGCGGCCCGCGAGCTGAGGAGCAGGTGGTTCGAAGGCCTGCCGCCACGGCTGAGGCTGGCCGGTGAAGGCAGCTAGCAAGCCGAAGCTGCGGTGGTGAGCGTAAAACTTCCTTCGTCTAAGCTCGCGTGGGGCCGCCCAAACCCCGCAGCGGTGGAACCGTGACAGAAACAATGCTAGCTGCATGTTGAAGCAGATTACTTCTAACAAATTATTATTCGTTGTTTAGACCAAATGAAACGTCAGAGTAACGAAAAAAATCGAATTGATAATAGGTCAACTGATAAAGTGGGAGACGTGACTTCGATGAAGTAATATATAAAAGCCGAAACGATATAAGTTGAAAAGTTTTAGATGAAATGAAATTCGGTCAAATGTTTTTCGAGCTTATAACTGAATCTTTAGTCCTGAAAGTCTAATAACCAGTCTTACAAACCAGTATCGTGTTACATTTTCGTTTTTTTTTTTAATTACTAATAGGCTTGCGTTTGTTAGCAACTGGCCTGATGTGAAGCGGTGACGCGGCCCGCGGCAGAGGTGGAGCATGCTTGCCAAAATGAAACCGATTTCTTCGAACTTTAAAGGGATTTATATTATAATGATCAGGAAACATAGAAGCCGGCTGTGAATTCCATAGACTGGCGGTTTTACACAATTAATGTGGAAGCATAGTGCTTTGTCCAGGTTTATGGAACATAAACCATACAATGGTGTATCTCTTGGCTGATCCATCCCAGAGGGAGAACGCCTAACTGACCTCAATAATCCAGTAAGTTATTGAGGTCAGTTTGGCGATTTCTCCATGTTTAATACTGGCCACTTACAACCGGTAAGACTGGAAGTCAACCACAACATAGTTCGGAAAAGACCAAATTAAATAATGTAAGAAACATGCCAACGACCCATCTGACGCCAAACTTTCGCAAACACGGCGTCAGATTGGCGAGTCCACGGTTCTTTTAATGTATTTTTATAGTTATCGATAGAAAAAGTTGAAAAAAAAAAAACAAAAATATTCCGTTAACCACAATTAAGGGAATAAATTTCGCGTAAATAAAAAAAGAACATTATGAGAGCGACCAATTATAATTAGTATTCGAACTTAAATAACAAAGTAGGTATTATACTTTAAAATTCACGACATTATTGTACAATAACAATCATTATCATATTTATAGCCAATTTTATCTAAAGAGACTAAATTGGGAGATACTGGTCGATTGGGTCACATTCACGTGAAATAGGGCAAAAATCGACCACCCACGTGAAAACTACAAGCGTGGTCGATTTTGAGTCGCACGTCTTTAATAACGACACCATGAATTCTGGATAAATTAATAGTTACTGGGTAGCCCGTGTCATCCCACTGCTGGGCAAAAGCCTCTCCCCATGACTTCCAAATCCTTCGATCCAGGGCCAATGTAGACCAAAATAGCCACTTCATATTAATTGATGCATTATACATATTTGATCAATAAAAAACTGGCAACTAATAAATCAGCATCTCGTCTGCGAGGTCTACCATGTCGCCTTCTGGCTTGGTCAGGGCTCCATATCGTGGTTATTTTGGACCACAGCTCGTAGGGTGGTACTCTTGGTATTTACTACAGTATTTCCACTTAATCCTTTTAGGGCAAGAATTTTAAAAATCCTTCCCTATTTGTCACCATCGTTATACAAAGAACGCTTTTAGACCTACGCATTCTTTTTTTTTTTGTAATGGGACTAGCCCGGCACACTGTTCCCAAACCAGTGCAACTCCTGTTAACCAGAATCTACAGTGGCGACTACCAGAATAGCGCCGAGACAACGAAGTTCGACGAAGTCCCAGAGGATCCCACAACGAAATTAATCAGAAAAGAATGGCGGAGTAGGAAAAATTTAGTTTGTTCAGAATTCAATCCTGAAATGTACGGATTCCCTCCTGTAGAAGTATCATCTGCATGTCCTGTATTTATCACTTCCTACTATGAACAAGTCATCTGCCTAGCTTTTTCCCAAACTATGGGGGCGGCTTCCAGTCTTACCTGATGCAGCTTTGTACCAGTATTTTACATGAAGCGACTGCCTATCTGACCTCCACAACCTAGTAGCTGGGTAATACGATACCTCTTGGTAAGACTGGATGTCAGACTTTTGGCTTCTGACTACTCGTAACAACTGTCAAAGATCTACAAATGACAGCCAGGACCAACGCCTTAACGTGCTGTCCGAGGCACGGAGGAAACCCGGTATGTAATTATGGTCACCCAATCCACGGACCAACCTCGGCAAGCACGGCTTAACCTTAAAGGTCGACCGGTCCGGCTGTTATCATTTAGCCACGAGCTCTTCCTACTATGAACAAGTCTGTGCGGTAATTGCTTACAACTTACATTTGCAATCTGCCTTTCCTTTTTACAAAATTCCCTGCATTTTTGCGAAATGGAATGCCATCAAGATCCTTCGAGTTTATTAAAAGTCTCATACGCAATTATTAACTAGTGACGTGGTTCCCCATTGTTTTCCAGTTCGTGTATGACCAGATGTATGAACGTGGATGAGGCAAAAGCAGCATGTAAGGATAGGTTGGTAGTTCTCTATGGTTTCCGCCTATAAAACTCCCCATGGGAAAAAGGCAGAGTTTATGTGTTTTTGTACATGTGTTTATATGTTTTTGTTCTGTATGGTGTCGGACGTAAAGAATAGCACCATCCTATATCTTCCCGTGGGTGTCGTAAGAGGCGACTAAGGGACTTGCCAGAGAATGGGCAGCAGCGTTCTCTGTGCTTTTGCAAGAACCGTACTACGATCGCCAATCCGCCTGCCAAGCGTGGCGATTATGGCAAAACCCCCCTTATGTCAATGTGGCGTTGGGGGAGGCCTATGTCCAGCAGTGGACGTCTTTCGGCTGAAATGATGACATATGTTTTGCAGAGTCTCACATTTAGTTTAGTGCTTTCTAACCTCCATCGTTCGTTTAAGAAAAAACGCAACATATTGATATTTTTCAAAAGGTATTTTAAGTAAACAACTATAATCTCTCGAACTCACAAATTAACATAAATCTATTGATATGCAGGCGCCACCATTTTGTATCTGATTATGTCTGGAATTATACAACAGACAATTTATTTACAATAATATATTCAGTAGGTAGTTCAAGAGTTATCAAAACAGCGCGATTCCGGCTTAAAACATAATTAGCATACGATAATAATATCAACCTCTTCTTTTTATTATCGAATACTTTTACTCCGCTTTATTTGACCGGCGCCAACGAAGACTGATATTATTTTGTTTATTTTATTAACCCTAAATTGTTCGCACCTGTAAAGTAACATAGACGGATGTGTGAGGTGCGGCGTGACACCCCGTTCATATAGTCACGAATAGAATAGAATAGAATAAAACTTTATTGTACAAAAAATGAAAAATAACGGGCTTACAAAACTGCTAATCTTATGGTTACAACGGCGGTCTTATCGCTGATAGCGATATCTTCCAGACAACCTTTGGTTGGACATTATGGAGTATAAATAAAAAAGGTGGTAGTCACTGGTATACTTATTACACAAAAATGTTAAATAACAAAAGTTAAGTTATCACTTCATATATGTACATTTACATGTATAATATAAATATAATACACAAATAAAAACATATAAAGATATTTGTGTTTTTAATATTATATGGCAAAAATAAAACTAGAATACATCGTTCGCCTTAAAATATAAATGTCGTAATGCAGAAATAGCAATTATATCATATACAATTTTTTTTTGTGTCTTTGCCGATGCCTTTTAATTATGGAGCAAGGATAATTGAAGTTGAGTGGGACATTATATAAATCCTCATATTTTTGTGTTATGACAGTTTTTAGAGGTCATACGACATGAAAAATCATGACAACTGCTCCATACTTGACCATAAAAAAACAGCTTTTAAAAATGTTTTTAACTTTTAGAGATGCACTGGGATGTGTAGCTATCAGGGGTTAATATAAATATCGATAAAAATATTTAGGTGTTAAATTTCTACTTGACGTATGATACCTACGGACGGTGATCAAAGTCAGATTTACATATTCCTCTGGTAATGTGATAAATATTTGGAATTTTTGGCAATAAAGAGTAATAAAAGATCGATTTTATTATAGGATCTATTCTGTTGCTGTGTTATCTTTATGGATCTATAAAGACATCAATATTGGCGCCTTCGATGCTTTATTATCGAAGAAAGACGAACCAAACATGGGATTAATAAAATAAGACATACGTATCTTTACCTATTTTAAACAAAGTAGATTCCCGCCGTCTGTACTAAAAGTCGAGATTTTCACCTGGGTGAATCAATTCCAAGGTGAACAAAGGCCATCGCTTAAGTCGAATTAATTCTCCTGGGAGATATCACATGGGTGAAATTCTTCCGAGGTGAGATGAGGATACCAAAAGTTCTACTTAATTACATACTAGTGGAATATACCGTCGAGAAGTCGAGAAATTTCTCTCAGGCATGCTCGTTTAGTTTCCTCTGTTTTCCTTCACCGAAGCAAGTGGCAATTTAATACAATACGCACATGGTTCCGAAAAATCAGAGGTGTGTTTTGGATTCGAATTTCAGTCCTATGACTCTGCAGTCCGATGGTCACACCGCTAGGCTGGGGAAAGAAAGATGTCCACCACCTCACAACTTCGTGAAGCCCCAAGAACACCTGAATCCCGGGAGTCATCTGCAGTGGCCTATCTAGTAAGCTTTAAATCGATTGCGTACCCAAGTAGGCCGCTGCAAACATAATCTGGCAAAATGGGGTATTATTAATTCCTCCAACACACCGAGTGCGGGTGCAGCGCTCCGGATCAAACTATGCTCCACCTGCAGGAGTGTCCCAGGAGTCCGTTTACCTGCACTCTCGACGACCTAAATAACGCCTCTGACGCTGCAGTAATTGTGGCTACCTACTGGGCCCAATCCATATAACAAAGAAGTATCATCGATACGACAAGAAGAAGACCGCCAGACTACCTGTACACCAGTAGTAGACCAGAACTCTGAGTCCGGATTTGTGTTTTTACATTAAGTTTTTTGAGGCGACCCAAAGGAATAACAGAGAGTAAATCATCATCAACATCATTTCAGCCCAGAAGACGTCCACTGCTGGACATAGGCCTCCCCCAAGTGTCGCCACATTGGCATTTTGGGGGGTTTTGCCATAATCGCCACGCTTGGCAGGCGGGTTGGCGATCGCAGTACGGTTTTTACAAAAGCACAGAGAACGCTGCTGCCCATTATCTGGCAAGTCCCTTAGTCGCCTCTTACAACACCCACGGGAAGATATGGGATGGTGCTATTCTTTACGTCCGACACCATGCAGAGCAAATAGAGAGTAACGCATTTAAACGCATTTAGAGAGTAAATATCTCAACATAATTAGCGAAATGTGGGCAACTATAAACACGTTCATTGCCTAACTTAGCGAAAAATCAGGCGCAATGTTGAAAGACTAAAATACACATCACTAGTATAAAAAAAACATAATATAAAACAAACTCGATTCCCGCTGTCTGTCTGTCCCTATGTATGCTTCGATGTTGAAAACTACCTAACGGATTTTGATGCGGGTTTTTTAATAGATGGAGTGATTCAAGAGGAAGGTTTATATGTATAATATATGCATAATTTAGTAGAGAAACACTGAAAATTTTAGATGTTTCTAATGTGATGTCGTAAATAAACAGATTTTTTCTGCGCTTACATTGCAAACGCTGGCTGAACCCTACGAGATAGATCAAAATAATGTACTACAGTATTGTACACCTTAAAAAGGTCTACAAACAAGTCCAGTATGGTATATGTCTATCTCTTAGAGAAGACCCACAATAACCATTGTTTATCCTTTACTTTTTACGAGAAATAATGGCTTATTTACGAAGCGATTTTAAGCAATACAGTATTAATCCTTATCCAATTAAGTACCTTAAACACATTATGCATTTAATATAGATCAATATGGCCCTATACAGCATCTAATTTAAATAAATATTTTCAAAGATATTACAGATTTAAAATGCACATAGCGTTTGCGGCTCGGCGGTGACAAAAAAGCTGTGAACGTTGTCCAAAAAGACATTCTGTAGTATATTTAGTATTAGCATTGCAACCGTGCGAAGCCGGGGCGGGTCGCTAGTCAAAAATAATCTGAGATAATATAGTCAGGTAGTTCTTGACTTTGTACAAGAGGAAAACCACATACAGAAATTATCAGTTGATATTTGAGACTTAGGTATTTGCAAAACTATTTTCCTGGAAAATTCAAATCGCTAATTCCACTAAGTTAATTTATTTGCTGATTTAAAAAATAGCGTAATGTGGTAACTGCTTTTCTGTTGGAGTGGAGAAGTGAAAAAAAAACTTTCTCTCTTTTTTTTCTATCATCATCATCATCAGCCTATAATTTTCCCACAGCTGGGACCTCCTCTCTATGAGAGGGAGTGGACTATAATCTACCACGCAGGTCCAGTGCGGATTGGTAGATGTCACATCTCTTCGATTTTTTAGTTCTAGGACATGTCGGTTTCCTCACGATGTTTCCCTTCACCGCTTTTGAGAGCAGCGGTGATGAAAAAAATACACAAAGTAATGCGCCTTCCTGGGTTCGATCGAACCGGCGGCTTACTGCTCAGTCGGGGCTGCCACCACTGGGCCAACACTGCTCTCCTTTTTTCTATGCCTCTTCTTATTTACGTGTTGATTAAACTCAAATTTTGTTTAACCAGAATGTATCCACCTGCATAGCTTTAACATTTATTTATTTATTTTACTATTTATATATACACACAGTAGACAACAAAGAAAAAAACATAATATTAGAGTACAAAGGTACTGCTAATTTCATGAAATAAGCAGCGTAGCATTTGCTTCGATTACATCCTGCAAAGGTGCAAGAGGTTGTGCAGGACAAGAGGTGGAGCATATCCTGCAGAGCAGCTCCATACTGGCATTCTGTTTGGGATGGTTTTTTTTCTTGACCCAGCCAGAAGACATCGCGATATACCTCGTAGTACATGGCACGATCCCCAACGACCAGTGATTTACATTAGCCCTTTATCAGAAGAACTGGAGGTCATGGGGTGATTGCCTTTTCTAGGTGACGCAGGCTAAGCTGAGCTTAAGAGCGTTTACGCCTTACGACGTTTCATACAAACTTCCAAGTCCTTATTTTCCGAAATGTCATTTCGAAAATGTTTTAAAGTAACTTTTTAGACCTATGTATCCTGCATTTTCGTATGCAATTTAGTTAAAATCGGTTTAGTCATTTTGGAAAATAAGGAGTAAAGCGTAAACGCTCTTAAGTTATGGTCGGGTTTTGATTGCTTTCTATATCTCGAGATGAGCTTGAGATGGGTTTCAACCCAACTGTATTTGATTTTTCTTTTGATTCTTGAAAAGGAAGTTCGAAATATTTGTCACACTACTACTACTACGGTGTCAAATTATGTTGCAATAATCAGACACGTCCTATTAGGCTAGTATTGTAGTAACTAAATAAGAAAAAAAAAATCGATAATAATTATGATTCTTGGACAGAACAGCATCATATATTATTATGTCTTATCTTAGCTAGCCTAATAAGCAGAACAATATACAAAAAAAGTCGTTCTCTAATTTAAGTTTTTAAGAACTAATCATAAAGTATAGTAAAGCACAATCTTCTGTTCGAATATTATTAAAATTATAATAATTTAACATATTGATTGACAATTATTTACTAATAAAACAGCTGGAGATTCGAATTTACAGCGCTTTACATTATTAAGCTGTGAAACTAATAATAAATGTCAGACATTTTGATTTTTAAAATAGAAAATAATAATTTATTGTCAAATAAAATAATACAAGGCGTCGCGACAGTTTTTTTTATTTATAAAATAAAAAAAAAAAACTCATTAGTTTTCTGATTGCAGTAGCTGATAAGATTTATTAATTAGCTGTCTCAAACTTACACAGATTTTTGTTTTTTAATTAGTGAGCTATCTAGCCTGTTTATTCTTTTCCCAATTTAATTGTGTTGAGATCGGCTTTCAGTCTAACCGGATGAAGCAGAATACCAGTATCTAGGTATTTTACATGGTGCAAATGCCTATCTGACTTCCATAGCAGGCAATGTCTTGATAACACGACACCCATTAGTACGACTAGTTGTCTCTTTTGGCCTTATTTTGACGACCTGTGACGACTGTGAAGGATAGTCGGGACAGTCAGCTTAAAGTGTTGCGAAATTCCGAGGCAACGCAAATTGTTATATCCAACAGCCTTTGAAATCAATATGCAGGATATTTCTAGGATTTATGCTTACCACATGAGTGGGTCTTTAATTGAAATAAATTATACAAGTAGTAAACGGCCCTTGACCCCTCACGAAGGTGTAAACCAAGCATTCTGTACATTAAACTAAGTAACTCTACGCAAATATTATTACTGGGAAACGAGTTTTTTTTCACTGCACTCAAAACTTTGTGCTTATAGTACATACAGGTTTTTAAAGTTAAGTTTAAAATATTAAAAAGCTTTTTTTTTTCAATATCTATGTAACTGGAAGGTCTTGGGTTCGATTCCCGGGTCGGGCAAATAGTGTTATTGGTCTTTTCCATTAGGAATTTCTCAGTAGTAGCCCGGAGTTTGGAAGTTGGCGGTGTGATACCCCCGTGCCACGGACAGCACGTTAAGCCGTTGGTCCTGCGCCTGATCACTCTCCGGTCGTGTCGGATTGCCGTGCCATCGGACTATGAGAGTAAAAGGAACAGAGAGTGAACCTGTGCCAGTGCACAAACTTTTGCACTATGTTTCCCGCGCCGATGGCTAATCTCAGCCAAGATTGGCCGCCGTGACCGAAAACAGTCAGGAGGACTATATGTATATAGGGTGACTTGTAATTATTGACCTATACTTAAACATGTGATTGTATTTAGGATAACAAATAACATCAAATTTTTTTTATACTCATTCACATTTATCACAATAACACAAAGGCCATATGAAATTCGGGGTTCCGAGCCGTGCGAGTGCTCTGCCTGCCCACTGTGGCACGTTACGATAATAATGAGACAGACAGCATCAAGTGGCTAACAGCTGATAGGTCACGAGCGTACGCGCGCGTGAAGCTCATACAAGTGTTGTTTTTAAGTAAATGTTAGTTATTGTTCAAATAAATTTAACCAGTCAAAAGTAGTTTTAACCAGTCAAAGTATTTTTGACCGATTGACAGTTTTGACTGTGACATATATATCTAAATAGCTGTCCCGCGCAAGTTCGTCTGCGTCAAATTTTCCCCGTTTTCGCAATATTTTTCATTGCTGCTCCGCTCCTATTGGTCGCTGGCGCTCCTATACAGCGCCATCTATTGAATACTTACTCAATCTAGTCAACAGGGTACCGCCATCTATTAGAATCGTTTGGAGGTAACAGATAATTGTGACTTAATTTGCAATAAAATAATATTGCAACTATAAATTGAGATGTAAGCTATCCTATCTTTCAATTTGGATCAATCTGCACACAGTGTGCAAATTTGATTAAAATCGGTTAAGTAGTTTAGGAGTCCATCCCCGACAAACAACGTGACACGTAATTTATATATATATATATAGACTAGAAGCATCCTAGGTATGGTCTATAACAAAAAAGTAAACGCAATGACGGGGAGAACAAGTGCCTCTTGGCTTCGTTAAGGGTAACGAAGCCAAGAGGAGGTAAGGGTGTTTATACCCTTTATATTTGTGGATGTTGTAGTGCTGCTGGGTGCCATGTCAAACCTGCACACCAATAAAAGGTGTCATATTTTTACGGATACTAGACATTGACTCAGGAGACATAATAGTGCATAACCACAGGTGCAATTTTTCTTCCCTCACTGTCACCATGTAATGGTATATAACGTGTTGGACACACTCAATGTCCGTCTACTCTGAATAACAAAATCAAGCACACATACATACAAACATTAAACTTGCAAAACAATAAAAAAAAGTTTAGCATGGTAACAAAAGTTATTGGAATTCTACTAGGTTGGAATGTGTGGAATTTATCAAACACGCGTATTTCCCATCCTCCTTTTTTATTTAAAAAACGTACTGCGTGGTGTTTTTGTTTTTCCCTAACAATTATCTTTTATTTTGATAGGTATGAACATTAGTTTCCTTACTGTTTTTTCTTTTTGTCGTCGTGAAATAATTGCATTCAGTGGCCATTGCTCTAAAGGTTTATAAGTTTTGCTTAATTTTATTCTTTGTCATGTCGATGATTGTTGCATGGACCAGAAATCTGCCACATCTATTCGCAGCTTTGCAAGGAAAACTTACAAGGAGATTCATAGATGACTCTGCTCTGGAGTTTAAATGTGGTGTTTCCCCACAAACGATGGGACTCTAGATATCGTGTCGGCCTGTCCTGTTGCTTGCACTTTTTTTACGGATGGGAAATCATCTAATGACCCCTCCTTGCCTGGGCGACACGGAAGGGAGTGTCAGACTTGTACTGACTAAAACTCATCCATGTTCCTTCTTCGCCTTTTGTGTTCCAGGGCGACGGTAGCTCTTTCGAATAGTCCCGCAGCCCTGGCAGGCATCGGCCCTCTCGGATCCCTTCCGATTTGCTGACATCTCCTTGAGGCAGGCGTGGAACACAAACGCGCCGTGAACACTGTCGTCATAAGACGGGCGGACGGTGAGCTAGCTCATTTCTCACCATCCACACGCCCGCGACTACGGGGGCCCCCGATGCCCGGGGCGTCTCCCGTGGCTGCTGGGACGTGAGGCTCTCTCCATCTTGCACTTCACAGGAGCTGATGGTCGCTACTGAAAGTGACAAACTTGTCGCCTTTTAGGTTGACTCAATATTAATATCATCGACACGCTAAGAAGAAGAAGTAGCTTTGGATGGGTTCTAAAGAACCTCAAATCCACCTGAGTGGAGGTTGAGAGCGGGTGTGGCTTTTACTAAGAAGTCAATAACGCTCCCAACTGCCTTTTTTCTTATTGAGACTAACGTTTGTCAACTGTTTGGTATCTGCTGGACTGTTTCAGGTTATCACTCTAGCTGGCAACTTTAAAATTACATTTCCTAGGCTTAGTCATAGATCGCTTTCAGAAAAACAAAACCCGTAGGTACTTCTTTCTTATCAGTGTGGTTAGTGACTTACCTGTTTTTTATGCCGTACATCTTCCGGACTTGTCTTCACATGCTATCGAGAAATATCTGTCAGGGACGATATCTCACGGTTTTTTTTCTATACCGAACGTGATAAAGGAAAATTTCTTAGCTTAGATGTAAATTCAATTATACATGCTGTGGTCTCCTGTATGTGAAGGAGTTCACCTACGTGATACTTTTGAAGTCTATAATTTATTTCACATGATCTGTGTACATCCTTTGTTGGAGATCCAAAAATTCAGAAGTGCGTGTCATGGGTTCGAACTCGAGACCGACAACTGGTCACTCTGACGGTCACATCCCTAGGCTTTCACTGCTTCTAGTAGGTACTATAGACGTTAGACTAGAGAAGGTAATTAAATGCTTAAAATAAAATATTTCTAAATAAAAATTAAAGCTAGACCAATTAATTGCTTTCCATCAATTTAAAAAGTAGAAACAGAGTTGCATGTCCGTGTCAACTTACGGCAAGGTCGTTCTCCATGGAAACCAGTTCCAAAGGAATGTCTGGACAGTAAGTAATAAATCAGACGGAATAGACATCGTAGTTACCAAAAGCGTGTTTGAATACATCAATATTATTTATGATACGATCATTAGATGTAACAAAAAAACTAGCTTCGTCAGTCAATTTGGCTTCGTCGGTGATTTATTGAGAAGAATTTTATATGCAGAAGATTTTAGATAGGCATATCAGAATTGTTAACTCTATAGTTTGGTAGTCGTCACAATGTGAAGATGATCCTTTATTGCCTGGTACAATAAAATTGTTAACGAGATCGTAAAATGCTTTATCGAATGTTTTATCAATAATAATTGGGAAATCGCTGATTTAATTAATCTATTTTTGGAAAGTACTGTGGGTAACAGTTAGATGAATTCATTTTAATTTGTAGATGAAGGGTATTTGTGTTTGGTGAAAGGACTGCCTTGCTGGTCTACTGATTCAGACCACTACTTACTGCCTGGGATTCATGAGATCGAACGGGCAGTGTTGTTGCATTGTTTGTCGGGGAGTTCTTAGTTCCAGCCTGGAGACGACAATTTTACGACAGGATTGGCGCGGTGGTGGCTGCTCCCCTGCATGTCGCGAGTTCGATTCCCGCACGTAACAAATATTTGTATGGCCTACTGGTAGTAGTTCCGGGTCTGGCTGTTTGTTTAAATGTGTATAAAAATGTTTGTAGAGGCACTCACGATACAGGAGAAATTCCTAGTGTAGCATAAAGTTTTTCTAACTAAAAAAAAATTGGACAATGTGGACTATTGTCTACACACACAATTGCACAAACGATTTACTAATTCAATGGAAATTCCTAATCGAAAAACCTTATAACACTTACCCCGCAGTGGGAATGCAGTAAACTTTCATTCAACTTTTAAATAAGTAAGATTAAGCAAGCGTATATTCCCAGTCGTTTTAAAACCATGTTCAACACACTTTGCTTCAGCGCCTGATGCCCTCCTGACCTCCGTTTAGCCTTCCATAATGCGATTTATAATTTTACGTATAAATATATACTTTGTCAATGACATGTACATAATTTTGAACCGGATTAAGACCGATATCTCTGGGATTTTTCGTTTTTTTTTTTCGGAAAGTCGTTTAGAAAATAAAGTTACTTGTAAGAGTTAAATCTTTGTTAATATACCATAATATGAATGAAAAAAGCTGTTGTTATGATTAAGTTTGTAAACCGCTCGCATTTAGTAACATATCCAAATACGGGCAAAGGTACCTTATTTTTGGCCTCACTTTTGGTGATTAAAAACTTGATGACACAAGTACAAAACACAAAAAAAAACGTTAATTAAGTAAAATGGCTATTTCTCTATTCAAAAAAATTGTTTGAGAACGCGATTAAGTATAACTATCTAGAATTACTACAACACGATGTATCTCAAAGGTCTCAATAAAAACCTATCAACCTAATGGAAATTCATTAGGTTGTTACGTTTTTTTTTTGTGACCCTAAGTAAATGTTAAAATTAACATTTACTTAGGGTCACAAAACACAAAACTATGTTAACAATAATTTTATTGTTAACATAGTTTTGACTAATTAACAGTTTTTACTGTGACATATACATTGAAATACTTTTTTTCAACCATCAGTTTTATGTACCCTATTTTTTTATTGTCGTAGTTTTTACATCACTTTTGGGTAGCGGTTCTTAACAGACACCTGCTCTTGAAATTACAAATGTGTGGTGCAAACAGAAAAAAATTATTAGGTAATATTATTTAATAATATTATTAACAATCCCTTAGCAATAACATTAAACTGCTCAGTTTATAATGCGTCCGCGACCTACTTATTTACTATCTTTACGGATCGTTCTCGTGTAAGGGGTTATCTCAGGGTCTTGTCATAATACGAGTATTTTTATCATCTCAATTTACTTAGAAATCATTTAGTATATTGTCTTTTTCCCAAACTATGTTCAGATCGCCTTTCAGTCTAACTGGATGCAGCCGAATACCAGTATTTTAAATGGACCGACTACCTATCTGACTTTTACAACCCAGTAACTGGGTAATACATCTTGGTAAGACTGGTTGTCAGTTTTTCAGGGTACCACAAGTAACGACCGCAAAATATAGAAATGACAGCCGAGACCAACAGCTTATCGTGCTTTGCGAAGGACTGAGAAAACTCGGTATTTAATTATGGTCACTCATTCACGGACCGACTTTGGCAAGCGGCTTAACCATGAAGATCGCACCGGGCAGCGTATTGCCAAACTGTATTTTACCACAGACACGGGTTGCTCTGTGCTCGCAGGTAGTTTCTTTTAATGAATGAAGAGCATAGTACATACTGGCACAGACAATATTTGTGTTGAAAGACATTTTGCTTAAGAGTATTAGAGCGCAATACATACGAGTACAGACAACCACAATGTCATTTTAATGTGAAACTAAAACCAAAAATTGTACATTATGCTATTAAACCAAACTCCAAACCACAGCTCCAAACTAAGGCGTTGTCGACCTAGCCCCACTACGCGGGGCTCCTATTTCTATCTGCAGGGTTTAGAGTAACCTAACACGAAGGGGATGTCGGGGTCTTAGTTCGCTCGCTCCGCTCGCTCACTAGACCCCGCCATCCCCTTCGAACCTAACCTGTCCGAGTCGGGGTGCCCAATGAGAGACTGGTGTATGTCTTATTTTGTGAGAGATTCTTTTGCGTTCTAACCATGATTTATAAAATAGACAGGTTCCTTAGCGTTTTGGGCGTTGGTATTTCTGGATATCAACAATGATTGATGATTGTCGAATATTCATTACTTGATGGGTTCGAAGTATTGTATGGAAGTCCTTCTTTGTTTATAAATGCCTCTCTGGAAATTGCCAAATCACCGTGTTCACTGGTAGGTACTTGTACAGGATCTCTCCTTGCTGTTGGAGATTAAGAAAAACCAGATGAGCGTGCTGTAAGGGAATTGTACATACATAAAGTCAAGCCGAAACTAAGGAACGCCTCATATTACGGTCCTTATATACTTCTTTATCTTCGTCCACGTTCACTCCATGTATTCATACACGTGCGCCGGTCGCAAGTTACGTCTATGCCCCTGAATTTTCTGAAGAAAATCATAAACATAGGCAATTACATTTTCAAATAATTGAAAAAAAAAAACATCAAAATCGGTCCATAAACAACGGAGTTATGATTACGACGCCGTAAAAAAAAATATGCACACGAACATGGAACCTCTTTTTTTAAGTCAGTTAAAAAGTGTTAAATTATGTAAAACTAGGCATTCCGCATCTACATGATAACCTTGTGTAATGTACACCGGCGGCATGCACACGCAATAACGTGCATTTCAAAATTTGGATTTTTTTAGTTGTCAGACTTTCGAGAATCTGACTTACTGATACGACTGCCAAATATCTAAAAATGGAGTGCTGAAGGTAACTCGGCATGTAATGGGTGGTTACCCATCAACAGACTAATCTAGGCAAGCGCAGTTTAACCGGAAAATAGCTTAACTGAAAACTATGTAGTCCGTATCTACGTAATAACCTTATTTCACCATGTACTTACACTACACCATGTATTATGCAATAATATATTCATCATTTCAGCACAACAGATGTCCACTGTTGGACATAGGCCTCCCCCAAATGTCGCCACATTGACATTTTGGGGGGATTTGCCATAATCGCCACGCTTGGCAGGCGGGTTGGATCGCAGTACGGTTGTCACAAAAGCACAGAGAACGCTGCTGCCCATTCTCTGGTAGGTCCCTTAGTCGCCTCTTACGACACCCACGGGAAGATATGGGAATAATATATTATGTAAATCAAAATTAGGAATCTTTTCCTTTACCTACTTAGGAACAGATTTCTAACAATGTTTGACTGTAACTGCGTAGATCCCCGATACCGTACTGTAATTTTCTCCAGCCTTGTAAAGCTCGAGGCCGTTATTTTTATTACTCAGACTTTAAAAAAGATGACGTATTGGATTAAAGGATAAACATGACTGAGCTTACGTTTTTGTTGTAGAAGAGGTTCCATAACGTGTGTATAATTTTAATTTTGTTTTTTTAGTGTTCCTTTGGCGCACAAGTCACTACCACTGAGAGATCTTGGGTTTGATTCCTGGGTTGGGAAGTGTTTGTTTTGTGATGATTGGGTTTCTTCATCAGGCATTTCTTAGCAGCAGCCCGATTTCTCGTTTTTGCCTACGGTTTATGGCAACAGGCTCTCCCCGAATTATATACAACGTAATAAACAATATTATACATCCACATTGCACCAGATATGTTTAAAAAAGAAGAAAAAGTATTTATTTGACTCACTCTTTGACGAATAGGACAAAATCATAAGTTCATAACAAAATAAATAATTAAAAAAACAAACAAGAAATATGTTAAAAAATAAGACAACATTAAACTAAAATGGTCCTGTACGAAGTTTAACTGTGAATATACAATTCAAATTTCCCATATCAATACTTTTACGTATTTCAGACAAAAACCATACAACTTTCGCATTTAAAGTGGGAATTACCTACAAAATTCCAATCTACCTTTCGACTTTCATGCAGAATACCTACACAGACGCTTTCTCAGAATATTATGTCACAGTAAAGTTTATGCCGACCTCTACTTAAGACCCAAGAATGTGGGAATACATGGTCAATAAAAACAAAATTAACAACGTCTTCGTGAAAAAGATAAAAAAGCCAAATTGGCGACAGCTACTTATTTTAGTAAAAATACGAAAATACTTCACGGATCTATGAGAACATTTATGGAAATAAAAAAGTTTGTTTACATTTAAAATGATGAATCACGTGTAATTCCCAGGTACGCATTCCGACGTTTCTCGGCGACCTTCGATAGGCTGTCTACACACCTTGCGACTGTAGAGGTTAAAAGTTGATGATTACATCTGTAAACAAAGATCTTTTGTCTTATGCAGGTTCTTGTAAATGTCTTTGAACTCTAAAAAATATAAAAGTTTTTATTGAATTTGAATTTAATCCTTGTTTATTTCTGAAACTTGGAAGTGAGACAGCATATGTGAATAGTACTAAGTAAATTGGTTGTCTGTAAAGTCGGTTTGCGGACTATAGTTTAACGTGACAACATCATAACGAAATATTGACGAAATGACTGCATACCTTTATGAATAGCAACTTAGCAAGCCAAACACTCAAGCCGATCGTGCCTTTCGCTCGCTCGTGCAGCGCTCTCGCTCCGATCGTAACGTTACAATGAGCGTAACGTTACAATGAGTCATCCTTTTTCGTGAGTGCAGCCGGTGTTAATCGATTTATTAGACGTTGTCACGTCAAAATAGGCTGCATAGCGATGGCTTTGTAAAGGCAAATGCCACTTTTTTTTGATGTTTTATTAATAAAGCACTTACGTTACTTACATAGTAAGGACAATTTTGGGTATGAGTGTAGATAGATGTGGCTATAAGAGTAGAGGAAGACCAAAGAAATGATGGCTGGACTGTGTGAAGGATGATATAGCTAGAAAAGAGGTGACTGCTAGGATGACAAGTAATAGAGAAGAATGGAAGAAGATATGCTGCGCCGACCCCAAATAAATTGGAAAAAGAGCAAGAGAATGATGATCAATAAAGCTTACAATTATTTTCGATAAGTTGATAGGAAGTTAAATAGTAACGTATGGGTGTTAATAACTATGTTCGAATAGAGCCATGTTATCACTGTGTGCAGTACATATTTGCTTTATTTATTTAGCAAACCAGAAGTTTGTCTTGTTCAGACAATGCATTGTCACATTATCAATAACACTTGCAACGGGATATTTCTAATGATTATTATTTAAAAAAAGTCAGTTGTTTCAACTGTTATTGGTAGTGTTAGTGACCATGTCTGTTTAAAAACTTATATCACAAAAAATTATATTGAAAACATAGAGGTTGTCTTAATATAAACGTGCCTGTTTTATGAACTCTTTATATTTTCTCCTTTTGCTTACTGCTTGCTTACGCATAATTTAATTCAATATAACTGAGTTTTTATTTGAATGTATATTTTAATATCACACTGAATTCATGATTTAACCAAAACCTATCGCTTTCACAAAGCAGTCTTTAATAATCGTGAAAAGGAAACTAATATACATATTATAGTAAAATTCTTAATTAAATAAAAAAATTGTGGTGGAAATATAAAAATAAATAATCGCATATAAATAGCTAAAATCGTAAGTGTGTGAGCGGTTGTTTTGGAACAAAAACAAGATCACTGCTCTCGAGCGGTCATTCGGCTTCTTGGATAGCTTGAAACTACACATAAATAGCGGTGCGATACTAGTCATACCAAACGTGAATTAAACATTATTAAAATATTGTTTAAATTGTTTAAAACAAATCAATTCTCAGTTCTTTTAAGCTGCTGAGCAAACTTTGGTTGTTTCTACCTCATCAAGTTGGACTTTTCGCTCAAAATGGTGTCAAAAATTTTAATTCTGGCCTTCGTTGTTGGTGCAGTGAATGCTGCAACGTGGTTTGGCAGGCTTCCCCCGAAACCTAGTGAATTTGGTAAGCTTCAGTTCTGTTTTTTATTTTTTTGATTAAGTCGGTGGTGACTACCGTTCTGGGTGATTCCATTATTTCCCTTTTATTATGGAGTTGCCAGACCTTCAAACTTCTATCAAAGATTGTAAAAGACTATCTAAACATCTGTAGTTTGTTATGTCGTTCTACTTCTTTCTTTATTATATTGTAAGTGCTTATTTCGTTTTTGGAAGGAAAATTCAGGCGGTTTTCAGAAAAGACATAAATAATCAATATAAATTACGGTACCTAGTTAATTATTATTAAAAGCTGTTTTTTTTTGGTTCTTTAAGTTTGTCAGTATTTCATAATAACCCCCTTAACGTGTTTTAGGGAATTAGAAATTATCGAATAAACGTTTGAGATTGTTTGTATGTGTGGAAGCGTGGTTATAGGGCGAGAATCAGACGGGCCGCATTAAAAACACGGGTGGTTCACACTTACCGATTTCCAAAAATAAAAAATAAAACAAAAATACCTACCTATTTTATTATTAATTCGGTACGAGAATCATTAGAATAGTTACCTCCTTGAATTTGACGAGGATGCAAAACAACACTTTGTATATTCTTGTGCCACATAATTAAGTGTGCGAGTAAATAGAGCTAGCTATTTCATACAAAAATAACAATATAAAGTAAATATCCACCAGCACTGCTCTCATAGAGAGGAGGCCTGTGTCCCAGCAGTGGGAACATTATAGGCTGATGATGATGATGAAAGTAAATAAACACGAGGCAGTGATAATTTATGGACGATGACCTGATGAAGGTCTCTGGAATCCAGTGGATGCAATAAGTACCGGTGGCATACTACTTGTTTTAAGGTCACTTCAGTTTGAGAAAGAGACGGAGCCATAGAGGATGTCTAGTGCTATCTCTTTCTCGCTCTGGAAAATTATTAAAACAATACTGCTTTAGGCTTCATGGTAGGCCACCTGGACCCAAGATCGGTCGATGTGGCAGTGCTTGTGGGAGGACTATCATCATCATCATCATTTCAGCCCAAAAGACATCCACTGCTGGACATAGGTCTCCCTCAAGTGTCGCCACATTGACACTTTGGGGGGTTTTGCCATAATCGCCACGCTTGGCACGCGGGTTGGCGATCGCAGTACGGTTGTTACAAAAGCACAGAGAACGCTGCTGCCCATTCTCTGGCAAATCCCTTAGTCGCCTCTTACGACACCCACGGGAAGAGATGGGATGGTGCTATTCTTTACGTCCGACATCATACAGAGCTTAGCTTATATATAATAAGGGGTGATTATATTGCCATCAAATTATCTGTGATTCGCAAACTACGTAATTACTACTGAGAAATTCCTGACGAAAAGAAACGAAGAAAAATACCTAATATTTTTAATAAAAAAATACCTAATATTTTTAATAAAAAATACCTAATATTTTTAATCAAAGTGACTTGTGTATAACATGTTAACATCGAACCAAAATAAAACCAGAATTGTAGCGATGACGCAAGTTGTATTTTTCTGTTTTGATTTGAAACAAATCTGAATTTAAATGATGTTTTAGCATAAGAAGAGACTGGCCTAATAAAAAGACTGGTTTCTTTTTAATCTATTACACTAATGAATAAATATAGTATCTCTAATTTAATAAAACCCCTTTGTTCGAAGAGGGAACAGCATTATTAGGCTCATAAAAACCGTATATTGGTAACCTAAAGAGTAAGGCCGAGATCTGCAAACGCCAATTAACATGGACTATCTCCAATACAGTCATGTTCTCAACTCTTTTGCTCGAGCTTGTTGTTTTACAGATGTGCGACGGTAACTAGACTTAAATTTAATCAAAGAATATGCTAAGTAACATTTATAGATCTCAACCTAAGACTGTCATAAGGTATAAGTAATTAAGAACAAAAAAATACCAAAAAAAAAATATGCAAATTTGGCAAATATCAAGGATTTGTCCCCACCGATCCCAAGATCAGATTGACTTTGAAACTGATCCCACCGATTTGTATCCACCGATCTCGGGATCCGTTTCTAGAAAAATAATAATTAATATTTGTATCCACTATCCGCGATCCATCATCCATGCCTATAAGAAAAGAGAATAGTATTTTTCGAAATTGATTACGATAAAAATAAAAAGCAGGGTCGAAAAATATGAGACCTACTTTATTTCTTGTCTGTTTAAACCGTGATCAGCTTCGTAATTTTTTTTTCTTGTAAGTACGTATCGCAGGATCCGTGGATACAAACCCAAAATTTCAAATAAGCGTGTGGATCTTGAATATATTATATTCAGATTGAAAACCATAAAATGACATTGTTTTTCTAATGATC
This sequence comes from Cerastis rubricosa, assembly GCA_949152445.1. Classification (NCBI taxonomy): domain Eukaryota; kingdom Metazoa; phylum Arthropoda; class Insecta; order Lepidoptera; family Noctuidae; genus Cerastis; species Cerastis rubricosa. The sequence continues at coordinate 16,611,158 of OX424539.1, forward strand.
TTTCCACAAACTTACTTTCAGCTCACAAGAAAGGCTGTTACATTGAGGAGATTAACGACGTGGTTCCTTTCGGCACTACCATCACACCCCTGGGACACTGTTACAGGATACACTGCTCATCTACGATGATCGATTATGCCTCGTAAGTACCTACATTTGTTAAAACCCATAAAATGTTTATTGCTGAGCAAGAGGTCCTACTGGGTTCGATTCCCAGGTCGGTGTTATTGGGTTTTTCCGTCAGGAACTTCTCAGTAGCAACCACGGAGTCTGAATTTGTGCCCATCATCATCAGCCTATAATGTTCCTACTGCTGGGGACACAGTCCTCCTCTCTATGAGAGGGAGTGGGCTGTAATCCACCACGCGAGCCCAGTGCGGGTTGTTAGATGTCACATGTCTTCGAATATTTAGTTCTAGGACATGTCGGTTTCCTCACGATGTTTTCCTTCACCGTTTTTGAGGGCAAGCTAAGGGATTTGTGCCCAGTTGATAGCACTAGTGCCCTCCATTATATGGGTTTAAACTTAGCAGGCAAAATGTGAATGTACTATTTAGGTACCTACACTTCTGGCTAACCCTTCGGGGATTGCAAGCGTGATGTTAGGTTTTGCTTAAAAAGTTTATTTTACAACTCCCCAACATTGGATTAAAAAAAAAACCTTGTTTACGATTAGTGAGAGCAGTTCGCTCTTCCATACTGCCTTTATTTTTTACTAAACCTAGTCTTAAAGGATTGGTTCAAAATCGCTGTAAAAAGAGAAAAGAAAAGGTGAAGCCTCTGCTTTGCAATGGAAGGGACAGGAAATAAGAATCCCTGTTAGCCATCATTTTTGTTTAACACTAAACCAACACAAGCAAGGACGACTTAATATGAAAAAACTATTTCTTACAGCATTAGAACTATCAAACTGATACTGTTAATTACTGTTAGCCCGCGTCATCCCATTGCTGGGAATGGGATGGCCCCTGACTTGTTGCCATGCCAGTCCATGACCAAATGTTTCGACCCAGAGCCAATGTGAACCACTGGTCACGCTAGTCCCGCCAACTTCTACGAGGTCTGCCGCGACGCCTTCTGGCTGTGTCAGGGCGCCAGAAGGTGGTTATTTTGGCCCACAGCTGATTGGGCATGCGGCAGATGGGCCAGTCCAGACATAATGACTATCAAACTAACATCGAAATTCTGAAAAAAAAGCGTTCTCTTTTCAAGTGTGTACGTTGTCACTTAGCGTCAACTGCAATACATCATTAATTCATCATCATTATTTCAGCCCAAAAGACGCTGCTGGACATAGGCCTCCCCCAAGTATCACCACATTGACATTTTGGGGGGTTTTGCAATAATCGCCACGCTTGGCAGGCGGGTTAGCGATCGCAGTACGGTTGTTACAAAAGCACAGAGAACGCTGCTGCCCATTTTCTGACAAATCCCTTTGTCGCCTCTTACGACACCCACGGGAATATATGGGATGGTGCTATTCTTTACGTCCGACACCATACATAACTCCGAAAAACATCCGAACTGTAATACATAAATTGCTCTAATTAAAACTCTTTTTTCCAGATGCGGCGTCGTCGCCACCGACGATCCGAAATGTTACGTCACGGATGAGGATGTGAGCAAACCTTACCCTGAATGCTGTTCAGACGTCAAGTGTGAACTCGACAATAATCTGTTCTAGTTAAGTTAGTATTAAGTTTAGGTTAATAGTGTTAAAATCCTGGCATTATTGGGTATTTGTAAAAGAATTTTTGAAAATAAAGATCGGGTATTGTGTTTGGGTAAAAATTCATGAGTGCAATATATTTATCGAGTACAATATATACATAAATAAGTTTGAAAACAGAATTTGTTGTACAAGGGATGGATAAATAATTTTGCGAAATATATTGAGAAATTTTCGAACAAATGAAAAAAGAATGATTGAGTGCAGTGCGTTCCAGTAATGCCATGATTTTAACACCACGATGTCTTGAGTCATTTGTGTATGACGAATAGATAGAGTTCCTTTTCAAAGAGTTTGTTTCCAAACTCTAGAAGCTATCTTGCCACCAAATTGTTGATTTATTTATTTTTATCGAATTAGAAATTACTTTTAATTTTTGTTTTTGTTTTATTTGGTAACAACAGCGGCTCACTCGTGGCTTGGGTTCGAACTTGCGACGTATGACTTGGCAGTCTGATAGCCACAGCAGTGATACCCTAGTGATGTGACCGTAGGGGTCTGATTTTAGGTACATTGAAAAAAATCGAACATAAACGAAAGTGCCATCAATCATAGATAGCAGTTTAGTTTTTGCGGTTATTCGCCTACAACATACATCAGTATTTATTTACAATTATAGTGCATTACATGAGTTTGTTTTTACAGAATTCTGAGTTTTTTTAGAACAAGGCCAAAATCGCAAAAAAAAATGCTACAACATTAACATTACATAACTATTTTAAATTCCTGGCCAAATGTGGGTGGTACGCACGACGACCACATCAAAAATCAAAAGACGACGTAAAGGGAATCGGCATAGCGGGAGTGATTCCGATCAAGCTATATAATAGACTGTCTCGTTGGTGCAGTGGGTGCAAGCGCGATTGCTGAGCTGGAAGTCCTGGATTCAATTCCCGTGTCGGGGAAAGTGTTACTGGCTTTTACCATCAGGAATTTCTCAGTAGTAGGCACGGAGTCTGGATTCGTGCCCAGTTGATAGCAAGAGGCTCGTCCCCTAGAAAATGGGACTTATTTATTTATTTTTAGGAAAACTTACAGCTAAGCAGACATTTAGTAATAGTGTATACAAAATATGGCCTTATTACAAGTTTCCACATATAGTAATTAGAATATATTATGAAACTGAACATTTATAATAGATAATATATGTAGGTATATAACACCAAACAGTAAAATTACTATTTACACTCGATGAAGCAATCACATAAAATTTTCTTCAATTTATTAAAACTAGTATGGAAAATGTCGATCTCAGGTTTCTGGCAGGTTGTGTTGACACCGCCAAAATGCGGGTGTAATTCTCTGCCTAAACCTTCGGGGATTGCAGGTAAGATGTTATGTATTAAACCAGTATAAGCGGATCTCTCGTTGTGCTAGAAATCGAGGCCATGTTTTTGTTGTGTCACCGCGTGTACCTCTGCTTCGCGTGCTGTCTTCGGTGTATTGCAAGCAAAGGGACGAGCTTTTGAGAATTTCACAATTTAATTTACCCTTCACCTACAGCGCGTTTGTTCTTTAACTAATAGGTTCTACTTTGTCTTGCTGTAACTATCGGAGTATTAACAGTCATCATTCATCATCATTTCAGCCGAAAGACGTCCACTGCTGGACACAGGCCTCCCCCAACGCCATATTGACATAAGGGGGGTATTGCCATAATCGCCACGCCCGGCACGCGGGTTGGCGATCGCAGCACGGTTGTTACATAAGCACAGAGAACGCTGCTGCAAGTCCCTTAGTATTAACAGTAAGTTAGTTAAAATAACCGACTATTTTTGAGGAAGCTTATGGTAAAATTAACTTCTTTAGAAATAAGAATTGACATGATTTAAGTACATATGGTCTTCGGTAGATAATATCAGCCGCACGGGTCGATCTTTAAGGTTAAGCCGTGCTTGCCGAGGTTGGTCCGTGGATGGGTGACCATAATTAGCATTAATATATAGCTTTAAGATTTTATTTACTTACACAAATTGTATTTAATAGTATGTCATGTTAGTCTGTAAGGTATATATCTATAGGCCAAAGTTGCCTGCAAATAAATGTATGTTATGTTATTATATACCGAGTTTCCACCGTGCCTCGGAAAGCACGTTAAGCCGTTGGTCCCGGCTGTCATTTGTAAATCTTTGATATTCGTTACGAGTACGAGTAACCAAGGGGTATCGTATTACCCAGTTACTGGGTTGTGGAGGTCAGATAGGCAGTCGCTTCATGTAAAATACTGGTACTCAGCTGCATCCGGTTAGACTGGAAGCCGACCTCAAGATAGTTTGGTAAAAGGCTAGGCAGATGATGATGATGATGGTCCTCGGTAAATAAAAGCATTGTAGCTGACCTCTGCCTTCTCCCCAAAAATAAAAGGCGTGATGGCTGACAATATACCGCTTATTTAAACCGAATGTACTAATTTAAGAGGACATGTCATAATTTAAAATAATGTTCCCATCTGCATCAGACTGTGAACATTGTAATTAAAATTTATTAAATTACTTTGCGAATAACACACACGCGACTTGCTCACTTACAAACCAACATGGAAACGAAAATTTAATTTATGATAACTTAAGTACGATTTACACCGGACGACACGCGTTGGGCGGTCAAGTTCATTTTACATCACCATTGGTTACTTTTCTCCCCTGTAAGTCATCACCGTATCGTTTTCTCTTTCTTTCATACCTTTCCTCACAAACCATTCATCATTTGCATTTTACTGTTCAATCTGTTCAAGGACATTGAAGAAGTTTTAATGACGTGTTAGTATGGAATGTACACTAGCTCTACTGGCTTGTCCTGCAATTGCACTCCAATTCGCCCCCGACACGCGTCGGTCGGTGTAAATCGTACTTCGAAATAGCGTTCAATTGAATCGACTGTATGGAAAAGCAAATAAAGCGTTTATCGTGAAAGAAAATATGTGCTCTTTGTCAATATTAAAATAAGTGCTAACTATAAGTAAATGTTTAACAAAAACATACATAATCCGGGAAACTACATCTAACACGTTTTAAATGCGTCAATTTATTTTAGTTTTTATCGTGTCATGGACTAAAGAAAACCGCCTAATCGTTTTAATAGCCGCAAGTGTATAGAATAGTTATTGAATAATTATTAAGGATTTGCCAAAGTTTGTTGTATGAACTAAAAAAATAAAATGAAAATTGGTGAAAATAGAACGATGATAACAAATATTCTGGTTTTTGTACTAATTGTTGGTATTGATGCTATTACTTGGAGTATTGCGTTACCGCAGAAACCCGGAGAATTCGGTCAGTGTCCTTTTATTTTTATATTAGCCTGAAAATAATGCCGGTGGCTGTGAAGTTTTGTAGAAATTGACTGTCATGGCAATGGTATTTGTCGTCCTGCACTGCCTGCGGAAAGTTACGAAAATAAAAGGCGGGGTCTACATGAGTACGGGTTAGCTAAAAGATATGACGGATGGAATGAAAGATAATTTTGCTATTAAGTATATGACTACTAAGATGATGGTTATTAAGACTTAAGGAAGGAAGAGACAATGTACTAAAAAGAAATAGGGACAGGTTGTTCTTCTTTTATTTTCATTTTTTTCCGACTTCCTGTTCAAATGACCAAAAAAATCTTCATTGCCTCGGAAGGCATTCCCGTTGCATAGTTTAATTTTTTTTTTTACTTAAGCTTTGCTCCAAACTAGGTATTTCTCCTGTATCGTTGTTTGCACATACACAAGCAGCCAGACCCAGAACAACTATCTGTAGGCCATACAAATATTTGTTCCGTGCGGGGATCGAACCCGCGACACGCAGCACAGTAGTCGATCGCTCAACCACTGCGCCAACCGTGCCGTCAAGTAATATAATCAGTGTATGAGAGTGAGGTCAGGGAAATTTTGGCGTTATTTGCGCAAAGACTTGTGCATATTTTTTCCGGCATTCATGGGCTAGTTTGTTGATTTTTGCCGCCATTACCAAAAACGGCGAGGAGGACTAACTAATTTCTTAACATATTTCAATACAAATTTCAGCGAATAAATCAGGGTGCTACATTAGAGAAGTGGACGACGTGATTCCCTTTACCGAATCCATCAACGCTTTGGGATTTTGTTATTTGATTCATTGCTCGACCAAAAAAATCGATTACGTATCGTAAGTATTCTCCGTCTATTCATGAAATTTCTGGGCAGATTCTACATACAGTAAAAGTACTAGGCTTGCATGAATTCAAGGTTCAATTGTAGTAAGTACCTCCTATTGATCGAAGACCTCCTAGGACTGTTCGAAGGAAGACATCGTAAATGTACCTCTGTTACTTTCAAATCAATAAATAGAAATGTGCGACTTACTAATGAAGTCTTAAGTCTGCTATTTTTATAAACATCATCATTCCAACACGATCCCATTGTCATTTTGATAAAAGTTCGTACTCTGCTATATTCATAATGATTGATTGTTGGTCTGTCAAATTCTATACCATTTCTTTCAATGGAGTGTCAGTGGTTGACTATTGCGAAGTCATAATGACGGCATTATAATTAGTAGATTACCAAACTTGTCAAAATCAACAGTTATGAAATCAATGAAAGGCCATTCTGACACTATTGTATTAGCAGACTTGAGGCCCTGACAATTAACCAAATCGGTCGAGCCGTCCTCAATTAATTCCCTGTCATACATATGGCAATTGTTTTTTTTATTATTAAACGGTTTTATTTAGCTTGCCTTGTTTGTTGTTTGTTCGGTTTGTAAGAGAGGTAGTCGGGATTCTGATAACCTGTTACGACTGTCAAAGATGTACGAATGACTGTTGGACCAACTATGTAACATGCCTTCTGAAGCACCGAGTGGTATCAGCATGAAATACTTAGCGGTTAAACCTAACCTCAGAGTGACCTTGATCAGCATTGCTTATCCTTGAAGATAATCTTAGTAAATTCTTACTTTAGTATTGAAGACGGGGTACCAATATCTTCATGATTCTGTTCTTCAGGTACTAAAATTCTAAATTGAGTTCTCTCGTAACAAACCTTAGTATGCCAGAGAGAGACAAAAAAAAAGAGCGTGGAGTACCTCCGCGCGGAAGAAGTGAAACTACGTAATGTGGAAATGAGTGCTTTCATACCCCTTCCATGGTTAAACGTTTAACCCAACCTTGTTGGAAGTCGCGTAAGAAGTTTCACTTCAATAAATTGTAACATCAACAAGCAGTATCTTTGTAACTTTGGGAGCTGACTGTACCATACAAAAAACAGTTGTAATTTATGGGTTACGAAATGGGAATGTATGAAGATTAAAATGAAAAAATTGAATGAAAGAATTGTTAATAATTCATTTAGGATGTATGGCTTTGTCATGCGATCATCTACCGAGTTCAAACGGACTTCCACCTATCTTTACTTGTACAAAACGCTTGTACGCTCACAGCTTGAATATGCGGTCCCAATTTGGAACCCGTTCTATAAGAAATATATAGATGAGATCGAGAAGGTCCAGCGTAAATTTCTTCGCGCCATGTACAATAGGTGTTATAAACGGTTTTTGTCATACTCACAATTACTTAGCAAATACAATATGTTAACATTAGAATCTAGACGTAAGTTTTTAGAAGCCAACATACTACATGGTATTCTTCATAATCACTTTGATTCCATTGATCTCACGAGTAAACTATGCTATGTAGTCCCCCGCACTGTAAATAAGCGTAGTGTCCGTGCAGGTACATTGTTCGCTGTAAATACTTGTCGGACTAATTCAGGATTGCGTTGCCCTGTTCGTCGTATAGCGGAATCTTATAATTGCAACTTCATTGATATTGATATTTTTGTTTGTTCGAAATCGAAATTTAAATCCAATGTTTTTAAAATCTTATTTAATGACAATAAGAAGTAGTGTGAGTCCTTTATTCTCAATTTAATTTATTTCAACAATTTGTTTTTTTTTTATAAGAAATGAATTGTTTTGTACTGTTGATTCCTTTTTTCATAGTTTAACTTCTTATCTGTGATACTTAATTACATATGTACAGTGCATATGCTTAATGTTCCAAGGCGTAGAATTAAATTATTTTCTAATAATGTAAACTGCATGTCCATTACTGTCTACAACAAATTACCTGATGGCTTCAAAGCTCTCAGCCTCAGAACACTTAAATGTAAATTATTTAACCTTCTTTTAAACAAATGTTATTACTCGCCTGAAGATTTTATGAATGAAAAATTTACCTGAATATTTGACATTTTTGCCTATAAATTATATTAGGTCTTTACCTATGAAATTGCCGTTTTGTTTGAAAAAAGTTAAAGTATTTTTTTTTCGAACTTATTTATTTCTTTTATTCAAAGTAATCACCCCTGCAATCAATGCATCTTTGCCAACGCTGTGGCAGTTTATGGATGCCCTTCTTGAAAAAATCAGCTGGACGGGAGACAACAAACTCTTCAAAGGCGTTTTGTACTGCCTCTCGGGAATTGAATTTTTTTCCCGCTAAAAAGTTGTCCAAATTTTGGAAAAAGTAATAGTCGGAAGGCGCAAGATCTGGTGAGTATGGCGGATGAGGGAGAGCTTCCAAACCCAACTCATGCAGCTTAGAGACGGTCTGTTGTGCAGTATGGGGCCGCGCGTTGTCGTGAAGTAGCAGTGGAGACGACCGATTGACCAAAGCTGGTTGCAGACGTGCGAGTTTCGCCATCATTGTGGTCAGTTCTTCAATGTACACATCTGCAGTAATGCTCTCGCCGTTTTGTAAAAAGCTATGATGAATCACACCAGCACTAGACCACCAAACTGTGACCATCACCTTTCTAGGGGTCATTTTTCGTTTTGCACATTGCTTTGGTACCGAACCAGGATCTAACCAACTTGCTGAGCGCTTTCGATTGTCAAAAAGAATCCATTTTTCGTCGCACGTAACAATTCGGTTCAAAATTCCTTCATTTCTGTGCCTGTTAAGCAGCGCAAGGCAAGTCTCGACGCGTACGTTGCGCTGGCGATCGTTAAGTTCGTGGGGCACCCATCTATCAAGCTTTTTTATCTTGCCAATCTGTCGCAAATGGACCAATATTGTTTTAATGCTAACATCAAAAGCTGCTGCCAGCTCAGCTGTAGATTGAGTTTCATCAGCTTCAACAATCACCTTTAATTCATCATTGTTGACCAAAGTTTCCGGACGACCACGAGGTTCATTTTTCAAGTCAAAATTCCCAGAACGGAACCGAGCAAACCAATAACGGGTTGTGCGTTCGTTTGTACAGTTCTCTCCGTAACCGTCGTTGATGTTACGGGTCGTTTGTGCCGCGTTGGTGCCACGACGGAACTCATCCATACTAATATTATAAATGCGAAAGTCACTCTGTTTGTTTGTTTGTTTGTTTGTTTGTTTGTTACCTTTTCACGACTAAACGGCTGATCGGATCTTAATGGATTTTGGCAAGAAGATAGATTTAAACCTTGGGAAGGACATAGGCTATATATTATCACGCTAATAACATTGGGAGGTGAGCAATATTGCATTATGTTCATATTCCTCAACTGATTGACAACTGACAACTGTCATAACAAACATTAGAATAGATCAGCTATTTTAGAAAAGCTGTCATCGGAGTAAATAGCTCGACGGTTTAGTGATTGACCTGTGAATCGTGGGTTCCAGGATCAAACCTCAGCCAGTACATACTTATTGTTTTATTTATTTTTTAATTTTTGGTGCTGTAATATTTACAAAAATAACCATGGTTCGATCCCCACCCGGTTTTCACTTTCTGTAAGTAGGTATTTTGATTTTTTTATGCTTTAAGACTTCCTAATCATTACCAAATAGTTTTATACATCCTTTTAGTTATTATTAACCATTCAAACTATAGTTAAACAATCATTTAGCCTCTGGCCGAAGTAAAAGCCAGCTCTTGGGTCACGAAAAGCGAAAGCTATGCGTTTAGAAATTTCTTTAAAAAGACTGTGAGCATTGAGTACTCTGATCTCACGGTTCCACGGTAAAAAGCTTCAATTCCCAACGACTCGAAAATGTAGTTCTCGATAAGATTACTTTATTAAAACTGCTCGAGCTTCCCCGCGGCCACAGCGACAGTACCAGTGTCCAGCACTTTTAGCTTAGGTGTCTAATTTTGTTTTCGTAATTTTTTAATTATTTGTAAGAAAGTAATATCATCATAATTCATCATTTCAGCCGAAAGACGTCCGCTGCTGGACAAAGGCCTCCCTCAAGTGTCGCCACATCGATAGGTCGCGTGCGACTTGCATCCAGAGGATCCCCGCAACCATCACCAGGCCATCGGTCCACCTCGTGGGAAGGCCTCCCAACGCAACGTCTTCCGATTCGTGGTTGCCACTCCAGAACTTTTCGGCTCCATCGGCCATCCGTTCTGCGAGCAATGTGCCCTGCCCACTGCCACTTAAATTTGGCAATTCTTTGGGCGACTGGGACTTTGGGGTAACCTTGGTTCTCTTGCGAATGTCCTTATTTCTGATTTACAAGGAAACTTCGAGCATAGCCTTCTCCATTGACCTTTGGTTGATTTTAGGCCTTCTGATGAGGCCCAATGTGGGCTACCACAATCGGTTCCGTATGTAATCACTGGCAACACACGCTGGTCATGGATTTTCGTCTTGAGACACTGCAGTGAGTTGGACGAGAACATATTATGCAACTTCCCGAACGCTGCCCAGCCGAGTCGGATTTGACGGTTGACCTCTTTCTCGAAGTCAGACCTACCCAACTGGACCGTTTGTCCCAAGTACACATAATCGTCTACAACTTCGAGTGTAGAGTCTCCGATCATGATAGGAATGGGTGTTACATGGGCATTCAATATGACTTTGGTTTTGTCCATGTTCATTTTAAGACCCACTCTTTCGGACGATCGACTGAGGTGATCGAGCATTGTACTGAGGTCCTCTATGGTCTCAGCCATGACCACTATATCGTCGGCAAATTGAAGGCGAGAGATGTACTCGCCATTGACGTCGATGCCTAGCCCTCTCCAGTCCAGAACCTTAAATACATCTTCCAGTGCAGCGGTGAACAGTTTCGGAGATATGACGTCTCCCTGTTTCACTTCCCTGTCACTGTCACTATCCATTTCTCTCAGGAAAGTTATTTAAAAGTCGTAAAGATATTGATTGAATATTGTTACGTAATTGACAAGTTTGATAACCTATTGAAGTAAGTATACTTAAGTGATTTTCTGAATCTTATCAAAATTACTGCTGGGCTAAGGGCTCCCCCATAGCCTTCCAATCTTCTCTCCGTGCGGTTTTGTGGCCTGAAATGAATGGTCGAAAACCAAAATAAAACATTACCCGACCCGGGTAAACCAGGATCTCATACTCAGTAGTTTCGACCACTAGACCAACGATACAGTATATTAACGGTACGAGTATTTATATATCAGTCGGTTTTAACTTTTTCACGCCTTAACTGCTGAACGGATTTGGATCAAAGCCACAAGACAGTTCTGGATAAGGGCATAATAAAAGTTTCATTTCTACATGAAAGCGCAATACTATTCACTCACCGATAAATCACTCATCACTCAAGAACTACTCACTGACCATGAAATACGAGATTCCATGTTAAATGCTTTTTAACTATCTAACTTGAAATGTTGCAAATAAGTTCTTAGTAAGGTATAGAAAGAGAAGGTAAAAAGGGATTTTTGGTAGTTCCACCCCAAGTCGGATAAATGTGGGGTTAAAGGTAAAGTTTAATGTTTTTTTTTTTGTAATTTTTAAACAGAGGCATGTATGCATAAAATTATTATTTATGTTTTTGGAAATTCTAATATACCCTTAAGGGGTTTCATAATGAAAGTTGATGTGCTACGGTAGTCAATAGTGTGTTCGTATACATTGAGGAGTTTACTCGGTCTCCGAAGCTTTAGTCACAAATGTATAGGAGATCACACTTGATGGTAGTTCTTTCAAATGAAAAATAATCATATAAAATCAGTTTAGACCGCTAGGGTCGATATTCAGGTTAAGTTACGTTTGCATAAGTTTCCTGAGTTTCCATTGTACATGAAAACACGCTAAACCTTTGGTCCCGGCTGTCATTTGTAGATCTTTGATAGTCGTTACAGGTAGTCAGTGGCCCGAAAGTCTGACAACCAGTCTTACCAAGAGGTGTCCAGTATTAACTGGGTTGTGGAGGTCAGATAGGCAGGCGCTCCATTTTAAATCCAGGTATTCAGCTGCATCCGGTTAGACTGAATGCGCCAACCCCAACATAGTGGTAAAAGGACTAGGCAGATGATGGTGTATCAATACTAAAGACATCAGGTACGAAGATATCAGGTTAGAACCTACTGACAAAAAAACTTATACAAAGCAAATCGCGAACCCAACGCGCACGAAGTCGCGGGTAACAGCTAGTATTCCATAATTACACAAAATTTCAAAGTATCCATTATGAGGAAAAATGTTGAAATGTAATGAAAATACAACGCTAATCAATAAACAAAAGACTGATTTTGTAAATAGAATGTCATATTTTTAAAACAAAATTAATTTGAATTTAGAACTCTTAGCCAATCAAAACTTTTTTTGAAGTGAAAACTTCTTTAGCGGCGTTGAGCACTTTTTCTGTAATGGGTATAAAATCTTAAACTCGCGTCAGGTCACGTGTCCTGATCGAAAATTCGTAAGACGAATTGACATTAGGTTGCGAAGGAATTTGAACTTTATGACATCTGACATTGAGTTTGGTTTTCCAAAACTGGATAATTATCTTATGCACAAACAAAACCTTCGATTTCTCCAAAGAGGTAAAATTCGTAAAACGTATCGTAATATTTCTGTGTTAAATTTGTTATGTAATGTAAGTTGTCATGTTTGTGTATGATAGCGCAATAAATGAATATTGTATTTTACCACATAAATGATAGAACTAGATAATTAAAGCAATTCGTTCAAAATTATTTCCTAACCATATCCAAAAATGCACAACGTTACTATTCAAGTTTTCACTTCTGCCGGCAATCCCGGAGTGCAACCCGTTTTTTTGTTTGAAAAAGTCTGTACTGCAATACGGCAATTTCATAGGTAAAGACCTATTATTTAATCTCCTTGACTTCATCGAATTTTTACTTATATAATTAATCTCTCATACAGATATTGTTCAATTTATTTAAATGATTTGTATTTCTAATGATGAATTGTAATTCTCAATTTTAATGTAATGATGGACCATAATTTACCAAACCATATTTGTACGCCGGAAACGGCAGAATATAATGATCGTAATACATTATTCACAACAGCTTTGTACAATATTCTGAAAAATAAATGCATTCTATTCTATTCTATTCTACAAAATTTCCTATTTACTTAATAAGTAACAAACCCACATTTATTTTTATTTAGTTTATACAATTTTTTTTTTTGTTTTTAATAATTAATTAATTGTATTGTATTTTAATAGCCAATTTTTTTTCTCATTTCTGATTAATGCTAATCTAGTGGCACTTTTTTAATTAATCTTAACTTTGTTAACATGAGGATAATGTAGTGGGCTGCAATATTGTTATTACTAACCTATTGTTTATTGTCCCCTAATAAATAAAATAAAATAGTTACGAAATGGCGCTGTTTTTCACTTGTTTTACACGTCTTTAGTTTAGTTGTCCAAATAGGAAAGTTACCAAATGGGAAGTAGCCATCCAAATATGAATGTTTGTATGGAATTCAAACATTCACATTTATAATATTATTAAGATATTAAAGTAAGATGTCATTTTGTCTAGGCTTGATTGATTTTACTCACGCGTTCCATCGAGCTTTAATTTCCAGTATAACATGGCCTCGCTTTGTATATATTTCCCGTACAATGAGAGATCCACATAAACTGGTTTGTTATAGCCTGATTGGTCGCCTTGTGTACTTAATTGTTATAACTTATGTTCTTTTTCCTAGATGCGGTGTCACATCTGGTGTAAATGAGAAATGTCTGGTCATTGCGACAGAACTTGACCAACCTTACCCCAGATGTTGTCCAATGGTCAGGTGTTACGAAGAACTGATTTCATGGATAGATGAAATACCGAAGAAAAAATCAACAATGAACCCTTAATAAGAGCAAACATTTTTGGAATTAGAAGGCTGTAAAATCAAGTTCGAAGAAAACAATAAATAAAATAAAACAATTTTGTTTTAATTTTACACAAGTGTTTAACACACCCTTCCATCGAAGCTGAAGGATTGAAGATGGTTTTTCAATCGTAAGTTTATTAGGGGGTAAGTTTAATATTTCAAAGAAGAAAAAAATTGTAAACGAATTTCCTTCAAAATCCTTGGTTAAATACCAAGGATTTTGAAGGAAATTCGTTTACAATTTTTTAACTTACCTCCTCCTATTCTATTTAGGGATGTTATTTTGAATCACTCCCGCTACGCCAATTTCCCTTTCCATCGACTCGTGATTTTTGATGGTTTTCATGCATTGTCTTTTGTTTCACATCGGCATGGCTGTCACAGAGTACAGTCACATTAAAAACGAAATAAGGCTGTGCTTTTAATTAATAAAATAATTTCGCTCATCCGGTGATGCCGTATTTTTTATAATACATTGATAACCCACCAACCCTTACTGGGCCTGCGTGGTGGATTACAGCCCACTCCCTCTAGAGAGGAGGCCTGTGTCCCAGCAGTGGGAACATTATAGGATGATGATGAACCCACCAACAAGTACTAGGCTAGCCCAAATTCAATTCAATTCATTTAATAACACTAATAAACTTACGATTGAAATACCATCTTCAATTCATGCTAACCTACTTTTGTTAGGGAAACAAGGCACAGAACTGCACAATGTGGCGCGTGTCGTGAACAGAAAACTAATATCTTCAATACAATATTATTATTTCCTTTATTTATTTCTTTACATTTTATTTACATTTTTAAATATTTCTATGTAAAATATTATAAAAAGAAAATAAAAAAATTAAAAAAATACAGTAGCCCACCATTATGGTATGGGAACAATGTCCGAGCTAACGGTAGTAAGGGCTCTTGAAAGAGGAACCTCCTAACAATACCATTATTACAATATTATTTTATGAGTTGTTGTCTTTGTACTTGAAACACTCGCAACAAATCAAATCGACTCCACCTATAGCCTTATATTATTTCATTATGGGGATCAATAAGTCAAATAGCGGGGATCCGCTGAATGCGAGTCACAAGGGACCGGTCAATGTGGTGGCACTTGGGGGAAGCCTATGTCCAGCAGTGGATGTCTTGCGGCTGAAATGTTGATGATGATGATGGTGAAACATCATTGCCTAATTATTTTTTGATGTGTCTTGAGAAATACCACTCCACTCTTCTAACAAAGCAGTGTTCTATTTCTCTATGGTCTGATAGACTTAAAATCTAGAGAGAGTCCTTCAGCTTGCTCAAAATGGATGCATGTCCAAAACTTAGTGCAGGCCAGTCCGTCGTCAATATTTATTTCGTTCTAGTTAGATTTTTTTGTGTTACGCAACGTGTTTAGGCAGGTTTACCTTGCATTACCAAATGTCAGTAGTATACCGATAAGTAGTAAACTCACCTCTTTACATTCGCCAAGCACGAAATCCAATGCTACTTTCCTTCTAAAGATACCATGCAGGAGTGGCCGCCGTATGTAACGTTTCAGTAACACATCATCATCATCAGGCCTGCTCTCTATGAGAGGGATTGGGCTGAAATCCACCACGCGGGCCCAGTGCGGGTTGGTAGATATCACATATCTTCGAATTTTTAGTTCTAGGACATGCCGGTTTCCTTACGATGTTTTCCTTCACCGTTTTTTAGGGCAGCAGGGATGGAATAAATTACACAAAGTAATGTAATGCGCCTGTTTGGGTTCGAACCCATGGCTTACTCCTCGTAATTTGGGGCTGCCACTACTGGGCCACCGCTGCTCTCAACAGCAACACAGTTCTTTAGTAACACAGCGCTGCGCAATAATGGTTAAAGAAATTTATTTCTCTACTAGCTGTTACCCGCGACTTCGTACGCGTTAGGTTCGTGATTTGCTTAAAATAAGTCTTTTAGTCAGGAGGTTCTTGATTCCAATGTTTTGTTTGAAGTTCGTTACCAGATGTCTCCAGTATTAATACAATCTGCTCAGTCTTTTCCCAACTAAGTTGGGAACATTCAGTCTAACCGGATGCAGCTGAATACCAAGATTGTACATGGAGCGACTGGCTATCTGACCTCCACAACCCAGTTAGTTATACTGGGTTATACAACACCTCTTGGTAAGACTGGTTGTCAGACTTTCGGGCCACTGACTACCTGTAACGACTGTCAAAGATCTACAAATGACAGCCGTGACCAACGGCTTAACGTGCTTTCCAAAGCACAATAAAGTCGGTACGTAATGGGTGGTCACCCATCCATAGACCAACCTAGGCAAACACAACTTAAACTGAAGATCGACCCTAGCGACCTAAATTGATTTTATATGATTATTTTCGTTTGAAAGAACTTGCTTCAAGTGTGATCTCCTATTCATTTGTGAGTAAAACTTCGAAAACCGAGTATAACTCCTCAATGTATACGAACACGCTACCGACTACTGTAAAAAAAGGTTATGTTGAAAGTTGAAGTCGATCAACTTTCATTATGAAACCCCCTTAGGGATAGAATTTCCAAAAACGTAAATCGTGATTTTGTGCATTCATGCCTCTTTTTAAAAATTACAAATATTCTCCTAAACTTAACCTTTAACCCGACATTAATTCCACTTGGGGGTGGAATTTCCAAAAATCCCTTTCTGCCTTACTAAGAACTTACTTGCAAGATTTCAAGTTAAATAGGTCAAAAGTGGTAGTTAGTAGTTCTTGAGCGGTTTATCGGTGAGTGAATAGTATAGCGCTTTCATGTATAAATGAAAGTATTATTATGTCCTTATCCAGATCATGACCTGGCTTTGATCCAAATCCGTTCACCAGTTAAGGCGTGAAAAACTTAAAACAGACTGATAGATGCTGTTAATATACTGTATCGTTGGTCTAGTGGTCGCAACTACTGAGTATGAGGTCCTGGTTTCGAATCCCGGGTCGGGTAATCTTTTATTTTGGTTTTCGACCATTAATTTCTGACCACAAAATCGCACGGAGAGAAGATTGTAAGATGGGGGAGCCCTTAGCCCAGCAGTCATTTTGATGAGATTCACTATTTAGCTTTCCTGAGAGACATGGACAGTGACAGTGACTGGGAAGTGAAACAGTCGTCATATCTCCGAAACTGTTCACCGCTGCACTGGAAGATGTATTTAAGGTTCTGGACTGGAGAGGGCTAGGCATCGACGTCAATGGCGAGTACATCTCTCACATTCAATTTGCCGACGATATAGTGGTCATGGCTGAGACCATAGAGGACCTCAGTACAATGCTCGATGACCTCAGTGGATCGTCCGAACATGGAAAAAACCAAAGTCATATTGAATGCCCATGTAACACCCACTCCTATCAAGATCGGAGACTCTACACTCGAAGTTGTAGACGATTATGTCTACATGGGACAAACGGTCCAGTTGGGTAGGTCTGACTTCGAGAAAGAGGTCAATCGTCGAATCCGACTCGGCTGGGCAGTGTTCGGGAAGTTGCATGATAGGTTCTCGTGCAGTGTCTCAAGACGAAAGTCCATGACCCGTGTGTGTTGCCAGTGATTACATACCGGACCGATTGGGTCGCCCACATTGGGCCTCATCAGAAGGCTTAAAATCACTTAAAGGTCATGCTCGAGGAGAAGGTTATGCTCGAAGTTTCCTTGCGTGATCAAATCAGAAATAAGGACATTCGCAAGAGAACCAAGGTTACCCCAAAGTCCCGGTAGCCCGAAGAATTGCCAAATTTAAGTGGCAGTGGGCAGGGCACATTGTTCGAAGAACGGATGGCCGATGGAGCCGAAAAGTTCTGGAGTGGCGACCACGAATCGGAAGACGTTGCGTTGGAAGGCCTCCCACGAGGTGGACCGATGGCCTGGTGATGGTTGCGGGGATCCTCCGGATGCAAGTCACACGGGACCTGTCGATGTGGCGACACTTGAGGGAGGCCTATGTCCAGCAGCGGACGTCTTTCGGCTGAAATGATGAATGATGATGATATTACTTTCTTACTAAATAATTAAAAATTTACGAAAACAAAACTATATAAACACAAAGGGCTGGACACTGGTACTGTCGCTGTTGCCACGGGGAAGCTCAAGCAGCTTTAATAAAGTAATCTTATCGGTAACTACTTATATTTTCGAGTCGTTGGGAATTGAAGCTTTGGACCGTGGGACTGTAAGATCAGAGTACTCAATGCTCACAGTCTTTTTAAAGAAATTTCTAAACGCATAACTTACGCTTTCCGTGATCCAAGAGCTGGCTTTTACTTCCAGCCAGAGGCTAAATGATTGTTTAACTATAGTTTGAATGGTTAATGATAACTAAAAGGATGTATAACACTATTTGGTAATGATTAGGAAGTCTTAAAGCATAAAAAAAACAAAATACCTACTTACAAAAACTGAAAACCGGGTGGGGATCGAACCATGCTTACTTTTGTAAATAATACAGCATCAAAAATTCAAAAAATAAATAAAACAATAAGTGCATATTGGCTGAGGTTTGATCCTGCAACCTATGATTCACAGGTCAACCGCTAAACCGTCAGGCTATTTACTTCGGTGACATTTGTTCTAAAATAGTCGATCTATTCTAATGTTTGTTATGACAGTTGTCAGTTGTCAATCAGTTGAGGAATATGAACAAATTGCAATATTGCTCACCTCCCAATGTTAATAGCGTGATAATATATAGCCTATGTCCTTCCCAAGGTTTAAATCTATCTCCTTGCCAAAATCCATTAAGATCCGATCAGCCGTTTAGTCGTGAAAAGGTAACAAACAAACAAACAAACAAACAAACAAACAGAGTGACTTTCGCATTTATAATATTAGTATGGATAGTATGGAAGTATGGATAAGACATTACCAGAATTTCACTTACTACAATTAGCTCTCTTGGACGTCTGTAGACCCAGTATCTTTCTTCTGTCACTGCCATGTAGACAACATTGACGTTTTTAGTCAATAATATGTAGAATAGCCTAGCTGTTTCTCTGTGAGAATAATAAATTTATAATTTGTGTAAACTAAATGATGATTTGCTCTGTATGGTGTCGGACGTAAAGAATAGCAACATCCCATATCTTCCCGTGGGTGTCGTAAGAGGCGACTAAGGGACATGCCAGAGAATGGGCAGCAGCGTTCTCTGTGCTTTTGCAACAACCCGCCTGCCAAGCGTGGCGATATGGCAAAACCCTCCAAAATGTCAATGTGACGACACATTGACAACGGGAGGCCTATATCCAGCAGTGGACGTTTTTTGGGCTGAAAGGATGAAATATGACTTTATTTGTAACTAAAACCGTTTCTGTCGGACGTAAAGAATAGCACCATCCCATATCTTCCCGTGGGTGTCGTAAGAGGCGACTAAAGGACTTTCCAGAGAATGGGCAGCAGCATTCTCTGTGCTTTTGTAACAACCGTACTGCGATCGCCAACCCGCCTGCCAAGCGTGGCGATTATGGCAAAACCCCCCCTTGTTTACACTTGGGGGAGGCCTATGTCCAGCAGTGGACGTCTTTCGGCTGAAATGATGATGATGATGATGAAAACCGTTTCACTTTTTGTTTTAAGTGTACTCGACCAACCTCGAGATCAAACGTTAGTAAGGCAGATACTACACCCACATTCCCACAAATTTCCTTAGTTATGTTTTTTCAGCAAGAGGCAGACATCGCGGAAGATGGCGGGACGAGTTGAACAAGACCAGCGACCGCGAAGCAGCGGTAAACATTGACCCTGGATTCATGAGACAACTGAAAGTCATGGGGAAGGTTTTGCCCAACAGTGGAATAACGCAGGCTGACAGTACTGATACTGATATCAGTATGTTTTTGCGAGTCTTGCTAAACATTATTGTTCCATTCCTATTCCAGAGTGGGAAAGAGATGGAGCTAGACGACCTGTATAGCTCCGTCTCTTTTTTACTCTGGAATAGGAATGGAACAATAATGTTTTAAGACGTCATGGTACGGACACTGGACACAAATCTAGACTCCGGCTACTAGTAGTTTGGTTTCTAGTGCTCCACTTTGGAATCAAACCCACGTTCAGCAGTAAATGTCGATTTTGAATGGTATTCCTTAATGTAGATCTATGTATGGAAGTAAAATAGATGAATATCATTCTTAAAATGGAGCCGTGCACTGAAACCAATGAACTACTTTCTCCATTTATAAGGCTAGAACTTGATAAGGCAAGTTCCAAATCTTAATCAAAAATTTTCAATGAGAGGAATCATTTCATACGAAATTAATTTATGCAAAGAAGAATGTTCATAAAACTTCTATCACTTGTTTTGTTAGCTAGTACAGTTAGTGGCAGAATTTGGAGTGATAGCCGGAAACTAGCTTGGATACCTAAAAATACGGTCTGTATTCTATCGAATTATCATCATCATCTGCCTAGCCTTTTTCAAGTATATTGGGGTCGGCTTTGTATTTTGTATTGTATTGTATAGCGGGCTGGTTTCCGCAACTCCACGTCTAAAGCGCGTATTTTGCGTACGGGGGAGTAATGTTCCCAACATTACTCCAACCACCCCAGCTCCCCGAGAAAGGCCAGCAGCTCCTTGGTGTTGCTGACGATCTCGCGGAGAGTACCTGGGTTACCTAAGTACTTTGCCCTGTATGTTGCAACCTCTGGGCAGTGTAGAAGCACGTGGGCTGCTGTCTCGTCCTCCTCCATGCAGGCTCTGCACAGTGGGCTATCTGTGACTCCTAGGACAAAGAGGTGTTTATTAAAAGAGCCGTGACCAGTGATGGCGGCTGTGACTATGTGGAGCTGTAATTTGGTCAGCCGAAGCAACCGTTTGGTGAGGCGGCCGTCTACAGTAGGAAGTGCCTCCTTGGCCTGCCTACATTCACCATGGTCTAGCCACAGTTTGTGGTGTTGATCACTGGTGCGTTTCCTTACCAGAGTCCGTAGATACCCGAAGGGGAGTGGCACGATGGGTTCTGGTCCCACTGCTGCCATACTGGAACCCCTTCTAGCGAGTTCGCCCGCTGCATCGTTGCCCCGGGAATCGCTGTGGCCCTTTATCCATTGTATGGTTATGTTGTTGTGCTTACCGACCTGGTTAAGGCGCTGGTGACACTCGTATATTAACCCGGAGTTGACCGTGTGGTTGTCAAGTGCTAACAGTACAGCCCTTCTGTCTGAAAGTATACGGATAGAGTGGTCCCTAGCCTTCCTGGCTAAGATGGCTGATGCGGCCAGGGAAATGCCCATGCATTCCGCCTGAAATACCGTGTTGTGGACCCCCAGTGGTACGGCTATATGGATGTTGAGATCCTCTGAGAATACTCCAGCCCCAGTACCTGTACCTGTTTTAGATCCGTCCGTGAAGATCCGTAATTCTGCGGGATTTAACCCCTCGCAGCGGTGGTCCTCGTGGAGCTGGATCTTGTATTTTTTGTCGAATACAAATTCTTTTGGTACCCGATCGTTAATGGCTTGCGCCAGGGGGAACTCGTTGTAGAGTCCCTCTAGTACCGCAGTGTGTTGTGTGTTTGACTTCTCCAGAGTTGAAGAGTTTTAAGGCGTGCTGCCGCCATTGTTGCCTCCTGTTGTATGTACAGATGAAGCGGCGGAAGCTCCAGCATGGCTTCGAGAGCCGCTGTCGGTGTGGTTCTCATGCAGCCTGTAATTGCCATGCAGGCAAGCCTTTGCATGCGTTGGAGTTTGTTCGAGGCTGTGACTAGTCTGGTGCGTGGCCACCAGACCACCGCCCCGTACGAGATCATGGGACGGATCACCGCACAGTATAGCCAAAGTATTATTTTGGGAGATAGGCCCCACTTCTTATCTATCATCCTCCTGCACTGCCAGAAGGTGATGCACGCCCTGTTTATTTTATTGTACTAAGTGACTGCTCCAGTTTAAATTACTGTCTAGGATGACTCCCAGGTACTTGACTTCGGTGGCTAAATGAAGTTCTGTATCAAATAGTTTAGGCAAGCGATAAGGTCCTAAAGTACGTTTTTGGGTAAACATGACTAACTCAGTTTTCGTGGGATTGACTGAAAGGTCATATTCCCTGCACCATCGTTCCACGATGCGTAGCGCCTGTTGGGTGAGGTTACAGATTGTTCCTGTCACTTTTCCCGAGATGAGAATAGCGAGGTCATCTGCATACCCAATTGTGTAGAAATGACTGGCGTTGAGTTTGGTGATGAGATCATTTATCACCAGATTCCAGAGAAGGGGGGAAAGTACTCCACCTTGGGGGCATCCTCTGGCTATCAGAGCCATCTGTTGCTCTCCTTCCAAGCGAACCGCTCGTTTGCTCAGCATGTTGGTGATCCAGTCAATCAGCACCTGCTCCGCCCCATGACGAGAGAGGGCGGAGCTGATGCTGGAGAAGTTGGTTTTATCGAAGGCTCCTTCGATGTCTATGAAGGTTCCAAGGCAGGTGCCCTTCTGATGTATAGCATCTTCAATCCGACTGACTACCAGGTGGAGTGCCGATTCAGTGGACTTACCCGAGCTGTATGCATGTTGGTTGCTGTGTAGTGGTATAGATTTCAACGCGCCCTCCCTCAGCTCTCTCTCGCAAATTCTCTCCATGGTTTTTAGAAGGAAGGAGGTTAGGCTGATTGGTCGGTGGGATTTGGCATTGGTGTAGCCACTCTTACCTGGCTTTGGAATGAATATGACTTTCACTTCCCTCCATCCTTTCGGAACGTATCTAAAGGCCAGGCACGCTCTCATTAGGGACACCAGTCTACCGGCAACGGAGATTCTCCCCCACTGTAGTAAGGCGGGAAATATCCCGTCCGGACCTGCCGCCTTAAAAGGATGGAAAGCACTGGATCGCCCACTGGAGTTTTTCCAGCGTTACCACTTTGTGTGCGTAGCACCAGTCGTTCTCTGTTGGTGTTTGATTTGTCTCGGTCCACTCAATTACCTGAGCGAAAGCGCATCCTGGGAAGTGAGTTTCAATGAGGACGCGCATCGCTTCTTCTGTTGATGTGGTGAGTGTACTGTCTGGTTTTCGGAGAACAACAGGCCCAGTCGTGTTTTGCTGTGCCAGTATTTTCCTTACCCTGTTAGCTTGTTCGCATGATTCGATGTTGCCACAGTATTTACGCCATCCAGTTTTGCTCCTGAACCTGATGCACTTTTTGTGGCAGGAATTTGCCGCTTTGTACGCGTCCCAGTCCTTATCAGCACAGCTGTTCATGGCTCTGTTCAGGGCTGTCCTTACCTTCCTGCGCTTGCGTTCCAGATCGCTCCCCACCAAGGTTGCTGCCCCGGTGTAGAGGACGGAGTGGTTTCTGGGCAGGCTGAGTGGTAGCTTTCTAACATTGATCCTGTAAGGTGGTTGACTTGGTCGTCAATCTGCAAGATGTCCTCGAACGTCGACCGATATTCGGTCAGCGCAAGCTTGGACTCTAGGGTTCGTGTATAGGCAGCACGGTTACGCCGTGGCAGTATTAGCGTGACACTAACCTGGAAGTCGAAACGGATCCACCTATGGTCCGAGCAGGAGGCCTACCTGTACACCTGCCACCCGGTGGCCATGGCCGCTGCACCTTCTGAAGCCAGGGTTAGGTCTATGATTGTGCGACTGCGCCTGGTTACGAAGGTTGGTTCGGAGCCTGTGTTTAGTAGGGTTAAGTTCGTAATTAATAAATAATCAACTAGAGCCTTACCCCGTTCGTTTTGTGTTTCCATGCCCCACAGAGGGTGATGTGCGTTTGCGTCAGCGCCTATGACAACCTCCAGCCGGATTGGGGTCGGCTTCTAGACTAATCGAATCCAGCTGAATACATGGAACGAAGAATCCAGCTGAATATCAGTATTTTACATGGAACGAATGCGTATTTGACCTTCACAATCCAGCAACGGCATAATTTGATAGTTCTCTGATTTCCTGAACTAGATATAATTATAGTATTCCAGTCACAAGTACAATAACAACTCCCTTGGGAGGAACACAACAATGTTTATTTATCAACTCTTGTTATGACACTTTCATTTTCGTTTTTCGGTCGATTTGTATGATGCTAAAAAAGGGCATTGGGTAAGTTTGTATGGACCAGTGGTATGATTTTTTTTCACAACGGCCACAAAGGTAATTGTTGCTAACGTATAGTGGAATATATGAAAATAATGACTCTTAAAAGAATTTTGGCGAAAATTATATCGGAGCTGAAATATCTGATGTCAAAGATGTGTTGTTCCTACTAACAGTTTGCATACTGTTACGTATTCTATGAACAAATAACGGTTTCCTATCTTTTCCCGTATGTCATTACTTCCCAGAATTTGATCCTTAGCCGCGACACTATCGAATGGTTTAATAATACAGGGTGATTTTTTTTTTCAAAATTAACGGGTTCGATTCCTGGCTAGGAATATAGCTTTTTCAAAAAACCAATGATGCATCATAGTTACGGATTTGGCTTTCCTACTTGAAAAAATCACCCTATATATCTCTGCTGCGATGCATTTTGGAAATAATTGTTCATAAAAGAAAATGAATGTCTTATTGTGTTCTTACTAATGAAATATTTTTCATTAGTGGCCGCAGACTTAGAAAATCATGCCAGTTTTACCCAAACCCCTTTACTGAACAGTTTTTTTTACTGTGTGCTGTGTTGTTACTCATAAGACCTTTTCAGACACTAACCGACATAGTATTTCTCTAATGATTTGAGAAAAAAAAAACTTTTAGATTGGTACATGGATTTGTTATATAGATCGAAGACTGATTTATTGTTGACTTGTAAAATCATCATTTTACAAGTCAACAATAAAAAAAAATTTCAAAAATAAAAGTACTTTCTAACCGTCTTATTGCTACATTACTAAAGTGACCTTTGGACTCGTTAATAATTAACATACGAGTAGGTACTCGACACGTCGTCGTGTTCATCAGCTGTCAAAACAAATTTGTGCATCTAAACACAGGACCAGTATTTCACCATTATAAGTTACGTTAGCTTGGCGCGAAGGCAGCGGCGGCGACTCGCAAGCAACGCGTCGCTAGTTCAAATCTCAGAACTTGCATCTCTTTTTGAGATTTATCAAGATCCGAAAAATAAACATCAAGCCGTAAATATCGACCACAACCGAGACAAAGCAGTCAGTGGACCTACACTGCGCTTACGCGGGAACTACGTCACCGACGGAGCTTGCCGCAATTAGTTATAGGCGTGAGCCGGAGCAGTATCATATTGGTAAATAATATATAATGTCACAAACACCCGCTAAGACTTCCCCGAAGGGAAATGTACCGTCCCGCTCCGAATCGGACCTTCGACAGCTTTGTATAGACGACTCCCTTCAACTCAATGTCACCCAACGGGCAAAACGTAGATGTATGGATGGCGGCGCTAATGGTGGTGAGCTGGAGACGTTCAAGATAGAAATTTTTGAGATGATGAAAGAGATGATGTGCGCTCAAAATGGACGTTTGGATAAATTGGAAAACCATCTTATGGAAATAAAAAAGCACAATACTGAGATTAAGAACATAAATGGCGAACTGGAAAAATCATTGACATTTGTCTCCGATCAGCTATCGTCACTGGAAAACAAAATTATGGGACTAGAAAAAGAACGAAACACTATGGTGATCAAGTTATCAACACTGGAGGAAAAAGTCGAATTGTTCGAGCGAAACCTTATTAAAACATCTGTGGAAATCCGAAATGTTCCCAAACTGGCAAACGAGAGCAAAGCAGTTTTGTACGACATGATACAGCACCTGTCGAACCAACTACAGATGCAAACAGTACCTCCCAGGTAGCATTTTTACGTCATTATGTCGTCCGTTTACGGTACTGCTCGACGTAAGAAACGTCATGTTGTGACGTCGGGGGGTCCCATCAGATGACGTCAATTTGTCACAGCCTCAAGACGTCAGTTTACAGACGTTACGTATACGTCATATATTGAATTAATAGGGACGTTACTGGGCCGTACAAATTAGGGCAGCCACTGACGTTGGAGTAACGTCACATACTGAATTCATAGGGACGTTACTGGGCCGTACATATTAGGGCAGCCACTGACGTTGGAGTGACGTCATATACTGAATTCATAGGGACGTTACTGGGCCGTACATATTAGGGCAGCCACTGACGTTGGAGTGACGTCATACACAGGATTTATAGTGACGTTACTAGGACGTACACGTCGTACGACGGTACGTACGTACCCTGAATATAGACTCTAGGATTTTTATGGATGCAACTAAAAAAAACACTATGTAAGTAGCATAATAATTTATATTTTTAGTTTTATAAGTACAGTCACTTATTTTATGAAAGCATTTGTCGATAAAAACACGGCTCAAGATTGTTTACCTTATTTCTATTGCAGAAAAAAATGTATACAAGTTATAATTAGGTAATTTTGTAGTTTTTATAATATCTTGTTTTAAAATGTGTGGTAAGGATATGACTTAAAATAACATTGTTATCTCTATGCCCACTATCGGACAACTAAACAAAAAAAACACGATCATAGGCTTGACAATTTTAGATACATAAAGCCATGATTAAGTGGTAGTAGCTAAAAGTGGAGGCAACACTCCCTTAATCTAACAGCCCACGGAGGAGCTACTTCGTGGGTCAGTCGTATTCATGTAGGTTAAGAGAGTGTTGCCTCTACTTTTACCTACAACTTCATGCATACAACGATGAAATTTAACCTGAAATTCGGTAATGTTCGGAATTTCCAAAAAATAGCTTTAAGAAGACTATTTAGAGCATTATGTGGTATTTGATATTGAACAGCCCAATGTTTTAACTCTGTTTTGAAATCATCATCTTTTATAGACTTAACAGAATCTGAATCAGTTAATGAATGCTCATCATCAAAAGTAGTAATATGATTTTCATCAGAAATGTCATGTTGCATCAATAAATTAGAATTATTACTAGAACCTTGTGATACAATTTCAGATTGAGAATTATTATAAAAAGTACATACATGGCAAATTTACTAAGGAAGAGGACGCGCTTACAACTGTAGTACTCTCTTGTAAATTTGAAATTACACTTAACTCTGCTTCCTTTGCTCTTCTTAATAATTGACGTTTGCCAACTATAGCCTTTTTCGAGTATTTTATTTTCTCTGCCATGTTTATTTTTGTTTATTACTCCTCTTCAATCTTTCAGGGGCATGTTTTAGCCAAATTTTAATGGAATCTTCTACTTCTTTAGCTGTAGACCCAGATGTTGTGGTGACAACTCCTTCTACAAAGATATAATACAATTTTTAATGTTATAACTATGCAAAATTAAAACTTTAAACTTCATCTCCAGCATATGGCCCCACTGCTGGGCACAGGCCACCTCTCAAATTGATAGGGCTTGGGCTATATTTACCACGCGGGCCCAGTGCACACACAACATTGAACGGCTGATATGTGCAGGTTTCCTCCCGATGTTTCATTCAACGAAAAGCTCATGATAAATTACAAAATAAATTGCGAAATTACGCACATAGTTTGAGGTTCCAACCCACCACCTTCTGCTCGAGGCGGTGCAGGTCAAACCACGAAGCTACCATGGCTTTTAAACTCTAAACTAACCTTCGAAATATTTCAAAGTTGATTATCTTAAAAACAACTAAACCGATTTTCACCAAACAAAGCTAAAAACACCTCGCTTAATCTTTTCGAAGCTACTAAGCCGTAGAGAAACAGACGTTTGTAATACATCATTTTCGTAATACATCATAGTATATTACCTACCTGTTAATCCTTGAGCATACGATGGCGTTGGTGGCACGTCGCTGCCGAGATTCAGCGGTTGTTCATATCGAAACCGAGGACTACCTAGGCGTGCAACCGGAGTTAGCCGCCCCTCGCTGTCTTCTGCTATATCTGGAAAACATAAAAAATATGAATACAGAACTTTTCCAGTACCTACCTAATAATAAATTATAGATATCCAATCAATACGTCATTTCTGAAAATCGTCTTAGTTTACACGTAGCAGGGAACATAGGAATGAACACCACATACATGACGGTGAAAATCAAAATGCCGCAGATGGGTAAAAATATATAAACATGGATATCATACCTTGCAGTACACTGTTTGTCAAGACCGGAAGCCCGTCAACTACATTCAGTAATGAGAGGGTATCTGTTGGCATAAAACATTTAAGTTAATATGTATTCTATTTTCACATCTCAAGGCTGACTTGCCCAGTCCAGAGTTAAACAAATCGCTAACCCTGGGTTATGTTTGACAGTTTCATACATTTTGACATGGCTTAACCTTGGGTTAATCTCTAACACGTAGTTAAGTCATTAACTCTGGTCCGCTAAAGTGGTCCTCAGGAGCAGAGATAAGTGGATATTAAGTATATCAGTTTCGAAGCAACATCAGAAAAGGAACATCCTCTAAATACCGTAATATACCGCACTATATTTATAGCATTTCACTATAATGTTATAGCAAAGTCTGTGACGGGCTTAACCCTGGATTAACATTTTTTTTTTACTCTGGACTGTGCAAGTTGGTCTTAGTAATACATTATAATTACAGGGTTTCACAAAAATGAGTACTTATTCACATTTCTGCAGTTAATCAGGTATGTCAGCCAGCCTGAACAACCTATTTTTTATATCAAAGGTACCTTACTCCATCACCTACAAAAATTTGATGCATTTTTATGAAACCCTACCCCCAGAGCTATTATGTATTAATCATAATTTACTTACTTTCTGGTATTGAATGGGGTTCTTGGGTAATGTTTGGCTGAGCTTGATGGGTATCTGCACAAAACATAATTATTATTTTAGAGGTAAGTAAGCATAGCATTATTTTCCTACGGTTTAAATATTGTCAATATTCAGTTTAGCAACTTCATCTGTGTGCAATACTATTCTCACTCATGCAACAAGTACAGCATTTTTTCCCATTGTTCACATTTTCAATACTCGGAAACTTCATAGTTGTGCAATGTGTCAGGATTTACTTTATAACGGCCATTGACAATAAAACTCACCTCCATTATAGGCTTCTAAGCATACATTGCCAGCAGCCTGAAATGTTTGTAATTTGGTAAAGGATTCTTTTTTTAATGGTGGTGGCCTTATGTGATTGTCATTGTCTTCGTTGCTGCTAGAAATATGTCTTTTTGTCCTGTTCCGTTTGAGACTTAGTTCTGCTTCGGCTTCAGTCTGCAAGTCTGAAGTATCCTCAACCAGTTTCAGTTTTTTTTTGGCTTTCTCTATATCATCTTTACATGCAAATGAAATAAAAAATACACACAACATACAAAAATAATAAATGAACATAACATAATGCATCCCTCAGTCAATTAAAACAAGGTTGTTAGTAAATATGTAGGATGGAGTTGCATTAGTAAAAACAACCTGAAATTGTATGGTCAACCAGTTTGATAAGTAAGCCACTTTGAACCTTTTCACAATGAATGTTGTAATGTGATGTGATGATCATGACGTAAAACTCTCTGGTCACAGAAAACTTTCACCAACATCAGTAAGCTCTCGGTAAATCAGAAAATATTGCATCCAGTTATTTAACATACCTACCTCCAAGTCAGGAAACGAACCTTAGTTTCGTTAAGTACCAATTGCCAAATCCAAGTCGTTCGTAAAAAATATTGAAATATACGTACCAGTCTCACAAAAAACTCTTTGAACGCTGTATATATATTTTCCATTTTTCATCTGGTGCCTTAGCATCAGCCAAAATCCTTTCAAACTAGTTCCTTTAACGGGTGGCCAAAAGACTTCACAACGCCTTGGCGTAAACCACTGATTGTTTATTACGGTTCCGCCGTCTTTTTCACTAAATTGTATAACTTAGTACATATTAGTTGTTTGTAGCAAAGAGAATACAATCACTTGGTTTGTTGTCTTGAAAAACGCAAACGCACAGCACACTCACGGACGCGGTTGGTTAACGACACCGGGTCCGGAACGCGGGAACACAGCAACCAAAAAAGGAGGGAAAACAATACATTTATGACAGTTCACTTCAATTAAAATATCAGAATGTCGTTCCATTCTACGAATAAATATTATGTATTGATTCTTATGTTCCATTCCATTTATTGGTTTTTAAGCTTGTTTTGATATTGTTATTAATTAAAAAACCTGTAATAAATTACTTTATATCAATTTTGGAGTTACCTTATAAGACGGAAATATTTTTTTTTACTTTATAAATAGTTTACAACACAAGATTGAAAAATTGATATCACGAAACGAAACGCGTTATTTTTTAGTCGGATGCTTTATTCGAGAAACTGTACAAATTTCAAATTTCTATTAACCGGCCACCATGGCATGTACCATGTACCGGCTATACAAATCCTTGTTATAATGTATTAGTATTTGCCCTTAGTATTCGCTATGATGGTGGTAGACTTCACTCATGGAATTATGTCGGTCAGATGCATTCTTAAAATGTTCTTTAGCTCTTTGGGACTAGATACGTCATGCAACAGACGTCAACCGGAGGACAGATTTAGACTATTATGGGATAGACTGTAAAATGACGTCGCTAGGAGGTACCATTTATGACCTATTCAGTACGTACAGTACAGTACTACAATGGTACGTAAGTATGACGTACAATAATGACGTTACTTTACTGACCCTAAATTGACTTAAGAATGTCGTCATTTTTTAGTCGCCGACGTCACCTGCTACCTGGGCTACCACTATTCGTGATGTAATAAGACAACCATCAAAGAAAGAAAATACAACATCGAATTTAACAGTTGAGTTCTCAAATGCTCTCACTAAGTCCAAGTTCCTCGCAGCGGTAAAAGATTACAATAAACAAAACCCTAATCAAAAACTGTGCTCAACACATCTCGGCCTAAAAGCTACTCCAGGTACTCCGGTATACATAGCCGAGCAATTGACCCTTCACACCAGAAGACTGTTTTACCTCACCAGGAACTACGCTAAATCAAACAAATATAGCTTCTGTTGGACTTCAAACGGACGAGTAATGCTGAAAAAGGATCCGGATAGTCAAGCCATCCTAGTCAAAAGTGAACAACAACTGCAACAACTAGCCTCTACTAATATCGCTACTGCCAAGAATGCCTCAGATGCATGACTACGTAATATTTATCATTATTTACCTACCTTTATAGCACTAAATTTAGATAAAGTAGTTTTTAATTATTTTTGTTGCCCCAATGAATTACATGTAAAAACTCATGCATGTAACTTGATTAACGGGCTTTATTATCATTGCGAACCGATAAACGATTTTTATGTCAACATTGCTTATATAACACAAAACGATTTACTTCCTATACTATCTCAACATCTATCACAAATGTGCGCTCTGATACTACTGTGCAATCATACAATGATTGCATATCCTTGGTGGTTTTTATTAACTTGCATTTGTTATGAAGCTGTCAAATTGCTAAATTCTGTATTGTGTCATGCTTTATCTCGTCAAATTCAACAGATACGCCTAATATCTAAGTCATTATTGATCACTCAATTAAACCCCACCCTCCATGCAACCTCACAACGTAAAAATGAATAATGACTTGGACCATTTAATTGATGGGATTGACGAACTTTCTGTATCGAAAATTCACTCATGTGCCCCTGAACAAACAAACACATTATTAAAACATCCGAATAGATATCTAAAAATTCTCTCGCAAAATATTCGTTCTATAAATTGTAATTTCCTAAACTTGCAAACTCTGCTGCAGCGTATCACTTGTGACTGTGACCTAGTGGTCTTAACAGAATGTTGGTTAGCCTGTTCTAACAATTTCTATCTTCCGATATTGCAAAACTATTCTATACTTAAGACCACCAAACATCTCAATCGGAGTGATGGTGTGGTAGTATATTTCAAGTCTGATTTACTAGTTACATATGAAGAACCAGACTTTGGTCAAGCTGCGTCTGGCCTCATAATTAAAATAAAATCGGAAGTGGCAATAGTCTGCATTTACCGTTCACCATCTAATGACAGTATCCAGAATTTTCTTTTAGCTCTTAATCATGTACTATCATCACTGCAAAAATTTAAAACGGTAATCATCACTGGTGATCTAAATATAGATATAAAATCTACAACTACCGACACACGTTCCCACGAATATCTAAACTGTTTAGCCTCTCATGGTTTTCTCCCTGCGCATACCCGGCCAACTAGAGGAAACAATTGTCTGGATCACCTAATTTTAAAAACAAAATGTCCATGTATCTCATTTGTCTATGATACCACAGTCACTGATCATCACTCTTCCTTGTTGTGTCTGGAAAATCAACGCAAACGCACCGTTTTCATGCCTGTTATGACTAGAATCGATTACGAGGCTCTGGATAAATCGATATCCCAAATTGACTTCAGTCATATTCTGTGTATACAAGACGTTAACACTGCTACTGATAACTTAATAGGCCTCTTGGCTTTAGCTATTTCAAACAATACGTCAGTTAAACGAGTGCCAGCAAGGAAGAGATTGCTCAAACCATGGATCACCCCAGGATTGTTGCGATGTATTAGAAACAGGGATGCTTTGCATAGGGAGCTTAAGTTATCTCCTGATAATGAAGTACTAAAGCTAACGTACAAACGATACAGAAACTTCTGTTCAGGCCTATTGAAAAAAGCAAAAAGATTATTTGACACGCAAGAACTTGATAAAGCGAGCCACAATCCAAAAACTTTATGGGAAACTATAAAGAAAATTACGAATACCACCAATACTACAACATCATCCACACAACTTTTGACATGCGCATCAACACCAGTAGAATGTTGTAATGTAGTAAATTCCTTTTTTGTGAGCATTGGCAAGAAACTTGCAGACCATATTATCTGCAATAATATAGCACTACAGCCGGCATCACTTCCACAGACCCAGCAAAATACAATTCCACTCACATCATTCGTTCTAGAAGCAACAGACCCTGACGAAGTTATATCTATTATAGGTTCGCTTCGATCAAACGCTACCACTGGTTGGGATACCATCTCACCTCTGTTCCTGAAGAAGTATGCTAAAGCTCTGGCGCCCATACTCTGCCATATTTTTAATCTTTGTTTCGAAAAGTCCGTATTTCCTACTTCTATGAAAAAGGCAATTATTCATCCGATATTCAAGGGTGGAGATGGGACCTTGCCAAGCAATTATCGTCCTATTGCTATTCTGAGTGCCCTATCCAAGGTACTCGAACGTCTAATAAACAGAAGACTAATCAAATACCTTGAACGGTATAATTTATTATCCCCACAACAGTTTGGGTTTCGCAGAAATAAATCCACTTGCGATGCAGTTCAAGATGTGACTTCTAATGTTGTTTTACACCTTAACCAGAATAAAAAAGCCCTTACAGTCTTCTTAGATCTCGCGAAGGCGTTTGATACGGTTCCCATCTCTACTCTTCTACTCAAGCTTGAAGGTGTAGGCGTCAGGGGGGCAACTCTAGATCTTTTTCGTAGTTACCTAAGTGATCGCGCCCAAACTGTCAGGATTGATAACTACAGTAGTGAAGAGCTTCCCATCTACTACGGGGTCCCCCAGGGCAGCATTTTAGGGCCCACCCTCTTCCTTATCTTTATTAATGACCTATGCAACCTACATATTCCTAATGGCAGGATTGTTGCATTTGCGGATGACACTGCTATAACTTTCACAGCAGATACTTGGTCTGAGCTAGAATTAGTAGCACAGCAAGGCCTTAATACAGCCTTAGACTGGCTCACTGCACACACCCTTACCCTAAATACCAGCAAAACTAAGTTTCTTACTTATTCAATAAGCGCGGCTTCCCAGCCACATACTGCCATTAACTTAAAAGCACACTCTTGCCTCACAAAAACATCATGTAACTGTCCATCCTTAGTAAACGTTGACCATATAAAATACCTAGGTATATTATTAGATAAAAATTTAAACTTTAAGACTCATATTAACCTGCTTACGGGTAGAGTTAGAAAACTAATTTACATATTTAGAACCCTCCGATACGTTGCAAGTCTTAAAATCATTCGTACTGTCTATTTTTCCTTATGCTCCTCAATTATCTCATACTGTATCTCATGCTGGGGCGGTGCTGCCAAGACTATTTTGATGCCCCTGGAGGTCGCTCACAGGGCCATTTTAAAGGTTGCAACCTTTCGACATTTTATGTTCCCTACCAATGAATTGTACAGTCTCTGGGGAATTCTCAATATACGACAACATTTTATTCTACAAGTAATAATATTACAACACAAGAAAACCCCATACAAAAAAATAACAAAACGTCGAAAAGATAAAATATGCGCACTCCCACGAACGAGATCATCCTTCTATAAAAGATTTTTTTACTACCAAGGCCCGGCTCTCTATAATAAGATAAATAAGTACTGTCCAATATATGGTCTATCATATTACAAGTGTAAAAAGGCTGTTTACTCATTCTTACAAGTTAAAATTACGACGAAACAGAAAAATTCATAACTGATTTTTCTTGAATCACTTGTTAATAACCTTTCTTATTCTTTTTTTTCCTCATAATTTACTATGAAAATATATTTAATACACTCTAAAAAAACAAATTAAGATTACTATTAAGCTGCACATTGAAATCACGCTAAAAATCGTTACGGTCATACAATTTAATCTACATATTTATTCGCACAGCATACACATATCACAACAAATACTCACCTACCCACAAGCTACATGATTTACTTTTAGTTTATATACTTACCCTATTATTTTATTTTCTTAACTTGTTATTTAACTTTTTTTTTTTTTCTTTTTGGTTTTAAGCAATAATAGTAAAAAAAAAAAAAAAAAAATGTCTTATAGTCAAACATCAAATTTGTTTGTAGTTGGCACAACATAATGTACTTAGTACATACTGTGTACGATTTAATTCTTTTATCTATAGGGGACTGGCACTGTACTCCTTAACACAGGTTATCTATTAACCTAGCTAGGAATACAGCACCTCACCCACCTTTTAATTGTAGTCATTGTACACTATTATAACGATACTGTAAACTGTAAATTGTGATCATGTACTACAATGTTTTTGATGAATAAAATTATTATAAATTTTACAGAAAAAAATTGTCTTCGTTCTGGCTAACACACAAGGTTGCTACAACAAAAATGTCGGCAGAGACATTTCCTTCGATGAAAGTATCCAGGATACTGTTTTGATATAAAGTGTACCTGACGCGGTGTCGTCTATAATGCGTAAGTACCACGATTTTGGAAAAAAACATATGTAAACGATCTACTGTAACAGCAGGAGCTAGGTGCACACGCACAGTCTATTTTTTAAACCTAGCTCCTTACTAAGTTTTTTCCTGTATCGTGGGTATGTTTACAAATATTTGAACTCAAGCACAGAGACAGCCAGACACGAAACAACTATCTGTAGGTCATACACTTGTTTGTTCCGTGCGGGGATCAAACCTGCAACACGCAGCGCAACAACCAATCATTCAGCCTCAATACTCAATACTTTTATTGCATTCCACATGTTATTCTTAGGTGGTAAACTTATAATTAGATCATATGGACCCTGTCGGGCACAGCAAATAAGTGAACTAGGAGAGAGAAAGCATTTTCATAAATTATATAATATTAAAACTAACTACTACTATAAAAAAAAAAATGTTTATGTATCTGTAGTGTATGTAGATATCATTACATCGCACTACAAACCGATTACAGTACTGTGACGTTGCCTCGGGCGCGCACGTCGCACGTTTATAAATACCGG
This sequence comes from Cerastis rubricosa, assembly GCA_949152445.1. NCBI lineage: Eukaryota > Metazoa > Arthropoda > Insecta > Lepidoptera > Noctuidae > Cerastis > Cerastis rubricosa. The sequence goes on from OX424539.1 coordinate 16,646,696, forward strand.
TCCGAGTAGTGGGGGGGGCAGTCGTTGTCGAACTGTCGGCCTGTGCGGTGGCGTGTTGGCGAGTCAACTATTAGTGTAGATAATTGTGCATATTTTACATTGGCGACGAGGAGAAAACCGTAAGTTTTATATTTTTATAAAAAAAAAAAAAGGAAAGGTAGTCTCCTACAGGTAGATAATTAATTGTATTTCGGAAAGAAATATTCAAAATATTAATACATTAGAATCTTTCATTGGACTTATTTACTGTAAATAAATAATTTTGTGAAGGCTGAAACAAAAAGTGGTTCGTTAATGTATTGTTTTGCAACATAACATCATGCTTGTGTTCCCCAAGGGGGTAATCAGAGATGTGTGATGCAACCACGTTTCACCAATTACGTTGAGCATGCCTGTTACCATTAACCGGACGCCAGGGAGGTTCCTTATGGAGAAACTCAGTGACACTGCCTGACCTGGGAGTCGAAACTGGGACCTCATGTTTAGTTATTTGATTTGTGCTACATGATTAGTAAATCAAATAGCAGTAGAATATATCTACTGGTCATTTAATTGACAAGTCATCAGTGAATGACGGTAATAGCAGTATAATATACCTACTGGTCATTAAATTGACAGTCATCAGAGAATGACTAACAGCAGGAGAATATACCTACTGGTCATTAAATTGACAGTCATCAGAGAATGACTAACAGCAGGAGAATATACCTACTGGTCATTAAATTGACAAGTCATCAGAGAATGACTAACAGCAGGAGAATATACCTACTGGTCATTAAATTGACAAACCATCAAAGAAAATTTGGTCAACAGTAGTGGTACTTTGGATGTACATACTGGTCATTAAATTGACAAATCATCAAAGAAAATTTGTGTCAACAGTAGTGGTACTTTGGATGTACATACTGGTCATTAAATTGCCAAATATTTTAACTGGGCAGATTAGTGCAAACCCTTTATATAATGGTTCCAGATTATTTATTAATAACATGAGTTCTCAACTCACGTTAGAGAAATTTGATTGTGAGGGTGAACCTTCAACAGTAGGAACGAGACGGGAACGCTGGAAGCGGGCACTATTGATCTACCTGGAAGCTGCTGGAATTGAGAGTAGTGCGAAGGAACGTGCTTCGCTTCTACATTTTGGTGGACTATAATTGCAGGAAATATTCTATAATATACCAGGTGCAAATGTATCACCAGCAGATGAAGAGGATGTCTTCGGAGTGGCTATAACCAAACTCGACGCATACTTTCTACCTAAACAAAGTAAGATCTATGGACGTCACCTTTTTAGATTGATAAAACAAGAGGCAAACGAAAATTTTGAAAAATTCCTAGTACGGCTTTGGCAATAAGCTGACAAATGTCAGTTTAAGGACAAAGACGATCATATAATCGATCAAATTACAGAAAAGTGTTCCTCTAAAGAGCTTAGAAAGAGAATTATACAAACAGGAGACGCAATAACACTAACAAATACAATTGTCGAAGCAAATACTCTTGAATCTGTAAGTCGACAAATAGAAGAATTCGGAGAAAGCAGCACATCAACTGAAAACATAAACAGAGTGAATAACAGGAAAACAAGATAAGAAGTGGAAAAGAAACACAGGATGTGGAAGATGTGGGAGCTCAGGATACGCGTCTCAAGACAGCAAATGCCCAGCAAAAGAAAAAGATTGCCACAAATGTGGGCCTAAGGGACATTTTGGACAATTCTGCAGGACAATGACACGAGACAGAACGAATAAAAGGAAATATGAGGGAAACAACAACAAATAAAATGAAAAAAAAAAAAAAAAAAAAAATGAAAAAAGATAACAAAAGAAACGACACAAACCAGATAGATCAAACAGAGCCCGAAGACATAAAATATGTGTTCAAAATCGATGATCACAGTGTATTAGATTGCCATATTGGCGGAATGAAGGTTAAAATGTTAGAAGACTCTGGGTGTAAATGCAACTTGATCACAAACAAAACCTGGGACAATATGAAACAAAATAAGGTAACGTAACCAAACAGTTGCAATAAGACTTTTTATGGTTATGGAAGTAAGAAGCCCTTGACCTAAAAGGATCATTTGACGCAAATATAAAAACCGCTGGTAGATCAGAAAATGCAACTTTTTACGTCATCGCTGATGGAACCAGAGATCTGCTTGGGAAAGAAACTACCATGGCTATGGTTTTCTTAAAATTGGATTAGAAATCGACCAAATGGAAACTAAGACAGAGTTTCCCAAATTCAAGGATGTTTTAGTGGAGGTACCAACCGATGAGAAAGTACAACCAGTTTCTCAACCATTAATAAGGATCCCCCCATATCACTGAAAGAAAAAGTTGAAAAAAAAAAAAAAAAAAAGAACTGTTGGAGAAAGACATTATTGAGGAAGTTCAAGGATCCTCAAGTTGGGTATCACCAATAGTGCCCGTTTTGAAAAATACTGGAGATGTTCGCATTTGCATAGATATGAGGCGGGACAAATAAAGCAATTCTACCTGAAAATCACCCATTGCCCAATATGGACAAGCATCTAAAAATTTAAAGTGCGAAGTACTTTTCAAAACTGGACATAAAAGATGCTTTTCAACAGATTGAATTACATCCCGACTCTCGACACATTACAACCTTTATTACAAGTAAAGGCCTGTTCAGATACAAAAGGCTAATGTTTGGAATATCCTGTGCCCCGGAAATTTTTCAAAAAACCCTAGAACGAATGTTATTGGGAGGGATGTAATGGCACTATTAATTTTATAGATGACATTTTGGTATATGGAAAAGATTTGAAGAACATGATCGAAGATAAGAATCAGTAATTAAAACTGTAGAAGAAAATAATGTGGTACTGAGAAAGGACAAGTGTATTTTCATAGAAGAAAAGGTTCAATTTTTAGGATACGAATTATCACAGAGGTGTAAAACCATTAGATAAGTACGTGACAACTAGTCAAGAATTTCGTCCACCTATGAATATAGGTGAGCTTCAGAGCTTCTTGGGATTAATCAACTATGTTGGAAAATGGATCCCTAATTTGGCCACAACTACAAAACCATTAAAAGAACTGCATAAGAAGAAACAGACCAAAACCACAGAATTAAAGTCTTTGGGGCAGTAAACAGGAATTTGCATTTAACGAATTAAAATTGGCCTTGTCTAATATTCCTACTCTAGGATACCATGACGTCAAAGATCGGACTATAGTAATAGCAGATGCTAGTCCGTTAGGACTAGGAGCAGTATTAGTTCAAATTAATGATCATGAACCTCGCATTATTGCGTATGGTCACCGGACACAAACAGACTGAAAGGCGATATTGCCAGACAGAAAAAGATGCCTTAGCTCTGGTCTGGGCTGTGGAACATTTTTATGTTTTTCTGTTTGGAAAAGAGTTTGAATAGGTGACCGACCATAAACCACTAGAGGTTATATTCGGTCCTAAATCAAAACCATGTGCAAGGATAGAAAGGTGGATACTACGCCTTCAAGCATATGCATTTAAAGTAATATACAAGCCTGGCAAAGAAAATATAGCAGATAGTTTATCAAGATTGTGTAAATTAAGTAAAACGTCACAGGACAAGTCTAAAAACTATATACACCAAGTTGTTGAAGGAAGCAGGCTAATAGCAGTTTCACTGAAAGAAATTATGGAGGCATCAAAACAAGACAAGGAAATATTAAAAGTAAGTGAAGGCCTTTATAACAACAAATGGGATGAAGAGGTAAAAAAATTACAAAATCTTCCAAAACGAATTATGCTTTTACGACGGAGTTTTATTGAGAGGCACTAGAATTGTTATTCCAAAAAACATTGCGCAGTCAGGTTCTGACAGCTGATCACGAAGAACACCCAGGAATAGTCCTAATGAAGGTGAGACTAAGAACCACAGTATGGTGGCCTAGACATGACAAGGAAACCGAGAATTTGGTCAAATGCTGCAAAGGCTGTACATTAGTATCAGCTCCAAAACCTCCAAACCCATTGAAACGACGGGCATTACCATGTGAACCTTGGGTAGATACTTGTATTGATTTGTTGGGCCCTTTACCACGCAGCGATTACATATTAGTAATCGTTGATTATTTCAGTCGATACAAGGAGGTAAAGATTTGTCGTAATATTACCAGTGGCGACATAATAAAATCTCTAAAAGAGATTTTTGCAGACTTGGTAAACCAAATTGGTAACCCGATGATGATAACAGCTGATAATGGCAGACAGTTCTGCAGCGAGGACTTCAAAAAAAATTCTGTACTGAAAGGAATATAGTTTTGCATAATACGATACCATAGTGGCCTCAACAGAACGGAGAAGTGGAACGTCAGAACCGAGACATTCTAAAGCGGAAAAAATTTGCCAGTTGAGCGAAAAAACTGGCAAGAAGCTTTGTTACAGTATCTGGCTATGTATAACAGTACCCCGCATAGTGTTACAGGTAAAACTCCTACAGAATTATTTTTCAAACTGCAATACCGTGACAATATACCTATGGCAGGAGACATCACACATACACATAAACCAGAAGATTCAGATGTCAGAGACAGAGACCAAGAAAAGAAAGAAACTGGGAAAAAATATACAGATAAGAAAAGAAGAGCTCGTGAATGTCAACTAGTGCCTGGGGATAAAGTTTACGTTAAGAATATGGTCAAAGATAAACTTAGCCTAAATTATGACCCAACTTCCCATACTGTAGAAAAGAGTAAAGGTGGAGATATAAGTGTTCGAAACGATATAACTGGGAAGAGATCACGAAGAAATGTAGTTCATTTGAAGAAAGTTGAAGGCTAATGGGAAGTTATAAGTGACCAAAATAAAGAAATTAACATAGGAGAAGATATAAATGAATCAGAAAATGAAATAGAAGAAGAGGAAGGGTAAAAGGAAACTTTAAACTAAATCATAGTATAATGATTTACTAAATATTATTGTGCTGTGATTTTGTTGTGCCAGAGATGCTCAATGTCTTATGGTTTTGGTTACATAAAACTTGTTAAAACAAGGAAGGGATGTAGTGTATGTAGATATCATTACATCGCACTACAAACCGATTACAGTACTGTGACGTTGCCTCGGGCGCGCACGTCGCACGTTTATAAATACCGGTCCGAGTAGTGGGGGGGGGCAGTCGTTGTCGAACTGTCGGCCTGTGCGGTGGCGTGTTGGCGAGTCAACTATTAGTGTAGATAATTGTGCATATTTTACAGTATCTACAAAAAAGGTACTTTTTGAGGGAAACTAATAGCTTAAAATTAAATACATAGTCGGGTATAAATTAAGAGATAGTATTAATTAAGAATTTATAAATAGTATCGATTAAGTACGTTACGTTAAGTTTATGACTTTATAAGTCTATCACTTAGATATTCGTTTACAGAGTAGTAGCTTTTATTTATCAAAAACATTCTAAGTTTTTTTTAAAATATGTTAATTTTTTCTTCTTTTTTTATTGATGCGGGTAATTTATTATATAATTTGATGGACATTACGTAGGGACTTTTAGAGTGCATTTTTAATTTAGAGCTTGCTAAGTTTAGCCTAGCTCGGTGTCTGAGTAGATAGCGTGTCTGGATGTCTTCGCGTTTGGAATATAATTCTTGACAACTGCCTCTGCGACAACTGTGTCATAAACTGAAAACTTCTTCAGCAGAAACAATAATAGCTTCTTCATTTGCAGATGTGGTGACAACCAAACCGATGACATCGATTGTGACTTCAAGAATATTAGGTTCTTCAGATCTTACCTCGATTGCTGTTCACACATTAAATGCCTCCCACTATATCTTAAGAGGCTAAGCCGTAGTGTGTTTACATCGGGAAACCCGCGACACAATACAGTCAAACCACGTCAGCACTTGCGCAAGGTGCATCGTCGGCTCACTAATGACACACACATAAACCGTGAATGGTTACGGAATAATATAGTGATTTAAAAAATATAAATAAATGACTCATTTTTCCCATATTATTAGGTAGAACTGTAAGTTATTTACGTTTATAACCTGAGTAGCATTCAGTCTCGAATTAGCATGAACAATAATAATTGCCCTGTGCAGTCTTGCTCTGTGGCCCTGAGTTTAATGACGTGAGTTTGAACCCTGGCAGGTACTTTTAGGTAAATTATATCATCACCACTCACTGCTCCCAAAATATTGAGAAATCTGGCAAAAATCTTAGAACCGAACATTCGAAGACACGTGACGTTGTCCGCTACAAGGTCACGTGTCTTCGAATGACGGTTACAAAAAATACTATAGCAATGTTTCGACGACAACGAAACGCAGTGCCAATACCACGAACTGTCACTGTCACCTGTCGCCTGTCACCTGTCAACGTGAAGAAAAACCTCCACGCGACGATAGTTTGACACATAACCTAGAAGACCGCTCTCACGAATTGTAACGCACCACGAAGTTGGAATAAATCCTGTCTAAATTTAAAACCTCGTATTCTTTGCAAGAAACCTGCTAACCAGCCGTAACAGCAACATAGTAGAAAAAGTACTGTACTGCCATCTGTAACACAAATAAAGAACCTATGTCGAAATTCTAAATCGTGCTGTTAAAGTTATCCGCAGCTTTAGTAGCCCACATAAGACCCAAGGAAGGATCACCCGACCAGACGGTCGGACGATCCTTCCTTTTCTAAGGCGGATGAAAAATTTCACTTCTGTTCTTCATACGCCTGAAACCTCCTCCAAAAACCTCGCATGGCCTTTGGCGCAGGCCTATCGGCATTGTGGATTACAATCTACTCCGTCTCACACAGAGAAGCCGGGAATCAAACTGTGGGATTATTAGACTGATTATAATGGATAAGACAACGACTTCAAGAAAAATAAACCAGCCAAGTGCGAGTCGGACTCGCGCACGAAGGGTTCTGTACCATTATTTATAAAAGACGAGCAAAAAAAACACTTTTTTGTATGGGAGCCCCCCTTAAATATTTATTTTATTTTGTTTTTAGTATTTGTTGTTATAGCAGCAACAGAAATACATAATCTGTGAAAATTTCAACGGGCTATCTATCACGGTTCATGAGATACAGCCTGGTGACAGACGGGCGGACGGACGGACGGACGGACAGCGAAGTCTCAGTAATAGGCTCCCGTTTGACCCTTTGGGTACGGAACCCTAAAAACTGAAAACTGCTTCGTGTACTTATGTAATTAATAATATTTATATTTTTGTAGCAGTTATTAAAAACTTGTTATAGTAGGGGTTAAAGTATGAAATTGCCGTTTTATTGTAATAGGTACTTCGAATTGACATAGAACCTTCATGGTTTGAGATTTTTGAGTGAAACTTTTTTCAATGGTGCTTATGAATTTCTTCTTTTAAAAAAATCGATTACCAGTTGTTTCGTTTATTCAGACAAGAAAGATGGTACATACTTCAGAAATTCTAGTGATTTTTGAAGACGAGTTCCGATGCGGAACTAACGCGGCAGAAACAGTTCGCAATATCAATGTTGCTTTAGGGGTATGAGGAACAGGGTGTAGATTTCTTCATCCCCCATAGAAAAGGGAGGATCCTCCGGCCAGACAGGTGTTATGTCTGGCGGGCAACTGCCCGACAGTTGTAGTCGGGTTTTTCTATATACTCTTAAGTCGATGTAAACTTTGCATGTGAGATGTAGGAAATTGATGTTAGTTCTTCCGTCGTGTCATAGATGGCGCTGTAGTACTTTTTGTAGTAAGTTGCTTTTTGTTGGTCGCTACATCACTCTCCCCCGGAGACCGGAGGTCGATAGTCGAAAGAGTCTTAAAGTATTTTGCTGTGCCAGTTGGAAACTCGTTGCCGCATTGTTCACGGTGAGTCGGAACAGTTTGCGGTGGTGAGGCGAACCCCAGTGAGTCGGGGCCGGCGCTGCGTTTGCTCCAGTGCGTTGGACGTGGTGCAGCGCCGCGATGTGGCAGACAGCTAGAGAGGTGTCGACCGGGAGGTAGAAGCTCTCGATCGGCCGAAAGTGCAGTGTGCTGTGCCGTGGTCGCTTGAAGAGAGGCTGAGGGTACTGGCCAGGAATGCGCTTCCGCTGCATGCTGGTGGTCAGGAATACCCGTTTGAAGCTGGCTGGCTGTGAGACTCGCTGCTCGAAAGCTTGAGGGAAGTGATGCTGATGATGATGACGTCACGTTGCTCGAAGGCTGCGCTGACGTCCATTTCGGGGTCACCAGTTTAGGGGTATGAGGAACAGGGTGTAGAGTTCTTCATCCCCCATAGAAAAGGGAGGATCCTCCGGCCAGACAGGTGTTATGTCTGGAGGCCAACTGCCCGACAGTTGTAGTCGGGTTTTTCTATATAATCTTAAGTCGGTGTAAACTTTGCATGTGAGATGTAGGAAATTGATGCTAGTTCTTCCGTCGTGTCATAGATGGCGCTGTAGTACTTTTTGTAGTAAGTTGCTTTTTGTTGGTCGCTACATTGCGTTTGGAGAGGGGACTGCTAATGATTTGATTTGAAGAACGAACCACTTGGAAGATCGCCCACAGAGGAAAAATAACAATGAATTGAAAGAGATGGTGGAAGCCGATCCGAGCCAAACTACCCAGGAATTAGCGGCATGGTATAACGTTACCTTACCAACAATATTTACTCATTTGCGTCAAATCAATAAAATAAAAAATATGAAGAACCGACGCGTGTTGAAACTTGTGTTACCATATTGAATCGACACCGAAATGAAGGAATATTGGATCGAATTGTGACATGTGATGAAAAGTGGATTCTTAACGATAACCGTAAGCGAAAAATGGCTGACCCCAAGTCAAACGCCGCAACAGTGTCCTAAAGCAAAGCTTACCAATAAAAAACCGGCCAAGTGCGATTCTTACTCGCACACAGGGTTCCATAGCTCCAAACAATATAATAACAATATTTTGAACTGTCATTCATTAGTTAGTAGTATTAGTTAGTAAACTTCCACACAACCGCAAAACTAAATTTGTTTTTCATAGTATGTTTATGAAAAACAAAGTTACTGCTGCAGTTTGATGAAAAAGTCCCATATCTCAAAAACTAAACATCATATCTTATTGAAACCAATTTTCGTTGATAGTTTTTTTTACGTTCTACAATCCTGAATATTTTTAGAATTTTCCTCCTCTTACTTTAGAAATTAGAGGGGGGGGGACACACATTTTACCACTTTGGAAGTGGCTCTAGCGCAAACTATTCAGTTTAGAAAAAAATGATATTAGAAACATCAATATCATTTTTGAAGACCTATCCATAGATACCCCACACGTATGGGTTTGATGAAAAATGTTTTTTTGGTTTTTAGTTCTAAGTATGGGGACCCCCTTAATTTATTGTTTTTTTTCTATTTTTGTGTAAAAATCCTAATGCGGTTTACAGAATACATCTACTTACCAAGTTTCAGTTCTTATAGTTTCGGAAATAAGTGGCTGTGACATACAGACGGACGGACAGACAGACAGACAGACAGACAGACATGACGAATCTATAAGGGTTCCGTTTTTTGCCATTCGGCTACGGAACCCTAAAAAGGTAATGGTAACTGTTTGGTGGTCTCAGCATAGTGTTATTCACTATAGCTTTGTCCGATCTGGTCAAGCAATAACAGATGCAGATGTCTACTGTGCCGAACTCCGAACAATGATAGCAAAACCAGCAGTGAAACAGCCCCGACTCATGAATCGATCTTCACCATTATTGCTCCTTTATAACGCGAGACCTCATACAGCACGAGAAACCGTTTTAACTCTACAGAAACTGCAATTAGAAACCATTCGTCACCCTCCGTATTCGCCAGACTTTGCTCCAACGGACTACCATTTTTTCGTGATTTGGATAATTTTCTACGTGATAAAAAGTTTTCTTCTCAGGAGGCAGTACAAAATGCTTTCACGCAGTTTGTCGAATCTAGATCACCAGAGTTCTATCGCAAAGGCATAAATGGCCTTCCTATTAGATGGCAGCAATGTATAGATAATAATACTAATTATTTTGATTAAATAAATATGTTAAATTAAAAAAAAGAAACTAATTTAAATTTTTCAGTACAAATTGGCAATTTCATACTTTAACTCCTAATATTAATGCGTTTATTACTTTATCAAGAATTTGCAATTTCTTAATTAAAATACAAGTACGTAATTATAAAAACCTGATGGAGCACAATCAAGTTTGAAAAAATACAAGTTATTTTTATCGGTATTATTAATATATTGTTGGAACACCGAAGAGCAAAAATATAATTGACGAATACAAAACATTATAAAAATAGAAGATGGTGCAGAAAGTGATTGTTTTTCTTCTAATCATAGGTGTAACGAACGCGGTAGTATTCAAGAAGAAAATTACACCCGCGGACAAGGGTAAGTTTGTTATAATAATGTAACTGTTTTTATCGACTGATGATGTTAAGTCTACCAAAGGCTTTACATCTTCAGTCGTCACTTGTCCCATATACATACGGAGCATACATGGTGTAAGGGACATCATCTGCCTAGCGTTTTCCCAAACTATCTTGGGGTCGGCTTCCAGTCTAACCGGATGCAGCTGAGTACCAGTATTTTAGATGGAGCGACTGCCTATCTGACCTCCACAACCCAGTAACTGGATAATACGATATCCCTTAGTAAGACTGGATTTCAGCCTTTTGGTTTCTGACTACTCGTAACGACAGTCAAAGATCTACAAATGACAGCCGGGACCAACGGCTTAACGTGCTTTCCGAGGCACGGAGGAAACTCGGTATGTAATTATGGTCACCTATCCACGCACCAACCTCGGCAAGCACGGCTTAACCGTAAAGATCGATCCGTGCGGCTGTTATTTTTTAGCCACGCCTACCAAGTACTGAGAGCATCATTCTGAACCCCGTTCATAGTGATGTTCTGAGTACGTGGTAGCGTTGTATAATAGTTGTAAGCATAACAAAATATCACGCCTGTAATACCCAAAAGGTAAGGCAGAAGTGTACCTAATAGTACACCCACATTTCGCCAGTTAGGTACATATGTTTTAAGTCCCATTTAATAGGAGGCAAGCCTAATGCAATCAACCAGCCACAAATCTAGACTCCGTGGCTGCTACTGAGAAAACCCATTTGGTTAAACTCAATAATACTTTGCCCGACCTGGTAATCGAACCCGGGGATGCTCAGCAGTCGCATTTACGACCAATAAACCAACGAGTGTCCATTTCGACACAAAAAACTTGCCACGATTATGTCATCATCATCATCATCATCAGCCTATAATGTTCCCACTGCTGGGACACAGGCCTCCTCTCTATGAGAGGGAGTGGGCTGTAATCCACCACGCTGGCCCATTGCGGGTTGGTAGATGTCTCATGTCTTCGAATTTTTAGTTCTAGGACATGCCGGTTTCCTCACGATGTTTTCCTTTTTACCGTTTAAGAGCACGATTATGTAATAATTTGTAAAAGTTGATTCCCAAAATTATAACTTTGTCAAATTTATGGTTCAAAAATTATAAGGGTTTGAACATGGCCGCGCCATTGAAATGCGGAGAACCGCGCGGCCAAGGAGATCTTTGAAACTACGCGTTGCAGAGATTTGAAACTCAGCTAAATTGCAGATTGAATTTGTAAAAAAAAATCAAAATATAGAAAAAAAACCCGGTTTTTATTTTAGGAGCTGTAAGACCCTATGGCCGAGCCAACGAAATGGTGAAAAACATGTTATCGGGTTTTAAAAAACACTTCAGATGTATGTGATGTTTTTTCAGCGAGATATACATAACTCGTGTTTCGATGGCGCGGACATGGGATTTTAGTTACAGCTCCTGAAATATAAACCTAGGAGTTTTTGTTGTATTTTAACAAATTCAGACAAATTCAAAGCTGGGTTTAAAAAAAAATCAGATGTCTGCGATATTTTCTCCGCGAGATATCGGCGATAACACGTTTTTCACCGTTTCCATGGTGCGGCCAGCGCGGTTTTAATCTTACAGCTCCTAAAATAAAAACCTAAGATTTTTTTCTATATTTTAATATTTTTTTATAAATTCAATCTGTTATTTAGTTGAATATCAAGTCTCTGCAACGCGTAGTTTTAAAGATCTCCGTGGCCGCGCGATTCTCCGCGTTTCAATGGCGCGGCCACGTTCAAACCCTTATAACTTTTTAACCATAACTTTGACAAAGTTATAGTTTTGGGAATCAACTTTTACAAATTGTTACATAATAATGGTATTTTTTTTAAAGTCATTGTCTCGCGGTCTAAACGGACATAACGAACGAGGAGTAAATGTAACGCAAATCTATACGAGTTTCACACAAGAATGGTCGATGGCAGCTTTAGTAGAAAAAAGTAGAATATAATCGGAATTAACCGATTATATTCTACTGTTTTCTATGCATTCTGATTTAATAATCAGAATGCACTAGGTAATATACCTACAAATTTTATATTATGCATTCAAAATTTTTGAGCCCATTAATTAACCGGATCTAATGATACAAAAAAGAACAATTTAGAGGTCATCAAAGCAAAGCATTTCGATGAGTTATTTATTTATTCTTTGTTAAGAATTCGGGGTTTTTCTTAGGAATGTTATTCCGTTAGTCCGTTTCAATGATTTAGTTTTAGTTGAATAGCTTCACTATTATTAGTTATTTTTATTAAGTAGGTGCTAGATTGATAACTGTCTGAATTTCTTGTTTATTAGGTAAGTCAAAGGAATGTAGTCTAAAATTCGTTAGTCGTTCCACGTATAATATTGATATTCAGTTGCATCCGGTTAGACTGCAAACCGACCCCAATATATTTGAGAAAAGGCTAGGCAGGTGAAGTTAAAGAAGACCCTCGTGGGCATCGGTTTTTAACAAAGAAGTTACATAATTATTTTCCTTTTATAAAGTCTTAACCAGAGTTTTTCAGAATTTATCGCAAGAAAATTAGGTAATTAGTGACAATTTGGTAATTTATAAGTAATTTTAGTTTTTCGTAATGACCCGTATTATTTATTAAAATAAGCCGGACATTCTGTTGATAGATCGATTGGAGCGTCGCGCAATGATTGTTGATATAACGGTCCCGCATGGTGATAACCTCGTGAAAGCAGAGAAAGATAAGCAATTCAAATATCTAGATCTGGCTCGCGAGGTTGGCGACATGTGGGACGTGAGTTAAGCAGTCATTGTGCCGATAGTCGTGTCGGCCAATGGCTTAATAGCCAAAAGCCTCGACCAACATCTGAGGAGTCTTTCGCTTGGCAGCTGGATCAAGGGCTTGATTCAGAAAGCAGTACTTCTGGACACAGCGCGTATTGTTAGGAGGTTCCTCTCTCTACAGCCCTGACCACCGGTAGCTCGGACCCTGTTCCTAATGCCGGTGGGCTACTCTTTTTTAATATTTTTAATAGCTTTTTTTAATATAATTTTGTAAAAATATTTAAAAATGTAAATCTATCTATTATAAAAATGAATCCCTATTTCCCTTGGTCACGGCATCACGCGTGAACGGCTGGACCGATTTCGTTAATTCTTTTTTTTTGTGTTTGTTATTGTCAGGAGAAGATTCTTAGGTAGGTAGTAGGTAGGTGTTAGAATAGAATAGTATAGAATCAAACTTTATTGTACACCAAAAAATTAAACATAACGGGCTCAAAATTTTTTTTTTTTTTACGGTGTAGGTAGCTGGTTGGTAAGTAGTGGGTAGGAACAAGTGCATTGCAACGCAACGCGGATCAGATAGTAATATGTAAAATGAATAAAGCTATACGAGTAAAATAGACCTCTTCATACTTTCAAACTTTAGCTAGATACTAGCTATAGAATAACTTCATATACAGATATGTAGACGAGGCTAATTTAATTAAAACATACATGTTCAACATTCCCTTCAGAAACAAACTCCCTAATTCCATTAACGTACAGCAACAAGTGAATTTTAACTTTGTTCAGAAAGTTCAGTACGAAGAATAAACAGTTTAGAAGATTGCTTATCTCCAACATAAACATCATGCAAATGCTAGGCTGTTTTAACATTCTTAATGTGTTAGATTTAATTATTTAAAAAACATGTTCACTTTTTTACTTGTGATTCGAAGTTTTATGAATATTGATGCTGTGGTAGGCTACGGTTACCACAGCCGAAGCAAGGAGGAGGAACACCATGTGGTGTTAGACAGTAGGAGTATGACAGACCCTTCCTCCAGTCCCACGGCGGCGGCGGAGACATCCAAGGATTTCTAAACGAAAAAAAAACCTACGGTTAGGATTTCGCGCTCGACGATGACTGGCTGTCAGACTTTCGGGTCACTGATTCCTGTTCAAAATTTATTTTCTATTTCTTAAAACAGTTAAATTAAAAAAAAAAAAACTTTACTATTTAATAAATTGTTTAGTTCACCGTCACCTGGCTTTCGTTATTGTACCTTTTTCATTTAATAGCGCTACACATGAGGCTATTTTAGCCATAATCATAAAACATAATTGTGCATAATTACCTATTCAATATAACGTATGCGTCACTTGAATATATTTAATATACGTGATAGAATGTTATGGTTTGTGCAGTTTCCATGGCGTTCTTTCTTCGTATATTTTTAAATTTTTATTTGTAAAGTATAAGGTCATCATTTTATAATTTAGTCTGGTATTATTTTTATTGCTTATGATTAGTCAGCTTTGCACTGTGTAGTGAGACTACCAAATGACTATCAAAAAAAAAGATTAGTCTCTTTTTTGATTTTTAAAATCAGGGAAGCATGCCCTAGACCGCATCATCGCTTTACGTCAGGCGAATTGCGGCTTTAAGAGAGTTTACACCTTACGGCATTTCATACAAACTTTCAAGTCCTTATTTTCCGAAAAGACAATTAAAGGAACAATTAAAGGATTTAGTAGTAGATGTAAAACAATTGTAGAATATATCAGGGAATTTGTATGTAAACAAATATATTAAAAACTACAGATCATAAAGTGCGGTCCCTCAGTCCTCACAGACCACCAGGCAGATCTCGGAGAGTATCTGAAACAATAAGGTATTGTGACTATAGAGATTTAGTAAAGAATTCGTAAATATATTTACTGAAAAACAGACCACAAAGCTGGCTGGGCAGCGTTCGGGAAGCTGCGTGGTATCTTCTCGTCCAACTTACCGCAGTGTCTCAAGACGAAAGTTTATGACCAGTGTGTGTTGCCAGTGATTACATACGGGACCGAAACGTGGCCGCTCACAATGGGCCTCATCAGAAGGCTCAAAGTCACCCAAAGGGCAATGGAGAGAGCTATGCTCGGAGTTTCCTTGCGTGATCAAATCAGAAATGAGGACATCCGCAAGAGAACCAAGGTTACCGACGTAGCCCGAAGAATTGCCAGACTTAAGTGGCAGTGGGCAGGGCACATTGCTCGCAGAACAGATGGCCGATGGGGCCGAAAAGTTCTGGAATGGCGACCACGAACCGGGAGACGATGCGTTGGAAGGCCTCCCACTAGGTGGACCGATGACCTGGTGAAGGTTTCGGGGATCCGCTGGATGCGAGTCGCACGGGACCGATCAATGTGGCGACACTTGGGGGAGGCCTATGTCCAGCAGTGGACGTCTTTCGGCTGAAATGATGATGATGATGATGAGACCACAAAGCATCAAAGATAAAAATACGCACAAAGTTAAGTTTACTAAGTACCACAAATATCTAAATATATATTTATTTATGTATTATATTTATATACATGTATAAGTAGATAACTTTACTTTTGTTATTTAAAATTTTTCTTTAGTACACCACTGACTACCCCCTTTTTTATTTTAATTCCATAATGTCCATCCAAAGGTTGTCTGGAAGATATCGCTATCAGCGATAAGACCGCCGTTGTAACCATAAAATTGTTAGTTGTGTAAGCCCTTTATGTTTAATTTTTGGTGTACAATAAAGTTTTATTCTATTCTAAGTACCAGTACGGCTGGCGCGATTATTTGTAGGTTTCGTATCGTAAACATTTCGAGTTTTCTCATTGTCTTTAAAGTGAATAAACATTAACGTGAAACTCGTAGGCCAGCCGTCGACAATTACGATACTATCCGTCATTTTATGCCTTCGTGCTAGCTATCTTAATACAAACGGCTAAGTTACGTTTCGTATTCGATACTCATGTATTTTGTTCGTGGTCTGTAAATTTGTTCAATTTACGCACACCAGAGGCGCTGTTCCAGTTCCCATACAAAATGCTTTCGTTGACGATACGAATGTTTTTTAACCGACTTCTAAAAAAGGAGGAGGTTCTCAATTCGGATGTTTGTATTTTTTTTTTTATGTTTGTTCGCGCTTAACTCCGTCGTTTGCCAACCGATTTGAAAAATTCTTTTTTTGTTTGAAAGCGTATACTTTCCAAATGGTCCCATGAAAATTTTATCGAAATCAAATAAGCCGTTTCTGAAAAAATCAACAAAAATTAAATATTTCTAACTTTTAGTTTACTCTGCATTGCGTTTTTTGTTCGCGCATGACTCAGTCATTTACGAACCGATTTGGAAAATTATTGTTTTATTCCAAAGCCTATGCTTTCCATTTAGTCCCATAGTCACCAAATCGGGATCTGATGATGGAATCTTGGCGAAATCGAGGGAACTCTTCAAGTTTTATAGGAAACGTACAGCGATTTTGGTATTTTCTACTACAAGTGAAGCATTTGCGTTCAATAAGAACCATTCTACCATCAGATCTGATGATGAAGCCAAGAGACAGGCACTGGAACTCCATAATAAAACAATGTATCTTAGCTGTGTTTGGGCTTGTTGGAATTGTAACGGTATGCACTTTCCACGTGTACCACAGACTAACTTTTTGACTTTCCTTGTTCAACCTAAGTAACATGTGGGTCCTCTGCTTTGATAGTCTGTTTTCGCGATGATCAGGGTTCTTATTCAAAATGCGTTGATCATTTCTTTCCCTTATTTCTTTAAATCGTTTTCCTTTTTCTCAGTTTCAGTTCGACGCCTTTTCTCACACGAGAATCATCTTTACTAGGCCTACCCATATTTTATTATTAGATTAAAAATATGTCACTAAAAATTAACAAATAAAAGTATTTTTTACAAAAAAAGAAACCGACTTCAAAAAACACTTAACGCACTAAAAAGTTAAAAATAATACTTTACCCTACCTATATTAATAAACCTAACCTAACCTACGATTAACCTATAATAAAATTTTATAACTCTTTGGAGTCGGTGCCAAGCAATATACGATACCTAAATGACTATATACAGACTAAGGCCAGAAAAAACCAAAACAAATCTTACAGCTTCTAAATATTAATTCATTCATTAATTCTAATTATATTGCTTGGCACCGACTCCAAAGAATTATTAAATTTTATTATAGGTTAATCGTAGGTTAGGTTAGGTTTATTAATATAGGTAGGGTAAAGTATTATTTTTAACTTTTTAGTGCGTTAAGTGTTTTTTGAAGTCGGTTTCTTTTTTTTCGATAGTGATTCGTGCTAGGGGTACTGATCTCGTGTAAAAAAGCCGTAAATGTTGTTTACCTTTAAATACTCGACTGACTTGTTGGTCGAGCGGTCGCAAGCGCGACTGCTGAGCGTAAGGTCCCGGGTTCGATTGCCGGGTTGGGCAAAGTCTTATTGAATTTTTCAATCAGGAATCTCTCAGTTGAAGCCACGGACTCTGGATTTGTGCTCGATTGATGGCAGTAGGCTCGTCCCCTATTACATGGGACTTAAAAACATAGCTGGCGAGATGTGGGTGTACTAATAGGTGCACCTCTGCCTTACCCTTCGGGGATTACAAGCGTTATGTTATGTTATTTTGATTCTTTAGAAGACCTGTGACATCTATCAACCCGCACTGGGCCCGCGTGGTGGATTATAGCCCACTCCCTCTCATAGAGACGAGGCCCGTGTCCCAGCAGTGGGAACATTATATGCTGATGATGATGATGATAATGATGATGATGTTGATGATTTAGATACTTACTAGCTAATGCCCGCGGCATCGCCCACATAAAGTTCGGTTACTGCCCCACGGAAGCGTGCAACCGGGATAATAATTATCCTATGTGTTAATCCAAACTTAATTGCTTACTTAAAAA
Organism: Cerastis rubricosa; assembly: GCA_949152445.1. Lineage (NCBI taxonomy): Eukaryota > Metazoa > Arthropoda > Insecta > Lepidoptera > Noctuidae > Cerastis > Cerastis rubricosa. The sequence goes on from OX424539.1 coordinate 16,664,754, forward strand.
ACCGTCCAAGTGCGAGTCGGACTCGCGCTATAAGGGTTCCGTACCATTATTTATAAAAACAAGCAAGAATATTCCTTTTTTGTACACTATTTTTTTTTAGTATTTGTTGTTATAGCGGCAACAGAAATACATAATCTGTAGAAATTTCAACTGGCTAACTATCATGGTTCATGAGATACTGCCTGGTGGCAGACGGACGGACGGACGGACAGCGAAGTCTCAGTAATAGGGTCCCGTTTGACCCTTTGGGTACGGTAACGGAACCCTAATTAAAAACGAAAGTACCACGAAAAGCCTCGAAGCTACATAATTTTATTTGAGGTAAACCAAAGCCTTCGCTTTACGACATCATGGTCGCGCAACAATATAAAATTGACACATCAGCTGTTTTATCATTTAATTCGACAACGCTCATTACAACTAATGAGATTCATAAAGGAACATGATAAATACATAGCGTCGAATAGTGCCCTGAAGTTATTTACTGTACTAGTATTTATTACTGGGTTTGTTCATGTTCTTGGGTTTTTTCATCAGGAATTTCTCAGTCAATGATGATTGATGCGTACATTCGATCTATGGTGAGTTATTTCTCGCAATAATAATAATAAAAATTCTTTTCACACGGCTATTAGTAGAGTGTTAATTTCCAAACAATTCATTTCCCTGACTGAAAAAGTGTACATGTCAGGTGCCACATATCATCATCATCAGCCTATAATTTTCCCACTGCTGGGACACAGGCCTCCTCTCTATGAGAGGGAGTGGGCTGTAATCGACCACGCAGGCCCAGTGCGGGTTGGTAGATGTCACATGTCTTCGATTTTTTAGTTCTAGGACATGCCGGTTTCCTCACGATGTTTTCCTTCACCGTTTTTGAGAGCAGCGGTGATGAAATAAATTACAAAAAATAATGCCTGGGTTCGAACCCACGGCTTACTGCTCGTAAGTCAGGGCTGCATCCACTGAGCCACCGCTGCTCTCGCTTATAGGGTGTAACGGAAAGGATGTATTCATACTTAAGGGTGTGCTACAGACCATCAAACTGAACATGTTTCTCCATCGGACAAACGTAATAGCGCAAAAAATATCAGCTGCCCCATACATTTGGTCTAATAGGTATTGAAATTTTGTATGGGGCAGCATAAAATTTTTTCACTATTACGATGTTTGTCCGATGGAGAAACAAACCCTTTCCGTTACACCCTGTATAATGCGTGCCACATATTATGAATGTTGTATTTTAACCATTTCAAGTATTTCTTATGTATTTTGTCAGTTGGGTCGTTGTACATTAAAAAAACGTTAAAAAAAGTCAGACAGACAAATAAAAATCAAGTAGGCATTTTATTCTTCGACCCGCAAAAGCCTTCTTCACGATGTCAAGGTTCCACAAAAACCTCCCGAGGTCTTTACAAAAAACTTTATTGTATTTACGAATAAAAATGCAAAAAAAATTGGTTGTCTGTAAAGTCGGTTTACGGACGATAGTTTAGCGTGACAACGTCATAACAATACATTGATATAATGATTGCATACTTTTATGAATAGCAAGCCGAACGCTCAAGTCGATCGTGCCTTTCACTCGCTCGTGCAGCGATCTCGCTCCGATCGTAACGTTACAACGAGCGTAACGTTTCAATGAGTCATCCTTTTTCGTGCGTGCAGCCGACGGTCATCGATTTATTAGACGTTGTCACGTTAAAATGTACAGATAACGTTTCTCAATGGATAAACTCTTACTCATAAGCAGTTGAGCTTTGAACAGAACTCTTTTACAACGTAAGAGTTAGTAGTGGCCTCGGACAGGATCTTCAAGTGAAGGTAGAGTTTCACTACACAATGTGTTGTTTTGCATCCTCGTCAAATTCAAGAAGGTAACTATGCTAATGATTCTCGTCCCAAATCAATAATTAAATGGGTAGGTAATTTTTATTTTTTTACGGAATTTGGTAAGTGTAAACCACCCACGGTTTAAACACGGACCTTCTGATACTCGAAAACAATACAAACAATCTCAAACGTTTATTCGATAATTAAACCACGTTATTTAGTATTTTAGAAAAACCTCCATTCTGAAATACTGACAAATATAAACAACCAAAAAAATCTGCGTTTATTAACTAGGTACCGTAATTTTAATTGATTATGAAGGTCTCTTGACAAGTAGAGAGCAGCAGATAAGATATCGTTTGTAGCCATCGTAATCACCTCTTCGGACACACATCGTACATTTTTTTTTCCATTTGACTGTATCATTGGTCCAGTAGCCGCAAGCTCGACTGCTGAGCATGAGGTTCTGAGTGCGATTCCCGGGTCGGCCAAAGTGTTACTGGGTTTATCCATCAGGAATTTCTCAGTAGCAGGCACGGAGTCTTGTTTTGTGCCCGGTTGATGACAATAGGATCGCTCCCTATTACATGTGACTTAAACATAACTGGCGATGTGGGTGTACTTGTTAGCCTCTATCTACCCCTTCGGGGATTACAAAGCGTGATGTTACGTTATGTTTTTCCAATTTAAACACGTTCATAGATATTTAAAGGTAAACGGGTCAAGCCTTGGTACATCACAGGCCATCAATCATTATAAGAGGATATCCTCTTCCGTATCTAGTTAAATAAACATATAATATAATGTAAACAGTCTGTATACTTTAAATCTTTAGCTTTTGGCAAAATACTTCGATTCTGAGTCATCGCTGTGACGTCATCATTGGCAAGAATGACTTAATGTTTACGATGAATTGGAAAATTAAAGTTAATCATTTGACTACTTGATTGACACGGTTATTTTTGGAACAGGCTCTTCGGAAGTTTGTAGTAGACCGATGACACAATTGGATAAAATTCATCATCATCATCATTTCAGCCGAAAGACATCCACTGCTGGACATAGGCCTCCCCAAGTGTCGCCACATTGACAAGGGGGTTTTGCCATAATCGCCACGCTTGGCAGGCGGGTTGGCGATCGCAGTACGGTTGTTACAAAAGCACAGAGAACGCTGCTGCCCATTCCCTTAGTCGCCTCTTACGACACCCACGGGAAGATCCCATATCTTCCCGTGGGTGTGGTGTTATTCTTTTCGTCCGGCACCATAAAGAACAAAAAAAAAATTAATAAAAATAATAAAATTAGCGAGTTAATATCAGTATCATATATTCTAAGATCACCACTGTCGATCGTTCATGTCAATCGATAAATCAACAAGTCAAGCGGAATTTCAGAAATAACGGCAAAAAAAAAGTTATAAAAATTATGGACTAAAATAATTGTTTTTTTTTTTTAGAATTTGGTGGAGATTGCCACCGGAATAGAAATCCCTATAAATACCTAGAATTACCCGAAGATCGTAGACCTACGTGGATGACTAGCTGTGTGCATGTAGAATGTACCTCTGATACTATCATTTATACTAAGTAAGTCTTATCGTTATCTTAACACACTGAGAAAGATTGTTTATTCTCCCCAAAGAATTCATCATCTTCTTACCCTTGTCCCTATTATTTGGGCCGCAACACGTTTTTTCTTCTACTCTCCTCTGTCAACCGCCACGCTATCATTTATTCCTTTTTAGGGTTCCGTACCTCAAAAGGAAAAAAAACGGCACCCAGACGGACAGACGGTTGGACAACAAAGTGATCCTATAAGATCACTTTGTTGTCCAACCGTCTGTCCATCTGTCTATCTGTCAAGACCCTTTTTCTCAGGAACGCGTGGAGGTATCAACCTGGAATTTATATCAAATACTCAGGTCTACTGTCCCTTGAAGTTGTGCAAAAATCAAACTTCTAATCAAATCAAATCAAATCAAATTTATTCGTAAATGTAGGTTTCATTAGAACAATGTGTTATACAGAAATGGTTAATTCGCTACATTTTACCCCAGAGCATAAAAATCATAATAGAGTTAGGGATGTCAAAACAATAGACACAAAATTTTAAATTAAATAACACAATTACATATTATTAACACACAATTCCTTACATACTAACACACAATAATTAAAGTAAAAAAATAATAAAAATAATCATAATCAAAATGTCTTGTCCTCCATAAACTCAGCTGTGGAGTAGTAGCTTTTATTAATTAAAAATTGTTTTAATTTCTTTTTAAACCTATTAAGGTTCTTTAAATGTCGTGTAATTTTATTGAAAATAATTGGAGCCATTCTATAAAAGCTTTTACTTAGGAGTGCTGTTTTACTGCGATCAACACAAAGAATGTTCGATTCCCTTTTTCTCAACCCTGGATCGGCTGGGGCTTTAACTTCGAAAAGCTGTGGGTTTGTCTTAACGAACACTGCCACCTCAAAGATGTATAATGACGGCAATGTAAGAAGCTTCAAAGATTTAAAATATGGCTTACAACTATCCCTTGACTGTAAATCACATATAGCGCGTTCTAAGCCAACGCAATCAAAAGATACAGCCGTTTATGCCACAAATTTTCGACACTCGCAAGGGAATCAAAACCTACTTCCCGTGAACACAGAATTTTGAAATTTAGTACGAAGCAACGTCTTAGAGCACAGATAAAGGAAAAAACCGTAAATTTTTAGTTACATCATATAACAAAATATTAAAAAAAAAAATTGTACAGGTCCCTCGCTGCGCGAGTCCGAAGCACACTTGGCCGGATTTTTCTTTCATATCATTCCTCACACTATCCATCCATTGTTTCTTTGGTTTTCCTCTCCCTCTCCATTCATCAACATTTATATTCATCACTTTTTAGTCACATTCGTTCGTCCCTCCTCATCATATGCCCATACCATGACAGTCGAATCCCTTTCAACTTATCTTTAGCTGGCGCAACTTTCAAACGTCCTCAAATATGAATTCACCCGACCCCCAGCCTCAAGGACCTCTACAATGATGACCGAATTCTGTAATTTGAGCAAGTTCGATTAGGTTTTTTACTTTTACCCATCGTGATCTGTACAACCCGTTTGGTAAGAGTTACGCCCAACTCGTCACTGTTCCGATTTGTCATCCAATTTTTTTTCATACAAGATTTCCCAACTCGTATTTCCGATTTGGACAACCAAACAAAAGACGTGCAAAACAATTGAAAAACAATACCATTTCGTAACTATTTTTATCATCATTTAATGAGTCCTGTTTCGTAACCCATAAATTTCAACTGTTTTTTGTACGGTACAGTCAGCTCCCAACGTTTGTATACGAGATAACTTAATTTAGAATTTTAACAGAAAATACTAGGAGAGCAGAATCATGAAGAAGATGTTGGTTCCGGTAAAATCGTCTCATTAGTGTATACCCTTCAAAGAGTACTATGCCTGCATGAATTCAATTCTATCAGTTCCGTCTGCACACACAAAATCTGGGTAGGACCTACTTATGATCAAAGTACTAGGCTTGCATACATTGTTGTGTTTTTGTTAAACATAAATTGTTGTCAAGGTGGCTGTTCTGTTACAATTTATTACTGTTTATTTCAATGTTATTGTTATTTTTTAAATAATTAGGGAAGTCTAGGTTCAAGTATTATTGAAACTATTTATTTACTTAGTTACAAAGTCAAACTAATGTGTTGTCCGAAATAAAATGATTTTATTTATTTTCGTTTATTGATTTTCTTACATTATTATTTACAGTTTTAAATCTATTTACTAAATTATTAAAATATTTAAAATTTGCTTGGATAAAAAAAAATGGGATCTGCGATCGCAAACCCGCATGGGCGTGAAGATTATGGGCAAATCCTACAATGACAAGCCAAAATCAACCACGGTCCCCAGTTCCCGGCGGCCTTGCTATTCCTGATCTTGGCAGCGGTCACAGTGACAGCAAGGTAGGGGTTGCGAAGAATCTCCGGGTTTGGAATGGCCGCCAAAACCAACTGATCTTGGCGACGTACAATGGACGCACGTTACGGCTCGACGAACACCTAGTGCAGCTTGAGGAAGAACTCAGAAAAGTAAGGTGGTACATTATTGGGTTGACACAATAACCTTTGCATCGGGTCACATGTATTTTCGAGAGGGAGACCAGCTATACTAAGGCAGAGTCGGGTTCCTGGTACACAAAAATCTGTATGACATCGTGGTAGAACGGGTTTGGTAGTAGAAACCATAGGCGGCAAATGTTTTTCAACTTCCTTTTTGTGTTGAATTCCTTCTTTAAGAAACAGTCCCATAGGAAAATGACGTGGCGAAGCCCCGACGCTGTGACGAAAAATGAGATAGTCTTCATCATAACGGATAAAAATCATATAATAGGTCTTTACTTATGAAATTGCCGTATTGCAGTACAGACTTTTTCAAACAAAAAAAAGTTTTGATTGGCTATGAGTTCTAAATTCAAATTAATTTTGTTTTAAAAATATGACATTCTATTTACAAAATCAGTCTTTTGTTTATTGATTAGCGTTGTATTTTCATTACATTTCAACATTTTTCCTCATAATGGATACTATGAAATTTCGTGTAATTATGGAATATGAGTTCCGTCGTGGCACCAACGCGGCACAAACGACCCGTAACATCAACGACGTTTACGGAGAGAACTGTACAAACGAACGCACAAACCGTAATTGGTTTGCTCGGTTCCGTTCTGGGAATTTTGACTTGAAAAATGAACCTCGTGGTCGTCCGGAAACTTTGGTCAACAATGATGAATTAAAGGTGATTGTTGAAGCTGATGAAACTCAATCTACAGCTGAGCTGGCAGCAGCTTTTGATGTTAGCATTAAAACAATATTGGTCCATTTGCGACAGATTGGCAAGATAAAAAAGCTTGATAGATGGGTGCCCCACGAACTTAACGATCGCCAGCGCAACGTACGCGTCGAGACTTGCCTTGCGCTGCTTAACAGGCACAGAAATGAAGGAATTTTGAACCGAATTGTTACGTGCGACGAAAAATGGATTCTTTTTGACAATCGAAAGCGCTCAGCAAGTTGGTTAGATCCTGGTTCGGTACCAAAGCAATGAGCAAAACGAAAAATGACCCCTAGAAAGGTGATGGTCACAGTTTGGTGTTCTAGTGCTGGTGTGATTCATCATAGCTTTTTACAAAACGGCGAGAGCATTACTGCAGATGTGTACATTGAAGAACTGACCACAATGATGGCGAAACTCGCACGTCTGCAACCAGCTTTGGTCAATCGGTCGTCTCCACTGCTACTTCACGACAACGCGCGGCCCCATACTGCACAACAGACCGTCTCTAAGCTGCATGAGTTGGGTTTGGAAGCTCTCCCTCATCCGCCATACTCACCAGATCTTGCGCCTTCCGACTATTACTTTTTCCAAAATTTGGACAACTTTTTAGCGAGAAAAAAATTCAATTCCCGAGAGGCAGTACAAAACGCCTTTGAAGAGTTTGTTGTCTCCCGTCCAGCTGATTTTTTCAAGAAGGGCATCCATAAACTGCCACAGCGTTGGCAAAGATGCATTGATTGCAGGGGTGATTACTTTGAATAAAAGAAATAAATAAGTTCGAAAAAAAAAATACTTTAACTTTTTTCGAACAAAACGGCAATTTCATAGGTAAAGACCTAATATTTAGAGATATCTCGGTGATCAATAGGTTCAATACCGGTATCGATCACAGACTTGTTTGTGGCGATCTAAGTATCAACTTCGAGCTGGAGCGAACTTGTTTGATGAAGTGAAGTCCAGGCTCCGTCCAAATATGCTCCAAACTATGCTAGGATCTGAAACCACAAATGATGTTGACCAGGTACTTGACCAAATGTTGGAAATCATCAGGGAGGAAAGGACGCGTTTTTGCAAAATGTGGCGTACGGGCAAGAAGTCTAAACTCTCGGAGGAGACTCTGGAGCTATGAGAAGAACCTCGACTTTCGATATCACGGTCAATAGAAAAAGCGATAGGGCAAAATCGGGGCTCAAAGGTGTTCGTCCAATGACTTGGGAGGAGCAACCTGACGAAGTTGAGCAAACCTATTGAGGATATCATCGTTTCGAAGCCGGAGATACTACGGAAGTCCAAGACTTCTACGGACAGCTGTACGCATAACATACATCTCGACCTGATCCTGAAACTGAGGATTCCAGAGCCACCTTAACCCGCCATTGCACAGAAGACCTGCCAGAAGTCCACCTAAATGAAATCGAGGCGGCTCTTAGACGGCTTAAAAATGGAAAAGCCCTGGTGAGGATGGGATAACGACTGACCTTTTGAAAGCGGAAGGGAGTCCAGTATTAAGGGAGCTTCGAGAGCTTTTCAAGTTGGTTCTAATCTCTGGGAGAACTCCAAAATACGCCACGCTCCTTTACCACGCGGTAAAGGAGCGTGGCCGTTTTTTTCTCTAAAAGGGGACCAAAACCGTATTAAAGAATTTTAAACCCATTTCGCTCTTTAGCCACGTGTGTAAGCTGTTTTCAAGAGTCGTCACAGATTGTCTAGCGCGAAGATTCGACGACTTACAGTCACCGGGGCAAGTCGGGTTTCTAGGAGGATTCAGCACCACAGACCACATTCACACAATGCGGCAGATTGTACAGAAGTTCGAAAAGTATCATATTGGCCTCTCTGTCTTGCTTTTGTGGACTATGAGAAGGCTTTTGACTCTATCGAGACTGGTTCAGTTTTGGAGTCTCTCAAGCGATAGTGATACATCCAAGTGCTGAGAAGTCTTTACGAAAACGCAAAAATGACCGTCCAAACTCGGATTCACCAAACAGAGGGTATCCCACTGCGTCAGGGGGTTAGGCAAAGGGACGTAATCTCCCCGAAATTGTTCACCAAGGCACTGTAGGATATGTTTAAGACACTGAACTGGGAAGAACGTCGCGTTTTCAATGCATCAACGGCGAGTACATCTCACACTTGAGATTTGCAGATAACTTCGTTATACTGGCTGAATCGTCTATGCTGGATGGCCTAGTTGATTCTTCAATACGCATAGGACTCAGGGTGAACTTGGACGAAACGCAGGTCATGTTCAACGAACACGTCAACCCAGGATCTATTGTTGTCAATGGCGGTCCTCTCAAGGTTGTTCGAGAATATGTTTACCTTGGGCAAACGCTGCAGTTTGGAGTTAGGACAACTTTGAGAGGGAGTCTAACAGAAGAATTCAGCTGGGCTTGGCATTTGAGAAGCTTCGTCGGATCTTCTCGTCGCGTATTCCACAGACCCTAAAGTGCGTCCTGCCTTCCCGACCTTCCTTTGCGACTTACGGGGCCTAAACGTGGACACTCACGGTACGGTTGGTCCATAAACTCAAGGTCGCTCAGCGAGCTATGGAGCGGGCTATGCTTGGAGTCTCTCTGAGGAATCTCATCCGGAACGAGGTGATCCGACAGAGAACCAGAGAAGTCGACAATGGGCCGGCCATATTAGCCGTAGAACCGAAGACCGTTGGGGTAGACGTGTTCTTGAGTGGAGACCGCGAATCGGCAAGCGTAAGGTGGGACGCTCTCAGGCTCGGTGGAGCGACGATCTTTGCAGGCTGGCTGGTAGCAACTGGATGAGAGTTGCCGAGAATCGAGTTAAGTGGCAAGCGATTGAAGAGACCCATGTCCAGCAGTGAACTGTTGTAGGCTGATGATGATGATGATGATGATGATGATGACGAAAAAATGGGACCTCAGTAAACATGCACCTGCTTTCACATGCTACCTAAATTTCCGTATAAACTTGTCACAAGAAATTTTAACCTATCAGGGTAAGGGTGCAAAAAAAATTGAGCTGGCTTCACTCGCTCTTGTATCCAACAAGTGCTTCGTTATTCTCAAATGCCCAGGGCCTCCAATTGGTTAAAAGTGGCGCTGCACATGTGGTATTTTTTTTTGTATTTCTCCTGAGTCTTAACTGTACTTGCCAAACAAAAACGTTACCAAATGGGAATGAATTTACTCATACTCGAAACGCGACTCAATACAGTATGAAGATCAAGATAGTTACGAATCGGCACATTTTTAATGGTATTTTGTATAGCTTTCGAAATGGGAAACTTACCAAATGGGATGTACTCTGGATTTGAGTGTTGCTGGTAGTTGATGGCAACAGGCTAACCCTAGTTTTATGAGACTTAACCATAGCTAGTGAAATGTGGGTGTACTTTTTACGATATATTAGGCACATCTCTGCCCTATCCTTTAGGTATAATAGGCGTGATGATAATATGTGTAAATTTAGTAGTCCTTTAAAGTTGGTCGAAAATAATCAGATATTATATTCCAGATGCGATGTTCCACAAGCAACTAATTCGTTGTGCGAAATATTTTATCCGGAAGAAGACGTATTAGTGTATGAGCTGAGATACCCAAAATGTTGTCCAATAATACAGTGTCAAATTGATAGAAAATAACGAACCCAACATTAAGTCTATGTTTAACCACGTTTATTCACGGATAATACAAGTAGGCAGATCATAGACACACAAGCACCATAAACAATGAAAGTAAAAAGTATTTACGTTTAGAAATTAATGTTTTTTATTTCAACATCCTCCCTTAAACATAAATTAAGCCCATCTTGGTAGAACAATTCGCCAGTTTCGAAAATGGTGTCGCTTTAGTAAGTGCATCTGCTACCATCGTATTCGTCTGTATACAGGGTTATTGGTAAATACCAACAACCTTTTAAGAGGTCGTTGTACTCATCATTATGAACAACATTAACTATGGGATATAAGTTTTTAAACTGACATGGTCACTAACACTATCAATAACACCATACCTCAACATCTGCTCGAATCAGGATCGAACCACTGGATTGAGTTACATAACCCTCAGGTCATCTCGACAGAACGCCACTATATACCCGGACTGGTTAGAGAAGCTATTGAAATTACTAAATATAGGAACTTCAATCGGGAGGATGGGTTTCAACTGTCAAGAGCCTGGAATCCAGTGGGTAAACTATGTAAAAACCGAAAGAGTGCCGTAAAAAGTTCGCGAGTGGACACAGTGAGTTACGTGTGTCGGGAACAGAATCGAGTTGTGAGTGACAGTGGTAGTGGTACGGCGCGCAAAAAACGAACAAGAAAGAGGGTAGACCGTTTTGTCTGCTCATAAACATCCACCCGCAATAACTTCAGTTTATCCGTGATCATGGCGTTTGCAACAGCGCCGAAATATCGGGAACTCATAACAAATAATAAACATGGTAAATATCCCGTTACAAGTGTTATTAACTATGGGACCAAATATGAAATCGCGAAAAAAAATCAGCTGTTCCGTACTTTATGTTCACATCATAGCCTTTTCCCAAACTATCTTGGGGTCGGCTTCCAGTGTAACCGGATGCAGCTAAGTACCAGTATTTTACATGAAGCGACTGCCTATCTGACCTCCACAACCCAGTAACTGGGTAATACGATACCCATTGGTAAAACTGGATGTCAGACTTTTAGCTTCTGACTACTCGTAACGACTGTCAAAGATCTACAAATGAGAGCCGGGACCAACGGCTTAACGTGCTTTCCGAGGCACGGAGGAAACTCGATGTGTAATTATGGTCACCCATACACATACCAACCTCGGCAAGCACGGCTTAACCTTAAAGATCGACCTGGGTGGCTTTAAGTTTAGTACTTTATGTTCACATAACTCGTCAAAATGTAGGGAACAGCAGATTTTTTTTCACGATTTCGGGTTTGGTCTCATAGTAAAAGTTGTTCATAATGATGAGTAGAATGACCTCTTAAGAGGTTGTTGGTGTTTTACCAATAACCCTGTATACTGCTCATCAATAGCTCCTTCAGCCACTTTATTACGAACAAAGTGGTGCCTCACGTCTATTTCATTAGTCCTAGAGTGATAGCCATCAGCGCTGTTGCACGAACCATGATTACGAATAAAATGAAGTTACTGTGGGTCCCGTTTTCAGTTCTAATGAAACTGATAGTGACCATGTCAGTTTAAAAACTTAAACCTTGTTTAACGGTGAATATAATAACCTTATAATAATTACCATTCTATTAAATCTTTACAAATATAATTCTACTGTACGTGTCTATTAATTATTATTATTTATTTAACACTTCAAGCACATAGTACAGAGACGGACTTACTTAATGCCATAGGCATTTTCTACCAGTCAACCTTTGGGTGATGCAGAGTCAAACAGTGGTAGGTGTTTATCTATAAAATATTATTCATATAATACTAAAACTACAAAGGATATGAATATGCGTGTATGTCACTGAACTCGTCCTAAAAGGCTGAACCGATTTGAATGATTTTTTTGGTATGCGTCTGGATGGCGCCCTGGATGGTTTAGATTCACAAATCACGCTACGACCAATAGGAGCGGAGCAGCAATGAAAAATATTGCGATAACGGGGAAAATGTGACGCAACGAAATAAAAAAATAAATAAATATAAAATAATAACCATATTATTATATAACAACCATACTATTGTAACAAATTTGTCGCTACCTTAAACTACGAATAAATATATTTGGTCTAGAAACGAATCGTTTTTAAAGGTTCCGTGTGTCTAGAACGACTTTGATAGGATTGGAAAAACTAAAGTCTTCGGTAGCCGCTAGGTTGACAAATAAATAATTTTAACCTTAGTGAAGCTTTGTACAGTCTAAAGTTCTGAACAAGGTGACCCGAAGATCTGCCGAAGCCAGAATCTTAAATTTCCAGTACCGCTTGATGTGGCGAGTGGCTTAGGGGAGGAAAATGTCCAGCAGTTGAGCAGTGGACTTTCACTCGACGCCAGCTTGTCTGCCGCGTTCTGGCAGTGTCAGGGTTCCGGAAAGTGGTTAATTTCGCCCACAGCTCATTGGACAACTAACATAAAAAATATAAGTAATACAAATTCTAAGATAAGCAAACCCAAGGAATTTTCATTGGGATTGCAAAAAATATGTTTATAAAGTGATGTCCGCATCGTGCCTTTAACAAAGGGTTACAAGCAATGACAACCTTAGATTGTTGTAAACAGTGCGACCTTTTAATCGATAGTAACAAAAAGGTCGAAAGGTTATAAATGCTTAAGTTATGAAAAGCTGATAACATTCAAATTATTCACTTTTAGTTTTTCTGTTATTCATTGGCATCTTTCACTCACGTCTCGAACGATCTAAAAATTTTAAAAAACAAAACTTATGTTTTTTTATAGAATACTTGTTTTTTTTTGAAGATTTGTTTTTTAATTCTAATTTCTTCTTTTTATTTGAATATTCAAAGAAGTCCTCTAGTGAGGAGACGATCTTGGCTGCAGGATCAAGTCACGTTTGTTATAAAAATGAATTGTCGCCAGAACCAAAGGTGTGTGTAAAATTTCAGCTCATTCGGTTGAGGGGAACTTGTTGATATACTAAGTGCTCATTTACAGAGACGCGGCTTGTTTCGTTTTGTCCATTTATGGAGGGGCGGCACGTGCAGCGGCCCGCGTTATCACACGCCCCAACATAAAGCAATGTACGATGTTGTTTATGGGGCCATGGTGGTGGGTACCGCCGAGGAGCCCACCGCGTTGCCCACCACGGGCTACGCTGCATTTCAAGCAAACGCGCATAAAACCACTACTCCGTGAATCCTCTCATACATCGCCATTAATGTTTGAATTGAAAGCGAACAACGTCGCGCAACGAGCCGCCCGACGCGCCGCGTCTCCGTAAATGAGAACTTAGAAACCAACATACTAACTAACAAGGCACTGTTCCGTTTTCAGTGTTGGTACAGTCATAGCTATTGAAGATATATTGAGAATATATATTGAGCATAGTTATTGAAGCGTTTATCAATGATGCGGGTCGAGGACCCGGATTTAAAGTTGTTCGGGGAAAACATAGTTTTATTAAACAAACAAACACAAGTTTAATTTTATACAGGAGGAGGCTAAAATGAGGTAAAAGAAAGAGAACACAATATCCTAAGGAAGTAACCACACGTACGAACATGGAATCAACCCGTCTTGGAAAATATAAAGCAAAATAAAGGAGTCTGCCTACTTCACCGTACCATACCATAACCGTTCTATGATACTACTACGATCTTTATCTACGACTACTATGGCCATAGGAGTCTGTGCCGTGTACTACAACGTATGAACTTAGCTTATTACACCCGTTTATAATCGGTTTGTCGCAGTTGTCATGATTTATCTCGTTACACACGGTCATCATGTGGGCAGAACATGGGTTCCGTGCTATGAAAACACACACTACACGAGGTACACTGCTTTTGTCGAACTCACTTACTACTCAATAATTACTTGAAATTACAATCCAACACAATAACACTAGGCACCATGAATCGGGGAACAGTTTCGGGACGTCTTGACTCCGCCGCAATCAGACACTGACTGTCCTCCTCGCAGCAAGTTCGAAACATCACGACTCTGTAGAAGCGCGCTTAGGTGTGGGTAGACTGATAAGTAGGTCGCGTGGTGCTACCTTTGGCGCGCTTGCCGATTCATTTTCTGTCCGTACTAATGACCAGATCCGACAGGTTTAAAACGTTGATTACACACGGTTGAAATAAACGTTTTTTGTTTGGTTGAACATAACTACGCCCACTAGACCGTTTTATCACCGACCAACATCATCGCATGCTATGCACAGAGCATTATCAGCACCGGCAAAATATTCTCTCCGACATTGTTGACGCTCCGTGCATGGCACGAACGATTTTGTGGGTGTAGTCTAATACTTTTCAATACAAAGAATATTTTTTGCCAATTAATACGATTATGGCACGATCATGGGTAAGGTCAGTACGATGTAGTGGGCAAGATCCTTATATGCTTAATCGTCAATCTTCTTGTCAGATTTGTTGTCAACAGACCGTTATATGCGCATAAAAAAACAAGGTATACAATATACATTGTTGATATACGTATTTATCAGTGGCATGGCAGAGGTTAACGGTGTTTTTGCAACCAGTGTTTGAGTGGGATCCGAATATAAGAACAGTCGTTCCAAATATTCTTCAGTGTTGGATTTACCGTCATTAGTGTGTATATTCTACAAATCATGTGGAAAATAATAAGTCTATTTACTCTCATAGTCCTTGCTCAGGCAGCAGACATAAATGATATATATGGGGACTGGTGGGAGGTCGCTTTTTACCCAGTTTCTACATACGCCCCTTTGTGCATACGCTTCAGATTCGCTGAATACGCAGATGAAGTGAAATGTACTTACGCTGATGGAAGAAATGCAGCCGTAGTTCTAGCTACAATGATGAATGAAAAAGGAGAAACAATGAACTCTCATTGGGGGCCGATGATGATGGTGGATACTCCTGCTGAAGTGATGCCGGCTTTGAACATCAGCGTTAAGTGTGATGAGCATGATATGCGTGATCGCGCCGTCGTGAGGTTGGTCAACAATGACTACTTCATCTTATACGCAAACATCCCCACGTCCATGGAATATACCCGCAGTGAGGTAGAACAGAACTCAGCAGTACTTTTTGGTAAAAACCTCGTGTCTGCAAACGAATTATCTACTGTGATGATGAGTATTGAAGACTTGAAGAACAGAAGAGGAGCCCAGATGTGTGGAAAAGAGAATTATGGTGGATTCAAAAGTACTGAAAATGAAATCAAGAATTGAGTCGGTAAACATTTTATCATAAAGATTGTTATTAATATTGTATGGCTTTAACAAATGATTGTGTTTAAATAGTGTTGACTTACTTATTTTGATTTATTCCGTTCTAATAGCAACAACTAACACCACTGGTATTTGTTTCATTTCACATTTATTATCTTTTTAAACCAAGTATATGAATAGTGTAATGAATAGTGTATTTAAACCAAGTTACAGTCAGTAAAAATGCTTTAGCTGAAAGTCTTACATGTCTTTGGGTGATTGCATCTTTTGTCAGATTCAACTGTTTTGTTTTTTTCCGTACATTTTGGATTAATTAAAATAGCAACCCATCTGACGGAAAAACAGTCAAAATGGTGATGAAATGGCACATTGCACCTAGTTCAAAATCTGATAAAAACCGACGAGTAACCCAGGAATATATGTTTTAAAATTTCAAATAACTTTTTGAATGTTTCTTCTGTTATATTGTTTAGTTAGAGCTACATACCGTGTGGTAACTTTCCCATTTCGCCAACTAAACAAAATAAATACCAACACAAAAGTGCCCGGCTTTTGTAATTATTTTGATTTTCTTTCATACATTGTGAGCATCGTCCGAAATTGTAACAGAACAGCCACCTTAAATGTATGCAAGCCTAGTACTTTGATCATAAGTTGGTCCTACCCAGATTTTCTGCCAGAGCTTCGTTGAATTCATGCAGGCCTGTTACTTTTTGAAGGGTATTCACTAATAAGACGATTTTAGCGGCACCAACATCTTCATGATTCTGCTCTCCTAGTACCTACTTTCTGTTCAAATTCTAAATTGAGTTCTCTCGTAACAAACCTTGGTGTGCCTGAGAGAGAGACAAAAATAAGATCAAGAAAAAGGTTAGTTGTAACTTTGTGAGCTGACTGTACCGTACAAAAACAGTTTATGGGTGACGAGACGGGATTCAAAATCATCATAATCATCATCAGCCTATAAGCCACTGCTGGGACACATGCCTCCTGTCTATGAGAGGGAGTGGGCTGTAATCCACCACGCGGGCCCAGTGCGGGTTGGTAGATGTCACATGTCTTCGAATTTTTAATTCTAGGACATTGCGGCTTGCTCATGATGTTTTCCTTCACCGTTTTTGAGAGCAGCGGTGATGAAATAAATTACACAAAGTAATGGGCCTGCCTGGGTTCGAATCCACGGCTTACTGCTCGTAAGTCGGGGCTGCCACCACTGGGCCACCGCTGCTCTCTATGGTAGATGATGATATTTTATACTCCTGCTGAAGTAATGCCGGCTTTGAACATCAGCGTTATGTGTGGTGAACAGGATGTGCATGATCGTAAAGTTGGCGGACGAAGAGTACTTCATCTGGTACTCAAACATCGGCGTCAAATGAATATACAATACTTTTTGGTAAAAATCTCGCGTCTGCAAACGAATTAGATACTGTTATTAGGAGTATTGAAGATTTGTAGAATAGAAGAGGAACCCAGATATGTAGAAAAGAGAATTATGTGTTGAAATGAAATCAAGGATTGAGTGGCATTTTTTGTTGATTATAAAATCTTTTAATTTTTTTTTTTTTTAATTTGACACACAATTACACAGTAACGAACACATTTATATGACAACAATGCCAGTAGGTATTTATAATATAATACCAGGCCTGTAACTCGAGGGGTTAGGTAGAAGTACATATATCTATACCTCTATACCAATAAATAAAATTGAAGTGTCTGTTTGTAATATTAAAACATCCGTTTTTACTACATGCATATGAATGTATAAACGGTACATATACCAAAATAGCATTTTTTACAATTTATGTCTGTCTCTTTGTTCCGGCTAATCTCTCGAACGGCTGAAACGATTTTGACGGGACTTTCACTGGCAGATAGCTGATGTAATAAGGAGTAACTATCTATTTAAGAAAAAATATAAAAAAATATTTAAAAAAATCGTAAATTAAATATAATTCTACACCCCATATCAGCGGGCTTATACGACCTGGTGGCCTACCATGACGTCTTAAAGCAGTATTGTTTTACTCTTATTCCAGTGTGAGAAAGAGACGGAGCTTTACAGGATGTCTAGCGCCATCTCTTTCCCATACTGGTATGACAGTAAAATAATAATGGCTTTAAGACGTCATGGTAGGCCAGCTGATGTATGAACGTGGATGAAGCAAATGGATTATGTAGGGATCGTAGCAGTTAGTCTTCTGTGGTATCTGCCTACCACCATGGGGAAAAGCCCCATGAGACCACACGCAACCACAGAATACATAATCATCATCATTTCAGCCCAAAAGATGTCCACTGCTGGACATAGGGCTCCTCAAGTGTCGCCACATTGACATTTTGGGGGGTTTTGCCATAACGCCACGCTTGGCAGGCGGGTTAGCGATCGCAGTACGGTTGTTACAAAAGCACAAAGAACGCTGCTGCCCATTCTCTGGCAAATCCCTTAGTCGCCTCTTACGACACTCACGGGAAGACATGGAAATACATAATAGTACAAATAAACTTGCATTTTACTAATATGACCGGCCTTCATTTTGCTTACTCTATGGGCTTTCTCAACTATTGTCGACTAATTCCTTTATTGTAGCAGGTCACCTCAATAGATATGATGTCACAGCTATTTATGTATCAGTAAACATTATTGATGCGTTTATCAGTAATGCGGGTCGAAAACCCGCATTTATGGTTGATCTGGGAAAGCATAGTTTCAATAAACAAACATATAAAGCTTTGTTGCTTAAAAGAGGACACTCAAATTAGGTAAAAGAAAGAATACAATGAAATCGGCCGCGAGATGGCGGCTATAAAAACTATTGGTGGTTGGTGTCATTTCCATGGTAATCAAGAGCGCTCCAAACGAATATGGGGTCAAAATGTCAAATGGTAATAGTGGGAATTAGTGATTATGAATGTCAATATTTTATAGCGTGAAAATCAATACACCAAAATATTATAAAAACATGAAGAAAAAAAGAGAAAGAAAAATTTTCTTCGGCGCCATCTTGTATTTCCATTTTGACCTCATTTTCGTTATCATTGTCCTCTAAAACAATTTTTTAAAGTCAGTTAATGGACAGGTAGAGCAGGTTTAGCATCATCTCAAATAATTTAAGTACATCTAGGTGTCAAAGGGGCCTCCCTCTTCGACACTAGACGTACTTAAATTATTTCCCGCACACACGATTTGTTATTATTTTTGCTGCGATTCTACTGAACTTTAGCCATAAGAGATTTATTTTAATCAGGTAAATTAATCAATTTCATTCATTTGTACACATTTTCCAAATCAACATAAGCTACTATTGTAGGTACAGTGTGTTCTAACTTTGCAGAGGTCTCTGCCCTGGACAAGTTTTTTTTTGTTTCGAATGTTTTTTCCTCAATGATTAAAGGTGCGTTCACTAGGGAGAAATACGAATGGACACTTCGACGATACTGGCTTTGTCTGATACCTACGTGAGAGATCTGCTACGGAGGTTTGATAATGAACCCTCATGTCATCCTATAATAATTTTGCAGTATCGTAAATATTCTACATACCACAGTATAACATCGCGCCTGTAAGCTCCTAAGGGATAACCCTTAGGAGCTTACAGGCGCGATGCTTACCTAATAGTACGTCAACATTTCGCTAGTTATGTTGACCCATGTAATCAGGGGCGAGCCTATTGCCAGCAACCGGGGACAAATCTACACAGCGTAACTGCTACTAAGATATTCCTGATGGGAAAACCCAATAACACTGCCCAACCCGGGAATCGAACACAGGACCTCATGCTCAGCATTCGCGTTTGCGACCAAAAGACCAAAAAGGCAGAACATTCTGCTGTAGCGACCTACAAAAAGCAACTTACTACAAAATGTACTACAGCGCCATCTAGGACACGACGGAAGAACTAACATCAATTTCCTACATCTCGCAAGCAAAGTTTACATCGACTTAAGACTATATAGAGAAACCCGACAACAACTGTCGGGCAGTTGCCCACCAGACATAACACCTGTCTGGTCGGAGGATCCTCTCTTTTCTACGGAGTTTCGAGGAACTTAACACCCTGCTCCTCATACCCCTAAACTGCAATTAATTAAGTACACACTACAAATTTTTACAATGTTTGTCAGACCTTACAATGATATTGTAACAATCCAGTACTATACCTAGCTGCTCTCAAAACGACGAAGGAAAACATTGTGAGGAAATAAAAAAACACATATGCCATCCATCAACCTGAGCTGGGTCTGCGTTTTGGATTCCAGCCTATCTCTATCACAGAGAGGACGTGCGTTCCTGATGTGGGAATGTTATATCGGTGATCATGCTTAAACGATAATTTCTGTTGAAACGTCACTAACTTGATAACAATACGACGAATAATAAATAAATCAAAAAGTATCGTGGATCTTCCCGTCAAGTTTACTGTATACAGACCTTTACGCGCTTAAAAAGCACAACAAGGTATGCAACATACATTATTAATACTTATTTATCGGTAGCATATATATCAGAGGTTAATGAGTTGACCTCTTGAGTCCTCCAGTTGAGTGAGATCCGAATATAAACTCAGACGTTCCAAATATTCTTCAGTGTCGGATTTACCGTCATTAGTGTGTATTTTCTACAAATCATGCGGAAAATAATAAGTCTGTTTACTCTCTTAGTCCTTGCTCAGGCAGCAGACATCAGTGATATCTATGGAGACTGGTGGGAGGTTGCTTTTTACCCAGTTTCTAGATACATCCCTTTGTGCATACGCTTTACGCTTTCTAAAAGCACAGAAGAAGTGAAATGTACTTACGCTGATGGAAGAAATCCAACCTTAGTTCAAGCTAACATGATAAGTGAAATCGAAAGAATAACAGGCAATCATTGGGCGCCGATGATGATGGTGGATACTGCTGCAGAAGTGATGCCGGCTTTGAACATCAGCCTTAAGTGTGGTGACCAGGATATGCGTGATCGCGCTGCTGTCGTGAGGTTGGTCAACAAAGACTACTTCATCTTGTACTCAAACATTAAGGCGTCCAAGGAACATACTCGCAGTGAGGTGGAACCGAACTCAGCAATACTTTTTGCTAGAAACCTCGTGTCTGCAGACGAATTTGCTACTGTGATTGCGAGTATTGAAGAGTTGAAGAACAGAAACGGAGCCAAGATGTGTGGAAAAGAGAATTATAGTGGATTCTGATAAGAGTACTGTAAATTAAATCAAGAATTGAGTGGCTAAACATTTTTTCATAAAGATTGTTAATAATCTTGCTAGGCTTTTAAATAAACGTGTTTAAAAATAGTGTTGACTAACTTATTTTATGTTGACTTTAAAGTCTTTATTGGTATGAATTTTGACCCGGTATTACACAGTGACACACACATTAAAAGACTTGCAGTAAACACAATGCTAGTAGGAAAATTTTCATATAAAAACTCGCAAGGAGTATGCAAGGATCTTAGCAGGTGGCGTTCTGTGGTTTCTGTCTACCCCCATGGGCAAAAGGTTTATGTTAATACATATGTTAACAGATAATACATATACATGTATGTACATTGCGCTAGGGAGCCGCGGAGGTCCAGTGGTGGGAGCCCCGACTTACGAGCAGTAAGCCGTGGGTTCGAACTCAGGCAGGCGCATCATCATCCACTCCACTCCACAGCTGGACATAGCCCCCCCCCCCCGAGTGTCGCCAAATTGCCTTCTTGGGGGGTTTTGCCATAATCGCCACGCTTGGCAAGCGGGATGGCGATCGCAGTACGGTTGTTCCAAAAGCACAGAGAACGCTGCTGCCCATTCTCTGGCAAGTCCCTTAGTCGTCTCTTACGACACCCACGGGAAGATATGGGATGGTGCTATTCTTTACGTCCAACACCATACAGAGCATTTCATCATTGCTGCTCTCAAAATGGTTAAGGAAAACATCATGAGGAAACTAAAAACTCCTCGAACTAAAATTCGAAGACATGTGACATCTACCAACCCGCACTGGGCCCGCGTGGTGGATTAAAGCCCTGTGTGCCCTGGAGGCCTGTCAGTGTCCCAGCTGTGGGAACATTATAGGCTGATGATGATGATTGCGCTAGTTAATTTTTAGTCCCATGTGGTAGGAGAGAGCCTATTGCAATCGACCTGGCCACGAGTCCGGCCTTCCACATGAGGAATTCCAGAAGGTAAATCCAATAACACCTTGGAATCGAACACCACAGACCAGTTACTATGTTTAACTGACGGATTTTCTCTTGTCAGTTTTATTGAACAGCCCATATAGGTTTGATTTTGTCTCTAAATAGTTCCGTCGTTTTCACTAGCCCTGCTGTTTTCAAAACAAATGCAAACCGATAAAAATGTGCATATTTCAGCCAACTTATCTGTGCGGGCGGGAAAACACAGAACTTAAAAGAAATGCAACAAGTTAGACATTTAGATGCATTTTTTCTTGATAAGCAGCACCTAAGACTGCGCACTTAAAGTGGTCATCTATTCAATCTAAAAAACTGACAACCGTTTTTGTTTCCTCATGATTCAAATATAGCGCCCTCACTCCCTCCCTCCCTTCATCTGTGCGTACCCAAACTGCTCGATATGCGGCCACAGCCCAGGCGATAAATCTGCTTAACGCCTTGATTGCTCAGGAACCGGATCTCGATGTGTTCACGAGCAGCAATTAAGCTATGCTTAATTATTGCGTTAATTTCTTCAGCTAATGTTATGTTGTTGGCTTGCTGCACGCGTTGGTGCAAACTGCAAGTGCAGCAAGTATTTGTACAAATAAATAAATAGCAAGAAAATATATAGACCTTTTTTGGTTGCATGGCAAAAACTGAAACTGATACAACCAAATTGACATTTACAAAAAAAAAAAAACGCAGATGTTTACGAACAGCGTACCCTTACAATGACATTCGAGTGCGCAAAGTTCATTGCACTTACGTCTCTGACTTTAGCTGTAGTGCAATATGAACTATATTTTATACACTTGACCAAATGTTGTCGTCCTCCTCCCACGCGAGCGAAGTCGCGAGCGCAGCGTATCATCTGTTATGTTTATCAGTATAGGTCAAAGTTTATTACATCCGAAATTAAACACAATCATGACACATACTTCAGTGTACGTGCCACTATACATCAGTGATCTTTAAGAATTGAATTATGTGGAAAACAATAGTTTTATTTGCACTCTTAACCGTCACTGATGGGAAAGGAATAAAAAATGTGTACGGGGACTGGATGATGGTGGCTTTATATCCAGCTTCTACAAACCAAGCAGTGTGCATTCGTTTCTCGTTCACCAAGAGTCCTGTTGGTGTAAAATGTGTGTATGCAGACGGAAGAAAAGCGAATTCAGTACAAGTATCGATGAACACAGAAACTGGCGAGTTACTAGAACGGTATACGATGCCGATGATGGTAGTTGATACGCCTGCAGAAGTGATGCCGGCTTTGAACTTGGGATGCAAATGTGGGAATGAAGAGGTCAATGATCACGCTGTGGCTAGGTTAGTGGATGACAATTACTTCATCATGTATCACTATGTCCCACCGCCTGCAGGAACTATAAGCACTGACACAAACCAGAATGCTGCGTACCTTTTTGCGAAGATTATAGTGACGGAACCGAAACTGTTTGAGGTTATGACAAGGATAGAAGATCTGAAAGAAAGAGAGGGTGCTGTTATGTGTGCGATAGAGAATTATAATGGACCTCAGTGATTAAATCGCATGCTGACTTCATTGTGAACTATTTGCAGTGATTATACCGCTTTGAACGTTTCTGTGTTTCTCATGTTACATTTTATTGGTAATACGACATGACTGGTGGCTAAGTGACTTATTTTTGTTTATGGACTTTGCAAAAGTACATTGTATAATACTTAATAATAATTATGATCGATTTAACTGTAACGTTTGTTTTGTATATTTCAATTTATCTCAAGTACCTCATGAATAAGATTTAATTCTTACGTCTTAGGACCTATGGTTTTTTCCAATTATTTAGGACTAGATTTTGCCCGCGGTTTTGCACGCGTTCATTTACAATTTGACAATAACCAGCTCGGACACGTGGCGCCATCTATTATCCATTTCAGGAAGATTAGTTCACTG
The DNA here is from genome assembly GCA_949152445.1 of Cerastis rubricosa. NCBI lineage: Eukaryota > Metazoa > Arthropoda > Insecta > Lepidoptera > Noctuidae > Cerastis > Cerastis rubricosa. The sequence goes on from OX424539.1 coordinate 16,688,374, forward strand.
TTTTAGGCGTGTAGAGGTAACAAACCAACTTAGTTTCGCATTTAAAATATTATTTAGGATTTCTAGTCGTAAGTAGGTACTCGAATGACGTTTTCAGAGGGCGCTGTTGGTAAATTATGTTAAATGGTTGTGGGAAATAAATACATCGAAACAACGAACAGTACTGCTGGAGGAACTGGAGGAGCTCGTGGCTAAATAATAACAGCTCAATCTTGAGGTTAAGCCGCGCTTGCCTAGGTTGGTCTGTGGATGGGACACCACCCATTAGTCAGTGGCCCAAAAGTTTGACAACCAGTCTTACCAAGAGGTATTGTATTACCCAGTAATAACTGAGTTGTGGAAGTCAGATAGGCGGTCGCTCCATGTAAAGTACTGGTTTTCAGCTGCATCCGGTTAGACTGGAAGCTGACCCCAGCATAGTTAGGAAAAGGCTAGGCAGATGATGGAACTAGCAATAAAACTGTTATGTTGTTCAAATCAAAATATTTTTATTTTACATAGGCCTACAGTGGCACTTATTAAAACGTCGACAAAAAGGTGCTCGGTTCGGGTTGGTCGTTTCCTATGGAGAAGAACCGGCAAGAAACTCCATGGTTACTCTTTGAAAATCATTTGGTTTACCAATATTTATGTTACAGCGTTAGTACTAAAGTATGGGAGGACATCGTAGGCCCGAAAATAAGTCGTTGCTTACTACAAAACGTAGAACGAAATAAAAAGTTACCAAGGATCTAGGAATTTCTAGGGCCTACGATGTTAACGGAATAGTTGTCATAGAATTACATGGAATACAGTAGTTTTCTGCGTTCTATCGTTGCAATTGGGAGTGTCTGTCGCTACAGTATGTAGCACGCCATCGCAATGCACTGACATCAGACACAGGCCTCCTCTCTATGAGAGGGAGTGGGCCATCCACCACGCGGGCCCAGTGTGGGTTGGTAGATGTCACATGACTTCGAATTTTTAGTTCTAGAACATGCCGGTTTCCTCACGATGTTTTCCTTCACCGTTTTTGAAGGCAGCGGTGGTGAAATAAATTACCTACACAAAGTAATGCGCCTGTCTGGTTTCGAACCAGTTGCAGTGTACCTAGACATAAATGATCGAAGTAACGGTTGTTTTTTTCTTCATAAACCTTCATAAACAAGGAGTGTGGTGTTTTGGTATCTGCCCTGAGATATATCTTAATTAGTGTTGCGGGCTTTCGCTTGTGGATCAGCCGATGGTTGAGACCAAGAACGAGTGGTACCTCCGCCTCCTTGGAAGAGGTATCTCACTCGCTTTTCCGGTTTGCTGAAAGGGAGAGAGGCTAAAACCTTTGACGGCAAAATAATCTTATAAAAATAATACATAACGTAACATTACGCCTGTAATCCCCGACGGATTAGGCAGAGGTGTTTACCCAGTAGTGAAACCTAATAGCATGGACCCTACTCCCGACACCAGCGGAAACTGTTTTTTTTTTATATTTTTTTAAATACAATTTTGTTAATTAAATGTTTAAAATGTAATAGGTAAGATGAAGAATAAAGGTAATAATACCTACGCGAGAAATCTAATACTACGGAGGTTCGATAATGAACCCTCGTGACATTGTGCAATAATTATCGTGTATCGTAGACATTCTACATTCCACAAGATAACATCACAACTGTTATCCCCGAAGGATTAGTCAGAGGTACCTAATAGTACACCCACATTCCGCCAGTTTAAGTCTGATGTAATAGGGGGCGAGCCTATTGTCATCAACAAGGCACAAATCCAGACTCCGAGGCTGCTACTGAGAAATTCCTGATACCTGAAATAACAATTGCCTAACCTTATCAAACCCAGGACCTAATGATTAACAGTCGCGATTGTAACCACTTGACCAACGTGGCAGGCAAATATGGTACTCATACAAAATATCACGCTCTGAAGGGGTTAAGCAGAGGAGCACCTAACACTACACCCTTAGTTCGCCAGTTATAGTTAGTGTTGAAAATTTTTCTACTGAACAAGTTTTTCTATGATGTCGAAGAACAAATCCACCAAATGGAAATTGTAATCTACGAATGATGTTTATGTATTATTGTGATTAATTGTTATTTAAAAAAATATTGACCAATTTATTTAATTTATTAAACTGACAATGCTGCTGATGAAATCTAAATTTTATTGATGCCAAAATGTTAATTATGAGTGTAATCTTTATTTTTAAATTCATAATTAATATTTCCGCTGGATGCGAGTCGCACGGGACCGGTCAATGTGGCGATACTTGGGGGAGGCCTATGTCCAGCAGTGGACGTCTTTCGGCTGAAATGATGATGGTGGTGATAAATATTTTATTATATTATAAGATGATTGTAATACTGTGTAACTATAATAACAGCCGCCCAGGTCGATCTTTAAGGTTAAGCCGTGCTTGCCGAGGTTGGTCTGTGGATGGGTGACCATAATTACATATCGAGTTTCCTCCGTGCCTCGGAAAGCACGTTAAGCCGTTGGTCCCGGCTGTCATTTGTAGATCTTTGACAGTCGTTACGAGTAGTCAGAAGTCAAAAAAGTCTGACATCCAGTCTTACCAAGGGGTATCGTATTACCCAGTTACTGGGTTGTGGAGGTCAGATAGGCAGTCGCTTCATGTAAAATACTGGTACTCAGCTGCATCCGGTTAGACTGGAAGCCGACCCCAGGATAGTTTGGGAAAAGGCTAGGCAGATGATGATGATTGTAATACTGTGTAAATTCAAATGCAAATTATTGTTGATGAATAAATGACAATGACTATGAGTCCCATGTCTAGACACCGTGGCTACTACCGAAAAATTCCTGATGGAAACATCCAATAAGTATTGCCTGACTTGGGAATCGAACCCAGGACCTCATTCTCAGCAGTCCCGCTTGCAACCAATAGACCAGCAACACAGTACTACGAAACAATCGCTTTTGTGTCACACAAAAACCAACAAAACACACTCACAATGATATCTCGCCTAAGGTTGAAGTCAATTTAATTAAAAAATAAACTGAAGACCAGGCAAAGAAATCATTTTAATAAACAAATTATAGAATAAACATTTTAACAAATACCTTTAACATTATCTTAGTCATAAATACCTCTTTAATTAAGGTGTTTCCAGAGTTTCAGCAACACATACGAAAGCCCCTTTTCTACCGCGCACTTCTTCAATACTTTGTGTGTCGTTGACTAATTTCATAAACGGCTCAACGGTCTTCGCGAAAAGTTGAACGTAGTTCTTGTCCGGCTCAGCATATGACAAGGGAGACAGATTCAAAGTAAAGTAGTTGCTGTCAACCAACCTGGCTACGCCGCGGGTAGTAAATTCTTCGACACCACAACTGCAGTTGACGTTCAAGGCGGGTGTTGCTTCAGCAGGTGAATCGACCACCAGAATTCGCATTTTTCGCCCTCTTGATGGCGGTGGGTTCATGCTTGCAGCTGGATAGCTTTTAACCAGGACCAAAGTAGCATTTCTTCCGTCATCACACGAACAGGGCACGTCTTCCGGAGATTTTGCGATCGAGGAGCGATGACATCCTACCTGATATAATGTAGAAGATGGATACTCAGCCACTTGTATCCAATCTCCGTAGAAACTTTGTATGTCGGTTGCCTCAACGAGAATTAATGCAGAAGATATTATAATTAATTTCCACATAATGATATATTATACCGCCGTTCTAGAGTACTTTCGTGAAGATTTTGTCACAAAAAAAATGATAGCGTTTATATATTTTAACACAACTGACAACCTTTGGCATGAGCAGATAAACCTTGTTTTCATACTATCATACTGTTTTAGTCAAAGCACTGGAAAATTTTAGTGTTTATAACTCAAATAATAAGATGTAGGTATATTCACTACATACATATAGATTACCAGTTAAGTTAGAATACAAGCATTTCAACCTTTATATTTTGTCTAGCTTCTTCTTGACTTAGTTAACGCACAGATTACATGTTATCATGTTACTATTACTTCCCTATATTTTCAGATAAAACTTTTACAACTTTCTGACTTTGCTAGTGAATATGAAAAATTCAAAAAAGTCCTGGAGTGGCGCTCGCGGATGGGCCAGTGCAGCTTAGGAGACACCTTTCGCCGGTAGTGGACCGTGAAGTTGTTCATATATGTCGCGGGTACACAGCCTTGACCAGTCTTTGCCTTTCAGTTTATCAATATTTGTAATGTCTTCCTCTAATTGTGAATTGCTAGGCAATTCCCGTGCCATCAAGAAAACTATCGTATCGTTTGTGTTCGTTGTCACGTATCCAAGTATATAGTTCTTGTTCACAATTTCGATAACACTTCGATCACTGAAAGTAGTACTTGCATAATTGCAGGACACATTCACGAGAGGCAGATCACCCAAATCATCAACAACCAGGACAGGTACTGAGAGTGCAACTGGCTTAATGGTTGCAAAGCTTGGCTGGGGAGGAGCTTCACGTTCTAGGAGCCTCACTACCACTAAAGTACAATCTCTTTCATCTGAACAAGAACAATCAATGTTTCGTGGGTCTTCAGCAAAAGTAATGCCTCCGCATGCGGGTTCCGTTATAATATCATTTGGATACACCAACACAAACGAGTAATTTCCGTAGATATCGTCTAGAGTAGCTTGTCCTTTAACAACACAGAAGAATGCCGATAGAAACAATATTACTTTCAACATTTTGAGCACTTGTCTGAAACGAGCGATGTAACTCCTTGCACTAATGAAACACTATGAGGATGTTCCATATTTACGAGTAGGTACTGTGTGTGCACACTGAGTAACCACTTAACCTTTGCCACTGCAATTACTGATTTAATGCTGAGAGAAACCAGATCTTTATTTTCCTTTTAGGCTGTTATGAAGGTAGAATGTTATGGAAACGATGAGAAACGATGAGAGGAAGAGACTGGCCGCGCGAACAATCGGTGCCGTGAGAAAACCGCCTAAGGATATGACTATGTGGGATATTTACGCGTCAACACTGAGTTAATATTTGACCTTTGCTACTGCAATTATTGATTTAATGATGTGCTCAAATAGATCGTCACGATTTGTGCTGTTGTAATGACACAGATAAAATGAGAAGAAAAGGAAATGGAATTAAAGTTTTTCAAAAATAAAAGGAGTGTTGTGGAAATAAATAAATGTTATCACGACAGTAACTTTACACTGTTGGACAGCACGGTTGGCGCAGTGGCTGAGCAATTGGCTGCTGCACTGCGTGTCACGGGTTCGGCGATCCCCGCTCGGAACAAATGCTTGTATGGCATTCAAATAGTTATTTCGGGTCTTGCGATTCGTGTATTTGAGTTTGAATGTTTGTAAACGCACCCACGAAACAGGAAAAATAAATAACTGTGTGTTTAGCTTCGATCAAAAGAATTTGGCAGGACCGAGCAAACTTGTAACTCCTGAAAAAAAAACCGCCTTTGAACGGGTTAATCATCACCTTAATATATTCCATACCTTCTCAAGTAAAGCCTCGCACGCAAAAATAATATGGCGCAAATTGAAATCGGTCTCCGTTGGACGAACGCCGAATTTCAAACAACTCGGCAATTTATTTTTGAATCGATCCCCCTTTGTTGCAAAATGCGGCGTTGCGGCCAAAAAGGTGAACGTTTCGGCTATTGATACGACTCTTTTATTTATTTTTACGCCCCCGTGCACAGCTCTGGTTTCAATTTCGGGGAATTTCAGAAACGAAAAATTGGTGTGTGAACGTTATTAATTTAGTGCATGTTTCCAGTTTTTTTTTGCGCTCCGCTGATCTCTGTGAATTGGGATTAGATTGCGGAAGTCATAGATGTGGGTTTGTTTGCGGTCTGTTTGTACTGGTTGGTTGAACGAATTCAATGCACAATCACGGGCATTTCATTTCTACATATATACACTGAAACATTTTTTAAACTGATTTGCCCCTTGGAGCAAAATCTTTACATTTTGAAACCCAAATTATCATTAAAATAGGATTTATATCAAAGTTAAAATCGAATTTTAAAACGTGTTTATATTTATAACAGTGCTCGTGACTGCACTAAAAGATAGATAGACGTTATGGATTCATAATTTTTGCAGAAAGTAGCAGAAGAAAAAAACCGGCTAAGTGCGAGTCGTACTCGCATACACACAGGTTTCCGGAGCACCAAAAAATATAATCAAAATATTTTCATCGTTCATTCATATGTATCTGGATGAAATATGGCACAGAAATTAGATTCTAGTCTATAGAATAGCACATATGCTACTTTTTTTACTCGCACGCGCACCTTCAATTGTCCACGCGAACAAAGTCGCCGGCAACAGTTACTTACTTATCTAGGCTTGTTACTTACATGGGCATCCCAGTAAAGGAATTTTATCTATTATCTGCATACCCTTAAAGGTTATCCTTAGTAAATATAATATTGATGATATTTACAAGCAACTGTTTCTATGAAAGTTAATTAGCTTCGGCACTCCTCTCTGAATCAGAATCGAAAGAAGTTGCCATACTAAGAATTTATTCTGGTTGAAGAGATGTATTTGTTAATATATTTTCTTAACGCCCTCTTATTGGAATTTCCACTACATTGTATACAGAACATGATTTTACATCTTGTACATCTTGAAATTTTTTATAATTAACAATCATTAATCCTGACTACAGAATCCTTCACTGTGTGTGTCCCGACCCGCTCTTGACCGTTTACTGTCACAATATCTCTGCCTACTTACTTAAGGTTAACAAGCTCTTTATAGTCAGTCTTTACACTTATTGTTAATTGTGGTACATTTTTATCAACATTAGGTCAAGGGCCATCACATCTGCCCCATTACCCTGATAATTCTCAGTTCAAACTTGAAACGAGGCTACATTGCTCGTTTCAACGGTGTTACCAATCTGGTGTTCAAAATGTGGAAAGTTATACTCCTGTCAACGTTCCTAGGAGTCTATCATGCGGCTAATGTAAACGACATCTATGGAAGCTACACAGCAGTTATGGTGTATCCAAATATTTCAATGCCCATATGCGTGAAGATAGCCTTTGCTGAAGATCCACGTCATATTCAGTGTACTTGCTCAGACGGATATAATAGCACACTTGTGGAAATTAAAATAGTAGAACGGCTCGCCCCTTTACGGTTTATAAGTGAACCCTCTACAGTATCAGGGCCAATACTAGCAGTCGACAAAGTGGATGATCTGATGTTACTCATGAACGTCACCTGTGATTGTGCTGGCCAGGAATTCAATTTTCGAGGTGTTGTCAAAATTGTGAACGAAAACTATACCCTAGCATACGTAAGGAACGGGCCAAGAAGTGCTAGAGCTAGAGATTCAGATTTCTTGTTAGCGCGGAGTTTACCCAGTACTGCTGAGCTGGAGGCTGACGTCACAAGTATAGATGAGCTAAAACATAGGAGCGGATCAGTGATGTGTACCCGCGAAATATATGAACAGATGCGTCCGAAAGATTAGTGTTTTAAAGTTTAATATTGTTTAAATAAACTATTTTAAACATGCCTCAGTTTTATTATTGACACTGTCCAATGTAATGGTTGTTCTGTATGGTGTCGAACGTAAGAATAACACCATCCCATATCATCCCGTGGGTGTCGTAAGAGGCAACTAAGGGACTTGCCGCGAGAATGGGCAGCAGCGTTCTCTGTGCTTTTGTAACAACCGTAATGCGATCGCCAACCCGCCTGCCAAGCGTGGCGATTGTGGCAAAATCCCCCCTACGTCAATGTAGCGTTGGGGGAGGCCTGTCACGACTAAAGGCACAGTGAGGAATTGGTGCAAAGGTTTCAAAAAGTATATATTCGCGTGTCTCATAGTCTTTCCGGCTTAGCCGCCGAGGCCCGTCGCGACGTCCAAGTTCAATACCCCCCCCCCACCCTTGCTCGAGCCAACCCGCGATGCTGAGCCAGTAGTAATAAATCAGCCCCTAAATAATGGAGATCAGATCAAGCCTGTCCCTTTGCTGCCCTCTCTCAGCGACGCCCAAAGCCGAGGCTCGTACCCTACAGGGGGTGCCCTTAGCGCTGTCGCTTAGTTTATAAGCTTTTTGCCTGGCTGGAGGCCTTAAATTCTAGGCATCCACAGGTTTGCCCGGTTAAGCAGTAGCCAGCCTCAGAGGCTGAACTGCGAGATGCCATAAACAAAAAAAAAAAGTATGGTGCTATAATGAGGCAGATATTATCATAATTGGCAAACTAGTTCATGAACATGTTATAGAAGTTAAAGAAAATGACAAACAGTACATTGTACAAATGATGAGCCTCATCGTATTAATTTTTGTTTTAAATCTTTAGGTTTTTCAATGGCAATACCCTTTCAGGAATATGAAGAATAGGGTCTAAAGTTCTTCAGCCCCTATAGAAAAGGGAGAAGTCTCCGAACAGACGGGTGTTGTGTCTTGGCGGCCCGACAGTTGTTGACGGGTTTTCTTATACCTACTATGCTCTTAAGTCGCGGGCTCGCGGCCAACTGTGGGTAATAGCGAGATCTAGAAATTTGATGTTAATTTTTTATTTGAGTCATAGATGGCGCTAAAGAGCTTTTTGTACTATGTTGCTACCTCTTCTCATATAGAGAAGGCGCTACCATTAATCATTACACTTCTTTGGGGGGGGGGGGACTGGCGATTTCAGATTAATATTATTATAAGCCCAGAGAAGCTCGTGGCTTAATAATAACAGCTGCTCGAGTCGATCTTAAACCGAAATGTGGGTGTACTATTAAGTAAACCTCTGCCTAACTCTTCTGGGATTACATGCGTGATGTTATGTATTTACCTACATAAGTATGTTGTTTTTCACAACGTTAAAAACTAGCCTTGCGTTACTCGGTCATTAGCGAAAAGATAATTCTAGATTATATTTAATTGGCTTTCTAGGAGATAGATTTCTTGTTTGTTTTGTTAATAACTTAGGTACCTACTTGTTGTTATAAGTGCTTATGATTTCTTAGTATCAAGAAAGTAAACAAAGTACGCGTTTTATATATTTATTATTGACAACAAAGTTGGATTTCCATATTCCATGTTATTACTTCTAGTAATCATAGTTAATAATTTATTATTACAATTTATTGCACATTACAATGTTTTAATTTTCATGTTTAATATCTGTAACATAACGCCATCTATGTCGCTAATGCGTAAGCGATAGTTCGAAGTAGCTGGAACAGATGTCGTTACCATACTCGTTTGAAATGAGGATGACTAAAGAATTTTGAAAATTATATTTATAAAATGTATCGGTATGTGAATGTGTATCCATACTAATATTATAAATGCGAAAGTCACTCTGTTTGTTTGTTTGTTACCTTTTCACGACTAAACGGCTGATCGGATCTTAATGGATTTTGGCAAGACGATAGATTTAAACCTTGGGAAGGACATAGGCTATATATTATCACGCTATTAACATTGGGAGGTGAGCAATATTGCAATCCATACTAATATTATAAATGCGAAAGTCACTCTGTTTGTTTGTTTGTTTGTATGTTTGTTTGTTACCTTTTCACGACTAAACGGCTGATCGGATCTTAATGGATTTTGGCAAGAAGGTAGATTTAAACCTTGGGAAGGACATAGGCTATATATTATCACGCTAATAACATTGGGAGGTGAGCAATATTGCAATTTATTCATATTCCTCAACTGATTGACAACTGACAACTGTCATAACAAACATTAGAATAGATCGGCTATTTTAGAACAATTGTCACCGAAGTAAATAGCCTGACGGTTTAACGGTTGACCTGTGAGTCATAGGTTGCAGGATCAAACCTCAGCCAATATGAACTTATTGTTTTATTTATTTTTTTAATTTTTGATGCTGTATTATTTACAAAACTAACCATGGTTCGATCCCCACCCGGTTTTCATTTTTTGTAAGTAGGTATTTTGTTTTTTTATGCTTTAAGACTTCCTAATCATTACCAAATAGTGTTATACATCCTTTTAGTTATCATTAACCATTAAAACTATAGTTAAACAATCATTTAGCCTCTGGCCGAAGTAAAAGCCAGCTCTTGGATCACGGAAAGCGTAAGTTATGCATTTAGAAATTTCTTTCAAAAGACTGTGAGCATTGAGTACTCTGATCTCACGGTCCCACGGTCGAAGCTTCAATTCCCAACGACTCGAAAATATAAGTAGTTACCGATAAGATTACTTTATTAAAGCTGCTTGAGCTTCCCCGTGGCAACAGCGACAGTACCAGTGTCCAGCCCTTTTAGTTTATATAGTTTTGTTTTCGTAAATTTTTAATTATTTAGTAAGAAAGTAATATTATCATCATTCATCATTTCAGCCGAAAGACGTCCGCTGCTGGACATAGGCCTCCCCCAAGTGTCGCCACATCGACAGATCCCGTGTGACTTGCATCCGGAGGATCCCCGCAACCATCACCAGGCCATCGGTTTACCTCGTGGGAGGCCTTCCAACGCAACATCTTCCGATTCATGGTCGCCACTCCAGAACTTTTCGGCTCCATCGGCCATCCCGTTCTTCGAACAATGTGCCCTGCCCACTGCCACTTAAATTTGGCAATTCTTCGGGCTACCGGAACTTTGGGGTAACCGCGGTTCTCTTGCGAATGTCCTTATTTCTGATTTGATCACGCAAGGAAACTTCGAGCATAACATTCTCCATTGACCTTTAAGTGAATTTAAGCTTTCTGATGAGGCCCAATGTGGGCGACCCAATCGGTCCGGTATGTAATCACTGGCAACACACACTGGTCATGGACTTTCGTCTTGAGACACTGCACGAGAACATATCATGCAACTTCCCGAACACTGCCCAGCCGAGTCGGATTCGACGGTTGACCTCTTTGTCGAAGTCAGACCTACCCAACTGGACCGTTTGTCCCATGTAGACATAATAGTAGTAGAAATTAATGGTCGAAAACCAAAATAAAAGATTACCCGACCCGGGAATCGAAACCACGACCTCATACTCAGTAGTTGCGACCACTAGACCAACGATACAGTATATTAACAGCATCTATCAGTCTGTTTGAACTTTTTCACGCCTTAACTGATGAACGGATTTGGATCAAAGCCACAAGCCAGGTCATGATCTGGATAAGGACATAATAATACTTTCATTTATACATGAAAGCGCTATACTATTCACTCACCGATAAACCACTCAAGAACTACTAACTACCACTTTTGACCTATCTTGAAATCTCGCAAGTAAGTTCTTAGTAAGGCAGAAAGGGATTTTTGGAAATTCCACCCCCCAAGTGGAATTAATGTCGGGTTAAAGATTAAGTTTAGGAGAATATTTGTAATTTTTAAAAAGAGGCATGAATGCACAAAATCACTATTTACGTTTTTGGAAATTCTATCCTTAGGGGGGTTTCATAATGAAAGTTGATCGACATCAACTTTCAACATCACCTTTTTTTATAGTACAGTCGGTAGCGTGTCCGTATATATTGAGGAGTTATACTCGGTTTTCGAAGTTTTACTCACAAATTAATAGGAGATCACACTTGAAGCAAGTTCTTTCAAACGAAAATAATCATATAAAATCAATTTAGGTCGCTAGGGTCGATCTTCAGTTTAAGTTGCGTTTGCCTAGGTTGGTCTATGGATGGGTGACCACCCATTACGTACCGACTTTATTGTGCTTTGGAAAGCACGTTAAGCCGTTGGTCACCGCTGTCATTTGTAGATCTTTGACAGTCGTTACAAGTAGTCAGTGGCCCGAAAGTCTGACAACCAGTCTTACCAAGAGGTGTTGTATAACCCAGTACTAACTGGGTTGTGGAGGTCAGATAGCCAGTCGCTCCATGTACAATCTTGGTATTCAGCTGCATCCGGTTAGACTGAATGTTCCCAACTTAGTTGGGAAAAGACTGAGCAGATTGTATTAATACTGGAGACATCTGGTAACGAACTCAAACAAAACATTGGAATCAAGAACCTCCTGACTAAAAGACTTATTATAAGCAAATCACGAACCTAACGCGTACGAAGTCGCGGGTAACAGCTAGTCTTTAATAAAATTACGTTGAAATGATAAAAAATACGTAGAGCTGGCGCAATGTGGGTTTATACTTGTTAGGTTCTGGCTTACTTTCGAGGATAACAGGCGAGATGCTATCTTACAACACTATCCAAAACTTTTTGATAAAGGTTTATCTGGATTTTGGACAAAGTAGATACAGTTGTACAATTTCCACAAAAAACTTTTTTGATGCCGTCAAACCTTTTTCTTATATGTACTTGAAAACAACTATGAATCGCAAAAAAACCATTCCAATACATTTTGTAGTAGAATGCTGATCGTAATTCAAGAAGGTATAGATAATCACCTAAAACCGTTTTCCTGGAGCTAGAACAATTAACCCATCCTTACCTCCCCTCCCCATCCCAAAATATCATTCCTTATTTTTATTCATACAATATGAAAAGTGGAGGTAACTGTGAACTGTCTCAGCCGAGAAAAAATATCTCATTATGTCCCTCGTTACCATACACCTTAAAGGAAACAATAAAAAGGATTCTTCTCGGTAACGTTCAATAAACCCGCTAACTACCAGACGGTATTTTATGATTATTGCAGAGCCCGCAGTGGCCTCTTCTTACCCAAATTATGCCATTCGTTTTAATGCGTGCTTTAACAGCCAATCTTTGCACTGGCGTTTTTTTAATTTTCTTTTCTATTCTAGGTTTATTGGACGATCATTTTCTTTTTTTTTTGTGTCTATGGGCTAGGATGCCTTATTCAGAGGGTCTGGACCACAGATAATTATAGATATAACGCAGGAGCATCACTTCGTGTTCAGCTTAGGCATTTCAAGCTACTGTTGCAGTAAGCTTATTTGTTTAAAAATCTACCAGCACAACGTTGAAACGTTGTGGGTTAAGAACATAATTCTAGACATTGAACAAAAATGTAGTTTATAAAGTATTGTAAGTTGTTTGTTTGGTAACTAAATAGTGGTTATGACGTCATAGTAGGTAGTCAAAATATGGCAAGCTTGGTTTTCATACGTTTCGTGATACTTGCGTTATTTACGTATATCTTTATATATGTGGTGCATAATATAAATCGAAAAAAAAAATAGTTCCTGCGTTGAGTGGATAAAATTTTTGTCATCGCTTGTAGAACCTGGTTGATTGATACAGGAGCGTGGCGATAGGTCATCATTATCACCATCATCGGCCTATAATATTCCCACTGCTGGGACACAAGCCTCCTCTCAATGAGAAGGAGTGGGCTGTAATCCACCACGCGGGCCCAGTGCGTGTTGGTAGACGTCACATGCCTACGATTTTTTAGTTCTAGGACATGCCGGTTTCCTCACGATGTTTTCCTTGTGATGAAATAAATTACACAAAGTAATGCGCCTGCCTGGGTTCGAACCCACGGCTTACTGCTCGTAAGTCGGGGCTGCCATCACTGGGCCACCGCAGCTCTCCCTCTCTCTGGCGATAGGTACGAGAAAAGAAAAGGCCTATCTTATGCACTGAGATTGGTCAGGCGGGCTGATGATGGTGATAAAGATTCTAGATGACACGCTTTTAACTGACACTGACGACTGGAGACTAGGAACCTCCTAAAAACTGCTTTATATGTATTTGGAAACATCAGAAGTATTTGAAATTAGAATTGATCATGACCTTTACATTCGCTAACCGATTCTCCCTCTTTTTCACAATGATCCTATCATTGGACTCTGGAGTATTATTTTTATTCGCAAAGTGTGACTTTTAGACATTTTCACATCTTCATGTCTCCTTCCCTGAAAGATAAGATTTCCAGTCACTGTGACATCGGCATCGCCTGAGGGCACCTACTACAATAACGTGCCATTTTTAAAGGACGCCGTGTGACAGTGATTGATTGGTGTCCTTTCTGTAGTACATGCGTTTTACTCGATTTGTCAAAATAATATTAGGGTGGGTGGGGTAATGCTTATAATTGGTATTGGAATTATGATTGGAAATTGTCACGGTTGGCGCAGTGGTTGAGCCATCGACTGCTGCCTTGCGTATTGCGGGTTCAATCCCCGCACGGAATAAATATTTGTTTGGCCTACAGATAGTTGTTCCGAGTCTGGCTGGTTGTAATGTTTAAATAATGTTTGTAAGCGCACCCACGATACATGTGACCAACCCGCACTGGGCCCGCGTGGTGGATTACAGCCCATTCCCTCTAATTGAGAGGAGGCCTGAGTCCCAGCAGTGGGAACATTATAGGCTAATGATAATGATGATGATGATGTTATCTTTGAGACTATGCATTTTTGGACACCTTTTAGGATACTTAAGACACGACAAAAAAAAAAAAAACGTTGTATAATCTTGTAAATGTTCACAAAAGTTTAAGATTGCTAGAATAAGACATTAATCCACAGTACAACCACAAAAAACAGAGACTAAAAAAAAAAGATTTAAATAAATGAATAAATAGTTTCAGAATACAACTGCACCCAGTGGAGTAGAGAAAAAAAGAGATGCAAGATAACAATGATTTAATGAACGCGAAAAAGTTTAAGCATCCCAGTTTAAATGCTACCCGTGAGTGTACTGAGAGGACTTTGTTCGAGCTTTTTGTTCGACTTTGAAATGTGTGGGCACAGTGAGAGCGATAAGCGCGTGATTAGATGTAGGTACAGGTATTAAATTACATAACATCAAGCCTGTAATTCCCGTAGGGTTAGGCATAGGTGAAACTAATAGTACACCCACATTTCTCAAGTCATGTTTAAGTCCCATGTAGTAGGGGGCGAGCCTACTGTCATCAATGGGGCACGAAACAAGACTCCGTGGCTCATACTCAGAAATTCCTGATGGATAAACCCAATCGCACATTGTCTGATCTGGGAATCGAAGCCGGGAGCTCATGAACAGCAGTTGCGCTGGCGACCTCCAGCCAGAACAACGCTACAGTTACTTACTTCTTAGTCAGCTTACTTACTCCGTACCATTATTTACAAAAAAAACCGAACAAAACATCACTATTTTGTATGGGAGCCCCCCTGAAATTTTTATATTATTCTGTTTTTAGTGTTTGTTTTAGCAGCAACAGAAATACATAATCTGTAAAAAATTGGCTGACTATCACGGTTCATGAGATGGCAGCCTGGTGACAGACGGACGGATGGACAGCGAAGTCTCTGTAATAGGGTCCCGTTCGACCCTTTGGATACGGTACCCTAAAAAGTCGATTTTATTTTCCAGATTCTGTGACTATATAAATGTTATTCGTAAAGTACTAAAACCAACAGGATTTTATTTCACTTATTTTTCGACAAGCCCGGAATGTTTAGTAGGTATCTAGATAGGCCCTCTTCCATCTAATCCATTTCCCTCATAACTGATGCCCTCTAGGCCCATAATATTCAACGTGACGTGATCATAAAAGAAAGGTCAGTATATAAAAGTTTTTATCTACTTCAGTCGTAAAAAGCGATTGAGAGAGATGATCGTAAGCAACAGGCTACCGACTTTTGATGGCGTTACATACACTGCATGCAGTGAGACAGAATGTTTTCTTGTCTCCACATTTCATCATCATCATCGTTTCAACCGAAAGACATCCACTGCAGGACATAGGCCTTTTTTTTTTATTAAGTGGTGAAAAATGCCTAACGCATACCGCCCCGTCCGGGGAGACGGTTTGGCTATGTGGGGCTTGCACCCACTAAAAAACACCACCGTGAGCCTACTGTCGCCTTGGTGGATGGGCCACGAGAACTGCTACGCATGACGTTCGCGACCCACCCAGCGCAGCCCGCTTCCGGGCACCAACTCCTTTGACGATGTCCGGGCTCACCTGAGACATCGCCACCGCTCGCGAGGGCCGTGCAAAGCGACAGCGATAGACTCCCCGATCTATCGCCCGCTGGCACCTCCTAGGGCGGCATCAAGTCGCCATGGCGCCTCCTCCGCCGCCCTGTCCTCCTACGACGAATCGCGTCAGCGAGGGCGTCCTCCTCCCTGACGCGCTCCGCCGCTTCCTTCTGCGAGATGACGTCCTCGCAGAAGGATGCCACTGCCTCCCAAGCCCCCGCTGTCTACCATGGCCTTGGCCACAGCCGGCAAGGAGAGGTCTGCCCCGATTGCTGCTGCGAGAGCACGGCGCTGCAGCACCCAAGCAGGACAATGCTCGAGGGTGTGAAGGGCCGTGTCCTCGCTGCAGCCACACTGGTGACACACGGGAGTCGCCTCCCGTCTAGCCACTTTGTGCAGGTATTTGCCAAAGCAGCCATGCCCTGACAACACCTGCACTATACGGAAGCTAGTGGAATTGTCGGACAGAGGAACTATAATAGATGTTATTTGTATCACGGAGCACTTCATACAAACTGGTTATGAGGATTTATTACACATTCCTAATTTCTGTCCAGCTGCTTTCTTCTCTAGAAATAAAAAGAGAGGAGGAGCGTGTATTTTCGTAAGAGTGGGATTGCAGTTCAAAGAAATCCCGGACATATCAAAACAATCCGTTTCGGGAATTTTTGAATGCTGTGCTGTGGAAGTAATAGCTCATAAAATTATTATTATTTGTATATATAGAATTCCTAAGCCTAATTACGAAATATTTTATGAAAAATTAGATTACATATTAACTAAAGTATGTTTTTCATCAAATAAAAAAGTTGTCTTGTGTGGAGATTTTAATATAGATGTTTTGAGAAGAAACAAGGCTACATTAGAATTTGAATTTTTTCTCATGAAGTACAATTTAAAACTAGCTCTTTATACTCCCACAAGGGAAAGTAGTCAAACCTGTATTGTTAATTTTGCCCACAACTACAGAAAAGACTGGGAAGCTAAAGTTGTAGATCTGGTCCTTTCGGATCACACATCTCAAATACTAAAAATACCTATTAAAAAAACCTGTAAACTACGGTATTGGAAAACTAAAAAGCAGGACATAAGCATGGATAATTTAGTAACTTTTGGAAAACATCTTAGCTGTTTATCTTTTGTACAAGTGTTTGATGAACAAGACGCCAACAAAGCTTTTGATAATTTAATGGATGATTTTTCGCTTTTTTATAGATTATGTTTTCCGGAAAAAATTGTTATCATCAAAACAAATAGGGAAACGAAATGGATATCTCGAGGAATAAAAACATGTAGTAAAAACCAAAGGCAGTTGCTTTGGAAATATAGGTTAAATCCCGACTCACTTAATAAAAAAGTTCTTAAAAATTATACGAAACTTTATAGAAAAATTATCAAGCTAATACAAAGAGCACAAAATAATCATTTTATAAACACCGCTGAAAACAAATCGAAGGCTACCTGGCAAATAATAAATAAAACCAAACAGGAATCAGTCATGTGCGTAAATAGAGGAAATCTGTCGTTTACACACCCCACAGACATTGCAAACGAATTTAACAATTATTTTATTGACGAAATTGAAAATAATACTAAATCTGACATCACGTTAAATAATATTAATTTAAACAATACGACATTAAATTCCCTGTAACAACATGCAACCTGTAACAACTGATGACATTATAAAAATAATATCTAACCTAAAAAACACAAACACTGTTGGATACGATGGCGTTTCTACAAAAGTCATAAAGTTCACCAAAGAATTAATAGCGCCTCCATTAGCGCATATAATTAACTTGTGTATTGCTAATGGAATATTCCCAAACAAGCTCAAAAAAGTTGTAATAAAACCCTTATACAAAAAAGATGACATAACAGATTTAAAAAATTATAGACCCATAGCGAAAATTCCTATTTTTTCCAAAATTTTTGAGAAAGTTATGTATAATTCTCTTTATGCTTATTTTGAGAAATATAAATTATTTTGTCAAGAACAAAAGGGATTCCGTAAGAATACTACAATTAATATGGCACTGTTCGACCTATTAACAAACGTCATGTCATCTGTAGATAAGACAAATCCAGTATGTGCTATTTATACTGACATGACCAAGGCTTTCGACTATGTGGACCATAAAGTTCTGTTACACAAGCTACATAGTTATGGTATAAGAGGGAATGTCCTTCAATTACTGGAATCGTACCTATGTAATAGACTGCAATACACAGAAATTTCTAGAATTTGTCCGAAGACTAAAATTGAAACCATTTATACATCGAAACCAAGGCATGTAAAATATGGTGTTCCACAGGGTAGCGTACTGGGGCCGCCACTTTTTTTAATATATATTAACGATCTCCCTCAAGTAACAAAAAACAAAATGGTTCTCTTTGCGGATGACAGTACAGCTGTGATTGAGTGTAAAAATCTTAATACTTATGAGCATGACATAAATACCTGTTTGCATGACATTATAAACTGGTTAAGTAATAATAATTTAGTAATTAACCTAAGTAAGACGAAAATAATGCAATTTCATCAACGTAGTGAAAACCCGAGTGTCTGTGTTGCTTACCAAGGCTATAATATAGAGGAAAAAAGTCAAGCAAAGTTTTAAGGTATAGTGATTGACAGCAAACTCACTTGGAAGCCTCATATTGAAGTAGTGTGCAAAAAGCTAAGCAAATCCGCGTATGCCGCCCTCCATCAGCTTTCGAAAAAAGTCAGCCGTCAAGCTCTTTTATCAGCGTACCATGGACTGGTTGCCTCTGTTTTGCGGTATGGCATTATTTTCTGGGGGCAGTCTACCAATAAGGAACTGGTATTTAGAATGCAAAAGCGATGCATCAGGTCAATGTGCGGTCTTAAGACAACTGATAGCTGTGTTCCATATTTTAAATCATTGAAAATTTTAACTTTCCCCTCTTTATTTATATTAGAAACGGCTTTGTTTGTGAAATGTAATCCACATTTATTTCAAACACTATCAGAGGTCAGAAAAAATCCAATACGGACACAGTACGTCAATAAATTATGTCAAGTGAAGTGTAAAACCGCACTAATGCAAAAAAGTTTTTTTGGTATTGCCCCACGCATATATAATAGAGTACCTAATGTTTTAAAAAAACTTACTTTATTTAAATTTAAAAGGGCGCTAACTGACATTTTAATTATGAAAAGCTATTACTTAATTGACGACTTTCTTAATGATGATTCACTGACTGATTGATATACTTACTGTTACGCTATAAACCTTCTGTTATTGGCTGAATTATAATATACCTACTGTTACTCAAATTGACATACCGTTATTCTAGTTGGCATCATTTTATTCCGTCTGACATTATTCATAGTGTTTTTTTTTGTAACTTTGTCCAGGTTGTCATTTTTTATTGTAATTCCAATGATATTTTTTATTTTATTGTAATTCTAATGACATTTTCTTTTTTATTGTAATTCCAATGACATTTTTATTTTTTTTGTCTAATTCAAATGACGTTTTTATTTTATTAGCTTTTTTGTAATTCATTGACATGCCACTTATTTTAAATTACAAACCTAATATTTGCATGCCCATGTGACGGTAAAATATGGAGGAGCTTATTGTAATCGAACATCTATGTATCTATAACCTATGTTTGCAAAGAAATAAATGATTTGATTTGATTTGAAGGTCAACGTCCCGTGTCGCCTCCGTACCCACTGTTCCAGGATCGGCTGGATAGCCCCCACGGTCCAGTGGCAGGACATAGGCCTCCCCCAAGTGTATATAAGGGGGGTTTTCCCATAATCGCCACGCTTGGTAGGCGGGTTGGCGATCGCAGTACGGTTTTCACAAAGGCACAGAGAACGCTGCTGCCCATTCTCTGGAAAGTCCCTTAGTCGCCTCTTACGATACCCACGGGAAGATATGGGATTCTCCACATTTGTTTCATTTTAATTAAGTACTTCATCGCCGCAAAGTTCGAGAGATTTCTTTAGAAATAAGCATTACCTTTGTACCTATTTTCAGTTCCTTTCGTCTTCTCTGTATTAAGTGTGTACATAAATTGATAAAGAAATAAAGTTGCCAGCCTATCAGTTTGTAATCGGTTATATTATAGAGAGTGCGCTTTGGAAGTGCACAATCTAACTACCCCGTCCCCATTCTATCACCGGACGAGCAGTGATACGGCTAAGCATCACCGCTATATGCTTGAAGTCCTATGGATCCGAACAAAGCGCTTTGCTTCATTGCGCAAATCGCCAGTCTATGGAATTCATTGCTGGCTTCTCTGTTTCCCGATAATTATAATCTTGATGTCTCCAAAGTTCGAGTGAATCGGTTTCTTTTTGGCAAGCGTGCTTCACCATTAATAGGCCACATCAGAGCGTCACATTAGGCGAGTTGCGGCCACAGGCAAGCCATATTAAACAACAAACAAGCTTGCCAAAAAGCCACCCTAAAGATTTAAAAATATTTTCTATTCAATATTTAGATCGCTTACAGCGAACCTCGACTCTCTTTTTTGCACAGAGTGCTACGCAACGTAACAAAATGTATTTTTCTCGGATAAACACCGGCTCACGTGGAAATAAAAATACTTAAATAAAATTATTTGGATCAAAGGCTCGTTGTTTTCCTGTATTTTTTTTTGTCTGTAACAGTGACTAAGAGTGTTTTAGTAGTACACGGCTTGCATAAAATACGCCACTAATCCCTGTTTATTTCGTGAGTGAAAGCGCAGTGTTGGATTTTGAACTTTCGCTTGAGCAGCGAGAATCAACATTCAAATAGTGTAATAATATGATGAGGTGCAGTATTTGTTGTTGTAATTATGTTAAAAACCTGGTCAAGATTTTGGCACAGCTAAGTTTTTATATTTCTATAATACTTACATTCGAAGACGCCATTCACGGCATCATCAATCTCCTCTCATTATATGGATGGAGAGGGATGGGAAGACCAACGAAACGATGGATGGATTGTGTGAGGCATGAAAATTATGAAAGAAAAAGGAGTAAAGAATCAAGGGCCACTTTAACATCGCCCATCACGCATATTTGTAATCGTGCTATTCAAACTGGAACTTTTCCCAACACTCTCAAAATAGCGGTCGTCCATCCAGTTTTCAAGAATGGAGACAGAGCAAATTTAACAAACTACCGCCCAATATCCGTACTAAGTTCGCTCTCTAAGATCCTTGAAAGAATACTTAATAACTGCCTCGTTAAGTATCTCACCAAACATGAAATAATTGCGGCAAATCAATATGGCTTTAGACCTGGAATTTCAACGGAGGATGCTGTGGCTGGTCTTTCCAAAACTATAATGAATTACTTGGGCAAAGGAATGAAATGCTACGGTATCTTCCTCGACTTATCCAAGGCATTTGACACGGTTTCTGTTCCCACCTTGATCTCTAAATTGGAAAACGCTGGAATTCGAGGGCTTTGCACTGGATATTTTTAGAGACTATCTATCAAATCGTTATGAACGTGTAAAAATTGACTCAACAACGAGTGACGACAAGCACATCAGTCTTGGCGTACCGCAAGGTAGTATCCTCGGCCCCCCGCTCTTCTTGCTATACATAAACGACCTGTGCCAATTACAGTTACCAAATTGTGATATTTTTACGTACGCTGATGACACAGCGTTGGTAGTCTATGACACTGACTGGGACAGAGCGTGAAAAAGAGCAGAACAATCACTTCGTTTTGTAATGGAGTGGCTTTCCGAGAACCTGCTAACCCACAACGTAGCAAAGACAAAGGTCATTAGATTCTCTGTTCCCAACACCATAACTCTCCCACAGGAATCAGACCAGATTAAAGCCCATATTTGTACAGGTGATGCATTAAACTGCAGCTGTCCATTCCTGTCTTTGGTTCCAAGTACCAAATATTTAGGTATCCACATTGACTGCCATCTGGACTGGATATCTCATGTCGAAGCCTTGTGTACACGGATCAGAAAATTAATTTACCTTTTCAAAGAACTAAGGCACTCTGCCGACCCTGATACAGCCTTGCTGGTTTATAATAGTCTTTGCCAGTCAATTATTTTATATTGTATCCCTGTTTGGGGCGGAACGTATAAAACCTCCTTACTTAAAGTTGAAAGAGCTCAAAGAGCAATTTTGAAAGTCATGCACTTTAAACGGAGAGATTTTCCAACCGCACAACTTTACTCACAAGCCGAAGTATTGACTGTAAGACAGCTATTCGTGCTGTCTTACGGAAACACTCTATGTTACACCTAGACTCTTCTGAGCTAAAAAGACGCAAAGGCTTTCCCGTATGCGATACAGTAAAATGCCGCTCTAAGTTTGCCAGCCAGTTAGACAGTTGACGGCAACCAGCTCGCGACTGTATAATAAAATAAATAAAAACATTTCTATCTACGCTCTGACTAAACACGAAGTCAAAATTAAACTCACCAAATGGTTGCAGAAGTTAACGTATGATGAAACTGAAAATCTTCTTAAAATTGTATCCTAACTAGCTTGTAAGTACTGTATTATTTTAACTGAAAAATACGTATATTTTATGCCATTGTGTAACTTGCATGACTGTCAACATCTATGTCAATATCATTAGTGTACCAATGATTTAGATGAACGTTGGCTCCTAAAACACAGGCTTCTGGCCTAGTTTAGGAGGCAGAAGTTCGCATTTTAATATGTCTTCGCTGTACAACTTTTTCACTGTGTGTTATGTAAGTTTACTTTTTTCCTTTGTGTACAAATAAACAATTTATTATTATTATAAAGGTCTGTGTGACGGTTGACAGAGGAGAATGGAAGCAAAAAACGTTTTGCGCCGACCCCAAGTAACATAGGCCAAGGGAGGAAGATGATGCATCACCATTCATTATCATCTCAGTAGTTATCCTCCTCATAATCTTTTATTTAACATCATAACATCATCATCATCATTTCAGCTGAAAGACGTCCTCTGCTGGACATAGGCCTCCCCCAAGTGTCGCCATATTGACCGGTCCCGTGCGACTCAAACTTATACATATAGTCTTAAATCTGCAACCGCACTTCTCTCATAATTTCAGGTGAAAGACGTCCACTGCTGGACATAGCCCTCCCCCAAGTGTTGCCATATTGACCGGTCCCGTGCGACTCAAACATATACATATAGTCTTAAATCTGCAACCGCACTTCTCCCCAGAAAATACACGAAGACTAAAACGGTAACTAAGTTATTCGAACGAACGGCTTTACCTGAACTAAGAAAATATCTAGAATGTGTAAGCATCTATTGATTATGCAAGCCACCCATTCAGATAACGGCATTAGCCAGTTGAAGCCAGTTGAGGCTTTCGTGCTCGTAAAATACTGGGCTTGATGATTCCGTACTTTCGGTAAAAGTGTTGTTGAGAAAATCTACGGGAATGTTACTTAGCCAACGTTTTTTTATAGGAGTGTAAATCTTTACCTGAGCATTAAAGCTCTTGGAATTTTTTGGTTTATCCAGAAGATCTTTCTTTCGGTCGAATTAAATCTGACAACGTCAGCTTTTGAATTTGTCAGCTAAGTTCATAACGATTTAAGGAAAAGTCAAAAATGTACGGAACTGACATTAAAGAAAGAAAACTTAAGTATAGACTCACACACCACAAAACAATAAAACAAAATTAAATCGAAAGAGAAAAAAAAACTTAAATACGACATACATTAAGATGTCTGCGCTACTGAAAAGCTTTTGCCAATTATGTTGAAAGTTGTGGTAGAAAATACAAGAAAAGAAAGAAAGCGCCACAACTAAACTCGCACTCTTCAAAAAATATTCTTCTAACTTCTAAAACAAAATGACGAGCGCCACCAATTTCTAAACTCAAAAACAAAATATTTTTATTTTACAAACTGTCGTTAGGCCCATTAAAACTTCGAACATAAATGCCACTAATTCACTGAAAGCACCTTTAAAGCTACCATACGAAGAAACCAAGCGAATGTTATCTAAATAATTACTAAGGAACAGATATGAGAGGGGTTCATTACAGTTAGTCCTGGCTGCAGTTGACTAATGCACGTTATTTCCTTGGCCAGGAATTAACTATGCCCCTGTTTTGCTCGTCTGTCTACAGTGTATGGTACAGTGTATGAGCAGCAGCGTATCTTGTCAATAAACACGTTGATGGTTGTGACGATAATTAACTGTCGTAGTTGTCATGATTTATTTCGTTAGACTCGGTCTTCATGTGGGCAGAACATGGGTTTCGTGCTATGAAAACACACACTACACGCGGTACACTGCTTTTATCGAATTCACAAATAACTTGAAATTACAATCCAACACAATAACACTAGGCACCATGAATCGGGACACAGTTTCGGGACGTCTTGACTCCACCGCGATCAGACACAGACTGTCCACCTCGCAGCGAGCTCGAAACATCACGACTCTGTAGAAGCGCGCTTAGCTGTGGGTAGACTGTTAAGTAGGTCGCGTGATGCTACCTTTGGCGCGCTTGCCGATTCATTTTCTGTCCGTACTAATGACCGGATCCTACATACCTATTACTTTTTGACGTGACAACGTCTAATAAATCGATGAACGCCGGCTGCACGCACGAAAAAGGATGACTCATTGTAACGTTACGATCGGAGCGAGAGCGCTGCACGAGCGAGCGAAAGGCACGATCGGCTTGAGCATTCGGCTTGCTATTCATAAAAGTATGCAATCATTTCATCAATGTTTTGTTATGACGTTGTCACGTTAAACTATCGTTTGGAAATCGACTTTACAGATAACCAATTTTTTTTTAAAGAATCACGTTGTATAGATGGTATTGTAACACCGTGACGGGTGCCAGCCACGTCCGAGCCGTGTCACGTACATGTCACAGCCACTAATTTAAAACAAAAAAAACTTTACATATGTGACGCAGTTTATGTTATAATGGTGCAGCGTCAGCATCACTTACGAGTACGCTTGGTTTTGTGGAGACTATCTTGGACGATGTCAAACTATCATTTACCTTGCCAGTCTTACCGGATGCAGCTGAATACCAGTATTTTACATGGAGCTTCTGCCTATCTGACCTTCACTACCCAGTTTGTACTGGGTGACACGATATCTCTTGGTATTGTGTCAGACTTTCGGGCCACTTACATGTAACGACTGTCAAAGATCAACAAATGGAGCTGGGGCTTAACGTGCTTGAACGTGGATGGTCACCCATCCTCGGACAGCCCTTAGCAAGCGCAGCTTCACATGAAGATCAACTCGTGTGCCTGTTAATTTGAAAGGATTGCCATGATTGAAAAATAAAAAGCGTGTTATAATATAATTATGACAATCAAATAATACGATGGGAATACGCTAGATCCAAGCAGCACTGTACCCAAAACGAACAAAGGAAGGCTACTTTGTTGTTCGTTTTGGGGAACGTCATTGCCTACAAACAGACGTCCTTGATTGATTATATTATCATGGTGGTTGTAATTAGCAGTGATAGCCTAGTGGTGCGACCGTCGGACTGCCAAGTCATAGGTCTCATGTTCGAACCCAAGACCTTTTATTTCTACGCGCGCCTCAAGGAGATGTCAGCAAATCGGAAGGGGTCCGAGAGGGCCGATGCCTGCTAGGGCTGCGGGTTGTTCGAAAGAGATACCGTGGCCATGGAACACAAAGGGCTAAGAAGGAACATGAATGGGTTTTAGTCAGTCAAGTCTGACACTCCCTTCCACTCCGCCCAGAGCGGGAGAAGTCACTTGATAATTTGACATTTGAAAAAAAATAACTTTGATTTTTCGGATTTATGTGCGTATTGCATGTTAAGCCAAGTCATAGGCCCATGGGCGGCATACAAAATCTGACAGCAGGTTAGGCACTTAACCATACATAAAGAAGAAAGTGATGGTAGTTGACATTTATTGAAAGACGCTATCTATAGATTCTTAATCCTGTGAGGGTTGAGCTAAGTTCAGGCAAAATTTGTCATTACCTAAACTTACCTTAAAAAACGTCACCGTCGCCTATAACTTGTACCACAGCCGTTTTCCGTCCGTCTATCTAACCGCTGCAATTTAAACCCATTGTCTTAAGGACGCTTTTACATTTTTCTACAAATAACAGTGGTTTTCCGGTACCATTTTGATATACATGGAATAAAAAATGTGAAGATATCATGGTCTTAATTTATAGATAATATATTCATCTCCTGATTGGAATAAAAAAAAATGTAAGGCGTCATACAAAATTTGCTAACAAATACGTTTTTCCCATCACAATAATCGCAGAAAACTAACAAAAGTAGGGTCCGAACAGGTACCATTTTAGGTAAATTTACAGTATATTTTATCTTCAAAATTATATTTAATTGCGGTTTATATAGTCCTTTAAACGTTAAGCTAATTATTTTGTATCTAAATCATCATATTTTTCAATTATTAGCTAAAATAAAAACACTTGTCAATTTCTTCATACATTTTGCACTCTCGGTTCATCATTCCGCGCTCAGAAGCGCTCGTGGAAGGACGGGTGTATCGCTTTCTTGCAAAAAATAAATACGATAAAAGTAATAGAAAAGATTGTAGTGTGCATGCGTGTGAGTACCTTTGTCGTCGTCTATCGCGATCGAAAGGAGTTGATACTTTTTCGGACAGAAATAAAAGCAAGTACTAGTTTCATACTTCATTAGAATGTGATTTAGAAATTATGTTGGGTAAGATCAGGTTTGGGATGGGTGGGGTTAAGCAATTGTTGACAAGGTTGAAAAAAGGATGGGTGGTTTTAAGAAGCTATTAGTAAGGTCAGGATTTGGATGCGTAAGGCCAAGCTGTCTGTGATGAGGTTCGAAAGTGGGTGGGCGGGAGGAGTGTTATAATTTTAGTCGGTGCGTATGTATATGTATATGAAAATTAGGGGGTCAAAACCAAAATCCAAGATGGCGCCGATAAAAATTTGACAACTTTTCGTCATGGGTGTCATTTTCATAGTTTTCGGGATCGCTAATAACGGGCTTAGGATCAAAACCAAAATCCAAGATGGCGCCGACGAAAATTTAACATCTTTACGTCATGGGTGTCATTTTCATGGTTTTTGGGGAGCTAATAACGAATATGGGGTCAAAACCAAAATTCAAGAGGGCGCCGACGAAGATTTGATAACGTTTCGTCATGGGTGTAATTTTCATGGTTTACTTAATTTTACCCTGTATTATTTACCAGGGAGAGCAGCTTAGATGTCTCGTTAGATCATGATGCAGTAATACAAGCAGTATGAAATTTCAATTGAGTGTTTTTTCAAAGTTTATTCATTATTAGTTTATTTTTTTTAATCTTAAATCCACACTATTATACTAGTCGCGTTTTATTATTAGGACAAGGAATGCTCAGTACATTTTAAGACAAAAGGCAAGAGAATCGTTGAATTAGATTACCTCTGTGAGCAGATAATCCAAATAGGAAGCCACACTTCTCTTTTCGATTGCGGTGTGAAGCAGTAATGATAAATAAAGAAAAAAGATATGGCCATTTAGAATGCATTCTAAATTTTAACTTACTTGCAAAATGTGGTGAATAATGAATGTAGGTCTATGGACCTAAGGGACCATAGCTCTCACATACGCAAAAAAAAATGCATAATAGCTCAGGTTGTAAATAGCACTACTGTCGGTGTATTTTTGTAACATGCTTTTATTTAATATATTATAGATTTTACTACTTCCGTGTCTTTTAAATTTTATCAAAAATGTTAAACTTACACCACAGTCTTATAGAAGATAATTCGGGAGTCGAGATTTATTTTATTATAAATATTTTTACTAAGTTACCAGGCTAGTATGTTATTAGCTCATTATGTAGGTAATACTAGTAAAATTTTAGATAATAATATTTTATATGTTCCATATAATAGCAAATGTTGGTTATTGAAGAGTTCCATTTTCCATCTCCGAAGATCTCAGGCCCTAATCTATACTAGTATTATATCTATACTAATATTATAAAGCTGAAGAGTTTCTTTGTTTGTTTACTTGAACGCGCTAATCCCAGGAATTACAGATCCGATTTGAAAAGTTATTTCAGTGTTAGATAGCCCATTTATCGAGAAAGGCTATAGGCTATATATCATTACGCTACGACAAATAGGAGCGGAGCAGCAATGAAAAATGTTTAAAAATCGGGGGCTTTATTTTCCTTTTGAGAGCTTTCGCTGCGTGCGCTGCGTAAACGGTTAAAGTTTCGCAAAAATTATGTATGACAGACTTGTGCCCCTTTAAAAGATCTAAAAAAAGTCCGCGACAGCATAATGTCTATCTTTTAAGGTTGACTCACTATAACCTTTTTATGCTAACCAAATTTGTTTAAAACATAATGCATTATTTTTGAAGGTGTTTTTATAAACATGATATTATTCTTTATCCAAATAAATACGTTATCCATCACAAATATTTAATGTAAAACAAAATTGCCCTTTGCATCATTCGATTTCAATGATTATCTATACTATCTATACTAATATTATAAAGCTGAAGAGTTTGTTTGTTTGAACGCGCTAATCTCAAGAACTGCAGACACGATTTGAAAAATTCTTTTAGTGTTAGATAGCCCATTTATCGAGGAAAGCTATAGGCTATATATCATTACGCTACGTCAAATACGAGCGGAGCAGCAATGAAAAATGTTGTGAAAACGGGGAAAATGTGACGCAGACGAAGTTGCGCGGGACGGCTAGTTATACAATAAAACCTTCCCGTAAAACATGCATTTATCAACGAAAACTCCATGAAAATCGGATTAGTAGTTTTTGAGAAAATCGTGGATATATACGGGGCGAATAGAGAACATTTATTTTAAAGTCGGTTGAAAATATTATCCTACTTATCACGGCGACGGTACTGACTAACAGCAAATGCATTTTCAAAGTTCCAAGTAACCTTCCGGAAACAATGACAATCAAATTAAAAAAATAATATCAAGGACCAAGATGATTTAAGTGATGTATAAAATCGAGCGCTCAAAATCTGCCTACGAGTGATGTTGCTGTGTGCGACTTTAGACACCTACATTTGAGCTTGTCGAAAATGTAACAGCGTCCTTAATGAAACAGGCCGTTTCTACACATTACGCCTTCCCCGCGTCATTTATAGAACAAACAACGACTTACTGGCGAAGACATGAAGAAAATTTAATTACGTGTGAATTATTTAACTGTTTTGTTGAATATTTTAACTATGTTAGTCTAACTACGGTTTAGAAGTGGTTCGGTTAGTTTGTTTTGCGGAGCTATGAAAAAGAACGGGTCTTTTTTGCATCGTATTTTTTTTCCTTGAATATGTCCTGTCTGAAGAAATAACAGCAATTTATCTAGTTTAAAGTAGTTAATGTTTTTTCGAAAGTAACGAACGAGATCGCTTGACAAAAATGGTGACAAAAGTAAAACAGTACTATCAAAAAAGTGGGATTAGGCTCATTTTTCAAACAAAGTCACGTGTTGAAAAAAACGCGACTCTGTTAATGATTCCAGACGTTTGACCACCGTTTTTCGACCAATAGGAATAAAACAAAAACTAGAAAGTTTTGTACTGTTTTAACGCTGCAATCAAGGATAGTCCTTACCGTGCTCCGATACCCAGTTTGGTGATGGTACAACCGAACGGTGTCCATAAATGACGCCAATGCGATTTTCCCAAATTACTCGGCAATGCCATTTTCTCAAATAGTAAATGTTCTGCCAACTTTCTCGAATTGTCATTGTTACCATATTTTTTTTAAACTGTATAATTAAGTGCTTCGTTGGTTTAGTGAACGTAAGCGCGTCTGCCGAGCATAAGGTCCTGGATTCGGCAAAGTGTTATTGGACTTTTCCATCAGGAATTTCTCAGTAGCAGTCACGGAGTCTGGTAATTGTGCCCGGTTGATGGCAATACACTCGCACCACATGGTACAGCTCTGAATAACCCTTCGGTAATTACAGGCGTGATGTTATGTTACGTATAATTTAGTACTTGGAAAAAAATAGTACTGTCAATTAATCTTTAGGGGTATGAGGAACAGGGTGTAAAGTTCCTCGATACTCCTTAGAAAAGGGAGGATCCTCCGACCAAGGTGTTATGTCTGGCGGGTAACTGCCCGACAGTTGTAGTCGGGTTTTTCTGTATACTCTTAAGTCGATGTAAACTCTGCTTGCGCGATGTAGGAAATTGATGTTAGTTCTTCCGTCGTATATATTATAATATAATAGAATAATAAGAAGAGTTTGTTTTGTCTTATAATGAAAGGGTGTGTGTCTACGTTATTTGGTAAAGATAGATTATCTAACTTTCATCAATTCAGTCAGTATTTTTTGTAAAAGTGTTTTTGCGTTTAAATAATCTCATTCATGGGTAGATTCTTTTATATAATATTGTCTGAACCAAAATCTTGCTTAGCAGTTTTAGGAAATTCAATATTTATTTCTTAAAGCTGCTCCTTTCATTGCTTTGATAAAATGGTTAATACAGTGTTACGTAGGCCTACTCTAATTTTGCCAAAAGTATTTATAAATTATTTAACCAAAAATGGAAAATGCAAGATTATCCAAGATTTTGTGACTCTTCTTTATAAGACCTGAGAATAACAAAACTATTATAAAATGCAAAGCAGTCATATTTTAAGCATAGTAACACCGGGAAAATTATCTTCAGCATAAGAAAGGCGCATAATTTGTAAGCTTGAGATGCCGAGTTACAAAATTAATTAACTCAGAATTTTATTTTTGTGCAAAACTATTATTATAAAGGCTGGAAACATAAATTAACTTCAGTCCTTTAGTCTTCATAATCTTGAAATTCTTGGACAATAAATTCTGCTATAAAATACAATTGATTACTATACATCATCATGTGCCTAGCCTTTTCCCAAATATGTTGGAGTCTGCTTCCAGACCCAAGCAGCTGTTATTATTAAGCCACGAGCTCCTCTGGCTTATAATAATCATCATAATCATCTGCTCAGCCTTTTTCCCGAACTATCTTGGGGTCGGCTTCCAGACTAACCGGATACAGCTGAGTACCAGTATTTCACATGAAGAGACAGCCTATCTGACCTCCACAACCCAGTTAGTACTGGATAATACTTTGGTAAGACTGGTTGATTACTGTAATAAACCATGTGAAAAATGTGGTCAAATAGGATGTGGTGTATATTTTCGAACTGAATAACTCCCTTCATGGGTCCATCATCGTAATTGCAAAAACATATTCATGTTGCCCATACAAAATTATATTTCCTGCGCGATCCAAATGTATCATAATCATCATCATCAGCCTATAATGTTCCCACTGCTGGGACACAGACCTCCTCTCAATGAGAGGGAGTGGGCTGTAATCCACCAGGCAGGCCCAGTGCGGGTTAGTAGATGTCACATGTCTTCGAATTTTTAGTTCTAGAACATGCCGGTTTCCTCACCATGTTTTCCTTGACCGTTTTTGAGGGCAGCCGTGATGAAATAAATTACACAAAGTAATGAGCCTGCCTGGGTTCGTACCCACGGCTCGTAAGTCGGGGCTGCCACCACTGGGCCACCGCTGCTCTCATACTAAAACTCATCAAACAACTCATCCAAATGTATGGTACAAGTAATTTATTTTGGCGATCACGGTGTTCAAAATCAAAATATTTTATTTTACATAGGCCTACATGGGCACTTATAAAACGTCGACAAAAGGTGCACGATTCGGGTTTGTCGTTTCCTATGGAGAAGAACCGGCAAGGAACTCCATGGTTACGATTTTAAAATCATTTGGTTTTACAATATTTGAATGTTACAGCAAAAGGTAGTTACAAAAGGTTGAACAAGATATATTTAAAAAAAAACTACGAATTTACAAAGCCTACAATGTCCACACATTCACAAAAAAAAATAGGTAATTGAAAAAGAATCTATACAAAAGTAAAAATAAAACATTATAGGAACACTACATTAAACATCATCATCATTTCAGCCGAAAGACGTCCACTGCTGGACATAGGCCTCCCCATAGGACATAGGTAAGGGGGGTTTTGCCATAATCGCGACGCTTGGCAAGCGGGTTGGCGATCGTAGTACGGTTGTTACAAAAGCACAGAGAACGCTGCTGCCCATTTCCTGGCAAGTCCCTTAGTCGCCTCTTACGACACCCACGGGAAGATATGGGATGGTGCTATTCTTTACGTCCGACACCATACAGAACATTAAACAATAATTGACACAGATGTTGTCATCAGTGCCGTAATCATTCTGAACAATGAATGCAATGATTTGAAACTATTGAAAATTGTGAATTGTTGGGCTCATAGTACTATAGTTGTATGCTAATAATGAGTCAAACAGTATCATACCCACGCTATTCAATAGTATGCGTAATGTTAAACCTAATACTGCTTGCCGCATCTAAACAAAACACCAACGTATAAAACCGTTGGTAACAAAATATTTATAACACAGAAGCTTTTCATTAAAAAACATGATTGTTTTAGAAAGTTTAGGAGAGGCTCTAGATGTTACGCAATTAACTATAACGCATATTATGTAACATTTTGCTTGTAACACGAAACCGACGGCGGCTTCTTAAGAAATTAATAAAATAATAATTGCTTTCTTATGAAGCGGGCTCTAACCTTTGATTATCTGGTTAGAGTTGGGGCCTTGAGGAGGGGAACAACTTTTTAACAATAATTTTGTTTGAAAACGAGTTTTAAGGAATTGATTTTATTTATTTGCTTCTGTAAGGCTCTGTATGGTGTCGGACGTAAAGAATAGCACCATCCCATATCTTCCCGTGGGTGTTGTAAGAGGCGACTAAGGGACTTGCCAGAGAATGGGCAGCAGCGTTCCCTGTGCTTTTGTGACAACCGTATTATGATCGCCAACCCGCCTGCCAAGCGTGGCGATTATGGCAAAACCCCCCACGTTATGTCAATGTGGTGAAACTTGGGGGAGACCTATGTCCAGCAGTGGACGTCTTTCGGCTGAAATGATGATGATGATGATGATTTGCTTCTTTTATCTCTTCTAGACTGACACTAAAATTGTTGATATATTTTGACCGTGTAGGTAAAACAGTTTTGTAGGATACAGCTGTTTTTATAATAACCGACTAAAAGTGTCTATGTGGGGGTTCGGAATGATGTTCTGAGTACGCGGTAACCGTTTTAGCGTCGGTGTTCCTTTTACCCTGTATATCTGTATAACTACCTCTTTGTAGCTCTTGGACATTTTCCATAGAATCTTAGACGTAACGTTAAATCCATCATTTCAGCCGAAAGACGACCACTACTGGACATATTCCTCCCCCAAGTGTCGCCACATTGACCGGTCCCGTGCGACACGCATCCACCGGATCCCCGCAACCTTCACCAGGTCGTCGGTCTACTTAATGCGAGGCCTTCCAACGCATCGTCTTTCGATTCGCGGTCGCCATTCCAGAACTTTTCGGCCCCATCGCCGTTCTGCGAGCAATATGCCCTGCCCACTGCCACTTAAGTTTGGCATTTTTTATGTTAAATTGTATTGACATAAAATTACTAAGCCAGCCAACTTAACTTGCAAGGAAGTGTACGGTGCGATGAGTGCGTACTTTATGTAAACTCCAGTTTGTAATATCTGACTTTGAAAACAATTAGTTTTGTTGACATTAACACTTACCGGGGTGTGCTTACTAAGTAATACTAAAACATCTTATAAGTAGGTACACAGTCGATTTAGACGAATTAATTATCTGAAATTAATTGTTCATACAGTTTGTTCTTGAATTTTAGCATGGAACTAGGTACAATCAAGACGCGTGTGCTTACCCTATTGGAAGGATAACCGTGATTTCTTGTATTAGGGCCGTAGTGTAAATGTGGTGCTGTTCCACAAACGATGTGGCACTTAATATCTTGCGTGTCCTGGTGATTGTTTGTTACAGGAACTGAAGAATGCTACTAAAGACGCCAAACTCGTGGACAAATTCAGGACCGACTCAATTTAGATTGTCATCGGTACCCTAAGAAAAAGATTAGGGCTTGAAACCATTACTAATAAATTGTAATACTTACGATGTTAGTTTTAACTGACATGTCTCAAATTGCAAATTTAATTGGTAATTGGGTTTCTGAATAAAGAAATTGTTTTGTAATAAATGGAAAGACCACATAGACGTTTTATAACAAAACTATTTTTAGTGTTTTACTTTTGAAAATTTTTATCAATTTCAAATTGTTTATAATTGATTAAAAAGGTATTAGGAGTATTTGCATCGACCATTATTATAATTTATGGTACAGTTTTAAAATACATTTTTTTTTTTAAAAACCATAGTTTGCGAACAATAATGTAAATACAGACCTTATAACCGCTTTTCGAAGTTTCTCCGTAATTGCGATATTTTTCTATTCTGGACGTTACTAACCTTCCTGTTAAAGAAATATTGGAGGTCAAAGTTCCAAGTTTTTCACAGGGTCTTTTAGAAATACAAGTATTTAATATTGTATATTTACTTTGTATATCCTCCTATATATATGACCCCTGTAATATTCAAAGTATCAGTATAATGTTTTGAGTGCGTTACTATGAGTCCTACCTTTAAAAACAATTACCTATTCACCCAAAAAAAAAACGATATTTATTGCTTAGAGATAAATAGTCTTTGTTTTATGTACAGAATGGTTGGTTGTTCTATTATTTACACGCCACACGTGGCAAAATGTGATCAGACGATTGACTCAACCTAAAACTGTACGTCTGTATGGTGTTGTCTGTATGTGTTGTCTGTATGGTGTCGGACGTTAAGAATAGCACCATCCCATATCTTCCCGTGGGTGTCGTAAGAGGCGACTAAGGGACTTGCCAGAGAATGGGCAGCAGCGTTTTTCTGTGCTTTTTGCAACAACCATACTGCGATCGCCAACCCGTCTGCCAAGCGTGGCGATTATGGCAAAACCCCCCTTATGAGCGCGATACAGAAATGGCCCCTAGTACCCGGCAGCCCGTCTACCCTCGACTATGGTAGCGGTCGAGGTTACGGCGTGGCAAGGGGTGCGAAGAATCTCCGGAAGGGATCCGGCTGCCTATACCGACGACTTGACCTGGCAACATATAACACGCGGACACTCCGGACCGACGAGAAGATAACGGAACTCGAGGAGGAATTGAGCAGGTTGCGATGGAGTATTGTAGGATTATCTGAAGTCCGAAGAGAGGGGGAGGACACGATGATCCTGAAATCCGGCAACCTACTCTATTTCCGAGAGGGTGACCGGCAGTCCCAGGGTGGTGTTGGGTTTATCGTCCACAAGTCCCTTGTGAATAACGTGGTGAAGATCGAGAGTGTGTCGACCAGGGTGGCGTACCTGATACTCAGAATATCCTCAAGATATTCGCTGAAGGTCATACAGGTCTACGCCCCGACCTCGGCACACCCCGACGACGAAGTGGAAACCATGTATGAGGATATCTCCAAAGCCATGCATGGTTCCAAAACTCACTTTACCGTTGTCATGGGGGACTTCAACGCGAAACTGGGCAAGCGAGACGGAGATGAGCTGCAGGTGGGGCAATTTGGGTTTGGATGTCGGAACCACCGGGGACACCAACTGGCTAGTTTTATGGAGAAGGAGGGCCTCTATATGATGAACTCCTTCTTCAGAAAGCGTGAGCACAGGAAGTGGACCTGGCAGAGCCCCGATGGTGCAACTAAAAATGAGATTGACTTCATCATGTCAACCAAGAAGCAAATGTTCAATGATGTCTCTGTGATCAATTCGGTGAAAACTGGGAGCGATCACCGCATGGTAAGAGGCACATTGAACATCAACATTAAGCTAGAAAGGTCTCGACTGATGAAGTCTACGCTCCGACCAGCACAGATCCAGATCCAAAACCCCGAGAGCTTTCAGCTTGAACTCCAGAATCGTTTCGAGTGCCTAGGAAGCTCAGTGGACGAATGCAACGATGGATTCGTGGAAACTGTCCATACGACAGGGTCTAAGTTCTTCAAGACGCGTCGTACACAGAAGAACAAAAAACTCTCTGATCAGACTCTCAAGCTCATGAAGGAACGGCGTGAGATGATCCTGCAGTCTTCAGAAGACGCGTGGAAATACCGGCAGCTCAATAGACAGATCTCTAAATCCTTGAAGAGCGACCTCCGCCGCTTTAATACCGAGCGTATTAAAGACGCCATTGAGCGGAATAAAGGCTCAAAGGTATTTGCAAGAGATCTGGCTATTGGGCAGAGCCAGCTCACGAAACTGAAGACCGACGATGGCAGAATCGTATCCGCCAAACCGGAGCTACTGAGGGAGATCGAGAGTTTTTATGGGCAGTTGTACACGTCAACCAGGAAACCCGTTGTAAATCTAGCGAATGACCCAAGAGCTAGACTGACCCGACACTACACCGAAGACATCCCAGACATCAGCCTGTACGAGATTAGGATGGCTCTGAAACAGCTTAAAAACAACAAGGCACCGGGTGATGATGGAATTACGGCCGAACTTCTGAAGGCGGGTGGAAAACCGGTACTTAAGGCCCTTCAGAAGCTGTTTGGTTCCGTCATACTCGAGGGCAAAACGCCTCAGGCATGGTGCAGGGGTGTGGTGGTACTCTTCTTCAAAAAGGGCGACAATGCCCGGTTGAAGAACTATAGGCCCATCTCACTTCTAAGCCATGTCTACAAGTTGTTTTCAAGAGTCATCACGAATCGTCTCGCGCGCAGGTTTGACGATTTTCAGCCTCCCGAACAAGCCGGATTCCGTAAAGGCTTTAGCACCATAGACCACATACATACGCTGCGACAGGTTATACAGAAGACCGAAGAGTACAACCTGCCTCTCTGTTTAGCGTTTGTGGACTATGAGAAAGCCTTCGATTCGATCGAGACTTGGGCTGTACTGCAGTCTCTCCAACGGTGCCAAATTGATTATCGGTACATCGAGGTGCTGAAGTGTTTGTACAAAAACGCCACCATGTCAGTCCGACTTCAGGACCAGACCTCGGAACCTATCCTTCTGCAGCGAGGTGTGAGACAGGGAGACGTCATATCTCCGAAACTGTTCACCGCTGCACTGGAAGATATCTTCAAGGTTCTGGACTGGAGAGGGCTAGGCATCAACATCAATGGCGAGTACATCTCTCACCTTCGATTTGCCGACGATATAGTGGTCATGGCTGAGACCATGGAGGACCTCAGTACAATGCTCGATGACCTCAGTAGAGCTTCCGAAAGAGTGGGTCTTAAAATGAACATGGACAAAACCAAGGTCATGTTGAATGCCCATGTAACACCCACTCCTATCAAGATCGGAGACTCTACTATCGAAGTTGTAGACGATTATGTCTACCTGGGACAAACGGTCCAGTTGGGTAGGTCTAACTTCGAGAAAGAGGTCAATCGTCGAATCCGACTCGGCTGGGCAGCGTTCGGGAAGCTGCGTGGAATCTTCTCGTCCAAGTTACCGCAGTGTCTCAAGACAAAGGTTTATGACCAGTGTGTGTTGCCAGTGATTACATACGGGACCGAAACGTGGCCGCTCACAATGGGCCTCATCAGAAGGCTCAAAGTCACCCAGAGGGCAATGGAGAGAGCTATGCTCGGAGTTTCCTTGCGTGATCAAATCAGAAATGAGGACATTCGCAAGAGAACCAAGGTTACCGACGTAGCCCGAAGAATTGCCAGACTTAAGTGGCAGTGGGCAGGGCACATTGCTCGCAGAACAGATGGCCGATGGGGCCGAAAAGTTCTGGAATGGCGACCGCGAACCGGGAGACGATGCGTTGGAAGGCCTCCCACTAGGTGGACCGATGACCTGGTGAAGGTTTCGGGGATCCGCTGGATGCGAGTCGCACGGGACCGATCAATGTGGCGACACTTGGGGGAGGCCTATGTCCAGCAGTGGACGTCTTTCGGCTGAAATGATGATGATGATGATGATGATGAAAACTGTACGAGTATAACTTACCTATCTACCATCTCCTGAGTCATAATAATGATTATTACTCTCAGACTATCACAATATGAAAACCAAGAACTGTTACTATTTTCTTCCCCCTTGTTTCCAAGATTAGTATGGAAATTAAGACTGAAAAAAGGCAGTAAGCCTGAAGCTTATGTCTTAGTTGAAGTATCTACTAAAAGTCAAATGAGGGTAGCAAGTATGGCGGTCGTAAACGACAGGCGCCATCTTTTGTTACGCCATTGCTGTAAACTAACGTCTTTTACTTCGGATTAGTACTGGTCTTGATAGTGTAGGTGACCGTAAGTTTAAGTATTGGGTTAATTAGTAGGTATCTAAGATAAAATTAAGTCAGTTAACGAATCTCGTGTGTCGTGATGACCCTGAGGTTAGGGCCTACCCATGGCCTACCTATGGAGGACGAGCCAATTGCTAACAACGGGTATGAATGCAAATTCTAAGCTACTTTTAAAAAAAAAAAAGGCATAATAAATTTAAATAAAACCGGCAAAGTGCGAGTCGGACTCGCGGACGAAGGGTTCCGTACCATTATTTATAAAAACGAGCAAAAAAAACACTTTTCTGCATGGGAGCCCCCTACAAAAAAGAATAAAGAACAGAATAAAATAAATATTTATATTTATAATAAAATAAATATTTATATTTATTTTATTCTGATTTTAGTATTTGTTGTTGTAGTGGCAACAGAAATCGATACGTAATCTATCGTATATCGTATGTATTTCTGTTAATGATATAACAACAAATACTAAAAAGAGAATAAAATAAATATTTAAGGGGGGCTCCCATACCGAAAACTAATTTTTTTGCTCGTTTTCTAATCTAAACTTCTAAACTAATATTATAAAGAGGAAAGATTTGATTGTTTGTTTGCATTGGATAGGCTCCGAAACTACTGGTCCGATTTGAAAAATTCTTTCAGTGTTAGATAGCTCATTTATCGAGGAAGGCTATAGGCTAAATATCATCACGCTACGACCAATAGTTATGGAGCAGCAATGAAAAACGTTTCGAAAACGGGGAAACTGTGACGCAAACGAAGTTGCGCCGGACAGCTAGTTATAAATAATGGTATACGGAACCCCTCGTGCGCGAGTGACTCGCTGTGGTCGGTTTTTTTCAACCATCGGCAATAACAATGGAAGTATACTTGAGTACCTGTGAGAAAAGATGAATTTTGTAAAAATGCCAATGTCTAGTTATAGCTACAATTGAAACGAAAAGGTTAATGTAACTTTTAGTCTAAGTACCCACTGTAATAACCCTGAGTAAATCTTCCCTTGAAATTATAAAACTGACTTGTTAAGGTCTGTTTACACTTAATTTAATTTCATTTATTTATCTAGTTTTATGTTTAGTAATTAATTTAGATTTAGAAATCTTGCTTGATATAAATAAATAGTTATGTATTTATTTCATTTAATAAGTTATTCCTAAATCATCTGCCTAGCGTTTTCCCAACTATGTTGGGGTCAACTTCCAGTCTTACCATATGCAGCTGAATACCAGTATTTTACACGGAGCGACCGCCTGTCTGTTGAGAGCAGCGGTGGCGCAGCGGTGTCAGCCCCGACTTACGAGCAGTAAGCCGTGCGTTCAAACCCAGGCAGGCGCATTACTTTATGTAATTTATTTTATCACCGCTGCCCCAAAAACGGTGAAGGAAAACATCGTGAGGAAACCTAAACTAGAACATTCAAAGATATGTGACGTCTACCAACCCCCACTAGGCCCGCGTGGTGGATTACAGCCTACTCCCTCTCATTGAGAGAAGGCCTGTGTCCCAGCAGTGGGAACATTATAGGCTGAAGACGACCGCTGTCTGACGTGCACAACTTAGTTAGGTACTTTGTAATACGATTCCCCTTGATTAGACTGGTTGTTAGACTTTCAGACAACTGACTACCTGTAACGACTGTCAAAGATCTACAAATGACCCCCGGGATCAACGGTTTAGCGAGGTTTCCGAGACACCGAAGAAACTATTATGTGAAAGATGGTCACCCGTCTTTGAACTTTTTGTCTTTGGACCGACCTAGGAAAGCGTGGCTTAACCTTGCAGATCGATCCATGTAGCTGTTATTATTTAACCATGTTTCATTAGAATATAGATATTCCTAAAATATGTGATAATACGGGATTATGCTTAACATCTTAAGAATCTGGACAAAACATTTGGGTAGGTACCGAATTGCTTGCCCTATGTACTACCGCGTTCACTGACGGTGGACCACTTTTAACCTTATAACTCAGGGCATAAGGGTTAGACTATTAAACCTTGTGAGCACAGAAGTTTATTCCTATGAACGTCCCAAATCCACCACACGGGCCGAGTATGGATTCATCATCATCATCATCATTTCAGCCCAAAAGACGTCCACTGCTGGACATAGGCCTCCCCCAAGTGTCGCCACATTGACATTTTCGGGGTTTTGCCATAATCGCCAGGCTTGGCAGGCGGGTATGGATTGGTGCATGACATATTTAGGCCCTATTTAGGAGAATGCTGCATAATCAACAACACTTGTAACAGGATATTTACCGTGTTTATTATTTGCTTTGAGTTCCCGATATTTCGACGCTGTTGCAAACGCCATGATCACGGATAAACAAGTGTAAAGTGTTAACGAACTTGTGTTGTGTTTTGTGTGTGTGTATCAAGTATTATTGATAGTGTTAGTGACCATGTCAGTTTAAAAACTCATATTGGATGCTACATACTTCAATGCTGACAAAAAAGTCATAAGATCAATAAGGACTTGTGAACGTTGCTTTATATTACAATTTCTGTGTGTAAGCGAGATAGCAATATCAGTGACAGGTGCACTGAAGTACCCAGAACGGGGTATAACAAAAATTTTATTGGTCGACAGATTTACGAGCTATTTGGCAGGGATCAGTCGCCCTCGAAAAGTATTATAGATTATCTACGAAAAAGAATTACGATTGGAGTATAAAATTTCGTTGGATTTATGTAATGACAATGAATGAAATTGGAGTCTGGAGGATAAAGAATATTCATGATTTTATGTTCAGGTATTTTGAACTTGCTACTCTGTCTGTTCTTATTGCTAAAGTAATTGAACAATGAATGGAACCTACTGCATCAGTTAAAGTTAACACAAGCTAATCTAACCTAACGTCAGTTAACATTAAATAATCCCTCTTCTTCTTTTTTTGTTAATTTTTGTAGAATGTTGTGTGTACTTGTGGCATTTTGTAGAATGTTGTGTGTACTTGTGGCATGTGCCAAATAAACTTATTTTCTTTCTTTCTTTCTATAATCCCAACTAACGTTAGTTAACGTTATCGTTTCTGCATCTGGGACAAGGGACTCAGTGCGAGTTCTTCTTTTTTAGAAAACGAACTCACAAAAATTCGTATAATCATTATCTGCCTAGCCTTTTCCCAAACTATCTTGGGGTCGGCTTTCAGTCTAACTGGATGCAGCTGACTACCAGTATTTTACATGAAGCGACTGCCTATCCGACCTCCACAACCCAGTAACTGGGTAATACGATACCCCTTGGTAAGACTGGATGTCAGACTTTTAGCTTCTGACTACTCGTAACGACTGTCAAAGATCCACAAATGACAGCTGGGTCCAACGGCTTAACGTGCTTTCCTAGGCACGGAGGAAACTTGGTATGTAATTATCATAGATCGGAGTAGGTAGATTGAATTGGGGTCATTGATCCGAAACGTTGTATTAATATGGATATTCCTCCGAAATTGATTGATTTGATTGAAATTTAAGTGCAACAATTTATAAAGAGTTGTGGCCATAAAAGGCAAAAGAACAAAGAATATTAATGCTTCGAGCGGAATTCAATTGTTTTTATTATTCAACAGATAAATAATAAATTAATTTAGTTTTGATACTTTCCTTTAAATTTTGAATTGAGTTGTAATAATATCACTACCAACATTAAAAATATTTAATTGAATCTGGAAATACCGGAATTACTTTCCGGAAAAATGGCTTATCCATGTTATTCTTTCTGTATGCATTTATGATACAAATACCAAAAATCATTCTACCTACTCCGATCTATGGTAATTATGGTCACCCATCCATGGATCAACCTCGGCAAGCACGACTTAAACTTAAAGATCGACCCGTGCGGCTGTTATTATTTACCCACGAGCTCCTCAAAAATTCGTAATATGCGAAAATAATAATCTTGGGAGCTGAACACGAAATAAACATGTGAGCATAATATTAAGCGTGTCAGTATAATCCTGTGCGATCCACTTTCCTCGTTACTTGCCGGTCTCCTCACCACCGTGCGAACGCATGGTAAGGCCCGTAAGCCTCTTACATAAAAATACAGTTTGCTTAAAAATTTCATGAGTACCGAAAATATCTGGCGAGGCTTTGTAGAAATAATAAAATTGTGTGCAGGGTTGGAGGGTTGATTTGAGTACTGCTGGCAAGTTATAATGCATCTGAAACCATTTTCCTCGTTTTAATTAAATGTCCAATTTTTCATTTTCCATCTGCCTCGTTGGTCTGGTTGTCGCAAGCGTGACTGTTAAGCATGAGGTCATCATCATCAGCCTATAATGTTCCCACTGCTGGGACACAGGCCTCCTCTCTATGAGAAGGAGTGGGCTGTAATCCACCACGCGAGCCCAGTGCCACTTGTTAGATGTCACATGTCTTCGAATTTTTAGTTCTAGGACATGTCGGTTTCCTCACGATGTTTTGCTTCACCGTTTTTGAGAGCAGTGGTGATGAAATAAATTACACAAAGTAATGCGCCTGCCTGGGTTCGAAACTACGGCTTACTGCTCGTTAGTCGGGGCTGCCACCACTGGGCCACCACTGCTCTCATGTATGAGGTGCGGGGTCCGATTCTCAGGTCGGGCATTGGGTCATTAGATTTTTCCATTAGGAATTTCTCAGTAGCAGCCACGGAGTCTGGATTTGTGCCTCGTTGATGGCAATAGGCTTACCCTGTATTACAAGGGACTTAAACATAACAACCGGTCAACCCCGAAGGGTTAGACAGGGGATGAGAAGCCATCTTGTCGCAAGAGACC
Organism: Cerastis rubricosa; assembly: GCA_949152445.1. Lineage (NCBI taxonomy): Eukaryota > Metazoa > Arthropoda > Insecta > Lepidoptera > Noctuidae > Cerastis > Cerastis rubricosa. Next base: position 16,731,164 of record OX424539.1, read on the forward strand.
CAATTGAATATAGTGAACGGGAAGACAGTGAATATCTTTGTACCATTCGTTGTAATTCATTTAAGACTAATCAAGAAGTAGTAAAAGAATTGGCAGAATATCAAGAGGTCATTTATTTTGCACGTCACACCTTGAAGATATGACTGAATATTTCATTGCCATTTTTGTTATTCTTCAAGTCATCAATTTATTTGTAATTGTAATAATGATGAATCGTTTCCAGACCGTGGTTTTTGATGTTCATAAGTTATTTTGTTAAATAGTACGATTCGTAATTTTTCAGAATTGGAGAGCTAGTAAATATGGCAGGAGTTTTGGGCACTCCTGCCGCCATATTTACTAGCTCTTCAATTCTGAAAAAAAACGAATCGTACGACGAAAACGTCAATATGATAACCAGAATCAGATACAAAATAAAGCATGACTCATACTGATGACTGTTAGTGAGTACAGACCAAAACTGTACTAACAACTAGCGAAAAAAAGCAGAATAAGTGATTATGTGGGGAAAACGAATAAGCGATAAGGATTAAAATACCCAAAAGAATTTAAGAGATAAAGAAAGTTGGTGCTAAGTACTTAATACCTACCATGTTTTAAGAAACTAATCAACAACCAACATAAAATACGCGATAAAATTAACAGGAAATAAACGGACGCAATTAAAATTATTTATACGACGTCTCCACGTTTGTCCGTATTGAATACATAATCATCAACGCTTGAAACGCATATCACAGCACAATTTAGTATTTCTAATGTAAAAAGTACAATGAGTGCATTATGTTCTTTATTCAATTTGTTGGTTTTTATACAAATCGTAACATGCAGGGATTTCTACCTTGGTATGTTCAGGCGGAATGATTTCTTAGTTGCCCAGGATGTTATTTATAAGGCACCATCGCCTTTTGGTTATACGACTGCAAATTATGGAAGAGTGTTCAAGTGTCCCGTAAGTTTTGCCTTTGTTTTAATTTAGAATTAGCTGCACCCGCGACTGCGCTCCCGTTTTTTTTTACTATCAGTCACAATCACATGTTGTATTGTTCAGATATTTATAATCAATCCAATGATTTCACCTTGGTCACTTAAATATTATGTACTTTGGGTCAGTCAAATGCGAATTCAACACCTGTATGGAAGTTAATGAGCTGTTTATTTTTGGCAACATAGTTTTACTTTTCAAGGCCAGAAAAATTAATACTATAAATTTCGAAATTATAGGATATTTTCTGCTTTAGTGTACTTAGATTGAGAAAAGCATGCTATTCTTACCTTTGACTCCGTGTCCTTTATTGATTTTCTCGATTCTTCTTTCACAGATAACATATTTCAGGGTGGTCGACCGCCTAGGAATGGGCCGAGGACCTATCACAACAATTGTCCGCGGTGGTCTAAGAAAAAAGTTCATAACCGTTCGCATCAAATCAACCTACAGGCTTCCCGTATCCGTCAATATATACGTTGGGTGTGAAAATAAGAAGCCGACTACATTAAGGACTACTACAAAGGCTACAACTACGGAAGCTGTTGATGATGGGTACGACGATGATGCTACGACTGTTACTGATATATATGATGATACAAAGACGACTGATGGTCCCACTACTGCTGACAAGGATGAATCTGGCGATATTGATATCACTATTGCTAGCTCGGCGCATACCGAAAAGACTATTCATGAACCTGAAGAACCAGAAGATGAAGCTACAGAATCTGATGGTGACGCTACAGAACCTGGAGGTGACGCTACAGAATCTGGAGGTGACGCAACTGAATCTGAAACTGCAGAACCTGGGAGATAAACAATACGAATTTAAGTTAAGTTGTAGGATATACCTACATGCCTATTGGGATAGCAAAATAAACCATTAACGAAGAAACAACTTCTCTTATTTTTTAAAAACCATCGACCATCATTACTTTTTTTTACACTAACGTTTCAACTCGGATTACACCATAGAGAAAAAGGAACAGCCTATTCATAAACAAAAATTTAAGATAACAAACATAATCTGCCAAAAAAACCACTTAATTGTTAAGTTTGGTATTTACAGCACATCTCACATAAAGCGAGTTTTATATGAGATGTGCTGTAAATGCCAAATTGCAATTATTTCTGGCCTCAGCAATTCGATGCTGAACTACTAACTTAAACCAAACTCAAAACAACACAACCTAAACATGACTACACCGCAGATTACAAAACTTCTGTGTATGAATATTACTCTTACTAGATTAACTTACATTAAGTGAATTCTAAAAAAAATTACAGACTTACAAATTAATTTATAGTCTAAACATTAATGGAATTACCACCGTTTGGGACTTAAACATAACATCTTATCCATCGTAAACACATCTGTAATGCCCTTTTCAATGTTAGCTAATGAAATTGATTTCAACACAGCGGAAATAGAACAATTATTGCTCAGATAATGACACCAGGGGCACCTTTTCATAAAGTCCGCAGTTGTAGAAGACTAACCCAAAAAAAATACAATGATATCCACAATATGAATACGAGGAACAAACACATTTCTTTTTTCCTGCAACGTCGTTCAAGAAAATAGGGGGTACGCTCAGATGTCAATGTCGTGCGTTTTTATAATAAAATTCCGTGCCACAATTCAAGCACTAAGCCAAATTCTAATCGTTTGTATAACGGAAGACATGTCTAAAAGCCTACTGCATTACTAAAATTTAGGCACATATAATAAATAAACTGGGTGCAGCTCAGTACCTTCACATAACTACATCAATATCGCTGCATAACTGAAAATAGATGTATCAGTCATGCAGTCCTTTAGCACTCTTAGAATTAAATATTTTAGCACTACTTCCAAACTTTGTTTTACCTCATCATTAAATACAAACTCCTGATTTATCTGGAAAAATTTAGTGCGTGGACTAGCTGTGTATGCAAAATCTTGAATATGTTTGAGGAAATATGATGCAAGACCAATAAAAAAAAAAACTATATTAATGCTGTATCTATATGGTCCAATTTGTCTCCGACGCAAACATGAATGTCCCGATTAAAAGCCTTTAGAGTTTCGTCTAGGAGCTAGAAACTTTTTCATTACAACTCTCTTGGAACATGGCGCCAAAGTCTCTTCTGTATTTACAAGTTAGTCGCAGTCAAGAACATATAACTTCGTCTCCTCCTGTGTCTGGTTCCAAATGAAATAAAATTAGACTTGTTTCTTGTAGATTTCTCAAATGAATTGCTTTAGTATGTTCGTTTTTTTCTGCTTGGTTTTTTTGTGCTAAACGCTAAGCCACAGCGATGACTTGTTACGTGTGGTTCTTGCTAAATACAAGGTGTAAACGGATCCTTCACAAAGGCGTCAACCAAACATTCTGTACATCAAACTAACGAACTCTGACAACTCACAATATCCATTGTGTTATTTACGTTGTCGAACAAACGAATTCCTCAAAATCCTTTAGATTGTGTGTTACGCAAATGGGGTACTGATTAATCGGTTCAGTTTTATCTTTTCCTGATATAATCCGGGTTTGTAACGATCCGTTAAGTGTATGGGTAACTACTAATTGGCAGTGAAGAACGATTGTATGTTTCACAACCTGAGTTTACCCATTATGGATTGTACGTATGTTTCACAATGAAAATATGAAAAATTACCCCGTTGAATACACATAGCCATGCGTATTACGATCCATAGAAAGAAAAGGACAATTATTATTGTATTATTCTAAAATATTTACACGATTTATTGACCTTTAGACATAAAAACAAGTCAATGGAAATAATAATAAATATGATAGGTATAAAAAGATAAATTTCCTGGATTACGTGCTAATCAATATAATTTCTTTGATTCAAACAGACACTATAATGATTGGAACTTTATCTTTAATACTCACTATGAGTAAACTAACAGCAATTGAAGCATTAACTGCAAAGAAGATGCAGCCTGCAGACCCATTGCTTGAAGATATGATCACTCTAAAACCCGAGGACATTTTCAGAATCAAGGCAACGGAAGCAATAACTGCAAAGAAGATGCATCCTGCAGACCCATTGACTGAAGACGGAGTTATTTTAAAACCCGAAGACTTTTTCAGGAATAAAGCAATGGAAGCATTTACAGCAATGAAGATAAATCCTGCAAACCAACTGAATGAAGACAGAGTAATTTTAAAACCTGAGGATATTTTCAGGATCAAGAATTTTATGCAATCAATGAACCATTACAAGGGTGAAACAATGAAAGAGCCGAGCAGTTATTGTCGTGGTTTCGATAATTGCTACGAGTGTGTGAAAAGTTTATGGTTTCCATGCGGTTGGTGTCATGACTTTGGTTGCACGGATAGTCCTGAACATCTCTGCCCCTTCGCTGACACTAAAGCTGAGAAATCCAATATAACCGGGGCAATAAATGCGTGTCCATACGCCGAGCACGAGGGACCTATATTGGTCCCAGATAGGGTGGCAACTAACATAAAAGTTAAACTACATGGACCAGATCCAGCAATCTATGACAAAGAAATCATATGTCAGATCTATATTGGAAAGAAGCTGACTGATCTAAAAGCAGTGATACGAGATAAAGTTGTGCATTGTAATCCTGTTGTTCTGCAGTCCTACGCTAAACTATACGGTGATAAGGATAGAGGCGCTCTGGCCCTTATTTGGGGTGGAGCTGAATCACATTCAAATCAAATTCCCTTAGTTGTGTACAGTTGTGAAGTATTGGCCTTAAACTGTGAAGATTGTGCAAACATTCAAACCGAATATAGGTGCGGATGGTGCGATACAATATCCAAATGTGTAATGGAAGAACATTGTGACCACAGTAGAATGAAATGGTTACGAGACCGGTGGACTTGTGACAATAATGGTGAGAAATTGCTTAATTTTAGTAACAGTTTAGAAACATTTGAAGACGATGGTCAAGATTACAATTTAAATGACATCATTGATAATGTTGATCTGTGATGTCACATAATGCGTAAATAATGTTGGATCATCACGAAGTTTACAATGGTCTTATTTGAAAACATTTATGAGTCTAAAATTATAAATAGAAAGGACACTGCTAAACATATTTAGTAAGAATTAGTTTTCCGAAAAAATTGCATGTCTCTATTGTGTTAAATAATTGGACTTCACTATTATTGTAAGTACAGTGATACAAGGATTTTTTGGCTTTTAAATGACCAAAGTTATCAATTTAATTAAATTCATTTATTTAGTCAGACAAATAGAAAATCCATAAATCATACACAAATTCAACAAAACACCGAAATATTAAATAACATAAATAATAAATCAAAATATGTACAAATTAAAATAATAATTTTAAATAACCAAATAAGGAATTTAATTTAAACATAATTCAAAATTATAAAGTGTATTATAGTACGTTCATAAACATCAGTGATTAGTGAAATGTTTTGAAAAAAAAACGATGATTCCAGATGTCCACCACCGGCTTGTCCATTAGTGGTGGACATCGACACAATTTAAAAAAATAATTCTCTATGTCCACCAGATGCTGGACAACACAAACGTTTAAAATTTTTTCCCCTGGGCACCACAGGTGGACAGAGACAGGACTTTTTTTTTAATATTTTCGTTGGCCTCCATTGGTGGAAAGTGACACAGTTTTAAAGATGATTGATTGATGATTCTCGTTGTCCACCAATGGCGGGTTTATCAGTGACTCAGTAATATTATAACCAAGTAACCACCACTTTTAACTATTTTTTTTTACTTTATATGAAGACTAGAAATAGTTATACGGTTTTAGGTGTTGAGATTAAAATGAAAAAACCGGCCAAGTGCGAGTCGGACTCGCGCACGAAGGGTTCCGTACAATTATTTATAAAAAAACCGCAAAAAGTCATTTTTTTTTGTATGGGAGCCCCCCTTAAATATTTATTTTATTCTGTTTTTAGTATTTGTTGTTATAGCAACAACAGAAATACATAATCTGTGAAAATTTCAACTGGCTAACTATCACGGTTCATGAGATACAGTCTGGTGACAGACGGACGGACGGACGGACGGACAGCAAAGTCTCAGTAATAGGGTCCCGTTTGACCCTTTGGGTACGGAACCCTAAAAACGAAATTATGTAAAAATCAACGAATTAATTATAGTTTCCAACAATCAATACAATATAATTTAAGCGAAGAATAGAATAGAATAAGAAGAAAGAAGAAAAAAATTGTGGAAACTTTTACCTCAGCGCCTTACACCTAAACCCCTATTACTCAAGTCCTGAGATAAAGTATTAAAAATTGTTAAAAGTAGTGGTTACTTGGAATAATATTATTGAGTCACTGATAAAACCGCCATTGGTGGACTATGAGAATATTCATATTTAAAATTGTGGCGGACAGCGGCGTCCGCCAGTGGTAGCCAAAAGAAATATTTATAAAAAGTCATGTCACTGTCCACACACGGTGCTCAAGTGGAATTTTTCAAAAGGTGTCGCTGTCCACCATCTGGTAGAAGGCGAATATAATATTTTTTTTAAATTTTACCACTGGTGGGCAAGCCGGTGGTGAACATCGGGAATCATCGATTTTCCAATAACTGGGCAACTTTTTTCGCGACTACATTACTTAGTCGGATTCCACCCTCAGTAGATACAGTGGAATACTAGTATTCTATCAATATTATTAATTTAGTGTGGTATAAATTAAGGGAGTTGTATTATTAAATAGTTTAAGTTCAGGAGGATGAAATCATTTTCAATACTTTAAAAAAATACTAAAAATTATCAATTTACTTTTCAGGACGAGTATACGGAGGGTACCATAGATTCAAACGCGAAAATTACTGACGATGTTAAGCTTCAGTAGAATTGTTTGGTTTATTATCTCGTACATTCAGTTAACTAAACCCTATAATAACGCCGACTTATCCGGAATAGATCCATATCAGGGTTACTGTACTTCATTCAGCAATTGCTGGGATTGTAAAAAAGCAGGCACCCAATGTGATTGGTGCCATGAAGTCGGATGTACGCACTACCCAAGTCGTCACTGCCCTCAAAAGGTATTCCTCGATAATGCCTTCCACAAAAATTCTCTAAAGAGACGTTGTAATGAAATTGTATCAAGTGATCCCATATTTATACCCGCAAACATAAGGAGATTCATTAAATTGAATTTGAGAATAGAGGATTTAACACTTTACAAACGAAGTATCATGTGTGAAATACATTTAGATGAGTCCGTGATAAGACTGAAGGGTTCAGTTGGTGACAATATATTGCACTGTGACGCGACCACTTTGCAGATAAGTCGAGGTGTCAGTTTGGGGTACGTAAGATTGCTGTGGGGAGGTGCGGCACCATATTCCAATATGATCTTGATGGCGGTCTACAAATGTGAGTTCATGGCCATTGACTTCGTGGGATGCCAAGCTTTGGACGGAAGATTCAACTGCGTTTGGTGTGAATCTTATCCTCCAAAGTGTAGTTTGATGGAGCAATGTATGAGAGACAATTCGAATTCTATTCAAATAGTGAATGATTTATTACCTCTTCAAAAAGCAAGACTCATGAAATAGATCTTAAAATTACGGTACATAAGTTTGTGAGAGACTGACTCTAAGAATAACTGTACAGATCGCCGGGGTCCCACAGCAATTTCAAGGGAAAGTGATATGAAAACAATGACAAAATAGACCAAAATATAGGTATATAAATATGGAGACTATGATAATTATGCACATTTTTGGAAAATAACAATAATTATCATATATAATTTACAATGATATCACAGTGTATTCTCAGAAACATGATACTTTGTCAACTTCTTCAGGCACTATTGTTATTAAATTTGTAAATATAAATTATTATTTTTATTTTAGTAATTATTAATTATATTTTTATTTTCAGAAAAGATTGTGTTTTTATTTATTTACCTTTTGTTTACATTAAAAAAAAAACACATTTTACAATCAAATATAAAATCTCCTTACACTATGTGTGTGGAGATTTTCACACAACAACGCTCGTTCGTCGGCGAGGCGGCAAAGCAAATGTCTTGGCGGTGCACCACTCGTTCGCGCGGTCGGGCGGTATACGTGGGTTAGCTTTCAGCGGATTTCACACCATCCAATACGACGTGAGATCGTATATCATGTATCATCAATAGCCTAACTGTGAAAGTAACTCTATCTTAGATTTTCAAGTCTTAATAGGGGACTCTAGAGGGCCTTTCTCCATACAAACTTATTCCACTGTTTTCTTCGTGGATAATGCGTCTAGAGCATTCTTTTTCCAAAAAATCTAAGTCTTATTAATACATGCCAATATTATTATTATTTAAAAAAAAAAAACATAATCACTAAAAGAATTATGACAATCCAAAAACCCGAAAATAAGCCCGTTTTTACGTTCAGACGACTATCAGACAAATTAGATAAGTTTTTAACACAAAAAAGAAAATAATAGAAGCATAGATATACTTTTCCTCTAAGAATTATTTAGATCAGTTTAGATAAGAAGAAGAAAACAGCGGAATACAAAACGTCTTTTGGTCAAGATTGTAGGTAAAAAATCAGCCTGAGCTGTAGTTGTCCCTTTCGCACTTTACGGGGGCTTGGTCGGGCGCAGCACGACGGCAATACCTATTTTTCAAATTCCTCGGGTGTAGAGTCCCCTCTTAATGGCTGGTACCGTACCAGCCGTTAAGACTTAGGTAATAAATGAATCATTTATTTGGGACCATGTTTTTTTTTTTAAATTCTATACAGCCACCAAACTGCGTAACAGTTTGTCGGCGAGATTAGCAATGTTAGAAGAATATTTAATATTTATCAAGATACTTTGTGGCCGTCATAAAAACTTAGAAAATTCGAAGGAATCACAAAATTGTGGCAGAAACCTACACTGTCGTGGGGTGGCTTAGACTTATGATTTTTTGCGGTTTTTAATTACAAATATATATGCATACACAGTTACAAATTATTGGGTCTAGATTCAAAACATCAGTTCAGGACAGAAACTGTAACAGAAACACTAACAGAAATTGTATTTTATTGTATGTATGTTCGTCTGTAAGGTATATATCTATGGGCCAAAGGTGCCTGAAAAGAAATGTATGTCGTTGTTGTTGTTGTATAACTAAACTTACACTGTCACTTACGGGATATCTCCCGTGAGAATAATTAATAATAATCGCATATTAATTGATAATCACGGAAGATATCACGGAGGTGTTAATCCTGAACCCATAACCTAGAATTTCAACTTATTTTCTATGAAACACCGATGCGGATGACATTAATTTTGCCGCGAATGCAATATATAACGTCTTACGGAAGCTTCCAATTTACACAAACCCACAGTAAATCTGTGGAAGCTTTTGTCTCAAAATTTTTAAATATTACCGCTTATTTATGTCGCCCGAAGTATCGCTCCAAGAACTTGTAAATACCTAGAACATTATACTTTATGGGTTGAATGAGTTATATTGTTTAAAAGTCTGGTAAAATCGGATAAATACGAATAAGGCCGCGTCACTAACTTTTTTTCAAAGTTTTTGGTGTAACTATATCAAATTGGTTTTAAGATTATAACCCGAATGTTTACAATTTAATATATTTATCTATTGTTACATTAATTTATGTATCAAAATAATGTAACTATATTTAAAAGATAACTACATACATACGGATACATGGATTACATTAATACTTACAAACAAGAAGGTTCTATTTAATTTTATCCTTTTATTTTATCATTCGATTGTAATTCGAAAGCCTATGTTGCCGAAGCAGTACATGGTGTTCGCAGAAGCATGAAGAAATATTTCACTAGAAGTAGACATTTTGCGAAAGAGACATTTGGCGAAAGCGACATTTTGCGCCTGAGCCCTTTTTAAATAAATGAAAATAAAAAAAAGATTATTTATTTTTTCCATATTAGCAGTAAAAAATGTACCACCATGTTAAGTCCAGCTTGTATCAAATCCTCAAATCAAATAAAAACACAAAAACAGAAACGTATAAACAGCAAAGGTATCTCGGTATTGAACCTTTTATCATAATGAGAATAGCGCCAATATCCGTAGGCTGAACACTTTTCTATCTGTGCCGAAACAAGATCTAGTAAAGCGGGAAAATTGAACAGATGCTACAGAAACGGGCGCCTCCACCAGGTTACATTACTGTTGGGAAAGAAAGGAGTAGATGGAACTACAAAACTGTGGATGCGCCATTTTGATGTGACGTCGCTCGGGTCAAAGGCAATTTAATACAGGGTGAAAGGGACGGGTAAGTCACCAACTCGACACGAAAGACTGGACACGTGTGTCCAGTGGGTAAAACTCAAGATTAGGATCTTTTATTATTGCGTTAACTGGACACCAAAAGATTTTTACGCGTGTCTACATGGACACCGACGCTGAAAAGGTTCCCACGTATAACGTACGTCATTCTGATTATACATTTTTCGTCGGTTATTAAAAAAAAACAAACAGGTGATTCCTACAAAACTGCGATACCTACACTCTCAAAATGTGTATGTAACCGCTGTTTTTTTTAAATTACTAACCGACGAAATATTTCTGTTTCTATTTCTGATTGATGTACTGAATACCTACGTCATCTCATTTGCCTAGCCTTTTCCAAAACTATCTTGGGATCAGCTTCCAGTCTTACCGGATCCATCTGAGCACCAGTATTTTACATGAAGCGACTGCCTATCTGACCTCCACAACCCAGTAACAGGGTAATACGAAACCCCTCGGTAAGACTGGATGTCAGACTTTTGACTTCTGACTACTCGTAACGACTGTAAAAGATCAACAAATGATAGCCGGGACCAACGGCTTAACGTGCTTTCCGAGGCACGGAGGAAACTCGTTATGTAATTATCACCTATCCAAGGACCAACCTCGGCAAGCACGGCTTAACCTTAAAAATCGACCCGTGCGGCTGTTATTATTTAGCCACGAGCTCCTGAATACCTACGTGCTAACCGTTTCAGCAACGGTATCCCTACCAGCTTGATTACTTACGAAACATAGGCCAAAGCGAACGAAGTCGTTAATCCACTTGCAAGAGCTTTTAGGTTGCTGTCGGTATAAGTGAAAGAGTTGAAGAGTGATAAACGTGTCAATTTATTACATGAACTCACTATTCTTTTATTTTTGTCGGCGCCTTTGCAAAAAGGCTTCATATGATTCACGTTGCAAACTAAACTGTGACCACAGACGAGAGAGAAGCGGTCTACAATTCTCTCTGGCGGAACGTCAAGTCGTTGCGGGTAGCCATATTGACTTGAGTAGTTGTCAAGGAAGGTGGCGCGTAACGAAACGTTGACGGATCGCCGACGTCTGTTTTCTTAATCTAATTAAATCTGGTGCCAGATATCATAAGTAATTCCGATGTTGCGGGTAAGAGCCTTTATATTATTATAATATTTCTAATTAATAGCCTCTCTACTTTTCTAGGCATTATCTTGTGTATCTTTACATCTGTATGTCTTAAAAAAATTTGTTGCTTTTCTGTTTCTTGCATGCAGCTATGTGTAATGCAACTTGCTATTATTTTTAGGGTTCCGTATCCAAAGGGTCAAACGGGACCCTATTACTAAGACTTCGCTGTCCGTCCGTCTGTCCGTCTGTCCGTCAGTCCCAGGCTGTATCTCATGAACCGTGATAGTTAGCCAGTTGACATTTCTAAATGTTATGTGTTTCTCATCATCTGCCTAGCCTTTTCCCGAACTATCTTGGGGTTGGCTTCCAGTCTAACTGGATGCAGCTGAGTACCAGTATTTTACATGAAGCGACTGCCTATCTGACCTCCACAACCCAGTGACTGGGTAAAACGATACCCCTTGGTAAGACTGGATGTCAGACTTTTAACTTCTGACTACTCGTAACGACTGTCAAAGATCTACAAATGACAGCCGGGACCCACGGCTTAACGTGCTTTCCGGGGCACGGAGGAAACTCGATATGTAATTATGGTCACCCATCGACAGACCAACCTCGGCAAGCACGGCTTAACCTTAAAGATCGACCTGGATGGCTGTTAATATTTAGCCACGAGCTCCTCCTAAGAGTATGTATTTCTGTTGCTGCTAAAACAACAAATACTAAAAACAGAATAAAATAAATATTTAAGGGGCTCCCATACAAAAAAGTGTTTTTTTTTATAAATAATGATACGGAATCCTTCGTGTGCGAGTCAGCCTCGCACTTGGCCGGTTTTTATTTTACATACTGAGAGGCTGTTACTTTTTCTAAAAGAGAAGTCAGGAAGAAGAAGATACGCCTGACATACTTTAGATAAATTGAGATAAGTTGAGTAAGAAAAACTGTTGTACGAACTTGCTACTCGGCAATTAAAAAAAGGTAATACCAAACTAGGTACACACATCTCCATTAAGTATTTACCCCCCAGGCCTCCACGGCCAGAGTGTAGGGGGGTTAGCACATCCTGACGCTGTCTGTACAAGAAGGTTGTTGATACTCCATTAATTATGTTTAAAGGTAAAAGGGGTCAATCCATTTTTTAATACATACTCATCATCATCATCAGCCTATAAATGTTATGTTGTTGTCTCTCAATGAGAGGGCTAATACATACTACTTAAACTAAAACACACTCAGTTTTTCATACCAAACTTACAAACAAGAAAAATAATTTGCCTTCTCCGACTTTCTCAAATCAAAAACAAACAATCGACTACACGGCATAAACGTCTGGACATTGATTTCTACAAATTGGTTCCGTAAGTGTATTGCGTTGTAAAAATCCTTTGCACTAAGTGGATGAGTAGAGAGAACCCAAGTGGCCCACTAATTTGAAATGATGTTTTCATCAATTGCCACCGTCATCACCACCAGATACCCTTAACAAGTAGCTATCGCTCACAATGCGTTTCGTATATTTACAATGCATTTTCAACTTTATGGACTTAAGATTTTCAGTAGCTTTTATCTACTCAGCGCATTTTTGACATTTGAATCAACGTTTTCGCACATACTTATGTGGGTATAATGTCACTTTGTGTGGGACGTCTAAATGACTCTGTATCTCAGTAATACATGCAAGGCTAAACTTACCAAGTTTTGAATTAAAAATGCACCCTAAAAGTCCCTATGTAATGTCCATTAAATTATATACTAAATTAACCGCATCAATGAAAAAAGAAGAAAAAAAAATATCAGAATGTTTTTGAGAAATAAAAGCTACTAATGCTGGAGTACTGTAGGATTATCTGTAGTCCGAAGAGAGGGGGAGGACACGATGATCCTGAAATCTGGCAACCTGCTCTATTTCCGAGAGATTGACCGGCAGTCCCAGGGTGGTGATGGGTTTATCGTCCACAAGTCCCTTGTGAATAACGTGGTGAAGATCGAGAGTGTATCGACCAGGGTGGCGTGCCTTATACTCAGAATATCCTCAAGATATTCGCTGAAGGTCATACAGGTCTACGCCCCGATCTCGGCACACCCCGACGACGAAGTGGAGACCATGTATGAAGATATCTCTAAAGCCATGCATGGTTTCAAAACTCACTTCACCGTTGTCATGGGGGACTTCAACGCGAAACTGGGCAAACGAGACGGGGATGAGCTGCAGGTGGGGCAATTTGGAGTTGGACGTCGGAACCACCGGGGACACCAACTGGCTAGTTTTATGGAGAAGGAGGGCCTCTATATTATGAACTCCTTCTTCAGAAAGCGTGAGCTCAGGAAGTGGACCTGGCAGAGCCCCGACGGTGCAACAAAAAATAAGATTGACTTCATCATGTCAACCAAGAAGCAAATGTTCAATGATGTCTTTGTGATCAATTCAGTGAAAACCGAGAGCGATCACCGCATGGTAAGAGGCACATTGAACATCAATATTAAGCTTGAAAGGTCTCGACTGATGAAGTCTACGCTCCGAACAGCACAGATCCAGAGAGCCAAAACCCCGAGAGCTTTCAGCTGGAACTCCAGAATCGTTCGAGTGCCTAGCTCAGTGGACGAATGCAACGATGGATTCAGGGAAACTGTCCATACGACGGGATCTAAGTTCTTCAAGACGCGTCGTGCACAGAAGAACAAAAAACTCTCCGATCACACTCTCAAGCTCATGAAGGAACGGCGTAAGATGATCCTGCACCCTTCAGAAGAGGCGTGGAAATACCGGCAGCTCAATAGACGGAGCTCCAAATCCTTAAAAAGCGACCTCCGCCGCTGTAATACCGAGCGTATTAAAGACGCAATTGAGCGGAATAAAGGCTCAAAGGTATTTGCAAGAGATCTGGCTATTGAGCAGAGCCAGCTCACGAAACTGAAGACCGACGATGGCAGGATCGTATCCGCCAAACCGGAGCTACTGAGAGAGATCGAGAGATTCTATGGGCAGTTGTACACGACAACCAGGAAACCCGTTGTAAATCTAGCGAATGACCCAAGAGCTAGACTGACCCGACACTATACCGAAGACATCCCGGACATCAGCCTGTATGAGATTAGGGTGGCTCTGAAACAGCTTAAAAACAAAAAGGCATCGGGTGATGATGGAATTACGGCCGAACTTCTGAAGGCGGGTGGAAAACCGGTACCTAAGGCCCTTCAGAAGCTGTTTGATTCCGTCATACTCGAGAGGAAAACGCCACAGGCATGGTGCTGGTCTTTCGGCTGAAATGATGATGATAAGACTTATAAAGTCATAAACTTAAGTACCTACTCGAGACTATTTTTAAATTCTTATTAAGACCAATATACAAGGTGTTGTTTTGCATCCTCGTCAAAATTCAGGATGTTGTCACCAAAGACATAAATATTTAATATAAATTACGGTACCTAGTAAATTATTTAAAAACACTGCATTTTTTTGTTGTTTAAATTTGTCAATATTTCAGAATAACCCCCATAGCGTGGTTTAGGGATTATAAAATTATCGAAAAAACGTTTGAGGTTTTTTGTTTGTGTGTAAGCGACGTTATAAGGCAGGGATCAGACGGCCCGTGTTTAAAACACAAGTGGTTCACAGTTACCGATTTCAGTAAATAAATAAAAAAAAGAAAATTACCTACTCATTTTATTATTGATTCGGGTCGAGAATCATTAGCATAGTTACCTCCTAGAATTTGACGAGGTTGCAAAACAACACCTTGTATACCTGCCCATATTTTACTTTTAAGCTATTAGTTTACCTTAGAAAGTACCTACATCATTATTTATTTTCGTATATTAGTTTGTTTGTTTTATAGTAGTTTTAATTTTATATAATTTATGAAAATGCTTCCTCTCTCCAAATTCACTAAGACAGGATCAATATGATATCATTATAACTTTACCACCTAAGAATAAAACATGAGGAATGCAATAAAAATAAAAAACGAAGCCGTCTACCAAGCATTATGTACATCAAGCTAAGAAACTTTACTCTAGTTATGTTTATGCCCCATTTAATAGGGACCGAGCCTATTGCCTCAAACGGGCACAAATCTCGACTCCGTGACTGCTACTGATAAATCCCTTATGCGAAAACCCAATAACACTTTGGCCGAACAGGGAATCGAACCTAGAACCTCATGGTCAGCTGTCGCCTTTGCAACAACACTAACCAGGCAGTCTAGTAGTGTAGAATGGGCTAATTTTAGACATGTTCAACAAACTTCGATGATCAAAACAGGACTAATCATAGCAACATTGACGACATGGTTGGCGCAGTGGCTGAGTGATCGACAGCTGCGCTATGTGACGCGGGTTCGATCCCCGCACGGAACAAATATTTGTATGTCCTACAGATGGTTGTTTTGGGTCTGGCTATTTGTGTATGTAAGTTTAAATGATTGTAAACGCACCCGTGATACAGGAGAAATTCCTAGGGTGGGGCAAAGTTTCAAAAAAAAAAAAAACATAAAGCAGCCATTTTGTATTTCGCAAGCTACATTTATCGGAGGAAATGAAAAGAAAACAATTACTAGCCCGGGGTCATTTGTGATCCATCTAAAGGTGCTTTTACCTGAATAAAATATTCGGTAGCCAATGTTTTTTCAGTGTTTAGGTAGTCGTGCCATATAGCTTCAACGCAGAGCTCTTAAGCGCCTCCTAGCGGCCTATGTTCAGCAGCGGACGTCTTTAGGCTGAAATTATGATGATAGCTCCTAATGTACTTTACTTGTAAACAATGCAATGGATGGAATAGTCAAAATAAAAAGTGCTGCCGTGATTTGACTATTCAACACTCGCCGCCTGACCGCCGTCGCGAACGGACGTGCCGCTACCTGTTCGCATTTCCGCTCGCTATCAGTGTGCGTCATCGGTTCGTCACTTCCCAGTGTCGTGACGTCATCAGTAGTCTCTCGACTACACCCCCGAACAATTGCTGTCTTTTTATTAAGACAGCACTTGCTCATTTTGCTTCGGATATTATTCCGACTTAACTTCCTTTGCCCCATCAGGGAAAAGTCCTCAGTTTCGAGGTTCTTGGTGGAAACCTTACGGTGCCAACGAAACCAAGAGGGTGGTGACCCAATCCTACCCGCCAAACCCCTTCAGGGCCCGGCACTCCATTGGCATCGGGAGCCAGAATCTTGGCCTTGGGGGCTACCCTAGTCAAGCCTGGTCTAGAAACACTAGTTAAATCTGACTTCGTTCACAGCAGTCACCTAGTGTCGGTTGGGAGTGTCTACCCCTTCGCACTAGAGGCCCCTTGGGGCGTAGGGCCCTGTCGCACAATAAGACTGGCGTCAGGTTCACAAGCTTAGGGCACACCAGTAGGTACTCACCTCCCTGTCATTGCACACCCGACAGAGAGGCCACACACCCCCGGGCCCACCCACCCGGGGAGTTAGGTTGTTAGGCTGTTAGGCGCGGAGCTTCACTCAATGGTTGCTAAATTTTAACCGACAAAATGTCGTCCTTAGACGAGAAGGAAAAAGCGCTATTGCGTTTTTTCTTCCGCGTCTTCACGACCGACCCAAATTTTGAAAAATATGGTTCGGAAATTGCTGCCATTCAGCAAACCAGCGATACCGTCACTGACTTCAGTGACGCGCTCGACAGCCCCTTGTCGCCGCCGCCTGCCGACAGAGGCTTACCGCCAGCCGTTGCCGCCGCGATTAAGGCTACTCCAAGACCCAAAGTTGTGAAACCCATTGTTTCACAAACAAAGGTCCAGCCCGCACCTGCGTCCATTGTTCCCGTTTCTGGGAACATGGGCAAAAGCTCACCGCCAGCCGTCGCCGCCGCGATTCCGGCTAATCCCGAACCCATTGTTTCGCAAACAATGGATCAGTCCGCACCTGCGTCTATTGTTCCCATTTCGGAGAAAATGGACACAACCGTACCAATCTCCGACTCGGAATCGGTTATAGATTCCTGCTCTGCTTCCTCGTCCTCAGAAGATGACTACCAAGTCGTCGGAAAGGGCAAGAGGAAGAAGGGCAAAAACTCGCAGGCCGCCATGGCCAAAAAGTTAGTCGCGCTCCCTCTAATCCCCTCTCCCGAGGCGTCCCGTCCCACCTCCCCGGTCCCCGCACCAAAGTCCGCCGCTGCTCATACCAGCAGGCCAACAAGCCCTAAGGCTAACTCTTCAGCCGCTTCTTCAAAGAAGCTGAAGCCCCCTCCCCCGTTGTTCATTCAGGACAAAGGGAAATGGACAGATGTGTCCAAAATGTGTAATGAGCGCCGCATTCAATATACAAGCGCAAAAAGCACACAGCAGGGGATCAAAGTGGTGGTCCCTACGACCACCGACTTCAGGGAACTAACCCGTCAGTTAATCGGAAGGCGCATAGCCTTCCACACCTACTCTCTTCCAGAGGAGAAGCCCACCCGCGTGGTGATCAGGCGGATCCCGAAGGAAATCCCCACGGAGGACATCCTCAATGACCTCCTAGGCCAGGACATTCCGGTCGCAGCCGTCCACCGCCTTCATAAGGCGAGAGGCGGAGACCTTTACGATATGGTACTGGTCATCTGTGACCCAGTAGAAGGTCACCACCCGATCTTCAAAGTGAAGTCGGTTTGCTCCCTGACAGGCATCTCAATAGAGAAGCCCTACCGCTCAAGCGTAGTCGGACAGTGTCATCGCTGCCAGATGTACGGTCACAGCCAAGCCAACTGCCATGCGCCACACAGATGCGTAAAGTGTCTAGGCGACCATGGCACGGCAGACTGCCCCCGTCCCAAAGACAAGTCGCTTTGCACGGAGCCACCGAGCTGTGTGCTTTGCGGCCAGTCGGGCCACACGGCCAACTACCGCGGCTGCTCAAAAGCCCCCAAAGGCTCCTCCTCTAACCTGGTGAAGCGTGCAAGCGCCCGCCAACAAAGAGAAAGCCCATCGGTGAGGCTACCCTCTGCCCAGATGCCGGAGAGACTCAGCCCTCAGAGGCCCTCTCCCTGGACCACGCTGAACCACCAGAAAGCCTTCCCGGCTCTCTGTAAAGCAAAGTCCAGCCCCATCCCCGGGCTTTTAGATGCCCCTGTCCCCACTCCCGCGGCCCAAGCAAGCACACCGGCACCCGCTCGTCCCACGCCACCCGGCCCCGCGGCCGTGGACCCCTCTCATAACGTAATTTTAGAATCGCTAGCAGAGTTAGTCACCCCCGAAGCAGACCGCATGGCGGCTGATCTCAGGGCGGCTAACACTGGTGGCGATAAACTTAAAATTATCCTCAAGTCCCTACTCAAGTTAGGCGACCTCCTCCGCAACCTTAACCTCGACTAACTCCAATGGATAATACGAGATTAACGTGCACCAAACCCCGATCCCTAAAATTAGGGTACTTTAATGCCAATGGCATTAGAGGCCAGCGTGATGAGATCGCCACCTTCCTCCGCGACCATCAAATTGATATCCTCCTCGTACAGGAGACCTTCCTCAAGCCCAGTCACCGCGATCCGAGAATTGCCAACTATCGCATAGTTCGCAACGATCGGTCACGTTGCCACAAGGGCGGGACTCTAATCTATTATAGGAAAGAACTGCATTGCATCCCCTTAGTTCCCCCTCCCATGGAGTCTCTACTCGAGACCTCAGTGTGTCGACTAGGCATGACCGGCCATCAACCGATCACTATCGCCTCTGCGTACATCCCTCCCGGCGGCACGTCCGAGGAGCACACTTTGTTCACCAAAGACCTTGCCGTCCTCTTCGGCTTGAGCGACTCCGTTATCATAGCGGGCGACCTCAACGCCAAACACCCCGCCTGGAACAGCACGACGACCTCTGCCAGAGGACGTCACTTGTATAACCTGGGCGAGTCCCTCAACTTCGATCCCATCGCTCCTATGGAGCACACCCACTATCCCCACGACCCCGACCAACGTTCGGACGTTCTCGACATAGCGCTACTCAAGAATGTCAACCTTAAGTTGCATTCCATCGAGACTCTACATGAGCTTAACTCAGATCATCGACCAGTGCTCATGCACTTAGTTCCTCGCTCGGGTCCTTCTGACCCCAGCCAGCCCCCGCCGACCCAAGTGATAACCGACTGGAGGAAAGTCAGCGAAAAGCTGAAATCCACCACGTCGCCTCACCTGGAGGCCATCCCCGACCACATAGTCTCAGTCGCAGACACGACGGCCGCCATCAACTCGTTTACAGAACACGTGCAATCCGTACTGAAGGACTGCTCACGGGAAGTCCCAGCAATGAGCGATCAACGCTGGATACTACCCGCTGACGTACGTGAACTGATAACCGAAAAGAACGCGGCCATCCGTGCCTACAGCAGCTTTCCCTGCGAGGCAAACAAAGCCCACATGCGTAATTTACAGCGTGCTGTAAAGGATCGCACCAGTGAGTTTCGTAATAATCAATGGGAAAAAACGCTAAGCGAACTCGAGCCTACCCACCTAGCCTTCTGGCAACTGCAACGCAAGATGCGCTCCACCGAAGAGGCTTCGATGCCTCCCCTCACCCGACCCGATAAGAGCGTCGCATTCGACGACTCTGAAAAGGCCGAATGCCTAGCCGACAGCCTGGAGTCCCAGTGCTCCCCCAGCTCGCAACCAGTAGACAAGCGACATCTCGATGAGGTGAACGCATTCGTCGAACGTAGAGCCGCCCTGCCCCCCGAAGAAGACCCTGATGATCCTCTGCCTCCGGTCACAGCTGACGAAGTGCAAGACATCATTAACAAACTTCAACCGCGGAAAGCACCCGGCTCCGACGGAATCACCAATAGGGTGTTCAAACTCCTCCCCGCTCAGCTCGTCGTGTTAATGGCGGCCATCTTCAATGGCGCCCTGAGCAACAACGCGTTTCCCCAAATATGGAAAGAGGCCACTGTCATCGGTTTCGCCAAGCCAGGCAAACCCAAGTCTGAGCCTTCGAGCTACAGACCTATCAGTCTCCTGAATGCACTCGGTAAAATCTACGAGAGACTTATGTATAAGCGACTCAAAGACTTCGCCGAGGCTAAGAGTCTCATCCCCAACGAACAGTTCGGCTTCAGGACCGGACACTCTTGCATTCAACAGGCCCACCGCATCGTAGAACACTTGAGCGATGACGGGTGTGTTGTTTTTCGACATAGCAAAGGCATTCGACAAAGTCTGGCACAACGGCTTATTATATAAGCTGTACAAACTGGGAGTGCCGGACCGTCTCGTGCTCATCTTACGAGACTTTTTGTCGGATCGCACCTTCCGCTATCGCATCGGGAAGGCACTGTCATCCCCCCACCCCATTAGAGCCGGAGTCCCTCAGGGCTCCCCGCTCTCTCCCCTTATCTTTACTCTGTTCACCAGTGACATCCCCAAGAGCAAGAAAGCACAGCTAGCCCTGTTCGCGGACGACACGGCCATCTATTACACTGGCTATAGTCACGACGCTATTTACAGCACCCTCCAAACCTCAGCCAACGTCCTAGGCGCTTGGTTCCGGAAATGGAGAATCGAGGTGAACCCCGACAAGAGTCAGGCAGTCCTTTTCTTTAAACCGCGTAAAAATAAGCCACTCGCGCTCAGCCCGATCACTATGTACGGTAAGCCTATCCCTTGGGAGAAGCAAGCCAAGTACTTAGGAGTCTTACTTGACAACCACCTGTCTTTCGCGGCGCACATCAAAGCAGCTCGCGACCGAGCTGCCTTTGCTATGGGTAGGCTTCATTTCATGATCTCGGCAAAAAGCAAATTGTCACTCAAGTGCAAGTTGCGCCTTTATACCGCGGTGATCCGCCCCATTATGACGTACGCTTGCGTCGTGTACGCTCACACCAAGCCTAAGTACATCCATAGGATGCAAACCTTGCAGAACCGGTTCTTACGTAGAGTCACGGGAGCCCCTTTTTATGTCCGTAACGACCGTCTACACGTAGACCTTAGAATGCCCACCGTCCTTCAGTTTATGAAACGTCTTTCGAAGCGTTTCTTCGATAACGCCAGTAAACACCGTAATCCCCTGATCGCAGCGGCCGCCCGTTACGAACCCTCGCGCATTAGTACAGTACGCCGTCCTCGGCATACTCTCGTCACTCCCGATGATGCTATCACCCTCCTCCAGGAGAGTAGCAAAGAGACTAGCACTCTTAAAAAGTTCAGACACAAACCGCCGTCTTTCCGACCTCGCCGTCGAGGTCCGTCGCGACGTCCCGGTCCATGCCCTCCCCGACCCTCGCTCGAGCCAGCCCGCGATGCTGTGCCAGTAGTTTTAAATCAGCCCCTAAATAATGATATCACTCAGATCCAGCCTGTCCCCATGCAGTCCTCCCCCAGCGACGTCCTGAGCCGAGGCTCGTACCCCACAGGGGGTGCCCTCAGCGTATAGTCGCTTAGTTTGTAAGTTTTTATGCCCTGGCTGGAGGCCTTACTCTTAAGGCACCCACAGGATAGTCCGGTTAAGCAGACGACAACCTCCTAGGTTGAACTGCGAGATGCCATTCATAAAAAAAAAAAAAAAAATTGACTATTCAAAAGAACTGCAATAACGACTATATTGACATACATTTACTGGGTTATATACGTTGACAAGTAGACATATTTTTCAAACATTGTACTTGTCATACTAGTATAGGATCCCGCTATACAACGACCTTCACCGAGCTGGTAAATGGATGAAACTTATTTTATATTAAATTTAATATGTCAATAAATACATTGCATATGGGTTGCCTAAAAAATTTCAGTCAGGACATTTTTTTTTTAACTTTTCAACGGTTTGGTTAATAGACAAATTCCATACCAATCGAAAGTATAAAGCCCATAGAATATGCAAACGTTAAGTTGCCTTTTCTTTTCCTGTCACAACTCTCGGGTGGGCAGGTAAACAGGTAAATAGACACTAGTAACTTGCACCGGTCCGGTTAATGAATTAAAAAAGGCATATTTGCATACATATTTGCATGCATATTTTATGGGCGTTACACTTTCGATTGGTATGGAATTTGTTTATTAACCAAACCAGTGAAATGATACATTTTTTTTAAAGTATTTATTAATCATATCCTGGACTGAAATTTTTTAGACAATGAAACAATTCAATACAATACACACAAACAATACAATACATACAATATGATGCAATATATTTATTGGCATATTCAATTTAATATAAAAAAAGTTTCATCCATTAACCAGCTCGGTGAAGGTCGTTGTATACCGGGATCTTAGTCCATACAGCCTTTTTCACAGACACAACCTTTTTAAGTGGGACAAAACAGGGTATCTACAATATCATAAGGTATGTCAAAGAATTCTCGGTTGTCGCAATGGGTGAGCGATTGACTGCTGCGCTGCGTGTCGCGGGTACAATTCCCGCACGGAACAAATATTTGCATGGCAATCAGGTAGTTGTTTCGGGTCCGGCAGTTTGTGAAATTAAATGTTTGTAAATTCACTCACAATAAAAAAGAAATTCCTAGCGTAGGTCAAATCTTACAGTTAAAAAAAAGAATTATGAATGTTATTTAAAATCCAAAGATTGTAGTCCATTTACGAAACAAGCATGACATGCATTGAGTGAAAGCTATCGAAAACCTTATTTCAATCCTAGTGAAAGTCGTTGAAGAAATACAAAACAGATGTTAAATAATATTTAAAAAAAAAAAAAAAAAGTTTCGGGGGACCGCTAAGTAGACCGCTTAGCACAAGCTCAAAACTAAATGAACCCCCGATGCTACGACGCTTGGATTTATTTATTTTTTGGATTTTAGGGTTTTTTTTTAAATTTTTAATTACATTTAAATTTCATTCTTTTTCAACTTAAATATTTTTTTTTAGCCTTGACTGTCCCACTCCTGTGCGTAGGTTTCCTCCCATTCCTTCCACTTTTCTCGGTGTTGCGCATCTTTTCGATAATTAACGAAAACAAAGAAAATATAGATTAAGAAAAAAAAACGATCTTTTAGGGGGGAGGGTGCCCATGCAGCCCCCTGGCGATGCCCATGATGACAAGTGACAAGATTCCAAATTTAGAATCGACCAGACCCGTAGAACTTGTTTATATTTAGATTTTCTCGAAACATAGCTAAGAACAGTCTCAATTAAAAGACCTTTCAAACGAAATCAATTTTATCATAATCGGTTCATCCGTTTAGGAGCTACGATGCCACAGACAGATACACAGATACACACGTCAAAATTTTAACACCCCTTTTTTGGTCGGGGGTTAAAAAAAGAGACTGTCTCGTTGGCTTAGTGGTAGCCTAGAGGTTTTGGGATCGATCCCTAGGTTGGTCAAAGTGTTATTTTTTTTTCCATCAAGAATTTCTTATAAGCAGTCACGGAGTCTCAATCTGTGCCCAGTTGATGGAAATAGGCTCGCCTCCTATTACATGGGACTTAAACTTAAATGGCGAAATGGTGGACTATTAAATTAGCCTCTGCCTAACCCTTCCGGGCTTGCAGGCGTGATGGTATGTGGAATGATAAAAAAAAAAATTACACACCAGCCATATTTGAAGTACGTGTATAAATAACCCGTAAAATATAAACTCATGACTAATCCTTTCTTATTATACAAGTGCATCCGAAAATGCACCCTCACGCCACATTAGCTGTTTCCCATTATGGTATTATCATCCCTCCACATCCCCCATTCTATATTATACGGAAAGTGTGAAAACATAGGGGTCATAACTGTGTGAACGGCACCGCTTTGTCTTTTCAACATAAATCATTAGCTACACAATTACTTACACGATAGAAGTTAAGAAACGGCATATCGGGTATGGTAAGTCATGGTCAAAGAAACATAAATTATATTTGCAATAACGTTCACCAGTGATGGAACTGAAATAGATATATTATGTGCCTGTTACTCCATTCTCATCCATTCCCTTAAAATACATGCAGTAAAAATAAATTTTGTAACCAAGGTAAAACGCAAACTCTTGGACACTTGTGTGTATTCTCCCCGTCTTATCTGCGCTGCACAGATTTGGTCTTTGACTAATATCCAGAAGTCCAAACTCAAGGTTTGCCCACGGGCAAATGGAGTAGAGTATCCTAGGTTTTAAAAAGATTGGAGGGAGGTCTTTGCTCAGGAGTGGAACAGAGCAGGCAAGCATTTTTTTGTTGAGTTTAATCACCTCAATTAGTTTAGTAACTTAGTGCAAATTTCGAAAATCATTATGGTGACCCATCAAATCTGAGAATAAAAGCAAGCTTATTTAATTTTGAGCCCGTATTTGGACCAACAGTTTTAAAATCTGTACGTTATTTTATTTGTTTTAATTACACTAAACATGAAATGTGTGAGATATATGTATAGTCAAAAACCAAATCAAACGCTGAACATGCAACCGCTGCAAAACCGCCCCAAAAATAAGAACAGTACATTTCCACCAGAGGGTGGAAGGAAATCGTTTATAAATAAACACATTAGTGTGAAAGCCGGATTTTGATGGTGTTAACAGCAACAATAGTAGATATTGGAGATTCATCGCGCGACGCAATACATTGAGATGGCTGCTTAAGCACAATGTATGGGCATGTAGCTGCGAAGTTATGAATATGCGATTGGATATCGATTGAGCAGCAGACATCTCTGTAGTTTAAGCTTTAGTGCGTTCTTGTTGTTCGTGTATTATTATTAAGGAGCTCTTGGCTAAATTATTAAAACCGCACGGGTCGATCTTTAAGGTTAAGCCGTGCTTGCCGAGGTTGGTCTGTGCCTTCTTTGTCCTTCGTGCTTCCTCCCTGCCTCGGAAAGCACGTTAAGCCGTTAGTCCCGGCTGTCATTTGTAGATTTTTGACAGTCGTTAAGAGTAGTCAGAAACGAAAAGTCTGACATACAGTCTTACCAAGGGGTAGCGTAATACCCAGTTACTAGGTTGGACGTCAGATAGGCAGTTGCGTAAAATACTGGTACTCAGCTGCATCCGGTTAGACTGGAAGCCAACCAGAAGATAGTTTGGAAAAAGGTTAGGCAGATGATGATGTGTATTGATTGAGTTGTAAATATCAAAGTCCGTATCCGTATCCGTTATGCAGATGTAAATTGGGACTTCAAAAATAAATATTGTAACTGTCCAAAAATAAATAAATTAAGACAAACCAAATATTTAGGGGTAGTAGTACACCAGATCCAATCTTGCCTGTGTTATTTTGTTTACTTTCCTATGTTAAATATGTTATATCTTTCTTTCTTTTGTTATGGAAGAGCGGAGTCTTCTAATACGCTTACAGGCATTATTAGCTGTGAAAAATTTGATCACGATCGTAAATTATTAACAGCAACATAGATATCAGGATCCTGCTTCCATAAGCCGCACATGTTCCTGCAAGTGTACGTGTGCAGAAGCTCGTGGCTCTAAATGATAACAGCAGCTCAGGCTAAAGCTTCGGCTCGGCGTCAAGGTTCAAGCTTGCCAAAGTCGGTCCGTGGACCGGGTCCCTTACAAACATAGAGAAAAACCACACAGCCAGAAGTTCGGTCGCAACGCGACACCCCTTCGCGAAGCATTGCCCCGGGCTCCACTAGAATGACGGCGTGGTCAGCGCGGCGTTCCAGGTCGTCAGCGCGACTGCGCCGCTCCTCTCTGACGGCAACTGTCATGGAAATTGTCATATTATTTATTTGTAAATATGTTTTTTAAGTGTTTTTTTTATACTTTGTGTTAGTTGGTAAGTTTTAGTTTATTCCATTTTTTTATTTTATGTTCAGCGCCGGCTGTAGCGACGCCGGAATAATTAGTGCCAGTCAACCTGTCACATCACTGGATGTGCAACTGGTAAGATGCCCTCATTGCTCCCAGGCTCGTTTTTTTAAAGGCGAACGGGGGCTTAAGATACACTATGGCAAGGTCCACAAACCTCATAGTGTACCTTTGTGCCCCCTAGCCACATGCCCGACATCCTCACCTTTGGAACAAACTTTGTGGAAAACATTGTCCAAATTCAAAAATTCCACCCCGGTCCTAAAGAGAGTTCCTCGGGGCGCGAGACACTCTGTTGCACTGAGTTTAGCACGATGTGTCCGTCTCGCGACCCAGGAGAACTCACAACATGCTTGGGAGCAATTACTCACCTTCCCTTACAGGATTCTGCATGTCCAAAAAAATTTGGCTACTCAAAAATCATTGACATCACAAATTAAAGAAAACTGCAACAATTCGGCCCGTATTTTAGATTCCAAATTACCGTTCTTCAATAACTTTTCACAGAAAGGCGTTTGTGGTCATGTGGAATCTAAACTAAGTGAGGGTGACATAAGAGGTGCGGCCAGAATACTGTTCAGCAGTGATGTGGTGGCGCCTTACTCTCCAGAGACTATTTCAGCCCTGGAGAGCAAACATCCAGCGCCTGCGGCTGGTCTCACCTTTCCCGACACACCCGTCCACCCCGACCCCCTTCAGGATTCACCTTTTATCGAAATTACAGCCCCACAGTTGATCGCAGCCGTAAGCTCTTTCCGGAGTGGTTCTGCCGGCGGTCTCGACGGACTGACTCCACAACATTTAAAAGATTTGTTGAGTTCGGGCGCCGGGGCAGCTGGTGAGTCGCTCTTGAAGGAGCTTGCGGTTCTAATCAATTTAATGCTCTCCGGCGGTGTGAACGATGCCGTCGTCGATGTCTTGTATGGGGCTAACTTATGTGCCCTGCGCAAGAAGGACGGCGGCATCCGTCCCATTGCCGTCGGTTGCACCTACAGGCGTATGGCAGCCAAAATATGTTGCAAACTGTACAGCGAAACGCTTGCAACTAAGTTTCAGCCCCTTCAACTAGGTTTTGGTTCTAGAGGGGGCTGTGAGGCTGCCGTACATGCCTTATCTTCTTTTCTTAACGCAAAGAAAGGTGAGGTCATTCTCAAGGTTGACGTCAGAAACGCTTTCAATTCCGTAAATAGGGACACTTTGTTGGCTGAAGTTAAAAAAAATCTACCCGAAATTTATGGTTTTATCTGGCAATGTTATAGGCATCCATCAAAATTATTATACAAGGACAACGTTTTGGAATCTGCAGTTGGTTGCCAACAAGGTGACCCTCTCGGGCCTGTCATTTTCAGTTTAGCTATTCATCCCATAATCGAACAACTAAATTCAAAATTTAACGTATGGTATTTAGATGATGGAACGCTAGGAGGTGATGTTGACACCGTTTTGCATGACCTTCAACTCCTCAAACAAAAATTTAAATCTATTGGCCTGGACCTTAACCCCTCAAAGTGCGAAATTTACCTCTCTGACGTGACTGACAGACAATCGACTATTGATAAATTTAATGCAATAGCCCCACAAATCAAAATTTTAGAAAAAAGTTCCCTGCACCTCCTAGGTTCACCTGTTTTAGAAGAAAGTTTTTCATCTTTCATCGAAGAGAAAATCAAACATTTTACTGATATTTCAGATAGACTCTCCAAAATTAACCTACATTCGGCTTTCACCCTTATCAGATATTGCTGTTTTGGTCCAAATTTTATGTATTTTCTCCGTTCTTCGCCTCTTTGGACGAAACCAGAACTTTTGGACAAAATTGACCATATTATTCGCAACACATTAACATCCATTCTTAATGTGGCCCTGGACGACCGAGCGTGGCTGCAAGCTACCCTACCAATTCGTTTTGGTGGCCTCGGCGTCCGCAAAATTTCTAGTGTAAGCTTACCGGCGTTCCTGTCGTCTGTCCACAGCACTGAAAAGCTAACCAGGAAGATTTTAACTCTCTCCCTTGTTGATTCGGAAGTGCCGTGCTTGGCGGACGCAGAGGACGCCTGGAAAGTGGCTTGCCCGGACACGGATCGGCCCGAGAACCCATTTTCCCAGAGACAGTGGGATGAGCCGCTATGCAGTTTGGTACGGAATAAACTTATTAATACGTCTACCAATACTGCTGAGCGTGCCCGCCTGCTGGCTGTGGGTGAGTGGGAGTCGGGTCTCTGGCTTCAGGCACTACCGTCACCTAACATAGGCACTATGCTAGGTGACACAACATTCCGGCTCGCTACATGTCTGCGATTGGGCGCTCCTTGCGGGGCTCCACATCGCTGTCGATGTGGTGAAGCAGTCGACGGCCTCGGACACCATGGCCTTTCCTGCAGTAAGAGTGCAGGTCGGATAGCGCGGCACGCTAGCATTAATGATCTTATTCGTCGTGCTCTTGCCACCGCCGGGGTGCCAGCTGTCTTAGAACCCAATGGCTTGGCACGCGTCGATGGGAAGAGACCAGATGGCATGACCATAATGCCATGGAAGTTGGGTAGGCCTTTGGTGTGGGATGCGACTTGCGTCGACACCCTTGCGCCATCCCATCTTCCTAGCACGGTGAGCTGCGCTGGGGCTGCTGCTGCAGGTGCTGAAAACCTTAAACGGCGCAAATACAATAACTTAATTGGTAATTATGTGTTTGAGCCGTTTGGGGTTGAAACACTAGGGCCATGGGGCCCGAGTGCCCACCTTCTGTATCGAGATATCGCTAAACGGTTGGTCGACTCTTCACGTGACCAGAAGGCTGGCCTTTTTTTTGCCCAAAGAATCAGCATTGCCATCCAACGTGGCAATGCGGCCAGCGTTCTGGGCACTTTTCCTGTTGACAGCGATGTGGACGAATTTTCTGACGCCCTGTAATTTTGATATTTGTACATATTTTATTATTATTTTAGATATATTTGTAGTTTGTAAATAATGTAAATATGCAATGATACAGAAATTAAAGTACCTTTATTAGCTTAAAATAAGTCTCCAATCACAAACTAAATGTTGTAATCTTGTGGAAGAAATAAACAATTTTGAAATTATATCGTGGTTTTGATTATTATTGAAGACTGATTACAACACTAAAACAGCTCTTTTTGAAATTCCTTTAATAAAATGCTTCATTGTGTAGCATTACCTTTGTGCCTATTTTCTGTTCCTTTCTTCTCCTCTGTATTAAGTGTGTACATAAATTGTTAAATAAAAAATAAAATGTTCTCAACGGTTAAACGGACCCTTCACGAAGCCAATCGTTAACCAAACCTGTAAATCAAAACTAGTAAAAAGTTATAACTTGGAACCTCCAATTCATTCGAACTAGTCAGTTCCCAGGTTTGGGTCTAGAAGAAAAGGGGTGTTGAGAATATCACGCCACGCTGGGAGCATGACGAGAATATCACGCCAAATATCACGCCACGCTGGGAGCATGACGAGAATATCAGGCCACACCGAGCGACCGAGGGCGGGGGGACTCGAGCTACGACCGCGCACCGGCTGGCTCGGCACTGCGTCACCGTCCACATAACTGAGCGCTTACTATTTTTCCATTCTCGCCGATTCAAATCGTCCGTTTGTTTATCCTTTGTTAAACTTATAATATACTAGCTGTCCCGCGCAACTTCGTCTGCGTCACATATTCCCCGTTTTCGCAATATTTTTAATTGGTACTCCGCTTCTATACAACTCCATCTATTGAATACTTACTCAATCCAGTCAACAGATACCGCCATCTGTTAGAATCGTTTGGAGGTAACAGATAATTGTGACTTAAACTGCAATAAAATAATATTGCGACTATAAATTGAGATGTAAGCTAACCTATCTTTCTAGTTGGATCAAACTGCACACGGTGTGCAAATTTGATTAAAATCGGATAAGTAGTTTAGGAGTCCATCCCCGACAAACAACGTGATACTTAATTTATATAGATATACAGTCCACTATTTAAAGCCACCGTGTTTGAACAGTCCTCTTACCACCTGGATAATATACCCATTCCTGTTTAGGGGAGAACAAATGCCTTTTGGCATCGTTACGGGTCTTTTTACACCCATTATAAAAGAAAAGATGATGATGTGGCTCTATGTATGCTCACGCACACATTCACATAAGCAAACACTAGCGCTCGTCAAATGATATTTTTTTTTTGCAAAAGTTTCTTTTTTTTATTTTATTTTGTATTATTTTCTTTTATTATTTGTTTTCGTTTGATTGCTTTTTACTTTGTCATAGAAAATGTAACATTTTATTAGGGTACACTGGCTCCTGCAACACAGTTTCAACTCTCTCAGTCAGGAGTCAGGGAATCCTACGTACCGTGTACAATGTTTTTATGTCAATATTATTTTTTGTTTTTATTATTATTTTTTTAAACAGAAATCTTTGATGGAATGAGTTGACTACCACTAGAATAAGAATATACCACCAGATCAATCAAAAATTGAGTCTAATAATCAGACCATAAAGTTCATTTAAATTTAAAAACGTTTTAGCTGAAGTTAAACAAGTATTGACTTGTACAAAGGCAAGCCCACGAATGAAGATATTTGCGGCTTGAAATGGCCTGCGAGCAAACATGGGGAGATAGGATTGGATCAAATATTTGTCCAACACGCGGCCATGCAAATGTGAATGTTGGGTAATCTGTGCTTACGGGTTTGGCCCATTGGGAGGAGTTTCTATAGATTTCCTCGGCACTCCAATTACAAAGCAAACAAGATGGACAAGGCTGAATAGCTAACATTTACTCTCACATAACACTTGTGGAACTACTAAGATGAAGCTGATTTAAGTATTCTCTGCGCCATAACTAGTGATCGGATATTCGGATGCATATTTACCTAAAGTACGCATTTTCCTGGCAAAAGGCACAGAAGTATGGAAGCGGCTATTTAAATGCCAATTTTTGTCGCGGGATTGCGAAATTTCATAATTCTTTAGTAAGTATAAAATGTAGTACTCAAAAAATAATCTTTAAAATATCGTAACGAATATTTTAAATTTATTTAAAACCTGGCAAGTTTGTTGAAAATAACAAGGAAAAAAATACAACAACTATTTGAATTCGTATTTTTTGCTGGAATGTTGAATGCTAAAACAAAATGGTAAATACCTATGTCTGGGCATAATTCATTTGGACCTAAACAAAAAAGTAACTAGACTAATATTTTTTTTAATATCTCCTTTTTCCATACTGACGCGCGCTCCATACTAGTCAGCACTCAAACTTAAGGTAAATATGCTTCCTCAAAATCAAAATCAAAATCAAAATTTTTTATTTTACATAGGCCTACATGGGCACTTATAAAACGTCAACAGAAGAGGCACGGTTCGGGTTGGTCGTTTCCTATGGAGAAGAACCGGCAAGAAACTCCATGGTTACTCTTTTAAAATCATTTGGTTCTACAATATTTGGATGTTACAGCGCTAGTACTTAAGTATGAGAGGACAGCGTAGGCCCGACAATAAGTCATCGCTTACTACAAAAGGTAGAAAAAGATGAAGCTGAAAAAAAAAAAAAAAAAAAAAAAAAAAAAAATTAATAAAAAAAAAAATAAAAAAAAATTACAAAGCCTACAATGTCCACACATTCACAAAAAAATATGAATGAAAAAGAATCTATACAAAAGTAAAAATAAAACTAAGAACAATTAAATAAACAATTGACACAAATGTAGTCATCAGTACTGTAACTATTCTGCACAATGAATAAACGGTGCAATGATTTGAAAACTATTGTAAAACATCTGAAAAAAAAATGAATAGAATAAATAAAATTCGGAATAGTTAGAGACATCCACATATTTGTGTCGTTTTTGAGCTACCAGGGAAGCCGCATGAGCAGAGGGAACTACAGCCAAACTTCTTTATCTTCAACATAGTCCTTAATTTTGTAATATGCTTTTTTAATAAGGACACGTTTGATGCAATTTTTAAACTTTCCATCGGTCAGTTCAATAACTGACTTTGGCAACTTATTATAAAAGCGTATACTGTTTATAAGAAATGACTTGCTAGTTTTTGTTAATCTAAATTTGGGTATTACAATTTCGTGTTTACTGCGTGTGTTTATATTATGGAAGTCGCTTCTAATTTTGAAAAGCCCTCGGTTTTTGCGGACGTATAAAATACATTCTAAGATATAAAGTGAAGGCAGAGTCAGTATATCGATCTCTTTAAATTTTTCTCTAAGGGACTCGCGAGGACCCATTTTATAGATCGCGCGAACTGCCCTCTTTTGCAATATAAAAATTGAATCAACGTCTGCTGCCGATCCCCACAGCAGAATTCCATAAGACATAATACCTAATATCCGATCTCTAGCCATAACATACTCGTAACGTAATTAAAAATGCGTTACGCAGAGGTGTACCTAATAGTACCCCTATATTTCGCCAGATAAGTTTAAGTCCCATGTAATAGGGTTCGAGCCTATTGCCATCAACCGGGCACAAATTCAAACTGCGTATACACTGCGAATAACACTTTACTCGACCCGGGAATCGAACCCAAGATCTCATATTCAGCCGTCGCGCTTGCGTCTACTAGACCAACGAGGCAGTCATAAAATAATAATAATTGAAAACATTTTTTAATTCACATTGAGTTTTTAAAAACCAACCAATTGCGAGCCTGACTCGCACACGAAAGGTTCCGTATCAGCCTATAATGTTCCCACCACTGGGACACAGGCATCCTCTCTGTGACAGGGAGTGGGCTGTAATCCACCACGAGGGCCCAGTGAGGGTTGGTAGATGTCACATGTCTTCGAATTTTTAGTTCTAGGACATGCCGGTTTCTTCACGATGTTTTCCTTCACCGTTTTTGAGGGCAGCGGAGATGAAATAAATTACACAAAGTAATGCGCCTGCCTGGGTTCGAACCCACGACTTACTGCTCGTAAGTCGGGGCTGCCACCACTGGGCCACCGCTGCTCTCACCACCATACAATATTTGAAACTAAAAACGCCAAAAAATACCTTTTTTAATACGGGGAATTTGAATGTATCGTTTGTTTCCTCAAGAGGTTTTCCTTCGCTGTTTTAAGAGCAGCGGCTATGGAATAACGCTCAATATGCAAACTTAAATAAAATACAAATAAAATGCAATATTAACCTAGTCAATCTTTGCTGGTTAAAAATGCATATTTGCATAATCTTAATTGGAACCTTACTGAGCTTACAAAGCAGATGCAGGCAATAGTAATCCGGATACAACAGACCGTTATCCAAGAAATAAAAATAAAATAAAAATATCTAACACAGAATGAGATTATGAAAATTTTCCAATTGCGGCATTTTCAAAACACCTGTGTCACTTCATACCTTACGTACGGGAGCGCGATGCGATACAAAATGAATATTTGGAGGCGATTCCTATGCAGCTGCCAATTTCAACAGGAAAATTCACGGAAAAGCTATTTCTTCATAAAAATTAATGCAATTTCGGAGGAAATGGCGCGAATGGAAGATGTTTTCCACAATTATACGAGTTTCAAACTTGTAATGACATTAATTTTATTAAAGCCCGGCTGAGTGATTTATGTTTGTTGATCTCATAACGAGAAATTGGGGGTTATTTTCAAAGTAATGTTTACTTTGGGGTTGTCTTGGGTAATAAAACTGAAATGGACTAAAGTTTTTAGTATTAATATTTACCTGATACTATTTTTTGTACACGGAAAGTTTTGCTTTCCGTGTACAAAAAATGGTACCAGGTAAATAGTATCAGATAAAAAGAAATTAACAGAAAGTATCACTTTATTTTGAAAAAGCGTTTTTACTTTAGACCCGTCATTGCATATTTAATTAGAACTTAAGACTACATCGATACGACGTTATAATATTTAGAAATTAATTAATTAATTTTTCAACCTCGATTAAGAAAATTATCTACAACAATCTTAATACCGCAGTTTATATTAACAGTAAACTAAATGTGTCTAAACTTTTTACTTAAGAAGCAACCAGGTCTAGCGCAAATATAAAAGTGGTTCTTTATTATTTCGCAACATATACCGCAGTGATCAGAGTTCCCTTATACCAATTAAAAATCCAATATTCTTTCAGTTTCAAGCTCCTATATATTCTCTCTAGAGAACTTATAGTTTCAAGTACGCTCGCTGAAATAATTAGGTAACTATTATTTGACACTTAAAAGAATGGAATTACCACTTGAGGCACTTGTGAGTTTTCAAGAAATACTTTGGAGCTTTAATGAATTTCTCTGTTGAGCTGCAGAGTTAGCGATTTAAATTAGATGATGGTGAAGAGTCCATCCATCGTTTCTTTGGGGAAGACCGATGGATCGACTGTGTGAAGGATGATATGGCAAGAAGTCAAGTATCAGATGAGACGACAAAATAATAGAGAAGTGTGGAAGAAGAAGACATGCTGTGCCGACCCAAAATAAATTGGGATGAGGGTAGAAGAATAATGATGGGTGGCGAAAAGTATTTTTTTACAAAGAAGCCTATAGTAATGATACAAGACTCTTGGTTGCATTATTTTATAATGTAAGACGAAATTATGATTGATTGGAGATTTGGAAATGCATCACCACTTGCGTTGGCGACCTTTTGGGAATAAATATAGTGATAAGAATGGTCGGTTGTTCTGTATGGTGTCGGACGTAAAGAATAGCACCATCCCATATCTTCCCGTGGGTGTCGTAAGAGGCGACTAAGGGATTTGCCAGAGAATGGGCAGCAGTGTTCTCTGTGCTTTTGTAACAACCGTACTGCGATCGCCAACCCGCCTGCCAAGCGTGCCGATTATGGCCAAACCCCCCAAAATGTCAATGTGGCGACACTTGGGGGAGACCTATGTCCAGCAGTGGACGTCTTTTGGGCTGAAATTATGAATGATGATGATGAAGAATGGTCGATGCCCCTAGAAGATCCTCACCCAGAAAGTTTGTAAAACGACGGAATGCTTTCAAATAAAATTATCGCTGATGAAAGAATTACCACCAGATAAAAAAAAAAAACTAAACTTGCCATGAATTCAATAGCATTTTCCTTAATACAGAATTTCTTTCATACCTAAGTATCAGTTTAATCCAAAACTTTCCCCTTATCATGTCACTAAATTACTGAAGTTTTCTCCAGCTACCCACAGTAAAAAAGTAATATTTTTGTTCAAAATGGTCTCCCTCTATTTCAATACAATATTGTTTGGATAATATTCCTTAATTTTATATTTTAAGAGCGGGAAACTTTTGGACCTTCCCATGTAGCTAAAGACAGTATCTGTAGTATTGTAATGTTTTAAGGCAAATAATAATTAAAAAATCTCTCTCTTCATGGCTCAATATCTAGAATGGAGATAGTTAATATCTTCTTGGTAGACGACAACCACTATGTCCGAAGTACTAAAACGTTATTCTAATTTTGTATTATTTTTAAACGTCGAACCTTCACTTCCCCTAGATATAAGTAAGATATAACGCACTGTTAATTGAAATTGAAATTGAGTTATAATTCTGGAGATTTTCGTAACGTTATTTAAAAGGGTGAATTTATAGTCCGGTCAAAATAGACATTTCAATTACCTAACAAAAATTCGGACTACGCTGGAGTTGTTTGGTAGAGACCTTGAGTACACCCCGAACCCATGTGTGATAAAAAAGTTATTCGACGTCAAAGATTTTTCAATCAATTTTTTTTTTCTCGAAACAGTAAATTTTGTCACTTCAAAATATAGAGTATTCCCGTTTGAGCACCTATTTTTAGAGCATCTATATTGCAAAGACAAAATTGTAGATGATAAAATTATCTACAAAAATGGTCTCATACTTTTTTTCTATTCCTAAGATATCACGATTCCAAAAGCCTGCTGCCATCAACCAGGCACAAGTCCAGACTCCGTGGCAGTCATGGAGAAATTCCTAATGAAAAACACACTATCACTTTGTCCGACCCGGGAATCGAACCCAGGACTTCTTGTTCAGCAGTCACGCTCGAGACCACTAAGCCAACGAGGCGGTTTACTTATTATTTATTAAGAGTAATATTATTTTAAGAATACGGTCTATGATCCAATATTTAAAAAAGGTCTAAACACTTTATTTATGCAATAAAAGAAAATAAAAATAAATTAATTGAAGAAAATTTTATGTGATTGCTTCTTCGAGCGTAAATAGTAATTTTAATGTTTGGTTTTATATACATATCAAGGCGGGGATTCCACCATAAATGAATATCGACGCCATATTGCCTTTCAGTCGCTAACTGTGCAACTTTATTCTTCATTATTGCTAATTAGGTGGATGGGTATTGAAATCACACACAACACTTTACTCAAACTCCTTATGTTTATTTCTAATAAACCAGTTACAGGCACTTTAACACTTATAAACTTTCCTTAAGTTGAGCCGCCCATTCACAAACATGGTTGACGTAATGTGTGTCTTTTGGATCTGTCTTTCAATGATTACAGTTCTTATTAACATAACTTATTATTGATCACTTCAAAAACTACTTTCAATTCATTAATATTTCAATTCTCTAATCGCGAGCTAACTCGAATGACATCTCTGGGTGCGCCCGCGGCTCTGAGTGGGCGGATGTACTACACTCATTAGATCAGTCCAATTATTCATTACATAGTTAGTTCAGTAATACTCCATTAAAACAATACTAATACTTCACAATTAATTATTTTAGTAATTAAACAATACCAATATTCACAAATGCAAAGGCGTTATTAAGTTACAAGCTTAATTAATACTTTTTACAACAATCGCATGCTTAAAACCATTTTCGGCAGATCAAAGGATTAAATACAAAGAACTGGTTTACCACTAATAAAATACTCTGTAAAATAATCTTATTAATTTTAAGTTTGTAGTTAGTTCTAGAAATTGATTTAATTGTTGCTACAAATTATAAATTCACTAATTGACTATTCGGCGTTCTTTCCCACAAGACTGGGTTGCCGCCTAACAAAATGAGCCATTGTTAAAATCCAAATTGTCATTGCTAAAATCCCAGGTATCATAAAATATTTGCTAATCTTAATTTTGGCTACAGTTCTAGCTAAAGGCTTTTGTTTAATAAATTACAGGCCATCTAAGCTAAACGAATCTATTATTTGCGCAGTAGTTAACACACAAGCCAATAGATGGCGTTTAGTCAAATGATTATCGTAATAATTATGCTTGCCCCACACAGATGGCATGGCAGGTTCATCAATATTATGACAAATGAGGATTATTAAGTTGATTCTTAATAAGATTAATGAATAGTCTTAGCACATAGACGCTCTTGCGGCGACATACATATTATCTATTATCAATTTTCTGTATCATATTTTTTACTACATGTGGAAACTTGTAATTGGCCATATTTTGTTAAACTATTACTGTTTGATTGGTAGATGTCACATATTGTCTTCGAATTTTTAGTTCTAAGACATGCCGGTTTCCTCACGATGTTTTCCTTCACCGTTTTTGAGGGAAGCGATGAAGAATTAAATTACACAATGTAATGCGCCTGCCTCGGTTTGAACCCACGGTTTACTGCTCGTAAGTCGGGGCTGCCACCACTGGGCCACCGCTGCTCTCAACTGTCTGCTTAGCTGTAAGTTTTCCTAAAAAATAAATAAAAAAATATATATGAGTCAAATTGAGAACCACCTCCTTTTTTTCGTCGGTCAAAAACAATAGGGGTTTTTAACATTGAAAATAGCCTTTTAATTGCGCGACGTATGTCCTGCCAATCGCTATTGCTTTTATCAATGAATTGTTTTCCATTATTGCACGGGTTTTAAATTAAACGGTTTGCTACAGAATACTTTAAAATTCCGCTAGTAAAATTTGCGTGTGTCAATTTATAGAATTTTTTAACAGGTTTTAAGTATTAGCAGATTCGTAGTTTTTTTTCTTGTAATTCCAAACAAAAAAAAAGAAATTAAAATGTGGGAGTAAAATCAGCCAGTAATGTTCCCACTGCTAGGTGGAAAGGAAGGAGGAAGGAGTGGGCTGTAATACACCACGCGGACCCAGTGTGGATTGGTAAATGTCACATCTCTTCAAATTTTTAAAATGTGGGAGTAAATAATTAATTATTTTGTCTATGTTATTATTTAGTAGCTCTGTATGGTGTCGGACGTAAAGAATAGTACCATCCCATATCTTCCCGTGGGTGTCGTAAGAGGTGACTAAGGGATTTGCCAGAGAATGGGCAGCAGCGTTCTCTGTGCTTTTGGCACAACAGTAGGTACTGCGATCGCCAACCCGCCTGCCAAGCGTGGCGATTATGGCAAAACCCCCCAAAATGTCAATGTGACTTGGGGGAGGCCTATGTCCAGCAGTGGACGTCTTTTGGGCTGAAATGATGATGATGATGATGATTATTTAGTAGTGTCAAAGTAGCTATCCGGCAGATATTGTACAGTCTTAGTTAAATGTTTATCAAATACGCGAATTTGCCGTGGTATACTCATTTCATACAACTGTTAAAAAATCACATTTGTGATTTGAATAAACTCGTACGTATAATTTATTTAGTAGTACGTAAACAATATATTTTCCTGACCTTACGATCTGTATGTAAGCGTACCTACTAAAATATGCTTCTCGCGAAAAGTGTAATTTTTATATAAAACACACTGATATTGGTGAGCTGTAAATGATAGCCATGTGTCATCATTTATTCAGCCACCAATTCGAAAATAGGCTCGAACGTAAAGCGATGGAAAACCGAATACAAATTGCCAGTAATATACTCGATCATAGTTCCATCTTGCAAATCTCTTGTGATACTGTACACCGTCCCTATCTGCAGATTAGCACGAACGTGCGACTTGAACCTAGATATCGTATATTCGTAAGATTTTTAGCTTGGAATTACCTAGTACTACTTCTGTAGCATTTTGGTTTATTTTTTTTAAAGCACAGTATGTATCACAGAGAGTAGTCTTAATTCTTATTCACTCTCTGATTTTCGTTTTAAAATGTTCCCAATTTACTTTACCTTTACTCCAAGCGTTCGTTCATTCCAACGTCATTGATGACGCCCAGATGATTTAACACATTCATATCACATTTGCCATCGACTCAAAAAGAAGAACCGTTTGTACTAGCCCTACAGAATTTCCCTTCGACAGGCGTCCGTCTAAATTCGACGCCTTCGTTAAATCCAGACGATATAATGCTGACGTCGATTCCACCTCATTTGCCACCAAAAGAGCTTCAAATAAATCCCTTTTTGACACTCTTTTTTATTCTTGGCATCTTCGGAAATAATAATCCTTGGAAACAGGACAGATCGTATATTTTATCAGGGACATATTGGAACTTTCTTTTGTAATGAAAGGGCTGCTAATGTTATAGAGGATGTCGTGTAGCCTACTGATTCTGTGATCAAGCGATGGGTCGGCGTAATAAACCGTTCATAGGTTGACGTTTATGGTCTGAATGTGTTCTGGAGTTTCTTGATTTTCTTTCTGGTTTTTGTGGGAAAATTATTGTGCTAAGTACGAATAACGTAAAGGATACATTTTTGTATGTTCAATATTCGGTTCATCTTTGAGTAACATGTTTGTTAACTTGATACTGAATTTTAAAAGTAAACTTTTTAGTTCTTTAAATGATATTACTTACCAGCGTATATGTTGGCATGTGGATTCCAAAAGCAATTTGAGTTAATGATGCATGAAGAAGTGATTTAATGAAGGACCATTTATTTCATTCAACTTTCATTAGCGAAATCCCTATTTTAATGAAAATTCTTCACTCTATTCTGTTCCAGGACTGATTCTTATTCAATGAAAATTTTCTTTGACGAAGTGCATTAAAGTGTCTTTGAACTTTCCAAAGCAGCTTAGCAATTTATTTCGTATGCGAATTTCGTTGAAAAGTTTCGTTAATATTTTAGAAAAGTTTTTCTTGGTTCCACATTTATTTTTATTAGTGCAAACATCAAAGAGCCTCTTGAAAAAGAAATCCATCCATACTAATATTATAAATGCGAATGTCACTCTGTTTGTTTGTCTGTTTGTTTGTTACCTTTTCACGACTAAACGGCTGATCGGATCTTAATGAAATTTGGCAAACCTGGGGAAGGACATAGGCTATATATCATCACGCTACGACCAATAGAAACGGAGCAGCAATGAATAATGTTTCAAAATCGGAGAAAATGTGACGCAGACGAAGTTGCGCGGGACAGCTAGTATTAATATAAATTAAATCACGTGGTAAAAAATTTACTTATATTTAACTGTTCAAGGATTTTTAGACATGTGGCCAAAATGGGAACAGACGCCGCCATCTCGTTTTTAGGGTTCCGTAGCCAAATGGCAAAAAACGGAACCCTTATAGATTCGTCATGTCTGTCTGTCTGTCTGTCCGTCCGTATGTCACAGCCACTTTTTTCCGAAACTATAAGAACTATACTGTTGAAACTTGGTAAGTAGATGTATTCTCTGAACCGCATTAAGATTTTCACACAAAAATAGAAAAAAAAGCATAAATTTTGGGGTTCCCCATACATAGAACTGAAAACCAAAAAATTTTTAATCATAACAAAGATTTTTTTAATCATACCCATCCGTGTGGGGTATATTATGGATAGGTCTTTAAAAATGATACTGAGGTTTCTAAAATCATTTTTTTCTAAACTGAATAGTTTGCGCTAGAGCCACTTCCAAAGTGGTAAAATGTGTGTCCCCCCCCCCCTCTAATTTCTAAAGTAAAAGTAGGAAAATTCTGATAATATTTAGGATTGTAAAACGTAAAAAAAACTATCAACGAAAATTGGTTTCAATAAGATATGATGTTTAGTTTTTGAGATATGGGACTTTTTCATCAAACTGCAGCAGTAACTTTGTTTTTCATTAACATACTATGAAAAACCAATTTAGTTTTGCGGTTGAGTGGTAGTTTACTAACTAATACTACTAAATAATTAATGACAGTTCAAAATATTGTTTGGGGCTATGGAACCCTGTGTGCGAGTAAGACTCGCACTTGGTCGGTTTTTTTAAGATAGAAGCGCCAAGTTATCCCGCAGCCAGGTTAATCATATTTTAATCAACACCAACCTGACACCGACCTGCAAATAGCAAAAATCCTAAGAAAATTTAATGTCGCGAGCGCTTTCAATTTAATACAATTTCACTTTTTACGAATACGGTCCTCTGTCAACTTTGTAAAGCGACAAATTATACAGCACTGTAACTTTCCTTGCACTACTGCATACATAATTATATTACATTTTTTGTAATTCTCTTATTTTCAGGGCGTGTTAAAAACAGATTTTACACCATTGTTTCACTTATACACCTGTCTTAGAACCCCGTTATTTTCAATTCAGTTCCAGAACAAGCGTTGTTCCTACTTTAATTCGATACGAAAGCTGAATTGGGGAGCAAAAATGTTTAGGAAAATGTATAGGAACTAAAACGAGCTGTACCAGAGTTGTGCCCCTGTTTTATGTAACATGATCGACAGTTTAATTTACTTGTCAGTCGGCGGCACGGCTTTATGCGAAATGATGAATCGGATACTAAATGTTAGTTTTGGAAATGTGAAGTGGGGTGGGAAAGTGTCCTATTTTTGGACGTCGCATTTTGGCTTATTTGTTTATAGTTTGTTAACGTTGTATCTCAAGAGTATAAAAATAAATTTACTTACAAAAACCTCGAAGTAAGTTAGTGCAATAACATGGTGATTATTGAATTATGTGATGTAGAAGCTGAGAATTTGAAATTACGGCTATTGAAACTCACTGTCGCGATTACTTTCATTCAACATTAATATTATTTTATTCTAGAAAAGATAACAAACCCAATGCTTTTAATTTTAACTCCATCACTATTATAAACACTATAAAAGTTTAAATAACACGATACATTTTTTGTAAAAAAATCATGCTTCGTTAAAATCAAAATCAAAATATTTTTATTTTACATAGGCCTACAGGGGCACTTATAAAACGTCGGCAAAAAGGTGCTCGGTTCGCGTTGGTCGTTTCCTATGGAGAAGAACCGGCAAGAAACTCCATGGTTACTCTTTTAAAATCGTTTGGTTTTACAATATTTCTGTTACAGCATTAGTACTAAAGTATGGCGACGCCCCCCGCGAATAATCCGGTAATCGTAAAAGTGTAAATGTTCAGGAAAAATAAAAAACCATTTTTCCTTAATAACTCCATTAAACAACAAGTACCAGTGACTTTTTATATTGCTTAAGGAAGCTAATTTTTTCAGCTATCTGGTTATTTCAACAAAATTTAAGTAGTCCCAAAGGCTTCGTTATAATTTAGCTGGATGCATTTTACTATATTAGTGTAGGTCAAGCTCTGGTCAGTAATGTCACTTACGATATTGTTCGTGTAAATTTTGATTTTCGACGGCAACAGTAAAATCATGTTGCGATATTATTCGTGGAAATTTATATTTTCGACGGCAGCGGTAAAATCGTGTTGCGCTATTATTCGTGTGATTTGTTTTGTATACTGAACATTTGTAAAATGCAATATTATTATGTTATTCGGTTGTTTAACAGTAACGTACAATTTATTGTTTTGACTATTACTGTTTATTTGAATAGTTTACTTAAGTATTATTTGATGATTATTATAGTATATTTTATGAAATAAAGGACATTATAGTAAATAAAACAATTTTGGTTAGTTTGACAAAACACGATAGTTATAATTATCATAAAAAATAGACATTGAATTGAAGACACGACTGTTACATATGATTACACAATCATGGAAATTATAATAAGGTCCTATTACAGTTAAAAATCTTAATCAGAATCCTCATCGTGACCTGATTCAGTATCACAAAAGCTTAAGTTCCTATAAAATGGTTGATAATGGTGGGGAATTGCTTGGGAGTTACACAGGCTTAGGAGATCATTGTACAAAGCTTTTTTAATAGGGAGGGGCTTGTCGTATGCTGGCTTTAATTCAATACTTTCAATTGTTTTGGACACCTGTTTCTGCCGACGCTGTCTACTTCTGCCTGCATCGTAATCCAATTCAATATAATCCTGATCAAAATCATATTTGAAAAAAAAACAGTTAGGTTTACTGTATGACACACTAACCTCCATCACATCGGACCATCGTACTTTTTCTCCTGTCTTATCTTGAAGCCATCTTTTGGGTTCAACAAGTTCTTTTATGTTGAGGATTTCAGATTGTTGCATTTCTTTTAGAAGATATTTGTCTCCGGAGACTTTAGCGTTCATGATGATACTATATACTTGGTCCGGTGTGTACAAAACTTTGTTATTCAGAGCTCTTTCAATACATGCGTGCATGGAGTCGCCTTCATTTTGGCTATGCCCACCAACAAAAAACCGATGGGTAATGTCAATTTGAAGTGTCATTGCAATGTAAAGGTACAAAGCAAAAATGTATCTGTTTTTATTCTGGCCATAACAACCATCAGAGTAAAATATAATTTTGCGTATACCTTTTTCGTGTACGGTCTTGACAAATTGAAACAGGCAACTCCCTATTTCGATGCACCCTTTTTTTCCGATTTGAGCTTGCCAAACGTAACAGAACCCTAGTTTGTTTAGAGCGTCAAAAACTGTAAAATTATAAATCGGGTATTTACGTTTATAATGGAAAATTGACACTTCAGACTGTGGTACATGCAAAACTTTTTCTAAATCAAAAATGGCCACAACGGTGTCATCTTTATTTATTTATTTATTTATTTATTTATTTATTAAAACTTTATGCACAAGTATAAAAAAACACTGTACAAAGGCGGACTTAATGCCTTGGGCATTTTCTACCAGTCTACCTTAGGGTGATGCAGAGAGAAAACATAGTAGGTGCAGCAAAACAAATGGTAATGTAATATTTACAAATAAAATATAACAATGAATACATAAATAATATACCAATAAATACATAAATACATATACTACTAACAACAATTTAATTATGAGATGAATCTGCCAGCTTCTTGAGTAAGTGTTCGCGAGCTTTAACTTTAAATGTGAACCGACTGTTGGCCAACCTGACGTTCAGAGGGAGCGCATTCCAAAGGAAGACAGCCTGGACAAAGAAGGAAGATTTGAGAAAACCAGAGCGGTGAGAAGGACAACGTAGAAGACGATTATTGGAAGAACGAAGATTCTTACTGTGCGCAGAGCATAAATATTGAAAATGAGTAGTCACATAAGAAGGAGAAGTAGGCTTATTAAGAAACGAAAATAGGGTAGTCAAAGCTCTCAACGCTCTGCGCTGTCGGATGGGCAACCATTTTAAAAGTGACCGATGTGCGGAGACATGGTCATACTTACGAAGATTAAAAACGAATCGAATGCAGTTATTAAGAAGTCGGTCAAGTTTATTGAGGAGATCTGCATTCAGGTCGTAGTAGCACACATCACCGTAGTCAATTATGGGGAAGATTAGGGACTGTACAAGCATTACCTTGATGTGTGATGGTAGAATATTTTTTAGCCGATAGAGCGACCGCAACGTTCCAGTGACTCTCTTGCTCACCATCGCGACCTGCTTACGCCAGTCAAGGCAAGTGTCGACATACAAACCCAGATCCTTGACGTCAGAGCTAAACGGAATGACTGTTCCGTCAAAGGCAACCGGTGGCACCGTTAAGCCATTCAGCCTTCTCAGGCTATGGGGACTCCCTACAATAATAGCCTGGCACTTTGTTGGGTTAACCGCCACCCCGAAACGATCAGACCAGCTTTTGACAGAACCTAAATCCCGGTTTACCTTCTCGATCGCATCGGACAAGCTGTCAACACTTGCCTGACAGTAGAGCTGTAAGTCGTCAGCGTAAAGATGATACACACACTGAAGCTGGGTAGTTATGAGATCTATAAAAATAGAGAACAAAAGTGGAGATAAAATACCGCCTTGAGGGACGCCAGCATCAAGATCACACCA
Source organism: Cerastis rubricosa (assembly GCA_949152445.1). Taxonomy (NCBI): domain Eukaryota; kingdom Metazoa; phylum Arthropoda; class Insecta; order Lepidoptera; family Noctuidae; genus Cerastis; species Cerastis rubricosa. Next base: position 16,776,143 of record OX424539.1, read on the forward strand.
GCTGGAGTTAGAGTCACCAACAAGAACTGACTGCTGACGTCCCTGAAGGTAGGAAGAAAACCATTCCAATACCTCCGGAGAGACCATGAGATAGGAGAGGATGGATAAAAGGACTACGTGACTGACGGTATTAAAAGCATTGGAAAAATCGATTAACACCAAAACCGAAACTTTAGTGTCTTCCATTCCCCGCCTTATATCGTCAGTCACTTTAAGAAGGGCTGATACGGTACTGTGGCCGGGCCTGAACCCGGATTGCAATGGGCTGATAAGGGAGTTGTGGTGGATGAAGTGGGAAAATTGCTTGTGAACACAGGCCTCAAGTACTTTAGATAAAAAGGGAAGGATGGAAATAGGTCGAAAGTGGCTGAGAAGAGTGGGGTTAGGAATTTTAGGGAGTGGGCGAACATGGGCTTTCCGCCATAAAGAAGGGAAAACACCAGAGTAAAGGGAGAAGTTAACGACATGGCATATTGCAGGAAGGAGCTGATCAAGAGCCGTCACAATCATGTGACGACTGATGTTATCACAGCCCACGGCTTTGGACTTAATGGACAGGATTATCTTCTTGATCTCTCCGGGATCGACTGGGGTGAAGACAAATGGAGAAATATTGGGTCGCGTCAGACCAGCAAGATATTGAATGGTTTGACATTTGGTAAGACTATCAAGAGTAGGGACAGTGGAGAAATGGCGATTTAGATCGTCCAAACCAAATGCCTTAGGAAAGTCTGAATGCCGCGATCTGCCGATACCTAGAGTTCCAAGGAATTTCCAAATATCAGCAGGAGAAGCAGAAGTGATATTATCAAGAATGTGGCGGCGTTTAGCGTTGCGTATCATCTGATTACAACGATTGCGAGCAGTTTTGAAAAGGGTCCAATTGTCCTCGGACCGATCCTTTTTAAATTTCCGGAACGCGTGATCCCTACGTCGCATTGCCATCCGAACTCCATTATTCATCCATGGCGCAGGTGGACGCTTCAGCTTGACTTTCCTGACAGGAGCGTGGGTGTCATACAACTTGCCTACAACCGAATTCAGATAATTTACTTTTGCATCAACTGATGTGGCTTCCTCCAGGGGCGTCCAGTCAATATTCGAAGCATCCTCAATAAGTTTTCCTGTATTCATCCGCGCAAAGGCACGCCTGTACTGAAACGTAGGTTTGGGTTTAGGAGGTTTAAGGACATAAGACAGGAAAATAAGGTCGTGATGGGAAAAGCCAGGAGCGACATGTTGACCATGTGAGGAGACTAGGGAAGGATTAGATGTGAGAATCAAGTCGAGCCAAGTATCATCCCCGACAGTGTTATGATGCGTTGGTTGGAGAGGCAACACATGCAGACTAGCTGACTCGACCAGATGTAGGAGTTTACGGGTTCGAGGGGAGTTCTGGGCAAGGAGATTGGTGTTGAAATCCCCCATGACAATGTGATGTGCATACTCCGAACCTAATGATTCTAGGACCGATTCGAATTCGATGAAGTAATCAAGGGACGGGGGACAATACACAACTCCAAGAACAGTTTTAGCTCCTTTGATACAAACTTCTAAAAAAAGAAATTCAGCCAAATTATTAGAGGAAGAAGTAGCGAGAATTTTATAAGAAAAATCAGCGCGAAGGTAAATTGCAACACCACCCCCTCTCTTACCGATTCGATCGTTCCGTAGAAGAACGAATCCTGGGAGAAAGTAAGTGGTTGATGAAAGCTCAGGTTTAAGCCATGTCTCTGAAATCAAGACGGCATGGACGTTATTGTTCGTAAATGTATCGTAAAGCTCGTTGTAGTGGCTGGGTATGCTCTGGGCATTGATGTGACAAATATTAAACAGTCGGTTAACACCTTGGTCAAAGCTTTGACGTAAAATATCACCAAGGGTGTCTGTAACGGAACTAAAACTATCATCAGAAGTGGCAGTAGATTCGTTAGCTGAGAAAAACGATTCATTATCAAATAAAGTTGTCATAGATATAAATAAAAAATAAAAAGAAATAGTTATAAAATTAAATTAACTATAAAAAAAAACTACACGCAAAACAAGTACGGCGGTTGCATCTCTGCACCACCCGCCAGCTAACATCATCATTATAAAACACAGTGATCAACCAAGTTATGACAATGAGACACAATTAAATAGAAATAAGAAAAACAAACGCTTAATAAATACAAAGTTGTAAGTACAGAAAAGCAATATTATTGCATTCGGAACGCACCTTACGCCCTCAACAAAACATCTAATTTTCGTGAACGTATCCGATCCTTGAAAATGTGATGTCAGATTTGACAGACATGACAATTTGGCATTAGCAACATGACATGTATTGGAAACAAATAAAAACAATGTTGTTGAGGGTAAAACTAAAACTATTATACGCGAGACATGTAAAGATATATCTCAGAGACGTGTGAGAAAGAAAGAATAACAACACAGTAACTAACAATGATTACGAGCCAAAAGTAATTAAAGATTATCATTACCAAACAGCGAAAGATAGCAAGTTCTATGGTAAGTAGATCCTACGCAACGTCGGTATTTATTTCGTGAATGTTCTAAGATATACAAAAGTTTTATTACCTAACGAGTCTTGTTTTTCAGGCTATCTCCAGAAGTTTGCACCTTGGGATACTTCAGTAGCAGTGGACTCAATTCCTCAAACGATGTTACCTTATGTTTACTTCCATCGGGGACTTTAATTACGATGACACCGTCCTGAGTCCAGCATGACCGCATGGAAAAGTGAAGCCTCGCCTTCCCAAAGATGGATTGTCGGGTCTTGGTCAAGAATTCCTTGACGGAAACAGATGAACCCTTAAGACCTGTCTTCGCTCTCCATACAGCAGACCTATCATCATAGGTTAAGAATTTGACTAAAATAGGCCTGTGGTGATCCTTGTTGGCTGCACCAAGTCTGTGGCAGACCTTTATGGAGGATGCGGTAACTGATTTAAGGCCCAGCTTCTTGTTAATTAAATCCAGGATCACTGTGCTGCTGACCTCTCCATCAACCTCTGCTATGCCCTGAAAGATCAGCGCCTTCCGACGATGCCTGGTCTCCAATCCGTCAACCTGTCTAGCACACTCGCTGATCTGTCTCCTAAGCAGACTTAGCATGCTGAAGATTAGCTCCCTGAAGGTCCGAAACTCCTCAGCTACCCTCGCTACAGTATCTTTGGCTGGTCCTGCGCACTGAATTTGCGCCTCCAGTTCACTCATCTTCCGGACAAAACTATCCTCGAGGCTTTTCTGTGCCGATACGATCTCATCAAGTTGTGACATGGTGTTCTTGTGACCAGTGTCAGTGAAAAAACGGTAAATGTGAAGTGATGTGCTGGCAGGTGGTGGAAAGTTATAGCTTTAGTCACATGAATGTGCTACAAACGTAAGTACTCGCTGTGCATAGGTTATACTCTGATATTTTATGAAAAATTGGTGAATAAACTGTTTATTTCTAATTAAAATATTAAATCAAAATTGGAGATACGTCTGTCTTTTTTTTTACACCTACCTACCTACCTACCTACCTACCTACCTATTTAGTGTTTCTTTTTCTTCTTTTTTTAATTCACGAACTCTTTCTTTCATACTCAAATGTTTCCTGTAATTTTCTTCTAAAGACGCCTTTTCACCGGGAACAGTTTGCTGATATTGTGAACATAAAGTACACTGATCCTTTTTAGGCTTAAAAAAGGAATAGTTGTAGTTAGTATTAAACACTCTTTCATACTGTCGTTTTGAAGCCATCACAACAGTATCTGGATAGTTCTGATTTGCAAACCATGACTTGTAAAGTCGGTACATTTTTGAAATATTAAGAGATTCAGACAAATATTCTCGTTTAGACTCTTTTCTCGTGTAGTGCGATTCTACTTTGGGAAATAGATCAATATGATTTCTGATACTGTCTTCTGTGTCTAGTTTCATTTGATGTGGTCTATTCTGATGCCTGCCTCGTTCATCGATCAAAGTTTCATCTCTTTTAATTTTTTCTAAGGCCGTGTAAATCATTTGTTCAGTAATAGAAAGAGTGTTTAAAAAAAATACCTTGCATACTTGGATTTCTTCATCTTTGAGGGGAAAATAATATTTTAATGTTTGAGATCGGTTACTTTTTCTATTTACGGTTACCCTTTTAACATCATTGGATTTAACATGTCGTGTAATGTATTGCCATTGAAATTCTCGATTGGCAAGTTTATAGAAATTAGTATGTAGGGCTAACCTGTCTTCTGTATTGAATTTTAACCCGCAATCTTTTTTACAGGCACAATTACTTAAAATATTCTTTTTCTCATGATGTTTTTTATTACGAGCACCTTCATATGCTTGACCTGAATTTTTAAGTTTCTTGTTCTTATTATCTCTCCATTCACTTGGGTCTCCTTTACGTTTTCTACTCAACTTTTTTGGTTGGAGTTGATTATGATTTTCGTACTCAGATACTTGGTTCGTTAGTTCGTTTATATAACTGACAGCAGGCACTTCTACAGGCAAAGCTTGTATGGGTGTTCCAGGTGGGCCAAGTCTGTCAGATTCCTCGTCAACAGAATTCCGACTTGGTTGATCAATTAAATCCAAAGGGTCTAAGTTCATACTATTGTTAATGTCCTGTTCTATCAAATTTTCTTCAGAATCCTCTAAAAATATTCTTTCTACGTCTAATTTCTCTTGATCGGCTTCGCTAAGTGTTTGGTTTATGGTCTTTGGATTTTTTATGTTGTTTTTCTCTTCATTATAGCTTATAACACTTCGCACACTTGTGTCTATTTCACAGTCATTTATTAAACTATTTTTTGCATTAAGTCGTTCATTTTGCTCTACATCTGATAGATTGTTTGAATCGGTGTTTATCTCTATAGCTTTATCAATAGTACCGCTGTCAGTGTCGGGAGATTCCGGCTCAATTGGTATTTCAATTTTGTATTTCTGCAAAACATAGTTTGTTTTTTCATCGGAATTATCTATGGTCTCTTGTTCTTTCTGCATTAATTCTGAGTTAGTTATATTATAATCAGAGCTGGTAGGTTTTGTTGGTGTTAGGGTTTTTTCTAGGTCGTCACTTGTTGACTGAACGGATATCTAAGCAAGGTTATGTATAGGTAATTTTCGGTGTTCATTCACTGGTGTAAGTGTTTTATCTAGAAGTTTGAAAGGTGTATTATCTTGCTTTTTCGGAGAATAAAAAAAGTTCGTTTTTGGACTTGGAATGTATTCAGAACAATCAGGAGAGAAATCCTCTGTGTCATTCTCGTCATCAAAGTATTTTATATTTGATGGTTCTACAACAATAAGAAGCCTTGTTTTAAAATAAATCTAAAAATATTTAAGCAGGTAATACTTCAAACGATTAAATAGGTACTTAATGATGAAAACGAAAGTAAAATTTTAGGGAACATACCTCTCAACTTGTACACTCTTGTTTTAGCATCAGCAGTAGATGATTCTGAGCCTGATTGAATAGAATCTGAAATGATTACAATTTAATTAGATTAAAGGAACACATTTTCGTAGCTATTATCTGTGTTGGGATATTTATAGTCTGTACTCATAATGTCTCATGTAAGTCTATGGCTACTGCCATAGACCATTGTAATAAACGTCGCATCCGCACGTCCTGTAAAATACACATGTCGTCTTGAGCTCCATGTTTCATTTAATTATCAACTCCTCGCATCCTGCATAACATGGTGTCAGAAGTTCAAGTAGAACCAAACAAAAGTCGTCGTCGTCACTCATAACCCGTCACGGAGCTTCGTCAGCGCATCGTCAAGGCAAGTCTGCTCACTTAAGTCTGTCTACCAATATGCCGAACGACCCGCCAACGTACAAGCAAGCGCCGAACGCGCCGCCAGCGAAATTTCATCTGGACATTCATGCCTCAAACATGCCCCTTGCGTGGAAAAACTTCGCAACAGCTCTAAGTATTTATATGACTGCAAATAACTTAGATGACGAACCGGACACAAGGAAAGTCGCCATTTTGTTAAACACTATCGGCACAGAAGCCCTTCAAATATTTTACTCATTTGATGTTGATATGAAGAAAATCAGCTTTAAAGACCTACTCAAAAAGTTCGAGTTATATTTCCTACCGAAAGTTAATATTTCAATAGAGAGGCACAAACTATTTAACCGGAAACAGGGTCAAAACGAGGACATTGAAACATATGCCACGGACTTGAAAAATATTAGCCTACAATGCGATTTTGGTCCCCTCAACGACAGCATACTCAAAGATATTTTCTCATGGAAACTGGAATCCAGTTGTGCATATATTAAAGAAAGAATTTTATTGGAGAGACCAGATACATTTGACGCCGCGGTCGAGCTAGCAAAGACAATCAGAAATTCGAAGATTGACACAAATAAATAAATAAATAAATAAAATAAATAGAAGATAAGCCAGAATGTTAATGAAACATGCCAGGATGTTAACTCGGTACGGTCAGGAGCAAGATACCCTAAGAACAGTTCAACCCATAGGCAGTCCAGGAGACCAAGATCAGCGAGCCAGTCAAGACCACAACGGAAGTCAGAAGAGCCATGCACCAGATGTGGACAAGTCCATCGAGTTCGCTGCCCAGCAATAGGTGTAACCTGTCGCAGCTGTGGCCGCAAAGATCACTTTGCATCTGTCTGTCGTACCCGGACTAAGGCTAAAAAGGTAAACATGACTGAAGAACACAAAGATTCATCAATAGAGTCAGACAATAATTATTTTCTAGGCTCTTTATTTCTATCCGCTGTATACAATGATAAAAATAATTACACAACACACCTTATAATTAATTCACAAGATACAAAATTTCTTTTAGATACAGGAGCAGACACAAACATACTCTCATTCTACACTTTCAAAAAACTCAACATACCTTTGTCAAAAATAGCAAAAAGTACCCATAAATTATCAACATTCAGTGGTGAAATACTACCCACTGTTGGTCAGTGCCAAGTGAGTGTAGGACTTAATAATAAAAACCATTCATTAAATTTCCACATAGTAGATCTTAATTGCCAAAATGTCATAGGCCGTAGAAGTTGTGAGGATCTGAAATTAGTCAAAAGGATACATAATGTCCAGTTCAATGACCATCCCAACTTAAATAATATGTCAAATTATTCTCAGTTGTTCGAGGGCATAGGTTGTCTTAAGGATTTTGAGTGTCATCTTACCTTAAAACCCGATGCTGTACCTTCAGTGGAGGCCTGTCGCAGAGTTCCTTTCGCTTTGCTTGATAAACTGAAAAAAGAACTAGAAATACTAGAAAGAGACAATGTCATAGAAAAAGTAGATGAACCTTCAGACTGGGTTAATGCAATAGTACTCACCTCTAAGAAAAATGGTAAACTTAGATTATGTATAGACCCCAGAAAACTTAATAAAAGCATCATGAGGGCACATTATCAGTTCCCCACTATTGATGAAATAAAACATAGCTTGTCAGGTGCCCAATTCTTTTCCACTCTTGATGCCAATAAAGGATTCTACATGTTAAAATTAGATAAAGATTCGTCTAAACTATGTACTTTCATTACACCACTGGGTCGGTATAGATTCCTTAGGCTTCCATTTGGAATTAACTCTGCCCCAGAAATTTTTCATTCTGAAATGACTAAACGGTTTAGTCACATACCAGGTGTCAAGGTAATGATGGATGACATACTAATTTACGGTAGTAGCAAAGAGGAACATGATATAAGGCTTGAAAAAGTGCTTCAGACAGCACAAGAAATAGGCATAAAGTTCAACAAAGACAAGTCTAATATATGTCAGAGTCATGTCAAATACTTGGGTCACATATTCAGTAAAGAAGGTGTTAAAGTAGATCCAAGTAAGGTCCAAGCCATATGTCAAATGTCGCCACCAAATAACCTGACTGAATTACAGAGGTTCATAGGTATGGTTAACTATTTAGGGTCATATATCGAAAATTTGTCACAGAAAACTACTAATCTGAGATCACTTTTGTCTAAAAACACTGATTGGTACTGGTCAGAGAAACATGATATAGAATTCAATACATTAAAAAGTCTAATTACAAATGCCCCAGTACTTACATATTACGATCCAAATAAGGACATTACCTTGTCAGTAGATTCTTCCAAAGATGCCATGGGTGCTGTTATTTGTCACGACAAACAGCCAATAGCCTATGCATCCGCTTCTCTCAGCCAAGCTCAGCAAGCTTATTCCCAAATCGAAAAAGAGTTATTAGCCATTCTCTTTGGATGCACGAAATTTCACCAATATATTTATGGATGTCATGCCGTAGTGGAAACTGACCACAAACCTATAGTTCCATTATTCAAAAAGTCAATAGTCAGTATTCCTGCTCGTTTACAGAGAATCATGATAAGACTCCAACCTTATGACCTAGATGTCGTATATAAACCTGGTAAATACCTGTATGTAGCTGACACATTGTCAAGATGTGCTTTACCAGAACAAGCCCTAACTGACCTTGAAGCTGATATTGACCTTCATGCCAACTTAGTAATTAAATCTTTGTCAATCAGCCCTCATAAAATGAAAGAATTACAAGACCATACTTCTCAAGATTCAGACTTGGTCCTTGTTTCAAAGTTCTGCCAAAATGGCTGGCCAGAGCATAGAAAATCAGTCCCCGAAAATATTAGACCTTATTTTCTTATAAAAGATGAACTGCAAGTGATAGATGGCCTCATCCTAAAAAACAATAGTGTTATTGTTCCTACTTCACTTCAAAATGACATACTGAAATTATTACATGAAGGACACCTTGGTATTAAAAGCTGTCAGAACTTGTCAAAAAATTCAGTATATTGGCCCAATATTTATGCAGATATAGAGACATATATTAACTCATGTCACATATGTTTAACTCACAGACGTAGCAACACTAAAGAACGATTTTGTGAACAAGAAATTAAGCCAATTCCTTGGTACAAGGTAGGTATTGATTTATTTGATTTTAACTCTCAAAAGTACTTGTCTACTTTTCAAAGTATGTAGAACTTGCTCATTTAAAAAATAATTCAACTGCTAGTAATGTTATTTCACATCTACAATCAATTTTTGCAAGACATGGTATTCCAAGATACATTCTGATAATGGTCCACCCTTCAACTCGCAAGATTTTAAAACATTTATTACTCAATGGCAAATTGAACATGTCACTGCTAGTCCCTACTACAGCCGTTCTAATGGTATGGTGGAAAGGGCAATTGGTACTATTAAACATTTACTTAAGAAATATCTTATGGACAAAACTGACCCATATCTCGCTCTTTTACAATACCGAAACACTCCTAAACAAGGTTTATGTTCGCCTGCTCAACTTTTGATGTCAAGAACACTTCGATCTAAATTACCTATTTCAAATAAAATACTACACCCTAAAGTCCCTGACTACAAATTGGTAGAGGATAAAATGAAACAACATAAAGAATATTCAAAACATTATTATAATACACACGCGAAAAACTTACCTAGTCTTAACAAAGGCGATAAAGTATATTTCAAAAAACAACCACACAATCCACATAATGTTTGGACACCAGGCACAATCACAGATATTACTCCACAACCTAGGTCATACATTGTTGACACTGAAGATGGTTCCTACCGCCGCAATCGTGTCCACATCCTGAAGCCCAAGACTTCGCCCCAACTTCCACGTTCTACTTCTCCTTCTAGTCCTCCGCCACCACAGCACCTGAAAAATAAAACCAATAATAGTCACTCTCCCGTCACACAACACAATGAACACAATCATAACACAGAGAACATTAAATACTCATCTTATGGTAGACAAATCCGAAAGCCTCAGAGATATTGTGAACAATAAAAAATAAGTAATTTGTCTTCTGTTATTGAAATTGCATTTTCAGTGTTTAATTAATGTGTCTGTAATGTCAACAGATAGAAGATGACATTTAACTTGAAAAAAAAAAAAAAACTGCGTCACCTAATTGTCATAGATTATTAAGATTACTTTAGCTAATCTGTAGTTAAGATTTCACTGTCATAATTAATAAGATTACTATTATGTTTAAGTCTGATTATTTTATTGCAACATTTGTAATGTTGAATATTAATTTAAAAAAAAAAAAACTGAAAAGGGGGGATGTTGGGATATTTATAGTCTGTACTCATAATGTCTCATGTAAGTCTATGGCTACTGCCATAGACCATTGTAATAAACGTCGCATCCGCACGTCCTGTAAAATACACATGTCGTCTTGAGCTCCATGTTTCATTTAATTATCAACTCCTCGCATCCTGCATAACAATCTGTATACCTACTTTTCTTCTACTTCTTGAATTCAACGCATTTTTCTATGTCAATAAATTATAATGGTAAATTATAATATTTTAACTACAGTAATAAACTCTTATATTTTATATTTTGAAAACAGCAACTTATTTATCTTGATAGCTATGAACGCCAGCGTTAATTTGAGTACCAACCTACTACTATTACACTAGTTACGTTTTACATTTTTTATGCCATACACATTATTACCAAGTTATGCTTTAATATACAAACATAACTAACAATTTAATAAACACGCATACCGGAAAAAAATATTAAGTAGGTAGGAAGTACCTATCTAATTACCCTTTTCTGTTATCACAGTACATAAACACACGACTCACCTTTTCTGCTAAGATCTGCTTGTTCCTTGACAAAGTTGAACAATAACTTTCTTCTGGATGTACTATATGATTTTAACTGACGCGGCAACATAATAATTACAATATTGTCATATAATATTCACATCACAAAGTATAGGTTAGCAATGTATTTAAGACACAAATTCACTTCTTATCAATCAAATAATTACTTGCAGTACCTTTCACTCGAACGGACTCTTTGTGTGTGACTAATATTAGGTAAACAAACATTATTATCGGACCACCGAGCGAAGTGGGCGGAGCAATAGCTCTAGCCGTTGCAAAAGGCATAACCGAAAACGGTACATGTCCTTACAGGTTAAGAAAACGAGCGCGGTGTTTTGGTAATAGTCTATTTATGTTTAGATGATTTATTATAACTTACACGAATAATATCGTAATATCAATATAGAAAAGGGTTGTGTAAGGAGCCACTCGATAATGAATGTAGCTGGAAATCGTTTTCTTAATGAAACCCCGAATAAGCCTGTACTAGCACTTACTTAAATAAGATGGAAAACTATTTACCCGAATAATATCGTAACAATGTTTACCGTCAAATCATATTGATATTTTTTTTCGTAAAGTTCTAAAACCATATTATTCGTTTAAAATACATTTTAATGATTTTTTATGGAATATACGCGTAGTTTTTCATATCTTCGTAAATAAAGATAGAAAAATTTTGAAAAAAATTTACATGGTGTATTTTAACTTCTAGATGCCGAAAAACGCATAACATGAAAAACCCCGTAATACGTCATTACCGGATTATTCGCGGGGGACGTCGATGGGAGGACATCGTAAGCCTGACAATAAGTCGTTGCTTACTACGAAACGTAGAACGAAATAAAAAGTTACCAAGGATCTAGGAATCTGTAAGGCCTACAATGTCCACACATTTACAAACAATCGGTAAATAAGAAAAAGAGTCTATACAACAAAAAAAAAAAAAATGAAAATATCACAAAATGACTAGATCAAATAAGTGACACAAATGTTGTCATCCGTGCTGTAACTATTATAAACAAAAGGTGTAATGATTTAAAAACTATTGTAAAGCATCTGATTAAAAGTTACAAGCTGGATAACAAAATTTTACAACTATCGAACAATAACCTATAAAGTTCCATAGGCTGTGACATCGGCGAATTTGATAGAAAATTTAAAAAAGTTTTTGACAAACGTTATTTGCTTAGGGCTGAAAGCGGAGTTTTCATTTATTCAATTTTTTTACTGGGTACTAGAGGAAACTGTAGGTTTTCATTGGAAATATACTGGAGGACGCTTGTTTTAGCGAAGTATGTACACCTACTGTTATTCTGTAAAATACAGCGGCTAAAATATGTATATTTCAGGCGGTAAGTGGCAATAAAGTCGTTGAACCTTTGTGTTATGTTAATCAGGCTGTGAAAGTTATATGACATTTTATGTTTTGAGTGGGAAATATTTTGTTTTATTGGCTGTTAATAATTGGATTTTACGTTTTATTCAACGTATCTATAATTACCCGAATTTTGTTTAGTCTTCAATATCTTTTCAATAATAATGAAAAAAATAATCAAAAAAACTATTAAACCTTAAGACAATATGTTGAATATACTTGAATAAGCATTAAGAGAACTCCTAGGCAAAGAACACACCCTTGAGGCATCCCAACATTAATTGCCATTAGACAGGATAAACCAAACCCTATGGCTACCCCTAATGACCGTTTGGTAAGCACTTTGAATATCCAATTGCACAGGCAGGCATTCATCACATATTAAGAACCTTACTAATTACTCCAGTGTGTCGAACCTTATCAAAGGCCTTCGAGATATCATCAATTACGACAAAGGTTTTGGTGGAAGTTAATAATTAATATTGACATAGTAGGTGTGTGCGCCTGATAATACGCTATCATTCATGTATTACTTATTCACTGAGATATTCTGAGAAGTTAGTGGAAATAACGATACGTAAGAGTGTCTTCCAAGGATAACGTGGGTCGCAAGTTCTGAGAGATTTTACAAGAATTATACTTTGATGAATTTTTGTCCCGGAAATTAATTAATATTTAAATGTATCAAGTCTATTTATGGTTGTAACATATTTTTTATTAATATTGAGCGATCTTAAATAAGCGCCAGGCTGATTGACTGGGTTCTTGGAAAGAAAGTTGTAGGTACTGTATGGTCCTTACCATACAGTACATACAACTTTCATTCAAAAGGACGTTTGAATTCATTTCTAGGAATTCGTTGATAAATCACAGAAAAGTATCAAAAATTAAAATGTCGAAACTACCTAAATTTCAACTGAGAAATAAACTTTCAAATGGGAGTGGTTGTTTAGGAACCTACAGGCATTTTGGAATCGTGATTCTAACTACATTGGGTGTTATAGAAATTGTTAGGTACGAAACCTGATTATTTTTACGTGACTTTGATATTGATTTTATGAAGAAAGTCGTTCAGTTTCATGCTCTGTTCTTCAATAAAATATCATCACAAATGGTTGGAAAAGTTATCCTATTTTTTAATTTACCCGCTCTCTCTTTTAAAATACAACCCAACATAAGCTGACAGAAACTTTAGCAGAGAGAAGCTAATCCGACGTGACATTGACTAATATAACTTTAGGCGATGCCATGTTCGCTACCTCACTTGCTTCTTTCTTTCAACTGAATTATGAATTGTTCGTGGAAAATGAAACTGAAGAGTTTCCGGAGGTGCTTATTTTTTAACCTACCTACCTACTTAAACTTTTTTTGATGAAATGAATAGTTTAGATGTAAAATCGAGAACATTCTCCTGGTGGCGTGACGTCGTGACGGCGTGACCATGACGTCTTAAAGCAATATTGTTTTAATATTATTCCAGAGTGGAAAAGAGATGGCGCTATACGTCCTCTACAGCTTCGTCTCATTCCCATACTAGAGTGACATTAAAACAATACTGCTTTAAGACGTCATGGTAGGGTCCTAGATCGTATTTTAGTTTTTACGGCTTGTATCAGCGGGGAATAGCGATTTTCGTTAAAAATTATCTTAGTGGTCATGGATGTGTGTACATGAGTATCTCTCATGAGGATATCTTCCCTCTTTTAAATAGTATGATGGCAGTCTAACCAGGTCAATCAAGTCAACAGGGTTACCTTAAAATAAATGATTTGATTTGATATCTCGAGCAATATGAATCCTCAATTTTTTAACCGTAATTTATGTTTAAAAGGTTAAAAAGCGTCGTAGAGTCGGGGGATCGCTAAGAAGACCGCTTAGTACAAGCAATGAACAAAGTGGACCCTCGATGCAACGACGCTTGGATTAATTTATTTTTGGTTTTTTAGCTGATTTTTGTGTCGGGGGTTTTTTAAATTAATTTGTTTTCATGCTTTTTAAACTTAAATTATTTTTTCTTAGCCTTAACTGTCTCAGTCCTGGGCAAAGGCCTCCTTTTTTTTTATGAATGGCATCTCGCAGTTCAGCCTCTGAGGCTGGCTACTGCTTAACCGGACAAACCTGTGGATGCCTCGAATTTAAGGCCTCCAGCCAGGCAAAAAGCTTATAAACTAAGCGACAGCGCTAAGGGCACCCCCTGTGGGGTACGAGCCTCGGCTTAGGGCGTCGCTGAGAGAGGGCAGCAAAGGGACAGGCTGGATCTGATTATCATTATTTAGGGGCTGATTTATAACTACTGGCTCAGCATCGCGGGCTGGCTCGAGCAAGGGTCGGGGGGGGGGGAGCAAAAGCCTCCTCCCATTCCTTCCACTTTTCTCGGTGTAGCGCGTCTTCTCGAGTTTTTTGGGGAGAAGGGGTGCTGCCGCCCGCCTGGTGATACCCATGGTGACAAATAACAAGAGTTCAAACGAATCGACCAGACTTGTGGAAGTTGTTCATATTCATCAACTAGAAAAGAAGTGATGGTCTTCAAACAGCTGAGCAGATATTCTTGAAACATAGCTAAAAATACTCTCGATTAAGACACCTATGAAACAAAACCAACTTTCTCAAAATCGGTTCAGCCGTTTAGGAGCTATGATGTCACAGACAGACACACGACAAACTTATAACACCCCTCTTTTTTGGTCGAGGGTTAAAAAATAATTTAACTACAATTTCAATCTGATTTATTTTCATGCTGCTTGAATAATTTGATTCATCGCCTAATAATTCCCAAAACTCCTGTAATTGTAATGGCCTTATAGTGTCTAGTTTTTTACAAAAATATGACTTAGCGAATTATTGGACTAAAAAGGTAAAAAAAAGCAAAAATCAAAAAAAAAAAATATCAATAATAATAACCGTTGATCAATTACCGTTGATCGCTTTCTTTTCTTTGAAAAATAAATAAGATTGAAGTATCAACACGTTTCAAAATAATGAAAGAATTAAGAATGAGGAAAAACAAAAAGTAAGTGTATTGTAATAAAAATACTCAAAGAAATTCTTCTCAACGAGAGTTTAATAAAATTTTGTCGCAGCTGCGAATGTTAAAAAAAACATGCAATATTTGAAGGTCCAGATGAAATGTAATAAGTTTATGAATCTTTGGAGGATATTATTTTTAATGCGGCTTATGATGATACAACTTTTACTTGTGTCCTATTTTTGTTCTCTCTGGTTTTATATTTTCTTTGTAATATACTAATAATGATATAAAAAAGATTTATTCTACAAACACATCATTATCTCGGACCGTCTTCTACCACTTTCTGGACTGCAGCACTAAAATGGCAAATTATTTCCCATGCATCGTTTATCATTTATAAAAACACTTTAGAAATTTCATTTCAATTTCAGACAGCTAGCTCGACTCAAGGGTATTTTTCCAAATTTACGTTCCATCGAAGCCCACTGTTCAATTTTGTTTAAACTGTCTAGTAAAGCTTACCTACACTACTTAAACATGTAGGTGTAGCAACCTACAAAAAGCACAACAGCGCCATCTATGACACAACGGAAGAACTAACATTAATTTCCTACAAGTCGCAAGCAAAGTTTACAACGACTAAAGATCATCATCATCATTTCAGCCCAAAAAACGTCCACTGCTGGACATAGGCCTCCCCCAAGTGTCGCCAAATTGGCATTTTGGGGGGTTTTACCATAATCGCCACGCTTGGCAGGCGGGTTGGCGATCGCAGTACGGTTGTTACAATAGCACAGAGAACGCTGCTGCCCATTCTCTGGCAAATCCCTCAGTCGCCTCTTCCAACACTCACGGGAAGATATGGGATGGTGCTATTCTTTACGTCCGACACCATACAGAGCTTAAGATAATATAAACAAAAGCTCAAAAACAACTGTCGGGCAGTTGCCCACCAGATATAACACCCTGGTGTGGTCAGAGGATCCTCCCTTTTCTATTGGGGATGTCGAACTTAACACCCTGTTTCTCATACACCTAAATAGGTACTCAAATCAAAATCTTGTTTCTCCAACCGCAATACCGTATCATCAACAAGCCTTAAACCTAGCCTAATTTCTCTAACCGTCCGTAATAGTTTTTAAAGTACTTCGACCATAAGCCTTACTTGCATCTCGACATCAGTGTAAGTGCCCTAAACGAGGGCAATATCCCTCCATATTACCCTTTATACTAGGACTATACGGATATGAAACTTTTCATAACCACTTACGAGAAGACCCAGTTAATTATTTAAACATAATGTTTGACCCCTGAACGTAGTCCACGACTGTAGGGAACTTTAATTATCTCGATTCCAACCCTCGTTTTAACGATCCCCAAGTGCGTAATTGCTTACGTTAGGGTGGGGAATGCGAACGTAGAGTGACTGAAAAAGGCTAGTTTTCGGAATTAACTATAGAGCTGAGAAGGTAGTGTGTTGGTATTTCTTTCAATATCAAAACACCCGTACTGGAAGTTACTGCAGGTTTTATTATAACCATTATTTAACAAATGCATATTTTCTCCGGGCGTCCTTTCTTATTACCATCATCATTATACTTCTTTAACTTTTTTATTTAATTGATCTGCATCACATAATTCATATCATTTTTACGAAGACTCACAAAATTAATCCCTTTGCCTTTCCCTTTTTTTAATTAATTCCTTTTTTAATCTTTTTTTTTAATTAAAGTACAATCGATAAGAAAAACGCTCTAATAAAATCCCTGGAACTGTACCACAAACTCTTGAAGCACTGTTATATTAATCTTACTTCAGCCTAGAAAAGATGTTCCTGAACAGGACGTATAGCTCCGACTCTTTCTGCCGCTGAAGTGATATTATACAGTTTTACGAAGTGTGGCAGGTTCCCTGAATCTTCTAGATAATTCTCTAGTCTGTGGTCGTCAGCCAATTCTACATGATTAATGTTAATGAATGTCTTAGTCTGTTGATCAACTTGTTTCGTGCGCAAGTCTCTGATGTGAAATACATTAATGAGTTTTAAGCACTAATTATAATGATACGAGTCGCAGAACAGTGGCAAGTTCTAATGACGTTCTTTGACGGTACGGTTGGCGCAGTAGCTGAGCGATCGACTGCTGTGCTGCTTGTCGCGGGTTCGATCCCCGCACGGAACAAATATTTGTATGGCCTACAGATAGTTGTTCCGGGTCTGGCTGTTTGTGTATGTGAGTTTAAATATATGTAGGTACTGTATGCTCGAAAAAATACGTTTATAAACCACAGACCAAAATAAATACGTACCAAATAGGTCCCGTTCAGCAAAATACCTGATTTTGGATTGTGATTTCAACTGGACTAGGAGACATAAGATGATGGATGTATATCAGTATATACTTTGTGTGATAGCTATGTTTTTTACAGAATCCTATTTACTATAGATTAATTTCAGTGATCTCACGAAAATATCATGATTCCCACTGATACTCCAAATCACAAAGGAAATCAAAATTCTATTACGCAATTATATTTCCCCAACTTCCAAAATTACCCGATATCAATCACCTTTAACAAAGCAGGAATTTTCCCAACACACTGTCACCGCGAGGGGCGATATTTCAAGCAGGACAATAGGTCCAATAATGTCCAGGCGGCCTGATCACGCCTCTTCGGACTTTGGGTAGTGGAAAACCCAGCCTTTATCCCAAAACCCGATGCTGGTCCTGACTTTTCTCTGGACAAAAGAACGTGCATCTAATTAGCACCAGAATTGCTCCATTCTAATTTCAAACTTAACGGCTTTTATGAAAATAAAATACGGCTGCCATTTAAAGAAAATTATTGGCACATCTTTCACAGATCTGGGGCATGAAATAAACAGGGTCTATTATTGTCAATTGTTCTGCAAACAAGTGACTGAAAAATATTCGAATTGTTTATGAAATAGAAAAAGGTTTTGCCATGAACGTTGTATTTATGGAAAAGGTCTTATATTGATTATTTTAAGCTGTTTAACATTATAAATAGAACAAAGGAGGAGTTTGGTATGGAAATTACTTGATGTTTTTTTTGTTATTTAGTCTATTTTCAGGGAAGAAGGCATCGAGATGAATCAATCTTTGTTTTCATTGACCTAACACCCAAAAAGAAGTAAGATTTAATAATCCGCCCGAATATAATCAAGCTAGACTTAATATATCAGTACAAAGATCTATTGGCGCGTGGTCAGAACATTACGTGAAACTATATTATTATTTTAAAATATAGTTTCACGTAATATTGTCCAATAGCACACTCATTTCAACGCCTTTAGAGCTCCAAAAGATATGTGCAGCACTATACACGAAACTGACAAAGTATCAAACAACTAAAACCCGAGTCAAAATCAAGAACAAAACCGACACACAATTCGAACCCATCACCCAGAAAGCATCAACAGTAATCTACACTTGAGGCCAACAAGAAGTGTAAATAACATTTCTAAACGCGACATTACACTAAGCGCTCGAACCGTAGCTATGCCAAATCTCTCGATATCAGTTGCTTATTCAATCGGCGCGATTTGAGCTAGCGAGCGAAAATACAGTTGGGTGCACTGAACAATTTACAATTCACTTGTGCGCGCCTCTGTACCGTGGGGACAATGGGTGTGTGTGATTTGAGGTTTGATTTTAGTCTGGCGCCAGCTTGGCTCGCATTGTCAAACGATTTCGGTGACTGGGTGTATTTTTTTGTCCGCATTTTGATTAAATTTTTGTTCGTTGATTGGTTGTGTATGATATTTAGGTTAGGTTCGTCTTTTTTACGGTAGTTGACGGTATTATAATGAATTAATTTCGATTGATTTTATTGGTATTTGATAATAGTAATTAGGTTTGTATCAGGCACGTGCATGCATGCTGGAACCAAAGCCTGATTAAAACTTCGCAATTGAAATTGGCTTAGTGTTTTTCTTATAATTTGAATAAGTGTAAGGTACCAAAAAGATTCGTTAATAAAAAAATCTATACTTAATATTATAAAGCTGCAGAGTTTGTTTGTTTGTTTGCTTGAACGCGCTAATCTCAGGAACTACTGATCCAATTTGAAAAACTCTTTCAGTGTTAGATAGCCCATTTATCGAGGAGGGCTATAGGCTATATCATTACGCTACGACAAATAGGAGCGGAGCAGCAATGAAAAATGTTACGAAAACGGGGAAAATGTGACGCAGACGAAGTTGGGCCGGACAGCTAGTATTTAATAAAGTTGATCTAGCAGTGACACCTTGTCTTATGCCTGAGAGAGCCGGGCTTACGACTTTTCAGTATCTGTATCACTTGAAAATGAATAAAATCATGACATAAAGGTGGTTTAAGTTAATTATCACATAATAATTGCACGTCACATGATAATTAAACGTTTGCAACGCTCATGCGTAGTTGTGCTCATCTGTGGGTAATTGTCATTACTAGTAGGTATCTAAATGTCATGTATTTAGACGCAATCCTATTAAAATTATACACGACCAAATTCCCTGGAATGAGATTTGTACGAAGTAATTATGATAAAACAATCATACTAATGCAGGTACTAAGATTAGTACCTGCATTAGTATGATTGTTCTAGATGCATACTCGTATATGATTATATTTAGAAACACATTATGGGATAATACTGGGTAAAGAAAACGATATTCTATTTTGTCCGTCAGACAGGTAATACAAAAATATAAGACACGTATTTTTTGTTTTATTAAAATATCAAAAAATCACTTAGTTAAAACTCATTAAAGTTGGAGACTGGGGGGCTCACTACGTTACAAGTGGGTATAAAATTACCTACAAGTGACGTCATGCGCCATTTCAACTCGATATATCTCCGTAATTTTATGACCACGCGCCACGTGAAAAAAGAAAAAATACGTGCCCAATACTTTTCAATAATCTACCCGAAGAACAAAGAAAAAAAAATGGTTATCATCCCCTATTATATAATTACTACGTACAAATCTCATTAATTTGAATTCGGTCGTGTATAATTTGTTTGAAGGACATTCTTTATTTAAAACCCGCGACTTCATCCGGGTGCAATTTAATAAAAAAGAAAATTGTTTAATTACTTTATTCTTAAACAAAGTAGCCTAAGTTACTCCCGTCAAAATCTGTCTAGCAGTTTTGGAGATTGGGCGGCGGCGGCGGCGGCACAAACAGACAGAGTGACGAACAATTTATTTTTAGTGTTTCCGTCTGCCATCTTGAAATGATTGACAGAAACCTAAAGATGATTTTAAGGTGGTAAAATGTTTTCAGTGATCTGTGGTGTGGCTAGGTCATCAGAAAAAGGAAAACATCATCCTAACATGTGAGATGAAAAACATTAACCAACGTTGTATAATTTTAGAAATATGTACCACAAGATTTAGATTCAGTGTAAAGTGGTCAAGCCCGAGTAATAATCTTGCTACCTTCGGAGCCGCACTATCAAATTGGGCATCAAATATACATACATGCACCTGCCAAGCCGTTTTGGTTCTTAATGATACCTCGAAATAGAATGCTAAGCTCTAGTCACGAAACTGACTGCCAATTGACGTAATAAGTGAAATAGTGACATAAATTCGATATTTATTTGAAATTCAAGATTCACTCAGTATTTATGAAATGGTGGCTTAAAGAAAGGCAATAGACACAAGGCAATGTTTCGTCAAAAACTAAATAATATTAAATAGTTCACTTTTCAAGACTACCTTTTTTTACGGATGGGAAATCATCAAATAACCCCTCCCGCTCTGGGCGGAGTGAAAGGGAGTATCAGACTTGTACTGACGAAAACCTATCCATTTTCCTTCTTAGTCCTTTCCTGATTCCCTGATTCCCGGGTCGGGCAAAGTGTTATTGGGTTTTTCCTTCAGGTATCTCTTAGCCTCGAAGTCTCAATACGCTCGCCCTCTGTTACATGAGACTAAAAACTTAATCAGCAAACGTCGGTGTACTATTAGGTACACCTCTGCCCAACGCTTCAGTTATTACTGGCGTCATGAAATGTTATGATTTCAAGACTACTGAAAAACGTTTAAATAATAATACAAGGTGTTGTTTTGCATCCTCGCCAAAATTCAGGAGGTTGTCACAAAATACATATTAATAAAATTTATTAAAAAAAAAATATATTGATATACATTTATAGTATTTTGATATATGTTTATAGTATTTTATATATATTTATAGTATTTTATATATCCTTAGTACGTCTTAATATATATATATTTTTTTACAGATATACATCTACCACTGTTTGTCTCTGCATCACCCAAAGGTTGACTAGTACGAAATGCCTATGGCATTAAGTCCGCCACCGTACATTGTACTTGAAGTGTTAAATAAATAAATAAACAATCAATTTAAATTACGGTACGTTAATTAATTATAAAAGCTGCTTTTTTTGTTGTTTATGTGTGTCAGTATTTCAGTAAAAGCCCCTTAACGTGGTTTAGGGAATAAGAAATTATCGAATAAACGTTTGCGATTGTTTGTATGTGTGAAAGCGTGGTCATAGGGCGAGGATCAGACGGGCCGTGTTTTAAACACTGGTGGTTCACACTTACCGATTTCCGTAAATAAATCGAAATAAAAAAATTACCTACCCATTTTATTATTGATTCGGACCGAGAATCATTAGCATAGTTACCTCTTTGAATTTGACGAGGATGCAAAACAATAGCTTGTATAAGTAATAGTAAGTAATCACAGTTTATAATCACGATAAAGAATTTCTAACCTGATTATTTTGAATACTTACTTTAAGTCATCATCATCATCATCATTTCAGCCGAAAGACGTCCACTGCTGGACATAGGCCTCCCCCAAGAAGGGGGGTTTTGCCATAATCGCCACGCTTGGCAGGCGGGTTGGCGATCGCAGTACGGTTGTTACAAAAGCACAGAGAACGCTGCTGCCCATTCTCTGGCAAGTCCCTTAGTCGCCTCTTACGACACCCACGGGAAGACATGGGATGGTGCTATTCTTTACGTCCGACACCATACAGAACCTACTTACCTTACTTTAAGTATTTGAGTAAATTATAATATAATTATTTTATTTTACCCGTAGACATAAAGTATTGACCTCTCGAATCTCCCCTTCACAAGAAAGTCGAACCAAAGCTTATCCTAAATGACATAATTTCTGACTAACTATCATAACGTAATTGAAGATAAGGGCAACTACAAAAGAGAATCCTTAGTTGGCATCTATAAAAAGGCGGGTCTGATTAATGGTTTTTCGTCTGTCCGGTCCTTCTCCGTTAATCAACTGAATTGTCGTCGACGCTTAAATTAATTTCAAGACAAGCATTTTGGGGACATACTCGTATCTAAACTAGTGTTTGACAATTTATTATTAATTATTATAGAAGAGCGTTTACACCTTACGGCATTTCATACAAACTTTCAAATCCTTATTTACCAAAATGTCTGAACCGATTTCAATGAAACTTGATACTTGAACTTAATACGCATATCCAGGATACATACGTCTAAAACGTTAGGTACTAAAAACCACTTTTGGAAATATATTATTTGGAAATATATGTTTCTATAGATAATTTTTAATCGGTCATAATTAGCGTAACACTATTTTTCGAAAATATTTTTATTAAGCTTTTTAGACCTATGTATCTTGCTTATGCGTATGAAGTTTCATTAACATAGTCATTTCGGAAAATAAGGACTTGAAAGTTTGTGCGTAATGTCGTAAGGCGTAAACGCTCTTAAACGCTTAGCTAAATTTTTCATCTACTTGGTTCTATTTCACTATAAGTGAAAGAGTACCGAGAGGAGTAAAATGCCTACAAACCTAAAACGTTCCGGTGGAACTTCGTGGAGCACTTCCGACGTTTGGCCCCCAAACTGGAACGGGCAGGGGCTGCGTTCAAGCGGCTCTTGCCCAACCTGGGGGGTCCAAACGCCTCCTGCCGGATAAAACGTTAGGTACTAAAAAACACTTTTGGAAATATTATTAATACTATTTGAAAATATCTGTTTCTATAGATCATTTTTAATCGGTCTTATTTAACGTTTTATCCTGCTTATGCGTATGAAGTTTCATTTTAACATAGGTTTTGTCATTTCGGAAAATAAGTACTTGAAAGTTTGTATGAAATGTCGTAAGGCGTAAACGCTCTTAAACGCTTAGCTCAATTGTTCGTCTACTTGGTTCTATTTCACTATAAGTGAAAGAGTACCGAGAGGAGTAAAATGCCAAATAATAAAAGTTCAATGTCTCCTAATCAAAGCTCGTGGCTAAATAAAGCTAAGCCGTTGTTCCCAGCTGTCATTTGTAGATCTTTGACAGTCGTTACAAGTAGTCAGTGCTCGAAAGTCTGAAAACTAGTCTTACCGAGGGGTACAGTATTACCCAGTACTATTGGGTTTGGTCATATTTAAAAGGAAATCAGATAGTCAATCGCTCATTCAGCTGCATTCGGTAAGACTGCAAGCCGACCCTAATAAAGTTGGGAAAAGGCTAGGCAGATGATGATGACCTTCTAAAATATCCAGTTTGGCCCAGGTTAGAATCTTATCCACTTGGAACTATTTGCGATAATTTAAAGTTTACGAGGTTTCGGTCTTATGAATTAGATCTAATATCATCCTTTTCAGGAAAACCTAGACCGTGGTTAGTGACAATGACTGTGAAATCAATAAATCAACATTTCACGCTGGTTCTGTATTTCACTACGTTTATTTGTTTACTGCGTGAAATTATTATAAAAACATTACTTTCCTATTTGAATCTGATAATGTTAACTATTTTCCTATAAATAAAAGTAGCTTAGCTATCGGCTAATAAAAGTCAGGTCAAGATCGGTGCAGCCATTTTGGAGATTAGCCGGAACAAACATATCGACAAACAGCCAAATTAAAAAAAATATAAGAAATGTATAAAGTAGCCTAGCTATCGGCTAATAAAAGTCAGGTCAAGATCGGTGCAGCCATTTTGGAGATTAGCCGGAACAAACATACCGACAAAAAATCAAAATAAAAAATGTATAAAGTAGCCTAGCTATCTGCTAATAACAGTCAGGTCAAGATCGGTGCAGCCATTTTGGAGATTATCCGGAACAAACAGACCGACAGTGATTTTTTTTTGTTACAGCTGCCGTATTTATGTATACTTTTATATGCATTCAGTAAAAAACTATTAATTTGAAATTACAAACAGACACATAATTTTTTATCTATTGTATAGACTGTTCAACCTATTCAAGTTCGACTAAATAAAGGACATTCATAAGACAATTTATTAACCAATATCACGTTTCTTACTCGCACAATGCGAATCCATAAATCAGAATGAATTGAACACCGCTTAAACAAGACACGTAAAATGGCACACAATTAACCGTAATTTATTGTATTTACGAACTTTCGTTCAGCGCATTTATACTTTCAGCTGTATATTTTTGGGGTATACTTGTGAATTTATTAAACTCTCCTTGCTTTTCCCAATGTTCGAAAAAGCAAATAGTAATAAGTAGATCGACGTATATGTATTTATAATAGTAATAAAGAGATCCTAGGTAAGTTACCACTATAGATCGTTTATCAACAAAGTTTTCCTAAACTGGGCGATGTGGTCGCTAAACGACAAAGTCCTTTACTCAAATAAAAAAACCGGCCAAGTGCGAGTCGAACTCGCGCACGAAGAGTTCCGTACCATTATTTATAAAAACCGGTCAAGTGCGAGTCGGACTCGCGCACGAAGGGTTCCATACCATTATTTATAAAAACGAGCAAAAATATCACTTTTTTGTATGTGAGTCCCCCTTAAATATTTATTTTATTCTGTTTTTAGTATTTGTGAAATACATAATCTGTAGAAATTTCAACTAGCTAACTATCACGGTTCATACAAACAGACGGACGGACGGACGGATAGCGAAGTCTCAGTAATAGGATCCCGTTTGACCCTTTGGGTACGGAACCCTAAAAAAGAGGTCTTTCCCAGATAGGTGATGATGACTGCGTTACGTGTCACTTTGGTGTCGTTTGTCTTACTTGAAGACAATTATTTTCAGAAGAGCCTTACACATTCCATCCTATATGGTATAATTATCTAGAATCTTTTAACGTGTACCCAAATTATACATATTTGGTAAAATTAATTTTGTATAAGCCTCCTTCGTCTAGTGGATGCAAGCACGACAGTGAGCTCATGCTCACGGTCCTGGCTTCGATTCCCAGGTCGGGTAGTGTGTTTGGGTTTTTCCATCAAGAATTTCTCAATAGCAGTCACGGAGTCTGGTTTTGTGCTCGGTTCATGGCAATAGGCTCGCCCCCTATTACATGGGACTTAAACATAACTGGCGAAATGTGGGTGTGCTAATAGGTACACCTCTGCCTAATTCTAGGGGATAACAGGCGTGATGTTATGTTTATGTTATTGTAGTTGTTAATTCCAAAGCGTAAATCTCTATGGAGAATCCGAGGTAAGAAACTCCATGGACACTCTTTTAAATCAGAATATTGTTACAAAACATTGGTTACATTATTCATGTTGAGATTGTAGGTTATGTGAGAACGATGTAGCAAGACGTGCACGTTGAAAGTGTCCATAGTAAAAACAAAAAAGTAAATTCAAAAATAAAATAATTAATAAAAAAGTCGTGGCAACTAAGAGGAAAGGTTATGTTGTTGTTGCTGTTGGATTATCCACTCGAGGGTACAGTCAAGCGCAGTAGAAACCAATTCTTTGTCGTATATCGCTTGGGTTCGCTATTTTCCTTAGCTGACTTCTTGTACGTGCGCTGCATTATGAGTTACCAACATGTAGATAAGGCATTATTTCTTTTCTAGTCTGCATTTTCTATTTTAATATACATAAATAATATCGCTTTTTGTTAAGATTGTGCGCCTCTCATTTGTCTGTACGTACACATGTAGATTTAGACACAATACGTACAAAAAGGTTGACATTATTATTACTGATTGGCTGAATAGTAATAGGATATAATTTTCTAGTTTTACAAGAAAAAGAAATCTTTCAGTCCAAAATTATAATGACAAGTGCGTAACAAAAGGAATATCGAAAATAGACAAAACGTGAAAAAAAGTAAAAATATAAAAAGCATAAACAATATAAAAAAAAAGGCTCCAATCGGCCACATGCTCCCTTTTTTTAAAGAAGAACAACTTTCTTTAATGGCCGCCTTAAAATGCCCGTTTGGGTCCGAACATCCACCACCCGTACCACCCCATCACGGCCCGGGTGTAAAGCAGCGATCACGCCTCGTGGCCAGGTTCCCCTCGGCAAGTTCCCGTCACCGATGAGAACCGGGTCCCCAACCTTGACGACGACATCTACTCCCGGCACACGACGGGGCGCCAAATTGGGTAGATATTCGGTGACCCAACGACGCCAAAAATGATCACTCAGCCGTAGTGCCCTTCTCCAGCTGCTCCGACCAATCAGTGCGGCGTCCGTCAGGTCTGTAGTTGGGAACGGACGGCCCGATGAGTCTCCCAGCAAAAAATGGTTGGGGGTAAGCGCCTCCGGGTAATTGCTCTCGGGGGAGATGTGCGTCAGCGGGCGTGAGTTTACCACCGCCTCGGCTTCGGTCAGTAAAGTTGCCAGAACCTCTTCTCTTGGAGTCTGCTCTCTCAGTGTCACCTTCAACGCTGACTTAACTGACCGAATCAGCCTTTCCCAGGCCCCTCCCATGAAGGGCGCCGATGGGGGAATAAAACGCCATTTTATTTTTTCATTTGCTGCAAACTGTGGAACGGCGGCATCGTAAAGAGCTCTTAGTTGTCGGTTTGCTCCCACAAACGACGTCCCGTTGTCGGAGAATATTTCGCTGGGCGTACCACGACGAGCGATGAAGCGTCGCAAGCACATAATGGCAGAGTCTGCGGATAAGCTGACTACGATCTCTAGGTGGATAGCTCTGGTTACCATGCACGTAAATAGGGCGACCCATCGCTTCTCCCGCCTGCGTCCAATAGAAATTAATATGGGGCCGAAATAGTCCACACCTGTATAGGTGAAGGCACGTCGATGATGGGCGAGTCTCGCCTCTGGCAAATTTCCCATGGGTGGTTGTAAGGTTGAGCTTTTCAGCAGCTTGCACAATTGACATCTATGGACCACTGACCGCACGGCGTTCCTCAATCCGAGAATCCAGTACGACTGCCGCAGTTCATTAATTACAGTTTCTGTATTGGCGTGGGCAAACTTGACGTGATAATGGCTGATCAGAAGACGTACAGCTGGCTCCTTGCCACTTAGAATAATGGGCTGCTCATCAGAAACAGCAGAAGTTCTTCCTGCGAGATGTAAAAGTCCGTCTCTGAGTTTTGGGGATAAAATGGCTAAACGACTTTTCTTGGGAACGGGCTGTCCACGTGTCAGACAAAGAATTTCCTCTCCGAAGGCGCTAATCTGACTCCTCCCCAAAATGTGCCTCTCCGCGCGGATGATGTCCTCTGAGACTAATGGCGCTGGAGCAGAAGAAGCATCAGACCGCAAATCGCGCTCCGGCGCGTTTACAGACTCACAAATTCCCCGAACCCAAAAATTTTGAAAATTATGACCCCGATGTTTGAAAATAGAGGCAATGAATTGATGAGTCCTGGCTGTTGCCCTTACCAGCCTAATCCAAGAACTAAAATGAGTGATGTCACCTACAACTGGTAAAGGTAACTGATGTGAATTGATAACATTAATGTACTCTGCGACACGTGATGAATGATTTAATGATTTTGAATGATGAAGAGATGGCTTGAGTTCTTCCTCTACAAGAATTACTGGCGTTGCGACTTTGGGCTCTAATGGCCACTCAGAAGCGGAAGCTAGGAGGAAATTTGGGCCAGATACCCAGCGTGGTTCAATACTGGCTTTCCCCCGCGTCGCATCGTCAGCTACGTTAAGTTCGGTAGGAACCCAATGCCATTCAACTACACTAGTGCATTCTAAAATCTCTCCCACGCGATGAGCCACAAAAGGTTTATAGTTTCTCGCATCGCTGCGCAGCCACCCCAACACGGTCATGGAATCACTCCAGAAAACTCGTCGGTTAGGCTTAAAGCGGTGGGCCTCGCAAATCCTAGCGGCAAGTCGAGTGGCTATCAAGGCACCTTGGAGCTCCAGGCGTGGGATCGAAACTGGCTTCAAAGGAGACACACGTGCCTTGCTAGCTATAAGTGCAAGTTTCACGTCACCGTTGGGAAGCACGAATCTCCAGTAGGCAACGGCGGCGTGTGCCAGCTCGCTAGCATCACAAAAAACGTGTAGCTCCAGTTCTGAAAAACCGCATAAATTGTAGCATCTTGGAACTTTCAGTTCCGAAATCGATTTAAGGCATTCGAACCATTCGAGCCAAGTTTCCTGGTCAGCCTGTGATAGCCTCTCGTCCCAGTCAAGATTCTTACGCCATAAATTTTGAAACATAATTCTACCTCTCACTACAATGGGTGCTAAGATACCTAGTGGATCGTAGATTCGCATGACCTGGGCTAAGACTACGCGTTTTGTGAAATTGCCTGAAGTATCTTTGAGGCCCGGGTTGAAACCTATGATGTCTTGAGCTGGTATCCAGATCAAACCTAAAGTCCGTGTTGAGGTAGCTGAGAGTGGTAAACTACCCAACTCTACACTAGAAAGATTGGTTAGTGAAACGTCAGACAACAGCTCGTTTGGCAATCGATTGAGTGCGCCAGGCTCATTTGATACCCAACCGCGCATCTCGAATCCTCCACGCTTATGAATCTGTACAATATCGACTGCCAAACGAGCCGCGTCCTCTGTGGGGATATCTACACTTCCGATGAAGTCATCCATGTATGTATCGGATGTAATAGCTTCCACAGCTTGTGGGAACTCGCTTATGAATTCCGATGCGTTTCGGTTGACAATGTAGATAGCCGTTGATGGGCTGGAGCACGCCCCAAAAATCATAGAAGACATACGATAGGTCTTTATTGGTCCCGCAGGATCATCGCGCCAAAGAAATCGCTGAGCATCTCGGTCGCACTCTTGTATTTTCACCTGCGGGAACATCTCCTTGATATCGGCGGTCAAAGCAATTTTTCCCTCCCTAAAACGCATCAAAATTCCTAGTAGCGGTTGTAAAAAATCAGGACCCGACAGAAGCATAGAATTGAGTGATACACCCTGTACTTTAGCAGCCGCGTCGTGAACAATACGAATTTTTGCCGGTTTGTTGGGATTTACCACACCAAAATGCGGCAAGTACCAACAAACTGATGTGGGCGACTGTTCTCCACACTCCTCAGCATAACCCTTAGCTAGCATGTCCTGAATATTAACCTTGTAATGTTTGGCGTATTTAAGATCCTTTGACATTTTCAGTTCAAGGCTTTTATACCTAGAAAGTGCCAATGGATAGCTCTCGGGAACAGCAAGGTTATTCGCCTTCCACAATAAGCCGACCTGGAAGTGCCCATTCGGTAGGCGTTGGGCTGTATCCTCTAGAATACTGAGAGCGCGCTGATCGCCTGCACTGCGAGGCTCATGTTTCGTGATACCGATCGCGTCTAACCTATATTGTTCCTTGATGAGGACTTCCAGGTCATGCTGCGGACGCTCACGTAAGGATACGTGGCAGGCAGTCTCCACTAAAGTTGTCCGGCTGCTTGTAAATCCAAACAACACCCACCCTAACAATGTTTTGATGGCGACAGGCTGGGTCTTCGTGCCTTTCCGGACCTCGGATGCTGTTATCAGGTGCCAGTTGTCGATACCTATCAAAAGTGTAGGCTTTGCTTCGGGGTAGCACATCTCCTCAACTATTCCAGACAGGTAGGGGTAGCGACGTAAAGAATCGCGGGTGGCCGATTGGCTTTGCAGCCCTAAGTTTTTAATTGCCCTTGCCCGCTGGATTAAGAAACTCTGTGAGGCTGATCGGCCTTTTATCTGAAAGTCTACAAACTGCACACTGCTATCCCTAGATAATCCTCCCACACAATCCAAATGTAGGCTGCCCTCGGGACCCTCGGCACCAATTTTGGAGGCGATGTCAGCATCTATGAAAGTAGCCGTCGACCCGTCGTCCAGAAGGGCGTATGTGTCTACGCTCCCAGTCGGCCCGGAGACTGTGACGGGTGCTACCTTTAATAGTGGTGGAGGTGCAAGTTCGATTTGAGTGTTGTTGACAGCTACGAGAACCTGGTCAGTTTGTTCAGCATCAGTTTTAGTCCTAGGTTCAAGTTTGTCCTCCTCCTTCACATGAGCAAATGCTACAAACTTCTCATTATGCAAAATAGTGTGATGCCTACGATTACAATCAGTTATTGTGCAACTAGCCTTATTTTTGTTACAAAACCTAAAATTGTGTGGAACTTTTTGAAGACAACGATAACAGATTTTGCTGTCTTTGACGAAACGCCATCTGTCATCGACTGTCAAAGATTTGAACGTCGGGCAATTTGACAACTGATGTTCACCTTTGCAAAATAAACAAACATTTTCCTGGTCGGATGTTTTTGCAGGCTTTGATTTATAATTCTTAGGTGAATCTGAAGCCCCCGCTCCAGACTCTGAAACGGCATGTGCTCGCTGTTTCTGTGAAAGGGTTGATGTAGATGATGTCACCTCGAATACGGCACCGAATTTCATCACCAAATCGACCTCTCGGTTTAAGAAACGCGATAATAATTCCACTCGAGCTAGGCTTAGGTCGTCGTGATTAGCAGCGAAATCCAACCATCGCGCGCGCAATAATGGAGACAGTTTGCTAAGCAGCGCTCCAAATAATTCAGGAGAACGTAAATAGTCACTGTGCTGCAATAA
Organism: Cerastis rubricosa; assembly: GCA_949152445.1. NCBI lineage: Eukaryota > Metazoa > Arthropoda > Insecta > Lepidoptera > Noctuidae > Cerastis > Cerastis rubricosa. The sequence continues at coordinate 16,806,949 of OX424539.1, forward strand.
CTTAGCAACTTCGACACAATTGTGCACACGGGTGGTGAAAACATGTAGATCTCTTACCTCCGGCCCAAGCTTGGGCAAAGCCTTGATTGCGCTCACCTCCTGTAGGACAATTTGTTCAGGCCTACCATAGCGACGATCCAGGGCTTCCATAACGTCGTTGGCGTGAGGTGCCAATACTAACAGCATGCTGACAGCTTCACGCGCCGCACCTTTTAGGGCTTGGTTCAGGCGTGCAAGGTTTTCCGTATCTGTGAAAGCACCTACCGTATCCTGAAAGGCCCGCTTGAACATAAGCCAATCAAGTGGAGATTTACCCTCAAAACAAGGAAGTTTTATAAAGCTTTTATTATTGTTGGGGCCGTTACTCTTTGCAAGTGCCTTTAGGGCCCCCACTAACTGCGTAACTCCAATTGAGTTGTCTTCTCGATGAATATCAGTGGCAGCAGCCCTGTTACCCCCGCTAAAACTGTGCTGAGGTAATAGTGCAGGACTCTGTGCTGCGATACTCTGCGAAACGACGACATCGTTACGTAGTGGAAAATCCTGAGAACACAAGATAACGGTAGCATTATTAGCCCCTACCTCACATCCATTGTTGGATTGAAAACCTTTCATAGATGGCTCTCTCTCTTGATGCGAAGGTATTTTAGTAGGAAGGGCCGTACTATCTAACCATTGTTTGATACTGGCGCGGCTCCACCCACTGTGAGAACCGTGGTTACTACAATCTGCCTCAATAGCGGCTAGCTCAGCCCGATATTCCGCTTCAGCAGCTTTGCGCTCTAATTCAGTCTGCCTACTTACTACGTCTGCCTCCATTTGGGCAATTTCTAACTGAGCCACGCGACGAATGTGTTGCGCTTCCGCAGCTGATTTTCTGGCAGCAACCATCACGGAAGTGCGACTGGTTCGGCTAGTGTGAGTGCAGACAGAATGAGCGCTCGAGCTAGGCTCTAACTCAGAAGAATGTACCTGTGAATTCCCTGTGGTAGTATGTGTAGGGGGTTCTGGAACGGCCTCACTACTCGACTGGGTAGGTATATTCGAGTCATTTTGTGGCAGTTTTGTCTGTGACCTCGTCACTACCATTTTTTTACTGAAAAAAAAAAATGCTGAAAAAGAAGACGAAAGAAGAAATTCCTGTGGACTAGTCTTTATACTAGACACTAGTTCGATCGGTAGAAGGACCACTTATATTACTGATTGGCTGAATAGTAATAGGATATAATTTTCTAGTTTTACAAGAAAAAGAAATCTTTCAGTCCAAAATTATAATGACAAGTGCGTAACAAAAGGAATATCGAAAATAGACAAAACGTGAAAAAAAGTAAAAATATAAAAAGCATAAACAATATAAAAAAGGCTCCAATCGGCCACAATATTACTGATTGGCTGAATAGTAATAGGATATAATTTTCTAGTTTTACAAGAAAAAGAAATCTTTCAGTCCAAAATTATAATGACAAGTGCGTAACAAAAGGAATATCGAAAATAGACAAAACGTGAAAAAAAGTAAAAATATAAAAAGCATAAACAATATAAAAAAAAAGGCTCCAATCGGCCACAATTATCATTCCCTAAGACATCGATATTTTATTAAGGTAGAATTGCTGTATGTAGTAGGTACCTAAGCGTTAATTTCGAATCGAATCACATGTGATTAAAAGACATGAGAAGTGATGAACATCGACGACACGGTTGGCGCAGTGGCTGAGCGATCGACTGCTGCGCTGGGTGTCGCGGGTTCAATACCCGCACGGAACAAATATTTGTATGACCTAGAGATAATTGTTCCAGTTTGTAAACGCACCCACGATATAGGAGAAATTCCTAGCCCACACTAGGTATTTCTCATTTCTCTCAACGTTAAAAAATATATATATTTATATAATTGTTGATAGATGGAGAGTGAGAGGAAGATCAAGAAAACGATTGAAGGGATAGTATGAAAGACTAAGGTGTAAATGATAGAAAGACGATTAACAGAGGAGAATGGAAGAAAAAAACGTGTTGCGCTGACCCAAAGTAACATAGGCAGGAAGAGGATGAGTAAGCGACACTTTACCATCATTATCTAATAGCTCCATTCAGAAGTGTCGATGATCTCTACAAATATGTTAACTTCTTGCTTACACTTCTGTTTTGTTGACTATACATCCGCCCTTACTGCAAATCGTAAACAGCTGATACAGATACAGCCGGAGCAAAAAGATTAGGTTCGTGCCTTCTTTTGTTTAGTTTTGATACTGAACCGGTAGATGGCAGTAGGTTTATTTCAGCAGTTAACATTCTTTATTCGAGTTACCTTGATCGGAACTATGATTAATACGAGTATTATAGCTTCTATGGTTCATCTGGTACGTAACGTACAGTGTTTGCGCAAAATTGCTGAAAATTCGTGATTTAAACACTGTAACCCTGCGTTCTTTAGGTACTTCTGTACTTATCTTTGTGCCAGTAATCACCAGGTTCACGTGGGTTACAAACTAACGTGTGTGCTAAAAATTCAATGACAACATGTTTTCTAGATGTACAGGAGAATTGAACTTGTGTCGCTGAGTACTCAACCATCATCATCATCAGCCTATAATGTTCCTACTGCAGGGATACAGGCCTCCTCTCTATGAGAGGGAGTGGGATGCCACGCGGACCCAGAGCGGGTTGGTAGATGTCACCTATCTTTGAATTTTTAGTTCTAGGACATGCTGGTTTCCTCACGATGTTTTACTTTACCGTTTTTGAGGGCGGCGGTGATGAAATAAATTACACAAAGTAATGGGCCCGCCTGGGTTCGAACCCACGGCTTACTGCTCGTTAGTCGGGGCTGCCACCACTGGGCCCCCGCTTCTCTCATCCAACCATAGCCAGTCCCATATACCAAACGCTTGTATCCGTTTTAGAACAAGATCTGACAAAAGTTAGGTTGACTCTTCTCATCTCATACTTCTGTTCTTCTCCTGCACTTTGGTTCCTTCTCGCTCCACTACAGCACTCGCAAGGCTCACAGCTTAAACTGACATCTAAACTCTTAGATTTCTTTACTGAGTTATTTATAAGACTCGACTACAAAGAGGGCTTGAATCAGCGCTGCAAAAACTTTAATCTGAAAGAACTAGAACTTGAGTAAAAGTGGAACACACCTTTTGTGTTTCTTTTTATTTTCTTAAGGTTATTTTTTTAAATATTACGGTAAAAAATATTAATTAAAAATGTAGAGAAACTTTTAATCATAATAGAAAATTGTAGCAGATAAAAGAAAACGTAATCTAGAATGCGAAAATACTGAAAACATTTCGTCTAGACTTCTAGGGCATCATTCATTTAAACTCAAAAGTGTCAAAAGCATCCAAATACGAAAATAAAAAAAAAAAACCGGCCAAGTGCGAGTCGGACTCGCGCACGAAGGGTTCCGTACCATTATTTATAAAAACGAAAAAAACTTTTTTGTATGGGGGCCCCCATACAAAAAAGTTTTTTTCGTTAAATATTCTATTCTTGTATAGTTCCCTTAAATATTATTTTTTCTGTTTTTATTATTTTTTGTTATAGCGTCAACAGAAATACATAATCTGTAGAAATTTCAACTGGCTAACTATCACGGTTCATGAGATACAGCCTGGTGCCAGACGGACGGACGGACGGACGGACGGACGGATGGACAGCGAAGTCTCAGTAATAGGGTCCCGTTTGACCCTTTGGGTACGGAACCCTAAAAACGTTAATAAAAAATATTCCATGTAATAATCGTTTGGTATGACAAATGTTCCATTCCAAATAGTTTTCATCGACCATAACATAATTTCGATAGTCATAATTCATTTCTATTCGTCTTGACAGCCAAATAATCGTGGTTAGTTCTAACAAATGGCCGTCAATTTGTTTCGTCTCCGAAATTGTTTCAAATTAATGCAAGATCTAATGAAGGATTTGGGATACTGATAGTGTCTGTCGTAACCCTTGAACTTCAGATGTCGAAGTACTGAATAGATTTAAACTATGCTTAATTGAGAATGTTGTGATTAAATTGAAAAGGCGTGCGCTTTTGAGATAAGAAGAGCGAGAAGATCGAGCTTTGTCATTGGCTGATGCTACTTCAAACTTTTATAAATGGAATAGGACTGAAATCTAGAAGAAATTAAAGCTCCTTGTCATAGTGTTCTCGGAATATAACAACTAGCAAACAGACAAACAGTTGTTTGCCTGAAAGCAAACTGGCCACGAGTCTAGAGAAGTATTCTGTTATAATAGTAAACTTAGATCCTGCTTCAGACTCCGTGTGGATCTAGTACTATCAAACAAAATTATATGCAGAATTTGCAGGATAATATGATCTTTTATTATTATCACACCATCACTTCCGGTGATCGTGGAGGTGATGGTTTGAACGAGGGTTGCTTGAAAACCATCCCTCGTTCAAAGGAGATGAAACAAAAAATAAAACTCATCATTAAATTTTACAGCAAACGAAAGCCTGCCCAGATAAAATCGTTGTAACCGTTTTACTATAGAAAAGTAAAAATAATACAACGAAAAAGTGACTTCGTTAATAACTCGTAAATCTTGTTCCAGTGTTCGTGCCATTAAAAATCTGTCGAAGCAACGTAATGGCGCCGGGATGCAACGAGCAATTACTGTCACTCACTCGAATGCACCAGTCTCAGCGAAATTCGATATATCTATTCCATCGGATTAGCTTTTTAAGCAAGTCCCTTGTTACATTGTTAGAGAAGATGCTTTGAGAAATTTCTTTTTACACTTGATTTGTTATGAAGTACGCATCAATAAGGGCTCGCTTTTTAATTTGCGATTGAATGACGACATCATTATTTTTTTATTTGCGCTTTGTACCTACATTGTTATCTTTGTGTTCAGGGGAAAATCATTAAGTGATAAGTACTTTTTCTTTTGTGATGGCTTGATTGATCGTTCAACGCCTACCGACGTTTTTCATATTGTGTTGTTAAAATATTGTGAAATTTTCAGTAGAAGAATTAAGGATTTACTGATCCTTGACTCAGTGTTGGGTAGACTCAAACCTGGGAAACGAAATGTGACTCATCCGCCAGTAAAATGGCCTGACGACATAGTTGCAATCTGGGAAAAAAACATGAATGAGGCTGCCACAAGAACGTGGAGAATGGTACAAGAAAAGGGAAGCATATACCCAGCAGTAGGTGAATTCAGGTTCTGGATGGTGCTGATGATGACTCACTATTTAAGTTAGTCATATTGATACGTCAGCAAGAAATAAAAAAGCGAGGTATCATAATCAGTTCATATTATTATAAGCATGTTGTTCTGTATGAGGTTCTGTATGGTGTGGGACGTAAAGAATAGCACCATCCCATATCTTACCGTGGGTGTCGTAAGGGCCGACTAGTGGACTTGCCAGAGAATGGTCAGCAGCGTCGTTCTCTGTGATTTTGGAACAACCATACTGCTATCGCCAACCCGCTTGCCAAGCGAGGCGATTATGGCAAACCCCCCCTTATGTCAATGTGGCGTTGGGGGAGGCCTATGTCCAGCAGTGGACGTCTTTCGGCTGAAATGATGATGAATGATTATAAGCATTCCCCATCTAGCCATAATTTTCCTGCAAATTTGAACATAAAACTATCACTTTAACAGCCCCATAGACAGCAACTCGACCAGCCTATCTTGGGAACTAAAAAATATTTACGAACACAATCGTCGATGGTACTATTGGAAACGTTTTCCGTTACCATTATCTCTCCACTAACTAGTTATAATAATTGCATATTTACCAACTTTATTGGCCACAGTTGGTCTCCGATAACGTCGGTACATAAAGTTGAATGGGTTATACCATTTACATAAACGATTGGGAATACAGTATGATTGACCTCGTTTAGTGTGTTTGTTCTGAATTTTTTCCTGATGTCTTTCTGAAGTGTAACATTCTGAAATGGACCTATGGAAGTTTTGAGGCCACTTTTCAGATAGGTGCTTGTATATTCTGCGTCAAGACTCTTCTAGACTTCGCACATTGCGTCAACTGTCAATCTGTTGTCAACATTGACAGTATGACTTGACAGTAGTTACTGGTTGAGAAGAGCTGGCGTTGGTCAACTTCAGTATCCTCCAGGGTTTTATTAATTTGATGTGCTAGACACAGGTTAATTTAAGGTATCCAATAAATCTAAGCGAGATAAACTACACGAAATCAATCAACCAGAAAGTCCAGCCAGCCTTTTTCAGACATCTCGTAAAGAAAAACGAAACAAAACAAAAAATGTAAAGACCACCAACCGCTACGGAACAATATTTTACTTCTGATTAAATTCGCACCAACTTCACAGCTTGAAAAAAAAGAGGATCAGCTGTTCATAAAAAAGTGAAGCCCTATTGGAAAAAGTACAATAAATCAATCTAAAAAGTATACTCATTTGTTTCTCGGCTATTGAATTTTTGCGAACCAAACTGTATTGTTACTGGCTGTATAGCGGGCCAAAGTTTTGAGGCCCTTATTTTTTTTGTTTTTCGAACCTCGTTAAAACTATCCATGGATGAATGACGTTTTTCGAACGGGATTTTAGTTTTCGATGGATTGATGTAAAATAGGAGGTTGGTTGTGCCGAAATGTTGTTAGTCAAAATAAAAGAATTGTTTTTCGTTAAAAAAATGTTGATTTCGGATAAAAAATTTCGTGTTTTGATTCTATTAAAACTATCGTGGATTTATGGTCTACAAATCGTTAATCAAAAGTGAGTTACTGTTGCAGAGAAATGGTGCATATAATTCAAATGTGCTCTTATAACAAACTTCAAATATAGTGTCTAGTGTCTGTAAAGTGCCCTGCCTAGTATTAGGTACCTAAGTAACATAAGGAAAAACGGTCCTGGTCAGTTGTGGCGCCACAGTTTTGGCCTAAAATGTGCCAAATTCATAGCACTGTAGATTCCAAAGCGCCCTCAAAATGGGGCTCCTGTCACTAAATAATCTTATATTATCATGGTGCAAGATTAAGATAAAACACTTTAACTGAAATAAATTATAAAAAAAAAACATTTCCCAGTTGGAAAAGCACACAATAAAAATAAACATTTTCAAATAGAAAAATCATTGTCTCGTATCAAACCACCTATTTAACTTTCCAATATGGCCGCACGTTTACGAAAAAGGACGTCCTGACTTTTCCAATTCACTATTGCAACTAATTAAAACTTTAGTTTAATCCGAGATTCCCATTATACTTTCAGAAATGGCGACGGGTTAACCTAGAACTGCCGGGAGGGTGATCTCGTTGGATACTTTTACACCGTAATGTATTATTGTGAGGGAATGGGGGGGACGGGCGAAGGCTTGGGTTACGGGTCTTGGAATTGACCATCCCAAGGTGGGTGGGATAAGGGTAGGGACCAGTGGCGTGCCTAGGAGTAAACTATACGGCAACCTTATCATCATGAAAATCCTAAGTTATAAGTGCAAACCATGCTTTTAGGCTTATATAAAAGTACTGCCACTAGTAGGGACTTGTTTGATATCTACTTTCTGCTGCTCTATACTGAACGATTATTTGATAGGGCTACAGACAGAGGCAATTCGCCTTCTCTGCTGGAATATCCTGAAATCTTAACTTGATTTGACGATAATCAAGAAGAAAACTTAGGTACTTATTTAAAAACCAATTCTTCTAAAACAACAAAGTCTGTAGGACATTGACGTATCTGCACCATAAGGCTTGATTTTTTCGAAATCCCAAGCTAGAGTGTGTCTTGCATGAACATAATAATTATCTTTAGTTTTCCCATTAATTAAGGGTTGCGAACCATACTATTCAGCTCATCCAAGTAACTTCATGGTCCTAGTAATCATTAGACTACATTTCAGAGTTCCTAATTAGCCACTAGGTTAATCTTCTACCTACCACAATTCTTATTAACTAGGGTCTAGGTAAGTTGAAGTTTAGGTTGTCTTATTACTGTTCACCTCCTAATACGGTTTTGTCGCCGTCTTTGAGGCCGTCCTATTTACGCACAAACTTTATTGGCAAGTCCTGAATTTATGTCCAAGTTTGATGTAAGCTATTTTGGATAATGCATCATTCTGTCATTAAGGCTATAGTCTACTTTCCGAAAGTACCGTCTTTCCGTCTCCGAAAGTTACAGCAAAACTAAAAACAATTCGTATCTGCGGGGACCTCCTTTGACAGCTTCATTATCATTGTCATCATCATTTCAGCCGAAAGACGTCCACTGCTGGACATTGGCCTCCCCCAAGTGTTGCCATATTGACATAAGGGGGGTTTTGCCATAATCGCCACGCTTGGCAGGCGGGTTGGCGATCGCAGTACGGTTGTTACAAAAGCACAGAGAACGCTGCTGCCCATTCTCTGGCAAGTCCCTTAGACGGCTCTTACGACACCCACGGGAAGATATGGGATGGTGCTATTCTTTACGTCCGACACCATGCAGAGCATCATCGTCATCATCAGCCTATAATGTTCCCACTGCTGAGACACAGGCCAATAAGAGGGAGTGGGCTGTAATCCACCACGCGGGCCCAGTGCGGGTTGGTAGATGTCACATGTCTTCGAATTTTTAGGGCCAGGACATGCCAGTTTCCTCACGATGTTTTCCAACACCGTTTTTTAGAGCAGCGGTGATAAAATAAATTACACATAGGAATGCCCCTGCCAGGGTTCAAACCACGGCTTACTGCTCGTAAGTCGGGGCTGCCACCACTGCGCCGCTGCTTTCAACAGCTGCTTTGACAGCTTGGCGTACTTGATTATTTGAGATGATGGTAAAGCTGCTCTGCCTGCCTATTAACCAACTTAAAAAAGAAGGTTATCAATTCCACCCCTATAATTATTTTTATTTCCAAGAACCAACATACAATGGTGGAATAAAAAAATATAATAAAAATACGGTAAGTATTATTGATTCAATTAGGCACCTGAATAGATTTTACACATTATCAGGTGAATAAAAATCTCAAATACACCGACTGACACATGGTCTAAACTACTGGGCCTAGAAGCATGAAATTTAACAGAAATATTTTTTACTTCATCCCATGCCTTTGTTTAATAATAAGGGACGGGAGTTAGGAGTAAGAAGTGGGAGGATGGAAACCCCCATTTGATTGAGCATCGTACGCTGCACGGCTTGTACTATAATGACAGGCCATTCCACCGCTAAACAAACCTAACCGGATCATTAATAGGACTCACAACGAGCACGTAAGATTTTTTAAACATTCGAAAGTTTTAGATTTCGAAAAAAAATCTAATGATCGAATGCTTAAAAATTCTATTGACTTAATCACATATTATTCGAAATACGAATTAAAGGTGGCTGGCATATTTTGGCACGTAGCTATTATCGGATCTAACGCTGCTATATTTTTTTTTAAATGTCACTTTTTCTTAAATTTTATTCTAAGGCATTGTAAAGCGGCAACCTGGTGCAAATATTTAATTCAAACGTCAAAATATTTTAGAACCAATCGCAATCACTTCGGTGTGTAAGGCACGCTGAACCCTACATAGCAGAACGAAAACAGCAGGACTTAAATGGTTTTCTCTTTGTCGAGCCAATTTAGTAATGTGCTTATTTTCACCAGTTGACGGCTGATGGTAGATTCAGTTGTTCAGAGCACCTAGACTATAGTAGTCAGTTGTTCAGAGCACCTAGACTATAGTAGTTATGGGATTCAAAAGTGGCTTTAATGAGTTTAAACTAAAGTAACCGAGCTAGGCATTTGTTATTTAAAATTGGTCTTTATTTCACAGCGGTAGAGATGATTATTGAAGTGACGGTTTCGATGAAAAGTTTTGGAATGTTTTCTTAGTTACTAAGACCGTTTTCTGCGAACATGGTGGCAAGAAGAGGAATGAGAAAGCTCTTTGTAAGAAGTGAAACTAATATTGGACCGAGTGAAAGGTATGCTAGGAATAGCGCCTATTATGATAATGAAGTGTTCTGTTTTCATCAGAAATTGCAAGGGCAAGTTATAATTTCCATTTCAAAAATTCAAGAATGGAATAGAAATAACATACAATAGCATCAAGCCTAAATTTCCTCGAAAAGTTAGGCAGGCATTTCGACAAATGTTTTGGTCCCAATTAATAAGGCGAGCCTCTTGTTGCCTCTGCTACTGAGAAGTTCCTGATTCCTGTTCCTGATGAACCTTATCACACTTTGGGAATCGAACCCAGGACAATGCTCAGCAGTACTGTTTGCGACCATTAGTCCAATTAGGCGATGACAAAATATCAAACAAAATTAGTAACTTTTCCAAAAGTTGTGAAACCAGCTCTAAAAACTCTTTCCATTCTAGATCTCAAACTGCATAATTATCATAACCAAATCCAAATAGAAAAAAAAACACGTTCGCTAACATCGTTCGAAATTCAAAAGTGGTGCGCCAGTAGCTAAAGTTCAGTTGTTATGAACGTACGTGACCCCCCATACTTTGTGGTTGATGTCCATAATAACCGGGTAAACGGTGCTTCGTACCGGTAAATTTTTCAGTAACATCATATAGGAAGAACAGAGGAACAAATACGTGTGTTAAGGAAGTTTTTGTGAGATTTAGTTTGGGGAAATGATTTCTGTGATATTTGTGACTATTAAGGGCTCGCTCACGTCGACGATAATGCGACTTTCATCAAGGGACACGTGCGATCGTCATTTTTTTTTCGCTTGAGATCCATCGCTCCGTCTGTGGTGGCGAGGTGGTTTGGTTCATGTTCTAAATAACTTCATTCATTACTTTCCTCTGCAGGGAGGTCCCATGACTGCCAGAATTATCCTTTTACAAAAGCTGAAACTTTTTCTGTAGTACTACGGGTAAGAACAATTACGGTCCGATCACACAGACTGGCTCGGAGAGCATAGGCTAGTCTTTCCACACAGGCCGGCGCAAGTTATACGCTTGGAACTGGCCGGAGCCGACAGCCATTTCACATAGACCGGCTGGAAGAGCACTGTTTTTGAGCGGATGCACTCGGAGCCGGACGGAGTCGCTGGGAGCCGAGCGGGTCCTCTACAAGGGCGGTCAAAAGCAGTCCAGTCCGCGCAATCACAGTTTTGTTTTCAATGTGTTATAACGTGTGCTTTTAAATTGAGCCTTGAATTCAGATAGCCCCGATGAAGAAACATATTTGTTAGCAAGATTATTTGAAGCGGAACAAAAGAGCGCCACGTTGTGCTCCACCGTGTCTTCCGGAAGATCCTCGCAGTGGTGACACCCGGCCGTTTCCTCTCGGCCGATTCGGTGCAGGACCTTCCCGAAACAAACGTGTGTGCGGAAGGTGAGGGCGCCGTGGCGCCAGCCGCTCCTCAAAGACTTAAGGGACTTATTGCGACCATTGTGGCGTGCCCTGCGCGGGGTTGCGACGGTCGCTATCTCCATGTCGCCATCGAATGAATTGTGTACGGACTCTTAAATAATATGAAAAGTCGGTTGTGGTGGATTTGTTAGAAAAAGATGTGCTAAATAGCTGCTAAGTTACGTCATACTACAAAGCGTGTTCTTTTTTTAAAATTTCACTAGCTTTTGCCCGAGGCTTCCCTCGCGTAAATTTAGAATTTGATTAAATACGTCTCGGAGACGTGGCGCCATCAATTATGATAAGAACGTTATAGTTGTTTTCCTCGGGATCAGTACTTGTTTCCTCTTCTTTTTTGATGAAAGTTACTCTCTGGCCGTTTTTGCACACCTGACAACGTATAAGCAAAATTCAGGATGATCGGTTAAGTGGTTGCGTGAAGAGGTAACAAACAAATTGCTTTCGATGCTATCTATAATGATGCACCTCCTCCAGTGCCAGACACTTTGTGTGGTTTAAACCTACCGCTAGACACCTTTTAAGTATAATACATTTTAATTGATTTTAATCGAATTATTTTAAACTATTAAGTAAGACTACAAAAAAAGTTTCAGCTTTTATAAAATGACGTAGATTTGGCGTTAATGCGATCTTGGTCCATACAAGTCGCTTGAGCGTGTAGAAGTTAATGTCACCTGCTCAGTATCATCATTCTCCTCCTCTTTTCCAAATTTGTTTGGGGTGGGCGCAGCATATCTTCTTCTTCTTTATTCTGCCTTTATTCTACCCGGATTCTGAATGAATAATGTTAGCGACCAGGTAGGAGTCCGCAGTTTGTTGTTATTAATTTAAAATACATATTAATAATATTAATTCAGTAGATTGTACCTAAGTCTTTAATTTAATTACGTTTTAGAATTTCTTATGACAGCTTATTGGAACTGAGAAGTCCTATAAATATGTTTAAATACAGAATTTTAATTTACCTTTCTTAGTACCTACGTTAAAGTACGAACTTTTTATTTTATTTGACGTTTCACCAGACAATAATCATTATTCAAAGCATCTTCCAGTGTGTACGAGGCACAGTGACACGTCAGTGTCTGTCCATCTGTCCCTCTACAAGATAGATGGATGTCCATGTCTCACTCCAATCGATTCGCATTTACAGCGAGCACTTGTATTTTGGATGCAAGCTTCTGAATTGACTTCAGAATCGCGTAATTAAAGGTTTATTTATTCGATTGCTGGAGTTTCTTACCGGTTCTTCTTGGAGTTTCTTGCCGGTTCTTTTGGAGTTTTTTGCCGGTTCTTTTCCATAGGAAACGACCAACCCGAACCGAGCACCTCTTTGTCGACGTTTTATAAGTGCCTTATGTAAAATAAAAATATTTCGATTTTGATTTTGTAAAAGTCACGATTTATCTAGAAAATACGCATACGTTTGTACTTGGTCTACGGCTGTCAAACAGCTGTGTTTCCTTCATGCTAATGAAACAAAAAAGGTTTTAGTTAAAAGAATGCACAGTATTTTACGGAGTTAAAAGCTTTTCTCTCAATCGGCACCATTGTTTCAGAAATGTTTGTGTACTTTAACCCTTCCATGCAAATTGACGTAATGTTTTAAAGTAATATGGTACGGAAAATGATTTTAACATTATTTTGAAAAAAGGTATAAGGCGTGGTCGTACACTTCTATTTTTATTTAAAGATCAAAAAATTCTAACAATTCTTTTTTTTTCATTCTTTTAATCATTTTTAACATAGATGAAGTTTTTAGTATACTGTCCCATAACAGGGCAAACGCCCAAAATGTAAAAGCCCAATTACTTCCACGTACTAATTTCATGCGCTAGCTTTAACCAACCTTCGTGGTACGCATCTAGATCTTCTCACCACCGCTTTCGCTGCCAACCACTGGCTCCCCTGACATCCTTAGATTGCAATTAGAATTTTATAGACATGCGAAGATTGAATGTAGGTAGTACGTAGACCTCTTTGTGAAATACCACAGCCATGCCTAACTAGGTAAATGTTACAGGCATCGGTCAGCAGCGTTACTGTGTAGCAGTTCGGAGGATAAGGGTAGTTACAGGCAAGTGAGGCATGCAGCTTTGTGTCTGAGAGTGTACAATCGACAGGTTGTACTCTCTCATACACAAAGCCATAGTAGACATATTATAGCATTGCAGATATCCAAATGCGCCAATGGCCTCAATCAGGTGGGCTTCTTGCAAGGAGGTATTCCACATTGGGCACCCGTTTAAATGGCACCTGAGTTATTCCACATACGGCACCTATCCATATTTTTCGCAGGTGCCCTAAGTGGAATAATTTATTATCTAAGATTTTTTTCCACAAATGGCTTAGTCGTAAATAACAACAAAAAAAGTATTTCAAGGCGCCAGATTAGTGGCTCAATTCTAGGCCGACTAAATTTACATTGCCATTAACACTCTAAGGAGAAGATGCTTGAATAAAACCGCAAACATAATTACATTCTTTTTCTTATTACCGAGTTTAATAAAAAATAAACCTATGTTTAACAATACTTTTCTCTTAAAACTCTTTTCAATATCTTTCCTGACGGGTTCTTTGGTAATGCATCCAGAAACACAACTTCTTTCACTCTCTTGTACGCTGCCACTCTTTCTGTTACAAAGGAGATCACACCGTTTGCATCTAAATTCCGTCCATCTTTTAAAACGATGAATGCTTTGGGAACTTCTCCCATTCTTGCATCAGGAATACCGAGAACAGCTGCGTCTAGGATATCTGGATGCTCCTTAAGTACGTTTTCTAATTCAGCTGGAGGCACTTGATAGCCTTTTACCTGGAAATTAAATAAAAATATCAATGTGTGAATTACAATTGTTTTAAGTAAAATTATAAATCAATGTCCTGTCGTGCCAGTAGCACGAAAATGTACGGTACGAAAACCTGTTTAAAATTGAGCTAAAATACTAAATATCATGATCATCCTAGCCTATAATTCTCCCACTGTTGGGACACAGGCCTCCTCTCAATGAGAGGTAGTAGGGCCTTTAATCCAACACGCGGGCCCAGTGCGGTTTGGTAGATGTCACAGTCATGTTTTCGAATTTTTAGTACTAGAACATGCCGGTTTCTTCACGATGTTTTCCTTCACCGTTTGTTTTTCTTAAATACGAAATACTAAATATCAAGCTCTAGAAACTAATAAAATAAACGATAGAAATATTTTAACAGCCAAAAAAACACTGATTTTCTGTTACAATAAAAAAGGGTATTTTTCAAAGCGTGTAGATAGGAACGATAGGCACTAACTACCTACCAAATAAATTAAAAAATTTACTAGAATTTATATGAAAACAATATGTCTGACAATACACGTGGTACGAAACTGGTGTGCCTCAATATTTTACTATTTTTATTTTGTTATCCCATCAATTTCTTAATAGTTTGGTCCGTGGATGGGTGACCACCAATCACATACCGAGTTTCCTCCATGCCTCAGAAAGCACGATAAGCCTTTGGGTTCCGGCTGTCATTTGTAGATATTTGATAGTAGTTACAAGTAGCCCGAAAGTCTGAGAACCAGTCTTGCCAAGGGTTCTCGTATTACCTACTAACTGGGTTGTGCAGGTCAAATACTGGTAGTTCTTAATAACTGTATCTATGTAAATACCTTAATCAGCTCTTTGAGCCGGTCGCTTATCGTAACGATTCCATCGTCGTCGATGCTGGCAAGATCACCAGTTCTGAACCAGCCATCTTCAGAAATGGCTGCCTGTGTCGCTTCAGGATTATTTCTGTAGCCCTTCATCACTTGAGGACCACGGATTAATAGTTCACCCAACTGTAAGTGAAAAGGTAAAAAAAACTTTTTCAACCAACAACTTTTTTTTTTGGGTTTCTTAGCCAGTTCATTATCGAAAGACAAAATATTTTATTGTTATATCTAGTAGTATAATTATGCTGCAATTGCAAAGAAAAATGTGACATTTAGGTAAGATAAAAACTTAAAATCTGGCAGTCATAGTTCAGTCAACTATGTATAAACATGATGATTCATCATCATCATTTCAGCCGAAAAACTTCCACTGCTGAACAAAAGCCTCCCCTAAGTGTCGCCACATTGACATAAAGGGGGTTTGCCATAATCGCCACGCTTGGCAGGCGGGTTGGCGACCGCAGTACGGTTGTTACGAAAGCACAGAGAACGCTGCTGCCCACTCTCTAGAAAGTCCCTTAGTCGCCTCTTGCGACACCCACGGGAAGATATGGGATGGTGCTATTCTTTACGTCCGACACCATACAGCGCAAAGTGATGTTTATAATGACGAAACAAAAAATTTACTCACCTCATTAGGTCCCAATGCTCTTAAATCTTTGTCAACGATTCTCAATTCAGTGTTCGACACAGCGTATCCAGCTTTAGAATAGTCAGTAGAGCCTGGTAGCATGACAGTTACGAGTGGCGATACTTCTGTTAAACCGTAGAGTTGTAGAAAGTCCAGTTTGTGCTGTAAATTGAAAGAATCGAAACTATAGTAAATAAATATATATGTCGTTTCATGTAAAATATGGATGTTCAGCTGCTGCCGGCTCCACCAAAAGCCGAACCAATTTATTTGGGTAAATGAAGATCATCATCATCATCAGCCTAGAATGTTCCAACTGCAGGGACTCAGGCCTCCTCTCTATGAGACGGAGTGGGCTGTAATCCACCACGCGGGCTCAGTGCGGGTTGGTAGATGTCACATGTCTTCGAATTTTTGGTTCAAAGACATGCCGGTTTCCTACCAAGCATGCGGTTTGAGAGCAGCGGTGATGAAATAAATAACATAAAGTAACGCGCCCGTTCAAACCTACAGCTTACTGCTCGGGACTGCCAGCACTGGGCCACCGCTGCTCTCAAAAATGAAGAAAATGAAGATGAATTTTGATATTCATAATTTGTAGTAAATTGCCTCATTAGTCTAGTGGTCGTAATCTTGACCAGCTGGCCTACCATGACGTCTTAAAGCAGTATTGTTTTACTCTTATTCCAGTGTGGGAAAGAGACAGAGCTATACAGGATGTGTAGCACCGTCGAAAGAAAACCCCAATAATACTTTGCCTGACATGGGAATCGAGCCCAGGTAGGGCTCGATTCCCATGTCAGGCAAAGTATTATTGGGGTTTTCTTTCAGGAATATCTCAGTAGTAATCTGGATTTATGCTCAATGGATGGTAATACTCTCGCCTTCTATTATATGGCATTTGAAACATAACTGGCAAAATTTGGGTGCACTATTAGGTATGCAATTACACTTCTGCGAAACTCCACATTACATACAGGCGTGATTGTTATGTTATTTCTAGTAAAGTATCATCAGTCGTTGACCACGCAATTTGCTGTGAAGACAATGTGAAGCTTTCTTTGCAAATTTAATTGGAACGACCCTTTATACCTTTTATTTCGTCGCTTGGGTGTTGAAGTATCAATTTCTATTAGACCTAATCATCATTCTCTTGCCCTTATCCCAATTCATTTGGGGTCGGCGCAGTACGTCTTCTTCTTCCATACCTCTCTATTACTTGTCATCTCATGAGATACCTCCTTTCTTGCCATATCATTTTTCACACAGTCCATCCATCGTTTCTTTGGTCTTCCTCTACCCTTATACCCATCCACATTCATACTCAAAACTTTCCTCACGACATTTTCCTCATCCCTCCGCATCACATGCCCATACCACGACAACCTATTTCCACGCATCTTTTCAGTCACCGGCGCCACTTTCAGACTTCCTGTAATGTACTCATTCCTTATTCTATCCATTCGCGTAACACCATACATCCCCCTTAGCATTCTCATCTCAGCCACATGCAAGTGCCTTTCATTCATCCCTTTTGTGGCCCAACATTCTGATCCATACAAGACAGCAAGTCTAACCATTGTTTTATAAATCTTCCCCTTAAGTTTAAGGAGAATGCGGGAGTCACAGATAGTTCCCGTGACCTGCCGCCATTTCATGCATCCAATGTTTATTCTATGCTTTACACTACGATCTATTTCACCATTGCTTTGCACGAGTGAACCGAGATAACGAAAGTCGGAGCAGACAGGAAGAAACGCGCCATCTAGCGCTATGACTCCAGGACTGGACCAAAATAATCAAAAAAAATATTTTGGTCTAAAAGTAATCTGTTTGAAAATTACTTTAGCTTTACTACCTACTTCAGAATATCCATCACAAGCACGTAATAACTTTAAATAACAATAAAAAATAAATAGGCCATTCAGTAGAAAATAAAACTCAATCTAGAAAAAAGACTTTGAAGGATATTAATGTTGCTAAGTTTTCGACTAATTTTATTATGCAAAGCAAGTTTGGATTATTTTTGTTTTGTTCATTTATCTTCGCAGGAATAGCTCCGTTAGGATTTCATCAGTTTTGTTTTTGTAAAATGTTGCTTCATTCAAGGTATTTTATATTAATGGTTTGGTATTCAAACTTTTTTATTTTACGTGTCACTTTTCCCATCCACTGCAGAAAAGCAGAATCAACTGTGGCGACAATCAGATTGGAGAAAACTTATCGACTGCGACTACATATCTGACCCTCACAATCCAGTTACAAGGGAATACGATGAACATATTCCACGAAAAAGAAACTTTTAAATTCCACAATTTATTGATATCTCGGGTTTCTTAGGAATTCACGATTGAAAACACTACCTTACCTTAATTTTTTCTAGTACTTTGATAACATCATTTCTTGGCAACGGAGCAGCCCCTGAAGTAATAGTTTTTATTGATGCCAAATGTTCCTCTTTGATGCCAGGATGTGAACTGAGGAATAACACTGAAAATATTAAAAACATTTTATTGAATTGGTTTTTATGAAGATGCAGGAAGTTCGTTTATTTATTTACATAGAGAGGAGGTCGTGGCAAAATAATAACAGCCGGACAGGTCAATCGTTAGGTTAAGCCGTGCTTGCCTAGGTTGACCCATAGATGGGTGACCACCCATTACATACCCAGTTTCCTCCGTGCCTCGGAAAGCACGCTAAGTTGTTGGTCCCGGCTGTCATTTATAGATCTTTGGCATGCGTTACAGGTAGTCAATGGCCCGAGAGTCCGACAACCAGTCTTACCAAGGGGTTTCGTATTTCCTATTACAAACTGGGTTATGAAGGTCAGATAGGCAGTCGTTCCATGTAAAATACCGCTATTCAAGTGCATCCGGTGAGACTGGAAGACGACCCCAAAATAGTTGGAAAAAGGCTCGGCAGATGATGAGATTACTCACCATTATTCTGCTTTAAATCACGTAATGATGGCCTAACTTGCTCATCGACCTGGAAATTGAACCTAGGACCTCAAAATCAGCAGACGCCCTTGCTATGAAAATAATATAGACTTAATCAAGACAGGACTTAGACAGTAACACTTACCTAGAGGAGGAGCAGCATAGAACAGATTTATCCTATGGTTTTTCATTGCGTCAATGAACGAGGTTGGCTGAAACTTGGGCAACGTAACAATTTTATATCCCACGGACAGCTTATGCAACATAACTATAGATAGTCCATAAATGTGATAAAATGGTAGAACAGCCAAAGTTACATCTTGATTGGCTTCTGAAATGAAAATTATATTGATTAGTTTGCAACGATAAATCTAAAAATAACGGTGTGTTTAGGAATGTAAGCTTTTAGCTTCCAACTTGATCAAGATTTGTAGATTTCTCCACTTAAGGTCCCTCGGTGAGGACGCCCGTCTTCTGGCACCCACTGCAGAACGACTCGCGGCCATCGACCCAGATACATTCTATAGGCATGGCCCGCCCAATTCCACTTCAAACACCCACAGCGATTCCAGTTTTGAAGCGTATTGTGGTATAGCGAACTCAGTCACCAAGTAACTCAAACTCAAAGCATTTATTTCAATTAGACCATTACAGGCACTTTTGAAAGTCAAAAAACAAAAAAAAAAAACGCGAAGCTACAGTCCCAATCACAGGGCATAATAACTTGTGAAAGTACTGTAGTTGCCCATACCAAAGCGTCGATCTCTATGGAGAAGAATGGGCAAGAAACTCCATGGACACTCTTTTAAATCAAAATATATTACAAAATCTTGGTTACATCATTCATGTTCAGAATTACAAATATGTGAGAACGATGTAGATATACGGGCAAGTTAAGAACGTCCAGAGATTGAGTCAGTAATTCAAAAATAAAGTAACTAAAATAAACCGTGGCATCTAAGAGATGACCAGTAACAACACCTACACGTTTTATTTGGTTAGAAGAGCTCAACACTATTGCCATTTACTTGTAGCATCCGATTCAATTGAAGCAGTTATATATAGTGAACACGAATGTCATAATTAAACGCAACAATTGCAGTATCCAGATACAGACAGACAAGTAAATAACATTTAGAAGCAAAAGCTACTAAAAGCAACCAATCCAAGCTACGTGGCGTTCAAAAGTGTATGCAATGGGAAAAGGTTGTACCCAAACAGAAAATCAACCTCAACATATTTTATTTCACATAGGTACATGAGCACTTAAGAAGGCTCAGGCGCAAAAGAAATGTCAAAAAATTGGTGCATGGTTCGATTTGGTCGTTTCCTATGGATAACATCCGGCAACTCCATGGGTATTCTTTTAAAAATAGAAATAGAAAATACCATCTTTTGTAGGGTTCCGTAGTCAACAAGGAACCCTTATAGTTTTGCCATGTCCGTCTGTCTGTCTGTCTGTCCGCGGTTTAGCTCAAAAACGATTGGTACTAGAAAGTTGTAATTTGGTATGAGTATACACGTTAATGACGCCAAAAAAGTGGTAAAATAAAATGTTGAAAAAAATAATTATTTAGGGTACCTCCCCTACGTGTAAAGCGGGGATGATAATTTTTTTTTTGTCTTTCCCATGGTGTGGGATATCGTTGGATAGGTCTTTCCAAAATATTAGGGGTTTGGAAACACCGTTTTTTGATTAAATAAACCGTTCGTGACTTATCAAGCTTTAAAGTACTAATTTTCGTTATTGTCAAGTGTGTCCCCCCCTCTACAGACTAAACGGCTGTAGTTAGAAATACAAATGTCACGGCAGTAGTACCTATATATAACGAAGTTTAAAGGAAAACTATCGCACTTAAGTGGGCTTTACAAGTTTACGAGTAATAGTCGACCACTTCGATCGTCGATCACTTTCGAGTATTTGACTCGAAAATTTCGAACAACTCCATAGAAATGTCGATAAATGGCGCTAAGCGTCAGTTGTATCACGCTGTTTCATTCCTAAATAAGTTTTACAAAAAAAAAACAGTTATTGTTGTTGTTGTTTGTATAGGAAGTCAAATTAGAGTAGTCATGGCCTTTAAGTAGAGCTTGGTACGAAACTATCAGTCAGCGAATACGACCCGCACTTTGCTGTTATAAAAACTACGGAACCCTTTACTGCGCGTGGCCCGACACACACTTGACCAGTTTTTTAATAGTAGTATAAAGAAGGTGGCCACCGCTTTCTCTATCTCTAGTACTCGCATACGTTTTACAGTTACTAGTTCATGTAAAAACTATATTTAGTTTTAATTATATTCATTCATTGACACACATTACATTAATTCTTAATAAATTATTGTTCAACTTACTTGTAGTTTCTACGTAAATCCGGGCACTATCAACATCTTGCTGCAGACAGTTAACAACAATATTTCTATGAACCAGTTCTACACCTTTCGGAAGACCAGTCGTACCACTAGAATACGGCAGAAAGGCTACATCCTCAGACTTTCTAGCCACCTCTTTGAGTACACTGTGATCAACATTATCAGCTAAAGCAAATTCTTGAAAAGAAATAGTTTTTGGGGAGAGATCAGTGCCAGCTTCTTTGACAGCGATTATAGGTATATCCCTCTTGGCCAGAATTAGTGCGTCCTTTAGAATTGGTATGGATTCGGTTACACCAATCAAAATTTTAGGATTTGATTGTTTTATTTGCCGTTCCACTTCATCTGTAATAAATTAATTGATTATGATTATAATTGTATTATTGGAATAAAGTAATTGATTATAATCTAATTTATATTAATATGAGTAGATTAGATAATAATTTGTTATTACAGCGTGTGCTCGTAACATATGAGTTTCTTGCTCTGCTAATGATAATGTGGTTTTACATTGCAATACGATATAATAATATAACGATAACGAGGTTTTATTGAGCTCCTTAATACTAAAGATAATTAATATTATGGTGTAGACGCTGATAAGTTTTAAAATTATGCAATTTTTACCTAAATAAAATTTTCCGGGTTAAAATTGGCTTTTGT
This sequence comes from Cerastis rubricosa, assembly GCA_949152445.1. Taxonomy (NCBI): domain Eukaryota; kingdom Metazoa; phylum Arthropoda; class Insecta; order Lepidoptera; family Noctuidae; genus Cerastis; species Cerastis rubricosa. The sequence goes on from OX424539.1 coordinate 16,828,565, forward strand.
TCTCGAATCCAAATGGGTTCAACATTATTATCATCATATTAGCCCGGAATCACCCACTGCTGGGTATAGGCCTCCCCTTTTTATAAGCTTCTCTGCCACACTTCCCGGTTCTGTGCTTCAGTTATCCAGGTGTTTCCCGCAACTTTGACGATATCGTCGACCCAACGAGCTTTAGAATTAATGAATATTTGTTTCAGTTGACGAACTGAATGATCGTTAACATCTGCGTGTCTTGCAGTAACTACAATATTCACAGACCTACAAAACGGTCTGTAATTACTCACATGCAGTGTAAATAGGGTTGACAGTAGTGACTTCAGCTCCAGCTTCCAATGCTCCTAAGGCTGCCACCGCATACTCAGGACAGTTGGACATCATTATACAAACAACATCCCCATCTCTGATCTTCAACTGAGTTCGAAGTTTAGCGGCAAAGTTCCGCGAGTATTTGTACAACTGATGGTACGTGTAGGATCTGTTTGTCAATGCACATACCTAAAAATAAAAGTATTTTGTCAAAGGTCTAGGTCTATCTGGAAAAGACATTGGATCTTTTAATCGGGCATTTATCTCAAATTCAAGCTTCTACTGGATATTATTATCGTGCGTTCAATGTAGCTGTTGCAGTTCAGTCCAACGAAGCAGTAAAAAATACTGAGAATTTACAATACATTAGTCCCTGACTATTGTCATTTTAGGCTTAAAAAATTCCAGATGGTTGTCCGAGCAGAGTAGATAAAAAAATGGTGCGCTGACCCCAAGTAATGGTTCAAGGGCAGGATGACGATGATTCAAATTAAAGCCTAGAGTGCGATAGTCATCGTTCATTGTCGTTATATCAGTTGTCGATGATGGAAATGCCAAAAATATATTGAATTGACATAAGCTACCGAAAGAGCAGCGGTGGCCCAGTGGTAGCAGCCCCGACTTACGAGTAGTAAGCCGTGGGTTCGAACACAGGTAGGCGCATTACTTTGTGTAATTTATGTGATGATGCTGATGAAGCTACCGAAAAGATGTCAATTATTAATATAGTTGACATCTTTGCGGTAGCTTATGTCAAGCTTATGTCAACTTGTTTGTCAAATCGATCGATCTTGTGTTCACCGCAATAGTTGCGAGCAACGAAGCAGCAGAAAACTCTATAGGCAGAAAAATACATACCATTGCGGTTCTATCCGCCCACCTCTCCATGTTCTCCCAAATGTGTTCAGGTACAGTTCTGCTCGGTATATCCACATCTTTATGAGGTGATTTAACGATGTTGTCAGATGTCCAAAGACTGCTATGCTTTGTATGTGTCAAAGAAATGCTTCTGCATGATAATAGTCTTTGAGCGGTTCTTGATAGGAACTTTGATGTTGCCATGATTTGCCTGGAATAAATAATAATGTTTTCCTGTATATTATTTAATCCTGTCCAAATTTTGATGCAACTTCAAAGATGCTCTGGTTGAACAAAAACAAAACGAATTTCCTAATGTCCAATTGTTCGTTGTTCTACATGACTACAATTTATGCTTTTAATAATTTTAAAACTACTAGATTAAGCTTACTTTTTGTCAATTACAAAAACTTGACTTTAGTACATACCTTAAATGAAGCGATATATAGGACCGGTTCACGAAAACAAAATACAGTAAATATCACAAACTTATTATCACTGTTATCCTTATCATAAACCGCATAATAGTCTTAAATTCTTTAATATTATCACAAACAACTTCACAGGCGGCTGACCTTTGTAACTGATTGTAGAATACTTAAAAACATAAATAAAGAATTGCACAAAACTCTCACTATAATCACATCACATATAACTTAATTATAAAAATTATATAACTATCATTAACAAAACTTCACCGGCGAATGACCTTTGCAACTGATAAGATTATTTTAAAAATGATTTAAAACGTAATCAAAATTACGTTTTATCTATGTATGATCACTGCGTGTAGCAGCGAACGACTGATTCGACGATATCACTATTATTATGAACACGCGTTTACGTTCACGGCCGCGTATGCTTTAAAAAAACTCGTTGAGACAACAATATTCGGTTAACACAAAAAAAAAACTTACCTGCGGTACACATCGTGATACAACGAGCTATACATATCCAGTATGACCTCACTTTGTATGAGCTTCCCTTACAATGAGAGATCAGCTTAATTTGGTTATGCATAGCTTGATTGCTCGTCGTCGTACAGTTCTTTCGCAGTTATTTTACCTGTGACACCACGTAAAGGCAAATTTATTTTAAAAAGGAATGCACTTCGCATTGTAGTTTTTAACCGACTTCCAAAAAGGAGGAGGTTCTCAATTCGACTTTTTCTATTTTTTTTTATATATTCACCAATTTCTCCTTTTGCTATTCAATAGCCTAAACTCCTGAGGTGGGCCCATTGACAGCATGTCAGCATGTGATCATGGGATCCCAGGGAAATCGAGGGCAACCTACAAATTTAATAGGCACATTCAATGTTTTTCGCATAGTTTCTACATTGTAATCATCATCTCATGTTGCTGAGCGGTATACTTTCCATGCGATTCCATGGTCATCAGGTCAGGATCGGATGATGGGATCCTGTAAAAATCAAAGAAAGTCTACAATTTTTATAGGTAATAACATAGGCTTTATGCTTGGTAATCGTTATTTAATGTTAATTTTCATCTTTCATGATCAATATGTCAATCCGTCTGAATGTTTTGTGTGTATATTCAGCGATATCTTCGCCAAGTGTGAACTAATTTCGAGGTTTTTTTTATTGCTTGGAAGAATATTATACCGCTTAGGTCCCGTTTAAATTTGGCGAAGATCTGATACTGATCTTCGCAAATATACAATGGAACTCTTTTATAATAGATGCCAAATCTGTCGTGATTGCTGCAATCGCTTGGATGTTTATTGTTAACACAATATCATAACATAATATCACACAGAGCGTCTAAACTCTGAAGGGGTAAGAAGATGTATGCAGTACACCAACATTTCGATAGTTATGTACGTTAAGTTCTATTTGATGGGGCATAAACCTATTACGATGGCATGTATTGTTAACAAGGTTTTAAAATTACTTTAAGCCTCAATAGTCGGTGGAAAAAACTGAATCAATGAAACAGAAGTCACCGACTTCAGAAGCTACAAAAGTAATTTTTCCACTATTTGGGTTTTTGCAAAAAATGCTTTTTAATTTTCTATGTTTTTTAAATGTAATAAATATCCTATTCAACGTTTTTGTAATGCATTTATCTAGATCTTCAAGGTTATAGTAGCAATTGTCTTGGTCGGTCCGAGTATGGGTGACCATCAGTTTTAATACCTAGTTTTCACCGTGCCTCAGAAAGCACGTTAAGTCATTGGTCTCAGCCACCAAAGTGAACCAAAAATCTGACAACGACTCTTACCGAGGGTTATCATGCTACCTAGTAGTAATTGGGTTGTTAAGTTCAGATTGGCAGCTGCTCCACACAAGCACTGGTTTGAGCTGTAATCGGTTGAGCTGGGAGACGATCCTAAAATAATTGCGAAAACGCTAGGCCGTAATGCAAAATTACTGTAGGTATTAAATATTTATAGCTCTGTATCGCCGTAGTAATCATTTATGCCTTTGATGTTTATCATTTTTATGATAAGGTAGATTATACGTGTTATGAGTAGGTATTATTAGAAGACACAGCTCTTGGCAAAAAAGTAATCTATTTCGGCGGCCAAGCATCGGTTCCTTTGTTTCGGTTTGACAGGTGTTATCGGTTTCATTGCAAGGACATGACCAGATGTCGCTCTGTATGGTGTCGGACGTAAAGAATAGCACCATCCTATAACTTCCCGTGGGTGTCGTAAAAGGCGAATAAGGGACTTTCCAGAGAATGGGCAGCAGGGTTCTCTGTGTTTTTTTTTGTAACAACCGTACTGCGATCGCCAACCCGCCTGACAAGCGATTCTGGCAAAAACCCCCCTTATGTCAATATGGCGACACTTGGGGGAGGCCTATGTCCAGAAGTGGACGTCTTTCGGCTGAAATGATGATGATGATGATGATCAGATGTCGTAGAAGCTAGAGTTTTAGCTTTAACTTCAAGGAAGTAAGTTCATCATCATCACCATCAGCCCGTAATCACGCACTGCTGGGCATAATATGCCTTCAGTTTTTAACCCCCGACCAAAAGGAGTCTTATAAGTTTGACGTGTGTATCTAATCCAAGAGGGGTCTTATAAGTTTGACGTGTGTATCTGTGTGTCTGTGGCATCGTAGCTCCTAAACGGATGAACCGATTTTGATTAAATTGGTTTCTTAAACTTGTACTTCAGAAATGAGCTAGATGGCATTAACATCATCATCACAACTGCCTACAAATGTGGTGGTGGCCAAGACGGTCCAAACTCGTTATTATGTTACCATCGAACGATGTCGGTGACCAATGTAATAACAAATAATTTTGCATTAAAATGTTAACTAAAATAACTTTACTAACTGAAGAATATCCCTCGTTTTCTTGTTATTCCCATAACCAAACTGACTAATTATCTCACCACCTGACGAAAAAAGACCATCATATCAGTAAATAATTGGCCAAATCAGTACGAACAAACTATGGAAACAGCTTCAGACATGAACAATAATAGATATTTTAGCTTGTACTTGTGTGAACTGTATGACCGATAAGATACGTTTTTTATCTGAATGATATCTCTCGCGCTCAGGTATTTAATTCATATAAATACATTTGCTTATTACCAGGAGCTCGTGGCTAAATAATAACCACCGCACGGGTCGATCTTTAAGGTTAAGCCTTGCTTGCCGAGCTTGGTCCGTGAATGGGTGACCATAATTCCATATCGAGTTTCGTCCGTGACTCGGAAAGCACGTTAAGCCGTTGGTCCTGGCTGTCATTTGTAAATCTTTGACAGTCGTTACGAGTAGTCAGAAGCCAAAAAGTCTGACATCCAGTCTTACCAAAGGGTATCATATTACCCAGTTACTGGGTCGTGGAGGTCAGATAGGCAGTCACTGCATGTAAAATACTGGTACTCAGCTGCATCCGGTTAGACTGGAAGCCGACCCCAAGATAGTTTGGGAAAAGGCTAGGCAGATGATGAAATAAATACATTTTGCTTATTACCTTAACAACTCCAGAGAAGAAACCACCACCTCAATAAGAGATTGTAGATGAACACAGGTACTGAAAAACTGTGGACACGGCTCCAGACACCTATTTTGACACATACGTCAGCAAGTATTTGAATGGACATGTCCATATATAGAACCGTATCTATAATTTGTCCATATCGTCTTATCCGATTCAGACATTGAAAAACTTTCACTGAAAACCACACCATTTCACACACATTTTCAATAAATTACAACTCCGCCACCCACCTGTCATATTACATACCGCTAACAAGAAGTGGTTCTTACTGAAACACTCCAAGAATTAGTTCTACTTCGATATTTAAAGTTCACTAACAGCAGTCCAACTTCTAGTTATGTAGTTTCGTAACTCTGAAAGTATGACTCGCCCACATTTGTGCGCCAGTGACATAGGAACGGATTTGTAAAGATGGCGGTAAGAACAGTTTCAGATAAGCGTGTTTTGTAGTGCGTATGAGCTCGTACCAGCTTTCGGGCGTAAACGCGCGCCACGTAACGCGCTTTATAAAGTCGAACGAGCGTACACGCGGTTTATCCGGCGTGTTCGATTGATTCAAATGACAGCAAAAGTGATGACTTATTACGCTTAGTACGAGGTTATACGCGCGTCAATGCTTATACGAGGACTACGAGTGACAAAGGCGCGCGTATACGCGCTTACACGCGCGTCCTAAAACCAGCTTACATGCGCCGAAAAAACCGCCCTAAGACAGGATGTCTATGGAGAATGGTAGATCGGAATAGTGCAGCAAGACATGAATGAATACGTTACCGGCCAAACCCGATTTCGGGCCAAACTAGTTTGACCTAGGCCAAACCGGTTTACTAGTTTGTCGTGTCAGGATATACTGACCCAAAAACACATTTGCAATGTGCCTAACTTGGATGTGGCACCGCTCGCTACGCTTGCTCGGCTCGCGCGTTTATGGTTACAGTTCTAACCTAACCTAACCCATTAGAGTTCTAGTTTGGTCTAGGACAATCTAGTTTAGCCGACAATCGGGTTTGGCCGGTAACATATACAAGTTTAATAAAGTTAATATTATTGATATTTTGACAAGTGGCCTTTAAGCCGCGCACCGCCTCTTTCTTAAGAATTTCATAAAATAATTGCACCAACAGCGTAGTGCCCGATTGTCATCGACATTTGGGCGTCAAATTAAGAACCTTTAGTGAGAGACACGTCAGTAATGTATCTCTGTAATTACTAATATATTGTAATCTTCACTGGTGTGTAGCAAAATTAGTTATAGGCCAATGAGAAGAAAAAGTGTTTCTAACTTTATCTTGGACATTACAGACATCGGTGAAGGAAAAAACCGGAAACCTGGTCTTAAAAATAATGTAAGTCTGAAAACGCCAACCTGTCTTGAACGAGCGTAGTGCTCTACTGATCATGTCTTCTGTGTATGAAAAGAGTCATTTTCCTAACAGTGGACAGTAATAGGCTGGTATTAATAAGATGACCTTCTAAAATAATCATACCGTATGCTTCTTTGCTTACAAGAATTAAATAGTTATACTCATAGAATGAAGCGAAAACTCGCAAAACTAGCTCAGTTTACTAAAACAGACATGTTTAGGTTAAGTTTAGTTTAGTTTATTCATAAATAACTATCAAAATTGAATGTCAAGTTTAGCAAAAAAAAGCTCAAATCATTTAAGGAGCATAAAATACAAATTAACAAACATTAAGAATGAAAATACAAAAATATAATAAATTAAGAAGAACTCGAGAAATACTATAACAATATAGACTAATAGTTTGTCAACAAAAAGTTAAAAAAAAATCTATTACCTAAATCCATTATTTTACGTCGTACAACACACCACATCCAGTTGCACATGTACCTAGAGCCTATTAACAAACGTATCTAGCCTAACATCAAGTGATTACTTCGCTCGGACAGAGCATTGTACTAAAGGCAATTGACAATAACAATGCACTTCCCAGCCATAACTAATCTGAGGGAAGGCCAATTTCCCTCAAACATTTGATTTATTAGGGCGTAACAATACTGCTGGTGATTTGGCCAATTATGTTGCAAACTATTCATCTTCTTCTGCCGAGCCTTTTCCCAAACAATCTTGGGGACTGCTTCCAGGCTAATCGGATGCAGCTGAGTGCCAGTATTTTACATTGAGCGACTGCCTATCTGACCTCCACAACCCAGTAACTGCGTAATACGATATCCCTTCGCAAGACTGGATGTCAGACTTTTACCTTCTGACTCCTCGTAACGACTGTCAAAGATCTACAAATGATAGCCAGGACCAACGGCTTAACTTACTTTTCGAGGCACGGAGGAAACTCGATATGTAATTTTGGTCACCCATCCACGGACCAACCTCGGCAAGCACGCCTTAACCTTAAAGATCGACCCGCGCGGCTTTTTAACCGACTTCTAAAAAAGGAGTAGGTTCTCAATTCGGATGTTTGTATTTTTTTTTTTTTTTTATGTTTGTTCGCGCATAACTCCGTCGCTTGCCAACCGATTTGAAAAATTCTTTTTTTGTTTGAAAGCGTATACTTTCCAAATGGTCCCATAAAAATTATATTGAAATCAGACAAGTGGTTTCTGAAAAAATCAACAAAAATTAAATATTTCGTTTACCCTGAATTGCGTTTTTTGTTCGCGCATAATTCAGTCATTTACGAACCGATTTGGAAAATTATTTTTTTATTCCAAAGCCTATGCTTTCCCTTTGGTACCATAGTCACCAAGTCGGGATCTGATGATGGAATCTTGGCGAAATCGAGGGAACTCTTCAAGTTTTATAGGATAACGTACAGCGATTTTGGTATTTTCTACAACAAGTGAAGCATTTGCGTTCAATAAGAACCATTCTACCATCAGATCTGATGATGAAGCCAAGAGACAGGCACTGGAACTCCATAATAAGACAATGAATCTTAGCTGTGTTTGGGCTTGTTGGAATTGCAACGGTATGCACTTTCCAGGTGAACCACAGACTAACTTCTTGACTTACCTTATTCAACCAACGTAACATGTAGGTCCTCTGCTTTGCCAGTCTGTTTTCGCGATGATCAGGGTTCTTATTCAAAATGCGTTGATCATTTCTTTCCCTAATTTCTTTTAATCGTTTTCCTTTTTCTCAGTTTCAGTTCGACGCCTTTTCTCACACGAGAAGCATCTTTACTAGGCCTACCCATACTTTATTATTAGATTAAAAATATGACACTAAAAATTAACAAATAAAAATTTTTTTTCCAAAAAAAATCCGACTTCAAAAAACACTTAACGCACTAAAAAGTTAAAAATAATACTATAACCTACCTATATAAATAAACCTAACCTAACATACGATTAACCTATAATAAAATTTAATAATTCTTTGGAGTCGGTGCCAAGCAATATACGATACCTAAATGACTATATACAGACTAAGGCCAGAAAAAAGCAAAACATAAATCTTACAGCTTCCAAATATTAATTAATTCATTAATTCTAATTATATTGCTTGGCACCGACTCCAAAGAATTATTAAATTTTATTATAGGTTAATCGTATGTTAGGTTAGGTTTATTTATATAGGTAGGTTATAGTATTATTTTTAACTTTTTAGTGCGTTAAGTGTTTTTTGAAGTCGGTTTTTTTTTTTGGAAAAAAAAAATTTATTATTAAGCCACAAGCAAACTGTTGCAAACTATTGGACTACAGTATATTAAGGTACTCGTAGATTTGTCTCACTGCAGAACAAGGAACTGCACATTTCTAAACAGTTCTTTTCTTCTGATTGCCTTGTTGGTCCAGTGGTCGCAAGCGCAACTGCTGAGCATGAGGTCCTGGGTCGATTCCCAGGTCAGTCAAAGTGTTATTGGGTTTTCCATCAGGCATTTCTCAATAGCAGCCACAGAGTCTGGATTTGTGCCTATTGGTTGATGGCAATAGGCTTGGCCTCTATTACATGGGACTTAAACATAACTGGCAAAATGTGGGTGTACTTTAAGGTACACCTCTGCCTAACTATTCTGGGATTACAGATGTGATACTATTATCTTTAAATCATTGAAATATCGTTCGTAAAATTGACATACAAACCGTTTAAAACATTGGTGCATTTTTGGTCTTGGACCAAACGAGCGAGTGTAACATTCTGGCAACAATTAACTAAACTGTGTTCTCGTGTCACTGCCTTTCTAAGAGTTTTTTTTTCAGAATCAGAGGCGACAGTGTGCCGCCATGTTTGCACACACTTGTACACAGTATCTACCGTTTCGATGGCATAATCACAAACGAAATTGAACGCCGTGACCGAAATTAGGTCTACTATACTACTACTACTATACTGATACTATATTTTTACACCCGTACTGCGATCGCCAACCCGCCTGCCAAGCGTGGCGATTATGGCAAAACCCCCCTTATGTCAATGTGGCGTTGGGGGAGGCCCATGTCCAGCAGTGGACGTCTTTCGGCTGAAATGATGATGATGATGATGACTATATTTTTAATGAGACTTGCAGTATTCTCTTTCCCCATGAGGTAGCGCCTCATGATCTTCTAACTTCACTGTTTCTACATTAAACTTCGATAACGTGAATCTATTTAGAGCACAGCTGACTGCTCCGATTATGACAGCGACTAAAGTCTGTACGGTACATTAAACAATCGGCTCTCGCGATTCCGCCTGAGAAATGTTACTTAAAATGGCGAATCGCTCTTAACATTGTTTTGAAGTTCTCGGTTATTCTAAATAGGCTTGTCGGATAATTTAACCGTTAAACTTTGAATTTTGTGTCATTATTCAATTAGGAGAGAGCAGCGATGGCCCAGTGGTGGCAGCCCCGACTTACGAGTAAGCCTTGGGTTCGAACCCAGGCAGGAGCATTATTTTGTGTAATTTATTTTATCACCGCTTCCCTCAATAACGGTGAAGGAAAATATCGTGAGGAAACCGCCATGTCCTAGAAATAAAAATCCGAAGTTATGTGACATCTATCAACCCGCACTGGGCCCGCGTGGTGTATTACAGCCCACTTCCTCTCATGAAGAGGAGGCCTGTGTCCCAGAAGTGGAAACATTATAGGCTGATGATGATGAATCAAATAGGAAACGTTTTGAAGGTGAGCGGTAGCTAATGAAGTCTTTTAAATATGGTATTGTCATAAATCAAATTCACTAGTGGTTAAATAATATCAGCCGCTCGGGTCAATGTTCAGGTTAAACCGCGCTTGCGTAGGTTGGCCCGTGGCTGGGCGACCACCCGTATCATACTTCAGAAAACACGTTAAGCCTTTGGTCCCGGCTGTCATTTGTAGATTTTTGACAGTCGTTATGTAGTCAGTGGCCCGAAAGTCTTTCAACCAGTCTTACCAAGGGGTATCCCATCGGGTTGTGGAGATCAGATAAATATCCGTAACACTGCCTTTTCTATCAATGGACTGTCAATTGTAGATCGTTGACAGTCGTTAAGTAGTCAGTGGCCCGAAAGTCTATCGACCAGTCTTACCAAGGGGAATCCTATCGGGTTGTGGAGATAAAATAAATATCCTTAACACTGCCTGTTCTATCTCGAAAAAAGGAGCTCGTAGCTAAATAATGACTAAGTTGGTCCGAGGTACGGACGAAGCTTGGTTTGTACCCAGTACTAACTAGATTGTGGAGGTCAGATATGCAGTCGCTCCATATAAAATACTGGTATACAGCTGCATCTGGTTACATTGGAAGCAGACCTCAACATAGATGCTTTCCCATAAGTAGACTTCAGGGCTTGTTTGCTTCATCGTGAATCGGTCCTACGGCAAACATGGCCAACCCACTGCCACTTCAACTGGCTTTGTGCGCAAGCTTTATCGGTAACTCCAGTTCTTTTCCAGATAATTTGATTTATAACAATCATCATCTCCCTAGCCTTTTCCCAAACTATTTTGGGGTCAAGTCTAACCGGAGGCAGCTGAGTACCAGTATTTTACATGAAAGGACTGCCTATCTGACCTCCACGACCCAGTAACTGGGTAATACGATAATCCTTGGTAACTCTTGGTTGTACTACTTGGTTGACTACTCGTAACGACTGTCAAAGATCTTCAAATGACAGTCGGGACCAATGGCTTAACGTGCTTTCCGAGGCACACACGAAACTCGGTATGTAATTATGGTCACCCATCCACAAACCAACATCGGCAAGCATGGCTTAACCTTAAAGATCGCCTTGTGTGGCTGTTATTATTTAGCCCCGAGCTCCTCAGTTTAAAAACTTATTTCACTTAAACTTTTATGTACAATCGATTCTTGAAGTCAAGAGACGAATGGACGTCATAAAGTAGAATTTATTAATTATTTAACATTTTAGAAATAAAACCCAAATGTCACTGTACCGGTTTCAGGCAATCTACTCTCCCAGAAGTAAACAGGGCACAACCCAAGAAATTTAAACACAAGAAAATAAATAAACAACATTTTATTAAGTGGCTTAAGAAAATATAAATAACAGTGTAGAAAATATAACTAGAGAACGTTCATCGCTTAGATTACGAGCACGGTTGTCAAGCGGGGAAGGAAAAAAAGAAAAAATAAAGAATATTTGCATAAACTTTCGTCGAGAACCTATTAAACTACGAGGCTTATTTGTGACTTATATTAAACTTCTTCAAGGTATTTACTTTTGTATAATAACCGGCTTGTACGCTTTTAGTTTCCAATAGACGGTTTGTTTATTGAAAACATCTTGTAAACGTATTTTGAGCCTGTGTTATCACTCCACTTTTAGCAAAACTAGATTAAAGTAGCACAGAAACCTCTTAACATTGAATATTTAATGTTAAGAGGTTTCTGTAATATTTTGATACCCAGTCTTAATTTTTTCACTATAAGAATATGCATGTGTTTTAATGGGTTAGTCCATCTAGTTATACTATTAGTTATACAATATAACAGATTGGACAACAAAGTCTTATTTGTTATACTGCTCCGTCTTGTTGCACTATTAGTTATACAATATAACAGAATGGACAAAAAAGTCCAATTTGTTATACTGCTCAATATTGCTCTTATTGGATTCGAAAAAAATAATACGAGGTTCGTCCATGTTGTTAAAATGAAACAACAAAATAATAATGCAAAGGGGGGTCCCAGCTCCCGGCGGAAGCAGTGACATGGCTATGGCTATATATATCGGTACATGTCGCCTGAACTTAGGCCACGCTTACCTCGTTTGCCAATGCATAACAGAAATAGAGCGCTGGTGGCTATTCTGGATTCGCAGTTGTCAAACTATTTTGATAACTGCGAAGATCTCACTGATGCTCACTCGATCCTGTATTGTACGATCTTCGCATTTATCAAAATAGTTTGACAACTGCGAATCCAGAACAGCCACCAGCGCTCTATTTGCATGGGCAAAAGAGGTAAGCGTGGCCTAAGTTCAGGCGACATGTACCGATAGTGTCGAATCGCACCCTCCAAAGCACTCCTCATTTCCTCACTGCATTGGGTACTTACATTAGTAGCCACGTCATTACTCACTTCGTCAGCGCGATGTAATAACTGACTAGACTGTGGTGGATCCACAGCCTGCGACGGAGGGACAATGACGTGGCTACTCTGCATTTCAGTTCGCAAGCGATCAAGTACGCTGTCATCCAACATATGATTACGTTGGATGACCCGCACCTGATCCGATAATCGTTGCGTCGACACGTTGACAGCTGGCTCAAGCACCTGTAACAGAGAGAGCATCCGAACACGGTACGCGGTCAGGTTGTTTCCTCCCTCTGTAGCCCCGTAGTATGAGCGCATGACGTTTACGTTGATGGTGCGCGTCCATTGCATGCGCTGCACACTTCCGCCAGGTACAACAACATGGACAAACCTCTATTATTTTTTTCGAATCCAATAAGAGCAATATTGAGCAGTATAACAAATTGGACTTTTTTTGTCCATTCTGTTATATTGTGTACCTAATAGTATAACTAGAAGGAGCAGTATAACAAATAAGACTTTTTTTGTCCAATCTGTTATATTGTATAACTAATAGTATAACTAGATGGACTAACCCGTTTTAATGTACATTGACAGATTTATGTGTAATTGTTTGGTTTGTGTGTATTTTTTTTTTAGTTTTCATGCTCAAATTTTTCAATAAGCATTGCCGCTATACTGATTGAATCCCATGTTATTTTTTATGCTAAACATAACTAAATACTTTATTTCACATTTTCACACTAGGAATTTATTCTGTATCGTGGGTAAATATACAACAAACATTTAAATATCATTTAAATATATAAATATTGTCATATACACAAACAGCCAGACCCGGAACAACTATCTGTAGGCCATACAAATATTTGTTCCCTGTGGGGGAACAAACCCAGCAGCTGTCAATCGTGCCGTGAAAAACCTACTTTTTTTCAAAAAAAGAAACTGCCATCTTGCTACATCAAAAACGTAAGCATAAGGAAAGTACGGAGTGTCTGGAGGCATATTGCGTAAATCTAGCAATTTTTTCACCCCATTGAGCTCCCTTCATTATCATCGTACTTAATAATTCTCTTCCCGGGCCCTATTGTTAAGATGCATTTACATCTTACTGGAAAACGCAGCCTACGCCAAAAAATCCAGTTTGTTCTACCTTGTCGAGAAAAATTTTAAAGCGGCAATTTTTTTTTATATAGTTCTATATGGCTTGCATTTGGTCGCAACTTGCCTGGTGAGAAGCGATGATGCTCACATCTGCTTCCGTCAGCTCAGGTTCTAACATTTCTTTTCTAACCGGCTACTATCATGAGCTATTCATATTAAACTACAAAAACTAGAAACTACTCTAAAACCAGGGAACCTACAAACCTTCCCTAAAACTGTTCAACAATTTGCAACTACAATCCGTACCAAGTGTAAAAGCACCTCAAAACAAGCTCTTTGGAGAGCTACCTATTAATATTCTTTGTTAGTCCTCACTACAGAATAAATTATGTTTTTCACGAGAACGGGTAACAAACCAAGTTTATCTAACTAAATGTACTTAAGCAACTTGGTAATAAGTCTTGGAACTTCGGCATTTTCGGCGGGATCGGTGACTTGGTAAAATTGTATTTTTTGCTTATTATTAAAAGAAATGAACGCTGTCTTAAAAAGTGTTAAGAGTTAGGAGAAAAGTAGTACCAACTAATTGGTAAAAATAATTTTTATGCACGAATACATAGAATGGAAACACCTGGAGGAGATGTCAAACAAGGACTTTTACTGAACTCAACTCATTTGGCACATGCCACAAGTACATACAACATTAAACAAAAATTTACAAAAAATACTGAAATCTAAACAAAGGAAAAAAGGGATAATTATTGTTTATCTAAATAAAACAAAAACAAAAGGGATAATTAATTGTGTGCCTCACGGCTGCGCCAAATAGGGCCAGTTCAGCAAAATGCCGGCAGCTAGGCTGCTTGACGGTGTTTTTCAACTGGACCAATGTCTTAATGTCCTTTGATTTAATATCTTCCGTGATAGTTATTAATTGTGAGGTCCCGATATTTCGACGCTGCTGCAAGCGTCATGATCACGAGATGCTGAAGAATACGTGTGGATGGTAAAACAATGTTGCTATCATGTTTGCTTCAGCTACAATCCACGCCTAACCTCCGGCTGGAGTGGTGGTTCAGTTACTCGTTAGGGCCGGGAGTACGAGTACGGGGACATCTTCACCACCTTCTGCAGACTTTGACGGGCTGATTAGATGATCTTAGCAGGACTATACTTTAGCGCTTCCATCCCTCACCAGAAGTAGTCGGAGGAGAAGCTTCACTCTTGAATTATTTTATTATTTTTAAAAGGATGTATTAATGACTGCCTTGTTGGTCTTGTGGTTGCAATCGTCACTGCTGAGTTTAAGGTTCTGGGTTTGATTCCAGTGTCCGATAAATTGTTATTTGGTTATAGTCGAGCTACACGATAACTGACAAATGCTTGCACTGACTGGACAAGTCCACTCAAATCTGTGTGGTTCTTTCTTCAAAAGACCATTTCAGACACGTATCTGCATAGTCCTCATGTGAGTTGGCCAAGATTATGTCTGGACCTTAAAAGAGACTGACCTCAAAGTTTGTTTCTTCTCAGAGTAGTCAGGTACGAAACACCGGCCCCATCTAGTTTAAAAAAATTTACGTGTAAAAGTGTTTGTAAAAACCTACTTAAAAAAAAGAAACATCATTTATCATTTATTCCACAAGGAATTTCTCAGTAACAGCCACAGGGTTTGGATTTGAGCCCAGTTGATGGCAATAGGCTCACCCCTTATTACATGGGACTTAAACATAACTGGCGAAATATGGGTGTACTATGGGTACACCTCTGCCTAACAGGATTACAGTGGTGATTTATTTATTTATACAAATACTTGCTGCACTTGCAGTTTGCACCAACGCGTGCAGCAAGCCAACAATATAACATTAACTGAAGAAATTAACGCAATAACTAAACATAGCTTTATTGCTGCTCTTGAACACGTCGAGATCCGGTTCCTGAACAATCAGGGCGTGTAGCAGATTTATCGCCTGGGCTGTGGGTGCATATCGAGCAGTTTGGGTACGCACAGAGGGAAACGCGAACAGGCCCCGCGAGGCACAGGCCCGTGATCGCCGCAGCCGTTCCGGGGCAAACAATGAACAGCGAGCTAGAGTAGTCGCGTCGTCAATTTTATTGTGTAGTAGTTAATAGTAGTGCTTCAAGCACACTTACGTCTCAGCTCTAACGTGCTGAAGCCTACCATTCTCGAAACAAACAGAGACGGATGCAAATGGGGTTGTTATATTATGTACTAATTAAAAGAAGTAAACCAAGAAGTTCATAAAGCAGTTTTCTACGAAGCACCGCTGCTGCACTGTCTTTCCTTATATAAAACGCACGTCTTCGAAATTAATTTATCCCAAACAGTTCGGCTTGAACAGCTTCGAGATTTGGGGCGGTATTACTGCAGATAAATCAGCTGACAATAAATTCTCCCGTGAACTTCGGTATGAGACGGATTTCGTAGATGTTTTGTCTTTCCACTCCTGCGAATTTCACAACGAAACAATTCTGTTGTTTATTTTTTTGTCAAGACTGTTTTCAAGAATTTTGTCTAGACTGACAATGGGCTGTCAATCAGCGTTTTAAGTTTATTTCAATTACCAACAAAATAAACGAGAATTGTAGTAAATAAAATTATTTCGGTTTTTTTATGGAATGAAAATAAACTACGAAATTGTGTACCTACGGCAAGTTATCTCGTCATATACGAAGATTTAGACATTTACTGTATCTTGTATTTTTTCTATGAAATGGTATATGGAAAGAAAGAAAGTATAAAGAGAGAAATGCATGCAAACCTCGGCACACCTCTTCTAAAATCTTTATATTTCATAACAAAAAAGTGTTACAACGCTATCTATGTAATTACAAAGTCGATTATACTGCGGTTGTCGGTTCCGCGGTTGGCTGTCCATTAAAATGGACGAACGGACGCGACAACACCGAGATCACGTTGGCTCTGACCGCTCGATCGTGCGAAACGTCCACGATTGCTTTTGTTGCCATATTACTTTTTAACAAGAGTACTTGATACAAATCGTTATTATATGCACCTACGTTGGTAAAGATTTTATTGATCTTCTTCTTATTCTTTTGTCGTGTTGATGCTATGGTGTGTCTTATCTCTATGTCCCTCTCATATTCCAGGGTCTTTAGCACTTTTCAAGTCCTCTAATGTCCAGTAGGGATACAACAACGTAACGTGTGACATTCCAACAACTGGGCCTTGGTCTGGTCGGGGTTATTGAATATACGTTTGATAATTGTTTGTCTAGTGTTTCCAAATACTTCTAAATGTAGATTCGGGACCATGGAAAGGAAATCCTTAGTTTTTTTTATTAAAATTTCAATTAATCAATTTCTTTATTTTGGATCATATGATCATATATTGGTACATATAATACAAGTCTTAAATAATGAAATTATGATCAGCTACGTCCCGCCCTTAGGGCATACAATAGTTTATTATATGTTTATTTTATTATAGTTAAAAAATTTAAAAATAAAATGTAACGAATATGGTAGGCACATCAGTGGGCCACCGCATCATGACTGAGGGGGACTATATTGAGGCAGTGATTTGTCTGTTATACAGTAGCAGCACTTGTTTACTAGCTTGTTTTAATTTGCGTAATTATTTTAAAAAGCCCCAGAATATTTTAAAGATGATTTTATTATTGATTTTATTTAAAATCAAGTTTTGTCTTTTCAGCAACACTCGCCGTCATCAACCCTTCTATCATTTCACATTTGTTTTTTTCTCCTGCTCTAACACATTATCTTTCTCTCATTCACACAGCAACGTTCCATTCAAGTTCCATTCAACACACTTTCATACGTTCCTTTTTAAATACTATCCAACATTTCTACTAAATCGTTTTTCTGGTTTTGGGTTCGATTTCAGCAGCCCAATGTCTCGATTTGTAGCCGGTTGATGGCAATGGGCTTGCCCCTATTCGTGGGACTTACACACATTTGGCTAAATGTGTGTGTACTTTAGGTTGGTACACCTCTGATTTATCCCTCGATGATTATAGACGTTGTAATGTATGGTATTGACTTTAATATTGACTATATATCGGTCACCAGTCTACTCAACAACTAAAACTTATTCTGGTGATATTCTTACCAAAAATGAGTTTATGTACCTCACTCTCATCAGCAAAATTACTATACCAGCATTACTATGACGGCACGGTTGGCGCAGTGGTTGAGCGATCGACTGCTGCGCTGCGTGTCGCGTGTTACATACCCGCACGGAACAAATATTTGTATGGCCTACAGATAGTTGTTCCCGGTCTGGCTATTTGTGTATGTAAGTTTCAATGTTTGTAAACGCACCCACGATACAGGAGAAATTCCTAGTGTGTCGCAAAGATTTAAAAAAAAGAGTTCATTCATACACTGTATAAATTACCTATGGCCAGTTGTACCAGCTCTGCGGTCACACATTGACATACTGCGTCCTCTAGTCGCGATATAAATGGCAGTCAACCGCTTAGGCGCTCAGCAAACGTAGCAACAAAGGTTTAGGCAACTATCAACTTTCATTGCAGCAACAAAAGGCCCAGGTTGCCGCGATTTTAAATAAACTTGATGTAGTAATAGTGTACCACAATAGTGAAGACATTTTTTTTAGTGGCATATTTCATGTTACCCTTGGTGGTGTCGCTTAACCAAGCTATCCTGTGGGTGCCGTGATAATGTCACCAGCCAGGGCAAAAAAACTAAGCGACTAAACCCCTAACGGCA
This sequence comes from Cerastis rubricosa, assembly GCA_949152445.1. Lineage (NCBI taxonomy): Eukaryota > Metazoa > Arthropoda > Insecta > Lepidoptera > Noctuidae > Cerastis > Cerastis rubricosa. The sequence continues at coordinate 16,847,003 of OX424539.1, forward strand.
GAGGTACTATAACCTCGGCTTATGTCGTAACTGGTGGAGAACAGCAAAGATGATGCGATGATACGTGGAACAAGAATGACGCTGCACTGCGGAGGACAGTTAGGAGCTGAAGTTACCGTCGTTGCGGTTGCGGACACCAGCAACTTGACACAATTGGTACAAATCAGTCGTTGTCAATGTCAGTCGTTTATTGGCACCGAATGTCCACAAAGGCCAATGCGTTCACCGAAACTAACAATTTCATAAGAGTCGCTAGGTTTCATCATCATCATCATTTCAGCCCACAAGGCGTCCACTGCTGGACATAGGCCTCCCACAAGTGTCGCCATATTTACATTTTGGGGGGTTTTGCCATAATCGCCACGCTTGGCAGGCGGGTTGGCGATCGCAGAAAGGTTGTTACAAAAGCACAGAGAACACTGCTGCCCATTCTCTGGCTAATCCCTCAGCCGCCTCTTACGACCCCCACGGGAAGATATGGGATAGTGCTATTCTTTACGTCCGACACCATACAGAGCTAAGTTAAGTCGCTAAGTTTATGTAGTCAAAATTATAATCTACCTACTTCTAGTCTTTTTGCAACTATGTTTTGGTGACCTTCCAGTCTAACTGGATGTAACTGAAATAAAATGGAGCGACTGCTTACCGGACCTCCACAACTTGACGTGGCTTGAAATTTTATGAACATCGTCAAACAATTAGTTGCGAGTTGCCGGTTGCGAGTTCCCTGTTGCCGAAAGTGTGACCAAAGTTGCTACGTGTGATAAGCACCTTAACCACCATCCAAAATGTAATTATACGGAGCGGATTACTTCACGATTTAATTACTTAGCACCTGTTTGCCAAAGCCAAGAGGATTACACGAGTTTTGGTTGGCGTGTGCTTGCGTTAAACTGTATGAAAATAGGTAATTGTTATGCTTTCATTGATGGGGTGAGCGGTGATATGGTTTAAAAAAGGGGTGGGAAACGACTTGGGGGGGGGGAGGACCACGTTTTACGGTAGGACTCAATGTAACGCACTTAAAACTGTGTGCTGATAAAAGCATTGAATAATACGGGGGTCGTGGAGGTATTTAGAGAAAAGTTACACCATCAAAAGTTTATTTTATGAAAAACATGACAACGTCATGACAAAACATTGATAAAATTATTGCATCATTTTATGAACAGCAAGCCGAACGCTCAAGCCGATCTTGCCTTTCGCTCGCTCGTGCAGCGCTCTCCCTCCGATCGTAACGTTACAATATTAGTCATCCTCTTTTGTGCGTGCAACCGGCGTTCATCGATTTATTAGACGTTGTCACGCAAAAAAGAAAAATAACAAGTGCTTTTCGGCTTCGTTAAAGCATTGTTTTACATCCATTATATTCCATTGTCCAATAATAGATAACTAGACGAGTTTTAAGTACCACCAAAGTCCTTGCTAGTGTTCATTATGTCAGGTTTCAGATTAATGAGGGTTTTAATTAAAATATGTTAAAGTATCACGTATGAAGGGTATAATTAGAGAAAGGTTTTAGTTACCAACTAAAACGGTATACTTTGTTACATAAAATAATATTGTGTTTGTCGCTTCAACTGGCAAAAACTTTATTGAATTAGTTAATGGTTATAAGATTGGTAAAGAACCATCATCTGCCTAGCCTTTTCTCAACTATATTGGAGTCGCTTTCCAGTCTAACCGGATGTAGATGAATACCAGTATTTTACATGGAGCGACTGCCTATCTGACCTTCACAACATGGTTAGTACTGGGTAAAACGATACCCCTTAGTAAGACTGCTACAACATATGTTTATATAATAAAAGATAGTAACTAATATAATTAATCCTTTTTTTACTCTAATGTATATTTAAAGTCCTGATAAAATTTTGCCTAATAAACAAGTGGCCAGTTTGTAATATCGTGATCGAATTAAAATAAAGGTACAAAATAGAACGTGATAAATTCAAGGATTTTGAAGAAGCAAAATATAAAGTAATAAAGTTGTGATGTTTGAAGATAAACTTCTAAAGCGTTTCTAACGAATCTTTTAATTAACAAACTGAATAAAAAAATGTAGTACACAATATTGAAATGTCCGCGGTAGCCATGGCTACCCCGCGCGCACGCCGCGCGCGCATGGAAAGTTTTTGCCGCGCAAGCCCCCCGCGCCACTTCCCATTTAAAGCTTATTTTCTCGTAAACTATTGCAGCTACACCAAAACAAAAAATACGTGTGTATAGCTGAAACTATACAGAATCTAACTACGTAAAAACTAATTACGACAGCTAGATATAAGTATTTCGAAAAAAATGTGAACTTGAGAATATATGTTGAATGTCAGTTTCTCCAATAAGATTCCAAGTTTTACCAATTAGAATTGTAATTGGAATCAATAAAACCTATTTATAATTAAACTAGACTATATAAGCTTCGTTTTAATACCCATATATCCTTACTTTGGCACTTTCTTAGTAGCACAATCACCCAAAACAATCAACCCTCCTCGCATTCTATTCGATACCTACTGATTTTGTCGTGTTTACGTAAAAAATTCGATAAGATTTCGTTTTATTTTACTGTTTTATATTGCGGAGACACTAATAATTACTTAATTGAAGTAATTTTCATAATACGAGCACTATTTTAACTATTTTTGCAATAATTTCTAAAAAAACATTAACAAAATACCACGTTCGACATGGCGCCAATTTTACATTTCGATATTATCGTTTCAACAGACTTTGAACCTACGATGTTTATAGATATTCGTAAAGCTTGATTAACGAGGTTTATTTTGATATATAACACTATATACATTGGGTTAAAATAAAAGAATACTCACGTTTTAAAACCAGAGAACATAAATCACAACACGGCATTACGGTAAAATTAGACAACTGACTTTTAAAACTTTTTTGACATTTAGTTTTGACGGCTGATATTGTCGTTCTTTGTGCCACAGACGCAGAATTTAATACTGTATCGATAAAAGGGGACCATAGACGGTACATTTAGAGATGTTACCAGTTTTAGTAAGTTTTTTCGAAGTTTGTTCGATACAAATTTAGATGCAACAAACGGGGCCTAAGCACTGGACCGGAATATTTTTTTGGTCCTTTTTAGGGCGTAATCGTTTCAGTATCGGAACTACCAAGAAAATATATATATCTAAATAGTATAAAAACAAAATCGTGAATAAGTAGCCGAGTTTATTTATTGTACACGCTTCATCATCATCATCATCAGCCTATAATGTTCCCACTGCTGAGACACAGGCCTCCTCTCAATGAGATGGAGCAATCTCAGCGTACACGCTTAGATCTTTGAAACTACGCAAGGGATTTTGAAGCGGTTTACATCAATAGACAGAATGATTCAAAAGGAAGGTTTATAATTATGTATAATAACTAGCTTCTGCCCGCGGCTTCGCCCGCGTGGAGTTCGGAAATTGCCTACATATGTGTTACCCCGCAAAATAATGTCAAAAATAGGGGTCCATATTGGCTCACCTAAAGTTCTTTACCCGAAATTGTTCTTCCTAATGATTTGTAATCCGAATGATCACTCTTCCTAAAATTTTTCATCATACAGTTTTCATTCATACTATTTGTAGTGCAACTGGCGATGTTCATAACACTCATGTTTCCAAAAATTGTAATGAATAATATCATTAATGTAAATATATTTAAACTCCTACAAAGAAAAAATTGACAAAGTTTCATACAAACTTTTATCCCCTATTTTATCCCCTTGGGGGTAGAATTGATCAAAATCCTTTCTTAACGGATGCCTACGTCATAACATCTACCTGCATGCCAAATTTCAGCCCGATCCGTCCAGTGGTTTGGGCTGTGCGTTGATAGATCACTATGTCAGTCAGTCACCTTTGAGTTTTATATATTTAGAAGATTTATACCAAAAGGAAATTTTGTAGATTTCTGTACCTTAAGCAGAACGAAGTTTATCCCTTTTTTCCCCTGATGTATCCAAGCATGTTCGTCCTGGGCATGGTTGGGTACACCAGGCTTGCAGTAAGAAGAGACGTGGCGTTGGTCAAGTACGTGGCTCGCGTACTGCTAGGGTTGGTGCACCACCCCGAGGTGCTGGCAGCGATGCGGCTGTGCGCGCTGGATGGGTGCGTGGGAGCGCGTCGCCGCCCCGCACTGCTCTAAGTGCCAGCGGCTAGGACTAACCTACTTAAGTTTACCCATATGTCGCGAGCCGCACGTATTATTAATATTATAACGGTATCGGAAGATATATTTGGGCAAAACCTGCCGTAATTTATTCAAGCGGCAATATTAATTGAAAGAGGGGTCCAACTATAAACGTTGTCATATTTAATTAATTAGGTATTAATATTTAGACTAGGTGTAATGTTAATTTTTGTCTTTGTATATGTTACCGGCCAAACCCGATTTCCGGCTAGGTTAGTTTGTCCTAGGCCAAAGTCAATCAAAAGGACTCTGCACCCCATCTAAATGTGTTATAAGGTTAAGTTAGAACTGTGACCATAAACGCGCGAGCTGAGTGAGCGTAGCGAGCGATGCCACATCCAAGTTGGGCGCATTGTAAATGTTTTGTTTGGGTTAGTATACCCTGACACGATAAACCAGTAAACCGGTTTGGACAAACTAGTTTGACCTGAAGTCGGGTTTGGCCGGTAACATATACACATATATGTTGTATTGTGACTTAAAGCATCGTATTGGACTTGACTGTAATGTTGCTATAATTGGTGAATAATAAATAAATAAATAAAAGGGGGGTTTTGCCATAATCGCCACGCTTGGCAGGCGGGTTGGCGATCGCAGTACGGTTGTTGCAAAAGCACAGCGAACGCTTTTGCAAGTCAGGTCAGGTCAGGTCAGGTCAGGTCATCTGGCAAGTCCCTTAGTCGCCTCTCACGACACCCACGGGAAGATATGGGATGGTGCTATTCTTTACCTCCGAGACCATACAGAATGATTTTATGTATTTCTTTTTAATGTTTTTTTTTAATAATTAAAACAAGCAGTATTTAAACAAAGTTCCCAAGGTTCGCAACAAGTAAGGCATGTTATACTGTTACTGAGCTTTTGTAGTAATCGAACGAGCAAAGTAAACGACTCTTGTCGTAACGATACTCCCAAAGTAGTACTACACACAGTTAAACTGTTAGATAAACACGTACAAGATAAAAAAAAATATTTATGGTGAAACCGTAGTAGTACCTCTTTAATGATGGGGAGACAGGGCAGCCCTCGAAATTCAATTTTTTGCAAATTGCAAGTCATGTTACATTGATTAAAATATGATTTGCGACTGTAACAAATATGGCTTTACAGAGTTATGATCATTAAAATCACCAATCATAAGAGAATACTATACAGGGTGAAATTTTATTTACATGCACGGATCATCATTTTCTTGCAACTTGACTCTTTCTGTCACTTAGAACTGCAACTGCTCTCACTAATGTGCAAGGTCGACGTATACGTGCTTGCGAATTTGAATTTGTCAGATCGTTGACGTTATAATTTACAAGCAGCGCCACCCTGATATGTCAAGTTATGTTAGTGTAGTATAGTAATAATCCTTTTTCACAAAGTCCGAACTTAATTAATTTTTAAAATATTGTGTTTTATAAACACGATGTTTTTTAATGAACGCATAACTAGCACTCTATTTTCAGCCTTTCGAAAATAAATTTCAACGAATGTTAGATTTAGTTGAAATTTATTTTCGATGCCTGCAATTGAATCTGTTTTTATTACTTTCCCTAAAGCATTCATAAAAATATTTCCACCCAAAAATGGAACACTTAAGACCCGAAATAGGTCATAAAAAAATTATTCGCGAGTCTTTTCAAGTACCCATCATCATCATCATCATCATTTCAGCCCAAAAGACGTCCACTGCTGGACATAGGCCTCCCACAAGTACCCATATTGGATATAAAAGAGTATTTATCCAGACTGAACCCATCAATCAATGTCCAAAGACAGATAAAAAAATAAAAACGTAACGACATCGCTGTCAACGTTTTGATATGTAATTCAATTTGGAAGCGATCCAAAATTGTTTTGTTTTCAATATAAAATAGTTGAACGATTGGAATCGTGTTGATATTCGGTTTTTGTTTTGTTGTTGTCACTGTGGTCTGTAAATAAACTCTCAAAAGCTTTCAATAATATTAATTTGTTAAAATGAGAAATGAGATTTTTACGCATAGTTGACAGAAGTTGTCAACAGGTGTGTTGAAGTTGTTGAATGAGTCAAGAACTGAACAACTTTAATCGTGTGACCAGCTTTGAAATATGAAAAAATACACACTTCCTTCAACTTGCACACATTAAACTCAAAGCTTATCCGAAAGACACAGTCTTAAAAACAAAAAAAGCTGTTAAAAATACAGCAGAAATTAGCTGTATGCAATATAATTATAAAACTCTAGTTTAGCTAGTTTTTTTTTTTTTTTAGGATGGGAAATCATCAAATGACTTCTCCCGCTCTGGGCGGAGCGGAAGGGAGTGTCAGACTTGGCTGACTAAAACCCATCCATGTTCCTTCCTAGCCCTTTGCATTCCAGGGCCACGGTATCTCTTTCGAACAACCCGCAGCCCTGGCAGGCATCGGCCCTCTCGGACCCCTTCCTATTTGCTGACATCTCCTTGAGGCGCGCGTGGAACACGAAAAAAATGTTCAGAAAACACCACTACTACTGTCACTGTAATGTACTGTTCGGAAAACTCGCTAGCTGCCACCACCTTTATCGATATTGACATGTTTCCCCTCGGGGCTTATTATTACTACGCACAACTTAAATAAATAGGAACATCAGGCAGTAGAAAACATTCATTCATCAGTGTGACGTACATACGTACCTATTTGTATTCTGACTTATAGACAATTTCTGTAAGTCAGAAAAAAATCTCCCACTTTCCCGTCACACGGTCACACCGCTCGACTCTCCGATCTCTGTATCAGTGTGTAATCCTTATAAGCGTGCTTCCTTCAAGTAATTTTCCACTTGATCAGTCTACCGACTTTTTTTCTTCCCTTTTTCTGTTTCCCTATCGCAAGTCAAGTGTGAGCTTATTGGCCTGCTAAGAATTCTAATAAAAGTTACTTAGTTATAGTCGTATTACCCGGTTACTTGGTCGTGGAGCTCTGCAGTCGCTCCATGTAAAGTACTGGTATTTAGATGCACCCGGTTAGACTGAAAGGTGACCCTGACATAGTAAGAGAAAGGCTAGGCAAATGGGCAAATCTGAGGTCGACTATTACTATAGTCGACCTCAGATTTGCCTTACCACACTAAGGCTAAATGTCACTTCTTCGTCACTAAACTAGAAAATCTGTTTGTATACATTCGGTTGATCGTTTCAACCATATTGAAGCTTTAATATACCGGAAATGGGGAAAGCCTGTTGTTACTCATTGTAAATATCAAGACCATAGCTTTGTCCAAATCTAACTAAGATCACGCTATTTTGAAATATAAAATGCCATTGATAGATTTTCAATCAATGACATGCTCGGAAAGAGTTATGCTGAAGCCAAAGGTTTTACAGTTGGTACATGGTGCTGTAACATATATGTATACGCTACTGTATTGTATTTTACAATACAAAACAATAGTTACTGTCCCTATTGTTGTACATCACCATGCTGAGATAGTGGCATTTTGGCCTCGTACGGACTAGTTTAATTCGTGTTATACAAATTTTTTTTCTCTTATAATTATTGTTTAGAGTGTGCGACTAATAAATATAGGTTTTCTTTTTTCCTTTTTTTTTGTCAAAAGTGGTTAAGCTATTACGAGGTCGAACAACATCAAGCTAGTAAAACTAAGTGGCTCTTCTTTCTCAGTTGATACTGAATTGAGAGAGGGGGGGGGAGGTGAAAGGTACTTGATTTAAATACAGCCCTATTACGTGATCTGAACGGTTGATTTTCTCTTGTTTATTTGTTTTTTGTTTATTGCCTTCAAGATGCAAAGTAATTAAATCAGAAACTGCTTCAGATTAGAATAATGATTCGAGTGTTTTTGAATTTCGTTGCCAATTATGCTTTTTTACTGTAGATTTTTTATTCTTTATTATTGAGTATTTAAGTTCTGCATATTTTTTTTTTGTTTCACTGTTTATTTTTTTAGTCAATGGTGGATGTCGCTGAAAACCAGTTCCACTGACTCCAATGCTCGTTTTTATGTGATGCATACTTTCCCCTTAATGTACTTTTTGTGCTTTTTTTTATTATATGTGTCATGTTTATTCTAGGCTTTCCGTGTGTTCACCTGGAAGTCTTTGAACCGTCTCTGGACTCAAATGGTAAGAAGTAACTCGAATCTCGTTAAGTGAGTCCATATCAATGAAACAGCAGTGGGCTGTGGTTATAGAGCTGTGTAGCAAACTATGCTCGATATCCTATCCTGCCCTGTTAGAGCCTAAAATAATGTAGCCGAAGCAACTTCTGCGCTGACACCAACGACGCGGTGGAAGTGGCAAAGTTCTTGGCTAACAAAATATTAAAAATGTCGCGCGGGCAACATGAATTAAAAGAAAAGTGCAGGTAAATGTTTTTTCTTCTTCGATTTTTGTATTAAAAATATACACAATATATCCCCTTAAATAAATAAACAAAATTGTACATAAATAAACCAAAATCCCCGTTTCAATAAGAAAGCGTTGGTTATTCATTGGAATATTCAATTGGGAGAATGTTCGAAGTAAAAGTCTGTTATTATCAGCCGTTTTCAATTACAACCCTCTCAGAAACTTCGTTATTTAGACCTTTATAAGGTTGTTAGTCGTAACGGGCGAAGCGAGAGAGATTGATAATGTTTTCATTGGCGGATTTGATTTTATTTTATTTGATTTTTATATATTTAGTTCATCATGATCTTCCTGCTCTTGTCTCATCTTATTTGGGGTCGGCACAACACGTTTTTTTTTTCCTTTTTTTTTATTTCCTCTCCTCTGTCAATCGTTATGGTATCATATACTCCTTCTTCCTTCACATCATTCCTCACGCAATCCACCCATCGATCTGTTAATCTTTAGTTGTATTTTTTTAATAATTATTGGTTAGTTAAATATATAACAATATTTAAAATGAAAGTCACGTAATTGTAATTTAAACAAAAAGGATGTTTTTTTATCATAAAATTAAACTTTTAAAATTATGAATTTTCAACGCCTAAAACTAATCTCCATTTTTTGTTAAAACAATTATTATAGTGATTTTAGACCTTGAAAGGAATGAATAAATAAACGAAATCAACCAAACTCGGGTACCATGTTTCTTCTCCCATCAATAACAACATCATTCCGCCATCAGCTTATAACTTCAGCAAAACAACTGGATTGGATCTCAGTTGTCGAACAATATTTAGGTTTTGAACACTGTTGATCCGACCGGAATAATCCTTTTCGACCGTGTACTCCTATCTAATTGAAATATAAAGTATCTTTCGACAATATTGAGGGTGGTCTTCAGCTCTATTGTTCTCTAAAATTCTGAGAAACGTAATAGAAAATCAATTGTTTGGAAGATTTCATAAAGGGAATCATAATAAATTATTGTATAAATAACTCGTTACTACAAATTCAAATAGCCATAATTAAAAAAACCTGTACTATTGAAGGATACATTTGTATCATCATATTAAACATCGTAATTTAGTTTTGCTTACCAGCAAACGCCTCACAAGTGTAGAAAGCATATACCTTGTTCTTCTTCTTGAAGATCTCGATGGAACGACTTGTTTCTTGGGCCCATATGTGGCTACGTTAAGCACGGCATCTGTGGCGTCTTTAAGGTCCTTTAAAGTGCAGGTATATCTGCAGCCTGTATTGGCATTAATAAATTAATAAAAGCCGCTAATCGAAAACTGCGGAAAAGTCCATACCTTGCCTTGTCCCAGTCCAGATTTCTTCTCATTCACTTAACTACGAGTCTGCGACCCGATCTTAACGACAACAGATTCTATTAAGAGCATAGTGTTGCAGCAAGTTGCAGTACAACTTAAAGTTTCACTGCAATCGTACGTGTCATGGTGATGTATCTTTTTAATCATTGACCAAACTGGATTATGCCATGAAATTCGAAGAGTCTGAGATAAATTAACGGGAGAAGCAGACCTTTTCTAGCAAGATCAACCGACACTTGAAGGCAACTAACTAATATGTGACAAAAGTCAAAGAAGGCTTTGGTTAGACTGAAAGAATGTAGTTACATTCTTTCAGCAATGCCGATGATAAAAAAGTCAAAACTGCATGAGACATTTTTTTCATCGTGTTGTTAGCCTAACAGCCCCGGCTTCACATGCCGTCGAGAAATATCTCTCAGGCATACTGGTTTCTTCACCGAAGTATGTGAAAATTGTACAAAACTGTGCACATAAATCCGAAAAATCAGAGGTGTGTATCTTGGGTTCAAACTCAAGATTCGGTACTCTCATAGTCACACAACTTCGCTACCGGAGACTATGAGACTTATTGAATCCTGTTGGAAAATTTCTACGCAGAACAACGAAACGCTTTACGAAAAAAATTGCCACTAGTTAGGCCCTAAGATGTTGTGGGCGTTCAAGAAGTCAAATATCCAGTTTCAGATGGAAACTTTTGTAGTAATCTACCATACAAGTGAGAAGAAATCGTTGCCTTCAGATCAGATACGAAACTTAGTGCATAAAAGAAACCCGCTTTATAACCCAGGTATCACTCGATTTAAGGATAGCAAAATTAAACTAAGAAGTCACCGACCTAATTGCTTAATGTTTCGCTGTTAAGTTGGCACTGTTTCAAGTTAACGCTACAACGCTAACCAGTACAATTAACTGGAAAGCTTACTGAATACGTACAGTTTTCGCAAATCTTGGATTGACTTGGAGTCTTTTGAGTTTTGTTTTTCTTTAAAGCATGTCTTTGTCTTGCATTCTAATTGTTTGTCCTACTCTAATCTGCTTATAACAAGGTGGTCACAAGTTACTTCCAATAATGTATACTCCATTAAGACTATCTGGAGCAAGCACGGCTTGTGTTGGTCGTGTTAAAAGTCGATGGATAGAATGCGAAATATCTTACATAGCAATTGCCACTCGTCTCAGGTTTCCCGAAACCCCAAACAAATACTGGGCTGGGGTTTGTGTTGCTCACTTGCAGTCTCTAATTAAATACTTGTCAGCCGTTGTTAATCAGTAGGTAATTAATAGAATATTTAGAATTGATAACCCTATCTTGTAAAAAAATTTAGATATGTTAAAACTGTTTGGGTCTATAAGTTATCCAAAAATCCCAACATATTTATTTACAAATATCGAGAAAAATTGGCACCAAGCCTTCACAAGTCGAAGTGTTATAAACAAACTTTTAAAATAAGTTAGCAAAGTCTTTTATAACTCCTAAGAATCGTCTGTGTACCGAAAACTAAGCTAATGGATGTTCTAAAATCTTTTCAAAGACCCGACAAGTACATCTATCTGTTAAAACCGATTGGGTGTCACTTTGAATTAATTAGTTCTATTAAGAAATGACAACCCTCTGACTGGTTTATTAAAAGGGTCTTCAAAAACCTCGCTTTTGAAATTATTTTTTTATTAATTTGTTAATATCGGTCGTTAGTGGATTTATAAATAAAAAGTAGAACTTACTAGGAGTAAAACAGGCATAGGTACTTTTATTTAAATAAACACAGGGAAACCCTGAAAATACATGCTACATTTTACGTCAGTTAGAAGTTATAGCATATTTTGCACTGCGCTTTCGTAGCGCTACGATGTGCTACATACCGCTACGCTAAATCTGTTGAGTTAAATTGAGACGTCATCGCGTAGCAATACCGGGACATCGTGAGGGTATTATTAGGTGTCGAGATTATACAAATATAATCTTTATTCTATTTGTATAATCTTTTTTGGATAACTAGTAAAAAATCCCTGATTAAAATAAAACAAAATATAGAAACTTACATGGCAACTCAGGTGCGCGGGAGGTGACACTCAGGCCGTTTTTCCACAAATAACTCACCCTCCAAATTGCATGTATCTAGGACCAGCGGTTTAGGCTGTGCGTTGATATCTGAGTCAGTCAGTCAGGACTTGAATTTTATATATATAGATAGATAAGGCAATAAGTTCCAAACTTCTAATGCATAAGATTTCAATTAACAGTTTCCTCATCTGTTTTATCACAAAACACGAACATATAATAAAAAGTTAACACTGGCATGTACCAAAAAAACTTTTACATATATTTCAGTCGGTGTGGAGTTGTTTGTTAACGCTCCGTACGCCCTCTGGAGGATCTCAACTGAAACTTATTGTGTTCAACTTATTTGATAACCTTCTCCTAAGGGATTTTACTGTATGAAAATATTAGATACAATTTGATTTACGTTTATTCTTCTCCATTAGGTCGCTGGAAGTGTTCGCGGATTTTCTTGGTGTACGTTTGCATGTGGTTATTGTGAATAATTTTGTGAAGTGAGTAAGTGAAAATTAGTATATATTCATTTTCTGGAGTATTTCATAATCTTTTCGCCGTAAGACGGTGCGGGTGAGATTAGACGAACCGGTCCTTTTCAATAACTACAGTTATTACTAAATTTCATCCTTTTTTTACGACTATGGTATTCAGAGTGCAGCTAAAATATTCAGCCGATTGTAAATCAGGGTAACGTTCGAGATTGGAAAAAAAAAATTCCATTTATAAAAAAAAACACCCGGGCACATACGCGCGCGGCAGTTTTATGTCGCCCGCACCATCCTACAGCGAAAGGACTATACTAGTTGTGAGAGAATGACCACTTTTCGATAATTGCGGTCATTCCCTCACAATTTCTATGGCTCCTTCTTCTTTTATGGCAAATCAACGTTGATACGCAGTTGCACCATGAGACGATCACTTACGAGCAGATTTGTAGTATTTTGTTAGGTGCGTTGTGTGCGAGTCTCGTCCTTTGGGCTTGTACACAAAACTGCGATGCGACGTCGCATTGTAAAAGTCTACGAGCTCAAACAGTACAAACAGTACAGCCACAGCAACAGTACAGTCTTCTGCGTTGCGTATTCGCATCGCGCCGATTCGCAGTTTTGTGAACACGCCCTTAGAACCGAAAGTAGACCCATTAAGTCTTTTTCGCTTTTAATTCATGGACATTAAAGCTCTTTTTTCTCTCTCTTCCTCGTAGATAATATACTGGAAACAAAGACAGGACACAGTAGTGCACCCAATTACCCATTACCATGTTCCAACAATTTCTGCAGAGTAAGTACATCAACATGTCGTTTATACGGCATCGTCTGAGCTCTATGGTAAAAGAGGATCACAGTTTTAATTACCGGGAAATTTGGTGGTCTTCTGCCAGTCCTCTTTGTTGGTCGTTAAATTGGTAACGAGTTGACGGAAATTATTTTGTTGAATTGGTTTTAGATGTTGCCTTAATTATAATAAAGATGCATTCGGCTTTAATTAATTCTAGGTAAAATACTGGAATTTAGCTGCATCCGGTTAGACTGAAGTATATCTCACTATCCAGTTTTTCCAGCGCATAAATGAAAAGGATCAATAATGAAAGTTTTCTAGACTTTCCAAAAATTGTTTGCTTACCATATCATAGCTAAAATTTTAGACTACTGTCTCAGAATTTGGCAAGAGACAATCGCTTTATGAAACGTTTTTCTCCAATGACATTCAACATTTGACATACACTTTTCGATAGCCAATGTCAATTCAATCGATTTTAGCCCTTCCCGGGATCCTAATAGAATTTCATTTTGTCGAAGCCTTAAATAACTATTGTAAACACTAACAATACTAAGCTAGTTACTTAAGCACCATTGTTACTAACAATAAAATACTAACAAAGCTATGGACTTTATTCTGAAATAAACTTTATTTTTTTTAGTTTACTTTACTTCGTTTAAGTATTAAAATTTTGTAAAACTTAAATGTTTTTTCAAAATCAGCCTTTAATCGCCTCGCACGTAATCCACCACGCAGACCTTACAAACCGTTATAACCGTATAATAAATTCCGTTTAGGATTTATAAGAATTGAAAGAATTAATATAAAATACAAAAATTCTTTCGAAAACAAATATCCGGTAAGGTAAAGTCCTCATCCGTAATGGAATGAGACAAATTTCCAAGATCTGCGGAAAGCAATACGAATATTAGAAAATCCCCATACGGCGATACTGTTGGGTTATGAGAAACGCGAGTTTATTTAATTTTGCGTTGTTATTCTTCGCATTTTTTGGATTATAGCGAGAAAAGGCTTGAGAAGAATGTGTTTTGTTGTTGGAAATTCTAAATAACGATTTCTGTAATAAACCACATCTTGTTATGTTTTGTGCACGTTTATTATTTGGTTTTTGCCATGTTTTTTGCTTTTCTAATAAAACTGTTTTTAATCGTCTTCGGCCGAAAGCAAGGGCTAATCCGTTGTCACAGCTGAAGTACATTTTTACATGAACATCATTTTAAATTTTTGTAAGGCTGTTTGGAAGAAGATTATGAACAGTGAACTGCGATTGGCAGGATTGATTGATTTCATTATTTACAGAAAATTGTGAGATCTATTTTAGTTTTATATTGTGTAAGTTTAACGAGGATAACATTCCTCTACTCTGTACATATACAACGTGTAACGTTAAATGCACAAAACCTGAAAACAGTTTGATCAGAATAACGAGCAGAATCAATTGAACCACTTTTTTAATATAGGTCACATTTTTCAAAAACTTTTCATTAAAAATGTTGCCCTGTCTATTTGTTCATAGGTCACTAGCCATCACGTGCGCAAACCCGCCAAAATAAGTAAACACACACAAATGTTTGTCGTCCAATTTAAATTTTATCATACGCGGGAAAAAAAGAAAGAAAGAAACATTTGGAATTGCCAGTAAAACTAAAACAGCACATAAAACCTTTATATTTTTTTAATGTTTTCTTTTTCTCTCAGAATTAGTTCAATTGAATTAAAAATCATTTGGAGTGTCTGAGGTTTTCCGCATTTAACGTTACAGGTTGTATATTACCTATTTATTTATTACATTACACTCATTACATAGATAGGTAGTCGAGAATAAGACACGTATCTGCATAGTCCTCATGTGAGTTTGCCAAAATTTTGTCTGGACCTTAAAAGAGACTGTGACCTCTGTGTTTGTTTCGGCTGTTTCTTCTCAGAGTAGTCAGGTACGAAACACCGGCCCCATCTAGTTTAAAAAAATTGACGTGTAAAAGTGTTTGTAAAAACCTACTTGCAAAATAAACATCATTTATCATTTATAACTACTTCATTTATTTACTCAAGTTGAGTTTGTATTCAGCCGTTATTTGATTCCCGCCAACTTCGATGCCTTAAACTCAAGATATTATTTCTGGATTCCTTCGGAAACATACTTAACAGATTTGAAAACTTTATCTGTATTTGCTGTAAGACATTGAATTACTCGAGCATTTTTTAATGGTATTAGTTACTTATCTACCTATAATTTGTTTTCAGGAACAAGTTTGGAAATACTACATTCATTTATTTTATTTATTTGCTGGATTTACAGAGTTTGCTTTGAGCATGTTGGGAATCGCACCCAACAATCACGCAGTCGGCAAGCGCAGGCGACACGCGCAAGCGACGTGACCGACCTGCGCGTCATCGTCAACATCATCGGCGAGCTAGGGGAGCTGCGGGCGGCGGCGCCGGCCGGCCTGCGGACACTCGCTTCCTCGGACACCACCGCGACGGACGACCTCTCAAACGCCTTACTAAATTATTTTATGTTTTGTCCGGGACAATTCCAATATTGTAAATCTAATCGGCAATATACCAAGCCTATAATATACAGTCCACTTTTATTTCTCCCAACGGGTTATTTAAACATTGATTATACAATAGATGAATTTTTGAATGACAAATCCTTATGAATATTTATAAACAATGATTTTCCTCATGAATTGCTTTGAGTATTTCCACAGTACTTTTCTTCAAACAAGCGTAAATTCATCATCATCATCATCATTTCAGCCCAAAAGACGTCCACTGCTGAACGTAAGCCTCCCCCAAGTCACTTGACAGACGTTGACATTTTGGGGGGTTTTGCCATAATCGCCACGCTTGGCAGGGTTGGTGATCGCAGTACGGTTGTTAGAGAACGCTCAGCGTAAATTAGTCCTTGTAAATATTTGTTCGACTACATAGGGTGACTGGTAATTAGTGACCGATACCTAAGCCCGTGACTCTACTCATTCTACTCTTCTCAGAAATAATGTATGTTAATCTACGCTGTAGACCTAAATTATGCTGAGTGTCACTGGTCCAGCCCCGACCTACGCAATAATTGACCTTAAAAACCGAACACCTTAAAAAAAGAATTCAAATTTCCTCGTCCCGAAAACAATCTATTTTAACGAACTTCGTTATAATAATCCTTATATACAGGGCTGGCTCCAAGGGCCATTTTGCCATTATTATTATATTCTCGCAATCAGTACCCCCTCATTACGTATTCTCGTCGGCCTAAGGTCCCGTACTTGTATCTTAAGGTGTACAATAAAAATAGATGAACCCTTTATACGGGCCCCTGTAATTTGTTTTAAGCAAAGTGCTTTCGTCGCACATTGCTGCGAAGAGTTTTTGGACATAGAATTACTGGAAACGAATGTTATTGTGAAGATTTAGTATGCCCAACTGATCATTTTGGGAGATCAACCGTTAAATGATACTTTAGCAAATGAAGTCTTCTTTATTATCGTGTTGTCAATGCCTAAACTGGCGTCAGAGTTTTACCGCCATGGACTTGGACACTTGACTTTACATGCCATCGAGCAAAAAAGGCTGAAGCCATAAGAACCTGATCAGATGGATCATAGATAACTCTGCCCTGGAGTGTTTCTAATTCGATCAATTCACATTAAGCGTTTTCAAACGTCTTTCATAATGCGCACAGCAAAAGAGTGAAACTCTCTGCCTGCGTCTGTGTTCCGAATGCTTACAATCCTAATCTCTTCGAAGTCGCAGTAAATAAACTTCTTCTTCTGGGTAAGCTTGATCCATCGTCGACTTTGTTTCGGTCATCTCTGTCCTAGACTTAAGTCAAGAGCAAACACAGGTCAAATAAAAAAAGAGACGCTACTGAAAGTACCAACCTTGTCGCCAAATTTTGGGCTGACTCAATTTAAATTGTCATCGACACGCTAAGAAGAAGATCATCAGCCTATAATGTTCCCACTGCTGGAACACAGGCCTCCTCTCTATGAGAGGGAGTGGGCTGTAATCCACCATGCGGGCCCAGTGCGGGTTGGTAGATGTCACATGTCTTCGAGTTTTTAATTCCAGGACATGCCGGTTTCCTCGCGATGTTTTCCTTAACCGTTTTTGAGGGCAGCGGTGATGAAATAAATAACACAAAGTAAGCGCCTGCCTGGGTTTGAACCCACGGCTTACTGCTCGTAAGTCGGGGCTACGACCACTGGGCCACCGCTGCTCTCGAAAGAAGAAGATACTCTCGAGAAATATCTCTCAGGCATGACGGTTCAAATTAAATGATGGGTTGAAAATGGATACGTTGCTGCTTGATTCTTACGACTTGGTCACGCGCCGCGTGTTGTGTCAGAGAATGCCCACGAATTACATTGTCGTGCGTCATTTTCTTCTTTTTCTTCTTCAGTTCGAGATAAAGCATGATTTTGCAAGGTTTTTGTCAGTAACAGCTAGCTCGGAGTGTAGATATTTGCTCAGTGTATGGCAATAAGCTATTACTGTATTTCTTGTAACAACATTTACTGGTAACATGTGGTCTAGGTTGCACAGCAAGCCTCAGGTTCGGGTTCCTCTGTATAATCGCCCCAGGGATGTGCCTTAACAGGCATTGCATAGAGGGAGCTTGAGACAGGTCTTTTAAGAGGTAATGGTACATACCTCCTTTCAGGTTCGGATTGGCAGATTTTGTGAGGTAAAAATCCTACACCTCCCCGGCCTTATCCTCAAAGACTGGTCGCCTTCAGAAGGTTTCCTCCCGAAAAAAAAGGTACAATGCTTTTGCTATCTCTTCTTGGAATATAAATTATGTATATGCAGTATATCTCTTCCAGTGTAGATATCTCCCAACTTGTCCGTACTACGTAAGTACTAGGGCACGTGGTTAGCGTTACGCGGTACCAAACTTTTGGTGTTTAGCTACGCTACATTTTAGCTTAATTACATTCTCACAGTGTACATTTAGTTACCTGCCTAGTAGTCATTGTACAGGGTAAAGGGGTATTTATTACAAATTACTTCGGCTAGTTTTGGATTTGTTTGGAAAAAAGTTTAAATTAAATTCGACTCTCGTTCTATAATTGTTTTTTCAATTTTAAAGTACCTGGATGACCGAACTCTGCTAGGTTGAAAATAGAAAACAAATTTTCCTATATATGAGACCTAGCTACATTGATTTTTCGCCCCATGTAAACCCCAACATTGCTACTTTCATTGAAATCGGTAGAGCCGTTTTCGTACGAGAACGTAATTAAAAATACATATATCGCTCATTTAATGGTAAAGTCCTTGACTAGTTGCAACAGCTTTCAAAGTTTTTCGTATTTTTATAACGAGTTTTAACAGCAGTGACATAATTTCGGTAGCTTATGCAAATAATAGTACATTGTTACCCCAGGGGTGAAAATTACTTATTTAGTCCCGAGTCGGGGTTTGGCGCCCGAATGAAGTGAGGGCGCCAATAGGGACTAAATAAGTCTTTAACCCGAGGTAAACACTGTGCTTTTCATTACGAATACAAGGAAAGTAAAAATAAAAACATGAATAAGCTAAAGAAAACATTTGTAAATTTTATTTCGAATTGCCGCTTTCCCATCTATCCCACAGCCAGCTATTCAGCCGTTATTATTCATTTTCATCATTGAAAAATTGGTAAATATTTTGCCCAACTCTATGTTATTTTAAAGAAATTGTTGAAACTAAAATCTTTAATCAATACTTAACTATAAAAATGTTTGCCCTACACTAGGAATTTCACCTACCTACCAATCAACATTATTAGCATATCTCTAGACTTAGACTTCTCCAATCGTACAATTTACTACTGACTTGTTGTTTGTGTTTTAATTTTTTTTTTTTGAAGTAACTTATCCAATCTTTTCCGAAAAAAAAATAAGTTATTTCAATTTTACATCGTGGCTGCATAGAAAGTTGGAACATGGTTCAATAAACACGTGTCAATAGAACTAGTTTTTTTTTTAATAATTTGTCATCTGTCAGTTGAAAGCGTTTCTCCCTAGGGATGAAAAGTATTACTTTCATCCCGCTCCTCAGGCAACTTCAGACCTACTTTCAGAGTATGAGTAATGAAAATTACATTTTATTATTACATTCGAGGAGCTCGTGGCTAAATAACAACAGACGCTTGGGCAATCTTTAGATTAAGCCGCACTTGCCTAAGTTGTTCCGTGGATCGGTGACCACCCATTACATGCTGTGTTTCCTCCATGCCTCAGGAAGCACGTTAAGCCGTTGGTCCCGGCTGTCATTCATAGATCTTTGACAGTCGTTGCAAGTAGTCAGTGGCCCGAAAACAATTACTTCTATTGATTGATAATACTTAACAACAGTCGACACTTGCTTTTCAGGGCCCTTCCAGTACTTAATATGTTGTTACGAGCCCGACTATTTAGCCCGTCCCTAAATCGAGCAACATTTTATCGCTCAATTAAACAACTAAACAACAGAAACAGCCAAGAAACAGACTAAATAAGCAACTAACTTCAGTGATTTAACCCTATAAATGCTAATTGCCGCCGATAAACTACACGGCCACATCATCCATAACTAAATTACGTCCAAACCAGGGGCAGTAAATCATGAGCACGTTTCAAATTAATTCACTACTGTACCTGAGACTAATCCGTGACGCAATCAGCCTGCTTTTGTGTCTGAAATCGACTAGTGATGAGGATTTGTTTAATTTACCCTATTATTTAAAAATAAATCTTTAATAGTACGTACCTACACAATAGTGGAAACGGGGAAATTTTTTGTTTGGAAGATCGGCATTTCACGTCGATTTTCTCAATGTTTACTAGCAGATACCTGATGTTATAAGGAGTAACTTAGGCTAAGGCTAAGGGTAAGGCTAAGGCTAAGGTTAGGACTAGGGCTCTGTGTTCAATATACAGGTTTATTGGTAAAACACCAACAACCTCTTAAGAGGTCGTTGTACTCATCATTATGAACAACATTTACTATAGGACCAAACCTGAAATCGCGAAAAGAAAATCAGCTGTTCCATAGGTACTTTATGTTCACATAACTCGTCAAAATGTAGGGAACAGCTGATTTTTTTTCACGATTTCAGGTTTGTTCTCATAGTAAAATTTGTTCATAATGATGAGTAGAATGACCTCTTAAGAGGTTGTTGGTGGTTTACAAATAGCCCTGTAAAGCCATTTCATGCTATTTATATTAATATAACTTATAAGGAAAACATAGTGAGGTAATCAAATGTCCTAGTACGGAAAATAAATCGAAGACATTTTTGTGCAGGTGTTATCCACCCGCACTGGGCTCTTTTGGTGGAATACAGCCCACTCAACTCAGCCACTCAGCCCAGTCGTGAAAGCAGCGTAGGCTGATTATTAGAGCCGTTATTTAAAAAAATATTGAATATAAGCTGTGCCCCGCGACATGCAAGGGTTGTAATTTGCACAGAGCCCTAGCCTAAGTTACTCCTTATAACATCAGGTATCTGCTAGTATAATTCTAATCAAAATCGGTCTACCTGTTTCGGAGATTAGCCGGAACAACCAGAGAGACAAACAAAAATTTAAATAAATAGTTTTGGTTTGTTAAAAGTATAAAGCTGTTATTTCGTAAATTACAAACAGACATTTCAATTTTAATAACATTAACATCATGGACTTCCGCATAGTAACGCCTGATTCCAAAATTTGGAAAAATTTTCGTCAAGCACTTCTCACAGAAGTTACGTATCTTCATATCAAAAAACTAAATAATTTGGTCTGCATAGTGTTTCCGCTTTGATCGTCATCCATGTTCGATTCCCAATTCATAATACATCCAAAACAAACAGGTAGTAAAGCATTACCGACTACCTCTAATTTAATAAAAAAATTCTAATTATTTAGGAACATCCCCATCGCAATTGACTACTGCAAAGTTGTTAATAATTTAGTAGCAAATCGGATTGTCATTTAAACAACACATACATTCAGTTTTAATTGACACACCACTACTGGTCTGTCAATTAGGACTAAATTGCCAAGACACATGTTCTAACGAGATATGTTAAGAATTTGATTTAGAAATGTTTTCTTTCTTTTAAGAAGATAATTCTTTGAGTAGTTAGTGCAAAAATATTTCGGTAAGTTTATTTTTCAAATAAAATCAAATAACACCTCCCGCACTGGGCGGAGCAGAATGGGAGTGTCAGACTTGTACTGACTAAAACCCATCCAACATGGCTGGGTTCCTTCTTAGCCCTTTGCGTTCCAGGGGCACGGTATCTCTTTCGAACAGTCCCTCAGCCCTGGCCGGCATCGGCCCTCTCGGACCCCTTCCGATTTGCTGACATCCACAGGACAGCCCATTACTCACCGTCCACAGGCCCGCATCATCGTCCACAGGCCTGCGATACTAATTGTTTGAGTGGTTACTCCGAAAGTAGTTCGGTTCCTCAGAACACAAATTTAAATCGTTGCTTGTCCCGTTACACAGCTCACACATCCAGCTTGAAAAGATTGATACAAACTTCTGTTTACGCACTAAGACTAATCTAACATTTATTTCTTCGGGTTGGTACCGACAGTAATTTTAAATCAATTGATTTTTTCTTGATGTTATGATAAAGGCGCATGAGAAGAATACAATTAAAGATTTGAATTGCAATAAGAAAAAGACTTTCTTGAATTGTATGCTTATTAATAATGCGCTTATACCTACTTTTGACTGAAAGTAGGTGCAAGACACTTTGAAGACATCGTATAATTTACTTTTTTTTATTAATACATGTGAAAAATAGATGTTGAAGATCAAACCCCAACTAGCGCGTGGGACATATGTTTGCACCTAGTGGCGGTTTTTTATTAATCAATTCGTCAGCAATAACGCAAAGTAGTACTTGTTTTCTTGTAGAAACCATCGTGAACTTAGCAAAATATTCTCCATAAAAAAACGAAGTACCGAAGAAGAGCTGGACTGCTTCTGAAAAATTTACGGTGAAACTGTGGGCACCCTGCAAAGAAAAACAATAAAATAATAATACCTTTAGTGTAATCTCTTATAAATCTTGAGTAAAAATTTAAGAATGCACGACCTGTCAAAAGGCCCCAGGACCTTATGTTTAACAATCATGCTTGCCACCGGTCTACCGAGGCACTCAGTAGAGCCATCATCGGTTTATTTAAATATTTATAGGGTTTTAAGACTTCACTAAATTATGCCTTGACTTTAAAAGCGACGGTGACCTTTTATTTTGTTTCGGTGTTTGTTCTCAGAATACTGGTAGTTAGAGATATAATATTATATATGTCGGAGTCAAATTATTAGTACGGACTATGGATCGAAAGCGCGCCAAAAGTCAAGCGACCTACTTACCAGTCTACCCACACCTAAGCGCGCTTACTACAGAGTCGTGATGTTTCGAGCTCCCAGCGAGGCGGACAGTCTGAGTCTGACCACCGCGGAGTCGAGACGTCCCGAAACTGTAACCCGATTCATGGTGCCTAGTGTTATTGTGTTGGATTGTAATTTCAAGTAATTTGTTAGTTCGATAAAAGCAGTGTACAGTGTGTGTGTGTGTTTTCATTGCACGAAACCCATGTTCTGCCCACATGATGACCGTGTCTAACGGAATAAAATCATCACACTGCGACATCAGAAGTGCGATCAAATCGTGCTAATGCAATCACACGCGAGAACAGTGACAATAACAATCAGTGACGGTTACTTTTTGAAATGCAAAACGAATAATTGCACTCGCGATACGAACTTAAACTCAGCCAGTGAATAGCAAGCTAGTGTTGGCGGTTAGTGTTTTTGTTAAGTGTGTTATCGGATTTTGATCCTGACAAAACATAACATATCATCACGCTTGTAATCTGTGTCGGCAGAGTGTACCTAATAGAATACCCACATTTCACAGAGTGCGATGCGCGCTAGTAATGCGTCATCCATCGCTGACTTGTTTTGTGTAAAATCTGGTTCTTCTAACCTAACAGACAGATGTGTTGCTGGGGAGTTTGTTCCGCCACTTCTTCTTCCCAGCTAAAACACTTAGGAAGTGGCGAAGGGCGGGCGTTTTGGGGGACTGTCTCTTGTAATTTTGACGTTCAAAAAGTGCTGATTATCAGCCTAGTTTGAATGAAGTGACTTTTGATTTTTTCGTATTGAGTGCAGTGGAAGGAATCCAGCTTATTTGGACGTTAAGCAAGGCGTTGAAGGGCTCCGCATCTACATAGTGTAACATAGTGTAACATAGTGTAACACAGTGTAACATAGTGTAACAGTGCTGTAACATAGTGTGCCGCGGCACACTGGTGTACTGTGGTCATTAGTTGATGTGCCTCGGAAAACGAAGGTGATTTTCCATCTACGGTGTACCTCCGAAATGTAATACCGAATTTCTAGATGTACCTTGAACACAAATGTTTGCGAAACACTGAGAACCTATCCAGGTTTGACGTGGTACCAGTTTAAATAATTGTTCAAGGCCAGATTCCTGTGTGCCGTAACTTTTACGACTACCCTCTCTACCTGAGTAGTGACAAACCAAAGGAGAACCCCTAAAGGTAATGCGCACTGACCATGGCGGGGGCAAGAAAAACGTCACAAGTGTTCATCGCTACCGCAAATCAAGTGCCATGCTTACGAAACAGGGAGAAACCAGGACTAAACGAAGCGTATTGTCGCACGAAGAAGCCGCTGCCTGTGCCGGCTGCTACGGGCATCGGGCAAGCGACAAAGGGCCGCGAAGCCCTTGCTGTGCGTCAAGTGTCATGCCGGTTCACGTAGCCGTCCGGCGTACGTGCGTCGGTGACAGCATGCAATGGCAGTGTACAGCGAGCCCGCCGACGGCGGCGGGGCGCCAAACAAGCGGCGCGTCGATGTCTGCGTCGTACAAGCAACATCGCGGGCACGTAACAACACAGGGGTGAGTTGTTATGGTTTACTTATTATTCTGATTCTGAATACTTGTTGGTGAAAGAAAGTTTTCCATCGAAATTTAATGGCAAACTTATTAGTCACGTTGTTGCTAAGACTGGTATAGTTCAGACGCGAGTATTCAGTACAGAATAGATTTTATGTTGTGTAGTGATTAACGATCACCCTATCGAAACTTTGTTGCAATGTTTGCCTGATAATTATTTACAAAGTGATGTCATGTTAGGTGGCGAGATTTTAAATCGGGGTTTTGTTGCAAACATAACGGCTAGGGAGTTTTCGTTAACGAAAATCTTTTGGGTACGTTCGGTGAGGCATAATAGTGGTAATAAGTTTCAATCGGTTTTTAACTGTTATGGCAACGAATGTAACTGGCAATGAGTAGCCAAGACTTAAGTGCTAAGTTCAGGCGTCTTTCACTGTCATATTCAACGCATTGGTAGGTCTAAATGCGTACCCTATTTAGCTCGTGTTCTCCGATGGTCGGTAAACAGTAATTTCCGTGACCCTTATCGTTCACCTTAGTGCTTAAAATACTACTGAAAAGCCTTTCTATTATAATTAGTTCCCGGGAAAGTCTCAGTACGTTTGAAAATTCGTAAATAGCTGCGTTACGTGCTAAGTAGCGAAGTCTCACTCCGGTAAAGTACAAGCCGAATTGCACCCAAGGTGACGAGCCGGTGGTACACGTTTCGTATAGACGCGACGGGTTAGCTTAGCTCAACATGACAAGTGCGCCGAGTAGACGAAACGATGGCAAAATTAAACGTTTTGCGATTGGTGATTTTGGGTTGTTAAAGATTAAAGGTCTGTTTAGAGTGATCGAGGTTTTAGACGGTTATCCTTAACACGGAAAGCTTTAAATTCTAAGCGTACCTACAGATACGCACGCGGTAGGCTAAGGAAGATGCCAGCGGGTCACGTACCAGTCGAAGTACTAGAGGGGGATCGCTACATATTAAGATCATTAAGTTCTAAGCGTACTTACAAGTATGCACATGATGGGTTAAGGAGAATGCCCGAGGGCCAAGTACCGTTACCGTTTGAAGTAAATGATTTAGAGTTGAGAGATAGTGTGGAATCTTGGTTCGGATGGTCAGACCGTACCAGTAGCCATTTCGTAGCCGTAGTCCGTTAGAAGTCGGTGTTTGCTTATAGTAGTCCGTGGATGCGCGGTGCGCGGGTGGCTCTGGCGGAGGTCGGGTCTTGTAGAGACCATAGAGTCATGCATGTGGGACTCGGCGTTCTTGAGGAACGTAGTAAAACAAACAGAGGTTTTTTGGAGGGCCTGAGTGCCCATAGGCCACGGATGAGATTCCTGCTTTATGTGGTGATTAGATTGATGAAGAGGTACTTGGTTGCTCTAGCATTTTAATTGACCTAATTGTTTGTTTGATCTAATTTTAGTTTTGATCCATGCGCTGGATGAGTGAGAGCAACGCGATTGCTGGTCGGCTAGAGAGCCGTGGCGTTAGTGGCTTTACTCGAGGGTTTCTATAAGCTTGGTAGTTTTTTTTGTTGCAGTAGAGTTTTAAAGGTTGATTTGAACGACTATGGTACATGGCCCAGGGTTATCATTATTGTATTTTCGATTATTTCCAATCGGTTCGGTTAAAACGAAACAGCTAGTTCTACAATGTTCTTATTTCCACCACCCCGTTGAATCTAAAGTTTGGCCAGGAGTGACCGAGTGGAACAAATTTCTGTCGTTTTTTTTGCATTTGTTTGCAGGGTACCCATCACACGAGGACGTGTGCAAGCAGGATGGCCGTGTCGGAGTCAAATTATTAGTACGGACTATGGATCGAAAGCGCGCCAAAAGTCAAGCGACCTACTTACCAGTCTACCCACACCTAAGCGCGCTTACTACAGAGTCGTGATGTTTCGAGCTCCCAGCGAGGCGGACAGTCAGTGTCTGATCGCCGCGGAGTCAAGACGTCCCGAAACTGTAACCCGATTCATGGTGCCTAGTGTTATTGTGTTGGATTGTAATTTCAAGTAATTTGTTAGTTCGATAAAAGCAGTGTACAGTGTGTGTGTGTTTTCATTGCACGAAACCCATGTTCTGCCCACATGATGACCGTGTCTAACGGAATAAAATCATCACACTGCGACATATAGAAAACACCGCTTTCATCTAGTTTCTAAAATAAATATTCTTTTTGACGTGTAAAGAGTGTTTATAATAACCAATTTACAGAATGAACATTAATATTATCAGTGGTTTATCATAAGTTAGTTTACATATTTACCTTTCTCAAAACACAAGTACGAATATCAATGTAATGTTTGAGCACCCCTGACACAAGCCGGTTTAGACAAGGCTTGTCAATCGTGAAGTCCCATAGCAAACTCTTACGATTGTTCTTAACGCTGTGAATGACGACTTTCATCTGTAATGAATAATAATATCTTATGCTCCAAAGTTTGACATACTCAAGGGAGTCAAACAGGGCGACCCGCTGTCTCCAAATCTGGTCACCAATACCCTAGAAGAAGTCTTTCAGATGCTGGCAGTCAAATGGGAAGAGAAGGGGCTTGTCGTCGGTGAAACAAGGTTGAATCATATGCGAATCGCTGATGACATTGTCCTTTTCTCCCCTACAGCCACAGAACTAGAGCAAATGCTACAAGATCTTAGCGACGCAAGCCTTGAGGTTGGACTGAAGATGAAAATGTCGAACACCAAGATCATGACCAATAGCTCCAAGAGCATACACATAGGTGGGGAGAATATACAATAAGTCCAAGAATATATCTACTTGGGCCAAGTAATCACCTGGCCCAAGTTATATATAAGATATATTGGCTGGTCTGAAAGCTGCGAAATGCCCAATTTCAGCGAGCAGGACGCACTTGAGAACCAGATATAAAGTAACATTCTATCAACGTTAGCGATGAAGAGTCCAAAACTTAAGGAACTGTCAGTTACTGATAAGCATGTCGATCCCGTTGAAAGTTGTAGCGACACAAAACGCTGTTTAAAACTTGTCTAGGCTCTCTGAATTTTATAGATTTTCCACCTTATACAAATCTTCATAAATCACTTTAATAAATCTTTTAAAATAAGTACTACTACTATTATACCCACTTCTACAATTCGGACAGCTTGAGTAAGTGTAACGTTGACGGTACCCGTGTAAGCATTTTTTTCACACACCAGGGATAAACTTATGTTCGCTAAAGTGTTTTGTGCAAGTGGACATACATCAAAATATTTAAAACCGACGACGTATGGACCCTGAAAAAATAAATGTTAATTATCATTATTATCTTGTTAACTATCATGTACTAGTTTTTGCCTGCGGCTTCATCCACGTGGAGGTTGAGAATTATCCCAAGGGGACGTCCTACCGGTATGAAAATAATTTTATGTTTGTGTGTTTGTCTTAAAAACTAGACTAAATTACTGAAAACCAAAAAACAAGCTCATTTTAAATTAAATAAAAGTTGGAAGCTGACGAGAGCCAAGGCATAGAAGAATTTTTATGAAGACACTTGTGCCACCAAGCCGAATCTAACGACGTATAACTTATCCAAATCGGTTCATCCGTTTAGGAGTTATGGGGTCACAATGTAACAGGTTCACATGAACGCAAAAATACTACCCTCCTGGGTAATTCGGTTAAAAATAATTTGCCATAAATTATGTCATACTTACGTAAGTTTCTGAATTTTTTGGTCCCTCCATTAAAAACTGTATTGACTCCACATATTGTGACAATATCATCAAAATTAAGTAATTCAGAATAGTCATCACGATAACGTTTGCTATGTAGCATAACTAATACGTAAATAATGAATACAATATAAATAGTTTCGAACAAACAGAAATAAATAATATGAAATTAATGAAGATATTGAATTGACTATTAATGTTGCCAGTATTATAATGGACGACATTATGTTATTACCTAATTATCGTAGCGGAACTTAATGAGTTTCGGCCGAAAATCTAGGTACCTTCATTAAAATAGATGTAGTTATAGATCTTTATACCAAAATTACTTTGGTTATCAGAGTCATCATTCTCTTGCCATTTTCCCAATTTATTTGGGGTCGGTGCACCATGTCCTCTGCTTCCATACTTCTCTATAACTTGTCATCCCATGACACCTCTTTTCTTGTTATATTATCCTTCACACAGTCCATCCATCGTTTCTTTAGTCTTCTTCTACTTTTATAACCATAGATAGGAATGGGTAAATCCTCGAGGTGGTAGGAGGACGAAAACACTTGGCTTTAAATAGTGGACTGTACATATATTATAGGTTTAACAAAGGATGACTAAACAACGGTTAATTTAAATCGGCGTGAATGAATAATTATGGTAAGCGCTCAGTTATGTGGACGATGACGCAGTGCCGAGCCGGCCGGTGCGCCCTCGCAGCTCGAGTCCCCCCGCCGCGCCTCAGCTCCCCGCCTGTGGTCGCCCGGCGCGGGCTGATATTCTCGACATGCTCTCGGCGTGGCGTGATATTCTCAACATGCTCCCGGCTTTGAAGACTGGTCTTCAATGATTATACTGGAAGAGGACAGATGGTATTGTAAGCGCGTCGGACAATACCCTTTTTCGTCCTTACGTCTGCGACTCTGCTTATTCCGTCCCTTCCAGGTATGAGACGTACGATGCGACCCAGTGGCCACATCAGTGGTGGCGATTGTTGCTCCTTGAGCACCACCAAGGCTCCTTCTTCAAGCACCCCATCGGAGGCCGTCCACTTGGTTCTCTGTTGGAGGTAAAAGATGTACTCGTTAGAGAATCTATTCCAGAACTGTTGCTTCAGGTGCTCAATACGCTGGAAACGTTTTAGGCTTGAGATGTTCTGGTTGATGACTTGCGGATGCGGCAGGGATGTGAGAGATCTCCCAATAAGGAAATGGGCTGGAGTTAACGGGTATAGATCTGATGGATCAGTGGAAAGAGGAGTGAGAGGACGAGAGTTTAGAATTGCCTCAACCTGAATCAAACACGTAGACATCTCTTCGTAAGTGAGATGAGCGAGGCCTAATATGCGCCTCAGGTGATGTTTAATGGATTTTACGGCCGATTCCCATAAGCCACCAAACTGCGGGCTGTAGGCCGGAATAAAGTTAAAATTGATACCTGTATCTGCCATTTCTGAAGAAAAGTCCTGTTTTAATATGCCAGCTATTTCGTTACAGGTGCCAATAAAGGTTGTACCATTGTCGGAGTAAATTGTGTTTGGTTTACCACGACGAGCAATGAACCTATTCAGTGCTGCAATAAAGGCATGTTTAGTTAGGTCGGAGACAAGCTCCAAATGAACCGCCTTTGTGGCTAGACAAACAAAAACACATATGTATGATTTTACTAATCTACATCCTCTACCTTTGCGGTCAGCTAGAAGGATGGGTCCGGCATAGTCTGTGCCAGTCTCTAAGAAAGGAAACTCCAACTGAACCCGTTCCTTAGGCAAGTTACCCATGATGGGTTGAACGGTTCTACCGTTGAATCGCTGACACTTTACACACTTATGAACGGTTGATTTGGCAAGGTTTCTACCACCCAAAGGCCAATACTCATGTCTAATTGTGGCTAAGAGTAGCTGTGGACCAGCATGAAATAGGCGTAAGTGATATGTATTAAAAATAAGTTTAGCAAAATTATGTTTGCTGCAGATAATGATAGGGTGCCTGACATTATAATCGTAGCAAGAATTATCTAATCTGCCTCCAACTCGTATAATACCAGACTCGATAAAAGGTGATAATTTCTTAAGGCGATTTTTATTCGGTAATGGTTTACCTGATGAAAGTAGCTCGTACTCTTCAGGAAACATTTCCCTCTGAACTGTTTTTATTATGAAATCAGCGCTGTAGGACAACTCTGAATAAGTAAGAGTAAGACTTTGGCATTGTACTCCTTTTGAACGATTAATGAATCTAAATACGTATGCTAATAGGCGTTGTAAATGTGAATAGTTAGATGAATTATTAATTATGGTTTGAAATAAATTATTGTGCATAATATTAGGATTAGTGACAGGTAATGATTGGTTATTAATATTAATGGAATGTGATTTTAAAAGTTCAGGTAGTATGGTGTTCACATCTGTGTTAGGCATTGAAGGCCAAAGAGATGGGTCTGTAAGTAAGAATGAAGGCCCTGACCACCACATGGAAGATTGACCTATGAGGTCAGCGCTCAGACCACGAGAGACAAGATCTGCGGGATTGTCCTTGGACGGCACATAGCGCCAGGTGTAAGCACCAAAGCCTTCCCGTATCTCCGAAACTCGATTCCTAACAAACGGCTTAAGCGTGCCAGGTGAAGCAGACAGCCAACCTAAGACAATCATTGAATCACACCAAAATATGCATTTGTCAGGTTTAAGTGTTAATGATTCAAGCACCTTCGCACACAACCTGGTCCCTAATAAGGCGCCGCAAAGCTCTAGTCTTGGGATTGTAGTCGACTTTAACGGAGCAACCTTACTTTTGGACGTTAGTAGATGTGTATGGACTGTGCCGCTACTAGCTACAGAACGAATGTATAGGCAGGCTCCGTATGCCTTTTCTGACGCATCTGTAAAAATGTGTAGTTCCACGGATAAAGGGCTATCACATACCACCCAGCGTGGTATGCTGAGAAGGTTAAGCTGTGGTAAAGTCTGTGTGAACTTCAGCCATAACCTTTTAATGTCCACATTAACTTCATCGTCCCATGCACACTTGTCTATCCATAATCTCTGCAAAATTATCTTGACCTCGATAATACACGGACCGACAAGACCCAGAGGATCGAATACTTGCGCTATTGTGGAAAGTATGTGTCGTTTTGTGATTGTAACATCTGTTTGTTTAGGTAAATTAATAGAGAATGTAAGACAGTCAGTATGACAACGCCAATTAAGACCGAGGGTTTTGCTTGGCTCATCTATACTCAAGCTGACTGTGTTGGGTGTGTCTGTATGTGTTGTTGTGGATGTAGTATGAGAAGATGAATCTAGAGTGTTTGTAGCGACTGCCTGAAGTATTTGTGTATTGTTAGACTGCCACTTGCGAAGATTGAGCTGCGCAGTCTTAAGTATGCTGATGACATCTCTACAAAGCGCTATAGTGCTCTCTATAGAGTCACTTCCAGACAGAAAATCATCGACGTAAAAATCGTGCTGTATAGACTGCTGTGTACGTGTGTGCGTTGCCTCCTTTGCCAGCTGAGACAAACATCGTGTAGTAATGAACGGTGCTGAAGCTGTTCCGTAAGTAACGGTATTTAATGTGTATGTTTTAAGAGGTAATGAAGGATCAGAGCGCCACAGTATCTGCTGTAGCGGTCGCTGCGATTCTTCAACTATGATTTGTCGAAAGAATTTCTCGATGTCTGACGATATGACGTATTTATGCTGCCGAAACCTCAACAATATGGATATTAAGTCATCCTGAACTACGGGTCCTATGCCTTGAATGTCGTTGAACGACTTACCAGAAGTTGTGACGGCTGATGCGTCGAAGACAAGTCGTAGTTTGGTCGTCGTACTGGACTCTCTGAAAACACCATGATGTGGAAGGAAATATGCATGAGATGAACAAGGCTGAGATACTTCGCTCATATGACCTAATGCTTCATACTCCTGCAAGAATTCTACGTAGCGATGCTTAAGTACTGGGTCTCTCTCAAGTCTACGCTCTAATGACAGAAAGCGACTCTTAGCCATCTCAAAGGAGTTACCCAATGCTTCAGGGGGTTCCTTTAAGGGAATGGTGACTATGAAACGACCATCCGCATTACGCCTAGTAGTGTTAACGTAGTTCTGTTCACATGCTCGCTCCTCAGATGTGAAATTGAACTTAGGTGGGATTGAGTCAAGTTCCCAGAATCTTGAGAGATCTATGGGTGATTGTACGTGCGTGGTGTGTCTTTCATGCGCGAACATACACACTGATGCATTAGTAATGTTAGGTTGAGGCATAGAACCTGATATGAGCCATCCGAGCTTAGTCTCGAAAAGCGTCGGCATATGCCTACCTAACTGTATACGGTTGCGACCAATCACACTCCAAAAGATGTCGGCTCCAACAAGTATGTCGATGGAAGAAGGGACATTGAAATCAGGATCAGCCAGACTTATACCAGCTGGTAGCTGTAAGTCAGTTAAGTCTATGTATGTATGAGGTATATGAGTGGTTATGTTGGGCAAGACAAAACAATCAATGTCAATGTGATAAGAACCATCGCACGATTGTAAATGTACCGCACAAGATTGCGTAATGGTAGACACTTGACTGTTTATGCCTGCAACGTGTGAGCTTACATTACGAATAGGTAAATGTAGCTTACCACAAAGGTCCTTGGTAACAAAACTTGCCGTGCTTCCATTGTCAAGTAAGACTCTGGCGCTATGCGGCATCCCGGAATGGTCCGTGACTCTTACCAAAGCTGTGGAAAGCAATACATGACGTGATGAAAATTCATGATTAGTGCCTGCTAAAGTTATGTGCTCCTTACTAGAGCTATGATCATCATCGTGAGAATGCAACATTGTATTATGCCTTTTTGTGCAATACTTGCAGTGACCAAGTGGGCAAGTAGCCTCCAAATGACCTGGGCGTAAACAATTCAGACAAAGTTTGAAGTCTTTCACCTTAGATATGCGTGCAGCGACTGTAAGCGCCTTAAATTGATCACAACTAAATATGTGGTGACTTTGTTTACACAGGGGACATGAAATATTAAATTTACCCTTACTTGTAGAAATTGAGAAACTTTTTGGCTTAATGTTCGATGACTCTGGTTTAGACTTACCACTGTTAGTCTCCTCAAGCGTTTCTAAAAGATTGCAGCGGTTAGAAATAA
Organism: Cerastis rubricosa; assembly: GCA_949152445.1. NCBI lineage: Eukaryota > Metazoa > Arthropoda > Insecta > Lepidoptera > Noctuidae > Cerastis > Cerastis rubricosa. The sequence continues at coordinate 16,879,977 of OX424539.1, forward strand.
ATTTGGTAAACATGTCTAAGGATGGATACTCAGTCAGAGTGTTCCTATGTTCTTCCCAATGTCTGCTAGTAACCGGGTCCAACTTTGATGCCATTAAATGTATGACCATTTCACCCCAATGCTGTACGAATAACCCTAGCGTAGCCAGTGAACGCAGGTTTTTGCTGGTTACATCAACAATCTGACGTAAACCTTGACTAGTCTCCTTTTGAAGTGGTTCCACACTAAATAATGCTTGAATATGATTGTTTATCAATAACTGCTTGTTGTCGTACCTTTCACACAACAATTGCCATGCATTGTCGTAGTTGTCCCCTCTGAAGTCCAAACTTTTAATTACAAGTGCTGCGCTGCCATTAAGTGACGAACGTAGGTAGTGAAATTTGTTGATGTTATCTATACTTTTCTCCTCATGAATCAACGAAATATAAATATCCTTGAACTCTAACCAATCCTTATAGCCGCCGCTAAAGTGAGGTAAATTTATTTTAGGAAGTCTTACATTATTATGTCTAGTTACCACTGAAAGTTGCTCATTGGAGCTTACCTTAGACGCTAGTTGAGCGCGATGCTGTGACAGAAGCGCGCGAGCAGAGGCTAGTTGCCTGTAGTAGTTGCACTCGAATTGCTCACGTTCGGAAAATTGCTCGTCGGGCTTGGCAGACAGGTACTCCAATTGACTCTGAAACTGATCATAAGTGGCATATAAGGTAACGATCTTCTCAATTCTTATCTCTAACTCAACAAGTTGCTCCTCACTAAGCTGTTCGCATGACTTAGTGGTAGTTATAAAAGTTGTGAATTGAGTAAGCTGCGATTTTACTGAGGCACGCTTTTTTGTAAGCTCTTTAATCTTGAGTTCTTCAGCCATGGCTAAATAGGCAGGTAGCTGTAAGCGCTAAAGGAAATGCAAGTAGGCAAGAAAAAGAACTATTGAAAAATAAATGCTTAAAGCACTGAAATATGCGCCTGTGTAATAGAAAAGAGCAAACAGCTGATTGATGAAAGCGTTGCTATTCAAAAGTAATAGGCGGTTAGGAAAAAAAATATTTGAATTAAACTGTCAAACTGTGAAGGAACAACAAAAAAAATAACCAAAAATGTGTTTCTACCGAAGGCACTATATTACAAATGTTAAAACTAGATTAATAAGCACTTATTACTAATTATTAATGGGCTTTTATTCTATTATAATGGACAGAATCTACTTGAATAAGTTCAAATATGACACCAAACAGCAATGAAAAGACAATACGGACTGAAGATGTGTGTGATTCTACTGATTCAACAAGCTAATAACCAATGGTAGTAATCACTTACGAATAGGTACTACTAATGTATGATTCACTGGTCTAATGCACTATCTAACACTCTAGTGGAATGAAAGTTAGTATTATGAATATGAAATGTTAGTAAGATAATGGAAAGATCTCACGAAATCCGTTGACTGCGAGTCCAAACTGAATGTTTCCTTGCTTCAAATGGATTGCGATGTTCTTGGGCACTGCTTGGGCTGCTACGCTGCGATGACCCAGCTACGATGACCACTGAAGAACTGCTTTCTCCAACAAATACGTTTCTTGGCAAGGGCGCCGAAGATGATGATGAAAGACTGGAACCAGATTCGCACGAAGGGCGAAAAATCGTCTTGGTCTTGAAGTCCAGTTTTCTAACGGCCTTTTTTAAATTTTGAAAAACCGCTTGTCACTCCCCGTTGCTGCTCAATTTCTTCTCGAAGGACCATAGATAGGAATGGGTAAATCCTCGAGGTGGTAGGAGGACGAAAACACTTGGCTTTAAATAGTGGACTGTACATATATTATAGGTTTAACAAAGGATGACTAAACAACGGTTAATTTAAATCGGCGTGAATGAATAATTATGGTAAGCGCTCAGTTATGTGGACGATGACGCAGTGCCGAGCCGGCCGGTGCGCCCTCGCAGCTCGAGTCCCCCCGCCGCGCCTCAGCTCCCCGCCTGTGGTCGCCCGGCGCGGGCTGATATTCTCGACATGCTCTCGGCGTGGCGTGATATTCTCAACAACCATCCACAATCATACTCAAAAGTTTCCTCACTACATTTTCCTCATTCCTCCGCATTACATGCCCATACCACGACAACCAATTACCACACATCTTTTCAGTCACCGGCGCCACTTTCAGACTTCCTATTATGTACTAATTTCTTATTTTATCCATTCGCCTAACACCACACACCTCCCTGAGAACTCTCATCTCAGCCACATGCAAATGCCTTTCATTAATCCCTTTTTTGGCTCAATATTCTGATCCATACAAGACAGCAGGTCTAACCATTGTTTTATAAATCTTCCCCTAAAGTTTAAGGGGGATGGGGGAGTCAGAGATAGTTCCCGTGACCTGCCGCCATTTCATCCATGCAATGTTTACTTATTCTGTGCATAACACTACCATCTATTTCGCTATCGCTTTGCATGAGTGAACCGAGATACCGAAAGTCGGAGCAGACAGGAAGAAACGCGCCATCTAGCGCTGTGACACCTATCCTCCATTTAACTGCGGAAACTTGTAAATGGCCTTCAAATCCGTATTGTTTAGGAACGTTGTTTGTATTAAAATTAAATGAAATAAAATTCTTGTGGGATCGCTTCTTCGGTCAACAACTTATTGAAAAATAAATCAGCCACTTGTATCCATCTTCTTTTAATACTTCCATACTTCTACTGGTATTTCATCAGGGCCCATGGCCTTTCTATTTTCCGTTCTTCGAACTGCATTCCTTACTACATCCATGCTAATTTCCCTCCCCACACCCATATTAACTCTTACCTCTTGAAGCACACCGCTCCATTAATTCTCTTCATTCATCAACTTTACAAAAAAACCTTCCATCTCCCTTTTATTTTTCATTTATCATCTTTAGGCAGTACTTTACAAGCGCCATCTTTTATACATTTTATATGATTTTTTCGATTTAAATCTCTCGTTCTCCTTTCTCTTGCTTTTGTAATCCGATAAATCTCCTTCTAGCCTTTAGGATTGTCAGGTGAGTCATATAACTTCTTTTGCGCCTTATCCTGGAAACTGCTACTGCCTTTTTTGCCTTTCTCTTCCATTCATTATAAATCTTCTTCTTTTCTTCCTTCAAACTGTCGTTCTCACTTGCTACACCCAGAAAATAAGTTCTTTAAACGCAACCTTCTTTTCTTTCAGACTTTTTGTACCTCTTATCTTATCTATATACCTTTCCCTTTCGATTCTCTAAACACATCATTTGCTACTCTCCCTAAACAGTCCGCATCTCTTTCCAACATTCATTTTTACAGATTTTCCTTCCATATCCTTCATTTCAATAATCTTATCTACCACATTGCTTTTAAACATACTTGCACATTGTTCTTTTTCTTTTATACGCCATCTGGTTTTAGGTGGGGGCCGTTCTTTGTTTCCACTACACGGGACTGTAACTTTTACCTCCATTACGACCAATCTGTGTTAGCGTAGTGTGTTATGTTGTTTTTGTTTGTGTGTTGTTTTTTTTTATAAGTAAAAAGCTTTTATTTCGAAATTACAAACATACACTTCAATTTTATTTTCTTACTAGCTGTCCGGCGCAACTTCGTTTGTGTCACAATTTCCCCGTTTTCGCAACATTTTTCATTGCTGCTCCACTCCTATTGGTCGTAGCTTGACGATATATAGCCTTTCTCAGTAAATGGACCACTGAAAGAATTTTTAAAATTTTTCGGAGCCTATTCAATGCAAACAAACAAACAATCAAATCTTTCCGTTTTATAATATTAGTTTAGATATAGATTCTGCATAACATTTAACATCAAAGATTTCCGCGTAGTAACGCTTGATTATAACATTTAGAAAAATGTTGGTCAAGCTCCATCACTGTAAACTTCTTACAGAACTCTACATCCGAAAGCTAAATAATTTGGTCTGCGTAGTATCTCTCGTCATCCATGTTTGATTCCCAATTCATCATACATCCAAAACAAACAGGTAGTAAAGCATTATCGCCTACTCCTAATTCAATTAACATTTCTAATTATTTAGAAACATCCCATCCCAATTAACTACTGACGGATTGCTTGATAATTTAGTAGCAAATCGGGTTGACATTTAAACACAACACATACATTGTAGTGGTCTGTCAATTAGGACTAAATTACCAAGACACATGTTCCAACGAGATATGTTAAGAATTTGATTTAGACGTGTTTTTCGGGTTCCGTACCCAAAAGGTCAAACGGGACCTTATTACTGAGACTTCGCTGGCCGTCCGTCCGTCTGTCACCAGGCTGTATCTCATGAACCGTCATAGTTAGCCAGTTAAAATTTCTACAGATTATGTATTTCTGTTGCCGCTGTTATAAAAATACTAAAAACAGAATAAAATAAATCTATGGGGGCTCCCACAAAAAAAAGTGATATTTTTGCTCAATTTTATTAATAATGGTACGGAACCCTTTCTGCGCGAGTCCGACTCGCACTTGGCCGGTTTTTTTTTCGTTTAAGAGTATTTACACCTTACATTTCATACAAAATTTCAAGTCCTTATTTTCCGAAATGACTAAACCGATTTTAATGAAACTTCATACGCATAAGCAGGATACTGTCTAGAAGGATACGGTCTGTATAAAAATTTCTAAACAACATTTTCGAAAATTAGTGTTACAGCTAAATTAGACCGATTTTATATTATCTATAGAAACAGAAAGTTCCAATTATTGTCTTTTTTTTATAGACATTTCGAAAATATTTATTAGTGACTTTTTAGACCTATTTATCCTGCTTATATATGAGAGCAGCGGAGGCCCAGTGGTTGCAGCCCCGACTAACGAGCAGTAAGCCGTGTGTTCGAACCCAGGCAGGCGCATTACTTTGTGTAATTTATTTTAAATTACCGCTGCCCTCAACAATGGTGAAGGAAAACATCGTGAGGAAACCGGCATGTCCTAAAACTAAAAATTCGAAGACATGTGACATCTACCAACCCGCACTGGGCCCGCGTGGTGGATTACAGGCCAGTCCCTCACATAGAGAGGAGACCTGTGTCCCAGCAGTGGAAACATTATTGGCTGGTGATGATGATGATCCTGCTTATGCGTATGAAGTTTCATTAAAATCGGTTCAGTCATTTCGGAAAATAAGGACTTGAAAGTTTGTATGAAATATCGCAAGGTGTAAACCCTTTTTAGAAGTTATTTCTTTGAGTAGTTACTGCAAAAATAGTTCTTTACCTGAGAACACAAATTTAAATCGTTGCATGTCCCTTTTTCACAGACTACCCTGCATAGAGTGAGCGCACACATCCAGCTTGGAATGATTTATACAAACTATATACGCACTAAGCCGAATCTAACATTTTTATTTCTCTAGGTAGGTACCGACAGTTATTTTTAACTCAATCGAGTTTTTATATTTTTGGTCTCGTGATAAAGGCGACTGAAAAGAAAACAAATAAAGATTTGATTGCAATATCCCTGAATTGCAATTAGAAAAAGATTAAGAAAATTGTTGAAAATTAGTAATTTTCTTACCAAATTAAACAACATCACTGCCTTCCTTGAATTTTATGCTTATTAAAAATACACTAATAGTTTTGACTGAAGGTGCAAGACGTTTTGATGACAATGTATAATTTATGTTTTTTTTTTTTATATTCAGCACTCTTTGAACTTTAAAAAACAAAAGTAAAAAGAGACAGTCCCGTAAAACGCCCGTCCTTTGCCACTTCCTAGTGTTTTAGCTGGGAAGAAGAAGTGGCGGAACAAACATGTCATGCTCACTCAAATGTCACGCTGATGGTGGCGCGTGTGTCGGGTCATTTAGTTCCCTTCAAAATGGTTGAGTTAAATGATGGCTGATCCATGCGTCATGTTCGTGAACGGGCGCTCTCAGTTGTGCCTGGTCGTCTCTTAGCTTAGCGGTGAGCTAGCCCATTACTCACCGTCCACAGGCCCGCACTTACGGTGGCCGGGGGCCACTGGTTGCCCCCCGACGCCCGGGGCGTCTCCTGCGGCGGCTGGGACGTGAGGTTCTCTCCCTCTCACGTTCCGCCACCTCCTTCGCTAGCATGACTGCTTCGCAGAAGGAGGCGACGGCTTCCCATTCCCTCTCGCTCCGGACCATGGATTGAACCAGGGCCGGACGCGAGAGGTCGCCGCCGCCAATCGCCGCTACGAAGACACGGCGGTGCTCAGCCCAAGCAGGGCACAGCTCCACAGTGTGCTCCACCGTGTCCTCCGGCCGATCCTCGCAGTGGTAACACCCGGGCGTTTCCTCCCGCCCGATTCGGTGCAGGAACCTCCCGAAACAACCGTGTCCGGTGAGGACCTGCGCCAGGCGGAAGGTGAGGGCGCCGTGGCGCCTCTCCAGCCACTCCTCAAAGAGGGGACTTATCTCCACTATTGTGGCGTGCCCTGCACGGGGTTGCGACAGTCGCTCCCTCCATGTCGCCATGAGATCGCGCCGGAGGTCTGTCCGCTGAGCGACAATTTGCCGCGGCAGCGGAGTTTCCCCCCGGCGTAGTGCCTCCGGTAACTGGCTTATTTGAAATAAATGATTTTGATTTGATTTGAAACTACCCAGCAACACATCTGTCTGTAAGGTTAGAAGAACCAGATTCTATACAATAGTGTTCAACTTAATCATCATTCTCTTGCTCTTATCCCAATTTATTTGGGGTCGGCGCAGCATGTATTTTTCTTCCATACTTCTCTGTTACTCGTCATCTCATGAGACACCTCCTTTCTTGCTAAAATATCCTTCACACAATCCATCCATCGTTTCTTTGATCTTCCTCTTCTCTTATTTAATTTTACTAGAGCTCTATCATGCCAGTAATGGCAAGTTTTTCTCAACTTTACTTTCAATGTATGTCGTCTTCAATTATGCCCGCTTTGTCATTTTTTTATTTATCAACTGCTATTTATTTACTTATATGTTACACTGGAACGCCACACTTAGCAATTACACCAATGAAGCACAAGAATAAATAAATATATTTAGCTGTTGATCTTCCATCCTCATTCGAACGGCTGCGGGTCGGCAGCGGCGGTGGATCACGCTCGCTCTCGCAGCGTCAGGTTACCACTCCTATATTGGTCGGCATTATACTCCATTTTGCGCACATTCTTATTTTAATTGAGCTCTTATTAAAATACTAATTTCTAAATCTAAATTAATTACTAAACATAAAACTAGATAATTAAAACTAAAATAACAACAAATTATAAAAGGGCGTCAAAAAACTCCTCCTCAACGCTGTCAGCTGGTAACGTGCCCAAGAGACTGGCGGCGTTGCCACGTTAAATGGCAACACTTAGCCTCTGGCCAAAGTAAAACCCAGCCCTTGGGTCACGGGAAGCGTCAACTAGGCGTTTCGAAATTTCCTTAAAAAGGCTGTGAGCACTCGGACCCCACGGCCCCAGAGTTTCAACCCCAAACGGCTCGAATATATAGTTACCACAAAGGTTACAATATTTACGCCGCTTGAGGTTCTCCGTAGCCGCAGCGGCAGCGCCAGCACAGCACGATGAGCTTGGAAGATGTGATGGCGCAAGAGTATCGACGCATGTTGCGTCCCACACTAAAGGCCTACCCATCTTCCATGGAAACAACGACATGCCGTCCGGTCTTTTGCCTTTGTCGCGTGCCAAGCCATTGGGCTCTAAGATAGCTGGAACGCCGATGGTAACAAGAGCTCGACGGATGATGTCATTTATGTTCGCGTGCCGAGCAAAACGGCCCGCACTTCGGCTGCATGACAGGCCGTGGTGTCCGAGGCTGTTGACAGCTTCACCACAGTGACAGCGATGAGGAGTGCAGCAGGCGGCACCAAGACGTAAGGAAGCAGCGAGGCGGAAGGTCGTGTCGTCGAACAAAGTGCCTATGCTCGACCACGGGAGTGCGTGAAGCCAAAGACCCGACTCCCATTCACCCACAGCAAGCAGACGCGCACGCTCAGCAGTAGTAGCAGCTGTGTGAAGTAAATTGTCCTGAACTACTCTTCAGAGCGGCTCGTCCCACCGTCTCTGGGAAAATGGATTGTCGGGTTCTTCAGTATTCGGGCAAGCGAGTTTCCAAGCATCGATGGCCTCGGAGAGGCACAGCACATCAAAATCAATCAGTGTAGAAGCCAGGAAAAAAAAACATTCTTATTGAATATATTTGAGACTTAATAATTTTCAAATTGAATATTATACAATTTTAAAACCAGTCATATAAAACGAAAAATTTTGATATTTTTATGTTTCCACATTTCTCTTCCTGATGAACTTTGTCAACAATTTGCCCTATCCTCTACCCTTATACCCTTCCACATTCATATTCAAATATTAAAATTATACTCAAGAAAAAATAAAGCCTTCAGACATAAAGGGCGTGCCCACTTACACGTGCATGCAGCCAAAAAAAAATAAACCCCGTCTACTTCATACTCAAAACTTTCGTCACGACATTTTCGTCATTCCTTCGCATAACATGCCCATACCATGACAACAGTCACCCGCACCACTTTCAGACTTCCTCTTATGTACTTATTTCTTATTTCATCCATTCGCATAATACCACACATCCCCCTTAGCATTTTCATCTCAGCCACATGCAAATGCCTTTCATTCATCCCTTCAGCAGCACCCCAGCAGGTCTAACTATTGTTTTATAAATCTTCCCCTAAAGTATAAAGGGGATGCGGGAGTCGCAGATAGTGCCCGTGACTAGCCGCCATTTCATCCATGCAATGTTTATTCTGTGCTTAACACGACGATATGTTTCGCCATCGCTTTGCACGAGCAAACCGAGATGACGAAAGTTGGAGCATACAGGAAGAAACGCGCCATCTAACGCTAAGACACCTGGACTGGAAGGACCACCGAAATCGCAAATTATGTATTCGGTTTTAGTTCTGATGATTTTCAGGTCAACATTCCAGCTTCTGTTGCCATTTCTCCAATTTGCTCTGGATCTCCGGTCCATCATCACCAATTAGAACAATGTGGTCGGTGAACAGCATGCATTAGGGTGTATCTTCCTGTATGTGCGACGTCAAAGCGTCCATAATCAACAGGAAGAGGTAAGGACACAGCCGACACCTGATACAAGCCTACAGTGACACTGAACTCGTCGGTGTTGCCAGCAGCTGACCAGACGTAGGTACAAGATTGGCTGTACATAGCACGAATTAACTCTACCCGCTATTCTCCTTTGGCAACTAAAAGGGACTAAAACTTATTTCGGTTAACCGCTCCGGCAACATTTGTTGCTTCGTAGAATTGCTCCACAAAAAACGCTCTAAAAATTCAGTTCTTCGAGAATATCAGGATTTTTTTGCGTCTGTGGTACATTATTAAATTCCGTGTCCATTGCCAAAAAGACCGAGCAGCAATAAATTCAAAAATACGTCAAAAAATTTTTAAACGTCAGGTGTCAAGTGAAGTTCATGTGAAGTTCCCTGGTTTTAAAATGTGAGTATTATTTTATTTTAACCCAATGTATATAGTGTTATATATCCAAATAAACCTCGTTAATCAAGCTTTACGAATATCTATAAACATCGTAGGTTCAAAGTCTGTAGAAACGATAATAGCGAAATGTAAAAATGGCGCCATGTCGAGCGTGGTATTTAATTTTGATAATGTTTTTTTAGAAATTATTGCAAAAATAGTTAAAATAGTGCTCGTATTATGAAAATTAGTTCAATTAAGTAATTATTAGTGTCTACGCACTATAAAACAGTAAAATAAAACGAAATCTTAGCGATTTTTTTTACGAAAACACGACAATATCAATAGGTATCGAATCGAATGAGAGGAGGGTTGATTATTTTTGGTGATTGTGCCACTAAGAAAGTGCCAAAGTAAGGACATAATATGGGTATTAAAACAAAGCTTATATAGTCTAGTTTAATTATAAATAGGTTTTATTGACACAAACTACAATTCTTGTTGAAAAAACTTAACATTCTTATTGGAAAAACTGACATTCAACACATATTCTCAAGTTCTCATTTTTATCTAAGTACTTATATTTAGTTGTTGTAATTCGTTTTAACATATTAAGATTCTGTATAGTTTCAGCTATATACACGTATTTTTGTTTTGGTGTAGCTGCAGTAGTTTACGAGAAAATAAGCTTTAAATGGGAAGTGGCACGGGGCGCTCGCGCGGCAAAAATGTGAGCGGGAGCGGGAGCATAAGCGCGCGTCACGTGACACATTTGAGCGAGTTAGAGCGGCTACATACTTCCCAGGCATACCTTTCTAACTTTCATAACACTTCCCGAGGTACCCTATCATACTCTTTCTCTAGATCAATGAACACTATGTGCAAGTTCTTGTGCGCACGTTTGTACTTCTCGCCTAATTGCAAAAGTGGCGTCCTTTGTTCCTCGACCTGGCTTCAATCCAAACTGGTTTTGGCTAACCTCACTCTCTCGCAATCTTTTCTCTATTACTTTCTCCCAAACTTTCATACTATGTGACATGAGCTTTATCCCTCGATAGTCGTTGCAGTCCTGCACATCACATTTATTTTGATGTAATTTGTGGAGATGAATAAAAGTTTTTTTAATATTATTATTTTTAAAAAAAATGGGCACTTACGAACTATTGCACCATTCTTGTGGGATCACTTCTTTGATCAACAACTTATTGAAAAATATAGTCAGCAACATGTATCATCTTCTCTTATTCAGTTCCATACTTGTACTGGTATTTCATCAGAGCCCACGGCCTTTTCCATTTTTCATACTTCGAACTGCATTCCTTATTTCATCCATGCTAATTTCCCTCACCACACCCATATTTACTCGTACCTCTCTAAGCACACCGCTCCGTTCATTCTCTTCATTCATCAACTTTTCAAAATAAACTTTCCATATCCCTTTTTATTAAAAGCTTTTATTTAACTTGCAATGTATGTATGTATGTATGTATGTATGTATGTATGTTTGTTACGGTGAAATCTTGGAAGCTAAATTAGCACCACTTTCCGATGACCGATTGAGCTGAAATTTTGCACACACCTTTGGTTCTGAAGACAATACATGTTTATGACAGACATAACTTAATCCTGCAGCCAGGATCGTCTCCTCACAAGGGAACTCCTCAACGGCTAATAGCGTGGACACGAAACTTTGCATAAGAGTTCATATTTGATGGATAATCACGATTTGTATCATGAACTCAACCTGCAGCCAAAATCGTCTTTTCACGAGGGAACTCCTCAACGGTTAATAGTGTGGACACGAAACTTTACATACGAGTTCATATTTGATGCATAATCACGATTTGTATCATGAACTCAACCTGCGGTGAGGATCGTCTTCTCACGGGGGAACTCCTCAAAGGTTAATAGCGTGGACACGAAACTTTGCATACGAGTTCATATTTGATGGATAGTCACGATTTTTATTATGAACTCAACCTGCAGTGAGGATCGTCTTCTCACGAGGGAACTCCTCAACGGCTAATAGCGTGGACACGAAACTTTGCATACGAGTTCATATTTGATGGATAATCACGATTTGTATCATAAACTCAACCTGCAGCCAGGATCGTCTTCTCACGAGGGAACTCCTTAACGGTTAATAGCGTGGACACGAAACTTTGCACACGAGTTCATATTTGATGGATTATCACGATTTGTATCATGAACTCAACCTGCAGTGAGGATCGTCTTCTCACGAGGGAACTGCTAAACGGCTAATAGCGTGGACACGAATCTTTGCATACGGGTTCATATTTGATGGATAGTCACGATTTGTATTATGAACTCAACCTACAGCCAGGATCGTCTTCTCACGAGGGAACTCCTCAACTGTTAATAGCGTGGACACGAAACTTTGCACACGAGTTCATATTTGATGGATAATCACGATTTGTATCATTAACTCAACCTGCAGTGAGGATCGTCTTCTCACGGGGGAACTCCTCAAAGGTTAATAGCGTGGACACGAAACTTTGCATACGAGTTCATATTTGATGGATAGTCACGATTTGTATCATGAAATCAACCTGCAGCCAGGATCGTCTTCTCACGAGGGAACTCCTTAACGGCTAATAGCGTGTACACGAAAATTTACATACGAGTTCATATTTGATGGATATTCTTGATTTGTATCATGAACTCAACCTGCAGCCAGAATCGTCTTCTCGCGAGAGAACTCCTCAACGGCTTATAGCGTGGACACGAAACTTTGCATACGGGTTCTTATTTGATGGATAATCACGATTTGTATCATGCACGCATGCTTCAGCCAGGATCGTCTCCTCACGATGGAACTCCTCAACAGTTAATAGCATGGATATGAAAAAAGTGTTGAGATTGAGATAATAATGCCGTAATCGTTTCTGAACACATGTTCCGAAACGATTACGGCAAAACTAAAAATGTTAAAATAAAATTATAAGTAAAAAAACCTTTTTAAAAAAAGTTTTTATTTAAATGCTCTAAAAAGAAGACAAATAAAATTTTCTTTTAATTTTTTAACTTTCAACTTATAACCTCATTATACACAATTTATATGATCATAAAAGCTTGTCGCGAGGTTTACTTCTATAAATAAACTAGTACCTATTTAATTGAGTAACAATCTGCCAAGTATAAGTTTTTTTTAATTTCAGTTTAATTAAATACTTATAGGTACTTACGCAAACCTCGCGACAAGCTTTTATGATCATATAAATTGTGTATAATGAGGTTATAAGTTGAAAGTTAAAAAATTTAAAGAAAATTTTATTTGTCTTCTTTTTAGAGCATTTAAATAAAAGCTTTTTTTAAAAACGTTTTTTTACTTATAATTTTTTTATATGAGTAAATACTACCGCAGACATGGTGGTCCGCGCCCTTGTTTGAGTAAATTTATTTGTTTGGCTGAGTTTTATTATCTTATTCTAATCGTGCTCCATTATTGGACACATAATTTATCATCCTTAAGGTTACTTAAACTACTTATATCTACGTGAGTTCACCAAATTTTTTTTATTTTATTTCATCATCTTTACACAGAAATTTACCGGCGCCATCTTTTATACATTTTATATGATTTATATCTCTTGTTCACCTTTCTCTTGCTTTTGTAATCCAATAGAGCTCCTTCTGGCCTCTAGGATTGTCCAGTGAGTCATATAATTTCTTCTGCGCCTTAGCCCTGGTAACTTCTACCACCTTTTTTGCCTTTCTCTTCCATCATCTGCCTAGCCTTTTCCCAAACTATCTTGGGGTCGGCTTCCAGTCTAACCGGATGCAGCTGAGTACCAGTATTCTACATGAAGCGACTGCCTATCTGACCTCCACAACCCAGTAACTGGGTAATACTATACCCCTTGGTAAGACTGGATGTCAGACTTTTGGCTTCTGACTGATCGTAACGACTGTCAAAGATCTACAAATGACAGCCGGGACCAACGGCTTAACGTGCTTTCCGAGGCACGGAGGAAACTCGGTATGTAATTATGGTCACCTATCCACGGACTAACCTCGACAAGCACGGCTTAAATATCGACCTGTGCGGCTGTTATTATTTAGCCACGGGCTCCTCTTCTCCTTCTTTTTGCCTTTCTCTTCCATTCTTTATAAATCTTCTTCTTTTCTTCCTTCAAACTGTCGCTCCCGTTTGCTTCACCCTGCCATTTTTTAAACACAACCTTCTTTTCTTCAGGCTCTTTTGTACCTCTTCATTCCACTACCATGAATCCTTATCAATTGTACCTTTCCCTTTCGATTCTCCAAATACATCTTTTGCTACTCTCCTTATACAGTCCGCCGTCTCTTTCCAACATTCATTCACAGATTTTCGTTCCATATCCTTCATTTCAACCATCTTATCTGGTGGGTTTAAGGTGGTAGCCTTGCATTTAAACATACTTGCACATTCTTTTTTTTCTATCATACGCCATGTGGTTTTAGGTGGGGGCCGTTCTTTGTTTCTACTACACGGGACACTAACTTTTACCTCCATTACGACCAATCTGTGTTGGCGTTGTGTTGTTTTTGTTTGTGTGTTGCTTTTTTTTTGTTATAAGTAAAAGCTATTATTTCGAAATTACAAACTTATACTTCAATTTTATCTATTGATCTAGATTCTGCATAACATTTAACATCATAGACTTCCAGGTAGCAATACCGCCTACTTCTAATTCAATAAACATTTTCTAATTATTTAGGAACATCCTCATCCCAATTAACTACTGACGGATTGCTTAATAATTTAGTAGCAAATCGGATTGTCATTTAAACACAACACATACATTGTAGTGGTCTGTCAATTAGGACTAAATTTAGCAAGACACATGTTCCAACGAGATAAGTTAAGAATTTGATTTAGAAATGTTATCTTTCGTTCAAAAAGATAAATTTCTGTATACGCCCTTAGACGAATCTAAAATTTATTTCTTCAGGTACCGACAGTTATTTTTAACTCATTGGAGTTTTTATATTTCTTGATCTCGTGATAAAGGCGCATGAAAAGAAAACAAATAAATATTTGATTGCAATATCACTGAATTGCAATTTGAAAAAGATTAAGAATATTATTGAAAATAAGTAATTTTCTTTTATCAAATGAAACAACAAAACTGACTTTCTTGAATTGTATTGCTTATGAATAATGCGCTTACACTTTTGACTGAAGGTCGTATAATTTACGTTTTTTTATTAACACATGTACACTGCGGAGTGTAAAATAGATTTTGAACATCAAACCCCAACTACCCCGAAGGACATATGTTTGCACCTTGTGGCGGTTTTTTATTTATTAATTCGTGAGCAATAACGCAAAGTAGTACTTGTTTTCTTGTAGAAACCATCGTGAACTTAGCAAGATATTCTCCATAGAAAAACGAAGTACCAAAGAAGAGGTAGACTGTTTCTGTAAAATTTACGTTGATACTGTAGGCACCCTGCAAAGAAAAATAATAATACATTTAGTGTAATCTCTAATAAATATTGAGTAAAAAATTAAGACTGCATGGCCTGTCAAATGGCTTCAAGATCTTATGTTTATCAGTCATGCTTGCAAACACTGGACTACCGAGGCACTCAGTAGAGTCACCAGGTTTATTTAAATATTTCTAAGGTTTTAAGACGGTGACCTTTTATTTTGTTTTGGTTTTCTTCTCAGAATACTAGTAGTTAGAGATATCATATATAAACACCAAGCACCGCTTTCATCTAGGTTCCAAAATAAATATTTGTAATAACCAATTTACAGAATGAACATTAATATTATCAGTTGTTAATTACAATTAATTTGTCTATTTACCTTTTTCAAAACACAAGTACGAATATCAACATAAGGTTTGAGCACCCCTGACACAATCCGGTTTTGACAAAGCTTCTCAATCGTGAAGTCCCATAGCAAACTCTTTCGATTGTTCTTAACGCTGTGAATGACGACTTTCAACTGTAATGAATAATAATATCTTATAATATTTATACTTTTACATGAACTGGGCACGCGTGTGCATGTATGTTATCCTATTATTTCGTAGGCGTGTACGAAAACATAGGGCTAGGCAAAAGCAGAAGAAGCTGTGTCCAGGCTCAGAGTTGCACAGAGAGCAATGGAGCCTTCCATGCTCGGCATAAAACTCATAGACTGAATTCCAACCGTTGAAATTCGAAGACATACGAAGGTCTTCGATATTGAAAATCGCGTTTCAGAACTCAAGTGGAGTTGGTCGGGACACCTAGAAAGGCACGGCGATGGCAGGTGAAGTAAAGCTGCGAACGAGTGGCGTTCAAGAAATAGTAAGAGAAGCCTTGGCATCTGGAAGCGAGATGGGGAACAGACATTGTTGCTATCGCGAGTAAAACCTGGATGAAGTTGGCACAGGAGTGTTGAAACAAGAGATGCCGAGAAAGTCGGGCTCTAGATGATGATGTTAAGGAAGAAACGACTAGGTACAGCGAAATGTCAAATGCGGGCCACGGTTGGGCTGTCAGCGAGCAGGACGCACTTGATACCCATTCTATCAACGTCATCGATGCGATGAAAAGTCTAAAACTTAAGGAACTGTCAGTTACCGATAAGCATGACAATCCCTCTACAAAACGCTAGTTGATACTTTTCTGGCCTCTCTGACTTTTATAGTTTCTCCACCTTAAACAAATATACATTAAAACAATAAC
This sequence comes from Cerastis rubricosa, assembly GCA_949152445.1. Taxonomy (NCBI): domain Eukaryota; kingdom Metazoa; phylum Arthropoda; class Insecta; order Lepidoptera; family Noctuidae; genus Cerastis; species Cerastis rubricosa. The sequence continues at coordinate 16,896,100 of OX424539.1, forward strand.
AAATCTTTTGGAATAAGTACTACTATTATACCCACTGCTACAATCCGGACAGCTTGAGTAAGTGTAACGTTGACAGTACCCGTGTAAGCATTTTTTTCACACACCAGTGATAAACTTATGTTCGTTAAACTGTTTTTTTCATGTGGACATGTACCAAAATATTTAAAACCGATGACGTATGGGCCCTGAAAAAATTAAATCTTGTTAATTATCATGTATTAGTTTTTACCTGCGGCTTCATCCGCGTGGAAGTTGGGAGTTATCCCACAGGGCTGTCCTACTGGTATGAAAATAATCTTATGTTTGTGTGTATGTCTTAAAAAAACTTCACTAGCAAGACTGAAAAGCAAATAACAAGCTCATTTTAAATTAAATAATACTTGGAAGCTGACGAGATTCAAGGCTTACAAGAATTTTTATGCAGCCAGTGAAACTAGCGCCACCAAGCCGAATCTAACGACCGACGTATAACTTATCCAAATCGGTTCATCCGTTTAGGAGCTATGTGGTCACAATGTAACGGACACACATGCAGACATGGGGAAAAAAAAATACCCTCCTGGGTAATTCGTGTATAAAATAATAATTAAAAATAAATTATGTCATACTTACGTAAGTTTCTGAATTTTTTGGCCCTTCCATTAAAAACTGTATTGACTCCACATATTGTGACAATATCATCAAAATTAATAAATTCAGAATAAGCATCATGGTAACGTTTGCTATGTAGCATAAATAATACGAAAATAATTAATACAATATAAATATTTTCGGACAGAAATAAATAATATGAAATTAATGGAGATACTAAATTGACTATTAATGTTGCCAGTATTATAATGGACGAAATTATGTTATTACCTAATTATGGTGGCGGAGCTTAATGGGTTTGTGACGAAAATCTAGGTACCTTCATTAAAATGAATCCATTTATAGATCTCATACCAACATTACTTTGGTTTGTCAGAGTACATTATTATCTGTCTAGCCTATCTCCAACTATACTGGCATAGGCTTCCTAGTCCAATCGAATGCAGCTGAATTCCAGTATTTTACTTGGGCTGACGGCCTATCAGATCTCTACAACCTCCACAAGTCTGATCACAGTCTTAACTAATTGTGACGTGTGGGGCTTCTGACGATCCGTAACAACTGTCGAAGATCTATAAATCAGGAGATCAATCAGCAGGGACCAACGGCTTAACTTTTATCTTAGACACGTAGAGTTCTCTAATGATATGTAATGGACCCCATCCATATATGTGTAAGGGTTATCCTTTGATCGTAACGCGTGGCTGTTTTTTTTTAGTTCCCAGTACCAGACGTTTAAAAACCCGTTCATCATCTTCATCAAGCCTCCATAGAGTTTCGATGTGACTGGGACTATAGCTTCATCTTTATGGTTTTTCGACTATTTAAAAGTGCCTGTAACTGGCCTACTTGAAATAAATGATTTTGATTTAATTTGATTGATTGATTTAATATCCCTATTCATATTTAAACATCTCCCACAAATTTTGTTCCTCTTTGCGATGCTGTATTTTTTCGCCTAATAATTAAGAACTAATTGTTATGGACTACACAACATAGCGTAACATAGCGGTACACCTAAAACGGGTTTGTCTTCACACATGCCGAATCCCCTAAAAGCATACCCTCATTTAGCCAATTATTTTTAAGTCCCATGCAACAGTGGGCAAAGTTATTGCCATCAACCGGGCAGAAATCCAGGACCCTGTGAATTCCTGACCCAAAAACACTGCCCGAACTGATAATCGAACCCAAGAATCTCATGCTCAGTAGTCATGCTTGCAATCACTAGACAAACGAGGAAGTCATCCGCATAAAGCACATTATTTAAAGAAACAATTTGTTTTAGACTTTGTACTCAATATTAGTAAAAATTGAATTTGGATGTAAACCTCAAAGCGTTTAAATTAATAACGATATCATCACGGCTCGTGAACGCATCGATAGCACAATATTTACCAATCTCTGCTTGCATTGAAAACAGAGAGCTATTACGATTTGCATAATGTGTATTCTGTGTTGTGGTTTTCATTCCATCAATGAAATTTCAAACTAGACTGTAATAATTTGTAAGCAGTGAACGTAATATTTTGATTACTTTTGGACTGGGTATATTGGATCAGTCATTTGGAGATAAAACCACTGACCGCTTTAACCGCAGTTACACGATCTTCTAATTCTCTCTCAGTACCATAGTAAAACGTATGATAACCATGAGGATGGTTAATATAATTTTGGGAAATTAAGTTTAAAAGTGACAAAAGACAGACACATGATGATGTTCCATTCCAAAAGGGGAAAACAGAACGACATAACTCTGTAAGAGGACAAAAACAGGAATAAGAAAAAAAAATGGGATTCTCATATAAAAACAATAAATTACAAAGAAGCATATAATCTTGTTAAATTAAACTTTCTTAGTAAACAAACCATTAATTTGGATACACATAACATTGCCTTGCTTAGCCATAGCATTCATTTTAAACGCATAGTCGCCGTAGAAGAAAGAGTTCCCAAAGAATTGGTATGCGATCTCTGTATAGTTTGTTTTGTAGTAATAGTCACCCTGCAAAGAAAATCAAATACAAATAATACAGCGTGTATTGTGTTTATTCTGTAGAAACTCATTTTTGGATGCCATTTTTAAAAAGCCTTTTTGGGACATTTTTCTTAAAGAGAATGTGCTAATGTAGCCCGCGGAATGTTGAAAGATTTTTGCAATTTTCTGGTCACTCTCAGTTTGCATGCTGATAAAAATATGATTCGTAAATATGGCTTTACAGATTCATAATCGAGAGTTATCAAGAGAGCAGCGGTGGGCCAGAGGTACCAGCCCCGACTTACAAGCAGTAAGCCGAGGGTTCGAACGCAGGCAGGCACGTTACCTTGTGTAATTTATTTCATCACCGCTGCCTTCTAAAACGGTGAAGGAAAACATCGTGAGGGAAACGGCATGTCCTAGAATTAAAAAATCAAAGACTTGTGACATCTACCAACCCGCACTGGGCCTGCGCGGTGGATTACAGCCTACTCTCATACAGAGGAGGGCAGTGTCCCAGCAGTTTGAACATTATAGGCTGATGATGATGATGATGACGAGTTATAATTATTTAAATCATTAATGCAATCATACATGAAAATCTAAAAAAAGTTTCGCGGGTTACTCTGGAGTGACCGATACTTAAACACGTGATTATATTTTCTTTTACTCATTTACTTTTATGACAATAATACAACAGCCGTATGTAATTCGCGCGAACACGCCTCTGGCCTATCACCTTGTGATAGAAGTGAATGAATAAAAAAAATGATTTTTGGGAAAGTGGTTTGTTATCATGAGTATTAATCACGTATCTAAGTATGGGTCACTAATTACCAGTCTTCCTATATAAAGGCTGATAAAGGTTCTTTTGTCATAATGTGACCTAATAATTGTCCCGATCGACGCATAGGAACGAACTTATACAAACCTTGAAAATTGTATAGGTAGGTACTTAATTGAAAAGTAAAGAGTTTAGCGTGACAATGGTCAAAACTGATCAACGTTTTAGTAGTTTGATTGTACTGCTGGCATTAAAAACTTGATGCGTCAGGAACGAGTTCAGAGTAATAAAATGTTTTATTCAAATCATTCATACAAACCGGAGGAACTATACAGTTGTGCATATTACGATAATATTGCTGCAAGACTCCGGCGATCACGAAATGCTGACAAGGCTTGTTCACTTTGTAATTCCAGAGAACATTCTTTTGATCTCCTTTTACATTCCAGACGGTGACTTTGAACTGTGGACAATAAAATATTAAATAGATGGATTTTTCATCTTGCCATTTAGAGTAATATTATACAATCATCAGCTTCGCATTGTCCAAAACTATGTGTTGGTTGATATTTGGCATCTACTCTAAACTGGATGCAGTTGACTAAAAGGAGTGACCGCACTTATCTAAGATGAAATCGGTTTGAGCCAATCACGTACGCTTTTGTCGTATTTAGTTAGACGTATTATCAAGTCGCGTCGTCCAAACAGAATCAAGGGAAATGACTTCTATTTCACTTTTATTGAATGGAAATAAAGCTCTTTCTGACTGGCCCAAGCCGATCCGACTTTCTAAAATGACGGATCGGATCTCTAAGACCCATTTACTCGATACTATGCAGGGTTACTGACTATTTTAGACATCGTTCTTTTGGCAAAAGTAAAGACATAAGATAGCATAGCTTGCAAAGATAAAAAAAAGAACTTACCACTTCCATTTTAGCAGGCATGGTAAATGTAACATTGTAGGTGGCAACAGATCCGTATTGGTCAGAGACGAGCGTCGTTGATGATATAGTGACGTTTTTTGATCGTGGACCAGAACATATCTTGTAGTTGTACCATTTTGCGTTGTAGGGTCCCTGGGAAATTAATTGGTTGTAAGATTTTGAAAATTTGAGAAGGAAATAATCGAACAAAACAGTGAAAAAAGATAAAAACGGCAAAAATAGTTAATATCGAATAAGAAAACAGGACAGGAGTCGACTATGATAGGGCAAATTGATGACAAAGATCATCAGAAAGAGAAATGTGGAAACATAATAATATTGACAAAGCGGGTATAATTGAAGACGACATAAATTGAAAGTAGTAAAGTTGAGAAAAGCTTGCCATCTGGCATGATGGAGACCTATAGATCTGAGTGAGGATGGTTGAAGAAGTAAAATTAAATAAGAGTAAAGGGACATCAAAGAAACGATGGATGGACTGTGTGAAGGATAATATGGCAAGAGAAGAGGTGTCTGATGAGATGACGAGTGAAAGAGAAGTATGGAAGAAGAAGACATGCTGCGCCGACCACAAATGAATTGGGATAAGTGCAAGAGAATGATGATGGTTAAAGAAGTAAAGTTAATTAAACTCTAGCTAAGAAGATGTTATACAAATACTCGCAAAACACACCATACATACATTTACTACATTTGAAAAAGACCAATAGTAAAAAATAGGGAAACAATAATACAGTGTTTTCTTTGCACTAATGTCTGTATTACTTACATAGTTATTCCCAGTTTTTGTCATAGAAAACTCCAAAGAAGTAGCACGCGATACAAAAATTAAAATCAAAATTCTTAAAATCAACATTATACACCAGTTTTTGCGATACATGGTGTGTTTAATATGAATTTCATTTTACTATAATTATTTGTAACTTAATGTTTTTATAATGGATCCCTATGTAATGGTTATTTAATATAAAATTTTGATGCTTCTGCAATCACCGATTCAATTTATTTACTCGCTTGCGAATTTCATTTGCATGAATTACTTATAGACACAGGTGAATTTAACTTTACCGGAGATGACTCCTTATTTTGGGAATGCTCGATTGCTCGTGACTAAGGAGCAGCAGCGGCCGGATGTATCGAAGGTGATGCTACGTTTGCTGAGATTGATTCATGGATTAGAGACCATTGACACTGGTGAATTTAACTTTACCGGAGATGACTCCTTATTTTGGGAATGCTCGATTGCTCGTGACTAAGGAGCAGCAGTGGCCGGATGTATCGAAGGTGATGCTACGTTTGCTGTTGAGGTTGATTCATGGATTAGAGACCATTCCCTACATACCGAGGCCGGTCCGTGCTTTGGTAAACAGGTTAAGAGGTTTTTCTTGGCTGTCATTGGTAGATTTGGCAGACGATACGGATAGTCTGAAGCCCTACAGTCTGAAAGCCAGCCTTAATGGGTATTGTATTACCCAGTAACTACCCGGTTATTATTGTTAACATCTAATATATAAAATGCTCGTGTCGTGGTGTTTGTTACCAAACTCTTCCGATACGGCTAGACCAATTTGTATGAAATTTTGTTTGCATATCGAGTAGGTCTGAGAATCGGCCAATATCTATTTTTCATACCCCTAAAACACATCAAAATTTCCACGCGAACGAAGTCGCAGGCAGCAGCTAGTAGAATATATAATATTGATGAATAGGCAGAAAGAAGAAAAATTGTGTTCATGGCCAATATAAAAACATCCAAAAAGAATCTGTCAATAATCTACATAATTTTATAACTACACCAGTATTGTGTTGCATTGCATTTGTGTTTAAATTAGGAGAACAATAGATGTCTACTAACTCATGGCGATATCTGCATGGCAACCATTTGATGGACGTGGAATTTCATGAATAATAATTCAAAATGGAAATAGCCCACGATTTGTTTTACTGATAATAATTTATAATGGTTAATTAATCGGTATGATGTACGGTGATAAATAGAGAGATAGGGAAAGACCAAAAAAAGATGAATGGATTGTGTAAGGAATGATATGAAGGCAGAAGGAGTTAATGGCAGCGTAACGAATAACAGGGGAGAATGGAAGAAAAATACGTTTTGCAATCACCCCAAATAACATGAGACAAGAGCAAAAAGATGATGAGCTGATGATGGTTGGTTGATCGGTATGAAATCAGAAGATTATACTAAAATAATACCTATGGCATGGTTGGCGCAGTGGCTGAGAAATTAACTGCTCTGCTGCATCGCGGGTTCGATCCTCGTGCGCATAGTTGTTCCGGATCTGGCTGTTCGTGTATGTGAGTTTTAAGTTTTGTAAACATACCCACCATACAGGAGAAAAAACGTTTTCTTTCTGGTTAATACGGTACGCTTTGGTAAGATTGGTTATCAGACATTTGGCCACAAACCACCTGTAACGTCTGACAAAGATCCACAAATGACAGCCGGGACCAACGGCTTAACGTGCTTTTCGAGGACAGAAGGAAATTCGGAATGTAATGGGTGGTCACCCATACAAAGACCGATCTTGACAAGCACCTCTTAACTTTGAAGATCCACGAGCTCTTCAAGACTATCAGCAGATAATTTACTCAGGTTAATAGTATGCAATTCAATAGCTTAATCTAAGCCAGTAATAAATCCTTACCTAATGCAAATGCCTATTAGAAAATAACAAATGTGTTCATAGATTATAGCCGGTCATCCATAACTGATTCAGATTAGAACTAATTGCAGGGATGATGTACAGCCAACAGATATCAGCTATCTGTTATTTCAATTAGGACATTTGTAGATAGTATTTGAATAATGATCTAAGTGATTAGCTCATCTTAGTTCTGAAAGACCTTTTGTATCTAATGGTTTTGGAAAACAGGCAACAGGGGAGAAAAAATATTTCATATTGTGGTTTTGGCAAAATAAAACTTGAAGTGAAATAATGGCAAAGTTTTCGTTTTTTTTTTTTATTATTTACAACTATTACATTTAAGTTTTTCCGATAGGATGTATAGTTTAGCCGCAAATTCCAAAAAACGAGCATCCACCCCCAAAACTTATATACTACCCCCCTTTATTTTACGTTTGGAAAATCCTCGTGGGGCCGGAGGAGGGGTCTGTTAGACTCCTACTGACTTAAAATAAACGGGTGGTCCTCCTTGTCATTTCTGGCTGTGGTGCGGGGACACAATTGCGTTATCCATAATCACCCCAGCAGTGACGGTTTTCTTGCGGCAAACCCACCTCAGGTAAGCGGAGGAGTGTGCTGCTCCTCACCCTGTCATTCCATGTGAGAGGCGTCCGGGAACACTAGGCAACTCGAACTCGGGCGTATTTGCTTAGACGATCGACTTATATACCTCTTCCGGAACTTTCACTCAGTCGGACGAATTTTCCTTTATTACTTACACCATAAACAACATTTTTCGACCACTTGCATACTGCTAAGAATTTATCGTCGTTTACGGTATTTAAAACGGTGTAGCTCTGGACTAATTGTCATTTTGATAGATATTTGTTTTGACCATTTAAATTTGTATTTCGAACTGTAACTTAATTAATTTTCTAGTTTCTTTGGATGTATCCGCTCCAATCTAACTGCAACGTAGGGTTAGTCACCAACTCGACACGAAAGACTGAACACACGTGTGTCCAGTTGGTGTAATTCAAAAATAGGATCACTTATTATTTCGTTATCAGACACGCCAAGATTTTTATGCGTGTCCATATAGCGAAACTTAAATTAAATTACTTTTATGTGTTCGCCAACTGTACACACCCAGTTTTTTTTTTGCAAAAAAGTTACAGTCAGTGGCTGAGGATTGCTGCATTCAACATTAATCAGTATTATTGTCTTTCTTTTTTTATTTCTTCTATACATCAATTACATTTTTTAAATGTATTAAATAAAGATTTATAAATATAAAATAGGGGTCCATCGGTGTCGGGAGCAGGGTGCAAGCTACTGGTGGTTAGGGCTCCAGAAACAGGCACCTCCTCACAATGCGAGCCGTATCGAGTACTGCCTTCTGAATCATGCCCTTCATCCAACCGCCAAGCAAGAACCTCGACAGATGTTCGTCGAGGCTTTTGGCCAGGATCTTAAGAGTAACTTTTATCAGTAATATTTGGATGATAATCTAAGTAACTGTCCGTTGGTGAGGTGTCTAGTCACCTGTACAATGTCTTGTGTTTTAAATGTTTCAATTAGGTACTAACATAGGTTTAGAATATTGTTACCAACCCGATGGATCTTTGTTATCTGATTAAAATGAATATATATAAATATATAAGTAAACTATTTGATAAACTGTTCTGAAAAGGCCTTCTTATTCTAAGATGATTACTTTCAAGTTAAATGAGCTTAAAATAGAACACTACCACATTGACACCGTTAGTTGTGGCTTTGGACATGTCACTCAAGTACAGGTCGAGTTGCATGAGGAGCAGGACAGGAGATGGGATGTTTTCGAAATGTAAATCAAAAATGTCTTGAATTACTGTACCATCTTTTTTTTTCGGATGGGAAATCATCAAGTGACTCCTCCCGCTCTGGGTGGAGCGGAAGGGAGTGTCAGACTTGACTGACTAAAACCCATCCATGTTACTTCTTAGCCCTTTGTGTTCCAGGGCCACGGTATCTCTTTAGAACAGTCCCGCAGCGAATTACCGTACCCTAATTTTTAAATTTGATGATGAAAGTCAAAATATCTTCTCTAAAACAAAATAAACCATGCAGCAAATTAGTTTACCACGAGTAGACTGTCAGCTTTCGTGCATTATTAAATCATGCGTGTCGATAATTAGTGATTAATGACGTCTGCTCGCCATAGGATCATGTTAATGACGTTGTATGGACTTGATTATAATCAGCTTTACAAATTCATTCCTTTGTTTGGTTGTCAAGTTGTTCTATTGTGCCTGAAACCATCATTTAAACTAAAATAGTAGTAGCCTAGCCTAAACTATAATAGCCTGCTTGGTCTTATGGTTGCAAGTGCGACTGCAGAGCATGAGGTCCCGAATTCGACTCCCAGGTCGGGCTATGGTTATGGATTTTGCATCAGGAATTTCTCAGTAGCAGTCACGTTATCTAGATCTGTGCACCGTTGATAACAAAACTGGGAAAAATGTGGATGTTCTCAGCGTGACCAAAGGGCTGGCCTTTTTTTTGGCCAAAGAATTAACATTACCATCCAACGTGGCACTGCGGCCAGCCTTCTGGGCACTCTTCCTGTAGACAGCGATGTGGACGAATTTTTTTGACGCCCTGTAATTTTGATACTTGTACATATTTAATTTTTATTATTTGTAGTTAGTAAACAATGTACATAAGTAATACAAGCATATTGTTTTGCATCCTCGTCAAAATTCAGGAGGTTGTCAGAAAAGACAAATAATCAATATAAATCATGATTCTTAGTTAATTATTAATAAACGCTGTTTTTTTTGTTGATTAAAGTTGTCGGTGTTTCAGAATAATCCCCTTGCGCGGTGTCCTGCGTGAGCGACGAATACGACGCGACGCGACTCCTTGAATTTGACGAGATTGCAAAACTGTATAATAAATCTTTATTATAATTAAAGTAAATTATAAAGAACTAACTTATCCCCGCGGTTTCACCCGCGTGGAGTTCGGGCATTGTCCCACGGGATCGTAATCGGGGATAAAAAGTGTCTGTATGCCAAATTCCATACAAATCCGTAAACATCCATCTATTCATCCTCACAAAGTTTCGCATTTACTATAGTATAAGTACCTAAGATTACAAAAATAATTGTTTGCAGTGGTAAAAGATAGGAAATGTGGCCATATTAATTCCGTACTGGTGAAAGTTTCTTTATTGGGTAACCGTCAATCACTGTTGATGACTGGGTCATGACCCTAATCGATCTTCTAAGCACGTGGACAGGGCAGTCCAATGACCCCTTCTTGGTACATCTTTATAAAACTAAAACAACGACACCCAATGAAATTGTAAGTTGGTTATACCTTCAGTTTTCATCAAGTCTTTCTTTTGTTTGGTGAGGTAAGATTTTGAAAGCGTCCGAAAGCAATGAAAGATCGCATTTACGCGTGGATCAGCGTTTTCGAGTATCTCTGTCACATTCTATTCATTTTCATCGGGAACACTTTAACCAGCAATTGGACCTATAACTTTATTGAGTTTCAATTCAAAGTACTAAAAAGGGAGCAAGGTGCAAGAAAATGCTGATCTGTGGGTGTAAATGTGATTTCATCGTAACTTTTTGAAAATGCTTACCGGCAAGTGTTTTCATAAAGTCACTTAGAAACCTATGGCGTTGCTTTGGTGGCTTTGACATTGCAGTGGCCTGCGGAATCGTTCTCTAAGGGCCTGCGCAAACGTAGGCACTTTTTGTTACCTATACGGCACACCGCAGGAAACTGTAGTTGCTGTTGTCCTGTAGCGGCGACCGGACACAGTTTACGTCTGCGCAGGGAGTGGCTGATTTCATACTCGTTATATAGAAATCAAATATTCATTGGTAGCTTGTGTCCGACACAAGAAACACGTTTGCGCAGCGCCTAAGTGCCTCTGACTTACTTAACTTAAGTATACCGCAGTAACTCGCGTTCAAAATAGTTAAATGATGCAATTTCTACCCGCTAGTCGACCATATTTTAGAAAATGGTTTCGAGAGGAAAATTAATACTGTTCGAAGTCAGTACTAGCTAAGTAGGTAAACAGTTAACTTTGGTGTTATAGAAACTAACGCATTTATTTGTAATTTTTTTTAGTAGCAGGGATGCTCGATTGTATTCTATTAATCGTCAATTGCCCAGCCTTTTCCCAAACTTTGTTGGGGTCGGCTTCCAGTCTAACCGGATGGCAGCTGAGTACCAGTATTTTACATAAAGCGACTGCCTATCCGACCTCCACAACCCAGTAATTGGGTAATACGATACCCCTTGGTAAGATTGGATATCAGATTTTGGCTTCTGACTACTCGTAACGACTGTCAAAGATCTACAAATAACAGCCGGGACCAACGGCTTAACGTGCTTTCCGAGGCACGGAGGAAACTCAGTATGTAATTATGGTCACCCATCTACAGACCAACCTAGGCAAACACGGCTTAACCTTGAAGATCGACCTGTGTGTGTCGGGTCATTTAGTTCCCTTCAAAATGGTTGAGTTGAATGATGGCTGATCCATGCGTCATGTTCGTGAACGGGCGCTGTCAGTTGTGCCTGGTCGTCTCTTAGCTGCCACGGCTTATTTCGAACTAATTATTTTATCTTCTGAATGTTTTTTTTTTTTGTTTTTGCTGTGGACACTTTTAACGTGAAGTCTTGCTACATCGTTCTCACATAATGTACCATCTCAACATGAATGATGTAACCAAGGTTTTTGTAACAAGATTCTGATTTAAAAGAGTGTCCATGGAGTTTCTTGCCCATTCTTCTCCATAGAGATCTACGCCTTGGAATGGGCAACTACAGTACTTTCACAGTTATTATGTCTTGTGACTGGGACTGTAGCTTAATTTTTATTGTTGTTCGACCATTCAAAAGTGCCTGTAACTGGCTTATTTGTAATAAATGATTTGATTTGATTTGATTTGTTTGGCTGTTATTATTTAGCCACGAGCTCCTCAAATCCTCATTGCATTCTTTAAATCACGAATGCGAAAAGATTATACAAGGATCTTATCAGAAGCCGTTCTGTATTTTTCCATGGAGGGTCCATGGGAAAATCGCGTGAATTTGTGGAAAAGCCCAAACCTCTGGGAAGTCCAAGTCGTAGTAGTAATTTTTCTGGAACGATTTGTATCACATATACGGAGAGTCTATAGAACCTACTTAGCTATAATGTAAAGATGCAAAGCTTCACTTCCTCTCTTTGTCGTGTGATTAGTGCATAACTTGGTTTCACAGTTTGTATTTCACCCCATGGGCCTCTGACTTAGCTTGCATGCCGTCCAGAAATATCTGTCAGTCTATTGGTTTCAAACTCTAGAGCTATTTGTTGGTAGTCACTAGGCTATCACGGGTAATCTTAGCTAAAGCACGCAAATAAAATAATGCCCTCTTGCACTACAAATCACTAAATAACTTAAGAGCACTCCGTGTATCTGTGCGTAAGACAGGCGCGCGCGACGCTCCGGGAAGAGTGGCGGCTCTAGTTATAATGGGCGGAACACGCGCTAAGGTATAGGTATTTCCTTCATATTATTAAAACCAATACACATTTTGAAAATCTAAAATGTATACGTTATAAAAAACATGTAGTTTTGTTATTATTTAAAAGCTGATGACCTTCCGTGAAGGTACGCCGTACTGAGGATTTATTTTCTTTTTTAGAGATTACTTTGGCATTATTTTCTATCGAGAAAACTACAAGTAATCGTGTTTCTAAAGTGTATGATTTATAGCTGAGTGAATCCTTGAATTTCTTATAAATTAACTACATAACTAAAGGTTAAGTAATAACGATGCATCAAGGGATCAAACGTAAGGTGGGACGCCCTCAGGCTCGGTGGAGCGATGATCTTAACTTCTTAACTGGCGAGCGATTGAAGAGGCCTATGTCCAGCAGTGGACTGCGGTAGGCTGATGATGATGATGATGAAGGGATCAAACGAACGGAATTATTTCGAAGTTTCCTCGGTGAGCCCTAAACAAAGTTAAAACATCGTTGTTTAAACAGACCCATTGCAAGTTATAATTTTCCTGCCCTTATCCCAATTTTATTTGGGGTCGGCGCAGTATGTCTTCTTCTTCAATACTACTCTGTTACTCGTCATCTCATCAGATACCACCTTTCTTGACAAAATAATAATTTATTCGTGATTTGAACAGACCCATACTAAGTGTCGGCGAAAATATCCACTGATCTCGTAAAGACCATGACAAAACCTTTTAACCAATGCTATTATAATGAGCGTTCAATTTCCTCATCACACACCCACATCCTGTTAAAAACAGAAGACAAATTGATCGTCACCATAATATATATCGAGTCATTTTGGATAAGTGACGAATAATTAATTAAAACGTTTAATTAATTACACGGCTAAAAGCGTTGTTAATAAATTATGAAAGCCCTTGGACTTGCTCGTTGCTGTAGATCCCGATGTACGGTGCACGGGCGATTTAAAGTTGCCAAAAAGTAGACGGCACCCGGTTTTTCAAACTGTCAATTTTGGATATAGCAAGAAACTAGTTGGCAGTTATAAATAAAAAAAATAAAAACCGGCCAAGTGCGAGTCGGACTCGCGCACGAAGGATTCCGTACCATTATTTATAAAATGACACTTGGGGGAGGCCTATATCCAGCAATGGACGTCTTTTGGGCTGAAATGATGATGATGATGATTTATAAAAACGAAAAAAAATACTTAATTGTTTGGGAGCCCCCCTTAAATATTTATTTTTTTTCTGTTTTTATTATTTGTTGTTATAGCATCAACAGAAATACAGAATCTGTCGAAATTTCAGCTGGCTAACTATCACGGTTCATGACATATAGCCTGGTGACAGACGGACGGACGGACGGACAGCGAAGTCTCAGTAATAGGGTCCCGTTTGACCCTTTGGGTACGGAACCCTAAAAAGTAGGTTACTTTACTCAACTTCAAAATTGTTGCTGTTCAATCGTTCAAAGCACCACTCATCATCATCATCATCATTTCAGCCCAAAAGACATCCACTGCTGGACATACTCGTAGGCCTCCCCCAAGTGTCGCCACATTGACATTTTAGGGGGTTTTGCCATAATCGCCCGCTTGGCAGGCGGGTTGGCGATCGCAGTACGGTTGTTACAAAAGCACAGAGAACGCTGCTGCCCACTCTCTGGCTAATCCTCTAGTCGCCTCTTACGACACCACACGGGAGGATATGGGATGGTACTATTCTTTACGTCCGACTCCATACAAAGCCCCTCACCCAATCCTTATTATGATAAATTACAATGCACTGCTTTGGCTAAAATTTTATTGAGCAAATAAGAGTAAAAAGCAGCGAGAACATTGCAGGGCTTAACAGATGGGTGGGGTATAGAACAAATGACCGAAAACTCACTAAAAATGCACTATCATAAAATGCGCACTTTTTAAATGAACAGTCCTTGCATGGGGCATATACAGTTGTTCATTTAAATCCAAGTGTGAAGGTCACGGTAGTCTTCAGGATGCAAGAACCTTGGACTGGTCTTGACGGGGTGGCTTTTGTCTACGACTTGATGTTTGGCTGACGATATTGATGACCAGAAAAAGGTTATTTCACTGTCTTCAACGAGCAATTATTTACTCCAATACTTATACTTTCAAGTTTTACTCAAAAGTTGCCCGTGTAACCACACTATTTGGCTTTGTTTTTACTCCGTGTTGCACATTAAGTATTTACGTTTTATGTGTAGTGGAGGCATTCTCTTTGTGACCTTAGTTTTGGATAATAGTGTTAATTAGGTAGATAAAACAGGGGAACTAAATGACTGTAGGGCCGTGGGAGTAGCGTGGGAGGATTCCGAATGAGTTTGTTTACTCGTTAACACCTGAATTATTTAATGAAGGATGTTATTGTTCGCGAATATAAGTGTAAAGCTATTTCAGTACTGTTATTCGCAAAGTCTTGTTTTTCTAGTTTGCTAAAATGAACATTACAAGGCTGCAAGTTTAGCTAAGTGTCATATTGGTCAAGGGCTAATTATGACTTAACTGTCATCAATGAGGACAGCCACAAGAGTTACTTAAGTTGGGCAATTCTACGTCAGTAACCCGGCTCCGACGGAATCACCAATAGGGTGTTCAAACTCCTCCCCGCTCAGCTCGTCGTGTTAATGGCGGCCATCTTCAATGGCACCCTGAGCAACAACGCGTTTCCCCAAATATGGAAAGAGGCCACGGTCATCGGTTTCGCAAAGCCAGGCAAACCCAAGTCTGAGCCTTCGAGCTACAGACCTATCAGTCTCCTGAATGCACTCGGAAAAATCTACGAGAGGCTTATGTATAAGCGACTCAAAGACTTCGCCGAGGCTAAGAGTCTCATCCCCAACGAACAGTTCGGCTTCAGGACCGGACACTCTTGCATTCAACAGGCCCACCGCATCGTAGAACACTTGAGCGCTGGCTTCCAGCGTGGAGCGATGACGGGTGTGTTGTTTTTCGACATAGCAAAGGCATTCGACAAAGTCTGGCACAATGGCTTATTATATAAGCTGTACAAACTGGGAGTGCCAGACCGTCTCGTGCTCATCTTACGAGACTTTTTGTCGGATCGCACCTTCCGCTATCGCATCGGGAAGGCACTGTCTTCCCCCCACCCCATTAGAGCCGGAGTCCCTCAGGGCTCCCCGCTCTCTCCACTTATCTTTACTCTGTTCACCAGTGACATCCCCAAGAGCAAGAAGGCACAGTTAGCCCTGTTCGCGGACGACACGGCCATCTATTACACTGGCCGTAGTCACGACGCTATTTACAGCACCCTCCAAACCTCAGCTAACGTCTTAGGCACTTGGTTCCGGAAATGGAGAATCGAGGTGAACCCCGACAAGAGCCAGGCAGTTCTTTTCTCTAAACCGCGTAAGAATAAGCCACCCGCGCTCAGCCCGATCACTATGTACGGTAAGCCTATCCCTTGGGAGAAGCAAGCCAAGTACTTAGGAGTCTTACTTGACAACCACCTGTCTTTCGCGGCGCACATCAAAGCTGCTCGCGACCGAGCTGCCTTTGCTATGGGTAGGCTTCATTTCATGATCTCGGCAAAAAGCAAATTGTCACTCAAGTGCAAGTTGCGCCTTTACACCGCGGTGATCCGCCCCATTATGACGTACGCTTGCGTCGTGTACGCTCACACCAAGCCTAAGTACATCCATAGGATGCAAACCTTGCAGAACCGGTTCTTACGTAGAGTCACGGGAGCCCCTTTTTATGTCCGTAATGACCGTCTACACGTAGACCTTAGAATGCCCACCGTCCTTTTTTTTTTTTTTTTAGTATGGGAAATCATCAAATGACTTCTTCCGCTCTGGGCGGAGCGGAAGGGAGTGTCAGACTTGACTGACTAAAACCCATCCATGTTCCTTCTTAGCCCTTTGCGTTCCAGGGGCACGGTATCTCTTTCGAACAACCCGCAGCCCTGGCAGGCATCGGCCCTCTCGGACCCCTTCCGATTTGCTGACATCTCCTTGAGGCGCGCGTGGAACACGAACGCGCCGTCGGCACGGTCTGTCGTCATAAGACGGACGGACGGTGAGCTAGCCCATTACTCACCGTCCACAGGCCCGCGCCTACGGTGGCCGGGGGCCACTGGTTGCCCCCCGACGCCCGGGGCGTCTCCCGCGGCGGCTGGGACGTGAGGTTCTCTCCCTCTCACGTTCCGCCACCTCCTTCGCTAGCATGACTGCTTCGCAGAAGGAGGCGACGGCTTCCCATTCCCTCTCGCTCCGGACCATGGATTAAACCAGGGCCGGACGCGAGAGGTCGCCGCCGCCAATCGCCGCTACGAGGACACGGCGGTGCTCAGCCCAAGCGGGGCATAGCTCCACAGTGTGCTCCACCGTGTCCTCCGGCCGATCCTCGCAGTGGTGACACCCGGGCGTTTCCTCCCGCCCGATTCGGTGCAGGAACCTCCCGAAACAACCGTGTCCGGTGAGGACCTGCGTCAGGCGGAAGGTGAGGGCGCCGTGGCGCCTCTCTAGCCACTCTTCAAAGAGGGGACTTATCGCCACTATTGTGGCGTGCCCTGCACGGGGTTGCGACAGTCGCTGTCTCCATGTCGCCATGAGATCGCGCCGGAGGTCTGTCCGCTGAGCGACAATTTGCCGCGGCAGGGGAGTTTCCCCCCGGCGTAGTGCCTCCGCGCGCCATTCGTGCAGGCACGCGAGGACTATCGCCTCCAGATCCCATGGCGGCAATCCGGCCAAGAGGCTCGCCGCCTCGCCGGAGATCGTGCAGTACCCCCGGATCAGCCTTACGGCTACCACCTTCTGGGGCGCGTTCAGGTAATGGGCGGCTCGCCGCCTCAAAGAACGCGCCCACACCGGGGCCCCGTAAAGGGCCATGGACCGCACGACCCCCGCGTAGAGCCTCCGGCAGGAGGCGTTTGGACCCCCCAGGTTGGGCAAGAGCCGCTTGAACGCAGCCCCTGCCCGTTCCAGTTTGGGGGCCAAACGTCGGAAGTGCTCCACGAAGTTCCACCGGCTGTCGAGGACAAGCCCTAGGTACTTCAGCGTCGACTCGACGCCGATGGGAACCCCTCCTACCGTCAGTATGGATCCCGACGGTGGCGCATTCCGAGGCCCATGAAAGCACATGGCCTCGGACTTGTGCAATGCCACCTCGAGACCCAGTTGCCGGATTCTCTCCACGACTATCGCAACCCCGCGTGTCATAAGTTCGGCCGCCGCCTCGTGCGACCTCCCTTGTGCCAGCACCAGCGTGTCGTCAGCGTAGCAGACTACACTGACACCGCTAGGGAGGTCGGCGCGCAGCACCCAGTCGTAGCCGATGTTCCACAAGGGCGGCCCCAGAACCGATCCCTGTGGGACACCGCACGACACCTCTCGCCGATTCCATTCTCCGGTGCGACCGGGGTAGATGACGGCCCTGTCCGTCAGGTAATCCCCGAATGCCCACCGTCCTTCAGTTTATGAAACGTCTTTTGAAGCGTTTCTTCGATAACGCCATTAAACACCGTAATCCCCTGATCGCAGCGGCCGCCCGTTATGAACCCTCGCGCATTAGTACAGTACGCCGTCCTCGGCATACCCTCGTCACTCCCGATGATGCTATCACCCTCCTCCAGGAGAGTAGCAAAGAGACTAGCACTCTTAAAAAATTCAGACACAAACCGCCGTCTTTCCGACCTCGCCGTCGAGGTCCGTCGCGACGTCCCGGTCCATGCCCTCCCCGACCCTCGCTCGAGCCAGCCCGCGATGCTGTGCCAGTAGTTTTAAATCAGCCCCTAAATAATGATATCATTCAGATCCAGCCTGTCCCCATGCAGTCCTCCCCCAGCGACGCCCTAAGCCGAGGCTCGTACCCCACAGGGGGTGCCCTTAGCGTGTAGTCGCTTAGTTTGTAAGTTTTATGCCCTGGCTGGAGGCCTTACTCTTAAGGCACCCACAGGATAGTCCGGTTAAGCAGACGACAACCTCCTAGGTTGAACTGCGAGATGCCATTCCCAAAAAAAAAAAAAACAACGTCAGTAACCTTAGTTGGTTTCTGACGTAGAATTGCCAAACTTAAGTGGCAGTAGGCAGGGCACATTGCTCGTAGAACGGATGGCCGATGGGGCCGAAAAGTTCTGGAGTGGCGACCGTAAACCGAAAGACGTTGGGTTGGAAGGCCTCCCACTAGGTGGACCGATAACCTAGTGAAGGTTGCGGGTATTCGCTGGTTGTGAGTCGCATGGGACCGCTCAATGTGAAGACACCTGGGGAGGCCTATGTCCAGCAGGGGACGTCTTTGGGCTAAAATGATGATGATCATGTCAACAATGGCAGACTATTGATAAAAAATTGTAAACCCCAAGCTGCGGATTAGCTACAGAGAAACAGGCATATATTATATAAAGCCAAAGTTTATATCAAACTTTTGCATGAATGTCATGTGCTGAAGCTCATGCATGTTTGGTCTAACTCAATGGATCATCCACACAAGGGTGTGTTTAGTATCGAAATGCCTTTTTTTTACGGATAGGAAGTCATCAAATGACCCCCCGGCTCTGGGCGGAGCGGGAGCGACTGTCAGACTTGTACTGACTAAAACCCATCCATGTTCTTTCTTATCCGTTTGTGTTCCAAGGCCACGGTATCTCTTTCGAACAGTCCATAGCTATTCACAACCACTCGATTGGACAACTAATCTAATCGAATGATCGTGCAATCGATCAAGTCTTCCAAACGCTATTCACAAAACCGATACCGAAGAATGTTGACCAATTTTGACGTTTCTATTCGTTTGTAATTCAGTTTTGAAGACATCAATTTACCGACAGCTATTTGCAGTAGAGAGTGAAGTCGAATGAAAATTAAAAGCACTTTAAACTAATTTAAGCAGTGTATGAAGTAAGTGTAACTATTGTTTTGACTATTACTTAAAGATTTACACAAGTTTAAGTGGTTACATATGTACGTAACATAAAAGTTTGTTCACGAGTTTGATGATAATTATTTGGGTAGATGGAGTTCGTGATTGTGCAATCCTGAGTGAGACCGTCGGCGTGCCGCAAAACAACAGAGGCTGGAGACATTATCTCTTCATCGAAGAATACGAGTCATGATGGATCCATTTGCTGACCCGCGTTTCCAGTCCGTGTACAGGCTACCGCCTGACATGGTCCGTAGCATAAATGTGGAAATAAAGCCGTATTTCCCAAGCGTGCATTAATCAGGCGCAATCCCCTATTGAACTCAAAGTAAGTAATATTTAAATATAAAGTACTTAAGTAATGAAAGTCATCACATTAACATCACAGTCAAGAAGGTATACGACGAGGAGTCATTATTCACCCACATTTGTTATTATCCAATCAGGCACAAACTATACTGTTACTGATAAACTCATCCCTATAACTCTACCTCTATGTAGTAGGTACTGCCTTAGTGTGGCTAAGGTTTACCTAGACCCTCCCTGGATTTAGGTAAACCAATAATTGTAACAAAGTAGTAACCCTAGTATACATACATATAATACAAACGTGAATACAATTTAGTCATCTGACATGCTTATTTATTTACTACTACTTACTTTTATTTTAGGTGTTAGCTGCCTACACTTTCATGGCCAAAGCAGTTGCCAGAAAACTGACGGAAGGGATGCCGTAAGCTTGAGCCAGGCATCTATTTCCAGAGCCATAACGGAGACGACAATGACACTAAATACTGCACAAGTGTGTTCAATTCCCTTGCCAAGTAAATGAGAGACAACAAAATTTACAAAAGTAAGAAATATCCTTATTCAATTAAGAGATTACAACAATCACAGATTATATTGATTTTTATTTATTAATATTAATACACACATTTCATAGTAAAAAAAAAACAAAATATACTTTCTTTACATGAGGACAATTTATTGGTATAGTACAATATAAGTCAACAGCAAAACAGGAACTTCTACTTTAGAAGATTCCAATAGTGTAATGTAAAAATATAACATCAGTCACATATTTGTTTCTTTATACTAGAGTCACCATAATTTTAATAAAAGATACAAGAACAACTAAATTATGAAATTGTCAATGAGCTGTTACAATAAATTGCAGTGTACAAGAAGAAAAACATCTATTTATTGTACAATTAAAATGTTTATTTTCAGGAAATACAGCAGGTTCGGGTTCGCTGGTGTTTGAGGATATGTGGACGGGACACATGTTCTGTCGCTACATCGTGCTAGCTTCTAGGTCAGTAACTGTAACAATAATGATAAACATTCATGTTAAAAAATAAATACTTCATTAGAATTTAATGTTTGCAGGAGATTCTGGAGCCTTGGATTCTCGCCCCGATTCTTAATGCTGAGCCAAATTACTTGGAAGCGTGGTACACAGAACTGCACACAAGATTCTGTGTCATGAGTTACTTCAAGGTGTAGAAAGGGTGCTTTAGGTGCTGGAATACAGCGGTGCTTGTATAAAGTGGGATGCATCACCAAGGCATGTGCAGTTCTGCATACCAAGTGTATATGGGGCCGCTTGCCTGAACCAAAAGAAATTGAGTTGGAGAACCAACCACTTACAGAAATAATCATGGGTTCAGGAATTGAGCAAGATGGCAAGTTATGTTAGTACGTTACTTAAGTTATATTAAATAGATTATTTTAAAAATACGTTATGGTATGTTAGTTAAGTTCTATTACATAGATTATTTTAAAAATTACTTGTGTATCATTTATTTCCAAACCTTATCCTTCCTCCAGAAACAATCAAATTTCAGGCTGCAATTTGGTGAAGGATAGCTTCGATGCTATGCATTCCAATTGCGACATCTTCAATTTGCTGCTGCGTGCCGTGCGAGGATAGCATGAAGCGGGTCTGGGCGGCTTCTTGATTGCTAGGGCTCTTCTGTTAGGTATTTTTTTTGGCACAGGCCGCATCCAGTCCTGAGAAACGGCCCCGGGCTAAGTCCTCATGCCCCTGCGTGAACGCAAAGATTGTTTCTTTTTCACTTTTCTGAAAATATCCAATGTCAATTACGTTTTGTAAATGATACGTAAGAAAAAGGATGATGTTTTATATACTAGTAAAATACTTACACCCATTTCTTTTTCAATACATGTGTTTACTTAAACCCTAGTTTAGCACAAAACACTTTTGGAAACTTTTGAGTTTGAGGTTATTAACTTATTATTGAAATTTCCGGTTTGACCTTGACATTAAACAGTTTACAAAGCAAGTTTGATAAAAATCTGGTGAACTCATTTAAAAAAACAATCAGTGTTTGCTGTTTTGTATTATATAGGAATACTAAATGTAGATTCTATAGCCGTACATAACAAAATCCCTAGTAAAATTAATTTATTTGCCACTTTATATTTTCTACCACCAGTTTCTATTTCCTACCATTTTGTAACGAACCCTGTAAACATCATTTTTAAAATTTAAAAAAAAAACCTTACCGCCCGGATTGTGAATCGCATTTTGATAACCGTTCGGTCGCGGTGCGGTTATAATCGATCAGTGTCTATGATTCATTCGGTTTCGATTGACGGGTTTGTGAATAGCTATGCAGGTATCTGGCTGGACCGGACTGGACTAGCTGCTGAAACCGAACTTGGACAAATGTTTCAGTACATTATCTGTCAAAATGCGGAGTCCAAAATTACCGGTCCGACGGCGTCAGATCGATTTAACAGCACCGTTAATCTTATTATAAAAATCTATACATAGTAATTTAAGCCTTACGTAAAACAAGTTAAACCCAAATTTTAATAGGTAATACAGTTAAAAACGTAATAAAGAACTGCTGACGATGCTAATTTTGTTAGCGTAACCCTGTCTTGGCACCCTTACACTTACTTATTGTATTTTGAATTGTGCCTCGTTCACTCTCTTACCTACTTAAATACGACCTATTAGACTTGGTGCCAATGTTCGACTTCATGTAATGGTACTAAGTAACGGTCTTTGAGTATCGTAAGTCTCTCTCTCGGCAGATTATCATTTTCGTCATCTGTTTAGGCTTTCCCAACTATGCTGGGGTCAACTCCAGTCTATGTATTTGCTTGCAGGTGAATATTAGCAATTTACATGGAGCGACCAACCCCATCGTAGGACCAGTTGCCATATTATGATTGTATAAATAAAAATTATTTTGGCAATTACCCTTGATTGACAGCAGGTAAGTAGGTAGGGGTTCTTAAAGTTTACTAATTAGGTACCCTTATTTTAAGAGGTAGGTAACATTTTGGAATGCATATCCTCTCTCTCTTTCGTAGTCGGTTGAAAACTTATTCTATGCTAGAAAACCAGTGATCAAAGCTGGTTAAACAATACAAGTGTCGAGTGAAGTGTCAATCTTAATGTGTTTGATTAAGTCTGATGCACAGTGACCCCTTTTGTTGTAAATTGAGTCGTTGATAAAGCCCGGTTATCTTGTTGAGTCATATTACGTACTGTCTTTAAGCCCGCAGAATTCTAATACTTATCAAGTAATTGAGTTCTGTTTGCGGCCTAAGACAAGTGAGGGTATTATATCTATTGTCTAGGGTTGTCATAAGCCATTGAAAACTTATGATAAAAAATAAATAATTTAAAACTTAATAATTGACTCTGGCAGAATGGTCGACATCGGCTCAAGTGAAAAATAAACACTCATAAATCTACGCGTATGTAATTTGTATACTTAAGCCCTCGATGCCAACATGCGACGCTTTGTCACTTGGAATGTGTAGCTTCGTGACCAAGTCGTAAGCGACCAGTGGCCCGCGGCCACTGTAGGCGCGGGCCTGTGGACGCTGAGTAACGGGCTAGCTCACCGTCTGTCCGTCTTATGACGACAGGCCGTGCCGACGGCGCATTTGTGTTCCACGCGCGCCTCAAGGAGATGTCAGCAAATCAGAAGGGGTCCGAGAGGGCCGATGCCTGCCAGGGCTGCGGGACTGTTCGAAAGAGATACTGTGGCCCTGGAACATAAAGGGCTAAGAAGGAACATGGATGGGTTTTAGTCAGTCAAGTCTGACACTCGCCCAGAGCGGGAGAAGTCATTTGATGATTTCCCTACAAAAAAAAAGCCCCCGATACCACAGTATCTCCTATACTTTCCCTGCATTCCGAAAAAACTTACTTCAGTAATTAAAACTGTAGTTTTGAATGAAATCTTTATGTAAGTACTGGAACCACTAACTAACCTCATCCAAACGCTCCATAGAACAGTAAAGTTATCAGGTCCTACACAGCGGTGTCTTAATCTTTAACGAGTTTACTTCTTACCTATCTTTGAAAGTTTTACGTTCCGATTATACTTCTAATTAGCTTACACTCTTAGGTATTTAGGTCTTTTATAGTAGTTGACTCGACATTTTAGGCTTGCCAGCTATTTCGTGGGACTTGAAGTTATTTAGCGAGTTGTTTTTACGAAATATCACTGCCGAACCCTTCGGAGGAGCTCGTGGCTAAATAATAACAGCCGCACGGGTCGATCTTTAAGGGTAAGCCGTGCTTGCCGAGGGTGGTGGATGGGTGACCATAATTAAATACCGAGTTTCCTCCGTGCCTCGGAAAACACGTTAAACCGCTGTCATTTGTAGATCTTTGACAATCGTTACGTGTAGTCAGAAACCAAAAGTCTCACATTCAGCCTTACCAAGGGGTATCTTATTACCCAGTCACTGGGTTGTGGAGGTCAGATAGGCAGTCTCTTCATGTAAAATACTGGGTACTTAGCTGCATCCGGTTAGACTGGAAGCCGACCCCAAGATAGTTTGGGTAAAAGCTAGGCAGATGACTGTCCAACGGAAAATAACCTTGTTATTACGTAATTTATAATAGTTTGTAGACGAGTCTATTCAACATAATAAAACAAGTAGTTTCAACAAATTGTTTTTTTTTTTACACTAAATAGGCTTGCGTTAGTTGCGGCCAGCAACTCGCTTGATGTGCAGCGACGATGCGGTCTAGGGTGGAGCAAACTTGCCTAAAAGAAACCGATCCACAAAAATGATGATGGTGTTGATTCTTCCAAAGTTATCAATAGTGAACAGTTAATAGGTTGATATGATCACCCCGAATTCATTATTTCTTTCGGCTCTTCAAGCAACCACAAGTGATCGTGTTCTTACAAGGGGAGACAACTGTCTTTTTCATGATTCCCTTTCCATAATGAGACTGCGGCCGTGTGATGGTGCTATCTCGCTCTAGCTTGAGGATTAAGAATGGAATTTCTATCAAGGGTAAGAATAGTGATGATCAAGTTACAAATATAGGACTGATTAAGTCCTCTTCTTTGGGTGTCGATTAACTCAAATAATACCCAAACAGTATATATGGGGATCTACACTGGTCTTGTATTTGGGACGGGTCGATGATACCCCATTTGGCCAGACTATAAATTCAGTAATACAGTAGCCAACCTGGGTTTCTAAAATCTAAATTAGTACCTACCTATTTCTCAATGTTTTTTAGCATTTTTAATACTTACTGCTGGAAGACGTTCTTGTAACGTTGTCAAAAAATATTAGAGAAGAAAACGAAACGTGTTTCGAATACATTATTAGCAGTTTCTTTAGTCTTGAACTGAAATTATTTATACACAGGAAGCACCATAATTTTCTGTAATCAATTAACCTTGTCGCGAGGTTTGCGTAAGTATTTAATTAAACTGAAATTTAAAAAAAAATAAACTTAGCAGATTAAGTTACTCAATTAAATAGGTACTAGTTTTCACAACTGCATTTGCAGGTCGCCGGTACTTACTGGATGTCTACAGCAGAAGATGGAGACCGCTGGTCACCTCTGGAGGAGGCCTTCACCTTCTACTAAGAGGGGTTCTTGCAGAGAGAGGGAGAGGAGAGGGGTTTTAGCCAAATTTTGACGGCATAAGGGGAAATTTTATAGGTGACACACCAAGTCCGAAACAAGGTTTCTTTTATCTACTTTGTTGGCATCACAAACCATTCAATTTTATTTTGGTCCTGCACCACTGCATGTATGTTGGCATCTGCCGAATAAATCTCTCTTAAAGAAAACACGTGTTTTATTCGCCACGATATCTCTCCCTTAATTCCCCAACCCCACTGATACATATAATTTGTATACCATAAACCGTCAAGTTCTATTTTTGGTAAAAATAAGTGATACAGTCGAGATGGTTTTAAGCTTAGCGAAGGTTTTTGGCAAAAGTCCGATATGTATATCAATAATGAGGTACATACTAAGTGCATGGAAAAAATGTGTCAAGATGTCCCCACACCATATACATACACAGATATTTATTTGCAAGAAACATACTAGCGTGGTAAACTGGTATCCTTGTCTCGTACTATGAATAGCATACAATTCTACCTACGAAGTGGAACGCACTATTGTAGCTACACTGCTTCTTAGAGGAACTTGCACAAGAAGCTTTACTGCTAATATTATGTACTTTTTAGCCGTAAAGTAGCGAACGTTCCCCTGCACGGAAGGAATTCCGGGAAAGTCTGAAGTTCAAATATACCGAAGATATTATCGTGTGAGTATCCAATTTAATATACCGTTTAGAACGTTGCTGCGGTTTCCTCTAATACTTGGTTGGGTCTTAAGAATGTTCGGTGGAGAAGAATCTTTTTAATTTGTTTGTGAGAACTTTTTGGTGAAGGTTTTAATGTTAAATTTTGAATTTTAATTTGTATAAATCAATAGTCAGGTTATGGTCATAGCTCTTACACGTTTCGTAATAAAATGAACGTGATCAACACCCCGTCCCCTGACGATGCCCATGGTGATAAGTGACAAGATTTCAAATTACGAATCGACCAGACCCGTAGAAGTTGTCTATATCCCTTCATCAACTAGTTAAGAGGCGATGACCTTCAAACTTTAAAATGGCTGAGCAGATTATCTCGAAGCATAGCTAAGAACACTCTCGTTTAAAATACCTTTCAAACGAAACCAATTTTATGAAAATCGGTTTATCCGTTTCGGAAGTACGTTGCCACAGATAGACACACAGATACACGCGTCAAACTTATAACACCCCTCTTTTTTGGTCGTGGGTTAAAAATGATTTAACATGGAGTAATGCCTTACTTGGCTCTGTATAGTGTCGGACGTAAAGAATAGCACCATCCCATATCTTCCCGTGGGTGTCGTAAGAGGCGACTAAGGGACTTGCCAGAGAATGGGCAGCAGCGTTCTCTGTGCTTTTGTAACAACCGTACTGCGATCGCCAACCCGCCTGCCAAGCGTGGCGATTATGGCAAAACCCCCCAAAATGTCAATGTGGCGACACTTGGGGGAGGCTTAAGTCCAGCAGTGGACGTCTTTTGGGCTGAAATGATGATGATGATGAATGCCTTAACTGACCTTTATAACACGGTCACACAAAACGTAAGACAAACAAACAAAAGTAAATATAACCTAAAATAAAGCTCTAAAGAAACTTGAGGAATTGTGTCAGGAACAGACTACATCTTGAAATTCCTGGTTCTCAAACTAGTTAAAATAAAGACAGGCAATTACTCCAGTCATGAATAGAACACTTGGAAATTACAGTCCAACTTTAAACATAAGAATTAAGAGATTTTTACAGTTTACGATTTGATCTTGCCTTAAGACTCATCG
This sequence comes from Cerastis rubricosa, assembly GCA_949152445.1. NCBI lineage: Eukaryota > Metazoa > Arthropoda > Insecta > Lepidoptera > Noctuidae > Cerastis > Cerastis rubricosa. Next base: position 16,923,142 of record OX424539.1, read on the forward strand.
GTTCGGAATTCGTAGTTTTGATGTGACAAAAAACTATGCAAAACTCTATTAAAAAAACTATACTCAGTTTACTCCGTCCCATTTTGTATGATTTTCAGGAGATCTTACATTGAGTAAACACAAATGTTTTTGCATACTAAAACTCTTTCGAGGTGTAAAAACTATTGCTTGCCAAATTTCATAGTTCTAGGCCAAGTGGAAGTACCCTATACATTTTGATTCCCTTGAGTGTCGAAAAATACATATTTTTTTGCTGCGTAAGCGGCCTTATCTTTTTTTACGTTTACTTAGAAGTTTGATTTGTTCACAGTATGAAGGGAATGTAAATCTATATCTTATAAGATTTTAATTTTATTTTTGCATGTCTATCTAGCATTGTCTTGACAGACACACAGACAACAAGGTGATCTTATAAGGATTCCGTTTTTTCCTATTGAGGTACGGAACCCTAAAAACCTACTAAAGTTGCGCTGTAGCAAAAGAGAGATCTATACCCATTGTCATGTTGATATTATAATGAAAGTTTTCCAAGGATTATTATTGTCCAAGCACACATTACCTTTACATTACAGATTTATTGGCAGTCACGTTCATCTCCGAAAAAGTGAATGCGGGTAGAAGTGTGTCACATAATGTTGCCATATATTACTATTGATGTAAGTAACCTATATATTAATGAAGAAAAATTGCACCCTTCACGACCAATCGGATCGCACGCACAAAACGCGACTCACCACTAAACGCGAGTGGAACCAGTGACAGTCGTAATAAAAAGTAGCGTGTGTACACATATTTACGTCTCGAGACACGGGAAGCTCTCCGTTTTTATTATTTACGCGCCGCGACAGACGTGTTGACACTGGTTAAGGTATGGTGTCAATGATGCGGATGATTGAATTGCGTCTGCGTTTTAAAGTCGTGAAAAATAATGAAGAACAAGAAAATTCTGAGAAAAGGTTTGAGGGTTTAGACAAAATGTGCCTATTTGAAATTGTTGAAAACAAATACACAAATGAACACGTGATCCTTGGAAATAACACCGGGCACAAATTTAAACTTCGTGGCAACTGACAAATTTCTTATGGAAAAACTCAATAACACTTTGCTCTATCTGGGAATCGAACCCAGTATCTCATGCTCCGCAGTCGCGCTTGCGACCACTAGAACAAAAAAGCCGGTGCTATATGATTACATGCCTTATTTGGAGAGTCATAAAATTTAACAGTCCACACACAGTTCTTCGCCTACCGAATCTATTCGATCCAAGCCACCTTGATTCAAAAGGGTTCAACTTAAATGCAAAGCTGCTTTAGGGGTATGAAGAACAGGGTGTAAAGTTCCTCGATACTCCTTAGAAAACGGAGGATCCTCCGACCAGATAGGTGTTATGTCTGGTGGGCAACTGCCCGGCAACTTGCTGTCGGGTTTCTGTACATATTCTTAAGTCGATGTAAACTCTGCTTGCGTGATTCAGACCATATTAGTTCTTCTATATACTTATAGATGGCGCTGTAAGTACTACTTTTTGTTCTAAGTTGCTTTTTTTATTGGTCGTCACACTACGATAAACATTTATTAATTTCTTGTATAACAGACGTAGAAATTACCGTTCTGTCGATTCCATAGTTCATCTGAAGTTGGTATAACCATCAGTCTCACTAAATCTTCACACATTCTCCTTCATCAAGAACTTGAACAAAGCGCTTTTCTTCCAAATGTATTGTCTGAACCGCCAGTCTGTGGAATTTACTGCCGGCTTTTCTGTTCCCTGATCATTATAATCTGGACCTCTTTAAAGGTCGAGTGAATCGGTTACTTCTAAGCATGCGTGCTCCACCCTAGGGCGCATCATCGCTTCACATCAGGCGAATTGCGGCCAAACAAAAGCCTATTTAGTAAAAAAAAAATTAAAAAAATATACTTTGCAAGTCGCACCAGTGAAACCGTACCTACCTGGTACTTCAAAATATGAAAGGTGCCCGATGAAGTAGCGTTGTGAGTCGCCCACAGAGAATATAAACCGCACACCCGGCGTGCATACACGTCCGCGTTTTACGGGGATTGCATCCAGACAAAGAATGTTCGCGTTTTTCCATCCAATTTTGGCAGAAAAAAAAGTATATAACCGCAATAATGAAACCGGAGAAAGTTTTTCTAAAAATTTTTGTTCAATTATTCGAACGGGCTGAAAGAAGTGAAGTATAAAATTTGTGCGATATTTTCTAGAATATTCCGGGAAAGTTATGTATTTCTTCCTTCTTTATTTTTTTGTATGTTCTTTTAACTAGTCGATTGTTACCTTTTGTTTGTAGTTAGGTTAGTATAGTTAGTTTGTATTAAGTGATCATGGCTCTTATGGACATGCAACTACATGGGACTTAAGAAAATTAAAACCTTATTTGGGTGAACTGGTACACATCTGCATAGCTATTCACAAACCCGTCAATCGAAACCGAATGAATCATAGACACTGATCGATTATAACCGCACCGCGACCGAACGGTTATCAAAATGCGATTCACAGATCCGGGCGGTAAGGTTTTTTTTTTAAATTTTAAAAATGATGTTTACAGGGTTCGTTACAAAATGGTAGGAAATAGAAACTGGTGGTAGAAAATATAAAGTGGCAAATAAATTAATTTTACTAGGGATTTTGTTATGTACGGCTATAGAATCTACATTTAGTATTCCTATATAATACAAAACAGCAAACACTGATTGTTTTTTTAAATGAGTTCACCAGATTTTTATCAAACTTGCTTTGTAAACTGTTTAATGTCAAGGTCAAACCGGCAATTTCAATAATAAGTTAATAACCTCAAACACAAAAGTTTCCAAAAGTGTTTTGTGCTAAACTAGGGTTTAATTAAACACATATTGAAAAAGAAATGGGTGTAAGTATTTTACTAGTATATAAAACATCATCCTTTTTCTTACGTATCATTTACAAAACGTAATTGACATTGGATATTTTCAGAAAAGTGAAAAAGAAACAATCTTTGCGTTCACGCAGGGGCATGAGGACTTAGCCCGGGGCCGTTTCTCAGGACTGGATGCGGCCTGTGCCAAAAAAAATACCTAACAGAAGAGCACTAGCAATCAAGAAGCCGCCCAGACCCGCTTCATGCTATCCTCGCACGGCACGCAGCAGCAAATTGAAGATGTCGCAATTGGAATGCATAGCATCGAAGCTATCCTTCACCAAATTGCAGCCTGAAATTTGATTGTTTCTGGAGGAAGGATAAGGTTTGGTAATAAATGATACACAAGTAATTTTTAAAATAATCTATGTAATAGAACTTAACTAACATACCTTAACGTATTTTTAAAATAATCTATTTAATATAACTTAAGTAACGTACTAACATAACTTAACTTGCCATCTTGCTCAATTCCTGAACCCATGATTATTTCTGTAAGTGGTTGGTTCTCCAACTCAATTTCTTTTGGTTCAGGCAAGCGGCCCCATATACACTTGGTATGCAGAACTGCACATGCCTTGGTGATGCATCCCACTTTATACAAGCACCGCTGTATTCAAGCACCTAAAGCACCCTTTCTACACCTTGAAGTAACTCATGACACAGAATCTTGTGTGCAGTTCTGTGTACCACGCTTCCAAGTAATTTGGCTCAGCATTAAGAATCGGGGCGAGAATCCAAGGCTCCAGAATCTCCTGGAAACATTAAATTCTAATTAAGTATTTATTTTTTAACATGAATGTTTATCATTATTGTTACAGTTACTGACCTAGAAGCTAGCAAGATGTAGCGACAGAACATGTGTCCCGTCCACATATCCTAAAACACCAGCAAACCGAACCTGCTGTATTTCCTGAAAATAAACATTTTAATTGTACAATAAATAGATGTTTTCTTCTTGTACACTGCAATTTATTGTAACAGCTCATTGACAATTTCATAATTTAGTTGTTCTTGTATCTTTTAAAATTATGGTGACTCTAGTATAAAGAGACAAATATGTGACTGATGTTATATTTTTACATTACACTATTGGAATCTTCTAAAGTAGAAGTTCCTGTTTTGCTGTTGACTTATATTGTACTATACCAATAAATTGTCCTCATGTAAAGAAAGTATATTTTGTTTTTTTTACTATGTAATGTGTGTATTAATATTAATAAATAAAAATCAATATAATCTGTGATTATTGTAATCTCTTAATTTAATAAGGATGTTTCTTACTTTTGTAAATTTTGTTGCCTTTCATTTACTTGGCAAGGGAATTGAACACACTTGTGCAGTATTTAGTGTCATTGTCGTCTCCATTATGGCTCTGGTAATAGATGCCTGGCTCAAGCTTACGAAGGCATCCCTTCCGTCAGTTTTCTGGCAACTGCTTTGGCCATGAAAGTGTAGGCAGCTAACACCTAAAATAAAAGTAAGTAGTAGTAAATAAATAAGCATGTCAGATGACTAAATTGGATTCACATTTGTATTATATGTATGTATACTAGGGTTACTACTTTGTTACAATTATTGGTTTACCTAAATCCAGGGAGGGTCTAGGTAAACCTTAGCCACACTAAGGCAGTACCTACTACATAGAGGTAGGGTTATAGGGATGAGTTTATCAGTAACAGTATAGTTTGTGCCTGATTGGATAATAACAAATGTGGGTGAATAATGACTCCTCGTCGTATACCTTCTCGACTGTGATGTTAATGTGATGACTTTCATTACCTAAGTAATTTATATTTAAATATTACTTACTTTGAGTTCAATAGGGGATTGTGCCTGATGAATGCACGCTTGGGAAATACGGCTTTATTTCCACATTTAAGCTACGGACCATGTCAGGCGATAGCCTGTACACGGACTGGAAACGCGGGTCAGCAAATGGATCCATCATGTCTCGTATTCTTCGATGAAGAGATAATGTCTCCAGCCTCTGTTGTTTTGCGGCACGCCGACGGTCTCACTCAGGATTGCACAATCACGAACTCCATCTACCCAAATAATTAACATCAAACTCGTGAACAAACTTTTATGTTACATATATATGTAACCACCTAAACTTGTGTAAATCTTTAAGTAATAGTCAAAACAATAGTTTATCTATCTATACAATATGTACACTTACTTCATACACTGCTTAAATTAGTTTTAAGTGCTTTTAATTTTCATTCGACTTCACTCTCTACTGCAAATAGCTGTCGGTAAATTGATGTCTTCAAAACTGAATTACAAACGAATAGAAACGTCAAAATTGGTCAACATTCATCGGTATCGGTTTTGTGAATAGCGTTTGGAAGACTTGATCGATTGCACGATCATTCGATTAGATTAGTTGTCCAATCGAGTGGTTGTGAATAGCTATGCTGGTCTGTTGTAATGTTGTGTGTAGAAGTCAGACATAGTAACACAATTGTCAACGTTGAACTGAAAATAAAAAGATATTATTATTTTTAACCAGGAACTTCTCCTCCTTTAGACGTGATTGGTCCAATTAGCGATTGGTACAATGTTTAAAAAATGTCCGATTCGCGGTTGGCCAATTCCCGATTATCCAATTCGCGGTTGGTTTAATTCGCAGTTGGTTCAATTTGTGGTTGGTCCAAAATGGGCAATTTTGGCGGCAGGGAGAACCCTATGTTCGCATCCTATTTGCAAGAGCGAGCGCAGCGAGCTCGGGACCTGCGACACCCCGACTCAGACAGGTTAGGTGCGAAGGGGATGGCGGGGTCTAGTGAGCGAGCGCAGTGAGCGAACTAAGACCGCGCCATCCACTCCATGTTAGTTTACTCTCAAATTGACTAAGCCAATCACAAAATATTGATATTTACCATGTACCTAGACCTTTAGGTGAATATAAACACAGAAAGTGTTTATTCTACCCAAAAACATATCCTTTTTTTACGAAAGTACAAAACTACTAATTAAAATAAATATTAGTTCCTACCAACAAGTAGTAGTTTTGTACATTCGTACAAACACAAGCTGTGATTTTTAATATGATTATGAATAAATATAGTGCAATAATGTTCATAAAAATCTGGTAATGTGGTTGTTTAATTTTTAAATATTAGATTAGACCAGCTGGGAATTGGACTAAGCGAGACTTGGACCAACCGCGAATTGGACCAATCGCGAATTTGACCAACCGCGAATTGGACCAACAGCGAATTGGACTAACTGCGAATATGACCAACTTCAAATTAGACCAATCGCAAATAAGGTGAATTGGACCAATCGCGCCTAAAGGAGGATATTTATTCTGTGAGGGAATCGAACCTGTGACACACAGCGTAGCAGCCAATCGTTTAACCATTATGCCAACCGTGTCGTCAGGTTATGAAAAACTTGATCATACATTCGACAGGAATACTCATAATTAAAAAAGATATTTTGCGTAACCTGAATAAAATATACAACACCTAACCTTTTCAGTCTATAAGTACCGAGTGGTTCCTAGAAAGCAAAGATCTCTCACAGCGTGTAGGTGTTATATATATGTGATATATAGCAGACATCTACGGTCTCAGGGATTATGTCAAAAGGGATACGAAGTAGTGTCGTGTGTAAAAGCGTCTGACACTGATTATTCGTACCGAGGAAGGCTATAGATACTATTTACTAAGAACTTCTCACAACCTCATCATCAACATCATCATTTCAGCCCAAAAGACGTCCACTGCTGGACATAGGCCTCCCACAAGTGTCGCATTGACATTTTGGGGGCTTTTGCCTTAACATTGCAAATTCTATGTCTAGTCTAATTATATGAAAATATTTTTTTTGGTTGTTCGTATTTTATGCGCCATATTGTTAATCCGATTGCAATAAAACCTTTTAACTTATTGGTTGCACTTGCGCAAATAACTACTCTTTCAACAATCTGTGTTTAAAATTCAGTACTGGCTATTTTTTGTGAAGGCCTTGTGACACTGAATAATGTAATAAAAAGGCTTTCATCTGCCTAGCCTTTCATAAAAACTAGAAACCAACTATACTTATGCTACATAAAATATTTTTTTATAATACCATTCATGAAGTCAGACCAAAAACAAAATTTTCATAATATATTTTTTTTACGTAAATAAAAATGTTACAATACAAAGAAATTAAGCACTTGAACTGGTTATTTTGGGATTCATCGAAATATAAACATTGGTATGAATAAAAATTTTACATTTGGTGCAATATGAAAGTTTTAACAACAGTCTATTGCACATGATTCGATTCGTCCATGCGTACGCAGAATTTCAATATCCGTCCATGGGTTTATAGAGGTACTTTCATTCCGTAGGCTGCTTACACAGTGGCGATTAAACGGTATTAAAATTCTACAGTAGAAAAATACTGATTAAATATTCATCTTTTTCCCTCATGCATGTTTGAAAGCATGTCGTAAACGGTGGAGTGTCAAAAATACAATGTGCTGGGTTGCCAACGTATAAATAAAGACAAGAGAAGGTTTTGCTGTCAAGCTTTACATATTTCAAGACGCCCGTGGCTCGTTATATTGATATTGCAATAATTAATGTACATTAAAACTTTATAGACTATAATAATATAATAATAATAATAGATATTTAGGTTTACATTATAAAGAAATGTTGATGGATGATAGATAGATGCAACGAATGATTTATCACGACTTTTGTTTCGTGTTTTTTTTTTTGTTTTTTATTTCGTATTGAGAAAAAAAGTTTATTATCAGTGAAGTGTCACTAAAACAATGCCCAATCTCACTGGGATCTCCTAGTTGTCTATTCAAATCTGAAACTATGTGTAACTCATTTTCTCAGGATAGTCCTGAACTTTGTAAAAGTTATGGTATGATATGATGGTATGGTATGGAATGGTGTATAATTATGGTTTGGTACGTATTTTACTGATCTTATAGTTCAGTTCATTAGTATAAAGAAATCTCCTTTTTCCTGCATAAACGAGTACTTTTTATTCTCACAACTGCACTGTTTGACGATCGAACAACGACTAACTCTCAACTACAGCTTAAAATTTCAAATGACATTTACCACACCTAGAAATAACGATGATGTCATAATCGTTATTTCAAAGTGTTGTCAAAGTAAAAACATATTCTGTTCTCAATTGAAATTAAATTATAGAATTCGTGAAAAAAACAGTTGCAATAATACTTCACACCCTGACAGTGTTGCTACAGTGAAAAATATAATTCTTTAATAAAATCAAACATATTATTTGTAATAAAATCATGGCAATCACAACAGACAACATTAATTTACTGCTAAAGTATCTATATATATGTTAGTTTTACCTGAAGATGAGTCATAGTCAGTGCCAACGGTTTGGATTAAGTTATAACGTAACCAAGAAGTTATCAATCAATATTCTAATAATAGTCCAACTAGTATAAATAAAATAAAAATAAAATAGCCTTATATTTCTTGCAAAAATAATAAGTTTACAAAATAACAAAATCAATTTTTGCGTGAAATCATGAATAAAATAACAAATACACTACAGAATTATTAAGATAGTTTTAAATAATATTATATTATTAAAAACAAAAAAATCCATTAAAATTAAAAAAATATTTGAGTGCATTTCCATTATAGTTTATAAATACTTAATTCTTAACATTTCTTAAAACATGCAAATTTATTATATTTCAATTCTTAGCAAGAACCCCTCTTAGTAGAGGGTGAAGGCCTCCTCCAGAGATGACCAGCGGTCTCTATCTTCTGCTGTAGACATCCAGTGAGTGCCGGCGACCTTTACTATTTCGGGTCAGAGCCCATTCGTCCCCTAAGATTCGCACCCTGTGCCCACTCGTCCCCTGGAACTTTTGAGGGGCCCATTCGTCCCCTGAAGAATATTTATTTTTATTCATTCTTGTAATATAAGTACATGTATATGTGTATACTGCAGCTTGGTAGTCCTGGTACGGTCGCGCAGAAAAGGCTAAAATAAAAAATATAGTAATTCGATAGATATCATGTTTATTTCAAATAAGATTAACACATACAAAATCACAATGTCCTAGAAACTAACAAAATACAACTCTTTTACAAAAATCAGCCTTGATTGACCATCATATAAATCAACATTAAATATAAAATATGAAAAAAAAATAGAACACATATCAACAGTAAATAATCACTTCTTATTTTTTTGTATATTTACAAAACTTGCTGTATATATGATGGTGTGATTGAATCGATTAATAAACAAACTATTTATCTATTCTATATAGATATGAAAATCACTGAAAAAGTAATATTTTATCATACAAAATAGAAAATTATGTGAGTGCATACACAGTAGCATACTAAAAATCTATGTTTTACCTTAAAATAAAATAAAGTATTTAATTGTAACTATTAAAAAGTAGCAGCAGTTGAATTTTTTTTTTCTGTGTCATCGTTCCAATTATATACATGTAAGTCTTTTGAAATAGGGATGTATAGGTAAATAGTAGAACTTACGTATTTTTCCTTCACGTACATGCACTGATCACTTCACTCACTAATTAAATTTAATAAGTAATCCTACAGGATACGCTAATGAGTAAACTTTCACTCGAGACAGTATAAAAATCAGTACGCTTGGATTTGCAACTATAAGTAAACTAAATGTAGTAACACATTCCTGGAATAAATACGCCGAAGTTGTCTAGTACTGGTGTTAGCCAATCAGGTGCAAGTCCTTTCATCGAGCGTCTATTGTTTTGGGCTACGCCTTTGTTATTTGCTCGCGAGCAGATACTCTGGCTAAGATTAACCCTCCCGCTTCGGCATTCCACACCCCGCGCACATCTGGAGAGTAAGTACTTACCAATTTTAAACACCTTATCTATTATTTGTAACCCGTTTTTTTAACAAGCCATTCGTAGTGAGACAATTTTATATCGTAAGCCTATCGACAGGTTATATTATTATCATGACGGATTATCATTCATCATAGCTCTTTCTTCAATGATCTGTTATGATTTATTAAATTAATTCCGTTAATAAACTGTTCACAAGTGTACTATGTTAACCGTTTCTTTTGTAAAATATTGCTAATTTTATCTCAGGGGACCAATAGGCACCTGAATAGGTGCCGAATCTTTAACTTATATTGTATATATATTAGAGGGGACGAATGGGTACCTTAAAAATAATATTTTTTATATAGGGGCCGAATCTACAACTTTTATGCCGGGGGACGAATTTTAGTAGTGAGTTTACAATTGACTGAAGCTGTTTTATATTTTCAGAGAGCAAAACTATGTCGTCCGCAAATCTCAAATGGTTTATGTACTTGCCATTTATATTAAGACCACATTCACTCCAGTCTAGTTTGCTGAAGATTGACTCGAGCACAGCTATAAAGATGGTCGGTGATAAAGGGTCTCCTTGTCTAACCCCTCTCTTTATGCTTATCGGTGGTCCTATAGTTTCCAGTTTTATTCTACTTGTGGTGTTGTCATAGAGGTGTTTTAGAATTCTTATATATTCAGTTTCAACTTGCTGAGAGTGCAGAGCCTCCCATATTGATTTGTGGTAAATACTGTCAAAAGCTTTTTGATAGTCTATGAATATTAAATATAACGGTCTCTGGAATTCTTGGCACTTTTCAATCAGCATTTCTAGCGAGTGGATATGATCTACAGTGGAAAAACCTTTGCGATAACCGGCCTGTTCAATATGTTGGTGTTTTTCAATAGATTTTCGTAACCTTTTTTCTATCAGGGATGAAAATAACTTATATATTGATGGCAGTAGGCTAATAGGTCTGTAGTTGCCAATGTTATTAGGGTCACCCTTTTTGTATATCAAGATTATGTCTGACAGACCATTGTCGAGGGGTGTTAGCGGAATTAAGTACCATGTTAAACAGTCGTGTAAGCGGAGTTATTAAAAGCGGGCTTCCAATCTTTAAAGTTTCGTTTGTGATCCTATCAGGACCAGGGCTCTTTTCTTCCTATAGTGACTCAATTCCTCTGATAACTTCCATTTCGTCCATTTCGCTGATCTCTCCTCTATATAACGGTATTTGTGTGTTAGGTAGGTTACTTATTTGGTTTGGTAAAATGTACAGGTTTTTGTAGAAGGCTGTTGCTATACGCAGTATCTCTGACCTGTTGTGTGTTGTATGTACGGTTTGGATTAAGTTATAACCTAACCAAGAAGTTATCAATCAATATTCTAATAATAGTCCAACTAGTATAGCCAGCCTAAACATCGTTTTGACATTTTAATATAAATTTGATATTTTACTGGCAACTCTGATATTAGTGGCATTTGAATATCGAGTGCGATACAAGTTAGTTCGGGGATGGTAGTAGGAAATTAAATGGTGGAACTCTATTTAGTTCCAGTACTGAACGGAACATGAACTGAGAATATAGCACCGGTTAGTATTCTGAACTAGCGTCATAAAAACCAATGGAGAAAATATTCACAATGTGGTTTGAAACACGAACTGTAACTATTTGTACAGTACTCGACATCATCTGCCTAGCCTTTTCTCAAACTATCTTGGGGTCGGCTTCCATTCTAACCGATTGCAGCTAAGTACCAGTATTTTACATGAAGCGACTGCCTATCAGACCTCCACAACCCAGTAACTGGGAAATATGATACCCCTTAGAAAGACTGGATGTCAGACTTTTGGCTTCTGACTGAGTTGTTGGGTTGTTACGAGTGTAAAAACTGTCAAAGATCTACAAATGACAGCCGGGACCAACGGCTAAACGTGCTTTCCGAGGCACGGAGGAAACTCGGTATGTAATTATGGTCAACCATCCACGGACCAACCTTGGCAAGCACGGCTTAACCTTAAAGATCAACCCGTACGGCTGTTATTAATTAGCCACGAGCTCCTCCGAGTATTTGTACAGTACCTACTACAGAATAAATATTGTGCTTCGACCAACATCGAAAACTATCGTATTGTTCATTTCGAAACCTATTGATAAAAGTAATTTGGTCCTAAAAACACTGGAAACAAATAAACGTCAATGTCATTTCTAATTTGTTGTCAATATTTTTCCTGTGCCAGTAGAATAAGTTTAAACAAATAAAAGGACATTGGTGAACCGTTTCACCAATGTCCTTTTCTCTGTTTCTTTTTTTTAGAGGATCCCGTGATCCTCTTTGTTTCAGACACATTTATCGATGAAAGTCGCATATCTTTTGCAGAAAGGAGGAATCCGAGCAGCGGAAAAATTATGGGCTGATTATCTGCTACACCTATTTTTTTTTTTTGACAATAACAAAATGTTTCGAGATCTGTACTTTTCGGCTGTACCTATGACAACAGTCTTGAGTCTAGACAAAGTTCTACCTACAATTTTTTTTAAGAAAAACACTCTAAAAAACATCTATTTAAATCAGACGAAGTAGCTCGCAGTAAGAAGTCTAGTCACACTAATTATTATTAGTTTTCTCGTTTTTTATTTTTTTTATTTTGGTATTTGTTAAAATATTTATTAGTATATTTTATGTGTATTTGTGTATTAGTATCTATGTAACTTTAAGACAATTTCGAAATTAATTACATATTGTTAGATATTGTTTTTGTACCTTACCACAATGTTGTCCTTTTTAACCCAATGGTTGACTGGTAGAGAATGCCTTGTGGCATTAAGTCCGCCTATGTACCACTATTGTACATGAAGTTTAAATAAATATATATAAGTTTATCACAAATACTTTAAAGCCTCTCGTGAAATACATGGTGTAAGATCATGTATTGAGTTTCATTAAGTAATTTAGTTCTACACTAATGAGTGTAGAAATTATACAATAATTTGATACTCGTTCGTATTATTAAGTTACAAGTATTAATTTATTTAACCATAATTAGGATATTACATATGTACATTATTTACAAACTACAAATAAATAAAAATAAAATATGTACAAGTATCAAAATTATAGGGCGTCAAAAAATTCGTCGACATCGCTGTCGACAGGAAAAGTGCCCAGAAGGCTGGCCGCATTGCCACGTTGGATGGCAATGCTGATTCTTTGACCAAAAAAGAGGCCAGCCCTCTGGTCCCGTGAAGCGTCGACCAACCGTTTGGCGATATCTCGAAACACAAGATGGGCACTCGGGCCCCATGGCCCTAGTGTTTCAACCCCAAACGGCTCAAATACATAATTACCAATTAAATTATTGTATTTGCGCCGTTTAAGGTTTTCAGCGCCTGCAGCAGCCGCCCCAGCGCAGCTCACCGTGCTAGGAAGATGGGATGGCGCAAGGGTGTCGACGCAAGTCGCATCCCACACCAAAGGCCTACCCAACTTCCATGGCATTATGGTCATACCATCTGGTCTCTTCCCATCGACACGTGCCAAGCCATTGGGTTCTAAGACAGCTGGCACCCCGGCGGTGGCAAGAGCACGACGAATTAGATCATTAATGCAAGCGTGCCGTGCTATCCGACCTGCGCTCTTACTGCAGGAAAGGCCATGGTGTCCGAGGCCGTCGACTGCTTCACCACATCGACAGCGATGTGGAGCCCCGCTAGGAGCGCCCAATCGCAGACATGTAGCGAGCCGGAATGTTGTGTCACCTAGCAAAGTGCCTATGTTAGGTGACGGTAGTGCCTGAAGCCAGAGACCCGACTCCCACTCACCCACAGCCAACAGGCGGGCACGCTCAGCAGTATTGGTAGACGTATTAATAAGGTTATTCCGTACCAACCTGCAGAGCGGCTCATCCCACTGTCTCTGGGAGAATGGGTTCTCGGGCCGGTCCGTGTCCGGGCAAGCCACTTTCCAGGCGTCCTCTGCGTCCGTCAAGCACGGCACTTCCGAATCAACCAGGGAGAGAGTTAAAATCTTCCTGGTTAGCTTCTCAGTGCTGTGGACAGAAGAAAGGAACGCCGGTAAGCTTATACTAGAAATTTTGCGGAATTTAAATTTTTTTTAGTTACAAGTTAGCTAGAAACAAATGAGTATTTGGCTAAGTAATAGCTAAGATGCTTCGGTTTTAGAAAAGTGGAATACTTTGGAGGAGGCTTTTACCCGAAGGGGGTCCACACAATAAAGTTATTTTATATTTTATACTTTCTTAATCATTATATTTTTACAATTTAATTAATTACATTCAATAATCTTATATAATTCTAAACCTAAATAATGATGAATGTTTTTAATTTAATTTATTTGTTGATTTTATAATTGAGGTTACCTTAGATTTGCATGTTATTTGATTGTGTGGAATTAATAAAGCTTTATTATTATAATAGCTAAGAGCTAGTTACGTTCTATATTATACCAAATACTGACAGCAACGAAACACAACTCTTCAACAATTCAGTAAAAAAATATACTAAATTGATTACTCATAGCGCTAAGTTAGATTAACAATTTTTTTGTGACTATGGCTTAATAAATTTATTCTCATTCTTAATTAATAAAATAACTCAAACAAATAAAATATCTTGACTTGGCGCACGACGGCACAAGGTTGTCAACATGTGGAATGTGAGCTCGAATAGCATTGTGCCAATTGTCGCATCATCTTTCGAGACACTCATTTGGCGGTTGGATCAACGGTGTGATCCAGAAGGCAGTACTCCTCGATAAGGCTCGCCTTGTGAGGATATCCCTGTCTCGAGAACACCAACACATTTTTTAAAATATTTTTGTATGATCTTATAAGAAATATTTAAAAAAGATAAATAATGTAATAAATAATTAAAACTCTTGGCAAATAATTCAATTTGGATGTTTAAAAATATTAATATGGCGCAATCATAAAAATACGAATATGATGTCACTATTTCTCGTTGAATTTGATCCACATTCTACAACACGAATCTACTTTCGTTTCTAGCTGTACATTTCGTTCAAATTTTCTGATCACCATCCAACATCATACCCATACCTCCATATATTATTCCTACAAAGAACTCTAATAATAATATGTCCTTGTCTCGTTAACTCATACGATATCCGCACTTTATCACCCCTCCCTACCTACCTCCATTATGTCGCGGAAACGTTTTTAGTTCAACAGATCACAAGAAAGAACGTACGGGGAAAGAATTTCAAATTCCACCATACCAAAACACAAGGAAAATTATCCCTTAGTTCCTCGCGATAAGTTATAGTAAAACTGTATTATTTAAGTTGGTAAACTCAGTCACAAGATTAAGCGAGATCATTGATGTGGTAATTGTATCTATGAGGAGTTTCATGGAACTATTTCAGTGGAATTCCTTTATTGCTATTAGGGCGTAAGTAAGGGTTTTCCTGGTAATATTGCTTTTCATAGTTTGTGTGTTAGTATGTAATCTGAGATATTATATGAGATTGAATTATGCCGTTATAACTGGTGAAATTTTAGGTCTCCAGTTCGAACCCAAGACCTCTGTTTTTTCGGATCCATATGCGTATTGTATAATTATCACTTGCTCCGGTGAAGGAAAAATCGTGAGGAAACCAAACCTGCATGCCTGCAAGATATTTCTCGACGGCATGTAAAGCCAAGGCCCATGGGCGGCATAAAACTCTGACGGTTAGGCACCCATCGCACGATAAAGAAAAAAGATTTTTGGATCACTGATATTGTAATCGTGATCTTGATTTTAATCCTAATAGAAGGTACAATCCTCTGCCCAGTATTTCTCATTAGTGCTGGGGTCTGCTTCTTCATTCAGATTCCACTATGTATATTTTTCATGAAACGTCTGCCTTATTAACCTCCTGAACTCAGTAAGTGGGAAAAAACTATAGTACGGTACATTACTGGGTTTTTTGGGAGTGAATACCATGTTTTCTACAACTCCATATTATGTACCCAGAAAACACCACTTAACGCAAAAATAAAACGGCAGTCAAAGCCTTTCAAATCCAAAAAGAACAAATGTCAATGTTCCAAAGTGATCTACAGTAAGTACCTTGATATCATTAATTCATGTCCAGGATAAAAGATGGCGCCACCGAGTTAAGGATCCGCTGTTATAACGAAAATTAGGTACCCTTAAATCCCTCGAGAGTAATTTTAACTAAGCTTTTACTTAAAGGCCCGTTTAAGTTAAAACCTTTTGTTGCAAAGCAAACACTAAACCCATTAATTACTTACGTGATGTTTAACTTAGGTATTGGCTAACGGAGTTAATTTGTTGTAAATAAAATAAATTACGGTTTTTATTCTTTCTCAAAAGTGGTAGCTATAATTAAATATAACTCATGGAGCATCATTTTAATTATCCATAGCATGGGAACTATTCAGTCGCTCCATATAAAATAGGGGTATATTCAGCTGCATCCGGTAGGACTGGAAGCCGACCCCGACATAGTTAGGAAACAGCTAGGCAGATGATGATAGGAACTACGCACCGTTTCCGTTGTTACTTTTTCAGTTGATCAGTACCGGAAGGTTTTGAAATGTTTGATTTTTTTGTTTATCTACCGACTAAAGCTTAATACATAATTTCACCCGTAAAAAAATACGTAAAGAATAGGTTCAGTGTTGTTCAGTAGTTATATTTTATTTCTAAGTCCAGACGTAACATCACGTTTGTTATCCACGAAGAATTAGTCAGAGGTGATAGGTACACCTCTAAGTCCCATTTAATAGGGGGCGACCTGATTGCCATCAACCGGGCACAAATTCAGGCTCCGTGGCTGCTTCTGAGGAATTCACGACGGAAAAACCCAATAACAAAATGCCCGACCAGGGAATCGAACCCATGACCTCGTGCTCAACAGTCGCGATTGACACCACTAGACCAACGGGGTAGTCCCGACATAGTCTTGGTAAAATCATTTAGTTTAGAGTACACATTCACCAGGAGCTCGTGGCTAAATAATAACAGCCGCACGGGTCGATCTTTAAGGTTAAACAGTGCTTGCCAATGTTGGTCCGTGGATGGGTGACCATCTTTACATACCGAGTTTCCTCCGTGCCTCGGAAAGCACGTTAAGCCGTTGGTCCCGGCTGTCATTTGTAGATCTCTGACAGTCGTTACGAGTAGTCAGGAGCCAAAAGTCTGACATCAATTCTTACCAAGGGTTCTCGTATTACTCAGTTACTGAGTTGTGGAGGTCAGATAGGCAGTCGCTTCATGTAAAATACTGGTACCCAGCTGCATCCGGTTAGACTTGAAGCGGACCCCAAGATAGTTTGGGAAAAGGATAGGCAGATGATGATGACACATTCACCAGAATAATGTACTATTTAACCTACCATCTTAACACCAGACCTACAAAAAGCGTTGCAACCTACACCGATATCATCAAATAACCAAATTCCATTCAAACTTTTTACAACACCACCTAAAACTTGTGTAATCTGTTTCACTGAGAGCACTAATTGCGTTTCTAGTACTTCGGCTTGTTTATTAAGGTTCTCAAACTTTGTTATTGGCTTCTTAATGTCCAACTTTGTCTGAAACAGTACGGAGGCTTAGATGATCCCGTTTGGTGAGTGCCAAGATGTTTGTGGGATTCGCTGTCCTATTTTGGGGTACACTTGATGGAAGAAGTACTCTTAATATGTTTGTGGTAACCAATAATGTTTGATTTTTATAGTGGGCATATGAACAAATAACATCTTTGTTAGTAACGAATTGTTTATTTTATCTTGCTGTTATATTTTATGGTTTCTTATTCTTGTCGATGCTATACATAATTAACCGACTTCAAAAAGGAGGCGTTCTCAATTCGATTGGTATTTTTTTATGTTTGTGCGTCGATATCGCTGAGATTTATGTTCGATTTACGTGATCCTTATTTAGTTTGATGCAGAATAGTTGCCATCATTAGGTCCCATAAAAAAAATTATTAATAAAATTTTTTTTTAATAATGGTTTGGCCCTGTATTTTTTTATTTTATGAACATATTTTTATTAATTTATTCGTGTGGACGATGTGCTGGTGTCTAGTTCCAATGTAAAATTGATAGGTACTTGAATTTTTTTTTTGCTTATTTTGTTCCTCATTGGACAGAGGCCAATTTCCTCTCCGAACCAGGCAATTTTTTTTTTTTTTTTTGGTTAATCTTGTTTACATTAACCATGAACCATCCACCCCAGTACCTTTCTCTATACTACACTTACACATAATATTATATTATTGTACTGACTGCGTTTATTTTTAAATATCATGAATAGCATCTTTTTGCATGTTGTTAGGATACTATTTTTTATCCGTTTTGAGAATCCTTGCGCTGTTTCGGCAAATTACAGGGCTCATTCTTGTTGGGCTACAGCTGCTTTCCATGTAAAGTAAATAGTGTGAATAATTAAATAAGTAAATCTTACTACACATACTCAGTGAAGGGTGGTTGTCATGCAATGATATTGACAGTACCTACATACCTATACTATTTTTTTTTACATTATTTTCAACACTTTGGACTAGGTACTAGGGCATTAAGCAGTGTGTTTTTGTGTCTATAATACATTTTCATTTCATAGAAATTATAAATATACTTTTCACAGCACTCTTTTATGGTTAAATAATATGTAATTTTTCGATATTTTTAGAATTAATTGTTAATGTAATGTTTTCAAAAATGGATTCTGTGAATTCACATTCGAATGTATATTAAGTTATAATATTTAGTTACACTGGATGAACTTTACCATCATAAACTGAACAATGCATTCAAAACCTACAGTTATATTGTACAGAGGATAAACTAAGCCGGATTATTGTTAGAACTTGGTTTTAATTGTTGAAATAAAATCTACAGTACTCTGAATTTAAGAGATAAAATTATATTAAAACATTTATCTGGAAACGCAGGCGTGCATTTACATATTAATTTTGGAATAATAAACCTAACTTTATTTATTAGGTATAAGGTCGAAATTGAGTACATCATAATTATTTAAATTCAATCTTTTCAAATGACTTTAAGGCTCACTTACTCGCTACTCACAGGTCATTTTAAAACAACATGTCATCTTCAAACGATTGATACAATTATAATATATGTTTAAAAGAGCCCCGAATCGTATTCGAAATAACCTAAAATACGTGTATCATTGCACACATTTAGTGATGTGTGGTGCCAGTTGGCCAACTCTGAATTCAAGTTTGTGCTCGAACGAGGTAAAAACCTTTATCTAAAATTACAGTTAGAGATAAACAGCGGCCAACTAACAAAAACACTCGTCAACAATTTTTATCCCATCACACGAACAAAAATTATTTCCGAATCACATGTCCAAATATACTTTTAACGTCAGCGAGCGTCCCTCTATGTAATGTTTTTATAAGTACTTGATTTGTAGCCTTTAATAACATGGCTAGTGTAATATAGAGATGCACAAACCTTGCATTTGAATCGCCAAAGTATCGATATGATTTTTAGGGTTCCGTAGCGGAATGGCAAAAAACGGAACCCTTATAGATTCGTCATGTCTGTCTGTCTGTCTGTCTGTCCGTCCGTCTGTATGTCACAGCCACTTATTTCCGAAACTATAAGAACTATACTGTTGAAACTTGGTAAGTAGATGTATTCTGTAAACCGCATTAGGATTTTTACACAAAAATAGAAAAAAAACAATAAATTAAGGGGGTCCCCATACTTAGAACTGACAACCAAAAAAAATTTTTTCATTAAACCCATACGTGTGGGGTATCTATGGATAGGTCTTTAAAAATGATATTGATGTTTCTAAGATAATTTTTTTCTAAACTGAATAGTTTGCGCTAGAGCCACTTCCAAAGTGGTAAAATGTGTGTCCCCCCCCCCCTCTAATTTCTAAAGTAAGAGGAGGAAAATTCTAAAAATATTCAGGATTGTAGAACGTAAAAAAAACTATCAACGAAAATTGGTTTCAATAAGATATGATGTTTAGTTTTTGAGATATGGGACTTTTTCATCAAACTGCAGCAGTAACTTTGTTTTTCATAAACATACTATGAAAAACAAATTTAGTTTTGCGGTTGTGTGGAAGTTTACTAACTAATACTACTAACTAATGAATGACAGTTCAAAATATTGTTATTATATTGTTTGGAGCTATGGAACCCTGTGTGCGAGTAAGACTCGCACTTGGCCGGTTTTTTAAATAAATATCGTGTCGGTATCGAATGGCAGCGATTTCATTCTCTAAATATAGTATAGTATCGTCCTCAGCGATGTGACTGCAAGGATCTTAGCGTACATATTTATTTCTCTTAGAGAATTTAACCAAAATTACAGAATTCTTTTGTAATCTATTTGTGTCCTCATTTTGTATTCTTTTGAATTGACTGAACAAGCAATTCAGGACAATGTAGCACGATGTCTTAATTCCGATACCGATGTTTTAAATCGATTCAAGCATAATCCACCAAGAATAATCGCATTCGTTTGTTTCGATACAAAAAATTGGAGTATCGCATCTTGTTGTATCGATACTGTAAAGTATCGGATGGAATCGTGCATCACTAGTGTAATACGATTCTTCTCACAATGGTTTTAATTCTGTTTGTGGACCATTTATTATCGTAATATTGAGCTGTGAACACCACAATGGAGCTTTAAGCTTGGGGGACGCTAAACTTGCATGGTATTGACATTGGTTATTTATTCGCTATTGTTACGATGTAATTTTGATGGGGAAAAAGTTCTGGGTGATTAAGTAAACTTTTTTTGAGTCGGCAGTATTTGCGAAATAGTGACATCCATGCACACACTGGTGTTATAAAATCCGCGAATGATTCCTAGACATAAGATTTTTCTTAAGGTAAAAAAACTGTTTGATACAATACAACAATACTATGCGTTTAACTACTGTGATTTTTATTTTTAAAAGACAAAATATATCAATGCTGGTGGGCTTAAAAACATTTATTGCGTTCATGGTAACAGTTATCTAAACTAATATTATAAAGAGGAAAGATTTGATTGTTTGTTTGTTTGCATTGAATAAGCTCCGAAACTACTGGTCCGATTTGAAAAATTCTTTCAGTGTTAGATAGCCCATTTATCGAAAAAGGACATAGGCTATATATCATCACGCTACGACTAATAGGAGTGGAGCAGCAATGAAAAATGTTGCGAAAACGGGGAAAATGCGACGCAACCGAAGTTGCGCCGGACAACTAGTAATATTTATAATGATGGCTACTTGATGACATAAGAAAATTATTGATTCATATTCCAGTAGCTAATCAAAATCCAAAATTCTACTTCAATTCAGAAAACAATAATTATTAAAGGAATCACAGTACAAAACAACAGAACATAAAAATAATTATGGGAAAATTACGAATACTGGGATATACAACAGCAAAATACAACATTTATTGAATCGATCTAAAAGACTTCTATTTTAATTTACTCTCAGAAGTGTTGTTATAATCTCATAGTACAGTAATAGTAGACAACAAAATTAACTTAATAATATTCCAGTTAAAAGCGAACCGGCAAATCTTCCATGAATCTTCGCGATTGTTTTAGAAGGTTTACGATTCTACAAAATTTCCCTATTTCAGTAAAGTCTTCGCAAATACTATTTGTCTTCATTAGTAAACGTAATTAATCCTTTAAGCAAATTCTTACTGACGTTGTTTAAGTTATCGCTTAGCACCTTGTTATACTTCTAAACTTGGTTTTATCAGGATTTGGCAAAAGGTCCCTTTCAAATCCGCTTAAAAAAGTTTTCCTGCAGAAACAACAGAGCTTCGCGTTCAGTTTTTTTTTGTTTCATATTCTAATTTCAGGTCGCATTCATACTATAGGTTAGTCTGAAGTAGAAAAATTTACATATTTTTTTGAATCAAAAGTATTGTTTCTGGTGTTCTCTCTTCTCTTGTGTCGATAAGAATCTAAATTGTGTCGGCCCAAAATTGTATCTGGTGTTGATTGATCTATTTTAAAAGACGAGACGAAAGTTGCAAGCAATGATCATGTCTAGCCTCGTTGTCTAATTATTTCAAGAATACACTAGAGTTGCAAATAATTAAATTCGCATACTTAATTTTCGTAATTGCAAATTTTAATACTAACCAGTGGACTTGCAAATTATTTATGATAATCAGCCAGACAAATCTCGAGTAGAAATCAGCCAGATGCATCTAATGCTTTTCAAAATCCATAACAGTTCATTGGTCTGTCTCGTTGAGTACTGTCAAATTCTATTCCATCTTTCTAGGATGTGGCCATCATTTTAGAACCAATATTTATACTCCAATGGTCACAGGTGCTTTTTGATCTGCTACATTAAAACTCTGTTCAGAGTACAAGGTGAGTAAGCTAATTTTCGTTCAGACAAAGTTTAGGTTATTATAAATAATATCACCACGATTTTCCTCCAGTATTCACATCATTTATCTCTATTTTCGTCAACTATTATCCAACTAAAGCCACCGTTGCTCCACCTAATCTCAAAACGTACGTCTTTATGGTTGCCGATACGCATCTTCACTTAAAAAAAAATGTCCACCTCAGCGACCACCGATTAATTGATGAATAGAAGAGTAATTGTACTTCAGAACAAAGAAATATGAAAGTAATTTTAGGTTACACTAAGACTAAAACTAAATAACAACAAAAGCCAGATATTAATTCCCAAAAATAATATTGTGCTTCCCACCTAGAATCTAACATACAAACGTTCCCACACAAAATATTCATGAGTAATTAGAAATGCTACGTTTGAACCATCGTACAATTCAGTGTCCCGGAATTTCTGAACAGTTAGTCCGTCAAACAAGACTTTATTGTCTTATTCCATACAATTTACAGGTCCCAAGTTTTAATACCAGGCAATTACTTGAATAGTGGCCGTTCTATAATTGCATAGCAATTTACGTTATTGAGGATGGCTGTTGACAATTCCTCTTTGTTCTATAGGTGCATTTATTATTCTGTCAGTGTGGTTCAAGTCTTGTTCAGTATTTGTATTAGCGTTTACGCTTACGTATGGTTCTTGAGAAATGTTTTTATTGCTTGCACAGCAATAGGTGAAGCTTCATTTCTCATTTTTTATATTCATTCAGACTAGGGGCATAAACAAATGGCAAGCGTCTTCGAAACGATTCGTATTACAAAAACTTTCAACAGATTCCATCTTATTTCAAACTTTTCCATCGTTATTGTCGCTGATAGGATCAAATGTCAATCTGTCTTCTCGTTCTGTTTGGCTTAGTCGTTAAATGCCCAATTCGTAAAATGCCTAGCATTCTACAAATGCCTAATTCCGAAAATTGCTGATTCGCAAAAGGACTTATTCTTAAAACGGCTAATTCGCAAAAGGACTGGTTCTTAAAATGACCAATTCGCAAAAGGACTAGTTCATAAAATGACCAATTCTGAAAAGGACTAGTTCTTAAAATGACCAATTCGCAAAAGGACTTATTCTGGAAATACTTACAGACATACATAAATAAATACACATTATGAACGATCGAAAAATATTACCCTCCTTACATCCGTACATAACAAATGGTGCAGCCTGGTGCAGCAGATAAACATATAGGAAACCACACTTATATATACGTGCAATTTATCCTACAATTATTCATAACGGTGTTACCTAATTGAAAACTTGTTTCTATATATATAAAAATCAATGCCACTTTTCGTTGTAATTTTATAACTCGAGAACGGCTGCGCCGATTTGGCTGCTTTTAGTTTTGAAATGTTTGTCGTAGTCCAGGGAAGGTTTAAAAGGTGAGAAAGGTAGGGTAGGGTAGGTAGGTAGGGTAAAGTAGGGTAGGTAGGGTAGGGTGGGTAGGGTAGGTAGGGCAGGTAGTAGGTAGGTAGGGTAGGGTTGAGTAGGGTAGGTAGGTAGGTAGAGTAGGGTAGATAGGGTAGGTAGGTAGGGTAGGGTAGGTAGGTAGGGTAGGGTAGGTAGGTAGAAAAAGTACATTGCATTAACTTTTGACAGAACGAAGTCTGTCCGGGCAGCTAGTAGTAGTAATTAAAAAGATGAACCTTTATGAAGGTATAGTCTGTTACGGAGGAGGTTTTACTGGTATGGAGGTAGGGCAGGTAGTAGGTAGGTAGGGTAGGGTTGGGTAGGGTAGGTAAGGTAAAGTAGGGTAGGTAGGTAGGTAGGTAGAGTAGGGTAGATAGGGTAGGTAGGTAGAGTAGGGTAGATAGGGTAGGTAGGTAGGGTAGGGTAGGTAGGTAGGAAAAGTGCATTGCATTAACTTTTGACAGAACGAAGTCTGTCCGGGCAGCTAGCAGTAGTAATTAAAAAGATGAACCTTTAAGAATGTATAGTTTGTTATGGAGGAGGTTTTACTCCGAAATCATAAACTCTTTTAATATGTAAACTTTATTCTGTTGCTGTTTAAAAAATAGTCGTGTCACTAATGTCACCTTTGTAAAAAAAACTAAGTTCTAACTAAAATTTTTGTTGTTGTGTTACTCCATTGTGTGAGCTCGCGTTTAATAATGGAAGAACTTGAGTTTAGTATTGATAAAAATCAGAAAGGTAACGACACTCTGCTCCATAAAGGGCACCGTTACAATAAAACAAGACAGGTAGATAAAAATGGAAGCATATTTTGGCGATGCATAAATAAAATGGAGTGTAGTGCATCGCTAACATTGGACGTGACAAAGAAGAAAATCTTAAGATTGTCCAGACATAAATGTGAACCCGACGAGGAAAAAAACATTGTTTTTCTTAAACGGAATGAATTAAAAAAAGAGGTGTGTCGAAATTTGAGACCTATAAAAGGAATTTTTGAAAAGACTTTTGATAATTTGCCGGAGACAAGCTCATCTAAACTCCCATCTTTTCATTCAATAAAAGATAGTCTGTATTCAGCCAGAAAACGATTTTTACATGCGAATAAGTTAACTTTTCGTAACGTGGAGGATGTATTTGTACCAGAATGTTTAGCAAAAAAATTTCTGATTGCTAACAATGGCAAAACCGACAAAATATTATATATTAGTGTTTGCTTCGGAAATGTCAAGAAAGATTATACGTGGTGCAAAAAAAGAAAAATGCTGCTTCTATGGAGTTGATTTTAAAGTGCGTTCCTAGCCCCTTTTATCAGTTATACTCTATACATTTTGACCTAGAATCAGACAAAAATACAACCAATATAATTCCCGTTATATATTGTCTTCTGCCAAACAAGACTGAACAAACATATACGCGGCTTTTTAATATATTAAAAGATCAATTTGGTCTGAATATTTGTAACTTCAAATGTGATTATGAGCTTGCAGTTATGAATTCAGTAAGCAATGTTTATCCGAATGCAAAGGTAAGTGGTTGTTATTTTCACTACCAACAAGCAATTTGGAAAAAAAGTAAAAAAATGAATTCAACAAGATGCAAAGAAAACCGTAATGTTATTCGTATGGCCGCTGTATTACCACTTTTACCACCCCGCTATATACCAGAGGGATGGCAAATTATTTATGGCAAAATTGAATCATTAACTGCTGCAATGAAGGAGTATCAAAAATATTTAGAGAGACATTGGCATCGACTGTCCCCTACATTATTAAGTTGTTCCGGTCAACGCCATCGAACCACCAATGCTGTAGAAGCATGGCACAGGAGACTCAATGTTGTCATTCCAAAACGTCCCAGCCTATTTTTATTTATTCATAAATTAAAAAAGGAATCGACACATTTTGATTTGATTATTAAACGGAGTTTATTTAATGGACTTAGAAAAAACCGAAGTAATAAAGTTATCTTATTCGACAAGAAATATAAAAAACTTCTCACAGCACTAGAGAGGCAAGAGATATCGGTTCACGATTTTTTTAAAAAGATGATCTACTTCCAACTTCTGGTGTAATTTATTACATAATTATACATGATGACTTTGCATTATAAATGATAACACCTACATTATTACTCTAAATGAGTAAATCCAATGATGATAATATTATGTTTTGTTTTTAATCCCGGAGATGTTTTATGTTATTTTTCCGTTTTTTTTTTCATGAGTTAACTTTTGTTTTCGTACGTATCAATCGATGATACAGTCCCATTTACCGAAGAACAATTATTGCATTTAATTTACAGGTTTGTACAATTAATCAATGTTGTTATTGTATACAACCGATAGTGACTGTTATTACTTTTAAGAATTACAAAATTTGATTTGTACCGTCTTTCAGCAATTTTATTTTATGTACCTATTTCCTCATCTAACTAATATATAAAGCTAAAGAGTTTGTTTGTTTATTTGTTAACTTGAACGCGCTTCTCAGACGAAGTTGCGCTGGTCAACTAGTTTTATATACATATGTAGGTACTTACATTATTATTATTCGAATTATCATCTAATTGGCCAAAAAAGTCCTTTTAAGAATTGGTCTTTTTAAGTATTTGGCTTTCTAAGAATTGGGATTTTTAAGAATTGGACTTTTTGAGAATTGGGCCATTTAAGAATTAGGCTTTTCAAGAAATAGGTATTTTCAGAACTAGGTATTTAGCGAATTAGCCCTTTTTCAAGCTGTTGGGCATTTTACGAATTGGGCATTTAACGACTAAGCCTTCTGTTTATTTATTTATTTTCGATAAACGAGGCTACAAAGATTGTCCTTGCTTTGACTTTACTGTCTTGCTGTGTTGCTTTTCACCACGCAGCTAGATGGACCGTCACACTTAATAATGTGGCTGGGTCAGATTGATTAAAACAGAGGACAAGGTCTTGTGGTGCAGCCTATGGGAGGCCTCGTCACACTTAATAATGTGGCTGGGTCAGATTGATTAAAACAGAGGACAAGGTCTTGTGGTGCAGCCTATGGGAGGCCTATCCCCAGTAGTGAACTGTGACAGGCTGAGTTGATTGATTGTAGCTTTAGCCAGAATTTCAATAGACATTTATTGAAGTTAAGAATAGTCGTGCGGTTTTCAGCTTCCATTCCGTCACTTGAACCAAATCCAAAAGCCTTACTGTGTAGTGAATTGAGGACTTCAAAATAGCCGTCCAGTTCAACTTGCAATGCAATATTAATCGCACTGAATTCTGGATCGTTGCCATTAAATCATTGACGTGTAATTGCTCCAAAATTCGAATGCTTTTAGTTTGAATTGGTGCTATAGTTACATTTATTGCAGTTTTAATTATAGTGATTATAACGGTTGGACTGTGGTTTTTCCGATGTATATTTAGCTTTTTTGATGAACTCGTTTTGTAATGTATTAAATATAGTTGACTCAAATTTTGTTCAAATTGTTTGTGAAGGTTGAATGAATAATTGGATTGAATAAAGAAATTCTGTAGGCAGACTGAAAATAAATTCCAATTTAGTAACAGATCTGAACAATATTTTCCAACAACGTAAGGACTTATTAATACTTTCCTTTTTTCCTTTTATGATTACTTTCTGCAACGTCTTGGGAGTTGCAACGTTTATAACTACTATGAAAAGCCTGGTTCTTTAGGTTTCGTACCAGTCAGCAATATACTCTATACATTAATTGTGCAACTCATAGGTATAAATTATTAAAACATCGCAATATATAAAAAAAAACAAAAAGCTCATGAAAAAATAAGGGCACATACAGGCAAAAATATTCCCATCCATCCAAATACAAAAAAAAAAGATCAGAAAATTTATCATCAAAAATATCCGCGGCCGTATAAATAACATGTTAGACTGAACGTTAACTCGCAAATGGAATTCATCCCCTCAAATCCGCGTCAAAAGAGCACTTAACACACGTCACATATTCAAACGTGAGGGGAACTTGACAAAATAAGTTATTTAGGTGCTCATTATTTTGGTGATAGAGGTGTTCGGCGAAAGAAGGTGTAATAACAGTAAATGGTACCCATCATGCGGCGAGGCATTAACATCCGCCGAGATGGGAATCATGGCTGCGTTGGGTACTACCATTGTATGACGGTACTTTATCACTTTAGGAGTTCATTCTTCTTGTATTATCCTGATGCTATCTGCATCGTTGATCTAGTTGTTGCAAGCGCTACTGCTGAGCATGACAAGGGCTCGGATTCGATTCCCATGTCGGCCAAAGTCTCATAGGGTTTTCCTATCAGGAATTTCTTAGTAGCAGTCTGAAGTCGTGAGTTTTTGAACGATCATAGCACATAGCTCGCTCAGGACTTGAAACATAACTGGCGAAATGTTTATGTACTAGTGTTACATCTCCGTCAAAGACTTTGAGGATTGCAGAAGTCACGTTACCTAATTCTATATCATTTTTACCATGCTGATGATGTTGATGCTGTGATTTGTAGATCTTTGACAGTCGTTACGAGTAGTCAGAAGCTAAAAGTCTGACATCCAGTCTTACCAAGGGGTATCGTATCACCCAATTACTGGGCTGTGGAGGTCAGATAGGCAGTCACTTCATGTAAAATACTGATACTCAGTTGCATCCGGTTAGACTGGAAGCCGACCCCAAGATAGTTTGGGAAAAGGCTAAGCAGATGATGAGGCTGATGATGTTGATAATAATGGTTTGCTTTCTTAACTAAACAGCTTTTAACAACGTCAAACTGCTGCAATAAATGGTTTATTATCTTGACTGGTGATCGCAGAGTGATTTGATCAACATACAAGATTATTTTGACCTTTGGGGGAAAAATGACATCTAATCATACCATGTAATGGTACTCACTTACCAGGCAGATGGGTGCCTACTAATGACCTCAAAAGAAAGCCACGACACATATGTCGTGTTCTTTCAGGACTTACAATTCACATCAATTACACATATGGACAGTGCTCTATCTCTTAGTCTGAAATTGCCAATCAACTTAAACAAGCATGTTGCTCGTACCTTATCTGCATAAGCAGATGTCATTGTTCTTGAGTGGGACAGTAAAAGTCTGGCATAACTTCTGATGGGTTTTTCATTCCAAACTCGTCTTCACAAATTCAAACCAGTAGTAGTGACTGTAAGGTGCCGCGCCGCGCAAAGTAAAATACTTGTACTTATTACCTCGGCATTTTTAAGGTACAAAGCTTCGTCTACATTTTTTGCACTTTTACTTACCATTGTTATTTAAAAAACAAAACTGTCAGCGCCTTTTTTCCCTCCGTGTTTCCGGATTTTAAGGATTACGGTTATACGAGCTTTGGGAGTTTTCGTATCTATTAACATAATATTGTCATGCTCTTATGGTAAACAAGGAATAATCAAGCGAACTTGATTCTTGTTCACAAATGTGGCTGTGTTCAAAGTTAGCATTTTCAGTCTATAATTTTTCGGTTTAATAATATATGTTCTTCTTCGTAACGCTGGCACGAAAATCTTTGCCACTACCACCGTCGTCTATGGCAGCGCAGAAACTACTTCGGTTGCATGTTTTTGGGCTAAAAGGGCAGGATAGGAGGTGGAGCATAGTTTGCGACTTAGTTGCACAAGCATAACCCGCTGCTGTATCGGTATACATATATGCCATAGGGACACAGGCATCCGGAATTAACTGTAATCAACCAGGCGAGCTCAGTGCGGGTTGGTAGATGTCAATACTGAGAATTTAAAATCTTAGACATGCTCGTTTCTTTGTTTTATTTCCCCTTTTTGAGAGCAGTGGTGATGAAACCCGAAATAATTACAGGAATAAAAGTGTCGGCCAGGGTTGGAGCCCATGACCCATAACTCGTAAGGGCCATTGATACCGGGCAGCAACCACCTAAATGTTTTCCTGTTCAAATTTTTTTTTTGATAATGATTATAACGCCATCTGGCATTTTATTTATCCGTTTGAACTTATTTTCGTTTATTTTGTATTTTTTTATTTCTTCTCTATTTTGGCCTCAAAGGCTTTTAAATAAAATAAAGTAACAACGTTTTTGACCTTTACTACTCCCACTTGAATTTGTGAAATGTTTTATTTGTGACATGTTATACAACCAGTTCAAAAGTGATAACTATTGAATTAAGTTTTTAAACTGACATTGTCACTAACACTATCAATAACACTAGTAACGGGATATTTACCAAGTTTATTATTTGTTTTGAGTTCCCGATATTTCGGCGCTGTTGAAAACGCCATGATCACTACTGAATTGGTTGTATATTGAATTGAAACGGTGATTTACTGAGACTGCCTTGTTGGTAGTATTTGCAAGCAGCGTACCTAATAATAACACTTTGCCCGACCTGGGAGTTGAACTCATGCATTAAATATTAAACGGGATGTTTAATAATTAAAATAAATATCCCGTTTTTAGTGTTATTTATAGTGCTAGTGACTATGCCAGTTAAAAAGCGTATGACGTCGTCATTGTTTTCTAGAACATTTATAGTAAATTCCTAAAAATCCTCTACAGTTAGTAAAATGGTTAACGTCCATCACACCAACGGATGGACTCGTAACTTCTAAAAGAGCGACAGGAAATCGGATTTGTCAAAGTTTGAGTGTGCCAACTTGTTTAATTTGTCGAGAGCAAAGCCGGGTTGAAGCGAAGTGTCCCCTTTCTAGACCTTGTGGTTTTAGGGGTGCAAAATTTATAGATAGGTAATATTGGAATTGTTTTTTGTAGTAGCCTATGGAATGAGGGTATAGTGACTGTGGTGAATGGTTTACAGATACATTATTACATCATCATCATTTCAGCCGAAACACGTCCACTGCTGGTCATAGGCCTTCCCCAAGTGTCGCCACATTGACCGGTCCTGTGCGACTCGCATCCAGCGGATCCCCGCTACCTTCACCAGGTCATCGGTCCACCTAGTGGGAAGCCTTCCAACGCATCGTTTTCCGGTTCGCGGTCGCCATTCCAGAACTTTTTAGCCCCATCGGCCATCCATCTGTATTTTTTTCGGATGGGAAATCATGAAATGAGGTCTCGCTCTGGGCGGAGCGGAAGGGAGTGTCAAAGACTTGACTGACTAAAACTCATCCATGTTCCTTCTTAGCCCTTGTGTTCCAGGGCCACGGTATCTCTTTCGAACAGTCCCGCAGCCCTGGCAAGCATCGGCCCTCTCGGACCCCTTCCGATTTGCTGACATCTCCGTGCGCGCGTGGAACACGAACGCGCCGTCGGCATGGCCTGTCGTCATTAGACGGACGGATTGTGAGTTAGCCCATTCCTCACCGTCTTTAAAAAAAAAAGGCCATATAATAAGGGGCAGACTTATTCATCATTCATACTCATTCACTATCAAACCGTTGACAAATCCACACTCCGTGAACCATCTCCGCTACTGAGAAGTTCTAGATGGAAAAATACAATAACACTTTGCCCGACCTAGGATCGATTCGCAGTCGCGCTTGGAACCGCTAGAACAACGAGCCATTATGTCATCATCTGCCTAGCCTTTTTCCCAAATATCTTGGGGTCGGCTTCTAATCTAACCGGATGCAGCTGAGTACCAGTATTTTACATGAAGCGACTGCCTATCTGACCTCCAAAACCCAGTAACTGGGTAATACGATACCCCTTGGTAAGACTGGATGTCAGACTTTTAGCTTCTGACTACTCGTAACGACTGTCAAAGATCTACAAATGACAGCCGGGACCAACGGCTTAACGTGCTTTCCGAGGCACGGAGGAAACTCGATATGTAATTATGGTCACCCATCCACAGACCAACCTCGGCAAGCATGGCTTAACCTTAAAGATCGACCTGGGCGGCTGTTATTATTTAGCCACGACAACGAGCCATTCATCATTTTAGCCCGAAAGACGTCCACTGCTGGACATAGGCCTCCACCAAGAAAGGGGGGTTTTGCCATAATCGCCACGGTTGGCAGGCGGGTTGGCGATCGCAGTACGGTGGTTAAAAAAAAAGAAAAGCACAGAGAACGCTGCTGCCCATTCTCTGGCAAGTCCCTTAGTCGCCTCTTACGACACCCACGGGAAGATATGGGATGGTGCTATTCTTTACGTCCGACACCAGAGCCATTATGTATTTCATAAAAAATCGGACGTGGCTAAAGACACTACACACGTTCTCAATTCGTCCAAATTAGGTTTATTTATTTATTTATTCAGGATCTCCAACAAAGGATGTATACAGGTCATGTGAAATAAATTATGGACTTCAAAAGTATCACGTAGGTGAACTCCTTCACTTACAGGAGACCACAGCATACATAATTGGATTTACATCTAAGCTGACAAAATCTAAGTTTACAACATTGTATGCCTGTGCTATTAACGGCTGAGGAGTTCTCTCGTGAGGAGACGATCTTGGCTGCAGGAGCAAGTCATGTCTTTCATAAAAGTGTATTGTCACCAGAACCAAAGGTGTGTGTATTTCAGCTCAATCGATTGAGGAATTGGTTTTAAATTCAATTGCAAAATTTGCCAATACCTTCTAACTATAACATGTGGGTTTAGATATTCATTTGTTTTCAGTATTCAGATACTTATGTACAAACACTGGTAACTCTGTAAGTACTCTCAGAAATAGAATTCGAAAGCACTCCAATATCGTAAGAAATCGTATTACTTAGTTCCATTAAAATATTATAATATGTACTCAAAAATACTTGTTACTTAGGTACGAGAGCTGCAATGTACTCGTAAATATTACGTATAATTCAAAGATAATTTACCAACAAGACGAATTTTGTAATTTTTGGGCCTAATATTCTGTCTGAGTTACGTTATTTATGTTTTCATAAGAGAGAATACGTACTAATGTACGTATTCTCTACGACTTTTCTCAGTGACGTAACTGTTTTCTAATCTAATCTAATACTAATAATCTAATTTGTTTATACTAATAATAAAGCTGAAGAGTTTCTTTGTTTGCTTGCTTGAACCCGCTTATCTCAGGGACTTGAAAAAATCTTTCAGTGTTAGACAGCTCATTTATCGAAAAAGGCTATAGGCTACATATCATCACGCTACGACCAATAGGAGCGGAGCAGCAATGAAAATGTTGCTAAAACGGGGAAAATGTGACGCAGACGAAGTCTTCGCGGAACAGCTGGTTACTATATATTTTTGAAGTTAGCTACTGACTGCATCCTTACCTAACGATTCGTTCTACCTGGCGAAAATTTTGCCCTTGGACATGAGTTGCCATGGCTGACCTGGAAGTGTTTAAATAGACTCCAGACCCATGTTGATCGCAGCAAGGAAATCTGCCCAGGTGGAGATTCATTAATGACTGCGCCCTGAAGAGTTTTTGTAGAAGTCATTTAGTGCAGGACGTGGAGTTGCGAAAGAGCAAGTCAGAAGGTGAGCCATGCTTGGGAAAGAGACTCCACAGTCGCACTGAGCTTTATCGAAATACTCACATGGACCAAGTTTTACCTGCAGCGACCCACCTGGCTTCGAAGTCAGTCTGCTAAGTGAGCCATGGTAGTTGGTGTCCCGCTGGGTGGTTTTCTGCAGGCTCAGCATAGTGAGTCGGAGGAGGAGCCGGTGGAGCAAGTAGGGAAATGAACGCCTTTTGGCCCCATAGTAAAACCCGGGAAAAACCGGTTATTTTTATTTGGGATGATTGTAAGGGGACTGAAACTGGGTTTCGATGCCCTAGCTACAAGAAGCCGTACCATAATTGAAATGCACAATAACAGTCGTGTAACTCGAAATGCGTTGTTCACTAATCCTAGGCTTACAGGCAAAGAATAATCACTTCTAGATAATCTAGAACTACTACAAGCCTCGAGACGATTACTCTCCCAACAATATTAAGTTAGGTCACGCACGTGACCTTGTTTATCGCGAGACCCTATATTAATACTCGTTTTCACAGACAGCAACACCCAAATGTCTGCCCAAATAAAAGCACATTGTGACTTTAGACTTTCGACTCAGCGCTGAGAGTTGAGTTCAAATTGCAATATGTTAAGGCGTTGATTTAGGTGATGCCTAATGTTAGTGAAATCAGGTATAAGTGAATTTATTGTATCATAAACACACACAACGTAATATATTACGCAGCATTACTCTCCTAATATCTATATGGAATCTAATATGTGTTGCAGCATGATGAATAAATCATCTTTTTGCGAAAAATCCTAGACTGTTTATGACCAGAATTTTGATTGGGGACTGGCTAACTTAAAAGTCAATTAAATTAGGTCAGAACAAGGTTTTGATAAGAACGTTACCAATGAGAGCATCTGAGCATCATATCATATTGCTATCCTTAAGCAAATTATAATAACACTAGCTGTCCGGCGCAACTTCGTTAGCGTCACATTTTCTCCGTTTTCGCAACATTTTTTATTGCTGCTCCACTCCTATTGTTCGTAGCGTGATGATATATAGCCTATAGCCTTCCTCAATAAATGGGCTATCTAACACCGAAAGAATTTTTCAAATCGGACCAGTAGTTTCGGAGCCTATTCAATGCAAACAAACATACAAACTAACAAACAAATAATCAAATCTTTCCTTTTTATAATATTAGTTTAGAAATAAGAATTACTTTAATTTTTCCCTTCTTTGTTTGTGATATTTACAAAAACAAATAATTATATTCGCAAAAGTCCTAGGATATGCGCCAAAAAAAAATTTTTGCAATCGCTCTGCGACATCTATATCGAATTTTGTATATCAGAATACACACGTACAAAACTTGGTGTTAGTTCCCAGAGGTAACGAAACTCCATTATAATTCTCTCTCATTAGCAAAACTTTCAGAATCAGTCTCCAGTAGTTACTCAGTTCCCTTTTGTTCGGCTTATTGTTGTAAATTTTGGTATTACTTACTCTGTGTGTGTGGGATTGGGTTATCCAAGTTTGGAGGAGTGACGTCATACTCTATGATTTGGTGAAACTATAATACTTCAATTAGGGTACAATACAAGTTTTCTATACGCCTACTCAATGTAATAAGGACGTAGTGTAGTTTTTGTGAATCTCCCACGTCGTCCATGTCAGGGTACGTCCAGTATTTTATTTTGAGTAAATAAATTTTATTTTCAGAAAAAAACATTTCCATTACATTGACATTGTGTTAACATGAACTGTTTATTTAAAAATTTATGAAAATAAAACTGTAGTGTACTGTTGAGACGTAGACCCGTAAGTCCCAGTTATCATATTATACTACTTATAGATAATTCAAGACTTGAATGTATAAGTTACATAATTGACAGCGAAAAGAGGTGGAAATGTCCCTTGGTAAGTATCATGAGAAAAAGTCACGCCAAGGGGTCGTTCCCCTCTGGAAATCCCAAAACGACTAAGGGTTCTGCCGAACCGCTTACATTGTAAACCAAGAGGTGTAAGAGCTCCCCAGAGCATTTGCATGCTATCCATAGGTCACATAGTAAAATGCAGGCTAAACTCTTTATTGTGAATATTACTAAGTGAACATCATCAGCCTAGCCTTTTTCAAAACTATCTTGGGGTCTGCTTCCAGTCTAACCGGATGCAGCTGAGTACCAATATGTTACATGAAGCGACTGCCTATCTATCTCCACAACCTAATCACGTGGTAACACGATACCCCTTGATAAGACATCGGCTTAACCTTAAAGACGACCCGTGCGGTTGTTACTTTTTTGCCACGAGTTCCTCCCGAGTTCACGGGGTCAGATAAGCACTCATTACATATAAAATACTGATATTCAGCTTCATCCGGTTAGAATGCAAGCCGCTTCTAACACAGTTGGGAAAAGGCTAGGCAGATGATGATGAAGTATCCCCCCTTGACAATGTTGTACCCGCAGACATCCTCATGACAGCGCAGTTAACAGATAAATACAAAACCAAGGAAAATATACTCACCAACCCAAAGCAGATCAGACAAGGTAATATAAACCTAACTGTAGTTCTAGACTCCAATAATAATATTCAATTTTGCATACACATCGCAATCACGACTGTTCAGACTACGCTAGCGTTGAAATGTGAAATTGAATTTTAACAAGATTCTAAAACAACTCGTTAATATAATAGAACTATACCTGTTGCCTAGAATGACAAAGATTGTTTTTTGATTAGGCATTAGAAGTCTAGACTGTAATGAATTTAATAAAGCTGTGATCCTGGATCATTTTCTAATTCATTTGGGAGAAGGTGTCTAGAACAAAATCGTTAAGAGCGTTTACACCTTACGACATTTCATACAAATTTTGAAGTCCTTATTTTCCGAAATTACTGAACCGACTTTAATTAAACTTCATGCGCCTAAACAGGATACGTAAGTAAACAAGACTAAAAAGATACTAAAACATATAAGAAAAATAGGGCTACAGCTAAATTACATTAAATAAAGTAACTATAAAAACAGAAATTTAAAATTATCTTTTGTATCCTGCTTATGCGTATTAATTTTCCTTAAAATCGGTTCAGTTATTTCGGAACATAACGACTTGAAAGCTTGTATGAAATGCCGTAAGGCGTAAACGCTCTTAATACATTGTGTTTCAAGAAAATTATGGATACCAAATCATAATGATTAATATATGCCATGGTTAGGTTATCAAATTAATTTATTGGTATGAAAACGTCTCCTCTTCATTTTGTTAGTTTACTTCATAAGCCCATTCCATGAAATCAAAACAATCTAACCATTCTCCGTCTGTTACTCTCTTTATCTATTTTCTGATTACATCGGTAAATAATCCTAAACAAATGAATAGCTACAAAATTCATGATCTCAAATTTTTTATTAATATTTTATCTGCTAGTTACAATATCCAAATCCTTACTGTCAATATTTACAGAAATTACAAATACTATAATACATTTTATTTCTTACTCTCAAAAAATCTGGTACATGCATGGTAGGCTATAGATTCCAAGTATAAACTGCTCTCTCATTGTACGGAAAATCGATAACATGTGAGGTCAGCTAATACTGGATATGTATAGTTTGATATATCGCCCTTTGTAAAGTGCAAACATACATTGAAGGTTCGATTTCCGCATTTGCCCATAAATCCGTATAAATAGATGTTTCTTTCATGTCTACATGTTCGAGCGTATGATTTGTGTTTGTAGTAGTATTTGAACATGGAAAATTCTAATAGGGTTGTGGTCAGCGGCTTTTACTTTAATATTATTATCATCGACAATTTTTGTAACATTCGGTTTATTACCATCTATGATATCGTCGCTTTGTTTACTGCTAAAATTAATCTTCTTTGTACATATGAGATCAGCGATTAAAAATCTTAAATTAAAGAAGCAATCAAATAATCTTCACTCGTAACTTTGCACTCAAATAATCTTTTTTCCATTATTTGCTTTTCGAATACGTCTCTTTCAAACTTTTATACAAAGTTTATATCTAAAAGCCTTAAGCTTTAAAGATCGAGTCGCCGATCTCTGAAACTTTCAGTCACGTAAGTATATCTACTATAATTCCCGAAAAGCTGTTTGGTTCAATTTATTATGACCTTTGTTTAATATTCGAACATGACCAAAAACTTTTGGGTACTCTTTCCCATCTTAGTTTTTATAGAATATAAAAAAATAGTTTCTACACAATTGTAATCTCGTTTGGACTTTTACAAAATCTTTACGTCCTTTTATGCCTTTTCAACAAGTTGGAACAGATCCAAAATCACATTGGAGACGCTTATGCTACTGACAATATGGATCAATGGTAGAATTCTTAAACACTGGGTAGAATGAAATATGACACTGGATTTCTAAATTACACTTACTAAGAAATAATTTAATTAAATATCTAAACCAGTCTTTTTTCTTAAAGTCTAAAAATCAAGCATAAAGCAGACGTATAAATATATATGTTTTAGTGCTGAATTATGCGGTAAAATTCAAGTTTTGATTTATTACTGAAGGTCAGCAACCAAAACATATTGGTCTTTTGATTTCCGACATGGTTTTCAAAAGGAAAAATATTTGTAGAAATAATGCCACCACCGATTAGACCATCAAAGGCTAACGCTGCCAAAGGACGCGAGATAATCGGTTCTATAACCATTATGCGACATACTTTAGATTCACCAAGGAGGTATCTTTTTGTAAAAGGTCTGTTATCTGCTGCTTGAACTTTTTCGTTTATTTCAGCACTACTATCATACATAGCATCACACTGGTAACTATACGACTAATTTATGATTAAAACACACTTATTGCTAATAAGGTTAATGTTAATGTGAAAAATAATTTTGGTAAAATCTGTATGCCAGTATCTGTATGTTGCCAGTAGCTTTCATCGTTTGATGAAAGCATGAGAGAGTCTTCACCACTTCTGACCAACTCACGAGGGCAAGGCAACGTTTCAACAGGCATATTGACAATTGTAAATTGATCGGCAATAACTGGTTGTACGGTCGGTTCGAATTTGTATTGATTAGTATCTTCATACAGTTCTTCATCATTGGTATCTTGTTGTAGTACATCAGCATTTGTTTCTATTTCATACAGCTGTTCGGATTTCGAAGGTTTAGGGTCGTTTGAAGCCGTGTTTACATCGTTCGATGTACTTTCAACTGTTTCACCAGTACTCATGGCACATGTTACGCCATCTAAAGCCATCCTTAGAGGTTCACTCTTCGTTTCATTCCTTAGAACTTGTATCCAAGACAAACGGCAGTCGCAACTAAGTTTATTACCTGTAAAAGAACAAAGAAAAGTTAGTTTTAGCTCTATTTGTTACTGACTCAACTCAACAGAGAAATGTGATTAAAAACCTATGATATCAAAAACAAAATAAATTATTCAAATATAACTCCGAAGTGCGAAAGTGTTTTATCAAATGAAAATCCATTTTTGAGACTGAAAAGTTATAATCACATAATATCATGGGATTGAAATTTTATGCTCCAGTTAGTTCAAGTTCTATGCGTGAGTGAGTTGAAATTAGGGTAGGGCTGACAAAAAAGTCTTGGCTTATAAACATATCATCTGCAGCAACCATCTTGCAGCAGTCTTGTTTGATTAAGATAAACTTTATCAACAAAAAGACAATGACTTCACTGCTATGATAATTAAATAATGCAGTTATTCATGTAGAAGTAGTTGTAGTGGAAGCCCCTTATAGTAATTATAATGATGACCTGCCTGTACTTTAGTACAAATACAGAAATACGCATTTATCCTTCTGTTACATAAACAGTGACAAAGTTCCGGTATGCATATTCCTAATTTAATATTCCTTCATACAAAACACGAGTCTTAATTTATCGACAGTTTATTTTAAGAACACCCTTAATCACCAGCTACACGTGCCAATTTAATCAAAATGAAACTTCAACATGTTTGCTTTTAATAAAACTGTGCCATTGTATAAAAATCAACTTATTGCTACGTTTTGACTCGATAAAGGGCGCTTGTACATTCATTAATTGTCCTTAATGTGAAGGGTGCTTCAGTAGGGGATTAAATACAGCAGGGAATTCCCCATTGTTTGCACAAAACGTACTTATTTAACTTCCCAGGAGTTGTAGTGTACTATTTATTCGAAAATAACACGTTGCCAGCAAAAATGGACGCGTAACATCATTATAATGGGAATGTAATGTCGTTATCTTGAACAATGGCATTGCCAGTGATCGAATTGTATATGAATTTCCTTTTATAATCCAAATACTAGTGTTTGAAGTTATTATATGGAATTGCTGAGGGGAACGTAAAATAATAGACGCGAAAAATATTGAATTTGAAAAATTGCTTATGGCTTGAATGATAGTAATAATTTTAGTAAAACGACACTTCATAAACGAAATAATTTAAATACTACTTTTTTGGTTGTAATAATCTTGGTAATAACTCTTCTTTCAACAAAACAAACAAACGTTAAACTCACCGCTCAAATACAGCACAGCATTCTTCATTTTCAAATTTTCCAATATCGGCTTTATTGTCTCGTAAGTAAAATGTTCTATTTCATTGTTCCTCAGATCCAATAATTCAAGACCGCGCACACCTTCTAATAGCCCCTCATTAATAGACTTCAATTTATTCCCTGTCATAGATAATTTCTGTAACAGAGCGAGGCCGTCAAACGCCCTTTCAGACAGGAATTTCAATTCGTTATTATCTAAAAGTAGCTCGTTAAGATTCCACAGCTCCGTGAAAGTTAAATCTCCCAACATTGACAACTTGTTGGACCGCAGATCCAATCTCGTCAGATTAGCTAAGCCCCTGAACGTTTCTCTAGTCAGCACTGTAATTGAATTAGCCTCTAGTATCAGATCGTTTAGTACGGTCAGATGTTCAAAACAACCGTCGTGCGCCAGATTGATATTGTTCAAAGACAAATCCAGATATTTGAGACTCGGTAAATCGACGAACACGTCCCTCTGCACTTCTGTTACTTTATTCTCTTTTATAGTTAGGTTTACGAGCGACGGGAGATTCGTAAACGATGAAAAGTCCAATTCGGTTATTTTGTTGTTCATCAGAGTTATTTCTTTCAGTGTGGTTATGTTTGAGAATGTTCTTTTCTCAATTTTGTTTAGTGTGGCATAGTGGATGAAGAGCTTTTGTAGCCGTTTCATGCGATGGATCACGTTGAATGGAATGAACTTAAGTGCTCCGTCGGATCGAACGTTGAACGTTAGCTTTTCCAAATAAGGCTGAGAGTTGAAAGTGGACCAAATTGGATCGGTTTCATCAATACCTCCGTTAAAAACCCAACAGTCGGCTCTGGTGGCTGTTTTGACGTCAGTGCTTTCGCAATAGCAATGTACTTTAGATTCTCTGTTCGTTATCTCGCAAATGTTATCTTTTACTTGCGTCCCATGGTACCTCCTTTCAGTTTTATCCCTGCGTTTTTCATTTAGACGGCTTTCAGTGTAGGATATTTGCACGGAAGTCAGAGCCAAAGCTAGGAGTAAATATTGGACGACGGTCTCCATGTCCCCTTGCCTTTTCACTAACCTGGAACAAACAAAAAATAAATTAAAGAGTTGCTTTGAAAGCGCTGAAGCTTAAAATAGGTTGGAATAATGTTACAACATTTTTTGAATGTTATAATGAAACTCTTGACTTGAAAGATACTTTGTGAACATAATGAACATTAATTAACTATTACTAAATAAAATAGTTTCAGTATCATACTTTTGTACCGAAAAGAATATATTATTTTTGAAGTGTCACAAGTTCCTGCGGATCGAAACAATAAAAAAGTTCGTTCCTGTTCTAGGCTAAATAAAATACAAGCTCGCTGTGGCCGCCTGTTATAAATTTACATAATCACTTAAACAGGAGGCTTTAAAACAATGACTCAGCGTTTGCCTGCCTACTTTACAACCAAAACTGATCGTAATTCATTCACCCATTGACTTGTTGGAGTGGGTATCGGATGTATCGCCTGCACTCAGCCTAATTTGTGGGGAGGCGTGTAATGAACGCACCGGAACATGTCACGTGACTTTGAGTCATTTATGCTGCGTTCACCCTCTATAAACTGGGCTTTTTACTATCATTTTTTGACGTAATTACTTTGATAATATGCTACGGCGGAGGGGAAAAATGGAATGTAACGTATGGTTTGCCGTTAGCACAACGTTTTATATCATTTTGTTTATTTAGGATAGCTTTCAAAGAAATAGCCCTAGTGAAATATGTATTTGGGGCCAAAGTTTATTTTTTTTAATTCATAATTAGAATTCCAAAATTAAACCAAGTTCAATACCTTCCAGTCTTATTGGTAGTTAAAAGACATCGTTATAAATATAAGAATTTAAAGTAACTCATTAAAACTCCAATATGCCGCAGCGATTTTTTATTACACCTATTTTCTCCAGATAAATTAACAGAACACAAAAGCATTGTCGTCAAAAGAAAATTACACATCACGAAACTAGCTCATCAGCGTGTTTAATTAAAATCTTTTCTCTTTTTCACGCGAATGAGGCTAGTAATCAGTGTGAGCGAGACAAAAAGCGTTGTGTGCTGACTTTTTTTGTTTCTTCCAAATGGTTATTAGGGATTGAAATTTTAAGGGCATCCCTTGACGCGCTCGCGACGCTTTAATTAAAGGGATTGTTATATTGAGATGCTAAAGTTCGGCAGTTAAGTCTTTTGTTATTGTAAAAAGTTTAATATCGTGCGAAGATTCGCGAATCATGTTTGCCTTTTACTTTTTAAAGCTGCTTTGTAGAAATGAACGCCTTTGTCTTGTGAGAGCTCTTGAAGTTTCTTCTTGAAAATGTTTTCTGCGTTTTCATAATTATGTTTATTAAATTATTATGTTTAGAACGAGTCATATTTATGTGTAGGTGGAGCATGGTAGTTGTTTATATATTACTGAGTATTCATTCCATCCTAACTTTGAGCGGTGAAAGTCTTAGTTTTTCTTCTTATTTATTTCCTATAGAGAAATAGACATTTTGATTATACACGACCATATTCAAGTTTATGAGTAAAAAATACAATAACACACTTGCTTCATAATTATTTCAAAAGAAACAAAAAACTGAACCCTTCTCTCACACTTCCTTTACAAAATAAAATCGAATTCTTAAAAATCATTACACTTTCTACGGCGAGTTGGAACCGCACTAGATCGGACTTTTTTTTAAATTTAATTCTGTCTGGAATAGCGCCCACAATACCTATTAGGAGTGAAGTTGTAAAAAGATACTGTTAGAAGTCCAACGTTTCGTTTTTGAACCTTTTTTTCCTTGTTTTTCTTTTATTTATATATACACTCTTGCGAACGAAATCTGTCTATTCTTTTTAATAACGTCCCTCTGTTTGTTTGATTTATGTTTGGAGTATATTTACTGAGGACAGAAACAATAATGCACTTAAAATCTAATATTTTTAACGGTCTTTGGGAACTTCGTTTGGTATCATAGAAATGTTTGTCAATATTATTGGATACAATTTTTTTTTGTTTCGACCATTTTACTGTGTGTAAGATTTTAGGGAAACGTTTGCACAATTAAAATCTAAACAATCGTAGGTAATAATCGGAAAAGAGAAGTCGAAAGTCTTCCTATTACTTTCAGATTAAGAGCGAACAGAGCTGCGACAAAATTAAATAGGTATTTGAAAAAAACTATTGCCGGCGCGCTGCTATTGCCTGCTATTGAGTGTGCGATAGAGACAGCTGCCGCTCAGACCGATAACATGACTAACAATCTGATAAGATCGACGTTTTGTATCTCCCTTTTTTTTCCTCGAAAACTTGCCCGATTCAATTATTTTGGACATTAAAATTTTAAGAAAGAGTATAACTAGGTTCCTATCAATTTCTTTTATGTTAAGAAGAAAAAAGAAGAATACATTTGTATGGAGAATCGCAGCCCCTTTTCCTTCTTAACAGGATCATAAAATATAATTAGGTGTCTATACCCACCAATGACCATGGTTGGGTAGGCCCACCAATGTCGCTCTGTTTTCACCATACATAAGTAGTCTCTTATTGAAAAATTTTCCATTAGTCTCTAGCCTGAGTTTGGAATTTGCTTGTCTT
This sequence comes from Cerastis rubricosa, assembly GCA_949152445.1. Classification (NCBI taxonomy): domain Eukaryota; kingdom Metazoa; phylum Arthropoda; class Insecta; order Lepidoptera; family Noctuidae; genus Cerastis; species Cerastis rubricosa. The sequence continues at coordinate 16,966,255 of OX424539.1, forward strand.
ATTACCCATGATTTCCACTATTAGCGTCCAGTTTTGTCGCCAAATAGGATATTAACCTCACAAATGCTCTACCGTGTATTCTTATTCTTATTCTTTATTGCACACATAAAATTAAAAGATATACACACAAATAATATATAGCTAATGTACAACGGCGAGCTTAACCCAGAAATGGGTTTTCTTACAGCAAACCTTATTTAACAGGAGTATTTGCCAAAGAGGATACAGCTTTGTGCATGAACAGTACTTTTAAAACTTAATTCAACAAATTTTATAAACTAAACTAATACATACAATAAACGTAATACATACTATACATATATAGATCAACATACATATAAAATACTATATATATACTATAATCATGTTGACAGGAAATGTTCTCTAATTCCTCTCTTGAACACGTCTAACGAAGGGCTATCCCGCAAGGAGTGTGGAAGTGTATGTTTATGTATTCATGAACTAGAGTTATTTTAATCAGTTTTGAATTAAGTGAAAACTAGTTTACTGAAAACCATTGAAGCGCGCTTTTATGGCCTTTACGAATCATTAATTATTTCATAGAATCGGTAGGCTTGTTATATTTTAGTATAGATTTCTTGGTAAATCTTGTTATTAGCAGATGTCTGGGTGACCTGTTTGTAGGCCAAACCTAATGTTTTTATGAGTTTTTTTTTTTATATATGTTTAGTATTTTAAGCGGACCCCAACAGTTGGTAAAAGGCCAGGCATATGATGATAGTCAAATGTATATTTTTCGAGTCAGACAAACTTACTACCAACTCAAACTGTTTATACACTTTTATACAACTATATGAATAATTATATTATGAACTTAATAAGCTATGAATGATAATAGATTTCTATTTGATAAACAATTTATTTCCCTGACTGTGCCTATCATAAATATTGCAAGTGGTGGAAGCATCTACCACATAATAAATTAGCCCACGTTTGCATCGATAATGATACCATAACATCGTCCAAATAAACATTATAGCTAAATTGCGAAACCATTCAATCTAAGCACTTTACATGTTATTCAAATGGAAATTATCTGACGCTAAAGCTAATTAATCATTCTTAAAATAAAAGGCTATTTATAAATAGAGCAAATATGTTTGATGAATCGAATCTGATTGTATCCTTGACACAGGTCCAATCTAAAGAAGTTATTATATGTATGTTTTAAACTAACCTTTATTTGCTATTTGATTGGTCAACATGTGAATGGTTATATTGGACATATTCATTAAGAGTCTATTGTTATTAATTTTTCGTTATATTTTAGTATTGACAACATCATATTTAGTATTGACAACAGCATATTTAGTATTGACAACATCATATTTAGTATTGACAACATCATATTTAGAATTGACAACACCATATTTAGTATTGACAACATCATATGATTGATGTAGATTACTCTAAAAGGTCCAGAAATACAAAGTAACTAGAAGTAACTGGCCTTTTTTGGTCAAAGAGTCAGCATTGCCATCCAACGTGGCAATGCGGCAAGCCTTCTGGGCACTTTTCCGTTGACAGCGATGTCGACGGAATTTTTGACGCCCTGTAATTTTGATACTTGTACATATTTTATTTTTATTTTATATCTATTTGCAGTTTGTAAATAATGTAGGTACATATATAATTTAATAAATACACACTTTTGGTTCAAAAAAGTAACTAGAACACAAACACAATTCCGTATTAGGTATAATACCCGCTCCCGCTTCCGCTTCCAAACAGCTACGGCCTTAAAAACGTCTGCATTGAAATCGGTTATTTTAGATGAAATCAATACAGATGATGTCCAGACTCGGACGTTACCCATATTGGAAGACTCAGATTTAGACATACAGAGTAGAGGAGAGGAGAGAGAGAGCGGAGAGCTCGTGGATTAACAATAACAGCCGCTGGGGTCGACCTTCAGGTTAAGTTGCGCTTGCTTAGTTTAGTCCGTGGGTGAGTGACTACCTATTACATCCCTAATTTCCTCCATGCCTCGGAAAACACGTTACGCTGTTGGTTCCAGCTGTTCTGTGTAGATCTTTGACAGTCGTTACAGATAGTCAGTGACCCGAAACTCTGACGACCAGTCTTACCAAGGGGTATCGTATTACTCAGTAAACTGGGTAGTGGAGGTCAGATATGCAGTCGCTCCATGTAAAATACTGGATCCGGTTAGACTGGAAGCCGACCCCAATATAGTTGGGAAAAGGGTAGGCAGGTGATGACGTTTCAGATTTCGACATTCATGTCAGTGACGACAATAAATTAATATTGAAGGCATGCCATTCGAATCAGTGGCTTAATATAATTTAATGAAACTATAAATTTAACAATATTTCGAATGAATAAACATTAATTTTATGTTCACTACAGTTCGGTTACATGACTGGCGTTTATTGTGGCTTCTGATGAAATATTTGAGTTTATGAGAAGGTATTATTAGGTATACGCATCACACATGACGAGTTTAAGTTTTGAGTTGACATTAGAAAAATGTTGTTGAATGTTGAAGTCTTTTAAGCTATCTATAAGAGTTTTATTCCAAAAATATTGTTACTCTTAAACAAAATCACTGTCTCATTATCATAAAAGACTTGAGAGACTGAAAACGGCTGCAAACAAAAACGAAATCCCAACAATAAAGCTAAACAATCCGTAAAATTAGTTTTATTTCAATCCAAAGCATCTACTCGAAATTATTAGATTAACCCTAAACTAATAAAAACTAATGAAACAGAAAACATTGAAAAAGAAAATGTTTGTTACGAAATTTCTCACATAATTTGGGGAGACAAGTGTGTAAAATCACTGCTTTGATCTTTGTCACGCTCTCAAAATGCGACATTAAAATAATACGAGGGAGCTACGTGCTAACTTAATGTAAAGCTCTAGTTCCATTAAGCGAGCGCCCGAATGTTCGGTCGTGAGCTTTTATCGTAGAATTTGTTTTTTATAAAATATTACGTCTTCCCGGCTTTCAAGGGCACCCTTTCTGTGAAATTCTTGGCGATTATGTTATTGGCTGCTTATGGTCAATAACTAATTCATTCACAATTTTATTGGTTGGGTAGTAATATTTTATAGGAAGTTAGTTCAGATTCAAATCACCTACAACGTAATATAATTTTACCTTGCTAGAATATTTGAATAACGTTTAAACGTTACCGGTCTGAATTTGTAAATAGTATTGTGTCTACAGGCAATTCCAATTGATGAATGAAATTATTAATACGTAATTATGTTATTTTATATAAGTTGATTTCATTAGACATCAAATAAAAATACCACCTAAAATAAACATCAGACAAATACCCGTCGTTCACACAGAGAAATCTCAGCCTAAATTCAATTAAGAGGATTCACTGACATTACGAAAATACCCGAAAATACTCAAACAGTGACATCGGGAAAATACCGGGAATACTCGAAATACTCTCAAGTACATGGTAAGCCTTATCTTTTTCTACTTAGATGGAAATCGTCTTAGCGTTATAGAGTACGTTAATCCTTTAAGAACATTGTCTTTTACGCCAATTCTGAGCTGATGCCGGGGGAATCGAAACGTATCCTGATAATAGGATTTTTTAAGGATTAGAATGTAATACAAATGAAGGTTTTTCAGAAGATTACTGAATGTTTTGGTATTGGTTTTATGTGAAATTAATTCTTGATTAAGTTTTTAATGCTTCAAGTTCTTGAAATCGGAGTTTTAATTGTTTTTTTCAAGTCTTTATTGGGTTTATTTGTATTTTGCCCTTTTTATGGACACAAGTAGGTATTGAATTTCTTGTGGGTGGGTAGATATGTAGGCAAAATTGGTTAAATGTGCTCTTGTGTATTAAATTCAGCTAAGTATTTTTAATTCAAAAACATTTATAGGCAATTCTAAGAGAAATAAATGCCTCAACAAAAACTCCTTAAATCCGACTGTGCACTCGTACAAATTATCACCTCTACTACCTGCCTATTTATTTGTACCTGGACCTTTTTAAAACAACCCTTAGAGATTTTTTTTCCCAAAATCCTTCAAATTCATCACCAGGCACGTTTACCTGTTGCCTGAATAGACATAGAATCTTACCTGCGGGTAGAATTCTTTGGATTTTGTTCAATTTCTTTAATAGGCACACAGTGCGGTTCTGCAAAGTAATTATGTAACGAGAACTCCAAAAGCATCTTTTGTAGTTTTTTTTTGTGACGAGTGTCACTTGTTTAGATAGGTTTGTAGGGAGGCTGGAACCGATCAATGCAATGGGGACAGGGGGATTATTTTCTTAGAAGCCCGCATGTTTCAAATAACACGTTGCGCTCTGACTTATTATGTCTACAATGAGTAATCGAATTCGACCATTGGACACATTAAAGATGAAGAAGATGTGAATGAAGAAAAAAAGACACGTAGAGTGTGTGTGCCTAAAATTCGGATCCCGAAAGACCTTCTAGAAGCCCATTGTGACGTCACATCAAACCACGCGGCAGCGAGCTGCTTCAGCAAGCTTGATCCAAGCCAGGACAAGGGTGAAGCTTAAGGTTAGTGGAGTCAAATTGCCTATTCTAGTCAAGGATCTGAATCTCGGCCAGTTTTCACCATAATTATTTATTATTAGGTATCTCTATAGACCCTTGATATCTCTCATACAGTCCACTACTCAAAAGTTAAAGGCCCACGTGCCACACAATTTGATGTGCCACAAACCAAATAGGCCAAAAAGACAGACCTCATGATAAAGCGCAGTTAAATACTTTAATAGCTTACATTCACACCACTTTAAACACTAGAAAATATACCTAACATACCGTTTCCAAATACTCATCAAAAAACATCTACTGTTGAAGATCACAAAAAAAAACTCCGTAGAAGCTTAGGCCCATCTATAAAACATTGTCTTTAATTCAAGAGCTACTTCGAAGAATACTTTACTTCCGTACTCATTACATAACAGTAAAGATAGGCCGTAACATTCCCTATAAAGAAGACCATAACTCAGTCGATGACGTCATCAACGAGATACAGACGGAACCTTGACCTCCCAAAGTAGCTGTATAGTTCAGTAAATGACAGCTTTTATCGCTGAGTGATATAAAACAACTAAGAAATGAGGAGTAGCTAGGCGGCAGAATAGTTATTTATACAGTAAAAGTTATGGCTAAAGTTAAATTTGGCAGCTAAATAAGTCCAGTTTCTTTAGTCCATGAGTTCATGATACTCATAAAAAAGATACTCAGACAAATTGAGAGCTTCCTCCTATACAATTCGGCTAAAAAGGTCTGTCGTCTTCGGTGAAACTATAGATGATCATTAATAAAATTATTCTCGCATTATGACAGATGATAGAAAAGGCAAAGCATGACGAACCTTGTAAATCGAAAAAGACAAAGGGCATTCACGAAGTCATCTACTTGCATTGGAAGATTGAGAGACTTGAAAGCTTCAATCAAAGAAATTGACGTTTTATTATTCAAAACAAAGCTATAAAGCAACATGAATGAATACTTACTATCAAGAAGACGTACTTTGACAGAAAGTATTTTCTTTTAAACTACAATCCATTTGCAAGAAAACCCAAAAAAATAAAGGCAGTATTTATAATAGGTGCGGTGTAAGAGCGGTTACCGTACCGTCGCGTAAGTTCCTGTCAGCGACACAGCCCTATTCGTATGGGTGCATAATGGAAACCGCCTTTAGGCAAATTTACGGCTAGGCCCGGTCTTATGAATGGGTGCCGCTTGGTCAAGTCCGAACTATTTTGCGAAGAATTGTTTTTACGTTCTTGAGTAGACTTTAGTGTTGTGTCCTTTGCTTCTTTCGCTTAATAGGCAGTTGATTTGAATTCTTTGGAATACGAGTTTTCACATTTTCGTTGTTGAAATACCTTTGAAAAGCCGCTTCGTGAATGACAAATTTATATAATTCTAACATGTGCGAAATAGTGTTTTAACTTCGATAGTATACGTAGTAAAATATGTAGTAATAATGTCTGGTATACTTTTATCGAGCTAAAAGCCACGTACAGCAATAACTTTCTGGACTTAGCTTGGAGCATTGTATCGGTATTTATAGATAACTTTAAATTTTATACAGTAACAGGTGGAATAAAATCTAATGCATTTTACAGCCCCTGAAATATAACCATTTGGGATTACACGTATCAGTATTGTACTGGCACAGATAAAATATTTAAAAAGGTTTACATTTATAAAAATCTTGTATTGATATATTGAATTTTTGACGTCGAATTTCAGCAGCTTTTGTGTGTCAGAAAAGTAACTTTTTTTTTACAGATAACATTCATTTTACATTTTTATGAAGTAAAATGTTGCCAGAAAATTATATCAGTATAATATTGTATTGGAATAACATTCTTTTCGTTTTGTTGTGTCTACAATCTGCAAGCTCGTGGCTAAATAATAACAGCCGCACGGGGCGATCTTTAAGGTTAAGCCGTGCTTGCCGAGGTTGGTCCTTGGATGGGTGACCATAATTACATACCGAGTTTCCTCCGTGCCTCGGAAAGTACGTTAAGCCGTTGGTCCCGGCCTGTCATTTGTAGATTTTTGACAGTCGTTACGAGTAGTCAGAAGCCAAAAATTCAGACATCCAGTCTTACCAAGGGGTATCGTATTACTCAGTTACTGGGTTGTGGAGGTCTGAACCTCCACAACCAAGTGTAACTGAAGTGACTGTCTATCTGAATAGTCACTTCATGTAAAGTACTCGAGCTGGATCTGGTAAGACTGGAAGCCGACCTCAAGATAGTTTGGGAAAAGACTACGCAGAGGTGTCTACAATCTGCAAACAGTCTCCATGTAACGAAGAATAGTATAAGAAGACTCCTTGCAGATTGCAAGCACAGACTACAAGAATATTTCGGCCGTCAATTGACGTTGACATTGTGTTGCACAAATATATTGAAAAACAAGATGGCGGCGTTAGTAGCAAATGTAAAACGTCAAACGTCATTGTTAATGTCATACGTCAAATGATCCTTTTTCAGCTTTATGTACTTATCTTTATATTCAACTCATTAAGACTGATATTCAAATCCAAAAAGACACTAGGCTAAAACGTCGGCAATTATATCACAAAAATAATAAAGTACAGCAATAATTTTAAATTCTACACAAAGAACTAGCTTTATCTCCCTGATGGGTGCCGTAAACTTGAAGAAAGTTAGCTTTGACGAATGACTTACTAAAGAATAAGTGAATTAAGTAAGTGTTGAAATAGACAAGGAGATACTTAAGGCAATTAAAGCCTTAATCGATTGAAGAGATAAAAACTGTGGATCCTTTGACATTAGAAGTAATGTTTTAGCATGTTTTGGGGTTTCTTTTAGTTTATTTTTGGATATTTAGACTAATATTTTATTAAGGGTTGTGTAGAATTTATTCTAGCCCAAGATACCTCTTTGTTGAACACGGCCTCTTTCTTAACTGAATAAGAAATTATCATAATAAGAAATCTAGGAAAAAGCTGTCTATTTTAATTTGGATATATAATTATCCAAATTAAAATAGACAGCTTTTTCCTATCTAGTCTCTAATATGTAGCAACTAATATTGTCTCGTTGAGATAATAATGTGAGCTCACTGTTTTCAGTGTCAACAATTTTTCACGTGATCTATGTACAGAACCCAGCAGGTCCCAAAACTGTAAAATTTTAAGACCGTATTCTTTAACGATAAGGTCGAAAATCTATTGAAGAAATTTGAAAAATTGTTGTAGCTTAATGTGCTGGCGTCTGCAGGATCAAATCGATACGACACGGTACGATCTAACGATTTAATCTTAAAATATTCTAAACGCGCCTACATAAACACGCTGCTATAATAAACTTTTGCTTAGCGAGTTGAATTCTTTGTATTATGGTAAACTTTCATTAGAATTATTTTAGTTTTGAAAAATCAACAGACGACGCCACTGAAACTTTGAGCCAATCAGCATTCATTATAATTCTTCGAACAGTAATTTTCAACTTCTACCTGCCAGTTAAATGAAAGATTTAATGTCTACAAAATCTTTTGAAGCTTGATTGAACATAATATATTTAAAATTGTTACTTATATAGACACAGTCGTTCTATTGTAAAATTACGATTCGGCGGTAAACCGAAACTTTGATTGGAATAATACAAATACGAACTTTTGAAGCACTTTTGAATTTATAAGCGGTTAAATTTTTCTTTTTAAGACATTTAAAAATATAAAATTAGTAGCCCTTCGGCATCAGGAACTAGGTCCAGGCTGCGGGTGGTTAGGGCTCCCGAGAGAGGAACGTCCCAACTATGCGTGCCGTGTCTAGGAATACTGCTTTCTGAATCAAGCACTGAGAGCAGCGTTGGCCCAGTGGTGGCAGCCCCGACTTGCGAGCAGTAAGCTGTGGGTTCGAACCCCAGCTGGCGCATTACTTTGTGTGATTTATATGATCACCGCTGCCCTCAAAACAGGTGAAGGAAAACATCGTGAGGAAACCGGCATGTCCTAGAACAAAAAAAAACGAAGACATGTGACAGCTACCAACCCGCACTGGGCTCGCGTAGTGGATTACAGCCCAATCCCTCGCATAGAGAGGAGGCCTGTGTCACAGTAGTGGGAACATTATATGCTGATGATGATGATGATGAATCAAGCTCTTGGACCAGCCGCGCAATAAGATCTTTCTAAGGTGATGCTGATTGATTATTATTAAAGCTCAAATCTTTTCTAAAATACGTTACAACATACGTTTTGAATGTATAAGGGACTGATTATACTGGATACCTCGTCTGGTATGAGTATTAATGAGTATAATTAGTGTTTAACTTAAGTACAAAAAGTGTTTGTGTTTCGCTCGGTATGACAGAATTAAGTCCAATTAAGGAACATTTTCTAATTCATATTCCAATTTCCATCAGCCATAAATTTTGTTGTATCTGAATAAAATTTTAAACAGTTCCAAACAATGTGATTGCTCATACATCACAGTACAAAGTTTGAAATATATCTCAGTTCTCAGGCGATCCGTCATCAAGCTATTGTATCTCTTACAGAGAAATAATTCAACACTGTAAAGGAAATTTGACAGCCGCATTAAAACAAAGGACTTTGGTCCTTGTTTCTTTGTCATTAGAGTTGTTATCCCGAATGATGTCTTTATGGCCCTATAGTTGTAGTGGGGGTCTTCATCAGAGTAGACGGAACTCGATTGAAGCTTCTAGTCTTTGTTTTATGTGCTGTTAGCCAGTTTTATTTTAGTCTGAAAGCTAGGATGGCAAATGGGAGAACAGAGATATGTTTTAAGACACAACAGTCGTAAAATAGGGGACATATTTGATTGGGTTAATGTTTTGTGCTTTCAGACTTGTCTTTCTTCTGACTTAAATTAGGTCTAGATGACATTTCTATTTTAGATTTATGCCCGTTATTGCACCAGATTGCCATATCTTCCCGTGGGTGTCGTAAGAGGCGACTAAGGTACTTGCCAGAGAATGGGCAGCAGCGTTCTCTGTGCCTTTGTAACAACCGTACTGCGATCGCCAACCCGCCTGCCAAGCGTGGCGATTATGGTAAAACCCCCCAAAATGTCAATGTGACTTGGGGGAGGCCTATGTCCAGCAGTGGACGTCTTTTGGGCTGAAATGATGATGATGATGATTGCACCAGATTGATACAAACTTCAAATAATATTTTCCCCTCCCCTAGGCCAAGAACAGAACCATCCATAACAAACATAAGAAAGCGTTCTTGCCTCCTCTTCAACATTTAAATAAACACAAGTCACGCAAAATTAATATTTCAATTAATTCAGATTAAAACATCAGCTATTCTAATGCTGCAACGTTGAAAAATATGGGTCTCATTAGATACCGCTCTTGTAACGTCTATTTACGCAAGGTTTAGTCTGCAAAATGGTCCACGAACCAATCTGGTACACAAGGTTTAAGCTAACAGCGATTATAAATGCCATTAGAATCAAAACTTGTTAACTTATTTATAGTTTAATAAGTTTCGTTATTTCTTCTGAAAAATGAGATTGAGCATTATTAAATACTTGCGTTCGAAATTTTTATTCCATGTGCTATTCCAGACTTTATCTAAACATGCGCCAATTTTTTTTATTTTTACACAAAGGAAAAAAAGTAAACTTACATAACACACAGTGAAAAAGTTGTACAGAGAAGAAATATTAAAATGCGAACGCCTCCTAAACTAGGCCAGAAGACTGTGTTTTAGTAGCCAGCGTTCATTTAAATTCCATCCCGATCCATTCGGTACTTTTTGCAAGAAAGAGTAACAAACAGCCTGACATCCTCACAAATTTTCGCAATTATAATATTATAGTACGAAGTAGGATAGTAAGACTTAAGCACAAAAGATAACAGTTGAGCAACTGCGCCCGAGTCAGACTGAGGCTGTATTTCGGGTTCTCTTCCCAGAATTAAAATTAGAGATTTCAACTATTGTTGGGCATTTTAATTACGGGAAGCTAGCTCTATCTATATTTATATAAATTTCGTGTCACGTTGTTTGTCGGGGATGGACTCATAAACTACTTTACCGATTTTAATCAAATTTGCACACCGTGTGCAGTTTGATCCAACTTGAAAGATAGGATAGCTTACATCTCAATTTATAGTCGCAATATTATTTTATTGCAAATTAAGTCACAATTATCTGTTAGATCCAGACGATTTTACCAGACGGCGTGTATCTGTTGACTGGATTGAGTAAGTATTCAATAAATGGCGCTGTATAGGAGCGGAGCAGCAATGAAAAACATTGCGAAAACAGGGAAAATGTGATGCAGACCGAAGTTGCGCAGGACAGCTATTAGAAGTTAAGATTTCAATTATTTAAAAAAGATTTTTTTAGTCGTCTGCTATTATTTTATAATTAATTTCGTTGCGGGATCCAAGACGGTTAAATTGTTTCTCTGGAACTTCATTGTCTCGGCTATTTTCTGATGGTCGCCATTGTTGATTCTGGTTTACAAGAGTTGCAATTGCTAGGGAATAGTGTGACTTGTCAAAAAAAACGTTCACTATTAGCGAGAGCAATAAGATTATGTTCTCTTTACGAAAATAACTTCTTGTTACCTATAAGTCACTGACACACCAAATGAATTCCGGAGACTTATGTCTCATTCAATGTTCATGAATGTTTTTCTTTTTTAAATTAACGATAAAGATTATTTGATTTATAAATCTTGGGCTCAGTTGGTAGCCAATGCTTTGTCAGTTGTGGTATCATTGATGTTCTTTATAACCTCAAAAGTGCAGGTGTACAAACGGTTTTTTTTTCTAACATTTTTGTATGTGTGTTCTTTCCGAAGTGCGAGTGCTGACTCGCACTTCGGAGAACACACATACAACCTAAACTACGAGTACTAGCGGACTGATACACAAAACATGTAACATCTCCCTAACAAACGCAAACAAAGAAAAACAAATTAAAACACAAACGTATCCTACACAGCGCGCGTCTCTCGGACCACACCTCTGGGTTTACCGCCTCCACGAAGCCTCGCGAACTAATAAACGAGTGACACTAATTGGTGTTGAGCTTCCCCGTCTTTGTGGGCGACCACTCACAATGAAATTTCTTTAAAAAAATCTCTCAAAATACCTCTCAGCCGTATTTCTTCCGTCATTTATTAGAGGCCAGAATATTACACGTAAAGAGCCTGTCTTTACATTTTTTTTTTTGTAAAGAAATTCGCGATGAGACCAATTTCAGCCAGTGAATAGGAGTAATTGACATTTTTTTTGACGCCATTATGTCTTTGTGTACCTAATATTGGATTAGGTCCGTCGAAGTACTATTACAATATGTATAATATCTTAAGGCTTAAAACTTCGTGAATCTTTGAAAATGTATTTACTTTTGTGAAGGTACACGTAATTTCTAAGTACGTAACAAGAAATAACAAAAAGCAATAATACATTTCGATGGCAAAGGACTTTGAAGATTATCTTAGATGAAGACTGAATAAGTAAATAAGCTCCTTGAGAACTGGAACACAAAGAAGGTAACGTTTTAATTATCTTCTATTAATTATTCCGTGATTCAACTGTACAAATATAATTTAACGTGAAAGGTAAGTTCTTCCGTTGCCTACGTTATCAATGCGAAGAGATGGATGGATTATAAATATCTTTTGTATCAAGAACTGCTGTGATGGCACGTGTAAAAGATTACTATTATGCTACCAAAGCTAAGCTAACTAAGTTTTTATCTTGGTTTATTAGGAGTCCGGAAAAGTAATACCCATACGTACCTAGAAACGACTCGAAGGTGCGTACGTACAGTCAACTAATTGGGTATCGGATCCCGTAAGGACTATCCTTGCTTGCAGCGTCCGGCGCGGCGCTATAGAAGCGCACGCACGTATGTGCGTGCGTGCGTTTATTAGTTTGTAATTACGGTTATTCCAGCTTTGTCTCTAAGATGTAACCGCACCACAGAAACAGGTGGCGGTGATCACTTTTCACCAAATAGGCCGTCAGGTTGCTTGTCAACTAATGAAAAAAAAATGTATGTATGTAATTGCTATTAAGCATGAGAAGTAGATTTAAATCACCATACTAAAATTACACAAGCGAAAGTCTGTCACGGTCTGAATAAACATTTTCATACCTTAACGGCTTTACGATTTTCGGTGAAATTGGCCCACATGTAGACGTGTGTTAGAACATAGTACACTTTTATACCAGTAATTCGTCCTTATGATCCTATAAACTGTCATTGAAAATGGGTTCGAAAACTAGTAATAATAGTAAAAAAAACATTGAAAATGAGACCCCAATATAATGGAATACGACTCGAAATAAACTACAATCACTACAATACGTGTCGTACCCGATTGTCCATGATGAATCAGGATTAATATCGATTGACAGATAATCCCCATGTCCTGTGTCAATGAATGGAGCAACGTACTTGTAAAGAGCAACATCAACCATTATGAAATGGAAACAATGTTATAGACAACACCTTATGAAGTTTCTGAGTTTACAGATGATAAATTGACAGATTTGTTTGTTACTAAAGTCTTAAGGTTACCTAAGCTCTCTACAACTTTCCGAGAAAGCCATCGAATGTCTGTGGCCGCAATCGGCTAGATGGCATAGTCATTATCTTCATCATCACTTCAGGACGGATATTTATGGTAACACTTTGATCTTGAGCTGGCCAAGTGAAGTATGGAGTTCCAAAAGAATAAGAGGTCAGCTAATTCTGGTTTTTGTGCAGCCTACAGGGTGTCTTAAATTGCCGCTTCAGTATAATCATTACATTATATCCAAATATGGTAGAAAATGGCACATAAGAATAAAAAATGCGCCTTTTTATTTAAATTTACAAATCTAAAATTAAATGAACGCCTCTAATCGGTCAAACATTATTAAAATAAAAACCGTATTTTCAAAGCGTATTTAAATTTTTATTCCGACCGCCCTAATTTCATACTCTATCGAAATAAATGAATTTTCAGCGCCAACTTCATCTGCTGATATATTTTCCTCAACAAACCTAACTGACACATAAAAAGCGACTCTGGAACTGAAAATTGCAAGTGACTCTTTTACGACAGCTTTATTTCGGAACTTAAAAATCATTCCGAGGTTTTATACAAAGGTTTTAATTACCATCCACATGTTATTATGATATATCATTCTAACTGAGACCACGTCTTACGAGACCATGTGGTCGATCACCAACTTGATGGACAGCCTCCATCAAATCTGTCACCAAGTTCCCTGTGGCAGAATGTGCTCGCCATGCGGCCAATAGAGACCGGTGGAAAAGGATAGCGAAGGCAGCGACCGCAGTTGTGGGCGACCCTCCATGACCACCACCACTCTGTCAAGAGTGAACGACAAAGAAGAGATCTAACTACAACTAGAATAAGCATTGCCATTCAACGTGGCAATGCTGTCTGTCTTCTGGGCACGTTTCCGCATGACAGCGATGTGGAGGAGTACTTAGACGCTTAAGCGTCCTGTTGTTTATTTATTTAGTTTATATTTAGTAAGTTCGTTTATTTTATATAAACAAGTCCTTTAAGTATGTAAATATTTAATATTAATTATTCTATATCTAGCTTTAGTTCCTCTATGTTATATACATTATCTTCCAAACTTCTTCAAAGTTAGGTCGAGCTTATATTACGGTCCACGATATTTTTAAGACAAATAAAACTCTACTTCTCTTATCAAATAGAACTTATACAATTATCTATCTTTTTATCCATAAAATAAACTTTATTGCACTCTGAAATTGACACTCAGTTATTTTATATTATTCCTAATCCTATACGGCGGGCTTTTCGCTGATAGTGACCTCTTCCAGACAACATTACTTCCATGAATTTATTGGTAGGTTACATAAAAGTACTCTGTCTATTCCCATCTCTGGTTACAGCTTATATTGCAATTGACATTCGGACCGGCGCTGGACGTGTCGTGCAGGCAGATCCGAAATGGATTTAGGACCAGGAATAGACTTAGTGACTGGTTCCGATGCAGCATGAACGAATAGCCAAACAATAGGATTAGCAGACTTAGACCAGGTATAATATACCTATTTCTAGCTATATATCGTGTATATGCTCGTATATATTTAGCTTCTGATTTAGACTACGATAGGGTTGACTGAAGTTACATCACATTCACTACATGTATTTAATTAATAATAAAAAAGATTCTATTGTCAGTTACCAATGATACTTTTTTTGCGTAACCTTAATAAAATAAAATCATCACCTGCCTAGTCTTTTACCAAACTATCTTGGGGTCGGCTTCCAGTCTAACTGGACGCAGCTGAGTACCAGTATTTTACATGAAGTGACTGCCTATCTGACCTCCACAATCCAGTAACTGGGTAATACGATACCTCTTGGTAAGACTGGATGTCAGACTTTCGGCTTCTGACTACTCGTAACGACTGGCAAAGATCTACAAATGACAGCTGGGAGTACCGGCTTAACGTGCGTTCCGGGGCACGGAGGAAACACGGTATGAAATTGTGGTCACCCATCCACGGACCAACCTCGGCAAGCACGGCTTAACCTAATAATCGACCCGTGCGGCTGTTAATATATAGCCAGGAGCTACTCCTTAGTAAAATAAAATATGAAATAATTATTCTCCTGATAAAATTTAAACATGAATCAAAAAATATCTAAACTAATTTTATAAAGAGGAAAGATTTGATTGTTTGTTTGTTTGTTTGCATTGAATAGGCTCCGAAACTACTGGTCCAATTTGAAAAATTCTTTCAGTGTTAGATAGCCCATTTATCGAGGAAGGCTATAGGCTATATATCATCACGCTACGACCAATAGGAGTGGAGCAGCAATGAAAAATGTTGCAAAAACGGGAAAAATGTGACGCAAACGAAGTTGCGCCGGGCAGCTAGTTATTTATATAATTCTGCCGACATGGTGGTTTAGTGGTTTAAACCAAACAAACAGTTTATATAAAAACCTAATTATTGCTTGAAAAAAAAACTCGACACGTTTCCTTATTCATTAAAAAATATAAAAGAGACTTTACAATTTGCCAAAAATAAAATGACATTTCGTGTCAAGGATTGAAAAAAAAATTAATGCAAAATGATGTAAATAAATAAATTATAAACATTATTTTACGGAATATACCCCAGAGTCAAGGCCTGAGTGTGAATAAATAAATTATCTATGTCTTAAATTTTTCAGCACATAATTTAACACAGACAACGATAAATCATCAAAAAAATAGGTAAAAAAATAATAAAACCTTACCTCTGAAAATCCCAACACGTTCAAACCACTTCACACAAACCCACTAAATAAATACTTGACAAAAAGGTTCAAGTTTGGACAACGAAGCGATGAATTCGTAAAGTTCAAGCCACTGGGGGAACGGACGCGCGTGCTTCCCTTATCGAGTGCGAGATGGCAACTGGGCTGAGCGACGCGGGGCGTGGATACCCGAAACTAGAGGGGAGTGGACGCATTCAGGGGCTGTAATGGACAGCCAAGGTAATGTAAATAATTTAGGGTGAACTCCAGACAGATAAGAGGATTTGCTATGATTTTCTGAATATGACGAAATAACATCTCTAATACCCTTTCCCAATATCGTGAAATCTTAGAAGATTTAGTAATACTTACCTATATTTTTTTCCTTCTCTCCATTCAGTAATGTTTCTTTTTTTATTGAGTTTTCAAAGTTTTGGGTCGTTAAAAGCTTTGGATTGCTTAATAGCAAATACGCGTAATCGTAAATGTAGCAGCTGATAATACACACTACTTTCAGTGAGCTGTTACGTGGAAGACCTTATATTAATCGAAAGATATAGACAATTAAGACCTATTTGCATCCCACGTTATTTAACGTATTTAGCGCCAAAGTTTGGCACTAAATACATTTTAAAAACGTCGATTCAATTAAGTCAATCATTTGAAGATTACACAGACAGAATTATGTTTTAAATACGTTTAGTTATTTGTTGTACAGTAATAAATGGTTGAAGAACTCGTGGCTAAATAATAACAGCCACTTGGATCAATCATTCAGGTTAAACCGCGCTTGCCAACGTTGGTCTGTGGATGGGGTAAGCACCCATGAAACACCGAGTTTCCTCCGTGCCTCGGAAAACACGTTAAGCCGTTGCTCCTGGCTGTCATTTGTAGATCTTTGACTGTTGTTACAGATAGTCAGTGGCCCGAAAGTCTGAAAGCCAGTCTTGCCAAGGAGTATCGTATTACAAACTGGCTGTTTGTGTATGTGAGTTTAATGTTTGTAAACGCACCCACGATACAGGAGAAATTCCTAGTGTGGGGCAAAGTTTAAAAAAAAAAAGTACTAAATGTGTTGTGCAATGTCAATAGCCCGGCCGTATTAGCCGTGGAAATCATGGCCGTTGGGGTAGACGCGTCTTGAGTGGAGACCGCAAATGGGCAAGCGTAAGGTGGGATGCCCTCAGATCTTCGCAGGGTGGCTCGTAGCAATTGGATGAGAGTTGCCAAGAATCGAGTTAAGTGGCGAGCGATTGAAGAGGCCTAAGTCCAGCAGTGGACTGCGGTTGTTAGTCGCGCCATGTAAAATACTGGTATTCAGGTGCATCCGATTACACTGGAAGCCGACTCCGACATAGTTGAGAAACGTATAGACAATGATGAGTGATTTGTGTACAAGTGGTCTTATTGAGCCAAAATTTATAAGGCACAAATCTGGTTCTTCAATTTCTATCAAATAAATCAATCTCAACCAAGAATCTTAGCTAAGATTTATTTACCACCCGTAAAAAGAAACATGGCACGAATAATTAAGTTGCTCATCTCAGTCCTAAATAAACAAATCAGTTCATATATATGCTTGGACTCTGCTGACCCGCAAATTAGCCGAGAAACATGGTCCAATGTTTGCAAGGAAAATACTAGGGTAATATATCTTAGAAGCTACATGATTAGTGAGGGTTTATTAGTGACTACCTATATGCTTTCGACTACCGGTACTAATGAGGTCCCTTGGGGACCCAAAGTTGCCTGGCGAGATTTTGTACCTGGCCGGAATACCATTGGACATCGGCTTAAGCTTCAATTCGGCGGACATGTGCAGAATAATATCGATGTTATCAAATTGATATCTTTCGGAATAAGGATGCTCAGTCTGAAGTAAATACTGTTAGGTCCGGAATCGTCTTTGTTTTTACAACACTATGTTAGGTTTAGAAAATCGACTATAAAATCACATAACATCACAACTGTAAATGCCTGAAATTCTAACAAACAGTCTTACCAAGAGGTACCAACACCAATTGAGTTGTGGAGGTCAGATAGGCAGTCGCTCTATAAAAATACTGGTAATAGGAAAGTTGGGAAAAGGCTAGGCTGATGATGAATCTAATCAAAGGTAAAAATCAAGGACATAAGTATCGTAATTTTATTCAATAATGAGCCATCAGCCAAGCTGGATGTTACACACATAATAGTGATAAATATGATGAGAAAGCTAACCAATTAAATTAGCCGAACCACTTTCTATAATAACGTAACTATGACTAAACAGTGTAATAAAAATTCAATACAATATCCTTTTCGTATAGAATTAATCAAATAATGCCATGTTTGCTATCGGGCGGGCGTATAGATTGTTTAATAACATTATTGAAGGCAGGTGGCGTTTGTGACTCATCCGTTTATGACGGCGCCTTAGGGTTGGTAAGTGACGTCATTGTGGAGTATTTGGGCTTTATTACATGCATTTTGGATAAGAATTTTAAACAAATCATGTAATTAAGTAAGTCTGTTGGTTTCTAGTTCTACTACTGCCTCTTTGTTCGCTAGCGCTTCTGCCAAGACCTCGTACTCAAGGTCTTGGGTTAGCTTCCCTAGTCTATCAAAGAGTTATTAGGTTTTTCCATTAACTTTTTTTTTACATGTATGTTTTCATCCACAGGTTATGTTTGTTTTGTACCATTAAACCAGACATGGTTTGTATTGATACTCACATTCGCTAAAACAACACTGCTTAATCACTACTAAACAAATATAAGTAAAAATGTAGATACCTACAGTCTGCAAAGCAGATACACAGTAGATTTAAGAGCTACCTAGTATACTAGTAGTATGAGTAACTGGTTATTTATCTCCTTTGCAGACTGTACCTACATTTTAACTCATGATAATATTTTTTTTTAAATGTTTTTTTTTATTGATTTTATATAGGAATATTTAAAAATAAGTTTTATAAATGAATAAACGCTTTAATAATAATAATTGAAAAATATTTTAGCCGTAAACATCTATCGGTAAATAAGTAAGCTCACCCACATTTCAACATTTATGTGTAAGTACTATGTGGAAGAGGACGAGCTTATTGCCATCAACTGGGCACAATTTTCAGACTCTGTGGCTGCTACTGAGAAATTTCTGACTGAACAATCCAATAGTACTTTTGCCGACCTGGAAATCAAGCCACGGAAATGCTAAACAGTCTCATTTGAGATCACGAGACAGTCAGACTAAAATTTCTAACCGAAAAAAACCCGTATTAAACCAGCATCTAAGTAGCAAGAAGAGAAACAGTAAAAGTACAATCCGATTCACAATAAATCTCTAGACACTGACATCCCTAACTGTAGACCTACATCAGGGGTAGGTGTTTCTAAACAATGGATATTTTGGCTTAAATTTGATTTGCCTTATCTTCCAAATTATCAAAATTATAAAGCAGAACTCCGACGGTAATCTAATATTAGTGTATGGAAGCATTTGTTTAATGTTGCAGCTGGCAGTAGTTTCTAGTTACGCTTCGCTGGAATATACTGGGGTCCAGAAAACTAATCGTTTCACTGACCGACTAGAAGTTAACAGGTTTTTAAACATTGCAGTGTTCTGCCAGACTTCCAGAGTTTCAAAAGATTACTCTTTTAAGAGACTACTTTTTGTACTTATTGAATTCAGCTGTCGTTTGCTTTGATGTCTAAATTATATAGGTCGTTTTTCTGATCCGATCAGTTATCTTTAAGTCCCATGTAACAAGGGGCAAGGCTATTGCAATTCACATAATAAACATCAATTAATTATAATTTAGACCCTTGTCAATAATAATATTTGAATTAACTTTTGGACCTAATTTCAAAGCTCTTGTACTGAAAATCTATGAATACTCACTAAAACAATACTTACGTAACATTTTCTTTACTTATTCAACTCTTCTAACACCGTGAGAGTGGCTTTATGTAGTCATGTCCGAAATCTTACGCCAAATTTTCTCTTTCGTAGCAAGCAGAGCGTCAAGTAGTCACGCACAGGTAGAATTTGTTCCCTTGTAGGACTTTAGTAGTATAAATGTATGTCCGAGTCACGTCCACTAGCATTTTAACGTGTAATAAAAGGAGTTGCAACTTCGCTTGGATGCTTTGGGATGGATATTTACTTTTTACTTAAGTTTTGTCGTGTTTGTGACTACTTTTGACTAGACGTTTACTTTTACCATTGTTTCTTCTGAGAAACAATGGTAAAATTAAACATCTAGTATAGTAGGTGTATTTATCAATATTTTCGGTCGGAAAAAAATGTGAGGTTGACAAATACCAACATCTTGTAAAAATCTTTCTGCCAAATTCTGTAGGCGTTCTCAAGATTACGTGGTGAGTGGGTGAGCGGCATTTAAATTTATATATAGATAGAATAAATTAAAAGATAAGTGGGTGGTTTAAATAATAAGTCAAACCAAAGGAACCTACGTGCCATTTCAAAGAAACATATTTATAGAAAAGGAGCTATTACTCGTACAATTTTGACAGATGTGATAAAATTTCAGATAGATTTATTCGAGAAAACATGCACAACACAGAAGCAAAAAATTACTATTACATAATATTTAAAATAAGAACAATGTTAAGTAATGCACATAAAAATAACAACAGGAAAAGGAAAATATACCAATAATAGAGTAAAAAGAAGATTAGATAATGTTTCAAAGTAACGTAAGCTGAGCAGAAATAGCATAGTGTCAATTTGCTAGCCACATATTCTGTCAGGGAATTGATGGCTCTTGTAGCCGACGACATCTCAATACGAAACCGCAAACCAGCAAATGAAGTTTCGGACGTTCTCAGTCAGATAACGTGTCGACGAGTAAAATACGAATGCCGAACTAAAGTTTAACTTTACGTACGATTTAGGTCATTTAATAGCTTGCAGGTTTGATATTTAACTTTGTCCTCCTTCTGATCGAGGGCCTATACAAGTGGGAACTTTCGACATAATTGACATAAATTTTCGGTAGCATAAGTCAATCATATAAATTCTTCATTTTTCTGTCATCGCTAAAATAATGACGTTTCTTCTAGTTCCATATCTCATCATCAGCCTATAGTGTTCCCACTGCTGGGACACAGGCCTCCTCACAATGAGAGGGAGTGGGCTTTAATCCACCACGCGGGCCCAGTGCGGGTTGGTAGATGTCACATGTTTTCGAATTTTTAGTCCTAGGACATGCCGGTTTCCTCACGATGTTTTCCTTCACAGTTTTGAGAGCAGCGGTGATGAAATAAATTACACAAAGTAATGCGCCTGCCTGGATCGACCCTACGACTCGTAAGTTGGGGCTGCCACCACTGGGCCACCGCTGCTCCGTTTCGTAGTTTCATATTTATCATTATCTTTTTAAATTATGAACTCTCTTTTGCCTCATTGTCTTTTTCTCATGGCCCTTTTCATATTTATCTCTAAATTTTATCAAATCTAGTTGACTTTGTTTCTTATTATCTTTTCTAAATTATTAAGTATCTTTTTCGTCTTCTTCTAATTATTAACCCTACATCTTATTCAAAGTTTTCTTTGTTCTTATTGTGCGATTATCATTCATTGCGCGTCTTTCCTGTCTTTCCTCGTTTTCATCGAGATGCCCAGGTTAATTAATTTTATTCACAAGAGCCGCATCTAATTCCACAAGTGCTGCAATAAACAACACAGGTATATTATACCCTGTTAAGAGTCCAGCCTTTTGTCTCAGTAAATGTTCTATAATAAGATCTTAACGCCAGTTTTATGAGGATCCTTCCAACTACACTTCTTATTGTGTGTAAGAACAATGAACCCTTAATAGTTGTTGAGTATTAGCGCGCCTTGTTTAGTATACGTCTCCTTTGTTAGCGTTTTACCTGGCTTCATTTATTCTTGTTTTTGTATTGTTTGGCCTTTTTTGTTAAAAGTGTTTATTTATAAAGTAACTGTGTTATTAGTTTAGGGGTTTGGCTGAGGGGTTTGACCTACAGCAGTGAATGTTGTTGATTTATTTTAATTTCGATACAATACGCGAAGATTTATTGTGTGAATCGCGCTGAGTCAGGAATTGAGTGAGCTCGCATGTTTGTTTATTTTGAAAACATTACAATTTTACTATTGATTTTAGTGTTCTTTCCACCAGCTACAAAATTAACAAACATTGTATTTTATGTTGTTATATTTTTTCACTAATTTACACAAAACTACAACTATCTATTCTTTCTCTGGGATTCCCACCAGTACCCAATTCTACGTATTTGAATTCCCTTAACCACTCAAAAACGAAGAAAGAAATCTCCTATCCTAAAATTCTAGGAACCGTTTCAAATCGTACCGAATTCCAGTTTCCATAATGAAACTCAGTTACCTGTCACAGTAAACAAACTACAAAAGTGTTCCGTACTAAAACGCATTGTCCTTTGCACTCCAAGCCTCCAAGAGCTTTTATTACTGAATTGCACGAAAAGAACTTATTGTTTGGCACTTGAAAAGTCGGAATCCCATTGTGTTCTTGAAAGATAGTTTGCGGAAATTTTATTGTTTTCTTATGCTTTTTACTAGAGAATTTCATTGCTGTTTAGTTAAGCTGAGCTATTTGCAATTACTTGTTTTCTGTGTGATCAGAATTCTTAAGTATTTTTGCTTTAAAGCCGACAGTGTCTGGAGAATGTCTTTTAGGAATTGCTGAATTAAAACCACGTCCACGCAGATGCTTTGACAAAAAGTCGTATGGTATGGCAAAATTATTATGTTTTAGTTTATAGTTTACTTACGCAGATAATTATGGCATTATGTATTAATATTACATTGTGAGCGTTTACGACTTACGACATTTCATACAAACTTTCAAGTCCTTATTTTCCAAAATGACTGAACCAATTTATTGAAACTTCAAATGCATAAGCAGGATACATAGGTCTAAAAAGTTACTAAAAATCATTTTAGAAAAATAGTGTTACAGCTTAATTAGTCCGATTATAAATTATCTATAGAAATGAAAATATCCAAAAATCATTTTTTTTAATAGACGTTCCGAAAATGTTTTTAGTAACTTTTTAGATCTATGTATCCTGCTTATGCTAACCAAACCGCACTGGGCCCGCGTGGCCCAATCCCTCTCATAGAAACGAGGCCTGTGTCCCAGCAGTGGGAACATTATAGGCTGATGATGATGATGATGATCGTGCTCATGCGTATTAAGTTTCATTAAAATCGGTTCAGTCATTTCAGAAAATAAGTACTTGTAAGTTTGTATGAAATACCGAAAGAAGTAAACGCTCTTAAGGTGTTTTTTTCAATTGCGTCTCATTTCTAGTGCTTTACTTTAAATAGAACACATGAAAGTTGCATGTTTCTTAATTGTGCACAAAAAGACCAAAATAACAAACTTCGATTCAAAACATTCTAATTGGAGTTAACAAAATTGACCGTATTTATATAACTAAACTAGCAGCCCGCCCCGGCTTCGCACGGGTATTTAACAATACACAAACATAAATGAACCCTTCTATTTGCGTCAGGTAACTAAAAAAATCTCTGTGGTGTGAAAATCTGTATGGACACCATACAGAATTTCACACCACAGATATTTTTTTTGGTTCTGTATGGTGTCGGACGTAAAGAATAGCACCATTTCATATCTTCCCGTGGGTGTCGTAAGAGGCGACTAAGGGACTTGCCAGAGAATGGGCAACAGCGTTCTGTGGGCTTTTGTAACAACTGTTCTGCGATCGCCAACCCGCCTGCCATGCGTGGCGATTATGTCAAAACCCTTATGTCAATGGTGACACTTGGGGGAGGTCTATGTCCTGCAGTGGATGTCTTTTGGCTGAAATGATGAATGACGATGAACTAAAAAATAATAATTATAAACAAAGTTTGAATATTCCCCTCCCGTACGGCCCGTACCCCAGTGACGCCTACATCGTATTAGGTGATGCCTAGCCAGCTGAGCAGGGTGAGCGGCGACTACGCAACTTTTTTCTAATACTTACATTTTTAAACTCGTGATATCTTTCGAATGGAATGTCCAAATTGAATAATTCAAAAAGTTCTATAAAGGTATTGAAACAGTCTTGAATATGAAGTAATTTATTTTGATAAGGATTAATACCAAGATGCAAATACAGAGCCTTTTCTAACGGCGGCATTAAAATATGTTTTTTAAAATAAAAGAACACTTATTGGGGCATAAATATAATAGTTAGACATATGCTGTCGCGACACTTTTTGTAAATAATGATGTGTTCTGCAAAGTCGTAATACATTATTTTATTCTATCATCAATAGTTTTCGCAGCGCACGCGATGTAAAGAATATTTTAGGTAATTTTTATACACCTTGGGTTACATAATTGCAGTTTTAGTAAAGATCCCTAATTTTTTTGAAAATATAATAAAACCTATGTCACCCGCGGATAGTGTAGCTTCCCAACAGTGAAAGAATTTTTCAAATCGGTTCAGTAGTTTCGGAGCCTATTCAATGCAAACAAACAAACAAACAATCAAATCTTTCCTCTTTATAATATTAGTTTAGAAGTTTAGATAAGTAAAATCTGTTTTCATATCATATATTAAATAAATGCATGCCGTGGCAGCCTTTAATTAAGGCTACACTTCAAATTGTAAAAATAGTATGAGTAGTTTAATATGTATTTTTGGTGTAATCTTTGTTGATTGTCCATAAATAAATAAACATACTTTTTGTTAGCCTTTTTTTCCCTTACTCATTTCACCTTGTCACACTATCTATACAAATTAATAGTGCAGTAAAATGGTGAAAAATACTGGGAAAATCCTGTAACCCTTGTGTTATAAAAATCAACACTAGGGAAAGGGCCATGGAATGACCCTTGAAAGCAATGACTTAGCCTCTTGATTCTACCTATGAAGCCCTTTTATCCTTTTCCCTCATTTTACCTTATTTGTGAGGGCTAGCTTTCTTTCATTATCGTGTCATGGGAACTTCGGTTTAATGAATTACCTTTATGAGTAATTTCCTTTTTCAGAAAAGTGTGTGATTTCATTTCCTTTTTAGGGGTTCCGTACACAAAGGGTCATACGGGACCTTATTACTGAGACTTCACTGTCCATCTGCCCGCCTGTCACCAAGCTGTATCTCAAGAACCGTGATAGTTAGCCAGTTGAAATTTCTACGGATTAAGGGGGCTTCTATTCATAAAAGTGATTTTTTGATCGTTTTTATAAATAATGGTACGGAACCCGTGCGCCAGTCCGACTCGAACTTGGCCAGTTTTTTTCACTCATGTTGGTGTTTTGTAGTAGTAGTAGTATTATTATTCTACAATTCTTGCTAATATGTAATTTTTAACGTGTCGCTGTAAAAATATAATTTTTTTCATTCCTTCCTTCCATTGATTAAAAGATAAGCCGAGGATGCTTATTTTATAAATGGGAATGGGGAAAAATATCCCTATTTAATCTCAAAGGTACTTAGATGAACGTTTGTTAAAAAGATCAGAGTGCTTTGAATCGTATATTCTATTTTCAAACTACGCGTAGAAACCTTAGTTTCACGATTTATTCAAACTGGCTTTGTATATAATCTATTTTTGTGAACTTATCAAGTCTTTTCTACTTATTTCTGTAAAAGTGGTCTGGCTAAACCGATTATGTCCCTTGACCTTCGACAAATCCATAATAGCCGAAATACAAGCTTTATTTCTAGATACCCCAGTAGTAACCGGAAACTTATCCACCGTATTAACGACCACTCTCAAACATCACGCTATTACAATAGGGTACCGAACAAAAGTCGTGGTCATAATCAGACGGGTCTTATCCCACCCATTAATGCGAAATATCTTTTCAAAGAGGGGAAATAAAAAAAATCAAAATATGTTATTAGAAATCTGTTCGCCCCTAGTTATGAAATTATGTTAATGTTGAACCAATCTTATTGGTAACTTTGCTCTTTATTTCTGAGCACTAAGGTTGGTTATTGATTGTTTTAGTGTATAAAAGAACGTCACGGTGTTATGGTTCTTTTGATAAAGAGATTATTATGAGAAAAAATCTCCCATGGAGTTTTATTGTGTGCAATGTTTGGACTAAAGTAATATAATATGAAGCTTTTGGTGTAGTTTAATAAATGTACCATATACACTTTAATGGTGGGTATATCGGATTATTAATAAAGGTGCATTGGGGGTAAAAAATATATATTAAAGATTTATTTAATTTCTATGCGGATCTAAGGGTGCGCACACTTTGGGATCGAGAGTGAAACGTGACCTTTAAATTGTTTGCTCAAACATTTACAATATTGCAACTTTAAAAAAAGAATAGGTACTGTAAGTTTCCCGTATAACCTTAAAGTATCCAGGCTAGTTATTTAAAAAGACTGGCCACATTCAAAATTAAAATATTTTTTATCTCACATGGGGCATTTATAAAACGTCGACAAAAAGGTGCTCGGTTCGGGTTGGTCGTTTCCTATGGACAAGAATCGGCAAGAAACTCCATGGTTGCTCTTTTAAAATTATTTGGTTTTACAATATTTTTATGTTACAGCATTCGGCAGCTCAAACTATTTGGAATTCAAATGATTCAGAGAATAGGTAGTTGATTTTTAGGTGATGTTATGTTCAGTTAAGTCTGAATAACGAAAACAACGAATGTAATAAATTTAAAAAAAAAACCTGAGCTTTTAGGAGGAGGGGAGGGTGTATGCGGCGATGCCCATGGTGACAAGTGAAAATATTTTAAATTTCAAATCGACCAGACTCGTAGAAGTTGTTTAAATCCCTTGATCAACTAGAAAAGAGGTGATGGCCTTAAAACAGCTGATCAGATTTTCTCGGAACATAACTAAAAACACTCTCGATTAAAATACTTTTCGAACGATTTTATCAAAATCGGTTCATCTGTTTAGAAACTGCGATGCCACAGACAGATACAGCGTCAAACTTATTACACCCCTCTGTTTTGGTTGGGGGTTAAAAATGAGAAAGTGAAGTCAGTTCTTATAAATAAATAGATAACGTATAGTAACGTACCTGCTGCCTCATAATCCTCGGAGAAAGTACACTACAAAACATAGATAAGCTACCTACCTATCTGTATTGTATCCTCACTCAATGATGGAATATTAGTCAAACGTTTTTTGTACAAAACAGAAACATATGTTTAAATTCAAACCATTTTCTTTTAGTCTTATTTAATTTGTTTTCTTTTACCATAATTCTTATAAACCAAAACACTTATTTACATATTAATGATCACATTTAAATACTGTTCTTTTAAATTACTCTTTTTCCCATCACATAGACAAAATCTTACTTAATTAAAACGAGAATAATTACGAGTTTTTAATTACACCTACTTTAACATTGTTTATTTAAGTTCTACAAACTAGTGTGGTAGCATGCGGGACAGGATTTACCTTAAAATACTTAATTCAGACGCAGTTTAAAACTAGGCGAGCAGTTGGCGTAATTTATGTAACATTGTTAAATTTTTCAATATTTTTCAGTGGGGCTCTTTCAAGCATATGAGCTTTTTGTGAAACACTGAACATCTGTTCACTATCTGAAGAAGAGCACTGAATCAGACTCTGTTCATATCTCATCATTGTTCCCTATTTATCAAAATTATATCCTCTTCGTATCAGTCCAAGTCCAGCAGACCAGCAACACCAGCATTTTCAGATATGTATTTTTTACAGTGACGATAGGCCAGCCAGCATCATCAACACGAAGGGCGTCCACTGCTGGAGATGGGCTTCCTCCAAGTCTCCCCATCTCCACTGATACATTGTTTCTCGCATCCAACAGAAAACCATCGCTGCCACGAGGTCATTTATTCGCCTTACAAACGTTGGCTGTCAAAACAAAAAAACATCAAATAAAGTTGAACGAATGTTTAATCAATACGACCTGCAAATTTCATTAGTACTTTAGCAAATATATAATTTATTAAAGTTTCTTGAATAGTACAAGTAAAAATGAGTGTGACATTGTGAACTTTTTGCTCTGCAGTAATGCATATTTTTTTCGGAGCAACAGATTTTGTGTCTCTAGTTTCATGAATTTTACGATTGATGATGATAATAATGCCATCTAGCCGTTTTCAGCAAACTCAAACTCAAAGCATTTATTTCAATTAGGCTAATACAGGCACTTTTGAAAGTCAAAAAACAAAAAAAATACGCAAAGCTACAGTCCTCGTGAAAGTACTGTAGACCATTCCAAAGCGTAGATCTCTATGGAGAAGAATGGGCAAGAAACTCCATGGACACTCTTTTAAATCATTGGTTACATCATTCATGTTGACAATAACAAATATGTGAGAACGATGTAGAAATACAAGAGCGTAAACGCAGCAACGGTCATTCACCATTTATCCATCATTCTCTCGTATTCTAGGGTGGATAATGAGATCTTTGCTGTTCTTTCATGTGCTCTCCCAGTGATTAGTATTTCCAACATTGACTATTACAGTAACTCAATCCTCTGTTCCCAAGTTATGTCGTCGTAATTCAAAGCCAAAAACCAAACATCCGTTTTGCATAGCCAGGTTCCAGGAATCAATGGAATATTCCTTCTCAGAGAGCACATATACCTACATAGAAATACGTAACGCTACCTAACACAAAACAGAAATTAAGGTATTATGTACTACATCCTAAATTATTGTTGCCGGATATGTTTAGTTAAACATCAATCATATCTCACATGACAAGTCAACTTACGGGTAAATTATGCTCATATTACGTACAGTGGTAAATTGTGTAGAACAGTACTAATATTAGCTATAAGCTCTACATCATGTGCTACTGATGGATTATAATTCTTAGAAGCCAAGAAAAAAGGATGCTGTTTATCAATGAAAATAAATTAAAAAATAATATTTAATAATAAATGTGTTTAGGATAAAAGTTTCACCCACATGATTTAAACATGATCGCACACCCATCTTTAATCATTGAAGCCTTCTTTTCCGTTAGATTCATATTAGACGCTTTCTAAGATTTAAAATCCAGTCTAGGTATCTTATCGGCTTATAACATAATTCCTCTGTTTTCTGGTCTTCATCATTTTCAGCCTAAAAGACGTCCACTGCTGGACATAGGCCTCCCACAAGTGTCACATTGACATTTTGGGGGGTTTTGCCATAATCGCCACGCTTGGCAGGCGAAGTTGGCGATCGCAGTACGGTTGTTACAAAAGCACAGAGAACGCTGTTTTCTGGTCTTACTGCTTCTTTTTTGGCTTGTCCTACTCCTCAGTTTGTTTGAAACAAATGTTTATTCGCAGATTGTCATCATCTATGCCAATGCCAATTGATCCCCGATACGGTTTTGACCCTCTTTATTTACCATTTCAATTAAAACATGACTATATAACTCTTGCACCTCGACGCCTACTGCAATGTCTCTTACGTCATACATTCGAAAAGCTGTCCGAATAAACTGACGCAGATACAGCGTCGAGCGAGTGCGACATAAATAATCTGAACAGAACGGTGTCCCTAATTCCCATAAATCGAAATATCCGTGGGGCCACATCGAGCCGGCTGCGGTGATAACGCATATTTATGATGATGATGCGTCCACTTTGTCTGCGGATGAAAGTAGCCTTGAATGGTGGTTCGGCTTTTTGAGTGGTTTTCGTACTGAAGGACTAGGGGACTAGGGGATCTTTGGGTACTTGACTTTATCGGTATTGGAAAGTTTTTGTGTACAGGTGTCGAATTTCAACAATTTGGAAATTCTACTCTATATTTTTTGTTTTTGTGGTCACTTTACAGAAGAGTTCGGGTTGTGACATAAAAATAGGTTAAGGACCGTAGAGATTTTTCCAAACTTGTGTCTAAGTTCTAGGCCGATTCATAACTGTTTCATCATTCATCATTTCAGCCGAAAGACGTCCACTGCTGGACATAGGCCTCCCCCAAGTGACGCCACATTGACCGGTCCCGTGTGCCTCGCATCCAGCGGATCCCCGCAACCTTCACCAGGTCATCGGTCCACCTAGTGGGAGGCCTTCCAACGCATCGTCTTCCGGTTCGCGGTCGCCATTCCAGAATTTTTCGGCCCTGCCCTGCCACTTAAGTTTGGCAATTCTGCGGGCTACGTCGGTAACCTTGGTTTTCTTGCGGATGTCCTCATTTCTGATTCGATCACGCAAGGAAACTCCATGCATAGCCATCTCCATTGCCCTTTGGGTGACTTTAAGCCTTCTGATGAGGCCCATTGTGAGCGACCACGTTTCGGTCCCGTATGTAATCACTGGCAACACACACTGGTCATAGACTTACGTCTTCAGACACTGCGGTAAGTTGGACGAGAAGATACCACGCAACTGTTTGCTCAGAAGAAAAGCAAATGTTCAATCAAACACAACATGAGTTTTTCCCGAGTCGCACCACAACCACTCGGCCTTGTGGCAATACGGAACTGCAGGAGGAATAAGAGCTTTAAAAATTTGGAAGGATACTCGTAATCGGTACCAGGAAAGTATTTTCTAGAATATTCTCATCACAGACTGTAATTTCGAACTGGAAATGTAATTCCCTGTAATCTTCAAACAAGTGGACATCGAATGAGTGCCCATACAGCGTAGTAGCAAAATATACTCTAATAAATGGAGTTTAAGTTTGCTTGCTACTAGAGTGTAACAAGTTAAGCCTACTGCGTAACAATTGTAGTCAAGGATTGGTGTCCAACTAGGTTGAAGTGCTTTCAGTTAGCTGACGTGCTCAATTCAAACTACCCACAACTAACTACTTAAACTATGACACAAAGTCGTCAAAAGTTGAGGTATTTGGAAGAGACCTACACTCAGTATTGGGTGGCCAAAAGTTTAAGAATAAGAAAAGGGTTTTGAATAAACTCGGATTTTTACGTCATACTCTTACAACTGTGTATTTTCCAAAACGATAAAGTTATGATACAAACCACAATAATATCCCATTGATCCTTTGTGTAGTTTTCCTCATAATATATTTTATATGATAAACACTATCGCGTGTAAGGAAACGTGTGCGTGTGTTATTTATTGCATCTCAATGTTTATTTATTCCCCTGAAGATTTTGATGGGATTGATTATAGTTTTGTTTTCCTTGTTTTCATATTATAAGGCAATAATAGCTAGATCCAATTATGGTACCCCGTATTTTATCTTATGTTGAAAGGTATCATTTGTTATTGTACTACAGGGGGTACTGTTGGCGTACCATGATGTCTTAAAGCATTATTGTTTTATTCTTATTCCAAAGTGGGAAAGAGATGGAGCTATACAGGTTGTCTAACTCCATCTCTGTCCCACTCTGGAATAGGAATGAAACAATAATGATTTAAGACATCATAGCAACCCCCCTGGTACCTTAGTACAGATGGGCTTCCTCTTCAAACATTCATCATCATCATCATTTAGTCCAAGAGACGTACACTGCTGGACATAGGCCTCCCCCAAGTGTCGAACACATTGACATTTTGGGGAGTTATGCCATAATCGCCACGCTTGGCAGGCGGGTTGGCGATCGCAGCACGGTTGTTACAAAAGCACAGAGAACGCTGCTGCCCCTTCTCTGGCTAATCCCTTAGTCACCTCTTACGACACCCACGGGAAGATACGGGATGGTGCTATTCTTCATACCCGACACCATACAGAGCAAAACTTCAAACTTTGCTTTTATTATAATATTTCGTGGCTCGCTCTTTGCTTCTTGTTTGATTTGAACATTACTATCTGTGATATCTAATTTTTCATTTCCAACATCTTAACCAAAACTTGCGTCAACATTAGCTTTTAGTCGTGTCAACATTCTGAAGATTGTGTGGTTGTGAGTATTGGAATATTCCAGCAGTTACCATACTGGAACATCTCAGGGGCATTGAAACCCGGTTTTGCCTGGGAAAAACCGGATTTTAGTTTGCCCTACGTGGTTTAAACTAGACCTGAAAATTTCAGGTCATGTTTAAACCATGGCCTAAAGATGTCATTGTCAATATTCTATAACATTGATGGTACTAAAAGCACGATTTAGATGTGCTTCAATTGCTAAACATCAGCACCACTAAACTAACAGCAAGCCTCCCATCCCTAAATTCTAGAACATTCATTTAAACCACTACCACCACCCATATCTTAGAATCATTCATTCAATAACTCAAAACGTTTGCAGCATTAAATTATGCCCCGAATGGGCAATGTCTATCGTTACGTCGCAGTGAACGAATGGCCTTCTGTTGGGCAGCCGGCGATTCGTTTGCGGTATTTGCGATGGTCGGTACAACGGTATTTCACAAATATTTGGATTTGTAAAATGTTATGGCAGATATTGCTTGGCATTTTGAAATTGAACTGGCAGATTTTGATGGCATTTGTTGAGGATTTAGTTGTGGAGTTTGTTGATTTGGTTGCTCTAAAAGGGTAAATAGGTTTTTGTTTTTATGTGTTTTGGGTGGCGCAGGTTATCACTACCACCATAGTGGTCAATCTGTTATATCAGAGAAACATCACTACTCCGTTGCCAAATAGTTGTTCATTTTGGCAGCCGATTTTTGTTTATGTATTCATCATCATTTCAGCCGAAAGACGTCCACTGCTGGACATAGGCCTCCCCTAAGTTTCGCCACATTGACATAACATGGGGGGTTT
Source organism: Cerastis rubricosa (assembly GCA_949152445.1). Classification (NCBI taxonomy): domain Eukaryota; kingdom Metazoa; phylum Arthropoda; class Insecta; order Lepidoptera; family Noctuidae; genus Cerastis; species Cerastis rubricosa. Next base: position 16,998,655 of record OX424539.1, read on the forward strand.
TGCCATAATCGCTACGCTTTGCAGGCGGGTTGACGATCGCAGTACGGTTGTCACAAAAGCACAGAGAATGCTGCTGCCCATACTCTGGCAAGTCCTTTAGTCGGCTCTTACGACACCCACGGGAAAACATGGGATGGTGCTATTCTTTGCGTCCTACACCATAGAGAGCATTTGTATTCATTATTCAACTATTTATTTTTGAATTTTGTTTTGATCGTTATCTCGATGTGAAATGCATCAAGATTTCGATAAAAATCAAAATAAAATTCGACTCACAATTAAATTCAATGCTAACAACTGAATGACCAAACTTTAACAGTTCACACAATAATAAGTGTTTCAATACCAGTACCCCCGTACAGTCACGTTCAATAGTATCACACATGTAATCTGAATGTCGCTAGGATTAATCTTTGTATCGTCTATTGTGCGTGAATGTACGTACGAGCAGAAAGGGATTATTTTAAATAGGTATTCGAGTTTCCATGTTGTTGTCTGTTATGTTTTGAAAATGTGTATCAAATGTCTATCAATAATATATCTTGTGAGATAGGAATTTGGTAGAGGTAAGCACTAGAGCTAGCGACCGGGTGCGGTCCGTTTAGTTCCCGACTCCTTTGCGGACTATTTAGTCGCTCCTTTAGTTCATCAGCTCCTGTCTTGAACTAGAGAAAGGAAAATCGTTCGCTGTCTTTGCTACTGCTACTTAATTATGTTTATAATACAACAAATCATTTTATAGCTATTTTTTTGACTTCGATTTAATTAAAACTGTCAGCTCTTATTTAACCGTCTTTGTAAATATTATTTATTTTTCACCACTATAAGAATTGAAATAACGTTAAATAAATAGTGGCTAATTAACACAAGCTGACTGCATTGTGTGTCGCTTGTTACGATTGCTTTTTATCGCCGCCATGCTTACTATTTGCTTTATACGTTCCGTTTATTACCGCAGCTTACTCGGGAAAAATGTAGAAAATTATAAAAAATATAGCATAAAATATTACAATTTCATCTGTATAAACAAGTGTTATTTTTTAACATGACGTAGAGTTTTGTTAAAAAATAACACTTCATTCTTAGCTAACTAAATGCTTATTGAAAACCTATATTTTATTTCAATTTTCGTAACTACTCGTATAATAATGTAACGCTTGGTGAATTTTCTTCTACGGACCCTGGTCTGCACGAGTTATATTTTTAGGTATAGGTAAAACATGACAAAACGGGACTCTATGTATGAAGATTCAAATAATTACGAAAAGGCACTCGTTTTTTCACTTGTTTTGCACGTTTTTTGTTAAGTTGCGGAATCGGAAAAGTTACCAAACTTGATGTATTTTTAAAACTGAGAACAATAGAAACGCAAATGGAAAAATAAATACATCCAACAATACTTTTGCTCCATGAGATCAATCTTCAGAAAAGCATTCTCGATAATAGTATTAATGTAATAAGGGCTCAAAGTTTGACCCTCATCGGATGCAAATAAATCATTTTGATCGATGCGATGAACTCACGTGCGAAACAGGGATGCATTGTTATGTGCCCTTGTCTGTTTTGGTCCAAGTGAGGAGCGTACAGGGCATTTTCTTTTGAAATGTTTACCAAAAAATGTACTGGTAGAACGGTTATTTTGAGTTGTAAGAAACTTGCTATTGATTTGTCATAACTGCAGCTGAAAAACGTAATTTTTTGAACAAATGATTACTCCAAGGATAGGCGTTACCACAATGTCTATAAACAGTGATTCCTTCAGTGTATTTTAATGAGAAATAAAAGTTTAACACAGATGAAACTTTTAATGGGAAAGGCCCGATGATTTTATTTTTTATTTAAAGGTTTGACTACGATTTCGTAAAACAAACCAACATGAAAATAAATATGACGGGTGTGTTGCAGGGAAATTTGTAAGTAGCTCCTCTATTTCTTCTCGGCTGAAACGACAGAATGTAGTCAAGGATATGCGTTTTGGGAAACTGTCATGATTACGTGTTTCTTACGTTCAAAAAGTAGTGATTTTCAACCTAATTTTAATAAATGACTGTACAGTTGATTTTGGCGTAATTCTCTCAGACTCTTTATACCTAATTCTTCTGTGGAGTGTACTTTTGATTAAAGAGTTCTAAAATCGCTTATCCTATAATTTGGACCACAGCTGTTATACAAAAGTCAGTCATTCGGAAGAAGAGTTTCCTTTGTGGCCCAACCCCCAAATATTCTGCTACATTTTAAACTTATAATAATAAAGGAATTGAAGCCGGTTTAATTGTGTTATTTTTGTATTATGGTCTTTTAATGTTCTTTCAAACGTAAGTAATATGGCGTTGTATGGTCTTCAAAGTATTCAGGAATTGTTTTGTAGACAATATTGAGTTTTAATGGAAGTTTTTTTTCGTCAGTATTTTTAGTTGGATTTTTTGACGACTGAATAAACATTTTGGAGTGGAGTAACCGATCTACCATTTTATACGAGTAAGCATGTCTTGACTGTTTTTTATTCTAAAAATGATCTCTTAATTTTGACCGAGTCATCTTTTTACCTTACGCAAATTAATCTTTAAAAAAAACTGAGATAACAAAACTTACGTAAAAAATTGGTTGTCTTTAAAGTAGGTTTACGGACGATAGTTTAACGTGACAAGGTCATAACAAAACATTGATAAAATGATTGCATACTTTTATGAATAGCAAGACGAACGCTCAAGTCGATCGTGCCTTTCACTCGCTCGTGCAGCGCTCTCGCTTCGATACAATGAGCGTAACGTTACAATGAGTAATACTTTTTCGTGCGTGCAGCCGACGTTCATCGATTTATTAGACATTGTCACGTCAAAAATCCTCGACTAATTCATACTATTATTTTATAATGATTCTGCTAAAGCGCCCATTTTAGGCACCCTGGCACTCTGTTCGCTACCCTTCTAAGTAACACCAACAATTATGACGTGTGCTGTTCACACAAACATAGCTCATAAAAATGACCTACTAATACCGCACTATAAAGTCATATCTATAAATTGAATTCCTTTTATAAGCCCTACAAACCAATATCCGTTGACCTAAACATATTTTTATTCTTACATAGGTACCAGAACCAGACATATTCGATGATACGCTACTTTATGAGACTGTCAAGAACATTCTAAATATCCGATACACAAGACCTGTGGACATATTTTAGATATTTTCTAAAATAACTGCCAGGCTTCCAGTAATATAAAACCATTTTATTATGGCATTCGCATGTGTACCTGAGTACATAGGCAATGTTATAGATATGTCACTTGACTGAGTTTTATAATTTGGTGTCAGTTTTTGCCTGTGCGAACTTTGCCTCACCGAAGGTCAAATACAATACTAAGTACTTACTCTTGAAAAGACATAAACCGTTTTACATAAACTTAAGGTAACCAAAATGTCAAGAAACGTCATTTTCAATAGATACATATAATTAAAATGCATGCAAAGTTAAAATAGCGTTAAAATCCCAAAATAATTTTTAAAAAGTATAAAGTCCTTAAATCTTATCTATACTGTAGGTCTACCGTTTCTTACCAAGATCACTTAATTTAAAACTTCAAGGGCAGTCCCAACATTTAGAATATTAGTATTTTATTCATTAAAAGTCAGCCGTTGGTCGGAACCAGATAAAAATACTTTGCATAATTTTCTCATTCACATTAAAACAAAGGGTTTAATCCCGAAAAAATCGTTAATTTTGACAATTGATGTGCGCGGAAATATTTTATTTTATTACTTTGAAAGCTACTGGATTTAATACACAAATGGCTATCGGCATGAAAACGGATTATTTCGGTCAAATGAATTGCATACATGTGTCAAATGAGGTAAATATCACTTTGGTCCAGTTTTCATTTTCGATGAGTTGGTATTTTTCATGATGTGAATACATTAACAGCCAGAAGGTGCGAGGCGATTTCGAAGATGGCGAACTGGACAAAACCAATGACCAGGACAAAACCTACGACCGATGGTCACATTAGCCCTGGATCGAAACAACTGGAATTCGTGGGTCTTTGCCCATCAGTGGGGTAATCCAGGCTAACAGTATCAGTACATTCTATGTACAAAATAACATAAGGTAGATTTAAACATGTTGCAGTCGAATGTAGAAAGCTGTACAAACATACTAAATATCAGTCAGCTAGAGCTGCACCCTCAAAAGATGCGTGTTAATCGGTTTTCGTGGTATGGGCATGTGATGCGGAGGAATGAGGAAAATATTGTGAGGAAAGTTTTGAGTATGAATGTGGATGGGTATAAGGGTAGAGGAAGACCAAAGAAATGATGGATGGACTGTGTGAAGGATGATATGGCAAGAAAGGAGGTATCTCATGAGATGACAATTATTAGAGAAGTATGGAAGAAGAAGACATGCTGCGCCGACCCCAAATAAATTGGGATAAGGGCAAGAGAATGATGATAGTGGCTGCACCCAGACTGTTATTAAATGTTGTTGTTTCATGTACACACATCAAAAGTGTCTAGGGATCAACATATATTTTTGCAATAACTTTTCTCCTGATTGATATTAATTAAAATTTTCTTTAAGGATTCATCAAATAAAGTGTTTTCGTTTGTCACAGTAACGATAAACCAAGTCACCTTTGCATTAATAAAGAAATTTGCCATTTTCTAATAAAGGGATTTTTGACATTTGAACCACTAACATTAAAGTTCGAAAAAAAGACTGAAATAACAGTTTTCTTTAAAATTTTATTGGGTAACTTAAACAATTAATAATCCGTGTTTCTACCGCGAACACTAACAACACAAGAACATCGGTTTGGCATACTCAAAATGAGTTCATCCAAATCACGCTGTGGAATGGCCGCCCATGTTCGTTGCAACAACAAAAAAAGGTCTTCTTGCGACTGGATACCCTCCATATTCGGCAGAGCTCTTCTCTGTAGCATATCCCATGCATGCTCAATCGGGTTCAAGTCTGGCGACTGAGCAGGCCAGGGCAGGACATTGATGTTAGCTGCGGCGAGAGTCTGGCTTACAACTCTTGCGGTGTGCGGTCGTGCATTATCATGCATTAACTGAAATAAGGGACCGATTTGCACTTGTAGAGGAACGGTGACGTCTGATACAATCGTCTCAGCATAAATTTGAGCGTTGAGGTTGCCTCTGATCCAAATCAACTCAGTTCTTCCGCCGATCCAAATACCCGCCCATACCATGATGGTTCCACCACTATAAGGATGGACTTCCTGGCAGGATTTTAATCGCTGTTGGCGTCCAGGGGTTCTCCAGTGTCGTATACGTCTTGTATCCGGTCTCATACCAAAACGAGACTCATCAGAAAAGCACACGAAACGCCATTGTTCTTCTGCCCAATTTCTGTGTTCAAGAGCCCATTGATATCGAATCCTACGATTGTGCATTGCTATAGGTGGTACCCGTAGCGGTCTTTGGGAATGAAGGTTCACTTCATGCAAGCGGTTTCTGACTGTTTGGTCGCTAATTAAGTTCCCTGAAGAGTGATGAAGCCTCACGGCTAACATCATGGCGGTTATTGTTGGAGCTCTTCGAGTTAAGATTTGAATGTATCGGTATTGTCTCCGTGTGGTGCAGCGATACCGTCCTCCATGGCGCTCAGCCACGGTACCAGTGCTTCGGTAACGTGTCCAAAGTCGACTGATAACACTCTGACTTGTATTCAGAGCTAAAGCCACAGTACGTTGCCGGGAACCAGCTTCTATCATTCCCACGGCTCTGAGCATTTCTTCCCTGCTTAAATGACGTCGCCGCTCCATAATAACGTTGGTTTTAATCAGTAGTAGGGAAACAGTAGCACTAATAATGTCTTCAATGCGTTGTATGTTTTTATAGGGAAAATATTGACAGCTGATTTTCATCTTTTACTCGAATTTGATTCACAGTTCCTGATTCAAATTATGAAATGCACCAAAAAGGATCCATATAAATTTATAAAATCATAAATTTATTACAAAGCCACATCTCAATCTCAAGAAATCCGCATAAAAATGCTTGATCCCTAGACACTTTTGATGTGTGTAGTTGGCCCTTCTTACGCTAGCCGAAACATGACCTCCACCACAGCACTCGCTTGGTCCATCAGCGGTCGGTTCTTCCACAAATATGATCAACTGGCCTACCATGACGTCTTAAAGCAGTATTGTTTTGCTCTTATTTCAGAGTGGGAAAGAGACGGAGATATACAGTGGTGTTTAACGCCATCTCTTTCCCACACTGGAAAAGGAGTAAACCAATAAAGTTTTAAGACGTCATGGTAGGCCAGCAGCTCTCTGCCGACTCAAAAATCTTGAATTATAATGATTACGCAATTTAAAACATGTAACTGCAAAACTGTGAACAAGCTTAGAACACTCAAAAACCACCTAAGTACATATAGCCCCATCTACCAAAACATTTTCTAATCTATGACCCACATGTGCGTGAGTTAGTAGCATAAAGAACGAAGCGCGAACATTCAGGTTGCATTACTAGCTAATAATTCAACACTGGTATTTACTGGTTAGATGCGTGAAATGATAAATAGTTGCCTTTGCTATAGTATAGAGTGGCATGGGGCTAAAGAGTTGTTTCCGTGAGGTTCTGGGTACCTACTGGATGATAGATAACGGCTATTTGTAATTTTGTTTTGTTGGACAAGGTTATGGCGGTTAAAGTTTAATAATTTGTGACTTTCTAATTTATAGCCACATAAATAATGTAGTTTTGTGAAGAACCCAATTTACTTATGTACTAAAAATCATATGCACGATTCTATTAGGGCCAGTCAAAAACTTAAAAAACACCACCTATGTTCCTAACGTACTCTTGTTCACTTCCCCCAGACAGGTGATATATGTTGTACTACCGCACCTGATCTTACTGGAGGACATCACCATTTACCATGAATTCAATAAAATAAATAAATAATTAATAGGTACATATGGGATCGATCATCGCATGATACAAAAATCTAGAATGCCCTGTCAATTTAGTTCTTGTCACCATCAACTTTAGGACAAAACTTGTAACAACGACAAGCCAGTCTGTGGAACTTAACAAGTAGAGTACTTACTTACAAAGAAAAAAGGTATCGAAATGTCTTATTTGGAAATATTACCTATTAACGTAGATCGTGGTCTTGTGAGCTATACAGATACATTAAGTAAATTAACTTAACAAAAAAATAAATGAACCTTATGACCTCCACACCAAGGTTCAATAAAATGCAATCTCTACACAGTAGCGGCCAATTTTCCTATTACTTAGGTACCCAAGCCCAAAATCCCAACGCAACTTAAGTATGTAAATAATAAAATAGAACCAATATCTCCAATTCACCAATAAGTATCTTAGTTTTATACCGCATGTTTCCCAAAGCAGTTAATATAACTTTTATAGCATTTATTTTATACTTGTGCACTGAAGAACACAGAACGTCTTTGCTCGACTTATGTCGATGTAACTTATTGTTCTTTAATAAGAACGCGAAAACTGTGGATTTAGGACATTTTTGTTTACAAAGTAATAACTTAATTAGCTCCATAGATTTGCTTGAGTGGTATTTTAGAAGAAGAGAATTGCTCTGTAGAAGTGATATTTGCTTGGTCCTTGATGCAGTTTGACATGACCCAAATGCAAAATGTACGTGGATAGCAGCGCTGCCTTTGGAAAAAGCTGTCAAATCTAGAACATTTATCACTTTCATTATGATCTGTGTCAGACTGCAATCATGCCATAAAATGTTGTAAAATATGGCTAAAAATGAATATTATAACTCCACTTTGTTTGGAAACATTAAGGTAGGAAAATTGTGGTAATCAATAAACAAGCTGTTGTTTTGCATCATCGTCAAATTCAAGGAGGTAACTATGCTAATGATTCTCGACACGAATTAATAATAAAATGGGTAGGTTTTATTTTTAATTATTTATTTACGGAAATCGGTAAGTGCCACCCGGGTTTTTAACGCGACCCGTCTGATCCTCACCCTATAACGACGCTTTCACACATACAAACAATCCCAAACGTTTATTCGACATTTTTTTATTCCCTAAACCAGGTTAAGGGGGCTTTTCTGAAACACTGACAAACTTAAACAACAAAAAACCGGTCAAGTGCGAGTCGGACTCGCGCACCGAGGGTTCCGTAAAGGCAATTATACTAAGTATTTGATACGAGTATGAGTTTCAACTTGATATCTCTACGCGTTCATGAGGAAAAGGGTAATAAGTTTTTTAATTATAAATTTAAGGTTTTCGGAATTTTTCCTATATATGTGTTATAAAACATTGTTTCATGCCTAATTTCAAGATTCTAGGTCGACTGGAAGTACCCTTAGGTTTTGATTCCCTTGCGAGTAATTGCGAGTTTGAAAATATGCGGCTTAAATTGCTGTTACTTTTGATTGCGTTGACGTAGGAGTTCGATTTTGTTTCAGCTTAAAGGTATTATACACCTGAGTATTTGATAAGAATTTTAATTTAATACCTCTAAGCGTTTATGAGGAAAGGGATAGTAAGTTTAAAATTATTAAAAATATTTTTATTATATGATGTAACTAAAATTTTACAGTTTTCTCATTTTTTCCTTTATCTGTGCTATAAGGCATTGCTGCATGCCAAATTTCAAGATTCTAGGTCTACTGGAAGTACCCTTTAGGTTTTGATTCCCTTGCGAGTAGTTGCGAGTTTGAAAATATGCGGCTTAAATTGCTGTTTCTTTTGATTGCGTTGACATAGAGGTTCGATTTTGTTACAGTTTAAAGGTATTATAGACTTGAATATTTGACATAAATTTCAATTTAATACCTCTACGCGTTCATCAGGAAAGGGTTAGTAAGTTTAAAATTATTTTTATTGTATGATGTAACTAAAATTTTACGGTTTTCGCAATTTTTCCTTTATTTGTGCTATAAGACTTCATGTAAAATTTCAAGATTCTTGGTCGACTGGAAGTAACCTGTAGGTTTTGATTCCTTTGCGAGTGTCGAAAATTTGCGGCAAAAACCGCTGTATCTTTTGATTGCGTTGGCTTAGAAGTTTGAATTTTTCACAGCTTCAAGGGACAGTAGACTTGAGTATTAGATATAAATTCCAGCTTGATACCTTTACGCGTTCCTGAAAAAAGGGTCTTGACAGACAGACAGACTGACAGACGGACAGACGGACGGACAACAAAGTGATTCTATAAAAGTTACGATTTTTCCTTTTGAGGTACGGAACCCTAAAAAGCAGCGCTTATTAATAATTAACTATGTACCATCATTTAAATTGATTATTTATGTCTTGTGTGGCAACTTCCTGAATTTTGACGAGGATGCAAAACAACAACTTTTTTTTTTTTTATGATGGGAAATCATCAAATGACTTCTTCCGCTCTGGGCGGAGCGGAAGGGAGTGTCAGACTTGACTGACTAAAACCCATCCATGTTCCTTCTTAGCCCTTTGCGTTCCAGGGGCACGGTATCTCTTTCGAACAACCCGCAGCCCTGGCAGGCATCGGCCTACTCGGACCCCTTCCAATTTGCTGACATCTCCTTGAGGCGCGCGTGGAACACGAACGCCATTTAAATTCATTATTTATGTCTTGTGTGGCAACCTCCTGAATTTTGACGAGGATGAACACCTTGTAGATTGCTTTTGATTTAAGGGTACCTCAAAAATCATGACCACAGCAAGTCATTACACTCACTGAAGTAACATTGACTGTTATTTCATACTTGTAAATTACCACTTGCTTTCTTGAGGAATGTCTAACCATTTTTATAACAGTTAAATATTGTGAGTCTCTGTATGATGTCGGACGTAAAGAATAGCACCATCCCATATCTTACCGCGGGTGTCGTAAGAGGTGACTAAGGGATTTGCCAGAGAATTGGCAGCAGCGTTCTCTGTGCTTTTTTAACAACCGTACTGCGATCGCCAACCCGCCTGCCGAGCGTGGCGATTATGGCAAAACCACCCAAAATGTCAATGTGACGACACTTAGGGGAGGCCTATGTCCAGCAGTGGACGTCTTTTGGGCTGAAATGATGATGATGATGATGATTGTGAGTCAGTTACAACTTCAAGCAGAACTAAAGTGCAAATTACCTTAAAATCTTTTATTTCTACAAAAAATATGCCAAGTCCGAAGTTTACCGGACTCACCAATACACCAGTTTGTTAGTTTCCTTTGAGGATTCGGTTTACGACTACACCGTATAGAGAGCCATCGTAAACTTAAAGAAACTACGTCGGAACGTTTGGTGTATCGCGAAATATCCTATTTGCAACGTTCGATCTGACGGCTACTTTGTTTCGTCTATATTGTTGGGGCTTTCAGTAATAGACTTATGGATATTTTTCTTCGGAATCAGTGGGTTGGAACTTGTTGATTTTATATGGAAAGTATATGAAGGATGGTCGTATATGTGTGAGTAGATGCGGAAGGGGGAGAAGAGGGTGTTACGACGTAGCTTTGGAGAGGCCTCAGCAATGGACTGCAAAAGACAGAGTTGCTTGAATTGAAATTGAATAAGGAAAGACTAGTCGTCCTCATTGAATTTAATTTAGTGACGAAAGGTGTTGTCTCAGCTGGCGGACTTCTTATTCTATTAAAGCGCAACTTTACGCTAGCTCAAGATCAAAGTGTTACCATCGTGCAATGTACTGTAACTTGTTTCATACTCTCAGTAGATCACCCCACCCCACTTTATTTTCAAAGGTATTTAACTCATTCATCAAGAACCTCCCTTTAGAAGTCCGAAGACAACACCACCTCAATAGACACAAAATTCCCATTACATCTATTATACGCATCACATTACCCATATGCATGAAGACTCATGTCATTCCCTCCCTCAGTTATACGTGTGATGTTGAGCTGCATTCCCTTTGTTCATGACTTAATTATCTACGCCGAAATAAGCCGATCACTCAACGCGCATCTTCACGCTAAGTAAACAGGGGGGATTGAGTGTGTGGATGTATGGGGTACTAGATGCGATAGAGTTAGTAGGGAGGATCGGGGTTGAGTGTAGTTGGTTGTGGCTGGGACGATAATCTAGCTCCGTTCAGTTCTAGTTGAGAGAAAAAATACTTATTTTTTCAGACAATTATTATTAGCTTTTTATTTGCTTCACCTGTATGTATGTTTGTTTGTAACCGACTCCTTTGGGCGCGATTTTGATCCACTTTAAACGGCCAGATTTCGTTCCAACTTTGTAGATTTATCGAGGACCGATGACAATAAATTAGTTTGTTAAAATTATTATATTTTTCAATTAGCAAAATAAGATTTTTGTTAATAGAGATTTTACTATTAATTCTTCACTGCATATAATATTGACAACGTTAAAATCTTTGAATGGCTTCTAAAATAGAGTTTTTACTATTAATACAGCTGTACACACAAATAATTTGGAAAATAATTACAGTTACTTAGAGTTATCACGGAATTAATAGTAGATTATAACAAATAATAAATAAACCAAACTAAAAAGTAGAAAATAAATAATAGTTTAAAAAAACTAAAAAACACGGCTTGGGCTTTAGCGTGTTTTTTAGTTTTTTGTAACTATTATTTTCACACAGTTAGTTTATTGTTTATGGTCGGACGCGGGACATCGACAGCAGCCTCCTGAGAATTTTTGTCAGCGAGACTGAACGCCACTTGATGGGACACTTGTGCGAAGTGCATGTACTGTTGCCTGGTGTCTCCAGAAGATTTCTTAATTAATTCTTATTGTTAAAGTGAATTCTGACTACGTATTATGCGTCTTAGTCAATAATACAAATAATAGGTTTTTAACCTATATTAGTATTATTAGTCAATAATACTAATATAGGTTTTTAACCTATATTAGTATTATTGACCTATATTAACCTATATTATTATTGACCTATTATTATTATTATTGACCTATTATTGACCTATATTAACCAAGTAACCTATATTAGTATAATGTAGGATTACTAACAATATCAACCAAAGTCAAAGGGGTCAAGTGCCTGAAACAAAGGTAAATAATAAATTGCATTCAAATTTTGTTAAACTTGAATGCAATGTGTTTATTCTTGCATTAGGTTTTTGTTAACCGTATTTTTGATTCGGTAAACTTATGGGTGAAGGTCGATCTTAGGCGGAATTTCTGAATATAGGGTTTACCGGAGTACCTCTAGCTTTTCTACGGAGGTCACTTCTAGTCCTTCGCTATCTTTACAAAGGTGGATAGAAGGCAGTTGTTTAATTTAGCCATTGATTGCTCATTGTTCGAGGGCCCGTGATCCGATGCACCCATTACCCCGGGACCTGGGAGCATTGTACCAGCCTGTATTCTATTTGATTTAAGGGTGCATAAGTTTAGCAATATAACGCGTTTAATTAAGTTTGAAGATGATATCTCAAAAAAAATAAAAAGGGGTCTGCCAGGATCTGTCAGATTTCGTTTGCACCGTTGACAAAGATATTAAATTGTAATTATGTAAGTAGGCGCTGGAGTGACTGATGTTTGAATAATTTTGATTGTTTAATTTGTTTTGCAAAGAGATTTGTTATTATAGGTGTACTTAGGATACACTTTTGCCTAACCCTTCGGAGATTGTACGAGTGATTTTATTTTATTATTTAAATAGATGACAGTTTTGTGAAAGGTAAATGCATCCATCCTCTACGAAAGACCGAATACAGATATTTGTGCCATAGTGCTCTCTTAGATTATCTTGTTTCTGCACCTGAATAGTCTATGGCCTAGTCAGAAGCATATCCGATTACTTGTCTTAAAAGGGACATACATTTAATCTAATCTAGATTTATAGTGTTTTTCAGGCATATCCGAGACATTCTTAATTACATACTTCGCAATAAAACTTCAGGATGCCGCCAAAAATATCAACCATAGACTTTTCAAACAAGAGGAGCTCGTGGCTAAATAATAACAGCCGCCCAGGTCGATCTTTAAGGTTAAGCCGTGCTTGCCGAGGTTGGTCTGTGGATGGTTGACCATAATTACATATCGAGTTCCCTCCGTGCCTCGGAAAGCACGTTAAGCCGTTGGTCCCGGCTGTCATTTGTAGATCGTTGACAGTCGTTACGAGTAGTCAGAAGCTAAAAGTCTGACATCCAGTCTTACCAAGGGGTATCGTATTACCCAGTTACTGGGTTGTGGAGGTCAGATAGGCAGTCGCTTCATGTGAAATACTGGTACTCAGCTGCATCCGGTTAGACTGGAAGCCGACCCCAAGATAGTTTGGGAAAAGGCTAGGCAGATGATGGAGACTTTTCAAACAAAACACCAGTTACTCGTACCAATAACCTCCTTCCCTTCAAAACAACTCTTCCACTAAAAGTATGTAAACAAAGTGTGACTTAATGTCAACGCTGCGGCATTTAGAACGCCTTCTCGTGTTTACCTGAGTTTTTATTGTCTCAACGTGAGGTTTCAGTCACAAAATTGTACAGAATGTCAGCTTCATACTATAACGAGCGAAAACAGGCGCACGCACACACAGACACGTAAGTATGGTGATCTCAAAGAAATGACAGTCGAGTGCGCTTGTATATATTATTATTTATTTATTTATACACAAGATATAAAAAATTATAAGCTAAGCCCCACAAACCCGTAGTAATGGTTTGACTATGGGGTCGGTATACGTGCGGTATGTGAAGCGTGGTCGTGGCGATGTCAAACAAATGACAGTCGCGAGTGCGCTTCGATTTGCTGTACGTGAAGTATGTCTATGTGTGCGTGCGTCCTCACTCACTACGGAGTGTGCCTTCTGTATCTATCTATTCTGTGTTTCAGCTAAGACATAACGCGCCTTAGAATTCTTGTAGACTCCACTACGTATTGTCTGAGTAACTATGATACATATTTCAAGGGAGTTTCTGCATATGTTTCGGTTCGTTTGGCGTGAGGTGCGAATGTGAGTTTCTGTATGGAATATTTTTACTCGGGGAACTTTGACAAGGAAGGATCATTTTTAGTCCTGTGAAGTGAAGACGTTGCCTCGCCACGTGACTGTTAGTACATGATCAGCCTTTTACTTTCTCACTGCTGGGACACAGCAAAGGCCAACACTCTGGAAGACCGAGTGGGCTCACCACATGGGCCTGGTGTGTATAGCTGATTTAATTTAAATTCACAACAAACTCTTTTTTTTTCTAGATTAAGTTCTTGGAGATGTAAAACTGTGATTTGTGTGATTTAATTCTCCGTTTAGACAGCAGCAGAGTGGTTAAATAAATTATTCACAAAATAAAGCATCAGTTTTGGTTTGAACTCACGACTTACGACACGTAAGTCGGGATCGTTACCACTGGGCTACATCTGGTCACAGAATGCACTGGGCTGTTAATATTTGGGTTTACAAGAGAATACAATTTTAAGACTTTTGAGATTTTTAATTTCTATTTACAGTACCAATCAAGCTATGAAAACCAAGTTAAGCTGGTCTCTACAAAACGAGGTCAGGTTGTGTTGGATATGTGTAGCTTGAAATATATATATCGCCTATGAACTGAAACAAAAACAGCATTTCAAAGAATGTTCAAAAGACTTCGTCAATAATTAAAACACCAGTTAAACAAAACAAATTGTTCCTAAAAATGCAACATGCCCTTTTGAGTATATCTCCAGGTAGGTATTTACGGCGTCCTTTCAGTCGTAACCATGAAAACTCACCATAATCCCACCATACAAAGTACAGGGTGATATTTCACGACACAAACAGACACAAGTTTACGATGTTTTTTATTATATTAAAAGATAATGTATGACATTATATTCTGTACATTCCAGCTTCCGTAGAAAAACGAGAGGAATATTTTGTTTGTGAAATACTTGTCTGAGACACGGAGATGTGAGTAAAGAAGCTCCACTTATAAACAGAAAATTATAAATGCTATCGAAGATTGGGGCTGGCAACACCCACCTTTACTTCACATATGGAAAATCGTTTAGACATGCGTCTAAACAAATCAGATTATTATAATTTGGTAGAGAATTTCATTCACTGAATAACAATACCAATTACGCAACACACTCACGGACACTCGACAGACAAACATACTCGCACAAATACTACTATTAATTACTTTGAATATTTTTTTTTTACTGTTAGCAAAAGCTTAAAATATAATACAGTAAACCGACAGTCTTAATGAAAATTAATTTGTCAAACTTTGTAATTATTATACAACTTTATACTTGTGATTTCATTCATACAGATGTAATTCCTGTTAAGAGGGAACACTAGATGCGAGGAATTTAGAAAATAATTAACTAATTTTTGCCATTGCGTGGGGGGGGGGGGGACAACTGCAACTTAGACCGTTAATGTCACAAAAATTTTGACGATTTCGACGTTTCGTATTTCCTTTTTTCTCCGGCCCAGTTTTCTCTCGAAAATTGGGCCGATTCAATTGTTATATTAATTAAAATTTTAAGAAGAGTATTTAGGTTCTTATTAATTTCTTTTACTTCAAACTTGTGTAGTCTAGAACCATAGTGGTGACCGCTGGAATTGGTCCTTTAGAGTAGTGATGGGTTGGCTAAGATCAAGTATCATCATCTCAATAATCCGTGCCACTAGCATGTGCATTTGTGGCACAAGACATAAATTTAAACCAATAGCCATGTTATTCTGCTTTGATGATGGAGCAGCCCTACCTAGACAAGAATGATGTGCTTGTTTTCTAAGAAAATAATCATTATTTGTTTTACGCATAATAAACTATATACTTATTGAAAAAAAAAGAAAAAAATATGATAATATGGCTAAGTATGGAATGACTACTGATATGACAAGTAATAGAGAAGTATGGAAGACGAAGACATGTTACCCCAATTAAGTTGGGAAGGCGAGATATGAAAAGTTTTATCCGTCTTTCCGTCTTAACCTTCTGTCTGTCTTCACATGTTACATGACACATAAGTTCACATCAAAGGTAGGTGGGAATCAGTGTTTTCAGGCCTTACATTTCTTCTACCCTAATATTATCATACACATTCAATTTACATACATCTACTTATCTCTCACGGATTCTGGGGTAAAAGGAAAACATAGAATTTCAGGAATCATCTGCCTATCAGCATACGTGCGTCTTAAAATCGATTCCAAGAAAGGGTTGGTTTTTCTGAGAAAGGTGGGTAGTTGTATTACTATTCTTGAATGTCAAGGAATGAAATGTGATAATGTAATGCTTATGTAATGTGATGATTGTGAAATATGGCTGAGAATATATCCAGTCAGACCCTATGGCACTCGAGAGCTGCAGCTGAATAAAAAAAATCACCGTCTAGTGATACGCTGTGTTGCCATCAATTATGTTATGCTAAAGACCTTTTGGCTTCAATAGTTTTGTTTATTTATTTTGTTTTATTTTAAGATGTTTTTGTTTTTTATAATGATGTAATTTACTTTTAATTGGGAAGTTGATTGACGAGCAATAGTTGATTGACGCGTTATATTCTATTCACACGACTTATCTGATTAATAATGTGACTGACAAAGGAGAACCTGCATTTGTGTTTGAACCGACTGATTCAAGTTAATATCGATTGAAAAACTTTTAAGCATTTGCAATAATACTTGCAAAAAAACACAAAAAAAGAACAAAATGAATCAAAGTCCAAGTTGTATGTTTTTTAGGGGTCAACATAAAAAAAACAAACATTCAAAACTGCTCCAATTACAATCAATCCATCAATCATTCCAATCAAGTTACATACAATTGAAAAAAAAAATGCGGTGTAGGTAGTCATGCAGATTCAAATTCCAGGAATAATAAAAGTATAAAATAAATAAAAATTGTTTATTCTCAGATAACTACCTAGTCCATAGAGTATGTAGTTGTCTGAGAATAAACAATTTTAATTTTTACTATGCAGAATACCTTTTATTAACATTTTTGAGGCCAGTGACAAAAATGTTCGTATTAAAATTCTTTCTTTAACGTCCTCGTAACGTAAGTAAAGAGCAGGTATTACACCAGAACTCCCTATAGCCCCCAATTCCCTATGGCTGATGAGTGCTGACCCAAGTTGAGAGCGGCAGCATATGCGGAGGCAGTATTAAAAAAGAAAAATAGTTGTTTTTTTATTGTGCGATACGGACATTTATTATTTACAGTTTTGCTAGTAACCTTTTTTTTTTAATGAAATATTACTGAAATTTTTTTGAGCCAAACATTGTTACCGGTACAAGATTGAAAGCTTTTATTGATTTTTTTTTTAAACTTTGCTCCACACTAGGAATTTCTCTCTGTATCGTGGGTGCGTTTACAAAAATTTAAACCAACATACACGAACAGCCAGACCCGGAACAACTATCTGTAAGCATTACAAATATTTGTTCCGTGCGGGGATCGAACCCGCGACACGCAGGGCAATCGACTGCTGCACAGTCGATCGCCCAACTACTGCGCAACGGTGCCGAGTTTAAGTGAGTAAAACTTTGCCACAAAGGCCATTATAGAAGAACCCAACGCAGTTGCTCTACAGAATAACAAAGGCAATGACATTCACGGGAGTGATTATTATGTCAACGCCCAGCGATGAGTTATCGATGAATTATATAAAACCTATGAAAGATATTAGAGATGTATCTTTTTAGATCAATTTTTAATACCTAATCTTGTCCACTCGAACTCATCTAGCAGAGGTGTGGATGAGTTATGACCCGAATAAGAATATATTGATAGAGGAAACAGGTTTTCCTTGTCGCTTTTCTTCATACAGATCTACGCTTTGGAATGGGCAACTACAGAACTTTCACAAGTTGTTATGCCTTGTGACTGGGACTGTAGCGTCATCCTTTTATTTTTGACTTTCAAGGATGCCCCCGTAATGTTCTAATACAAATAAATGCTTTTGAGTTTTAGTTACTTTACCACAATTATACCCAGAAAACTGTAATTTTCTTCACAAAAAGTTCAGTCAAACCGAACGTGAACATCATCATCATCAGCCTATAATGTTCCCACTTTTGGAACACAGGCCTCCTCTCTATGGGAGTGAGTGGGCTGTAATCAACCACACGGGCTCAGTGCGGGTTGGTAGATGTCACAAGTCTTCTATCAAGTATTTTTAGTTCTAGGACATACCGGTTTCCTCACGATGTTTTCCTTCACCGTTTTTGAGAGCAGCGGTGATGAAATAAGTTACACAAAGTAATACGCCTGCCTGGGTCGAACCCACGGCTTACTGCTCGTAAGTCGGGGATGCCAACACTGGGCCACCGCTGCTCTCCGAACGCAAATATTACTGCACAATTTTAAAATCGCTATCTCCTGTGCCTTACGCCTTACCGTAATAAGGGTGCAACACAATAGCATGGGGTGGCATAATTTCACGGGCCGCTGACACCGTCGCACGCTCAATAATACGTACAATGTTTACACAACGGCTTTGCTCGGCTAACATAGTTGTTCTTGTATGTTGCTCTAACCAATTTTATGAAGAGCGGTGAAAATAATCTGTGTATTTAAAAAAAAAAATTGTCTTTTACCTATTTATGTCTTTTTCAGAAAATTTGGATGTGTGGTAGCTAAAGCTAGGAAAACAAATAGAAATGACGTTTCAGGGTTTCGTACGTAAAAGAGGAAACGCTATTACTTACACCATTAAAGGACTTTATCATTTTAAAATTATTTGAGTTAATATGGGTGCTCGCACATCCTCGAGCACGTATGAAGAGACGCTTATGTCTGAATCGTCGAAATTTATACTTAAAACCAATACAAATTCAGTTCTTTATTCAGTGACATCAAAAAGTATACTAGGTCTTTTCCGCTTGGAGGAAACGGGCTATAAGGCGTCTGCGCATCTGTCTGGCATTAAGATATAAATATTAGTTTAAAGGTTGTAAAGATAATTGGAATTTTGGGAAAACCCTATTATTTTTCAGAAACTAAAATTTACCGATTTTTCGGCTTATGTGGCAAAATTTTGGTTATACAAGTTACCAGGTGGAAGGTAAATTGTCCAGATTAACATATTATGTTAACAAGATGGGTAGCTTCACCCTTCCGTCTGCTAATTACAAACCAACAGCGGTCACCAATCCGTCCAACCCACGGACTGTGTAATTGTTGCAATTTTCTCTTTGAACTTTCTTTGTAAAGGTATTTATATACAGTCCAGAATAAAACATGAATACCTAAGTCATAAAATCATATAAAAAAGGACTAAGGCATCTTCAAGCCATAGTCAAATTTCACGTCATTTATCATTCTGAAAATATTACGGCCTAAAATGAATTACCCATTTCATCCATGTAAACGTATTTTTAATGCTTATTTTGCCGTAACGAAGAAACAGAACGTGACGACACAAAATATAATAGCCTTCAGCACTTAGGGGAAGGTCCACCCCAAGGCATAAAAATCAAATTAATATTATACTAGAACATTTAATCACCCCCTTATCTCACTTGTGCACGAAAGACGTTATTTTATACTAACCATCGCGTCGTCATGATTTTGTTCTAATAACAACCTATTCGGATTGACGCACTAAGTATTAAGTTTGTACAGAGTGTTTCTTTCTTTGTGTAGCATGTCATTTAATACACAATTATTTTATATTTGCCATAGTTGACATCATAAAAAAAATTAAAAACCGAGTGAAAAAGGATTACCGTACCTCCCAATTCTCATTTAGATTTATGTATTTTTATTTGTTTATGTATCTTAGCAAGTTGTATTTATATTTCAGAAATAGTATAGGTTAAGTTAGGTAAGGACACATTTTTCTCTTCATTCTCTCACACACTATCGTCTACATTTCTTTTTCCTTTTTCTTTTCGCAGTTCTGCTGGCAGAAATTTCGTATGAAATAAGCAGTACCTTTATACTCATAATTATATTTTATGTTTTTTCCTGTGTTTTTTTTACTGTGTGTACATAAATAGTAAAATAAATAAAAAAAACAGCTGTTCCATACATTTTGACCGTAAAGGTATTTAATTGCTCTTTTGTAGGAAACAGTAATGTTTTATAGATTACCGGTGAATTTTGTTCAGAATGTTTAAACTCATTCCTGTACAAACTAACAAAAAAAAAAAATATAATTAAAAAACCAACATTACCTTTTACATCCTCAGTTCTTCAAAAGTAGGGTCAGCTCAGTAAATACGAAAAATGTAGTCGATACAAAGGCCTTTGTAGCAAGGGGAGATAAAAGATTGTCCGTCAAAGTTATCAGAGCAAGGGGACACGAGGTAATCCCCAACAATACTTGTGAGTCTTGTGACGTGATTGATGTGATTACAATTATAATCCATTTTATTATGTCATTGTGTTTTTTTTTTTTTGGTGTCTGTAGATTTTTGAAAGTGGTGTTTAAGAAATGAGATACGGGTTTGTGTCTTTTAAGGTAGATTGTAATTGTACGCAGGACTTTTTGTTAGTATCTCTTTTGTGTGTAGTTATCTGCCTTTTTGATACTACTCGTTTTGTCAAGGACAGTACGAACTACTCTAATGTTTTGTAATATTATAGAATATCAAAGGAGAAACAATCTTTAGATAATTTTGTACATTTAAAAATAAATAAAAAGCCTTAACAAGAGATTGAATCAAATTGTAGAACATGTTTAATATCTTGAAATAAAATTATAACTATTTATTTGTAGGTCTAGTGAAAGTTGATTGTTTGAAAATTATTAAAAACTAGCTGTGCTTGCGACTTAGTCCGCGTAATATATTTATTTTTTCTGAAATAGAAGTAGCCTAGTTACTCCTTATTACATCAGCTATCTGCCAGTGGAAGTCCCGTCAAAATCGGTCCAGCCGTTCCAGAGATTAGCAGGAACAAACAGACAGAAAGACAAAAAATATTTTGGTTTATTTACCGAATACACATTCATATGCATGTAGTAAAAAAAAAAGCGGTTATTTTAATATTACATACAGACACTAAAATTTTATTTATTTGTATATATTTGTGAAGAATATAGAATATAATGTATGGAGTATTTAATCTATTTAATGTATTGAAAATTGTTTTGCGAACATTCGTAGCGTGAAAGTTTGTTGCACAACGAATATCCGTTCGCGAGCACATCCATATTAGATGCTGTAATTGGTTACACATCTAATATGATGGTCGCGCAACGATTGTTTACCGAACAAATTCACGATACAAGAGCGATCCGAAACGATTATTGCCATGACGTCATTCGTCAGAAGCTACCAGTTATTGGATTGAAGACCTTAGTAAGAAACAATAAGGCTATTTTTAGTTGTTTGTTATCATAAACGAAATTACTGTTGTCGTGTAACCAACAATGAAATAACTTAAACGCTCAAAGACTTAATGTAGTCATTGGATTAATTATTAAAGTTCATTTGGACTTTGAAGTTGGATATAGGCTGAATATAAATAATATTTCAAACGTTACTTGTTTATTTTTGGCGGAGTCTTAGAATAGACATGGGTCGCAGCTGCAAATAATTTTCGCCGTAATTATTCCCTTTATTCATTTTATACACATTCATTTTACATTTTTAAATATTTTTACAAAATTAAATACAAAAACATTTAAAAATATAAAAATAGTAGCCTACCGGTATCGGGAACAGGGTCCAAGCTACCAGCGGTCAGGGCTCCAGAGAGAGGAACCTCCTAACAATACGAGCCGTGTCCAGGAGTACCGCTTTCTGAATCAAGCCCTTGATCCAGCTGCCTAACGAGAGCCTCATCAGATGTTGGTCGAGGCTCTTGGCAATTAGGCCATTGGCTGATACGACTATCGGCACAATGATCGCTGAGTCAACAGGCCACATGTCGACAACCTCGCGAGCCAAGTCAATATACTTGATTTGTTTATCCTTCTCGGCCTTCACGAGGTTCTCGTCATGTGGAACCGTTATGTCAACAATCATTGCGCGCCGCTCTGATCGATCCATCACCACTATATCAGGTTTATTGGCTACAATAGTCCTGTCAGTGATGATGGATTGATCCCAATACAGTGTGATATTGCCATTTTCGAGAACTGGGTCGGGCACATACCTATAGTACGGCACTTCCGATTCCACAAGGCTGTATTTCAGAGCAAGTTGCTGATGGATAATCCTGGCTACAAGGTTGTGTCTATGCAAGTATTCTCCGTTAGCTAGACGAGAACACCCGGAGATAATGTGACGGATCGATTCGCCCGGACGGTGGCATGCCCGACATATGTCAACCGTGCCATCCTTCACAATAAATTTCCGGTAGTTATTCGTCATCATAACTTCATCCATAATTGCACAAACAAAACCTTCGGTTTCTCCAAAGAGTTCCCCGGAACGTAGCCAGGCTACGGACGCTGCATGGTCTACATCAGGCCCATGCAAGGCACTGAAGTAGCGTCCGTGAAGCTCCTTACTCTGCCATACTTCCCTGCGGTCATTAGTGTCAAGCACTGCAGGTTTGCGCCAGTTCTCTTTAGCCAAGGAGAGCGGGGTGAGGGCCTTGTCCATCGCGATCGCCGTAATTATTATTAGATTTCTCGATGGAGGATAGATTGGATTTTCAGATGTGGGTGTTTAATTTGATAATACAATTAGGTTATAATATATTATAATAACTAGCCTATGCAATAAGTGATTTTTTTTTGGATATTACAGTCATTTTTATTTATTTGACTGCCTCGATTGCTGAATGTGTTTCTGGGTTCAATTTCCAGATCTTGCAGTATTATTGGGTTTTCCATCAGGAATTTCTGAGGAACAGCAACGGTGCCTAAATTTGTGCCCGGTTCTTGGCAAGGTATTAGGTACATCTCTGAGTAACCCTTCGGGGATTACAGCCGTGATGTTATGTTATGGTTTACTTATTTGTCCATCATGTCATTAAACTAGTGGTCGGACTGATTTAATGCTACTAGTTTTTATTAGTCAACCTTTGGGCTAAATACGACAACATTGCGATAGGAAATCAATCTATACCATACCAATATTATAAAGCTGAAGAGTTTGTTTGTTTGTTTGCTTGAACGCGCTAAACTCAGGAACTACTGGTCCAATTTGAGAAATTCTTTTAGTGCTTGATAGCCAATTTATCGCGGAAGGCTATAGGCTATATATCATCATCATCATCATCATTGCTACGACCAATAGGAGCGGAGCAGCAATGCAGAAAATGTGACGCAGACGAAGTTGCGTGGGACAGCTAGTAACAAAATTAAAAAAAAAACACTATTCTTCTGGTAGTATATTTTTTAAAGTTTGGAATGGGCAACTACGGTACTTTCACAAGTTATTATGCCTTGTGACTGGGAGTGTAGCTTCGCGTTTTTTTTACTTTCAAAAGTGCCTGTAATGGTCTAATTGAAATAAACGCTTTGAGTTTGAAACGGGAAATTACGTGAATTTATGCCAACATGTGACAGGGCCACTAATTTGATTCAAGCTTATATCTAATGGTTATTGTATGCACGTATGTGTCCAGCATAGAAACAAAAGCTGATACTACATTCATAAATGAAAGAATAAGGTCTAAAATTAAGAGCTGCACAATACAATCCATATTCCTTAGACACCAAACAGTCAGTACACAACGACAATCATCAATCAACGTACGAAATTCCTCATTATAATATGCATTTAATATGGCGAGTGCAAGAACTCGTCAGTGCCGTTCGGGACACGAATGACAAATGACAACGATCGTTTATCTTCCTATCTGTCAGCTGAGCCAATCAACGCGCGTGTAGAACTCGCTTTAGTTTCCAATCCATACCCGCATAGTCGAATCTCGACCTTGTACATAAAAATATAGGGTTTTATGGGACCGCATTATACATTTTCGTCAATTCATTCTAACTACCAAATGCATCAGAGCTGCATATTCAAATGTTTAGTGAAGAACCGAGGGTCATTCTAAAATGGTTCTAACGTGTAAGGTCGGTTGTCATGACGACGGATTGACGGTCAAGCAATCGCTAATCGCCAGCAATCAATCAAGTATTTGAAATGGGACAGTGCAAGTAGTTGTAAGAATAACTTTCAAATATTCCAAATGTATTGAATGGGATATTAGAGATGGGTTAAGCGTTGAATCGTGATGGTTATCTGATGTTGCCATTAGGTGGAATATTAAAGCGTGTTTGTATATTTATGTTTAACGTGTAAAGGGTATTTCCAAGCAATCGCGGTGAAATGTACCTAGTACAAGGGGCAAATTGTCCAAAAAAAATTGTTTTTTTTTTATTTGCACTTAAAAACCAAACAATATAACTTAGTGACTAGAATAATTTTGTACAACAGAGACAGTTTAAGGACCAACGATTGACTTTTAAACTAGGTAAGAAGCCATGTGTAAAGTGAGTGAGTGAGTGTGTGTAAAGTGTGGTGACATATATAATAATGCGTAATAATCTTGGAAGTACTTTTTTTTTTAACTATTCGAACGGAAAGATAACACAAATAAAAGGAAACCTACACATTTAGATTTTGAAATGCCCGTTCCAAAGCTAGAACTTTTTCGGCGGAGCTGCGTTTACATGGCCCCCCTAATCTACAATGCCTTGCCTAGGTCAATTACTCAACTACCCTTCAATAAGTTTTGTGTTGCGTTGCGGAAGTGGTTGTTACAAGAGTGTTTTTACTCGATAGATGAGTACTTTCAAAAATGGCCCTGTAAATTTTATACATTAAAGCACAGATATGTTTAACTGGATACTAGAAAATCTAACATTGTTAAGTAGCTATATCTAAATTGACAAAATGTAGTTACCTAGTAATTCATATATTAAGTGTAGAATCTTGTACTATTGCATGCTATATATTGGCCAAATGTGTGATACTAAATATATTATATAAGAACTTCATGTACCTACCACATTTGATGCAATAAATTAATGAATTGAATTGAAATGAATTGAAACAAATAGTTAGGTACTTAAGTGAATATATTTTTGTTAATAGTTTCTTTTTTCCAATTATTAATCAGAATTGATTTTAATCAGACTTTCAGCTTCATCATAATTATGTCAATTCCTGTCACAACTAATTGGTATGTTTGCTAAAATTGAACCACCTGATCGTCTTTCCCTTGCCTTATCCTAATGTATTTGAGAACGTCATCATGGTAAAGTACCAACATTGTTGAAATAAGAACTTTTTCGCAAATAAATTTTTAGAGAAATCAAAATAGCGGTAGTTATACGATTCGGGTTTCTAGCTTATTGAGTGGATAATTAGAATAAGAACTTTCTCGCAAATCTAAACTAATATTATAAAGAGGAAAGATTTGATTGTTTGTTTGTTTGTTTGCATTGAATAGGCTCCGAAACTACTGAACCGATTTGAAAAATTCTGTCACTGTTGGGAAGCTACACTATCCGCGCGTGACATAGGCTATATTATATTTTCAAAAAAATTAGGGATCCTTACCAAAACTGCAATTATGTAACCCAAAGTGTATAAAAATTACCTAAAATATTCTTTACATCGCGTGCGCTGCGAAAACTATTGATGATAGAATAAAATAATGTATTACGACTTTGCAGAACACATCATTATTTACAAAAAATGTCGCGACAGCATATGTCTAACTATTATATTTATGCCACAATAAGTGTTCTTTTATTTAAAAAAAAAATATTTTAATGCCGCCGTTAGAAAAGACTCTGTATTTGTATCTTGGTATTAATCCTTATCAAAATAAATTACTTCATATTCAAGACTGCTTCAATACCTTTATACAACTTTTTGAATTATTCAATTCGGACATTCCATTCGAAAGATATCAGGAGTTTAAAAATGTAAGTATTAGAAAAAAGTTGCGTGGTCGCCGCTCACCCTGCTCAGCTGGCTAGGCATCACCTTATACGATGTAGGCGTCACTGGGCGTACGGGAGGGGAAAATTCAAACTTTGTTTATAATTTTTTATTTTTAGTTCATCATCATTCATCATTTCAGCCAAAAGACGTCCACTGCAGTACATAGACCTCCCCCAAGTGTCGCCATTGAAATAAGGGGGGTTTTGACATAATCGCCACGCTTGGCAGGCGGGTTGGCGATCGCAGTACAGTTGTTACAAAAGCCCACAGAACGCTGCTGCCCATTCTCTGGCAAGTCCCTTAGTCGCCTCTTACGAAACCCTCGGGAAGATATAGGATGGTGCTATTCTTTACGTCCGACACCATAGAGAACCCGACACCATACAGAATTTCACACCACAGAGATTTTTTTTAGTTACCTGACGCAAATATAAGTGTTTTTTTATGTTTCTGTATTGTTAAATACCCGTGCGAAGCCGGGGCGGGCTGCTATCATATTGATTGATTGTTTGTTTGCATCGAATAGGCTCCGAAACTACTGGTCCGATTTGAAAAATTCTTTCAGTGTTAGATAGCCCATTTATCGAGGAAGGCTATAGGCTATATATCATCACGCTACGACCAATAGGAGTGGAGCAGCAATGAAGAATGTTGCGAAAACGGGGAAAATGTGACGCAAACGAAGTTGCGCCGGACAGCTAGTTCATTATAAATCAAAACAAAAGAGCGATAGTAATATCAATATTTGAATTAGAGCTTGATGAATGATCACAATTATTCTCTCCAAAGCCTTAAGTAGACCCGCCTGTTGCACATTTACGGCAAACATCATCATTATCATCTGTCGAGCCCTTTTCCAACCATGTTGGAGTCGTCTTACAGTGTAACCGGATGCAGCTAAATACCAGTATTTTATATCGAGCGACTGACTATCTGATCTCCACAACTCAGTTAGTACTGGGTAACACGATACCTCTTGGTAAGACTAGTTGCCAGACTTTCGGGTCACTGACTACTTGTAACTACTGTTAAACATCTACAAAAGACAGCTGGGACCAACAGCTTAAACAAACCTTTACTGCAGACTGGTCAATAGTCAAATAATCCATTTATGGATTACCCTTATATCCGTTTTCGCCGAACGTGGAGACTAAGATCTATTTGCAGCAGTCACATGTAGGTAATCGATCAACGGAACAGCTGGAAACTGACCTGAGAGAGTTTAATGACCTATTAATGGAATAGTTTCATTTTTTTTTGTGTAACTAATATGATAGTTAACTAATACCTTCTCAGCTACACATTAGCTTAATGTTTTTTTTTTTTAATAACAAAGTTTTCTATTTTAATGAACTGGCTGGCTGGCTGCTCTTCTGGGTAAGCTCGTACTATCGTCAACGTTGTCTCTGTCATCTCTGACCTAGACTAGAGTCGAGAGCAAATCCATTGCAAATAGAATAAAACAAACTCTGTCGACTAGGAATACTTAGGTAGACATTACTCAGTAAACAGGTAGGTCAGAAAAAAAAGTGTCTCCGCAATAATTTTAGCGTAGGGTTAATTAATTTGATGTACAGATTACTTGGATGACGGATTCGTGACGGTTTCGTTTACACCTCGAATTTGCTGGTTATGTTTAAGAACTACTGCTTCTAAGAATTTCTTAATGGAAAAACCTAGTAACACTTTCGTCGACCCAAACTCTTCAAACTTTGTTGTATCTGTACAAAAAACCCAAAAAAAAAACTGCAAATTTAGTTATCTCTATTGAGCCTCTCAATTTCAGGATTCTAAGATAACATTTTTCATGCTTATTATTAGGCATTAATAACTTTTAGGTATCCGAAAATATAAACGAATTTAAAAATAAATTGAGCATAAATTAACCCTTATCGCTTCTATTACTTCGACGAAAACAATATTTTCAAATTACAGCAGTACTTAAGCCGAAAACAATTATTATAAGTAATGAAATTATGGCTGGAAAAATTCTTGAAACCAAATATAAGATGGCATCCATTAAGTGCTTATATTTTTTATTCAACGTTAAAAAATATAATTTGAGTGGTTCGCTCTCTCGCGTTTTAGTAAAAGTAATCAAGAGAAGCGACAATGATTAAATAAGCTTTCGCAGTATATTTTTCATTAGTGTATAAAAATAATAATTAACTTTTTTATTACAGGTCGAGCAATGCCAACTGTTTTCATTTTAGATGTCTGGGAGACAGCCTAACCAGAATGAAAGCCGAATGGCAGGCTTTCATTGACAATAGGCGGCATCTAAAGAAATGGCTCTTTAATCTAAATCTAAACTAATATTATAAAGAGGAAAGATTTGATTGTTTGTTTGTTTGCATTGAATAGGCTCCGAAACTACAGGTCCGATTTGAAAAATTCTTTCAGTGTTAGGTAGCCCATTTATCGAGGAAGGCTATAGGCTATATTATATCATCACGCTACGACCAATAGGAGTGGTGCAGCAGTGAAAAATGTTGTGAAAACGGGGAAAATGTACGCAAACGAAATTGCGCTGGTCACCTAGTTTATAATAGTTTAATATAGCTTTGCTTAATACAATGCGGAATGCTATACTGACCAGAGTGATTTATTTGCTTCGAGATGTATGGTCGATTTATGTGGGGTAGTCGAATGTCGTGGATTTTTGAGTTTCTGTGACAGGATGAACCGAAATATGACTTGTTCTGTGAGAAGATTGATGAAATATGACTTTTTCTTGTTATTTCTAAGTATTTTATTTAATATTTTGTCATTCCTTCTTTCTTAGATTTTACTGTTTCTCACTTTGCTTTTACTTTATAATATAGCTTTGTTGAATTTGGTAGTAATCTACGTCAAAAATAGGTCATGGATGCTCCCAAAAAACTCTTTAAAAGCAAGGAAAGGAACGAACCGGACTATATCAAATTCTAAGAAAACCTAAGAAACGCGTATTCAGAATTCCTACACAAAGACGTACAAGACGCTGTAGTATACAGGTACGGTTATTTTGTACAAAAGAACCGTACCTGTATAATGGAGCAGTAGTAAATTCTTAACGCGTATATTTCCTAAGAACCTGTGCAAGTGATAACCGACTGTCTAGCCACAGAGACCCGCAGAGACTAGCACGAACGTGCGGTGTAGACGTAACTTAAATACGTCGAATCAAAATAGAACTCCTCTTCGTCTGCCTTACCATTGTCATGATGACAATTCAAATTGGCACAGTTCCTGTAATATACAAAGAACAGGACATGATATTAAGAGCGTTTACGCCTTACGGCATTTCATACAAACTTTCAAGTCCTAATTTTCCGAAAATAATAAATAGATTTTAATGAAACTTCATATCTTCCCGTGGGTGTCGTAAGAGGCGACTAAGGGACTTGCCAGAGAATGGGCAGCTGCGTTCTCTGTGCTTTTGTAACAACCGTACTGCGATCGCCAACCCGCCTGCCAAGCGTGGCGATTATGGCAAAACCCCCCCTTCTTGGGGGAGGCCTATGTCCAGCAGTGGACGTCTTTCGGGCTGTAATGAATGAAACTTCATACGCATAATAAGCAGTATACATAGGTCTAAAAGATACTAAAAACATTTTCGAAACGTCTTTTAAAGAAAAATGTTTAGTATGTTTAATCGGTCTAATTCAGCTGTAACACAATTTTTCGTTTTTTTTTAGATCTGTATACTGCTAATGCTGATGAAGTTTCATTAAAAACTGTTTAGTCGTTTCGGAAAAATAAGGACTTGAAAGTTGGTATGAAATTCCGTTAGGCGTAAGCGCTCTATCGTTTGTGGAAAAGCACCACATTTACACTCCAAGATAGAGTCATCAATGAATTTCCACCTAACTACTAATTAAAATCGCTCGTATTGTAGTGTGTGGAAGCGTTAATGAAATTCTGAAGGTTCTCACTAATATGGCGCATTTGGTACAAGGTACATGTACCCCGTACATCAGGTGACCGCAGCCGATATATGAATCAAAAGATTTTTATTACTAACATAGTTTATAAGTAGTGTTTATTACTAATATCATATGAATCAAGGTCTGAAATAAGGTGTTTTATTTTATTTTTTATTATTTATTGACGTTACGTTTTGACCGCGCATTCGTGATAGTTCCTCTGATCGTAGAGAACCATCCCAACCTGAAAACATCAACTGTGAAGTTTCTTTTACAATATCGTGAAACTAGTTGGAACATATTTCTTTGAAAGTGTTTCGAACGAAACGAAAAATTTAAAGTATACCTTTGCATTTTATTTTACAAGTTCGCGACCTGGTTCGAATCGAATAAGGGTGAGGTATTATTAAAGTGGAATTGTTTTTTTTTAATGACGGTGGTAGTTTCTTTTCCTATTTTTTTTTTTGAAGATTGTGTTTGTCAAACCTATAAATATAGCTGCATGTCCACTCATACAAATATAGTATGAGTGGACATTTAACTGAACATTATCGGATAAATTAAAGATGTTGACCAGAGGAATAGTTTTTTGATGCTTGTTTAGAATTTCTACCAAAGTTCATTAAAAATCAGAGCGTTTTTATAAATAGAGCTCTAAGACTCGAGTCTTTGAATAGAGCCCTTCAGAGCGTTTTTTTTATGTTCTAGCTAATATATTGAAGACCAGTTATTGCCCTCGGCTCCTCCTGCGCGGGTAACGGAAATTATCTCCTAAGAATGTACTGGCGGGATAAAAAGTGTCCTATTAGCTATTTCCAAGATGGTACAACTAAACCCGTTCAGCCGTCTTGGCCGTATATTAAATTTGAATGTTATCATGGTGTAATAAGGTTATTGTAATTGAAAAAAAAAAAAAAAAAAACTGTCTGACTACCTCGTTGGTCCAGTGGTGGCAAGCGAGGCTGATCATGCGGTCTTGGGTTCTATTCACGAGCCTTGCAAAGTATTAATTAAGAATTTCTCAGTAGCAGCCAAGGCGTTCGAATTTGGCCCGGTTGATACAAAATACAAAAAAAAATAATGCATTTTTTTTTATCTCTTCTCAAACATTGTGTCTTACATAAACCGAGGCAGCCCCAGTAAGTTACAATAGTACTTGTGTTGGGTACTGTCTGGCTCCTCCCTTAAATAGTATCTTAACACAATGATGAAAGTGAAGTCAAAGAACGGAATAAAAATAAAATTTAAAAAATAATTTAAAAAAATGACGGTAGTGGTGGTGGTGATTAGTAGTGTAGTGGTTGATGGTAATAAAAACGGGGCCCTTTATTCCATGGGAGAAAGAAGTATAAGTACCAACTATACGATACATATTCGCCTAACACACTAACCACACACTCACCCACGCTGTATTTTTAAGCTATGTATAGATGTTAAATTGTAAATCCTTAATTGGCTGTAGGATAAGTTAAAATAATTTAGGTTAAAATTGTAAAGAGCTGTGGATTTAGTTATAAAACTAGCAGCCCGCCCCGGCTTCGCACGGGTATTTAACAATACACAAACATAAAAAACCGGCCAAGTGCGAGTCTTACTCGCACACAGGGTTCCATAGCCCCAAACAATATTTTGAACTGTCATTCATTAGTTAATAGTATTAGTTGGTAAACTTCTACTCAACCGCAAAACTAAAATGGTTTTTCATAGTATGTTAATGAAAAACAAAGTTACTGCTGCAGTTTGATGAAAAAGTCCCATATCTCAAAAACTAAACATCATATCTTATTGAAACCAATTTTCGTTGATAGTTTTTTTTACGTTCTACAATCCTAAATATTTTCAGAATTTTCCTCCTCTTACTTTAGAAATTAGAGGGGGACACATTTTACCACTTTGGAAGTGGCTCTAGCGCAAACTATTCAGTTTAGAAAAAAATGATATTGTATATGAGTTTAGAAAAAAATGAAGACCTATCCATAGATAACCCACACGTAGGGGTATGATTAAAAAAAAAATTTGGTTTTCAGTTCTATGTATGGGGAACCCCAAAATTTATGTTTTTTTTTCTATTTTTGTGTAAAAATCTGAATGCGGTTCAGAGAATACATCTACTTACCAAGTTTCAACAATATAGTTCTTATAGTTTCGGAAAAAAGTGGCTGTGACATACGGACGGACAGACAAACAGACAGACATGACGAATCTATAAGGGTTCCGTTTTTTGCCATTTGGCTACGGAACCCTAAAAACCCTTCTATTTGCGTCAGGTAACTAAAAAAAAATCTGTGGTTTGAAATTTTGTATGGTGTCTGGTTCTGTATGGTGTCGGACGTAAAGAATAGCACCATCCCATATCTTCCCGTGGGTGTCGTAAGAGGCGACTAAGGGACTTGCCAGAGAATGGGCAGCAGCGTTCTGTGGGCTTTTGTAACAACTGTACTGCGATCGCCAACCCGCCTGCCAAGCGTGGCAATTATGTCAAAACCCTTATGTCAATGGCGACACTTGGGGGAGGTCTATGTCCTGCAATGGACGTCTTTTGGCTGAAATGATGAATGATGATGAACTAAAAAAAAATTATAAACAAAGTTTGAATATTCCCCTCCCGTACGGCCCGTACCCCAGTGACGCCTACATCGTATAAGGTGATGCCTAGCCAGCTGAGCGGGGTGAGCGGCGACCACGCAACTTTTTTCTAATACTTACATTTTTAAACTCCTGATATCTTTCGAATGGAATGTCCGAATTGAATAATTCAAAAAGTTATATAAAGGTATTGAAGCAGTCTTGAATATGAAGTAATTTATTTTGATAAGGATTAATACCAAGATACAAATACAGAGTCTTTTCTAACGGCGGCATTAAAATATATTTTTTTTTTTAATAAAAGAACACTTATTGTGGCATAAATATAATAGTTAGACATATGCTGTCGCGACACTTTTTGTAAATAATGATGTGTTCTGCAAAGTCGTAATACATTATTTTATTCTATCATCAATAGTTTTCGCAGCGCACGCGATGTAAAGAATATTTTAGGTAATTTTTATACACCTTGGGTTACATAATTGCAGTTTTAGTAAGGATCCCTAATTTTTTTGAAAATATAATATAGCCTATGTCACCCACGGATAGTGTAGCTTCCCAACAGTGAAAGAATTTTTCAAATCGGTTCAGTAGTTTCGGAGCCTATTCAATGCAAACAAACAAACAAACAAACAAACAAACAAACAATCAAATCTTTCCTCTTTATAATATTAGTTTAGATAAATAAATAAACACTGTGTGGATTACAAGCGTGTTGTTATGTAATATTACTTGAAAAAACTTAAAGACAATTACCATTACGATGGACCAACAAAAAACCGGCCGAGGCCGAGTCGGACTCGCGCACCCAGGGTTCCGTACAAACCTGTAGGTATTTATATGATGTAACAAAAAATTACGGTTTTTATCAATTTTTCTTTTATCTGTGCTAAAAGACGTTGCTTGGTTGATTTTTTCACAGCTCCAAGGGACAGTAGACCTGAGTATTTAATATAAATTCCAGCTTGATACGCGTTCCTGAGAAAATGGGTCTTGACAGACAGATAATCGGACGGACGGACAACAAAGTGATAATTTAAGGGTTCCGATTTTTCCTTTGTAGGTACGGAACTATAAAAAGAAACATTTAGTAAACTGCTTCCACAATACTGAATTTCCTCGCCTTGCAAACTAGCGAATCTTCACACATTCCAAGTCACTACCTTGTAATGGCCACCTCGAAACATTAAACTAACATCTTAAGATCTGTTTTTTAATAGACAATCATAAGGACATTAACAGACCGTCTTATTGCAAACGACGAGCGTTAAAGAGAGAATTTTCAAATGTGTACACTGTTTATAGGTTGGCGTGTTTTGTGCAGTAAAGTTTGAAAAGTAGCATCTTTGCTACTTGGAATTGTGTGGAAATAGATATGGTATTTTTTGTTGAGAATGCTAAGGGATGTATCGTGTTACGCGAATGGATAGAAGAAGAAATGAGTAAGTACATAAGAGGGGATCTAGGACATTTGCGCGAAGGACACTTGCGCGAAAAGATTATGCGCGCATGGACTTTGGCACGAACAATTGAAATATCATTTTCGTTTTCGCCGACCGTGAAAACCACGAAAACGACACCCATGCACCCATTAAGTCATGCAAGTGTCCATCCGCGCAAATTTCCTTTGGCGCAAAAGTACTTTCACGCAAAAATCCTGTCGCACAAAAGTCCATGCTCGCCAATGTCTTATCGCGCAAATGGGTTCGCACAAGTGTCTTTCGCGGAAACGTCCCGATACCGTCGACTTGCTGTATTGTTCCTTAACTTACAACTTCTTACGCCAGTACTTATTAGTTATTGACTGCAGCAGTAAAGTAGATTCAATTGTGCTCAGAGCAAACAAAAGTACACTGTGTGGTGATGAATTAAAATTTACTTTGTCTGTTAACCTAAATAATGTGAAATTTTTGGAAACCCTGTAATTTTGATACTTGTTCATATTTTATTTTATATTTATTTGTAGTTTGTAAATAATGTACATATGTAATATACATGTCGGTGACGGATTATTAGTACGGACTATGAATCGAAAGCGCGCCAAAGGTCAAGCGACCTACTTACCAGTCTACCCACACCTAAGCGCGCTTACTACAGAGTCGTGATGTTTCTGGCTCGCTACGAGTAGGACTGTCTGTGTCTGACCGCTGCGGAGTCAAGACGTCCCGAAACTGTAACCCGATTCATGGTGCTTAGTGTTATTGTGTTAGATTGTAATTTCAAGTGATTTGTTAGTTCGATAAACGCAGTGTACCGTGTGTGTGTGTTTTCATTGCAGGAAACCCATGTTCTGCCCACATGATGACCGAGTCTAACGAAATAAAATAATCACACTGCGACATACAAAATAAAAATACCTAATTAATGTTTGCTTATTCATAAGGTCAGCGAGTATTTGTAAATGAATATGGGAAAAAGTTTAGTATGAATGAGAAAAAGTTTTCAGAATAGAACATTCTAAAGATTATTGTTTTGATCTGAATTTTTATTAGATATAACGTTCATACATAAAATAATCACAACTAAAGCAACACTCTATAAAACGTTAATCATCATCATCAACAAATTGTTATACAAAACGTTAACATCCTGAAATACAGCCACAACACACTATTTTTTTAATTACAACATGCATACAATATGTTTTTAATGCAGCCAACCCCTAAACTGCTCTTTGTAACGCTTTTTAACACACTCTGTGACTAAAATGTATGTTAAAAACTCTCTCGACCACACATTATTTAATTTTTTCGGGATATAACAAAGCGATGCAAATGCGTCTAATTTATGTTGCAAATTGACCAGCTCGAAAAGCGAGTGTGTTTTTCGTACAAAAAATTAACAAGGTTAGGAAAAATTATTTTGGTTTTTCGTCGAATATCGCCGAAGGACATAATTATGACACTTTTGTAAGAGGTTTTCTCTTTTATAAAATTAAACCATCAATCAATTGCCTCCGCCTATCTGAATCTGTTGAGAATCTATATCGACTCGTACTGGTTGTTTTTGAAATAAATTCTTAGTACCAATTCTGAATTAGTACCCAATTAAGACCCACATTATGGTTTTCTTATTTTACACGGCACTTTTAACAAAAGTGGCAAAAAATGAGTGTTCGTTCTCACTCACCACCTACGACTTAAGTGTCTCCAGGTGTCATCTGTGTACATAACGAGTTTCCTCCGTGCCTCGGAAAGCACGTCAAGCCGTTAGTCTCGGCTGTCAATTGTAGATCTTTAACAGTCGTTACAGGTAGTCAGTGGCCCGAAAGTCTGACAACCAGTCTTACCAAGGGGTATCGTATTACGCAGTACTAACTACGTTGTGGAGAGTAGACAGGCATCCACTCCATGGGGAATTGGACTAGAAACCGACCCCGACATAGTTGGGATAAGGTTGTGTAGATAATGAGGTGAGATGTAAGTGGGAAATCAAATTTGACTTCAAGCGTCTTTCGTCTTAGGAAGTAACGTGCACTATTCAACTCGGTCCACCGCAGTCTACTACTAGAAATAGACCTGGTCCAAGCTGCGCCACTGCACGCTGACCTCCATCTTCCGCATTTAATCTTACTTAGCTACCTTTTAAGTAGGTTACCAGTCTATCTAGCTGGGGGACAGTCCGCGCTACCGATGCCGATGCGCGGTCTCGATTCAAGTCCCGTTTGCGTCATTAGCCATCGGTTCTTCGATATATATAACCATCTTTTCACTTATTTCTCTCTCACACACATTCCTATTTTGTGTTAGAGAGAAATAAGTGTGTGTGGTGTGGGTATACCCACGTAACCACACACCACCAACCACATCAGTTTGTCCTTGTTATAGTGTTGTACGGACTCATCATCTGCCTAGCCTTTTCCCAACTATGTTGGAGTCTGCTTCCAGCTGACCGGATGTAGCTGAGTACCAGTATTTTACATGGATCAACTGCCTATTTGACCTCCACAACCCAGTTAGTACTGTGGAGAATACGATACCTCTGACCTCGAACCGAGCGGCTGATACAATTCAGCCACGACAACCTCTTATGATTTAGGCTCTGCGCCAGCAAGCTCTTGTGTTGAACAAACTACCGTCTCCATTTTTCTTAGTTCCTCACAGAAGCATCTTTATACCACATTGATGTTACGTCTGCTGTGGACCCATTATTCTCGGATCAAATAGGCTATTTTCCTCGGCCCAGAGACGTTAAACAAAATTTTATTCTCACAATACTAAAAACTTCGGTACCCGGTATTACTTATTAAAACGCGTTCGTTACCGGTTTGATGATTACGTTTAGTGATATAGACGGGGGAAACTGCGAATATTTCGTTTGTGGTTTTACGGAATTCTTGTATCATCATTCATCATTTCAGCCCAAAAGACGTCCACTACTGGACATAGGCCTCCCCCAAGTGTCGCCATATTGACCTTTTGGGGGGTTTTGCTATAATCGCCACGCTTGGCAGGCGGGTTGGCGATCGCAGTACGGTTGTTACAAAAGCACAGAGAACGCTGCTGCCCATTCTCTGGAAAATCCCTTAGTCGCCTCTTACGACACCCACGGGAAGAAATGGGATGGTGCTATTCTTTACGTCCGACACCATACAGAGCAATTCTTGTATTGAGTGAACCAAAATCAACACAGCATCACGCCTGTAATCCCTGATGGGTTAAGCATAGGAGTAACTAACTAATCACCTACATTTCGCTAGTTATGTTTAAGTCCCATTTTGTTGGACTAAAACTTAATTAGCGAAGAGTTATTGCCGTCAACCGGGCACAAACCTGGACTCTACGCTACTGTAAAACTGTATTGAGTTTTTAAATCAGGTGATTTAAAAACTCAATAACACTTTACCAGACATGGAGATCGAACCCAGGACCTTGAAACCACTAGAGCAACGAGAGAGTGAACTGAAATAATGTGTAGGATCGGTAATGAGTCTAAATAGTCCCTGCCAAACCAAAAATTCGAAGACATAGTGATATCTGCTAACCAGCACTGGGCTGACGTGGTGAATAACAGGCCCGTCTTCCAAGGAGGACGCTTGCGGCTCAGAAGTGAGAATATTATCAGCTAATAATGAAATGCGTTGGAAGTTGATGCTAATATGAATTTTGTTAAGAATGAATCTACGGCTAAACGTTACATTAATCCAACCTATCTGTAATATGTTTGTCCATGAATGGAAAACCCATTCATATTATTCATGTTTGACGTTTGTTCATGTTGAATATTGACCCGTGCTTGCCGAGTTTGGTCCGTGGATGGGTGACCATAACTACATACCGAGTTTCCCGTTACGAGTAGTCAGAAGCCAAAAGTCTGACAACTTACTAAGGGGTATCGTATTACTCAGTTACTGGGTTGTGGAGTTCAGATAGGTAGTCGCTTCATGTAAAATACTGGTATTCAGCTGCATTCGGTTAGACTAGAAGCCGACCCTAAGATAGTTTGGGAAAAGGCTAGGCAGATGATGTTTGTTCATGTTAAAAAAAATCATTCGGTTGAAAGATGACTGAAGGTTGATCTTAGTCGGGATTATAGACTTATATGTATTTACCGATGGTTTTTTGATGAAAGGCAAACTTTGACAATCTGAACCTTACCGAGAAATTGTGATGACAAAAATCGAAAACAAAACACAATTACTAGTGGAAAAATAGACTCTATGATATAAGCATTAAAATCTTCATAGCAGAGTTTGATGTACCATTCCAATTTATTATATTTTTTTACGAATACTAATGTGGAGTATGTGGTTTAGTGCGCGTAACTAGTTTATGTGAAGTCAAATAGTGTGATTAAATGCGATTTTTTGAGCACTAGTAATAATCGTTAAAATTTTTATTAACTGCAGGCCCTTTGTTCTAACAAACAGAGCACAAAAAGAGCACCCTACGATAGATAAAATAAGATAAATTTACAGGCCTGATGTTATGTTCTTTTATTACAAGTATTTACGAAATCCTTGTTTTCATATAGTATGTTAGAACATTACTCTGTCTAAAGAAAATTCTGACCGAAATCTGACTCAATTCTGTCTCAATTCTGATTTAATTGTGACTCAATGCTAACTCAGTTCTGATTTAATTGCGACTTAATTCTGCACAAATCTTACTATTTTATGCCATTATCTTCTGCGCTTTTCCCATGTTACTTAAGACTTTTTTGTCATTCTGGCCTCTCATTCGTTCCGCTATAATTTACTCCTTTTCGGTTTATATCATTTCTCACACAGTCCATCTTTTTTATCGTCTCCCTCTCCGTCTTCAGCCTCGGTTTTAGAAGAGTGTAAGTTAAGAACCAATGATCTTAGAGGTTTTCGAGAATACGATACCTACAGTATGTTTTATTCTGTATTCGAAATCCAAGTTTCGAGAAAAGCAACTTTATACTCACCCTATTTATAATTTATACTAACTCTATTTATATTTTCGTCCACGAATCACTTACAAATAACAGCTATTCCAAACTAGGGGAAAATGATGATGCTTGAAAATGACGCTTAAGTATCTGAAGACATTATCGTTATATCTCCCTCTACTTTCCCCTTTAAATATGAGTTTGAAGTGCATTATAAATTGTTATTATTATGGCTGGCACTAAATAAAAATAAATCTTGCATAAAATTATAGCTTTAATGTGGGGCTCGTCAACAAATGCGTACACATCTTCCAAAGAAACAAAGACATGCCGCCTGGTCTTATGCCATCGTCGCGTGCCAAGTCATTGGGTTCTTAAACTGCTGGAACGTTGAGGGTGACAAGAGGTCTTTGGATGACTTCGTTTAAGTTCTACTTACCTACCCAGAACTCTTAATATACACACTACCTTAAACTTATGCTACCTTAGTAGATACTTTTGCTGGGTTATTTTAATTTCTTTTTATTTTTACTAATTGTCTTTTATATGTGTTATTATCATCACTATTTGTAATATTTTCCCTGTTTTTTTGTTTGCAACCGCCGGTAGTAACACGGGCAATAAATATTTGCCCATGCTACTACTTTCAACTACGGTAGTAACACGGCCAATTTTTTTGCCCGCTTTACTACTGTAGGTAGTAAGAATGATAGTAAGAATGAGAAACGGGCAAGTCACGAAAAAATCTTTGTATAGGTATTTGTGCTTGCCTCACCGGCCTAGCCTTTTTCATACCTTCTAGTATTTTATGTGGAGCGACCACTTTTCAGACCTCCGCATCCCCGTTACTGGGTCCCCTTGTGAAGATTATTCCTCCGACTTTCTGGTCTATGCTTAGAAATAATAGACGGAACCAACGGCTAAACATGTTTTCTGAAGCACAGAGGGATTTCGCTATAGAAAATATGATGACCCGTCCGTGGAGCGAACTTTATACCAATCTTTCGATCGAATCTTTTTATTTAGCCATGAGTCCAAACCCTATAACTAAATGTCTACATTTAGTACTGACAATTATGAGCTGTTAGTCATAACGTGTATGCGGTTTACTGCCACAATTGTTTTCCATACTTCCTTTTCATTAATCATAATGTCATTGCCGTAACTGTAGTTTTCCTGACGTGAGTCATTGGACTCAAATAATATTTTTTTTATGTTTTACCAGCCAGCGGTTGTTTATGCGTGATTCATCAACCTTTATCAGTCTATCTACGCGTACCCCTTGCGTTCTGTTAAGCAAACATAAACACACATATTTTTATAGTCACCGAAAACACGTTAGATTGGCTGTATCAAACCCGGGGTCGCTACACTACCCACTACTTCTGTACCTCGGGACCGAACGGTAAAACCGTCCCACGGGACACCGGACACGCATTGCGACAGAACCATGCTCGAACTAGTACACTGAGAGCGATACATTTTATCGTTTTCTGCAGTAACTTTGATGGATTGAGTTTTTGTGTTGATGATAGTCGTATATCTGGGTTTCAGTCTCTAAGGGGTTAGAAACAAATGAACCGCCGGGTAATATTCGGAATTCAAATGCAAAATAGAAAGGAAAGTTTTAGTAGTTTTAATGCAGTGTTGAAACGATTATTCACGTCCAATAAATTGTAAAACAACCACAAAGTAGTCAGCACAAGGAACTTTCTGAAAGTTTTGCTACCGCAACATTTTCAAAGTATCCTTTCAACTTCAACTGTATTCATAGTCACTCTGTCGCCAAGTCCGCACGATGCCCGTTCACAGAATTCTTGAATATTTCAAAGCATTACACTTCCCACTCAAAGTGTTCCTATTATTTATTCAAAAAATTAAGCAAAGCATGTTCATATTTAAGTATTTCCTTCATATTTTTTTTTGCTTTCGTTTCGTCTTTGTTAATCAAGAACGGTAGTGGAGGAGTCGCAATATGCGTGATATAAATAATTCAGGTATATTTCTAGAAGGAAAGCGAGACATCATTGAATTTGGAAAATGTACTCTGAATTTGGATTCTGTAGGCACTAGGGTAACTTTTTTTATTCGTTTAACATTCTCAAAGTAGCTGACACGCGTAGAAGCAGCAGCTTTTTGATATTATTTTACAAAAGATTATTTTATTTTAAGCCTAGGCTAAGCCGAAACTAAATACAATAATTACATTTAAAACAAATACAGTCCCCGACAACATTAAGGTTATCACTCAAATCAATCAATTTCGTCTGTGGGAAAAACAATATCCTCCAAACACTTTTGGCAATTAGCTAAAGACTTTATAACATTAACAGCGAAGACGCTCAAAACATTATCTCGAATTGGTAAACAAGAAACATTTTCAGCTCTGTCTTGTTAATATCAAAGTTTTCTTTAGCAAACATCCTGAAAGCCATTACCCGATTAGTAATATTTGATGGTACGTCACAACACTTCTATCTTATACCAAGAAAGTTATAAAAGAACTTGATATCTGCTTTCGTTGTCTTAACTCCTGGTATTCTTTCTAGCATGATTTCATTCGGTTCATTGAAATTGGGCTTGCTTGGAATTCAAAGATTTGGTTTTGATTTTAGCTATGGTTTTGATCTTTCACTAGCCAATTTAGCTGCTCAACTGAATTTTTATTCTTACTTTCAATATTATTCTCTAACTGGCTAATCATCATTTTTCCTACAATACGTATGTTCCTACATAAAATAAATAGGTGAGTAGTCATCATCATCATCATCATAATTTCAGCCGAAAGACGTCCACTGCTGGACATAGGCCTCCCCCAACGCCACATTGACATAAGGGGGGTTGCCATGTTTTTTTAGGTGACTAGTATAAGCTGACAAATTGAAAATTCTTGTCTGCAAAACTGGCCTACTATATTTTAGTACTAGACCTATCTGAAGGCAAGTCTAGCTTTACAAAAAGTTTTTTTTGTTTGTATGCATTGAATAGGCTCCGAAACTACTGATCCGATTAGAAATTTTTTTTCAGTGGTATAGAGCCCATTTATTGAGGAAGGCTATAGGCTATATATCATCACGCTACGACCAATAGGAGTGGAGCAGCAATAAATAATGTTGCGAAAACGGGGAAAATGGGACGCAAACGAAGTTGCGCCGGACAGCTAGTTAAGTATAAAATTGAATTTAAAAAATACATGATTGGTGGTATTTTAAACCTAATCATTAGAAAATTATAAGTAAAAAAAACCTTTTTAAAAAAAGCTTTTATTTAAATGCTCTTAAAAGTAGAAAAATAAAATTTTCTTTTAATTTTTAACTTTCAACTTTTAACCTCATTATACACAATTTATATGATCATAAAAGCTTGTCGCGAGGTTTGCGTAAATACCTATAAGAATTTAATTAAACTTAAATTTAAAAAACTTAAACTTAGCAGCTTAAGTTACTCAATTAAAAAGGTACTAGTTTAATTATACAAGTAAACCTCGCGACAAGCTTTTATGATCATATAAATTGTGTATAATGAGGTTAAAAGTTGAAAGTTAAAAATTAAAAGAAAATTTTATTTTTCTACTTTTAAGAGCATTTAAATAAAAGCTTTTTTTAAAAAGGTTTTTTTACTTATAATTTTATTTTAACATTTTTAGTTTTGCCGTAATCGTTTCTGAACACATTATTTTCTCAATCTCAACACTTTGTTTCATATCCACGCTATTAACCGTTGAGGAGTTCCATCGTGAAGAGACGATCCTGGCTGAAGGATGCGTGCATAATACAAATCGTGATTATCAAATATGAACACGTATGCAAAGTTTCGTGTCCACGCTTTTAGCCGTTGAGGAGTTCCCTTGTGAGGAGACGACCCTTTTTTTTTTTTTTTTTTTTAGGATGGGAAATCATCAAATGACTTCTTCCGCTCTGGGCGGAGCGGAAGGGAGTGTCAGACTTGACTGACTAAAACCCATCCATGTTCCTTCTTAGCCCTTTGCGTTCCAGGGGCACGGTATCTCTTTCGAACAACCCGCAGCCCTGGCAGGCATCGGCCCTCTCGGACCCCTTCCGAGGAGACGACCCTGGCTGCAGGATTAAGTTATGTCTGTCATGAGCATGTATTGTCTTCAGAACCAAAGGTGTGTGCAAAATTTCAGGTCAATCGGTCATCGGGAAGTGGTGCTAATTTAGCTTCCAAGATTTCACCGTAACAAACATACATACATACATACATTGCAAGTTAAATAAAAGCTTTTAACAAAAGACAGTTACTTGAGCTGTTAACGGTTATTATAAATGTAATTATACTTAGTAATGTTCATTGATCTAACTAAGCCTTGAAATGTCTCGCCGGTCGATTCGTCTTTTTATAACACAATATTTCGACATTCATCTAAATATTCTTAAAATTTTATCTCAACAAAATATAAAAAAGTTGATTCATCTGATGTGAATGCTTTTCATATTGGGATCATAATAATGGCCCTGTCTCCTATTGTTTTAATTTATATTCTTTTCGCGTTGTTTTTGATCAAGCATCACTAATTGACCTCCCGGAAAGAATTTGTTAATGATTAAAACGGCCATTTTTGAGTAACAGCGCCTAATTACGCCGTGACAGTTTTCAGGTCGAAATGAACGTTAGAAAACGTTTCTTTATAACAAATGTCTTTTATTATTATCATTTATTGTTTCCTGTTCATATAATTTACATTTTCTAAATATTTCTGTATAATAGTATTTATGTCTTTTATCAATATTATGAGTTAATTAATGCATAGGAATAGCTGTTTACTTATGTTCATTTTGAAAGTAAGATGATCACATTTATTTTGTTTCTAGACTTATATCCTGTTATAATATTGAATAAATATCTCATTATTTTGTTCACATATCTTCGGGCTAAATATCAGACTTGTATAATCAGTTTTACTGTTAAACTTGAATTTTCTTCTTTCTTTCCTGAACAGTTTATCTCGTAGTGCAGCTTTCCCTAGTTTTATAATAATCAATGTCGGTCCGTACGGGTTAGGTTCAATTTGATTTGAATCAAAGTTTTTTAGCCGATTCATAAATTATGTTGTCATTACTGGCTGATTTACTATTTCATTCTTCAAGTAGCAAGTTAAATTCAAGAAGCAAGTTATTTGACTAAACTTCAGCCCAAACGTTTCAGTTTTTTAATGTAAAGTGTCACATTAAGACACTAAGGAACTTAAATCGCTACTTAATTAATACAAATTAAAAATAACAATATAAAAATACATCAACCTTAACAGACACGAATACCAATAATATTTTGGTTATTTTTCCGGAAATTATGAGGTCATCAAAATCCAATTAGGTATTAAGACACATAACCCTTGATTGAAAAGATTTAAGGCTTAAGAATACAGCTGCCAAAACATTACAAAAGCAAAACCAATCCAAGCTACTTAAGTACCAAAACTAAAACACCGTCTAGAACGACGAACAAAATCTATAGACGAAATACGTTTTCCTCTAAATTTTAGAGCATGCATTTTCCCGCAAAAGAATCTATTATAACAAATAGCCTCTTAGGGTTTGCCTCGGAATATTGTTACGTGTATACTTTGCCGTATAATGGTGCTTTGTACCGCGAAACGACAGCTTTAGGCTTTAGACACACGATTGATTTTTATTTAAAATGTAAGGGCTATTGTTTGGTCCGGGATGTGATATGGATTTTTGTACGACGCACTGTACATTCACATCATGCACCTAATTATTGGAACAGTAAAGTTCAATAATTAGGAAAGTCTTATCAAAGGCACATGAATAATTAAATGATTGATAAGACAATGTGATTAAATTAATTACCTAATTGGTTGATTTACACTTTCGTCGTAATTTGAATTTGTTTTGAATTTTTATCAATTTATAGGCAGTTATTTCAGTGTGACATTTGATTATTTTGACATGAATATTGACTTTCTTACGTATTTTATTATTTTTATTGTTTTGTACCGTGGTGACATTGATTTTCAGTAACCATTTTCTTTTTGTTCTGGGTATTTTATTTTATCTTGTTTATTTTTTTATCTCTCTCTGGTTATGGCGATTGTTTGGCAGTTTTTAGTACTATAAGGGTCCTACACAATGTCCTT
The DNA here is from genome assembly GCA_949152445.1 of Cerastis rubricosa. NCBI lineage: Eukaryota > Metazoa > Arthropoda > Insecta > Lepidoptera > Noctuidae > Cerastis > Cerastis rubricosa. The sequence continues at coordinate 17,043,390 of OX424539.1, forward strand.
TCTTTGGTATTGTTCGTCGTATCGTGGAGCTCCTTGAGTTATGAGTTGAACTACATGATAACTGACAAATGCTTGCACTGGCTGGACAGCTCCGATCAAATCTGTTTGGTTCTTTTTTCAAAAGACCATCTCAGACACATCTGCATAGTCTTCATGTGAGCTGGCCAAGATTATGCCTAGACCTTAAAAGAGACTTTGACCTCTGAGTTTGTTTCGGCTGTTTCTTCTCAGAGTAGTCGGGTACGAAACACCGGGCTCTACAAGGGTTTGTAAAAACCTGTTTGCAAAAATAAACATAATCTCATTTTATTTCATTACAAAAAGCGACTGCCTATCTGACCTCCATAATCCAGTTAGTCCTGTGTGACACGATACTACTTGGTAAGACTGATTGTCAGACTTTTAGGCCCACCTATAACGACTGTCAAAGATCTATTTTATAATATAGTATTCAAGTTAAAAATTGTAAAGATTTTTATTAAAGAAAATTACTTTTTCTTACTTAAAATTATTGCATTTTAGAACATTTTACATTGAAAGACATTTTAATGAAAAAAAAAAAGAAAACATAGTTAGCTCTAAATATTTGGGGAGGTAATTCTTAGAAAATGTTATTAAGAGAAACAAATGGGACTAACTCAAAGTGACTAATAAACTTCTGAGTGGTTTTATATCTTTCAAAAATATTTTTTAAAAGGTTCTTTAACTTTTTGTCTTATTGCCTTAAGACTTACCATCGTCTATGTACACTATGCTTCAGTCGTTAAGATTCCTGTCAATAGACTTATGACATCTTTCTCATTACCTACTAAACTGAAAAATGAATTGATTGTTATGATGATATAGCAACATGAGCGCGCAGCAGTAGCGAAAAAGTGTTTCCCTACTCAACTCATTTGCACCACCTGCTGAAAATCTTCCACCTGGACACGAGTTGCCATGACTGACCTAGAAGTCTTTGAATAGACTCCGGACACGGGTTGGCCGAAGAAAGGAAAACCTGTTCAGGTGGAGATTCATAGATGACTCTGCTCTGCAGTGTAAATGTGGCGTTGCCCCACAAACGATGGGACACTTGATATGGTGTCCTGCCTTTCCTGTTGCTTGCACATCACAGGAGCTGATGGACTCAGACAAATGCCTTCACAATTCTCGCCGACAATTCCAATTACGTGACAATTTGCTAACCAAAGCTCTCTCGCTCAGCTCAGCTTCACACATTCCTCGCTCACAATCTGCCTTCAAGCAATTCCTCATACATTTTCCCTTTTATCCTCGCTCATCTCAATCGCACTGTTATAAAACAGTCTGCCGTCTCTCAGACAACATCCTGTGAATTATTGGAAGCCGGTGAAACCCGCCCGCCAATATTCACTGGTACGCCCATTTCAATTTCCTGCCAGTTTTCATAACCGTCGCCGTGTAGGAACGTTATTTTCCAGTTAAAATTTAGTTTGCGAGGTGAAAGCTTTTTGGATACTGATTGGAATCAATTAATGTAGACGAGATTTTAGAATATTTTTTTTTATTTTTTTTGTGAACGTATGTGGGGAACAAAGATATTCAAATATTTACAAAAAGGTAATTGTAATCGAATGATGTGTTAAACTTTTTACTACCTAGTAACAAATCGGTCTGACAGCATTTGTGTGTCAAAATCGAAAACACTCGTGAGCAAAATTGCTGTACGAAAATATTTGCAATGTCCGCTCTATGTCTTTTAAATCGCGTTGGCGGGGGACATTTTCTATTCCGGATCTAGAAATAGATTTTCTAAAAAATTAAATATCAAATTGCTGATTGCCAAAGATATTTAAAATACTTAGGCTATCAGAAGAAGTATTCGTGACGCCAAAAAGGATAATAACATAATAGCAAAGTTTGACACGTAATGCTTGTACCGACAGCATATAATAAGTTACTTTAAGTAGATAACGATTTTGTTCGATTTATTTCTTGTATCACAGGCACGGCAGTTTGAAATTGCAAGATATGACACAAAATACTTTCACTGATTTCTACGAGATCCCTTGTCGTATCCAATTTATACGTCCTGTCTAACCTACATAAAACATGACTAGTTTTGCCTAGCTTTACTGCCAATAAATTGTTAGCAAAAATAAATATAAGCCGAATTCACATAGTCATAAATGAATCTAGGTTGCGGCCGGCCACAAATCAAACATTCAACGTATTGCTGTTGTAGTTATCAATAGCCGGGTGCTTGCGTAACAAGTCTGCACAGATATATGTTCTCATACGGTTCAGGGTGTAGGTAGCTTCCCTGATTTCCATCACCCGGCTCCAACTTTCCGAGATGTAACCGTGCCAATAGCAGACCATCTTGGGCTTCTGGGCGTTACTTTGACATCAACCCTCAATTTTGGCTCATATATTGAGACAAAAACACAACTGGCTGCCAAAAAGTTTGGGGTCCTTGCAAAGGTGAGAAGGTACTTCACGCCAGAACAGCTGCTCAACTTGTATCAAGCGCAGGTTCGATCATGCATGGAGAACTGTCCTCATCTCTGGGACGGATCTGCCAAATACCAGCTTGATGCACTTGAGTCGATTAAAAAGCGGGCCAAGAGGCTCATTGGCAATGAGGCTCTGTCAAGTCTAAGCTCCAGAGCCTTGAACATCGTCGCCGAGTTACCAGCTTATCGGTTATTTATCGGTTACATTTCGGGGAGTGTGCGATGGAATTGCATGATCTGATTCCGGCTAGCCCGTTTCGTCATCGGACTACCAGACGTACGGCGATGCGCCATCGGTACTTGGTGGACATCCCACACATACGCACTAAGCGTTTTGGGAATACTTTTATAATGCGTACCGCTAAGGAGTGGAATTCCCTGCCGGAGTCTGTGTTTCCCGATAGCTACAATCTAGGGGTCTTTAAGTCAAGAGTGAATAGGTTTCTTCTAGGCAAGCGTGCTTCACCGTCGACCCCATCATCGCTTACTATCAGGTGAGATAGTGGTCAAGCGCGGACCTATAGATAATAATAAAAAAAAAAACTGATTTGAATATAAAAAAAAAACCGTTACGGTAAACAAGTTTTTTTTTTACAAAACACTTCATTGATCATTGTTTAACATTTCTGAATAGCTAACTAATGTTATAAGATATTTTTTTTTTTATTAAATAATGCTTTATTTTCCTTAAAAAAATCTTGAATTTAAAAGCGGCTTATTATCATAATTTATCCGTCGAGCTATTTATGATTCATCAGTAGTGCATGCTTGCCAGTTTCGATTGTAGCACGAAATTATATTAAAGCTATTGGAAAACAGGACAGTTTACTGGATAAGTAATTAAATTGAGCAAAAACATTAGGATTAATTCATGAAACATGTTGTTTTTTTAAGTCCTTAATTAAGCCGGTCTTTTTTCCACAATAAATAAATCCTATAAAAGATTCTCGCATTATCATATTTAATCTCTTTAATTCTTCCAAGTTGTTATTTGCAAATTGCATTTGGGATATTTTGCTTATTTTCGTGAAAAGGTAAGCTCTCATTTCCACCCTAATTAGTTCGAGATGAAGAAGGAAGGTTTTCCTCAAAACCTTGAATATGAAATAGCAAACATTGTAATCCTGTAGGTACAGCAATTCTATTTACACTGTATTACACTACAGCCCACCTAAGTACCTTAATAGCTCCAAAATTCTGAGTAGGTTGGCCTAAAGACCGGGAGTCGACCGTCCGCAAAAATCCTACTATTTTTCCTGTGAAAATTATTTCGAGGATTTTTCTTCTGCTGTAGCTCTTGTATAAAGAAAATTTTCTTGGTATTTTTAAGATTCCGTAGATTAAAGATTAAAACGCGTAGTGTATATGATCTTATACTGACAGCAGCTAGAAGTTTTCAGTTTTATTGCTTCAAGAAAATAATAATAAATTCACACGCGCTCGCAAAATAGTTTTGAAATTTTTATGACTACAGGCGGATTTGACAAAAGTTTCATAACAAGTGTCATTCTAAGCCTGCGCGTAGATTTCGTTTAATTTTAGTTTTTTTCGTTAGTATCCGGACAGATGCAATGTCAAACATAAAAAGTAGGCCCGAAAATAAAGTGTAAAAAAAATATTATAGCTGTACACGTTTCTTAGCATTGCTTTGTCTCAAGCATGTTCCCGTCTTGACAGTTGTGCGACAGTGACCAACCAAACCCAAGTATGTGCTAAGTGACTTTTCTAGGCTTAATAATAAAAGTGTAAGTCAGAACTGTCGCTCTGTGTCACAGAACAAATCCTACTTCCCTAATATTCCACCTATGAGTGACTTTTTTTGTGTATGTCATCTCGCAGTGCAACCTAGGAGGTTGGCGTCTGCTTAACCGGACTATCCTGTGGGTGCCTTAAGAGTAAGGCCTCCTGCCAGGGAATAAAAACTTACAAACTAAGTGACTACACGCTAAGGGCACCCCCTGTGGAGTACGAGCCACGGCTTAGGGCGTCGCTGGGGGAGGACTGCATGGAAACAGGCTGAATGGTATCATTTATTTGCTCAGGCTACATTTAAGTACATAACTAATAAAAGCCTAGACTAACTGACTCGTTGGTCGAGTGGTCGGAAACGTGACTGCAAGTATGTGGTACTGGTTTCGATGCTCAAGTCAAGCAAAGTATTATTGGGGTTTTTCATCAGGGATTTCTCAGTAGCAGTTACGGAGGTTGGAATAGCGCCCAGAGGATGGTTATAGAATCGCTCCCTATTACATGGGACTTAAACATAACTGGTGAAATGTGGACCTCTATCTAACCTTTCAGGGATTACCAGCGTGATATTTATGTACTTCCAAAAGCCAGATATTTTTGGTTCAAATCAAAAATCAAATCAAATCATTTATTGCATCCATAATGTACATTTAACAGGTGGTCGAATAAACAATGATAGACGCAACTATGGACCCTGTCCGGCACAGCAAGTTTTAAATAAGTAGAGAGAGGAAGAGTGCTTCTCTAATTTTCCTTGTCAAAAGAAGAGTAATTATACAATAATTACAAATGTTACAATTATTATAATTTCGAAGTATTTTATATCCTATTTAAAATTTTATATTTCCGTTTACTTATTATATTAATATTATGTATTCAAGTCTATCTATTCATTCATTATTTATTTAAATAAATGAATAATTAAGTATTATAATTTACTATATTTTTTGTTATTTTACATAATAAAATGTCTGTTATTCATAATTATGTATTTTTACTGAATTTATCCGTAAAATATTCGTTTAAAGAGTAATAGCTGTTTTAGAAATGAAAATTAAAAGAATTCTTCATTACTTTTAATTTATTTAAAAATATACTGGTTTTATTTTGTTCTTTTATTTCTTCTGGTAATTTATTTATTTATTGACATTGCATAAGGACTAGATGAGTGTAATTTAAGGCGGGAGGGGGGCAAATTTAGTCTGTTTTTATGGCCCAAGGAATAATTTATTTGTATGTCTCCCCGTGTGCTATAAGAATCTGGATATTTGCAGACTAGTATACATAATTCCAAAATATAAATACTTACTAAGGTGAGAATCTTATGTTCAATATTGGTAATTATTCTAATTAGTTTTTTTTGGAGGGTAAATAAGGAAAACAAGGAATAAGGAAGGAGGTTCTTTAAGGTATAACGTTAATGTATGTTTCAAATATTACTCCAAGCACTATTTCCTCGCACATTTTACCAGTTTTTGTCCTACGTGTAAATATTACAGGGGTTTCAAATATTTTATCGCGGCCACGCACAAACAAGGTTGAAAGCATTACGCTGTAAGATACACGTTGTCGGGACGTGATGTCTTTATAACAAGCTTATTGTTTTTCGAGGGGATTGCGGGGTTTTGGGGGGGCAGAGTGAAAATATTTGATATGTACGCGTGGCTTGCAATTTAGCTGAAGCTCGCGTTAAACATTCTTGTATTATTAATCTTTGAGGAAGTGGTGTTTGGGATCATGTGTTATAGAATGTGAGCGTGGCATGTGGCGTTTGGTATTAATTTTATGTAGGTCAATTGGTTAGGGTGATATCACCAAGGATGTGTATAGTATAGATGAAAAGACGGCTATGAAAGAACTGGTCACTGGTGTGCAATTTAACTAAGGTAATCAGTAGCATGGCAATAATTATAATTTGTTTTTTTTTTTTATCATAATTGTTAATAAATAAATTATTAACTTTACGTGACTTAAAATGTTTCAAATAGAATGAGCAGCTTATCCCACAGTTGCAGTGAAAATAAGACGGTCTATCAGATAGGCTAAGCTCGTTTAAAGTACCTAAACACACTTCAGCAATTTAAAATTCTATGTGGAGTCTATCGATCTCATTTCAAAGCCGCGCCGATTCAGACAACATCATCATAATTCAGCCTAAGCATATTTACAGTTGTACACCGATCTTTTTTCACATGAAATGGCAAGACTAGACTCGTATAAACAGCCTAATACTGTTCTTACTAACCGCTGGCTCGAGGAGGCACTTGAAAAGAGCTCAAGTCAGGCCTGAAGGGATTGAGGAAGGCCTTTGCTCAGCAGTGTGACAATAAAGGCAAAAAAATGTGTTTTCCACTGCAAGAACAGCGACCTTTTCTCTGTGAGAAGGAATGGACAAGAATCTACCACGCAGGTCCAGTGCGAGTTTGTGTATGTCAATGTCTTCGAATTATTTAGTACTAGGACGGGTACTTGCCTATCTGTGTTTAAACGTTCGACCCACAACTCATCATTCACAGCCTCAAGGTCAGCTCCCGCAAAATAAAACGAAATCTCACAATTTTCTCTACAAAATCCTCCCAAACATCTGTACTTAAAAAGTAGTACATTGGGGTGAAATTAAGCGGACAAGCAAGGGTCGAATTTTGTCGAGCACACATATACAAGGGTTGGGTCGAAACCCAATTAATTCCTTGGGCACCTCGGCCCCCGAACAAGTTTTTACTTGCCCCGAAGCTCTGAACGAAACTCAATCTCCACGATATATCGGTCTAATGACTCAAGTATTTTTGGGTTAAAGGACCGGGGAAAAGGAGGCTGTTTTAAAATTGCGTCGTAAGATGTTTTTTTGTGGGTAAAAGGGATTACTTTAAGAAGTTGGGCGGTAATATCTTCGTTTGTGAATCATACTGGATTTTGGTAATCCGATTGCGAGTGGTTGGTATGGCAACGAGTTTTTTATAAAGGTTTATTTTTTGTGAACTAGTTTATCAGAAGATTTAGTACTTTAATTGTATATTTATCATTGAAAACAGTTTATTTGCTTAGTTGTGACTTGAAAGGTAAATGACCTATAAAATATCATTATTTTGTTTTTTTTTCGGTGTTTCATTTAAATTCTTAACATGTTAATCTGAGTCTCATATTTTAAGAATGATAGCTGAGATTAAAATGTTATCTGTCAGTTATAAGTAGGATCAACGACAAAAATCACAAAGCCTAAAAATAAATTCCAATTTTTTACTTTAAAAACTTAACCCATCTACCGCGACGTATAAAAAAACCCAACAAAGTACGTAATCTCTGTGTTCATACATTCCAGCAAACATTTTGGTGTCAACATATTTTTTGGTGACGTCACCTTACCATTTCTTTTGTGCTCCAGAACATACGGCATAATTAAAATTTCAGCCCGTCATTTGCGCTTAGAAAAAAGTCGGCGAGATGGGTCAGGCCGTAAGGCCCAACAGAGTGTCGTGATATTTTAATTCTAACCCCAAATTGCTCGGCCGTTTCGACCTAATTGCCCCGTGTAATTTCACAGCTTTATAAGGGTTAATTTAATTTCTCCGACAATACAATGTGCTGGCATGATTGCGATGAAAATTTTAAATATTAAACTTGTTTAGGACAGGCGATTTATGATTAGATTTATTTAAGATTACGCCTTTGCAATGTTTGTTTTGTACATACACAAAAATTATTTATGTACCTACAGCGATCTGTCGGATCTGGAGGAGCTCAGCTTAAATAATAACAGCGGCTCGGGTCCATCTCAAGGATCTCGGGTCTTCAAGGTTAAGCCGTGCTTGCCGAAGTCAGTCCGTAGATGGGTGACCATAATTACATACCGAGTTTCCTCCGTGCCTCGGAAAGCACACTGAGTCGTTGGTCCCGGCTGTAATTTTTAGACCTTTGACAGTCGTTACAAGGCAGGTCAGATAGGCAGTCCCTGCACATAAAATTCTGATACTCAGCTGCTACCGGTTAGACTGGAAGCCAACCCAAACAAAGTTTGGGAAAGGCTAGGCAGGTGATGATGATGATGAACTAGCGATTTATCCCTCATACAGATTTTTTATGTATTTCTAAGTAAAGGTGTGGTCAAACTGATCCCACCGCGCTCCGGGGTGGCTGAGGAAAAAAATGACCGATGAACCCTTTGGCTGATACTTCAGAACATTAGCTGGCAAAATCCGAAGTCCGAAGGCGAATAGACCGGCCATTGACTTTGGCCGCAACCTTAAACATTAATATTGAATAAATATTCTAAATAGTGATAAACATGTCATCAAATGATAAAACAAAGTCAGTGTTATAACAACTTGTATATTATACAACAATAGTTAGATGAACATCACTAACACTAAAGTTAACAAGTAAGTTCAGTCGTATTTAGCTTGCATCATTAATAGTTGCCTTAAGTAGGTAACTGAATGGCACAGGAAGTCCACTTAATGCCAGTTTCTCAAACACATTTAAGGAGCTGATCTTATACCCATTAATGTAATCCGATAGTGCAAGTAGTAGTACCTAATAACAGAATTGTTTATTGTTCGTTGCGTCCGCGTAGCTTCTCGTAGCACTTCGTAGCGCCCAGTTACGCCGTAGCGTAGTGCTACGATCGAGTTCGTTTAAAACTTAGTGTGCTTTGCTAACTATTTATTAAGTTAGATTATTTATTGTACAAGTTACTGTTCATACATTCAATTTCTAAAATTAGTTTCGAATGGAGCGTAATGAACTCTGGGACGTAGTTACATAACACAGTGAAGCTTAAATTTATGATGAATTTGTTAACTAAAATTGCGTCGAAGTAGATGTGGAATATTTTCATGGAATTATCAAAATCGGTGAATCTACAAACGGTTTATCCAGTTCAAAGACTATTAATATTTTCGTTGACGGTTACCATTGTATAAATCTATGTTGATTAATGAATCGACATTACAATCATGGTCGTTTCCCCTAAAAAAATATATTCTATTTTCATTTACCTTTCCACGTGTTGGATAAAAAAAGGTTTCAGTGAAGTCTGAAAATAGATTCCTTGACTCAAAGTATATCTTATAAATTTTTATTTTCCTTCCGTGTTCGTACTCAGTCGTGGATTTGAAGGAGGCGAATGACAGAGATACATATAGCAAATTACTGGTAGAGCGAGTAGTAGTCAATCGACATTAAAAGCAAAAACATTAGAGTAGACTAGTTATGACCGTGTCCTTTATTTTTTGAGAGATAGGTACATTCACTTAAGATCCATTATGCTCTGATTTTTCAAATAGGACTCTTAATTTTTTTTTTAATCAATAAACGTAAAATCAACAATACTTTTCAAAATCGACTCAATAATTTCTAATTTGCCACACTCAGCACACATTTCTTGAGATATAAACATAGGAAAATCATGGCTTCGGAGCTAAACTAACTCCAATTTCTTTCAATTACTCTCGACTTGGGACCACGGTTATCCATGAGATTTCTGAGAAATCCACGTTTCTTAAAATTCGTAAGTAAATTATTTTCGAAGTGTTTTTTTCCAATTTGGATTTTTCAATTCAAAGCTCAACTCACAGGTTTAGAATATTTAAACTTGGATTATTTGATTAGATATTTTTAGGGTTGCGTACCCAAAGGGTCAAACGGGACCCTATTACTGAGACTTCGCTGTCCGTCCGTCCGTCCGTCCGTCCGTCCGTCCGTCTGTCACCAGGCTGTATCTCATGAACCGTGATAGTTAGCCAGTTGAATTTTTTACAGATTATGTATTTCTATTGCCGCTATAACAACAAATACTAAAAACAGAATAAAATAAATATTTCAGGGTCTATATTATCACTATTTTGTATAGGGGGGCCTATACTAAAGAGTGATGTTTTTGCTCGTTTTATAAAAAAATGATACGGAACCCTTCGTGCGCGAGTCCGACTCGCACTTGGCCGGTTTTTTTAACTAGCTGCTTCTCACTTCGTCTGGGGTCTAAGATGTAATTATCCTTTTGACTATCTGTCTGTCATAATTTCATAACGTTTGATTCAGTGGTTTAGGGCGTGACAAAGTACATATTAACGGAGAGACGGAGTTCATTTTGCACTTATAATATTACTTTGGATTGTAAATAAAGGTAAAAGTAATCATGAATGTGAATTTCAATTATAAATCTGAAATACCAAAAAATACCAAATTTATCAAGCATTTAAATGGACGGGTATTACATTTCACACAGCAAAATAGTATGTCTTTTAGATTATTTACTGTTTTTAGAGGTAATATTTTCAAGAATAATTCAATATGCTTGGAGTATGAAAGAGCCCATTGATTTTGAATTATTGAATGAAACTCATTTTCATTTATGTATCCCATTTTCCCATTTTTTTCGGGGTCGGTGCAGCATGTGCTTCTGTTCCATTGTTCTTTATTATTCTATCGCAATAATCACTCCAATCTAGCCATATTATCGTCTTACACACAGACCATTCAGCGTTTTTGTGGTCTTATTACAGTCAATTTAAATCGAAGCGTGTTCCCACATCGCCTTTGTTCTTTTTGTCAACATAATAATATTCTTTGTTCACGAATTATTTATTATTAATGTGACATCTGTTATCTTTTGTTTTTCTATTTAAATAATGAATGTGAACACGCACGTAGAAAACCTTAATGATAATAATGGTAAAAATTACGATGATAATGACTACACTTTCAGTGTTAATTGCCGACGATTTTGTTATTATTTCCTGATTTTGTATGAAAATATTGCTCTGTATGGTATAAGTATTGCTCTGTATGGTGTCGGACGTAAAGAATAGCACCATCCCATATCTTCCCGTGGGTGTCGTAAGAGGCGACTAAGGGACTTGCCAGAGAATGGGCAGCAGCGTTCTCTGTGCTTTTGTAATAACCGTACTGCGATCGCCAACCCGCCTGCGAAGCGTGGCGATTATGGCAAAACCCCTCAAAATGTCAATGCGGCGACACTTGGGGGAAGCCTATGTCCAACAGTGGACGTCTTTTGGGCTTAAATGATGATGATGATATGAAAATAATGATTAATCTAGATATAATTGAAGATAAGGTTTATTATAATTATCGAACGGCCATAGACCGTGTAGGTAGCTGTGAAAGCAAAGTAAATGACACAATCACTGCCCATGCGACGCATAGTCGCAACGCAGGGTCAATGCGATGCTATCTAACCCTAACACAACAAACATCACACCTGTAATCTCGGAAGAGTTACGCAGAGGTGTACCTAATAGTACACCCACATTCCGCCAGTTATATTTAAGATCCATGTAATAGGGGCGAGTCTTTTGCCATCAACTGGGCACAAATCCAGACTCCGTGGCTGCTACTGAGAAATTCCTAATGGAAATACAAAATAAAAAATTTCCTCACCATGGAATCGAACTCAGGTCCTAATGCCCAGCAGTCGCGATTGCGAGCACTAGACCAACGCGGCAGTCAGACCCAAAAACAATAAACAAACTCCAAAATTAAGTCAGCATAACATTCATCATCTGCCTAGCCTTTTTCCCAAAATATCTTGGGGTCGGCTTCCAGTCTAACCGGATGCAGCTGAGTACCAGTATTTTATATGAAGCGACTGCCTATCTGACCTCCAGAACCCAGTAACTGGGTAATACGATACCCCTTGGTAAGACTGGATGTCAGACTTTTAGCTTCTGACTACTCGTAACGACTGTCAAAGATCTACAAATGACAGCCGGGACCAACGGCTTAGCGTGCTTTCCGAGGCTCAGTAATGTTATAGAAAATATTACAGGAAAAATATTCGCATATTTAAATAAAAGTAACCATGTTTTTGCCAATATAAAATGAAAACATATTTCTCTGCTAAACGCCTGGCTAATATAAAATTAATCACAAAAGATTGCGATAAAGCACAACAATGACTTTAAGTGGTCCAGTAATGGCTTAACAAATCGTTTATTACTATCAAGAATATAATAACTTCCAGCAAAACAGCGCTGAATTATGGAGTAATGAATATTGTTCGTAATTTTATAGCGTACTACATTTTATGCTGTAATCGCTTACAAGACTTAAAAGGCAGTTTTAAGGAAATTACTAGAAAATAATGGTTTTTTTCTTATACCTACTTATTAAAGGCTAGGTGCCTAGCCTTTTCCTTTTTTTTAGCCTTTTTTTTTTGGGGTCGGCTTCTAGTCTAACCAGATGCAACTGAATACCAGTATTTTATATCGAGTGACTGCCTATCTGACCTCCACAACCCAGTTATGACCAGTCATATCGTATGGGATATCGTATTCGGAAGGGGCCCGAGAGTGCCGATGCCTGCCAGGGCTGCGGGACTGTTCGAAAGAGATACCGTGTTCCTGGAACACAAAGGGTTAAGAAGGAACATGGATGGGTTTTAGTCAATACAAGTCTGACACTCCCTCCCGCTTTGCCCAGAGCGGGGGGGTCATTTGATGATTTCCCACCCGAAAAAAAAACAGGTTATCGTATTACCCAGGTAATTTGATACCCCATGTTAAGACTGGTTGTCATACTTTAGGGCCACTGACTACCTGTAACGACTGTCAAAGATCTACAATTGACATCTCGCTAACTAACTGCTTGACGTGTTTTATTCAATGAGGCACGACCAATACTCGGTATGTAATGAGTGGTCACCCATCCATGGACCAACCCAGGCAAGCACGGCTTAACCTGAGGATCAACACAAGCGGCTGATATTATTTAGGTAGAAGCTCCTCAACTTACAGCTACTTTTACCAAAATATCTATGATTAATGTTTCTACACGCTTGAAACTTAATGAATGGCAAATGTTTCGGCTGCCGCGTAAGCCGCGTTTGTGTATGCATGCCGCATTCTGGCTAAATAGAAGCAGACAGAAGGTCTGTGTCCTTAGTATCAAAATCGAACCAAATCGTACGGGTTACAGTTTTCAACAGTCATCATTATCGTCATCAGCCTATAATGTTCCCACTGCTGGGACAAAGGCCTGTCTATGTGAGGAAGTGGGCTGTAATCCACCACGCGGGCCGAGTGCGGGTTGGTAGATGTCAAATGTCTTCGATTTTTTAGTTCTAGGACATGCCGGTTTCCTCACGATGTTTTCATTCACCGTTTTTGAGGGCAGCGGCAGCGGGCAGCTTTGTGTAATTTCTTTCATCAAAAGAAATTACACAAAGTAATGCGCCTGCCTGGGTTCGTACCCACGGCTTACTGCTAGGAGTCGGGGCTGGCAACACTGGGCCACCGCTGCTCTCTGTTTTAAACAGTGCGTAGCAGTAATAGCCTAGTGGTGTGACCGGACTACCAAGTCTTAGGTCTTAGGTGCAAATCCAGGACACGCACCTCTAAGTTTTCAGATTCAAGGTCGTATTGTTTAATTATTACTTGTTTCGGTGAAGGAAAACGTAGTAGAGAAGTCAACATGCCTGAGAGATATTTTCCGGCGGCATGTAAAGCCAAGTAAGAGGCCTGGCATGGGCTGCATAAAAACTCTGACACTAGATAAAGAACGCAGAAGAAGAATCTTCCCTTCGATAAATACAGTAGAGAAGATTGTACCATACCAAATTAAAACCCACTCTAATCGAAACAAACAGAAGGCAGCTTATCCAACTAGTGCACTGACTACGTAACAGAAGTATCCGCTTCCACAAAGATGCGGTTTTGATCCCGGATGGAGCGAAGATCTGCATGTCCCACTTTTGTTTGGTCTCAATGTATGTGCATCCGATTTGTATGTGTAATGCGATGCGGCCCGGGTGCTATGATTCGGTACTTGAAATGCGACTGATTACAGCTGTGATTATGGATGTGACTTTGTAATGTGGATGAATTTGAGGTTGTTTGCGGGGTTGAGGTTCTAAATTTGAATGTGAGGTATTTGAAAAAGCTGATACAATTTTCACCTCATTTTAAAAATTGTTACCATGACTTCATTGGACTCGATAAGTCAGCCCAGAATAACGTTATTACCCACAATCATGACAGTTCTAAGAAACAAAATGGAGGAACTACTATTGTGACATTTGCGAATATCTCGTTGGTCTAGTCTAGTATCCATCCATTCCTAGGTCTGAAAAACCCTTTTTTTAATAATCATTAAATATCTATACTAACATTATAAAGCTGAAGAGTTTGTTTGGTTGTACGCTCTAATCTCAGGAACTACTTTTTCGAATTGATAAATTCTGTTAGTGTTCTGCTACGACCAATAGGAACGGAGCATCAATGGAAAATGTTGCAAAAGCGGGGAAAATTTATTCCCCGTAATTATTTATTAATTTATTTTGATGCAGACGAAGTTTCGAAGGTCACCTAGTTATTAATATAATCATTAATTTATCAATAGCAGTCCGGAGCCTCAATCAACATTATGTCCTTACGATGGCAATAAGCTGAGCTCATATTATGGGATTCTAAATATAATTGTCAGAGCCGCAAACTCTAACCTTCGGGGAATTCATAATATGTTCTTATTGATAAGTGATATTATATCTGATGTTAGCGATGGTATATTAATTCCAGCACTAGCACTTCGCCCGCAACTTCGCCTGCGAAAATTGGGATATAATATAGCCCATGTTACTCGGTAAAGAAGTAGCGTTCTAATGACAAAATAATTTTTAAAACCGGCCAAGTAGTTTTTGAGTTAAATCGTAATAAACAAACAAACAGTCAAATCTTTCCTCTTTATAGAATTAGTTTAGATTGACTTATAAATACATCGATCGCTATATGTCCAAGATCACTATGGTAAGATCAACTTCCAGTTGGCCGAGTTAAGGTTTGTATTTATTTGAAACGAATCAAATGCCATTTGACCTTATCCCGATATCCTCCTTCGACCTTTTTGACAACCGGGGTGGCCACCATATTCGACGGTTTAACGGGTATCATTCTTGGTCCTTTCAAAGACAGTTATTTTAAGTTTTATATGTTGTGCCTAACAACAAGACAGTTTATAAAAAAGTTGGTACTTTATCTCCTTAGCTAGAACGTTCCCAGATAATTATGGTCTAGAAAAAAACAATTATAATACAATAACGGGTAGCACAAGTAATTTTGAAGTCATTAAGGGTACTTTTGCACCCGTTGGTTGGTCCGTGGATGGGTGACCATCTTTACACACTGAGTTTCATCCGTGCCTCGGAGAGTACGTTAAGCCGTTGGTCCCGGCAGTCATTTGTAAATCTTTGGCAGTCCTTGCGAGTAGTCAGAAGCTGAAAGTCTGACATCCAGTCTTACCAAGGGGTATCGTATTGCCCAGTTACTGGATTGTAGAGGTCAAAAACAGGCAGGCCAGGCAGTCGCTTCACATAAAATACTGATACTCAGCTGCATCCAGTTAGACTGTTAGCCGGCCCCAACAAAGTTTGGGAAAAGGCTAGGCTAATGATGACTTTTACACCAATTATAGCCATAAAACCGGCATTGGGCTATAAATTAAAAAAAAAAAACATAATCTAAAAATAACCATCATAATTAATCATAAAACACGTCACGTTAAAAAAATTCAAGGACATTTCATGCAAGCTCAAAGCCTTGAGATTCCTTAACAAAAAGTTCCTGTATAAAGAATCATGTCCACTTTCTATACATTGATTGACCTGTCACTTGATTTGTTTTACAGGTCGCGTCTAACTACAACTAGTGTTGTATGAAAACAATTATTGTTTATAATAACACAATAACTTGCCATCTTTTCATTTAGAGGCCAGGGATTAATGCAATTACGTAAATAAGTTTTTGAGGTTAAAACAGCTGTCATACGAGATTTGACAGCTGTCATAACTTCAAAAATATAAGTTAGATAAATCGAATTGTATATTAGAGAGAGAGTATCATTTTACAAATAAATCTCCCTCTAATGTAATATCATCTTTAAAACGACGCACAGTCGCAAACAGCAGTTATAATCTCGTAATAACCCGCAGATGCCGAGTTTTAGACTTCACGTCTGATGTTATTCTATCCCTGTATTCCAGACTACACTTAGTGCAAATTAGTTTAGGGAAGTATCGATTAAACGACTTAATGAAATTAAACCTCTGGGCCATCATGACATAAGTAAATAAATAACTGAAAGAGCTGCCTTCCTACATGTTTTTGGGGAGAACAGGGAAATTAAATAAAAAACTGATTTTGTTTTATTATTATTTATTCAATCAATGTCTTCTTTATCAACCACTTCATCTAAAAATGCCGCTGGGGCTATAATATTGGTTTCATGTCTGGCCCAACCTAGGTACCACACCAAGGTCATAACATGCGCACAACAACCTACAGTGCGACGTCCTACGATGCAGTTACAGCAATATTCTATAATGCCTTCTCGTCCATTAACACCATTTGCTACCAAAATATACACATAATACTGACGTCTTGAAATATGTCTTGATTTTATTTTCCCTTTTATAAGCGAATTTTCCTCACTGCCTAACTCCGGTATACGATTAGTATCTAGACAAACTTCTATTCTATATCCGCCATGGAAACGTACATGTTCACCATAATATGAACGTGCTTGACGAATTTGGTACGTTCCCAAGGCGAATAATATTAATTCACTGAATTCTAGACGGGGGAACTCAATATTAGCATTATCTGCTGTAATGCTATGAAAAAAGGATGCCCGGCGATTTAAATTATATTCTGAAACTATATTTGATAAGTTATTTATCAGGGGCATCCTTTCATTTATTATATTTAGAATTTGAGCAGCATCAGCTCTATTGCGAAGGCGAACACCAAACTTATTAATTAAACTGGCAGCAATTTGGAAGTAAGCCATCATATTTGGTACAGTTTTATTAAAATGGTCAAACCTTAACAATCTAAAATCTCTTTTAAAATATCCATTGACAACCTCCACCACCCATCTGCATATAGTTACACATCTACTTCTATTTGCTTGGGTGGTGGTTAACTGGTGTTCACCTTCTATTAGTGACTCTGGCATATATGCCTTATAATTACAATTCTCTAATAAGCTGATGCTATCTCTGAATCCCCTGTCTAAAATAAATATGTCATTATCTTGAAAGTACTGTCTCAGTGGGGAATTTTCATTGCTGAACAAAGAAGACATTATTTCTGCATCAGATGTGGTAGCCTTGTATGGGCCAAAACAATCTAAAATGTAACCGTCACAGGCTACTATTAAAAATGGCTTTAACAGATTTCTGTATTTATGTAAAGAATATGTGTCTTTTTGAAACATATAATTGCTACTTTTATTTAAAAAAATGTATGTTCCATCGCACATCACAATACATTGTTCATTATTTTCATTATATATTCCATTTGGGATCATGAGATTGTGTTCAATCAATTGTACTCTAGACAAGTGGTTTATTCCGAGATTGCATGGAACAAAATCTTGCAATAATATTTCTCGTGCTGTTTGCATTAACCTCTCTAGTGTAGTGCGAGGAACTTCCAGTAAGGTGGATATTCTTAAATCAGAATCACCTGTTCGCATCTTAATTAATACAGCAGCTAGACCTAATATACCCCTGTGTTTACTCAATAGTCGGGGAAGTTCTTCCAATAAATTAAGGAATTTCGCTTTTGTTAAGCCCATCCAAAATCCAAATAAATGGTCATCAATTTCTTGTACTGATTCTATGCTTGAAAAATCGAGAAAATGTTTGTATTTTTGAACAAAAGAAAAAACGTGCTCAATGTGTTCAACAGTGAAATCGCTCATGCTGTTTTCACTGTCATAAAGGGAATCCCAACTGTTTCCATGTAAATGGTCTGTGCATACCCTAGCCAATTTGGGAATATAAAAATTGTAATTGGACAAAATGGTAGAACGCAGTTCATCTGACACAGTATGCAGATTTGCATTCTCACATGCATAAAATGCACAATGAGATGCCGTATTGGGAGCACGTTTATAATTAAGTAATGTTATGTTACTTGATTGTTGATTTCTCACTATCACTGGTTGGGTTTGAGATTGTTGCGAATGGACCTCTGGAGCTGGAACTGATTCTACAAATGATTCCCTTTCATTTTCCTCATCTGTACTTGCACGGAGCGAGGGAGGTTGTATTTCTTGTAAATGGACTGGATCAACAGATTGTTCTACTTCTTGTTCTATTGTTTCACCTTGAAGAGTCTCGTCACCGTCTAAGCCTCTTCTCTCATCCTGTTGCTGACTTTTAAGAGCTTGTCTTTTAAATCGCAACCAACAGGCATGACATACACGATCAGATTGCGATATCTGTCAACAAAAACAGTATATTTGTATTAAATGCATTAACACACCCAGTAACATTGTTGATTCAAATATAATAGAGTAGGCCTAAGCCCTGCAGTGGTAAAACCCAAACTAATATAAATAAAATGAGTTTGAATATTTAAATACAAACCTGACGAGGTGCTACAGCAGTTTGAATTAAGTTGATCATCCTTAGTGTGAGTCTTGATGCATTTTCTTGAAGAATGTGGTCACTTTGACGATTGAGCAATGATCGCCCACAAACGGGGCATACTTGAGCATGACCACGGCGAGATGAACTAGCAGATGCATCACACTCATTGCTTCCATGAATCTGAGCATTAATAGTTTGCATGCATATATCAAAGCACGCCTCACAAATGTAATCTTCTTCTGTAATCTGAAAAACAAATCAATTATAAGAAATAAGTATATTTAATTTATATTTTTACATGTTTCGATTTAAATAGCTGTGAAAAAGAATACTTTAGCTAAAAATATGGGGAAATCTACATGTTAGTAACACATAGTGGTGAGTATTAGTTCTATTTTTCTGTAGGTACCTACTTAAGTGCGTCTGTTGATTGAATACTAAACGTAACGTTAGTTACCTACTTGATTGTTATTATACTTACTATTACTGGAGATATCCAAGTGCTAATTAGCGAGATGACTCTGCTATCAAGCTGAAGGGCCTGATAACGTCGAAGCGTATTAACATTTATGTTGCAATTTATACAAAGCAATCTCGTAGAAGGCTCCATATCGCTTTCCAACAACAGCGATAATGTCGTAAATCCAAATCAAAAAGCACTGAATCGGTATCCGTATAACACAAGCCAAAGTAATCGTAAGTGGTAGGTATCGAAGTCCGTGAAAAATGCAAAAGTCGTAAAGATATCGGAAAATCTAAAATCGCACAGTACAACACGTAGCAAGAGCAAACGAACGACTGCAAAACGTCAATCAAATGACAGCCTGTCATTCACAGTCGGCGCAATTCGTTTTACGCGTAACCTGTCAAAGGTTACGAATTGCGCCGACTAAAACACTTCTTTTTCTTTCCATACCGTAAGATAAAAACTTAAATTAATCATAGTTTAATAAATTAACAAGTACAGTTCAAAAAAATACCAAATGGTTATTTTGAACATTCATTTAACCACAATGACGAACGAAGCAGTTTTTCGTATTCCGTGAAACGTAACGTGCATAAAACGCGTTCCGTTTCCAAAAGTCTATTGAGGTTAAATGTTGATAATAAACATAGTAACAACGTTTTTTTTCCTGGGTTTACTTGAAAATTCAAATAAGCAATACGAAAAAAGCAAAAAAATTGCAATTTTTTAAGATATTATACATCACTAGACTCGTCATAAAATTTTCAGGTCAAAATTGGACATGATTCTTTAAGCAATAAGAAACTTATTTTAATATACTTTATGTTTCTGTCACTGTTTTTAAAGTTCCCGCCTCAGTGTGACAGTTTTAAATTGCATTTTTATGCGACAGTTTAAACGGGGACACACTTCGCCTTAGGCTGTGGTTCTTGCTGGACAAATTGAAGTAACGTTTAACTAAGACGGTTTAGTTGTCATCGTTTTTTAATAAAAAACTTCATTTTCTTCTCTTGCAAATGCATAAAAATAGACTGCGAGATCTGCGTCACATTTTCACCGTTTTCGCAACATTTTTGTTTTTGTCGTAGCGTGATGTTATAGCCTATAATGAAAAAGCCTTTTTAGGGTTCCGTACCCAAAGGGTCAAACGGGACCCTATTACTGAGACTTCGCTGTCCGTCCGTCCGTCCGTCCGTTCGTCTGTCACCAGGCTGTATCTCTTGAACCGTGATAGTTAGCCAGTTGAAATTTTCACAGATTATGTATTTGTGTTGATGCTATATCAACAAATACTAAAAACAGAATAAAATAAATATTTAAGGGGGTGCTCCCATACAAAAAAGTGTTTTTTTTGCTCGTTTTTTATAAATAATGGTACGAAACCCTTCGTGCGCGAGTCCGAGTCGCACTTGGGCGGTTTTTTTATGGATTGGAAATACTTCCAACCTTTGGTTTTTTTTAAAAAAAAATCTTCCTCGAATAGGACATTATTATTAACACTAAAATATTTTTCAATTCGAACCAGTGGGTCACGCGATTAGCGCGTTCAAGCAGACAAACTCTTCAGCTTTATGTTATTAGTGTTGATTAGTTTGATTATTATGTGAAACAATATTTTCTCCACTGTTTGATCTATTTTTCCAGTACTAGTACGGACGGTGAGCTAGCCCATTACTCACCGTCCACAGGCCCGCACCTACGGTGGCCGGGGGCCATTGGGTGGCCCCGACGTCCTGGGCGTCTCCCGCGGCTGTTGGCTCGTAAGGCTCTCGCCCTCTCACGTTCGGCCACCTTCTTTTCTAGCATGACTGCTTCGCAGAAGGAGACGACAGCTTTCCAATCCCTCTCGCTACGGACCATGGATTGAACCAGGGCCGGACGCAAGAGGTCGCCGCTGCCTTTAGCCTGCTCAGACCAAGCGGAGCAGAGCTCCACGGTGTGCTCCACCGTGTCTTCCGGGCCTTTCCTCCCGCCCGATTCGGTGCAGGAACCTCTCGAAATAACCGTGTCCGGTGAGGACTTGCGGCAGGCGGAAGGTGAGGGTGACGTGGCGCCCCTTTTTGTTTTAGGATCCGAAATCTTTAAATGACTTCTCCCGCTCTGGGCGGAGCGGAAGGGAGTGTCAGACTTGACTGACTAAAACCCATCCATGTTCCTTCTTAGCCCTTTGTGTTCCAGGGCCACGGTATCTCTTTCGAACAACCCGCAGTCCTGGCAGGCATCGGCCCTCTTTGACCCCTTCTGATTGGCTGACATCTCCTTGAGGCGCGCGTGGTACACGAACGCGCCGTCGGCACGGCCTGTCGTCATAAGACGGACAGACGGTGAGCTGGCCCATTACTCACCGGTGGCCGGGGGCCACTGGTTGCCCCCCGACGCCCGGGGCGTCTCCCGCGGCGGCTCGGACGTGAGGTTCTCTCCCTCTCACGTTCCGCCACCTCCTTCGCTAGAATGACTGCTTCGCAGAAGGAGGCGATGGCTTCCCATTCCCTCTCGCTCCGGACCATGGATTGAACCAGGGCCGGACGCGAGAGGTCGCCGCCGCCAATCGCCGCTACCCGACCCCCCCCCCTCTCCCTCGAGCCACTCCTCAAGGAGGGGACTTATTGCCACTATTGTGGCGTGCCCTGCACGGGGAAAACCATCAACCTAACAACGTACTAGTAGTAAGTCGTCATCGGCCTAGCCTTTTCCCAAATTTATTGGGGTCGGCTTCCAGTCTCACCGGATGTAGCTGAATACCAGTATTTTACGTGGAGCCTATCTGACCTCTACAACCCTGTTAGTACTGGGTATTACGATACCCTTTGGTAAGACTGGTTGTCAGACTTTCGGGCCACCGACTACGTGTAACGACCATCCAAGATCTACAAATGACAGCCGGGACTGGCTGAACGTGCTTTCCCAGGCACGGAGGAAACTCGGTATGTGATGATGGTCACCCATCCATCCCAAAGTGTGTGTAAAATTTCAGCTCAATCGGATACCCACAAGTGGTCGAAAATTGTTTGGCAAATTCTGAAGCTGACAACTTTATGTAAGTTGTCATACGAGTACATACAGTGCAAGTTAAATACATATAAGCTTGTAAGAAGGGGTTTCTAGCAAGTCTCAGAACTTATAACGCAGTGTGTCTTTACGCAAATTCGTGTGAAGAATAACTTTCTTTGTGGTGTCAGTTAATTAAACCGTTCCACTTAATATTTCTTAGCGTTCAACTTTTCAATTGTTTATTATTGAGAAAACTCCAGAAATTATAGTTTCTGAAATTACTGCTTTTGAAATACGCTTAGTCTAAACTTTTGTTTGAAATCGAAGTTGTTTTGAATTAGATTGGGCAAATATAAAAGCAGTAAATTTAAGAGTTGGGGGTTCAATCATAATTATTAAACTAAAGGAATAAGCTAAAATGTATTTTGTACATTTCGTAAAGATTTAATAATATTTAACTAGTACCCCGTCACCACCCGTTTTTATGACTTAACAAATTATTATTTTATGTAAACTTCTTTATTTATTCTTCGATTTTACAGTAACTTGATTATTATATAAGGATGCTTTTAAATTATAATGAAAACCGCAATAAAATGCGTTCTGAAGTGTATCTATAAAAACAACACAGTCATACAGAAAGCCATGAGAAGCGACGGTCCGGGAGATTTCCATGAAATCTGCGGCTATAGTTTAAGCGAATTTTGTCTATGTAAAATTGAGCTTGTATTAGAATTGTTCTAATTCCCAGAATTCCTATAAATATATATAAGAACTTTATTTCAGATCATCCCATGATATACATCGATACACTATAGACGCAAAATTTAACACAACACCGCATGGTATAGCTATCTACACTCACAGCTGCCTTGAGTTAGCCTGTCAGAGGCTTCACGGAAGTTTACAGTAAGACTTAGATATTATACCGAACAACATCAGAGTTTAACCCTATCCATTGGATCAATTCTAGGAATTGTAAGTGCTGCAACCTTTACCTTCAATTGTTTTCCTTTCTAGAGTTTGGAGGCATTTTTGTTGTGGATTGCGTGGATGTTGTTTTATGTTTGTGCGGCAGACATTTTTTATCCGATTGCGGTGAAACTCAATGGGAGGGGTCATGATTCTTCTTGTGAAACACAGCTTCGATGTTGGAGTAAGTTTATGTAGTAGAAATTTTTTACTCAACAGTGACGAAGCAGAATAGGAGGAGTTAAGTTTTGATTAATCGTTGTTTCTCTTTTACCCATCTCGTCTCACGCTACACTCCACATAGTCTAATTAATAAAAGCCTTAAAATCATGCATTCATTTATTTACTTCAAGACAACGTACAGTCGAAACCACTGGGTTTAGAAGCACAGGTTTCATATCATAGGCATCATCATTTCAGCCCGAAATCACCCACTGTTGGGTATAGGCCTCCCCTTTCTTCTGCCGCTCTTCTCTGTCCTGTGCGTCCTTTTTTAAAGCTTCTTATATCTTTGGCAAAATTGCGGGAGGATTTTTTAAAACTCATCACCAGAAGAGGTATAATGTGTGTGAAAGTTTATATGGAAGTTCCACATTTTTAATATCAAACATCACACTTCTTTAATCTCCGAAGGGTAACGCGGAGGTGTACCATAGTACATATTCCACATTTGATGGAAAATTTGATCAGCCACACGGCTTGTTACGCTATAACTTTGTCAAAATAATGAACTGATTATATTTCATAGCAATCAAAATGCCCAACATAAATCAAAGCATAAAGCATTTGTAAATTTTAAGAGCTCACTAATACAACCAGCTTATAAAAACCCGTCTTAAAGTTAAAGAAAAAAAAAACTTTATTTACATTTGATATATTTATTACGAGTGGTTATTTCCCCCCTAACTCTTTATTTTTATTTAACAAACTACCGTGCGGAGTACGTTTCGTTTTATGTTTGGTGTCACGCGATACTACACAGCTTTTTTTGTTTGAGAACTTTTATATGGTCTTTTTATGAGACTTTTGACTTCGAAGCGGTGTTTCCACTCTGTTTATATATCGTGATGATTTTGTTCTATCTAATTTTGTGACATTGCAAATTGAACAGTAAGTTTTGATTTTGAATAGAGTAGGGAAAACCCAAATAACGATGCTGGAGGATGATATGACTAGAAAGGTGTGTGTGTGTGTGTGTGTGACTGCTAAAATTTCGAGTTATAAAAAAGTATGAAATAAATAAGGATGAAATGAAATTAAATGAAATGATGATAATGAAAAATTATGTTCATTTTTGCTAACAGGATTTTACAAACACTTTTACACTTCGTTTTTTTTTTTTAAACTAGATGAGGTCGGTTTTTCGTGCCTGACTACTTTGAGACGAAACAGCCGGAACAAACCCAGAGGTCATTGTGTCTTTTAATATCTTTCCGTGGGTGTCATAAGAGGCGACTAAAGGACTTGCCAGAGAATGTGCAGCAGCGTTCTCTGTGCTTTTGTGACAACGGTACTGCGATCGCCAACCCGCCTGCTAAGCTTGGCGATTATGGCAAAACCCCCCATGTTATGTCAATGTGGCGAAACTTGGGGGAGGCCTATGTCCAGCAGTCGACGTCTTTCGGCTGAAATGATGATGATGATGATGACTAATTGAACAATAAACTCCTTAGCAAATTGGTAATATTCTTATCAATTTGGTCAGGAGTCTCTTCCAATAACACTTTTTTTTTAAACTTATTCGCGTTTATAAAGCTCAGCACTAACAGCTTTTTCAAATTTTTGTAAGATTTTCGAAAATTTTTGATAAATATTTGGATTTTGGAATGATGCCCGGCAAATGTTAATATTCTTTGCTACGGAGTACTGGTATGAAGTGTGAAAGCAACATTACGTACATCTCAATTCGAGAAGTTTCCAAACTACATGGAAATTTGGCAGGCCAGTTGCATGCGCTCAAAGCTAGAGGGTGGAGTTACATATACTGTATTATCTTTTCCAAGTTTTGTATCAGGAGACTTTTTGATGCCAAATGGAGGTGGGTTGTATCAGCTGGTTAAGTATGTTATTGAATACTATACCATAACATACCACCATACCATATAGAGATTATCATACCATATAGAGGAATACCTTATAGTAAAACAACATCTCGCCAGTTATTTGGAAGTCAAATGTAATAGCTTCAAGCTTACTGCCATCAATAAAATACCGTGGTGTTATTTTACATCCTCGTCAAATTCAAGGAGGTAACTATGCTAATAATTCTCGACCCGAATCAATAATAAAATGATAAGTAAACCGCGCGTGTTTTAAACGCGGTCCGTCTGATCCTCGCTCTATAACCGCGCTTTCACACATACAAACAATCTCAAACGTTTATCCGATAATTTATTATTCTCTAAACCACGATAGGGGATTATTCTGTAATACTGAAAAACTTAAACAACTAAAATAATCAGTGTTTATTAAATTTCATGATTATTTATGTCTTTTCTGACATCCTCCTGAATTTTGACCAGGATGCAAAACAACACCTTGTAGAACTTTAAAGCTTTACCGGACCCCTCCTTTGTCGAACCCAGGACCTCATGATCAGTCGCGCTTGCCACCACTAGACCAACGAGACAATCGAAGTTAAGATATGTTACTAAAACTCTGATTAATATCTATACCAATGTTAGTACATTAAAAGAGGTTAATTTATTATCACGCTGCTAGTCTGTTGGAGGTTAACTCGGAAAGTATACATATAAGTATTTATACTAGAGTTTATAAACTAAATAAAATGCGTGACACCAGAACACACGCTTCCGGAATAAAGTTATCAATAAGCAGAAAAATATTATATTTTTCAGAATACTTAACAGAGATCGTTGATTGGCAGAAACCTATGATTTGTTAGAATTGTCAATCGCTTTTTAGTGTGAAATAATCTGCAAATGCTCATCTAGATATTCTACCTCCGAACTAATTTAGATTCAAAACCACTCAGGTGTACCGACCGATTGATTGCCTTACATCTGGCTTACATAGGTACCTACATAATCAAAGGTATATAATCCAAACCAAGCGAGAGTATTATTAATATCAATGAGACAATAATGCAAACTGCATATTAGTAATATAAATTAAGCTTACTAGAGTGCACATTTTAACATAACATCATGTCTGTGATCTCCCAAGGGCTGGGCCGAGGTGTACTCATTTTTAGTACAGTCATCGCCAGGCGCGCCTGTTGCCATCAACCGGGCACAAATCTAGACTCCGTCCTGGGAAAATTTCCCACTAGTGGAACACGACAAAAGGAAGTAAAAAAAAACCGGCCAAGTGCGAGTCGGACTCGCGCGGGAAGGGTTCCGTACCATTATTTATAAAAACGAGCAAAAAAATCACTTTTAGGGTTCCGTACCTCAAAAGGAAAAAACGGAACCCTTATAGGATCACTTTGTTGTCCGTCTGTCTGTCTGTCTGTCAAGACCCTTTTTCTCAGGAACGCGTAAAGGTATCAAGCTGGAATTTATATCAAATACTCAGGTCTACTGTCTCTTGAAACTGTGAAAAATTCAAACTTCTAAGCCAACGCAATCAAAAGATACAGCCGTTTATGCCGCAAATTTTCGACATTCGCAAGGGAATCAAAACCTACAGGGTACTTCCCGTAAACTCATAATCTTGAAATTTGGTATGAAGCAACGTCTTATAACACAGATAAAGGAAAAATTGCGAAAACTGTAAAATTTTAGTTAAATCATATAATAAATATTTTAAATAATTTTAATCTTACTACCCTTTTTCTCATGAACGCGTAGAGGTATTAAATTTAAATTCATACCAAATACTCAAGTCTATAATACCTTTAAGCTGTAACAAAATCAAACTTATATGTCAACGCAATCAAAAGAAACAGCTATTTAAGCCGCATATTTTCAAACTTGCAACTACTCGCAAGGGAATCAAAACCTAAAGGGTACTTCCAGTCGACCTAGAATTTTGAAATTTGGCATGAAGCAACGTCTTATAGCACAGATAAAGGAAAAAGTGCGTAAAACCGTAAAATTTTAGTGACATCATATAATAAAAATATTTTTAATAATTTTAAACTTACCACCCCTTTCCTCACGAACGCGTAGAGGTATTAAATTGAAATTCATATCAAATACTTAGGTCTATATTACCTTTAAGCTGTAACAAAATCGAACTTCTATGTCAACGCAATCAAAAGAAACAGCAATTTAAGCCGCATATTATGTTCAAACTAGCAATTATTCGAAAGGGAATCAAAACATAAAGGGTACTTCCAGTCGACCTAGAATCTTGAAATTTGGCATAAAGCAATGTTTTATAACACATATAAAGGAAAAATTCCGAAAACCTTAATTTTTTTGTTACATCACATTTTTTTTTTATAATTATAAACTTACTAGCTTCTGCCCGCGACTTCGTCCGCGCGGAATAGTTTTTTGGGCTAACGCTAACTTTAACCCGCGAATTTGTTTACGGAGAAGGTGAAAATCTATATATATATAAATTACGTGTCACGTTGTTTGTCGGGGATGGACTTCTAAACTACTTAATTGATTTTAATCAAATTTGCACGTGTGCAGTTTGATCCAACTTGAAAGATAGGATAGCTTACATCTCAATTTATAGTCGCAATATTATTTTATTGCAAATTAAGTCACAATTAGCTCCAAACGATTCTAACAGATGGCGGTATCTGTTGACTGGATTGAGTAAGTATTCAATAGATGGCGCTGTATAAGAGCTCAGCAGCAATGAAAAATATTGCGAAAACGGGGAAAATGTGACGCAGACGAAGTTGCGCGGGACAGCTAGTATATTTAAATAATACGCACGTTATGGAGTTTTTTTAGGTACAGGAGCACCTACATCACGCTTTTATCAGTAAGGGCCTGTGCAGACGAAGGACTTTTCCCCGCGTCGGAGAAAAAAATTAGGCTCTGCGAATAAAGAGTCCGCAACTCACATGACAACGCACACGGTGTACGATCATTTATTGCCCGGAAATGTAGAGAAGTGCACGCTATGGAAGCAAATACTCAGAGGTTACGTTGTGATGCAATTTACATGAAATTTAAGAAAAAGAGAAGACATTTTAAAAGAAAATACTGGGTCCATCCTCTTATATCGGATCTCATCAGTCGTCTGCGCAGACTATAAGAGTGGAACTTTAAAACGTTAGGTAAAAGTACTGGGTCTTATAACCATAGGCCTGCGCAGACGACGGACTTTTTTCCTTGGCGGAGAAAAAAGTATGCTCCGCGAATAAAAAGTCCACTGCGGATTTAACGCGAACTCAACGCACACGGTGTCCGATCATTTATTGCCCGGAAATGTGGAGAAGTGCACGCTATGGAAGCAAATATTCAGAGGTTACGTTGTGATGCAATTTACATGAAATTTAAGAAAAAGATAAGACATTTTAAAAGAAAATACTGGGTCCATTCCCTTATATCGTATCTCGTCACTTTCGAGCACACAACGCGGATTGAAGTCCGCCATGTGCGTTGCTTCGCCTAACTACACGAGTTCTTTTTTTTTCGGGGACTCCCCCGAACTTTGGTCCGGTCCGCTCTCTGCATGTCCTCGGTTATTCGGGGGACTTTTTGTACGCGGTACTTTAAATCCCTCATTTGCGTTACTCGATAAAGTTG
Source organism: Cerastis rubricosa (assembly GCA_949152445.1). NCBI lineage: Eukaryota > Metazoa > Arthropoda > Insecta > Lepidoptera > Noctuidae > Cerastis > Cerastis rubricosa. Next base: position 17,072,109 of record OX424539.1, read on the forward strand.
TAAGCGATCTACTTTAGCGGACAAAAAAATCCGCGGACAAAAATCCGTCGTCTGCGCAGGCTATATATAATGTAGATTGTTGGTTATCCTCAAAAAACCTCAAAACAAATGTTATTTTAAAGTAATTCTGTGTACGTACTGAATATTTTTAGTTTTGTTTCTTTTCGGTAGAAGTAGATATTGATTTTCACCAGAACCAGATCTCGGTAGGGCAACATATAGTTGCCCGTGCGAAAAACACTCTTGGCGTAAATCTCATGACTGGCCGGCCTTGCACATCATAAACGTGCGCGCAGTTCTTGATCATTATTTTGCTGCGGTGTTATTTTAAAACTGCGATATCCCCAAAGTTGTTCATTGAAATCGAATGATGTTTGCATCATTCGATTTCAATGGGCAATTTTGTTAAAAATTAATATTTGTGATGGACAACATATTTATTTGGATAAGGATTAATATCATGTTTATAAAAAACCTTCGAAAATAATGCATTAGTACAGGCACAAATTTGGTTAGCCTAAAAAAGGTTTTAGTAATTTAACCTTTAAAGATATACATATTCTGTCGCAAACTTTTTTTAGATTTTTTAAAGGGGAACTATTCAGTCATACATGATTTCTGCGAAACTTTAACCGTTTACGCAGCGCATGCAGCGGAAGCTCTCAAAAGGAAATAAAAACCTAATTTTGTTACATTTTTCATTGGTGCTCCGCTCCTTTTTGTCGTAGCGTGATGATATATAGCATATAGCCTTCCTCAATAAATGGGATTTCTAACATTGAAAGAATTTTTCAAATAGGATCAGTAGTTCCTGAGATTAGCGCGTTCAAGCAAACAAACAAACAAACTCTTCAGCTTTATATATGTCGGAGTCGGAGTCATTATTACGGATACAAGACTGACTATGAATCGAAAGCGCGCCAAAGGTCAAGCGACCAACTTACCAGTCTACCCACACCTAAGCGCGCTTACTACAGAGTCGTGATGTTTCGAGCTCCCAGCGAGGCGGACAGGCTGAGTCTGACCACCGCGGAGTCAAGACGTCCCGAAACTGTAACCCGATTCATGGAGCCTAGTGTTATTGTGTTGTATTGTAATTTCAAGTTATTTGTTAGTTCGATAAAAGCAGTGTACAGTGTGTGTGTGTTTTCATTGCACGAAACCCACGTTCTGCCCACATGATGAACAATTCTAACGGAATAAAATCATCTGACTGCGACATCAGAAGTGCGATCAAATCGTGCTAATGCAATCACACGCGAGAACAGTGACAATAACAATCAGTGACGGTTACTTTTTGAAATGCAAAACGAATAATTGCACCCGCGATACGAACTAAAACTCAGCCAGTGAATAGCAAGCTAGTGTTGGCGGTTAGTGTTTTTGTTTAGTGTGTTAGCGGATTTTGATCCCGACAAAACATAACATATCATCACGCTTGTAATCTCCGAAGGGTTAAGCAGAGTGTACCTAATAGAATACCCACATTTCACCGCGTGCGATGCGCGCTAGTAATGCGTCATCTATCGCTGACTTTTGTGTAAAATCTGGTTCTTCTAACCTAACAGACAGATGTGTTGCTGGGGAGTTTGTTCCGCCACTTCTTCTTCCCAGCTAAAACACTTAGGAAGTGGCGAAGGGCGGGCGTTTTGGGGGACTGTCTTGTGTAATTTTTACGTTCAAAAAGTGCTGATTATCAGCCTAGTTTGAATGAATGACTTTTGATTTTTTCGTGTTGTGAGTGCAGTGGAAGGAATCCAGCTTATTTGGACGTTAAGCAAGGCGTTGAAGGGCTCCGCATCTACATAGAGTAACACAGTGTAACACAGTGTAACACAATGTAACATAGTGTAACAGTGCTGTAACATAGTGTGCCGCGGCACACTGGTGTACTGTGGTCATTAGTTGATGTGCCTCGGAAAACGAAGGTGTTTTTCCATCTACGGTGTACCTTCAAAATGTACTACCGAATTTCTAGATGTACCTTGAACACAAATGTTTGCGAAACACTGAGAACCTATCCAGGTTTGACGTGGTACCAGTTTAAATAATTGTTCAAGGCCAGATTCGTGTGCGCCGTAACTTTTACGACTTTCATTAACCTGAGTAGTGACAAACCAAAGGAGAACCCCTAAAGATAATGCGCACTGACCATGACAGGGGCAAGAAAAACATCAAGTGTTTATCGCTACCGCAAATCAAGTGCCATGCTTGCAGACCAGGGAGAAACCAGGACTAAACGAAGCGGATTGCCGCACGAAGAAGCCGCTGCCTGTGCCGGCTGCTACGGGCATCGAGCAAACGACAAAGGGCCGCGAAGCCCTTGCTGTGCGTCAAGTGTCATGCCGGTTCACGTAGCCGTCCGGCGTACGTGCGTCGGTGACAGCATGCAATGGCAGTGTACAGCGGGCCTGCCGACGGCGGCGGGGCGCCAAACAAGCGACGCGTCGATGTTTGCGCCGTACAAGCAACATCGCGGGCACGTTGCAACACAGGGGTGAGTTGTTTCGGTTTACTAATTATTCTGATTCTGAATACTTGTTGGTGAAAGAAAGTTTTCCATCGAAATTTAATGGCAAACTTGTTAGTCACGTTGTTGCTAAGACTGGTATAGTTCAGACACGAGTATTCAGTACAGCACAGATTTTATGTTGTGTAGTGATTAACGATTACCCTATCGAAACTTTGATGCAATGTTTGCCTGATAATTATTTACAAAGTGACGTCATGTTAGGTGGCGAGATTTTAAATCGGGGTTTTGTTGCAAACATGTTGGCAAGAGTTTTCGTTAACGAAAGTCCTTTGTGTACGTTCGGTGAGGCATAAGTGGTAATAAGTTTCAATCAGTTTTTAACTGTTATCGCAACGAATGTAACTGGCAATGAGTAGCCAAGACTTAAGTGTTAAGTTCAGGCGTCTTTCACCGTCATATTCAATGGTAGGTCTAAATTCGTACCGTATTTAGCTCGAATTCTCCGATGGTCGGTAAACAGTAATTTCCGCGACCCTTATCGTTCACCTTGGTGCTGAAAAGACAACTGAAAAGCTTTTCGATTATAATTAGTTCCCGGGAAAGTATCAGTACGTTTGAAAATTCGTAAATAGCTGCGTTACGTGCTAAGTAGCGAAGTCTCACTCCGGGAAAGTACAAGCCGAATTGCACCCGGTACCTAAGGTGACGAGCCGGTGGTACACGTTTCGTATAGACGCGACGGGTTAGCTTAGCTCAACATGACAAGTGTGCCGAGTAGACGAAACGATGGCAAAATTAAACGTTTTGCGATTGGTGATTTTGGGTTGTTAAAGATTAAAGGTCTATTTAGAGTGATTGAGGTTTTAGACGGTTATCCTTAACACGGAAAGCTTTAAATCATAAGCGTACCTACAGATACGCACGCGGTAGGCTAAGTAAGATGCCAGGGGTCACGTACCAGTCGAAGTGCTAGAGGGGGATCGCTACACATTGAGATCATTAAGTTCTAAGCGTACTTACAAGTATGCACATGATGGGTTAAGGAGAATGCCCGAGGGTCAAGTACCGTTTGAAGTAAAATGATTTAGAGTTGAGAGATAGTTTGGAATCTTGGTTCGGATGGTCAGACCGTACCAGTAGCCATTTCGTAGCCGTAGTCCGTTAGAAGTCGGTGTCTGCTTATAGTAGTCCGTGGATGCGCGGTGCGCGGGTGGCTCTGGCGGAGGTCGGGTCTTGTAGAGACCATAGAGTCATGCATGTGGGACTCGGCGTTCATGAGGAACGTAGTAAAACAAACAGAGGTTTGTTGGAGGGCCTGAGTGCCCATAGGCCACGGATGAGATTCCTGCTTTATGTGGTGATTAGATGGATGAAAAGGTACTTGGTTGCTCTTGCATTTTAATTGACCTAATTGTTTGTTTGATTTAATTTAGTTTTGATCCATGCGCTGGATGTGTGAGAGCAATGCGATTGCTGGTCGGCTAGAGAGCCGTGGCTTTAGTGGCTTTACTCGAGGGTTTCTATAAACTTGGTAGTTTTTTTTGTTGCTGTAGAGTTTTAAAGGTTGATTTGAACGACCATGGTACATGGCCCAGGGTTATCATTATTGTAGTTTCGATTATTTCCAATCGGTTTGGTTAAAACGAAACGGCTAGTTCTACAATATTCTTATTCCCACCACCCCGTTGAATCTAAAGTTTGGTCAGGAATGACCGAGTGGAACAAATTTCTGTCGTGGAGTATTTGATTGCAGGGTACCCTATCACACGAGGACGTGTGCAAGCAGGATGGCCGTGTCGGAGTCGGAGTCATTATTACGGATACAAGACTGACTATGAATCGAAAGCGCGCCAAAGGTCAAGCGACCAACTTACCAGTCTACCCACACCTAAGCGCGCTTACTACAGAGTCGTGATGTTTCGAGCTCCCAGCGAGGCGGACAGTCAGTGTCTGACCACCGCGGAGTCAAGACGTCCCGAAACTGTAACCCGATTCATGGTGCCTAGTGTTATTGTGTTGGATTGTAATTTCAAGTAATTTGTTAGTTCGATAAAAGCAGTGTACAGTGTGTGTGTGTTTTCATTGCACGAAACCCATGTTCTGCCCACATGGTGAAAGTCTAAACGGAATAAAATAATCAGACTGCGACATATATAATATTAGTATAGATTACCTTTTGCCTTATGAACGCTTAGAGATATCAAGTTGAAACTCATATCAAAAACTTAGGTCTAATTGCCTCAACCCTCAGTGCGCGAGTCCGACTCGCACTTGGCTAGTTTTTTTGTCTAGCTTTGCATGATTGTCAGTGAACATGTAGGTCAAACAGGAAAGATTCTACCATTAAACGAATAGCCGTAAACTGTTAGTAGAATATAATACTGTCAAGTAAAAGAATAAAATACTTTTAAAGCTTCCCTGTACGGAATTATAGTAGACTTCGATATTTATTTTGTATCAGAGCCCCCCTTAAATATTTATTTTATTCTGTTTTTAGTATTTGTTGTTATAGCATCAACAGAAATACACAATCTGTAGAAATTTCAACTCGCTAACTATCACGGTTCATGAGATACAGTCTAGACGGACGGACGGACGGACGGACGGACAGGAAGTCTCAGGAATAGGGTCCCGTTGGACCCTTTGGGTACGGAACCCTACAAAAGAGCGCAGAAATGTGAACTTCAGTGAACGGCAATTAATTTTTAGCAAAACAGTGGTGACTTCGCACAAAATATTTATGAAATATTAAGTAATAGGTGGAATAACAAAAAAATCTGCTAGTAAGAATCACTACAAACCAATTTACCACAAAATGTAAACAAGCAGGCAACAAAATAACTTTATTAGCTTCTACCAATAGTAATTCCGGCTCTAAAAATTTAACACATATACGAAACTCTAATAAAACGGTTACATGCAACATTATATTACTCACAACAATGTAAGTTGTATAATTGCCTACCCATTGCCCATAGAATACGGAATCAACGTATCTGTTAAGACTTATTCTCCTAGTGTCTCTCCAATTTCTAAAAGTCATCAGCTCGGAATATTCCTCGTTGTATTTTGTGGGTTGGAAAAGCTCAGCTTTTTTTCTTCGGCCAGAGCGCAAAAATTAAAGACACTATTATCTACACACTAGCAGACCGCCCCGGCTTCGCACGGGTATTTAACAAAACAAAAAAATAAAAATTATAATACACACACATCATCATCGGCCTAGCCTTTTCCCCAAACTATCTTGGGGTCGGCTTCCAGTCTAACCGGTTGCAGCTGAGTACCAGTATTTTACATGAAGCGACTGCCTATCTGACCTCCACAACCCAGTAACTGGGTAATACGATACCCCTTGGTAAGACTGGATATCAGACTTTTAGCATCTGACTACTCGTAACGACTGTCAAAGATCTACAAATGACAGCCGGGACCAACGGCTTAACAACTAACTTAATAACTTTTTTTTAAATAAAAGAACAGTTATTGTGGTATAACTATAATAGTTAGACATATGCTGTCGCGACACTTTTTGTAAATAATGATGTGTTCACGCGGTTTAAAGAATATTTTAGGTATTTTTTTTACATCTTGGCTTACATATTTGAAGTTTTAGTAAGGATCCCTATTTTTTCTTTAAATATTTTAGCCTATTTCACCCGGGGATAGTGCAGCTTCCCAACAGTGAAAGAATTTTTCAAATCGGGTCACTAATTTCGGAGCCTATTCAAAGCAAACAAACAATCAAATCTTTCCTCTTTATAATATTAGTTTAGAAAAATAATAATATTGAAGTTTGTAATCTCAAAATAACAGCTTTTTACTGAATGCATACGGCAGTATTAACGGTACCAACTTATAAAAAAATGTTTTTTTTTTTATCTCTCCGTCTTGGGAAGCTCATTATCAGAAATGGTCAAGGTTCGTCAGTTTTTTATTAGTAAACTTTTTAAGGTAACTACCTAAGCTCACCGACAAGGTTGGTCTTTATAGAAAGCGTAGTCAAAGCCACCGTGGTGGACGCAGCTAGTCTCTACTCTGTGGTATTTGCCCAACTGCAGTAAAACTAGTCCGATAAATCTATTGTTCTGATGCTAAGTGTATATAAACTCATCCAGTCATATAGAACGCTCTCGTAAAACCGATCAAAATGAAATAGGTATGTGTAAGTTTGTATTTATGTTCGTTATATTCTAGAAAGGATTATAAAGGATAGAAGAAAATCCGTAGATTTGTAACTAGGTATTATTCTTTCATCTTCTATTTCTTCCTTCGTTTTGGTGGCACGATAAATGCCGAAGCTTATTTGATTTGGTGGGTACAAATTTTAAAACAGTCACACTAGCCCACTAGCACTAGCACTTAATATCACAAAAAATACAGTTTCCTATGTATAAGAAAATAAATAAAATAATATAATATTTATATTATCAATTATCTTAAAATTATGAAAATGAAGTGATTAAATAATTCAACAAAAGCTCTTTAGAATGATCTTATTTCCAAAATGTGATAAAAACCAGCATGTCCTTGAACTAACCCGCATAGGTCCACTCCCTCTAACAGAAAGGAGGCCTGTGTCCCAGCTGTGGGAACATTAAAGGCTTCTAATGTAATGCTTTAGATCATCCAAAACTTTCAACCGACCTCTTATAAAGTAAACCAAGATGAAAAAGCTAGCTAATACTGAAAGTACTAAACAGAACCATAAAAAATCCATCAGATACCGCCCCGGGTCTCATTTACGACGTCGAGTTTTGACACTAAAATTTTTCTTCCGTTTTTATACCCGGATTTGCCATCACGAGCCTTTCATGGAAGATTTGACAATGCAAATGATCCGTTTAACTTGATAACAATCTCTTTGTCAGCATTATGTAGGCAAATGATAGTTTTAAAAATGCTACAAACCAAATTGATAAATGCTTATGCTTACTCTGTATGTGAAGAGACTTTTGCTCAGCAATGGGACTTTAATAGGCTGGTATTATTTTATGATTGAGTCTTCGACATTTCTCGGGATCCTGGGAGAGATCTTTTGGATGTAGTACCAGGGGCCTAAGTATTACCCAGTACTAACTGGGTTGAGGAAGTCAGATAGGCACTCGCTCCATGTAAAATACTGGTATTTAGCTGCATCCGGTTAGACTAGAAGCAGACCCCAACATAGTTGAAAAAAGGCTAGGCGGATGATGACCAGGGGCCTAAGTAGACTCGCAGAGGCCCGTTAGACACTTTTACCTTACTAGATTCCACTTCGCTTCGCCCGTGTAATTTTTTTTTTAACAATATCTTCTTAAAATTATAGGGAATGTTATTCTTAAGTACAAACAATATTGCTGGTTTCACTGCAATCTGATTGGATTGCACTGAACTAAGAAGTAAGATAGGTACCTAGTTGCCAAAAATTTTCTCTTTTAATGGTTGCAAAATAAAGTTAAGTTACAACAATTAAAAGAGAAAGAAAGAAAAAAAAAATTTTGTCGCAAGGACATGACTCGACATACAAAATAATAATGAAAAAAAATTAACGTACAAAGCATCATAAATATTTGTTAGTACAAGAAGATAAAATATATAACAATAAGATTTAAAAAAAAATAAGTAAAAAAGTAGTCAGATTGCACGTTGCAGGAGATTTACCAATAACAAGATTCCTTTTCAATCAAATAACTACTGTTATACTCACTTCATTCACTACAGATATACCAAATCTTGTTTAATTGTAGCGACTAGGTACATATCCTATCTTACTTCTTATCTCATCTTATTTCTTACTTACTAATATAATAAAGTCAATGCACATTTTTTATGTGACTTTTTAGATTATTTTTGAAGTGACAACGTCTAATAAATCGATGAACGCCGGCTGCACGCACGAAAAAGGATTGTTACGCTCATTGTATAGTTACGATCGTAGCGAGAGTACTGCAAGACCAAGCCAAATGCTCGATCGGCTTGACCTATCGGCTTTCTATTAATAAACGTATGCAATCATTTCATCAATGTTTTGTTATATAACGTTAAATTATCGTCCGTAAACCGACTTTACAGACAACCAATTTTTTTTAATTGATTTGGACCTTGGCTGTAGTGCATGCTCACAAAAAACTAGTCTTAGTTACCAGAGAATAGTACACGCTACTGATCCCTGGTTTGATCTTCGCTTACATGTCTAGATGTATCTGTGGGCACGTGTGAAAGCTAGGTGGCACGGACCATTTGGCAGCCGAATGTGTGAAAAGGCTCTGCAAAGCCAGTTTGGGTTCAGTACGCTTTTAACAAGTTCACGCGAGTTAGTTGGCAACGGTAGGTATGGAATAACGAGCGAATCCTCGCGATTATTTACATGATACAGCAGTATATCTGCAAGTACACATCCAGTTACGTTTTTAATTTTTGTGAAGAGGAAGGAAGATCTGATAATGTAAGAAAGTTTCCAATAACATGAAGAAGTGCATCTTTGCAAAATAATTAAAAGGAAGTAGAACAATTTGTTAATAAAGAAAAAAACCGTTTGAATTGTTTCACTATGTGAACTAAGCTTAGTTTTATTTCTGAAGCCAACGTAAATGCATCTTGTCAATCACGTTTAAAGATGTTCACTGGAAATGAAAACCCTAAGAAAAAATAAATATCAAGCCTCTGAAGCATTTACCTTCTCAGAAAAGTCTCATGTAGCGGCTGCATCAAAGAGTTTGATATGCAGAAACTGTAACTCCTGGAAATGACTGCGAAGAAAAAGAAAAAGCACTGAAGACGATACGTCGACGACCCAAACGTAACGTATATATTTAAGTTAGGTTTTAATTTTGAAAATACTAATTTTCCACATAAGAACTGTACTGAGTTATAAAACTCCTCCTTGTCAATAGGTGCTAGTAAAATAAAAGACTAGCGGCACTTCGCCTATACAAACGAATTATCCTGTTTGCTCCCAGGAAAATAAAACTAGAGCGAAGACAAATAAATTTAATTAAATTCATTTTACGTTTGTGTCGTGTGGTTACAGGTTTTACACAGATTTTGAACCGCAATAAAAGTAAAGAACCACTGAATAAACAAAATCATGTTGCAGTCTCATCATTTCGTTCTAACATAGCATTATTTAAATAAATAAATAATCGCTCACTTCCACGGATAGAAGCCTTCGCTATTCTCTTACATCATAACCAGGTCAGCAGTATAATAAATTTCCCCTGCATTATTAGAGACCAATCTTCCCCGAAATGAGTTAGTAGACGAATCTAGGAATTTTGTACTCTTTCTAAGATAAATAATGCAAAACATAATTCAAACTCCGCAGCTTTGTTGGAATTTCCAATGTAGATCGTTGCGGAAGAGCTACAATGATCTACATATAGAAACGCTTGAGTTTCAGTTTGTATGTGTTTGTTTGTTTGTTTGGGATTTGTCTCTGAAAACTTAATATTACGGTTGACTGAGAAATATGAGGTTCATGAGGTATGGCTGAGTAATGTAATGATAGTAGAGTTTGAAAAATTTAGACTTCTCTAAGTACTTAATGTTTTTTTTGGTAGCGTTCATAAATGCCACCACGTCTGCAATGAGACGATGATTATGCTTATATAACATTTTTTTTTGTAAGATTTCACATGACATGAAATATATTTGTAATGTAATTAAAATGTATTTATTTTTTCTTGCAGGCCTTTAACGAGTCTTTTGTCAACTGGACCCACTCGAAATGGACCCGCGGTATCACTCGACCAAGTCACATGTTGAATTGGTCGACTGGACCCACTGCCCAAATTCATAATTAGTATAGTCACGGAGTAAAGCCGAATCTTTGCATGTTTGAAACTTTTATCTTATTTCATCTCCTGTATTACATGTTTACAATAAACTGATTTGATTTAAAGATGAACTAAAGTAGTTCTATCACTAGGTCTCCAATTAGGCCTATGCCTTATAGGAGACAGTACGAGAACTACGGTGTACAGCAGCTGGTGCGGTAACGGCTCTACGTGTTTGTTGCTGTAAGTTCTTCATTTCGAATATTATATCTTGATTAATCAATTGATAAAAAAAGCTCTGATATTAAATAGGATTAAAATTATGTTGGTATTCAATTGTTTTGATAAAACTTCAATCAGCATGCAATTTTTCTCTCAAAAATTTCAAATATCATTGGTAAGGGGTTACCTGCCCCTTACTGGGGTTACTAAGCACCAAACGGAGTACTTCAACAACTTATAATTAGGGTGTTCGCTGATTGAAACTTGTGTGAATTTGGAAGTACCCCAAGGGTGATTAAAATTCTCGGCACCAGTAATGAGGTTCATTGACTTTGTTTTAATCACGCATGAATATAGTATCTAAGGCTTTGTATGTTGGCTTGGTACGGCAATGTGATGCGGAGGAATGAGGAAAATATCGTGATAATATCGGAAAACAATACTGCTTTAAGACGTCATGGTAGGCCAGTTGAAGCCTTGTTATAAGGTCAGTATAAAACTACATGCTTCATCGTCTACAGATATTAATTAAATCTGTTGAGTTTTGGTAGATAATTTGAATGGATCTTTTAGAATATGAAATTATATAAATGTAAAATAATAACCATAACTCAAACGGTAAAACACAATGCGCCATTTATCATTTCGATGCATTATTTTTGAGAAATTTTCATGTATCTCTTAACAAAGTTGTATTATCCAAGTGTTCTTTTAATTGCATCTTTATTACAGTTTCTTTCTTTCATTTCTTACTTCACAAATGCGAAATGTTTTCTAGCGAGAACTGTAATTACGACAAAAACTACATCATAAGAGAATGTTCCATCATTTACAATTTTTTCATTTTATTTGTGTTGTAGTGGTATCTTTTTCATAAGTTTTCGTGGACGTTTTACACTATCATCAATCTATTTATGGATTGCCTTATTAGTTTTATCGAAACAACTTCTAGCATGCTTCATGAACAAAACATGCACTTCGCGGAGATTCGCGATTTGGAAGTCACATTTTTTTGTGACATAAGTAGTAATTACGAAGAACGATCACTAGTAGCTTTGAGATGAGATATATGTACAGTTGCTCAATGTAAAATGCTGGTGTTCAACCGCATTTGGTTAGACTGGAAGCCTACCGCAATTTGGTTAGGAAAAGGCTAGGCAGTTGATGACTGTGACGCAGAACTATCACAAAATATTACTTTTGTTAGTTATCTTTAACGTTAGACAAACTTACAAAACTATCATCATCTGTCTAGCCTTTTTCTAAACTATCTTGGGGTCGGCTTCCAGTCTAACTGGATGCAGCTGAGTACAAGTATTTTACATGAAGCGACTGCCTATCTGACCTCCTCCTAATACGATACCCCTTGGTAAGACTGGATGTCAGACTTTTGGCTTCTGACTACTCGTAACGACTGTCAAAGATCTACAAATGACAGCCGGGACCAACGGCTTAACGTGCTTTCCGAGGCACGGAGGAAACTCGGTATGTAATTATGGTCACCCATCCACGGACCAACCTCGGCAAGTACGGCTTAACCTTAAAGATCGACCCGTGCGACTGTTATTATTTAGCCACGAGCATGTCAATAAAACAGAAACTTATAAAACTATAATATCATGAAACAAAAAAGTTTTATACAGTTCACAACAGAACCACAAGATACTCAAAAGGAACACTACAAACATTAGCTCTCGAGTTTTAACAGTGTAAATAAATAATGTAATTTTTCAACTGAAAAATGAAACGGCTTTGAGCCGCCATTTTTAGGAACAGCAATTCGTTTCACCACTGAATTGAGTCGCGATTTAGTTACGCTACGAGTTTCTGTACCACTACTAGTGTTTCAAAAACTTTGTTGTTCTTCGAAAACAAGTGAATTTACTTTTTTATTTTGTTCGGTTCCATTTTAAAAGTTGACGAAATTGCGGTTACAAATCTACCTTCCGAAAAGTATCTCATAACATTTCTTAATTGATATTCTATCAGCGGTACATCATCATCTGCTTAGCCTTTTCCTAATTATGTAAGGGTCAGCTTCCAGTCTAACCAGATGCAGCTGAACACATGTATTTTACTAGGAGCTACCTATCTGACCTTCACAACCCAGTTTACTACTGGGTAATACGATATCTCCTGGTAAGGCTGGTTGTCAGAATTTTTAGCCACTGACTACCTGTAACGACTGTCAAAGATCCACAAATGACAGCCGGGACCAACGGCTTGACGTGCTTTCCGACGCACGGAGGAAACTCTGTATGTAATGGGCAGTCACCCATACACGGACCAAGCAAGTTAAGCGCGGTTTAACCTGAAGATTGACCCGAATCGCTGTTGTTATTTAGTCACGAGCTCTTCTATCAGCGGTGTAATAAAGACGATAAAAATGTAAATGGGACTGTATGAGGAACAAAAAGAAGGGGGACAAAAGAAGGCTTTTCACAATCCTATCGATAGTCGGTTGAGAAATACGAAATGCTTTAAAAGCAAATGCCTGTGGTAAGTCTAAATTGTTAGATTATAGTTGGCCATATCACTCTAATATTTTAAATGTGAATGTTTGTGAGTGAGTGTGTGTGTGTGTGTGTGGGTGTTAATATGTTTGTCACTCCTTCACGCCTCAATGGCTGAACGGATTTGGATGAAATTTGGTATATGGATAGCTTATACCCTGGATTAACGCATAGGGTTTTTATCCCGGTCTGTGCGGGTGAAACCGATGGCAGCTAGTTTTTTATCAATAAACCACAGTTTTTTTAACTGAACAAAGACACTAAATATCGTTAAAGATAAATTATGTTTCTATTTAAAGATGCAAACCTCCATAATTTCTTTGAAAAGGAAACTACAGCTGTTTGTAGTGTACACAAAGAAAAACAATTTTCTTTACGACTGTCTTTTCACAGATCTGAACTGGTGGTAAAAATCCCAGAATACCTTTCTTGAATGGAAGAATATCCGTGTCCTGAAACAAATAAGCTTAAGAATCATTAGCTCCCGGAGGGAGTGACAATTTTCTTTGTGTACACTACAAGCAGCTGTAGTTTCATAACTTTATCTAAAGTTGCGCTAATAATTGTGTGCATCTAACGAACCCTATAAAATATGTCCAAGAATATTTAATAATAATTATTAAATATTCATGGATATTTTATAAAAATCTTTTGCAAAGAACAAATAGTAGGGTCCATATTTTTACTTTGAAGAACTGATCCAACGGCACAGTCCACACATGACAAACACTGCGAACTGAACGAGCTAGCTTGCCATTGACGCTTTTTGTGCAAGTATTTATAAACTGAGCTCTCTTGGTTTGAAGATAATGCATATTATTACACATGTAACATGACAGTGAGTCCATTATAGTTGGAGATTTTTTTTTTTTTTGTTGTCCTTTTATATCCCACTGCAAAGGCCTCTCTTTGACCTTCATTTCGAACTTGGAACATTGGCCAAGCATGACTGTCAACGACGTTTTGTGTGCAAGTATTTTCTAACTGAATTGCTCATTGTATAAGTAGGTATCGCTTTCATATTGATAAATTGATGAAAAGAAATAGTTATAAATTAGTACCTTTTTTTTTGGACCACGAAAGTGGTCGAAATTCACAACAAAAAAATTATTTATTTGGAAAGTATGACACAAACACTAGTTTTACAAACATCCCGGACGTACTTTGTAAAGTAAAAAAAAGATTCCTCTGCCTCTAAATAAATAAAGATTACAAAAAAACAAACATCATCATCGTCATATCATTATCTTCATCGTCATTCGGGGTTAAGCTCGCCGTTGTACATAAGCTATATATTATTTGTGTTTATATCTTTTAATTTTATGTGCAATAAAGAATAAGAATAAACATCTCTAACCCTCTAATCTGTTGCAATAAAAAGGTTATTTCTCTAACGTTTACTAACATAAAAAATTTACTGTCCTTACGTGTTTATTTAAAAACGAGTCTATCGAATATCGGCATAGATGCAATGCACATTGACCAGAAGCCTGCATTAGGGATCGTAAATATAAATTTATTGCTAGCAATAACTGGTGACCGAAAGGTAGGTAAAACCGTGTATATTAGAAGGGTTCCGTAACGACAATATATGGCAGAAAAAGTGTATAAATTATATTTATCTTTATGCCTTTTTTTCTAGAATGGGTGAATCAAATTTCATGCCCCGTCGATGTTGTGATAGTCTTAAATATGTTTTATTTTATCCTTGCTTACTTGTTAAGTATTAAAGAGGAAATCGTGTTACAATAATTCTAGTGACAACAACAAGATGTACTATAAGACGAAAGAAGATTTAAATGATTTTTTCTAACCATTATTTATATTATCTAACCTAAAAGACAGATGTGTTGCTGGGGAGTTTTCGCCACTTCGTTTTCCCAGCTAAAACACTAGGAAGTGGCGATGGGCGGGCTTTTTGGGGGACTGTCTCTTTTAATTTTGACGCTAAAAAAGTGTTGATTATCAGCCTAATTTGAATAAATGAATTTTGATTTTATGAATTCGAAAAACGCAAAGTAAATATGCTGTTACCATTCAAACTGTATATTATTCTGAGTTTATGTTCTATCTTATTACAGGATGCTTCTTTTCTTAACCCTTTATGAGGCAAAAGGAATCTTTTTTCCCGCCATATTTTTCAGGTCAAAAATTTAATGATGTGTTCCTGGTAAGTATTCTATTGCTCTACAGATTTTATTTAAAATCTTATCAATCGTTCATTAAACTTTTATAAAAATATGAATAAAAAAAATTAAATTAATTTTCTTCCTATAAAAACCATCGCTTTTTTGGCATTATTTTCCAATAGCGAGATCGGTATATTTTTTATTATTTAAATTATTAGTAGTAGTATATATTTATTATTATTTACAACAACCTCAAATGGAAAAGCACAGGCTACTTTCCCCTACAACTGTGGTGCAATATACGATAAAAACCCGCGTAAATATGTACCCAAGTACATGGCCGAGACATATACAGCCTATAAGCTGTTTATCGTTCGCCACAAGATGTGTAACAAAGTTGTGGCTGCAAGAAGTAATACTGTTATTTACTTTCGACTTCAATCGTAAAGAAAATTATGATTATTTGAGAACAGTTTTTATTTGCTCACAGATGTTGGGAAAAGTAGTGACGCTAATACACTTTGCAATTTTTATTTTAACTGATAATTAATTAACTACAACAGTTCGGTATTTATGTTTATCGTTTAAGTAAACAGCGAGAAACAAAAGATGTTTTTTAATAACTTTTTAAACCTATGTATCCTGCTTATGCGTGTGAAATTTCATTAAAATCAGTTCAGTCATCCCCGAAAATAAAGGCTTGAAAGTTTGTATGAAATGTGGTAAGGCGTAAACGCTCTTAAAGTCAATGATCATTCAGTTTCCTGCCCTTATGCCAATTTATTTGGGGTCGGTGCAGCAAATCTTCTCTTTACATAGTTCTCTATTACTTGTCATCTCTGCAGTCACCTTCCTCTAGGCATACCATCCCTCACACAGTCCATCCATCATTTCTTTGGTCGTCCTCTACTCTTTTACCCACCCACATTCATACTCAAAACATCTTGACGAAAATTTTCTTATTCCTTCGCATCAACCGATTACCACAGCACTTTTCGGTCAAAGGTACCACTTTCAGACTTCCTTTAATAACTCAATTATATGTTTTAAAATAATCTTTCAGTATTGCACAGGGTAAAATAGACCGAACCACCGAACGATTCGTAATTTTATTCGGAAACATTGATCTAACTTTCTACCCCAAATAAAAAGCCAGCTGTCCTACAGCACAATTTAGACCAAAGTGTGATGTCGTATGTATGTATGCAAAACATTTCCATACCAGCCTGAAAAAAAAAAAAACAAAAAAAAGCTACAGAACCACACAGCATTCATACAACGTGAAAGTCTATTTACACGCGTTACATTGCTCGTTTATTTCGTATTCGATTGCGAGGTTCAGTCCAAGCGCGCGCTGATCTCTAAAACCTATGCATTTGTGAGCACAATGTGTAAACGTTTTTACTCTTTTTATCTTGCATAAATAAAGTTGGTCAGGTTTTTGTTCATGTTTTCTAATAGGAGTGATTATTTAGTATGTGCACATTGAACATATTTTTACTCTGAAAAATACCTGCTGGAATATTTATGATGGGACTTTCCAGCTGTCGTAATTAACCACAGGCAACTCTATTTCATAGAATTATAACTGTTTTTATGCAATCCTTTGTTTAGTTTTAACATACAATATGTAACGACATAATAGCCTACAGACTAGACTACGGAAACCCAGTTGATGCCAATAAGCTCGCCCCAATGACATAGTACTTAAACTTAACTTGGAGAAAACGTGGGTATAGTATTAGGTACAGCTCTACCTGTTATGTTATGTGTACTAAAGCTTATAACTACGGCATACAAGGCATACAAGACTGACCTTGGCAAGCTGTTTATTTAAAAAGCCGACGAATATTTTTGTGTGGGAGGGATTCAAGTGGCCTACCAAGACGTCATAAAACATTATTGTTTTACTCCTTTTCCAGTGTGGGCAAGAGATGCCGCTAGACATTTTGTATAGCTCCGTCTCTTTCCCACACTGGAAAAAGAAAAGGCCAGGCCAATAATGTACTGAATACGTGGTAACCATTTTAGCGTCGCTGTCCTATCATCAGCATTCATCATTTCAGCCCAAAAGACTTCCACTGCTGGACATAGGCCTCTCCCAAGTGTCGCCACATTGACATTTTGGGGGGTTTTGGCATAATCGCCACGCTTGGCAGGCGGGTTGGCGATCGCAGTACGGTTGTTACACAAGCACAGAGAACGCTGCTGCCCATTCTCTGGCAAGTCCCTCAGTCGCCTCTTACGACACCTACGGGAAGATATGGGATGGTGCTATTCTTTACGTCCGACACCATACAGCGCATCATCATCAGTGTCATAAATACCCTGTATATTGTGCAATTCGTCGTACATACCTACATTATGCATTGGAGGAACCAACATCGGTATATGGAAGTAATAGATTCCTACATGTACGTAAGAAATTCTTAACTGTTTAAATTTTGGAATAATAATGTCCAAAAGGAAAATTCAAACTTTGTACCTAAGTTCACTGAACGTTGTAGTGTCTTTTTTTTCGGATATTTGGAACCTGCAAACAATTCTCATAATTATTTTCGGACGGACCAACGTTGCACTTCCAAAAGCATTGTTTGAACCGGATTCAACTGGAACTGCAGACATCACAACCTTCTTGATATTATAATGCAACATCAACATTGTTTTACAAGAAACGCTGTATTTTCAGTGTTTCTCTTGAAAATGTTAGTACGTTGCCATTTGTTCACTAAAATAGGAAGTAAAGTTGTTTTCTTCGTTCTTTTGAGTTCGTCCGTGGAACTTTTCATTTACTTTTAAGGCGATGCATCAAGAACTTTGTGTTGTTTGTGGCGTAACGGCCTAATCGTGTCGTGAATCTTTTAGTTTAAACCCTGGACTTTATGACCCGGAAAGGATGTTGCTAATTACGGTAGAGGAAAATGTAGTGGCTACTGGTTCATTGGTTTTGCGAGAAACAGTCTCGTTGGTCTAGTGGCCGCATGCGTGACTACGTGAGTCTGGTCCTGGCTTCGATTCCCGGGTCAGGTAAAGTGTTAGTGAGTTTTTTATTCAGCAATTTCTCAGTTACGGATTCTGGATTTATAGCCGGTTGATGGCAATCGGCTCGCTCCCAATTACATGGCACTTAAACATTACTGGCAAAATGTGAGTGTAGTATTAGGTACGACTCTGCCTAACCCTTCGGGGGTTAAAGCTTGAATCTTGGTTAAAATGTTATGAATTATTTAGTTTTTTATTTTGGTGTTGTCTTCGATTTTGAATAAGGCTCTGGGCAAGGCGTTATTGATTTTTTCTAACAATAATTCCTCATAAGTTTGGAGCAGTTTGGAGTCTAGGTTTGTGCCCAGTTGATAGCAGCTGCAATCGGCTCTCGCTCCATTACTTGGGACCCTAGATATAAGTGTAGCTCAGTAACATAACTCTGCCCAGCACTTCGAGGATTGCAGGCGTGATTTTGTAATGTTCTATTTTCCCATGAATAACTATATTTTTCCTGCCAAAATGTCAATATGTCAAAAATAACCTATAATTTTTCCCCTTCTGAAAGTTAATCGACAAAGTCCAGCCATACATGAATCAATTGGAACCTCTTTGCTAAACACGGTCTCTTATATTATGATACAGGATAACCTGGTTTAAGGACAGAGTTTAATCTATTGTGTACAGATTTCTGAAGCATCCAAATGTTTCATGTAAGTGCATTAATTCAAAATTGTAAACTTAAAGTGCAATTATCTGTATTTTTTGGGAAATAAAGATATTTAGGAGAGCAGTCGTGGTCCAGTGTTGGCAGCCCCGACTTAAGCTGAAGCTGTGGGTTCAAACCCAGGCAGGCGCATTACTTTGTGTTATTTATTTCATCACCGCTGCTCTCAAAAACGGTGAAGGAAAACATCGTGAGGAAACCGGCTTGTCCTAGAACTTAAAATTCGAAGACATTTGTGACATCTACCAACCCACACTGGGTCCGCGTGGTGGATTACAGCCCACCCCCTCTCACAGAGAAGAGGCCTGTGTCCCAGCAATGGCGACATTATCGGCTGATGATGATGATGTTAGATATTTATTTATTTACGTTTCTACTATTTTCGACATATCAAATACAACAGCGATATTATAAATTCATAAAATTACTAATTCCAATTAAGCAAACGGCTCACTTAAGAGATTACTTATTCATTAACAGATCAGCTTACATCTCCTCCTTTTGTCATACGAACAATATCTCAGTGACAGCTGTGCTAACAAATAAGTCGTGTTGTTCTCAACAAAATGTAGGCCAGATCATGTGCTGCGAAAACAGTTTTGTAGGTCAGATTGTAGGCGCATTGCGTTGAACGAGCAACTTGTATACGAGGACTGTTTGGTTCGACGGACAAAAATTGTTTACTTCATTTTCATTATGTGGGTGTAAATGTGGAATAATATTCAAGATAACTGAATGTGACATTAATTTAATGTAATGGATTCTTTGTTAATATAAACTTGAACACTATTGTTTAGAATCTGGTTCTTCTAACCTAACAGACAGATGTGTTGCTGGGGAGTTAGTTCCGTCACTTCTACTTTCGAGCTAAAACACTAAGAAGTGGATAAGAGAGAACGTTTTGGGGGGCTGTCTCTTGTAATTTTGACGTTCAAAAAGTGCTGGTTATCAGCGTAATTAGAGTAAATGACTTTTGATTTTTATTTGCCTAACCCAACGGGTACTGCAGGCGTTATAGTATGTTAAATATCCAAGTCTACTATAATTCCGTACAGGGAAGCTTTAAAAGTATTTTATTCTTTTACTTGACAGTATTATATTCTACTAACCGTTTACGGTTATTCGTTTAATGGTAGAATCTTTCCTGTTGAACCTACATGTTCACTGACAATCATGCAAAGCTAGACAAAAAACCAAAAACAGTCATCCATCAATAAACTAATTACAAACCCAAAACACACTTAAACAGCACAAAGTTAATGGAAAACGTCTCAATCTCCTAAGTCCCCGTCAGGAACTTAACGTGTCTGCGGTCACCCTGAGGCGGTTGGGCTCATGTAGGACTAACGTATTCAAAACGGACCGGTTCGCAAACATACGGGCCGGTGTAATGCTGAACTGAACATGTTGGGTTCGGGGCAATCCGTTTTTGTTTTAGGGTTTGGTAGGGATTAGGGTGGAGCTCGTGGCTAAATAATAATCATCTCTCGTGTAAATCTTCAGGTTAAACCGAGCTTGCCTAGGTTGGTCCGTGGATGGGTGACCACCCATTACATACCGAGTTTTCTCCGTACCTCGGAAAGCACGTTAACGCGTTGGTCCTGGCTGTCATTTGTAAATCTTTGACAGTCGATTCAGGTAGTCAGTGACCCGAAATTCTGACAATCAGTCTTACCAAGCGGTATTGCATGGTCCAGTATTAACTGGGTTGTATGGGTCCGATACGCAGTTGCTCAATATAATACTGGTATTCAGCTGCATCCGGTCAAAATAAACGCTGACCCCGACATAGTTGTGAAAAGGTTAGGCAGATGATGAGGGTGCTTATGGAAATGCCTATCTTGGAAGATAGTTTGTAAGTGGTAGCTTACCTTGCAAATACGAGTATTAGACAAAAACGTGGGAACTACATATTTATATTGAAGACATGGAGAGAGCCACGACCAGTAGTAGGATATTACAACCTTCTTATTTTCTGATTTGTCAAACTATTTTAATTATTTTATATTTGAGTGTCTTTTATTTTTAACCGACTTCTAAAAAAGGAGGAGGTTCTCAATTCGGATGTATGTATTTTTTTTTTATGTTTGTTTGCGCATAACTCCGTCGCTTGCCAACCGATTTGAAAAATTCAATTTTTTTGTTTGAAAGCGTATACTTCCCAAATGGTCCCATGAAAATTTTACCGAAATCAGACAAGCCGTTTCTGAAAAAATCAACAAAAATTAAATATTTATAACTTTTCGTTTACTCTGCATTGCGCATAACTCAGTCATTTACGAACCGATTTGGAAAATTATTTTTTTATTCCAAAGCCTATGCTTTCCATTTGGTCCCATAGTCACCAAGTCGGGATCTGATGATTTAATTTTGGCGATCGAGGGATCTCTTCAAGTTTTATAGGAAAACGTACAGCGATTTTGGTATTTTCTACAACAAGTGAAGCTTTTGCGTTCAATAAGAACCATTCTACCATCAGATCTGATGATGAAGCCAAGAGACAGGCACTGGAACTCCATAATTAGACAATGTATCTTAGCTGTGTTTGGGCTTGTTGGAATTGTAACGGTATGTACTTTCCAGGTGTACCACAGACTAACTTCGTGACTTTCTTTATTCAACCTACGTAACATGTAGGTCATCTGCTTTGTCAGTCTGTTTTCAAAATGCGTTGATCATTTCTTTCCCCAATTTCTTTTAATCGTTTTCCTTTTTCTCAGTTTCAGTTCGACGCCTTTTCTCACACGAGAAGTATCTTTACTAGGCCTACCCATATTTTATTATTAGATTAAAAATATGTCACTAAAAATTTACAAATAATTTTTTTTTTACAAAAAAAGAAACCGACTTCAGAAAACACTTAATGCACTAAAAAGTTAAAAATAATACTATAACCTACCTATATTAATAAACCTAACCTAACCTACGATTAACATATAATAAAATTTAATAATTCTTTGGAGTCGGTGCCAAGCAATAAACGATACCTAAATGACTACATACAGACTAAGGCCAGAAAAAGCAAAACATAAATATTACAGCTTCTAAATATTAATTAATTCATTAATTCAAATTATATTGCTTGGCATTGACTCCAAAGAATTATTAAATTTATTACTTTTATTTAAAAAAAATAGGGTTCCATGCAAAATTATTAAAAACCCATGAAATTGTTTACAAAATCGGATTCAAATAAGGAAGTAATATTTAATGGTTATCTCACGCGGACGAAAATTGCGGGCAACAGCAACCAGTTTTAAATAAAATGTATTTGTTGCCACATAGAAAATTTTATTCTTATTTCAGTTCGCCAAACCCAACCAACCTATAACCCAACCCCACATTCAAACACTAACTCCCAACGGATTAAGGAAATATACCTTCCATTTGTCACTCAAGAAAGGGCTTTGAAAGGGCCCCATTGTTTGGAAGACACTTACACACAAATCAGTGGATAATAACTCTCGCCGCATCCGTTCTCTTGTCTCAATTAAACTATTCAAGTATTGTGATACGTTGGTCGGAAGGATTTCTTCACTATTAGGGCCACTTTATTGTTTGGTCGGGTTATAAAGGACGGTCATAAAGGACTTGATTTATAAACGTAGCTACTATGTGAGACTGAGTTGTCTCTATTATGTGGCTCTGGTGAAAGTTTGGGATGTGTTGAAGTGGATAATCGTTGTCAGGAAGTTGTTATGGTTGTCAAATGTTATTTTGACGACACGATCTTAACATTCTTAGTATGAATATTGCACATAAGCAGTAGATAATGAAATCGAAATGAGAATTGGACAATGAATCATAAAGATTACTACGGTGCTACGCCGTAGCTGTTACCGTAAAGTGTCGGCTACGAAAGTGCTACAAGCGTAGCCCCATTAATAACACAGTTCGCATTTTTATGCTGCTATCAATTTCAACCTATTGTGATAAAGATGGAGGACTGGTTAATTTTGTAGTGTAATTGAGTATCCCCATAGCGACGCTCAAAAGATACGCGCTTTGACTCAGCGATTGCACAAAAAAAAAACAAATGTCTCACATCACAAACTACTACAACACGACTTGTGGAACGGCGGATACGCTTACCATAAATCGTTTTACCAGATTCAACGTCCACAATGATCTTTGATAATTAGGTATAATCAAATTCAAAATCAAAAGTAATTTATTTAAATTAGGCTGATAATCAGCACTTTTTGAACGTCAAAATTACAAGAGACAGTCCCCCAAAAAGCCCGCCCTTCGCCACTACCTAGTGTTTTAGCTGGGAAGAAGAAGTGGCGGAACAAACATCCCAGTGTATATATATATAAGCTAACAATCCAAACCCCATATAGGGTGACTGGTAATTAGTAACCCATACTTAAACACGTGATTATACTTATGATAACAAACGACTCATTCACTTTTATCACAATAGCCGTATGAAATTCACGCGCGCGCCTCTGGCCTGACAGCTTGTGATGAATGATAATTAATAAAAATGTTTTGTTAAAAATGAAAGTTGTTTGTTATCATGAGTATAATCACGTGTTTCAGTATCGGTCACTAATTACCAGTCACCCAATATAATGGAAGATTTATAAATTCTACAAATCAATATAAATTAAACACTGTTTTAAACTTTCATGGTTTATAACTAAACTTAGACAACGCGATACATAACGAGTTCATGGCACTTGCAACATGTATTGTCAAAATATTGGGAGCTCACAATAATGAAAATCACGAGCTATATCCCGTAAGTGACCTTAATAAATAAAGTGACAGTTTAAGATTAACATAAATCATTTCTGTATGGTGTCGGACGAAAAGAATAGCACCATCCCATATCTTCCCGTGGGTGCCGTAAGAGGCGACTAAGGGACTTTCCAGAGAATGGGCAGCAGCGTTCTCTGTGCTATTGTAACAACCGTACTGCGATCGCCAACCCGCCTGCCAAGCGTGGCGATTATGGCAAAACCCTCTTATGTCAATGTGGCGTTGGAGGAGGCCTATGCCCTGCAGTGGACGTCTTTCGGCTGAAATGATGATGATGATGAAATCATTTACTTAACAAACCAACATCACACAGCAAATTCGACAACAAAAATGTTTGTAACTGTACTTAATGTGAAAACTAAAACAATGAATTGTCACAAACTTATTATATCAGCTAAGTTCTGCAGCTGGCAAACTTCTTATGCATTAACTATCTGTCAGGGCTGCCAGAGAAATTGTTTAAAGTTATTATTTATAATTTAACGTCTTTAAAAGGTTGCGACGGCGGTTGTGAAGTTTGGAGTGGCGGATACGGTAAATGAGTAATTTGAGTCTGCAGTGTATTGTCAGAAGTATCTGAGCTATTTTTTCCGCAAAAGAATCTGCAGTTGTGCGCACTATGGAAGATCATTGGATTTTATCCGTAAAGGAACTTCTTTACGGATGAAATGTTATGACCTTTTAATTAGTTCAATTGGCACAAGAAATGAGACGAGCTCGTGGCTAAACGATAACAACCGCACGGGTCGACCCGTGCGGTTGTTATCTTTTAGGTATGCCGTGCTTGCCGAGGTTGGTCCGTAGATGGGTGACCATAATTACCTACCAAAATTCCTCCGTGCCTTGGAAAGCACGTTAAGCCGTTGGTCCCGGCTGTTATTTGTAGATCTTTGACAGTCGTTACGAGTAGTTAGAAGGCAAAAGTCTGACATTCAGTCTTACTAAGAGGTATCGTATTACCCAGTCACTGGGTTGTGGAGGTCGGATAGGCAGTCGCTTCATGTAAAATACTGGTACTCAGCTGCATCCGGTTAGACGGGAAGCCGACCCCGAGATAGTTTGGGAAAAGGCTAGGCAGATGATGATGGCACAAAAAATGAGAGCCCTATACCCAGCGGGTGATTTCAGGCTGTGAATGATGATAAGGCAGGTAGCCACCTATAAATGAAGGTATTGCCTTTTCTTATGGGAAGTGTGGCAGACTATCAAGTTAACCGATGAAAAGGTAATCGTTTTTATGCAATAGATATGAATTTGAACAAACTAAGAATCATCAAAGAAAGCAAAGCTAAGAATTCAAAGTTTTGACAGTTCTAACTTCAAACGATCAAATATGAAGAGCATTGTCCTTGGCATTATCATAGCCTTCTATCCTGTTTTACCGTAAAAAGTAACATAAATCCTCCAGTAATATTTAAAAAATGAAATCTAGAAAATAATCTTGTAAGTGGAATAATATGAAACATTTTAAAATTGTTACGTGCACGATTTTAATATTGACATGAGTGGCGATATGTTGACTGCACTTGGTCAACAGCCCTCGTTAAGAGTTGGAAGCGTCAGGGATATAAGTTATTTATATTTCGAAATTTGGAGCAAAAAATAACGTTATACATTTTTTGGATGACTGTGTGACGACTCAAATAGAGTAACTCACAGATATAAATATACCGCATAACGCAAGAGCAGAGCACCTACTTCGCGTGCCCGACTTAAGCATTTTATGCTTAACGTGGCTACTGTCGCAGCAAGTTAATTTGTTTAAAACAACGTCAGATCTCAAGAACTTAATTCAATACATTTTAATAACAAAAACGTAGGTTATTTTGCTCTCTTGGTTTTTAGTCGGATTGTGATACTTGCGTTATCTAGGTATACTTATATCTGTGGGTTATCTAGTTAATACTAACAATTAATTAATATTGGTTTATGGTGTAGGTAAACTAATAGATTCTTAACTCATGTTAGTCTACTTTACAAGTTCCAAACGCTGAGACGTCTCGATCCTCAACAGCACGCGTAGCATGACCACTGTAGAAACGTGTTTTGTCTACGGAAGAAATAGAGATAATGACAGATAGACAGTGATGATGTGTCAGTTTGTCGTTTCTTCCGTCGACATAGCCCTTTTCTACGGCGGTCATGGTACGCTTGCAGGTCGAAATAATGTAATAGACTTACTTGCTTACTTTTTTGAACATTTTTTTTTAAACTTATTTTTAAAGGAATACCACAAAAAATATATCTTACAATAAAATGCTATGCATGGTAAACTAAAACTTTTGCTCATAATTTTAAGTATCATTAAATGCCCGTTAATTTCAATTTTATTAAAGTGGGATTACCAAATGAACTATTTTTTTTTAATAAAACATACCAAGATTCAAGGTTTTTTCCCATGGGACCCCCAGTAGGTAGAAACTACTAAACGCTAACTGCAACGATACGACAACTCACGACTCACTCTTTGCTTAATTATTTATTTTTATCTGAGACTAAACTAAACAACCACTCTCATTTTAGTTATCAATAAAACTCAAACTCACCCACGAAATTATTAATCCAAAGTATTGTTTTTAATTAAAATTGAAATATATTGGGACCGCATCCTAGAGAGACGACCCTAATCTCCAAACAATTGTTGGCAACTGATCAAACATAAAACTTTGCCGGTTTGTATGAGTTTCAAACCACATTTTAACTATGATATCGTAAACTAGTGTAATCAAAGTACGTACGTATACCTCTATGGAGTTTCTAGAGTATTGTAGCTGAAATTGTAAATGTGATTTTGGGAATAATATTACGTAATTGTCATTTTGTATTGGTATTTCGAAACGAAGCTGACATAAATAGGATAGGGAATAGAAATTAAAGTGTGTACCAGTCAGTGGGTTGAAAACTGTCCGTTAAGGTTTATTAAAATAAAATAAGTACTACATTTATACCTCTCGTTACCCGTGGTCCCGGTGGATCGACCCATTACCGGGTCCATGGTTAACTTTAATTACCCGTGGTTTCATGGCATTCGGAATTGTTCCCTGGACATCTGACTATATCAATAGAAAATTAATTACAACCATGGAACCTACTTATGCTTTAATACAAATCCATATTAACAACATATTAGGTACATCAAAAAAGATCACATATTAGTAATTAAGTATTACTAATATAACAGTTTTAAGATTGTTAGTTAAGATTGATTAACCAATTAAAATGCACGAATAACACTAATCACAACAAACGAGATACTGTATATAATTTATCAAACATGACTGGCAAAAACTGGGTGCACTAATAGGGTATACCTCTACTTAACGCAACAGGCATTTATACAAAAGTGAGAATGAAGCTATTGCCTATAAATAAAATCTATTACTGTATTCTGACTTAATAAAACTAATTTTGAATGTCCGCATTTTGATTGTCGCATTTTAAATGCTGAGAATTTAACATTCCACTGGTTTTGTGTTTCATTGACTACGCAAAAGCGTTTGATTGCGTGCAATGGCAAACAATGTTTGATGTTCTGATAGAAATGGGCGTCCCTCCACATCTCACTTATCTCATCCAAAACCTGTACCTTGATGGCACCAGCTTTGTGAAACTGGAAAACAAAGTATCACAGACTTTCCATACGGAACGAGGCGTGCGTCAAGGCTGTATTTTGTCGCCGAAGATTTTCAACCTCTATGGTGAGCATATTATGAGGAGAGCGCTTGATGGCTGGCACGGTGGTATCTGTGTAGGCGGTAAAAGACTCACTAATCTAAGATATGCGGACGATACCACTTTAGTAGCGTCGAGTGAAGAAGAGATGGCTGTTCTGCTGAAGCGAGTAGAAGCAGAGAGCGCTAAACTTGGTCTTAAAATAAACCAAGCCAAAACAAAAGTAAGCTTGGAAGAAGATGAGCGCGGTCTACCACCAGGTAGACCGCGCTCATCTTCTTCCAAGCTCAAACTTCCAAGCTCGGCTATGAGAAAGTTGCTGATTTCGTATATCTTGGGTCCTTGATAACGAGTGAGGGCAGTTGCCTTGAGGAAGTCCGCCGTCGTACTGGTATGGCTAAAAGTGCAATGACTAACCTGGAGAAAATTTGGAGTACCAAAATACGATTGGTCCGTACACTTGTGTTCTCAATCTTTTTGTATGGCGCTGAAACATTTTTTTTATTTATTTATTTATTTATTTCAACAAAGTTAATTACTTAAGATTAATTTACAAAACTTCTGCCAAACTGCAGGACAGTTTGTCGGCAGTGCTCTCGTGGACACAGCTCATAATTATAAAACTATGTGAACACAAATAATTTTACTACGTACTTACGTATCACACCACGCACAACTGCACACATGCTCGAGCTGCCCAGTGTTTATTTCAAATGAAACGTAGGTAAGTAATTATACTGTTCGACCGCTCGAGCATCCGTACATCTTACACTGGCGTCTATACACATCGGCACATAGCGCCTTGCCCGCTATCCCAGCATGCGCGGCGAAAGAACATGCTACTAGCGCCCCGACCACCGCCGCAGCCCCCTCCCAAGGTAGGACACGAGCTACCCAGCGCGAGTGAGACACCACGGCGGCCGCCCGACCGCCAGCAGCACGCCGCGCGAGCATGTCCGACCCATTCTTGCGTTAGGTACACACATAATAATATAAGTACACTTCACCCGGCGCGCCCGCACAGACACTCGCCCAACCCAGCCGCTCAAAATTAACTTTATTTGGATAAAACTAAGCTATACTTTCTTTAGAGCAAGTAACGCGAATCTCCGGACAAACACGCTAAGTGAAGCGACTCCGTGACAATTTAGGTTGCTAAGGGCACAGACCCAGATAGTGCTTTCGCAGGATATTTTTTAAGGCACTTTTAGACACTGTTTCGGTAAGAATTTCATTAGGTAATTCGTTCAACAATGTTGGAACTAGCCATTGCCGCGTCCTTTGCCCAAAATAATTCCTCACCTTTGGGACCGAGTATTTTTTTCTCTGTGCCGCTTTACGGGTTGGTCGGTTATACACTTTCTTTACTTTGTGTTCGTTTTTGTTGTGCTGTTCTAAAATTATAGTTGTCTTTACTTTTTTCTGTATGGGTAATATTCCACAAATCTTAAATAATTTTTCGTACTCCTTATTAACGTTATCTTTAGTTGCCTTGTTTACTAGTAATTTTAATAATCGAATTTGCAATATTTTAACTTTATTTAAATGTACCGGGAACGTCAGTCCATAACCACCCAAACCGTAGTTTATTGTTGCCTCTGCAAGTGCATGGTACAGAATATACAGTAACCGCTTACTAACTATATATTTTAAATTATTAAGTTTCCCTAGTACGGAGCGTAGTCTGTTACATACAGTGTCTACGTGTGCGTCCCAAGTAAATCGTTCATCAATTAATAATCCTAGGTATTTGTATTTCGCCACACGCTCAATACACTCACATTGGCAGTTTGCATTGCTATCGTGAAGGCAATCGTGTCAAAAGTGCTGGTATCTCGATAAAAGGCCACTCGTAAGTGGCCTTTTATCGAGATACCAGCACTTTTACCTATGTGGTTATACGGGGACGATATCAACATACACTTGGTTTTATTTATGTTAATAAAGATGCCATTATCGTGCGCCCATTTGACCAGACTATCTAAATCTTCTTGCATTGCCGACTGGATCAGTTCACAGTCCCGACCACTGTATGTCATGCACGTATCGTCTGCATACATGTATGCTTTACAATTTTTAATGACATTGACCATACTGTTGACGTGCATGATATATCCTATCGGTCCATAAACTGACCCGGTCGGCACTCCGTAATCGACTTTACCTAGGTTACTGTCTACACCTTTCACCCTAACTTTTAGATACCTATTATCTAGATACTGCCTGAACCACCCCTTTACCGGGCCCCGTATCCCACACTCATCCATGGCCTGCATCAAGCCCTCATGCTCCAAAGTATCGAAGGCTTTTTTAAAATCAATAAAGATCACCAGAACCACCTGTTTTGAGTTCAATGAGGCATTTATGTCATCTGTGAACTTACTTAATGCCGTTGCTGTGCTTCTATTTGGCCTAAAACCGTGCTGAATATCTGTTAAAATATTATTATTTTCTAAAAACTTTGTGATTTGTCCTATGATTACTTTTTCAAAAATTTTATTAATAACACTCAATATCGCGACGGGCCTATAATTTGTGTACTCTTTGTGTTTCCCCCCCTTGAAGATTGGTCTAATAATTGAGGTCTTTAACTCATTGGGGTACACCTGTCGTTCTATACACTGATTAATGAAATGTGCAAGAACTTGGCTGATAGGGAACTTAATAGTTTTTAAATCCTGTACTCGAATGCCATCTGAGCCTGGGGACTTGCTGCAGTTTAACTTATCTATTACTACACATATATCTCTAGGACAGGCCTTCTTAAATCTAAAACTTACATCACTTTCTTTTACATATTCACATCTTTCATAAAACAAGTGGTTACATAAATGGTTCTGTTTTAGAAAACCAATTTCATTAGTAAAAGTATTACAGAAATTATTACATACGCTTTCCAGCTTCTCGTTACTGCTTACTAAATACTTTTGAATCACGTCATCAACATTTAACTTTTTTCTACCAAGCCACTTGTTCGCACACTCCCACACTTTTCTCATATCCCCGTTACATTTCTTCAACTCTTGGCGCCTGTGCGCATTACTAGCAAAATTTACAGCCTTATTTGCTTTATTTCGATATTTTGTGTACTCTAATCGTAGTGACATATTTTTAGGATTTGCTTTCCATTTTCTAAACAATGCGTCTTTAGTTTCTAATGTTTTTTGCAATTTTTTGTTAACCCAGATGTTAGAATCCCTCTGTTTAAATAGCTTTTTTGTTTCCGACGTACTGTAAATATTGCTAAAAATACTACACATTTGCTTATACATCTCTAAAGGGTCTT
Source organism: Cerastis rubricosa (assembly GCA_949152445.1). Classification (NCBI taxonomy): domain Eukaryota; kingdom Metazoa; phylum Arthropoda; class Insecta; order Lepidoptera; family Noctuidae; genus Cerastis; species Cerastis rubricosa. The sequence continues at coordinate 17,102,634 of OX424539.1, forward strand.
CAATACACAAGAGATTAGTCCATTCTACCTTACATAACTTAGTTTTAACCGTTTCATTATTTAGTGTCGTGCGGTAACAAGGAGGCATCAGCTGTTTATTTACTTCGATCGAAAGTCCCGTTAAGTAGTGATCAGAGACCGTGGTCGTTAGTACGTAGGCGTGAAGCTCGCCGGCTGGTCGCGCACTGCGCACAAAAATATGATCGATGCATGATGTCACTCGTCGCTCTGACAGGACTGCCTCTCGCGTGCCGTCTTGAATGCAACATTCCATGCCTAACTCACTCAGGGTGTTTAGGTATTCATTGGCGCGTGAGTCGGTTTCTCCTTGCAATATGTTTATGTTGCAGTCTCCCAATAACACCACATTATTTCCAATAGGTACATCTTGTATTAGTTTCTTGAGTTCATTTATAAAGTGTGATTTGTTCATTTGCGGAGGCCTGTAAGTAGTTATTATGTCAATTTTTTTGAGTTTCGTGTGAATTTGACCATGTATTAGTTCACAGCTCAGGTTACATTTCTTTAAAATTTCAAACTCCATTTTTTCATGTACATAGATAATTATACCCCCTCCCCTTTTTTCCGTTCTAGTTAGGTAATATGAACAGTAACCATTTATTTCATAATTATACACTTCCTCCTCCTTTATATTTATTTCTGTTAGACATATAAGATCCAATTTAGGTAAACAGTCTTTTATTAATATTATAAATTCATTAAAATGTTTCCTCAAAGAACAGATATTCATGTGTATGATGTTTAATTTATTTTCAGTATGTGTTACATAATTTATCCAATGCTTTGTGGAATCATATTTTGAGTATGTAATATCCTGTAGGTCTTCAGAGTTCATATTTGTATTTAAAAACTTTAACTTAGGAAATTCTATTCTACAGTGAGTTCTATATGTATATGTATTTACTCTCCGTTCTCGCTACTAATATACGTGTATTTATTTATGTCGCTTTCACAGCTGATATTATAAACTTTCTTCTCGACCTCACTCTTTTTAATTAAGATTTTTCCGTCTTTAATCCATATAAACTTGAACTCATCCTTTAATTTTTGTTTCGTTGTCCAGAGCAATTGACGCATTTGGCGAGTGAGATTTTCATTAATATAGATGCGGGTATCATCGTTGTTGTTGTAGATGGAATGGTTTGTCAGCCGTTGTTTCTTGCTCTGTAGCCATTGATTGCGCGTATCCGCGTTACACATTTTTACAATAACTGGCATGCCACTTCCCTCACCTCTAACTCTCCATACCTTTTCTATGCCATCTACACCCAATTTCAATTCTTTCGCAATCTTCTCAACAACCTCTTTAATGTTTTCTCCCTCTTGTTTACGTGTGTTACATGGTGCATTAAAAGTCGGGAAAGCAGTAAAATCGATGCCTTTGAAATGTGGTGCTGGCGGAAACTACTGCGTATACCATGGACCGCGATGAGAACCAATGAATCAATACTGGAGGAGCTCAACATCACCAAACGGCTTTACACAATCTGCCTGGAGCGTACCCTCAGCTTTTTCGGACATATTATGCGTTCACCTCGGCATTGTCTGGAGAGGCTTATAATACTGGGCCGGGCAGAAGGTAAACGCGCGCAAGGCAGGGCACCGGCAAGATGAGCAGACGCAATCAAGAAGGCTGCTGGAGGCAGCTTGTACCGAGCGGTTCACACTGCAGGAGACCGCATGGCTTGGAGACGTATCATATGTGGTCGCGATCCTCAGCAGTGAGGGAACGACGGAGAAGAATTCTAACTTAATTATTATTACCATACTTAATTACCATTATTATCCATAATTTTTGAACGTTGAACTTTTAGGACATATAAATAATGCCTGAGAGGATAAATGCGATGTTTTGGGCATTTTTTGGGACATTGAAAAGCTTTTGATTGCGTTCTTCATGAAACATTAATCAGGAAACTGCAGCACTACGGAATCCGAAACGCCTCTCTGGAACATCATATTTAAGTGATAGGATTCAGAGGGTTGATGTAAACGGGAAAAGATTTCCCAGATCTGTAGTAAGAATAAGTACCCCAGCACGCGTAGCATGACTGCCGTAGAAACAGGCTATGTCGACGGAAGAACCCACAAACTGACACATTGTCATTGTCTATCTGTCATTATGTCGATTCTTCCGTAGACAAAACTGGTTTCTACAGTGGTTACAGGGCTCTATTCTTGGCCCATTTTTGTTTCAATAAATTATTAGTTTAAATAAATGACTTGTCTTACCTCATAAAGGATTATCACGACATATAGTTGTTTGCAGACGACACTTCTCCTTTATTTAAACTCAAACGTCAGCTACTGGTTACTGGTTACGTTAATAGCACCCTGGCAAAAGTCGTTAATTGGTTTAATGTTAATAATTTACTCCTAAATGAGAAAAAAACTAAATGCATTAAATTTACGATACCTCATGCTAGAAGTAGAAACTAGTGTACTAATCAAGGATGAATAGTTGAAACCGGAAGATAACACATTATTCTTGGGCATAACTTTTGATGCCATGCTCAGTGGAGCCCACATAGATAAATTATCAAAAAAATTAGCTCAGACAATCTTTATTTTGCAAAAAGGGCAATTCGTTCAATGTATATACATTAAGTACCCGATACTATCTTAGAGAAAAATTTAAAGAAACTAATATATTTAATGTGCCTTCTCAGTTTATTTAAGAAAACCTTTTGTACGCATTTAAAAATATTACAATTTGGGTAATATAAGCGACCTACACAAATGTCCTTTCTTTGGTATTTTACGTCGTGACGATGAGCTGTTTAAGTTTTAATATTAATACATACATTATTTAGTTATAAGTCTTGTAGCTTGACTCATAACTATAACTGGCAACTTCTTGCACTGAGACTGGACAGGCCCACTCAAATCTGTGTGGTGCTTTCATCAAAAGGCCACCTCAGGCTTATCTGCATGGTCCTCATGTTAGTTGACCAAGATTATATCTGACTCTGACTTTGTTTCGGCTGTTACTTCTCAGTTCAGAGTAGTCAGGTACGAAACACCGGCCTCATCTGCCTAGCCTTTTTCCCAAACTATCTTGGGGTCGGCTTTCAGTCTAACCGGATGCAGCTGAGTACCAGTATTTTACATGAAGCGAATGCCTATCTGACCTCCGCAACCCCGTAGCTAGATATAATACGATGCCCCTTGGTAAGACTGGATGTCAGACTTTTAGCTTCTGACTACTCGTAACAACGGTCAAAGATCTACAAATGACAGCCGGGACCAACGGCTTAACGTGCTTTCCGAGGCACGGAGGAAACTCGATATATAATTATGGTCACCCATCCACAGACCAGCCTCGGCAAGCACGGCTTAACCTTAATGATCGACCTGGGCGGCTGTTATTATTTAGACACGAGCTCCTCCGGCCTCATCTAGTTTTAAAAAAAGACGACGTGTAAGATTGTTTGTCTAAACCTATTTGTAAAAATAAACATCATTTCATATCATTCCATTTCATATCCATCACAAAATTAAAGTTCAAGTTCATAATTTAAGGGCATACTGTGTGACATTTAATGATTTTGACGTGAATATTTACTATGTTTTTTTGTTAAATATGTTATTATTTTTATTTCATATTATTATTTTTAACTGTGGTGATATTCAATGATTTTCATTAACCATTTTTTTGTTTAATTTATTGATTAATTGTAAATTTATGTTATTAGATTAGTCTGAGACCAGCGGGGGGCCTAGTGGTGGCAGCCTCAACTTACGAGCAGTAAGCCGTGGGTCCAAACCCAGGCAGGCGCATTACTTTGTGTAATTTATTTCATCACCGCTGCCCTCAAAAACGGTGAAAGAAACCGGCATGTCCCAGAACTAAACATTCGAAGACATGTGACATCTACCAACCCGCACTGCGCCCGCGTGGTGGATTACAGCCCCCTCCCTCTCCTTGAGAAGAGGCCTATGTCCCAGCAGTGGGAACATTATAGGCACATATGATTAGTGTGAATGTGAGGACCCCGTGGGTATCTATTTAATTTTGTCTTGTTATATTTTTTCTTTTTTCTCTCTTTATTTCTAACAATTATCTGGCAGTTTGAATGCTTTAAGCGTCCTTTTTTTTTGTTTGTCGTATCGTGGAGCTTCTTGAGTTATGAGTTGAGCTACACGATAACTGACAAATGCTTGCATGGGCTGGATAGGTCCACTCAAATCTGTGTGATTCTTTCTTCAAAAGACCGTCTCAGACACTCATCTGCATAGTCCTCATGTGAGTCGACCAAGATTATATCTGTAGCTTAAAAGAGACTGTGATCTCTGAGTTTTTTTCGGCTGTTGCTTCTTAGTTCAGAATAGTCAGGTACGCAACACCGGCCTCATCTAGTTTTTAAAAAACCGGCCAAGTGCGAGTCTTACTCGCACACAGGGTTCCATAGCCCCAAACAATATTTTGAACTGTCATTCATTAGTTAGTAGTATTAGTTGTAAACTTCCACTAAACCGCAAAACTAAATTGGTTTTTCATAGTATGTTAATGAAAAACAAAGTTACTGCTGCAGTTTGATGAAAAAGTCCCATATCTCAAAAAGTAAACATCATATCTTATTGAAACCAATTTTCGTTGATAGTTTTTTTTACGTTCTACAAACTTAAATATTTTCAGAATTTTCCTCCTCTTACTTTAGAAATTAGAGGGGGGGGGACACACATTTTACCACTTTGGAAGTGGCTCTAGCGCAAACTATTCAGTTTAGAAAAAAATGATATTAGAAACCTCAATATCATTTTTGAAGACCTATCCATAGATACCCCACACGAATGGGTTAGATGAAAAAAAAAAATTTGGTTTTCAGTTCTATGTATGTGGAACCCCAAAATTAATAGTTTTTTTTCTATTTTTGTGTGAAAATCTTAATGCGGTTCACAGAATACATCTAATTACCAAGTTTCAAAAGTATAGCTCTTATAGTTTCGGAAAAAAGTGGCTGTGACATACAGACGGACAGACAGACAGACAGACAGACAGACAGACAGACAGACAGACAGACATGACGAATCTATAAGGGTTCCGTTTTTTGCCATTCGGCTACGGAACCCTAAAAAGACGACGTGTAAGATTGCTTGTAAAACCTATTTGTAAAATTATACTTCGGGTATCAACCGAAGACGATTACTTATATTACTTGCAGCATTACATGAGATGGTGCTATCTTCATCACACGTTTAGATCTTAAACACAAAAAGAAATAAGAAAATTGACATTTTTTTTATTTGTTTTTTTTTTTTTTTTTTTATTACGGTTTCCTGTTTCACCACCACTGGCAACACCGTGCGCCCGTGAATCATTACGTGTTTTTTGTGTTAACGGATTCACACGAAGTTTCACTGCACGTATTTAAAATGGGAAAAAGAAAGCGTTCAAAGTCAAAAGATAGTGATTATGATAGTATTTTGCGAAAAGTGAGAAAATTAGAGTCTAAATTATTAAGAAAACGACGTTTTTCTTCGTCAGCGTCGGAGTCGGTGGAAAGTGATAGGTCGTACATTTCGTACAACCGATATTATGATACCCACGGATATGAACAGGATGCGAACTTACCAGGTAATCTATTATTGTTTTACATAACAACTGAATTCAAAACACATAATTATGTTTATGTACAAGAAAAATATGGGTTAAAGTTTTAACGACCTACCCTCATTCACCTTTCTTTTCCGTGATGAGCATTGGAATGTTTCATAGCGTAAATCGTGTTGATGATATAGGTATAGGTACCTACTCCACTATGAGTGTTGAGGATAAATTTGCTCCACGTAAATCGTGTTGAGGATATAGGTACCTACTCCACTATGAGTGTTGAGGACAATTATGCTCCACGTAAATCGTATTGAGGATATAGGTACCTACTCCACTATGAGTGTTGAGGATAAATTTGCTCCACGTAAATCGTATTGAGGATATAGGTACCTACTCCACTATGAGTTTTGAGGATAAATTTGCTCCACGTAAATCGTGTTGAGGATATAGGTACCTACTCCACTATGAGTGTTGAGGACAAATACGCTCCACGTAAATCGTGTTGAGGATATAGGTACCTACTCCACTATGAGTGTTGAGGATAAATTTGCTCCACGTAAATCGTGTTGAGGATATAGGTACCTACTCCACTATGAGTGTTGAGGACAAATACGCTCCACGTAAATCGTGTTGAGGATATAGGTACCTACTCCACTATGATTGTTGAGGATAAATTTGCTCCACGTAAATCGTGTTGAGGATATAGGTACCTACTCCACTATGAGTGTTGAGGATAAACTTGCTCCACGTAAATCGTGTTGAGGATATAGGTACCTACTCCACTATTAGTGTTGAGAATAACTGCTCCACGTAAATCGTGTTAAGGATATAGGTACCTACTCCGCTATAAGTGTTGAGGCAACGTACTCCATGTAAATCATGTCGAGATTATACTTCGCTATATTTAAAGCAAGTTACACATGATCAGTGTCACTTAGGTTTTGGTCTTGATGTCTAATGCCTATAGAACAAGAGGATCTTGATGACGTTGTCCTTGTCTACGATGACTCTCAACTCGCTGGTGGCAACGACGAGCCGGTCGCGGGACCATCCACGTCAACAGCAGTGCCGGCGTCAGCTCCTGTACCCGCACCGGCGGCGTCGGCACCGCCGGATTTTACTACTACTTGGCGCAGACCTCGCCAATCAGAAAAATTATGGAGATACGTTACATAAGGACATTGCCTCAAGATGGGCTTATATTTTGGCTAACGGTTTGTCCAAAGATACACACGTGGAGTTAATGAAATTTTACTTACCACCAGAAAACTGTCCAATTATGAGAGCTCCAAAACTTAATTTAGAAATCAAGGCAGCCCTTTCGGATATAAACATTAAAAAAGACTTTTACAGTCAAAATAAACAAAATCAGCTTGGCTGTGGTCTCGCCGCAATAGGACGCGTTTTGAATTGGGCCCTTTCACCAGAAAGCTTGGTGCCACAGGGTATAATAAAATCGTTGAGTGATGCCGGTAGATTCAAATGCGATAGTCATTATAAAGAGTCTCAATCACGACGTTATGCGGCTTTAAGTACTTTAAATAAAAATATCAAAGATACTGTCAAAAACACAAACATCGATGAACAGCTATTCGGTTCCGACCTATCTGAGCATATTAAGTCGTCAAAAGCTATAACTAGGACTGGTTCAGAAATAAAATTAAGAACTCAACGGCCTATGTATAGGACATCGACCGTTACACAACCTCGGGGTGCTTTAAACTCGAGGGGGGCGCCGCCGCGCATAGCACCAGCGGTCGAGCCGCGGTCGACCTCCGCAGCACGCAGACCGCCGAGGGACCGACGTCTAGAAGCAACCTGGGGACGCCGCCACGCCAACAGCGCGCGGCATCAGGCGAGGAGGCGATATTAGAAACACAGGTACCTATTGCTGGCCGTTTATCAAACTTTTATGATAAATGGTGCGAGCTCACTGACGATCATACTATTTTAGAATGGGTTCAGGGATATAAAATTCCTTTCAGTGAAGAACCTATACAAATAGCTGAGCCCCATAACAATACATGTAATTCGCAATCACAAAGTCAAATCATTGACAAATGTATATCAGACTTGATACGTTCGCAATTTATATCAACATGTACATCTTGCCAAGGACAATTTATTTGACCAATATTTACAGTGCCCAAGTCGAACGGAACCCATAGGTTTATTTTAAATTTAAAAGAACTAAATAAATTTGTTAAGATTGAACATTTTAAGATGGAGGACTATCGTACTGCACTAAAATTGTTGAACCATAACTATTTCATGACAACAATAGACATCAAGGATGATGATGAAGTTACGGTTTACATGGAAGTCTCAATTATACGAATTCAATTTTCTTCCCTTCGGCCTTTGCATTGCACCATTTGTTTTCACAAAATTACTCAAACTGGGTCTGAAATACTTACGCACTTTAGGATTAATATCAGTAAACTATCTCGATGATTTTTTATGTATAAGTAGCTCGTATGACGAGTGTTTGATAAATGTTAAAACTACAGCCGCAATGTTAGAATCGTTAGGTTTTGTAATCAACATTAATAAAAGTGTTATGTCACATAGTAGGGTTTGCAAGTTTTTAAGCTTTATATTCAAGTATGATTATTACTTTACCGGATGAAAAGAAACATCGAATAAAAAATAAAGTTACTGAGTTGATGTCCAAAAATCAATGCACTATAAGGTACTTTGCTGAAATAATAGGATTGTTGACCTCGGCATGCCCAGCAGTCAGTTACGGTTGGATGTACACGAAATTGCTTGAGCGCGAGAAACTCATAGCTTTAACTTATTCCAAAAACTACACTAGACACATGAAAATAGAAACTTATCTCAATAAAGATCTTTCATGGTGGATCAATAAAATATTATCGTCATCTTCACCTATCAGAAAAAATAACTATAATATTATTGTCAAGAGATTTTTAGTGATGCTTCGAACACCGGCAGCCGGTGCGAATGGAAATTAGTCAGAGACAGAATTGTCCTTACATATAAACACACTTGAGCTTACGGCCGCATTTTATGGCTTAAAGATTTTTACTAAAGGACTAAAAAATGACAATATTTTGTTAAGAATTGATAATACCACTGCCATATGTTATATAAACCGCATGGGTGGTGCTCAGCACACTCGAAAGATCTGGCAGTGGTGCGAAGCAAGAAATATATTTGTATTCGCATCGTATATCAAATCTAGCGACAACGTAATAGCAGATCGAGAATCTCGGCGAATTAATATAGATACAGAGTGGGAAATCTCAGATTTTGTTTTTTCACATATAAGTCAATTGTTCGGAAAACCGGAATTTGATCTTTTCGCGAGCGCTCAAAACTACAAATGTAGTAGATATGCATCATGGAAACTAGATCCGTATTCCAAAGTTATTGATGCATTTACTGTTTCTTGGCGTAAAATTTTCTTTTATGCTTTCCCCTCTTTCTGTCTTATTACTAAAGTCCTAGAAAAAATTATCGCAGATAAAGCGATAGGCATTTTAGTAGTGCCTCACTGGCCATCTCAACCATGGTACCCACTATGGTCCAGTCTTGTTACATCAGAAAAGAAATTCTGTGGTCCTCAGGAATCACTTTTAAAATCACTACACGCGACGCTTATTCTGGTGGCAGTAAAATTATCCGGGAGGCGTTGATCAAGCGTGGAGTACCACGAACATCACTACATATAATGATGGCCTCCTTTGCAAATACAACCTTAAGGCAGTACAATAGTTCGATAAAATCTTGGTGGCTTTATTGTAAAGATAATAACTTGGATCTTTACGAGACGGATAGTGCCCAAATTATATCATTTTTAACAAGAAAATTTGAGGAGGGATCTAGCTATAGTAGTTTGAATACGCATAGGTCTGCACTCTCAGTTATTTTAGGCTATAACGTTATTGGAGATGACTGTATCAGCCGCTTCCTCAAAGGTGTCTACAGACTTACTCCCCCAAAACCAAAGTACAATTCAACATGGGATACAAACGTAGTACTTAAATACCTTTCCGATGTATGTTACGATAATATATCTTTAGTTGATTTGTCACACAAAACTTGTACGTTATTGGCAATCGCTTCGGCCCAAAGAATGCAGACCATCATAAAGTTAAAAAATATATCGATACAAGAAAATGAGATTGTAATTAAAATTAGTGATTTAATCAAAACGTCGCGGCCCGGGGCGTATCAACCACTTATAAAACTACCGTATACGCATTCGCGATAACCCCAGTATTTGTCCAGCATTTGCCATTGAAACCTACATGGACAAAACTAGATCTTTGCGAAGTGACTACCCTGAAGGAAATCTTTTTATCGGTGTACGCAAACCTCATAAAAAAGTAGGCCCTCAAACATTAGCACATTGGGTAAAAAAGGTTTTGCAATTCCATATTCGGTGCTCATAGTACTCGCTCGGCATCTACATCTGCCGCGCACAGATCTGGGGTCAGTCTGGAGGTGGTTCGCAAGGCCGCGGGCTGGAGCAATTGCTCGAACATCTTCCTTAAATGTAGAGATGTGGTAGACTCGAATGACACCACTTTTGTCAACTCTATATTCAGTTCATAGTGTGGAAGATTAATTGCATTTATATAATTAACATGTTAAGGCTTGTTAAGGGAACGATAGATGTACTTTGATCATTGTATTTGATTCTCAATAATTCTTATTAAACCTTTCTCTATAGTTCATACACTAAAATGGTTTTTTAATTCTTCTTTTTCCTCTGCAATATTGCATTGCTCTAAACATCTGCAAGTAATATAAGTAATCGTCTTCGGTTGAGACCCGAAGTATAATTAAGAATCAAACGAACTTACCTTGTGAAGTTTGATTCCAATTATGCGAGGGTCTCAACCGAAGACGATTACTGCCCTATCCCCCCCAACCCAATGGCCAAAAGGCAATGTTACAACACAAAAACTACTCTGAAATAATGATTCACGGGCGCACGGTGTTGCCAGTGGTGGTGAAACAGGAAACCGTAATAAAAAAAAAAAAAAAAAAAACAAATAAAAAAAATGTCAATTTTCTTATTTCTTTTTGTGTTTAAGATCTAAACGTGTGATGAAGATAGCACCATCTCATGTAATGCTGCAAGTAATATAAGTAATCGTCTTCGGTTGAGACCCTCGCATAATTGGAATCAAACTTCACAAGGTAAGTTCGTTTGATTCTTAAATAAACATCATTTCATTTCCATCACAAAATTAAACTTCATGTTCATTATGGACGTGGAACGTGCACAAAGAGCACTCATAAAAATTATGTATTTTAAAAATAAAAGGTTCTCTACTAAAAACCTATACGAAATCAGTAATTTACTCTCGGTCAGAAAACTGTACATAACCCAAACGGTTCTAAAAAAACATAAAACTCTACCATATTATAATAAAAAACTTAAAAGGAGAAAAGATATTATTGCAGAGGTTCCGCAATGTAAAACCCAATTTGCAAGCAGACAGTTCTACTATCTCTCAGCTCAATTATACAATAGGATTAATAAAAACATGTATGTACACAATAGAAACTATTACGACTGTAAAAAAATACTAAAAAACTGGATTAAGTCTCTTACTTACGAGGATACGGAAGCTCTTCTGGTATATCATGAGTAACATAATCTCACACCATAACGATACTCACCTCATTTTACTCCACACACTACACTACTGTTCACCACAACACGCTAGACCACAACACAACACACCACGCTACACCACACCACACCACGCTACATCACACCCCAGTACACCACACCGCACACCGCACCACACCACATCACATCAAATCACATCAAACCACACTACATCTTATACACACACACCACACCAAACTAAAACACACCACGCTTCTCACCGCAAGATGCATACTTAAGATGTTATAGTATTGATTTATATAGATAACTAGATATTTAACCGTAACGCTACATCTAAGATATGGAAGAGCGGAGTTTCCTAACACAGGCATTGTTTGTCTAAAAGGAGGCTCCAAACACAATTAATTGTATAAGAAGCTTTTTTGTAAAAAATAAACACATTTTCATTTTTTTTTCATAATTGAATGGTAAAATTAATAACTTCAACCATAAAACCTATTTTGAATACTTAAAATCATACCATAATCACAAACTGATTAATTCCCTACCGCTCCATCAACGCTTTAACAACTAATAATTGACATGAGTATTTAAATTTTGATTAAATTATACAGAAAATTTGCATGAACCTGACGTGTGATGTTATTTATAACCTTAAATTGGCATTAAGATTTTCGGCAGTATCATGATGGTATTAATTATATTGATTTTAGTTCGCTGACATTTTAATTTGGGTACATGGTAGCTTTAACGAACATAATCATTGAAAGCTGAGGTTTTACAACTTGTTAAGCTTACTGATGCGGTTTTCGGAAATGTGGAATTGGTTTAAATGTTCGACACATTTAAACCAATTCCACATTTCCGAAAACTTTATTATGTAACTTTTTGGCCATCACAGTGTTATTAATTATGAATGTGCATATTGATATCGACAGATAAAAAATAAAATAAAAAAGTTTGAAGCTTTTAACTGTCTGCGGACAGTATGAAAGCTGTTGTACAAAAAAAAAACGCTCGACCTCATGTAGGTATTCTGATTTTTTACATTTATCTGAAATTAATGGGAATTGACTGTCATAGTATGGGCATGTGCATGAGGAAGAACGAATCGCATGTGACAAAAAAGTGATGAATATTCATGGTGATGGATGGAGAGAGAGAGGAAGACCAAGGACACGATGGATGAATTGTGTGAGATGATAATGAAATAAACTCCTAAATGATAGCGTGACTAACGAAAGAGGAGAATGGAAGAAGAAAACGTGTTGCCCCGACCCCAGGAACATGGTAGAGGACAGGAAGATGATGATGATCTGAAAATGATTACCAGTTAAGTTAAGCGAAGATTTCAGTCTTTAATTATTTTACACAATTTAGTAGTAAAACTTTCGCAACACATGTTACTTGCAGGCTTTCCTATCGATGCCCAAAGCTGGCACGAGTTGTAAACTCGTTCTAATTTGGAGAGCCCGCAACTAGTTACCAGCCGATTTTCTTTATTTTTATTCAACATTTTCCATGTTTTCGCTTCGTTTGTGGAAAGTCTGTTCGGAAGCACACATTTTTTTTTTTAACTGTCTTGTTGCCAATTTGATATAATCATCGATATATTATTGTAATCTATAGTTTTATGTGTATTTTTAACCCTGTATATTTATTTTAGTGACGTATCTAGGTTCAGCTAGATTATTGAGGCAGAAAAAGGTTTTAGAAGAAGAAATTCGGAACCTTTACTTGAAACTTTTACGCTGCAGGTTTGAGTAAAATCATCATCATCATCATTTGATGATGATGATTTTACTCAGACCTGCAGCGTAAAAGTCAGCCGATAATGTTCCCACTGCTGGGACACAGGCCCCCTCTCAATGAGAGAGAGTGGGCTTTAATCCACCACGTGGGCCCTGTGCGGGTTGGTAGATGTCACATGTCTTCGAATTTTTAGTTCTAGGACATGCCGGTTTTTTCACAATGTATTCCTTCACCGTTTAGAGAGCAGCAGTGATGAAATAAATTACACAAAGTAATATGTCTGTCTGGGTTCGAACCTATGACTTACTGCTTGTAAGTCGGGGCTACCACAACTGGGACACCGTTGCTCTCCTGAGTAAAATAAGGAGGGATATTAGAGAAATACATAAATTCACGCCTTTTTCGCATTGAGGTAGTCAGAAACCATAGAACGCTACGATCCTTACATACTCCTTTTCCCTCGTCCACGTTCATACATCAGTGTCCGTACCATGACGCCATTATTGTTCCATTCCTATTCCAGAGTGGGAAAGAGATGGAGCTAGACGACCTGTATAGCTCCGTCTCTTTTTCACTCTGGAATAGGAATGGAACAATAATGTCTTAAGACGTCATGGTACGGACGCTGGTCATACACGCACGCTGGTTGCGAGTACTACGCACCTGGTATCCTTAGAAGGATTCAAATTTCACTTAAACAGCCATGTGAAACCAGTGAAAACTTACGCTCATCATAAGTCTAAGAGCAATATAAACACGTATTCTTCTCCAAAACTTAAACCGCCAAACTTAAAATTGGTCCATCCCGTTCTGAACCACGTCCGAACAACTGTTCATCAAAAAGTTTAAACGACAAACGCTACGGGACATCGCTCGGTTAATCCATCATTGTAAAAATTCATTAAAGTACAAGCACTGAGTTACCGCTTACTTTATACACTACATTATTCTGTGTACGTACATAAAGTATCTAAAGATTCAAAGTACTTGCACAACGAAAATTTCACCAGAATTTCCGTTCACTGAAAAATAAACTTTACTTTTCTTAAAAATAAGGTTGGGATTGCTATGTGGTCGCACCATTTAGGTACCCCTGATCGATGCAACGTTGCATTCGCTTGAAGCAGACCAATTTACTTGATTTTGTTCAAGGCGAGTTTGGTCGGTTGTTAGCTCGGACTCAATTTCTCGGAGCTATTTATAATTGCCTGTCTCCCAACTGTGGATTTAATCATTTCGTGTTGTGATGAGATCAAAAACTTTGATTGTGTGTAAACAGCTTTATGTATGTCTAGCATTTGCTCGCGGTATTGCTCACGTTATGGTCAGAAGTCAACCCTCGGGAGCATCGTAAATACAGTCTATGTCACTTTAGACTGATGTAGCTTCCTATGAGTGAAAGAACGGGCTAGATGGGGCATAATCGACCCGTCTCGGTTACAATGCGAGTATAGAGCCCCAACACAGGTTATGCCACACTTTCTCTCCTGTACGTTGTCTACAACTAATTGCACCATCTAGGACTTGAATGAGGCAAAATACAAAGCGGTACAAGTTGCTACGTACTAGTTGGACAAAATCTGAGTCATCGTCATCATCATCTGCCTAGCCTTTTCCAAACTATCTTGAGGTCGGTCCAGTCTAACCGGATGCAGCTGAGTACCAGTATTTTACATGGAGCGACTACCTGTCTGACCTCCACAACCCAGTAGCTGGGTAATACGATACCCCAAAGTAAGACTGGATGTCAGACTTGGCTTCTGACTACTCGTAACGACTGTCAAAGATGTTCAAATGACAGCTGGGATCAACGGCTTAACGTGGTTTCCAAGGCACGGAGGAAACATCATCGTCTTGAGAAAAAAAAATCCAAGTTAGAGGCCCAAGGGCGTCATAAAAACTCTGACACCAAGGTAGGCAGTAACCACACGATAAAGAAAGTCTCGAGAAAAAGAAGAAGTGAAAGAATTTTAGGATTCGCATTAGTGGTTCCGAAGATAACCGCATACATCTAAACTTTAGTTTCTTATAATATTAGTGTAGGCTATATACTCTGGTGCCGTGACAGTAACCAATATTATCTACTGCTGTACAGAAGCCTAATTACCTGCAGGAAGACAAACGAGTCAACAATCTCCGTCATTGCCGATGAATCTGTTTATGTTTAACTAGCTGTCCGGCGCAACTTCGTATGCGTCACATTTTCCCCGTTTTCGCAAAATTTTTCATTGCTGCTCCATTCCTATTGGTTGTAGCGTAAAAATATATAGCCTTTAGCCTTCCTCGATAAATGGGCTATGTATCACTGAAAGAATTTTTCAAATCGGACCAGTAGTTTCGGAGCCTGTTCAAAGCAAACAAACAAACAATCAAATCTTTGCTCTTTATAATATTAGTTTAGATAAACTCTCAGTATCAAAAAATATCAAAGGTTTTGTTAATGACTTCATTGTTGAGTTGGTTAGCATTTGGTTGGGGTATGTGCTAAAAATAAATGTTAAGGTCTCTATTAGGTTATATTATATCATAGATGCATTATATGATGATCAAATTATTATTTGCGACGGTAAAGTAACCTAAGATAAGTAAAGTAAGATTGTTAAGCTTAATGGGCAAAAATGTTTTGACTCTCGTAGTTGATTCATTCTAAAACCAATCAAGATTAAACTACGAACACAAGATATCCATTTGAATGCTTCTATTCAGATCAGTGGCAATAATGTTATCAGTAAATGTCCGATAATTAATCACCTAATTGTTTAACACTTTAATCAAACAAAGTGGTCAAAGTGACCATAAAGTGAATTATTATAATTATCTTCATGATTGGGTTGTGGTTAGCGATAATAATCATGGAATTTGCAATGTGGTAAGATCGTTGATAAATTATTATTGTTGACTAGCTTGTGCTCGTGGATTCGCTCGGGTTATGATAGGTAATATCCCGAAAGAACGAGGTTAAATACAGGGTGTAACGGAAAGGGTATATACATACTCAAGGGTTGTAATACAGACAAGCAAACTGAACATGTTTCTCCATCGGACAAACATCGTATTAGCGAAAAAAATATCTGCTGCCCCATATAAAATTTCAATACCTATTCGACCCAAATGTATGGGGCAGCTGATATTTTTTGCGCTATTACGATGTTTGTCCGATGGAGAAACATGTTAAGTGTGATGGTCTGTAGCACATCCTTAAGTATGTATATACCCTTTCCGTTACACCCTGTATAGCTTGTGGCACTCGGGAATAATGTATGTAGTTTACCAATTTAAAGAATTTTCAAAATTGGATTCGGAGTTCTGAAGATTTCCCTCTACATTCACACCTAAAAACTTTACCTTTTTATAATATTAGTGTAGATTTCTAGCAATATCATTTCCACGAATCAGTATTCAAGGTTAAGGTGAAAGCTTGCAAAAATCAGTTTTTGGATGGAACGGTCATTATTTAACAAGACCCTTCTGTTCTTCGGAAAGGAAGTTGTGCAGATGGTCCCGGCTGTCATTTGTAAATATTTGAAAGTAATTTTGTGTAATTGTTCTTCTTCACACACCTATTATGTCCACAGATAAGGACATAGAGGGAAAAAGGACCGTCAAGCCACATAAGTGGAGCGGCGCTTGTGGCCTGGGACAATACAATCAGAGTTGCTGAGTAGGTGTCCAGTTGGATAGCGCGAGGTTTTATAGGCTTTTATCCTACAGTGGACTAAGGAAATCTTGACCCGATCTATATAGTTCATGGAAAATTGATGTCGATGATATTGTGGTGTGGAAATGGTTAAGTTTTCTTTTAACTGAAAACACTTTGTTCGCCTTTTCCCAACTACAAGACAGCTGGGTTCGATTCGAAGGTCAGTTTTTTCTATCAGTATTTTTTTTCAGTAGCATCCACGAAGTAAGAATTAGAGCACTAATTCTTACTTCAACATGTAATAGGGGGCAAGCCTATAGCCATCTATAGGCTTGCCCCCTATTACATGGGATTAAAATATAACTGGCTAAATATGGGTGTACTATTAGGTACACTTCTGCTTGACCCTTTGGGGATTACAGGCGTGATGTTATGTTTTGTTAAGACAGTTGATCAGGCCTCTGAAATAATTCCTATTGTCTTTCACACTTCACCGCATATCCCTTACAATTAATACCATCACCGCAACGTATTACTTGTCAATAAACTCGTGTCTACTGCGGTATCTGTTGCGAACAGATAAAACCACAAACCCAGTTATCTATCCTCTCCGTATAGTCGTAACTATGTGGTATTACTTCCTCTATATTGATATATAAAGGAGACGGGGACTTTTGGGCCTGAATGTAGTAAGTTGAGGTATGGTTAAAAAAATAGGTTATATTTTTTTATTTCAAAATGTGAAAAATCAGCTCAATTTAAAATCTAGAAATTGAGAAATCCAAAAATTAAGTTAAGGTTACGAAGTAATTGGAATATCGATTAAATTATAATCGAAAAACGTTACAGAGTTCATACTATTAACGAAAATGCTTTCGCCAGATGATTAATTCAATTAAAATAATGACATCTAATATTATTAAAGTATGAAGAGTTTAATCTAATTAAATATCTGCATAATTAAGATAAATCGATTCACTTTTACTAATCGATTATTGTAATTTTAATCTGTGCTAAGTCTGACTTGACATGCATGACATGACATTGACGCTCGCAGGGGCGGGGGGACACCACCGTACTTGACATAGGCGTCCAATTTTTCACAAAGATACTAGCACCATCTCTTACGAAATCCGCATAAACTTGAGATTTAGTACGTTAAAATGACATAGATGGTGCTTACGTCAATTATCACCAGTGTGATTAAATACCTTTTTGATTTGAATGAAAATTGAGTAAAAAATAATACTAATTAATAATAATTTAAATTCTAAACAAGATTAAACCGTTTTTTTATTTTCATTTTGAAATTGCGAATATTTCTTATATATATCTTAAATATAGGTACGCACATAAAGTTATTGAGATTAGTTCAACGGATATAGTACCAGATGGCAACACCGTTCAATAAGGGTGTCAAAAATTCGCGTGAGAGGGCTCTCTATTCCATCTTTATTCCTATACTCATTGGACACTCGTTTCGTATCGTCTAGTGCATGTGCGTTTTGAGTGCACTTCCTCCCATATTTCATTGATATTTTCTCAAATTGATGGATTTACAGGATTGTATAGAATCTGGATCATCAATCTACGCTTTACACGTTCAATTTCCTGTCAATCTGGATCTCAATCATGGATCAGATTGATGCCAGATTGAACGTGTAACCTCCGTCTTACTTAACCTCACTTTTGCTAAAATCTCTTTTATCTCAGCTCTCAGATTTCCAAAATCTGTAAAATTTTCAGTGATTGTTTGTTAATATAGTAGCTATCAATTGACACCAATTTCATCTTTTTACAACTAGGCCCAAAATTGTATGAAAGCGTATCCGTCTCCTTTACTACATAAATTCCATGAGAAGTTTTCAAGAAACCATTACTACTTACGTCGATGATCAATGACCGGTAGCGATGGCTAAAAGTGTTAAAACTTATAGGAAATTGGTTTTGTATAGAACACTAACCGAACATACAGGGTGACTGGTAATTAGTGACCAATACTAAACTAGTGATTATAATCATGATAACAAACAACTTTTCCAAAGCCGTTTTTTTTTTATTAATTTACTTTTATGACAATAATACAACAGCCGTATGAAATTTGCGCGCGCGCGTCTCTAGCCTATCAGCTTGTGATAAAAGTGAATGAGTATAAAAAAATGTTTCTTTGGGAAAGTTGTTTGTTATCATGAGCATAATCACGTGTTTAAGTATCGGTCACTAATTACCAGTCACCCAGATACGCCACACCACTCTGCAGCGCTCAAAAACACAAATTACTGATGTAAATTAGGATATGGCTGACCACATCTGCTCTATGCTTGATGGGCTGTGGGCCAAACCAACCCTGATACAGCTAGAAGACGTCGAGGCATATCTTGTAGGAGATGGTGAGACGACCTGGACAAAGCCAACGATCAGTCATCAGCATCATCATCATTGTCAGCCTATAATGTTCCCACTATTGGGACACAGGCCTCCTCTCCATGAGAGAGAGTGGGCTGTAAAGATCAAAGATCAGTGAGCGATGGTAGCAACCAGGAAGGGCGGAAGGATGGTGGTTTGGGTTTGGTAGTTAAATTACCAATTTACTTGAATAAACATGGGACGAAAAAATAAGAAATAATGTCTTCCCTATACATGTTCCTAACAGATTCATGACATTAAACAAACAGAAAAACGACTCTCGACTCGACGAAACTTATTTCTGAAACTCGGCCGGGTATAGCTGAAAGTAAGATAATCTTACAAGAGCTTCGGGCGAAGAGGATCATATTTTTTTTAAAGTCAACAAATTTGATAAACTCACTTCCTTTATTTGCAACTGTTCGTTTCTTGTGATCTAGCTGGGGACTCCGACTTCACTTGTTTTTAAAACGATTTGATTTTATTTTTCCTGTAGTTTTCTGTATTGTTTGGGAATTTATTGGCTTGAAACCGAATTTGACAGTTTGCGAATTGGAATTTTTGCAAATTGGACCTTCTCCTAATTGGACATTTTGCGAATTGGACACTCAGCGCCTTAACGGTTGTTACTTCTCTTGGGATGCGGTGAGGTGTGGTTTTCTTTTGTCATATTTGACGTTCATAAAATATGTTATGTTCAGTGTAGCAATGAAAGATACTGTTGGTATACTATATTTTATTGTCACAGGACACAGGTTATAATTATACAGACAGTCCTTAGTAGACCGGTTGAGATCAAGTTATGGCGACCAGACGGATATATGATATAGACAACCACTAGTGGTGTCACACTAATTACATACTAAATAGTGATGTCACAAAAAAATAGTGAATCGTTTTTTCGTTGCAGTTGTGACAAATCAGGTTTTGTACTAGCATTTATTTTAAAAAAAAACACTAAGGTTTTCGGTTTTTAAATAGTAATATATACTAGTATAGTACATTATCGTAAGCAATTAACTAAAAAAGGATGACATTTTCACTGTTCTGCAACATTGAAGTTATGAAAAATGGAACACTTACACACACACACACACACTTACTTTCGCAACATACTCAAGTGGCTCCCAATTCGACTTCGCAGGAACTCTCGGATATTGTGTCTGCTATTTAACATCCTTCATAACCCAAAAGCGCCATCCTATTTGCGGGAACGCTTTTCCTACTCCCGTCCTTCAGTTGCACCTTGCAGGTCGCATCTTAGGAAACTCCTTAAATCTCCTCCCCATTCAACCGATTTCTACTCCTACTCCTTCACTGTACACGCTGTACGGTTGTGGAATTCACTGCCGCCTGACATACGGGACTGCCAAACTATTGCTGTTTTCAAGAGAAGAGTGAAAGAACATTATCTTTCCATTCCGTCATAGTTGCATAAGTATTTATTTTATTGTATTTATAGTATTGTTATATTTTTGTCTTTGTATGTATACGTAAGTTAGTATGTTCTTATATTGTATATTTTATTTTAAATCGTTATTTGCTTTATGTTTTATGTATTCCATTTTCTCTTCTTCTTTTACACACTATGTCTACATCTCTTTTTTAGTATCTCCTTTCGCAGGTATGCTGGAAGAGATTTCTTTAGAAATAAGCATCACCTTTGTACCTATTTTCTTTTCCTTTCTTCTTTTCTGTATTTAGTGTGTACATAAATTGTTAAATAAATAAATAAATAAATAAATAAACACTTAAATGAGCTAGTTTACTATGAGCTGTAGGTCTAAATAAATTGCGTTTCGCCGTAGATTCAACTCTGACGCAACTGGCCTTCTTGTAAAGATATCTCCAGTAAGAGGCCGATTTGAAGTTTTTTTTTTCTAACCCATGTTTATTTCAAGACTTTCTTATTCTACTCGACATAGTGTTATCATTTTCGATTATGTTAGCTAGAAATACAGGAAGGTTCAAGACAATATCCTGTGTTCATTATTTATTCTTGGACCGGAAATTGAGCCTAATACGACTGCGCAAATGAAAAAAAAAGATTGTGAAAAATAAATAACTTCGACATGAATTTATTCATTTGTTCCTTATGCATGAGATCTCATTTGTTGTTGTTGTTTTTTTTTATTTTTAATATACTTAATTAAAATAATATCATGTCGCAGGTTAAATATTTGCTTCGATTTGATTCGACAGACAAACAAACATTCCTAGCATAAATAAATGAATCACAAAAAAAAACAAACCATCTTGACCACCGAAATTTAAATAAGGAAGAGGAGCGCCGGAAAAAAATCAAATATTCACTTAATTTTATTAAAGCCTTCTTATCCGCTTAGGTAGGTACTTTTATGGCAGCATAAAAAAATCGCTATAAATTATACACCTTGAAGAAAATTGCTATTTCTATCTTTTGCTCATCATAACATCACGCCCTTAATCCCCAAAGGCAAAGGCAGAAGTGTGCATCACATTTAGCCAGTTTTGTTTAAGATCACATGTGCCATTATGGCCCTTCGGTACCACATGACATGAACATATGCGCTTACTTTGTGTAATTTATTTCATCACCACTGCTCTCAAAAACGGTGAACATTTTTCCGTCTTAGAACCAAAAATTTGAAGACATGTGAAATCCACATTCAAACTACCCACAAAATAGATTAATCTATTCTGCATAGCAACCCGCAGTAGACTCGCTTGGTGGATTATAGCCCACTCCCTCTCTTAGAGCCTGTGCCTGTGTACGGAACGGAACATGATAGAACCCGTAGCTACTTCCTACTTATAAATGATGAAAAAACCCCAATAACACTTGGCCCACAGGAAAACACCATATTTCAGGGAAAAATACGGAGTGTAAGAGACAACGATGCGAAAAAGCTTACCAAGAACTCAGTACATCTTTCTGAAGCAAAAATTACGTTTTTAAAATTATTAGTCATCATTTCAGCCGAAAGACGTCCACTGCTAGATATAGGCCTCCTTCAAGTTTCGCCACATTGACATAACATGGGGGTTTTGCCATAATCGCCACGCTTGGCAGGCGGGTTGGCGATCGCAGTACGGTTGTCACAAAAGCACAGATAACGCTGCTGCCCATTCTCTGGCAAGTACTTTAGTCGCCTCTTACGACACCCACGGTAAGATATGGGATGGTGCTATTCTTTACGTTTGACACCATACAGAGCAAACTATTAGAAATTAAAAAAAAAGAATGCCGTCCCATACATTTTGACAGTCTACGTATTGCACTTTTGTAGGAAACAGCTGATATTTTTTTAATAACCGAAGAACTATTTCTATGTGGGGAGGTGCAGAATGATGAACTGAGTACGTGGTAAGCGTTTGCGCGTCGATGTCCCTTACACCTTTTATAGAAGTCTTTTATAAAAAATATATATTCCAAGATGTTCCATAATTACTTGGAGGTGTTGTTAATGAGTACTTAGGATGTGGTCTGGCTTGGCCAGTGTTCCCCGAGACGATGAGCCCCAAGGGGCACATTGCCCTATATAGAGCGACCGACAAGATGCATATTCATAAGGAAGTAGAACTACTAACTTGTGAGTTCACTGGACTGCAGTCTAGCGTGAAAATGAAGTAAATGGTGAGCCTAGTTTAAGAGTTACCTTTCATATTGGTTTTTTGATTTTCAGAGAGGTTTAATTCCATTTTCAGAACCTGAGACTTGAGATGTTAATTATTCCTGTGAGCCTTTTTAAATTTCGTTTACGTATTAAACAAATACACTTGAAAAATTCATATAAAATGGCTCATATGAACCAAAACGGCTTAATTAGAACTAATTATAATAACAATGATAGGAAAATGAAATGCAAGCGGACCTTATTAATATGACCTAGAATAGTAAGAAGCCGTGGCCCCAGTCGTAAGCCACACCGCACATTGCGATCAAGCTATATAACTAGACTACATGTACTGTAGAACTGGAGTATTACTTGGCAATAGTGATTATGGGTATCGCATTTTCGTTTGTTCGTATTAATTTGAACAAAAAAAAACTGTCTCTTCAAAGATGTGGAAAGAGTGGAGGGAAACCTTTGCCCAGGAGTGCGCAAAAGCAGGCGAGAGAAAAAAAACTGTAAAGATAATTGGGACTTTATCGTGACTGTATACTCTGACCCAGATAGTCCGAGGCAAAGCGACTCTATTCACATCAACCGGGCAGAAATCCAGACTCCATGCATGCTCATTCTTCCAGTCTGGGATGAACTTAACTATCATTGAAATCTAAGTTTTCTGTTAGAAATGATGTATTTTATTGCGGAAGGCAGTAAATAACATTTACTATTGTACTAACTAAGAGAGTGTAGAGTGAGAGTGTGTTGTAGCAAACGTACACAATGTTATGTTGTGTTATGGCCGTCTGTGTTCGAATCGCTCTATTAGATTTTAGAAAACAATGTATTGGGGATTGTGTTGTATTTTAATTTTGTGAAGGTTCAAGTGTTTGCGCCATTGCAGTAGTTTGAAACAATAGTGGTGCGGGTTTTATTGTTTCTATAGGTAGCCCGAATTACTCGATATGTACAGAATGCCGGCGCTTTTTAGGTTTGGGAAAAGTTGTTGTATGCAGTAATTTTATTTTTGAGAAATTAAAGGAAAAAAATATTTAACCGATGAAAGTGTCATAAATGTCTCTTACTGCAGACTCTTAATTAACAATAAGTTCGCTAAGTCCTGAGCAGTCAGGAGCAAAGGTTGTATAAATAAGTATAATCAACTAATTAGGTATACCCACTACAAACACATAAATGATGATGATGATATTTGGATGACAAATGCTTGGAAGGACCTGCAAAAGCTTACCAGCGAAGGAATAAAAGAGAAAACTAATTACGTAAAACCAGCCAAAAAATATAGATTATCTGGGAGAAAACTCAACCTTGAGTTCGAGCTTGCCTTGGAAATACACTTCTCAATAACTACAGGTTTGGGTGTTTATAGATGCAACAAATAATTAACTTAGTCGTGTATTATATAGATAAAAACAATAAAATAAGTCTTAGTGCAAGGTGAGCCTAACACACCGGTGACATATTTCGATATAATGAATTGTTTCCGGCGTTGAAACGTGCCACGGAAAACGTGTTCACTGTCCGCAAGCAACTGCTAATAACTGTGACATGGCTAATATTAGCTTACAATATTATTTTTTAACTTTATTAATGAAGCATAGAGGGGCTGAAGAGTCTAGGATAATATAGCGCTGGTTTACTAGCGATACTTTTGGATGCGTCGTGTTACCATTGTTTTACAAGTGCATTTAACATGTATCACAAAAGTTGTGATACATGTTTGAAGACTTTTGAAAAAAAACGTTTACACAAAAAAAGAAAATAAATTGTGTGCAAAAAAAAAGTAAAACGTGATCTGCTTGATCACATTTTTTACAAGGTTTGTAAGTTGTGTGTCCGAAGATTTGCCAAACTTAAGTCGCAGTGGGCAGGGCACATTGCTCGCAGAACGGATGGGCGATGGGGCCGAAAAGTTCTGGAATGGCGACCGTGAACCGGAAGACGATGCGTTGGAAGACCTCCCACTAGGTGGACAGATGACCTGGTGAAAGTTGCGGAGATCCGGATGCGAGTCGCACGGGACCGGTCGATGTGGCGCCACTTGGGGGAGGCCGAAGTCCAGCAGTGGACGTCTTTCGGCTGAAATGATGTACGCAACAAGTTTTTACAACATGTTCTAAATGTAAATTATAAAAGGGATGCCTTTTTCCAGTTGACCAAAGACTCACTACCGACGTTCCATAAAATTATATTCAACATAATTGTCCGACCTTTTTATGAGACCATGCCCTGTTCCCTAAAAGGTAAACAAAAGAAAATTGCTTGTACGTGAATAAAACGCATTATCCATTATCAAAAACATGCCCGAAATTCCGTAACGAAAACTACAGCGGACTAATTAATCAAAACAATTATAAAATGCTAGAAAAAAACGTGAAAACGCGTCCACGATAACGCCCCTTTAAAAAAAATATATACAGTGTGACAGTATGCAAATAAGGCAGAAAAATTGAGGAAAACTCTGTGTTTTTAGGGATCCGCGTATGGTAAACCAATGTAAATATTGGTTTAAGGAAGTTTCAAAGTTTTTTTGTCAAACCCCTGAATACATATTCCGTTTGCAAAGGATTTTTGGGGCTGTTTAAAGTTATGTTTTTGTAACCAAGAGACTTTTTGTTTAGTTTTGTATCTAATTTGGTCCTAAAAAACTTTTTGGAGCGGTTTAATTTACTTTAACTTAGTCACATTTATTTTTATTACAATGTCTCAACAACATTTACAGATCAATCTACTTACCTAAACTTACTCGAAATTCGCAAAACAACGTCTTTGCTAATGAGTCCCACCATACCATCATTTTGTACACCAACCATCTACCTAATTATGGTATTCAGACAATAATTGTTAATTGACATTCAAATAAAACATCAACATAAAAAAACACATCCTTTAATCAAACCCCAAAATTTCACACCCAACAAACGAGACAAACCACAATCCTAAATAAAACAATTTAACCTGTATACAGAACCCTACTACATAATTCAGCGTAAGTCAACGTAATTAGCGTGTTGGAAACAATTTAGAGGCGCGTGTACGCAAATGAACTTTAATCATGTGATTATGATATATCACGGGACGGTTTAATTAGGTACAGGCGCGCACTGCATGTGCAATACGGAATAATTATTGGGAGTTATGGACGCGACTGGTGCTCCTACCTTAAATCGTTGAGTTAGCGGTATGAAGGCCAGTTTTGTGCTGAGTATTGGTGCTGTTACCTTAGTTGGGAGTAATGTACTGAATAGCTTGTGGTTGTGTAGGCTTTCATTGATGGTGGAAACTAACAAGGGTAAGGAAATATTTCAGTAACATGTGCGTCGACGATTGAGCTGGAAAACCTAAAAAACTTACCTACTCCTTATGCTTCGTTCATGTTCGTATTTGGTCATATTATTACGGAATAGCTGCTTGGTTGCGATTATTACGCATTAGCTGCGCAATGTCTTAGATAGTAAGTTTTGAAAGTGCCATGATGGTTTTTAACGTATTGTATTCCACAATGGGGTGGTGCCGCAAATACAAGTCTAAAGCGCGTATTTTGCTTAAAATAAAAGTAAGTCCTTGGAGGAATATGCCTAAAAGACGAAAATGATTTTATGCCTGGCTACATCTCTATTTATACTATACCGACTCGACGAAACAGAGTAGCGTATTCCCAAGACCCGCAATGCGTGAGTAAGTCGTTCTATTTCGGTTATATTTCATGCACTTATGCGACGAAAGTTTGAAATAGTTTCAGCTCAATGCCAACATGTGGTTCTATATTTCCATATGCTACTTATAAATGTAATTAGGTTAACTATGTTTGTTTTCTTATGGCAAAGTTGGTTTTTCTTGCAAGTGGGTTATAACAATGCATGCTATTAAGAGGTCAGAATTTTTACAAACGAAGTGAGCGTATTGTTATTTTGATTGCCAGTTTTTCAAGGAGTGTTTTTCGAATTGTTATTGAAATACTTTGAAGGTTGCATATTGTTGTGGAAATAAAGGTGGAATAAAATAATCTGTGGTTCTGATAATTTTTCAACCCGTCACGGTATTTACAGGGCCTGACACATTTTTGGGTGATGATCAAAGATGTCGAAATTAAAATTCTTCAACATCATCCAACCCGTTAGCAACAACCCAAACCCAAACCAAGCAAAAAAACCATTTTACATCACGAAACACAAAAAAAAACTTTTTTTTTATGTGTACCTCCTCGTATCAAGAGAAACTTGGTTAACTAAAATAAAACCGAGCGGAACGAATGTTTTAAATTTCGCGATAACGTCCGAGTGTACAAAGTTGAGCATATAAATTGTGTACAACATCTAAGTTTGACTTTTTTACTGCTGGCTTCCCGTATGAGATTGTGGCCCCCACATCAGTTACGGTACTTGAGGGTTTTATTTATTGCATTTCCCGATTGACTCCTGATTTTTTGTGTTAACAAGTTCTGGGTGCGTATGAGAAATGGGTTCGAAGTTATAGTGTTAACTTTGTAAGTGATGTTTTTTGGAGTTACGTGGGTTATGAATTTGAGAAGGGGTTTAGGTTTTCTTTGCGTTATAGTATTGTGGTACACCACAAGTTTTAAGTACTGTAAATTTGTGGAAAAAAAAGTCGTGGGTGATATGATTGGGTTTGGCATTGTTTCACTATAACGTTCTCGCTGTTGGGACCAAGGCCTCCTCTTTGTGTTTGAACTCTCTGCGTTCAACACACGGGGCCAGAGCAATTGGTGGAAGGTATGTCTTTAAATAATTTTTTGTCACACCTAGCATGCCAGATAACTTCCTGGGAAATGAGAGAGGTAATACTATTTATACATATATTAGTAGCTTTAATATGCCATTGAAACGTTTCTTGTAAATTTGTTCACGTATTTACTGAATACGAAAGGTATTTAGCACAACGGCAATAAACACTAAGCAAAAAAGTACTTTTGTTATTTTTTATCTAAAGACGTTTTGTTTTGACCCAGACTTCTTTATTCTGTAAAAACACAAGGTAGGTTAATTATTCAATCTACATAGCAAAATATATTCAATGAAGAAATTATACAAAGCCCTGAAAAAAATACAAGGTTTTATTCATGAAATCAAAGCGTAACGATAGGCCAGACCTTCAAATGAAATGAGCTGTAATCAAATTCGCAATCGTGAAATAAATATAGTTTTTTCTCCTATTTTGATACTATTTTCAAAGGCTGATTAGTATCTTGACTTTTTCAAATGGGAATTTTGCTGTAGCAGCTGGCGTCGGCATTCGTGCCCGTTATAGGCCAACAGACTCGCCTCATATTGATTGGGTCTTGAACATACATAACTGGCAAAATGTTGGTGTACCTACAAAACACTAGCTGCCTACACTTCTGAGAAATGAGAGGCGTCATGTTACGTTTTTTTATTTATTTATTTGGAACAACAAACAATTTCACAATGAAGTAGAGAGTCTTATAAATAAAAATTAACAATTATGTTAACAGAAGCATTATTTACAGCATATAATATAGCCTAAATATAACACGCTAGGGAACTTGAAAGTAACGAGGATAAAAAAAAATACTGAGTATGATATATTATGTGGCTATAAAAGGTTAGATCCTAAGAAAGTTCTTCTTCAATCGCTTTCAAAGCGTTTCGTATTTCTATAAATACTTTCAACAAATTTATTTAAGTTTTTCGTTAGCTTACGTCATTCCTATTCATGTCTGAGTTTTCCATAAAACAAACAAACAAACTGTTACGCAGTATAGTGGGTGGAAAAATACAAAAAAACAAATGCAAAATGAAAAGCTTTCCAGAATCAAAAATTAAAGAAAGTTTTACTTATTATCATCGTTATTGCTGATAAAATACCACTTCGCCTAGGCCTTAATGTTCTGTATGGTGTCGGTGTTCTGTATGGTGTCGGACGTAAAGAATTGCACTATTCCATATCTTTCCGTGGGTGTCGTAAGAGGCGACTAAGGACTTGTCAGAGAATGGGCAGCAACGTTCTCTGTGCTTTTGTAACAACCGTACTTCGATCGCCAACCCGCCTGCCAAGCGTTGCAATTATGGCAAAACCCCCCATGTTATGTCCATGTGGCGACACTTTGGGGAGGCTTATGTACCGACGTAGCCCGAAGAATTGCCAAACTTAAGTGGCAGTGGGCAGGGCACATTGCTTGCAGAACAGATGGCCGATGGGGCCGAAAAGTTCTGGAATGGCGACCGCGAACCGGGAGACGATGCGTTGGAAGGCCTCCCACTAGGTGGACCGATGACCTGGTGAAGGTTTCGGGGATCCGCTAGATGCGAGTCGCACGGGACCGATCAATGTGGCGACACTTGGGGGAGGCCTATGTCCAGCAGTGGACGTCTTTCGGCTGAAATGATGATGATGTCCAGCAGTGGACGTCTTTCGGCTGAAATGATGATGAAACCTTAATGAGACCAGGTTGGTGGCAATAGGCTCTCCTCCTATGATTTGGTTAGGGCAAAATACAGGTGTACCAAACCCCACTTTTTGGGGAAAACAAACCTGACGGTATAAATGATGTGTTTCATTACTCTCCTATCCTTGTCTTTATTTATTATTTTTCTGCCATACTTGTCTATCAGTCGTCTCCTGAGTATTCAGCCCCGTTCTGGCCATATAATCAAATGAAAATATGGGAAGAACTTTGTTTTATTTAAAAAAAAACGTTGCCCCCGCTCTAGGTATTTCTTCTGTAACGTGGGTGCGTTTACGAACATTTAAACTGACAAACACCAACAGCCAGACCCAGAACAGCTATCTGTAGGCCATACAAATATTTGTTCCGTGCGGGGATCAAACCCGCGACACGCTGTGCAGTAGTCTATCGCTCAGCCACTGCACCAACCGTGTTGTCAGAAGTGACTAGCCACATAACTGAACTGACTGACTAGATATGGCTACACTTTGTCAATACAGAGTCCACCCATCAATTATTCCATCTTTGTTACTTTGTTTATGGTATACCTACCTAACATGAATTCCTTGTTTTATTTCGAAGCTTAATTATTCACTTTTACCCACGAACGCATGATATTCGTGAAAGTATGTGGTTCCCCCCGAGACGGTTAATTAATAGAGTGTCCGTAATATGAAGAGACTGGTCATAATTCTAGCTTGACAGGCCACAGTCCCTAGAGTATGGTACATTCATTAAAAAAAAACATAATGTCGGTTCTATGAACTTGCATTTTGTTATGAGAATATTTTTTAAAAGAGTGATATTGATTCGCTTTTTGTTTTTTTTTAAGGTTTATTAAAGATGCTTTTTGAAATACAATACCCAAGGACCCGACATCATCTGCCTAGCCTTTTCCCAAACTATATTGGGGTCGGCTTTCAGTCTAACTGGATGCAGCTGAGTACCAGTATTTTACATGGAACGACTGTCTATATGAGCTGCACGACCCAGTACTAGGGTAATACGATACCTCTTGGTAAAACCGGTTTGTCAGACCTTCGGACCACACTACCTCTAACGACTGTCAAAGATCTACAATTGACAGCCGGGAACAAGACGAGGCATAGAGGAAACTCGGTATGTAATGGGCGGTCACCCCTCCACGGACCAACCTAGGCAAACATTATTTTCATCAGCTTGAAATGTTCCCACTGCTGGGACACAGGCCTCCTTTCTATGAGAGGGAGTGGGCTGTAATCCACCACGCGGGCCCAGTGCGGGTTAGTAGATGTCACAATGTCTTTAAACCGACCCCAAAATAGGTGGGAAAAGGTTAGGCAGATGATGTTTTCAAAACATTTTACGCATCAATAAAGTATCACGCAGGTGCACACACAAAATATAAACACGTTAAACATATTTAATTAACACTGAAATTGTATTTGGTGGTAATGTGGTTAATGAGAGGTTAATTAATAGATGACGTTATTGCAATTAGTGGTTAAATTCATTTTAATAATCTAGAAAATCCGTTGATGTCGTAGGTACAGTCACGGACTTTAATTGATGAGCCACTTTCAAACTTTCTAATTTTGCAGATTTATACATTCACGAGGTTACACGATTAAACACGAACTCAAGCCGCATGCTCGTAAGCAAGATGTCATATTCCTAATACTCGGATATAGTCTTATTATATAGTCTTATTGAAAGAGGTTGAAGAATGACTAATAAGTTTTTAATCAAAAAACTATAAAATGTTACATACGTTTATCCAACCTATTTCTTACTGACCTCCTTTGAATTAGAGCTCATTAAATACTCTTTATTTCTGAAAACCTTGGATAGGTCTTCAGTCAGTTGAAGTGTGGATGTCAAAGACGATTATTTCGAATTTTAGTGAATCGAATAGTTGTCATGAACGTCATCTTGGACGCCATCCATTCGGATAAAATCGTGGGATCGAGTTTTTCCGATGTTGAAATTACCAATCATAATTTCTCCGTACGCTAAGCGTTACTATGGCTATGTTAAAACAAATTGTCGCTAGGTAATGGTTGCTAGACCTGCAATTGGTTGACTTTGGGTAGTCACTCTGTACTATGTACGAATATAACCGACTAAACCCGATTTGCATTACACGGCTAAAATACGAACAGTGGCAAGTGGCTCATCATTTAAAGTCCGCGACTGTACCTATCGTTTTCATAAAAAAAAAGGAAAATGAGGTTGTGCGTAGCACGTATCAGTTCTATGGAAATTAGTGACAACTTCTATTTGTCTCTGGTCGGGTGTCACTCGTGGCGCGAACATTGCTCCAAAGGCTGTAAGATTTATATTTTTCTTATTTTATGTACCTTTCGAAAATATTGTTATGATTTGTGGTGGTCAAAATTAGTTTCAGTGATTGATAGTTTGTTCCTATATTATTATAAATAGTTGTATTCATTATTTTGTTGTTTTCACACACAACATCTTATCTTCTAAAAATATAAGTATCAGGAAGATATCTGTTGCTCTTCAGGAAGGTCAGGGGTGCAGTACTTGCAACTGGTGTACCTATATGACCAGCTGTATGAACGTGGTTGAAGCAAATGCAGTAAGGATCATAAATAGTGGTGCAACTGGCGTACGTTTATACTGCTGGTCACATGCACGAATATAGATGAAGCAAAATGGAGAAAGTATTGATCGTAGCAGGAGTAGTAGTTCTGCCTACCTTCATGTACAAACGGCTTGAGTTTATGAATGAATGTTAGATGACGTTGTAGGTACGCCAACACCACACTTTTATTCAGTCGCAGGAGAACAAGTTTACTCGCGTTAACAAGCTGCGTTAGATCGGACGTGATTTCGCGCACGCCAACTGATTTATTTGTGCTTCACTTGGGCTTCATTTCGTTACCGCCCGACCCCTTTTTTCAGGTTATGTTATTGCTTACATTTAGTTTTTAGGGTATGTTAGTTTTCATTTCTGTTTGATTGAGTAGGGAAGTTTTTTCGGTGTTTATATTTTAACAATGCATTGCTAGTAAATAAATAAGTTTAGTAACGAAATTTCGATTCAAACTAATCTTATTGCCCAAATTATTTGGGATCGGTCATATTTCTATGAGGCATCATCTCAGTGGTCACGAAGTTTTTAGACATGTCATCTTTCACACAGTTCTCGTGCTCGAGGAGCTCGTGGCTAATTAATAACAGTCGCACGGGTCGATCTTTAAGGTGGCGTAAGCCGTGCTTGCCGAGGTCGGTCTGTGGATGGGTGAGCATAATTACATACAGAGTTTCCTCCGTGCCTCGGAAAGCACGTTAAGCCGTTGGTCCCGGTTGTCATTTTTAGATCTTTGACAGTCGTTACGAGTAGTCAGAAGCCAAAATTCTGACGTATTACCCAGCTACTGGGTTGTGGAGGTCAGATAGGCAGTTGTTTCATGTAAAATACTGGTACTCAACTGCATCCGGTTAGAATGGCAGGCGACCCCAAGATAGTTTGGGAAAAGGGTAACCAGATGATTGTCTTTCACACAGTGCATCCATCGATGCTTTGGCATTCCTTTACTCTTATTTTCATACATAACTGGCCAAATCATCATCATCATCATTTCAGCCAAAAGACGTCCACTGCTGGACATAGGCCTCTCCCAAGTATCGCCACAATGGTATACCATGGGGGGTTTTGCCATAATCGCCACACTTGGCAGGCGAGTTGGCGACCGCAGTACGGTTGTTACAAAAGCACAGAGAACGCTGCTGCCCATTCTCTGGCAAGTTCCTTAGTCGTCTCTTACGACACCCACGGGAAGATATGGGATTGTGCTATTCTTTACGTCCGACACCATACAGAATAACTGGCGAAATATGGGTGTACTATTACTATTAGGTACAGCTCTGACTAACCCTTTGGGGATTAGAGGCGTGATGTTATGTTGTACTATTTTCATACATTTTCTAAGTTGCTTAATACTTATCCACGTTATTACAAATACATCATCATCATCATCAGCTTATAATGTTCCTACTGCTGAGACACAGGCCTCCTCTCTATGAGAGGGAGTGGGCTTTAATCCACCACGCGGGCCCAGTGCGGGTTGGTAGATGTCATATGTCTTTGAATTTTAAGTTCTAGGTCATGCCGGTTTCCTCACGATGTTTTCCGTCACCGTTTTTGAGGGCAGCGGTTATGAAATAAATTACACAAAGTAATGCGCCTACTTGGGTTCAAACCCACGGCTTACTGTTCGTAAGTCGGGGCTGCCATCACTGGGCCACCGCTGCTCTTAATACAAATACATTTAAGCTTAATACCCGTCTTCCCAATTTATTCCTCCATTTTATTGTTCGGTTTATCGTTTTCGATCTCCTGTAATTCCGCTTTGAACATTGTAATAGGTCACTGACCTTATTTTCTAAGGTGGAAATGTAGAACATTATCGTTTATTCTCAGTCCTTTGGAAAATTTCATTTCTTCCACTTCGATGTACATTCGTAGGTACGTTTCTGCTATCTTTGATATTTATGATAAGAGAATAGAAATATTCCATTATATTGTAGTAATTTCCTTTTATGTTTGTCTAGTACCAACTTGCCCAATATCTTCTAGTAGAATAAACAATAATTTGCTCGTCTATATGTACTCAAGTACCTATTTGGAAAACTGTATGACTACTACGTATTTTTTTCTTTCTTTTAGCGCTTTCTAAAAGATGTTTACGATCTCTATTCGACTTTGAAATTTCCGTTACCTACATTCTTGGCACGGCCTACCCGAACTGTTTTTGTACGCGGTCTACGGGGACCAACATTATTCACCACTTTTATACCTGTAAAGATTCTGTATGTAGGAGCTTATGGCTAAATAATAACAACAACCATAATAACATCAATCTTTAGGTTAAGCCTCGCTTGCCCAGGTTGGTCTGTGGATGGGTGGTCACCCATTACGTACCGAGTTTCCTCCATGCCTCGGAAAGCCCGTTAAGCCGTTTTTCATGGGTGCCATTTGATCTTTGACAGTCGTTACAGTTATTCAGTGTCCCGAAAGTCTGACAACCAGTCTTACCAAAGTGTATCGTACTCGAGAGCAGCGGTGGGCCTAAAAGCAGCGGTGGCCCAGTGGGAGAGCAGCGGTGGACCAGTGGGAGAGCAGCGGTGGCGCAGAGGTGGCAGCCCCGACTTACGAGCAGTAAGCCGTGGGTTCGAACCTTGGCAGGCGCATTACGTTGTGTAATTTATTTCATCACCGCTGCCCTCAAAACGGTGAAAGAAAACATCGTGAGGAAACCGACATGTCCTAGAACATGTGACATCAACCAACCCGCAATGGGCCCGCGTGGTGGAATACAGCCCACTCCCTCTCACAGACTAGAGAGGAGGCCTGTGTCCCAGCAGTGGGAACATTATAGGCTGTTGATGATGATGTATCGTATTACCCAGCACTAACTGGATTGTAGAGGTCAGATAGGCAGTCACGCCATGTAAAATACATGTATTCAGCTTTATCCGGTTAGACGAAGCCGACCCCAACATAGTTAGGAGAAGGCTAGACATATGATGAATAGATACCTTAAGTGACGTAACATTTATTTTAAAAACAGACGTTAAATATTTTCCCTTTTCAAATGAAAATAAATATAATGAAATATTGCTCTGTATGGTGTCGGACGTAAAGAATACCACCATCCCATATCTTCCCGTGGGTGTCGTAAGAGGCGACTAAGGGATTTACCAGGGAATGGGCAGCAGCGTTCTCTGTGCTGCGTGGCGATTATGGCAAAACCCCCCAAAATGTCAATGTGGCGACTCTTGGGGGAGGCCTATGTTCAGCAGTGGACGTTTTTTGGGCTGAAATGATGATGATGATGATGAAATGAAAATATATTTTTAACTCTCGGAATTTCAATTAATACAAAACTCGCATCCTCGTTAACCAAAAAAGTGTCCCAAAATACCCTCAAAATATTCATAATGCTCTTTCAAACCAGTTATGTCCGAACGGCCATCATAAAAAACCATATAAGGGATATGTGAGATTTCATAAATCGCTATCACCATTGTCGTCTGTTTCAACTGAATCGCTTATGATAAATGTATTGCGATCCTCTAGAACAATAGATGCTTTGTGGTTATGATTAATGACAGTTTTAAAATGCCCGATTTTGGCCCACCCCTAAACGGCAATAAAAAAACGCGTCCCCAGCAGATTTCTTTCAGCTGGACTGATAACAGATTGTGCTTGTGGACTGATTAATTGATATAAATTGTGTGGCTTTAAAATATGTGGGGGATGTTCGGTGTTTCGAAAGACTGGATTTCACGGTACTTATTTGTTTTACGTGGTGATACTGTGTTATGTACTCGTGTTATTGATGTTTTGTTGGTATACAGTGTCGTTTTATTGCTACGGCGAAACTTTTCAATTAATATTTTGTTTGAACAGGTACTGCTGTATATAAAAAAAATCTTGATTGATTTACAAAATGTTGTTTTTAATACTTTGATAAATACAACATGTAACGTAATAAACGCACACCCTCAAACACCCCAATTACAGTATTATATTATAATCATAATACATACTCTGAAATTTTAGTTAAACATGTATAGACATTGATTAGTAAAGACTTTAAGTTCCTTAAAATAAGGTTAATTTTTCTTTAATTTATATTAAAAGACGGAATTTGTATTAATACAAATGAAACTGAACTTTTAAAGTCTTATTGCCTTGAGTTACGGTCCATTTTAGTTGGTTTGACTGTACAGGGGTAGTGTGTCAGTAATTTACGTAGTTTTAATTATTTTTGGGATAAAAAATAACCTATATTAAAAATGATAGAAATCGATTCAGTAAACGATTCTGAACAAACAACTTTCAGGATGTGCGTTAATTATGTTACATGTTGTATAACGCTTTTTTATTGATTGAATTACGTCACCTAATAGTTATAAGGAGATCTACGGGAGTCCCGGCAGCAGTGAAAACTTGAATATTAACGTTGTGCGTTTTGATATTTTGGAATGGTTAGGGAATAATTTTACACGAAATGCTTTAATTATAAAGTTGATGATGCGGATGCGGTAAAAAAATTAAAAAAAAAAACAAAATGCGGGAAAAAATATATGAGCGGAGGGATTTAAGATGCGCAAAAAAACCCAATCAGACAAGCGATAAAGAAAAGCAATCAACTCACCATGCACTGCCGCCACGAGGTCCAGAGCTTCTTCCTAGCTACACGAACACTATGCACATGCGGTGGACAATCGTCTTCAGTCTGTGTGATGGTCGCGAAAGGTGGCTACTAAACAGTTTTGGAAACCTAAACTCAATGACAGATGTCATAAAGTTCAAATTCCTTCGTAACCTAATGTCAATCCAGTTTAAGAATTTTCACACACGCGAGTTTAACATTTTTTACCCTTCACAAAAGTGCACAACGCCGCTATAGTACATTGTTACCCCAGGGGTGAAAGTAACTTATTTAGTCCCGAGACGGGGTTCGCCAATAGTTCGAGGGACTAAATAAGTCTTTAACCCGAGGTAAACACTGTGCTTTTCATTACGAATACGAGGAAAGTAAAAAAAAAAAACATGAATTAGCTAAAGAAAAAATTTGTACATTTTATTTCCGATTGCCGCTTTCCCACCTATTTTGTTTTTTGTCTGTGGCCAGCCAGCTATTTAGCCATTATCTACTATTGATGATAACTGTTTTAAAATTGATAAAAAAGTTTGTATTATGACCTTGGAGCTTGTTGCGATATCGGAAGCGTTGACTTATGTTCGTAACGCTGGTGTACACAGGAAGGTGGTTATTTTGACAGACAGCAAAAGCTCACTACAACACATAGCTCGATGCGCCTCTGGTTGCAGAGGTGCATCGATAGCTTATGTTATCCTATGTAAAATAGATGAACTTACAGAACGCGGTGTACTTCTGAAATTGCAATGGGTCCCTTCCCATACTGGCTTAAGGGGTAATGAAGAGGCTGACACATTGGCTAAATATGCAGCTACCTCTGGTAAAAAAATGAATATTGTACCAGATTATTCAGAGTTTTTGCCTAAATACAAGCAAATATGTTTTGAGAGTTGGAAGGAGTATTTTAATAAGCGCTCGTTAGAAAAAGGAATATGGTACAAAACCATCCAGTGTCAGCCCTTTCATACCCCCTGGTGAGCAAACACTAAATTAAATAGGAAACTGATTGTTACAGCTCACAGACTCAGATCTGGACACTTACCATGCAATAAATTTAATTTCATGATGAGGAAGACTGACTCACCAAACTGTGAAGATTGTGGCGTCTGTGAGGATGTATATCATTTATTGCTGGAATGTGTCCGATTTGAGTCTGGGAGAACATGTCTAGCAAATGCCTTTGAATTAAACAGACTGGATGTTGGCACATTCAATGTGATTCTTAGTCAACCCAATTCTATGGTAGCAAAGTGTCTGTTTGAATTAATAGCATCAAAGTAAATTTTTATATGTATATTTCTAGTATAAGCTATTGGCAGTCAGATGTGGTTAGGATATAATGGGACTGGTATGCACAATGTGTAAAAGTCCTTATAATAATTTTTTTTTTTTTTTTTTTTTTTAGTAGCCCGTAGGGATCCCACTGCTGGGCAAGGGCCTCTCCCAAACATTTGGGAGGAAATAATAATAAAAAAATATAATAATAAAAAAAATATTATAATAATAAAAAAAAAAAAATATATTATAATATAAAAAAAATAAAATTATAATAATAAAATATAATAATAAAATAATAATAAATATAATATAATAATAAAAAAAAAATATATTTATTCTATTATTAATATATTATTATTAAATATAAATATATTTATTATAATAATAAAAAAAAAATATATTAATAAAAATATATTTATTTCTTATAATAATAAAAAAAAAAAAACTACTATTGACAACGAAAACGATTTACGTGTTATCTCACGATTTAAAACAAATGAACAGCTGCAAGAATATAATTGCCTCAGCCCCGCATGCACAACAGTATAGCAGAATATCTAAATGTAACTCACAAAGCCACCCCGTTTGAATTCTCTGACAGAAGTAGTTAATGTCTGACACGGTACAATTAAGTCATTGTAAGTCGTTCTACTTAACTGCACAAGGCAAACGGCCCTGACCTTATAACCGTGACCTTCAGTGATGCTAAGTTGAATACAACCCTAATATTTATAACGCAGGGTACGAATTTGATTGTAAATGGATTTTTTCTTTTGTGTAAGTATTTTTATCTATATTTGCATGTTAATGTTCTAAGAAAACTTATGATAAAAACGAATCCTAGATCTCGTTTTGATTGTTGTAGAAGTTTGTCTTCAGAACATGTTATTTTTTTCTTTATTAGCTTGTAGAAGCACTGAGTTTAGTGGCTTCTACTCACGCTATAGGTTGTGAAAATATATAAATATAGGTGCAATGTGGATTTTATGTTTTATACAAACGGCTAGACTGACCCCGCTTTATTTCGTAACCGCAAATATTGAGCATGAGGATCTGGGATCGTTTCCAGGATCTAACAAAGTGATATTGGGCTTAACCGATTACGCCCCCAAGTAGGCCGCTGTAAACACAATTTGTCAAAACGGAGATTTAAAGATCCCGGTGTCCCATTTGCTAAATTGTCTGAGCACCTGCACTATAAAGGTGGCACGGTTGGTGCAGTGGTTGAGCGATCGACTGCTGCGTTGCGTGTCGCGGGTTCGATCCTCGCACGTAACAAATATTTGTATGGCCTACGGATAGTTGTTCGGGTCTGACTGTTTGTGTATGTTACTTTAAATGTTTTTAAACGCACCCACGATACAGGAGAAATTCTTAATGTGGGGCAATGTTTTTTTTAAAAGGAAAGAAAAAATAAGGTCTTAAGTCACACCACAGACGCCTCGATTAACGTGGCTATATACTGGACCCAATAAATTGAAACAAGTCGTACCATTTACACGAAAATAAAAGAATAATTACAAAATTTTTGGTAATAATACTTTACCAAACAACAATGACAAAATGTTTTCAGTTCGGAGTGAGTAAGAACAATCAGT
Source organism: Cerastis rubricosa (assembly GCA_949152445.1). Classification (NCBI taxonomy): domain Eukaryota; kingdom Metazoa; phylum Arthropoda; class Insecta; order Lepidoptera; family Noctuidae; genus Cerastis; species Cerastis rubricosa. The sequence goes on from OX424539.1 coordinate 17,141,713, forward strand.
CCCATAAAACAGTATCTACGTAAACTAATGAACTTCCATTCAGAGCTCAAAATAATATCATCATTCTTCTATAAAAACAAAGCCCAGCCACATCATCCCTCTATCATAGCTAAAAGCAAAGCTGTTCTGAAACTACCACTAAAAACACCAGTCAGTCCATTGATTGAACGGCCCATAGTGAAACTTTCTGAAGACCGACAGGACAAAGTTTTCAGATGGCCCAACGACTCAGCGAGGAGACGGAAAATTAACGGTGAGAAATTTTATTATTTACTTACCAACTTTGCAAGTAAGCTAAAATGCTTTTAGCTATAGTGGAGGGTCTGGGAAGGATTTTATTCTGTTTGTTGTTTCAGGACTTTGTTTTGCGAGGCTGTTCTATTTTTGGAGATTTCGGGCTTGCCCTGATGGGGGAATTTTTCCATTGGTTGTGATTACTATAAAAACACTAGATGCTGCCCGCCACTTCGTTGGCGTGAAAATTGGCATTTCTTGGTATTAACCCACCTAGAGGTATAAAAAATAACCTACGACCTATTCGCAGACCTGCCAAATATACACAAAAAAAAACATTAAAAATCGGTCCATAACAAACACTGTGACTCGAGATTTTTAATATTAGAAGATTATGAAGCATTGAAATTCTCTTTCAAGTTTTTAACGCTACTTCCTTTATTTTCATTCACAAAGGCTCTAGAATCTAAAAGGTGAGGCAAAATGTTTTATTTATCATCATAAAAAGGGTATTTCCAAGCTAGGAAAACATCGTAAAGGTACACGATGTTTTCTTCGTGCATAATAGTATTTACTTACATATATCGATTCTTTTACATTTAAGTGTTCTTCCTCTTACCCTTTTATACTTACAACAGTCTTAAAATCGTTCCCAGGACTATAGGGATACGTTGCATTAAATATTCAAATAAATCTCTCACAAAGAGTAAAATTTATACCATTGTCCCGGAGTACCAAAGTCACTTCCCGAAGGAGAAAGTTCCACAGTTGGATTTGCACTTTCGATAATCCGTTCGTAGTTCGTGTAATAGCCGCTGTGAAATCGACTTAGTTCAACAAAGCAAGTAAATCTTGGAGTCAGATATATTCCTCTGTTGAAACAATTTCTCAGTTATTCCTGACCTTCATAAAATTAACTTCACTGAAAGAACATTTTTTTTTCATCATTCTCAAGCAAGATTTTTTTTCACTTCTTCGACTGGTCACAAAGTTTATCTGTCATAATATCTATTATAAATCTTACTGTTTATTTACTTCCATTCCATTTAACAAAATGAAACATTTTAACTTTACAAGCAAAAAACATTTCTCTGACTTAAGGTTAAAAAAATCCTAAAAGCAGACAGGGATTTATTATTTGCTAAAAAAATTACGTAGAAAAGCTTATCTCGATTTACGAAAATGAGCTCAGAATTTTAAGACCCACGATACATATAAGAACTGAGATTTTCTTGTTCATTTACATAAGCTTGCGTAATAATCGTATCGGAATGTAAACGATAAAATATCTAAATCCACTCCCAGAAATCCAGCTTCACGTTTATCCGACTGACGGAACCCATAAAAAGAGGGTTCTGAACAATTATTTTTACATCAGCACCGGAACCATTCCGGACACGATAAAGAATCTCCCGGAAAAAGATATTTATTCGACCAAGCTAACGTGTTCCTTAGCAGATTTTTCGGGGGTCCATTTTGGACTTTAGCTGTCTAAAAATAAGGTTTTGTATCTACTAAAGTCCACATTTAATGTATCATTGTTGTGGAATGTTAGGAAGTTTTGGGTGTGAGCGCAATAAAACACCTTAAATCGAAGCGCGAAATCACTGACTAATTGTTGGTCTTGTTCCGATAAAATTAACTATTTTCGTGCGAAAGGTTAGTGAAGTTTCGAACTAGGTGTCGAGTTTAAGTGGTGTTTACGTCAGCTAACATTTAGCGGTCAGGTGGAAAGTTTTGGAAGTTTTTTGAGGCCGGCTCTTGTTTCTGGGTTCCTCAGTTGTTAAAGAAGTTAGATTGAATTATAGGACACCGTAGCTGTCTAATATTAAATTTGTCGTAACCATTTTCGTAAAGGACGACTCTAAATTTAGATTCTATTCAGTGAACCGATTTAGAGATACCTTTACTAGAAAATAGCAAATGGTATTATTGACATTGATAATAAATTCAAAGGTACTAAATGGAATTATTGAACATCCAGTCTGAATACCTGATGGTCATTGAAGACGATTTTGCCACCAGATAAACAAATCACATAAAGCAAACATGTACATATTGACATAAAGCAAAGCCCACAAAAGACATGAAACGCCTACATACATATTCAAAGCCAATACTATCGCACAAACAGCTTTCAACGAAGACACGGCTGCCATACTTGCCATTGATTTATGAAATTGTGTGGCTGTGACCGTCAGTCACTCCAATTATGTGAAAGTATACCGTCGGCAATACATCAATCTTATAGACAAGGGAACAAACACTGCTCACGGTGATATTGCATGCATTAATGCGCTCGGAGAAAGTGGTGTTATGCGAAAAGTTAAATGAGTATAGTTTATTGGTTGTGGAACTCTTCGGTGCATCGTTAACATAATGCTTGTTTATGTTGTTGATCGTGCAGTTCTTTTCGGTGTTAGTATTTTATTGTTGTAGATGGATTTTGAGCGCTGTTGATCTCTGGGGAGAGCTTGTGTTAAAAAAATCTAGTATTTTTTTACTTTATAAGTATTCATGATTTGAATTCCAGAGTTTTATTTTGCGTTTGAGGTGTTATTTTGAACTGCTTGTATTTATTTCGATATCACAGGTGTGTTTAATTTATTGCCTATGTGCAATCATCTGACTTAGTAACTTTGCCTAGACGCCGAACCCAACATACATACTTAGTTGGACAATGAATAGGCAAATGATTATCTATCTTGTTTTTTTTTCGGACTAGATTCTTATTCCATGAACTGTTGTTCATGGAATAAGAATCTGACTGTCAAGTGCAACGATTCTAAAATAATATTTCTATTGCTTCCTCCCCGTCTTCAGATATTTTATTTCTGTCACAATAACAATCTGAGACCATTATTTTCTAAATCCGTTTCCCCTGCAGTGACTTCTGCAGTGAAAATCGAACAAAAAATGAGAACAATATTTTCTAGGGCGTTTGCTGCAAAATTATCGGGCACAGTTCGCGAGCGAAGTGTGATATTACCAGTTAGGGGCGGTTCGAACCGATTACAGCGACAAGTGCACGCGCACCCAACCGTATCACGCTATTATGAAATATTGTGATTATTGTGTACCAGTGACTTGTTTTGTTTTTTTTTGGAGCTTCTAATTGTGAGGCGTCATTTTGAAATATAGGTTAGGCGTTTGTGGAAAAATTGCACGGTTTGTTTTTTCATACTGACGGCAGTTTTTTAAGACGTTGTCACTTTGTTTTTTTCTTGTGTATTTGTCCGTCTATTCAACACCTTCGACCCACTTAGAGCCCTTATCTCATTTTACATGGAGTCGTAGCAAAACGTTGCCTTCTTCCATTATTGCCTGTCAACGGTCACGCCATTGTTTACTTCTTTTTCTTTCATTTGGTATCATCTTTTCTTGAACTTTCTTCTCCCTCTCCAACTAACAGAACTCACTCTATTTCATTTTCTAAACATTAACTGTATAAGGTATACCTTTTCCTGTTTCTATTCTATAACGATCACACTATATTTAAGCTTTATCCTCCCTTGTCCTCATACCCAAGTGCACTTAAAGGAGATGTTTGATTTTGGGCTACCACTATGTACACTACATAGATAAATAGGAAAAAAATAGAGGAATATCATAAAAATACTAAAAAAATAATTTGAAGAAGGGTATAGTCGTACAATAATTATCATTTGAAAAGTTTTTTACTACGATAACCTTATTTTTAGGGCAGCCATGACAGTTGTTTGACATTTGACGACTTTGACAGTTTTAAGAAGTGCCGTTTTTTGAGTCTTTCTTTGCACTGAGTTTGGAACTGGTTGTTTTGTTCAACCAAACCAGACAAAACAAACCAAAACCCGAGATTTTCGAAATTCCAGTTGTTTAGCGGCTAACTAAACTAAAGCAGTTATGACAATTACATTTGATTGACGTGTATCGTAATACACGTCAATCAAATGTCATTGTCAAAATGACATTTTTCGCCTGCTGATCACGTGCTGATCTGATCCACCATGTTTAATTTTTATGTTGTGTTGCTCTCTTTGACCAAGTTAATTTGAATGTACATTAAAACGAAGTGAAATTAAAGAAAATTGATAATAAAAAACGGTTACTGTATTATTAAGCAATATTTACATATAGTGTACATAGTGCTAGCCCAGACTCCATACATTTCTGGAACATCTCCTTTCTCTTTATTATTTCTGAAATCCTTTATTGGATTTCATACCGTTGATTACCCAGCTTTTAATATTTAATTGGATAAAGAGAAAACTGACGGAAATCAACGAAATATTGAAATATTTAATGCTTGTTTTAATACAAAGCACGGAACATCCGATGTCCCCAGGTACGTTTAATAAAATTAATGCCATTACGTGTGAAACTTCATTTAAATAATGAAAATACAGTTTCACTGAAATAAATTTTAAATTCTGGTTTTGTTGAAATATGAATGGGGAGAGAGGGAGTGGTTATTTTTTTGTTTAAGAGTGAAATCGATTGTGAGTACAGAAAGCCGCACGTCATTAGTTACAGAACTAGTTCAAACCCTTTATCTTTAACCGCACGAAAAAAATCTTTTTTCTTTTCAAATGGACATCAACTTGGACCTTAAAGTGGCGTCCGTACTACGCCACTTTAAGGTCCAAGTTGATGTCCATTTGAAAAGAAAAAAGATTTTTTTCGTGACAATCACCGACGTGCGGTTGACTGTACCTTTCTTATATTTGATACTACAGTGTTTAACGAAATGAGCTAGCAAGCTAAAAATACTACCGCAACTAGATCCGTTGTTGACACCCATTTGTATTTTTTTTTTCGATTTTCGAACAATTTAGTACACGTTACGTGGACGAAGTCGCGGGCGATGTGCTAGTTTCTTTTAAAAATTTCATGATAAAGCTATTACCTTGCTTTGATACAATCCTAGTAACGGATAGAATTTTGAACATCTGATTTTCCATCCTAAACGATGTTATGAATGTTATTCCACGTTTCCCTAGATTATCCATCTTGAATCCTATATTTTTCTATCTAAAAGCTGTTTTTCTGTGCCATCATATTATACAAAGGTGATTGGATCAGACATATAAGGGTAATGTATGAAAATATTCAATGTAATGTTACGTAGTTTTTGTTTGTTTAGGACCTTATAGGCGATGTTCCAGAAAAAAATAATTGTTTATGTACCCCTAATACAATTTGTTACAAAAACAACGTGTTTTTATTCCGTGATTAATTTTGTTCCAGTTATTTTTTTGACGACGTTTTGCATAAAAATCTGACATCGATTTAAAAAAGTGGAATTTTATTTTCGATTTTAACATTAATTAATTCAAAGAATCCTTAAATTGGAATAAGAATTTTTGTAATCCCTTCACTGAAAACCATAATGATTATTCTGATTTCAAATTCCTGAAGGAAATGCCACAAAAAAAATAAAATAAAAAAATAATTGGTTACCCGATAACGTTTGTACTTGATAGGCTTGCGAAATGGTCCCTAATTGTGCATTATTGCGATCTGTGAACCGGATACATTATCGATACACGTGCGTATCAGTAGCAACACAACTTCGGTACATATTGTCTACCTGTAGCAGCAGTGCTAAGTTTTCTGCTTGCACACGAACTACACGAGTAGCGACAGCAGCTGCGGATAAACCAAATGAAATTATAAAAAAAGAAGAAAGTATCATATGCGCGTACCTATGTACGCACGGCGACGAATCAAGCAATACAAAACCAGTTTATACGGCTCTCATTGTACGGGAAAACTATACGAAGCGCGGCTAAGTTATACTGGAAATGTATAGCTCGCCGTGTGTACCACAACTTGTGACCCATGTCACTGATGCAAAGGACCTGTAGTCCTTTCAATGTTACCTGCTGTGTTTACCTGTTACCTGTTGTGTTTACCTCTAATTTTGCATCGCCGCCAAAACCAAAGTGAACTTTGCGCAATCGTTACAATACGGTTGTAGTTGGCGTACTGACAATCACACGTCTGTCAAAATCATAGTCATCTTTAATCAGATTACGATAAGGTGTTGTTGGAGCTTTTAATGTCTTCGTCCTTCATTGCTCCTGTGCCACGTACATTGCGTCAGACTGTCACTTGTCATACCACGAGCAACACTTAAGACACGTGACGCGACGATCCCAAGAATCGTCGCGTCGAAAGAAACACTGAAACAAGTGCGAGTCGCATCGCCTGAAGTCATGAACGCGGCCTGGTTGTAGCAACACTTCATGACGTCATATCTTAGTTGGTATTAATGTCTTCATCCCTCATCGCTCCCGTGGCCAGGATATTGTGTCTTAATGTTAAAGAACATACAACGAGTTACCCCAATACGACTTGTGACGTGTTGATACTTACGCAAAATAAAAAGAAGCGCGTGTCGCATCGCGTGAAGTCATGGCCGAAGCCTGGCTGTAGCAACACTTCATGACGTCATATCTTAGTTGGTATTAATGTCGTCATCCCTCATCGCTCCTGTGGTACGGACATTGTGTCTGCGTGTCACTCCTGGCTGTTACAGATAGCAGCTGTTGCTATTGTTCTGTTAGCACGTGTCTTGTAACAGGATTACGATTTGTTAGTAATTGAATAGTTTCTTTAGGTGAAAATGAGTTACGAAGCTTATGTACCATTATCAGCCTTGTCTTTTAATGCTTCTACTGCTGCGGACACTGGTATCCTCAATATAAGAGAGAGTGGGCCACAATCTACCATGTGAGCCCAGTTTAAGTTGGTCGCAAGTCTTCGTTTATGTTGAATCGATTCGAGATGAACTACGTCAACATTCATAACGTATGTGTTTCTGAGAATTCGAAATATCAAGATACAGTGTTTTAGTAAATCAGACCTTGAATTATTTTGTTAAAAAATATGGGTAGCGGGGTGGATCAAATTAGACGGAAGTTACGTACCTAAGTAGCATGTCACGACCAGAATTCATGCCTCATTAAACTTACAAGTACACTAAAAGAAAACTGTTCAATACACAAAAGCAAACATCAAACACGAACAACATTTTTGTTTTAGAAGTTTAAAACAAACACCGAGTACGCTTGAACCTTCAAGCAACCCAGAAAGCGAATACTTGCAAGTTAGGGCCCCAATTCACCCGCAAGGCACCTCAAACTTATAAAGGGAACATTTAATTAATGTAATTCAAAGTTTGGTCAGTCGTAAAGTTATTAAATCAAAAGGTCAGGACTTGAAGAACATGAGATTAGCCTTCTGCACATGTTAACTACTTACACACATATTGGGTAGGGTCACCATATTTACTGTTCAAGGGACAGTTCAGATGGCGAGAAGAATAGAGATGGCACTAGACGTCCTCTATAGCTCTGTCTCTTTCCCACACTGGAATACGATTAAAACAACACTGCTCTAAGACGTCATAGTTAATCTACCAGTTCTGACATTAAAGTGGAGTGGTATGCTGATTATTGAGTTTTTCCATCAGGAATTCTCAGTAGCGGCCACGGAGACTGGTTTCGGGATCAGTTGATGACAAAAGACTCTCCCCTATTTCATGTAATTAAAAAAAAAACTGGCGTAATGTTGGTGCATGTAGGTACTATTGGGTCACCCCTCGGAGATTACAGGCGTGATATTATGATACGTATGTTAGTTTAAAAAAAATATCACAAAAGTTTTTTTTTTTTTTGATGACTGAAGTTTTACCTATTCTATTTTCACGCTCAACCAAAAATAAAGGAAAACTATAAATCATCCACAGCGAACCATTTTCATGGACACAGTAACAAAACAGCAAGTCACACGTAGGGTCTACATGAAGCAGTATTAAATTTGGTTAATGTCCGGACAAATCGCGTAAGTTTACAAGTGGGGTCAAAGAGACCCTAGCAATAGCACAAATTGTTACCAACCCACGACACTAGAGGGTTGAAATGTACTCCGTGCTTTGATTCAGATGATTTACGGTGTTGTAGACTTGTAGTAAATTAATTTAGATTGATTTTGGGTGCAAATAACTATGTGAACGATCAGACTTTTACAATGGAATTAAATTTTAATATTAAAACACACTTATACACACTAAGGAGAGCAGCGGTGGCCCAGTGGTGGCAGGCCCGACTTACGAGCAGCATGCCGTGGGTTTGAACCCAAGCAGGTGCATAACTTTGTGTAATTTATTTCATCACTGCTGCCCTCAAAAACGGTGAAGGAAAGCATCGTGAGGAAACCGGCATAAAAAACCCAGGTCCTGGTCCCAGAAATAAAAATTCTAAGACATGTGACGTCTACCAACCAGCACTGGGCCCGCGTGGTGGACTACAGCTCACTCTCTCATAGAGAGGAGGCATGTGTCATAATTATAGGCTGATGTACATGATGATGGTGATGATACACACTGCACCAGATCGGCACCACATCATCTATTAGCCCTTTTCCAACTATGTTGGAGTCGACTTCCAGTCGAACCGGATGCAGCTGAACACCAGACTCCCTCTAATACTTACCACCCCTAAATTAAATAAGAGTACTTACTTAATTTTCGGTAACATTTCTGCACGCTTTTAACAATTTCTTAACTATTATTTCGCGTACATTGGTGTGGGTTACACGTTGACTTAGTTTTAAATTTATTCAATATTCATATCATACTTTAGTTGTAATATTATGTAAGTGTTAAAATGTCCCAATAAAGAAAAATAAAATAGGTTATGAAACACCTTCAATGGCTCACAAAAATAGTGCTATTAAAAGAACTACTCAAAATCAAAATCAAAATATTTTTATTTTACATAGGCCTACAGGGGCACTTATAAAGCGTCGGCAAAAAGGTGCTCGGTTCGCGTTGGTCGTTTCCTATGGAGAAGAACCGGCAAGAAACTCCATGGTTACTCTTTTAAAATCATTTGGTTTTACAATATTTCTGTTACAGCATTAGTACTAAAGTATGGGAGGACATCGTAGGCCTGACAATAAGTCGTTGCTTACTACGAAACGTAGAACGAAATAAAAAGTTACCAAGGATCTAGGAATCTATAAGGCCTACAATGTCCACACATTTACAAACAATCGGTAAATAAGAAAAAAAGTCTATACAACAAAAAAATAATTGAAAATATCACAAAATGACTAGATCAAATAAGTGACAAAAATGTTGTCATCCGTGCTGTAACTATCCTAAAGTTTTCTTCTAATACTAAATGCATTTTTGGCAAGAGACTGTGTTGTCTTGCCCCTAAAAATATTTCTGAATCGCCTTTCATGACATGGCAAGTATATTTCATCGGTAACCAATTAATATTTGCGTAATATTAGATACTTCACAGTACCTGTACGTATAAAATTACCTTTGAACTGTCGGTGCTCATCCTGACATAAAATTAACAAATCATTTTATAATATTTCCTTACTTCCAGCAATTTTCCGTCTATTTACGTCGTGATATGAGAGCCAATATTTTATTAAATGTTTGATGAAATAGGTTCGAAGCAGTACAATATTCTAAAATGTTACAAAATTAAAACAGAGAATTTTAAATTTAATCAGAGTAAATGTAATTAAATCCAGCGACTCATCCGACACGGAAGCAAATGGAGTGATGTTCTCTGAGAATTTTCCGTACATATAAGATTGCAATTTATCAGATTATAACTTGCCACAAATACCTAACAACTACCTAAACTTTTGTCATTTTGTAACAATTAACTTAAAAGCGATATAAGTTTTCTGAAAGATAAACCAAGTCTAGGTTAAGTTCGTCACATAAGCTGTAAATATTTTAACAATAAATATGTACGTACTTCTTCTTTAGTGTACAAAAAAGAATAAAGTATAGTATCATAACTCACTTTCAATATTTACTAGTAAAATTAATGGAAATAATTCGCGGTAGCTTATGCAAGTTGAATTTATGAGCACAGCAATTTTCCTTTAAAAAGAGTCCGTTATAAATCCTCGTTTTGTCGTACAAAATATCGCTCCATAGTGGGATTTAATTTCAAAGCTTCTCCATAATACAGTAGACTCGAAAAACCATTTTCTGGGCCGTCAGTCAGCCCACATCAATGCAGCGAACGTTCAATTATTCAACTGGAACAGCATCGATATTATGTATACCAATGTTTTGAATTGTCCCGGATTTAAATAGTTTGAGGGATAGATTCTTTTTGCAAGGATTTTTTTTGGTAGTTTTAGGTTTTAAATCTAAAATATAATGTATAATGAAGGAATTCTACTTGCAAAGATTTTTAAAGAGTTAGTACTCTATTAAGTCTTTCAATTTCTCAAAGACTTTGAAATTGAAATCTCCTGACGTTACATTTCCCAGATACTGTGCCTATCTACAAAATCTGTCGTTTACGTTACGAAGTACACTCAACTTTGGAACAGATAGATGTCTGTAGGCCAAATTATAAATATTTGTTTCAAGCTTGGATTCCAAACTGGGCCAGCACAAAGTCAAGCACTTAGCCACTGCCCCAATAGGCTCGACAAACATTGCTTTCACAAAGCTTTAGTGGGACATTTACGAATTTGTAGGATGTTCAGTTTTCATAGGAAACTAGTATGTAATACCAAATCAAAAGGATAAAATTGTAGCTTCTGCAAAACTGCCTTGTAAATTCCAACAACACACGCTCACACGGTTTACACCCCGCATTCGTGCAGGGCCCTTTAGCACGCCTTAATTTTACCACTATAGTGTAAGGAGTTTTTCGAGCGTTTTACCATTAAACAGGCACACATTATAATATTTATTCTGTATGGTGTCGGACGTGAAGAATAGCACCATCTTCCCGTGGGTGTTGTAAGGGACGACTAAGGGACTTGCCAGAGAATGGGCAGCAGCGTTCTCTGTGCTTTTGTAACAACCGTACTGCGATCGCCGGCCCGCCTGCCAAGTGTGGCGATTATGGCAAAACTCCTCAAAATGTCAATGTGGCGACACTTGTGGGAGGCCTGTGTCCAGCAGTGGACGTCTTTTTGGCTGAAATGATGATGATGATGTCATTATAATAATTGTTTATCAGTGTTATTGAGGAAGAACCAAATTATATTTGGTTGACCCGAGGTTCGAAACCCTATAGTCTCAGCAGTAACGCATACGACCTGCGAGCCAGGCACCGCGTAATTTGAATAATAATGCAATGTTCCAAATTACCTAATTTTAAAATCAATCTTAAACAAAACACAGTCGCGCAACATGCAATAACACTGGATTTTCTTTTCCTTTTCTGAACCCAGTATAACTAAAAATTACTTCGGGCTAGTGTTTATAACGATAAGAATATCGCATGGCGTCATTACCCCATAACACCATCGATTACACCGCAGAAAACTATTAAGGACCGTGCAAATTACATAGCCAACGATTTGACGTGTACTGGCTATATTACCTACGTTCGAGTGCGGATAGATGGCGCTGTACTAAATTATGATTGAAGGAACAAGCTGTTCAATTTGAATGAATGAATTTTTTAAATTGTTTTTTTTCTGCGTGTCACTTTTTTTATTTACTGGCTGAGCATGGAGTGACAGTTTTTAGATTGCAGATGTTTATATAGTTCTGTCCAATACTGTTATCAAATATAGAGTACATCTGTATTAGTTGAGTATATTTATAATAATCACGTCAATTATTTATTTATTCATAAAATAACTAGTTTATGTAGTAGTTTTAGCTTATGGGTCATGAGAATTTTCATTCTTCTTGAGTAGAAAGAATTTCGTTATTAACTGATCCACAATTTGCGAAACTTATTACCATTGACCCAGTATTTTCACTACTAAACTAAAACGTCCCAAACGTGACTTTAAACCCACTTTCAGAATTAAATCCTCCTAGAGGAAAAATATCGCAACGATAACGCTAACTTTGCATTGCAAGAAGTGCAAGCGTTGCCAATTACGGGTCGTCGTCTACAAGCCTTGAAGCCATCTTTAGCTTAACCACAGAGAAGCATAGAAGGTCAACACTATGCAACGAGCAAAAACGCACGCACACATAGACACACTTCACGAACAGCTAGTACAAGCGCACTCACGGCTGTCATTTCTTTAAAGATGGCGGCACGTAATCATCTATGTGTGCGTGCGCCTGTTTTTTTTTCTTTGTAAGAGTGGGTCTTCTGTACCTATCTATTCCGTGTAAGTCCTTCCGACTAGAAGCCAGTTAATGGCCAAAGTGATTTATCGATTAAATGCCACACAAGTTTACTGTTAGCCAAACAAATAGATCTTTGTTGATCCTGAACGTATGTATAATGGTTTAGAAACAGGAGTTATGATATGATGGGAAAATCCACACCGGATTTTGAAATTGAAAGGAGTTAAGATAGATAGATTATTTTTAGTTCACATCTAGGCAAAAAAAATATTCTATTAAAGGTGGGACTTTTCTTCTGTTCTGACAAAAGTTAATCAGTTTGACGACACGGTTGGCGAAGTGGCTGAGCGATCGACAGCTGCGCTGCGTGACGCGAATTCGATCCCCGCACGGAACAAATATTTGTATGTCCTACAGATAGTTGTTCTGGGTCTGGCTGTTTGTGTATGTAAATTCCTAGAGCGGGGCAACTTTAAAAAAAAACTCTTTTACACGTCAAAATTATTAAAACTAGATAAGGTCGTGTTTCGTACATGACTACTCTGAGCATAAATAGACGAAACAAACTCAGAGGTCACAGTCTCTTGCCCTTGTGGAACATCGGCTACGACTGGGTGCTGCGCGCCGACCTCCCTAGCGGTGTCAGTGTAGTCTGCTACGCTGACGACACGCTGGTGCTGGCACAAGGGAGGTCGCACGAGGCGGCGGCCGAACTTATGACACGCGGGGTTGCGATAGTCGTGGATAGAATCCGGCAACTGGGTCTCGAGGTGGCATTGCACAAGTCCGAGGCCATGTGTTTTCATGGGCCTCGGAATGCGCCACCGTCGGGATCCATACTGACGGTAGGAGGGGTTCCCATCGGCGTCGAGTCGACGCTGAGGTACCTAGGGCTTGTCCTCGACAGCCGGTGGAACTTCGTGGAGCATTTCCGACGTTTGGCCCCCAAACTGGAACGGGCAGGGGCTGCGTTCAAGCGGCTCTTGCCCAACCTGGGGGGTCCAAACGCCTCCTGCCGCAGGCTCTACGCGGGGGTCGTGCGGTCCATGGCCCTTTACGGGGCCCCGGTGTGGGCGCGTTCTCTGAGGCGGCGAGCCGCCCATTACCTGAACGCGCCCCAGAAGGTGGTAGCCGTAAGGCTGATCCGGGGGTACCGCACGATCTCCGGCGAGGCGGCGAGCCTCTTGGCCGGATTGCCGCCATGGGATCTGGAGGCGATAGTCCTCGCGTGCCTGCACGAATGGCGCGCGGAGGCACTACGCCGGGGGGAAACTCCGCTGCCGCGGCAAATTGTCGCTCAGCGGACAGACCTCCGGCGCGATCTCATGGTGACATGGAGAGAGCGACTGTCGCAACCCCGTGCAGGGCACGCCACAATAGTGGCGATAAGTCCCCTCTTTGAGGAGTGGCTAGAGAGGCGCCACGGCGCCCTCACCTTCCGCCTGACGCAGGTCCTCACCGGACACGGTTGTTTCGGGAGGTTCCTGCACCGAATCGGGCGGGAGGAAACGCCCGGGTGTCACCACTGCGAGGATCGGCCGGAGGACACGGTGGAGCACACTGTGGAGCTATGCCCCGCTTGGGCTGAGCACCGCCGTGTCCTCGTAGCGGCGATTGGCGGCGGCGACCTCTCGCGTCCGGCCCTGGTTCAATCCATGGTCCGGAGCGAGAGGGAATGGGAAGCCGTCGCCTCCTTCTGCGAAGCAGTCATGCTAGCGAAGGAGGTGGCGGAACGTGAGAGGGAGAGAACCTCACGTCCCAGCCGCCGCGGGAGACGCCCCGGGCGTCGGGGGGCAACCAGTGGCCCCCGGCCACCGTAGGCGCGGGCCTGTGGACGGTGAGTAATGGGCTAGCTCACCGTCCGTCCGTCTTATGACGACAGACCGTGCCGACGGCGCGTTCGTGTTCCACGCGCGCCTCAAGGAGATGTCAGCAAATCGGAAGGGGTCCGAGAGGGCCGATGCCTGCCAGGGCTGCGGGTTGTTCGAAAGAGATACCGTGCCCCTGGAACGCAAAGGGCTAAGAAGGAACATGGATGGGTTTTAGTCAGTCAAGTCTGACACTCCCTTCCGCTCCGCCCAGAGCGGAAGAAGTCATTTGATGATTTCCCATCCGAAAAAAAAAAAAAAAAAAAAAAAAAAAAAAAAAAAAAAAAAAAAAAAAAAAAAAAAAAAAGGTCACAGTCTCTTTATAAGACCTTACTTGACCAAGATTATGTCTCTAGACATAATCTTGGTCAAGTTACACGAGGACTATGCATAATTAGTATCTGAGATGGTTTGACACAGGTCAGCTGTTATCGCGTAGTTCGACTCATATTCAAGGAACTCAACGACAGTGAGGAAGAGTTGTTTCAGGTGAAAGTATTCCTGCCACATTGCTTGTTGAATTTTGCAAACTTTGCAATGTCGAGTGTATATCAGATATAACACGCCAAATATTTCATCATCATCATCATCATTTCAGCCGAAAGACGTCCACTGCTGGACATAGGCCTCCCCCAAGTTTCGCCACATTGACATAACAGGTGGGTTGGCGATCGCAGTGCGGTTGTCACAAAAGCACAGACAACGCTGCTACCCAATCTCTGGCAAGTCCCTTAGTCGCCTCTTACGACACCCACGGGAAGATATGGGAAATACTTACGAGAAAATATTCTCCGTTTCTTTTTTTTTTTGCCAAAATAATATCATTACCATACAAAAGCTATTTTCACAACGAATTTACCAACACAGGCGGATCTAAACCAAGTCCATTAGACTTTCAGGTCGGCCTAGAAATATGAGAGCATAAGACGGGCTTAGTCCTTTTTTTTCTAGAACATGTCAGATTAAAGATTACCATACCGATCTAAAAATATAAGAGGTGAGGTAAAGTTGTTTTCTATTCTAAGTTGGGTTACTAAAAAGGCTCCCAGCTTATAAATTGAGAGAAGGTGTACTATCAAGTGGGGTGTGACGATAAAGGGGATATTAGTGAATAATATATTGAACTTTTCTTGAGGGTCTAAGTGTTTTGTTCTTGAAGTGACAACGTCTACTAAATCAATGAACGCCGATTGCACGCACGAAAAATGATTACTCATTGTAACGTTACGATCGGAGCGAGAGCGCTGCACGAGCGAGCGAATGGCACGATCGGCTTGAGCGTTCGGCTCGTCATCAATCATTTCATCAATATTGTTGTTATACGTATGGCGTTGTCATGTTAAACTATCATCTAAAAACCGATTCTACAGTCAACCAATTTTTTTGTTTGAAATTAGAGCTAAAACATTAATTTTATCACATTACAACAAGTGTGCATCAAATTAAATATTTACATGGGAGGAGATAGCAATAAATTGATAAGTCCACACTCACAGGATATTTATAATTAAATTGCCTCCTGCAATATCTTCAGGAGCAACTTGAAACATCTCAATAACAACGGTCATAATTATTATGAGTTTCCCGCAGAGCAATGAATTACGCGGTAATTATGAAACAAATTAGATTACCTATAACATTCACGTACTTTCAGATGTTTTGTATTCCTATTCCGTGGAACTGGTTCGATATTGAAACGAGAACGAAACGTTAGGATGAAATTAATACCTAAACCTCTTTACTAACCCCGTTTTATTACAGGTAGGTATTTATCAGTGTTGTCTATCATAGTCAGAACCACGAAATAGACCAACGTAGTACGAGGATTTTGATTTTCTATTTTATTTGCGTTCTGTATAGTGTCGGTTCTGTATATAGCCGGACGTAAAGAATAGCACCATCCCATATCTTCCCGTGGGTGTCGTATGAGGCGACTAAGGAACTTGCCAGAGAATAGGCAGCAGCGTTCTCTGTACTTTTGTGACAACCGTACTACGATCGCCAACCCGCCTGCTAAGCGTGGCGATTATGGCAAAACCCCCCTTATGTCAATTTGGCGTTGGGGGAGGCCTATGTCCAGCAGTGGACGTCTTTCGGCTGGAATGATGATGATTTTATTTGCAAAGTGGTTTTGTTTCCGGTCAAAATAGTTTTTTCAGTTGGGCTATCAAAATGGATGGTATCAAAAACTTCCACCCAGCTGCTGTTTCGTGTTAAAAATATGACTGATTGGAAATAACATTTGGACATAATAAGTGTAGCTGTTGTAGGTGGTTATTGGCGAAGTGAAACGAGAAACCAGCTTATAAAACTTATATTTTGGTGAAGACACGTATACATTTTACAAATCAAGGGAAACACATACAAGCGCACCGCTTGCAGTGCTCGCGCGGGCTGAACTGCCGGCGTATTGGGGGTCCAGGTTATCTATTATCTTATTACTAATTATGAATTTAAAGAACATGAGTGCGTCGCTAAGAATAAGCATGTGCCCTTATTCTCTCTCTCTTTCTTTCTCTCTTCTTTAGAATAAGATTAAAACAATACTGCTTTAAGGCGTCATGGTAACCTCTATGGACTTTCTGCACAACAACGTCCAACACTCTTAGTTAAAAACTAAAATCAGCCAATCCATACCCAATAAAGCAGTATCATCTATCGATCGTTCACAGAATACTCCCTCCAGTAATAGCTCCGGCTTTCCGTTCTGAATAATTTATCAGGAGGCAATTAATTATGAAAGAGGAGAACATAAGTAGCTCATTACGCGAGTTCAAGTGGCGCGAGAATTTATCACATACTTTATAATTACGTATACGACTTCTATTTGAAAGATATGTAGGATATTTATGTTAGGGATTGACCGTTTTGAGGTCTCTGATTAATTAACTGTGTCTGTTTTGGGTAAATATAGAAGACATTTCAGTAAACAACGGATACAATCGCCTCAAGCATTTTGTGCATTCATTCATTTTAGTTTCAACATTTTGTCAATTTGACCTTGAGTTTTTTTTTGAAGCTCTAAATTGGCGACCTCTACTGTGATTCTCGCCTAGGATGGAGCACGCTTGCCTAGACGAAACTGATTCACTCGCATTTTCAAGAGATCCAGTAAATGATGACCACGTAAATGAGATATTGGAATAAACCGGACAGATTCTGCCAAAGCTTGAAGTCAGAAGCGTCTGAGTCCTGTGCCCTTTTAAAAATAAATATCACTGTCTTCATGCTTGATGAAACACGAATTCATTCCAGCGTCTATATATTTTTTAGCCCTAATATCTTTGAGCGTTGCGCCTAGTATTCCCACCTGGGACTCAGCTTATCTAGGTAATGAGCACAATATAGTTAGTTGCAGAAGTTGCACTTCATACCACGGCAGAAAATAGGCGCACGCACATTAGACACGTACGCCAGTCGATCTGAACCAAATGACAATCCCGAGTGCGCTTGCACTCGCTGTACGTGAAGCGTGTATACGGTATGTGGGCGTTTTCAGTTGTATGGAGCTGAACTTTTTACCGATATATTTTGTGGTAATGAGCTTGGCAGGTACTAAATTCTAGGAACCAGTCGTACGACAGATCGTCGACCAGTCTGACGAAGCTTTGTTTGTATTACTCATTAAAAAAGTTTTCTACAAAATTTTATTGTATCTTATCAGTGAAAGAGGAAAATCTTAAGCGTAGTACTAATGCCTTTTTTTTCTTGAATAATAATCTACTATGTTTCTATGAAATGTTCATCTGCGATTTATAGAAACAGACATTAAAAAAAAAATATGATAAATTGTTATTTACTGTTCTTGTAAATAAATCATATAGTATCATTAAAAATCACACAACGTCACACAATCACAATACGTTACCAAATATATGAAAATCATCATCTGGTTTCTACAAACATATTTTTAACTAGGTACTGTGCACTGGACAAGTCTTTTTCATTCTGTGTTGGAGTTTTTTTTACTTTAAGGGGAAGCCACTTTGAATAGATTGACTATGTCCTGAAAAAGCCATTCGATGGGATTAAAGGAACATAGAGAGAACTTAAACTTAGTATTGATCATTTTAACGATTTTATAATCTGAGTACTGAGTTTTCAGTAAAGACATATTTGTTACAGTCGCAAATAATATTTTAATCAACTTACAAGCAGACACTGAGCTGCAAATTGCAAAAAAAAAACATAATAAAATTTGAATTTCCCAGGCTAACCGGTACTACCCCCTTAATATTCACAACTTTTTCTTTCAACGGTTTCAAAGTCAAAATAACAATCCATCTTATCGAATTTGGGGGAGCAGTGGTGGCCCCATGGTGGCAGCCCCCACTTACGAGCAGTAAGTCGTAGGTTCGAACCTAGGCCGGTGCATTACTTTGTGTAATTTATTTCATCACCGGTCCTCTGAAAACGGTGAAGGAAAAAAACGTGAGGAAACCGGCATGTCCTCGAACTAAAAATTCGAAGACTTGTGACATCTACCAACCCGCACTGGGCACGCGTGGTGGATTAAAGCCTACTCTCATTGAGAGGAAGCCTGTGTCCCAGCAGTGGGAACATTATAGGCTGATGATGATGATAACGAGTTTTATTTCTACCTGAAAAGCCAAATAGATATTTGCCATGTTTACCGTAATCCTCAGTAAATAAGGCTTTAGTTAATAAAACATTAGAAGCGTGCTCCACTCCAGGCTGCATCATTGCTTTACATCAGGCGAGATGCGAAAGAACGCAAGAAAATTTTGTAATAAAAAAAAATAGAAAATTGTATAGGTTTTTTCTTTAAGCTAAGCTGGCAACACTGTCCTCGTTAGTTACTTTAGTAATAAGGTTAGTCTTTATAGTTCGTTATTGGCGGTAGTTTTGTCCTTTAAGAAGCACGCTTTAGTCTATTGTTCGCGTAACAATAGAGTTATGTCTTAAGTTTTTAGTAAAATCTTCAAGTTTTTTATTGTTTTAATGGTAGATTCAAGGTTGAGGAGCTCGTGACTAAATAGTAACAGTCGCACGGGTCGATCTTTGGTTAAGCCGTGCTTGCCGAGATTGGTCCGTGGATGGGTGACCATAATTACATACCAAGTTCCCTCCGTGCCTTGGAAAGCACGTTAAGCCGTTGGTCCCGGCTATCATTTGTAGATCTTTGACATTCGTTACAAGTAGGTCGTCAGAAGCCGAAAGTGACATCCAGTCTTACTAAGGGGTTTCGTATTACCCAGTTGTGGAGGTCAGATATGCAGTCGCTTTCACGTAAAAAACTGGTACTCAGCTGCATGCGGATAGACTGGAAGCCGACCCCAAAAAAGTTTGGGAAAAGGCAAGGCAGAATCAGATAATGATGTAACATCACGGCTGACAGTACATACATTTGATATTATTACACAGTACATTAGAAAAACATTACGCCAATTACGAAGTACACGGAAAAAATATTAAGTTAAGCAGAGAGTGATTCTAATTAATTTATCGTTAAAATGTATAGGTTGTGCCGGTGTGCGTTTGGATCTGAACAGTGTGGATCTTTATATGAGTGTGATGAGGTGTAAGTCATGTATATGTCTATACTTATGACTAACTGGCACTAGTGGTGTTACTGGGTATCCCGCGTTTGCTACATCGTTCTCACATAATGTACCATATCGACATGAGTGATGTTTACATCATTCAGATGTAAACATCACTCATGTCACAAGGTTTTTGTCACAAGATTCTGATTTCAAAGAATGTCCATGGAGTTTCTTGCCCATTGTTCTCCATAGAGACCTACGCTTTGGGATGGGCAACTATTCTTTCGAATGGGCAACTATTCTTTGGAATGGGCAAATACAGTAGCGTCACAGTTATTATGTCTTGTGACTGGGACTGTAGCTTCATTTTTATTGTTTTTCGACTATTCAACAGTGCCTGTAACTGGCTTACTTAATATAAATGATTTTGATTCAGGATTGTGATTAATTCCTTTGAAATGAAAAAATATTTTTTGAAAATTTTGACGGAACCTATACTAAATATAAGTAGAAACATTGCCTAGCCCGGTTATCGAACACAAGAAATTTTGTAATGATATAATTAACCACACAAAAGGTTTATTTTTCATTTATTTTCATTATAGCCTATCCTATTCCCAACCATGTCGGGTTTGGCTTTTCGCTGATTGCAGCTGAGTAGGTAAGTAAGTTATTAGTAAAATAAAGGCTAAAATTAAATTAAATTGAAAATCGTCATTCAGGTACAATAATATCAAGAAAATATATTTCAGCCAAAGGTATGAACAAAATCTTAAAACCATGTTAATATCGTATGCGAAACGAGTACTTTTATCTTAAACACGTTCGAATGTACGTTACGTCTCAGAATACATAATTGTGCTCCTAGCTTCAGTACTCAGACCACCTGTCACTGTTCTATAAAGTTATTATAAAAACGGAACCCTAAAACAAAAGAAGAGCAACAATTATAAGATGGTATGGTGCCTAAATAATTCAACTAAATTTGTATAGAAACATTTTCTGTATATAAGTAAAAAGCAAATACTTGTCTCCATTCAAATAATTTCAAAGAAATAAAATCTCTCAGGAGTGTACAACCTTTAATTGTTATATTTTTTTTTTATAAAAGCCGAAAGCGTCAATTTTCCCCTTAGGCAATTACCTAGGCAAATAATATGTTTTAATCACAATTCATACTTTGAATTAGATATTTGAAAACGTTACTTCTTTGTGCTGATAACAAAATCATAAATAACGACGTTTTTATTTGGCTGTTTCAGGTCAAGAAAGTATTCATGTTTTGACATAAAAGAAATTGTGCTAACTGTATATTTGTCGTATTTGTTGTGATCTTATCGTGTTTAAGTGTGTATTCGATTTATTCTATCACATTCATCTATATAGGAACTTTAACCATTTGAACGCCAAAGCATAAACGCACGCGCGTGTTCTCAATGCCAACCCACAAATTCACAGCAAATACTTACAAATAAAAAAAGTGATTTCAAAAGTATTGTTAACTTATTTCTTGATAAGACATTAAATATTTGAAGATATACGGGGTGACTGGTAATTAGTGACCGATACTTAAACACGTGATTATAGACATGATAACAAACAGTTTTTCACTTCAGTAGCTCAAACATGTAGGTTTTGCTGCCTGAAATCAGTGAGCAAAATGCGATTTTGCTGCGAGCGTGAGACAAAGTAACTTTTTAATTATTTTTTTTAAATGCCGAGTCAGTGCTGGGTCTACTCACAACATTCGAAAGATTTGAACTTCACTTTGTTCTGTCACTTTCACTTCGATACGAAAAGAGCAAGAGATAGAAACAAGTTGATTCGAAGTTCGATTTTCAAATTCCATAAATAATAGGCTCAAAAAAAAACCAACAATAAAACGTTCGGTCATCATCACACGTCGGTCACACGTCATCTATAAAATTTCAAATCGAGGTTTAAATGTAATTATTATACTTTTCTCTTAATAATCGAATTATATTTTTTTATAAACAAATAAAGAGATGTTGAAGTAAAAAATACGAAGTTTATCATGTATCTACATAATTATTTAAAGTTTTAACAATCTTTATTGTGACAGAATAATTTAGTAATAGTGCAATTTCCGAACGCATCTTTAAAAAATAGCGGGCTTTAAATTTTTATTGTTTTCTTCTTCTGTTCGCTAGCTACAAAGTGCGATACACGTTGGATATTATTAAAATAATAATAAATAAATATGAGTGAATCCAGTGATGATGTCTGCGATTTAACACCGGAAGAATTGAAGCAGTATGTAAAAAATGCAGAATTAAGTTTCCTGCCTGAAAAGTCTCGCGAAAAATATCTAAA
The DNA here is from genome assembly GCA_949152445.1 of Cerastis rubricosa. Lineage (NCBI taxonomy): Eukaryota > Metazoa > Arthropoda > Insecta > Lepidoptera > Noctuidae > Cerastis > Cerastis rubricosa. The sequence continues at coordinate 17,163,735 of OX424539.1, forward strand.
AGCTTATGATATTTTTAATCAATGGAGACTTAAAAAGTGTGCAAATGCTTTTTCGGAGACTGTACTGTTATCGTACTTCATAGAATTATCACAAACGAGGCAACCATCTACAATGTGGAGTATTTACTCAATGTTGAAAGCCACAATAAAGACAAAAGATGACGTGCATATTGAAACCTATGCCAAACTTATAGCATTTTTGAAAAGAATTTCAGTAGGGCACAAATCCAAAAAGTCCAAAATATTTTCGCCTGCTAACATTAAAAAGTTTCTCAATGAAGCTCCAGACTGCAATTTTCTCGCTGCAAAAGTAAGTAATGTGCCCACTACCCATTTGTGAAGTTTTCGACATAGTACCTACTTAGGCCCTAGTTGTAACTTAATATTATTTTTTACAAATCTCTGTTTTCTATATGTATACTGTATGTACAATTGTACATACACAAATCATTATCTGGATATCTGTATGTTCGTGGTAAACTCGGCAACTACTGGACCGATTTTGGTGTGGTTTTCACTAACATTTTGCTTTATGCTTGGTGGTGGTTTTAATGTATAATTTTAGTATGTATATTTTATATCTATTTACTGTAATTCGTCGCATAGGCCTTGTCGCTAGTTATAACTAAATGCGAGTTAACCTACGTTTTATCTGTTTTAATTACTCATGTAATATTTTTATTGCAGGTTATCCTCATAATTGGCATTAATGGAGCATGCCGCACGAACGAACTATTAAATCTAACTGTTAATGCCATCGAAAAGCATTCAGACAAATTACTGTTAGTCAACTTGCCAAATACAAAGACGAACATTGACAGGTCCTTTGTTATTCGCGATGAACATGTAAATATTATTGAGAAATATAAGGGATTACGCCCTGCTAATACGAAAACAGATCGATTTTTCTTACAGTATCATAATGATAAATGTTCGAGACAGCCTATGGGAGTCAACAAAATAGGCGGGACGCCGAGAGACATAGCCACTTTTCTAGAGCTACAGGAACCTCAGCTTTACACTGGACATTGCTTTCGGCGAACTTCGGCCACACTTTTGGCTGATTCAGGAGCCGACCTCACTACATTAAAACGACACGGCGGATGGAGGTCGAATACGGTCGCGGAAGGGTATATTGAGGATTCGATCCAAAATAAATCAAAAATCTGTAAGCGTATAGTAGAGACCATAAGCTTGAAACAGACCTCAGATCCTTGGTCTCGCCCGTCTACTTCCAGAGTCACGAATACCGGCGCTGAGTCACCTACTTTCACTATCCTCCCGTCACAATCCACAAGTAAGGAAGCTGAAATCGCAGCGAATACTCAAACGCAAGTCGCTCACACAACAATATCGGTTCCAAATAAAACTGTTACTTTTAATTTGCAAAACTGCAATAATTTTACTTTTAACTTTTAATTTTTACAAATATACATGTGGTTTAAATATTACCAAGTTGTATTTTTTACCTTTAGATTATTTGTTCTCGCTGCTGAAGTGAAAAGTTGTATGTGCTACACGAGACCAAAGTTATTTGCATCTCGTGTCTTTGAATCCCTCGCTGCACTCAGGATTCTAACCTAGAATCACTCGCTACGCTCGTGATTCAAATATAGAATCCTTCGCTTACTCGGGATTCAAAATCAACACTCGCGGCAAAAACCAACTTTGCCCTCTTGTTGCACAAATAACTATTCCCAAAAAAACATTTTTTTTTATACTCATTCACTTTTATCACAATAATACAACAGCCGTATGAAATTCGCGCGCTCGCGCCTGCGGCCTTTCGACTTGTGATAAAATTGAATGAGTATAAAAAAATGTTTCTTTGGGAATGTTGTTTGTTATCATGAGTATAATCACGTGTTTAAGTATCGGTCAGTAATTAACAGTCACCCTATATAGATCACATTTTAAAGATATATTAAATAACACACACAAAATAATTATTTAAATTGCTTATTTTATGTTATAGTTTATAGTGCACCACATTTTGGCATATATTTGTGTCGTTGGCGTACAGGGCAGGTACTTCCTTGTCACGTATTTGTGACAGTGGCGTTCAAAAGGTTAAAAACAATGAGTAATGATATGCCAAACTTAATCCTTGAAAATAAGCAAAAGATTATTAATTATGCCAAATTGTAACTTATCTCCTAGTTTAATAACAAAACAGACAGTGTTTAATTAGAAACCTTTACTGTTAATTTATGTTCTTTTCATCAATTTAAGAAAACTTTCATTCATAGATTTCTTTTTGAATTATTAGTTTTAAAATTATTTAGATACTTGGAGTCAATAAAACACGCCACATTTTTTGCAAACTGCGCGACAGCAAAGAGCAGTTGTTATGATTAAGTGAAGGTCCCAAACGTGACTGCCGAGCATAAAGTTCTGGCTTTTTCCCGGGCCATGCAAAGTGTTATTGGGTTATTACTTGTTATTCCATCAGAAACTTGAATGTTGAATGAAGTTGATTTCTCAGTAGCAGCCATGGATCCTGGATTGGCACCCGATTAATGGCAATATGCTCGCTCCGTATTACCTACATGGAACTTAAACATAATTAAAGAAATACTAATGGGTAAAGAAAACGAAATTCTATTGTGTCCGTCAGACAGGTAATACAAAAATATTAGACATGTATTTTTTGTTTTATCAAAATATCAAAAAATTACTTAGTTAAAACTCATTAAAGTTGGAGAGTGGGGGCTCACTACGTCACAAGTAGGTATAAACATTACCTACACGTGACGTCATGCGCCATTTCAACTCAATATACCTCCGTAATTTTACGACCACGTGAAAAAAGAAAAAAATACGTGTCCAATACTTTTCAATAATCTACCCGACAGACAAAGAAAAAGAAAATAGTGATCATCCCCTATTGGCGAAATGTGTGTCTACAATTAGGTACACCTCTGCTTAACCCTTCGGAAATTACAGGCGTGATGTTATGTGTTACCAATAATATAATAATAACGCTTGTAAAATCTAACATCACTTACTTGCCTGCTTACTTAGACTTCGAGAGTGTATCTCCATAGTTTCCGAAAACTAACTTGTAGGCTTTCCAAGTTTAGAACAGGAGTTTGTCTAAGTGAACTAAGTCAACTTACAAAGTGACTTAATTTTAATTAAAATTCGCTTCCGACTATTTACATAAGACTAGACCAAGTTTTAGAGATATATTTCCTAAAAATCTTCTTGTTTTCTAAGTGAAAAGAAAAAAACGTTTCGATAACATGCAATAAAACGCTACTTTTAAGGAAACATTGTCATAATCTATTAGGTAACAATGTTGAATAAGGCACAAAATCACTAACACGAGAACAATGTCAAAGCTAAATAATATATCGTAAAAAACAGCCGAATTGAAAACCTCTTCCATTTTAGAAGTAGGTTGTATAGAAACGTAACGGCGGCAATAGTAATTTCAATGGACGCCACTTTTGCACTCCGCCAATTAGGTGAGAAGTACAGACGTGCGCACAAGAACTTGCACATAGTGTTCATTGATCTAGAGAAAGCGTATGATAGGGTACCTCGGGAAGTCTTGTGGTGGGCCTTGAGAAAGGTATGCCTGGGAAGTATGTAGAGTTAATTCTTGCTATGTACAGGCAATCTTGTACCTACGTCCGGTCAGCTGCTGGCAACACCGACGAGTTCAGTGTGGCTGTAGGCTTGCATCAAGGGTCGGCTTTGAGGCCTGTCGGCTTACCTCTTCCTGTTGATTATGGACGCTTTGACATCGGACATACAGGAAGAGGCACCCTGGTGCATGCTGTTCGCCGACGACATTGTTCTTGTTAGTGAAGATGGACCAGAGATCTAAAGCAGATTGGAGAAATGGCAACAGAAGCTGGAGAATAATGACCTGAAAATCAGCAGAACTAAAACTAAATACATGTTCTGCGATTTCGGCGATCTCTCCAGTCCTGGAGTCATAGCGCTAGATGGCGCGTTTCTTCCTGTCTGCTCCGACTTTCGGTATCTCGGTTCACTCGTGCAAAGCGATGGCGAAATAGATCGTAGTGTTAGGCACAGAATAAACATTGGATAAATAAAATGGCGGCAGGTCACGGGAACTATCTGAGACTCCCGCATTCCCCTTAAATTTAAGGGGAAGATTTATAAAACAATGGTTAGACCTGCTGTCTTGTATGGATCAGAATGTTGGGCCACAAAAGGGATGAATGAAAGGCATTTGCATGTGGCTGAGATGAGAATGCTAAGGGGGATGTGTGGTGTTACGCGAATGGATAGAATAAGGAATGAGTACATTAGAGGAAGTCTGAAAGTGGCTGAAAAGATGCGTGGAAATAGGTCGTGGTATGGGCATGTGATGCGGAGGAATGAGGAAAATGTCGTGAGGAAAGTTTTGAGTATGAATGTGGATGGGTATAAGGGTAGAGGAAGACCAAAGAAACGATGGATGGACTGTGTGAAAAATGATATGGCATGAAAGGACTTATCCCATGAGATGACAAGTAATAGAGAGATATGGAAGAAGAAGACGTACTGCACCGACCCCAAATGAATTGGGATAAGGGCAAGAGAATGATGAACTTTGAGGAAATTTCAAATAAATATCGAGCCACCAATAGATATAATGTTAACACTAATAAATTCACGCCTGAGTAGGCTAAACTAACAGACAACCTCGATACCTCAGTACCGCATTAGTAACTACGATCGCAGCAAAATATGCTGCACACTTTTTGATTCCTCCATTTTTTTTTTCATGTTTATATCTGAATAACAGTAAAGAAAAACATGGCGCTCTAATAGGTCTGAAATGGCCACCAAGCATGGTGATCATTAAAACCGTATCAATGCTTCTTCCTTTTCTGCATGGAAAAATGAAAGCTTTGCAATTCAATTGGACAATTTTATTTATTTATTTATTTATTTATTCATAACCAACTTACACTAACAGTTACACCACACGTACAAGTTATTGGTTAAACATTAGAAACTATAAAAAACTACACGAAATTGGCCAGAATTAGAATAGATTAAAAATAAGAATATTATAAAGTAAACAATATGGTAGACATTAGAATAAAAAACAAAACATTTTTCCCAGTATTAAAATGAAAATACATGAAAATACAAATTACAATAAATAATAACAAGACTCTTATTCACATAAAATTCCTACTTCATGGAGATAGTACTGGGAGTGTCAATGGACTCCAGGTATCGAGAAGCAGTGTTGAGGAGTCTCAGTTCAGTATCGGCAAAGATATCCATGGATTCATCATATAATATGATGTTATTCATATGGTTAAGGGCTAGAAATAGTGGGCTGGTCTTCAGGGCTACGGTGCTGGTATGAGGAATCGAAAACAGAGGCCGTCGGCGTGGGCGAAGAGCGTGTCTGATGGGTAGTGGGACGCTAAAGGAGACGAATTGCAATAACCAAGAATTGAAAAGAGAACCACGAATTAGGCGAATAAAGTATCTAATGAGAGCAAGATTTCTCCTGACTTCTAGGCTTTGGTAGGTCACCATACCCAGTACGAATGGCGTTGGGTACATATATGGGTAAAACCCATACAATTTGAGGTAGAGGAATCGGACAAAAGACTTCTGGACTTTTTCAGTAATTAGCTTATAGACTTTTTCATGGGGGCACCAGATTGCATTATTGGTTTCAAGTAAACTGCGGACGAATGAATTGTATAAAAGAGTTACAGCTTGCCGATTGTTAAAAATTTTTGCCTGTCGCAAAACAAAACCTAGGTTTTTGCGGGACTTGTTGCAGGTTTGAATTATGTGCTGGTTAAACGTAAGCTGTGGGTCAAAGTTAGTACCCAGATCGCGTACAGTAGTAACACGATTCAGGGGTTCACTGTTCAAAGTGTAAACATTGAGCATGGGTTGTGTTGCTTTTGAGAAGGTCATGATAGCGCACTTACTAATATTTAGTTTGAGGTTGTTGATAATGCTCCAATTGTGGATGTTGTCGATGTCAAGCTGGAGTGCAGCTGCATCGCTAGAATTAGCTATAGGAAGCGCAACTTTGACATCATCAGCATACATCAAAACCGTAGCGCACTTTACATACTTGGGCAGATCATTAACTACTATTAGAAAAAGCAGGGGACCGACGTTAGTACCTTGGCCCACGCCAGAAGTGACAGAATAGCATTCCGAATTGGCATTATTATATGTAACATATTGCTTGCGATCGCTAAGGTAGCTTGCAAAGAACTTTAGTGATGTCAACGAGAAACCAGCCAAAGCCAATTTACTCAGAAGTATATCATTGTCTACCCGGTCAAAAGCCTTCTGGAAATCTAAGTAAGCCACATCAATCTGCTTTCTGTCGTCGAGATTTTTGGCTAGGAATGTAGTTATATTAAGCAAATTAGACGTAGTTGAACGAGTGGGGAGAAATCCGTGCTGCTCTTCCGCAAACCACCGCTGCAGTTTGGAATATATTTTTTTATAGAGTACCGCTTCAAACACTTTTCCAAATATGGATAAAACAGCTATTGGCCTGTAATTTTTAATATCACCTTTAGGGCCGCTTTTATGTACCGGAAGTACTCTGGATGTTTTCCACTTGGCTGGATATGTATTTGACGTAAGTGATAAGTTGAAAATATGTTGCAAAGGCAATTTGAAAATTTCACAGCCGTCCTTGACTACGTACTGTGGTATTTCGTCAGGGCCTTGAGTAGATTTCGGAGGAAGCCGAGCCATAGCGTTACGGACTTCAGATTCATGAATGCAATCAATATTTACAAGATGGGATAGATTATTAGGAGTCGCATTAGCTGTAGAGACAGCTATTTCGGGGTCCAATACCGGTAAATTTGGTAAGAAGACGCTACTAAAGTATTTAGCAAACGCATCTGCCACTTCTATTGATGACATGTCTCCAAAAGTAGCCTGCTCATGATTTTCTCTGTTACTTTTCACAAAGGCCCAGAATGTTTTAGGGTCCCGTTTAATATTGGATTGTATACGGTCAGTGTAAGTAGCATAATCCAACTCCATACTGCTCTTTAATAGACGCCTGTAATATGTAAAGAATGCGTAATCTAGTTGGTTGTCATTCAGTTTGTAGAGCTTGTGATACTGATTTTTAAGGTTATTAAGGTGAATAGAAGCAGAAGTAACCCATTTTGGGTAATTCCTTCGTATAGTTTTGGTCTTTGTTAGAGGAACGGTTCGACATATAATGTTATTAATTAGTCCATAAAAAGTGTCAACAGCGGTATTGACATCATCGCATGCATAAACAGGCTCCCACTCTATACCCGCCAGCTCAGAGTATAACACTAAGAAGTCAGCCTTACGAAAGTTTCGCCTTAAAGTTGTACTATTGGTCGTGTTATTAGAAAAGTTTGTATTATTTTTGCTCAATCTTGCGAACGGCGTGTTAATATTAATAGAGATATCCAATGGTTTGTGGTGTACTTCAGGGGACACAATGCCAGAACACACTGCTACTGAGACTCCAGCCACGCATGAGTTAACTAATATCAAGTCCAACATTCGGCCGAGATCATTAAAAATCATGTTTTTCTGCAATAAATTACATTCAGAAAGAAACAATTCAAAATCATTACGTACAGTAACACTAGCGGAGCACAGATTAAAATCACCTAATACAATTAGTGGCAGTTTGTTAATGCTACTTATAATCCTTCTTATACAATTAAAAACAGAAAAATATCTAGAATCAGGTACATTAGGAGCACAAGTCAGACAATCACAGTGTCGTAATGAATGCCATCATACAATAGATCATCACGTTTTGTACCTATGGAATTCGTAAATGCGATTGAATTGAATGATTTGTCCTTGCATCATTCGTATTTTGTAGAAGAATTTATATGAAGTATCGTTTCTTTGGGATACCTATGTTTCATAGAAAAGATATCACTTCCCAAACAATTTTCCGCATAATTTCATTTGCCAAATTATTACTTAGCAAAATATCTCTTCACAAAAAATTGTAACGCAAACCTTATGTTTGGCAAGTGAACGTTTAACTAATAACTTGTTTTACCAACTAGTACTTTTACCAATTTTATGTAGTCAAATATTTCAGTTGGAATAACACATTTTTCAGTTCAGTTTTGTTCAGTTTCGGGTACCCTTTTTTTTAGGTTTTTTTTTTCATATTTATTTATATATAATCTAATCGTTCCTACCTGAGGTCACAGTTCCAACCTAACCATATTTATTTTAATAATTTACCCCGTCTAACTAGTCCGGTTCTCGATAGCCTGCTAAAAATAAAATTATCATATCAAATCATCATATCAAATCATTTGACCGGTTTATTCCCGATCGTCCCCACTGAGTACGAATGGGAAAAAAAAGTTTCGTTCCTCCCCAGTGGTGACGATTGGAACTTTTTATTTCCCACTCGTTCCGCTATAGACCCATTTTATATTCGCCTAAAAAGCATAGTCGACGTAGCCCCACTACTCGGGGCTCCTATTTCTGTCTGCAGGGTTTACAGTAACCTAACACGAAGGGGAAGTCGGGCTAACTAAGAAATTAGCCCAAACTGTCTTAATGGTCAAGTGGTCCCAAGCTCCGTAACTGATAACAGCTGGGCAAAAGTCTCCCAACGATGGGTACCGGAAGATGGAAGGCACCGCCGAGGACGGCCCAGAAATTGGTGTTGAGACGATCTAGACGTAACGTATACGATCGGACGTACCGCGCAGGCTGGATTGAGAAGGCACGGGGAAAGAGCCCGTGGAAGGAATTGGGAAGGCCTTTGCCAAGCAGAGGTATGCCGTAGGCTAACAGTATCATTATATAAAAAAGGTCTTTTAATTTAAAACATCAGTAAGGAACTCCAAAATCATACAAAGTCTCATCCAATCACGGTATCGTTAGTACCCACATTAATTAACCTATACACAGATTAAAAAAAAAAACGATCACACTGACAGCTAACAAATCGGTACAAACGATACTGCTTTGTTGTGGCAAGTCGACGTGTTAACAATGAGGAGTTTAATTAATCATTATAATAATAGCCAACTGGTTTAGGTACTGTCACTTTACATACTGTACGATTTTACGGAATTAATTTTCTGCGATGTATGTGTAGGTGAAACTCTTTTTTAAAGATAGTTAATAAAGAAAAAATTTGGTGAGTGATTTAGCTTGTAAAATATTCTATCGCGTATAATATTCTATAGCGTTCGCAGGTACGTTACCTCTGATTTTGCTTCACTGTCAAAGTAACAATTACTGTTGATTTGGTGCCATCAACAAGTCTGTCAAAATAACAATGATCTGAATTCTTTTAAAACAAGTTTGCTGTTTTATCAGAGGTCAAATAAACACGACACTAATGATTTTTGATTTTTAATGACTTCTTCTTCTTCTTTATGGGGTTTTGGTTTCCGCACTTAGTCCCTTAAGTGGACCATTGTGCGTGTTTTTAATGACTTTTGACATTTCTAAAATTTCTAAACGTTTAAAATTATTTATTTATTTTATAGGTTAACAATGGCCGCTCAAAAGCCAAAACTGAACGCAAAAGCTAAAGAAAAAACTGGCTGGTTGAATAATGTTTGAAACTAGTTCATTTTCTTGCAAGCCCTCAGCTAATTATATTATTTCTTGGCTACTCTTAGTTCCGCGAGATTACAAACAGCTGACGCCCCAACACTTCAACTCCACCTTTGTTCAAAAATCAGGACGAACTCCTTATTAAAAATTAATAAAGTGTTTAAATTACGCGTCCCAATTAAAAACTCTCAACTCAAAACTTGACGGAAGAAAATTGAAAACCGGTTTGAAACCCGGTTTTAAAAGTCCTCGCCGATTGAAGTAGTGATAGTTAGTCGGTAAAACTCACCAACTTTCTACTAAATCACCTCGTTAATCAACCGTTTAAGCTCGGCTTAAACTATAGTTTCAAATTACACAAAGTTTGATCCACTCTTCCATGGAGAAGGATTTTAGTTCCAATGACGTTTTTTATGACGTTAAAAGTATTAAAATTATGGACTTCCCTCTTGCAATTTTATTCTTTTCTCGTTGGCTCAGGCTTTGAATACGAAACTGGTTTATAGCCACTTGGGGATATATCAAGTTTTAGTGTGAAATTTTAAATGTTTGCTCGTGTGTATCGTAATAAAAATGAGAACACTGTTCTCATTTTGAAAATGAGAAACTTAAAAAGTTAAATATGCTTGAATTAAATTGTTCTGCATAGACGTGCTTTTGCCTATTAGATTTTTTTTTAAGTGGTGTTGCTCACGTAGTGAACATTCCAACCCATTTTATATTAAAAAGCTAATATTTATTTTCTCGTGAAATTTTCTAATTATCAAATAATTTAGTACTTTGAACTATAAATCAACTGTAATTAAGTCCTTCTGGATAAAAGTTTTCCATAAACTAAACTCAGTAACCAATGGACGCTACTAACTGTGCCAAACTCATCGCCAAATTTTGGGTTGACTCAATTTAAATGTTCATCGACAGGCTAAGAAGAAGAAGACCATTACAACTGTATCGATTTTACTATAATTTTAATGATCTGTGCTCGTTAATTTCACAATTCATATATTCTAATATCCAATACAGATTTAGATAGAAACACGTATTTTATTATCAATATTACTTTAAAAAAACTTGACCTTATATAAAAAGAGCAACCATGGCTAAAAAGAAATCCTTGTCGTTTACCTATGTTGGTAGGACCCTGTCAAAGAGAAAGCAGTCTTTTCATAAAATTATTTCATGAAAAATAATGCATGTTAAAATCATGAGCACAAAAGTGCGGAGCCGTGGAAGCGAAGTGAAGTTTTCAGAAATAAAAAAAGTTGACATCAATACAAAAGTTAGTCCTGACACTTCACAATATGGGTTGTTGCCTCCGACCTACCTGTGACCGTATTCTGGAGAGATATCGACGATGACGTTAATGAAATAAGGTCGTTTTTGCGGTGACAAAGATAGTGAGCAAGTTTTTGGCTTGTTCTTGGCTATTTAACCAGTAATATTTGGTTTTCTATATTTCTTATTTTAAGTTAAAACCATTTTGTGACTTATAATTATCCAACTTATAAAGAATAAGTAGATTAGCTGTGTTTTGTTACTGTCAGGACTAATGAACTTTTATAAGTATACATATTAGAAGAATTGTCAATTTAGACAAAGCTAGAAGTAATCAAACAATTTTCTCAAACAGCAAAAATCGATTAAAACTCACATTTCTGAAATATAAATAAAGCAAAAACTACAAATCCAGTAGGTACAGAACAAGCAATCATTCATAAAGATAAACTGTTGTTCGCATCGCGTCGACATTCAGATCCATACATTATGACCACATCAGCGCCTTTGACGGGCGTTCGCTCAACAGAATAGGGACGCTAGTTCGTCCAGGAATAAATTGCAAGTTATTTTCCACTCCGTCGGCGACCATATTGACGTTGACACTTAACGGCACATAAATCTCCCGGTAGAAATAATTAAACAAAATCGCTGGATAGACAGTTTTGATCGAGGCGTTGTTCAAGTTTTTTTTAAATGTCATGTTTACGTAATTTGGGGAGCTCGTGGCTCAAGATTAAGCCGTGCTTGCCGTGGTTGGTCCGTAGATGGGTGCCCATCTCTAGATACTGAGTTTCCTCCGTGCCTCGGAAAGCACGTTAAGCCGTTGGTCCTGGCTATCATTTGTAGATCTTTGACAGTCGTTACGAGTCAGAAGCTGAAAGTCTCACATTCAGTCTTACCAAGGGGTATCGTATTACCCGGTTACTGGGTTGTGGAGGTCAGATAGGCAGTCGCTTCATGTAAAATACTGATAATCATCTCACTCGCACTCACTCAGGACACGTCATCATCTGCCGAGCTTTTACCCGACGATGTTGGGGTCGGGTACTAGTCTAACCAGATGCAGCTGAGTACATTACATGGAGCGACTTCTTTCTGTAATGTCTTGACTACATAGTACTCGTGAATTTGCTCTAACGCCTTTAGTTCCATAAGTTTGTCTTTGTTACTAAGTGGTAAATCTAACAAAAAAAAAATTGATAAAGGCTTGTAAATCAAATCAAAATAATTTATTTCAAATAAGCCAGTTACAGGCACTTTTGAATGGTCGAACAACAATAACAATGAAGCTACAGTCCCAGTCACAAGACACAAGAAACTATAACATTTAATTTGGCATTATTATTGAAATAATAATATGACTGTCTTGTTGGTCTAGTGGTCGCAATCGGGATTGCTAAGCTTAAGGTCCTGGGTTGGTCTGGTGGGGTCTGGGTTCAAATCCCGGGTCGAACAAATCGTGATTGGGTTTTTCCATAAGGAATCACAGTAGCAGCCACGAAGTCTGGATTTGTGCCCGGTTGATGGCAATAGATTCGCCTCCTATTACATGGGACTTAAACATCACTAGCAAATTGTGAGTGTACTATTAGGTGCACTTCTGCCTAACCAGGCGTGATGTTTGTATGTTGTTATGTATTCAAAACTAATATTAACATCCTGAATTTTGACGAGGATGCAAAACAACATCTTGTATAGATGACAAACCAAAATGTGCCCAGCACGCCATAAAGAGGAAAGATTTGTTTGTTTGTTTGCATTGAATAGGCTCCGAAACTACTGGTCCGATTTGAAAAATTCTTTCAGTGTTAGATAGCCCATTTATCGAGGAAGGCTATAGGTTATATATCATCACGCTACGACCAATACGAGTGGAGCAGCAATGAAATATGTTGCGAAAACGGGGAAAATGTGACGCAAACGAAGTTGCGCCGGAAAACTAGCATTGAAATAAAAACTATTACTTATGTGCAAAGGAGATAAGTAACCAAGTTCTCATACTACTAGTAGGAGTTAACTTGGTAACTTATCTCCTTTGCAGACTGTACTTATTTACAATCTACAAATAGACATAAAATAAAATATGTATAAGTATCAAAAATACAGGGCATCGAAAAATTCGTCGACATCGCTGTTAACAGGAAAAGTGTCCAGAAGGCTGGCGGCATTGCCACGTGGATGGCAATGCTGATTCTTTGGCTAAAAAACGGCCAGCCCTCTGGTCCTTACTTTTACTCATTGTTATTATTCAACTTCAATAAGTTGAATAATAACAACGATAGAACGTTAGTATTAGGTAAGTGCGTGTGAATAAATCTCCATAAAAAGAAGCCTTTGTTTTACTCATAATTCACCAGACAGTTTTTTTAGTACCATGAGTTAAAATTTACAATGCCCAACGGAGTTGTAGCAAGATGCGACGGCGAGACGATTAAACCACATACACGAGGAAAAGGACTAAAAATCAAGTTAAGCTGCCGAAGAAGTGGAGTTCACAGAAATACAAGTAGTACTAGTTGTAGCCTCTATAAGGCTGTGTTAGGAAAACTTTTAATTAAAAAAAGATTATTTTTAGTTTGAATAACAGGTCAAATCTTTGGAAAAATACAGGTAAAAGCAACATATTCCACGTGTCTCTATTTCTGTTTTCCGGTTACTAAGGCTACTAAGGTACTTGTTGTTTTTTGAAGGACTAATTATAAACTACTATTTGATATTGGTTTCAACTCTGTTGGTCTTACACCCAGAGTTCTTCAAAACAATTCCATAGTCCTTTCAATCTGAAATTAAACATTCATTTTTACCATCATCCACTTTTCCCCTGTTTATTATATATATATGCTGTATAGGCCCCGGATTATTTCATACCAAATAATATTGACCAATACCAAACCATGAGCGTCACTATGCATAAATATTGATCCAGCTAGAGTTAAGAGCAATACACACGTACATAATTAATTATTTATACGGCAAAGTGGCACCAAATGACGGGAACCGGTCAAAAGGGTTCCCTTGCCCCAAAATTTTCGGTATGACAAATATGTCTAGTGCGTGACGAATTCAATATGAAGGGATCGTTTCGGGTTCCGTACCTAAATTGATACGAAATATTTATGGAATCGCCCCGGCTGTCTGTTTTGAATGTACGTATTTCTATGGTTAATTCCCATGCGCTCCAAAATTGTTTTCCCAACGGCTCCAAAACAAAAAAGCAATAGAATAATATGTGATAATTTGAACAGTATTAGATTTTTTAAAACAAGTAAAATTATGGAGCTCTTGGGAATCAATATATGTTTTTTTTTTTTTTTTAATAATAGTTTTGGAGCGCATGGGAATAAGCTCAAACATTTTTAGTAGAAACTGATATAATATAAGTATGTGGAAGATAATATTATTCATCTTTGTTTATAATAGGAACGGTACATCATTTATACCTTTCTCTATCTAATTCAATACAACTTTTTCGAATACTTACTTGACCTTGTGAAACATCAAAACTAATGAACAATCCTATTTATAATACATACATGTATAAATACCCTAAGTTTATTTTTACATGTCCATCTAATGAATGCTAATATAAAAATCCAAAATTTTCCTTTGACGTCATCAAACTGCCACTTATCAGCAAAAGAACAAACTTGAACTTCGTTCTATTAACATTATTTCTAAGTTAAATTGAGTTCTTTAATAAAAATAACAAATTGAAAGGAATTTCTTTACAAAAATCAATTCACAAAGTCATTGAACCGCCATCGGCATAGCGACATAACGAAAACATCCTCAGAAATGGAGACAAAATTGTTGAAAGGAATCTTTCGTTTTAGAAAGAAAACATAGAAAAGGAGATGTTTGATTTTGGGCTACCACTACGTACACTACATAGATAAATAGGAAAAAAATAGAGGAATATCATAAAAATAGTACAAATATAATTTGAAGAAGGGTATAGTCGTACAATAATTATCATTTGAAAAGTTTTTTATTACGATAACCCTATTTTTAAGGCAGCCATGACAGTTGTTTGACGTTTGACGCCTTGAGATTTTTAAGAAGTGCCGTCTTTGAGTCTTTCTTTGCATTGAGTTTGGATTGAACTTGTTGTTTTGTTCAACCAAACAAACCGAAACCCGAGATTTTCGAAATTCCAGTTGTTTTGTTTACTAAAGCAGTTATGACAATTACATTTGATTGACGTGTTTCGTAATACACGTCAATCAAATGTCATTGTCAAAATGACATTTTTCGCCTGCTGATCACGTGCTGATCTGATCCACCATGTTTAATTTTTATGTTGTGTTGCTCTCTTTGACCAAGTTAATTTGAATGTACATTAAAACGAAGTGAAATTAAAAAATAATGATAATAAAAAACGCTTACTGTATTATTTAGCAATATTTTCATATGGTGTACATAGTGCTAGCCCAGGCTCCATACATTTCTGGAACATCTCCTTTAAGCAAACAATAATCGAATAGCTAAAGAATTCTCACGTCGTATATCAGGGATGGTGAACCTAAGGCGTAACGTAAAATTCTGGAAAAGGCATAGATTGAAAGAAGTATGTACTATATAAAGGATAACATTTCATCAAACCCGTAATCCCCGAAGTGTTAGTCAGAGGCGTGCCTAATACGTACGCAAGTACGTTCTCACGTTTGACCAGTTGTTTTAAGTCCCATGTAATAAGAGCGAGCCTATTGCCATCAACCGGGCACAAATCCAGACTTCATGGCTGCTATTGAGATATTCTTGAAGGAAAAACCCAATAACACTTTACCATCATCATCATCGGACTACCAGACGTACGGCGATGCGCCATCGGTACTTGGTGGACATCCCACACATACGCACTAAGCGTTTTGGGAATACTTTTATAATGCGTACCGCTAAGGAGTGGAATTCCCTGCCGGAGTCTGTGTTTCCCGATAGCTACAATCTAGGGGTCTTTAAGTCAAGAGTGAATAGGTTTCTTCTAGGCAAGCGTGCTTCACCGTCGACCACATCATCGCTTACCATCAGGTGAGATAGTGGTCAAGCGCGGGCCTATAGATAATAAAAAAAAGCCCGACCTGGAAATTCAACCCAAGACCCCGCGCTCAGCAGCCGCACTTGCGATCACTGGACTTAAAAATATAAATGCAAGCTACTTGCATACTTCCGTGGAAGTTACTGGCAAGTTTATACGCGCTTTAATATTGCAAGTGTACGTGAAAAAGTGAAGGCTACTGGGGACGCCTTTTCCCAGCAGTGGGACAATATACGCTGCGGAAAAACTAAACGTGAAAAGGTTTACCATCCCTGTCGTATAGTGTAACTATTTCAGATTGGGACGTGCGTGACAACGCGTGTCAAGTGTGTAACGCTCCTTAAATATCATCCTTTACACCGTGCCGTAATGTTCTATGTTTATTTCGGTCAGACATGCGAGGCTTAGTTCGGATTTGGGCTTAGATTATGTGAAAAAGCGTGCATGAAAGCATTTAAAACAAACAAAATATTGGCTCTTGAATGTAAATCATTCGATAAAATGAGAAACTTAATATTTTTAATGTTTGGTAATTAAAGTGTTTTAGTTTGTTTATAAAACTTTATAAGATTGAATCTAATCCTTACATCATTGCCTTACATGTTATAAATTTAAATTTGTTTTTCGAGTTTTTCTGTGGTTCTCTCAAATGACTATACAACGCAACGCCTTTCAGTTTATTTTTAAAACATTAATAGATTTAAAACAATTATTAGATTTTAAGCAGATACAACTTCACTACACAAGTATTAAAATCTTTTTGCTGTAAATCGAAATCTACACAATATTGCACTTTGAAGTTATGAACTCTAAACACGTATTCGAAACATCTATTTTAGTAATCATAAAAAAGTTTATCTACGTTTGCAAATGACGACCAAACAAGTTTTGCATAACTTTTTTGCAAAAAAAACCGGCTTTAAAAACACAAAATAGTGAAAAATAACTTTAGCTTCAGATGTCGGTGACTTTTGGTTCGTTGAATCAGTCTTTTTAACACCGACTTCTGAAGCTAAAGTTATTGTTCACAGTTTTGTGTTTTTAAATCGGTTTTTTTTTTTTTGAAAAATGTTTTTTAAATCTATTCTTAGTTTTACTATCCTAAACAAATATTAGATTTACGTTTATTTTACATTGTTAACAATACATGCCATAGCAATAGGCTTACCTATGTGAAATTGGATTTTTACACAAAATTAGTAAAGATGATGGTGGATGGTGAACAAACACACAAAACAATCAGACGAATGGAGAACCTCCTCCTTTTGGAAGTTGGTTAAAAACCAAATTAAACTGATCTCTCATTGTATGGGAAGCTTATACGAAGCGACATCAGGTTATACTAGATATGTATAACTCTATGTGTCGCAGTGTCCACCTTACCCTACACACGAACGCGCGCTTTATGAACGCGTCGTTTATTTATTTTATTTTTTTCAATCCTACGATACGTGTTCCTATTGCCAAATATACCATAAGAAACTCCCGTCTTCCGTAACTCCATCGAAAACTAGTTGAAGTCATAGAAAGTACCATTTTCTTGCACCATTTCAAAACTTATCTACACTGCTCACTCCAGCAGAAACTTATAGTACCAGCATAGATTACTTGCTTATTTTCTCAGCCGTTGCTCGCGTTTCTTAGCAGAATTACTTATAAAGTTCATAGAAAATGTTTCAAGTTATACTGTATAGTAGCAGTGTTCTAGAAGCTCTGTTTTTATTATTATAAACTTAAGTTTAATAATGTTCAAAGTTTTGACGAGTATGCTTGTTAGGGCAGACTTTGGAAAATGTATGAGAGATTGTGTTTTAATAGGCAGTTTCGCTGTTACGTTTTTTTTTAAATTCTAATTAAAAGAGAAAGTGTTCGGACGGGTCGTGTTACCAAAGCTTCTCCCTGATTAATCAAAACCAGCATCTGGCCGGTCTAGCTGCCCAAATTTTACTGAACTGGGCCTATTTGGCGCAACCGTGATACACACAATAATTATCCTTATTTTTGTTCACATTTAAGTTTATTTTGGTACTTTTTTTAAATTTTATGTTCACTTTTAGCATGTGTCAAATAAACCTTTCAAAAACACCTAGATTACCGAAGTGTTTAGCTGCAATAAGCAGAATAATTTTCAACCGAAACGAACCAAGACAAAAAACTAAAACAACAATAAATTCCTTTCCAGACAGCCCTAAAGCAATTCGATCAAAATTCCGGTGTAAATGCAAAACAAAATCAGAGAAGCTGCGTTGTCGGGACCATCTTTACGCACGTTCGGTGACAAAAATGTCCTCCCTCAGAGATTCGGCAGACCGAACGTAAGGAAACGCACACCACATATTGATAGTGCTCCGTGATTGGGGGCAGGTATATCGTGCACTATGTTTTTGTCTCGTTTTAGATGTTAAAGAAACTCCTAGCTGAAAATAAGGGTGATATTTGGTGTGTATTTTTAAATAGAATGAGAGGAATGCAGAAAATATCTTGAGGAAAGTTTTGAGTATGAATGTGGATGGGTATAAGAGTAGAGGAAGACCAAATAAACGATGGATGGACTGTGTGAAGGATAATATGGCAAGAAAGGAGGTGTCTTATGAGATGGCAAGTAATAGAGAGGTATGGAAGAAGAAGACATACTGCGCCGACCCCAAATGAATTGGGATCAGGGCAAGAGAATGATGATTTTTAATTAAGCTGGCGTAACATAGTTCTCAGTTTCAATGGAATAATAAACCAACTTATACTGATTTTGGTACCATTGATGTGACGCTTGTCTTACAATTTTGGTTCATTTGTTTTTTTTTAACAGTTGCTGAGCTAAAGTTTAATTCCTGACTGTCGATGAGACTACTATTAGTTTTGTTACGACTGCTGGCCTACCATAAAGTCTTAAAGCAGTATTGTTCTACTCTTGTTCCAGTGTGGGAAAGACATGGATCTATACAAGATGTCTAGCGCCATCTCTTTCCCACACTGGAAAAGGGGTAAAACAATTATGTTTTAAGATATCATGGTAGGCCACCTGATGGAAATTAAAGCAAATCGCACCGTAAGGCATATAAGGAAAATCCTTCTACGTGACTTTCGATCATTTGGCATAAACCATAACACACACTAATCGACCTAACAGAGCTATTTAGTATACAAGGTACAAACGGAGCCTTCACGAAGCCTTCAAAAAAGCATTCTGTAGTACGAAGTAACCCTACGCAAAAGTTATTGCTGGGAAACTGAGTTTTTTTTTTGCATGTGCAATCGCGTTCTACGGTAGAACTCGACCCATTGTGCTGATGGATGCATCGAATAGTACGCAGGTCGTAAAGTATGTTTACAGCGTGTAACCGAAAGGGTTTATACATATTGGTAAAGGTGTGCTACAGACCATCATGTTTCTCCAAAAACAAACATCGTAATAACGAAAAAATTATCTGCTCCCCATACAAAATTTCAATACCTATTCGACCCAAATGTATGGGGCAACTGATATTTTTTTCGCTTTGATGATGTTTTTTTTGTGGAGAAACATGTTCAGTTTGATGGTCTGTAGCACACCGTTAAGTATGTGTATACCCTTTCCGTTACACTCTGTATAAAGTAAAACTACATCATTTTGGATCCCCAATATATCCGTAACTAGAAGGTCCCCAGGTATGGGCACTCAAGAACAAAATAAAACCACAATGATGGGTAAAACAAGTGCCTTTTATCTGCTAGGCTTTATTAAAGTGACTTTTACAACCATAATGCTGCGATGAATTTTTAATTGTGTTACTTTAGTTACGAACGTTGTTATTTTTTTTTTTTTTTTTTTTAGTCTTTATTATTATTTTTGTTATTTCAAACACAATGTAAATTGTTTGTGAATAAAATTGAATTGATGCAGCTTAAACGTGCTCCTAGTTTTATTCATGATAAGGTAAGACCAAAATAAACATAGTTGTTGTTCATTTCATAACATTCTCAAAGTTCTGACAAGAGATCTCCCTAATTGGGTCATTGAACGTCGGCAAAATACTGATCAAGTCTCTTCAAAATTCATTTATTCAAAGTGGACTTAAGTGGGTACTGTGGTAACAAAAGACAGTCACCAAAATCGACTGCTTTGCTTCTTAGTATCTTCACAGACTTGATAGAAAAAGTACATGTAAAATGTGCAACTTTCTTTCCTAATAATTATGCAAAATTTAACTGAGCGAATACGAGTAGGTATGTTTTTTAAACCTATTCCATGACCTCGTAGAACATTGCGGAACGAGTTGGACAAGACCAGCGACCAGTGGTCCACATTGGCCCTGGATCGAAATAATTAGAAGTCATTGAGACAGGTATTTGCCCCGCCGTGCAATATTCTAGTATTTCATTGCCAACCCAAAGGTTGGGTGGTAGATAACACCTTATGGTATTATTTTAGGCAACATGTTGAAGGTAACACCATTGATCATTAAAGGGGCAATTAGTAAAGTACTTGTAATTGTACATTAAACGGTGAAGGAAAACATCGTGAGGAAACCGGCATGTCGTAGAGCTAAAAATTCGAAGACATGTGACAACTACCAACTCATCTACCAACCCGCACTGGGCCCGTGTGGTGGATTACAGTCCACTCCCTCTCATAGAGAGCAGGCCTGTGTCCCAGCAGTGGGAACATTATAGTATAGGATGATGATGAATTGTACATTAAGACTCATTAACTTTCTACTAAATCACCTCGTTAATCAACCGTTTAAGCTCGGCTTAAACTATAGTTTCAAATTACACAAAGTTTGATCCACTCTTCCATGGAGAAGGATTTTAGTTCCAATGACGTTTTTTATGACGTTAAAAGTATTAAAATTATGGACTTCCCTCTTGCAATTTTATTCTTTTCTCGTTGGCTCAGGCTTTGAATACGAAACTGGTTTATAGCCACTTGGGGATATATCAAGTTTTAGTGTGAAATTTTAAATGTTTGCTCGTGTGTGTTTTAATAAAAATGAGAACACTGTTCTCATTTTGAAAATGAGAAACTTAAAAAGTTAAATATGCTTGAATTAAATTGTTCTGGATAGACTTGCTTTTGCCTATTAGATTTTTTTGTAAGTGGTGTTGCTCACGTAGTGAACATTCCAACCCATTTTATATTAAAAGCTAATATTTATTTTCTCGTGAAATTTTCTAATTATCAATAATTTAGTACTTTGAACTATAAATCAACTGTAATTAAGTCCTTCTGGATAAAAGTTTTCCATAAACTAAACTCAGTAACCAATGGAAGCTACTAACTGTGCCAAACTCATCGCCAAATTTTGGGTTGACTCAATTTAAATGTTCATCGACAGGCTAAGAAGAAGAAGACCATTACAACTGTATCGATTTTACTATAATTTTAATGATCTGTGCTCGTTTATTTCACAATTCATATATTCTAATATCCAATACAGATTTAGATAGAAACACGTATTTTATTATCAATATTACTCTAAAAAAACTTGACCTTATATAAAAAGAGCCACCATGGCTAAAAAGAAATCCTTGTCGTTTACCTATGTTGGTAGGACCCTGTCAAAGAGAAAGCAGTCTTTTCATAAAATTATTTCATGAAAAATAATGCATGTTAAAATCATGAGCACAAAAGTGCGGAGCCGTGGAAGCGAAGTGAAGTTTTCAGAAATAAAAAAAGTTGACATCAATACAAAAGTTAGTCCTGACACTTCACAATATGGGTTGTTGCCTCCGACCTACCTGTGACCGAATTCTGGAGAGATATCGACGATGACGTTAATGAAATAAGGTCGTTTTTGCGGTGACAAAGATAGTGAGCAAGTTTTTGGCTTGTTCTTGGCTATTTAACCAGTAATATTTGGTTTTCTATATTTCTTATTTTAAGTTAAAACCATTTTGTGACTTATAATTATCCAACTTAGAAAGAATAAGTAGATTAGCTGTGTTTTGTTACTGTCAGGACTAATGAACTTTTATAAGTATACATATTAGAAGAATTGTCAATTTAGACAAAGCTAGAAGTAATCAAACAATTTTCTCAAACAGCAAAAATCGATTAAAACTCACATTTCTGCAATATAAATAAAGCAAAAACTACAAATCCAGTAGGTACAGAACAAGCAATCATTCATAAAGATAAACTGTTGTTCGCATCGCGTCGACATTCAGATCCATACATTATGACCACATCAGCGCCTTTGACGGGCGTTCGCTCAACAGAATAGGGACGCTAGTTCGTCCAGGAATAAATTGCAAGTTATTTTCCACTCCGTCGGCGACCATATTGACGTTGACACTTAACGGCACATAAATCTCCCGGTAGAAATAATTAAACAAAATCGCTGGATAGACAGTTTTGATCGAGGCGTTGTTCAAGTTTTTTTTAAATGTCATGTTTACGTAATTTGGGGAGCTCGTGGCTCAAGATTAAGCCGTGCTTGCCGTGGTTGGTCCGTAGATGGGTGACCATCTCTAGATACTGAGTTTCCTCCGTGCCTCGGAAAGCACGTTAAGCCGTTAGTCCCAGCTATCATTTGTAGATCTTTGACAGTCGTTACGAGTAGTCAGAAGCCGAAAGTCTCACATCCAGTCTTACCAAGGGGTATCGTATTACCCGGTTACTGGGTTGTGGAGGTCAGATAGGCAGTCGCTTCATGTAAAATACTGATACTCACCTCACTCACATTCACTCGGTAGACGTCATCTTCTGCCGAGCTTTTTCCCAAGGATGTTGGGGTCGGCTACTAGTCTGACCAGATGCAGCTGAATACCAGTATTTTACATGGAGCGACTTCTTTCTGTAATGTCATGACTAGATAGTACTCGCGAATTTGCTCTAACGCCTTTAGTTCTATAAGTTTCTTTGTTACTAGGTGTTATTTCTAAAAAAAAAAAAACATAATGATTATTTTCGACCTTCATAATGATTCCGACCTTTCTCATTTCGTGTGGAAGTAGTAACTAACTATAACATTAAATTTGGTATTATTATTCAAATAATACCTACTAGTTGCCCGGACAGAATTCGTTCTGTCAAAAGTTAATGCAATGCACTTTTCCTACCTACCTACCCTACCCTACCTACCCTACCTACCCTACCTACCCTACCTACCCTACCTACCCTACCTACCCTACCTACCCTACCTACCCTACCTACCCTACCTACCCTACCTACCCTACCTACCCTACCTACCCTACCTACCCTACCTACCCTACCTACCCTACCTACCCTACCTACCCTACCTACCCTACCTACCCTACCTACCCTACCTACCCTACCTACCCTACCTACCCTACCTACCCTACCTACCCTACCTACCCTACCTACCCTACCTACCCTACCTACCCTACCTACCCTACCTACCCTACCTACCCTACCTACCCTACCTACCCTACCTACCCTACGCCGGATATCTAGTATTGAAATAAAAACTATTACTTATGTACAGTCCGCAAAGAAGATAAGTAACCAAGTTCTCATTCTACTAGTAGGAGTTAACTTGGTAACTTATCTCCTTTGCACACGGTACATCATTTAAAAACTACAAATAGAAATAAAATAAAATATGTATTAGTATCAAAAAATAGGGCATCAAAAAATTCGTCAACATCGCTGTTAACAGGAAAAGTGCCCAGAAGGCTGGCCGCATTGCCACGTGGATGGCAATGCTGATTCTTTGGCCAAAAAACGGTCAGCCCTCTGGTCCTTACTTTTACGTCTTGTCATTATTCAACTTATGGTTCGATAGAACGTTACTATTAGGTAAGTGCGTGTGAATAAATCTCCATAAAAAGAAGCCTTTGTTATACTCATAATTCACCAGACAGTTTTTTTAGTATCATGAGTTAAAATTTACAATGCCCAACGGAGTAGTAGCATGATGCGACGGCGAGACGATTAAACCACATACACGAGGAAAAGGACTAAAATCAAGTTAAGCTGCCGCAGAAGTGGAGTTCACAGAAATACAAGTAGTAGTAGTAGTAGTAGTAGTTGTAGCCTCTATAAGGCTATGTTAGGAAAACTTTTAATTAAAAAAGGTTTATTTTTAGTTGAATAACAGGTCAAATCTTTGGAAATTACAGGAAAAAGCAACATATTTCACCTGTTTCCATTTCTGTATTCCGGTTACTAAGGCTACTAAGGTACTTGTTGTTTTTTGAAGGACTAATTATAAACTACTATTTGATATTGGTTTCAACTCTGTTGGTCTTACGCCCAGAGTTCTTCAAAAAATTTCCATAGTCCTTTCCATCTAAAATTAAATATTCATATTTATCATCACCCACTTTTCCCCTGTTGGGTATAGGCCCCGGATTATTTCATACCAAATAATATCGACCAATACCAAACCATGAGCGTCACTATGCATAAATATTGATCCAGCTAGAGTTAAGAGCAATACACACGTACATAATTAATTATTTATACGGCAAAGTGGCACCAAATGACGGGAACCGGTCAAAAGGGTTCGCTTACCCCAAAATTTTCGGTATGACAAATATGTCTAGTGCGTGACGAATTCAATATGAAGGGATCGTTTCGGGTTCCGTACCTAA
Organism: Cerastis rubricosa; assembly: GCA_949152445.1. Lineage (NCBI taxonomy): Eukaryota > Metazoa > Arthropoda > Insecta > Lepidoptera > Noctuidae > Cerastis > Cerastis rubricosa. Next base: position 17,188,144 of record OX424539.1, read on the forward strand.
ATTGATACGAAATATTTATGGAATCGCCCCGGCTGTCTGTTTTGAATGTACGTATTTCTATGGTTAATTCCCATGCGCTCCAAAATTGTTTTCCCAACGGCTCCAAAACAAAAAAGCAATAGCTAAAACTGTTCAAAATATGTGATAATTTGAACAGTTTTAGTTTTTTTTAAACCAGTAAAATTATGGAGCTCTTGGGAATCAATGTATGAATTTGTTTTTTAATAATAGTTTTGGAGTGCATGGGAATAAGTTCAAACATTTTTAGTATAAACTGATATAAGTATGTGGAAGATAATATTTTTCATCTTTGTTTATAATAGGAACGGTACATCATTTATACCTTTCTCTATCCAATTCAATACAATTTTTTCGAATACTTACTTGACCTTGTGAAACATCAAAACTGAACAATCCTATTTATAATACATACGTGTATAAATACCCTAAGTTTATTTTAACATGACCATATAATGAATGCTAAAATAAAAATCCAAAATTTTCCTTTGACGTCATCAAACTGCCACTTATCAGCAAAAGAACAAACTTGAACTTCGTTCTATTAACATTATTTCTAAGTTAAATTGAGTTCTTTAATAAAAATAACAAATTGAAAGGAACTTTTTTACAAAAATCAATTCACAAAGTCATTGAACCGCCATCGGCATAGCGACATAACGAAAACATCCTCAGAAATGGAGACAAAATTGTTGAAAGGAATCTTTCGTTTAAGAAAGAAAACATAGAAAATTTAAGCAAACAATAATCGAATAGCTAAAGAATTCTCACGTCGTATATCAGGGATGGTGAACCTAAGGCGTAACGTAAAATTCTGGAAAAGGCATAGATTCCAAGAAGTATGTACTATATACAGCATAACATTATCATCAAGCCCGTAATCCCCGAAGTGTTAGTCAGAGGCGTGCCTAATACGTACGCAAGTACTTTCTCACGTTTGACCAGTTGTTTTAAGTCCCATGTAATAAGGGCGAGCCTATTGCCATCAACCGGGCACAAATCCAGACTTCATGGCTGCTATTGAGATATTCTTGAAGGAAAAACCCAATAACACTTTACTATCATCATCATCGGACTACCAGACGTACGGCGATGCGCCATCGGTACTTTGTGGACATCCCACACATACGCACTAAGCGTTTTGGGAATACTTTTATAATGCGTACCGCTAAGGAGTGGAATTCCCTGCCGGAGTCTGTGTTTCCCGATAGCTACAATCTAGGGGTCTTTAAGTCAAGAGTGAATAGGTTTCTTCTAGGCAAGCGTGCTTCACCGTCGACCACATCATCGCTTACCATCAGGTGAGATAGTGGTCAAGCGCGGGCCTATAGATAATAAAAAAAAAAACCCGACCTGGAAATTCAACCCAAGAGCCCGCGCTCAGCAGCCGCACTTGCGATCACTGGACTTAAAAATATAAATGCAAGCTACTTGCATACTTCCGTGGAAGTTACTGGCAAGTTTATAACGCGCTTTAATATTGCAAGTGTACGTGAAAAAGTGAATGCTACTGGGCACGCGTTCGCCCATTAGTGGGAGAATGTTCGCTGTGGAAAAAATAAACGTGAAAAGGTTTACCATCCCTGTCGTATAGTGTAACTATTTCAGATTGGGACGTGCGTGACAACGCGTGTCAAGTGTGTAACGCTCCTTAAATATCATCCTTTACACCGTGCCGTAATGTTCTATGTTTATTTCGGTCAGACATGCGAGGCTTAGTTCGGATTTGGGCTTAGATTATGTGGAAAAAGCGTGCATGAAAGCATTTAAAACAAACAAAATATTGGCTCTTGAATGTAAATCATTCGATAAAATGAGAAACTTAATATTTTTAATGTTTGGTAATTAAAGTGTTTTAGTTTGTTTATAAAACTTTATAAGATTGAATCTAATCCTTACATCATTGCCTTACATGTTATAAATTTAAATTTGTTTTTCGAGTTTTTCTGTGGTTCTCTCAAATGACTATACAACGCAACGCCTTTCAGTTTATTTTTAAAACATTAATAGATTTAAAACAATTATTAGATTTTAAGCAGATACAACTTCACTACACAAGTATTAAAATCTTTTTGCTGTAAATCGAAATCTACACAATATTGCACTTTGAAGTTATGAACTCTAAACACGTATTCGAAACATCTATTTTAGTAATCATAAAAAAGTTTATCTACGTTTGCAAATGACGACCAAACAAGTTTTGCATAACTTTTTTGCAAAAAAAACCGGCTTTAAAAACACAAAATAGTGAAAAATAACTTTAGCTTCAGATGTCGGTGACTTTTGGTTCGTTGAATCAGTCTTTTTAACACCGACTTCTGAAGCTAAAGTTATTGTTCACAGTTTTGTGTTTTTAAATCGGTTTTTTTTTTTTGAAAAATGTTTTTTAAATCTATTCTTAGTTTTACTATCCTAAACAAATATTAGATTTACGTTTATTTTACATTGTTAACAATACATGCCATAGCAATAGGCTTACCTATGTGAAATTGGATTTTTACACAAAATTAGTAAAGATGATGGTGGATGGTGAACAAACACACAAAACAATCAGATGAATGGAGAACCTCCTCCTTTTGGAAGTTGGTTAAAAACCAAATTAAACTGATCTCTCATTGTATGGGAAGCTTATACGAAGCGACATCAGGTTATACTAGATATGTATAACTCTATGTGTCGCAGTGTCCACCTTACCCTACACACGAACGCGCGCTTTATGAACGCGTCGTTTATTTATTTTATTTTTTTCAATCCTACGATACGTGTTCCTATTGCCAAATATACCATAAGAAACTCCCGTCTTCCGTAACTCCATCGAAAACTAGTTGAAGTCATAGAAAGTACCATTTTCTTGCACCATTTCAAAACTTATCTACACTGCTCACTCCAGCAGAAACTTATAGTACCAGCATAGATTACTTGCTTATTTTCTCAGCCGTTGCTCGCGTTTCTTAGCAGAATTACTTATAAAGTTCATAGAAAATGTTTCAAGTTATACTGTATAGTAGCAGTGTTCTAGAAGCTCTGTTTTTATTATTATAAACTTAAGTTTAATAATGTTCAAAGTTTTGACGAGTATGCTTGTTAGGGCAGACTTTGGAAAATGTATGAGAGATTGTGTTTTAATAGGCAGTTTCGCTGTTACGTTTTTTTTTAAATTCTAATTAAAAGAGAAAGTGTTCGGACGGGTCGTGTTACCAAAGCTTCTCCCTGATTAATCAAAACCAGCATCTGGCCGGTCTAGCTGCCCAAATTTTACTGAACTGGGCCTATTTGGCGCAACCGTGATACACACAATAATTATCCTTATTTTTGTTCACATTTAAGTTTATTTTGGTACTTTTTTAAATTTTATGTTCACTTTTAGCATGTGTCAAATAAACCTTTCAAAAACACCTAGATTACCGAAGTGTTTAGCTGCAATAAGCAGAATAATTTTCAACCGAAACGAACCAAGACAAAAAACTAAAACAACAATAAATTCCTTTCCAGACAGCCCTAAAGCAATTCGATCAAAATTCCGGTGTAAATGCAAAACAAAATCAGAGAAGCTGCGTTGTCGGGACCATCTTTACGCACGTTCGGTGACAAAAATGTCCTCCCTCAGAGATTCGGCAGACCGAACGTAAGGAAACGCACACCACATATTGATAGTGCTCCGTGATTGGGGGCAGGTATATCGTGCACTATGTTTTTGTCTCGTTTTAGATGTTAAAGAAACTCCTAGCTGAAAATAAGGGTGATATTTGGTGTGTATTTTTAAATAGAATGAGAGGAATGCAGAAAATATCTTGAGGAAAGTTTTGAGTATGAATGTGGATGGGTATAAGAGTAGAGGAAGACCAAATAAACGATGGATGGACTGTGTGAAGGATAATATGGCAAGAAAGGAGGTGTCTTATGAGATGGCAAGTAATAGAGAGGTATGGAAGAAGAAGACATACTGCGCCGACCCCAAATGAATTGGGATCAGGGCAAGAGAATGATGATTTTTAATTAAGCTGGCGTAACATAGTTCTCAGTTTCAATGGAATAATAAACCAACTTATACTGATTTTGGTACCATTGATGTGACGCTTGTCTTACAATTTTGGTTCATTTGTTTTTTTTTAACAGTTGCTGAGCTAAAGTTTAATTCCTGACTGTCGATGAGACTACTATTAGTTTTGTTACGACTGCTGGCCTACCATAAAGTCTTAAAGCAGTATTGTTCTACTCTTGTTCCAGTGTGGGAAAGACATGGATCTATACAAGATGTCTAGCGCCATCTCTTTCCCACACTGGAAAAGGGGTAAAACAATTATGTTTTAAGATATCATGGTAGGCCACCTGATGGAAATTAAAGCAAATCGCACCGTAAGGCATATAAGGAAAATCCTTCTACGTGACTTTCGATCATTTGGCATAAACCATAACACACACTAATCGACCTAACAGAGCTATTTAGTATACAAGGTACAAACGGAGCCTTCACGAAGCCTTCAAAAAAGCATTCTGTAGTACGAAGTAACCCTACGCAAAAGTTATTGCTGGGAAACTGAGTTTTTTTTTTGCATGTGCAATCGCGTTCTACGGTAGAACTCGACCCATTGTGCTGATGGATGCATCGAATAGTACGCAGGTCGTAAAGTATGTTTACAGCGTGTAACCGAAAGGGTTTATACATATTGGTAAAGGTGTGCTACAGACCATCATGTTTCTCCAAAAACAAACATCGTAATAACGAAAAAATTATCTGCTCCCCATACAAAATTTCAATACCTATTCGACCCAAATGTATGGGGCAACTGATATTTTTTTCGCTTTGATGATGTTTTTTTTGTGGAGAAACATGTTCAGTTTGATGGTCTGTAGCACACCGTTAAGTATGTGTATACCCTTTCCGTTACACTCTGTATAAAGTAAAACTACATCATTTTGGATCCCCAATATATCCGTAACTAGAAGGTCCCCAGGTATGGGCACTCAAGAACAAAATAAAACCACAATGATGGGTAAAACAAGTGCCTTTTATCTGCTAGGCTTTATTAAAGTGACTTTTACAACCATAATGCTGCGATGAATTTTTAATTGTGTTACTTTAGTTACGAACGTTGTTATTTTTTTTTTTTTTTTTTTTAGTCTTTATTATTATTTTTGTTATTTCAAACACAATGTAAATTGTTTGTGAATAAAATTGAATTGATGCAGCTTAAACGTGCTCCTAGTTTTATTCATGATAAGGTAAGACCAAAATAAACATAGTTGTTGTTCATTTCATAACATTCTCAAAGTTCTGACAAGAGATCTCCCTAATTGGGTCATTGAACGTCGGCAAAATACTGATCAAGTCTCTTCAAAATTCATTTATTCAAAGTGGACTTAAGTGGGTACTGTGGTAACAAAAGACAGTCACCAAAATCGACTGCTTTGCTTCTTAGTATCTTCACAGACTTGATAGAAAAAGTACATGTAAAATGTGCAACTTTCTTTCCTAATAATTATGCAAAATTTAACTGAGCGAATACGAGTAGGTATGTTTTTTAAACCTATTCCATGACCTCGTAGAACATTGCGGAACGAGTTGGACAAGACCAGCGACCAGTGGTCCACATTGGCCCTGGATCGAAATAATTAGAAGTCATTGAGACAGGTATTTGCCCCGCCGTGCAATATTCTAGTATTTCATTGCCAACCCAAAGGTTGGGTGGTAGATAACACCTTATGGTATTATTTTAGGCAACATGTTGAAGGTAACACCATTGATCATTAAAGGGGCAATTAGTAAAGTACTTGTAATTGTACATTAAACGGTGAAGGAAAACATCGTGAGGAAACCGGCATGTCGTAGAGCTAAAAATTCGAAGACATGTGACAACTACCAACTCATCTACCAACCCGCACTGGGCCCGTGTGGTGGATTACAGTCCACTCCCTCTCATAGAGAGCAGGCCTGTGTCCCAGCAGTGGGAACATTATAGTATAGGATGATGATGAATTGTACATTAAGACTCAAGCATATTTGATGAACCTAGTATTAACCCCCACCTCCCCCGCATTCGATTCGATTTTTGAAAGTTCGTAAGGGTTAAAAGGGTACAGGAAACCCTTTTGTTTTAATCTAGGTCATGGTTTACCTGTATGCCGAATTTAATCGAAATTCTTTCAGCCGGTAGAGCGTGTTAACGTAGCAGACGGACAGACAGCCAGCATTATTTTTGTATTTATATTTTCAGAACGGTTCAACGGTAGGTACAATTTAATGACTTGGCCGAGGAATTCGTAAACAAATTTCAAACAAAGTACACAAAAGAATTAATGGACTCACGACTTTCTATTTACGTAAACAAGGCTCACAAACGCACAATATTGATTCTGATATCCAATCAGGAAGGTAATCGCACGCAATGTCGGATGTCACTCTCTGACACAGAAATTGCATGTTTATTGATACCATGTGGCTTTTGGTACGACTTAAGTAGGTGGATGGTTTTTATGTTTCCTGTAAGAATGTATTGTTTTAGCGTAAGAATGAATTTAATATATATTACGTCATTGAGGTATATGGTGGAGGTACTTTTTATTGCCGATGAGAGGCTTTCAAAAATGAATGTATAGGTAACATGAATGGCATGTCGGATATCCTGTGTTGGTTGCGTCTGGATAGCTTTTCCGACCGAATGCTACTGTTATTTAGAAACTAGCTGTTAGCTGTGAAATTACTAGGAAAATATTACGTTCCCATTTGAATTGGATGTTGTTAACAATTTCAAGGGTTTTAATGTTTTTGCACGGCACCCTAATTATTTTTATAAAATAACTCCTTATAGCATCAGCTATTTACCAGTATAAGTCCCGTAAAAAACCGGTCCAGCTATTTCGGAGATTAAGCGGAACTAACAGAAAGACAAACAGACAAAATTTAAAAAAAAAGTAAATACTACGTAGAAGTACCGTATTATACTTACATATGCATTCAGTAAAAAGTTGTTATTTTAAAATTACAGACACTTCAATTTTATTTACTTGTGTATTATGTATTCCTAGCATAATTATGAATTGATGAACGCTTATTTTAACTCCCGAGCAAAAAAGAGGGGTGTTATAAGTTTTTTTCGTGTGTATCTGAGTGTCTTTCTGTATCATCATAGGTCCTGAATGAATGAACCAATTTTAATAATGTTGTTTTTCTATTTAGAATAGTAGAGAATCGAGAAAGCAGCTATGAAAGCTGACAGGGCCCGTTATAAGTGTTTTTATTTTATTTTCTCTAGAATTAATTATTCTAAAATCAAAGAAGTCTTTCGTTCCGATAGTTAGGTCCCAATTATTATAGACATAATATATAAATAAAGACCTGGAAAGCATACCGATGCAGAATGACAATATATAGGCTTTAATAGTTTCTAAAAATAATAAGGAGCATAAAAAACATAGATTTTACAACGAAACTATTTAAATAAATCAAAAGAAAGGGAGAATATGTTTATTTGGCAATTATCACAACTACTCAAGTCCGTAATTGTTAGCACGTTGCTCTAAAATGTATTTATTATTTAAATACTCAGTAGGCTTGACTGGAAAAGACTGCCGATGCCGTAAAAAAAAATATGATGAATAAAAAAGAGCTATATCCATTGATCAAATAAAGAACACACTATTTACACTAAAAGTCAACACGAAGTTCAAACACAGCTCAAAACGAACCAAAGTTTAAGTGTTGCACATATTTGCGTTACACGTATCGTAAAAAAAGAACTCTGTTTGAGTTCTTTTTTATATGCATTTTTATCAATAATAAAGTACAAAAAATTCGTGCAATAATATCCATGAATTTTTGAATTCGAAGTAACGAAATAAAGGAAATTGTACGTGAAAAGTGTGTATATTTTTGACGTACATTTTTTACGTCAAAAATATCATATTTTTCACGTACAGTTTCCTTTTCATATACAATGCATTTTTTCTATGCACAGTGTATTTTAATGACAATTTTGTATTTCAAATTCGTATATCAATAATTCTTTTTGGAGAAATGATTGAACAAAAATCAGACTTCTGAATTATTTATTTGTTACTCCAATTTCATCCACCATTTTTGACTAGGTAAGGATAAGCAATTAGTGTAACTATAGTTTAATATCACTATTCTCAGTAGTTTTAACGCCTTAAAATCATGATTATTTTGTTAACAGCATGTGTTTACTTTAGCACCATCCCATATCTTCCCGTGGGTGTCGTAAGAGGCGACTAAGAGACTTGCCAGAGAATGGGCAGCAGCGTTCTCTGTGCTTTTGTAACAACCGTACTGCGATCCCCAAACCGCTTGCCAAGCGTGGCGATTATGGCAAAACCCCCCAAAAGTCAATGTGGTGACACTTGGGGGAGGCCTATGTCCAGCAGTGGACGTCTTTTGGGCTGAAATGATGATGATGATGATGATGTGTTTACTAGCATTAGTATTGTAAAACCCTTATGTTTCAATTTATAGTGTACAATAAAGTATATTTTATTTCTATTCTACACACTCACTACTGAGCTGATATTTTTTTCTTTTCTATTAGGTATCATGTTTTGATATAATCGCGTTCATCCACAATCTTTCATCACCATGAGCTACTTTATTTTTGTCTCCTCTCTAGACCAGGCACGACCAGGGCTAAACTTTATTGTATAAAAAATAAAGCAAAAATTTCCTAAATCTTTTAATCGATTCAAGAACCCAGCATATAGAAAGTGATGGTTAGATTGTGTGAGGAATAATAAAAATAAAAAAATAAAAAATAAATAATAATAAATAATAATAGCGTGACGGTTGACAGAAGAGAATTGAAGAAAAAGAAGGTGTTGCGCCGACCCCAAGTAATATGGGACAAGGGTAGGAGGAGGATAATAATAATGATCGCAGCTTATAACAATAGCACCGCACTAATAGCACAATATAATCGATTTTACAAAAAGCACTCGACAAAATCAAGAACTTGTTGAACTACCGGTAAACAGCTAACAATAAAAAATATCGAGCACGTCAAATTAAGAACTTCTCGTTAACTGTGAGCAGTCGAGCGGAAAATTGTATTAGTATCGAAGGAGACGTTATTTTTAGGGTACCGTTGCAAAACACAAGGGGAAGGAAACCCTTGGAACAACTTACGAAAGTATGAAACAGGAAAACATTCAAATTAAAATTTTCTAAAGAAGACCGCAGGACAAACGATTTTTTATGTAAGTACTTCGCACCCCTATTTGGTAGCGAAATCTTGGGATCAACTGGTTTCCTGTAATTTAAGACGTAATGGGAGTTATTGTGAAACAAGAGCATTGCGTAATGCCTAAAAAACATAACACCAATGCCCATTTTCCAACAATTATTTGTTAAGTAATAATAATGCTCGTATTGTTTCTACACTGACCAATAACATCACAGGAATAGTTGCGGAACGATGCCATTGCGGTGTCGCGTAAAAACTGCAGCAAACAATACTCCTGTAACTTTCCCGGAATCATTGATGCAATGAGATACTCGGTTCTGTAACACTTCTTAGAAGAAATCTCAACTCCCTAGCGCCGACGTTTCTGGCATAGCTCGGATACGCCTTCGAAATCTAGAAAATAAATTATTATAGCACTTGTTGTGGAGTACAAATCCCGTTAAAGTTTTATTGATAACTAGCTGTCCGGCGCAATTTCGTTTGCGTCAAATTTTCCCCGTTTTCGCAACATTTTTCATTACTGCTCCGCTCCTATTGGTTGTAGCGTGATGATATATAGCCTATAGCCTTCCTCCATAAATGGGCTATCTAACACTGAAAGAATTTTTCAAATCGGACCAGTAGTTTCGGAGCCTATTCAATGTAAACAAACAAACATACAAACAAACAAACAATCAAATCTTTCCTCTTTAGAATATTAGTTTTAAGTTTTATTGATAAATACTTAAAGCAGTGTACTGCTGGATATCTATAGATTTTTTCAATCGTACGCCTTTCAATACTATTCTCTGCATTTCTCATTCAACTGCTACCAGCTATCCTCTGAAGATCATCTCTTCACTTTATCTGAGGGCGACATTCCTGACGTTGACGATAACAATAATAGTCCTCCTGACTTTTTTCGGTTACGGTCAATCTCAACGGAGATTAACCATCGGAGTGGGAGATATTCATCATTCTCTTGCCCTTATCCCAATTTATTTGGGGTCGGCGCAGCATGTCTCTCTTCCATACTTCTCTATTACTTGTTATCTCATGAGATACGTCCTTTCTTGCCATATCATCCTTCACACAGTCCATCCATCGTTTCTTTGGTCTTCCTCTCCTCTGATACCCATTCACATTCACACTCAAAACTACTTTTCTCACGATATTTTCCTCATTCCTCCGCTTCACATGGCCCATACGACAACGACAACCGATTACTACACATATTTTCAGTCACCGGCGCCAGTTTCAGACTTCCTCTTGTGTATTCATTCCTTATTTTATTCATTCGCCTAACACCACACATCCTTCTTAACATTCTCATCTCAGCCACATGCAAATGCCTTTCATTCATCCCTTTTGTGGCCCAACATTCTCCATCCTGGATCCATACAAGACCTAACCATTGTTTTGAATGCGGGAGTCTCAGATAGTTCCTGTGACCTGCCGCCATTTCATCCATCCAATGTTTATTCTGTGCTTTGCGCTACGATCTATTTCGCCATCGCTCGAGTGAACCAAGATACCGAAAGTCTGAGGAGACAGGAAGAAACGCGCCATCTAGCGGTATTACCCCAGGGCTGGAGAGACCGCCGAAATCGCAATACATGTATTCGGTTTTAGTTCTGCTGATTTTCAAGCCAACCAAGTGGCGTGTGAGATATTATAGTGCACAAATGTGTGTGATAGTTGAACTCCCTCTTCCCTCACTCTCACAGTCCGATGGGACGGCAATCTGACACGACCGGAGAGGATTCAGGTGCAGGAACAACAGCTTAACATGCTGTCCGAGGCACGGTGGTATCATTCCGCCAACTTCCAAACTCTGGGCTGCTCCTGAGAAATTACTAAAGGAAAAAGACAATGAAACTTTTTGCCTGCCCCTGGAAATGCACGCAGGACCACTCACGCTTGCGAAAACGAGACCAAAAGAGCTGTTAACGTTGAGGATAATACATTATACGTATATAGCAACTAATCCACTATCTAAAATCTAGAAACTACCTCCATTGTTAACCGCAAACATGACAAGACAACCATAAATAAATCAAGCCCCGATACATAATCAAATATTAAGGAGCTTTCCCCAAATAGTGCCTTCATGGGTAAATAGTACTGTAACAGGCCAAACAATCTACCTGAATATTATACACGCACCTTAATTAACATTTGACGTACATATTCAGAACGTGAGAAGGGTAATATTAATGAATATCATATAAATTATTCAAACACACACTTCTAAAGAAAGCTGATTAATGAATTTCCGTAGAAAGTCTGAGAAAGGAGGAGTTATATAGAATAGGTAACGATAAAATTGCAAGGAGCGTTCTCGCGGAACACATAGATTCTATCCGTACAACGTTTTATAATAAGGAAACTGCAGGGATTTATTAGATTTTGCTGAGATGTTGTAACTTTATCAGGAATTTCTTAGTAGCAGCCGTGAGTGATTTGTGACCGGTTGATGGCAGCGGTGGCCCAGTGGTGGCAGCCCCGACTTACGAGCAGTAAGCCGTAGGATCGAACCCAGGCAAAAAAATGGTGAAGGAAAAACATCGTGAGGAAGCCGGCATGTCCTAGAGCGAAAAATTCGAAAACATGTGACATCTACCAACCCGCACTGGGCCCGCGTTGTGGATTACAGCCCACTCCCTCTCATAGAGAGAAGGCCTGTGTCCCAGCAGCGGGAATATTTTAGGCTGATGATGATGGCAATAGGATCGCCCCCTATTACTAAACAAAAAAACAAAAACATAACCGGCAAAGTATGAGTGTACTATAGTTTCACCTCAGGATAACCGGGTTTTGATATAACTTTACTAGTTTTCTTAGCCCTAAAGTCTGACAACCAGTTTTTTCTTCGAGCATCGAGCATACGAGTTATCCAGTACGTTTTGGATGTTAGATATGTAGTCACTTCATGTTCATCCAGTTAGATTATCAAACATGAGAAAAGGCTAAGCAACTGCTATCTCAATTAACACTATTTACGAACTATTATTATATAGTACGCATGATGACCAATCAAGCTATACAAAACCAGTTTATGTTGATCTCTCATTGTTTGAGAAACCTGTACAAAGCGAGAACATGTTATACTGGAATTGTATATCTTAATGTGTCGCCCTATGTACATTACTTAAATTAAAGCTTAGTGCGGCGATAAGTTTTGTAGTTGAATTCTCAAAGATAGGCTTAACGAAGAGAGTTAAAACCCAATGCGCGGTAAAAAACGACCGCGTGTATTTAGGCTTCTTTAGTTAAGGGCCTTTGTTTAGAAAAACAGTTAGATTTTGGTGTCCCAAACAAAGCAGAAATAATAAAAAGAGGGTGTCTCGGGGCGCTCGATAGAAGTGATAACTGAAACTAATCTAAGTTGAACTGATTAATATTGAAAGAGCCTGCCTACTGCTGCCGTATACGTTACGAAGCGGTTTACTCTCCCATAAGAAGTTATCACTTCAAAAACAACTTAATAGACAGAACCCTTTCAAATTCGTACTGTTCGTTTGATCGCACTTTCCGTATCATTGGCGATGCGAAAGCCTTTACAAGCGATGTGCTCCCCCGTTACAGATACTTGATACTTAGCGATAGATATAATTTGTTTTCTGTTAAATTGGTCTCTTTACTTTTAAATTATAAATCTGACTTTTTAGGAGCTTTTTGCTAAATTATAACACCCGCATGGGTCGATATCCAAAGTAAAGCGACGCTTGCCGCGATCAGTATCATCATCATCATTTCAGCCGAAAGACGTCCACTGCTGGACATAGGCCTCCCCCAAGTGTACAAAAGGTTTTGCCATAATCGCCACGCTTGACAGGCGGCTTGGCGATCGCAGTACGGTTGTAGCAAAAGCACAGAGAACGCTGTTGCCCTTTCTCTGGAAAGTCCCTTAGTCGCCTCATACGGCACCCACGGGAAGATAATATGGGATGGTGCTATTCTTCACGTCCGACACCATACAGAACCGAGATCTGTCCGTTGATGGGTAACCATCGACTACATACCAAGCTTTCTCGGACATCTCCAGCCCAGTCCAGACTGTCATTTGCTAATGATGTTTGATAGTCGTTACAGGTAGTCACTCTAAGTCTGACAACCATTCTTTCCAAGGAATATCGTATAACCCAGTTACTGGGTTTTAGAGGTCAGATGAGTAATCGCTCCATGTCAAAAACTGCTACTACTAACTCAGCAGCATCTGGTTAGACTGGAAGCCGGTGGCGACACAGTTGGGAGAAGGCTAGGCAGATGCTGACTTTTTATCACTACTTCACGAGATGGTTACTGATGATGCAGTGGTGATGATGAAATGGTTTACATGGAGAAAGGAGAAGTCTTTTTCCAGTAGTAGGACAAGGTAAAGGCTATGAAAAAAAAAGAGCTATTCCCGCTTCAAAGGCCGCCAAACAAGATCCTAATGAAGCCTCAAAAAAAAATCTCTTTAGAAGAAGTCTTTTCTTTATCTGTTCCAGCTGTCTGAGAATAGGACAAGATCGGTCCAACCCTGAAGTATTCAAAGCAAACGCTTTCAGGTTACTGTTTCCGTTTAATAACTCGTCCCGAAGCAATATGGCTCAGTTACAAATTAAGTTTGCGCAGATCGGTTCAATCTGGAACAACTACAGTGAATCTTAGGAGTCAAGTTATTTGAAGTCAGTTAGTTGCTCAATTTATGGCAAATCAACTGTCATAATTATTAATTTTTAGAATGTGTCATTGTGTTCGAAATAATTTTAACATTAATTATTGTCGCCTACCAAGAGGCTGCTCTGGTCAATCTTCAGGTAATGGCTTGCCTAGATTGGTTCGTGGATGGGTCACGTGCGGTTTAGTAGTGTGGAGGGAAAGGAGGGGATCATTACATACCGATTTTCTTGCGTGCCTCGGAAAGCACGTTAAGCCGTTGGTCCTGGCAGTAATTTGTACACCTTTGACATTCGTTACAGCCCGAAAGTCTGACAACCAGTATTACCAAGGGTATTACCCAGTTTCAACTAGATTGTGGAAGTCAGATAGGCCAATCCATTATAAATACTGGTTTTCAGCAGATGATGATGAATTGTCAACCACCATTTATGCTGTTTTTTAAACTTGGTGAAGCGGTACCAGAAGGCACTCACTCATCTGATGGGGCAATCGTTTTGAAAGCGTTTCTTCGCGTTTCCATACACACTCTTTACAGACTTTCGGTAGCTCTCGTCAATACGTTAACTTTCAATTTGTTCATCATCTTTATCTTTGATAGAATATGTAAACTTGTATGTAGCATTTCAAATAAAATCATTGTTTTATTATTTCATAATTGGTGTTCCACGGGTCAGAAAGGTACAGGGCACTTATAAAACGTCGTCAAAAAGGTGCTCAGTTTAGGTTGGTCGTTTCCTATGGAGAAGAACCGGTAAGAAGCTCCGTGGTTGCTCTTTTAAAATCATTTGGTTTTACAATATGTCTATGTTACAGTGAACAAAATATACGCATATAACCAAAGGTTTACGATTGAATTTTGATTAGATATATACAAAAGTCACATTGACAGTCAGATAACAGTTAGGTACCTAACTGTTAAAATATCGAATGTATTAAATATTTAAAAAAGAATAAGTCACATTCACTTTTTTATGTATGTATCTGCATAGGCTTACTAAGTATTAAGGCGAGGATCCATTCGGCATCAAACAAGCCTAAATTCCCATCCCTTCGGCAGTTTTCGACCACAGCTTCCTCAATATGTCCAAGCCCTGATATCGTTGAAGTGTTCAGCCAATAAGCTCCTATACATTGTAGGTTACCAAGCTGGAAAGTAAGGCTGACAGCCTATCACTGGCTAAGATTTACTTACGTATACGTGTTCAAAATTGGGTGCAGTTTTGGAAGATACCTGATCGATGTCTTTCATATTGAAACAGATGTGCGTACGTATTAAGTACGAAAATAAATGTTTTAGTAACCTTTTTAAACCTATTTATCCTGCTTATGCGTATTAAGTTTCATTTAAATCAGTTCATTCATTTCGAAAAATAAGGACTTGAAAGTTTGTATGAAATGTCGTGACGCGTAAACGCTCTTAGTAGTTCAAAACCAATGGAACGTTTTAAATACCTAATCTTATACTTTTGATAATAGTTCAAAACCAATGGAACGTTTTAAATACCTAATCTAATACTTTTGATAATAGTTCAAAACCAATGGAACGTTTTAAATACCTAATCTAATACTTTTGAAAATAGTTCAAAACCAATGGAACGTTTTAAATACCTAATCTAATAATAAATGAAATAGGCTTGTGATTGGCCGCATCTCGACTGATGTGAAGCGATGATTTTTTGATGATCCAATAATTTCAAATTACACACAAGAAATAAAAAACTAGTTCTTTTTTTGGCATATAGTAAATCTTTGATCAAAAAAACTTGTGTACAAAAATTGTTAACATCTATGGGTAAAAAATCTCAACTAAATTTAAATATTTAGTTGAGATTTGGCTTAAGGTGGAGCACGCTTGCCTAGAAGAAACCGATTCACTCGACCTTTGAAGAGATTTTATTTTATAATTTAACTTTGAAGAGATCCACTTTATAAAAATTGTAATCCTATACTGTCAGTTACACATTAGAAACAGGGTGTAAGTCCCCTTTGTATATAATACGGAAACTGAACTTACAAACTACACAATACATTATATTTACACAATAGTACACAAGCTAGCGATATAAACTATACATGTCTATAGTTATTATAATATCTTATAGCAAAGTTATGGAGCGATCTTATTCTTAGCTTACACTTAAACTAAGTTTGCATAGTGAAGTTGAACCGGTTGTCGGCTAGAATACCGAACGGATCTTCTTACATTATCTTTACTTAAGCATGTTCTAAACAACTGCGACGAAAGCTTAAAGAAGGGTGTTGTGTTTAGCGTGAGTATGTGTGATAACGCTGACATTCCAAGCAACGAAAGATTTAGATGAATATTTCTGTTTAGATTGGTCGATTGGTCGTTGATCGAGTGGTCGCATGTGCGAATACTGAGAATGAGGTTCTAAGTTCGATTCACGGTTCGGACAAAGTGATTACCGGGTTTTTCATCATTAATTTTTCAGCCACGGAGTCAGGATTTCTGCCCGGATTAATCACATGGGACTTAAACATAACTGCCAAAAAGTGGATTTACTATTAGTACGTTAGGTAGAAATGAGGACAACTGCAAGAGAACCAAGGTTACCGACGTAGCCCGAAGAATTGCCAAACTTAAGTGGCAGTGGGCAGGGCAAATTGCTCGCAGAACGTATGGCCGATGGGGCCGAAAAGTTCTGGAATGGCGACCGCGAGCCGGAAGATGATGCGTTGGAAGGCCACCCACTAGGTGGACCGATGACCTGGTGAAGGTTGCGGGGATCCGCTGGATGCGAGTCGCACGGGACCGGTCAATGTGGCGCCACTCGGGGGAGGCCTATGTCCAGCAGTGGACGACTTTCGGCTGAAATGATGATGATGATGATGATTGGTAGGAACACAATGCAATACAATCTAAGAACTGAAATCTGTACACAATAAAGAAAAACCCTGCCTCACAATCTAGGTATAGACCTGATCCGCTGGATGCGAGTCGCACGGGACCGGTCAATGTGGCGACATTTTGGGGAGGCCTATGTCCATTAGTGGACGTCTTACGGCTGAAATTATGATGAATGATGACTATTAGGTAGGGAAACACCTCTGCCTAACCCTCGGAAGTTAAGGACGTGATGTAATATTTTATTCTTGAACGAAAAACACTCAATTGCTGCTATTAGAAAGTTTCTAGAAAATAAGTTAAAGAACGTAGTTTCCATTGTGGTACGTATATCTATGAAATCTTTCTACCTAGAAAACTTTAAGGAGGACTAAACTCGTTTTAACAAACAAACTTTTGCACTACGACTTCTGAAAAATGAGAAAAAATGCGTTTCTACAAAAAGTGACTAGAGCACCGGAGTTTGTTATGGCAGTATGTTTTTATTCTTCCTTTTATAGAACAAAAGCTATTAATTTTATATATTCAGGTATCGTATGCTTGGCACCGACTCCAAACAATTATTAAATTTTATTATAGGTTAATCGTCGGTTAGGTTAGGTTTATTAATATAGGTAGGTTATAGTATTATTTTTAACTTTTTAGTGCGTTTAGGGTTTTTTGAAGTCGGTTTTTTTTTTTGCAAAAAAAGTTTTTCGAAAATGATTTTAGTAACTTTTCAGACATTTGTATCCTGCTTCTGCGTATTAAGTTTTAAAATTTTAATATCGGTCCAGTCATTTCGGAAAATAAGGACATGAAAGTTTGTATAAAATGTCTTGAAAGGCGTAAACGCTCTTAAGACCTGGATCATGGGCTGATATGATGATGTTTAAGCAGTTATAGGCTAGCCTATTATTATTGTTATCGCTTGCTTTGGTGAGGGAATACATTGTGGAGCCTACATGTGTGCCCACAAATTCAGGCTCTATGCTACTATTATGAAATTATTGAAAACCCAATCACAAATAATGGGAGTCAAATCTAATATACTAATTATACTAATAATAATGCTGAAGAGTTTAGATAGCCCATTTATCGAGGAAGGCTATAGGCTATATATCACGCTACGACTAACAGGAGCGGAGCAGCAATGAAAAATGTTACGAAAACGGGGGAAAAGTGACGCAGACGAAGTTGCGCGGGACTGCTAGTATTCAAATAAACTACGTTAAGAGTTAGGAGATATTTACGAAGTTCGAAGTAAAAGGTTTAAATTATGCCTCTGAAACAAAACACCAATGAATTTATAATAATTCACAAAACATCACCCCACCACATTGTTTCATTGACCCCATTCTAACAGGCTAAAACCTTTGAACCTAAAATCTAATTATCTCCAATAAGAAATTACAAAGTCATTCAATTTCGTAAATCGTTTAAACTTTCTTCTAGAGCTGTAACACCATTGAAAATTAAATGTTTTATTCATATGTGTTTAAAAATTTTAGCTCGACGATAAAAATTTACCATGATTTATAACCATGGTGTTTCGCCATGGGGTATTTTATGTCGCCGTGATGTAGGGCTTATGGTAATGAGTGTGTCATTAATTCAGTCTATGGGGTGGTAAAAGCTTTTAAGTTTTAGTGTGAGAGGTGCTTTTGTACTTACCATAAAAGTGTGACTATTTTTGAATACTTGGTCGAAACGACATTTTGTAATTTATCAAGCTTTTCGCAACTTACTGTCCACTACAAAAAGTGTTTCTATTATGTTCAAAGTATCTACTGAATTGAGTTCTCATGGCGTTATACAACTCTCCTTTCTTGACTCATTGATCTTTTTAGGGTTCCATAGCCTAATGGCAAAAAAGGAACCCTTATAGATTCGTCATGTCTATCTGTCTGTCCGTCCGTATGTCACAGCCACTTTTTTTCCAAAACTATAAGAACTATACCGTTGAAACTTGGTAAGTAGATGTATTCTGTAAACCGCATTAAGATTTCTACACAAGAATAGAAAAAAAACAATACATTTTGGGTGCTCCCCATACTTTGAACTGAAAACCAAAAAATTGTTTTTCATCAAACCCATACGTGTGGGATATTTATGGATAGGTCTTCAAAAATGATATTGAGGTTTCTAATATCATTTTTTTCTAAACTGAATACTTTGCGCCAGAGCCACTTCCAAAGTGGTAAAATGTGTCCCCCCCCCCCTTCTAATTTCTAAAGTAAGAGGAGGAAAGTTCTGAAAATATTTAGGTTTGTAGAACGTAAAAAAAATATCAACAAAAATTAGTTTCAATAAGATATGATGTTTAGTTTTTGAGTTATGGGACTTTTTCATCAAACTGCAGCAGTAACTTTGTTTTTCATTAACATACTATGAAAAACAAATTTAGTTTTGCGGTTGAGTGGAAGTTTACTAACTAATACTACTAACTAATGAATGACAGTTCAAAATATTGTTATTATATTGTTTGGGGCTATGGAACCCTTTGTGCGAGTAAGACTCGCACTTAGCCGGTTTTTTTCAATGGACATCAGAAAAGGTGGCCAAAGACTTAGATCGGATTAGATAATCAATTTACATCTAATCATTTCCTTTCTATACAGTCATCAAAACACATGGATACATTTCAATACACCACTGAACTCTAAAGCTGTAAACAGCAACACTCCTCCACTCACACATACACACAACAAAGAGCTCCCCGACTGTTTTCATATTTCAATCCAGCCCTATAAATAGATATAAGTGCCCATAAAATAGTGTGCCTATAAAATGCATGCCCAAATCCCGGGCAGAATCACAACGGTTTAATATCGGAGTCATTGTGCACATTTGGCTCGACCGGCATTAGGCTCTTCGCCCACGGCGACATTTTGTGGCGATGCCATCGCGCGTTTCGAAAACGCACGTCAACATCGCTACTGTGAGGCACAAACGTGCGACTTTCTCTTACAACACCAAGGAAACAAAGATTGGAGAACGGAAGGACACATTTTTTCATCTCGACAACAATGCGTTAGCATTGCGACTGAATCGCCAAAGTATCGCAATGGTAGGAATACAAAATTGTGGTTACGTTGGCGATATGTATAGCTATACATTTCCGTATAACATGACCTCGCTTTGTATAGATTTCCAGTATAAGTAGAGATCCGCTTATACTGGTTTTTTATAACTTGATTGGTCGTCGTGCGTACAGCCAGCGACAGCATTGCGCCTGTATAGTAGCTCATTTGCGGTTGCATCGCCACTGTATCGATGCAGAAAGGCTCGGTGGGCGAGAATCCTAACGCGTTGCCATTCCCTGTGGATCTGTAATAGCGGCCCATACTTAAATTCATTGGTATCTAATCTCATTTGATTTGTGGCTGTTTAAAACGTTTGATAATAATGAAAATGATGAATTGATATTTTTATTTATGGCGTCTATCTCTAAAAGTACAAAAAATAATACATAAAAATTCAGTTTAATTTAAACTTTAGTTTTCAATGCAAAAATTGAACTTAGATCCAAAAATTATTGTATGTTTACATTGAAACGTTGTCCTTGACTTGATCGATATTTTTTCTACCATAACTTCTCATTTGATTATAGAGGTATGATTTAATTTTAAGACGAATTATCCTCAAATATTCTGTGTTTTCTTTTTTATTCTCACCAGACAACTAACGAAAGTGGGTGATGCAGAAATATATAATTCAGAGTCTCTTAGCTAAACGAACTTTTCAACAACTAGAAACAACCACACAATCATCAAAATAACAGAAAAATACCAAAAACTTCGTAATTAAACTTTAACACAGCAGCCTTTCAATCTAACAAAAGATAATTAACGAAACTTTAGTAAACACTATTTAATAAAAGTTAATTCCATTAGAAATACAATTAGTGAAGTTAGTTCTAACATTCCAACTTTTGAGTTTAGACAAGTTTTTGTTAGTAAATGCAATTGGTAGTGTTGTGCCATTTATGATTCAGAAGCTAACATAGCAAGACACATAGTAGATAGATACAGAAGCTCCACACAACAAGCATAAACGAACAAACACACACACACACACATTTTTTTACGTACAGCAAGTGCACTCGCGACGCCAGGATATCCCGCTACATTCCATCACCCAACCTCCACACATTTTTGGGCTAATTTCAAAAGTCAACCATAATAAACTCCTTATTTGAATAGAGCATAACATGATACACATTTTTATTATTTAATTTACTATAATTAATTTGCCTATCAAAGGCATGTGAAAATAGATTTATTATATTATTATTTTAATTTTAAAAATTAAATTTTTAATTAAGTTTATTTGTGATTACTTACTGTTTATTTTATTTGAATTAATTGTGATTAACTACAATTGAATACCTACTTAAAAGTTTACTTTTTGAGACTAAGCATGAAATTAATAAAGCTATTTTGATTTTATTTTGATGTCATGTTCTATCCAAATAATAAGTATATTTTTGTTGGCCGGCAAAAAAATAGCCCAATCTGGGGTGATTTCACATATTTTCTGGTCGAATAAATTCTCGGTGAATTGACGACTTAGGTGTAATATTTAAAAATGTTTTTGTTTTTTAAGTTATGCTCTATTCAGATAATGAGTTTATTATTGTTGACTTTTGAAATTAGTCCAATCTGGGTGATCTCCAATTTTCTTTGATATTTTGCTACTTGAGGAAATATCGAAGTTTTGAGTATGAATGTAGATGGGTATATGGGTAGAGGAAGACCAAAGAAATGATGGATGGACTGTGTGAAGGACGAAATGGCAAGAAAGGAGGTATCTCATGAGATGACAAGTAATAGAGAAGTATGAAAGAAGAAGACATGCTGCGCCGAAGCCAGATAAATTGGGATAAGGGCAAGAGAGTGATGATGATTTTGCAACTTGCAGGTCAATGTCAGGTTGTACGTTAAAAATAAAATATGTTTTGCGACCGTAAAACGTATGTAAGTAAGGAATAAAAGAAAATTGGAATTTCTCGGCCTACTCTGGTGCTTTCACATTAAGATTGCCGTGCGTCCGTAGCTTTGTGTGCGTGCATCTGTTTTTATTCGTTGTTTGGAGGCTACCTTGGGGGGTTCGTGGTTGGTTTGGTCTGTCACGCGGCTCAATCTTCAAGGTTAAGCAACGCTTGACGAGGTCGGTCCGTGGATGTGTGACCATCCGTTATGTACCGAGTTTACTCAGTGCCTCGGAAAGCACGTTAAGTTCGGCTATTCTTTGCAATTTTACAGTAGCTACGGGTTTTCTGCAGTCCGAAAGTCGGACTTCCAGTTTTGCCAAAAGATGTCGTGTTACCCAGCAACGGACGTAGAGGTCAGATGGACAGTCTTTACATGTGCAATGTTTAATGCTGGTTTTCAGCTGCATCCAGTAAGACTGGTTTCTGCTAGGCAAGCTTATTTTGTATTAAAAAAAAGAGTGAAAGTTGATACCAATTTCGTCGGGTCAAAAGCTATGAAGCCGTCCTTCTGCACATATAATTGTATGCAAACGGGATATTGTTTAAATGAATTATCCAATTAGTTTAGAATCCTAGCCGCATTGCGTTGGGCTTAGCTCTAGTGGGTGCTTGACTAAAAGCGCGCTCTTCGTTATTGGAAATCTATTGGTATTTGTTATTGAAGTATTGTTTTGTTGGAATGGATTGGTTTTCAAGGGATTAATACAAAAAAGCGTTTGGTAGAGTCAATCTTATTTTGTGATCAAATATCTTTGTTTTCTAAACTAATATTATAAAGAGGAAAGATTTGTTTGTTTGTTACGATTTAACTCAAAAACTACACGATGGATTTAAAAAATCTTTCACCATTAGAAATCTACATCTTTGTCGAGTAACATAGGCTATATTATATCATAATTTTCGCGGACGAAGTCACGGGCGAAGTGATAGTGTTAGAATAAATTAAACAAAGTCTACCTTCTCTGTATGAGAGACTTTGGCCCTGCAGTAGG
Source organism: Cerastis rubricosa (assembly GCA_949152445.1). NCBI lineage: Eukaryota > Metazoa > Arthropoda > Insecta > Lepidoptera > Noctuidae > Cerastis > Cerastis rubricosa. The sequence goes on from OX424539.1 coordinate 17,210,833, forward strand.
ACAGTGATTAATCTGGTATTACTATACTCCGTTGATCTTATGGTCGCAAGCGCGATTGCTGAGCACAAAGTCATGTGTTTGATTCCCGGATCGGGCGAAGTGCCATTGGGTTTTTCAATCAGGAATTTCTCAGTAGCAGCCACGGGGTCTGGATTTGTGACCGTTTGATGGCAATAGGCTCGACCCCTATTACATGGGATTTGGTTTACATTTCGTCAGTTACTACATAACTGGGGAAATGTTGGTGTACTATAGGTATACGCGTGAATTTATGTACCATTTTACTCACCAGAATCTACCTTTTTGACGACTAACAGCATGGTTTGGTTGCATTGTTCAAAAGAGTTTTCCAAATTGCTATCTAGCTCCTGACGCCCAAACTCTAGTTAGTACTCAGTAAAGGATTTATAAAACTGAATCGGACAAATTGTGGACACTTCATAGAAACCGCATACTGAAATATCTAACATATCTGTCTCTTACGTGCCAGTTTGATCGAACCCCAACATTTATTGTTTGAACCCGAACCTTTATTTTGAAAAATAAAGTAACTACAACACAGTACCAATTTATTCGTATCTAATATTTAACGAAAATTGTAAGCATTATTAATTCAGAAGTCGGTAGGGTACAGTTTAAATGAATTAACCAATTAGTTCGGAATCCGTGCGCCATTATGTAGGCTTAGAATACACCAGTGTCCTTTGCCGCTGAATATGTGAGCGTGTTTATGAAAGTTGCTGCTCATTACATGTTTCGATAGTCTTTTTTGCGTCCGTTCGTTAGTAAGTGCAGAAAAAGTTTTGTTATTTTTATCTTACAGATGAAAGCTTCAGGTTTTGTATTACATTATAAAGGGATGAAGAAACGGGTGTAAACTTCTTCATACCCGTCGAAAAGTGAGGATAAATAATCTCACTGTGTAGACGGGTGATGTGTCTGGTGGGTGGCCCGACAGTTGTCGTTCTGTCTTAAGGGCCAGAATTAGACCACATTCTGAAATGAATGGCTTTCATTTTAATATTACAGCTGCATCCGCTTTATGATTTATAGAATGTGTAAAAAAACCCTGTCCGATTCGAAAGGGGCATGTAGGTATACTAATGGCATAACCAAATCGAATTAGAAACATTAATTATTCATGTAAGTGAACATATTATTCAATTAAAAAATCCGATTTTGTACCCAAATTACCACCATTTCCCTAAAATCTAAAAACTTTTATAACCTAAAAACACCATCTACGACATTAGTATGTTCGATCGTTAGATGTTTGTTTATGACCTCACTACGTGAGAAACGACTGGAGTGTTGTCCTGTGTTGCCATGTCATTTTCCTAATTTTACAAGTTTTTTTTTTTAATTTTTGTCGTGGTATTTTTTTTTTACTTGCTGTCCAAAAAGGACTACTTAAATAGAATGTAATCTCGATACCCAATAACACCCTCGTGGATTGGACAGGGTTTCTTTTTACAAATTGTATATTGCCATTTAGGAATTTGAGGTTATTTTCAGAAACTTCATTTGTGTCAAAGTTGTAGCTGTAATGGTTTTTGTACTAGGTTGATGACTTGTTGCACTGCCGCTATAACGTAATAGTTGTCATGCGATACGGAAAGCAATGTTCGTAAACCAATGTTTTTTTGGACATCTGTCTGATGAAACAGATGTCCCAAAAAACATTGGTTTACAGATTAAGTTAGTAGATTCTTCTGTTTTAAAGACCACAATACTAATAATAGAAATTTTACCTGTTTAAGTCGTTTTAGTTCCGGCCTCGCACGATGAGATGAAAATCAATGTTGTTGAACGGACTGTTCATTCAAACATAGATTTAGCATTCTCTCATCAGTTTTCATGATGATTATGCTTGCTAAAAAGCCCTCTGGGCTTTTCAAATAGTAGCCAACATTTTCGCCCAAAATTGACGACGCTTCAACAAAACACTATCTACACTAAACAACCCATTCGGAATAGCTGTCGAAATGAAGCAATATAATCTAATCCAAACAATGCGACGGTTCCCACAAAGCAGAATGTAAAACAATGATAGGTTCGTAGAAAACTGACATGTCGCCGGAATATAATAGCTTAAATCGAAATCAATCACGCTAACGGCTCTGTTAATAATTTAACTTGACACTGACGTTCCCTTACTCAGAAGTGTTAAACGTGTTGGTATTTGGTTAAGATAATTACTTCGGTGTATTGTCCCTTTATTGTAAGCAAACTCCTATAATCAATGTGGATGTACTTATTGTCGGCGCCTCACCTACGCGTGACGACCGCGGGGAGGACGCGGGGCGTGGGTACCGAACCCGGGCTGCCCTAGCGCCGCTGCATGCTTTGCCATCACTCAGCTCACAGACGCGGCCCGGTCTGCACATTTCTTAGTACGGTCTTCACACTTTGATATAATTATGTTACTTATGGTATAATATCTATTTTTAAAACAGCCTACTTCTTTCATTACGAAGTCCAACCAGTCTATTCACGTATTACTACACAGGAGCTCTCGGCTAAATAATAACAGCCGCAAGGGTCGATACCGAGGTTCGTCCGTGGATGGGTGACCATAATTACATACCGAGTTTCCTCCGTGCCTCGGAAAGCACGTTAAGCCGTTGGTCCCGGCTGTCATTTGTAGATCTTTGACAGTCGTTACGAGTAGTCAGAAGCCAAAAGTCTGACATCCAGTCTTAGTGAAGGGTATCGTATTACCCAGTTACTGAGTTATGGAGGTCAGATAGGGAGTCGCTTCATGTAAAATACTGGTACTCAGCTGCATCCGGTTAGACTGGAAGCCGACCCCAAGATAGTTTGGGAAAAGGCTAGGCAGATGATGAGCGGTCGAACCTCTTTATCATCATAAGAGTAGTCTCAGTAATTATTCAAGTCATAATAAATAACAAATAAAAATACCTTTGTTTACTGAAAAACTCAAACTAATTACAATCTAATATAAAAATAAACAAAATATAACTATTTGCACTTCGGCGTCTTCGTTTATCTTCGCGTCCTTTGACGCATAGGCCTTCAAGCTCCTCCGTTTGTTTGTCCTCTTGTGTCTCCACTATGTCATCATCCCAGCGTTTGCATTGTCTTCCTCTACTTCTTTTTCTTTTCTTCTTTGAGAACCATCCCTGATTTGCAATTCAGTTACGGCTTTTGGCCACTTATTGTATTTATCACGCAGCATATGAACAGCCCATCTCCATTTCAAAGTTTTTGTGTGAAAGGTAGTATCACATAATTTGGTAATCCTCCTCAGTTCTTTAGCTCTCTTTTTGTCTTTCCTCTTGACGTTCAGAAGTCATAGTACCCATCAAAACTTCAATAAACTCCACACTTATTTGACCCCACATACATACTTAGTTGTGAGCGAATAAACAATGACCCCCCGTAAGTGAATATGTAATATGTTTACTTCGCATAGGTAAAGTAAATACGTTGGGGTTTCAATATTAATTATTCACTTGTGTGTATATTGATTAGAATCTTGATACGGTGCATATCTTGGCTTGTTTAGGTTCACGGTGAGGTCTGTGCCTGTGTAAATACGTGTATGTGTAGACTATTCTAGGTCAACTTTGATTGAAGATAAAACCAGACCCAGTGCAAATATTTTGTTTTCTTTAATTAATAATTTGATGTGACTGATAGAAAAGCATGGTAAAACAACTTAGTAAATTATTTTTAAGTGAGTGAAAAGGATAAAATAAATACCACTTTTTTTTCTCAAGTTTTGGCGATGTGTTTTTTTAGGTCACTTTCACTCTCCTTCCTTTATTGTAGGCTGATTTTGCTTATTTCTGCCAAAATGTACCAACAACTTGCACTAAAACAGCAGCCTTATGGAATCGGAAGTGTAGTACTGACAAGACTATTGTGGCCACTACTATATCAGGCTAATAAGCCTGATATAGTAGTGGTGGATTGATTAGAGTGACGCGCATAACGGTCTCGCATGACGACTAACTCGTCATGGTCGAGAAAGATATGCAAATAAAGTATCTTGACTTGGCTCGCGAGGTTGTCGATATGTGGAATGTGTGTTCAACGATCCTTGTGCCGATAGCCGTTTCAGTCAATGGCTAATTTGCCAAGAGCCTCGACCAATACCTAAGGAGGCTCTCATTAGGCAGCTGGAACAAGGCCCTGAAACAGAAAGCGGTACTCCTGGACACGGCTCGTTTTGTTAGGAGGTTCCCTTCTCTGGAGCCCTGAACCCAAAACCTGTTGTCAATACCGGTGGGTTACTATTTTTTTTTCGGGGTTTTTTCGGGTTAGTCACCAACTCGGCATAAAAATGAACATAAAATTGATTCAATTTAAGTTTCACTATGTGGACACGCGTAAAAATCTTGGTGTGTCCAGATGACGAAATAATAAGTGATACAAATTTTTCAGTCTCACCAACTTGACACACGTGTGTCCTGTCTCTCGTGTCGAGTTGGTGACAAACCCGTTGTTTCTTACATCGATTTTTTACTGGAAAATTTAAAAATTACGTACGAAACTGGGAGAAATTTCGATTTATCCCACTTTTCGACCAATTGGAAGGTCGGTACGTTTTTTTAGAACTACGTTCAGTTATGGTTTAGTTTAATTGAATGGAAAACTCGAAGTAATTAAAAATAAAAGTAGTATATTTAGTACCTAATCAACTTGTCATACGATTCACCGACAACAGCTCAGCTTATAAAACCAAGTTTTTACGCTACCTACCACAATTCGACCATACAATAAATTAACCCAAGAAATTGACTGAACCTCATAAATTCTAATTCTAATTACATAATTATAGCGAACGCGATAAAAGCATTAACTTCACATGTTCCCATTCACCATATAATTGCCTACATTAACGATACACATATATTTAAAAACATTTGCTAGCATTAGTTGGGCTCTTTCTAGTTATTGTGGTAATTGATGGAAAGCATTTGCTTGCATGTGCACGACTACACCTTGCATTTGTAACTAGTTTTACAGTTGTGAATTTCAATGTAGATTGTTTAGCTTTTAAAGGGTTTTCTACGAATTAAAGGGCAACAATTAAATTATCCGTCTATCGTGAAGGAAAATTGTTTTATTAATGACGGATAAGTTGTTAATTTAATTGTACTGATTTACTCTTTTTTTTCTTATAATTTATATTTTTAAACAAAAGTATCATCATCATCAGCCTATAACGTTCCCACTGCTGGGAAACAGGCGTCCTCTCAATAAGAGGGAGTGGGCTTTAATCTACCACGCAGGCCCAGTGCGGGTTGGTAGATGTCGCATGTCTTCGAATTTTTAGTTCTAGAACATGCCGGTTACCTCAAGATGTTTTCCTTCACCGTTTTGAGAGCAGCAGTGATGAAATATATTACGCAAATCAATGCGCCTGCCTGGGCTGGAACCTACGACTTACTGCTCTTAAGTCGGGGCTGCCACCACTGGGCCACCGCTGCTCTCCTCAAAAAAAGTATTTAAACCATTTAAAAATAAACGAAATTGATAGCCCATCAGAACATCAGGAACAAAGTCCTGGTGGTCCTGCCGGTGGTCAGGGTTGCAGAGAGCGGAACCTCCTTACTATGCGTGCCGTGGCCAGGACTCTTGATCCAGCAGTCAAGCTCTTGATCCAGCAGCACAATGACAGGCTTTTTAGTTGTTGGTCGAGTCTCTTTGGTAGAAGTCTTAACCGTTTCGACAATCAGTGCAATGATTGCAGAATCCACTTCCCACATATCAACAACCTCGTGTGCTTAATCAAGATACTAGATTTTTTATCATTCTCAGCTGTCACGAGATTCTCGTCATGAGGGAGAATGATGCTATAATTACCGCGAATAAGAGGATTTCCAAGAAAGAAGCTGGGAATTTTTTACAAGCAAATTGGTCACAGACAGTCAGACACAGAGTATCTCATCCTGTGTCAATAGTATTACCCAGTCAGCAAGATGGCTAATGAAGGTAGAACATGCAGTAAAAAAGCCATTTAACTAAATAAGTGTTTTGACTTACACCGGTCAAAAGTTGTTTTGTCCGATTTACAGTTTTAGACTGTAACGTATACAAACGGATTCAAAACAACACCTTGTATATGGGCTTTCGATGTTGGCTTTTAAAAATTGCTCTACGCACGATATAAAAGAATTGTCAACGCTTTTTGAACCTTGGTGTTTTGTTTCATGTACCGAGGCTACCTTAATCTATAATCTGACCTAGCCTCATAAAATTTAATTAAAGTAAAAATATTATGGCAGGTATCCATATCCATGACCAAGAGGCCATTGCCCGGCTCTCAATGTCAAACAACACGTCAATATAACAGATAATTTATACCAAAAAATAAACAGAAGGATTAATCCCAGCAACAAGCAAAAAAAACATTCGCACCCACACATACTTACGTATGGCGCTTTCAAACGAATGTCAGTCGTGAGTGCGCTTGCGCTCGCTGTACGTGTATCGTGTCTGCGTGCGAAAAGTACCAAACAAACTTTCTTATCAAGATCTCTCGATAATAAGGCGCCTCCATTCTCCCACAGGCCGTGGGACACCCACCTGCGTACAATGCAATCCTTTGGGCACAAGTCGTGGGAGCTGTAACCGATATCGGTTTTATTTGGACGAATACACCACAAGTGTGTCGCTTCAGGCTGTTTGTCGCAAAAGGGTGGTTTTTGTAACCTTTTTTAAGTAAGGGTTGATTGTGTTTGTTAGCGTTTTCACTCGTTGTATGGACCATACCTTCTGTACTCATCATCTGCCTAGCCATTTTCCAAACTATCTTGGAGTCGGCTTCCAGTCTAACCAGATGCAGCTGAGTACCAGTATTTTACATGAAGCAACTGCCTATCTGACCTCCACAACCCAGTAACTGGGTGATACGATACCCCTTGGTAAGACTGGATGTCAGATTTTTGGCCTCTTACTACTAGTAACGTCTGTCAAAGATCTACAAATGACAGCCGGGACCAACGGCTTAACGTGCTTTCCGAGGCACGGAGGAAACTTGGTATGTAATTATGGTCACCCATCTACGGACCATCATCCTCGGCAAGCAAGGCTTTACCTTAAAGATCGACCCGTGCGGCTGTTATTATTTAGCCACGAGCTCCTCCATACCCATACCATACCTTCTGTACTATTCTGTGACAATACTTTAGAAATGAAATACATTACCTATTGATACATTTTCTATACGATTGGTCTGGGAGCGACAATGACGTTACAACAAGAGTTTATTTATATTTATTACAAATAAAATTTAATGGAATTGTAGGTGGACAAGCTTTTTGTCCATCTGGATTAAAATAAATGGCCCGTGTATTTTGTCCTAAAAATAACTTTTGTTGTTAGATGCTTTTATTTTATTCCAGATGAAAATATATGTAACTCGATGACGAAGGCTCTTAAAATTTTATTTAAGTTTTTGTGCCATTTTAAACCGAAACCTTTAAGCTCTACGTTAAACATTTATAAATACGTGCCCATTTAAGTATGATATCCTTTACATTTACTTGACCACAACTGCTTACCCATTTAAAGGTTGAACAAGAGAAGAAATTTTTTGGGGTATTCAACACCTATAACTTTCCCTAAAGATTTTCTCAATGACTTTGACTCGACTTTGCTGAAAGAAATGTTTCAGTATAAATTCGCACTTTATCATGATAATAAATAAGAGTGCTTGCATGACATTCTGTCGTGTTATCGAAACCGAAAAATATTATTTCATTTATTTATTTCAGTTTTTCAAACTTATGTTGCGTTCATTTGTTTTTTTAAATGACTCATAAATCTTTATTACGCTCGTATATTTTTTTCTTTTTGTCTGTACTGAGCTTTTTTATTGGCTTAATTCGTTTTTAAGCTGGTTCTTCATAGGAAACATTATAGCGCAATTTATTCCACTTATTTAAAATTGATACACCAATTTAAATTATAAATTGAGTAAACTTTTGATTTTAAGTGACTTTGACTATTTCAAACAACCCTACGTGATTTGTTAGAATGTGCAAGTGTGGGACTAACACTGGGATGGTTTTTAGTCAGTTAGAGTCTGACAGACCTCCCTGCCCACCCCAAGGCGGAGGACATTCATGAGGATTTTCCACCCCAGAACAAAAAAAAAGTGTGCGCGCTATCGGCCCAACTTGACTAAACTATTGGCCGATAGAAAGTCTACCGTCTGCGTGGAGTTTTAGGGTTGCAAATCCAATATAAAAAACTTAAGGACCTGCTGACACCGGACACACGGCACACTTCAGTTTTATTCAATACATACTAGTACATTATCTTCAGATTCCGATGTTCTAAGCTGTGTCTTTTAAAATGACATGAATACATTCGACTTGATAAGATAGAAAGAAACCAAGAAACTTTGTAATAAAAGGTCCCAAGACTAACTTTTAATAAAAATTCTAACTTCTACTAAAAATATTCACCAAAAAGATTTCCGAGTACCGAAAATAAAACCTAGACATTTCCTGTCTGACAATCAGCAAAGATAAACATATGGAAAATGGAAAAATATTTTATCAGAAATATCTCAAAGATGTTGACTTGAATTTCATATTTCGATTCTTTGAGATCCACCGCTGCCAGTAGTTCCTATGGGATGACAGAATACCTTTATTCTATCATTTTGGAACAAAGCTGGGGACTAAGGATAATATTTATATTCTTAAAAGTGTTTTTTCGTTTATATTCTCTTGTGGAATGTAAGTACGAGTAACTTTTTATTTTTTGAACGTGGGTGTTTGATCTGATACATTAAGACATTATTAAACGTGGGTGGTAGTATTTAAAAGTGATAACATCATTATGGCCAAGTTTTTAAACAAAACTAATTCAGAATTTCTTGAGATACAAACCGCAGTTCACCTGCTACGCTTTTCGTAGCACGATGCTACGAGCGTGCTAAGAAGCATCCGTAGCATCGTAGCAGCTTTACGAATTCCTTTTCCGGAGTCAGACGAACCGAATCTTTTTTAATTTACAACACTTTCCTCGTCTTCCACATCAGCCCACAAACATGTTGAAAATATGAATTTTAATAATATTACAATGTTTTTCGCCCTTTCCGTCTCAGCTGAAAATATCGTCCGTCGTCTTTTAAATATTTTTCATCCTCGTCTCTTCTTAGACGTTAAAATTAACTAGATAATGATTTTATGTTGTAATGGAGAGGGTTTTCGTGGCAGGGAATGAGAAATTCAAACCTCTTAACCTCGTTAACATAAAATAATATAAGTATTAAATAAGAAAAGGGGGTAGGTAGGTTTATGGTCACGTCCTTCTCCAAGTTCATTTGGGAATCGCACGATACTCTCCTGGCTCAGCCCGCTGTTACTAGGATCGTAGCAGTGTGCCACGCTGTAGACGCCAAGAGGTGGACGATCGGCAGATGTTTGCGCCGACTGGACCCGTAGTTCCGGCGCGGCCCGCAGCCAAAAAGAGTACCCAACGCGGAGCTCCCGGATGCCGGTAAGTACCAGATAGAAACGATGACGTCAGCTGAAACTTTGGACTGCGATGTAGCCGGAACTTTGGACGGTATTGTCAGACGGAACTTTGGATGACGTGTCAGCCGGAACTTTGGATGTCATGTCAGCCGGAACTTTGGATGTCGTGTCAGCCGGAACTTTGGACCCTAGAAGATAACGTCCAGCGTGTCACAAGATTGTCATTAGCCATCTCCACTGATTGTGACACCAAAGCATAAGCAAAGCGAAATATACCAGTGCGCCAATAAAGGTGATGTGTGGTAGTCACAATCAGTACGGAGTTTAAAAAATGGTAGTGAAAAGCACGGCATGACTTGCACATTTTGAGTGTCATGGAAGTACACGTAATGTGAAAATGCTGAAAGCTTAAGGCAAATAGATTTAATGACAACTATGTTATGCAGAAGGCATTTCACAATTTGATTAATGAGCTAAGCAGAAAGTTGAGTAGGCGCACACCATAAGTCGACCTAGCTAATAAAATTTACAAAATAGAAAAACGTGATAAGCTGTTCAACACTTACCCAGTATGGGGTTACGAAGACACATAATATAGTAAGATTTACTGCTAATAAATGAGCAGATAAATAAAACTGCCTGCATTAGGTCTGTTTAATGAAGGAGACCACGTATAAGGTCACAGGTGATGAAATCAAGTGAACGTGCGTCTTCCTCGGAAGCAGAAATTCGTATGTGCCAGTCATCGGTAATGAACGGCATCGACGCGACACGCGTTTACGTATAGATTAGGTCCTTACTTACTCGTGATTGAACGATGTAACGGTCGGATATACATACGTAGCGCGCACACAAAACTAGTGAAACAGCTCATTTATGTCGTTAAATAATTTAAGACGGCCCTAATATTTTACGTCTGTGGTTTGATCTGACATTTCTATGTTGAAATTATGTCAAAAGTAACGATACAATGTTACAATGTATAACTATGTTATCTGTCCCTTTGATATTATGTAGGTGTAATCTACTACGTAATGGGTCAAACCTATAAGGGGACCTTTACGTTTAGGGAAAGGTTAAATAATATGCTTTAAATAACATAACGCTAGTAATCACCAAAGGGTTAGGCAGAGGTGTATTTTATTAGTACATCCACATTTAGCCTGTTAAGTTTAAAATTACATGTAACGACGGGGGGACGAGCCTTTTGCCATCAACCGGGCTCAAATCCTGACTACGTGGTTGCCACTAAGTAATTCCTGATGGAATAACCCAATAACAATTTGCCCAATAACAATTTGCCCGACCCGGGTAACTCAGGACACAGGACACCTGTCCTGTGCTGAGCTCCTGCTCAGCAGTCGTAATTACGACCACTAAAAGAACGAGGTAGTACGAAACAACAACAAACAACACAACAAACGAGGTAATTTAATAGTACTAACTAGTAGTACTATTAAATTACTAATTAATTAATTTAATAGTACTAACTAGTAGTACTATTAAATTACTAAATTCACATAGCGTAAAAAATATTGACATGAAACATAAAATCTAAACACCAAACCGCGTCAACTAAAATTAAAATTCCTCGAACATCAAAAGCTCGTGCAGATAATCGCAGGCAACACCAAAGGACGAGACTAGTTAAATATTAAGTTTGCAGCTAATACCAGTAACAAGTCAGACTAATTGTCGGTTAGCGTGCGAACTCCTTAGTTAAGTGTACGTCGTACAAGTTGCTTTACTTTTTTGCTCTTGTCACGTAGTAACGTATCGCTTGGGTTTCGTTTTAAATATGGTACACGATACGGAGTAATGAATTTTTGTTTAATGCTAAGTTTTTTGCTGTCGATATTTCTGTTTCTTTTCTCGTGGGTTATAACAGTCTTCTTATTCTTCTTCTCGTTTCTGGGGCTTCATTATTGGAGCAGTGTGCAGTATTTGGGTTAAGAGCAAAATTGGGAGTAGAGAACAAGTATAATGTGAAGTCATTACTTGCTATACAATGAAAATCACTTGACAAATCATAGCTAGAGCCATTGGTTAATACCAATGGGCTCCAGCTGGCTATTTATTGGACGTCGATTTGCGTTTTATCTTTGAAAAGTAGTTAAGTTAACAACTTATTTCTTTATTTTGAAAAATTCGTGCCTTTATTGGTACATATTTCAACATACACCTAATTGACTTTTCATTACAAGAAAAACTTACGATACTTACAATACACGTATTTCTCACTCTTACCTTGGCATAGAAAGATATAAGATACACGAATTAGCTCCTTCCAAGAACTTTCCTAAGAACAAAACTCTGAGTAATTAATCTAATTAAAAGGAGATACAACTGTGATGTGAGTTTTCGAACGTCTTGTTTTTGACTTTCGATTACTGTACTCGTTAATTGTTACGGCAATGTACGAGTTTCGGTATAACGAAGTTTTGAGCAAGAAAAGTTCCATGAGTTTCAAAAGAGTTGCGGGATGATTTGAAAACTTTTTTTTTGTTACTGTTTCTGTTGAACTGCAAAACTTTAAACTTTGTAGTTATAAGGTATCATCATCATCATCATCATCATCATCATCATCAGCCTATAAATTTTCGTACTGCTGGGACACAGGCCTCCTCTTTATGAGAGGGACTTGCCTGTAATCCACCACGCGGGCCCAGTGCGGGTTGGTAGATGTCACATGTCTTTGAATTTTTAGTTCTAGAACATGCCGGTTTCCTAACGGTGTTTTCCTTTACCGTTTTTGAGCGGTGATAAAAAATAAATTACACAAAATAGTGCGCCGGCCTGGGTTCGACCCACTGGCTGCCACTGGGCCAACGCTGGTCTCTGCTTAAGGTATACCTACATAGAATCTTAGACTTAGAAAACTGACAATTGCTCTTCCGTATTTCACAAGGCGGCTTTCAAAAGGATTGACATAAGCTGCATCATGTATTATGTTTCCTAGCCTGCTCTGTCCCACTCCTACAACTCTTTCTATTTCTCGCGAACCCCCGTATTCCCCTTCGAGTTCTGACGGAACCCGTCCAGTTCATCCCGCCATCTCCTTCGAGGCCTGCCGCGACCTCACTGTTTCAGAGTACCAGTTTCCTGCTATTTTGGCTTGCATGCGGCAGACATGTCCTGCCCAGGCCCATTTGAGTTAAGTAGCCTTTTGAGCCACTTCTGTCGTTATTTATTTTGGAGCGCAGTATTGTGTTGCGAACACGATCCGTTAATGTTGCTTATTATGAAGTTAAAATATTTTTAGCTTTTCTATTTATATCGATATCGGTAGATTGCCAATCTATCTAGGCCCTCGAGTAACGTCGGATTGAAGTACAGCTACTTGAATTAAAGTTTAATTTTAAGGCTTTACCTATCGGACTATACTTGTATTATTTCAGTAAATTCTAGTATTATAGACTGCACATACGTTACCAGTTCCTAGCAATTTGGGGCACATAAAATGGCGCTGTTTGAGAATTAATCTTCAATAATATATGTAGATAAATTTAAAAAATATATAATATTTTGATTTGAAGATTGCTTCTGTTGTTTCAGGTAAATGACAACAGAACTACTTTGACATACTACTTAAAACTATTATTTTCTGGGATTTTGGTGGTCGTGTCGACTTTTAATATTCACACAAGGAAATTACTTCATGTTTATTTCTACCAAATAACAAGAAATAGACGATCTTGAACGAAACTCGAAAAGCTATTTAAACCCAAAAAAAAAGTCTTAAAAATAATATTCCCATTGGGGATCTAAAAATGTAAATCCAATTTAGCGTTAATCTCATTTTAGCTTCGATTACGTTCTATTCTAAAGAAGTTTCAGCAATGTAGGTACACTTAAAACGTAGGTACAGTCGGCTTCGTTAAAATATTGTCAATCTGAATACAGAATCTTTTAAAATACTATACTTCTCAAAATAGTAATCAAGTAAAAAAAAAACTTTACCATATCACAGATCCCATCTAACATTCTTGGAGAAATATCTAATGGCTGTAAAAAATACCTTTAAAGAAGCCGAAAGGTACTTGTTCTTCCCGTCATTGTGATGTATTTTTTGGCGCTAGACTTTACCTGGGAACGAGGAGCTCGTGGCTAAATAATAACAGCCGCACGGGTCTATCTTGAAGGTTAAGTCATCCATAATTACATACCGAGTTTCCACCGTGCCTCGGAAAGCACGTTAAGCCGTTGGTCCCAGCTATCATTTGTAGATCTTTGACAGTCGTTACGAGTAGTCAGAAGCCAAAAGTCTGACATCCAGTCTTACCAAGGGGTATGGTATTACCCAGTTACTGGGTTGTGGAGGTCAGATAGGCAGTCGCTTCATGTGAAATACTGGTACTCAGCTGCATCCGGTTAGACTGGAAGCCGACTCCAAGATAGTTTGGGAATAGGCTAGGCAGATGATGACCTTACCTGGGAACCTCCTAGTTACAGAGATATTTGGGTTCAAGTTCTAAAGTAGTTTCCCTGTAAATTTTTTTGTGGTTTTTTGTTCTTAATAATAATGTACAGAAAACCTGGTAAACGACTTCGTGAATGGTTTGTTTACACCGTCTATAAGTTATAGAAAATCTTTCTCCGAACAGTAATCAAGCCCATGACAAGGATCGCCTTTTCTACAATCGAGTCCCTTAAAATACTACCATGTTCACACTTTTAAATATTACTTACTAGCGACCCGCCCCAGCTTCGCAGGGGTGCAATGCTAATACTAAATATACTACAGAATGTCTGTCGACATCACATTGGAAGCCTCTAGAATGATCAGTGTTTCTCTACTATATTATGCATGTATTATACCTATAAACCTTCCTCTTGAATCACTCTATCTATTAAAAAAAACCGCATCAAAATCCGCGTAGTTTTAAAGATGTAAGCATACATAGGGACAGACAGCGGGAAGGAAATTTGTTTTATACTATGTAGTGATTTACTGTGTCTTGTTACAAAATACTGTATCTGAATAAAAACGACATTTCCGCACTTTCTTTTACATGCAAAACGTAACAATTTCCATCCAAATAGTACGGTAAGCACCTCACTAAACTGCGCGTCTGACGGATTCAGTTCTTAAAGTGCATTGCCAAGCAAAATGCATGCAACTAGCAGAAGTCGACACCGAGAAATATGGTCCCCACTTTGGCAGTTTGCGTGGCAAAGCTGCTATTGAATTTACGTCTTTCTGCCCAGATATTGTAGATCAAGGAATTACTGCTAACTGAATGGGTTATGGGATCTATAAAGATTGTTTCTTGCCGGAATAAAGTATGTATTTTACAATTTAAATTTTTATATTTTACTGCTTGTACAGGTTATGTTTGTGGCCAGCGAGTTTCTTCGATTTCCTAAGAGTTCCAATTTAGATTACCTTAGGTACACAATGCGAATTCAATACATACCAGCTATTTTCCGTGGATTCACTTTCATACCCAGCATGGACTTAGTTTGGGGAAGGTTTCAGAAAAATAAGAGTTTTAAATGTTTTAAAAAGTTGTTCTTTTCTGCACGTTAATAAAGAATATGATTTTTCACATCAGCCGGATATACTGTACATGGCGATACTCGGATTCATCATCATTTCAGCCCAAAAGACGTCCACTGCTGGTCATAGGCCTCCCCCAAGTGTCACCACATCAACATTTTGGGGGGGTTTTGCCTCCGATACTCGGATTGGATAAAGTAAAAGTGTACTACTACCTTAAATTATTTTAATCACAACTAAAATTCTGTGTTATTTTCTAAACAAACAAGTGCTGACCCACTTGGCCAGCCATTTTAGGTAGTTTCACAAGATTTACGAACTGAATTTGAGCTTTACATTGTGATTAATAGCTGCTAACACTTTGTTCGAGACTATTAAAAGTCATAGGCTTGGGCAGGCACTAAGTACATTTGCAATGTTTGGAGCTGACAGGAAATATAAAAATAAAATTCCTGTTTAGTGGTTAAATATACAGGTATAAATAACATTAAGCGAAGCGGAATGGATAGGAGATGAGTTAGAACTAGGTTGTATCCACCGAAGCAGTGTGGAGATGTGCAAAGAGAATAGGATAGCATATGCAGGGACTTAAAAACACCTTCATAAAGGTTACAGAATTATAAGTGTTACATGTTGAATTGGTAACAGAATCAAATATGTAACACTTTTAAATGTGTTTTCAACCATTACACATCTGTAACAGATATAAAAGTGTTAACAGTGATAATAAGTTTAACAGGTAAAACGCAGTGTACTAAAGCTATAATTGATGATTTCAGTTACACATATTAACACTTTATTAACACATATAAAAAGGGTACAGTTTGAATCGGTAACATTATTGTATCTGTTACATTTAAACGTGTTTTTCTGTTATAACTGTTTTAAAAAAAAAAAAACAGTGTTAAAAACACTTATTACGGTTACAGTTTGAGTCTCTGAGCATATGTTTTGGAAGCTAGGATGTATCCATTCCACGCCACACACAGCACACCGCTTACCACCACAAGCCGGTCAGCATACCGCTCACTGCACGCCGCTCACGGGACTTGCGGTGCTCCGTTGCGTTAAAATCATGCAAATAAAACTATTCTTAACTACCTACATAATAATAACAATTTTGACAATAATTTTTGGGAATGGGCCGCAGCGTTCTCTGTGCTTTTGTAACAACCGTACTGCGATTGCCAACCCGCCTGCCAAGCGTGGCGATTATGGCAAAACCCCCCAAAATGTCAATTTGGCGACACTTGGGGAGGCCTATGTCCAGCAGTGGACGTCTTTTAGGCCGAAATGATGATGAATGATGAGGACAATAATTCATTTAACTTAAAACCTGTCCTATACAAAAAGTTGAGATTTTTTAAAATACGTTGTAATGTAATAATTCAATAGTACAAATGAGCTTATTTCGATCTTCTGACCTCTCGTTGGCCAGTCCGATGCCCCACGCGCAAAGCTACTCAGATATATTTTTTTTTAATATGTGATTGAAATATTTAATACCATTTCGTTTCGTCTCCAATTATTTATCCCTTTAAATCTAGAAGATATTTTTGTAATTCTTTTGTAAGTTTTCTTTTGCGTTTTCTTTCTAATCTTTTTCAGCCTGGCTATACAAGTTAAGGACATCGCCGCCCACTCGCTTAAGCTCGTTTCATTTATACTTACCGACTTAATAAATAGTTGAAAAAAAAACTAGAGAGTAAAGTATTAGTGTGTCAAAAAAAAAACGTGATGAAACAGATAACCTTTAAAAAGTGTATAATAAATAATAATAAAATAAATTGAGAAGAATCTTGTCTGATTATCTGATCAGACAAGATTTGATTGGTTTTGATTTTCTTCAGGCTTTAGTAATGTTTAGCTCATGTAAAGAAAATGTTTGCTTGTTAAAGGTTTAAGAAAATTGTAAAGGAAAATCCTGAAAAAGTCGATTGTACGTGACGTGACATTGTCATGTCATTGAAAATTGACTTGCCTAAAAATAAATTTCTTAAGCTGAAATTTTAAGATTAAGAGCAACACTTAAAGTGTGAAGTCATTACTCTGAACAATCTTTTGCGTTAACTTGGCTACTGTCATGATAATTTGTTTATAACCACAACGTTACAACTCAAGAACTTAATTCTAAACATACTAAGAACAAAAACGTATTTTATTTTGTATAATAATGTGTTTGCATAGTAAATAAATAATGCTAATGACGTCATAGTAGGTAGTCAAAAAATGCCACGCTTTGTTTTTGTACAGATCGTGATGCTTGCATTATCTAGGTGTATCTATCTGTGGCCTTAGTATGAAAAGTATCTTAACTCAAGTCAAAGTCTATCCGTATGAAAATTCAAACGACCCAAATAGGCTTAATTTCACATTTTGAAATAACATACCCTAGAGAAACCAAGACATATAATATAAAATAGACTCTGTTTAAAAATCTAATTTTTTTTTTTTTTGTGTTAAGATATTTGCTCATTTTTTTTGCAACTTATTTACAACCTAAAGAGGCAAAATATTAGAGAAAAAATTAAAATATAGGTTGGTATCCATTAGCCAGCGCCATTTTAAGCGCCGTACTAAGTCGAAGCACACTTCGGTAAGTAATTCGGGTGTATTAACCAAGTACTGTCTAATGAGGCTAGCGGTACCGAGGCTAATTTGTACCGCCACTTGATTTGTTATTATTACATACTCATAACTAACCAACTGGCCACTGGCGGATTATTTTTTGTGCATAAAGTATGGAAGAATGGCGATGAAAAGCTCGTAAACTCCTTTTTATTATTAAGCACAGTATTATTTTTATATCAACCGCCTTTTAAAACGCATAATTTTTACACCACAAAAGAAAAGTATTTATGTTAAATAAATTTAAGCTTTGACCTAATTCAAATTTGACGAATTGCCGATTAGACGAATATCAGATTTGACCAATGTCGTGCAACCCATCGTGCCGCTGTATGACATGGTTTTGTATTTTGTAGGATTAAAACTTTTTCACCTGAACGGCACGGCAGGATGAATGCCTCTCTTATTGCCACTATCTCTGTTTTTGGGTTTTTTGTGTTTTATGTCAGGATGTTAACATCTTTTAGATAATTATTATTATGTATATCTTCCTTAATCCAAAAATTGTCATTCCAGTTTGCATTAATTCCCAACAAACTGGATTTTTCCACAGTTCTTAAATACGTCATAAGAAATGCTATAACAAAAGTCCCCATCGATCCCACTTGTGCTTGTGTAATGACGTATTCATGACGTGTAGATACATAAATCCAGCTTGTTGAGAATTAATGCAAACTCGTGCTGAGATTGCATTAATTCTTTCTTTCGTCTATTTTGTCTGGACTAGCAATAACAAACCCAATACATAGTTATTACACCGATTTAATATTATATATATCAGATGCAAGCTGATGCGATATGTGATGAGGCTACACAACAGCATCTGAGTGAGCAGTAAATATGTATTTTTCAATTTGAAACGTAATGGGGAACTTGGAGCAATACCAGCTTATAACGTTGTAATAGAATAGTTTGGCTAGCCATCGGCTGGTCTGGATGGCAATCCTGAGTACAGATGTGTGCCAATTTTCTTTATTTTGTTACTTCGACCGTTCCAATTATGAATTTTACTTTTGAACGCATTTGTGATTGTTTATGAATAAAATCGGCCAAATGCGAGGCGGACTCGCGAACCGAGGGTTCCGTACAAAAATTATTAAAAATATTTTTATTATATGATGTAAATAAAAATTTACGGTTTCCGCAATTTATCCTTTATCTGCACTATAAGACGTTGCTTTGTACCAAATTCCAAGATTCTGAGTTCACGGGAAGTACCCTATAGGTTTTGGTTCCCTTGCGAGTGTCGAAAATTTGCGGGAATTTGTGACATCTTTTGATTGCGCTGGCTTAGAATTTTGATTTTTTCACAGCTTTATGGGACCGTAGACCTGAGTATTTGATACCTCCACGCGTTCTTGAGAAAAAGGATCTTGACAGTGTAACAAACTAGCTTATTCCTTGATGAGTGAGGAGGAAATAAGCTAATTTGTACATTAAATAAATTAAAAAGGGGAAAATTAATTTATTAGAAATTCCCAATTGATTATCAAAACCTGCTTATTTTACACAATATAGTCTCTGAAACACGATCTTCTGCAGCGCAAACATCGTCTTCTAAAGCCAATTTCTCTCGATCCAGCACAGTTTTTTCCTGCTCCATAACTTTGAGCAGCTGCTTCAATCACTCCAGCTCCCTCATCGCCAGTCGCACCTTGGAGTTGTCGGAATCCAGCGGAGACTTGAGTGCAGAGATCTGGATACGCAGGCGCTCCAAGTATGACACCTGAGCCTCCAAAGTCTTGCAGAGACACCGAACGTCTTCACGGCGCCTCCTCCACAAACCTGCAAATCTTGCTGACTGCTAACTCCTCGGCAGTGCCGTGAGGCCCAGGGGATCCTCCCACCATGAGCAGGACGTTTTTGCCATCCACTCTGATCGATAAATCAATCTCCTTTTTCCACTCTCTACTTGAATCTCTCTGGCATCCGTCAGAGATGCCTTTTTATACCCTGATCCTTGTGTTTTCGAATTTATTTCTTCATGAATTCAACTTTGTTGCGCTCGTCAAAACGCAACCAGGCAGTATTCAAAACAGCCAGTAACAATAGGTCAAAAACCTTGTTCATAATATTTTTATAAATATAACTTATAATATCTTTACTCAGCAAATATTCATAATTATTTATAAAATACAACAATTAAACACACGTATTGGTGATAATCAGTTTAGTAATATAAAATCTAAATGAAACCTTCGTAGAGAATTTGGCTGGTAACAATTACAATTAAAAGTAAATGACAGCTGACAAGTTTGATGTAATAAATGTCATAACAAGAAAATATTTATAAAAATTGAAACGATTGGTAAAATTCTAATGAAAAACCAATAAAAGTATGAATATGGATGATATAAGTGTGAGTATAAAGTGTCCGTAGTATACCAATACTATAACAGACAGACGGACAGATGAACAGACGGACAACAAAGTGATCCTATAAGGGTTCCGTTTTTTGCTTTCGAGGTAAGGAACCCTAAAAAGGTTGCATGAAGCTGCTATGAAAATGTTGAGGTGGGTGTGGTCTGGACAAGAATGGATAAAGTTAAGAATGAGTATATTAGAGAACGTTTAAAAGTTGCGCCAGTTATAGGAAAGTTAAAAGAACAGTACCGAGACAGTCTATTGTATTGGTAGGGACATGTGATGAGGAGGGAATAATCGCCTGTTAATAAGAGACAAATCTAAATACTAATGGAGGGATAGGGACAGGATGACGAAAGACGACCGTGGTTGCAACCTCCAGACCAACGAAACAATTTAAATAATGCTTCAATTTTAATAATCGTTTGAATTTATATCTGGCGTTTGTGTCAGGTTATCTGTAGACTCCATTAGCTACATACAGATTTAGCCTAAGGATTTGGAGAGACTAAAGAGCGTTTACACGTGACGGCATTTCATACAAACTTTCAAGTCGTTATTTTCCGAAATGACTGAACCGATTTTAATGAAACTTTATACGCATAAGTAGAATACGTAGGTCTAAAAAGTAACTAAAAAAAACGAAATGTCCTTTAAAAAAAAAGATAATTGGAAATATCTGTTTCTATAGAAAATTTATAATCAGTCTAATTTACCTGTAACACTAACTGTAACTTTTAAGACCTATGTATCCTGCTCATGCGTATGAAGTTTCATTAAATACAGTTCAGCCATTTTGGAAAATAAGGACTTGAAAGTTTTTATGAAACATGATAAGGCGTAAACGCTCTTAACACAAACCTTCTGAATAATCAAATTAATATTCCCGTCTCATTCTCACATTTGTCACCATCCCCCTATTTCTTCTACTAATTACGTTCACAAAATACTGTCGTTTAGTTACAAATCTCTTAACACCACTGCTTAAGTCGGAGCCAATATCAGTGTTAATGTGTAGAACATCTGGCACCCCTCATCCGTCGCTAGCGTGATGATAATCGAGCGAGACTAACGCGAGCCATTCTTTGCCCTTTAAATAATGTGTCTTGTTAAGGGGAAGTGGTTTAAACAGTCGAATAGAAAAGGAAATATGGTACGTGTTTTTTGATGGATTGTAAAAAGAAAAAAAGACTTATTTTTATGCATGTATTTTCTTTTTTTTTTTGTAAAATCGCCTTAAAAACTTTTGTTTTAGAACAAGATCGTCCTTTGTATAACACCACTAAGGCATCAAATCAGCCGACACCAAATATATATCTACTGCTGGATTTGAAAGAAAAAAAAATATTGGACACTGGACACAAATGAAGAAACTGTGTTTTGTGTTAAAATAAACAAATTGTAAAAAAGTAGTCATCACCACCTGCCTATGCCACTATGTTGGGGTCGGCTTCCAGTCTTACCGGATTCAGATGAATACCAGTATTTTATATGGAGCGACTCCCTATCTGACCTCCACAAACCAGTTATTACGGGGTAATACGATACCCCTTTGTAAGACTTGTTTTCAGATTTTCGGGCCACTGCCTATAACGACTGTCAAACAACAAATGACAGCCGGGATCAACGAGTTAGCGTGCTTTCCGAAGCACGGAGGAAACTCGTTTTGTAATGGGTGGTCACCTATCCATAGACCAACCTAGGCAAGCACTACTTAACCTAAAGATCGACCCGAGTGGCAGTTATTTTTTAGCCATGAGCTCCTATTGTATAAAAAGTACTTAGAAACAATAAAAACTTTGACCTCTCCCAAACCTTGCCACATCAACAAATCCAATGCTTCTCGTTCTTCCCGCATCGGACAGTGTTATAGGAGGTCTTGTAACGCTACGCCTTGCGCTTTGTTAATATGTACTCATCTTTTTCTTCTACATTTGGCCACCCAATGCTGAGTGTAGGTCTCTTCCAAATCTTTCCACATTTAGCAGCTTTGTCTATGCATGGCTATACAGTTTCTTCCAGCCACTTGAATAACCTGTAATACAACACAACGACCGTAATATTTTAAACTGACCACACATCCTGATCGTCAATAATTAAACATCACTCAAATAGTTACACACAACAAAATAATTACTATCATGGCGGAAGATCAGACCTGATGGTCGGATTACACAGTGCATACAACAGTCGCTCGATTTCACCGTAAACATTCGGTAAATACTCGTATATACGAACATAGGTAATTAAAATTTCACAAAGTAATTTAATATTGCAGCTTTTAATAAAACATTTCCGAATCGAAATTATTGTGGCGATTTAATACGATACCGGTAAACTATTTGCGTCAATTGAACAGAAACAATATTCATTGTTGAATGATTTTTTTTAAATTGATCATAGTAAAATAGTAGTATATTTTACAATATTTCATTGTTTTATTGTATTATTTTGTTCTATACACACACAAATCTCTCTTTGTGCACATACATCTGTCTCTCTGGTTTCCAACTACATTATTATGTTATTTGTATCTTGCTTGACATACTGTCGGGTTTCTGACTCGTTACAACTGTTACTAGATAGATAAATCATTTATTCAGTGCACACAAGACATAGCACTACACACAGAAGCACAATTAAATGATACAGATTACATGAATGAATATGCCTATGTAAAAACAAGGTGCCAGTTTACAAAAAGAAAAAAAAAACATATTTACAAAACAGTTATAGTAACACTATGACATTCTTCAAATAATATAACCAGTATACAAACTGCGGTGTGCGTCTCAAGGTTGCACCAAATGGAAGTCCAGCTCAGCATGTGACAGGCATGCACTTGACGCTGATATTCTACTCGATCCCTGTAGTGTTATACGGACAGACTACAGATGAAATTGGTGTTGTGACAAAATGTTATTTATGCGCGGAGTGAAATTATGTAAGTATACCCTCAACTTAAATTTTGCATCCTACAGTAAGTTTAGTTTAGTAGTTCTTATTTCACTGACTGTTGTCAAAGCTCTACTAACTATAGCCAGAACCAACTCTCTGTCTCTCTCTTCTCTTCTTCTACATGATAATTTTAGTTAATTTAACAAATGAAACAATAATAGACAAACACAAATACATAAAAAAAAACTATTACGTACTAAAACAACACACACTGTTTCCACGTAACATTTTCACATTCTAATCTCACTGTCTATGGAAAATATAACCATTTACAATCCTTTATTTCCAGTTGCCTTCTTTTCCCGAGATGAAAGTCAAAATATATTCCCTTGCACAGTATAGCGCTTCTCCTTAAACTATACATTTGTAGTAACAATATTCGTTGCACGTCGTTTGCAGCCCGCCTTGCCTCGAGAAATAGTGTGTCACACCTACAAATATAATATTTTGCAAGTGTCGCTATTATAGGGGAATAGTCTAAACGTCCAATTTTACTGTCAAAGTGACTCTATAAATTAAATGATATTAAATTTTCTTAGAAGGGGTACATAAACGTCTCAAGTAGGTTTTGAAGGTTGTTATGCTATTAATTGTAATTGGTATGCAAACAATTTATGTGTAAATAATTGCTACAGTTTATGTGACAGAAACAATTCGACTATTTGCAAACAATTTTGTGTATAAAGTGATATTAAATACATAATTTTCTTGCAATTACATTTTGGTTTTAGCTATTACGCAACGACTACTTAAAAAGTATTATTTTTAAGCAACTCAAAGTATGATTCTTATTTAACGACTTTAGCTAATTCATCCCGATATTTTGTAATGTACATTTATTCTAGCAACATTCCGACAACTACACCCTTTAACATGCTCGAAAAAAGAAGTAAACGGTAAGACTTACTTGTTGCTCTGAAAGCAGATCATTTTAACGGCATTAACCATTTTACCACTTTTGTAAGTAATAATATGAAATGGGTCTTACTGACATGCTGAGCTTCAATATTAATTATAAGTTTTTATCTGAAATTGTCACTAACACGGGAACGGGAAAAACATCGGGAACTTAAAACAAATACATGGTAAATATCCCGTTTCGAGTTTTATTGATAATGCTGAGGTTCCCCCATGCCTATAAATACAGAATAGGTTCCTTTCCTCATTGACAAAGTACCCCATTTCCCCACAAACAACACCACCGTACCGGTGCATAGCCATGCATCTTATTCAGATTCTGATATTAATGCGAGGCCAGGTGTTCGTGCAAGCTGCGCTAAAATACTTTAAGACTTAATGAGGAATCTATACCGGTGTAGTACGTGGAAGTTTGGAATACACTATTTACTTGTTACGTTGAATATGGTGTTTATGCGGACCAGCTAGTGGCTAAATAAAAACAGCCACTCGGGTTGATCTTTAAGTTAAGCCGCGCTTGTCTAGTTTGGTCCGTGAATGGGGCCATTACATAATGAACAGAATAAATATCAGTTTCCATTCCTCGGAACCCGGCTGTCATTTGTAAATCTTTGGCAGTCGTCGTCAGTGACCTGAAAGTCTAACAACCAGTCTTATCAAGGGGTATCGTATTACCCAGTATTAACCGGGTTGTGGAGGTCAGATAGTCAGTCTCTCCATGTTAAATACTGGTATTCAGCTGCATCCACTGAGACTGAAAGCTGACCCCACATAATTGGAAAAAGGCTAGGCAGATAATGATGTGTGCGGAGTTTTTGGAGACCGATGTGAAGAAAAGTAACTCGATCTCAAGATTTCAGTGATGAATTGAATAGTCTTAGTTTTTGTCCAATCATTATCACCGAACAAAACAACTACCACCATTAGTGAAAAATATCTGAAGGACCTTCTGGTATTTAAATTCCATTATCATCATTTCAGCCGAAAGACGTCCACTGCTAGACATAGGCCTCCCCCAACGCCACATTGACATAAGGGGGGTTTTGCCATAATCGCCACACTTGGCAGGCGGGTAGGCGATCGCAGTACGGTTGTTACAAAAGCACAGAGAACGCTGCTGCCCATTCTCTGGCAAGTCCCTTAGTCGCCTCTTACGATACCCACGCGAAGATATGGGATGGTGCTATTCTTTACGTCCGACACCATACAGAACCATCCAGACCAGAAAGATTTATGCCCGGTTGATGGCAATAGGGCCCTATTGCCATCAACCGGGCACAAATCCACGCCCCCTATTACATGGGACTAAAGTATAACGGGCAAACTGTGGGTGTTCTATTAGGTACACCTCTGCCTACTCCTTCGGGGATTAGAGACATGATGTTTCGTTATCATGTTATGTTTTACCTTAAAATTTTCTGATCATGTATGCTCTTTAATCTTGAATTTGATTTTGTACTCATAAAATACCGGGATTTTAATTAATATCAATAATTTAACTGAATAATTAATTTTACAACTACCCACCTCGATCGTCCCTTTGTTCATATTAAACTTCTAATTATAAATCTTTGATATTGACGAATTTTAATTAAATGAAGTAAATATTTTTGATTAAAACTGTTGGTGGCAGGTTGCTATGAGTTAAACATTTTAGTTAAATAGAATAAATTCAAAATGTCAGTTTCAAGTTAGTCTATTAAATTACAAACACGTGTGGTATAGGTTCGGTACCTATACCTTTAAGTACAGGACAAGTGATATGATTTTTGTCAAGTGATTTTTTTTTTGTTAGCCTCTCATGTGTCTCACTGCTGAGCAAAGGCCTCCCCTTTCTCCTTCCAAACTTCTCTATCCTGTGCGATATCTGGCCATGATCGCCCGGCAAACAAGATTAGATCGTCACACCACCTTCGCCACGGTCTAACTCGACGGCGATTTCCTCCGTCAGGCTTCCAGTGAGTGACGATCCTTGCCCACCTCTCTGGGTGCATTCGAGCCACGTGGCCAGCCCACTCCCACTTTAGCTTGGCTGTTTTGATATGAGTGATGTTATTTTGTCAACTACATTACTTTCACAAGTTATTATGCCTTGTGGACTGCAGCTGAAAATCAGCGTCAGGTGGTACACCTTGTGTTGCCATCTGGCATTATGCTGAGCTGAGGCCCTTTTGGCATTATTAGTCTTGTTTGTTCATTTATTTTGTGTAATTTTAAGGTGTTGTTAATGCCAAATAAAAACAATTTTCTTTCTTTCTTTCTTTCTTGAGTCTGGGACTGTAGTTTTGTGTTTTGTTCTGTTTTTTTTTTTTGACTTTCAGAAGTGCCTGTACTGGTCTAATTTAAATAAACGCTTTGAGTTTGAGTTTGAGTTCTGTACTTTATGTACAGGACAAAACTCATAAAAATAAACTCTGAATAACACTGCAGCTGACTTTTGCCGTTTTATAATTATCTTTCATGAATTTAAAGCAAAGTGTAAAGTATGCAAAGATTTGTACAAAAACAAAAGCGAAACAAATGTTTAATTCTCTTCCGGAATTTCTCAGGTTAAATTAAACTCTCTAGAATAAACAACCGTGTCTGTAATTATTCGTCGCCACATCGTACAAAATTAAACTTTTTCCTTTTAGGGATAGAATACAAAATCTGAACAAAAAAATTGAATACAAGCTTCAAATTGTCTTTCATTAGGATTTTTATCAATTATCTTGGACTCTCTCTCTCTAAATAGGATGATTGAGAATCTAGTACGATAAAAAGAGGTTCCGTATCGTTTTAACAAAATGAATTGTGCATAAGGGCGAAGTAATGATGATGATATTTAACTACATTTTTGCAATAAATCTTTATGTTCTGAACAAAAACATGCAACGACATATTCTTCTTTTCATTAAAATGTATACTATCATTAACTCTTTTAACTTTAACAACAAGTTAAGTCGTTTTCTGTTTGCATTGTGACGAAACTACACCGCCATTCTTACTGCGTTAAAAGTCGTGCTGCTTCCAAGGCTGCAGTGGCAGCAAGTCTTTTATCTGATAAAGTTTTCATGTCCCTTATATTCATAAATTGTTTGCTATTGTGAAGTTTTGAGCAAACCAGTATACTACACTTGCGGTACCCTAGTACCGTACTTTGCTAAGGATGCCGAAAGTGGCTTTTACAAAATATAACCGGTGTATATCATCGTTATCCTGAACCAATTTGCCAGGGGAAACGTGCCACGGATTAAATCAAGCTGTACGAAAGTTACTCAACAAATTCCACCTCTTTTTTATCAATCCCTTGGATTTTGGAATTGGTCAGCGCTGTGGATGTGAATTATACTCGTTCTAAATTGAAAAACGGAATTTGTTGCCGGTTTTCAGTTTTGATTCGCCAATCTTCGGTGAGGTTGGATGCGGCAATTTGAATGTGAAAGAGAGCCTATTTTAGCTGATGGAATAGGAGTTGGAACTTTCTATTAACGTAAGGAGTACACTTGTAGGAAAGTTTTCCAAATCCAACAACAGTATTTCAATAATCCGGTGCAGAGGGAAGCTGACACAAATCACGACCCAATATAAATTATAAATTTCATAATTATATGTTCCTTACTAGCAGACGACTGTCTTAAGCAAACTTACATTTCTATAATGTCCTCATGATTGGAACACAGGCCTCCTCTGTTTGAGAAGGAAGGTCGGGTCTTCGCATTCCTCACGATGTTTTTCTTTAACTATTTTGAGAGCGGTCGTAATGGGAAGCGGTTGTGATGAAGCAACTCTTTTAAAGTTAAGTTTATTTCGAATCTCCTTACAACACGTAAGTCAGGATCACTGTGCCACCACTATTGCTAAACCTATATCATCATCATCAGCCTATAATGTTCCCACTGCTGGGACACTGGCCTCTATGAGAGGGAGTTGGCTGTAATCCACCACGCGGGCCCAGTGCGGGTTGGTAGATGTCACATGTCTTCGAATGGTTGTTCTAGGACATGCCGGTTTCCTCACGATGTTTTGCTTCAGCGTTTTTGAGGGCAGCGGTGATGAAATAAATTACACAAAGTAATGCGCCTGCCTGGGTTCGTACCCATGGCTTGCTGCTCGTAAGTCACGGTTGTCACCACTGGGCTACCACTGCTCTCAAATCTATATCATCATCATCATCATCATTTCAGCCCAAAAGACGTCCACTGCTGGACATAGGCCTCCCCTAAGTGTCGCTACATTGACATTTTGGGGGGTTTTGCCATAATCGCCACGCTTGGCAGGCGGGTTGGCGATCGCAGTACAGTTGTTAAAAAAACACAGAGAACGCTGCTGCCCATTCTCTGGCAAATCCCTTAGTCGCCTCTTACGACACCCACGGAAAGATATGGGATGGTGCTATTCTTTACGTCCGGCACCATACAGAGCCAAACAACACAAATCTATATGTAAAGACTTAATTCACACTGGCCCAAACGGCACACATGTCTTGCAGTCAAACAATTAACAGGGTGATACAATTACAAATTGTTTATTCCCCACCTCAAATACCTACCTACCAATATATCTGCAGTAGTAATTCCGAGGTGATCCCATCGACACGGCAACACTGGATCATGACAAACTGGATCCGAGCCAAGTCAATCCATTACCGTTCGGCCACTAACTACGCGCTGAAGCGACTTGCGTGTTACTACAGAGACGCGGAAAAAAAAAAATGAGAACTAGCTTACTACCCCGTTGGTGTAGTGATCAATGGTGTTAATGCTGAGCATGATGTCATTCGATTCCCAAGCTGAGCAAAGGGTTTATTAGGTTTATCCATGTGGAATTTCCTAGTTGAAGCTGCGTCTGGATTTGTTCCCATATCATAACTGGCGAAATGTTAGTGTGTGTATACACTTCCGCTTTATCCTTCGGGGATTACAGTTGAAGGTATGCAGGTGATGCTGAACCAGCATCACCACGACGCGATTTGCCACGTGACGGAACTCAGAAAGGACATACATTACATACGCTTGTATCATTTGATGCGAGTCGCATCACCTGAGGGTGCGAACAAGGCGCTACTTTTAATGGCGACTCCACCTGTATATATTATGTGGTGGTACTTGAAATTGAAATGGAGGTAGTTATTCGGAGTTATGGTGGGACTTGACACTAGATTTTGGTAAAGTTTCTGTTGTTAACTGTTTTTTATTTTGGGATATACTGTGTCTATTCGTGCGAGGCAATTTAACGGTGTTTTTACGTAGCCTGGGAACTGAAACTTTTTTTACTTGGCATTAATTTGTCTTTAACTTCTTTCGTTTTAATTTAAGACAGACACATAACACAACATACAAAAGAAAACTATGAACAACTAACTGTTGCCCGTGACTTCGTATGCGTCGAAATTTTGACGGCCAAAATACCTGTGAGCGAGTAACACCTAAAGTTTAGGTGTTATTAAACCAAAACTGATAGCGCACATAATCTTACCAAAAAAAGATTGAGCGCTATTCTAATGTAATGAATGTGTGCTGAAATAAATAGTTTGATTTTTTTGCGGCAAATTAATCACAGACTAGTGTCGAAGTCAGTAGAGTTTACATTCTTCATTCAACATACACTTTAATTTAGTGTTCGGCTTTTTAAGGTAAGCTTTCTAAAATGGAAATAAGACTTAAGAGGCCGTTTACGAAATTTAGCCGATTTCGCATAATTACGTCATTTTACAGACATGATTTTATAGTTAAAATACTATATTTCTATGTAATGTTTCGATAAAAATTAAAAAGAAGCACATTCAATCATCATCATCAATCATTTCAGCCGAAAGACGTCCACTGCTGGACATAGGCCTCCCCCAAGTGTCGCCACATTGACCGGTCCCGTGCGACTCGCTTCCAGCGGATCCCCGAAACCTTCACCAGGTCATCGGTCCACCTAGTGGGAGGCCTTCCAACGCATCGTCTCCCGGTTTTAAAAAGAAGCACATTATTAGACTATAATTGAAATGATCTATCAAGACATCAGCCTGTACGAGAATGAAGACTGATGTTCGGGTCATGAAGGTTGCGGGGATGCGCTGAATGCGACTCGCACGGGACCGGGTTATGTGGCGGCACTTGGGGGAGGCCTTTATCCAGCAGTGGACGTCTTACGGCAGTAATGAAGATGATGATCATGTTGTGCATTAAAGCCTATAGAAATACAGTATTTATTCGTGTTAAATCAAGAAAATCTCCAAAATTTCGTATAGGTACGACCTCATAAACTACGTCATAAAGTACGTTTGTAACTTCCCAGTGAGGAGATGAATCCTAAAGAGTTTATTATTAAAATAATATCAGGTAAGAAACTCCTCGTTAGTTTGTTTATAACAACACGATTCACAATTTTATAAGGGGTTTGTTATAAGTTTAAATGAACAAGACTAAGTTTGCTAACTCCCATTCTATGCGAGTAGGCGTATTTAAATAGAAAGAGGGTAGAAGAAAAATTACTGAAGTATATTGGTTCTAAACAATTGCGAACACCCACAGCAAAATATGAAATAAGATTTTAGACTAAACACTTATATACAAACCTTATTCTAGCATTTATCGCTGTTGCGGAACACCCTTTAAACCTTTTTTCTAAAATTAACCTATGTTACTCATTGTAACATCAGCTCTTTGCCCGTAAAAGTCCCGTCAAAATCGGTTCAGCCGTTTCGGAGATGAACCGGAACAAACACACAGACAGACAAAAATTCAAACAATTTTTTTTTATGTGCTGGATATACTTTCATAATATGCATTCAGCAGTCTAATCATGCAGTATAAAGCTGTAATTTGAAATTAAAAACATACACTTAAATTTTGATTATTTATATAGATAATAACATACTCAAAAACAATTATCAGGGTCCTAAAGAAACAATTTACGTAATTATAACTCATGTAGATATATTGCAATATACATAGCAATATCTAGATAGCAAATCTTTAATAATCATAACATTGTAACTAAAAAAAAACTAACGACGGCCCGCCAGCCACTACGCCAACAGTGGCTAAGCGATTGACTGTTGCGCTGCGGGTCGTAGGTTCGATCCCCGCACGGAACAAACGTTTGTAAGACCTATAGATAGTTGTTCCGGGTCTGGCTGTTTGTGTATGTGAGTTTAAATGTTTGTAAACGCACCCACGATACAGGAGAAATTACTAGAGTGGGGCAAAGATTAAAAAAAAGAAGAAAGAATACTTTATTTTCCCAACTAAACCTTTTTGATAATTCTGTCTACCTAACAAAATAGGTCTTTTTACACCACATTCTAAGGTCAAACCCAGCCGCTACAATGCGTGACTGAACGCGATCCGATTTCTACTTCCAATCTAACTCAGCCGTCATCAGTCCAACTACCAGTGGGCGTTTCTCACTACCTACTCGAGATTTTAATGTAGATACAGTTCAACCAACTACTTCTATTTATTATTGAACAGTTAGGTATATTGTCAAAGCCGTGATATTAAAATTTCACTAGTGATATTATAACTAAATTAATTACGATTCATAAAACAATTAAAACTAAAATAACAAAAAAAAATTAAAAGGGCGTCAAAAAGCTCCTCAGCGCTGTCAGCAGGGAACGTGCCCAAGAGACTGGCGGCGTTGCCTCGTTGTATGGCAATACTTAGCCTGTGGCCAAGGTAAAACCCAGCCCTTGGGTCACGGGAAGCGTCAACGGCGTTTGGAAATTTCCTTAAAAAGGCTAAGAGCCCACGGCCCCAGAGTTTGAACCGCCCAGGTCGATTTTTGGGTTAAGACGTGCTTGCCGAGGTTGGTCTGTGGATGAGTGACCATAATTACATATCGAGTTTCCTCCATGCCTCGGAAAGCACGTTAAGCCGTTGGTCCCGGCTGTCATTTGTAGATCTTTGACAGTCGTTATGAGTAGTCAGAAGCTAAAAGTCTGACATCCAGTCTTACCAAGGGGTATAGTATTACCCAGTTATTGGGTTGTGGAGGTCAGATAGGCAGTCGCTTCATGTAAAATACTGGTACTCAGCTGCATCTGGTTAGACTGGAAGCCGACCCCAAGATAGTTTGGGAAAAAGGCGAGGCAGATGATGATGAAAGGTTACAATATTTACGCCGCTTGAGGTTCTCCGCAGCCGCAGTGGCAGCGCCTGTACAGCACAGTTAGTAATTTACTACAGGAAAATGGTGATGATGATTAATGCTTCGTTGGTCGAGTGGTCGAAAGTGCGACTGCTGAACATGAGCTCCCGAATTCGACTCCCGGGTTGGGCAAAGTATTTCTTTTTGTGTTTCGTTTTTCCATCAGGAATTTCTCAGTAGCAGCAGGAGTCTAGATTTGTGCCCGTTTCATGGCAATAGGCTCGCCCCCATGGAATTAAAACCTAACTGGCGAAATGTAGATGTACTATTAGGTACTCTGCCTATCCCTTCGGGAATTACAAGCGTGATGTTATGTTTATGTGTACTTCTGTTTGAAACAAACACCTTTTGTAAATAAAATAAATACCAAACCGTTTCCGGAAAGTAACTTTCTGTTATCGTAATCAACAGTTCATCTAATTTAACAATATTTATGTTAAAACAATTGAACAAAGTCGATAAACAATTTTCATTATTGTTGGTTAGTGTTGTGCCGCTCGTCTATTAAGAGGTGTGCACTCGAGTGAACGACCAAATTGTTTGTTAAGTAAACTAAGAAACTTAAATTGTCATTGCAAGTTTTGTGTTCCGTGTGTGGTTTTGAATAATAATAATAATAAACTTCATTTATTTTCACTTGCGATGCGACTTGC
Organism: Cerastis rubricosa; assembly: GCA_949152445.1. NCBI lineage: Eukaryota > Metazoa > Arthropoda > Insecta > Lepidoptera > Noctuidae > Cerastis > Cerastis rubricosa. The sequence goes on from OX424539.1 coordinate 17,243,442, forward strand.
GTCGACACCCTTGCGCCATCCCATCTTCCTAGCACGGTGAGCTGCGCTGGGGCGGCTGCTGCAGGCGCTGAAAACCTTAAACGGCGCAAATACAATAATTTAATTGGTAATTATGTGTTTGAGCCGTTTGGGGTTGAAACACTAGGGTCATGGAAACCAGAGAGCTGGCCTCTTTTTTGTTCAAAGTGCCCAGAAGGCTGGCCGCATTGCCACGTTGGATGGCAATGGTAATCACCATTGCCATCCAACGTGGCAATGCGGCCAGCCTTCTGGGCACTTTTCCTGTCGACAGCGATGTCGACGAATGTTTTGACGCCCTGTAATTTTGATACTTGTACATATTTTATTTTTATTTTATATTAATTTGTAGTTTGTAAATAATGTACATATTTAAAATACAAAATTTTCACTGACAATGGTTTTATAACACTATATTTTTATATTCACATGAAAAAACACATTCTGAGAGCTGGTGCCTGAAGTAAGTTTTAGAAAAAACCTGTCTTACAGGACTTAGTGGCATCATAAATAAACAGGCAGGTATTTTATATTATTATTATTTATTTATTATATTATTATTACTTATTTGATTTCGAAAATGCTTACATATAAATAAAAGGTTGATTATTTTACACACAACCCAATCCTCTCAGGGTTTATCCGTGTGAATATTTCAGTGTTCGTTTTTTTATTGTATTGCTAGTTCGTAGTCTGTGGCCCGAAAGACCGACAAGTCTTACCAAGGGGTAACGCATTACGCAGTACTAACTGGTTGTGGAGGTCAGATAGGCAGTCGCTTCATGTAAAATACTTGTAGTCAGCTGCATCTGGTTAGACTGCAAGCTGACCTCAACATAGTTTGGAAAAGGCGAGGCAGGTTATAATTATATTGCGTTACCTTAAAACGGTTTTTAGCTGTAACTTTGAGTTACAACAATGTTATGTGACTTAATACCTAATATTCTTTATTCGTTAATTAAATTCTGCCATAGGAAAATTGATGATTCTGCATAATGTAACAGAAGTCAAATGATGCCTTAGGCTGTTGATAATAATTTGCTGAACGAATCACGCGCACTTGGCAATTTGTTAAGTTACCTTTGTTTTGATTTTCCTCCACACCACACCCGCACGGGTCGATCTTTAAGTTTAAGCTGTGCTTGCCGAGGTTGGTCCGTAGATGGGTGACCATAATTACATACCGAGTTTCCTCCTTGCCTAGGAAAGCACGTTAAGCTGTTGGTCCCGGCTGTAATTTGTACATCTTAGACAGTCGTTACGAGTAGTCAGAAGCCAAAAGTCTGACATCCAGTCTTACCAAGGGGCATCGTATTACTCAGTTACTGGGTTGTGGTCAGATAGGCAGTCGCTTCTTGTAAAATACTGGTAGGTACTCAGCTGCATCCGGTTAGAATGGAAGCCGATCCCAAGATAGTTTGGGAAAAGGCTAGGCAGATGATGACCTTTGCGATGATTTTCGTTCTATAAACGTTCTTATTTCAAGATTTGATGAGGTTAGCTGTCTCCTTTAAGCAATAATCTTCTTTTTAATTTTTTAGCATTATCCATGTACTTTCCTCAGATTATGACGCAATGACAGCAGCTCTTACGTCACTTCACCTTAGCTTACAGAATAATAAATCAATGAGCTTCTTTTGTGACATCCTATTTCTTTGACGTTCCTGATTCTCAACTAAACTTATTTTACGTTTAATTTAAGTTTTCCTATCATAACTTTTATGATATCAAATGTATCCCAGCACTCGTAGCATGACCACTGTAGAAACTAGTTTTGTCTACGGAAGAAACGACATAATGACTGACAATGAAAATATGTAATTTTGTCGGTTCTTCCGTCGACATAACCGTACAACGTTTCTACAGTGGTCATTCTACGCGTGCAGTAGTCCTATTACAAATACTCACCATTTTTTTTGCATACATCAGCTTCATGAACCAGCAAGGATAATACACATCATTTTCATGGTAATCCTTTTTCCCCATCACATCAGATTAATGATACGTTTTCTTTTTTATCCTTTATTGTTAAAGCGCTGCAATAAACACTTAAGTACCAATTACATACTTACCCAGTTACCTTAAAGAGTCAAAAGTTTTATACATTGTAGAATAGGACATTAAAGTACAAGATCTCAGGCTACTTATGCAGTCCATGTCCACAAGGACGTCTTAGTCAGATCTTATCAAAGCAATCTGGCCAGGCCACCAAGACCTACTTTAGCATCTGTCAAAAGCATACACACGACAAAGGTAAGACCTGATTTCATGTTCTATATTTTTTTTTTCTTTGATGGCCACAGAAATTAATTATGTATTCCGGCCACAATTCATTTCGTACGTTTTTACCTTTTTGGTTTATTCCGAAGACAATTATATGAAAAAAGATTGTACCCGTTCCTTTTGGCTACCTGCATTTTTGTATCAAAATTATAAATAGGAAGGAAATAAATGTTCTTGTTCTTTTAAACATTTTTACAAAATTTTCATTAAAGATCGTTCTATGGAAAATTTAAAGAATGCTTTTTAATAAGTATTTTGTACTGTAAAATAAATTAGGCTATCAAATTTTTATAACATAAGTCCATACTTGCTTTGTGTAAAAGTATTGCAAGGTTTTCTAGTACCCATTTAGGTCGTAGGAATCTAGTGCGGAATATGAAACTTCTTCATAGCTATTTGAGGGAATATGCTTCAACGATAGCAATGTGCTAACGGCTATATTGAACAAAGGGATATTGTCTCCTACCTACGGTATAGCCTCTGCAGCTACATTTTTAGGGTTCCGTAGCCGAATGGCAAAAAACGGAACCCTTATAGATTCGTCATGTCTGTCTGTCTGTCTGTCTGTCTGTCTGTCCGTCTGTATGTCACAGCCACTTATTTCCGAAACTATAAGAACTATACTGTTGAAACTTGGTAAGTAGATGTATTCTGTAAACCGCATTAGGATTTTCACACAAAAATAGAAAAAAAAACAATAAATTAAGGGGGTCCCCATACTTAGAACTGAAAACCAAAAAAAAAAATTTCATCAAATCCATACGTGTGGGGTATCTATGGATAGGTCTTCAAAAATGATATTGAGGTTTCTAGTATCATTTTTTTCTAAACTGAATAGTTTGCGCTAGAGCCACTTCCAAAGTGGTAAAATGTGTGTCCCCCCCCCTCTAATTTCTAAAGTAAGAGGAGGAAAATACTGAAAATATTTAGGATTGTAGAACGTAAAAAAAACTATCAACGAAAATTGGTTTCAATGTGATATGATGTTTAGTTTTTGAGATACGGGACTTTTTCATCAAACTGCAGCAGTAACTTTGTTTTTCATAAACATACTATGAAAAACAAATTTAGTTTTGCGGTTGTGTGGAAGTTTACTAACTAATACTACTAACTAATGAATGACAGTTCAAAATATTGTTATTATATTGTTTGGAGCTATGGAACCCTGTGTGCGAGTAAGACTCGCACTTGGCCGGTTTTTTTTTTATGAGTTGGTATTGGCCATACAATTTTTGACAGAAACGATTGGCACATGCAAATTTTTCAGTGTTCCAGGCATCTTTTGTCAATTGATTGTTTTTTTTTTTATTAATTTCTATTTTCAAAACGTTTTATCTTTAGTTTCGATTTTCGGCAGGCGAGAAATTTTTTTGCTTCTCACACTACATCTTGGTATTATAGTGATTATATCAGTCTGAAATAATCTTCCTACCTACAGGTTTTAGAACATTTAGTCGTCAGTCACAAAGCGGAGTAATAAAGTGTTTAGCCCAGTCTATAAATACAAGGCCCATCCTAACATTACATGGTTCATTGTTTATCAAAACAAGTGTAAAGGTATGTTGACTAACTATCAACGTATCGAGTATTCCAATAAAATAAATAAAACAGCCAAATTGGAAAAGTATCAATTTATTGTTTCCACACTCTGAATAGAATAGATAATTGTTAACTTTGATGTGTTTATTTACATTGTGAAGAAGAAAACTTATGAGACCAAACCTAAATTATAAACTCGTGATGAGAAAATCTTTGGTATTTAAATCACTATGTACAGAAATGAGATTGGTTGCAAAAGATCCACTTTGCTTCTTCATAATCTAAGGTCGAGATGAATAGACGTTACTAAGCATTAGCTTTGGCTAAACATGAGTCCTTGCACAACTATCAACTAAGCCAGAGCAACTGCAATGTAACGTTTAATAACCACGCCCTAGGTCGTGTGGAAGCTAAGGTGTATTCAGTATGATAAGGCAAAAATGTCAACCATGATGAAACGTTTGAGAATGTGGTTGACTTCAACTTGGATTAAAGTGAATTAAACTTTTAATTAATAGACAAATTTAGAAACTGTTATCATCATGATTACCACGCCTTCAATTCTGTAATAAGCGTAACAGATTTATTTCGTTTACCAAAATAAATTATAAAATTTAAACTGGTGTTCCACAGGGAAGAATAATGGGGTTAATACTGTTTACCTTTAGTTTATATCAGTGGAACTTCTGGCAGTCTCTGTTCTGTGTAATAACTTATAAATAAATATTATCTTAACTTAACTTTAATCATAAAGCAGTCAATAAACCAGAATGTTAGAACTAATAAAGTCTTGTTAATAAAAAAGGAATAAATTAAAAACTATTGAAAATTTTACTTAATACAAGCTATATTAAAAACACACACTATATTCTTCAAACGTTATGATAAAATGAAACAATTTTTTTCATTTTCAAGGATTTCTATAGACAGTGGGGAAGTAATTTTATTGAAATGCACTTTTAGAATACAAATTTCACTGAATATTATTGCAATAAAAGTAGAATGAAGTATCAAGTTGCTTTAATAAAGCCAAGTGTGGTTTTGAGGCAAACAATATAATATAAATTAGAACAACATTTTGGAGATATTAAAAAAGAAAAACTTTAACAACTTCGTTACCAGCAAATCATTCGCTACAGTAAAACAAAATATGAATGGGTTACAAAGTTGTGTGTATACAGTGCATTTACGTGTGCTTTGAGCTGTAATCGTTACCATTAATGACGTTAGTGATATTTACGTGGAAGAACTTGTAACTCAATGTTTATAAACTTGACAAGCTCAAAGAAGTATGCATGACTGGTATGTATACCAACATTAAACACAAGCAACGAGAAGTGAATACATATGAACAATTTTGTTTGCGTGTTTATTTATATTTACTCGGCGAGTATCTGAACCTTGCATAAAGTCGATGCTAAAACGAACATAGAACCAGGGTGCCTAGCCACTTTGACATAGGAAAATATAAGGGACTAACTTAAGCTACCAAAAAGCTTATTTCAATTCTGTCGAAAATAGCATAAAACACTCTGTCTCTGAGGGTCACAATAACATATCTCATTCCTTTATAAATTGAAATATAACCAATGTTCTTATTATATGCAAAACTTACTTAAATGTTATTTACATAGAAATAATGGTGACTTACAAGAGTGTAGAATATTTACAGCATTAGCTCTTTGGGTCCAAATTCACCTAAATCTATCAATTCCTAAAAATAACCTTAAATCTAAGAATGAAAGCAGTGACAAGGATGATTATAATAATTTTGTAAAAAAAGTATTCTTATATTTAAGAAAATATGCTTGTAATTAATATCTACTACCCCTTAACTCAGGTCACGTTAAATATGTACCTACATAAATATATGTAGTCAATAAAAAGTAATTTGATGATGAATCTATAAATTCCAATATGAATTTATAAATATTTCTAACCTAACTAAATAAATAGGCAAGAATTCTAAAAATATTCTATAAGATACTTCGCAGAATACAAATCTTAATTAAAAACAATCTAAAGCTGAACAATAAATGCATAATGAAATCACAGAATTATTTACAGCTCAATTCATACGCTACAACGTTGCTATGAGGACTAGTAACAAATTTGCCGTTGTAGCTACTAGCATCCTACTTGATGAAGTCTTGTAATATTTGACCTCGTCCTGCGTGGGTGGCGAGTACGACGCCTCGTAAATTAAACGGTTCGGGCATGGTAGCATCTCCGCTGGTATTTCGAGCAGTTTCCTCTTATATTCAATTTTAGTATTAACATCATCATTCTCTGTTTCCTGATCTTGCATTGCGTCGTCATAATGCTTCTCTTCAAATTCTTCTTCTTCGTAATCAATATCCTTCTTGTATGAACCTTGAATACTTTGGACTGTTTTTTGTGGTTTTTCAACCTTAACAGTATTTATGTTCGTTTTTGTATCCATGATGCAGTTGAGACGGGATAGTGAGGCTTTGACGCGTTTGCTTTTTGTTTCGTTTCGGAGTTTGTGCAGCCAGGATAGGCGGCAGTCACAGGTCAGCTTGTTACCTGTGGAAAAAGGTTATAAGTTATAAAAAGTTATAAATATTTTAACATGTGAATAAATAATACCTAGCTGTTAACCCTAGAAATCGCTAAAAATCGCTTTAAAAGCCTTACATACGGTGATATAAAGCGATATTTCAATATGTGGCCATTTCATGAATATAGCTGACCACAGGATCCAATTATACAATTAAAAAATGTAGCTCATCACCTAACGAACAGAAAACAATATTTTAAAATATCACGACACAAATCTAGCACTTTTACAATACAAAGAAAAATCCCGCCACACGGAACTAGGATCATCTCTACAATAAACAAGCCAGGAAACCAAATTAACAGTGGACAAAGAGTATTAAATCATAGCTAACAGCAATGCTCGACCAGTGCGGAAAATATAACATTCTAGCCAGCAAAATATAGACGCTATTAAATTGTCACAGAGCACTTAAACACAGTATTTCAAGGCCTGATTCATTGTAGTTGGGAGTAGTAATATACCCGGATGTTTTAAGTTTGCAGTAGACAGTGGTCTGCGTTTTTTTGGGTGGTTAGTTAGTAGTAAGTAGATTTTGTAGTAAGATTGATGACAGTTTGTAGTGGTTTATAAGATTATGCACTGGTGAGAATGTTCGGTTACTAGATTACTTTTGCATAAAGAAAGTCTTTTACAAAGTCAGTCTTCGTGGACAAGGAACTTTTTCGTCCTGCAGTTTTGAGATTGAAATTGATAAAGGATGGGGGATTTTATATTGACGCCTGGGTGTTCTGTTGTTTGCTGGAAAGTTTGACGCTACGAAAAGTGTCTAACTCGTTGTCAAGTTCTGGACCATCTAAATTTAAATTGCAATCACTAAATTATGACACGCAAAAACAACAAAAGTATTTCAAACATCAAAAGAAAATCGAACATCAAAGTGACAAAAACAACATTATTTTTTTTCTTACATAAGCCAGCTCCTACAAAACACTAATAATACATCATGATAACCAAGGAACCGTGACGTAATAGCCACGGCAGCTAATCGGGCGGTTAATTGACCTATTCCGGTTAATTTTCAACACGGATATATTACCCAACGGGTTACTGAAGGAGCATACATCACTGCGGTCTGGTAATTAACCGGGTACACAGATGTTATTAATGATAGTTTTTTTCCGCTCTATGGGCTCTCATAATGGTAGTTTGCATTTTTAATTGAATCCTTGGTCATTTATGGCAGTGTTTAAATTATTCTGTTCATGTTTTTATGAGGTGCTGAACTAGTATATTTTGTAAGACTTCTTCATCACTGTTTCATTGCTCATTAGACTTAATTGTTTCAGGTTCTTGGTAACTAACTTTGGTGCAAGAATTTGAAAACAGCAGCAGAAATTGCGTAACATACATAAAATGGCAATGCTTTTAATTTGGATAAAACCACAATATTCATTGGGTAATTTACACCCTCAAGCAAACGAGTTATTCAAAAATGGATAGGGAATTTATTTCTAAATCTTTTGCATTGTGATTAAGTGTGTTACGCAACTGTTACTATGACATCCTACTATCTCATTTGTTCAATTCGTTTCCTACATTTCCAAAGTCTGGGTGGAAACAAAGAACAAAATTCGTATTTATCTTAACAAATGTCAGCAGTTACGAAGTAATATCGACATTTGTTAGGGATTACACAAAATTGTAAGAACAGAGATAAATCGTGAACAAAGTTGTCAAAATTCAACTCACCGTCTAGAGAGATTAGCGCATAATTGGACTTCATGTTTTCCAAAACATTCTGTACTGCCTCTTGTTTCAACGTTTCTAAGTTATTGTTCCTCAAATCCAAAACATTCAACTTTTGAATATCATCGAGCACGCTGTCGTCTAATGTCCCCAACTTATTATCGGCCAAGGAAAGTTTTCGCAGCTGAGTCAATCCACCGAAACCCCTCTCGGATATAAATTCTATTTCGTTGCCATCCAGGTAAAGTTCTTGAAGGCTCCAAAGTTCCGCGAACGCCAGGTCCCCTATCATCGTTAATTTATTGTTTCTCATATCCAACGTGATCAGATTAGACAGACCTTGGAAGTTCTCCCTAATGACAACTGTCAACTGATTGTTGTCGAGGTCCAATTTTATGAGATTGTTCAGATGTTTGAAACATCCTTCGTGAAGGACGCTAATTATGTTCTTCGATAGATACAGCCTCTGCAGATTAGGAAGGACGTAGAACACGTCCCGCTTCAATTCCGATATCTGATTTTCTACTAAGCTGACGTTTGACAGCATTATTAGATGGGCGAATGACATCTTTTCCAGTTTCGCTATTTTGTTCTTGGGCAGTGTGATTTCCCGGAGCGTAGTCGAGTTGGTGAATGCGAACGATGGTATACTATAGATGTTGGCGTACTGTATGTTGATGTATTGTAATCGTTCCAGTCTAACGATCACTTTTGCGGGTATATACGTCAGTCCGCCGTCGGCCCTGACGTTGAATGTTAGCTTTTCTATTTTTGGTTGTGAATAAAAATTGGACCAGAACGGATCGTCTTCGGCTATGCCCCCGTTGAATACCCAACAATCGGCCTTTGTGGCGGTTTTTATCTTTATACTCTCGCAGTAACAATGAACTTTGGACCCTCGGTCCTGTATATCACAAATATTAACGTAGTGTGAGTAAATCTTGTCGTTCTTCCATCGCCTTTTGTCGTTCTGTCGGCTCTCAGTTACGTTTATTTCGACTGTCGCGAAGGCAATCATTAGGATCAGATATTTAAGGTCCATCTTTGTTCCTTTTCACATCAGAGCGATTTTTATCTGTAACAAAAGAGAGGGCGTTTAGTAAGTTCCTTTTGTTTTCTTTTATCTTAGCTGTATTTTGTACATTAGTGAAGTCGATGCTTCAATTGTATAGAATTCGGATAAGGTGCTATTACGACGAAGCTAATTGGCACTCAGCTACTACATTTATTTCAAGAACTTAAGCTCTAATAAATAGGACGCTATTTTTATTATTATTTATAATGCGTGGGTAATTTATGTTATAGCAATCAAATTGAGCACTTTAGTAAATGTGTTTTTCCATTTACTTATTTTATCAGTGTCTGGCACTTATTGGATTGCTACTTGTTTGAGTACTTTTAATTTGCGTAGCAACTTGTAAATAACTTTTGGCAAACAAATCAAAAAACGTTTTCTATTTTGGATTGAAAATTTTTAGTTATATTTTTGAAACATTGCATTATGAAAAAAGTATATTACTACACAGTACACCCTGTGCAGTCAACGATTATTTTGAAACTTTGCATTATGAAAAAAGGTTAGTACTATGTGTATATAAACATCTTTATATGACGACCCTGTCAGTCAACGACCTTTTTGAAAGTTGAACTTTATTTGAAGACCCACATGTCATAAAATTGAAGTTGTTATTAAGTATCACTGTTAATTCCTTCTATTAATCCTTTTGTCCCGCCTGCATCCTGGCGCGGAACTCATCAAGATTAATTAGTCAATTATTAAGACGTTTCGTTTTATTAACAGTTGTCGGTTTTTGTTCTATTTTAGTGCATTTTTTGTTTCATAATTGCTTTACAAGGTCGAATGGAGACCGACGCTAAAAAGGTCACCACGTATTTAGTACATCATTCTGAAACTACCCGCATAGAATTTTGTACACAACCAATAATACTAAGCTTATTCGGTCAATAATAACTCTAATACCTAGAGCATACAAGTACCAGATAGATTAGAATCTTCTGTTGCTTACAGATAATCAGTTATCATCACAATTCCATTGGCGGAGAGTAGTGAGTATGCTAATTTTGCTCTTTAAAAATACTTTTTGACATAGAAGACCATTGAATAGAATAAAACTTTAATGTACTCAAAAACTGCAAATTTGCATCATTTGCACTGTTTATTTGGCATCATTAAAGATGCTTATTTACTTATTGTTAGTTATTTATTTAATACTTCAAGCACATAGTACAGAGGCGGAATTAATACCATAGGCATTTTATATGAGACAACTTTTGGGTGAAGCAGAGACAAACTGTGGTAGGTGTATATCTGAAAATAAGTCACAAGCTAATTAAAAAAAAATGTGATGCCAAACTGCATCTTATAGTATGCCCTAGATATTCTGTCAAAGCAGCTCTCACAAACTGCAAACAATCATCACCCTCCCCCCCCTCTACCATTTTATAAGCCAACTATGCGACACAGAGCAAGCAAAGGGAAACATGTAACATATCCTGTGATCACTCAAAGCCTTTCCTTTGAGCTCTTGAGCCAGTTCTCCCCTAAGCAGGGTGCCCTCGATACAAACCCTTTAGTCCCCAATCCGGAGCGGTCATATGGAGTGTTCCCATATTGTTTCCCTTTGAAGTAACATTCATAATGGTGTTTGAAACTATGCGGATTTGGCTGGAGTATTGTTTGGTATCTTCTGTATTAGTTTATTGAATTAGTTCCGGCTAATTGAGTGTATTCTTCTGAGTAAGGGATGTGGGTGGACTCAATGTTGTGTATGTGTGTGTGCCATAGTTTGAACTTGTCTAAGAGTTAAACACTCAGACTCAATTTGAACTGCGTAAGAGCATGAGGCTTTAGGTTCGAGTCCGGCAAAGACTTATTGGGTATATTTTAGGAACTTAGCTTTGAGTCTAGATCTGCTCCTAGCTGACGGCAATATCATCATCATCCGTTATTAAATGGTGCTTAATGGTACGTTCGTCGACTTAACACGATTTTTTCTGAAGTTATAACAATAGCCACGTTAATTCATTTTCAATTGACTAACCCACGGAGCATGTCGAGCAGTTTAATACTTATTCTCTTTTATACCGATTGGTAGCGAAACAATGGATATTTTATTCAATTAAACTAGTTCAGAACAAAATGAACTATACTCGGCATTTTGTCCTGTCTAGCCAGACATTGTTTGTTCGAATGAAGACTACACTGAAGCGCGACTGCTGAGCTGGCTGAGGTCCTGGGTTCAATTCCCTGCACGCGTAGCATGACCACAGTAGAAACGAGTTTTTTCAACGGAAGAATCGAGATAATGTCAGATATACTATGAGAATGTGTCAGTTTGTCGATTCTTCCGTTGACGTAGCCCGTTTCGACGGCGGTCATGCTTTGCGTGCTGGTCAGTCAAAGTGATTTTTCCATAAGTCATTTTTCAGTAGCACCCACGGAGTTTGGTTTTTCGTTTTTTTTTCAGCCGACGTCCACTGCTGGACATAGGCCTCCCCCAAGTGTCGCCACATTGACATAAGGGGGGTTTTGCCATAATCGCCACGCCTGGCAGGCGGGTTGGCGATCGAAGTACAGTTGTTACAAAAGCACAGAGAACGCTGCTGCCCATTCTCCGGAAAGTCCTTTAGTCGCCTCTTATGACACCCACGGGAAGATATGGGAGTTTGGAGTGTGTATGTTTTCAAAAACATAACTGGAAAAATTAGGATGTAGGTACTTTAAGTCAACTCTGCCTTAGTTTTTGGGGATAACTTGGGCTTGATGTTATAAAACTTTCATTTAGCGACCAAGCATAATATTTTCCTATCAACTATTATTGAAAAGGAGCGTGACTTCCACACATTATACTTCGAGGGAAACAATCGAAAAATGTGGTAAATCGATATTTGGCCGTGTTGCCTTGAGAATATTATAATAAGAATTAATTGGAGGCCATACTGTGTGACAGTGTTTCTGTGTAGTAATTATTGGAATATTTCTACGGGTCAGTTTGGTGATTATATGGACGATCTATTGTCGTAACTGGGTTCCCTCTACCTGGCAGAATCTTTCTGCTCCGAAATTGCTTTGACATAACACACTTGGCACAATTTTCTTTAAACGAATTTATTTAAAGCATAAAAAATAATTCATAAATTATTGTTTGGCCGAATGTTTATTTGGAGTTCCATCTATCTGGCAGAATCTTGATACTCCGAAATTTATTTGGCATAACACACTTGGCATATTCTTCTTCTTTAATATTTATACGGCATAAAAAAATACTTTATATAATTATTGTTTGGCCAAATGTTTATAAGTCTGAATTACAATAGCATACTTTTAAGATGGAAGAATTTCTATAAAATATCATTTTTAACCTTGATTTAAAGTTTTAATACTGTCCAAAAAATCGATATGTTGTGCTATAAAAATTGTGACATAAACGAATCACTGCAAAATCGACTCCACGTAGTCTTGTTTGCCCTACCCCTTGCTTGCATGCTGCATGCTTGCTTGCATGCTGTACGAAGAGTGTATGCTTGTTCGCATGTTTGCATACTTCTTACATGGAAATAGATGAGTCTTTCACTTACGATAGATATAAAATGTATGCCAAAAGATGAACAGTTCTGCAAAATTAAGTTTATGTTATTCGCTGTTCTGCAAAATACTATTATGACATAAAAAGTTCTGCTATAAAGCGTAGACCCGTTGTAACTACACAGTATGTTTTAACGAATAATGCAATGCCAAAAAAGGAAATGTATTCATTTCCAATGCCTAATTATTTTCACTCCTCAAAAATAATATTGGTGAAAATGGTAACCAATTAAGTAAACATAGTTGGATTGGCCATATTTTAGTCAATTAGCTATTCTATCAGATATTAATGATTTAAAGCGTAAACAAGACCGACCTTGTGAAGGTGCATTCATTTCTGACGTCATCACGAGCAAAAGTTTGGAAATTTATTAAAAAATAACTACAGCTTGGAATACTAAAATATTGAAATTAGTTGCTTAAAGACAACAAAAATATTTTAAAAATACCTTAATAAATCTTTACATACCGAATTTTTAGTTTGTCAACACAAATTAACATAATGATAGATGAGGAAGAAAAAATAATAAGTACCTACGTGACAAATACGCGCCAATTAAAAATATAATGTTCTATTGACAACAAAGAAAGCTTGAAATGAGGTTATTATGTAAATAGGTTGGTGACCTCTGGCTTTTTCCTTTTATGTAACATCTGTTCGAAATTGATTTTCAAGAAATGCAAATAAATCTCAACATACGTATAATCAAGCGCAAACCGAATGGAAGTATGAATATCGTTCGTAATGCTTCGACTTACCGGCGACGCTGTTAATATCAAACTGTTGCCATGGGCACGTATGTGGTGGTGATGTACCTAGTTATTGATTAAAGGCATGCAATATACAAGGTGTAAGCGGACCTTTCACGAAGCCGTCAACCAAGCATTCTGTACATGAAACTTAGTAACCTTACGTAAAAATTATTGCTGGGAAACCACTGTTTTTTAGGTAAAACGTCACTTTTTATGGTAGGACTCAATGTAACGCACTCAAAATAGTCTGCGAATGGATGTATTGAATAGTAAGGGAGTCGTTGAGGTATTTAAAGTAAAGTTATAGCATTCAAAAGTAGTATTTAAAAAAAAAACAATTGTGAAAAAGTGTGACTTTGATACCCAATTTCTCCGTAACTATAAGTACCCTAGGTATTGTCTTGAAAAAAATGCATGACGAGGAGAACAATTGCCTTTCTGCATGATGACAAACTTTGGCATCTTTCACAGTAGTAAGAACATCCTACTATAAGTCATCAAAAATTTTTTAGTGCAATGACCCACATCTATTCTATTATTCCGTCAGCTACGCGCATAGTAATAGTACTATAAACATTCAGGCCAGACTGCACCCTTACTAAACACAATAGCGTTTAATATTCATAATTAATGATTATGTTTCGACATACTGGCGTTATAATTTTATTTATAAACCCGTTTAGGCGACGTCATACGATCGGACTTTACGGCTCAAACTCAAGCATTTATTTAAATCAAACCATACGACCCGCCTTTTCAACCATTGTGTCCTGCGAACAATAACCTACGGTGCCAAGACATGGGCGCTCACAAAGGAGACTGTCCACCGAGTACGAGTGGCACAAAGGGCAATGGAGTGAGCCATGCTCGGCATAACCCTCTTTGATCGAATCCGTAACACCGAAATCTGACGTCGGACGAACGTCTACGACGTCGAGGACCGGGCGGTGCGCCAAGTGGGTTTGGGCAGGACACCTGGCTAGACGCAGAGATGACCGATGGAGCAAGGCTTTGACCGAATGGTGGCCAAGTTTAGGCCAAAGAAACCAGGGCCGTCCAAAAGCTCGTTGGGTCAACGATTTCGTCGAAGTCGCGGGGAACACCTGGATAAAGGACGCACAGAATCGGGAAGTGTGGCATAAAAACGGGAGGTCTATACCCAGCAGTGGGTGATTCATTATCCTGATGATTTCATTAGCCTGATGGAAATCCAACAAGACCGAAGCGAGATTAGGGAAACTAGACAGTAACTTCTAAATAATAGAACTCATCAACTAAAAACTTCACCCGGTGCAGTACAGTCACTAACAGAACTCCTGCTAAACGTCAATTAAGCGTAACGCGAGCAAAGTTTACGTCTGAACGTTGACCATTAAATTTCATTTAGTGTGCTAACGACCTCTGTTATAAAGCATACAGGACTGGTTTATGACTAAGTGTCGACACAAAACCGAGGGACGTAGTAATGTTTATAAATTAACATGTGGGAACAATTTCGGAAGATACTGGATGTGACTTGAATGCGTTGCAAACCTGTGCAGTCTATGCACTAGCTGAGTTGGTCCGTGGATGCGTGACACGCCGAGTCTCCTCCATGCCGCAGAAGCAAGATTTTTGACAGTCGTTACAGGTGACAGTCAGTGTCCCGAAAGTCTGACCGCTAGTCTTACCAAGACGGGGGGTATTACCCAGTACTGACAGGGTTGTGGAGGTCAGATAGGCAGTTGCTCCATGTAGAATACTGGTATTCTGATGCATCCGGTTAGACTGGAAGCCGGCCCCAACGTATTTGGGTAAAGGCTAGGCAGATGATGATCGTGATACTGTTACGGTGAGTTACTATTAGAAGTTTTATGACTCAACTATTAATTATTACAAATAACAATATGATGTGGAAATAGATGCCCGTGAACATTTGGTCCGACTGCTTAGTCCGATCAATCGGACCACGTTAACTTTTTTTGCTTTGATGACCGATAGGCTACTACTATGTTGGGGTCGGCTTCCAGTCTAACTGGATGCAGCTGAATACCAGTATCTTACATAGAGCTACTACTTACCTGACTCCACAACCTAGTTACTACTGGGTAGTACTATACCCATTAGTAAGACCGGTTGGCAGACTTTCGGGCCATTGATTACCTGTAACCTCTGTCAAAGATCCATAAATGACAGCTGAGACCAACGGCTTAACATGCTTTCCGAGGCACGGAAAGCATGTTACATACGGAGGAAACTCGGTATGTAATGGGTGATCATCCATCCGCAAACTAACCTAACAAGCTACGAGCTTCTCACAGTATCACAATATATAGCTTCAACCGCGCCGAATATACACCCAAACTGTCAACAGTCCCGTCCACCAAAATTTGTCGCATGACTCTTCCAGATCGTTAACTGCCTGTAACAAACATAATTAAGCCAGTGCATTGTGCATACGACCACCTACGGGTGTAAACAGCCTTTTGACTAGCAGACTGTGTAACTGGGGACCCCGGCCTCTAGGATCATCGTATTATAAATTTATAGCACTACTTATCACAAACAAACAAGGTACCTAATAACAACCTTTACAAAGGAAGATAGAGCTGCTTTTCCAGTGTATGTTGTTCGTAATATTTTATAAGCTGCTACAGAGATGTAGTAGTTGGATTAGTGTGTGTATGACCATCTTTATTATTTAGAGATGGATTTTTCGTGGCTCTGGAAAAATGGCGGAGATAATACTGTTTGCAGGGAATTAGGGGTTCATTCCACGGTAGCATAGAGTTACGATCCCTTGTAGTATGAAATTGGGTAATTTTATGACTTTCGAGCGGTCCTCCAAGCAATATGAGCGTATATTAAACTTTAAACCGCATGATATGAAGCCGTGAAGGGTTGGAATTACGTCTTCAGTAATAAACTGTGTTATAGATGTACTGATTTTATCAAAAGATGAACTGGAACATATAAAGAGCAGTACATAGTGCATTATTATGTATCTTTTAGGTTGTCTGTTGAACCACTCGTGGTTTTTTGCTACGGATAAAATACTTCACCATTCAATTGAAAACCAAATATTGAAAAATCTCTCGCTTTGCGCCATCTGGATGTTTAATGTAGTGGGTTTTTATTTAATATACACGTCGCGCCCATATCTTCCCGTGGGTGTCGTAAGAGGCGACTAAGGCATTTTCCAGAGAATGAATAGCAGCGTTCTCTGTGCTTTTGTAACAACCGTACTGCGATCGCCAACCCGCCTGCCAAACGTAGCCATTATGGCAAAACCCCCCAAAATGTCAATGTGGCGACACTTGGGGGAGGCCTAGCACTGGCCTAGGTCCAGCAGTGGACGTCCTTTGGGCTGAAATGATAATGATGATGACACGTCTCGCCTGATAACCCAAAAGGAGGCAAGCGTAAAAGTAATACTGTCTTAAAGTTACACCTCTAACTTTTAGTATCATGTGATAGGTGGCGTGCCAATAACCATCAACTAGGCACAAAGTCACGACTCCGGGCTGTTCCAGGGACATTCCTTATAGAAAACCAAGTAACACTGCCCACTGGAAATCGTAAGCCAAGTCAGGCCCATGGGCAAATAACAACAGCAGTGTCACCAGGCACTGCACTGACTACAGGAAAAGAAAAAGACCTGGAAATCAAACACAGAACCACAAGTTCAACAGTAGCGCTTACGATCATTAGACAAACTTTCTTTTATGAGCATTTACGACTTACGACATTTCATAGAAACTTTCAAGTCCTTATTTTCCGAAATGACTGAATAGATTTTAATTAAACTTCTTACGCATAAGCAGAATACATAGGTCTAATAATTTACTAAAAAAAAAATCGAAAAATAGTGTTACAGCTACATTAGACCGATTATAAATTATCTATAGAAACAGAAATTTCCAATTAACTTTTTTTTTAAACGACATTTCGAAAATGATTTTTAGTAAGTTTTTAGACCTATGTATTCTGCTTATGCGTATGAAGTTACATCAAAATAGGTCCAGTCATTTCGGAAAATAAGGACTTGAAAATTGTATGAAATGCCGTAAGGGATAAACGCTCTTAATTATTTCTCCATGACATTTTCCACCAACAAAGATACAAACTAGAAAAGCCGTCAATTTAACATCTGAATTGTTGACGACTCCCGCGAGTTAGCTAAGTGGCTACATGTCTTCTCACATTCTAGACAAAGAGCTTTATGCTGTCTGAGAGTCTGTTACGCATATGATAAACAAAAGATAGTCGCCTGTGTAGAGGCCTAACTAAGTTCTAGGGTTCCGTATTCAAAGTGTACCAACGGAACCATGTTTAGCAGGTAGACCATCTGTCTGTCTAACTCAGAACTGTTTCTTTTTACCCGTAACTAGTTAAGGTAACTAGGTAAATAGTTCAGAATACGTTTAACTATGGCATCTATCATAAACAATTATTTTAAATCTTACTCTTAATACTATGATAATGTTTGTTACTCTTTCACGCAAAAACTACAAAACGCATTTTAATGAAATTTGACACAGATATAGTATAAAACCTGAAGTAACATGATCATCTGCCTAGCCTTTTCTAAGCAACTTCCTATCTGACCTCTACAACCCAGTAACTAGGTAATACGAAACCCCTTAACCTGGAGTAACAGAGAGTACGTTTTATTCTGGTAAACAGGGCCACAAAGAAGAATTCGTTAGCATAAGCTGGTGATGTAAGGAATTACAATCTTAAAAAAAATTTAACAGAATAGTTATGCCAAACTTAAACCATTATAAATATACAGTTACACTATCAATACCACTAGAAACGGGATATATACCATATCTACTATTGGTTTTGAAATATCAGGAACGCAAAACAAATAGCTCTGTATGGTGTCGGACGTAAAGAAAAGCACCATCCCATATCTTCCCGTAGGTGTCGTACGAGTAAGAGGCGACTAAGGGATTTGCCAGAGAATGGGCAGCAGCGTTCCATGTTCTTTTGTGACAACGGTACAGCGATCGCCAACCCGCCTGCCAAGCATGACGATTATGGCAAAACCCCCCATGTTATGTCAATGTGGCGAAACTTGGGGGAGACCTATGTCCAGCAGTGGAAGTTTTTCGGCTGAAATGATGATGATGATGATAAACACAAATAGAAAACAAAGGTAAGTATCCCGTTTCTAGTGTTATTGATAGTGTTAGTGGTCATGTCAGTTTAAAATATACTGTTACTCTGTAGGTCTACTTAAATCTACAAAAACCGTCCATTTAACATCTGAATTGATGAAGAGTCGCTCGTACTCACATTCTAGACAAAAAGCTTTATGCGTTTTGCTGTCTGAGTGTATTTTGCGCAAAACGTTGTTGCTCAAACATGAGGGTAAACAAGAGATAGTCTGTGTAGAGGCCTAACTAACTAGCTTTTAGGGTTCCGTAATCAAATAATGCCTTCTGACAACGAAACTCTGCTGGGCAGGTAGACCGTCAGTCTAACTCAAAGTAGTTGTAACGTCAGTATTTTAACTGTATTGGTATAGTAATGAAGTATTTTAAACTGGTTTCGTTTAGAATACTTCATTACTATGGACTAATCAATCTATCAAAAAAAGCAGCCGTGTTGAGAAGGTCCTGTTTAGAAGTCGGTTATAAAAGAACTATCTCTCCCTTAGGGTTATAGTTAACCTTCTTTTTATAACTTTTCAGTGAGACGCAATATAAAGAAATGCCAAATCTGAACATAATTATACTCGATATAACGAATATTACTTTGAATTTATTAAGAAGAGTAGAAGTATTGGTAGTACGGAACAACCCTTAGAACGCGAATCTGATTCAACACGGCCGGTTTTTTATATCCGCCAATGTGTGTTTATGCAAATATTTTGAGCCATCCAGACAACTTTCAAACCACCAGATGTAACCGTATCCATAGTATGATTCCCAAAACGAGTGAAACCCGAAGCTTTCCGGAAACAGCCGAAAAAATTCGTCGTTTTTAAAACTTCGCTTCAATTTCACACTGCAGTGCTAACTGCTTTGCGGCTTTAAACTGAGTGGAGTTTCTTTTTGGCCAGTAATGCGAGGTACTCAAGCGATATTCGTTTATTTTTCTGCAAAATATGTTGCTGTTGAAACTAAATCTTCTGCTTTTAACGGCGAAAAAGGTTTTTATTAGCCGTGTTTACATAGGGAGTATAGTTTAAAACGCAGTAAATATGTAAAATCGGTGTAATACATTCGATAAGTACCAGTAGATTACCATTCTAAATAGTCATTCTTTCATAACAAATGGCTATAACACTCCAAATTGATCTCGGTGTCAAATTAATTTCGCCGGACGGTGCCCAGGCAAATGCCTTTATCTGTCATATGTGTAAAGCCGTACCGGTTACAGGTACAAGTACCAATTCGTCCTTTTTGATTACCAGTAACATACTAGTTTCACATTTCTCTTACAAAAACATGAACATCGCAATTTTCTACACTACCCAACAGAATAATGTTTGTACGCATTGAGCTACGTCCCAGTTAAAACTATGCTTGCCATAAAATACTGTTTTTAGTAACTCGTTCGTAGTACAAACTTCGTTGAACACGGGAACGTATCACGCCGGCAAAAAAGTTAGGCTGCATGAAATGTGTAGTTATTTTTAATATGCTAGTCGGACTTGTGAAATCACAGATGACGTCTTTTCTGTGTAGTTTTGGAGATAGGTGGACAATGTGACATTGAGCTCTTTGAAGGCAAATAATAATTCTATGATATCGGACGTCTTATTCATCTGCAATTTCAATTAATTAACTTAGGGCTTTAAAGTGGTGGTCAATGGCTACAAAAAAGAGGACAGGTAGCCAATTACCTGGATGCCGATGACGATGCTCACCAGCGAAGTGAATGGCGCCGCAGGATTTAGAAAGACGACCCCGCGTAAAGGGTCTTCCCTTGTGAGGTGAGGGTAAAGACAGTGAAGAACTTAGGGCTATAAAATATAGAAAAATATTTTATTTTTCGTAAATAAAGCGATACCTATTGAAAGAAATGTAAAATCATACTGCCTCAGCGGTTACTTTATCATGGTAACCAAGCCGTTTGACAGCTCTGGGAATAAAAGTTTGCTCTTGCTACATCAGAGGTAACTGTATGTGGATCTCCACAATGAACACTAGTACTTAATTTTTCAGATATAATAACAAACTTTATCAATTTATCCATTCCAGTTTGTGGAATTCACTGAAGGCTTCTCTTTTCCCTGATCCTTATAATCAAGATCTACCTAGGCAAGCGTGCTAGGCCGCTTGGCTTCACATCAGGCGAGTTGTGTCGAAACGCAAGCCTATCTTATATATACACCGTGGCATTTTAATCGTCTTACAAAGGTGGTCCACTCAATGTATCCGACATAAAATACCTCCAGACACGATTTTTTTTTTTTTTACCATTAATTAACATAATAGGTACTAAGAAAAATAAATAACACATTTTTGCAATAGGGGGAATGAACTCTGTTAAAGATGCCGCCGCTTCAGTCCGTGCCGCCTTTGGAACGCAATGCTCGGACCGCGCTCATAACAGGGTGTTTCAAACTACGTCATGCGTCATAATAATAAATAATATTTTCATTTTTTTAATTATTCAAATGTTCATAAATATGTTTTTTTTTATTATGAATGTTTACTAATCATTGGATACATGAAGTGGGCTGCCGTTGTAAGACGATTAAAATGCCACGGTGTATACTAGCTTCTGCCCGCGGCTTCGCCCGCGTGAAGTTCGGAAATTGCCTACATTATGTGTTTCCCCCGCAAAATAATGTCAAAAATAGAAATTTATGTTTGTCCGCTGGTTCGCTCGCACTTTTTACTAACTACCTCCTCCTACCAACTTACCCTACCTGTCTACCTACCCTACCCCACCCTACCTACCTACCTATCCACCTGCCCTAGCCTACCTACCCTATCCTACCTACCTTACCCAACCTACCTACCCTACCTAGGTAAGGTAGGTAGGTAAGGTTACCACGCTCAACTATCTCCGGGTAAGCTATGTGCTCCTAGTACCTCAATCCCGACCACGCCGCCCCAGACACGCTCGCCAAGAACATAACGCACCACGGCATCAATCACCAACTTCACGCTCAACTATCTCCTGGTAAGCTATGTGCTCCTAGTACCTCAATCCTGACCACGCTGCTCAGACACGCTCGCCAAGAACATAATATATCTCCCGATAAGCTATGTTCACCTAGTACCTCAATCCCGACCATGCCGCCCCAGACAGGCTCGTCAAGAACACAACGCGCCAGGACTGATGTCCTGGCGCGTTGTGTTCTTGACGAGCCTGACGAGCCTGACGAGCTCACCAAGAACTTAACGCGCCAGGGCATCAATCACCAACTCCACGCTCAACTATCTCCCGGTAAGCTATGTTCTCCTAGTACCTCACTGGTAGGTAGGTAGAGGTAGATAGGGTAGGGTAGGTAGGTAGAATAGGGTAGATAGGGTAGGTAGGTAGGGTAAGGTAGGTAGGTAGGGTAAGGTAGGTAGGTAGGGTAAGGTAGGTAGGTAGGGTAACGTAGGTAGGTAGGAAAAGTGCAGCTAGTCTATTATAAAAAAAAAAACAATTTCAACAAAACATCAGACAAACCAATTGTAATACTTCCATAATTTTACAACCTAATTTACTGAAAAGAACCCAACATTCTTTGCTCTTTCAGAAGATTTATTTCCGACCCAAATTACTGCTTCACCTTGAACCTGTTTTCGACTAATTAAAGCTGGATATATTCTCATCTTACACCAATTTATTATGTAAATAAATAGTAGATCACATTGATTGTGGGGCAGAGGCCGTCCCTAATTAAGGGCAGCTACACACGCAAAACCGGGGAACCGTTTCGACAAAAAATCGCAATATCCGAACTTAGATTCACGACCAGCTGGCTTTAGTTAAATATTTGAGTTCCACATTTTAAGTTCGGATTTCTAGTTCGGTTATAACGGTAACCCGTATGCGAAATTAGGGGTTATTATTTTTATTCCTTTTTGGGATCATTTTTGTTTTAGCTAAGGTAATGATGACTGTTTTTACGGTGAGGTTTGGGTCGAATTCGGATGGTGTTCGTGGCTCATGTGTTGGATTAGTGATTAGAGGTAAAACTTGAAATATTATTTATTGTTTTGTTTTAAATTTCGAAGCTTTTGGAGTTGTTAGCGGGCTAGAGAAGTCCAAGTTATTCAATGATAATTTGCAATTACTGGGTTGAATCATAAATGGCCTTACAGTGCAACGATCCAGTTTATAATGTTACACAAACAATACAATACACACTTTGGGTTCATATTTTTTTTCAGGAGCCCATTACAATTTTGTGTAATTTAGCTTAACATGTAAACAGATCGAAACCATTGCACTGTGAATTTGTAAATAGAGTAACAATCTCTTTTATAACTAAAACAGTTGAAAAAAAATTGTCTTTTCTCATTCAAAAAAATTTCTCAAAATATCTTACACCGTTCCTATTAAAACACAACAAACATTTTTCAATCGATAACAGAAGGCTACCGAAAAAAACATTATTGAATTGCTTTCAAACTAACAATTTTATAAATAACATTCGTGGTCCAAAATTATACGTTGAGCTACTTACTTGAATGTATAGGACACTCAAGTATCAGCTTCGAATCCTGTCTACTTGAAAAGTGATTATGAATGCGTATCGGGGCAACTGCTACTAACTACAATCCTTCTTTTATTATTTTGAATAATAAATGAAGTTTAGAAATATTCCTGGCATACTTTTACATGGCACAGTTTTATAAGGTGCCTTTTTATGATTATCTTGATGTTGATTACCAACTGAATAATAATTATGCTTCCACAAACCGTAACCCTACCCAAAATCGCTTTTAGTTATCATCCCCATGTTTGTAAAAAATCTGTGTCAAACTCAAAAAATAACACCACTTCATCTTCTGCTTAGCTTTTTCCCAAACTATCTTGGGGTCGGGTTCCAGTCTAACCTGATGCAGCTTAGTACCAGTATTTTACATGAAGCGACTGCTTATCTGACCTACACAACACAATAACTGGGTAATACGATACCGCTTGGTAAAACTGGTTGTCAGACTTTCGGGTCACGAACGTAACGACTGTCATAGATTACAAATGACAGCATGGACCAACGGTTTAACGTGCGTTCTGAGGCATGAAGGAAACTCGGTACGTAATTATGGTCACCCATCCTCAGACCAACCTTGGCAAACACGGCTTAACCTTAAAGATCGACCCGTGTGGCTGTTATTATTTAGCCACGAGCTCCTCCAAAAAATAACACCACTTCTTTTCAAAAAATACTCTACACATTTTTTCACGGGCACAAAACACTATTCATTCGCTATCGAACTAACAATTTTCCGTACAAATACGATTCGTTGCCCAAAATCATAGGTAACCCTCCACGCTCAAGTGTCAGCGTTCAATCCTGATTAAGCCGACCGCATCGGGCCGGATTGTCGAGTTAATTGCACGGTAAAAACCGGTACGGTGAAACTACAATGGCT
Source organism: Cerastis rubricosa (assembly GCA_949152445.1). Taxonomy (NCBI): domain Eukaryota; kingdom Metazoa; phylum Arthropoda; class Insecta; order Lepidoptera; family Noctuidae; genus Cerastis; species Cerastis rubricosa. The sequence goes on from OX424539.1 coordinate 17,267,449, forward strand.
TCATTAATGGCGCCGAACCGGATTTCAATTTGTGCGGCACGCTAAAATCGGAGTTTCATAATTGACAAATATGGGGTTATCAGTGGATGACTTTAATTTTTTGATAATTGCGGGTTTTTGGGTATCTCTCTTGGAATCTGCCGTCAGGTATTGGAAATTGAATAAGTTAACTGATTGTGGCGAATGCTACCGCGATATTATTATGATTTAAATTAGGCAACCTCTATGACTTTTATTTGCAGATGTGTGGACGGATAGAATATTATTATGCTCTATTGTTTAAAAACCAAAATTTTACAACGCTCATTTGCGAAACTATTAAAATTCTGAGTACAAAAGTGATTTTTATCACTAATAGCGATATCTATAAGTCAACCTTGGATGGACAGGGAGACAAAAGATTAAACCAACAACATTTTTAAAATTTCTAAAAATATCTTTAACTTTCATCGAAATAGTATTTGGCTGTAGCACTTTGTTTATTTTTTATGGGAAAAGAACTTTAAGTCCGATTCTACTAGAAAATTAAAGATGTGCTACGTTTTGCAACAACAGCGTAGCGGCGTAGCACTGCTGCTACGAAAATTCGTAGCACCAACTCGTAGCAATGCATCTCTAAACTAAAGACTGCCAGCGCTGCAGCGATTCGGCACTAATACAATTAATTAGCAAGTATTCCAAATACTTGATGAACCAAGCAGCACTGGAACGTACGTCTTTTGTTCTCCAGATTACAGTTTCAAATGCATTTGAGAGCAAACACTAGTATGGCTTCAAGCACCTAGTGCATACAAATGTGTACTGAAATTCAGATATATTTGATTGAATAGTCGTGCAAACTGATACAGCGGTGGTAATATTAATATTTACGCAGGGAATCCGACTAACGAAAATCAACATTTTGTAAACATGATATATTTGCATGGCAGCAAATAAAATGTAGAGAGGCAATGAAATAAAATTATTAAAATCATGCAGCATCATGACTCCAAGAACATAGTGCCATTTTTAATTTATCTTAAAATATAAGGATGGTTTTTCGACGTTAAATTAAACGAGCGTTGAATCAAAGCAAGAAATTATACTATATATCAAATCTATCTCTATTATAATACTGGGCTTTTGGCTTTAGTGTGACGTGCGTTTTATTTCTGAAGAATAAACTATTTACTTTACAGGTAGTCAGTGGCCCGAAAGTCTGACAAGCAGTCTTACCAAGGGTAGTATTACCCAGAGTAGGTCAGATGGGCAGTCGCCCCATGTAAAATAATGGTATTCAGCTGAATCCGGTAAGACTGGAAGCCGACCCCAAAACAGTTGGAAAAAGGCTAGGCAGATGATGATAATGAAAATATTTACTTACTTTTTCTTTAGTTGCTCCTTTTTAAACGGACAAAAAAAGATGTGCGAAGAATAGTTTTAAATCGATTAATTTCATTGTGTTAACACAATAAAACAATACGACTGAACACGATTTTTCTAAAGTTATAACAATAGTCACGTTAATTCATTTTCAATTGACCACGGAACATGGCGAGCAGTTTAATACTTTTCTCTTTTATACCGATTGGTGGCGAAACAATGGTTCTTTCATTCAATTAAATTAGTACAGAACAAAATGAACTACACTCGGCATTTAGTCCAGTCTAGGCTGAAGTTATTTTTTCGAATAAAGACAGTATTAGAAAAAAAAAAACCATCGTTCCCATTTTAGTAAAAAATATGTTGAATGTTGGATTGTGATGGTGGTGTGGTGTATTTAAATCAACCAAAATTGATTAAAATACATCATAATCCCCAAAAGGTTAGGCAGAGGGGTTATGTACATAATAGAACATCCACATTTAGCCAGGTATGTTTTAAGTCCCATTAATAGGTGGCGAGCCTAATTCCATCAACCGGGCACAAATCCAGACTCCGTGGCTGCTACTGAGAAATTCCTTACAGGGATTTAAACATATATTAGGTACAACTCTGCCTATCCCTACACGGATTACAGGCGCGATCTTATGATATGTGTTAAAATTAGATAGATTCTACTAATTAAATTTAGATATCAGCAAAACAATAGTTCTTTCACTCAATTACAAATACACGTGCACAAAATAAAATACACCACATTCCCCGGCTCTCAGGTCAATGGTCAACATTTCATCGAGAAAGAACCTCTCAAGGGGCTAACAGACAAACTTTTGTGTGCCATTATCAACTGTTATACATTTTATTTGCTTTTCATTTTACCTTTATATTCCCTAAGGACAAAGACACGCCTTTTGTTCACTGAATATTTGTTAGAAAATCTTTTTTGACATGTATTTTAATTAGGAGACTACGTTTAATAGCATTGTCATCCAACGTGGCAATGCTGCCAGCCTTTTGGGCACTTTTGCTATTGGCAGCGATGTGGACGATTTTTTGGACGCCCTATAGGTAATTCTTTTCTCATTTTAAAACATTGCACATGTTTTTATTTTTAATGTAAACGGACCCTTCACGAAGTCATCAACCAAGCATTAAGCTGTACATCTGATAAAGTAAATCTTCGATTCGATTCGTTTTTTTTTTTTTAATGCTTTTTTTTTCGGGTGCAACATCACGTTTTTCGGTAGGACTCAATGTAACGCACTCAAAACATTGTGCTGAATATAACATTGCATTGAATAGTGCAGGGGCCAAGGAAGCGTTTAAAGTAAACATATTACATATGATCTAAATTCAGTTGGTGCAGAAATCGGCCACGAGTTTTTTTTTTTGCGTTTGGTTTGCTCTTGACTCTAGGTTAGAGATGACAGCGACAAAGTCGACGATGGTACGAGCTTACCCAGAAGAAGCCTGTTCACTCTAACTTTGAAGAGATTAGGGTTGTAAGCGTTCGGAAACACAGACGCAGGCAGAGAGTTCCACTGCTTTGCTGTACGCATTATGAAAGACGTTTAAAAACGCTTAGTGCGAATTGGTGGAATAGCAATAAGGTAGGGATGGTAACGTGCAGTGCGTCTAGATATCCGATGTTAGAAGGGGGCCGGTGGGATGAGGTTGTGGAGTTCTTGGACACACTCACCGAAGTACAGCCTGTAGAAGACCGACAAGCAGGCAACCTTGCGGTGATGAGCTAAGCTGTGTAAGTTTAGCGTTTTTAGGAGCGTTCATCACCTTCTGTATCGTCCAGACAACTGGACACGCATGACATGATATTAGGTGTTCCATTGCTTGTGGAACAAAGCCAGAACATACTTACATATTAATCTCAGTATCCAATAAATCTAAAAAATTCGACTCACGGACAGGAAAATATTCCTTAGGGAGCAAATGTTGGTTATTGTTACAAAACAAATCTAGAAATCTTTCTCCCCCACAAAATACTCATGTTATAAGTTCTTGTTTCAAATTAGGTCCATACAAAAAAATATTTGACGTAACTTATGGGCTCAGTGAGCAGATTCGAGCCTCAATTTGTGCCCAGTAAATAGCTATAGGCCCGCACCTATATGTATAAAAGGTGTTGTTTTGCATCGTCGTCAAAATTCAGTAGGTTGTCACAAAAGACATAAATAAACAATTTAAATTACGGTACCTTATTAACTATTATATATAATCAACGTTTATTAATTATTAATAAACGTTGATTTTTTCGGTTGTTTAAGTTCACGATGTCACCACGTTAAGGGGGTTATCAGAAAAACCTTTAACGTGGTTTAGGGAATAAGAAATTATCGAATAAACGTTTGAGATTGTTTGTATGTGTGAAAGCGCGGTTATATGGCGAGAATCAGACGGGCCGTGTTTAAAACACGGGTGGTTCACACTTAACAATTTCCATAATAAATAAGAAAAGAAAAAAAGAAAGAAAAATTACATACCTATTTTATTACTGATTCGGGTCGAGAATCATTAGCATAGTTACCTCCTTGGATTTGACGAGGATGAAAACAACACCTTATATATGTCACAACCAAAACTGCTTTAATGTCAAAACTACTTTTGACCGGTTAAACTATTTTTTAACATTTACTTAGAAACTTATTAGGTTATTAGGTTTTTTGTGACCCTGTGATAAACATCGTGTTGTAGTAATTCTAAGTAATTATAACTTAGGCGTTCGCAAGCAAAATATGTTTAAAAGAGAAAACGCCATTTAACTTAAAAAGTGCTTTGACTGACACCGGTCAAAATGTGGAAAGAAGAAAGTGAAAAGTGGTTTTTGTCCGATTAACACTTTGACTATAACGTAATACATATATAACTTTAACAAATAACTAGGGACATGTGGGTGTAATAAACACCTCTGTCTGCTTACCTCTACAGGGATTCAATCATGATGTTCATGTTACATTCGATGAAAAAAATAAAACGGATTGTATGAAAAATCTAGGTTGAAACTAAGAGTCTCAACGACCTACACTCGTCATAAAAATGATGTATTAAGATACTTCACTCACACCTATCTCAGTGTGAGTGAAGAGCTGCAAAAAAATGTCTGCCACTTCACCCAGATTTTTATCTAGATAAATAAAAATAAAAACCTTTTGGGTAGATAGAAATATGTTTCTAAGAATATGCGGCCAGTGACAAATAAATATACATATATTTAGAGTGGAATGTGTGATTTGAAATTTCAAATTGCGAACACGACGCCAAAACTAACTTGACTAACCGACACTACGGCCAGATTGAGAACTGCGGACATCGGCTTCTGACAGACAATGTCAGACACAGTATCTTTCAAAGTCCATACCGTTCGACCGCAGCTTTACAAGAGTAGAAATCTCATATTATCAGGCAAGAAATCCAACCACTCTTTCAAGCAATCCACACTGTATTACCCGCCCTATAACCCATTACATTATCTCATCATTAGCCCTTAATAAACGGCCAATTATCTCATTAAAACGATATTCTCATTACGAATCCAAAATCTGTAGTAATCTACCAGCTTATTCGATTAAAATCTCCATAGGTAGCGAGCGATTTAACAAATTTTACGAGGAGAAACTTTGTAGTAAATTAGTCGGAGTTTTAGCTCAGTCTAGTCTAGGGATGTGAAATTAAACACTAACTTTTATGCGAGTACCTTATTTATCAGAATCTGGAACTTTTGCGCTGATTACGAATTTGGTTTGTGTGAATTTACGAGTTTTAAGCAAAGAGTGGGGTAGGAAAAGGGTTAATAAAAGTTGAAGTACGGTTTAATAAATTGGTCGGAAGCATAATATTCGGCAAAAACTACCTATGAAAATTTCTAATTGTGCGTTTTAGAGTTTTAAGTTTCTGTGGGATCGGTAATTAATTAGCTATATTGATTAGTCACACAATAATTATTTAAGTATTAAAAGTACACTTCGTGTAACGTAAATCGTTACGTTTACACCGTGCGCGCGTTTCATGTTATACGGGGTGTAACGGAAAGGGTATATATATACTTAAGGGTGCGCTACAGACCATCAAACTGAACATGTTTCTGCTTTGGACCAACATTGTCATAGCGAAAAATATATCAGCTGCCCCATACATTTGGTCGAATTGGTATTGAAATTGTCTATGGGGCAGCTGATAATTTTTTCGTTATTACGATGTTTGTTTGTGGAGAAACATGTTCAGTTTTATGGTCTGTAGCACACCCTTAAGTATGTATATACCCTTTCCGTTACACCCTGTATAATAGTTTCATAATTTTAATGATGAATGTGTATATCTATTGATGATACCGATTGAGCTTGTTGCAAACCATTTAACTAAAATGCAATAGGATGATTTTATTTTCGACTTGCTGTGCCAGCGAGTTCGTCCGCTTGGGGAACAATTTAACAAAAAAAATAATTTAGTTTTTTTATAATAATTTTAGATTTTTTTCATCAGGTATCTGCCCGTGAAAGTTTCGTCAAAATCGGTCCAGCCGTTCCAGAGATTAGCCGGAACAAACAGACAGACAGACAGACAAAAATTGTAAAAAATGTTATTTTGGTATGTGTACCGTAAATACATTAATATGCAAATAGTGAAAAGCGGTTATTTTAATATTACAAAGAGACACTTTAATTCATTTATTTGTATGTATAAATATAAGTATTTGTATGTATAGAAGACTAAAAAATCGACGTAATTACGTCACGTTTACACAGCGCGCTCGTGCTCAGATCGTGAGTTGCTCCACTTGTGTAGCGTTATCGACAAGAACTAATTAGGTACTTCAAATACAATGAAACCGGCAAATCCAAATATGTAGGTATGTTTTGAAAACCGTATTTTTCCAGAATAATAATTTAATAATTCTATTTTACTATAGTAGAATTGTGATGACTTACGTACGTTTTCTATTCTCAGAATATTGCGGCATTCAGAATTGAATTAGTGGGTGTTTCCATATTATGAAGAAAGCAGTAATAAGCATTTATGATTTTAATAATAACTTCAGTTAAATAAGATCTTTCTTTTGTGTCGCTACCGGCAATTGAGTATGAAAGTAGGTAGTTTAAGACTATGAGCAAATAAATCCCGTACTTCCGACTCTGGGTAGTTCTTTTTTTCTTTTTTGCACTCTAGGAATTTCTCCTGTATCGTAGGTACGTTTACAAACATTTAAACTCACATACACAAACAGTCAGATCCGGAACAACTACCTGTAGGAAATTTAACTATTTGTTCGGTGCGGGGATCGAACCCGCGACACACAGCGCAGTAGCCAGTCGCTCGACCACTGCGCCAACCGTGCCGTCAAAGTAAGAGGAACACCATGGCATTACCAAAATAGATAGGCATACTTGACCTCGTAAACTGCTTAACTATTACTCGTGAACCTATTTTTACTAATATTTTTTATGTTTATTGGTCAAATTTCTTATCTTGAAACTTTGTGACGTGCTAGTGCAGCAGTTGAAAAGTTGGCTATACTTACAAAGTATAAACGTAACGTATAAAGTATATACAGAAAGTTGGTTCCATACATCGAGCGAAAACCCATGCACACAATGACAAGCCTCATAAGTCATAAGTCATTTATTTCGAAACAACATGCATTGTGTAGAAATTTTGTAAAATAAAACAGTATCATTAAAACATTACAATCCAAAACATTAAAAAAAAATACATAAAAAAATTTACCATTCATAATTCACATAATAACAAATTCAGAAGGAAATTAATCCACATTCAGTTTAAAATAATTTAATTTTTATTTTTTTCCTCACGTACACATTGCGACACATCAAGCTATACATCTCCAGTATAACATGGCCTCGCTTTGTATAGATTTCCGGTACAATGAGAGACCCGCATAAACTGGTTTTGTATAGCTTGATTGGTTGCCGTGCGTAAAGCGAGTGCACTGGCAAAGTCTGTCATTTGGTTTCCCTATTTATTTGGTTCAGTCTCATATATCTCGCTGTATGGACGGTTGACTTTCATTACATAATTATTTACGTTCTTTAACTTCTTCACTAGAATTTAAGTTATTTGCAGACAAAAAATGTCACTAGGTTTTCGTTCTGACAAGATAAATATAAAGAGGAAATTAACCGAATTATCATGTCCAGAAAAACAAAAGACTGAATTGTAAACAACAACTTACTGTTTCAAATAATTCCTTTGTTATGAAGTCAATGAGATGAAAAACAATAGCTTTTATTGTGAAGTGTGTGTTTATTCTGTTTGGTAGATGGTCGTTATTTCCATGAATTCAAAAGGGCTTACCTAGACGTGGGTGTGGAATACTCTTGTTTTTCCACGTCAAAATGAAAAATCCTATATAGCATATTATTCGTAATAAGATCATTCAGATACTACACAACTAATTACTGCCCACATAGAAAAATAACAAGTGAGTGGTTTTTCCTCCGTTTTTAGTCAGTGTAGGTAGACATAAACAGTGGGTGTTTATGTCTACCTACACTGACAGTCAGAATCAGAAAAAAGTTGTATATGAGTACATGCTAGTCATAATAGACAGGATAATTTTCGCTCTTCTAATTTATAGTTGGACCTTTTTTTTTTAGGATGGGAAGTCATCAAATGACTTCTCCCGCTCTGGGCGGAGCGGAAGGGAGTGTCAGACTTGACTGACTAAAACCCATCCATGTTCCTTCTTAGCCCTTTGCGTTCCAGGGGCACGGTATCCCTTTCGAACAACCCGCAGCCCTGGCAGGCATCGGCCCTCTCGGACCCCTTCCGATTTGCTGACATCTCCTTGAGGCGCGCGTGGAACACGAACGCGCCGTCGGCACGGTCTGTCGTCATAAGACGATTTATAGTTGGACATGAAGTATGTTTTTTTCTTTTAATTAGTTGTGTTCACATTTACCTTTTTTTCTGTTTAGGCCAGCGACACATAGACAAAGTCGACGATATGGAGCGAGCTTACCCAGAAGAAGCCTGTTCACTCTAACTTTGAAGAGATTAGGGTTGTTAGCGTTCGGAAACACAGACGCAGGCAGAGAGTTCCACTCCTTTACTGACCACATTTTAAAATACGTTTGGAAACGCTTACCTGCATCGAGATTATCGAGAAGTAACCCTCTTGATCCCTCAATACCAAATAAAACCGGCTCTTCATTCTAAATTAATCTCTCATAACCGGCCCGTTTTAATACCAATTAATTATTCCATCCGCATCCATTCGAAATATAATTAATTAAAAAATAATTAATAGTCAGCGCGATTATTACTTATTACCCAATTTTAATAACGCATATGGTAACCCCAACTATCAGTATTAATTAACTCGATAACCGAATGGTTAATTAATATAAATGTGCCTTTTTATAATGGGGGCATGTCCGTAACGGGTTGGGGGCTACTACGAGTGTTGTTTTGTGAAGCGAGTTTTGGTCGAGTTCGAGTTTGTCTTGAAAACGAGAATAAGGTGCTTATGTATTTTGTTTGAATTTGTGAATATTGGACTTTAACGTGGCAGAATATAAACAACTTACGTACAGGTACTACCGCGCTCACTGGCGGTTGGCCAGTTTCACCCTTATGAGCTTGGTAATAAGGCTGAGTTGAAAGAGGTCGATCGTCAGGGAGCGTGGAGGTACCTATATGAACACTGCAAAAGAGTTTTGTTTCTAACTTGTCTATATAAGAATCGCCGATCGAATGCGCAACACCACAATACGCTCCCAGACAGGCAGTTCCGATGTTGGCGATAAGTCTGCGAGGTTAAAATGGAACTGGGCAGGTCACATTTTCAGGATGGGTCAAGACAGATGGGCCAGAATCTTCACACACTGGTGCTTAAAGATGGTCGTCGTCACCGAGGTGTGCCTAAGAAACGCTGGCGTGATGATTTGGATTCGATCCTGATTGATAAGCCAGAGAACGCAAAACAAGGAAAAGAAAAGAGTTAGAAAGAATGAAGGAGGCCTTTGCCCAGCAGTGCACCTTCACAAAAATACTCTGGTAAAAATACTTGCACAGTAATTAGGTGCCTGTACACTTTCCTTTTCCGTAGTTCAGATACACTACTCATCATCTGCCTCGCCTTTTCCCAAACTATCTCGGGGTCGGCTTCCAGTCTAACCGAATGCAGCTGAGTACCAGTATTTTACTTGAAGCGATTGCCTATCTGACCTCCACAAACCACTAACTGGGCAATACGATACCTCTTGGTAAGACTGGATGTCAGACTTTTGGCTTGACTACTCTTAACGACTGTCAAAGATCTACAAATAACAGCTGGGACCAACGGCTTAACGTGCTTTTCGAGGCACGGAGGAAACTCGGTATATGTAATTATCGACACCCATCCACGGACCAACCTCGGCAAGCACGGCTTAACCTTAAAATCGAAGCATGCGGCTGTTATTATTTTTAGCCATGAGCTCCGAGTTCAGATACACTACCTACTAAAAACCGAAAAAGACACACTGAAAGAACGGGTATTTGTTGTGAGAACTACAAAGAAAATAGATCCTTATTACATATTTCAGTGATCTATAACTTACTTTAAACTATTATTTAACATAACATCACTCCTGTAATCGGTTAGGCAGAGGTGTATCTAATAGTACACCCACATGGAAATAAACTGCTGTTACAAAAACAAAAGTCCTATAGTATGGCCAGAAAAAATTGCATCATACAGTTAATTATTTAAAAAGCCATATATCCCCTTTATAAGTGAAGAGAGCTGAGTTACAACCGTAGGGGAGGGAACAACCTGCTATTTAAATAATAGTTTTTTTTTTTAAATAAAAGCGTCATTTATTAGCACAAAAAGATTTGATTTGTTTAACATTCGATGCAGGGACATTTCATGTTTATAAATAATCTTATTACCTTTATTCCTTTAAGCGGGCTTTAAAACTGATTGCAGTATTTTTACTTGATAGATATGTATTTTATAATAACCATATCTATCAAGTAACGGTTACTCAAAATCAGGCCTCGGGTCTATCGTTTGTTTCTCTAGTTTTTTTTTTTTGATTTTACAAACAAAGAAAAAATCAGTGACAGCTGGTTTAAAAGCATGAAACACGTCATTAGAGTTCCTTATATGTTGAAAGTGGACACGGAGGTAGAACTGAAAGTTCATCACCTAAAGGGGTGTGAATGCGGTGCTCCTGACCAGACGATGTCCCATTTGCTAGAGAGTCCGAAGTTTCCCAAAACCTGTACTCTAGCTAGAGGACCTAAAAGACGCCATAGACGCCGCGACACGGCCATAAACTGGGCACACACATTTAAAAAAGTCGAACACAATGCGGCACACTAAGCTAAGCATGATGGTAAAAACGTGATGGTAGTTAAATAGAAGCTGGATGAAAGTTTACAAATAAGTTAGTCAGTTTGACCGACGAGAAACCTTATCGGGCACGGCTTGTTAGTTATAAATTGTTAACATTTACGTTAGGTTAGGTTACACCAAGAGTTCAAGTAATGGAATCAAAACAGCGAGCCAGATCAATTAAAAGAACATAACTGGCTGGGTCCTTATTACATGTGCCTTAAACATAGTTGGATAGACCTCTGCCTAACCACTGGGGATTTGCAGGCGTTGTTATGCTTTCTAAACGGGGCTAGAAAAGGCGTCAAAACTAGTTTGTTCCAAAAGTAAAATTTCGAATAAATTCGACATCCACCGACGCGTTGTGCCTACTCTAGAAAAAAGCTCATGTCACAGTCAAAATAATGCTCATTATGCCGAACGTTAAGTAGTTAAAAATAAACATTACTTTGGCATAACAACATGAACCCAAGTAACGGAATTAAAATAATGACATTTATGTCTAAAAGTATACTGTGACGTAATTTGGCAAGAGCACGGGTCCAACATGCCAATATTTGGTTAGCAATCGTTATTGGTGTTTACGCAGCACTGAAAATTACTTTCTGTAAACGGTATTAAATATTATATTATTTCACTTGAAAACGTTGATAAGCAAATGTTTATCGCAAATATATTTTCGTTGATCCATTTTCAGTTGTAGTTATTTACTTTTTGAGATAATTTGGATCAAAATCTCTTAATATTACATTCACAAATCAAGCCTATAATCCCTGAAGAGTTAAGCAGAGGGGTACCTAATAGTACCTACTCGTACAACTTAATTTCGCCGGTCACATTTAAGTCCCATGCAATAGCGGGCGAGCCGATTTCCATGAACCAGGAACAAATCCAAAATCCGTGGCTGCCACTGAAAAACTCCAAATGAAAAACCTAAAAACACTCTGCCCAACCCGGGAATCGAACACAGGACCTCACGCTCAGCAGTCACGCTTGCGACCAACGAAGCAGTCAAGTATCTTAAGAGCGTTTACGCCTTACGACATTTCTACAAACTTTCAAATCCATAATTTCCGAAATTACTGAACCGATTTTAATGAAACTTCATACGCATAAGCAGGATACATAGGTCTAAAGTTACTAAAAACATTATCGAAAAATAGTACTACAGTTAAATTAGACCGATTATAAATTATGTATAGAAACAGAAATTTCTATTTATGTTTTTCCATAAAATGTTTTTTTTTTTAGTAACTCTTTAGACCTATGTATCTTGCTTATGCATATTAAGTTTCATTAAAATCGGTTGATACATATCGGAAAAAAAAAAACTTGAAAGTTTGTATGAAATACCGTAAGGTTTAAACGCTCTTAGTAGTACTGGAATGGAAATGATTAAAACTACCGTTCATAACATGGCATGAACGTAATTTTACTAATAAGACACTTTAGAAATGTGATTTACAACTTTGAACCCGTACCTGAGTATCTAAATCGCAAAAAGGGAGTGATTGCTCGTCATCATCATCTGCCAAGTCTTTTCCCGACTATGTTGGGGTCCGCTTCCAGTCGAATGCAGACGGATGCAGCAGATTACAAGTATTTTTCATGGAACGACTGCCTATCTGACCTCCACAACGCAGTTAGTACTGGGTAATATGAGTGTAGCGGTGGCCCAGTGGTGGCAGCTCCGATTTACGAGCAGTAAGCTACCTGGGTTCCAACCCAGGTAGGCGCATTACTTTGTGTAATTTATTTCATCACCGCTGCTCTCAAAAATGGTGAAGGAAAAACATCATGAGGAAACCGGCATGTCCTAGAACTAAACATTCGAAAACATGTGACATCTACCAACCCGCACTGGGCCCGCGTGATGGATTACAGCCCACTCCCCCTCTTAGAGAGGGAGTACCCCTTAGTCCCAGCAGTGGGAACATTATAGGCTGATGACGATAATGATGAATATGATACCCCTTGGAGATGCTGGTTGTCAGACTTTTGGGGCCACCCACCAACTAACGACTGTCAAAAATCTACAAATGGCAGCCAGGACTAAGGGCTTAACGTGCTTTCCGAGGGAATTATTGCTCGTATCGTTGGAATTGTAAAGTTAGTATTACAATGTCGAGTAGTACAGTAGTTTGTTTTTTCTAAAAATCAATGCATTTATTTCAAGTAAGCCAGTTACAGGGACTTTATAATTATTGTCCAAACAAAGACAACAATATAATGAGGTTATAGTCAGGCCAGTCACAAGGCATAATAACTGAGAAAGTATTATAATAACTTAGCAATTATAAAGAATACAATAATTTTTAATCAATATACACTTTATAAATAAAATACTGGTAGGCTGTGTTCTCCGTTCCAATTTCAAAATTCTAAAACTTCAATACTGACGGAAATCTGAATTTACCTTTCGTGAAACGTAGAACGTTACGTTACGTCATTTCTTTTTCATTTTTCCTTTCGCAGGTCTGCTGGCAGAAATTTCGTAAGAAATAAGCAGTACCTTTGTACTCAAATATTTTATGTTTTTTCCTGTGATTTTTACTGTGTACTGTACATAAATAGTAAAATAAATAAATAAATAAATAAACGTTGTGATTAAAATTTATTATTTAATCACGTACCATTTGACCAATATGTTCTATTTAAAATTCAATTTTGTACGCACGTCAACCAATCAAGCTCTACAAACCAGTGTATATGGATCTCTCATTGCACGGGAAACTTATACAAAGCAAGGCTATGTTATACTGGCAATGTATAGGTGATGTGTCAGCGTGTGCACAGTCCGTTATAGATATAAGTATCGAGATTGGTCATACTGTAAGCGAGAAACGATTTTACGGTACTCCTTTCAGAAACACATCAAGATGGCTATTTTTGGTTTGAGTCATCATCCCAAAACCTGTCTTCCAGTCTAACCGGATGTAGCTGTGTACCAGTATTTTACATGAAGCGACTGCCTATCCGACCTCCACAACCCAGTAACTGGGTAATACGATACCCCTTAGTAAGACTGGATGTCCGACTTTTGCCTACTGACTACTATCTACTTCTGAGTACTATCACATAATGCACGTTCCTAAATTCTTTATATTAATTTTCGTTGTATTTCTGTTGCTACGTAGTTCACTGCCATATTGACTATAGTGAACGAAATTGGCCGGCATCAGAGGTTTTACTCCAGTGAATAGTTTTTTTCTGTAATTTTTTCATTCACTCCATGTTCACTCGAAACTACATAAGAATAAACGTTTATTTCCTCCTTTAATTTATTTTACTATAATTCCATAGGCAAATGAATTATGACGAGTTTCTAAATTGGTTTAGTAATTATTCATTTTTCATTATTGGTTTATTTTGTGTTCAGACGTTTCAGTCGGAGTAAAAGAAAAACTTACTGAAAAGTCCAGTCTCCAAAATCGGTGTTGAAAAAAGTAAGTAGAGAGGGTAGTAATCTAACAATTGAAATCGAGTGAAATGATTTGCGAATAAGTCGCACCAAAGCCTTATGACGTAGAATATTGAAGATTTCATTTAAAAAACTATTCGATATTTGAACGGTAACGAGTTCGTTTCGGATCATCTTCGTTTGAATATTAATCTTTAGAATATTGACTTTCATTTGAAAGTGATAAGTTAGATTGATTGGTTTTGTTTTGTTAAGTTAATATTTTATTACAACATCGGGTATTAATTTCTTCTAAAAACTAAATACCACTGTATGAATAACTGCTGAGAATAATGGCGTTCGAAATTAATGCAAAACCTTATCTTACTGTGAAGTAGGTATTACAGATTTAAGTTATCCAGTTAAAAATAGATCAATGCACAAGATCGGTGGCTGACAGAAATAGCCCCCGAATAATCAATGGGTAAACGATTTACCATGAACCATAGGTGTTAATCTCAAAGGCTGTAAAATCCAGAAGCGACAAAAACGAATTTCGAGAGCAGAAAGCTGACTTTTAGCTCCGGTGTACTTCTATACTAATATTATAAAGTGATCAAATTTGTTTGTAAATACAAAAAGATTTGACCACTTTTTAAAGGAATCTTGGGAAGTACTGATCCGATTTCAGAAAGTCTTTTGATTTATTCTTCGTTGAGCCTGAAGTTTTGTCCCACATTCCATTAATTCTTTGTTTGTCCCAAACAATATGCATCCTTCGTCTGAAAATTTAAGTTAATTTTATTCCACCTACGTCCTATTTTACATCCCTTTTACGGCCCACATTTTTTTGTATATTATGCCAAACTTACTTTTTGTACAATCGGCAAAAGAGCGTTACGTATTATTTCATATTTAACTTCAATCAACTGTTTAAAAAAACCGCTCCTCTTGGCACACATTTTTAAGGCATAATATTTATTCGTCTAATAAATCGCAAGCCATGAATATTAAAACATATCCTAGCTACTTCTGGTGCCCTGGTAAGGGATGATCAATTCGTATGCCAATTTACATACGCAAAATACGGGTTTCGGACGTTGAATTGCGGACACCAGCCCGATATACAATACGAACGGTATCCTGTCATATCACAGAAAATTTATTTTCAAAATTTCTTTTGTCTTCGTGTTAGGTTACTTTAAACCCTTCACACCGAAATAGCTACGTAGACTACGCCTTAATACAAAACATTAATATTTACCTTCGACCCTACGTTAATTTGTACTCTAAAAAGTACAAAAAAAAAACGGTACTACACCGTTAGGAGTTATTTCGCGAGTTTATTTCTTTATTCCAAAGAACCTTATGTGAAAATATCATTATGCGTTAACTATTGATTCAAAAATTTCAAATAATTACAATATTTTTTCGTTGACAGTACTTCAGAATTACTTCCAATTTGGGACGTAGCAGCACATCAACAGTGATTTGGGACAAAGTAAGATTTTTTTGGAATGTGGGACAAAACTTCAGGACGAACGATGAATCATACAATCTTTTACTAACGGGAAGTTACAGTATCCGTAAGTGTCATAGGCACTCACGGAACTCACTCATTTAAAACATTCCCGTGGATTAATTTTCTAACATAACGGGAGCGTTACCGCGAGCAAAAGAATAAGAATAAATTTATTAAACCATGTTTACAGTCATTTTATTAGACTAACATCATTAAGGATATTGGTAACAAGTTTTATTTTGACAAAATTAGATAAGAGTGGTCCCCATCCCCAAACTAGCCTGCGCCTGTATCTAATATGCGGAGTTGCGATAACTTTAAATTAAAAACATATATTTGTAGTTGTGCTAGTTAGACATTTTGGTAAATAACATAACATTTTGATAAATTAGATTACTGTATTTAACAGAAAATTTGAAGACAATAAAAAGCTAGACATAAAATAAGTGGACTGAAAAATATAGGTGATCCATATCGGTAATTAAATGTCTCAATAATCTTCGACACACTCAAATTTATCAAATTGATGCAAACGCTAGTGTAATTGTAGTCTAAATGCCTCAATCTTTGATCAAGAAAAAAATATTGAAACCTCTAATATGTACTTCAATCAAAATAAAATAACCAATTTCTCATGATATTTTAAGTTAAATTATTCAGAATTAGCCTTTAAAAACCAGAAGTGAAGCCTAAATCAAACCGCCCTTAATTATAATATAAGTGTTAGTAGTTATTTAATTATCAACAAACACGCTAGTAAAGGAACTGTCACGAGCAGTACAAATTATAAACAATATTTTGTCACGCGTCATATGTGTAAATGGTATTTAGGGTCATGCGTTAGACAGGTAGGTCATCATGAGTAAAGGGAGGAATAGAAGGTATACTTTACACAAATCAGGATAGGACAGTCACTCCTTGTCCTAGCTGAGCGGTTCTTTTGGCTTCCCAAAAGTAGTTTTTACTACTAAATGTCTACTACTACTTTTTACTAAATGTCTACTTAATCTACTAAATGTCTACTACTACTTTTTTACTACTAAATGTCTACTACTACTTTTTACTAAATGTCTACTTAATCTACTAAATGTCTACTACTACTTTTTAGGGTTCCGTAGCCGAATGGCAAAAAACGGAACCCTTATAGATTCGTCATGTCTGTCTGTCTGTCTGTCTGTCTGTCTGTCTGTCTGTCTGTCTGTCTGTCCGTCCGTATGTCACAGCCACTTTTCTCAGAAACTATAAGGACTATACTGTTGAAACTTGGTAAGTAGATGTATTCTGTAAACCGCATTAAGATTTTCACACAAAAATAGAAAAAAAAAACATAAATTTTGGGGTTCCCCATACATAGAACTGAAAACCAAAATTTTTTTTTTCATCATACCCATACGTGTGGGGTATCTATGGATAGGTCTTCAAAAATGATATTGAGGTTTCTAATATCATTTTTTTCTAAACTGAATAGTTTGCGCTAGAGCCACTTCCAAAGTGGTAAAATGTGTGTCCCCCCCCCTCTAATTTCTAAAGTAAAAGGAGGAGAATTCTGAAAATATTTAGGATCATAGAAGGTAAAAAAAACTATCAACGAAAATTGGTTTCAATAAGATATGATGTTTAGTTTTTGAGATATGGGACTTTTTCATCAAAGTGCAGCAGTAACTTTGTTTTTCATTAAAATACTATGAAAAACCAATTTAGTTTTGCGGTTGAGTGGAAGTTTACTAACTAATACTACCAAATAATGAATGACAGTTCAAAATATTGTTTGGGGCTATGGAACCCTGTGTGCGAGTAAGACTCGCACTTGGCCGGTTTTAGGGTTCCGTAGCCGAATGGCAAAAAACGGAACCCTTATAGATTCGTCATGTCTGTCTGTCTGTCTGTCTGTCTGTCTGTCTGTCTGTCTGTCCGTCTGTATGTCACAGCCACTTATTTCCGAAACTATAAGAACTATACTGTTGAAACTTGGTAAGTAGATGTATTCTGTAAACCGCATTAGGATTTTCATACAAAAGTAGAAAAAAAATAATAAATTAAGGGGGTCCCCATACTTAGAACTGAAAACCAAAAAAAAAAATTTCATCAAACCCATACGTGTGGGGTATCTATGGATAGGTCTTCAAAAATGATATTGATGTTTCTACTACCATTTTTTTCTAAACTGAATAGTTTGCGCTAGAGCCACTTTCAAAGTGGTAAAATGTGTGTCCCCCCCCCTCTAATTTCTAATGTAAGAGGAGGAAAATTCTGAAAATATTTAGAATTGTAGAACGTAAAAAAAACTATCAACGAAAATTGGTTTCAATAAGATATGATGTTTAGTTTTTCAGATATGGGACTTTTTCATCAAACTGCAGCAGTAACTTTGTTTTTCATAAACATACTATGAAAAACAAATTTAGTTTTGCGGTTGTGTGGAAGTTTACTAACTAATACTACTAACTAATGAATGACAGTTCAAAATATTGTTATTATATACTATGGAACCCTGTGTGCGAGTAAGACTCGCACTTGGCCGGTTTTTTTACTAAATGTCTACTTAATCTACTAAATGTCTACTACTACTTTTTTACTACTAAATGTCTACTACTACTTTTTACTAAATGTCTACTAAATCTACTAAATGTCTACTACTACTTTTTTACTACTAAATGTCTACGTAACAGTAACAATCAACTTGAATGAGAAATTAAGTGGTATGATTGCAATTATGCTACAATTGCGTTTGTTTTATTGACGTTTTGCTATTTCTGACTAGGATTATAGCAAAGATACAACGGTATGAGGTACATTCTCCTTCCTCCTTATATCAATTTGAATACTGGCCTAATCGCAATTCTGGAGAGATTAACTTTATAACACAATTATCATCTGCCTAGCCTTTTCTCAAACCATCTTGGGGCCGGCTTCCAGTCTAACCGGATGCAGCATAGTACCAGTATTTTACATGAAGCGACTGCTTATCTGACCTCCACAACACAGTAACTGGGTAATACGATACCTCTTGGTAAGACTGGATGTCAGACCTTTGGCTTCTGACTACTCGTAACTACTGTCAAAGATTTAATTATGGTCACGGACCAACTTCGGCAAGCATGGCTTAACGAAGATGATTGAAGATCGACTCGTGCGGCTGTTATTATTTAGCCACGAGCTCCTCTAATACAATTAAAGTTTTAAAATGAACTAAAAAAACTAGTTCAGCCCCAAAATAAACACGTGACAAGTTAACCTACTGACTCTTTAAGCTTCTGCTGACACCCCGGACAGGTGCGTCGTAATAATATATGAGCTGTGTCGAGGTCAGCTCTGCACTATATCAAATCTTTTGTGAAAAATTGCGTGTTGGGGAAAACGGGTTCAGTACATAAATATAAATTAGTGCCTTCATTGGCTTAGCGGTGGCTTGACTTGAATACAGAAAGTAGGGTATATTGATACTGTGTGGTTCAACAAGCATTTTGAGAGGTAAAATAAGCTAATCTTGGTATACTGGCCAGAGGAAAAAAGAGTAAATGGTAGCGTGACGATTGACGGAGAAGATTGGAAGAAAAAAAACGTGTTGTGTCGACCCCAAATGACATGGGACAAGGGCTGATGAAATGATGATAGTATACTGGCCAGATACTTGATATACTTAAGTGGCAGTGGACAGGGTACATTGCTCGCAGAACGGATGGCCGATGGAACCGAAAAGTTTTGGAGTGACCTCCAACTTACATAAGGGACCAGACAATGTGGCGCCACTTCGGGGAAGCCTATGCCCAGCAGTAGACGTCTTTCGGCTGAAATAATGATGATGACCTCCCACTAGGTGGACCGATGACCTGGTGAAGGTTGCTCATCCGGCTGGATGCGAGTCACATAGGACCGGTCAATTTGGTGACACTTGGGAAGGACTATGTCTAGCAGTGGACGTCTTTCGGCTAAAATGATGATACTTGCCCGATAAAGGCTAAATGGTTATACCGCCTATAACTGTTATGGAATTTATTTAATCACCAAGAATCACAAAACGATGAAGGGAACCAGCATGTCAAGATCCCTGGGTTCGAAGAAATGTGGCTTTCATCAACGTGACCTATAAGGCTTATTGTTACAAAGAGTTGAACTTTGTCGCAGCTGTGGGACGGTGATTATCCTTTTTATATACTTACCTAGTATTGCGTACGTTTGGTCATTAAAGAAAAAAAATTACGAATAAAGGTACCTACCGTTTTTCCAAGAACGCTGCGGATCCCTAAAAGAAACAAATAGCACCTATTGAAAATGTCACAAATGTTTTTTACATATTGGTGCGTGGGTGGGAGAACTTTTATAATAAAATGAATTTTTCAGTCTTTCTTGAAACATCCTTTCTAGTGACCACGGCAAGATTTTCTGTGCTTAGAATAGGTTTGTCGAATCCAATTTTATTATAGGTGTAGTCAGAAACTGCTGAACGCTTTTAATACGATTACTTACGTGCTTTTATTCGTCCACGTTCATACATCTGCGTCCGTACCATGACGTCTTAGAACATTATTGTTCCATTCCTATTCCAGAGTACTAAATAAACGGAGCTATACAGGTCGTCTAGCTCCATCTCTTTCCCACTCTGGAATAGGAATGGAACAATAATGTTTTAATCGTCATGGTCAAACAGTTATATCTAATTATATATATAATATGTTACCGGCCAAACCCGATTTCCGGCTAAACTAGTTTGTCCTATGCCAAACTAGGACTCATCATAACAGGATCATATAGAGCACCCCATCTAAATGGGTTAGGTTAGGTTAGAACTGTGACCATAAACGCGCGAGCCTTTTGTGCGTAGCGAGCGATGCCACATCCAAGTTGGGCGCATTATAAATGTTTTGTTTGGGTCAGTGATAAACCAGTAAACTGGTTTGGCCTAGGACAAACTAGTTTGGCCTAAAATCGGGTTTGGCCGATAACATATATACTAATAATAAAGCTAAAGATTTTGTTTGTTTGCTTAAACGCGCTAATCTCAGGAACTACTGGTTCGATTTGAAAAATTCTTTCAGTGTTAGATAGACTTTATATCATCACGCTATAGGCTATATATCATCACGCTATAACCAATAGGAGCGCAGCAATAAGGAAAAATGTTACGAAAACGGGGTAAATGTGACACAGACGAAGTTGCGCGGGACGGCTAGTGATATGATATATATATACAGGGTATAAACGGACTCTTCACGAAGCCGTAAACCAAGCATTTTGTACATATCAAACTAAGTTACTCACCGCAAAAATTACATAATACAAGTATTACCCGAAGAAATTATTTGCAAGTCCCAAAAAACAGCCATAAATATGGAATTAAAGGCTATTTATTAAACCCAAACGAAATAAGACGTCATGGAATAATACATTGTAGTACAAAAATAATGTATCTTATTATTACATTTATAAAGAAAAAAATTATGAGTCAGTTTTCTGAAGTAAAAAGTAAAACAAGGTATCTCTTTCTAATATCAAAGAAAAGTAAACGTGTAGTTTTGAGCACACTCTCCGCCTGACCGCCGCCGCGTACGGACGTGCCGCTACCTGCTCGCATTTCCGCTCGCTATCAGTGTGCGTCATCGGTTCGTCACTTCCCAGTGTCGTGACGTCATCAGTAGTCTCTCGACTACACCCCCGAACAATTGCTGTCTTTTTATTAAGACAGCACTTGCTCATTTTGCTTCGGATATTATTCCGACTTAACTTCCTTTGCCCCATCAGGGAAAAGTCCTCAGTTTCGAGGTTCTTGGTGGAAACCTTACGGTGCCAACGAAACCAAGAGGGTGGTGACCCAATCCTACCCGCCAAACCCCTTCAGGGCCCGGCACTCCATTGGCATCGGGAGCCAGAATCTTGGCCTTGGGGGCTACCCTAGTCAAGCCTGGTCTAGAAACACTAGTTAAATCTGACTTCGTTCACAGCAGTCACCTAGTGTCGGTTGGGAGTGTCTACCCCTTCGCACTAGAGGCCCCTTGGGGCGTAGGGCCCTGTCGCACAATAAGACTGGCGTCAGGTTCACAAGCTTAGGGCACACCAGTAGGTACTCACCTCCCTGACATTGCACACCCGACAGAGAGGCCACACACCCCCGGGCCCACCCACCCGGGGAGTTAGGTTGTTAGGCTGTTAGACGCGGAGCTTCACTCAATGTTTGCTAAAATTTAACCGACAAAATGTCGTCCTTAGACGAGAAGGAAAAAGCGCTGTTGCGTTTTTTCTTCCGCGTCTTCACGACCGACCCAAATTTTGAAAAGTATGGGTCGGAAATTGCTGCCATTCAGCAAACCAGCGATACCGTCACTGACTTCAGTGACGCGCTCGACAGCCCTTTGTCGCCGCCGCCTGCCGACAGAGGCTTACCGCCAGCCGTTGCCGCCGCGATTAAGGCTACTCCAAGACCCAAAGTTGTGAAACCTACTGTTTCACAAACAAAGGTCCAGCCCGCACCTGCGTCCATTGTTCCCGTTTCTGGGAACATGGGCAAAAGCTCACCGCCAGCCGTCGCCGCCGCGATTCCGGCTAATCCCGAACCCATTGTTTCGCAAACAATGGATCAGTCCGCACCTGCGTCTATTGTTCCCATTTCGGAGAAAATGGACACAACCGTACCAATCTCCGACTCGGAATCGGTTATAGATTCCTGCTCTGCTTCCTCGTCCTCAGAAGACGACTACCAAGTCGTCGGAAAGGGCAAGAGGAAGAAGGGCAAAAACTCGCAGGCCGCCATGGCCAAAAAGTTAGTCGCGCTTCCTCTAATCCCCTCTCCCGAGGCGTCCCGTCCCACCTCCCCGGTCCCCGCACCAAAGTCCGCCGCTGCTCATACCAGCAGGCCAACAAGTCCTAAGGCTAACTCTTCAGCCGCTTCTTCAAAGAAGCTGAAGCCCCCTCCCCCGTTGTTCATTCAGGACAAAGGGAAATGGACAGATGTGTCCAAAATGTGTAATGAGCGCCGCATTCAATATACAAGCGCAAAAAGCACACAGCAAGGGATCAAAGTGGTGGTCCCTACGACCACCGACTTCAGGGAACTAACCCGTCAGTTAATCGGAAGGCGCATAGCCTTCCACACCTACTCTCTTCCAGAGGAGAAGCCCACCCGCGTGGTGATCAGGCGGATCCCGAAGGAAATCCCCACGGAGGACATCCTCAATGACCTCCTAGGCCAGGACATCCCGGTCGCAGCCGTCCACCGCCTTCATAAGGCGAGAGGCGGAGACCTTTACGATATGGTACTGGTCATCTGTGACCCAGTAGAAGGTCACTACCCGATCTTCAAAGTGAAGTCGGTTTGCTCCCTGTCAGGCATCTCAATAGAGAAGCCCTACCGCTCAAGCGTAGTCGGACAGTGTCATCGCTGCCAGATGTACGGTCACAGCCAAGCCAACTGCCATGCGCCACACAGATGCGTAAAGTGTCTAGGCGACCATGGCACGGCAGACTGCCCCCGTCCCAAAGACAAATCGCTTTGCACGGAGCCACCGAGCTGTGTGCTTTGCGGCCAGTCGGGCCACACGGCCAACTACCGCGGCTGCTCAAAAGCCCCCAAAGGCTCCTCCTCTAACCTGGTGAAGCGTGCAAGCGCCCGCCAACAAAGAGAAAGCCCATCGGTGAGGCTACCCTCTGCCCAGATGCCGGAGAGACTCAGCCCTCAGAGGCCCTCTCCCTGGACCACGCTAAACCACCAGAAAGCATTCCCGGCTCTCAGTAAAGCAAAGTCCAGCCCCATCCCCGGGCTATTAGATGCCCCTGTCCCCACTCCCGCGGCCCAGGCAAGCGCACCGGCGCCCGCTCGTCCCACGCCACCTGGCCCCGCGGCTGTGGACCCCTCTCACAACGTAATTTTAGAATCGCTAGCAGAGTTAGTCACCCCCGAAGCAGACCGCATGGCGGCTGATCTCAGGGCGGCTAACACTGGTGGCGATAAACTTAAAATTATCCTCAAGTCCCTACTCAAGTTAGGCGACCTCCTCCGCAACCTTAACCTCGACTAACTCCAATGGATAATACGAGATTAACGTGCACCAAACCCCGATCCCTAAAATTAGGGTACTTTAATACCAATGGCATTAGAGGCCAGCGTGATGAGATCGCCACCTTCCTCCGCGACCATCAAATTGATATCCTCCTCGTACAGGAGACCTTCCTCAAGCCCAGTCACCGCGATCCGAGAATTGCCAACTATCGCATAGTTCGCAACGATCGGTCACGTTGCCACAAGGGCGGGACTCTAATCTATTATAGAAAAGAACTGCATTGCATCCCCTTAGATCCCCCTCCCATGGAGTCTCTACTCGAGACCTCAGTGTGTCGACTAGGCATGACCGGCCATCAACCGATCACTATCGCCTCTGCGTACATCCCTCCCGGCGGCACGTCCGAGGAGCACAATCTGTTCACCAAAGACCTTGCCGTCCTCTTCGGCTTGAGCGACTCCGTTATCATAGCGGGCGACCTCAACGCCAAACACCCCGCCTGGAACAGCACGACGACCTCTGCCAGAGGACGTCACTTGTATAACCTGGGCGAGTCCCTCAACTTCGATCCCATCGCTCCTATGGAGCACACCCACTATCCCCACGACCCCGACCAACGTTCGGACGTTCTCGACATAGCGCTTCTCAAGAATGTCAACCTTAAGTTGCATTCCATCGAGATTTTACATGAGCTTAACTCAGATCATCGACCAGTGCTCATGCACTTAGTTCCTCGCTCGGGTCCTTCTGACCCCAGCCAGCCCCCGCCGACCCAAGTGATAACCGACTGGAGGAAAGTCAGCGAAAAGCTGAAATCCACCACGTCGCCTCACCTGGAGGCCATCCCCGACCACATAGTCTCAGTCGCAGACACGACGGCCGCCATCAACTCGTTTACAGAACACGTGCAATCCGTACTGAAGGACTGCTCACGGGAAGTCCCAGCAATGAGCGATCAACGCTGGATACTACCCGCTGACATACGTGAACTGATAAACGAAAAGAACGCGGCCATCCGTGCCTACAGCAGCTTTCCCTGCGAGGCAAACAAAGCCCACATGCGTAATTTACAGCGTGCTGTAAAGGATCGCACCAGTGAGTTTCGTAATAATCAATGGGAAAAAACGCTAAGCGAACTCGAGTCTACCCACCTAGCCTTCTGGCAGCTGCAACGCAAGATGCGCTCCACCGAAGAGGCTTCGATGCCTCCCCTCACCCGTCCCGATAAGAGCGTCGCATTTGACGACTCTGAGAAGGCCGAATGCCTAGCCGACAGCCTGGAGTCCCAGTGCTCCCCCAGCTTGCAACCAGTAGACAAGCGACATCTCGATGAGGTGAACGCATTCGTCGAACGTAAAGCCGCCCTGCCCCCCGAAGAAGACCCTGATGATCCTCTGCCTCCGGTCACAGCTGACGAAGTGCAAGACATCATTAACAAACTTCAACCGCGGAAAGCACCCGGCTCCGACGGAATCACCAATAGGGTGTTCAAACTCCTCCCCGCTCAGCTCGTCGTGTTAATGGCGGCCATCTTCAATGGCGCCCTGAGCAACAACGCGTTTCCCCAAATATGGAAAGAGGCCACTGTCATCGGTTTCGCCAAGCCAGGCAAACCCAAGTCTGAGCCTTCGAGCTACAGACCTATCAGTCTCCTGAATGCACTCGGTAAAATCTACGAGAGACTTATGTATAAGCGACTCAAAGACTTCGCCGAGGCTAAGAGTCTCATCCCCAACGAACAGTTCGGCTTCAGGACCGGACACTCTTGCATTCAACAGGCCCACCGCATCGTAGAACACTTGAGCGCTGGCTTCCAGCGTGGAGCGATGACGGGTGTGTTGTTTTTCGACATAGCAAAGGCATTCGACAAAGTCTGGCACAACGGCTTATTATATAAGCTGTACAAACTGGGAGTGCCGGACCGTCTCGTGCTCATCTTACGAGACTTTCTGTCGGATCGCACCTTCCGCTATCGCATCGGGAAGGCACTGTCTTCCCCCCACCCCATTAGAGCCGGAGTCCCTCAGGGCTCCCCGCTCTCTCCCCCTAACTTTACGCTGTTCACCAGTGACATCCCCAAGAGCAAGAAGGCACAGCTAGCCCTGTTCGCGGACGACACGGCCATCTATTACACTGGCTATAGTCACGACGCTATTTACAGCACCCTCCAAACCTCAGCCAACGTCCTAGGCGCTTGGTTCCGGAAATGGAGAATCGAGGTGAACCCCGACAAGAGTCAGGTAGTTCTTTTCTTTAAACCGCGTAAAAATAAGCCACTCGCGCTCAGCCCGATCACTATGTATGGTAAGCCTATCCCTTGGGAGAAGCAAGCCAAATACTTAGGAGTCTTACTTGACAACCACCTGTCTTTCTCGGCGCACATCAAAGCAGCTCGCGACCGAGCTGCCTTTGCTATGGGTAGGCTTCATTTCATGATCTCGGCAAAAAGCAAATTGTCACTCAAGTGCAAGTTGCGCCTTTATACCGCGGTGATCCGCCCCATTATGACGTACGCTTGCGTCGTGTACGCTCACACCAAGCCTAAATACATCCATAGGATGCAAACCTTGCAGAACCGGTTCTTACGTAGAGTCACGGGAGCCCCTTTTTATGTCCGTAACGACCGTCTACACGTAGACCTTAGAATGCCCACCGTCCTTCAGTTTATGAAACGTCTTTCGAAGCGTTTCTTCGATAACGCCAGTAAACACCGTAATCCCCTGATCGCAGCGGCCGCCCGTTACGAACCCTCGCGCATTAGTACAGTACGCCGTCCTCGGCATACTCTCGTCACTCCCGATGACGCTATCACCCTCCTCCAGGAGAGTAGCAAAGAGACTAGCACTCTTAAAAAGTTCAGACACAAACCGCCGTCTTTCCGACCTCGCCGTCGAGGTCCGTCGCGACGTCCCGGTCCATGCCCTCCCCGACCCTCGCTCGAGCCAGCCCGCGATGTTGTGCCAGTAGTTTTAAATCAGCCCCTAAATAATGATATCACTCAGATCCAGCCTGTCCCCATGCAGTCCTCCCCCAGCGACGCCCTGAGCCGAGGCTCGTACCCCACAGGGGGTGCCCTCAGCGTATAGTCGCTTAGTTTGTAAGTTCTTATGCCCTGGCTGGAGGCCTTACTCTTAAGGCACCCACAGGATAGTCCGGTTAAGCAGACGACAACCTCCTAGGTTGAACTGCGAGATGCCATTCATAAAAAAAAAAAAAAAATGTAGTTTTGAGAACCTCCCCCTTTTTTTCTTTGATTAAAAAAGGTTCGTTTTTAAAAACACATATTTCTAAAGAACTGATGAGTAATAAAAACCGAAGACTTTTCAAAATTAGAAGCGACTTCCACAATATAAATACACGCAGTAAACACGAAATTGTAATACCCAACTTCAGATTAACCAAAACTAGCAAGTCTTTTCTTATAAACAGTATACACTTTTATAATAAGTTGCCGAAGTCAGTTACAGAACTGACCGATGGAAAGTTTAAAAATTATATTAAACGTGTCCTAATTAAAAAACCGGCCAAGTGCGAGTCTTACTCGCACACAGGGTTCCATAGCCCCAAACAATATTTTGAACTGTCATTCATTAGTTAGTAGTATTAGTTGGTAAACTTCCACTCAACCGCAACACTAAATTGGTTTTTCATAGTATGCTAATGAAAAACAAAGTTACTGCTGCAGTTTGATGAAAAAGTCCCATATCTCAAAAACTAAACATCATATCTTATTGAAACCAATTTCCGTTGATAGTTTTTTTACGTTCTACAATCCTAAATATTTTCAGAATTTTCCTCCTCTTACTTTAGAAATTAGAGGGGGGGGACACACATTTTACCACTTTGGAAGTGGCTCTAGCGCAAACTATTCAGTTTAGAAAAAAAATCAATATCATTTTTGAAGACCTATCCATAGATACCCCACACGTAGGGGTATGGTTAAAAAAAAATTTTTGGTTTTCAGTTCTATGTATGGGGAACCCCAAAAATTATTGTTTTTTTTTCTATTTTTGTGCGAAAATCTGAATGCGGTTCACAGAATACATCTACTTACCAAGTTTCAACAGTATAGTTCTTATAGTTTCGGAAAAAAGTGCCTGTGACATACGGACGGACGGACGGACGGACAGACAAACAGACAGACATGACGAATCTATAAGGGTTCCGTTTTTTGCCATTTGGCTACGGAACCCTAAAAAGCATATTACAAAATTAAGGACTACGTTGAAGATAGAGAAGTTTGGCCTTAGCCCCTTCGCACATGCGGCTTCCCTGGTAGCTCATAAACGGCACAAATGTGTGGATGTCTCTAACTATTCTCAATCTATTTTTTGTTTCCTTTGTTTTTAATCAGATGTTTTACAATAGTTTTTAAATCGTTACACCTTTTGTTTAGCATAGTTACAGCACGGATGACAACATTTGTGTCACTTATTTGATCTAGTCTTTTTGTGATATTTTCTATTTATTTTTTGTTGTTGTAAAGACTCTTTTACTTATTTACCGATTGTTTGTAAATGTGTGGAAATTGTAGGCCTTATAGATTCCTAGATCGTTGGTAACTTTTTATTTCGTTCTACTTTTTGTAGTAAGCAACGACTTATTGTCAGGCCTACGATGTCCTCCCATACTTTAGTACTAATGCTGTAACAGAAATATTGTAAAACCAAATGATTTTAAAAGAGTAACCATGCAGTTTCTTGCCGGTTCTTCTCCATAGGAAACGACCAACCCGAACCGAGCACCTTTTTGCCGACGTTTTATAAGTGCCCCTGTAGGCCTATGTAAAGTAAAAATATTTTAATTTTGATTTTGATGGTACTTGTGTCATTGTAACGAGGTTGCTAATTGTTTGGGTAACAATAAATGGGTTTTGAGATGCTAAGGGATTAGACTCTAGTATAATTGAAGCTTCATCATCTGCTTAGCCTTTTCCAACTAGGTTGAGATCGGCTTCCAGTCTAACCAGATGCAGCTGTATACCAGTATTTTACATGGAGCGAATCCCTATTGGACCTCCACAACCCAGTTTGTACTGGGTAATATGATAATACTGGTTCCCTTTGTCAAGGCTAGTTGGCAGACTTTCGAGTAACGACAGTCACAAATCTATAAATGGCACCGACCCCACGAGTAGCATGACCACTGTTGAAACGAGTTTTGGCTACGGAAGAATCGACATAATGACAGATAGACAATAAGAATGTGTCAGTTTGTCGATTCTTCCGGTGACATAGCCCGTTTCTACGGTGGTTACGCTACGTGTGTTGTAATGACAGTCAAAGATCTATAAATGACAACCGGGACTAACGACTTTACGAGCTTTCTGATGCACGGAGGTACATAATGGGTGGTCACCCATCCACGGATCAACCTAGGTAAGCACGGCTTCACCTATAGATAGACCCGAGCTGTTATTAGTTAGCCACGAGCTCCGTAATACAATTAAACCTTACAGACATTCACAAATTCCTTCTTACCGAATTTTACTAACGGCGACCAATCTCAGCGGAGACCAGCCTTTGACGCAGGAGACATCACAGTGGACAAGTGGGTACACAAACACAGGCGACCTGATACGACCGAAGAGAGATCAGGCGAAGGTTTTCGTGCTTTTTGTGACACGAAATGAACACATATTAATTACACTATGTTTTACTGAATCGTTAGAATAATGTTCACAAGCGCATGGCCTGGCTTCGATTCTCGGGCAATGGGTTATATTTTTTATCAGAAAATTTCACAGTAGCGGAGTCTGGATCGGTGCCTGGTTGATGGCAATTGGCTCGCCCCCCTTTCATGGGACTTATTATATTTTTATAAGAAATTAAATCAAAATTAACGGAATGGCTACTGGAACAGGACTATCTTCAAGCTAAATCCTTACTTAAGTACGTCGTCTGTAACAAACAACACATACAAATCTCAAATCACACACAACACACACTCGCAAACACACACACACATCACGTCTAAAATATGTACTTAAATTTGTTGTATTATCTGGCAGGGTTTTTCTATGTGTACAGATTTTAGTTCTTAGATTGTACTGCATTGTATTCCTACCAAAGCCCATTTAAATTGTCTATATACAGGGTGTAACGGATAGGATATATACATACTTAAGGGTGTGCTACAGACCATCAAACTGAACATGTTTCTCTATCGGACCAACATCGTAATAGCGAAATAAATATCGGCTGCCCCATACATTTGTGTCGAATAGGTATTGAAATTTGTAGGGGGAGCAGATATTTTTTTTTAACAGATTTAACAAGTTTTATACACCCTGTATAAAACTTGTTAAATCTGTTTCTTGTGAAATAAAGTTATATTGTTATATCATCATCATCATCATTTCAGCACGAAAGACGTCCATTGCTGGACATAGGCCTCCACTAAGAAGGGGTTTGCCATAATCGCCACGCTTGGCAGGCGGGTTGTCGATCGCAGTACGGTTATTACAAAAGCACAGAGAACGCTGCTGCCCATTCTCTGGTAAGCCCCTTACCTCTTACGACACCCACGGGAAGATATGGGATGGTGCTTTTCTTTACGTCCGACACCACACAGAGCTATTGTTATATATTTATTATATATTATTACATATTACACTCGTATATCGTTTAGAAATACAGAGGTAAATTTGAAAAATAAGGCGCAATCCGAGCTTTTAAAATATCGCCTCTTCTGTTGGCAATTTATTGCTAATCAATCAAACACAGCCCTTGCTTTTTGATTAATAACTTTATTTTTCACCAGACGGGTGACACATATTACACAAGTATCAAATTCCAAAACAGTTCCATTTAATTCCCATTCAACATGAGCGATTACACAAATATGAAGCAAGAAAAAACGAGATTACCGTCACGAACCGACAAAAAAAAATACAACATTTTGCCGATGTAAAAACTCGGCAAAAACAGAGAAAAAACCGTAAAATTGTCAAAACAGGCGTCAGAACTTTAAATTACGGACAAAAAATGTTCGTTTGGAACATTTGTGTGGAATGACGTAATATCGTGTAAAATATGGGCACACGTGGGGTTGTGTGCGTGACGCCCCTTGTTCTGCTTTATTAGCTTTAGAAACGCTTCGGGCGTTATGTAGTCCTAGTACCTTAGTTAAGCAAATAGAACGTTTTTATAATTTTTATTTAGATTGTTTATTATGTTAATGTAATTAATTAACAGTATTCTTTCTACCTTTGAAAGGGGGTACATTTTTAAGCTCAGGCAAAACAACGAAGTATTTTTTTTTTCACGTGCTTAAGATATCTCTATGAATTGATAAACTATTCTAAGCCTCAATCCGAGCAGTAGAAACATTATACCCTGGAAATATTCTTGACAGTTTAGGTAAGCAGACGACCTAGTACAATTCAATTTCCTTTCCTGAAACCATAAGCGTATCAAAAATCCCGTCACTTACATCTCGTCACACCACAACTGCGAAACAGCTTTAAAAACTAAAAATAACAAAAAAAACCTCGTGAATTATGTGTCACGTGTCGTACGGTGCGTGACAGCCCCTTTGTCCCGCATTATTATAACATACACGGTTAATTGTCCTGACAACTGATGCATAATATTCCGCAGTTTTGTTTGTAGGGATTTTCAACTAGGTACACGAGAAAGCTTTTCAGGCTCTTGCAGAAATGCATGGTTTGATAAGAAATACTTTGTGATAAACTAGAGGAAGAAAAATAAAGCGTTTATGGACATAAAATAACCAAAATTTAAAAAAAAAAATGTAGTGTTTTATTTCATAATTCTAAAGTACGATATTCAGTTTTGCATATTTAAAAAATCGATATTTATATCACAAGACCTACATAGAGCAGGTGCGACATCGCTCTCTAGTTTCGAACCCAAGACACGTCTGATTAATAATATAATTATCATTTGCTTCGGTAAAGGAAAACATCGTGAGGAAACCAAACATTCCTGAGAGATATTTATCGACATGTAAAGCCAAGTCAGATATTAAATCACCCCAAACACACCATGAAAAAGGATGATTTCGCTTGTCTTCTGTACAAGGAGCGGGTCCTTTTTTCTACGGATGGGAAATCATCAAATTACCCCTCCTGGGGCCCTACTATGACGTCTTCAAGCAGTATTGTTTTAATGTTATTTCAGTGTGGGAAAGAGACGGAGCTATAGAGGACGTCTAGCGCCATCTCTTTCCCACTCTGGAATAAGATTAAAACAATACTGCTTTAAGACGTCATGGTACGGCCGCTGGTCTGGGTGGAGCGGAAGGGAGTGCCAGACTTGTACTGACTAAAACCCATCCATGTTCCTTCTTAGCCCTTTGTGTTAAGCGGTATCTCTATCGAACAGTCCCGCAGCTCTGGCAGGCATTGGCCCTTTCGGACCCCTTCCGATTTGCTGACATCTCCTTGAGGCGCGCGTGGAACATGTACGCACCACCGACAAGGCACCACACATCCCCTTTGGTTTCTCATGTCAGCCACAAGCCTTTCTTTTTTGGCCCAACATTCTGATTCATAAAAGAAGAAGAAGAAAGAGAATTCATAACTTTAAGGGGTATGCAGGTGTCGCATGTTGTTGAACAAGGAGAGAGTCTGCAGTCAGATGCATGCAGGCCTGTATCAATAGATTTTTTTAAATCATCCTGTTACCTATCTTAATATAACCTCATCCTTTTCCTCAAATACCAGCTAGCTATCTACGCAATATTAAATCCTTAATCATCTCATAATACCTCCGGAATATTCCCAAGAAAAAAAATTGTCGTCGAAAAATCTGAGATGTAATTTCAGCCGCCTAATATGTTGGGCATGATCCTCTTACATTTGACAAACGACACGATGTGTGTAATTAAAACCGATTTTGTGTAATCAATCACCAAAGTGATCGACCGTGACCTGTCTTAATGACATCACAGGGTGGGCGGGGGAATGGGGTTACTCGTAAGTTTTAACTATTTCAGTGTGGGTCATTCAACTATCAGACGTGGATTTGAAGATGATCATTGTTGAATGGTGACATGAATATACTTACTTTGTTTTTAATTATGTTATTTACCGGTGTTGTTTTTTATAGGTGTCGCCGCCGGGCACTAGTCCTTCATTATACTGAACTGGGCCTATTTGGCGCTGTCGTGAGTCACGCAGTATTTCTTTTCTTTTGTTTAGTTTTTTTTTTTATATTTGTTTTTTTTTAAGGTACTCAAAGGGTTAAACGGGACCCTATTACTGAGACTTCGCTGTCCGTCCGTCCGTCTGTAACCAGGCTGTATCTCATGAACCGTGACAGATAGCCAGTTAAAATTTCTACAGATTATGTATTTCTGTTGACGCTATAACAACAAATATAAACAGAATAAAATAAATATTTAAGGTGGCTCCCATACAAAAATGTGTATTTTTTTTTTCGTTTTTATAAATAATGGCACGGAACCCTTCGTGCGCGAGTCCGACTCGCACTTGGCTGTTTTTTTTATATTGTGTGTACTTGTGGCAGTTGGGCCAATTAACATTTTTTCCTTTCTTTCTTTCCATACTTACAACTTTATAGTTTGTAGTAAACCTGTTAATTACGAAATAAACTTTATTCAGGTGGACCTTTTTTTACACACTTATATAATATATACAACGTGTAACGTTAAATGCGCAAAAACTGAAAATAGTTTGATCAGAATAACGAGCAGAATCAATTGAACCACTTTTTAATATAAATCTGTCACATTTTTTCAAAAAATCATCATTAAAAATGTTGCCCTGTCTATTTGTTCATAGGTCAAGCCATAACGTGCGTAAATCAACCAAAATAGGTAAACAAACACAAATGTTTGTCGTCCAATTTAAATTTTCTCATACGCGGGAAATAAAGAAAGAAAGAAAGTAACGATCAGAATTGCCAGTAAAACTAAAACAGCACATAAAACCTTTACGTTTTTTTTAATGGTTTTTTTTTCTCTCAGAATTAGGTTAATTGAATTAAAAATCATTTGGGGTGTCTGAGGTTTTGCGCATTTAACGTTACACGTTGTATAAACTCACGACTTCTTCCTATAGGAGTGGGCAGACACCACAGAACGCCATCTGCTACAATCTTTACTTACTCCTTTTTCCTCGTCCACGTTCATGGACTCTTATTATTAGCAAATTATTACTAGCCACCCAAGTTTAAGGCTATTTTGTTTCGAGAAATGCCAACAAAACTTTGTATTCACGCAAACTTTGACCGTCAATTCAGTACGTGATTCTTACCTCTCAGTGATAAAATAATAATTTAAGAATTTCAAGGGTTTTGAATATTGTACTGTTCCATGACAAAAGTTTGTGTCACGTTTATTCCCCGTCAACGTGTTTTAATAATATGTAGGTATGTAGTGACCTACAAAAAATACTACAGCATAATGGAGCTAAAAGTACTACAGCTCCATCTATGACACGACGGAAGAACTAACATCGATTTCCTACCAGTCGCAAGCAAAGTTTACATCGATCATTAAATTAAACAAGGTGTTGTTTTGCATCGTCGTCAAAATTCAGGTGGTTGTCACAAAATACATAAATAATCAATTATAATTACGGTACGTAATTAATTCTTAATAAACGCTGCTTTTTTTGTTGTTTAAATTTAAATTACCAGTATTTCTGAAAAACCCCCTTAACGTGGTTTAGGGAATAAGAAATTATCGATTAAACGTTTGAGATTGTTCGTGTGTGTGGAAGCGGATATAGGGTGAGGATCAGACGGACCGCGTTTAAAACACGGGTTGTTTACACTTATCGTTTTCCGTAATTAAAAAAATGACCTGTCCATTTTATTACTGATTCGAGTCGAGACTCATAAGCATAGTTACCTCCTTGAATTTGACGAGGATGCAAAACAACAGCTTGTATAACAAAAACCCGGCATCAACTGCCGGGCAGTTGCCTACCAGACTTATCACCTGTTTGGTCGGAGGATCCCCCCTTCTCTATGGAGTATCGAGGAACTTTACAGCCTGTTCCTCATACTCCTAAAGGTACTTTTCTTTGTTACCCATTTATTTACCTTGTGCTAAATATAGGTATAATTGATAACTGTCCTGCATCCACGTTATTACATCCTGCCTAACAAGCGAACCTTTTATGAGGACAATCTAACGTTTTGAAGGTCATTATCATCAAAGAAAGTATGTGTCTTTCCAAGCTATCCTTTTTATTTTATAATTTGATGGATAATTGGAAAAATTAAACAGTTTTTTTGGGGGGAGGCTTATGTCCAGCAGTGGACGTCTCTTGGGCTGAAATGATGATGATGAAACAGTTTTTTACAGAGATAACGACGATTAGATGCGCTTATTGGCTGACATGAACGTTATGCACTGACGTATGAGCTCATTGGTTAACAGTTTCATCAGAGTTGTATTTTGACCAACCAACATATTATGTATTTACATCAAATCAGCCATCTATCGTCCTAAACAGACTGGGTTTTTTTAAAACATCGAAAGATGACCCGTCAAAGATTTTACCTATTATTCTACAACATCATTGCTAATTCTGTAAATCGCTTTAATTTATTCAATTAACAATTCTAATTTCGATCCAATTACTACTGTTTTACATTACGACACCACTGTCCCAAATACCTAGAAAGACCAACCCGCCCGAAAATACCGAACTAAAATCTATATCAACCCAGAGGAATACCTTTTCCAATTATCAAAAACTTAATTACCCGACCGGGAAGTAACGCTACATACGTTTCAATTTGGCCTAACCGTTCGAAGTTAGATATAACCGTAAAGTTTTATTGTTCCTCGTTAGATCCTATTATACGGTGCTCCGGGCATTGCAGTTTGAGTTTAGAAATTGTTACGGTTTTAAAGGATATGTGCTGAGTTTTTGGAATTTCGTATCGATTGTGGTTTTAAACTAGGTGTTTAGAGTTCAAAAGCGTCTAAATGGCTTGTCTATTGTAGAAAAGTTAGAAAATTTTAGACCATTCAGTTTCGAGGGTATACATGAAGATGATATGGCAAGAATGGTGGTGTCTGATAAGATGCAGGTAATAGAGAAGTATGGAAGAAGAAGAGATGCTGCGCTGATCCCAAATGACTTGGGATTAGGGCAGTAGAATCAGCGCCGACTCCAAATAATAGTCGAGTGCAATTCGATGAAAAGTACTCATACGGTGGAACAAAGTTTATAGTGGTTGGATTTTATGGGGCGTTTTTTATTGAGTTTCTAGAGGGTTAGAAAAGAAAGTGAAAAAAAAACACGACGCTCGTGACTTCTTTTTTTTAAATTTCTGTAGGATTAAGTTTTTCATTGAATTAGTGCCAAATAAGACCTCATTTAACCCTTGAACCACCACGCACTGAAAAAATTAATTAGTTGAATCAACATTTATTCAACCTTTTTTTTGTGTTGATATAGAACCTACATAGAAGATTTGTTGAATCAAACAAACTGAAATTGTTACTTTTAAATGGTAAATTTAACCAAACCCAGATCAATTTTGTAAATTTGACTAAGTTCATTTGCTGATTCCACTTAACATTATGTTGACATTACCGAATTATTAGTTAAATTTACCCCTATGCGATTATACATGAAAAAATATGTTAACTTAACCCATTTTTTTGGTTGTAACAACAATTAGATTTTAACTTTTTTTAATTTGTTATATTGAATGTAGAACTACGGTTGTCACAACGTAATTTATTGTTGACTCAACTGTTAAGGAATCAACATTCAGAAATTCAACTATTAGTTTTTTCAGTGCGAGATCACCATCATTTGCCTAGGCAAGGATTTGGTTATACTGCCGATCAGTCTAGCCTTGATCGCCTTCCAGTCTAACCAGATTCAGCTGAACACCTGCTGTCTTCTAGGTGATGCGACTTCCTATCTTCAAAATCTAGTGACTACCGAATTCAAGTTTAATATACATTTTTTTTTAAATACATCGCATACAAAATGAAACGTAGACAAGTCACATTCAAGACCATTCTAGACTAAAATATTTCTCCAAATTAGGAGCACCAACTCGCCATTTACTTAATCATCAAAAATTAAAGAAGTTAAAAAAATAAATTCTCTAATAAACGCCAAGCAAGCTGGCAAGAAACTGTAGCCGTTCCACTTAAACTTTTTAACTTGTGAAAAGTAGACGGAAATGAGGTGCGACCTAATTTTCTCAATTTTCGGTTTACTGTAGTAGTTTTCTAATGCGCGGTTCGTAATGTCCGAAAACGAATTACTGTTGAAATTACAAATAGAACATGAGAATCGAGAGACCGAAAAGTATCTTTTTTTTAATTCGTAACCTTTGGTAGGCTCGCAAACTTAAAGCATTACTTTCAGTTAGACCATTACAGTCACTTTTGAAAGTCAAAAAACAAATAAAAAGCGATACTACAGTCCCAGTCACAAGGCATAATAACTTGTGAAAGTTCTGTAGTTGCCCATTCCAAAGCGTATATCTCCATGGAGAAGAATAGGCAAGAAAATCCATGGACATTCTTTTAAATAAAATAGTGTTACAATATCATGGTTATATCAACTATATTTAGTAAATTATAGAGTCAGTATCGCAGTGTTAACCAGCAACCGTCAGTTATTTATAGGAACCAACGTAATACGACCTCGTGGGACGCTGATTGCCACGATACGTTAAGTGTGTTAACGCTTTGAATTCTGTTACTTTATGCAGCAAACATTTGCTTTCTAGTAAAAACAACGTTAACATTAAAATTGTTGTTTATGTTTACACTAAACTATGACCACGGCTTCGCTTGCGTTATAGTCGATTTTGCTTGCCTATCTGTTACTTATTCCAGGTTGGAATAACTGCTGGATTGTGGAGGTCTAATAGGCAGTCGCTCCATGTCAAATGCTGGTATTCAGCTGTATCCGGTTAGACTGGGAGACGACTCAAACATAGTTGGGAAAAGATGGGGCAGATGATGATGTGTTTCATAATGATATTTGTTTCTGTAGTTAGGTTTGTTTCGTCAATAATACACGATTGAGTTTCTCTTTGTATACTCCAGGTCTCCAAGTCTATCTGTGTACTCATCCAAATCCGTCGAAACGTTTTAGAGTGCAGGAGTAATAAACATACACTCGCACACACACATACACTCGCACACACACATACAAACTTTTGTACTTATGAAAGTAGTGTTGTAAACAAAAAAATCATTTTTTTTTATAAGGTACTGGCGAAAATGTTTATGTGATGGGATTCGGAATTAGGCGCGGGCCTGTGGACGCTGAGTAATGGGCTAGCTCACCGTCCCACGGTGGGCTGAAATCGCGAAGTTGGGACTTAAGGATTTTTAAATATATATTTGCATTGTATATACTTATACCATACTTTTATGTTTTGGAACTTTTTTTTAAAGTAGGTTATTACCCTAAAATTTCAGAGATTTAATTTGTATGAATAAAACAAAGAATTCGATGCATGGTGCATATTATTAGGATTATTATTATTAGTTTGTTGTAAATATTTTGTGCAACTGCATTCCACACCACTCTTTCCACAACACCAAAACCGGTTTTCTTATCAGTAGACGAGTCGTCATTAGTGACGTGCGCCAATCAGAGGGCAGTAAATTTGCAGGTAAAAAATATTTGGGGTAGCAAGTTGAAAACAATGATATCAGTTCGTTGTAACCACCCTTTACATACGGACTACCCGCTCGTTACTTGATTTTTGTTAAAAGTTGATTTTCGAGAATTTTGTGAAAATGTTTAGTGATTTAGTTACTAATGTTGATATGTTTGTGAAATTGAAATCAAGTGGTAGTATTAAGGATCATAACTTTTTATACAGTGCTATCAAGTCAAAATTGTGTGATTTAAATCAAGATAATGATAATTTGCTAAAGGAATTCTGCGCAAAGTATTGTTATAATACTTATAAAAAATGGGAAAATGCTAAACGAAAAGAACATACATTTAGAAGTAAATACAGTGATTGGTTGGCATCGGAGATAGTTTGGCCTGAGTTTATGAAAGATTTTGCAAAAAACGACGACGAACCAGTTCCTAGCACATCAACTACATCTCATGAAAAGGTGTCTGTTGGTACATCAACTCAAGTAAGTCCGAGAAAACCATTTACAGAATTAGGTCCTAAACAAAAAAAGAGACGTACGGAACTTACTACGCAAACTATTGCTTCAGAGGAGTTGTCACATGCCCATGTTTTTAACTTAAAAGCAGAAGGAAAGGAAGATGTTGCTGACATATTACAGCATCTGCTCAAGCATCCACAGGACGTGCAAAAAGTAAAAGATTGTCTTTTTGGAAATAAAAAGAAATCAGTATTCTCTCCAGATGAAGCTTTAGGCTTGTTTTTGTCTTTGAAATTGTCAAAATGGCAATATAATACGCTACGAAAAAGTATCGCAGAAGTA
Source organism: Cerastis rubricosa (assembly GCA_949152445.1). Taxonomy (NCBI): domain Eukaryota; kingdom Metazoa; phylum Arthropoda; class Insecta; order Lepidoptera; family Noctuidae; genus Cerastis; species Cerastis rubricosa. The sequence goes on from OX424539.1 coordinate 17,306,478, forward strand.
ACTGGTACCAACGTATATCCCTCTTACTACGCACTGCAAAATGAAAAAATTAAATGTTATCCACCTAAAACTGCTATTGTAGTAACAGATAAAACGGCTATGATAGAATTGCAGGCACTATTGGATATTACTGTGAAGAGAATTATAATGTCAAACGAAATTAGTGAAACTTGTAAAGATTTGACACTGATTAGTAAATGGGGATTTGACGGAGCTTCGAATCAAGCCAATTATAAGCAGAAAGTTGGAAGAGAAAATGAAGAAGATGAGGACTTTGACGATTCTAGCGTATTTATGGGTAGTTTGATTCCTATCAAATTAGTGTCTGGTGACAGAGTTATATGGGAAAATGATTCCCCAAATTCCTCATTATGGTGTCGTCCGCTGTTTTTTAAATTCATGAAGGAAAACAAATTCAGCATTTTGCAAGAAAAAAATGCGATTGAGGCAGAGATTAACAATTTAGTTAAGACAGTGGTTGATGATTTGACCATCTCGCACAACCTAATACTAACCATGATAGATGGTAAAGCGACTGCAGTTCTTTGCGATACATCAACACAAAGATGTGACATATGTAAAGCTACTCCAAAGGAAATGAATGATTTGTCCTTGGTTTTGGCAAAAGAAATTGATGTCGATTTATATAAATATGGTTTATCGTCGTTACACATCTGGATACGATTCATGGAATGCATTCTTCATATAGCGTACAGATTAGATTTGAAGACATGGATGGTGAAAGGTGACAGTAAAGCTATTATGGAGAGCAAAAAGAGAAATATTCAGGAAGCATTTAAATCCGAAACAGGACTTTTAATTGATGTTGTGAAACAGGGTCATGGTACAACAAATGATGGGAATACTGCGAGGAGATTTTTCGAAAACCCCGATATTGCAGCTTCGATCACAGGAGTAAATGAAGAATTAATAAAAAGATTTAAAACTATATTAGAAGCAATTTCGTCGGGTCACCGTATTGATATATTGAAGTTTAAAGATTATACCGAAACCACCATGGAACTATACATTGAATTATATAATTGGTTTTACATGCCTGCAAGTGTTCACAAAGTTTTAGCTCACGGAGCAGCTATTATTGAAAGCTTGGGTATAGTGCCCATTGGAAAATTATCCGAAGAAGCAGCTGAAGCACGCAACAAAGATTTTCGGAGATATCGTGCTCATAATTCGAGGAAATTCTGTAGAAAAGCTACTAATGAAGATATTTTGAACAATTTGTTAATCAGCTCTGATCCACATATTTCAAAGATACGACACAAACTGGTGCGAAAACACAAAGCCTTTTCAGAAGAAGCAACAGCTTTGTTGATCGTTAAGGATACATTTGTTGACGATGATGATCAAGAAAATTTAGGGGTTTTAACTGAAGACCCGTTATTGTCAGAGCATGGTGTTGAGCATGGTGCAGGCCCCTCCTAAAAATATTGGTAAATGATTTGAATTTTGAATTTGTCTTTGTAAGTCTCACACATACAGAACACAGATTTGTAGTCGTGGATTAGGCCTATTGGGGAGACCACTGATAAAAAAAACGCGCCTAGTTCTCTACCTCTGGGGTGGTGTGGAATAGAGAATACAATAATTATCACTGCTAAGTATTCTAAGATTTAGGTGACTTTTAAGATATTTTCGTTCAAAAAAATCTAAAAAAGTCTAACTACCTACTAAGTCACAGTAAACTACAGTAGACGATTAGATGCAAATAAATTGTACTATTAAAATACTTATCCAACAATTGGAAGAAATTTGAGATTTTGTAGACTTAAATGCGATTTTAATAAGAAAAAAAATTAAAAAAAAAATTCTCCTAAATCGCAGCAAAGCGCAGTAGCTGACTAGTTGTAAAAATAAGCTAATAAATAGTACTATTTTAATATATACATCGCAGTTGGAGATGTTTTCAGATTTTTGAGATTCTTTAGATTTTATGATTTTTTCTATACAAAAAAATATTTAAAAAATTGTAGTACTAAAAATAATGCGTAAAATAAAAAGTCATAGAACAATAATTTACTGTATTAGATAGTAGAACAAATTTGCATCATTAATCAGTAAAAATAAGATGACTTTTTTTTTAATGTCCTAAGTCCACTACGTATATAAATCAACCCACCGTGCGTCCGTCCGTCTTATGACGACAGGCCGTGCTGACGGCGCGTTCGTATTCCACGCGCGCCTCAAGGAGATGTCAGCAAATCGGAAAGGGTTCGAGAGGGCCGATGCCTGCCAGGGCTGCGGGACTGTTCGAAAGCGATACCGTGGCCCTGGAACACAAAGGGCTAAGAAGGAACATGGATGGATTTTAGTCAGTCAAGTCTGACACTCCCTTCCGCTCCGCCCAGAGCGGGAGGGGTCATTTGATGATTTCCCATCCGAGAAAAAAAAAAGGGGGTTCGGAATGGTGTACTGAACATGACTGTGATAATCGTTTCTACGTCGCATCGCGTTCTACCTTGCATGTATTAGCAGGAAGGTACCTATATGAAAATTCATATTTATACCTTCACACCGAACGTTAAGACGAAGACGTATTTTACATGGCAAAACTCATGAATAAACTGAGTGTCATAACTTGGCAGCGAACATAATGTGAATTTACGATGCTTCCAATGTGTATTAACACATAAACCAGGTTGTTATGCCCGCCCCCTGCGTTGTATGGGCCCTTACAACAATTTGGGGGAGTGATCAATCTGGGTTCAATTCTGGGATCAAATAACTAGAAACGGTTTGGTGGTCTGTCTATTGTATTATGTGATATATTTTGTATTCCTTACCTCGGAAAGCATGTCAAGGCGTTTGTACAAAGACAACGAATAAATGGTGGGTGAGGTGCTGTACTGTATTCCTAGGTAGGTTAATAGATAATCTGTGTTAAGAAGTGCAGTGCCGGTCCCCTATCATCATTTCATCATTTCAGCCCAAAAGACGTCCACTGCTGGACATAGGCCTCCCCCAAGTCACATTGACATTTTGGGGGGTTTTACCATAATCGCCACGCTTGGCAGGCGGGTTGGCGATCGCAGTATGGTTGTTACAAAGGCACAGAGAACGCTGCTGCCCATTCTCTGGCAAGTACCTTAGTCGCCTCTTACGACACCCACGGGGAGATATGGGATGGTGCTATTCTTTACGTCCGACACCATACAGAGCCGGTCCCCTATAAAAGAAAACAATTAAATCGTACACGGTATGTACTCAGTACATTCATCATCATCATCATCATTTCAGCCGAAAGACGTCCACAGCTGGACATAGGCCTCTCCCAACGCCACATTGACATAAGGGGGGTTTTGCCATAATCGCCACGCTTGGTTGGGTTGGCGATCAAGAACATTTAAATGATGTGCCAACTACAAATTATTCGCCTGTTTGTAGATCTTTGATAGTCGTTACAGGTAGTCAGTGGCCCTAAAACTCCGATAACCAGTCTTACTAAGCGGGATCGTCTTACCCCGTAGTAACTGGGTTGTGGAGATCAGTTAGGCAGCCACTCCTTGATTGAAAGCCCACCCCAACTATATTGGGGGTCAGTGGAAAATGCTATGATTATTTGGTATGCCAAGTGTGTTAAAAAACAATCGATAGATCACTGAAAATTCGTGGTATTAGAGCACAATAGCGCGAAGTAACGACTAATCGAACGATTTTTTTATTGGGCTTACTTATTTCGCTAATGATGTGATTACAGATCTACTTAAACTTTATTTAAGATATTATACTTTAATGTAATTTAGAACTCGATTTAAAAAAATTAACTTGAGTGATTATTTAACTTCAATAACTCAATTTAGAAATGGGCAATTAGTTTTAAGACTTTATTCACGAAAGAAAAGTTCAATATTTTCGATACAAATATCTTTCTTGAATAATAATAAAATCAATACGTGCCGATGAAATCAATACCAGCGATCGTTTTTTGTTTTTTACGTTGTCTACTGAATTCTTGAGAACGATTCGTTTATGTTATTGTCAGGTTAATAAACAAGTGGCCTAGCCGTTGGTATGTGATCACTGCAGTTTTTCCACTTCTGTAATATTAGAGGCGTTGCAATACCCTGGTACCCCACAGTCAAACTTGAAATTAATAATGTTCCTGTGATTATTTAAAACCATGTTAGTAACTTTAAATGCATTTGAACCTTTAATTCATCTCATATTAAAGAGCAGTGATATCCTAGTGGTGTGACCAGCGGACTGCCATATCATAGGTCTTGAGTTCAAATCCAAGACACGCACCACTGATTTTTCGATTTAATGTGCGTAAGTTTTAATAACATCACTTGCTTCGGTGAAGGAAAACATCGTGAGGAAACCAGCATTCCTGAGAGATATTTCTAGACGGCATGTCAAGTCCGAGGGTTAGGGGCGGTAAAAAATTCTGACACCAGGTTTATCACTAAACACACGTAAAAAAGAAGATTAAATCTCAGCAGCTTGGCGGTAGACATAAGTAATAAGCACGATGTCCTTTCTCAATATTAAATTAGCGATTCTTAAACGCAATGCGACAAAGGTGACCCGGAACAGACCGTCGCATTTTTAAATAATCTGTCCTGTCCTGCCCTACTTTTGAGGTGAAAAATTACAAATTCTTAAAATAATTTATTTAGCTTAGTATCAAGAAGAAATAACTTGATGGCCAAGTGGTCAAAGGACTCGCCGCTCACGCACAAGGTCGTGTGTTCAAATCCTGGCATGAATGTGATGTGATTTTTTCCATTTATTTGTAATGTTGTACTTTCTAAGTTTAGCATGTCATCACTGACATCGGGTAAGGAAACCTGTACATACAAGGTGTTATTTTGCATCCTCGTCAAAATTCAGGAGGTTGTCACAAAAGACGTAAATGATCAATTTAAATTACGATACATAGTTAATTATTAATAAATTTTGTTTAAGTTATATATTTCAGAATCACCATACCATGGTTTCATCATTTCAGCCCAAAAGACGTCCACTGCTGGACATAGGCCTCCCCTAAGTGTCGCCACTTTGACATTTAAGGGGGTTTTGCCATAATCGCCACGCTTGGCAGGCGGGTTGGCGATCGCAGTACGGTTGTTACAAAAGCACAGAGAACGCTGCTGCCCACTCTCTGGCAAATCCCTTAGTCACCTCTTACGACACCCACGGGAAGATATGGGATGGTGCTATTATTTACGTCCGACACAATACAGAGTAACATGGTTTAGACGATCAGAAATTATCGAATAAGCGTTTGAGATTGTTTGTATGTGTGAAAACGCGGCCATAGGGCGAGGACTTACCGATTTCCGTAAATAAAAAAATACCTACCCATTTTCGTATTGATTAGGGTCGAGAATCATTAGCATAGTTACCTCCTTGAATTTGACGAGGATGCAAAACAACACCTTGTATTTCATTCATACAAGGTGTCTGGCTGGTCTGGCTGTTTGTGTATGCGATGTTTGTAAACGCACCCACGATACAGGAGAAATTCCTAGTGTAGGGCAAAGTTTAATAAAAAAGTCTAAAGTAACAATCCGCCTTTAACAAGCGTTGATAAAAGTGGACTAAGTTACTCCTTATAAGATCAGCTATCTGCCAGGACAAATCTGTCCAGCCGTTTTGGAGATTAGCCGGAACAAAAGTAAAAAAAATATATTTATTGTTACACTGTAAATACTTTCAGTAAAAAACTGTTTTTTTGAAATTACAAACAATCACTTTATTTGTATAATAGATGTATAGATGCCAACGGGACGCGAAAGTATATAGTAAAGATTAATAAAACATACTTTCGCGTCCTGTTGTCGATTTCCCCCGACACATTTTTGCGAACCCGCTACATTTTGTATCAATATGTTACGCTAGTGAATCGATTTAAAAACAAAGGCACAACGGTATCGAAACTGTATTGCTTCTGACACGTGTTAGTGAAAGCACTCAACAACTTTTAGTAAAGCGTGATGCCTTCACCGATTATTTTTTTTTAAAGTTATCCCATACGGGTCAATGGACTTCTGTAAGCACTACACGGAAGCTCTGCATCGGCTTAACCCGACCCCTTTGAGAGTCTTTCGGCTCTTCACCAACCAGACGTCAGCTCAACATAAGTACGTAAGTTTCAGCTCAGCATTGCAAGGTACATCGCTTGGCGTCGCCCTGGTTACTGTAGTCCGACAACTCGCACACAGTTTGGTGAAGATGCCGACAACCCTTGCTAACCCACTTAAACGATAGACAACTTAGCTTTAAGTAGGTAGCCAACCCGCTTAAGGCAAGGCAACCAGCTGTAAGTGGAAACGCATTTACTAGCTGATCCCGAGCAGAGGTGATACCTATACGACGCTGATAATAATTAGTGTGTAACACCCATTCCGTTCACGATTCGTTCGTCATTGTTTCACTCTTTACTTTGCAAAAATAAGTGAAAATATCCCGAAGCTCGAGATGATGCGGTGCTGCTTGCAGAGCTTTATAGGTGCGCGATGATTTTAACTTATACAAAGGAAACCGCCCTACCCTTTCCTACTTGGGTGGTGTTCCGAAATACTGTGAAGTACTTTTGTACGCCCACAGTTAGGTGACAGTATTGTGTCCCTCGTCAAAGGGAAGGACTATTTTTAGCAGAAAATGAACCTTCCACTGAATGGCACAAGGAGCATAACTGAGTTTGTAAGGTAATAATAGAGGAATATGAGAGCATCGCCATATATTACCTAAGTAGTTTTCTTAGCCTAGTCTAAGTTCAGTAGTATATGTCAGATCTTTCGGCACTTTATGATTGATTGTCTGTCTGTTTGCCGCGCAGATTTTTCGTGTTTTGTAAGATCTATTTTTATTCACTTGTTTTGCCCCAGTTAAAGTGACATTTATTTAAGAAACTCAAATAAGTGTTAATGGACGTACGTTATCGATACAATACGATAAGTTTATGTAATCCTTTTGTAAATCGTTGTAGGTATATGAAACGCTTTGAAACCGATAACCACTAGTCTAGACTTTCAGGAAAACCACTAAACGACATGGTTACTTTGTTCTTATAGTCTAAAATTCGAGTCATATCCACAAAACCGATAAACATACATCATTTTCATAAATCATCATCATCATCATTTCAGTCGAAAGACGTCTACTGCTGGACATAGGCCTCCCACAACGCCACTTTTACATAAGGGGGGTTTTGCCATAATCACCACGCTTGGCAGGCGAGTTGGCGAACGCAGTACGGTTGTTACAAAAGCACAGAGAACGCTGCTACCCATTCTCTGGCAAGTCCCTTAGTCGCCTCTTACGACACCCACTGGAAGATATGGGATGGTGCTATTATTTACGTCCGACACCATACAGAAAAAATGAACTCATTCATAAATAATGAACCCTTAAATTTCCTCATCCCATAACGCATAACATTACACCTTACCTCAAGTACCCCGTTCAACTTCTCACCTCTGACACAAACGCGGCGTCGTTAGCGAAACGTTTACACAGAACAGTTTAGTTACATTAACAGCAGATAATATCGCGTTCGAAATTATTGTGTGAGCGATTAAACAAGCCGAGCCATACGCGTGTAACACAGATGGAACAATTAATGGATGTATAAGTTACGTAACGTGTTTGATACGATTTCTTTTTTTGGGTTATCTAAACTAATATTATCAAGAGGAGAGATTTGATTGTTTTTTTGTTACGATTTAACTCAAAAACTACTGTACCCATTTAAAATATTCTTTCACCAGTAAAAAGCTACATCTTTACCAAGTAACATAGGCTATATTAAATCACAATTTTCGCGGACGAAGTCGCGGGCGAAGCGCTAGTGTTAACTAAAACTGTTTTACAGACCAGCTTAGGCATCCTACTAAAATTTTCAGGGATTAAGGATAAATAATTGGCAGAGCTGGGTGCCAAAATTGAATATTATTCAATGCAATAGCTTCGGGTTGGTTTTGTTGTTCAGCAAATAAGGCCGAATAGATTGTTTGGACCTGAACAAGCATGTATCACTCCTTATTAATATTATGATCACATCATCTGCCTACCCTTCCCCCAATTATGTTGGGATCAGCTCTAGTCTAACTAGATGCTGATTTCTTTTATATAACCCTAACACTCTTGTGAATTGAGTGTCTCTTGAACAGGTATTTTAGTAAACAGCTAAGTACTTTATCGTTTTATCAGTAAAACCATTTACGTTAGGCTCTTAAGCCTCCTTTGAGACGTAAAGTAGCTTATAACTTTTTAAATTACTTATAGTTTACAGAAAAAAATGGTCTACCCGTTGTGGGACCTATTTAAATAGAATTTTGTTGAAAAGTTTCCTTTTCAACCTCTGTGGTTTATTTCAGAAATTATCAGCAAATATAAAACTTCATAAGTCTACCACCTACGCTTTAAACGCAGTTATATTAAATATAAGCACTCATATACATACATATAATACATACAATATTTATACATATAAATAATAAATAATATAATATAATATTTATATTATTCATACATAGAATATCCACTTTAATACAATACCACTCAGACTCTGGTCTGTATAGTAATACGATTATCTGAACTTAGGTTACAGTGTTCTTGAGCGCTTTCAATATGATTATTGTTCGTGTAGCAGAAGCTTTTAGGTTTTAAGTGGGTAATACTAGGTACAATATGCCGTTGTAGTGATTTATTTGGAGCACTAGTTCAATTACTTATGATATGAAAACAATATTGTTCGTCTACTTTAAATATTTCTGAGCAAATTCTGCTGAGTAAGCATAAATTGCCGATTTCTCTACAATTGTATTGTGTTGTGTTGTATCCAGCTTACAACTTATGAGCTTTTTTGGGGATTCAATGTTATAGGAAAATTGTTACCTTAGTTTTTGTCGTTCTGTCACAAGGGTAGTTTTTAGGTCATCAATTTATTGCTTAAAGATGCTGACCCTGTGGACAGCATCTCTTAAGCTTTCTGATACGTTGAAATCTTAATTTATTTAACAAATATAATTAACTTCTGAGGAGCCCGTGGCTAAATTAAAACAGCCGCACGGATTGATCTTTAAGGTTAAGTCGTGCTTGCCGAGGTTGGTCCGTGGATGGGTGACCATAATTACATACCGAGTTTCCTCTGTGCCTCGGAAATCAAGTTAAGCCGTTGGTCCCGGCTTTCATTTGTAAATCTTTGACAGTCGTTACGAGTAGTCAGAAGCCAAAAGTCTGACATCCAGTCTTACCAAGGGTAACGTATTACCCAGTGGTTCTGGAGGTCAGATAGACAGTCGCTTCATGTAAAATACTGGTACTCAACGTAGGTTAGACTTGAAGCTGACCCCAAGATAGTTTGGGAAAAGGCTAGGCAGATGATGAGTTAACTTCGATGACGTTGAAGTCTTTATTCCTAAAATAGTACCTATTTTATTTGTAAGAGTTTATTTGGTGGCGATACCGAGGAAAGCCTAGGAAGATATAGCGAGAAGACCAGACACTTGTACCATGAGGGCTGGTTCGAGGTAGCGCAGGTAAAGATTTCCCTGGAAGGATTTAAAGGAGGTCTTTGTCTAGAACAGCGCATTACGGGCAAAGAGAAAAGACATCACTAGGCTACGCTGGGCTTACTCAAAATACAGTATGCAATGCCATACTCAAGTATACTTACATAATCTAAAGGCCGATACGTTACATTGATAACCAAATAAAAAACACTGGAAACGAGCTCGGAAACCAACGTTTACTCTGAATACAAGCTTTGTGTCAAGCTAAACAAATTGCACTTAATGATGGTGGTCAACATAAAAGGGGTCTGTTGTATGTATGCGCCATTTTTCCACGAATTCCATACATTTATCAACATGTCTGTAGTAAACAATTTTGGAGTTTCTTTTTTATTTCCCTCCGCATGTTTTTTCTCTGTTACCTACGTTTTTATTCTGAAGACCCGGTCTTGTGTAGATGCCGAGCCTGTTATCATTATCATCATCATCATTTCAGCCCAAAAGACGTCCACTGCTGGACATAGGCTTCCACCAAGTGTCGTCAAATTGACATTTTGGGGGTTTTTCCATAATCGTCACGCTTGGCAGGCGGGTTGGCGATCGCAGTACGGTTGTTACAAAAGCACAGAGAACGCTGCTGCCCATTCTCTGGCAAATCCCTTAGTCGCCTCTTACGACACCCTCGGGGAGATATGGGATGGTGCTATTCTTTACGTCCGACACCATACAGAGCCTGTCATAATAAGGATTATATGTCGGTTTATTAGTCGCGTAATTCATGATCCACCAAGCTATTCCGCAAGTAGAAAAGCCAATATGAAACATGGAGAGACTGTTTATCTGATTTCCACAACAACAAATGACTGGGAAACGAGTAAAAGGAAAGTACTCGAGTAAGTATTCAACAAAAATATATTTGTCTTAAAAAAATCCTCTGAGGGAAATAAAATTAAAAGACATCATCATTTGCCTAGCCTTTCCGAATTAGAGTGATTCGACTTCCAGTCTTACCAGAAGCAGCTGAATACCAGTATTTTACATGGAGCAACTGTCTATCTGCCATGACATCCACAACCCAGTTAGTGCTGGGTAATACGATACCCCTTGGTAAGACAGGTTGTCCGACTAAACGAAGTTATACGTGTTACCAAATTAAATACAAGTCAGCCTTAAAACAATTAAATTAGTGATGAACATAAATTCAAAAATTCAAAAGATTTAGACGTTTTAGTTAAGTTAGCAACAATCGTATTTACTTCTCGTGCAAACGGCCCACAGATCTAAACCACGATAAATTTTGCATACCCCAAACTAACAATTATTTCTAAACACACCTGCCAGATAAAACCAACAATTAAGATTATTAAAAAAATACAATTATTATTTAAAAAAGGTCTAATTACAGTGATATTGTGTCGCGGCGTGGTACTAATACTATGTAAATCACTGTACAGCAATCACAGACGATCAATAATTAAAATATTCGAGCCGACAGCGTGACGCTCATGAATATTCACTTAATTACCGACTGTCACGAATAATTTGCAATGTGAACAACAGTTTTTGAGGAAATAGGAGTGTTGGCATGAATATTAAAGCCTTCGAAGGCTCGAAACGGCCTCCTAAAATAGAAAACCAGTGAATGATGAACAGAGAGTCCAATATAGCTATTAGCCAAAACTTCAAAATATTTGAAATACTGTTATAAGCTTTCACTAAACTTACACTGTCACTTACTGGAGGAGCTCGTAGCTAAATAATAACAGTTGGCCCGCTGATGGGTGACCATAAGTACGTACCGAGGTTCCTCCGTGCCTGGGAAAGCACGTTGAGCCGTTGGTCCCGGTTGTCATTTGTAGATCTTTGAGAGTCGTTACGAGTAGAATAGAATAGAATAAAACTTTATTGTACACCAAAAATGAAACTTAACGGGCTTACAAAACTGCAATTTTTAAAGATTACAACTGACAACAACGACGTACGTTCAACGAGTAATGAGAAGCCAAAAGTCTGACATCCAGTCTTACCTAGGGTTATCGGACTACCCAGTTACTGGGCTGTGGAGGTCTTCATGTAAAATACTGATACTCAGCTGCACCCGGTTAGACTGGAAGCTGACCCTAAGATAGTTTGGGAAAAGACTAGGCAGATGATGGCACTGCCACTTACTGGTTATTTTTCGTGATCATCCCGCGATCTGGCACTTGCATCAGCGTCGAAATATCGGAAGCTTACAATAAGCGATAATCACGAAAGATATGCCGTAAGTGACACGGTTAGTTTACTATACATTTGGTTCTTCATTCTCTGAATTTCTGAATACACATATTTGACAAAGACGTTTGGTTTATTTGCAGTACTGTTTTCTGTTTGTTACCTACCCCCTCAAGGAAACCCCTTCATTGGAAGACCAGCGTCAGATAGCATCTCCTGTCTGGCATGAATGCTGAAATGGACCTTTTTGGCGCAGCCGTGAGGCACACAGCACACCTTGTATATTTTCTTTTTTTTTGTAACTTTTTTTAATATTATTATTGAGTGTGTGCGTGACTGACTAAAATGTTCACTACCAAACCACTATTTATAACAATCATACAGGAAGTAAACGGACCCTTCACGAAACCGCAAACCAAGCATTCTGTACATCAAACTAAATAACTCCGCAAAAATATTGCTGGGAAACGCCTTACTTTTGGGGTGAAAAATCTCGTTTCACGGCAGTACTCAATGGAACGCACTCAAAACATTGTGATGATGGATGCATTTAATACTCGTAGTACGGGTATCGTGGAGGTATTTCAAGTAAAGTTATAAGTTGGTAGTTGGTTGGTAGGAATAAATAAAAAACCGGACAAGTGTGAGTCGGACTGGCGCAGCGAGGGTTCCGTACAAAAGTTATTAAAAATATTTTTATTATACAATGTAACTAAAAATTTACGGTTTTCGCAATTTTTCCTTTATCTATGCTCATAAGACGTTGCTTCGTACCAAATTTCAAGATTCTGAGTTCACGGGAAGTACCCTGTAGGTTTTGATTCCCTTGCGAGAGTCGAAAATTTGCGGAAATTTGCGGCATAAACGACAGTATCTTTTGATTGCGTTTGCTTAGAAGTTTGATTTTTTCACAGCTCTAAGAGACTGATTTGAGTATTTGATATAAATTCCAGCTTGATACCTCCAAGCGTTCCGATTAAAAAGGGTCTTGACAGACAGATAGACTGACGAACGGACAACAAAGTGATCCTTTAAGGGTTCCGTTTTTTCCTTTCGAGTTACGGAACCCTAAATAATGTCGCAATGGCGGGGAAAACAAGTGCCTTACGCCTTCGGTCATTACTAATAATCTTGTTACTCAGAGCCAGACAGCGATCTAATACGAGTACCTTAACAACTCCAGCATCGTTAAGTGTGGTCCTAAAAATAAAAGGAACTATTAAGGGCGAACAGCCAAAGAAAGATCTGACAAAGAGTCTCGATGGGCTTGCCAATCTGAGGGAACTAAAGACCATCCTGAATCGTGATATAAGCCCAGCTGTCAGATACAAACGTCTTTGTAATTACGCTATCGACGCAGATAACGCTCAGATTAAGGTGGATGATTATTCCTTGTAATGTAATCGAGATAATTTGCTTTCAAGTGGTGAATTATGTAGGTATTGATGCTGAATATTGGTTAGTAACAGCCACACGGATCGGTGTCTTAGGATAAGCAAAGGTTCGTGGATGGGTAACCATCTTTCACAGCGAGATCCCTCTTTGCCTCGGAAAGCAGAGTAAGCAGTTGATCTCGGTTGTAGAGTTTTGATAATTAAAACGAGCTTATTCACGCCTAAAATGCCTACGCTAATCTAAAACCGCTCTAAATTACATCTGGAATGTGTTGGTATTTGTCAATCCTACAGACATTAAATTGTATGTAAATGTAAATCAATGATCTTGTACACAAGATATGTTACGTTCACAGTTACCAACTTTTTAAATCTGGTCGCGCTGGAATTACTTAATTTATGTTAATGAAAAAAATAATACAAAAAGTTTATTTACAATACAAAAAAAATAATGTGTAATCTGCCCACTAAACGTAGGCAAAAATACAAATATTATAAAGAAACACATTTGACAAAAGGTAAATAATGCGACATCCGTAAATGTATTCTTCAGGCGATGCCGTAGCTACCTACGTGTCCTAGTGAAATATTTATATCCCAGTCATAACTACGGGTGGCGACAAAGAGCTAAGTGACGCTTTTGAAAATATAACTTCATGCCTCTTCTACGTGCAAGGCGAGGCAGAAGTGTGTACACATGTACAGTACAGCCACATTTTACCAGTTCTGTGTAAGTCTCATGTAAGTCATGTCATGTCTTTCTGGATTGTGGTACAATCTAGGAAGTGTCTATTTAGCACCTATACTTTTCCTATATATTTCCTATACCTAAGTACCTATGTAATGATTAATGATGTTGTGGCACCGAGTTGCCGTGTCTGGCATACCACTGTTAAACCCTCGATGGTTTGTGTGGTATGTTTACGTTCTGCCAAATAAATTGTAGCAGTGTTTTGAATAATAAAAAATAAAAAAATAAGGAGCGACGTCTACCATTCGGGCTGCCTGACGGAAAAACCTAAAAACACAAAAACCGGTCTGGGAACCAAACTTACAACTCACATCATGCTCAGCAGCAATGTGATCACTACAGCAACGTAGCAAGCAAAAAGTATATTTTCATATCATATTACTAAATAAATACTAAACTGATTTTAGACATCTTTAGGCCTCGTACGAAATGGTTTTACGCAGAAATTTTGATCAAAGGAATAAAGTTTTCTCATTTTATTTGAGATTGTAATGTAATTGACAGGCCTACTAGATGTTAAGTGGCTATCACTGTTTATTTATTACACTTTATTATGTTTAGTTAGAACAATTTGCGAACTGGACTATTATTTTATTACCACTAATAATTGAGGAAGTCACTGCACTTTCACCTCAAACATTGTATGCATTGTAACTGCATAAATACATCATCATCATCTCATCTCATCTGCCTAGCCTTTTCCCAAACTATCTTGGGGTCGGCTTCCAGTCTAACCGGATGCAGCTGAGTACCAGTATTTTACATGAAGCGACTGCCTATCTGACCTCCACAACTCAGTAACTGGGTAATACGATACACCTTGGTAAGACTGGATGTCAGACTTTTAGCTTCTGACTACTCGTAACGACTGTCAAAGATCTACAAATAACAGCCGGGACCAACGGCTTAACGTGCTTTCCGAGGCACGGAGGATACTCGATATGTAATTATGGTCAACCATCCACAGACCAACCTCGGCAAGCACGGCTTAAGCTGAAAGATCGACCTGGGCGGCTGTTATTATTTAGCCACGAGCTCCTCCTTAAATACATCATCATCATCAGCCTATAATGTTCCCCACTGCAGGGACACAAGCCTCCTCTCTATGAGAGGGAGTGGGCTGTAATCCACCACGCGGGCCCAGTGCGGGTTGGTAGATGTGACGTGTCTTAGATTTTTTTGTGCTAGGACATACCGGTTTCCTCACGATGTTTTCCTTCACCGTTTTTGAGGGCAGCGGTGATGAAATAAATTACACTAAGTTATGCGCCTGCCTGGGTTCGAACCCACGTCTTACTGCTGGTAAGTCGGGGCTGCCACAACAGGGCCACCGCTGCTCTCATAAATGCATACGACGTATTTATTGCTTCTCGACAGTAGCAAGTGATTTTAAGAAAGTCACATCTCTACCCCATATGATCATTTTATGAGGTGATCATATTACCTACCATCATTTAACAAGCCTTCTAAGGTTCTGTATGGTGTCGGATGTAAAGAATAGCACCATCCCATATCTTCCCGTGAGTGTCGTAAGAGGCGACTAAGGGACTTGCCAGAGAATGGGCAGCAGCGTTCTCTGTGCTTTTGTAACAACCGTACTGCGATCGCCAACCCTCCTGCCAAGCGTGGCGATTATGGCAAAACCCCCCATGTTATGTCAATGTGACGACACTTGGAGGAGGCCTATATCCAGCAGTGGACGTCTTTTGGGCTGAAATGATGAATGATGACTTAACAAGCCATGACTCAATAATAATTTATCACGAAGTAACAGCTTTCAATAACCCAGTCTCCATCCTTCTCAGTTGAGAAACTGCCAAACAAACACCTCGTTCCGTCATCGCAAGCCGTGACGGGCGCTCCAATATTTTCTTTATACCGTCCCCCTCCCACCCTACCTACATTACAATATCTTTGTCCGACTTTCACTACCGGTCGGCTGCATTCAAGTCGCGTCTATTTGATGTCCACCCTAACAGGTGGTTACACCTGTCGACAGTTTCCAGATATTACACATAGGAACTTTAATAAAAACGTACAGGATTCTTGGGTCACTTTGGTTTCTTTAACAATTTTCTTCGACGTGAACGGTTTGAGTTATAAGTCTGGTGGAATTTTATGGCCTTGGACGTGTTGCTCGAGTGATTTTTGGTGTTGGTAGTAACTGGTAAAAAGTACGGTAAGGATGGTTACTGGTTTAGATATGTAGATAGATTCTTTATAGTACGTAGAGAAACCGTATAACCATGTACAATCTTATAACTATACTAATCAATATTTGTGTCACAATTCACGATGACACCTTGGTCATTTAAACGAAAATTATAAACCAACAAAAGAGATTTGTATCAGTATATTTTATGATATACGAGAAAAAGCGAACGACATTCGTAATCTCAATTACAAAGTGATAGTTGTCGGAAACTGTGAAGTTGGAAATTATGTAATTTTTCTGGAAGCCTCACTATAACATGAGATAAGTGTTTCAATGATATTTATTCTGATTACATTTACGTATCTATAGTATTTTAAATCTCTTTCTTACCAGCCATCCTTTATATCCGCTTGCTTTGACAGTGTTAACTATCAAAACAAACTTCATGTAATCTCAAACAACAAAACAAAATAAAAAATATTTTTATCACGTGTAGAATTTTTTGGCGGGCAACTATAAACACTGTTTTATATTTTCATGGCTTTTATCTGAACTTATACTATCAGTTGCGGGACATCTTCCATGATTATTCATTTAAATATAAATTATTTACATTTTTAAATGATTTTACAAAATTATATAAAAAAAAAGATTTAAAAAAATAGTAGCCCACCGGCATCGGTAACAGGGCCCGGGCTAGCGGTGCAGGTGATCAGGACTTTTGAGAGAGGAACCTCCTAACAATACGTGCCGTGTCTAGAAGTACTGCTTTCTGAATCAAGCCCTTGATCCAGCTGCCAAGCGAAAGACTCCTGAGATGTTGGTTGAAGCTTTTGGCTATGCCATTGGCTGACACGACTAGCGGCACAATGACCGCTGTACTATTATTTTATAATTGTTTTGAATTCCAGATATTTCGACGCTGTAACAAGCGCCTTGACCGCGGTATGAATGGAGAATGCGGATGGATGTAAAATAAATAATTAGGAGCAGACAAATCTGTCTACCCTCTTTCTTAATCTATTCGCGAACTACTGGTTCTCGATACAAAGTCAAGAAAACAATAAATAATCATGGAAAATGTCCCGTAAGTGATAGTATGAGCAACTATAACTTCTAAAACTTAATAAAACCCACTTTGGTTTCAAAATACGTTCCATATAAATGTTTAATGACTATTTTCGGGCGTCCCCAAAGACCAATTTTCAAAACATTTTCCTTTTCGCGTGAAACTTAATTTCGTAGCCCCATGGGCATCATAAGTGTTTTCCTCAGTTGAAATACGGAAAAGTAAAATTTAAACCCAATCCATTAGGTGTGAAGCCACAAGTTTGTTTGAACGTGCAAACGTTCAAACAAACTTGTGGCTTAAAACACTTTTGTGTCCACTCTTCAGGGTAGGTAAGGAGAGTTTTTTTTTGTGAACTCACTCAAGAGATTTTTGAGAAAAATGTAGAAAAAATCTGCTATTTTTTTTTTTAAATAACGTACGCAGGTAAGAATACAATTAAACACGTGTTTGTCAATTTTAATTTTATGAGTCTTATTTTAATTTTTTTCATATGCTTACCTTTACTATACTTTTGTTTAATTGTTAATTTAATCATTTTGTTTTGTCTTGTGAAAAATAAATACTTTTTCATTAATTTCAATAATTTTTCATTCTTTCTTTGTTTATTTACTGAAATATCTTTTCTCATTTATCGAGCACTTGTAGTTTTAATAGCGAACTTTTAGTATTTATAGATTAAAGAAACCCTGAAACAAACTTACCTCTAAAAGGTTTTCTATTATTTTTAAAGCGGTCAAACTTACGAAACTGTTTTAAATTTTGTGGTCATCGGTTTTAACCTGCATTAGAGTTTCGAAACGAATACACAACTTACTTTGTTTATTGTAAAAGGTGCTAATGGTCGACCCTTTTACGGACAATTTTGCAAAACCCCAGGCGTTTCGTCCACGTAGGTGTTGTCCATCTGAATGTGATGTACGTTTCATTGTCCAAACACCAACTTTATTTTCAGTTTAAAATGTTACTAAAAAACTGGTTTTTTACAGTTAATATTTTGATTTTTGTGTCATAAATGCTAGGTTGTTATCTAGATTCCATGATAAAAGGCATCCCTATTTCAAGGCACAGATTTAGAACCAAGTTGATCAAAATGATTAAACATAGTTACTTCGGGTCAATGACTTAGGACTTCTATAACGACGAGACAAAATACATAATGTTCATCCAATTTCCTGTCACACTTACTATCCACATGAAATCTACCGCAGTTCCCCTTAATTAACCTATATACCTCCCCCCCTCGTTCCCCTACTTGAAGATAAGAAATTAATTGCCTCCTTCAAATTAACAGGAAAACTAGTTAGATTTAAACTAGCTGTTTCGGTGGTGTTTCTGCAGACGAGCGATCTGACGAAGTTGTCAAGAGTGGTCGAATGTGTTTAGCAACTGTTGGCAACTTTTTTAGAAGGTGGTCGTATGATGTATGTCGGTAGCTATCATTGCCTTCTTTCATCCACACATGTGCAAAAGTCGTCTTTTTTTCTATAATTTCTTGTAGGTACCCTTTACTACTGTCAGAGATCTACTAATGACTGCTGAGACCAATTCCTTAACTAACTAAATGAAATATTATGTAAATAGATGGCGCTGTTTGCCTATTTCACGTTTCTATGATTCTATGTTAAAAACTTGTGTAAGCCTATTTACTTATGCTAATATGCCACTGCACCATTGTTTTGGTGAAATAAAGACTATTATTATTTCCTTTAACTTTCGTAAAGTTAAAGGAAATAATAATAATCTTTATTTCACACGCACGGCACGGTGGTATCTCGAAATGTACTTAATGCATGATCAGGGTGATCATGCATTATGTACATTCTACAGTTCGACCTGGGCAACCGTAGCTAAACCAACGATAATATTATAACCGTGCGACTAATATTATCAATAATTCAAACTGTAACAATCGGCAACAGTTGCTTCACAAAGTGTTGCTCGTCTGATACTTTCAAGCTTACATGGGCAAAAGTTCAGGCGCCTTAATTAGGAACAGTTTATTGACAGCACTTGTACATACTAGGATTTAATTAACCTTTCTAGGTTTACGTTAAATTAGTGGTTGTGGAACGTTTTTAAATTACTACGTACGTAACTGTTTTTTAAATTGAAAAAAGTTCTTGGTTGGTAAGTAGTTTGTTTAGTACGTGTTAGTGTGTGTTGTTACTACATTATTACTATTTAATTCTGCTTTTTACAATCTAGTACTACGTTGGTTAACATTTAAACAATTTGAGTAACTAAAGATTATACTGGTTTTTTTGTGGTAGGCTAGTATAATAGAAAATTTTCAATATGAGTAACGTATAATTGTTCTGTATGGTGTCGGACGTAAAGAATAGCACCATCCCATATCTTCCCATGGGTGTTGTAAGAGGCTACTAAGGGACTTGCCATAGAATAGGCAGCAGCGTTCTCTGTGCTTTTGTAACAACCGTACTGCGATCGCCAACCCGCCTGCCAAGCGTGGCGATTATGGCAAAACCCCACCATGTTATGTCAATGTGGCAAGACTTGGGCGAGGCATATGTCTAGCAGTGGACGTCTTTCGGCTGAAATGATGATGATGATGAACGAATAATTAACAGACAATGTAGGTTTCATCTATCAAACGATAGATGGTATAATTATCTCAACGTATAATATTCTACTATTTTTTTTCACATTATTTACGTGTTCAGCCATTTGTTCATCTTTGACTTTTTATTAATTCAAAAGCAGAGAATGAAACAAGTGAACAAATAATATTACACTAAATACAAGAAAAAAATGTGTCTACCATATACAACAGACACAATACGAATTTCATTTTCGGCTATTAAAATGGCTTACTTATCTAGTAGAGAAGCATAGCAACCTGTCTCCTTATACCAGAATCATTTAATAAACTAGCACATGAATGTATTTTTTAACACGCTTTCATCATCATCATCATCATCATCATTTCAGCCGAAAGACGTCCACTGCTGGACATAGGCCTCCTCAAGGTTCGCCACATTGACATTTTGGGGGGTTTTGCCATAATCGCCATGCTTGGCAGGCGGGTTGGCGATCGCAGTACGGTTGTCACAAAAGCACAGAGAACGCTGCTGCCCGTTCTCTGGTAAGACCCTTAGTCGCCTCTTACGACACCCACGGGATGATATGGGATGGTGCTATTCTTTACGTCCGACACCATACAGAGCTTTAAGTAGCTACAACTGTAACTATGTAGAGGAGCTCGTGGCTAAATAATCACAGCCGCACGGGTCGATCTTTAAGGTTAAGCCGTGCTTTTGGGTTGGTCCGTGGATGGATGATCATAATTAAATACCGAGTTTCCTACGTGCCTCTGAAAGCACGTTAAGTCGTTGGTCGCGGCTGTCATTTGTAGATCTTCGACAGTCGTTACGAGTAGTCAGAAGCCAAAGTCTGACATCCAGTCTTACCAAGGTGTATCATATTACCCAGTTATTGGGTTGTGAAGGTCAGATAGGCAGTCGCTTCATATAAAATACTGGTACTCAGCTCCATCCGGGTAGACTGGAAGCCGACTCCAAGATAGTTTGGGGAAAGGCTAGGAAGATGAACCTGTACCTATGTAAAAAAATCTTAGAAGTAAAATTTGACCCACTTCCTGGTTTCCGATTGGGCTGAAATTTGGCATACATGTTTTGCTTGCATGACAATGCATGGTTAAGTAAGTGACATCATTCAAAGTCCAATATGGCGGAGTCCCAAAGATGGTGCTGCTCACTGCTAGTTTTTATGCACCGCAATGACATGGGTATAAAGAACTTTTCTTTGCTTGGCGATTATTGGAATGCCCAGACTAATATCAAAAATACTCTCATATTTTCAAAGAAATAATAGTAATCCATAATTTAGTTGGTCGACTCAACTCGATGTCTATCAAAAGGAAAAAAAAAACAACTATTCCCAACTAAGAAATTGGTTCCTACAACTTTGAGGTAAATAAAAAAGTTGTGACTTACGGGAATCGCTGTCAAGACTATCGACCTCACTCAATTACTAGAAAAAACTTTTATTAACTTTTCTTGTACGATAATTTGACAGTAAATCGACAATAAGGACATTTTACTTCTTCATGAAGCGTTGAACCGAGAAATAAATAACGCTTTTGTATTAACCCACACGGCGTAGCGCTACGCTGCTACGTCGTAGACCGAGCGTAGGCAAGCAACGATCTTGGAGATTTTTTGCTTCGCCTCGGTTTTTACAAACTAGATTAACCTTACTAAACTCTATTATCCCTTCATAACTAAACAACGAATTCACAAAAGGTAAGCATTTTCAGTCTAGAAATTAAACAGTAAATATTTAATTTTTATATTTACACTTTCATTTCATTTAGTTAGTTCACTAGCAAAAGTCGTAGAAATAAATTCTTAGCGTTAATAGAACTGGGTTAAACTCGCTACTTTTAATCATCTAAACTCGAAGTTTTCTTAAAGTACATAAATCCGACTAACAAAAGTGTGAAATAAATAAATATTCGAAGAAAGCTTGCTGACCTTTCCAGAAGTTTTCCGTGTCACTTTTCAGTCAGTTCATTTAACTGTTTAAAAGTTTTCATTTTGACTGTCTCGTTGATCTAGTGAATTCAAGCGCGGCTGTTGAGCATGAGGTTCGAGTCCCAGCACTGCATGACCACTGTAGAAACGAGTTTTGTCTAAGAAAGATTCGACATAATGACAAATTAATAGACAATGACAATGTGTCAGTTTGTCGATTCTTCCGTTGAATATAGCCCGTTTCAACTGCGGTCATGCTAAGCGTGCAGGTCGGCAAAGTGTTCATCAGGCAGTTCTTTACGGAAATCCATGACAATAAAATATATTACGCAAAATATGCAGTTTTAATAAAACATGTTATGCAAAATATGCAGTTTTAATAAAATATGTTATGCAAAATATGCAGTTTTAATAAAATATGTTATGCAAAACATGCAGTTTTAATTCCACTTCAACATCACGCCTTGTAATCCACGAATGTTTAGGCAGAGGTGAACCTTTTTTTTTCGGATGGGAAATCATCAAATGTCTCCTCCCTGGAGCGGAAGGGAGTGTCAGACTTGTACTGACTAAAACCCATCCATGTTCCTTCTCAGCCCTTTGTGTTCCAGGGTCACGGTATCTCTTTCGAACAGTCCCGCAGCCCAGGCAGGCAGGCCTTGGCAGGCATCGGCCCTCTCGGACTCCTTTCAATTTGCTGACATCTCATTGAGGCGCGCGTCGAACACGAACGCGCCATCGACACGGCCTGTCGTCATAAGAAGGACGGACGGTGAGCTGGCCTGTGGGCGGTGAGTCACCGTCCACAGGCCCGCGCCTACGGTGGCCGGGGCCTACTGGGTGGCCCCCGCGGTGGCTGGGACGTGAGGCTCTCTCCCTCTCACGTTCCGCCAACTCCTTCGCTTCGCGGAAGGAGGCGACGGCTTCCCATTCCCTCTCGCTCCGAACCATGAATTGAACCAGGGCCGGACGCGAGAGGTCGCTGCCGCCAATCGCCGCTACGAGGACAAGGCAGAGGTGTACCTGACAGTACACCCAACAGTACGCCAGTTATGTTTAAGTCCCATGTAATAGGGAGCGAGCCCATTGCCTTCAACTGGGCACAAACCCAGACTCCGTAGTTGGTACTGAGAAATTCCTGACGGGCTAACCCAATAACACTGTGCCCGTAACCTTAATGTTTACCTCAATGTTCTAACATTAAGGTTTAAATTACAAAGATAAACACACGCTAGTGCAATACAACAACGATACACGTCTAGTCTTGCACAAAGGCTGTATTGACTCAGTGGTTGCTTAAGTGATTGACTTCCGCGTTACCAGTAGTGGGTTCGATAGCATACGATTCTAATACTCAGAGAGACCGACGTTTGTTTGTAAGCACACTAATACCATTCCAGCAGAGGTTCGCAATCAGTGGTGAGTGATTGGTCAATCATGAAGTTTAACTACAGCGGTAGTTAAACTTTAAAGTTCAAAGTTTTTAGTCTCTGTCTGGTTGGTATAGTGATGTGGTTGCGCTACAACTGAGCATGAGGCCTTTGGTTCGAATCTTAGGTCGGCGTAAGTGTAAGTGTTTTTGGGTTCAGGTATATGGGTATCAGGAAGACTCCTGGTAGCCTGGAACCTAAGTTTGTGCCCGTTCAAATGTATCTATAGGCTCCACGCGTGCCTCATGAAGATGTCAGCAAATCGGAATGGGTCCGAGACGGCCGATGCCTGCCAGGGCTGCGGGACTGTTCGAAAGAGATACCGTGGTCCTAGAACACAAAGGGCTAAGAAGGAACATGGATGGGTTTTAGTCAGTACAAGTCTGACACTCCCTTCCGCTCCGCCCAGAGCAGGAGGGGTCATTTGATGATTACCCATCCGTAAGAAAGGCCTAATGAAATACAGTGCAATTTAAAAAAATATACGTTAAATTTTTATTTACCTTTAATTTTCATCTACAACTACGTACTAATGCTAGCATAGTAACACAACTAGTGCCCCGCGGCGTTGCGGCCTGATTATTTATTACACCGAACATCATTCGGCACCGGGCCCATTTGTTTTAATGACCTATTTCACCCAAATAACTATAACGCACGCATATTCTGTGTACCCTACACGTGAAATGAGGAATTTTTAATTTTTAACTAAGGTAGAAGCACAAATATAATGCGTGTTTGTCGTTTTTATGGGGCATTCTTTGTTTTGTGAACGAAACTGGGGCTGTGTAGAAAACAGTAATAAAAATACGTGAGTATGTGTAGAAAAATCAATATTTCTGCCCCTTAAGACACACGCCAAGCCCGGACAGGGTTGATCAAATTGTAGTCGTCTATCAATGCAAAATTAAGAACTTCGATCTTTTAACCTTTTAACCAAGAATTTCGTTGTCATAAATGTTTTTTTTTATACCCTTAGCTTGCGACACCAATAAAAGATACTGTTTTGAATAAATATCGAAAAACATTCTATATACGTGGAACCCACAGGTTAGACTATTATTATCTGCCTAGCCTTTTCCCAACTATGTTGGGGCGACTTCTAGTCTAACCGAATGCAGCTGATTACCAGTATTTAACATGAAGCGATTTCCAAACTGACCTCCACTAGGTAGTACTGGATACTACAATATCCTTTGGTAAAGCTGGTTGTCAGATGTTCGGGCCACTGACTGCATGTTACACTGTCGATAATCTACAAATGACTGTCGGGACCAACGGCTTAATGTGCTTTCCGAGGCCCGGAAGAAACTTGGTGTGTAAGGAATGGTCACCGACCTAGGAAAGCATAGCTTAACTTTGCAGATTGACCCGTCAGGCTGTTGTTAAGCGACGAACTCCTAGTACAGTCCCGAATCAATAATAAAATAAGTTGCTAATTTTTATTTATTTTTTTCTTATTTACGGAGATCAGTAAGTGCGAACCACCCTTGTTTTAAACGCGGCCCGTTTGATTCTCACCCTATAACCGCGATTCCACACATACAAAAAATCTCACGTCACGTCACGTTAAGACGGTCATTCTAAAAATACTGACAAACTTAAACAACCAATTTTTATTAATAATTAACTAGGTACCGTAATTTTAATTGATTATTTATGTCTTATGTGACAACCTCCTGTATTTTGACGAGGTTGCAAAACAACACTTTTTATAGTCTGATTTTACGGGACTTTTTTAAAAACTGTAGCGGCAATGCCAAAGGTACTACAGCAACATTGTACAAAAAGAACTACAGCGCTATCTATGGCACAAATGAAGAGCTAACATCAATATTCTGAATCACGCTATTTAAGTTATCTGCGGCTTAAGAACCGATAGGAAAACCCGCCAAAAAATATCGGGCTCACCAGACCACACCCGTCGCATGATCCTCCCTCTTCTTAGTGATATGAAAAACTTTGTGTCTTGTTCTTCAAAATCCTATAAAACTATTTAAAAAATCATATATTAAAATACCTAAAGGATACCTACAAAAAAATAATGATCAAAAAATTATTGTCCGAATAAACGAGGGAGCATGTCAAATTGGACCAGTTCCAATTGTGAAATATTTTTATTAAAAATATCCATATTTCATATTTACATCGAGGCGAGAGCTTCGTTATGTAGTCAAAAAGTATGCTAGTAAAAAATATAAAAGATCATCAAAATATGCAAAAAAAAAATTCAGCGTGCTATTTAATTAAGGCCAATACTGTATTTTAAAATAAAAATACTTATCCCCAATTTACAAAATCCCCAAGACGGTTTTTTTTTCAAAAATTATGATGCGTTTTAAATTTTCATCAAAATCGGACGCGAGAATTAATTACACAAAGTTATGCGCTTGCCTGGGTTCGAACCCGCGGCTTACTGCCCGTAAGTCGGGCCACCACATGCCACTACTGGGCCACCGCTACTCTCCTAGTGTCATATTACAGTTTGAATAATTAATTAGCGACGGCGGCCATTTGTAATTATAAAGCGTAATTAAAAAGAAGTAACGCCCTAATTACAAGGTAATTAGGTACTTGATAATAGCTGCAATAATAATATGCTATGTATTGTACAGACTGACAAGAGTGACGATTTTGTTTCATAATTTGATGCCTTCGAATTTTGTTACATACTATGTATTGGATATAAAATAAATCTCTGTTTTAAGTCTGTAATCATTATCTGTCTGCATTGGACAACTATATTTTCAAATAGATATTTATCCCATATCTTCCCGTGGGTGTCGTAAGAGGCGACTAAGGGATTTGCCAGAGATTGGGCAGCAGCGTTCTCTGTGCTTTTGTAACAACCGTACTGCGATCGCCAACCCGCCTGCCAAGCGTGGCGATTATGGCAAAACCACCAAAAATTTCAATATGGCGACACTTGGGGGAGGCCATTGTCCAGCAGTGGACGTTTTTTGGACTGAAATGATGATGATGATGATGATTTATTTTACAAATAATTTGGAATTTTGAAATGCCTACTAACAAATCAATTGACAACTATAGTTTGTATATTAATATTGCCTGCCTCGATGGTCTAGGGGTCGCAAGTGCGACTGCAGACCATGAGGTCCTGGCTTCGATTCTCGGATCTGGCAAAATGTTATTGGGTTTTTCCATCAATAATTGCTCAGAAGCGTTCACGGAGTCTTTGTCCCCGCTTGCTGGCTATAGACTCGCACCCTATACTTACATGGGAATTATAGAATCATCATCATCTGCCTAGCCTTTTCCTAAACTATCTAGGGGTCGGCTTCCAGTCTAACCGGATGCAGCTGAGTACCAGTATTTTACATGAAGCAACTGCCTATCTGACCTCCACAACCCAGTAACTGGGTAATACGATACCCCTTGGTAAGACTGGATGTCAGACTTTTAGCTTCTGACTACTCGTAACAACTGTCAAAGATCTACAAATGCCAGCCGGGACCAACGGCTTAACGTGCTTTCCGAGGCACGGAGGAAACTCGATATGTAATTACGGTCACCCATCCACAGACCAACCTCGGCAAGCACGGCTTAGCCGTAAAGATCGACCTGGGCGGCTGTTATTATTTATATGGGAAGTATATGTATATATATTTATTTATTTGCTTCAGACACAACGATCCATAATTTAGTTAGTAGGTACACTTAAAAATAAAGTTAGTATGAAATCAAATAATCAGGGACAAAAACACACCACACAATACTATTATAACTAAGTTGTACACAAAATCAAATTTAAATTAAATTAATACAAAACATTTTTCGTCAAATAAAATATGCATATGATCTAATTAACACACACACACACACTTATATATAACAAATATGCAAAATGTAAGTAAACTATTCGGAAGAAAAGAAAAAAAACCGGCCAAGTGCGAGTCGGACTCGCGCACGAAGGGTTCCGTACCATTACTTATAAAAGCGAAAAAAAAAATCACTTCTTTGTATGGGAGCCCCCCTTAAATATTTATTTTATTGTTTTTAGTATTTGTTGTTATAGCAGCAACAGTAATACATAATCTGTAGAAATTTCAACTGCCTAGCTATCACAGTTCATGAGATACAGCCTGGTGACAGACGGACGGACGGACGGACGGACAGCGAAGTCTCAGTAATAGGGTCCCGTTTGACCCTTTGGATACGGAACCCTAAAAAGAAGAAAATTTAAAAACTATTACTCTTAACATCATTATTTTAATGGCTTAATTCGTTTGACTACTGAGCCTTTCGTGTCCATACTAGTAATATCCTTCTGTTTCCGGAATGCATCTACGAATACAAATATCGAAAGATAAACACACAGACCCGAAACAACCATGTATTTGTAGGCGATTCAAATATTTGTCCTGTGCGGAAATCTAACCAACGACAAATACAACAACAGACACAATTCGTCAAACAACATAACGCCACGAATTTGCATCTACAAACCTCAGAAAAAAAGGCTCATGTACCGATTGAAATATGTATTTGTGGGGAACAATATTTTAATAAATAAGACTTGTAATATAATTATGTTGGGAACAGTATTTTAATAAATAAAACTTGAACTGAAGCACTGGCTTTTATTATATAAGTTCACTAGCTGTCCCGCGCAACTTCGTCTGCGTCACATTTTCCCCGTTTTCGCAACATTTTACATTGCTGCTCCGCTCCAGTTAGCTGTAGCGTGATGATATATAGCCTGCCTCGATAAATGGACTATCTAACACTGAAAGAATGTTTGAAATTAGACCAGTCGTACCCGAGATTAGCGCGTTCAAGAAAACAAACCTTCAGCTTTATTATTATTAGATAAGATTATTAAATAGATTTTTTATTGTTAGATTTCAGCTAATGTAAATGGCGTCCACCACGCAAGTCAAGTGACAGGAACCTCTTATGTAACACAAATCTACTTTTGATAGTCTGTATTTGTATCGAGCCACATATGACATTTGTCTTGTTTGTGATTTTTGGTAATTTCATACAGTCTGTACTACATTTTTTTTCACGCTATATGGCTAATTAGATAACACCGATAATTCACTAACCTTTCAAACCGAAATACTGCAATAGCAGCAAGAGCAAATAAGCGATTTTTTTCCCACAAAGTGCTCCACTACCATTCATAGCATCTAAAGTTTAAAATACACCTCCCTTTGATTAATAATCTCCTGGTACATTCACGTACCTATACCGTGTCAAATTTAAAGTAATTATTTGTTGCCATAATTATTTAAATTCATACATCCTAATCTGAGAGCAGCGGTAGCCCAGTGGTAGTAGCCCCGACTTACGAGCAGTAAGCCGTAGGTTCGAACCCAGGCAGGCGCATTACTTAGTGTAATTAATTTCATCACCGCTGCCCTCACAAACGGTGAAGAAAAAAAATGTGGGGAAACCGGCATGTCCTAGAACTAAAAAATCGAATACATGTGACATCTAACAACCCGCACAGGGCCCGCGTGGTGGATTACAGCCCACTCCCTCTCATAGAGAGGCGGCCTATGTCCAAGCAGTGGGAATATTACAGGCTGATGATGAGGATACATCCTAATCTATTAAATGAGTAATATATTTTTTATGTTTGTAATCACGTCTTAACAAGGGATATCGTATTACCCAGTACTTACTGGGTTCTGGAGGTCAGATTGGCAGTCGCTCCATGAAAAATACTGGTTTTCAGCTGCATCTAGTTAGACTGGAAGCCGACCCCAACGTAGTTGGGAAAAAGCTAGGCAGATGATGATTTTTGTAATCACGTTCTCGAAAACGTCTCTAATTGGGTGGGGGCGAAAAATCGATTTAGTTAGGTCTTATATCTGGGAAAATTTATTTGCTCTATTTTCACCCAAGCAGAGCTCCATCGTCGTTTATAATATTAGTATTAGGCACTGATATAATCTCGTACAATCTCTAATGTCCATTATTTATAGTGAGTAATTGTTTTTCTTTCCTAATAAATAAAATAAAAATATTATACACGCAAAAGTTGGTCAGGAACCTTATAACGACGGCTTAACTGATTTCGATAAATCAATTTCGCACAAAGGTAGGCCGTAATCTAGGGATACTTTTTATCCTAAATACACATTCCTGTATGAATCCGACTTCCACGTGGGCGATGGCGTAGGCAAAAAAACTGATATAACAATTTATAACTAGCTATTGTTCCCATGATGATTTTATTCATTCAACTGCCTAACCTAACGTCGACGTCTAGGTTAGGCTAGGCTACGTTAGCCGTATGCAACTGAAGACCAGTGTTTAACGTAGAACGACTGCCTATCTGACGTCCACAACCCATTTAATACTAGGCAACATGATAACATTTAATGTTCTGTATGGTGTCGGACGTAAAGAATAGCACCATCCCATGTCTTCCCGTGGGTGTCGTAAGAGGCGACTAAGGGGCTTAGCAGAGAATGGGCAGCAACGTTCTCTGGGCTTTTGTAACAACCGTACTGTGATCGCCAACCCGCCTGCCAAGCGTGGCGATTATGGCAAAACCCCCCAAAATGACAATTTGGCGACACTTGGGGGAGGCCTATGTCCAGCAGTGGACGTCTTCTGGGCTGAAATGATGATGATGATAATGATTATGATGAACATGATAACCTTTGGTAACACTGATTAACAGACTTTTAGGCCACAGACTACCTGTAAGGACTGTCAAAGATGCATTCGGGACCATCGACCATCTTTCCGAGGTTCGGTTCAGTAGATAATCGATGGTCACCCATCCACGGACCGACGTAGGTAAGCGCAGCTTAACTATAAAGATCGGCCCATGCAGCTGTTATTATTTAGTCACGAGCTATTATGATTTTAATATAGAATTTAAAGTGTGATATGAACCAGCTGCTGCAATTGTTGGCGATAGGCCATTTGTAATGAATGCATAATTTTCATATTTATGACGAGTGTACACAATGGGCCATGTTGGGCGTAATTCGTGTGCGTTCGACTGAACTATTTGATTTCTTGAGTGGACTTTTTTACGTACACTAACTAATACATTGATTGGATACAAAGTTCTAAAAAGTTACTAAAAACATTTTCAAAAAATAGTGTTACAGCTAAATTAGACCGACTATAAATTATCTATAGAAACAAAAACTTTCCAACTATCTTTTTTAAAGATGTTTTGTTCCAATTTTTTTTTTTACTTTTTATACCTATGTTTCCTGCTCATGCGTATTAAGTTCCATTAAAATCGGTTCAGTCATTTCGGAAAATAAGGACTTGAAAGTTTGTATAAAATGCCCTAAGGTGTAAACGCTCTTTATCTGTGGCCTGGTGCTAAAAGGGCCAAAATCTGAAAACCTTATTTTTAGAAATTAGCATTAGAACAATGAACAAACATTGATGGTTGCAAAAGTGCCATGTTACATTGTAGGATAGTGTTTTTTTTGTCTGAAGAACGATGCATGGGTTTACGTAGATTTCTGTATTATATTCAAACTTAATAAAAAATCAGTATTTTGCAAAATATTTATTACTTATAGACCAGGGTCGATAATTTTTGAAACGAAAAAAAATTATAGTAGGATGATTCCCATTGGAAAAGGAGGAGAATATTATAAAAATGAAAAAAATAATAATTTACGGGCGATCTGAGTTCGGGAAGGGGAAAAGGGGGGGTGTTTGAGGGTAAAAAACGGTTTATCTCTATTTCCGGCAAAACTATAAGTCATAGGGAAAAAGTCAAATAGCAAAGTTGTAGGTAATAAAAAGATCTACAACTTTTACATTTACACTTTTTTCACATAACCTCAAAATGTATGTGAAAAATTCAAAAAACCAAGTTTTTGGTTTTTTATTTTTATCTTTTACAAAAACATTTCTTTTTTCACGAAATTTTGTGAAAACTTACCTTTTTATGTCCAAAATACACTGCAATTTATTTGATTTGAAATATTTATTTTTCACCTTATTTTGACTTAATAATCGAAAAAGCAATCTCATTTTCAATCGAAAATTCACCCGTCAAAATATCATCTTTTTTCTAAAAGTTGGTGTGCTTTCTGTTTTTTGAAATCTCTACTTTCCAATGGTGTAAAAAATATATGTATTACTGTAGTAAATCTCTCAGAAAATGCTAAAACTAACTCAACGTCAGAGAAAGTTGTAGAATCTTTTTTAAATTAAGGCATTATTAATTCGATTTTCTCTTTTCATATTATCAGTATGGATGAATCTGTTTGCATAATCTGCAATAAGGCAAATGATAAGCAAGAGTATGAAATAAAAAGCACCTTTGAATCGTTTAGTGGTGTCTAGCAGGCAAGAATCGAGGGAATTTTATAAAACGTTAGTTTTGTTTTAGCAATTTCTGAGAAGATTTACTTTGGTAATATATATATTTTAGTACACCATAGGAAAGTAGAGATTTCAGCGACCAGAAACACTTTTTTGAAAATTAGGGTGCTTTTGCGATTATGAAGTCGAAATAAGGTGAAAAAATAAATATTTCAAATCAAGTAAATTACAGTGTATTCGGGACATAAGAACCACCAATTATCACAAGTTTCGTGAAAAAAAAAATGTTTTTGTAAAAGATAAAAATAAAAAACCAAAAACTTGGTTTTTTGAATTATTCACATACATTTTGAGGTTATGTGAAAAAAGTGTAAATGTAAAAGTTGTAGATCTTTTTATTACCTACAACTTTGCGATTTGACTTTTTTCCCTATGACTTGTAGTTTTGCCGGAAATCGAAATAAACCGTTTTTTACCCTTACCCCCCCCCCCTTTTCCCCTTCCCGAACTCAGATTGCCCGTAAATTATTTTTCCTATCGTTTTTATAATATTCTCTTCCTTTTCCAATGGGTTTCATCCTACTATTATTTTTTTTCACTTTTTATTAGTTTAAAGAGCTTCTACCCTGGTCTAATAAGCCTTTTTAGCACTGACAATAACCATTTGATAGTTCCAAACTATGTTTTAATAAAAAGCCAAAGTAATTTGCTTTATTAACTTTCTCAACAAAATAATGAAAATTTACAATGTTTCATCATCCGAACTTGACATAACATCTTCAGTTTCTGAACCAGTTTCAAGTGAAGCATAAAAGGGACGGCTAGGTGGTTGAAGGTAGTCTAGAAATGACTGAAGTTCTCTTACTTTTTGTCCAGGAAGAGTGATAGAGGTTTTTCATTGAGAGGTAAAAGTGTCGTCATTGGAGCCGTATTTTCAGAGAATCGTGAACGTGTTGTGTTGCGGTTTGTTTTACATTTAAAAGTTTGAATTCCTCATCATCATCAAACGAGTATTTGTAGTAAATTATACCAGGTTCGGCTTTTCTACCATGTACCCATTTTATTCGGTTCCAATTTACCTTCTCTTTTCCTGAATTTATCTTCCTATTTATGTAATGTGCTGTTAGCAAGCTCGTACAAAAGCATAGACAGAAAACTTGTTTCATGGGTCAAAAAATAAGTAACATGACATTTGATAAAAATCGTAAATATCATTAACTTTGGTCGATGAGTCGATAAAGCTGCAGTGATAACCTCATCCGAGGCCATTATTATTACAATATAAACCCATTTAACATAATCACTTCTGACGCAATAGATGACCCTCTGCGAAGATAACACATGTATCATTTTTATGCAAGTCATCAGCATTATTGTCAGCATACGTCAGTCCACTGCTGGACATAACCTCCTCAATCGCTCGCCACTCAACTCGATTCTTGGAACCCCTAATCCAGTTGCTACCAGCCACCATGCCAAGATCGTCGCTCCACCGAGCCTGAGGGCGCACCACCTTACGCTTGCCGATTCGCGGTCTCCACTCAAGAACACATCTTCCTCAACGGTCATCGGTTCTACGGCTTATATGGCCGGCCCGTTGCCTCTTCAGCTTACTTTTTCTGTGGGCTATGTCGACAATTCTGGTTCTTTGTCAGATCATCTCGTTCCGGATGTGATCCCTTCAGAGAGACTCCAAGCATAGCCCGTTCCATAACTCGCTGAGCGACCTAGAATTTATATAGTATACCCACATTTTCCCAGTTACCTATTTGTATCAACCGGGTACAAATCCAGACTCCTCTCCAAATTCCTTAGAGAAAAAGTCATTAACAGTTTGCCCGACCCGGGAAACGAACCTAGGGCGGTATTTCCACATGCGACATAATTCATTATTGATTTAGTCACAAGCGGGAATTCCAATATCAATTCAAGAAAAGAACACTACGATTCCAAAACCTATACGAAAACAAAGTAAAAGACACACGTACCTAACTAGTACTGGTTTAATATCGTTATATAATAAACGCTTACAACATAAATCACCCGACACTTTTCTCGACAAATAATATTCTATTTAAACCTTCGTCCATAACCTCATTGACAAATAGCCGGATGGAACGCACTTTAAGAATATTAAAATAGAATCTACTTTCCAATTTGCAATCGTCCATAATCAATTACGGACTAAACAAAGAGAAGTTTTTTAATGATGTTTAAAGCGCGGGAATATTAACAGATGGTATTATGTCAGTAGTCTATGATTTTATTTTCTTTACATTGTGATATCAAAGGGATATATATTGCAAACTGCAAATCTAAAACAAATCATTCTGAATAAACCGTTCAAATGCACGTTTTTAAAAGGCATACCTTTTTATTCCATAAACGTCGACTTGTCGTTAATTTAAAAAGCATTGATTTAATGATATACTTGCCTCAATTTGTACGCGTCAACGCAAGACATAGATGGTCTCGCTATAACACACTGTGTGTTTACAAATAAAGATTTAATTTTTCAAAGTCAAAATATCTCATAAAGAGTCCTACACTTGTCTAAAGTTACATACTTTTTCATATTTGATCGCTATATCGCCACATACATACATAAATAAAATAAGTAACTCAAAAAATCCGCCCGAAAAACATCCATTTAATTAATGACACTTTATTTTTTAAACTTCATTTTATTATTAACCAAAGCGGGTTGTCCACGTTGAGTGTACTTGACGTACAAGCATAAAACTCTATGCTTGAGATTTAGTGAGGTAACAAAGTGTTCATCAATGTTTAATTTTGTATTAGAATGTCAAATTGTAATATGTATTACATAGTATGCTGGATTAGTGTGTTGTTACAAAACGTATTGTTCTGTACATTGTTAGGGCAACGTGCCGCTGTGAAGTCTGCTTTGATGACTTGCTACGGAACGTTTTGATGGTTAATCTATTGCTTGTTTTGACAGAACAGTTAAAATCTTGAGTAAATCTTCTGATTTCTTCTATTATAAATGCGAAACTTTGTGAGGGTGGATTGATATTTGTTAATCTTTGTTTTTTTTTTCAAATTTGTAGTTACTGAAACTGTTAATGACAAAAGGCTCACGTGAAACCGCCACCGTGTGGTAGGGGCATCCCACGGGGATTCATAACGTACTGTATTAATGTGAATCCAGCTATTTCCTCGTCCCCTCTTACTACGTGGGATTCAAAACATAGCTGTCGAAATGTGAGCGAAGCCTTGCTCTGTCTATCCCTGAGGGGATATAGGCGTGAACTTAAGAAATCGCTGATTGCTACGAGACTTCCCATTGTACCACCCTTTTATTACAGTTGGTGTCCCTTTTATAGCTGGTGTGTTATAAAGAGTACCCTATATGTACCCTTTATATGTATATACTTAACCTGTGTGTACTTATTCGTATTTCCGTCTTATGTTTTGTTTATTTTCTTCTTAAATTGTACACTCTACAGATAATTATGTTATTGAGATGTTTTTTATTTTTATTTTTAGCAACTTTATTTGTTGTTCGTGTAAGTGTCGGCGATTGTCTTATCACTATTGTTTTAAAACAGAGACGTTCTCACATCGATTGTAAAAATTTGTAAGTTTTTTTGTTTTTTAGTATTAACCAACTAATTGTAAGCTAGAAGTAATGTTATTGCTAAACACTAAATTACTCTCGATTAGTAGGTGCGTTTAAAAACAAATCTCATTCAAGTACTCAGACTGCCAAATCTGCAAACAATCACCTACTTAAGACTTAACGAATTTCTAAAAAAAATCTCCAAATTATGTTGGTGAACCAAGATGCTTGAAGCCGAACCACAGCGAAGCATAGCATAACGTAAATAAACGAAAAGAAGCAGCATATAGGTTGTAGTGTCCGCCTTTGTTCGACAACTATAGTTTCCAGACGCCAGATTAAAATCAGTGAAATTTTCACAAAACTGTTTTTTTTTATATTGTGTATGTTTTATGTAGGTATTATTTGTGTTATTTATTGAATTTTGCGTATTTTTGTTAATTTAATTGTGAGTCCTTGTCACTGATAAATAAAAATAAGGATAAAAACGATCTAACCTCCTCGGTAGATTATTGTAAAACTATATCAACCAAATTGTTTCTTTAAAATATTTTACTCCACGAACATTCTTCCCCATTTCATTCTTCCTGCTTATGCACATATATGTACATCCTCTTTTGGAAATCTCACAATCAAAGTAAGGTTTGCTGTAAGAAAACCCAATTCTGAGTTAAGTTCGCCGTTTTAAATAAGCTAAATATTTGAGTGTATACATCTTTTAATTTTTTTAAATAGTAGTTACATTTGAAATCTACTCTATCGTATGAAATATTCAAGGCTGCTTATTATTTAGATGAAATCCACTATAAAATGCATAGAGGGACTAACCGGATTAGAACCCACTGCTACAAACAACCGAACGAAAATTTTCATAAAATCAATTTAGGACCTTATTGTTCCACACAGATGGTTTTGATTGGAACCTTTTTTCTATTACCTATCAAATAATTTTTATTTCAGTTCTAGTGCCTACCTAGGCTTTATGAAAAATATTTTACTAGACAATGGTTTATTTATCAAATCCACAATGATCTTGCTCTATTCCTACACGAGATTAAAATATGATCTCACATTTCTGCTTAGTAATCAAATGGTTTAAATAGATCATAAGATTATGAATACAAAAGCCAGTCATAATCAAACAATTACCAACTCCAACGATGTTTAAAAATATATTGGTGATGTTAACAACGTTAATTTAATCTAAAACAAAATTCAAGAACACCCATTATTTCCATTTTTGCTCTCAATGAGTCAAAAGCACGTTTAGAGAAATTAAT
Source organism: Cerastis rubricosa (assembly GCA_949152445.1). NCBI lineage: Eukaryota > Metazoa > Arthropoda > Insecta > Lepidoptera > Noctuidae > Cerastis > Cerastis rubricosa. The sequence goes on from OX424539.1 coordinate 17,342,630, forward strand.
AACACATTATCCGACTGACGAACTCAAATCGAAATAACACATAAAATTACACTTAAATTCTAACTGCAAGTAAACTTAATTCTATACATACTTGTCCAAATAACCCGACTTCACCTCCCACAAATTCATTAACAAAGCTTTTAAACACAAACTTACTTTTATTACTTTTTTTCGGACAAAAAAAAAAAAAAAAACAAACACTCTTCTCAAAATCACTGAAGGTGAAATCGGTGGACACGAAAAAAATTAAATAGAAAAATAAAATACCATACCGATTCTATCGTAACTAGTGGAACACAACGCGTAACACAGAGGTATCGAGTATCGGTAAACGCGACCGTCAGCCGCCGCGGTCTGATACGTACTGAGCTTTTGTGTGCACGGAAGAAAGTTGACGACGCACCGATAAGGATGGCTTATTAATGGATGTGGTATGAGCGCGGTGAAACAGCTTTATCATGGGAGGGCCGATTTATCGCCCCTGTAAATAATAAAGGGAACGCCGACATACATAACAACGTAGCATCTAAGTTCTTGAAGGTACCATTTTAAGTTTAATCTCCAGATGAAATCGGTATCGGTAGGGCTGTAAGGAAAAATTATTGTGCTGATTGGACTAAAAACTCAGTTTTGAACAGAATGTATAATTGAGGCTTTAAGGAAAAATGATTGTGCTTTAGGTACAACTTGGTTGGACTAAAAACTCAGTTTGTAACAGAATGTATAATTGAACTGTTGTTTTCCTCAATTTAAGTGTTGTTGGTTACATTTGTATTTACCATTATCTACTGCTGTCAAGGTTAAAAAAATATTCTTCTATGCTTGCTGGCTCCACTCAGTAAAATGCAGCAACTACATCAAACATAATTGTAACATACCAAGATTTTTTTAAAACTAGTTTTGTGCTGACGACCACCCCATTTTTATACCCGTTTGCAGCAAAGCCCAAAAGGAAAAACAACACAGTCTCTTCTAGAAAAACATAACCTTACATTCGTGTAAAACATAAACGGTATGAATGTATAGTATTGCGGTAACCGAGCGGCTACTTCGCGTATTACCTGAGTTCTCATTACAGGCGATATCGACTTCATTTATTATAGCCACACCGTGAAACTAATTTACTAAACCATTTCATATTTTCATCCAAGATTATCTTGCTTACTATTTCTTGGGTATTCGAAGTTGTATTGGAGTGTAAGAGTTTATTTACGTAGTTGTCGTAGTTGTAGTATCGTTTTGGATTATTATTCATTAGTTCTATTTACTTGAAGTTTATAAATGTTTTTAATGTCGTAAATAATTATTTATTTATTTACTTCTACAAAAATTTACAAAAAATTGTAGCCCATTGGTATCAAGAACCGGGTCCAAGCTACCGGTAGTCAGGGCTCCAGAGAAAGGAACCTCCTAACAATACGAGCCGTGTCCAAGAGTGCCGCTTTCTGAATCAAGCCCTTGATTCAGCTGCCAAACGAGAGCTTCATCAAATAATTAATGTCATCATCATCATTTCAGCCGAAAGACGTCCGACGTACGACTGCTGAACATAGGCCTCCCCCAACGCCACATTGACATAAGGGGGGTTTTGCCATAATCGCCACGCTTGGCAGGCGGGTTGGCGATCGCAGTACGGTTGTTACAAAAGCACAGAGAACGCTGCTGCCCTTTCTCTGGCAAGGCCCTTAGTCGCCTCTTACGACACCCACGGGAAGATATGGGATGGTGCTATCCTTTACGCCGATACCATACAGATATTATATATATTAGATATTATTATTGATCAGCAAATTGTTGATTAACAGGCTCACTACATATCAGATATGAAGGAATGTCGCTACACCTATCTTTAGTTCCACAAATCGGTAGACTTCAAAGTTGATTATGAAGTTTGCACTGTTTGACTGCCTCAATGGTTTGTTTGAGTGGTCGCGAGTGCGAATGCTGAGCATGAGGTCCCGGGTTCGATTCTCGGGTTAGGCAAAGTGTTAGAGAGTAGGTTTTCTAACTAATTTTTCAGTAGCACTCACGGAGTCTGGAGTTGTGTCGGGTTAATGGCAATTGGCTCGCCCCTTATTACATGGGGCTTAAACATAGCTGGCGAAATGTGGGTGTACTATTAAGTACACCACTGCCTACCTCTTCGGGGATTACAGGCGTGATATTATGTTATGTTTATCGCTTTTCGATCGTACATAGTGAAAAAAAAATACTGAGAAGTAATTCATACAAATCCGAACTTTGCAAAAAAGAATAAAGTTTTTCATTGAAACGTTTCACCAAAATAAGTAGGTAAGTTAAAACATGTTCTGTATGGTGTCAGACGTAAAGAATAGCACCATCCCATATCTTGCCGTGGGTGTCGTAAGAGGCGACTAAGGGATTTGCCAGAGAATGGCCAGCAGCGTTCTCTGTGCTTTTGTAACAACCGTACTGCGATCGCCAACCCGCCTGCCAAGCGTGGCGATTATGGCATAACCCCCCAAAATGTCAATGTGGCGACACTTGGGGGAGGCCTATGTCCAGCAGGCGACGTCTTTTGGGCTGAAATGATGATGATGATGATGAAGTTAAAACTTTAAAAGTCCCCATTCCTAGATCACTTCTGCATAATGCATTGTGTTTATGCATTAAATTCTCCAAGCAAAAACTCGAACGAAATGTATCCACCGAGCGAATAGTTCATTCATTCGTTCTGTTACATCCTTCCTCTGTACTCCTTCTGGCTTACTCAGCAGTCTATACTGCATCCTAGCTGCTGACACAGCACCCTAACATTCCTATCTCACCTTCCTCTCAATCCAGCACGCCAGTCGTCTCCCAACCATCCTACCGTGCACTTGTATCTTGCACTCGTGTTTTTATTCCTAATATAAAGTTAGTTTAGCATCTCGTGGTTTCTTTTTTAAAAACCTAATCCGGAACCCGGTTATAACATTGGTGGCAGCGTAAATAGGGATTGTAAAATCCTTGGAATCCTCGCAAAAACAGTGCTAAATTAATCAGTGCCAAATCCGAAAGTGCTAAATTCGAGAGTGCTAATTATCATCATCATCAAAATCCTAAAGTGATAAGTGCCTCAAGAACCTCCAGAGACGGCTCACCTCACCGGTAAATCCGGTATTGACCAAGTTCAAGGTCAATCCAGTCCCAGTTCCAGCTCCAGGTCCAGCTGAAATCCAGCGAAAACATGAAGAAAGTGTGCGCCATAATACTGTGAGTTGTGAACAATTATTGTCCAAAATAAGTGATCAAAGTCCCTTCTATAAATAGCTTGCAAGCTTACAACATCTTATCTCGAACATTGCAATCCATACCAACGGATGTTGTGTCTCGTCGCTCGTCGCAGTTCCAGCCTCATCACAGTGCATAAGCGATAAGGCTTCTCATTACTGTTATATTGTATTCGTTGTCTAATTGTATTCTTTTAATTTCAAATCTTTGTTTACATTTTCAATCATGTCTAAAGATTCAAAGACCATGAAAGAAGAGTCTAAAGAAAGTATTCCTTTGAACGTTATCCTTAAATTCATTAAGCCCTTTGATGGCAGCCGAGAAAAACTAAATGCATTCATAAATAACTGCGATAACGCAATTTCTTTAGCCTCCGCTTGCCAAGTTGACATCGTCTTTAAGTATATCATTAGCCAACTGGACGGCAAAGCCGAAATAGCGTGTTCAATTAAAGAATTCGATTCATGGTCATCCCTTAAGGAATTCCTACAGAACCAGTTTGGAGAGCGTAAACATTACGCTCATCTTCTTGCAGAGCTCCAAGACTGTCGGCAAGGCGCCCAGGAGAATGTTAACCAATTCTCACTCAGGATAGAAACGTGTCTGTCTAAATTACTTACAGAAATTTCTATATCTAACCATAGAAAGGGTGAAATTTCCGGCAGAGTAGCTGCAATGGAAGACCTTGCTCTCCACACGTTCACAATGGGCCTCACCCCTCGCATAGCTAACATTGTTAGGTGTAGGGAACCCAGAAACCTTAACGAAGCAATAAATTACGCGATTTCCGAGGAAAAACTACAACAATACTCATACAAACAAACTTTGGCCGCAAAATCATTCCGTCATAATGATACTAATACTAAACCAAATAGATCCAGTAACTTCAATAATCAATATCAGAAACCTGCCTCTTATCAATATTCTTCAAACGATTCATTTTGCAGATATTGCAAAAAATCAGGGCATGTTATAGAAAAATGCCAACTCCGCGAATATAATAACAGAAAATTTAATAATCACAATAAACCTTTCACTTCTAGTGCGCAACCGAGCACATCTTCCTTCAAACCTCATATTAACTTCGTAACCGACGTAGAAAGTAAAGAAGGTTATGATACTGTTGACAACAATTTAAACTAATTAATGTCCCGAATAGGCGTCGCACGGGACAGATAAACTCCATTACAAACGACGCCAAAACTAATAGAGTCAAGCAGCAGGGTAACCAGCCCCAAACCGTAGACTCTAAATCCTCAAATCCTATTGGAGTCAAGCAACAGGGTAACCAGCCCCAAAACGTAGACTCCAAATCCGTAAAAACTACAAGAGTCAAGCAGCAGGGTAACCAGCCCCAAATCGTAGACTCTAAATCCTTAAATCCTATTGGAGTCAAGCAACAGGGTAACCAGCCCCAAATCGTAGACTCCAAATCCTTAAATCCTATTCGAGTCAAGCAACAGGGTAACCAGCCCCAAAACGTAGACTCCAAATCCGTAAAAACTACTAGAGTCAAGCAGCAGGGTAACCAGCCCCAAATCGTAGACTCTCAACCCTTAAATTCTTCTGAAGTCAAGCAACAGGGTAACCAGTCCCAAATCGTAGACATCATCCAGAAACCTGAAAATAAAAAACATATTAATAAAGAAATATACGAATTTACATCCAATATATCAAATAAATACTTACCATTTATAAAAGTGAATTCTCCCGTATCCTCTAATGAATTATCCCTCCTCGTTGATTCAGGCGCATGTATAAGTATAATTAAAAAATCAGCCATCGAAACTATGCCTGTAATCAACGAATCAATCATATTCAGAATCAAAGGTATCGATTCGACCACTAATCACCCCTTACGCACATTAGGACAAATTCCTATAACCACACATGATGAACCTCATACTGACTGTAAATACCTGACACATACATTCAATCTAGTCGAAGAATTAAGCTTATCCTATGATGGCATTATTGGCAATGACTTATTCAATTCTATGAGTTGCCAAATTAACTATGATGAGAGTATATTGCATTTAAAAGATTTCAAACTAAAAATACATTTCAATGATCCAGTTTATACTATAACACCACGCAGCGAAACCGTAATTGAATGTACTGTAGCAAACCCAGAGATTAGAGAAGGTTTAGTAATAGACCAACTTCTATCCAAAGATTTATTAGTAGCAAACTGTATAGTTCGTGTCAAAAATAACAACCGTGTTAATATTTCCGTTGTTAACACCTCAGACGAACCTGTAACAATTGAGTCTGACCTTAGATTACACTTAAATCCTTTTGAACTACAGGATTCAGTTCTTATCGATACCATGACCGAATCCCAAGTTTGGGAACGCACAGAAGAAGTTTTAAAGCAGCTTCGCGTATCCCACCTTAATTCAGAAGAAACGGAAGCATTATACTCTGTCTGTTCTCAATTTTCCGACATTTTCCATTTACCCAACGATCAGTTAACCTGCACTGATGCAATAGAGCATAAAATTAAAACTACTTCCGATAGCCCAATTCATGTTAAGACATATAGATTCCCCGAATGTCATAAAAAAGAGGTCGATTCCCAAGTCGAAAAAATGTTGAAACAAGGTATAATAAAACCTTCTATGTCCCCTTGGTCCTCGCCAATTTGGGTAGTACCCAAGAAGCTTGATGCTTCCGGTCAAAGAAAATGGCGCGTTGTAATCGATTACCGCAAGCTCAACGACGTGACCATCGGCGATTCCTATCCTATCCCAAACATAGCCGAAATCCTAGACCAATTAGGCAAGTGCAAATACTTCAGTACATTAGACCTAGCTTCCGGTTTTCACCAAATAAACATGTCTCCTGATGATTCTCCCAAAACAGCATTTTCAATTCCAACAGGGCACTACGAGTTCACACGTATGCCATTTGGATTAAAAAATGCACCATCCACATTTCTGAGATTAATGAACTCTGCTTTATCCGGTCTCCAAGGCATCCAATGCTTTGTTTATCTTGATGACATTGTTATTTATTCATTTGATATCCCTTCTCATATGAACAACCTAACTAACGTATTTTCTAGACTCCGTCAATTCAGACTAAAACTACAACCAGACAAATGTGAATTTTTACGAAAGGAAGTTTCATATTTAGGCCATGTCATTACTGACAAAGGCGTAAAACCAAACCCTGAAAAACTAAGAGCAGTTCATGAATTCCCTATACCAAAAACTCCCAAAGACGTCAAATCATTTCTTGGTTTCGTCTCTTACTATCGCAGGTTCATCCCTGACTTTTCAAGCATTGCCAAACCTTTAACAAATCTACTGAAAAAGAACGTAGAGTTCTTATGGTCAAATGAACATCAGTTATCCTTCGAAACCCTTAAAAACAAATTAACTACAGCTCCGTTATTATCATATCCTGACTTCTCCAAACCATTCCTTCTCAGCTGTGATGCATCCAATTATGCGATAAGCGCTATCCTCTCCCAAGGCGAAATAAACAAAGATAAACCTATCGCCTATGCGTCCCGCACACTCAATAAAAATGAGTGCAATTATAGTACAACTGAAAAAGAACTACTTGCAATTATTTTCGGCTGTAAAACCTTCCGTCCATACCTATATGGTAGAAAGTTCACAATAATTACTGACCATCGTCCCTTACGTTGGCTATTCAATCATTCTGATCCCAGTAGCAAACTCCAAAGATGGAGATTGAAATTAGAAGAGTATGAATATGAAATAATATATCGGAAAGGGAAACTAAATAATGCCGCCGATGCATTATCCCGTTATCCTATAACTAAATCTGTAAATCCTATAAATCCTGTACCTAGTACATCTGATCAAAATTTAAACTTACCTGATCACGATGAAACATTGAATCCAGATGTTCTCCCAGCTGATTCTCCAGATGATTTAATTGAACTTGAAGATCTTACCGATCTTATACAACCTACAAGTTTACCAGAATTAAGCAATCTTGATGACTTAGACGCTATATCAAATGAAAACTTACCTTCATCCTCCACTGATCCTCCAAACCCAATATCACCTCCTGATTCCCCGAGCCCTAGTAGCTCCGGTACCCTAGACGGTAACTACTCAGAATTCCTTAAAACTATTCCTAAGGATTTTGACCCTAACGTGACCATAATCGAACATAATGAAAGCTTGTCCAAAACCGATAAGAAATATATTATAATACCTACATCTATAGATATGGATGAATCCATCCCATATACTCAAGAGGTCATATCCAATATTCCTAATTTGAATGAATTTTCCTTACTAGAAAGAACACTATATTCTTACCTAAGATATGAATTTGAAAACAAAATCTATTATTTCATTTTCACTAAAGTCAATCACTTTGACACCTGTACTTACGAAGATATCTACAAATGTCTCAAATCCGTAAGGAATGAGTTAGTCGTCAGTCTCACAGGTCAAAACAACCCTGAAATAGCTATATCTGACTTTAATAATCCTTTCGATACTCATCAATATATTAAACTGTATAATATGATCTTATATTTATTTCACAATTCAGAAATTACTATACACATTTATAAAAATACCATAATTTACCCAACACTAAGTGAAATTCCCAAAATCATGAAAGAAAATCATGATCTCCCTATAGCCGGTCACCTAGGTTCTGGTAGAATGCTGAAACGTATCCAGGAAAAATACTACTGGAAAAACATGCGAGTAGACATCGAAAACTACGTTAAGAAATGCCCGCAGTGTCAAATCAACAAAGCCCTTAGAAGAACCAACCGTGCCCCTATGCAAATCACATCTCTTTCCACACGTCCCTTTGAACGCGTAGCTTTTGATATCGTAGGACCACTACCAGAAGCCGGTAACGATAAATATAAGTACATCTTGACTCTCCAAGATGACCTTACCAAATTCTCAGCCGCTTATCCAATCACGAACACTACTGCTGAGGAAACATGTGAATGTCTAACCCACTTTATCACACTATTTGGAATACCGAAAACAATCTTAACAGACCAAGGCACCAACTTCACAGCCGAGCTATTCAAACAAACCTGTAACCTACTAAAAATCAAGCAACTGTGGTCCACTCCCTATCATCCTCAGACTCAAGGAGCTCTTGAAAGAAGTCACTCTACATTAAAAGAATACTTAAAATCTTATGTAAATGAGCAACAAAATAACTGGCCCCGCTTTGTATATACAGCGATGCTTGCGTATAACACAGCCATCCATTCAACCACTCATTTCTCTCCCTACGAGCTTTTATTTGGTAATAAACCATATATTCCAAACTCCATTTATGAAGAAGCAGCAGGCGCCACTTATCCCGAATATGTCCGTTTACTTCAAAATAGGTTCAAGTATTGCCGAAAAAAGGCAATAGAACATATCCAGAAATCTAAAGTAAACTCAAAAAATTATTACGATACTCACACAAGGCCTGTTAAATATAAAGTCGGCGACCTTGTTTATCTAAAAAATCACTTACGCCTCAGAAAGGCTCTTTCACCTATATGGAAAGGTCCATTTAAAATAGTAAAAATCCATGGAAATAACACCGCATCACTGTTGATAAATAGACGTCACGTCAAACACCACTTTGACGAAATTAAATTAGCCTCTACTAGTTAATATTCAATTTAACTAATTTAAACTACGTTTCCTTCCAGAATTGGTTACATTTATCCTACCCTGGCGTCAAACAGTCAAGGATATATCCAGCCAGCATCCGACGACGCAGGCATATATTTTGACCCCATTGGTTCTCTAAAAATAACTGATGATACTCTAGATATTATCATTCCTATAGATATCTCTTTTATTCAACCCCATTTAGATAATATAAGAGATATCCTAACAACTTCGAAATTTTTATGTAATCAAAGTAATGCATACTATAAAGACGATTGTCACTACTTGTTCCAACCATTGTCATCCCGTTATTCTGATATAGTTAGAGACTTTGATTCCATTTCTCATCTTATATCCAAATCTAATAAAAGGTCACCTTGGTTTGGTGGAATCGGTTCAGTAATTAAGCAACTGTTCGGTAATATGGATCAAAATGATGCCGAAAAATATAGTAATGCAATTTAAACTTTAGAAAACGATCAAACCAAATTAGCAACCCTCATGAAAGAAAACATGATGGTTACAACCTCCACACTTTTGTCTCTAAAAGAGGTAGTCGACAAAATTAACGCTAATGAAGAAAGTCTAAGTTATGCTATTGATACTTTGAACCAAGAAATGGCAAATTTAACCCTAGTTTCCAACAAACTATTAATGAGGTCTCAAATATCGGGACTGTCGAATATTTTAGAAAGTAGTCTATTAACTTTATCATTTAAATTAGAAGATATCATTAACGCTATTATGTTTAGCAAGTCTAATATATTATATCCATCTATTATTACTCCTAAGCAACTGTTTTCAGATCTTGTAAATAATTATAGATTTCTTCCTAGTTCTAAGCAATTACCTGTACCCTTAATTTTAGATAATATTCATGTTCTAGAAAATATATCCGATGTTTCCAGTTATTATGCAAATAACAAAATTATATTTGTGTTACAAATACCTTTGGTAAATACAAAAGAATTTGATCTGTATCATACTATACCTTATCCTATTGCCCTTAAAACTGTTAACAATACATTGTATTCTACAATTATACCATCCATCAAATATTTGGGCATAACTAAAGATAAATCATCTTATTGTAAGCTTAACTCACTTAATACCTGTAAGGTTATAAATACGCAATATTATATTTGCGAAATTTCCAATGTATATTCTACTTTAGCCGTACCTATGTGTGAAACTGAGGTTATTTCAAAAGCTCTGACTTCCGTTCCGCCTCTTTGCAAAACCGAATTCATTAATGGTAATTTCGAAACCTTTCATAAATTACATAGTAACCAGTGGATTTACATGATAAGCCAAAATTCTAAAATTACGATAGAATGTAATAATCAAGATTTATCAGAATCTTCTATTTCCGGTACTGGTATATTAACTATACCAGACAACTGTATTGCTTATTGCAACGACAATAAGTTAATACCCAAACATAGCATTGAAATAAAAATAAAACCAATAGTATTGCATTTCGAATTAATTAACGACACCTGTTGTAGTTCTACTACATATCTTAAAGACAAAATTAAAGTTCCTTACGTTAACTTAAAAAATATTGATAATTTAGATTCCCTTTTCTCAAACTATAATAAAGTAAGTGAACAGATTAAAACAAACCTCAATGGAGTCATTGAAAAACCTCACATTGTCCTCTACGGTAATTACTATTCTTATACTATTATTATCATAAGCTTGATTATAATCTTAATAATTTCTTACAAATTATATAATTATTGTAAGTTAATTAAGACATCTAGATGTAAACCCATACCTGAAACCTCCATTGAAATGGCATCCACAGATGATGAAGATATTCCTGCTCCTCGACTCCGAATTTCCTAATATCCACAAAAACCTGCATTTCCCTTCTCCGTCAACTTACCTTTCACCCGTAAGTTTCCTCCTAATCGGGGGGCTGTTACATCCTTCCTCTGTACTCCTTCTGGCTTACTCAGCAGTCTATACTGCATCCTAGCTGCTGACACAGCACCCTAACATTCCTATCTCACCTTCCTCTCAATCCAGCACGCCAGTCGTCTCCCAACCATCCTACCGTGCACTTGTATCTTGCACTCGTGTTTTTATTCCTAATATAAAGTTAGTTTAGCATCTCGTGGTTTCTTTTTTAAAAACCTAATCCGGAACCCGGTTATAACAGTTCGTTAGTTCGATGCGGTGGCCGCGGTCAGCTCAAGTGATACCTGAAGCTTTCATTATGCTCGATATTCCTCATTCATTTCCCTACTTATACCCTAGAACCAAATTAATGAGTTGCCTTTAACTTTATATGGAAGAAAAATATTGAATGTTTAGTTTGTTATCTCATATCCGCGGACTAAATGAGTTTGGACAAACGCCTTTGGGTATTCATAACATTTTTACGTACGTTAGTAAGTAATTTAATTTCATCATTGTTTTTCTATTTCTACCTTTTTTTCTTCTTGTTTTATTTCATAATCAAATGGAGCAATTTTGAAATTGTTTTCTTTATTTTTTTGTCCTATGTTAAACCCGTAGGCATATTCTTTCGCTAAGGGGCGCTAGGGGCGTACCTGTTTATTTTAAAATTCAAAAGAAAAGTGATACTTGCCGCTTTCGCTTTTCATAGATACAACATAATTCTTTTGCATTGGTTTTATGTGTAGTGGGTAATTGAATAAGAATAATATTTATTTGCTCAGACAACAAATGGTCCATGGGTTAGACTACAAAGGTTTAAAAAAAGACTATGTTAGTGTAACTATGGAAATATGTCTACATAGATAATCACTCCTGCCTCACCAGCACATGCACGAAGTGATTAACTATCGGCGAGTCAAATTTATCCACTAACAGCTTCAGAGTACTGTTCGGACTTGACCGCGTTCTCTCTAGCAGCGACGCAGTCTTCTGCCTCACCATCGCGTAAAAATCGTCAACATGAGCCTGAGCGAACATGCCAGAAGCACAAATGCGCGGAAATCCCAAGAGCATTCTGAAGCCGTTATTATATTGGACCCTAAGAGCATCCAGGGATTTCTTCGTGTAGTTGGCCCCCAGACTGCCTGAATGCGCCTGTATTAGACATTATTATTCAGTTTGAGCATCTAACGATTTACAACAAACACTGCATTTATTAAATAACTATACACTTTGTTTGAGTTATCTATTTACGCTCTTGAAATGTTATAATTGTTACCGACCAATTTTCATAACATCTCGCCCGTAATCCCCGTAGAATTAGCCAGAGGTGTACCTTATAGTACACTCACATTAAGTCTCATGTAATTGGGGGCGAGTCTAGTACCGTTATAAATTCTGACTTCGTGGCAACTACTGAGAAATTTCTGGAACAAAAATCCCAATATTACTTAGCCCGAACTGAGTATCGAGCCCATGCAGGACCTGGTACTCATCAGTCGCGTCTGTGACCCCTACGTTGCCCAACGCATCCCCCGTGTTCTTTAACAGCTCACATCCAATATCCAATCACGACTTCAATCACATTGCCACAAAAATATAAGTACCTATTTATTTATTGATAAAGTAATCTCACGCAATCTCGGCGAAATAACAAGAGGACTTGTTCATGAAGTCCTTAAATCCCAAAAGTCCCTCACATAGTGCCTCACATATAGAGTAACTAGTTTATCTTTTCTAACAGTTAACCGCTCGTTGTGTTGCTCCAAGCTACGGTTTATGACTTGTGAAACTTTGTTTGGATTTCCGTGTACGAAGTGACAATTATATTATTTATCGTTAGTTTAAGGAGCCCTTACAGAAAAGATGAAAGGGAGTCGTTTGTCTTGGTATGGACATGTGATGAGGAGGGATGGAACACATGTGACTCAAAGAGTGATGAATATGAATGTGGATGGATGGAGAGGGAGAGGAAGACCAAAGAAAAGATGGATGGATTGTGTGAAAAATGATTTGAAGGAAAAAGGAGTAAATGATAGCATGACGAATGACAGAGGAGAATGGAGGAAAGAGACATGTTGAGCCGACCCCAAATAAAATGGGACAAGGGCAGGAAGATGATGATGATGATGAGTTTGAGGAGCACTTGCTAAATAATTACGTCCGCATGGATAAGCTTCAGGTTAAACCGCGCCTGCCTAGGCTGGTCTGTGGAGGGTATCTAGTCTGAACGGCCCAAAATGAAGGGCACGCGTTTCATGCGACCGTAATCAAAAATTGTCTACGTCCGAAAGGGTCGTTTATTACGGGTTATTTTGGGCCGTTGAGACTAAATACCATTGTGGAAGGGACCATCGTTGCATACTGAATTTGTTCCGTGCCTCGGAAAGCCGTGGGTCGGGACTATCATTTGTAGATTTTGACAATACTTACGGCTTGTCTGTGGCCCGAACGTCAGACAACAAGTCTTATCAAGGCCTATCGTATTACCCAGTACTAACTGGGTCATGGAGGTCAGATAGGCAGTCTCTCCATGTGAGATACTGGTATTCAGCTGCATCCGGTTAGAGTAGAAGCCGATTCCAACATAGTTGGGAAAAAACGTTGTAAAGTATTGAGATATCCAATATGTGTTATTTTTCTCATAAGTAGATATATGATCATCTTTTCTCACTTTCACAGCCACTTATTTACGAGGTAATGAAATTAAACTGTAACTCTATCAAATAATAATCGAATAACTTAAAAATCGTAACAGAGTACTGTAGAGGTATTACTTGGATGACTTTGCTGACAAACGAGTAGTTATATTTTAAAAGTAACTCTGATATGATGATATAAACACTAGTATGTATTTTAAATCACCTTCTGGTCATCACGCAAAGTTAAGTCGTTACTGTAGTGCCATAAGCACGGACCCACTATCCTACTATTTTACACAATTGCCGAATATAATTTACGGTAATGGTATAAGAATGTAAATACGTGACGAGCTGGAATCAATTTTTACAGTCACATAAGCACACCCAATCTACTTTTTCAGAAGCTGATACAAAAAAAAAAAAAACAACAGATAGAATCCCTCTGATAAATTTTAATAATTCTACGGCTCGATTGCTAAAAAAGGCCACTTTTTGCGGCATACCAAAAGTAGTAATTTGTCGACCAACCCAATTTTAATACAAATAAACCGAGTAATATTTACACCCAAATAAATAAAGAGCACATTAAATACACCCATTAATTCACAAAACACATACAAACCGCCTGTTCCATTGAAATCGTTTAACAATTTCCTAATTGATATACAACTCTCGTGTAATATGAATCGGGTACAACAAAGCCACAATCAACGAAACGTACATTATAGGAAAATGTTTTAAAATAAAGCATATTTCGCTTTTGTTCACCGACTAGTTCGTTTCCATATTTCATTGGGCTGTGAAGCTCCATATTGAATTTATGCTGCAAACTAAAAGCAATTACGTGCGAACTCATTTCGATGTAATGATTTTAATTAAAATAGACTATTTTATTGGAAATCAATTGGAGGCATCGGGTTAACGCAAAGTTAAAAAGCCGCTGCGGTGAACGCTGATTGGTTAATTGTTGTGCACCTCGGTACATACCTCACAACGTGTACCTACGTGCGAGTGCAACTTGATAACTTTGTGGGCATGTTTTGTTTGATTCAATAGGAAACTGTTTAATTCTTTAATTAATAAAAAAATTCGTTGATCAAATGAAAATTAGATCTCTTTGAATATCATACAAGTAGCCCAGAAACTATAGTTGAAATTAAATTATATCATTTTATTTTGGAATCAGTATGAGCGTTAATAATTATATTTGTTTTTCCTCATTAAATTGTTTGTATTAATGAAACTAAAACCTATGCTATCCACCCAACTACCTAGTCGTAAACTTACTCTAAAGTATAAAAAACATCAAATTTACAGGAAAATTCGTAAAAACAATAAAAACCCTTCGTTTTCCTTAATAACAGTTTACACTTTAGAGCCTTTCCTCGTTCTATTAAATAAATATTGGTAATCTAATAATTTTACCGAGCAATAATAAACTTGAGGGAAGTATTCTCTTCCTGAATCGGCTACATAAGTACCTTTAATAGATTCGAGAGAAAATTGGTTTCATACTCATCTGATCACGGATCAAATAAAGTATCTTGTTCATTTAATTTTACCAGCACGCCGGTGCTGTTCTAAGTAACTGAGTTTACAAGTATTTCTGTCTGTCTTTCTGTTAACTTTAATTGTGTCTGCAAATCTTTTTGTTAACTTTAACTGTGTCTACAATTCCTTCTGTAAACTTTTACTGTGTCTGCAAGTCTTTCTGTAAACTTTCACCGTGTCTCCAAGTAATTCTATAAACTTTAACTATGTCTACAAGTCTTTCTGTTAACTTTAACTGTGTTCACAAGTGTTTCCGTTAACTTCAACTGTATTTACAACCTTTTTTGTTAACTTTCATTGTGTCTGCAAATCTTTTTGTTAACTTTAACTGTGTCTACAAGTCTTTATGAAAACCGTAACTGTGTCTAGAAATATTTCTGTGCAATTTATGCGCTAACGGAACGATGAAATTCAGCTCTGTAGTAGACCATGAAGTAATAAAGTAATTTTATTTTAATGCAAAACAGCGACAAAAATCGAAGAAAATCCATACGTTGGAGACTGCTACTACTTAATACTTTAAAACTTGCCAACGTACATAATAGCTCACGTAAATTACTTTAGGGTGTTTTAACAATGACCTTGAGGTTGACAACCTTTAATGGCTCGTGCATAATTAAAACAATAGATTTATGAACACATCCATCACTGAACATTATCTGATTTGATTGTAAATATGTTTTGTATTATTTATTCTACACGCATTTGTCATTGTAATGTGTAGGTAATTGGGTAATTAGCTTCACGCAAGATTTGACTGTGTTTATTAGTATGGAACTGTTCAATATTGGTTCGATTTTTAACCTACGAAAAAGAGGAGGAGGTTCTAAATTTGAGGCGTATTTTTTACTTATCTATATGATGGTGTTGCCTGTGGCACCGTCAGTTTGTAACGAAAATACTAGGAACTACCGAAAAGTACGGATAAGAGTGACACTGGCTGATGACTGTCACTCTATCGGAGCGCTGTATTATGATTGAAGTAGCGGCCTTCCGATAATAAATCATAAAGGGGTCCTGCTGTTGTTGCTACGTCGATGACGAACTGCTACATTCCGGCCTGATCCTGGTGCTATTGATGTAGCTGGTCCCCTACGATTACTGCTTTTGTAAAAGTGTGACCTAAATGTCTCTGCATTACCGTAATAGTGGAAAATGTCTCTGGCATTAAGTAAAATTTTACGTGAACAATAATTATTATTTATTGAACACGTAACACGTTAAATTATATTTAATTATAATTGATGATTGATCTAGTGGTCAGAAACACTGCTCAACGACGACGCTAGTTTCGACTCCCAGGAAAAGATAGCTTTTGATTTTTTCCATTAGCAAAATTTTCTGCCGCGGCTATAGTCGGTTTTTGTAACCAACAAAATTCAACGCATACGTATGGGCGCTGCACCAAACATCCAGTCTAGCCATACATCTTCACAAACTTTCGCATTTATAATTTTATTAGCATGTATAGCGATGTAAATAGAATAATCTGTTAAAGCGTCGCCCAAAACGTGCCGTTTAATAATAGACTCAACAAGCCCTCAAAAACACTTCAAGTGAATTTCTCAGAAAGTGTTCTAATAGGTCACGTGTGTACGGTAACGAAGGACCTCGACCCCTGATCATAGAAATAAGGTAGATGCGCTACATTAACAAGTTAATAAGGATAGAGGAGAGAAGGAGGAGGAAGGGTAGGATTTGGGATCTTTCTACGAGATCACGTTATGAAAAATTTGAAATGACTTTTTAGTTACAGATGGCACAGAAATCAAAATCAAAAAATAAAATCATTTATTTCAAGTAGGCCAGTTACAGGTACTTTTGAATAGTCAAACAACAATAAATATTAAGCTACAGTCCCAGTCACTAGACATTATAACTGTGAAAGTACTGTAGTTGCCCATTCCAAAGCGTAGATCTATGGAGAAGAATGGGCAAGAAACTCCATGGACACTCTTTTAAATTAGTAGCTTGTTACAAAAATCTTGGTTACATCATTCATGTTGAGATGGTAAATTATGTGAGAACGATGTAGACAACGGTGTACATGATGTAAAAGTGTATGGAATTTTTATACTACCAAAAATGCTTGTTTCAATCTTGTGGAAGACTTGTATAGTATTACGGAACGGTTTCAAAGCGATTGCCACTATTATTAAACCGCCAAACCAAAAATTTTAAAACATATAAAATCTTCCGTAACACCGCTAAAGTAATGTAAAGTATTGCCATCGTTAATGGTTTGAAATGGTGTAAAAAAAATCCTTGAACTAGATGAGACGAAATTTAAAACATGTATTACACAATTACTATACAAAGTGATGTTTTGCATCCTCGTTAAAATTCAGGACGTTGTCACAAAAGATATAAATAATATTAATACATTTAGAAAAAAAATACTTACCAATTTTAGGAAAAAACGAAAAAATCCTACACATTTTATTATTGATTCGGGTCGAGAATCATTAGCATAGTTACCTCCTTGAATTTGACGATTCTCGTAAAATTCAAGGAGGCTAAACAACACCTTGTATAAGTTGGACGATTATATCGCTGATAATAATGCTTGGCTTAATCTGGTTCTGCTCCAAAAGGACAGGGCGCATAAATTGATAATATTTAATCGTATTGTTGCTTCATTACAAGCTACATATATTTAGCCTTTGACCATAGGAAATCAGCCATTTACAACATTTTGAAGTTGGCTACTACAGTTACCAAAACTACTGAAAACTCGTATTCAATCCCATTTGGCATATCTCCATTAAATTCTACGATCCGAAACGCTATAGAGATATTGGCCCACGTATGTCGTAGGCTTGACCGAGTCCCCTTTTGGCCCAGTTGATGGATTTAGGCACTTCTGTTTGTTGAGAGCGTCGATTTAAAACGTTTTTAGTACGCGTTACTTTGTGAGTTACGGTTGATCGCTCCGTTCTATGTTGGAGCCGTATTTGGCATACATTCATTAATCAATCTGGTCGTATTTATTTGTCGAGAAATAGGTTTTGTGGTTGGTAAATAGGTTGTTTTTAGGGCGATGACAATTGAAACAAAAGTAGATATGTGTTTGTGTCTTGGTAAGGGACTGGTCTGGAAAATAAAAACGTTAAATTAAGAAAAAAACTATTCTCGTCATAGCATAGAATTCCGGCCTTTAAGCGGAATACTTGCAGCATGGACGGAATCACGACTTATTAGGGTTCCTTGGCTGCGGGGGTGAAACGTACTGGTGAAGACAGTATTTGGTTTGAGGTGTAAGCGCCAAAGTAGCCTGCGAAATTTAAATTCTCTTACGTTTCATTGAATGTCTTTTTCATGAAATAGTAATTCCAAATAATAATACAATTAATAATCTAAATAGTGACACCCGTTGGTAGGAAGATTGTCAGACTTTTGGGCCACTCACTGCCTGTAACGACTGTCCAAAGTTCTACAAAAGACAGTCGAGACCAACGGATTAACGTGCTTTCTGAGGCAAGGAGGAAATATCGGCATGTAATAGATCGACAAAAGTATTTAAAACTGCTGAGAGCTGACACCAAGTGGTCTGTAACAAGTAAATGAAAAATTTGAATGTATTGTAACGCTTGGTACACTTAGTGAATAATTTGACCTTAATAAAAATAATAATATAATGGTTTCGCTGAATCAAAACACGGAATCATTTCACGCTAAACGTGGGTAGTAGTGAAAGGCGTCGTTCTGTGTGACGTAACAAACAACCAGTCAAGAAGAACATTAATCATAACTAACGATTATACGTCATTGTTACAACTTAGTGGTGTAGTGATAATATACAACTGTTAGATAGGTAAGAGGGCCTGAATTTGATGACTATTTTAGACACAATAGGTACAAAATAATAGAATACGACTTATTGTCGGGCCTACGATGTCCTCCTATACTTAAGAACTAACGCTGTAACATGGAAATATTGTAAAACCAAATGATTTTAAAAGAGTAACCATGAAGTTTCTTGCCGGTTCTTCTCTTTAGGAAATGACCAACCCGAACCAAGCACCTTTTTTTCGACGTTTTATAAGTGCCACAGGGGCACTAGGCCTATGTAAAATAAAAATATTTTGATTTCATTTTATTTGAATAACATAACGCTTATTTTCCCCGGGTTCAGCAGGCTGCTTCGTTGGTCAAGAGGTACAGTCAGGCAAGGTGTTAGTATCTATTGTTAGCAGCCACGGAGTCTGGATTCGTGCCCGGTTGATCGCAATAAGCTCACCTACTATTTCATGGTTTGAATCAGTTTTTAAATTATCTAATAGCAACGGAATGAAGAACATAACAAGGATTACTGGAGGGGCCGAACATAGTGATCTACGATTACCAAGGTGGAAAATAATAAAACGTGTAAAATAATAATAAAGATACCGGCGAAACGCTTTGAAAACAATTGCCACTTATTGTGACCCCTCAAATTGCCAACACCCAGTGAGCAACCAAATTAATCAATGCTCATTCTTCAGCATTAAGAGCCCCTGGTTCACAAAAGGGATAATTTAGTCTATATTACATAATATTACCACATTACCGTTAGTCAGAATCACTCTCATAGTGAACACAAAAGTACCACAGATATAGAAATACCTAGATAACGCAAGAGCACATAATACGCGTGCACGACTTAAGCATTTTATGCTTAACGTGGCTTCCGTCGCGTCGCAGCAAGCTAATTTGTTTAAAACAACATCGTTACAACTTATGAAATTAATTTTATACATTTAAATCAAATGTAGTCTTTTTTAGGGTTCCGTACCTCGAAAAGAAAAAAAGGAACCCTTATAGGATCACTTGGTTGTACGTCCGTCCGTTTGTCTGTCCGTCTGTCCGTCTGTCCGTCTGTCTGCATGTCAAGACCCTTTTTCTCAGGAACGCTTGGAGGTAGCAAGCTGGAATTTATCTTTATTATTATATAAATAAAATACACAGGTGTACTGTCCCTTGGAGCTGTGAAAAAATCTAACTTCTAAGCCAACGCAATCAAAAGATTCAAATATTCCGCAAATTCGTCGACACTGGAACTGGACTGGACTGGTTCGTTGCAAGGGAATTAAAACCTACAGGGTACTTCCCGTGAACTCAGAATCTTGAAATTTGGTACGAAGCAACGTCTTCTATAAGACGTTGCAGACAAAGGAAAAATTGCGAAAACCGTAAATTTTTAGTGACATCATTAAAAATATTTTTAATAATTTTTGTACGGCACCGTCCGTGCGCGAGTCCGACTTGCACTTATCGGTTTTTTTTGTATAGTAACTTGTTTGTATCGTGTATCTTGTGGAATCGAATCGCATGTGACTTAAAGAGGAAGATATTTATTTTGTATCTTACATACTTACATTATTTACAAAAATAATACAAATAAACATAAAATAAAAATAAAATATGTACAAGTATCAAAATTATAAGGCGTCAAAAAATTCGTCGACATATGTGCCCAGAAGGCTGGTCGCATTGCCACGTTGGATGGCAATGCTGATTCTTTGACCATAAAAGAGGCCAGCCCTCTGGTCCTGTGAAGCGTCGACCAACCGCTTGGCGATATCCCGAAACACAAGATGGGCACTCGGGCCCCATGGCCCTAGTGTTTCAACCCCAAACGGCTCTAATACATAATTACCAACTAAATTATTGTATTTGCGCCGTTTAAGGTTTTCAGCGCCTGCAGCAGCCGTCCTAACGCAGCTGACCGTGCTAGGAAGATGGGATGGCGCAAGGGTGTCGACGCAAGTCGCATCCCATACCAAAGGCCTACCCAACTTCCATGGCATTATGGTCATACCATCTGGTCTCTTCCCATCGACGCGTGCCAAGCCAAAGACTTAAAGAGACATCTGCCTAGCCTTTTTCCCAAACTATCTTGGGGTCGGCTTCCAGTCTAACCGGATGCAGCTGAGTACCAGTATTTTACATGAAGCGACTGCCTATCTGACCTCCACAACCCAGTAACTGGGTAATCCGATACCCCTTGGTAAGACTGGATGTCAGACTTTTAGCTTCTGACTACTCGTAACGACTATCAAAGATCTACAAATGACAGCCGGGACCAACGGCTTAGCGTATTTCCCGAGGCACGGAGGAAACTCGATATGTAATTATGGTCACCTATCCACAGACCAACCTCGCCAAGCACGGCTTAACCTTAAAGATCAACCTGGGTGGCTGTTATTATATAGCCACGAGCTCCTCTCCAAAGACTTAAAGAGTGATGAATATATGTTGATAAATTGAGAGGGAGAGGAAGACCAAGGAAACGATGTTATATGAATTGTGTGAGGAATGATAAGAAAGAAAAAGGAGTAAATGATAGCGTGACGGTTTTCAGAGGAGAATGGAAAAAAAAAACCGGCCAAGTTCCGTACCATTATTTATAAAACGAGCAAACAAATCACTTTTTCGTATGGGAATAAAATAAATATTAAAGGGGAAAAAAAAATTATTAAATCTCCCCCCCCCCTATTTAACCCCCTTAAATATTTAGTTTATTCTGTTTTTAGTATTTGTTGTGATTGCGGCAACAGAAACAGATAATCTGTAGAAATTTCAACTGGCTAACTATCACGGTTCATGAGATACAGCCTGGTGACAAACGGACGGACGGACAGTGAAGTCTCAGTAATAGGGTCCCGTTTGACACTTTGGGTACGGAACCCTAAAAATGTTGTAAACCCCAAGTCACATGGGACAAGGGCAGGAAAATGGTGAACTTGTTTATATAGTAACTAAATACTGCTTTTTACGACATAGTAGGTAGTCAAAACAAGTTTTATACGGATCGCGATACGTGCGATATCTAGGCATATCTATATCTATGGAACAGACAAACACAAAGGAGTTCCCCGTACGTGGTAACTAGGAGTAACAAGCAGTCAAAAGTAACATTAATCATACCTAACGATTACTCGTTTGTAACAACTTAGTAAGTATCACAGTGGAATGGGCTGAGAACTTTCGTGTGTTAGTGGGTGACGGATTATGTTGGTTGGAATGTTACTTAGGTTTTTATGTGGTTTTCGCTAAGGTTTTCACCATCTTCTTCACAGCTACAAAACTAGGAAGAGGCGTAAGCGATTTTGAACTTAAATAAGATTTTGACTTGGACTTTTTTTACATCATGCCTATAATGCCAGAAGGGTCAGGAGGTAGAGGTGTACCTAAAAGTACACCCACATTTTGCATTTAGTGGTTTAGATTTAATAAAACACACACGTCTGATTTTTCGGATTCATGTGCATATTGTATAATTATCACTTGTTTCGGTAAAGGGAAACATCGTGAAGAAATCAGCATGCCTCATATTTCTCGTCGCCATGGAAAAGCTAAGTCAGACGCCTATGGGCAGAATAAAAAAATCTGACACCAGGTAACATTAACCACACGATACAGAAAGAAAAGATGAATATTTCATAAAGTAAATGGTATCAAAGAGAGTATTGTCATCAATAATGTGTTAATTTCATTAAATGCCAGCCTACCAGCTGACCTCAAATGTTTAATAAATGTGGATTAAGAGTTGTAGAGCTCGAGAGCAGCGGTGGCCAAGTGGTGGCAACCCCGACTTACGAGCAGTAAGCCGTAGGTTCGAACCCAGGCAGGCGCAATACTTTGTGTAATTTATTTCATCACCGCTGCTCTCAAAATCGGTGAAGGAAAACATCGTGAGGAAACCGGCATGTCCTAGAACTAAAAATTCGAAGACATGTGACATCTACTAACCCGCATTGGGCCCGCGTGGTTGATTACAGTCCACTCCCTCTCATTGAGACGAGGCCTGTGTCCCAGCTGTGAGAACATTATAGGCTGATGATGATGATGATGAAGAGTTGTACTTGTGAACTAATAAATTTTCGGTCAACAACATAGTACGAAACGTACTACTATGCAGCGCGAAAGTTATCTACGACTCAAAAGCATTTAGAAAAAAACCGACAGCAATTTTACTGTCGGGCAGAAGCCCACCAGATACAATACCAGTCTGGTTGGAGGATCCTCCAACAAGACTGACTGACAAGACTGTAGCTCGACATCACCCTAGTGCGACAATCTGAAGATCGACATCTCGGTAGTGTACCAAGTAAGTTTACCGTGTTCAAACTGACGTGATTCGTTGTGGAACCTCCTAGAATAATTTGCCTCAGTATGGTCAAAGCATACCGTGTTTTCTATTCCATGACGTGGTCTATATTTCTAAAGAAATGCTTTGTTTGATTAAACTGTATCCAATTTATTTATTCTTCAACTTTACATTTTGTGTTGAACATACATGAAGTGGTTTTCACAATAAATGTAACACATAAACGTTAAGCTAGGAAAAAAAACTATCTCCACATTACAATAAATTAACTTTAAAAATTATTCAACACATTACATTACATTACATTAAAAATAATGTAACTAATTAATAATTCAAAATCAAAATAAATTCAATAAAAAAAAATGTATGCCAAAAATTCATTATGTAAAATATAAACTAAGTAGTCTTGTGTATAAACCATCACTGCTAATCAAATAGCCACTTAATAATTTTCTCTGCCTCCAATTTCATAATAAGACACGCTAGGTTCGCAGACTACAATCAATACAAATAAATAAAATGGAATCGCTGTTTGTAATTTCAAAACTGCTTTTTACTCAATGTTTTTTTATTTGTCTGTCTGTTTGTTCCCTCTGTCTGTCTGCTAATCTCCAAAACGGCTGGACCGATTTTGATGTGACTTTTACTAGCAGATAGCTGATGTTAGAAGGAGCTACTAAGACTTTTATTTTAAAAATAGGATTAGCGTTACGTGTAGCGTTTAGTACTAACTGTCTTGTGAAGGTCAGATAGACTCCATGTAAAATACTGATATTCAGCTGCGATATCCGGTGAGACTGGATGCCGTCACCGAAATAATTGGCAAAATGTTAGGCAGATGATGATGATGTATAGGCTATTTATTGCTCGTCGTCAAGAACAGTGGACCTTCTATATCCCATTTTTTATATAACGTCAGAGATCAGATATGAAATGTTAAGATATTGCCAGCTTGAACACATTGAGTGGAGGAAAGCACCGTGATACCATTGTAATCATTCATTCTTTCTTTCTTTATTTATTTAATGTAAGTAAGTATTTCTAGCAACAACTGGTGGGCAGAGCACTATGAAAGATTGCCCGTCTCTTAAAGAGATATTTTATTTTCAACTAACTGATGCCGGGAACCTTCGTCTGCTTGAAGTAATTATAATTATTTTTTCGCTATTTGAGTCGGATTTAGTTAAAAATATCAAACGTTTTTATTTCGGAACCAAAAGTTTTATCTTTCATGCTGTTATGTTTTACTCCAAAAATGGGAAAGCATGTTAACATTATTACAGACAACGTATTTTCAGATAAAATACGTTTTCTTCTAAACCAAGCAAAAAGCAGTCCATCTATGTAACCTAGGACAACAGTATGTTCTGGAATATCTTACACAAAACAATTGACGTTCTTGTGAGCTTGTAACACATACTGTACCTAGGTATGAAAGCATTTGTAAGCTTCTTATTGTTTGCTGTGGTGTTAAAACTTCTGTTCGTCTATTTTTCGGTTACTTTGTGAGACGAAAAACGTTTAGTTTTTGAATTTCAACAGTGCTGCTCTGTATTCTTGCAACAATCTCTTTGCAAGGTTGGCATTCATCGTGCGATTGTTTTACTGCGCCTGCATTCTTTATGCGTTGTTGTTGTATTAAAGTCTGGGTTTCTTTATTGGATACATGCAGTGGGTAGTATGATGAGTTATGTGTTGTGAGACCTAATCGTCAACCTGCCTAGTAGTCTTGGCCTAAGATCCCGGTATACAACGACCTTCACAGAGCTGGTTAATGGATGAAACTTAACTTTAAACTGTCAATAAATATATTGCATATGGATTGTCTAAAATATTACAGTCCAGGATAATAATATGATAAATAAATATACTTCAAAAAAAAAGTTCAACATTTCACCGGTTTGGTTAATAAACAAATTCCATACCAATCAAAATTGTAAAGCCCATAATATGTATATGCAAACGTTAGGTTGCCTTTTTTAATTCATTAACCAGACCGGTGCAAGTTACTAATATCGATTTACCTGTTTATACCTGCCTACCCGAGAGTTGTGACGGGAAAAGAAAAGGCAACTTAACATTTGCATATTCTATGGGCTTTATACTTTCGATTGGTATGGAATTTCTCTATTCGGTGAAAAGTTTCTAAAAAAAAATAGTGACTGAAATTTTTAGGCAACCCATAATTATGCAATATATTTATTGACACATTAAATTTAATATAAAATAAGTTTCATCCATTAACCAGCTCGGTGAAGGTCGTTGTATAGCGGGATCCTATACTATCTTGTGTTATAAACGAAGTAAGAGTTACTAAAACGTGGCAATTATTTTTTTTTGCTGTGATTTTCCTCTTGACTGTAGTCTAGGTGAGAGATGATAGAGACAAAGTCGATGATGGTAAGTATTTAGAGGTATTATTATTTCCAGTTCCCATTTTCCAGTCAGATCTGAATTGTTAACTATAAATAAAGACTATATAAATCCTAAGATAGTAAGCTGATTTGCTTCTCACTGCCTGTAATTCAATATTTTAAAAATACAGAACAAAGGGACCACATCAAGGCCTTACCTGAGAGCTAGAATTGAAATTCAATCATGTGTGAGGTTGACAAAGTTATTAAAAAGATAAGAATCCTGTTCAAAGCCAAAGTTCAGAGCTGCCACGTCTCTCAATATACAATACTAAGAAAAACATCTTCCACCCACGTTCATTAACAGTTCCTGCTAAACACTCGAAACAAACGCATACAATAACATCCGCACAAACCACCGACCGCCTCGTCTCACCACGAGTAGGCAGCTTTAAGCCATCTTAGTTCCGTCTCAGAATAATGCAGGCGCCCCATACAAAACGTTTTCTTATAAACACTGGTACAGACATTGTTCTGGTAAAATGGTTTTTTTTTCAACTACCCCACTCTTAGCTGTTGTCCTAAGATACTTATGAAATGAAAGCTGGAGACCGAAACTAGATAGGTACTCAGAAAATGAGGAGAATAACTGTCCCTACAGTTGGAATTGTTGAAAATTATAATTGAAGGCTTGAAGAAGGAGGTTTGTGTTTAGTTTTATGAGGAGAGGCATTATGAGAGTAGCTGAACAAAAGATTGTGGGGGAAGACAATGGAGAGAGGCTGTGGTTATTTTGGAAGACCATTTTCTAGTAGGGTAATGATCATAAAACCTTTATTAAGTTTTGACGAAATTAAACGGATATTAGAGACGTTTGTTTAAATACTAGCTGACCCACGCAACTTTGTCTGCGTCAAAAGGAATAATGTTTCCTCGTTTTTGCAACTTTTTTGATGCTCCGCGCCGTTTGGTCGTAGCGTGATGTTATGTCCTCGATGAATGGGCTACCCAATCCTAAAATATTTAAATTCGAACAGTTGTTTCTGAGATTAGCGCGTTCAACCAAAAAACAAACTCTTGAGTTTTATAATATTAGTATAGATTTGTTATCTTAAACTGTTTTTAGCAAACAATATGATTTCTTCAGTACCTAAATAACCGTCTCATCTGAAAACAAATTAGATTCTGCCATCCGATCTTTACTGAATACATTTGTGCTAGAATCGTTCAAGCAATCAATCAAATAGAAAGAAAATATAAGTAAAATAATATTTAATATTACTTGTATTACTTTTTCGTAGTAACCGTCCCCCAGTTTCTACGAAGCGATCAAATTATTTTAGGTTTTGATCAACTAAGAGAGATTTATTTGACTTCATTTATGTTTAAAACATATAGTTATTACAGTATCTAAACACATTTTCAGATAAAGTTATATATCAACTAAATTATAAGCTAACAACTAGAAAATAATGTTATTTGTTGAATTAATAAATTACATTTAATGAAAAAGAAATGAAGATAGATATAGATAGATAGAAAAGCTCGATATAGATAGATAGATAGATAGATATAAAAGCTCGTAAGGCACTTGCCTAGGTTGGTTCCTCAAAACTATACAAGATTTTATCTTTTTAGATCCAGTAATGTAACATGAATAAATATTGTTAGGTAGATAGCCAGTGATCTACGACCAATTCAGCTCTAATAAAGTTATACTCTATTAGTATTCTTGTAAATATATTCAAACTAACCCACAAGAGGTAACGACCGAAAAAAATATTCTTGCGAACTCAAGTTCGGGTGCTGCTACTAAAAAATACACAATATCCCATTGCGGAACCCTTTTACCACAAAATAATGTGACGACGATACAAATCTTTGATCAGCACCTATTATAACAATACCATTTTATTGTGGCCTGCCATCCTCCTCTCTATTCTTGAAAACGGGAGGTCAAGTTATAACGGCAAGGTATAAAAGCCAGATTTCCTTTTTCAGGGGGGCAGTAGATTGGGAACGAAATGTCCGGAACCAGATTTGACACTCTCCCTACATCGTCACATTACACCCTTTCTATTTTTGAGGTTCAGAAGTATGAAGAAAGCTTTTGTGGAAGTATTTGAAATAGAAAAAGTTCAGTTGAATGTAGGAAAATACAGAAGATTTGGTACATACAATTTTATGGGGGGGATGACGTCCTAAAGGAGTATTGTTTTATTTTTATTCCAGTGTGGGAAAGAGACGGAGCTATAGAGGACGTCTAGCGCCATCTCTTTCCCGCTCTGGAATAAGATTAAAAATTAATACTGCTTTAAGACCTCATGGTAGGCCGCCAAAATCATTCTACCAAAGCATGAGAAATTGTATGTATACGTTACCGGTGCTGCCCGTTTTTCGGCTAAACTAGTTTGTCCGAGGCCGAACTAGGGCTCTTCACAAACGGACGATCATAGAGCACCTCTTCTAAGTGGGTTAAGTTAGGTTGGAACTGTGACCAGTCACGCAAGAGGCAAGCGAGCGCCACATCACAGTTGGGCACATTGTAATTTGTTTTGTTTGGGCTAGTGTATTCTGTCACAGTAAACCAGTAAACTAGTTTGGCCTGGTAAGATATATTTTTTGTTAGCCTCTCGTGTGTCCCACTGTTAGGCAAACGCGTCCCCTTTCTCCTTCCAAACCTCTCTATCCTGTGCGATATCTGGCCATGATCGCCCGGCAAACAAGATTAGATCGTTACACCACCTTCGCCGCGATCTACCTCAACGGCGATTCCCTCTGTCAGGCGTCCAATAAGTGACGATCTTTGCCCAGATAAGATATAGGTACCATTTTTTGTAACTAAAAAAAAACATAATTTTATTCTTAAAAAAGTCGGAAGGCAACTTGTAATCGTAAAAATAGTTTCATGATTGTAGTATTTTTATGTAAGGATAATGTTAGTTAGGCTACCCAGTTTTTGCCCAAAAGTCACATTACAAGTTTCCAACTTCCCACATAAAAATAAAACGAAAGTACTTTCACGTTAGTACTTAATAATTCCATGCTTTCACCAGAGTGATTGCGGGGCCTAAAAAAACAAGCAAGATTTGGTAATACGGAAAATTGTTAAAGTTTCACACAATTACATAAAACAAAATCGGCATTTACCTTTTCAAAATTTGTTTTATGTAACTTCTACTATTTGGGTTCTACGTTTTCGTTACTTTGCAAATTAATACCGTTCCTAAGTTCGAAAACAAATCCTTTTGCTCATTTGGAAATGTCTTAATAGTCCTTTCAAAATACTCGCTAAAGACATAATCCTTGAAAGGGTATCTTATTGCTTAGCTATAAACACTGCGTAAAAGCTGAATATTCAATTTTATAAGAAGCGGCTTATAATCAGGTCCTTTTGAAGATTTGGTTATTTCTTGTTGGGTTTTCAACCTGTATTTTTAGGAAACTCCTCATTTTCACCACACACTTTAGAAATGGATTGATTGTTATGGTACCTATTTTTTTAATGGCATCTCTCAGGTCAATCTAGGAGGTTCTCGTCTACTTAACCGGACTATCCTGTGGCCTTGAGTGTAAGGCCTCCAGCCAGGGGCTTAAGAACTAAGTGACTACACGTTAAGGGCATCCCCTGTGGGGTAGGAGCCCTGGCTTAGGGCGTTGCTGCGGGAGGACAGCAACGGACGGGCTGGATTTGAACAAGATAATTATTTAAGGAGACAGTACGTATGCAGCTACCTCTTCTTATACCTTCTCCTCCATACAAAAGTTGGTCAGTAGACCGGTTAATCCGCAGAAATCCGCTGGTTGCAAACACAGTCCAGGTGCAGTTTCCGACTATCGACTATCAAATATCTACAAATGACAGCTAGAACCAACAGTTTAACTTGCTTTTCTTGCAAATCGACCTATGCGGCTGTTATTATTTAGCCACGAGCTCCTCCAAGGATTTATTTGATCCTCCACAACCCAGTTAGTATTGGGTAATATACGATTATACCCCTTGGTAAGACTGTTTGTCAGACTTACAGGACACTGACACCTGTAACGACTGTCAAAGTTTTACAAATGACAGCCGTGTTCAACGGCTTAACGTGCTTTCCAAGGCACGGAGGAAACTCGGCATGTAATGGGCGGTCACCCATCCACAGACTAACCTAAAATCGCGACTCAACCTAAATATCGATCCGGGTCTCTGTTCTTATTTAGCCACAAGCTCCTCTCGTTTGATACTCGTGATATTCAATTATAATTCTTCATTGTCCTTTTCTGACCTTTTCCACTAGTGAAGATTCTGTGCCCTATTTGGTAAGTAAGTACTGTACTAAATAAGGTACTTACTTGACATTAAAACGTATAATTATAACAAAGTTCTCATTAGCGAGGTCAAGTTACAAACTCCGTCCTTGAACTTGACCTTACAAAATGTCGGAAATAGAATAAGTCAGAAAGTGTCCGTTCTTCATTCAAAAATTTCTCAGTAGCAGTCACGGAGTCCGGATTTGTGACTGTTTGATGGCAATAAGATCGCCCCAATAACATGGGACTTAAACATAACTGGCGAAAAGTGGGTGTACTATTAGGTACACCTCTGCAAAACCCTTCGGGGATTACAAGCGTGATGTTATGATGATTGTATCCATTGTAATAGCTACCCGTTGAACAAGTACCATCTAAGTTCTAATATCCTCAGGGAAATCAGTTATTTGCAATACAATGTTTGTTCCGACGTGATTGGTTGCTTCGGTGTTCATTCAACTCTTTTCATAACTATGTCATCTTTTGTAGGTACGTAGGTAGAGTAATAGAGGTGGAGGAGGAGCTCGTGGCTAAATAATAACAACCGCACGGGTCGATCTTTAAGGTTAAGCTGTGCTTGCATAGGTTGGTCCGTGGACCATCATCATCATCATCAGCCTATAATGTTCCCACTGCTGGGACAAAGGCCTTCTCTCTATGAGGGGGAGTGGGCTGTAATCCACCACGCGGGCCCGTTGCGGGTTGTTAGATGTCACATGTCTTCGAATTGACATGCCGGTTTCCTGACGATGTTTTCCTTCACCGTTTTTGAGGGCAGCGGTGATGAAATAAATTACATAAAGTAATGCGCCTTTCCTGGGTTCGAACCCACGACTTACTACTCGTAAGTCGGGGCTGCCACCACTGGGCCACCACCGTCAAAATATGGGCTCATTTAATTGATAATCACGGAAGATATCCCGTAAGAGACAATTTAAGTGTATTCACATTTTCATTGGGGGGATAAAGGGCATATAATACCTAAGAGAGCAAGTCGGCCGTTACCTTCCACGTGAGAAGCAGTAATGTAAGTTGGTGTATCACACAATCATATCTTCAACATTTTATGCACCATTTTGGGAGCATCGACCAACTAACAATTAATAATAATATGGTTATGGATACCGATGGAACTACAGGAAGATGAGGTATTTCAGCTCTATGTCAAAGATGGCGAAAGCCTCTGCTGGCAGATGTTTTCAAGCGGTAATGAAGACTTACCATCAAATGACATTCATACTATATTAAGTGGATGTGACATAGACGCGAAAACGGTTACCACATAAATTCAGTACATCATTATCATCCTAAGAATCAGAGAATCATCATCATCATTTCAGCCGAAAGACGTCCACTGCTGGACATAGGCCTCCCCCAAGTGTCGCCACATTGACATAAGGGGGGTTTTGCCATAATCGCCACGCTTGGCAGGCGGGTTGGCGATCGCAGTACGGTTGTTACAAAGGCACAGAGAACGCTGCTGCCCATTCTCTGGAAAGTCCCTTAGTCGCCTCTTACGACACCCACGGGAAGATATGGGATGGTGCTATTCTTTACGTCCGGCATCATACAGAACCGAATCATCGAAGAATCAGAGAGCGATGTACTGAATTTATGCCACCTAACAAGTTGTATAATTACCAATTCTAATAGTAAAAACATTTCCATAAACTAGTAGATTTCGATTCGATAAATAAAACAAAAAAAAAAACATATTTCCAACACATTACCATCTATCATTGACGGGGCATTAACTGTCTAACACTTCGACTTTCCTATTCGTCCATTATCGACCCGACAATTTGTTATCCATCATCTTTGTGCTTGGCCCTGTTCGTATCACAACAAACATCAATATTATTGTACTGAACGGCGATTGTCAAAACTGGTGTTGCTTTTCCCGAGGTTTTAGGTAAACATACACGTGAACTATGTATATACTAGATGGAATGGAAGTTGACGCTAACTTACCTAGTATTCAGTACACCATTCATCGTCATCTGCCTAGCCTTTCCCCCACTACGTTAGGGTCAGCTTCCAGTCTAACCAGATGCAGCTTAGTACCAGTATTTCACATGAAGCGGCTGCCTATCTGACCTCCACAACTCAGTAACTGGGTAATACGATACCCCTTGGTAAGACTGGATGTCAGATTTTTGGGTTCTGACTACTCGCAACCATACCCAGTATTTTATTGTTGAGGTTCTTCAGAAAGGTCAGGTTCCTAGTACTCGCAACCGACGTGCCTATATGAACAGATGAATGCACGTGGATGAGACAAAAGGAGTATGCAAAGATCGTAGCAAATAGCGTTCTGCAGGTTATGCCTCCCCCCATGGGGAAAAAGGCGTGAGTTTAAGAGGGATCTCAAGAGGGCCTTTCTCTATACAAAACGTATTGCTCTGTTTTCTTCGTGGATAATTCGTCTAGAGCAATGATTTTTTTTTCAAAAATATCTTGGTCTTATTAATACATGCCCCTATCATTTCCTTCTTTTTCAAACATAATCACTAAAAGAATTATGACAATCCAAAAACCCGAAAAAAAACCCGTTTTTACCGCCATGTTCAGACTACTATCAGACAAATTAGATAAGTTTTTAACAAAAAAGAAAATAATAGAAGCATAGATATACTTTTCCTCTAAATTTTGGTATAAGAATATTTAGATCAGTTTAGTCTTGAAAAAGAAAACAGCGGAATACAAAACGTCTTTTGGTCAAAATTTTTGTAGGTAAAATCAGCCTGAGCAGTTGTCCCTTTCGCACTTTACGCGGGCTTGGTCGGGCGTAGCGTGACGGCAATAGCTTCGTCAAATATTTTCTAATACTTTCAAATACCGACTAGAGTCCCCTCTTAAATACGTATTATAATTATGCTGATTTCGCTACTGAGAGCTTCTTCACAGAATAAATCAACATCTACAACTACCCCACATGATTAACAAGTACTGAAACACCACAAAACACAGTATATCAAGTGAGCTAGCGCTAGCGTGCACAAACGAAAAGTAAAGGCTATTTAATTAACAAACAAGCGACGCTGTTAGCAAGAACTCTTTGTGTGTATAATGGAACGAAGCAAACTATTGTCCGGTGATGATTTATTTAGCTTAGTACATGTCCTAGCATATAATAAAATGAGGCTTTTTTGCAATATATTTTTTCTCACGAGAAATTAAAACTGATAATTATTTTTAACCCCGATGTGATTTACGATTGGCAAATATGACGTACTGTCATCCTTGTTTTAAACCCCTTTTCTTTTTTTGAAGTGAAAACTTCTTTAGCGACGTTGTGAACTTTTGTGATGGGTAAAAAATGTTAAACTCGCGTCAGGTGTCACGTGTCCTAATCGAACTGATTGACATAAGGTTACGAAGGAATTTGAACTTTATGACATTTGTCATTGAGTTTGGGTTTCTAAAACTGGAAAATTCGTAAGACACATTGACATTAGGTTACGAAAGAATTTGAACTTTTTGATTTATCATCAGAAAAGTGGGAATAGGCTCATTTTTCAAACAAAATTCCGTGTACACGATGACCACATCTGTTTAACACCCTTACTTCTATTGGTCCGCAAAAATAATTTGCGGACCAATAGTACTTAAACAAAAAAAAAACGTTAACCGAAAAAAACGCGACTTTTTTAAAACATGTTTTGTTAAAAAAAAAACTCAGGCTCTGTTAATGATCCCAGATATTAGACCACCGTTTTTCGACCAACAGGAATAAAACAAAAAAGGGACTAAGGAATATAAACTTTTTAATTGTTTTAACGCTGCAAGCAAGGATAGTCCTTACCGTGCTCCGATAACCAGTTAGTTGATAGTACTTTATGACATCTGTCATTGAGTTTGGGTACCTATGCACAAACAAAATCTTCAGTTTCTCCAAAGAGGTAAAATTCGTAAGACGGATTGTAAAGTTCTGAACTGTTATTATAGCGCAATAAATGAAACTTGTATTTTACTACGTAATATTAATTAAAGCAATTGGTGGAAAATTATTCCCTAACCATTCCAAAATATCAAAAATGCACAACGTTAATATTCAAGTTTTCACTTCTGCCGGCACTACCGGAGTGCAATCCGATTTTTTTTAGGGTGGTAAATTATCAAATAACCCCCCTCCCGTTCTGGGCGCAGCGGAAGGGAGTGTCAGACTTGTATTGACTAAAACCCATCCATGTTCCTTCTTAGCCCTTTGTGTTCCATGGCAGGGCCACCGTATCTCTTTCGAACAGTCCCGCAGCCCTGGCAGGCATCGGCCCTCTCCGACCCCTTCCGATTTGCTGACATCTGCTTGAGGCGCGCGTGGACCACGAACACGCCGTCGGCACGGCTTGTCGTAATAAGACGGACGGACGGTGAGCTAGCCCATTACTCACCGTCCACAGGCCCGCGCCTACGGTGGCCGTGGGCCACTACTGTTTGCCCCCCGACGCCCGGGGTGTCTTCCGCGGCGGCTGGGACGTGAGGCTCTCTCCCTCTCACGTTCCGCCGACGGCTTCCCATTCCCTCTCGCTCCCAGACCATGGATTGAACCAAGGCCGGACGCGAGAGGTCGCCGCCGCCAATCGCCGCTACGAGGACACGGCGGTGCTCAGCCCAAGCGGGGCAGAGCTCTACGGTGTTTGTTTTAAACCCCTTAAGGCTAAGAACTCCATAGGAAATAACTTTTCAAAAATTCTTCGTTTGTGCTCTTAAACAGAGATGTCAACAAAACGTATCGTTTTGTGTTTTTATTATTTTATTTTTATGTAAGCAACCCTATACCTTATCAAATTAATTATAAGAAATAATATCATTTACAGTTCAAAGAACTTTTTAGGTTAAATTAAGGTGCCCTATATATGTGACATTTTTGAAGCTTCATATTCGAAATTATTAGCAAAATAAGGTTTCATGGTCTCTATTGAGAAACTACGAGAATTTTCGCGATGGCAGAACTGGTGTCGTGGAACACAACTAGGTTATTATATTTATTTTGCTGTCTTTTGTTAGCTGAGTATATTTTTACTAAACGTGTTGGTATTTTTCGGAATTTTCCGGCTCAATAAATATGTTAGTGAAACCTTATAAGACTAGGTAAGTCTCACAAAAATGATTATGAGAAAAAGAAAATAGAAAATATTCAGGCCCGCTTGCTGTCTTGCAACAGAAATCGCTAAATGCGTTTAGGGCTATATATTTTTATAATCTGCCTCGTTACTTTAGTGTTGGCGGTACTGCTGAGCATGAGGCTCTGGGTTCGATTCCCAAGTGAGGTACAAAGTGAGGGGCAGAGTACTGTTGGTTTTTTCCATCAGACCTATCTGACTCCCACAACCCAGTGAAAACTGGTTAATACGATACCCCTTGGAAAGACTGGTTGTCAGACTTTTAGACCACTGACTACCTGAAATGATTATGAAAATCCTACAAATGACAGTCGGGAACAACGGCTTAACGTGCTTCCCGAGCCACCGAGAATTGTAAGTGGTATTCTATCACTGATAAAGAATGCAGAGAGTTTAAAAGTGGATTGACACAGGAGTTTCTAAAAATCGCCCAGTTGGAAGTCTTTGCAGAAATACAATACGCTTTCTAAGATATTTACGCTAATTGTGTCGCCTTGGAACGAGATTGTCGAGAAATCGAGATTTAGGAAAGTTTACGGTATTGTCGAAAGCCGTTTCCACACTAGCTAAACAGCGGCTCCCGTTGAAAAATCGACAGGTGCATGTGATAGCATTCTACCATCGCCATTCGCTTATTTATCGAGCGCCCTCCATCGAAGGCGGAAAAAGACAAGCACATATCGAAGAGACCTTTTCACACCAATTATACCTCGGATTCTGTTGGATTCCGTTTACAATTTACTGTGATGGAGGTCGAAGCTCAAACGGGTATAACTGGATGTAGTTATCGTTTCAAGCAACGAAATATGAAGGTTTGTTTTCTTTTTTTTTCGAGTTTGACATGTGTAGTTGGTTTTGAAAATTTTGTTTTTTTTTTTTATCTTATTGGCTATTTCTTGATTGTTTTCAGTGTTTCTTTGATTATTATTAATTGGAATCCATTACGGATCTTGTAAACTATGGTTTTATTCATTTAAGCTTTATAGATGCAAATAGCTGTAATTTCTCTCATCCTTTCAATCATATCTGACAGGGGCTGAATCTGAGCGTGGTCAGTGCCTTTGTCGTGGATCTTGACATCTGTAAATGCAAAAATTAAATAAAATATGACAAAGGTGTCTTTCACTTTCAAATTAGGTATTAGGTAGACATTTTTATCGAAACAT
This sequence comes from Cerastis rubricosa, assembly GCA_949152445.1. Taxonomy (NCBI): domain Eukaryota; kingdom Metazoa; phylum Arthropoda; class Insecta; order Lepidoptera; family Noctuidae; genus Cerastis; species Cerastis rubricosa. Next base: position 17,378,626 of record OX424539.1, read on the forward strand.
AACAACTTTTAAACTAGCTTACCTTTTTTGGCTTTGTTAATCTATGCTTGCATAATTTTGCTCCGCTTCCGTCAAATATAATGTTAAGTATAACGTTTTATGTACCCAAATTATGTAACCAAAAAAAAAAACAGTTGTTCCATACATTTTGCACTTTGTATGATAGAGACTGTCTTGCCATCTCACATGTCTTCAACGATCCGGTCGGATATTGACTCGTAACTAACACAAAAAAAAATACCTACAGGCTAATAATAAGTCAAAAATTTTATTCTATTTTGTACGGATGACTTATATCAGCTTCCGAGAATATTCCAACCGGTATATTCTGCAGTACCCTTATCAATATTGCCCTATATACACAAATTGGGGAGCAAATACAAAATTGAGATTGACGCTCAACATTTCTGCCATTATTAATTAGTCCCGTCAATGAAGTGACGTGCGAAATCCGAATCGTGTTGCCTTCGAAAAACCATTTATTTTGTCACCAAAAATACCCAGTGACTGACTGGCTAGACTGGGCTAATGAGGTTCAAAATAGACAGCAAAATAAACGCCGGTGTAAAAATAAAATAAATAAATAAAATTGTTGAATATTATTCTATTTGTGCTGGATATGGTAAGCTACTACAAACTGGAAGTATGAAGGGAACTAGCTGTCGTCACATACTTATTTAAAATTAAGCGTGGTAAAATATACAACCCAGACGTTCTTATCACGGTTGGGATGTGTGTACCGGATGGGTACGTGGGGCGACAACGGCGGCCGCCGCTGCTGTGGTTGCCGCCCGCTCGTACACCCTCCTGTAGCACGCGCCGCTGACGCGCGCGCTACGTGCACTCAATATCGTGGCACAACAGATTCTTCTGCTGCTGCTTCTTTGACTGCTTCAATTGTACTCTGACTGAATTCACACGGGCCGCATTTTGTAAAATTTATCTTGTTAGTTGTTGTAATTATACCTATAATTTACTTTTTTTCTAAGATTTAGGTTTTGCAAAAGTTTTTTCTAAAGTTTACGTTTTTTGTTTTACCTATTATAACTATAACTGCACTATTAATAATTGAATTAGGTAAGCATGTGATGATAGATGTATGTGTTTTAAAATAATAAATATACTTTCCGGCCTTTTTTTTTACATTGTTGTTTTACATTATTGCTTTTTTTATATCTTGTTTCCTCTCATGCCTTTAAGATTATTTTATCTCGAAAAGCGGAGAGCATGAGGCCGATCTAAAATTTGCCAAAAAACTTGCTAAAGGATACTTGTATTTTCATTCATGAATTATTAGATTTAATAGGTCTTTACCTATGAAATTGCCGTATTGCAGTACAGACTTTTTCAAACAAAAAAAAGTTTTGATTGGCTATGAGTTCTAAATTCAAATTAATTTTGTTTTAAAAATATGACATTCTATTTACAAAATCAGTCTTTTGTTTATTGATTAGCGTTGTATTTTCATTACATTTCAACATTTTTCCTCATAATGGATACTTTGAAATTTCGTGTAATTATGGAATATGAGTTCCGTCGTGGCACCAACGCGGCACAAACGACCCGTAACATCAACGACGTTTACGGAGAGAACTGTACAAACGAACGCACAACCCGTTATTGGTTTGCTCGGTTCCGTTCTGGGAATTTTGACTTGAAAAATGAACCTCGTGGTCGTCCGGAAACTTTGGTCAACAATGATGAATTAAAGGTGATTGTTGAAGCTGATGAAACTCAATCTACAGCTGAGCTGGCAGCAGCTTTTGATGTTAGCATTAAAACAATATTGGTCCATTTGCGACAGATTGGCAAGATAAAAAAGCTTGATAGATTCGTGCCCCAAGAACTTAACGATCGCCAGCGCAACGTACGCGTCGAGACTTGCCTTGCGCTGCTTAACAGGCACAGAAATGAAGGAATTTTGAACCGAATTGTTACGTGCGACGAAAAATGTATTCTTTTTGACAAACGAAAGCGCTCAGCAAGTTGGTTAGATCCTGGTTCGGTACCAAAGCAATGTGCAAAACGAAAAATGACCCCTAGAAAGGTGATGGTCACAGTTTGGTGGTCTAGTGCTGGTGTGATTCATCATAGCTTTTTACAAAACGGCGAGAGCATTACTGCAGATGTGTACATTGAAGAACTGACCACAATGATGGCGAAACTCGCACGTCTGCAACCAGCTTTGGTCAATCGGTCGTCTCCACTGCTACTTCACGACAACGCGCGGCCCCATACTGCACAACAGACCGTCTCTAAGCTGCATGAGTTGGGTTTGGAAGCTCTCCCTCATCCGCCATACTCACCAGATCTTGCGCCTTCCGACTATTACTTTTTCCAAAATTTGGACAACTTTTTAGCGGGAAAAAAACTCAATTCCCGAGAGGCAGTACAAAACGCCTTTGAAGAGTTTGTTGTCTCCCGTCCAGCTGATTTTTTCAAGAAGGGCATCCATAAACTGCCACAGCGTTGGCAAAGATGCATTGATTGCAGGGGTGATTACTTTGAATAAAAGAAATAAATAAGTTCGAAAAAAAAATACTTTAACTTTTTTCAAATAAAACGGCAATTTCATAGGTAAAGACCTAATATTACATTACATGTACGTCACTCATTCGTTCTAGGAATCTTTTCAAGGACTCCGATGTTGGGCGCCAACAATGTCACCGTCCTTCATTTGTTTTTAGACTCACTATTGTTTAATGGAACTGCATTGGTCTCATCATCAACTTATCTGTCTTAATATACGATGATTTACCAACGATGGGATGCAAAATCATATCTTGCGTGCCCTGATGGACAGTAAAGAAATTGATGAACGCTAGTGATAGCTCAGTTCTCGGCTAAGGCATAGGTCTTGAGTTCGATCCCAAGACTCGCACCTCTGAATTTTAAGATTCATGTGCGTATTGTATAATTATCACTTGCTTCAGTGAAGGATATCATCATGAGGAAACCAATATGCCTGAGAGATATTTCTCGAAGGCATGTAAAGAAAAGTCAGCTTCCCATGGGCGGCATGAAAACTGATAGCACTACTCACACGATAAAAAATAAAGTTCTTGGCTGACTTGACCGACTTGCACAAAACAAAAAAAAAGCCTTTTATATCCAGTTTAACAATTTAACACAAAGAAAAAAACAATTTATCTACCTGTAATATCTTATTTATAAACAAGACATATTACATACTAAAGAATTCAAATCTGTGTAGTTTACTTATTTTAATACAAACATTTAAATTTTAAGCAGGGTGTACTAATTTGACCAGCTCCGCACCGCCCTTGACTCCACAGTCCACAGCGCCTTTCACACAGCCATGGACAGACACAGTTTCCGAGAAAGATCATCTGAGAAAAGGTGATACTGAAGGGAGGTCACGCCCTTCAGCATGGAGGAATACGACGCAAGGAAGTGCTAATTTTTAGGGTTCCGTACCCAAAGGGTCAAACGGGACCCTATTACTGAGACTTCGCTGTCCGTCCGTCCGTCCGTCCGTCTGTCACCAGGCTGTATCTCATGAACCGTGATAGTTAGCGAGTTGAAATTTCTACAAATTATGTATTTCTGTTGACGCTATAACAACAAATAATAGAAACAGAAAAAAATAAATATTTAAGGGCTATAAATATTTATCCCATAGAAAAAAGTTTTTTTTTTCGTTTTTATAAATAATGGTACGGAACCCTTTGTGCGCGACTCCGACTCGCACTTGGCCGGTTTTTTTTTTTACTGGAACCCCTCTCAGGTAAAGGACTCCTCCAAAGCTTTCCATTTCTCTCGGTCTTTGGATTGGCAGTAACACGCCAAAAAGATAGTAATATATACATCACTTTTCAATTAACAATTCTTCGCGAAGGATATCAAACGTCAACGTACAAGTGTATGTTTAACTATTACCCTTTCGCTCACCCGCCACATTTCGGTTTTACTACGACGAAAATCCAAATTCATTTCCACTTATTCAAGCGAAACATTCGTTAATCAAGTAAATTGTTAAAACTGTAAATGTTAAGCTTATTTTGGCGATAAATTAACGGCTCAGACGTGTAGCCGTCAGTCGCTTGTCTTGTCAAGCCAACGCTTGAAATAGGAGGCCATTGTGAACTGTTATATAAGTAGGTGTATACTACTATCAATTATACTGAGTTGGCGTTGCTTTTTTTTGCTTCAGTGTAGAGTAATTTAGAAATTCTTCGGAAGTTTGAGATTTTATGGGTGTTGCTAGCACGCCTGTCGACCTTTGGGTCGTTCAATACAGGGGTCAGAAAAAGCGTTAGCAGGTTTTAAATTAGAAATTCTTACAATTTTTTGACCAGATTTGCACCCAGGTACCTGCACTAAGCACACTCCTATGACCAACATTGGACGTAAAACAAAACATAAGATTATTCACCCACAATTTTGTGTAAATTAGTTACGATTTCAATGTTCAATTGGCATTCAAGATACATCACATGTGATCTAAGACATTTGCGCGGATATTTTTTTGGTTTCGGAAAGACATTTAAGTACGCGCATTGTTTCCATTTGTGCAAAAGTCCATGCGCGAAAATGTCTTTCGCGCAATAATAGATTCGTCGACTTCGTCGTTTGACGTCTTAAAGCAGTATTATTTTACTCTTATTTCAGTGTGGGAAAGAGACGCAGCTATACACGATGTATAGCGCCGTTTCTTTATAAATTCTTAATACTGCTTTAAGACGTCATGGTAGGCCATCTGGTATAACTGCACATTTTCATCTCAAAGCCGAAGTGTAAAAATAAAAACAAAAAAAGCCCGAAAAAAGGTTTTTGTTTCATTGTAAGCACCGAACACAGATATCGATAGCGGGTATACTTGTCTAGACAATCTAATCCACCCTTAAATAACCCAAAATAAGAAAACCAAAGCAATCCTAAAGGTAACCTCAAGTTGACAACAAGGAGCCTTTTCGGCTTCACCGAGGACCCTAAACGTTTGCCCTACTCGGCCTACTCAATAAGGGTCAAGCCATCTTTACGTCCCTAAAATGTGTAAACATTGGTTTTCAAATGCACAGAAAATACCTATTATTTATGGTGTTTTTCTACGTGTTATGATGGTATTGTGTCTACAAAAACTCAAGTTTGTTTATTCACATTTTGTTTTTAGTAATCATGTAGGTTGGTAGTACGTAAGTGATGATGCAGCGGTGGCCCAGTGGTGGCAGCCCCGTTTTACGGGCAGTAGGCCGTGGGTTCGAACCCAGGCAGGCACATTACTTTATGTAATTTATTTCATCACCGCTGCTCTCAAAAACGGTGAAAATAAGAGAAATACCGCGAGAAAACCGGCATGTCCTAGAACTAAAAATTCGAAGATATGTGACATCTACCAACCCGCACTGGGCCCGCGTGGTGGATTACAGCTCACTCCCTCTCATAGAGAGGAGGCCTGTGTTCCAGCAGTGGGAACATTATAGGCTGATGATGATGATGATAGTGATTCGCTCTTCGATAGGCAGGCACAAAGTAGGTACCTACTACGTTACCTCTGAGATCTAATTTTATTTTAGTTTTATCAATTTACCTATCCTGCATATGGGAATTATCATATTATTGCGATAAATACTATCGCAAGTGAATAGGCACTTTCAGGAAATGTACAATTACTTCTGATGATTTATATGTCAAATACAAGGTGTTGTTTTGCATCCTCATTAAAATTCTGGAGGTTGTCCCAAAAGACATAAATAATCAATTAAAATTACGATATCTAGTTAATTACCAATAAACGCTGTTTTTTTTGGTAATTTATGTTTGTCAGTATTTCAAAATAACCCCCTTTACGTGGTTTAGGGAATAAGAAATTATCGAATAAACGTTTGAGATTGTTTGTATGTGTGGAAGCGCGGTTATAGGGCGAGAAACATAAGCATAGTTACCTCCTTGAATTTAACGAGGATGCAAAACAACATCTTGTATAATAAGTATCAATCATTAGAGCCTTGAAAGACCTCTTTAAAAATTTTGCATATCTCACTTTCAGACTGTACGAAACCCTCCACCACAAGCATAACATTTTATTCTTTATCATATCTCAAAATCTACCATAAAACATAAAGTATTACCAGCGTACGCGTCAATTTGAGAATATATTACACTAACCCCTGTTTCATGCCTGTCCCTAACGAGCTTAATGTTTCCTGATGCATCAAACTCTGTAGATGACAAAAAATAAACCCAATATTACTTGACATACGGCGAAAAAACGACTAAACAAAAATTGTACTGAATTTGACGTTTTTTTGACAGCTGCCTTACCGAATAGCGCCTCTACGAGATGTCAAGATGTTTTGGTTTGTAAAATATCTAAATAAATACACGTTTTAAATGAGCAATTTTACTTGTAAAATGTATGAATTTAAAAACGATAAAATGGCTGGAATTGCTTTAAGAAAGAATCTATTAGCAGTTAGGGTGGCTCGGTGAAGCTACAGTATTGGTTGCCCTAGTTAGGGTGTCCACGATAAATGGGAATCGTTACATTGACTACCGATACTAACTGCAATAATATGTTTTTACTGTTCTCTCTTTAAAAGCGTTTAGGCCTTACGACATTTCATACAAACTTTCAAGTCCTTATTTTTCAGCATGACTGAACCGAATTTAAAGAAACTTCATACGCATAAACAGGATACATAGGTCTATAAATTTACTAAAAACATTTTCGAAAATTAGTGTTACAGCTAAATTAGACCGAATAAAAATTATCTATAGAAACAGAAATTTCAAATTATCTTTTTTTTTAAAGACATTGCGAAAATGTTTTTTAGTAACTTTTTAGACCTATATATCCTGCTTATGTTTTTTAAGTGTCAATAAAATTGGTTCAGTCATTTCGGAAAATAAGGACTTAAAAATTTGTATGAAATACCGTAAGGCGTAAACGCTCCTAAAATATGTGAAAGAGTAAAAGAGGTAAAACATGGAATCTTTAATGCATCTGCAGTATTATCAGCAATGTAAAAACCTCAATAATATTTGTGAATTTAAAAAGAAAAAAATAATATTCAAACAACCCGTCAAGGGTATTGGTTAAAGGCCAGTAAAGGGTCACATGAAGCAGATTAATAGATATCGATATTTTCCGAGATCCTTCATTTTTCAAACGTAGTTTCAGAAATATTATATAACGTTTTTTTTTTTTAAGCTTTTTATTTGAAGAAATTATTCAGCTATAAGATAAAAGCGTCAGGCGCCGACTCCGAACAACATGGGACAGTAGATAGGAAATTGATGATGAGGATTCAGCTTTAGGTTAGGCCGTGATACCTAGGTTGGGCCGTGGATGGGTGACCAGCCATTACATACCGAGTTTTCTCCATGTCTCGGAAAGCACGTAAAGCTGTTGGTCCCGGCTGCCATTGGTAAATCTTTGACCGTCGTTACAGGTAGTCAGTGACCTGAAAGTCTGACAACAAGTCTGCCCAAAGGGTATCGGACCCAGTACTAACTGGGTTGTGGAGGTCAGATAAGAAGTCGCTTCATGTAAAGTACTGGTATTCAGTTACAACTGGTTAGACTCCCGACCCCAACTTAGTTCTTCCCTTCATTCTTCTCACGGAAATTATGCCTGCGTCCCAGCAGTTCTGCAATGTTTCCAACATTACAGGCTGATTATGCAATACTTGTACTGAACAAAACCCACTGAACAAAGCCACACTAAGTACAGTTCATAAAAAAACATAAATTGCAACTGCATTAACTGTAACTACATTCTAGATCACAATCAGAATATGCATGTACGAACGTACGTTCCAAAAGCTGCGCTCGCTTCTAAAATGTCCCGCCAGGCAGCGCGCGCATGGAACCCCCACGTTGCCAAGATAAGCGTTATTTAATGAAGATTTATCTCGTCCGCTGCACACTGGATTTACTCCTCCAATGAATATTCTACTCGCGCTGATATCTTGCTGATAACATTGGCAGGTTTAACCGAATGCAATAAAATAAAACATACTTATATGATAAGGATTTATTTATTAAAAGGGGTAATGTACGCGTTTTACATATTTTCCGAAATTATGTGGGGAAAGATAAGATTGACGGGGGTTCTGGTCGTGCATACAGAGTAGCTTAAAACTGTCCTCTGGACATGGGTCTCTTGTGAACGTTTATTGAATTACAATCGAATGACGAACTTCCATCAAAACTTTCATCCTCTACCTTAGGGAATGAATTATCAAAAATCCTTGCTTAGTGTCTACACTCGTTAAACAGTATGGCGATGAGAATAAACTGCGTATACCTCATGACGTACCCAGTCTGCTTACAAAAAAATTATGAAATATATCCAGTAGTTTAGTTTTTAGGGTTCCGTACCCAAAGGGTCAAACGGGACCCTATTACTGAGACTTCGCTGTCCGTCCGTCCGTCCGTCCGTCCGTCACCAGGCTGTATCTCATGAACCGTGATAGTTAGCAAGTTGAAATTTCTATATGTATTTCTGTTGACGCTATAACTACAAATAATAAAAACAGAAATAAAAAATATTTAAGGGGCCCATACAAAAAAGCTTTTTATTTTTTCGTTTTTATAAATAATGGTACGGAACCCTTCGTGCGCGAGTCCGACTCGCACTTGGCAGGTTTTTTTTTTTTCATTTGTACATAAATAGGCTAGCACACCAAAAACTTCAAAATCCTTTGCCAAATTCTATCTCTCAGGCATGCTGGTTTCTTCACGGTTTATCACAGAAGCAAGTGATGTACGCACATGAATCCGAAAAATCAGAGGACCGTGCGTTGTGTTTGAACTCAAGACTTATTGGCAGTCCCACGGTCACGTCACTAGGATATCACTGCTTCTGCCAATCTCCTCGTCCCTGTGCCAACTTCATGCAGGCTTTATCCGCTATATATACAAGGTGTTGTTTTGCAACCTCGTCAAATTCTAGGAGGTAACTATGCTAATGATTCTCGACCCGAATCAATAATAAAATGAGTAGGTAATTTTCTTTTTTTTCTTTATTTACTGAAATCGGTAACTGTGAACCACCTGTGTTTTGATCACGGGCCGTCTGATTCCCGCTTTATAACGTCGCTTACACACATACAAAAAACCTCAAACGTTTTTTCGATAATTTTATAATCCCTAAACCACGTTAAGGGGGTTATTCTGAAATATTGACAAACTTAAACAACAAAAAAACGCAGTGTTTTTTAATAATTTACTAGGTACCGTAATTTATATTGATTATCTATGTCTTTTGTGACAACATCCTGAATTTTGACGAGGATGCAAAACAACACCTTGTATAAACTTACTTTCTTTCTTCTTTCTTTCTTTCTCTTCTTTCTATAGCAACTTCTTACTTGCCTTTATTCCTTTAATGAAACTCGTAGTTCAAAATATATGCTCTCATTTCAATCAAATCATGGTCGAACGCATAAATGAGCTTGTAAAAATGTTTAACAAACAATTCCAATTAAGTGAAACTCACTGCGCTGTTAACCTAAAATGGGTAAAAAGTGGTATAAACCCAGGTGCCTGAAAACTTTAGGTTTGAGAGTAAAAAAGGGGTAAAAAAGTGGTAAAACAAGGACGGGGTAATAAGGTTACCTGTGAGCTCAAACTGTGTTACTGGCATCAACGTAACGAGCACTGAGTTATGTCTACATGCATACAATCTGACACTAGTTTAGTACTTTCAAAAATAGTTTCTGCTTCCAAGAATTCTGTGAGGACTTTTTTAGGTTTCCGTACCCAAACGGTCAAACGGGACCCTATTACTGAGACTTCGCTGTCCGCCCGTCCATCCGTCCGTCTGTCACCAGGCTGTATCTCATGAACCGTGATAGTTAGCCAGTTGAAATTTCTACAGGTTATGTATTTCGGAAAAAACAGAATAAAATAAATATTTAAGGGGGCTCCTATACAAAAAAGTGATTTTTTTGCTCGGTTTTATAAATAATGGTACGGAACCCTTCGTGCGCGAGTCCGACTCTCACTTCTTTAATCGTACTGTATGTAATAAGAAAACTAAGCGTACATTCGGGAGCAATGTTTTACTCAAATGCAGACTCTGAAAAAAGGAAAAAATGTTACACTTCTACTATTTTTACCTGCTTGTATTTGACTGCCTAGGTGGTATAGCGGTCTTGATTCCCGGGCCGGGCAAGGTTCTATTTGGTTTTACCATCAGGAATTTCTCAGTACACCTCTGCCTAAACCTTCAGGGATTGCAGGCGTTATGTTTTGTTATTTTTTCCTGTGATATTGGATGGTGACTATGAGTTGACGAGTAATAGAGAAGTATGGAAGAATAAGACACACTGCACCGACCCCAAATAAATTGGGACAAGACCAGGAGAATTATATTGATGAATGATACTGCCGCCGTAAGTAAAAATAGATGCGCCCTTTTGTCTTACGATGGCAGAATATAGGTCTGGTAACATGTTTTTCAGTCCCATCATGGCTGATCGATTGATCAATGGATATTGGTTTGAAATCTTGCAAAGGACAAAATATTTTTTTGATTTGAAAGAATGAAAGAAAGATAAAAAATAATGATCTATTCGCATATCATTACCAAGAGCTAATACCATTTGGTATTAGTTATTTCTGAATTTATTTTCTATTCCCAACTAGTACCACATTTTTTTTTAAATAAAAAAATATTACTAACGAATACCAAAACGTGACTTTTTGTACACTCAGCTACACAAAGTTTTATTTTATTTTCTAACATTTACACACTATACTATCGTATTTGTCGCAAAAAAATATTTATTTGTCGCAGAGACATGATTTGTCATCAGTTGTTCAGATTGTTTTACGACAGTCCCCAAAATAACTTGTATCACTAACTAGTTGTCCCGTGCAACTTCGTCTGCGTCACATTTTCCCCGTTTCCGCAACAAATTTCATTGCTGCTCCGCTCCTATTAGTTGTAGCGTGATGATATATAGTCTATAGCTTTCATCGATAAATGGGCTATTTAACACTGTAAGAATTTTTCAAATCGGACCAGTAGTTACTGAGATTAGCGCGTTCAAGCTAACAAACAAAGAAACAAACTCTTCAACTCATCATTACAGCCCAAAAGACGTCCACTGATGGACATAGGCCTCCCCCAAGTGTCGCCACATTGACATTTTGGGGGGTTTTGCCATAATCGCCACGCTTGGCAGGCGGGTTGGCGATCGCAGTACGGTTGTTACAAAAGCACCGAGAACGCTGCTCTTCATGCTGCTCTGCTTCTTCTTCAGCTCTATAATATTAATAATATAGTATAGATGATTAATGAAATCTTTAAATTATTTAATGAAATAAGACCAAGACAAGACTAATCCAAGACATTGAACGCACACACCGAAGCCACTTCGATCCTAAATTTCTGTTCAAACATGTACGTTCGACGCAACATGGAAAATCAATCAGACTAGGATGCAGCTCCCAATTTACATCTCCACTTGAAAGACACACTAACTAGAATCTACGGGGATGACGGATAAGAGCTATTCTGTGGAGAGACTATTTCCGATTGATATATTTCAATAAATTGTGACACGTCGGTGCGGAAAGTGAGTCTAATAGATTTTAGTACCATATTTAGTTTTGGTAATTGGTTCTGTTAGAAGAGTTATTTATTTATTCAAAAAAACATATCGGAACTACGTCTACAGGGTAAAACGGAAAAGGTAAATACATACTTAAGGGTGTATGGGGCAGCTGATATTTTTTTTCGCTATTACTATGTTTGTCCGATGGAGAAACATGTTCAGTTTGATTGTCTGTAGCACACCCTTAAATATGTATATACCCTTTCCGTTACACGCTGTATAGTATTTAAAACAAAAACAAAAATCCAAAGAGAACACGAGAATTGATTATTTAACAGTAGCTTCCCGTAAATAATTCTTTGACTTCGAGGACGTTTCTTGTTTCTACAATAACGTTCAAGAAGGTTGACTTTTTGGTATCTTACGCAATTTTTTTTCTCACAAAATCTTTGTGCGATTTTTTTTTCACGTTTCCCCATGCAAGAAATTCTCCCTGGATGCATCTACAAACATTTAAAGTCACTTACAAAATCAGCCAGAACCGGAACAACTCATCATCTGCCTTTTCCCAGCCTTTGTTGAGATCGGCATCCAGGTTAACCGGATGAAGCTGAGTATCAGTATTTTACATGAAGCGACTGCCTCTCTGACCGCCACAACCCAGAAACTCGGTAATACGATACCCTTTGGTAAGACTGAATGTCAGTCTTTCGGCTTCTGACTAGTCGTAACGACTGTTAAAGATCTACAAATAACAGCCGGGACCAACGGCTTAACGTGCGTTATCGACCCGTGCGGCTGTTATTAATTAGCCACGAGCTACATGTAGGCAATACAAATATTTGTTCCGTTCGGGAATCGAACCCGTGACACGCAGCGCAGCAGTCTACTGTTCAGCCATTGCACCAACCATGCCGACAATGTCACTTGGTCTAGAAATCAGAATAGAAAGTGACCGAAACAAAGTTAAGAAAAGAAATAGTAGATCTATTTAAATATACTTTTTCTAGATATAACAAAAAATGTTTTATTTAAGATTTTCTTACATAAAAATGGTGTATTTAGAAAGTCTAAATATCAATCAGTTTAAATATCAGGAGAGCAGCGTTGGCCCAGTGGTGGCAGCCAACTTACGAGCAGTAAGCCGAGGGTTCGAACCCAGGCAGGCGTATTACTTTGTGACGAAAAAACGGTGAAGGAAAAAAAACATCGTGAGGAAACGGGTATGTGCTAGAATTAAAAAATCGAAGACATGTGACATCTACCAACCCGCACTAGGCCCGCGTGGTGGATTACAGCCCACTCCCTCTCATTGAGAGGAGGCCTGTGTCCCAGCAGTGGGAACATTATGGGCTGATGATGATGATGATGAAATATCAACAGTGTGTTATTTAGCCGCGCTGGTGAAAACAAATCCTACGCTTTACAATAACGACAATAGACAGAACGGACATTCTGCGGAATCATATTCAGAGAGCTGAACTGAGTCTAATTCCATCTGACAGCATGAAAATACAATCTAGCGTTCAGGTGTCAGCTGCAATTAAGTAAGAAGGGGAGATCTATATTTGTTCGCAACGATAAACTGATTTCGATGTTAGGTGGAAAGGTAATTCGGAACTTTGAAATGTATATTTTCTTCCAACTGCGCAGTAATGTTATCATTAATCACTACAAAACCGATCACAAAGGATATCTTTTTTGCTTAGAACCAAAACAGTGCAGAAAAGTTGTATGAAATCTCATTATTGCACTGTTTTTCATTACTGCACTGTTTTAAATTTTAAATTGAGAATTAAATTTACCACAGAGGTTTAGTGCCTCCTACTAAGTTTAATAAAATGTATGCATTAGACCAAAAAGATACTGGCTGAAAGTAAAAATCGGCTGGATAAAACAGCCTTGGTGAAAAAAAAAAACAAATGGCGTGCATTTTGTACCATTGTAAAACTTTGATACATCTAGCAAAAAAAAAGTTAAAAAAAAAACATGAAAATGGACAGCGATAGCGATATGAATTCAACTCCAGAAAGTATAAAACAGCTGCAAATGAAGTTGTTTATAACCTTTAATAACTGCACTTTTAATAATTGTATGTTAAAAGGGAAGATGAATTTTAAACTTTGTTTCATTAAGTTGAGTTTTTATTTTAAGTAGGTATATTTTGTCACGGTAGTTGAAAGAAAACTAGATTACGCACCTTGCTAAAGTGAGTTATTAATGCACTCGTGTTAATTTAGTGGTCTCGCATACTCTCGGGCACCAACATAACACTCGTGCATTAATAACTCACTTTGCGCTTTTTTCGCTCGATGCAACAATCTATTATTACTTTGATTACTTTTGTATCCTGGTGACAAAGTGGCACAAAGTGACACATAGCAATGGACATGCATTTGAAATGAAAACGTGTTGCCCCAACTCCATGTGGAATGAGACAAGGATAGGAAGATAATGACGATGGATGGAAATGCACAACTAATTATACAAATAGTAAACGGACGTATAAAAGCGATTACGCCTTACGGGATTTCATACAAACTTTTCCGAAATGACTGAACCAATTTTAATTAAACTTCTTACTCATAGCAGAATACATAGGTCTAAAAAGTAACTAAAAAAAATTTCGGAATGTCTCCCTAGAAAGATAATCATATTGAGTTATACGTAAAAGATAATCATACGTAAAATTGACTCCTTAGTTTTGAGTGGCTGTTAAATGAAGATTTTTTTACTGATTTGAGTAAAACTAAAAAAATAAGTTTTCTACTGCTGTAATCAATAAAATATAATAACATTTACATAATTATATTTATTCTTTTAAAAATAAAAAACGGAAAATTACAAACTGCCTAATAATCAACAAAACTTATGAACTTCTTTTTTCTTCTAATTTTTTTTCATAATCTTATCATAAATTAGTATTTTTATATTATATTCTAAGTAGAAAAAATACTATAATTGAACAATAACATGAAAATTGTATAAAAATCCGTCATAATAGCTTAGGCTAGTATTCGACGAGAAGCCGTTGAGCAAGTCCCTTGTTGAGAGCTTTCTTCCTCCATGGGGTCAATTTCACAGGGAGTTGCTGCCTCGCCTTCCCTCACTTCATCCACAACACCTTTTTCCTCATTGCTCTGGGCGCCATCCTCGCTCTCGTGATCTTCAACTTTGCTTTCGGTGTCAGCACAGGGCGGCTCCCTTCACCCTCTAAAAGAGCAGTCAGGATGTGGTCTTCATACAAATCTCAAATCCACATTATGCTGTAGCAGTATCAGGATAACTAAATAATATGAAAAATAAATAATACAATAAATAAACAACGCAAAAAACAATTTCACCAAATATCGTAAAAGTCACGTAAAAGATAATCATACGTAATTTTGACTCCTGTGACTATGGTATCTCAAAATGGGGGGCACTTACCTCAATGATGCGATGGCCCCACGCTAGCTCCCAGCCTCGAATGTGATGTCTGAAATACACGACGCCGGATTCGCAACAGTTAAAAAGATACGGCAATATTTCGTTCGCGTGGGAGTCATTTTGACGTAGATTATCTTTCTAGGGTTAAAAAAAAGGAAATTTCTGTTTCTATGTATTTAATTTAAAATCGGTCTAATTTAGCTTTAACACAATTTTTCTAAAATGATTTTTAGTTAATTTTTGAGACCTAAGTATGTAGTCTGCTTATGCCTAAATTATTAAATATGATTTTTATTTGCGTGATCTGATATATACATATTTTGATTACTACGATTCAGCATGCAAATATCGTAGATAAACCTAAGCTAATAATAAAAGTTTAGATATGCAAGAGATACAAATACAAAAGAAAAGAATAAGTACCCTTACCTTTTTTCTTTCTCTATAGACTAGCAGTCTCCACGGTTGCAAATGTTTGTATAATAATGAGGTTCTCAAAACACATGTGTACTACCAGTCAAATGGAAGTCGCATTTTATTAAATGTGAACCTGACTATCGGATTTCAACGTTGGCATTTTTTTAAATAAACCCAAACCAACTGTTTAAAGTAATTAAAAAGCGAAACAGCGAAGATTCTACAACACAACATATCCATTCACTTAGCAACTAAAATCTGCAGACGCGATAAATCTGATTCTCACTGTGAGGTTCCGACCAAAATTCAGCAGCAATCCTATTTATATTTCCGCCTGACCGATATCTGCGATAGGCGGTGTAGACAGACAGGCAGACATACTCAATGCAAATCCGTACGACGTGATGCTTTTAGATACACAGCAGAACTTCAGTTTCAAATTTGAAGTATCATCATGATATTTTATTGTTTGGTATAATGGAATTTGTAGAATATCGATTACTTTCATTTAAAGAGACGAATATAACTAGTGATTGGATTCATTTACCCATTTACATTTACCTAAAGTACGTTCTTTCCTGGCAAAAGGTACAAAAGTATGGAAGCGGCTATTTAAATGCCAATTTTTGTTGCGGGATTGCGAAATTTCATAATTCTTTATTAAGTATAAAATGTAGTACTCAAAATACCGTGACGAATATTTTAAATTTATTTAAAACCTGGCAAGTTAGTTGAAAATAACAAGGACAAAAATACAACAACTATTTGAAGTCGTATTTTTATGCTGAAATGTCGAATGCTAAAACAAAATGGTAAATATGTCTGGGCATAATTCATTTGGAGCTAAACAAAAAAGTAACTAGACTGGTTATTATTTTTTAAATAAACTCCTTTTCCCATACTGACGCGCACTCCATACTAGTCAACACTCAAACTTTAGGTAAATACGCATCCGAATATCCGATCTCTAAATCTAACGTACTTATGTTCTATGAATTGTTAAATGGAAACATTTTGTAACAAGTTTTAAATATTGTGTTCAAATCAGATTGATGGCACGGTAAGCGCAGTGGCCGAGTGATTGGCTGCTGCCCTGCGCATCGCGTGTTTGATCCTCGCACGGAACAAATACAGGGAGTAAGGGACAGCCCTCCGCGAAATGACAGGGTGCATTTTGAATCAGTGCAGTGCAGGAAATATTATATATCTCCAGAAAATAACGTTAATTTCATACTAAACACTTGAAAAAATACAGCCATACTGGCAAAAAACTACACTTTCGTCAAGAATAAACATCATGTTAATAATTAACATGATCCATAAAAAAATACAAAACTTTTTTGAAGTGAATCGTCATAAGCGACTTCCAACAAGGTTGCGCTAAACGTTTAACGCTACCATGGAGGGTTTATGAAAGCACTCATTTCCACATTACGAAGTTTCACTTTCTCCACGCACTATTTTTTCATCAACAAAACATGTGACGACTATTAGGCCGACGACACACGTTATTATGTATCTAGGACACCCCTTATCAATATATCACATCACCAGAATACATCACACACGCTTCGTAAAGACCTTCATAACTAAAACATACTATTAAAACATTAGCCGATAAAAATGTTAAAGAAGTTAAATACAGTGTTAAAAATACAGAAGGCTCGTTGGTTAAGCATTTGTAATTAGCCATGTTCCCACTGCTGGGACCCATCACACAGACGTCCTCTCGGTGAAAAGGAATCCGCCATTCAGGCCCAGTTAAGGTTGGTGGATGTCACATCATCATTTTCCTGCCCATTTCCCAATTGATTTGGGGTCGGCTCAGCATTTCTTCTTCTTCCATAACTCTCTATTATCATCACATCGCATCAGACACCTGCTTTCTTGCCATATCATCCTTCACACAGTTCAACCATTAGTTTCTTTGCTATTGTACCCATCCACATTCATATTTAACACTTTCCTCACGACATTTTCCTCATTCCTCCGCATCACATGGCTTTACCAAACCAACCGATTACCACACAACTTTTCAGTCACAATTCTCGGGTAGACAGGTATAAACTGCACTGTATAACTTGCACCGGTCTGGTTAATGAATAAAAACCGGCCAAGTGCGAGTCGGACTCGCGCACGAAGGGTTCCGTACCATAATTAATAACAACGAAAAAAAAAAAAAAAGTTTTTTTTTATGAGAGCCCCCCTTAAATATTTATTTTATTCTGTTTTTATTATTTGTTGTTATAGAAATAATGTTATAATAATAGTCAACAGAAATGCATAATCTGTAGAAATTTCAACTGGCTAACTATCACGGTTCATGAGATACAGCCTGGTGACAGACGGACAGCGAAGTCCGAGTAATAGGGTCCCGTTTGACCCTTTGGGTACGGAACCCTAAAAAACGGCAACCTAACGTTTGCATATTTTATGGGCTTTGTACTTTCGATTGGTATTGAATTTGTTTATTAACCAAACCGCTGAAACGTTTAAAAAAAAAACCTTTTTTTAACTATTAATTAATCATATCCTGGACTGAAATTTTTAGACAACCCATATGCAATATATTTATTGACATATTAAATTTAATATAAAATAAGTTTCATCCATTAACCAGCTGAAGAAGAAGGTCGTTGTATGCCGGGACCTTAGGCTATTCACTCTTATGTAATCGGATGAAGCTAGAAAAAATCATGAACACGACAATTTAAGAAACGAGTTTTTTTTCCACCTGAAATCGTAGACGTGGTCTGACTAAATAAACTAAGCATACCAATGGAGCCTATATTATGTTTATACCCCGATGAGAAATTTCTATGTGTTTTGGGTTCAAAATAACGTACTGAACACGTGGTTTGCGTCGATGTCTCTTCCACCCTATGTTGACTACTAGCTGTCCCGCGCAACTTCGTCTGCGTCACATTTTCCCCGTTGTCGCAACATTTTTCATTGCTGCTCCGCTCCTATTGGCCGTAGCGTAATGATATATAGCCATCATTGATAAATAGGCTATATAACACTGAAAGAATTCAAATCGGACTAGTAGTTCCTGAGATTAGCGCGTTCAAGCAAACAAACAAACAAACTCTTCAGCTTTATAATATCGGTATAGATAGTACTTTACATGTATGTATGAATATGGACTAAGCCAGTATCTATGTAAGAATTGTATCAAATGATGTTCTGTAAGTTTTTCTGCTTGCCCCCATGTGATAAAGGCGTGAATTTATGTATGGAATAAACCTTCTGCCTTCACTGTTTCGTGCCCTATGCCTCATGTCGCATGAAACGACTCTCGGTCCACGCTCCTTTGATTTATTCCATACATTTGTCAGTGTTGATGTAGATATACATCATAATGTATGCATGTGGCTAGTACATTAATTTTTTTGCCGAAGAAAAATGTGATGGACTGTTT
This sequence comes from Cerastis rubricosa, assembly GCA_949152445.1. Lineage (NCBI taxonomy): Eukaryota > Metazoa > Arthropoda > Insecta > Lepidoptera > Noctuidae > Cerastis > Cerastis rubricosa. Next base: position 17,397,424 of record OX424539.1, read on the forward strand.
TATGGCGCTTCGGTAATAGAGGTCAAGCTAGAATGATTGGGCTAAAAGATTTATTGAAGATATTATTTTTGTTTGCCAGCCAATTACTGGAATATGCGAGGAGACAGCCGTTCAGTCTAGTTTCAAATTTACATATTGGTGATTTATATTTTTACGTAGGTACACCTTTTTTATATTTTTGGCGAAACGGCACGGCAACCAAATATTTACCGTTATAGTATTGCCAGTTTTGAGTTGCAGCTGAATAAAAAGTAGCAGACAGAAATAATTATTACAGAAGAAATAATGGATGAAAACCTGTTTTTACGTCATAACAAAAGGCATAAAAGTAGAGATTTTGTTTTCAAGAAGAATCATATTCAACCATGTCCGTTACCTGAACTGATCAGTACAGATTATTTAAGAGTTAGCTCAACAGTCTTTGATTCTTTATAATAAGTAAAAAGCTCATACAAAATTCATCCTTCAACTTTCACTTCCTGCTTTATACAATACCACTCCCCACCTCAATGAAACAAACAACAAAATAATGTCGTAAAATTCTCAAGCTACCATAAAAAAAAAACATAACAACTGTATACCTTATTGACCTTACTATAAAAAACAATTTACTATACTACCATCTAATTAAGTAGATGTTAAAAACTTTGGCGAAACTCAGGGGCTGCCGGCTTCTATAGTAGTGAGTACAGAACCCGGAACCACCAGCGTTTAGAGAAGGCAGTACTAACGCTATGGTCATGACGTCAGGTGACGCAATGCAAACTGGTACGCGCGTGGAAGACAACCGACACGCGCACCAGTCAATTGGTTTGTCTCTTTTACGGAGACGCCGTGCGTCGCGCGTCGCGTGTTGTATTTTTTTTCGTTTACGAAGAGGCGACGCCTGCAGCAGCCCGCGCTAAACACGCGCAAACACAAACATACGACAATGTTGTTTACGCGGTACGGGTTGGTTACGCGTTCTTTACGCAGGGCGTGAAGAAGCGCGTGCGACGCCGCGTGTATCATTACGTTTCAAACGCTGCTTCTCTGTGAACGGAGTATTGCAGGAACCTGGTTAGCTGTAAAAATGTGGACCGGCCAACTTCCGTCACTGACCGTTTTTTGGCGCAATGCGAGTAACGGCATGGATGTATTATACAAACGGACACGTATACATACGTTGTTTATATATAATGTCCGTTGTAAACGGACATGGATAAATAACAACAGCCGCTCGGGTCGATCTTCAGGTTAAGCCGCGCTTGCCTGGGTTAGTCCGTGGATGAGTGGTCACCCATTATATACAGAGTTTCCTACGTGCATCGGAAAGCCCATTAGTCTCGGTTGTCATTTATAAATCTTTGACAGTCGTTACAGCTAGTCAGAGGCCCGAAATTCTGACTACTAGTCTTACCAAGGTTTATCGTATTACCTAGTACTGGGTTGTGTAGGTCAGGTAGGCAGTTGCTTCATGTCAAATACTGGTATTCAGCTGAATTTGATAAGACTGGAAGTCGACCCTAACATAGTTGGGAAAATGCTAGGCTTTGATTGATAATGATGATGTAAACGGACATGCACTTGTTATGGATTCTTCTCATCCGTGTCGCTGGCCCCATAAACTTCAAATTTTGTTAGCCCAAAACTTTACTAGTTAATAGGTGATGTCGGTTGCAGCAGTCGTTTGTTTGGATAGAAACCCTAATCTCAAAGCTAGAGTGAACTGGCTTTTTCTGGGTAAGCTCGTACCATTGAATATGTCTCTGTATATCTCTGACCTAGAGTCAAAAGCAAACCCAAGCCAAAAAAGAATATTTTTTTTTTACTATGCCGCCTCTAGCCATTGTCTCCGTGCTCTATGGCAATGATTCACGACTCTTGGAAAAGCCGAGCTGTGTGTCGTGAGAAGCGTACATTAACCGAAAACAGCCTGTTTCCAACGTTTTACACGCTAACTATATTCAATATGGAATAGCGTAGCGATTACTCATCCAATGTTTATGGAAGTGGCTTCTGAAAAACTTTTTTGGTCTTAAGCAATTTTTTTGGAGACACTATCGCTAATTTGTTTGATTTCATACTAGCCTGAAAACCAGTAATAAAATGGAATTAAAGTCAATTCCATATAAGTACAAGGAGTCTGGTCTGTAAGTACGTGACGCTAATGGAGCTGTGTGTTCCTAGTAACGGGCCTTTAGGAGACTCGTATTTCGATTTATGTTCAGCCAATACATAGCCGCATAAATTTGATTATTCAGAATCAGCACCGGCAGAAGAAGGCACAAAACCTTAATATCCTTAATAAACAAGGAAATTTTTATTTTACATATGTACATTATTTACAAACTACAAATCGATAAAAAATAAAATATGTACAAGTATCAAAATTGCAGGGCGTCAAAACATTCGTCGACATCGCCGTCAACAGGAAAAGTGCCTAGAAGGCTGGCCGCATTGCCACGTTGGGTGGCAATGCTGATTCTTTGGCCAAAAAAAAGGCCAGCCCTCAGGTCACATGAAGAATCGACCAACCGCTTAGCGATATCCCGAAACACAAGGTGAGCACTCGGGCCCAATGGCCTTAGTGTTTCAACACCAAACTGCTCAAATACATAATTACCAATTAAATTATTGTATTTGCGCCGTTTAAGGTTTTCAGCACCTATAGCAGCCGCCCCACAGCGCAGCTCACCGTGCTAAAAAGATGGGATGGCGCAAGGGTGTCGACACAAGTCGCATCCCACAGTAAAGGCCTACCCAACTTCCATGGCATTATGGTCATACTATCTGGTCTTTTCCCATCGGCGCGTGCCAAGCCATTGGGTTCTAAGACAGCTGGCACCCCCGCCGGGCGGTGGCAAGAGCATGACGAATGAGATCATTAATTCTAGCGTGCCGCGTTATCCGACCTGCGCTATTACTGCAGGAAAGGCCATGGTGTCCGAGGCCATCGACTGCTTCACCACATCGACGGTGATGTGGAGCCCCGCTAGGAGCGCCCAATCGCAGACATGTAGCGAAACCGGAATGCTGTGTCACCTAGCATAGGAAATCTTGTTTAAAATTACCCAACAACACTTCCAGTAAAACTTTAACTCTCCAATCCACATTCATATGAACGAAACCCAAATTCTTTCCACAATGAAGTCGCATACAAATGCTGATTCACTAATGCAGAATCATGTTAGTAATTGGCCGCCATTTTCTCTTTTAATTGCCCAAAGAACCATTATAAGAAACGGAATAGGAAATGAAGCATTAGGAGCTATTTTACTTGAAATTGCTGAGTATTGTGACGAATGAGACCGTGTGGTGAGTTCCTTAATTGACATGCATGAGTTGTATGTTCCGACGAGTGAGGATTTTTTTTTAGATCCGTTTTATCATTACTGCATTTCATTGGAGTGTTGTCTAGCGTAACAGCAGTTCTTTTGGCGCTTGCGTGATATTGTCAGGAGGGCCGCTATTGATAAATACAAGTAACATTATTGTTTCAGAACTAAATACGTTACATCAAAATTAGGTCTCTGGTCTCCACATTAGAGTTCCCTGTGTCTTGGAGCCCAGTTTCTTACAATGCAGAATGAAGAAATGTGCAAGCGTAAAAGAATTTATCAAAAATAGGAATAATAAAAATGACATCTTGTAAAGTGTGTACATGAGTGTGAGAAACTGTATGTGTGGGTAGGATATGGGTGTGAGTGTGTGCATTATCTATGGCAATTGTATTAAAAACAAGATGGCGGTGTTATTTTCGCGCCAAAAATAAAAACATGCAACACTACACCTAACTAACAAACGTCATCTTACCCATGAAATGTGAAAAGGTTATTGGTAACGTAAATATTCGTGGGTAACGTGTTCTGTATGGTGTCGGACGTAAAGAATAGCACCATCCCATATCTTCCCTTGGGTGTCGTAAGAGGCGACTAAGGGACTTGCCAGAGAATGGGCAGCAGCGTTCTCTGTGCTTTTGTAACAACCGTACTGCGATCGTCAACCCGCCTGCCAAGCGTGGCGATTATGGCAAAACCCCCCAAAATGTCAATGTGGTGACACTTGAGGGAGGCCTATGTCCAGCAGTGGACGTCTTTTGGGCTGAAATGATGATGATGATGAACGTAAATATAAAGGATGTTTAAAAACTAGGGCATAGTGTATTAAATTATCCAGAAGCAAGTAAGTGGGGTGATACAACTTTTTGGCGCAGCACCACTAAAAGCCGGGCTTTTAAAGCCCGCACAGCTAGGCCTGTAAACATAGCCTATCTAGAAATGTAGTATTGTTTATGACTGTTTTATTTTTCGTTTTCCGTAGCATTTTCGCATAACGGCTGGAAATTATCTATCTAAACATATAAATAAAACTAAAGTGTCTGTTTGTTATTTCATAATACTAGTTTTTTAATCAATGCTTATGAAAATATATAACGAAAAAAAAAATAGTTTTAATTTTAGGTTCTCTGTGTGTCTTTTTATTAAGATCAGCTAATCTCCGAAACGGCTGGACCGATTTTGAAGGGACTTTTAATGGTTAGGGTACCGTGGCGTAAAATCTTTTGAAAAATCAGATTCAAATAAGGAAGTATATTTTTATTATAAATTCACACAAACGAAGTACAGTTAGGTATGTGATAATTTATGTAATTAATCTATTTCTACAAGAAACAAAAGCTAGACTTCATTTAACCTGCACGGCACCGTGCCATACTATTCCGTTGCCATACATACAACTGCCATAATATTCCGAGTACTCCAAGTATTATTCATTTAATATTTAGACATTGAAAGGATTATTTTCCCAGTACCCTTTGACAGAATTGTTTAGGTACTATTTTTAAGCTTTTACAGTTGTATTGTAATTTCAATTTTATTATCCTCGTTTTTTGTCCTATTCGCAGATATCAAGAGCATGATAGTTATCAAAAGGTTTTTATTTTATTTTAGTTACATAACCTTTAAAAATTACTCTTTTTGAGATAAAATAAAAATATCTGTTTGATCTAATTTATAAACAGCTGCTGCTTGACAACTTTATCAACGTAATACCTACCCACGCTTTCCGCTTTTGCAAATGCGATGAGATTAGCCGATCTAACTATTTTTATTCACATGCCACCAAAATATTGATAAGATATTTATATTCCGTGCAAGCAGTTCTTACAAACACACAATCTAATATCCAGACAAACCAGACTCAAAGATTTCCCCTCAAATATTAGAAAAATACACAAAAAAGAAGTAAAAGAAGCCGCAACGTCTAGTTTTTATATCGTGTGCAAACAACATGGCGGTATACGGCTCATATTCGACACTATTTCCCTTAGGAGCGTGTTAGCTTCGTAAATATTGGCTCTCTGCCATCAGAAGAAATGTTTACCTGTTTTCTTGTATGTTTTACGCACTTTTATCTCGTTTATTCCTTGCGGTATACGGTAATCGTATCGGCATGCATTATTGCAGTTGAATTAAATATTGCGGAGAGTGAACTGGAAAGGGGAAGGAGGGAATATATGGGAGTGAGGCGTTTAGCGGTCGGTATTAGGTATTGCTAATGTTAGGCTTCGTTATTTATTCATAGTTCCCGATAGCCTACATGTTATGCTATTATAGAGGACACATGAACCGTTACAGATGAATATGTACCGTTTTTGTTTATAATTTACAATATCGCAAGCTTACTCCCGCCCTGAGCTGTCCTCGTGTATGCTTAAAATATTTTTCATTACTCATACTCTGAAAGTAGGTTTGAAGTCGTCATCCCTAGGGAGAATCGCTTTCAACTGACAGATGTCAAATAAAAAAAAACTAGTTCTATTTTGACATTTTTATTGAACCATGTTCCAACTTTCTATGCAGCCACGATGTAAAATTGAAATAACTTAAATTTATAATTTAAGATTAAAGAATATAGATTTTTAAACATCTTTATTATAATTTAGTTTCAACAATTTCTTTAAATAACATAGAGTTGGGCAAAATATTTACCATTTTTTCAATGATGAAAATGAAAAATAATGGCTGAAAGCTGGCTGGCCACAGAAAAAAAATCAAAATAGGTGGGCGCGGCAATCCGAAATAAAATTAACTCATTTTTTCTTTGGCTAATTCATGATTTTATTTTTACTTTCCTTGTATTCGTAATGAAAAGCACAGTGTTTACCTCGGGGTAAAGACTTATTTAGTCCCTCGAACTATTGGCGCCCTCACTTAATTCGGGCGCCAAACCCCGTCTCGGGACTAAATAAGTTACTTTCACCCCTGGGGTAATAATGTACTATTACCTATTCTTTTTATAACCACTTAACTTTTAACTTCCGTCCTTCTGTCTTAAACTGGCATTCGACATAATGACAGATAGACAATGACAATGTGTCATTTTATTGATTCTTCTGTCGACATAACCCGTTTCTATAGTGGTCATGCTACGCGTGCTGCTTGTATTCGTAATACAAGATCAAATTAAATTATCTAGAGGAACTCCTCAGACGTGATGAGTATCTGTCTTAGCACGATAGAACAAACATGAAAAGGTCAAAGACCGAATGTGATGTGGCTATTTGAAGTCACTCATACTCTAAAAGGCTTCCTAAATCATTTTGAACTAAGTCGACCTTTGTTGCCATGACAACAGTTGAAAACACCCACCAAATCGTATTCCTAGAATTTCATGGCCGCAATTGGCGTATCTTCAAATAAGGTACCTCTCGGTAAATGTACGTTGCTTCCTACACCAGCTATCTTTGTCAAATCTATAGTTGGATTCTGCTTCAATCAATACTAAAGATGTCATAATTATGTCACTTTAATCAATGTTAAAAATGCATATAAAATTAATAGTTTTCCGGTACTTCAAATTTTACACATGAAAAGTAGGTGTGTTTATTATGTCAATTTATAAACAAACTAGCTGTCCGGCGCAACTTCGTTAGCGTCACATTTTCCCCGTTTTCACAACATTTTTCATTGCTGCTCCACTCCTATTGCAAGTAGCGTGATGATATATAGCCTATAGCCTTCCTGGATAAATGGGCTATCTAACACTGAAAGAATTTAACAAATCTTTCCTCTTTATAATATTATGTTAGACAGGGCGGAAAGTAGGTGTGGTTAAGTCTGACTTATTTTAGTTCATGTGGTCCAGTGGTGGCAGCCCCGACTTACGAGCAGTAAGCCGTAGGATCGAACTCAGGCAGGCGCATTACTTTGTGTAATTTATGTCATCATCGCCGCTCTCAAAACGGTGAAGGAAAACATCGTGAGGAAACCGGCATGTCCTAGAACTAAAAATTCGAAGACATGTCACATCTAGCAACCCACACTGGGCCCGCGTGGTGGATTTAAGCCCACTCCCTCTCATAGAGAGGAGGCCTGTGTCCCAGCACTGGAAACATTATAGGCTGATGATGATGATGATGATGATGATTTTAGTTCATAACTAAGAATACTAGTGTTGAGTCGTGTTTTACCATTTTCTTTATTTTTCTGGTGTTACGCTAGCTAATTCACTGAGACCTTATATAAATAACTGTCTCTGATTAACACATTCTGAAGACGAACTGAGTTGAGAGTAGAACCTATATACGTGACGTCGAAATCATCGGTAGATAGATACCCACAAGGCTCTTAAGAGCGTTTACACGTGACGGCATTTCATACAAACTTTCAAGTCCTTACTTTCCGAAATGACTGAACCGATTTTAATGAAATTTCATACGCATAAGCAAGATACATAGGTCTAAAAAGCTACTAAATTTTTTTTCGACACGACTAAAAAAAAAATTTGTAACTTCTGTTTCTATGTACAATTTATTATCGGTCTAATTTAGCTGTGACACTATTTTTAGAAAATGTTTTTGTAACTTTTTAGACCTATATATCCTGCTTGTGCGTATGAAGTTTCATCAAAATCGGTTTAGTCATTTCGGAAAATAAGGACTTGAAAGTTTGTATGAAATGTCGTAAGGCGTAAACGCTCTCCATCTTTGTAAACTGCTCAGCTGCTTGCAAGCAGCTTAGTACTTGTTCATACACACTTAGATATATACCCATAATGTTCAATATATAATGTACAAGTACCTACACGTGTGTTATCTAATGTGCTGTTAGTGCCTCCTGAATTCTTGATAATGTGTGGGTGTTTTTGTGAAAAGAGGTAAGATTTCGTGCGTTCCTATTTTCCGCAGTTTTTCTTAGGTTTAAGGTAAAGTAGTTCCACAGTCTACCTATAATTTTGTATGACTGTCAGTATTAAGTGATTTTTATTGTAGTTGCTTTTTTGTATTATGTTTTTATGTAGTGTTTTTTTGTGAAAATGTTAAGCGAAGGGCCGTTTATAGTCAGCCCCTGATTATAAGGTTCTTTTACCCCAGCTGCTTAATGTTATATACAGCAGAATAGCATATTGACCTCCATGTGTTGCAAGATCAATGAGCATTCTATGTAGGTGTAGATAGATGTGTCATTTTTTTTACTTTTTAATTACTCAGATTACTTACAAGCAATTTTTTTTTATTGCCCCCTTGCCCATGGACTTTTTGCCTGAAATAAATGTTTTATTTTCCAATTAAGTATTTTTTTTTGTTATAATATATACTGGTATGAATACCCTTGCGCATGTAAGCAAGGAGAAGACATGCTATGCCGAGCCAAAAAAATTGGAATAAGGGTGAAAGATGTGGTCATGAGATTAAGTGAAGTGTTGCAGTGAAGTATCAACTAGAGGACCAGATTTAAGAGATGATTATTAAAGAAATTAAACAATTTAAGGACAAACGACAATCACTCAGGTGAATGCATCTGCATCTGAAGAAAAATATTAAAGACTCATTTAACAAAATCCAAAATATTTACTCATAAAAACTTATTAAGCACACAAAAGCGTTAAGAGACCCTTTCAAATTAATCTGATCTCCTAAACAAGCACTTAAAGCCATAACGCTTAAAGAGACATTTATAAATAGGAGTCTCTTAATGAATACGTACGCACGGCTTTCAAAACATTGGATGTAAAATACTTAATTACACATAAAAAAGGTTAGGGCTATAAGAATAATTAATTTATAGATGCGAAACTCTTGTTTATGGTACCTTAAATGGTACGGTTTTGTCCTGGCATAGTCGACCTCGTTACTGCTTTATCATAATCAATAACACTAGTAACGGGATATTTACAATGTATATGTCGCCGCAAGAGCTTTTACCTGCTAAGACTATTCATTAATCTAATTAAGAACCAACTCATAATTCTCATTTGTGATAATATTGCTGAACTTGCCATGCCATCTACACAGATGGCAGTGCAATTATTACAAAGAATCTAGAAACGTTCGTATCGATTATCAAGAGACTGAGCGCCATCTATTGGGTTGTGTGTTAACTACTGCTTAGATGGGAGTTGGTCTTTCTGACAAATCATTGAGTAATTTATTAAACAAAAGCCTTTAGCTAGAACTATAGTTAAAATTAAGATTAGCATTTTATGATGACTGGGATTTTAGAAATGGCATTTTAGATTTTAACAATGGCAATATTTAATTTAAGCAAGCAATTGTTGTAAAAAGTAATTAAGCTTAATAACGCCTTTGCATTTGTCGATATTGGTATTGTTTAATTACTAAAATAATTAATGGTGAAGTTAGTATTGTTTAACTGAAGTTTTAATGAACTTACTATGTAATAAATTACTGTACTGAACTATTGAGTGTGTGTTGCGTACTTCCGCCCACTCAGAACCGCAGGCGAAGCGAGCAAGATGTCGTTCAAGCTAGCTCGCGAAGTCGCGATTAGACAATTGAAATATTAATGAATTGAAAGTAGTTTTTGAAGTGAGCAATAATAAGTTATGTTAATATGAACTGTAATAATTGAAAGACAGATCCAAAAGACACACATTACATCAACCATGTTTGTGAATGGGCGGCTCAACATAAGGAAAGTTTATAAGTGTTAAAGTGCCTTTTATTAGAAATAAACATAGGAGTTTGAGTCAAGTGTTGTGTGTAATTTCCACTACCTATCCACCTAATTAGCATTAATGAAGAATAAAGTTGCACAGTTAGCGACTGAAAGGCAATATGGCGTCGATATTCATTTATGGTGGAATCCCCGCCTTGATATATACTATTTGTTTTGAGTTCCCGATATTTCAGCGATGTCGCTGCGCTGGCGTTTGCAACAGCGCCGAAATATCAGGAACTCGAAACAAATAGTAGGTATACATGGAAAATATCTTACTAGTGTCATTGATAATGTTACTGCCATGTCAGTCTAAAAACTTATATTGCTTTAATATACTAAGGTTGAATGGATTTTTCAGCATGTCATAATATGATGTATAACGGCTCTTGACAAACTGACCGTCTATACGCTTATATAAGAACGAAGTTCCTTATCGCGCGTTATGAAAGGGGGCTAGACGGAAAAAAATAAGACCAAAAAAGTTGTAACGACACTTTTTGCTATTGTTGTAAGCCGTGCGGCGTACAAGGACAAGGACAAGAACAGGGACACGGACAGGAACAGGGACACGGACAGGGACAAGAACAGGGACAAGGACAGCGACAATGACAGGGACACGGACAGGGACCGGGACAGGGACAGGGACAAGGACAAGGACAAGTACAGGGACAGGGACAATTGCTATAGTTGTAAGCCGTGCGGCGTGTGCGTGTTTCTCTGTCTGTCTCATAGAAAGCAAGCCAGTTAAAAGGAACTTTGTTTCATCTGGGTGTCCCTTGACACCTCCCAAGTTTTTTTTTTCAACACTATCATCGTTTTTGCAGTTAATTAACCGCAGTTTACTAGATCATTCCTACTGTATAGAAAAATATAATTTAATAAAGTAACTAGCCTATCATCTGCCTAGCCTTCTCCCAACTATGTTGGGGTCGGATTCCAGTCTTACCGGATTCAGCTGAATACCAGTATTTTACATGGGGCGACTAACCTCCACAACACAGTTAGTACTGGGTAATACGATACCCCATGGGGTAAGACAGGTTGTCAGAGAGAGATGAAAACTGTTAATGTGGAATTATGATTAACTGAATACGTTATAACCGTTTTAGTGTTGGTCACCGTACCATATTATACAGGGTGTATTTGGATCGTGTAGATATTGAAGTTTTGTACTGGAAAGCAGATTTTTTTTTCGCAAATTCGATGATGGTCCTTTAAAAAAGTTGTTTAGTTTGATGGCCTGAATCACAACCTGGAATATGAACACACCTTTCTGGTACACGTTGTAAGTCTTTGACATTTATCTAGAAACATCGTGAGACAACGTTCGTCGCGATGTTTTCCTTTGCAGTGTCTAGAGCAATGTTGATTAAAATTAAAACTGGCGAGTCAGACTCGCGCACGAAGGGTACGGTACCATTATTAATAAAAACGAGCAAAAAACACACTTTTTTGTATGGGAAACCCTTATATATGTCGCAGTCTGATGATTTTTTTCCGTTAGACACGGTCATCACGTGGGCAGAACATGGGTTTCGTGCAATGAAAACACACACACACTGTACACTGCTTTTATCGAACTAACAAATTACTTGAAATTACAATCCAACACAATAACACTAGGCACCATGAATCGGGTTACAGTTTCGGGACGTCTTGACTCCGCCGTGGTCAGACTCAGACCCTCCGCCTCGCTGGGAGCTCGAAACATCACAACTCTGTAGTAAGCGCGCTTAGGTGTGGGTAGACTGGTAAGTTGGTCGCTTTACCTTTGGCGCGCTTTCGATTCATAGTCAGTCTTGTATCCGTAATAATGACTCCAACTCCGACACGGCCATCCTGCTTGCACACGTCCTCGTGTGATGGGTACCCTGTAAACAAATACTCCACGACAGAAATTTGTTCCACTCGGTCACTCCTGACCAAACTTTAGATTCAACGGGGTGATGGAAATAAGAACATTGTAGAACTAGCCGTTTCGTTTTAACCGAACCGATTTTAAATAATCGAAAATACAATAATGATAACCCTGGGCCATGTACCATAGTCGTTCAATTCAATCTTTAAAAGTCTACAGTAAAAAAAAACTACCAAGCTTATAGAAACCGTCGTGTAAAGCCACTAACGCCACGGCTCTCTAGCCGACCAGCAATCGCATTGCTCTCACACATCCAGCGCATGGATCAAAACTAAAATTAGATCAAATAAACAATAAGGTCAATTAAAATGCTAGAGCAACCAAGTACGTCTTCATCCATCTAATCACCACATAAAGCAGGAATCTCATCCGTGGCCTATGGGCAACACTCAGGCCCTCCAACAAACCTCTGTTTGTTTTACTACGTTCCTCAAGAACGCCGAGTCCCACATGCATGACTCTATGGTCTCTACAAGACCCGACCTCCGCCAGAGCCACCCGCGCACCGCGCATCCACGGACTACTATAAGCAGACACCGACTTCTAACGGACTACGGCTACGAAATGGCTACTGGTACGGTCTGACCATCCGAACCAAGATTCCAAACTATCTCTCAACTCTAAATCATTTTATTCAAACGGTACTTGACCCTCGGGCATTCTCCTTAACCCATAATGTGCATACTTGTAAGTACGCTTAGAACTTAATGACCTCAATGTGTAGCGATCCCCCTCTAGCACTTCGACTGGTACGTGACCCCTGGCATCTTCCTTAGCCTACCGCGTGCGTATCTGTAGGTACGCTTAGAATTTAAAGCTTCCCGTGTTAAGGATAACCGTCTAAAACCTCAATCACTCTAAATAGACCTTTAATCTTTAACAGCCCAAAATCACCAATCGCAAAACTTTTAAATTTCGCCATCGTTTCGTCAACTCGGCACACTTGTCATTTTAAGCTAAGCTAACCCGTCACGTCTATACAAACCTTGTACCACCGGCTCGACACCTTAGGTACCGGATGTAATTCGGCTTGAACTTTACCGAAGTGAGACTTCGCTACTTAGCACGTAAGGCAGCTAATTACGAATGTTCAAACGTATTGAGACTTTCCCGGGAACTAATTATAATCGAAAAGCTTTTCAATAGTCTTTTCAGCACCAAGGTGAACGATAAGAGTCGCGGAAATTACTGTTTACCGACCATCGGAGAACACGAGCTAAATACGGTACGCATCTAGACATACCATTGCGTTGAATATGACGGTGAAAGACGCCTGGACGTAGCACTGATTAAGTCTTGGCTAGTCATAGCTAGTTCCATTCGTTGCGATAACAGTCAAAACCGATTGAAACCTGTTACCACTATTATGCCTCACCAAACGTACACAAAAGATTTTCGTTAACGAAAACTCCCTTGCCATCATGTTTGCAACAAAACCCCGATTTAAAATCTCGCCACGTAACATGACGTTACTTTGTAAATAATTATCTGGCCAACATTGCAACAAAGTTTCGATTGGGTAATCGTTAATCACTACACAACATAAAATCTGTTCCGTACTGAATACTCGTGTCTGTACTATACCAGTCTTAGCAACAACGTGACTAATAAGTTTGCCATTAAATTTCGATAGAAAACTTTCTTTCACCAACGAGTATTTAGAATCAGAATAATAAGTAACAACTCACCCGTGTGTTGCAATGTGCCCGCGATGTTGCTTGTACGACGCAGACATCGACGCGGCTCGGCACCCCGCCGTCAGCAGGCCCGCTGCGCACTGCCAGCACTGCATGCTACCGACGCACGTACGCCGGACGGCTACGTGAACCGGCATGACACTTGACGCACAGCAAGGGCTTCGTGGCCCTTTGTCGCTTGCCCGATGCCCGTAGCAGCCGGCACAGGCAGCGGCTTCTTCGTGCGACAATCCGCTTCGTTGAGTCCCGGTTTCTCTCTGGTCCGCAAGCATGGCACTTGATTTGCGGTAGCGATGAACACTTGTGACGTTTTTCTATCCTTTGGTTTTTCACTACTCCTTAGTAGTGAGTGAGTTAATGAGGGTAGTCGTAAAAGTTTCAGTGGCACACATAAATCTAGCCTTGAACAATTATTTAAACTGGTCCCACGTCATACCTGGATAGGTTATCAGTGTACCGCAAACATTTTGTGTTCAAGGTACATCTAGAAATTCGGTAGTACATTTTGGAGGTATACCGTAGATGGAAAATCTATCGCGCATTTTGCGAATGTTTAAGTAGATAGTTTCCTTCCGTCTGTCTATTTAACTTCAAGAGATAACCTTCGTTTTCCGAGGCACACCAACTAATGACCACGGTACACCAATGTGCCACGGAACACTTTGTTACACTTTGTTACACTTTGTTACACTTTGTTACACTTTGTTACACTTTGTTACACTTTGTTACACTTTGTTACACTTTGTTACACTTTAACTACACTTTGTCACAGCTATGTAGATGCGGAGCCCTTCAACGCCTTGCTTAGCGTCCAAATAAGCTGGATTCCTTCCACTGCACTCAACACGAAAAAATCAAAAGTCACTTCATTCAAACTAGGCTGATAATCAGCACTTTTTGAACGTCAAAATTACAACAGACAGTCCCCCAAAACGCCCGCCCTTCACCACTTCCTAAGTGTTTTAGCTGGGAAGAAGAAGTGGCGGAACAAACTCCCCAGCAACACATCTGTCTGTTAGGTTAGAAGAACCTGATTCTACACAAAACAAGTCAGCGATGGATGACGCATTACTAGCGCGCATCGCACTTAGTGAAATGTGGGTATTCCATTAGGTACACTGCCTAACCCTTCGGAGATTACAAGCGTGATGATATGTTAAGTTTTGTTGGGATTAAAATCCGCTAACACACTTAACAAAAACACTAACCGCCAACACTAGCTTGCTATTCACTGGCTGAGTTTAAGTTCGTATCGCGAGTGCAATTATTCGTTTTGCATTTCAAAAAGTAACCGTCACTGATTGTTATTGTCACTGTTCTCGCGTGTGATTGCATTAGCACGATTTGATCGCACTTCTGATGTCGCAGTCTGATGATTTTTTTCCGTTAGACACGGTCATCACGTGGGCAGAACATGGGTTTCGTGCAATGAAAACACACACACACTGTACACTGCTTTTATCGAACTAACAAATTACTTGAAATTACAATCCAACACAATAACACTAGGCACCATGAATCGGGTTACAGTTTCGGGACGTCTTGACTCCGCCGTGGTCAGACTCAGACCCTCCGCCTCGCTGGGAGCTCGAAACATCACGACTCTGTAGTAAGCGCGCTTAGGTGTGGGTAGACTGGTAAGTTGGTCGCTTTACCTTTGGCGCGCTTTCGATTCATAGTCAGTCTTGTATCCGTAATAATGACTCCAACTCCGACATATATTTATTTAATTCTGTTTTTAGTATTTGTTGTTATAGCGGCAAAAGAAATACATAATCTGTAGAAATTTCAACTGGCTAACTATCACGGTTCATGATATACAGCTTGGTAACAGACGGACGGACGGACAGCGAAGTCTCAGTAATAAGGTCCCGTTTGACACTTTACAGCCTGGTAACAGACGGACGGACGGACGGACGGACAGCGAAGTCTCAGTAATAGGGTCCCGTTTGACCCTTTGGGTACGGAACCCTAAAAAACTAACGACCCTGCCTGCATGTACGAATTCTTTATTCTAAGTCTTTTCACAGCGCCCTATTAAATATATAATAAGATTACATGTAGAATCATAATTATGTTAATGTAACGCAGACTTTCGAGACTTTAAAGCATGTATTAAGAGATTATTATTCGTTATTACAATGTGCCAAGGATTAGGTTAATGCGTTGCAATTTTAACGCGAATTTTATGAGCTGTGGTTGAGTTGGTTTTTGTTGAGTAAAGAAAAATATTTTTGTGAATTACTAGCAAAAATAAGTAGCATTAAATTAATTTAATTTTGACCTTGTTAGTTAAGGCTTCAAGAAGTAAAACATTGCATAAATTTATATGAAACAAATTTATATTTATATAATTTATTTCACATGTCATCACGCTTATAATCCTCAAAGAATAGTAGTGCTAGTCTCCTATAATGGGTGTAAAAGTACTGTAGCGACCTACGAAAAGCAACTTTTAACAAAAAGTACTACAGCGCCATCTATGATCAAACTGAAGAATTAATATGGTCTGAATCTTGCAAGCAAAGTTTACATTGACTTAAGACTATAACGAATACCCAACAACAACGGTCGGGCAGTTGCCCACCAGACATAACACCTGTCTGGTCGGAGGACTTTACACCCTGTTCCTCATACACCTAAAGTACACTACGCAGCCACAAGGCATTTGTTGTATATTTTTCCAATCATTGAGATATTTTTTTTATTCTTGGCGATGCCTTCGGGAGCCTTCTAGTTACGGACTTATTGGGGTTCAAAGTTCCAACTTTTTCATAAGTTTTTTTTTAATAGTTAAGTATTTTTTTTTGCGTAGAGTATGATGTTCAGAATGCTTGGTTGATCAGCAATGCTTCGTGAAGGGTCTGTTTACACCCTGTATAACTCGCACTCTCTCGTTTCGCCAGTTCCGTGAGATGGAATTCCGAATATATTGCCAAAAAAAAAATTTTTTTTTTCACATATTTACATGGGCACTTATAAAACGTCGACAAAAAGGTGCTCGGTTCGGGTTGGTCGTTTCCTATGGAGAAGAACCGACAAAGAAACTCCATTGATAATCTTGTATAATCATTTGGTTTTACAATATTTGATGTACAGCGTTAGTACTTAAGTATGGGAGGACATCTTAGGCCCTACAATAAGTGGTTGCTTACTAAAAAACGTAGAACGAGATAAAAAGTTACCAAGGATCTAGGAATCTATACGACCCAAACATAACATAAACGGGCTCAAACCCTCACTTTAGAATCCCTAATCTAAACTAATATTATAAAGAGGAAAGATTTGATTGTTTGTTTGTTTGCATTGAATAGGCTCCGAAACTGCTGGTCCGATTTGAAAAATTCTTTGAGTGATATATAGCCCATTTATTGAGGAAGGCTATAGGCTATATATCATCACGCTACGACCAATAGGAGTGGAGCAGCAATGAAAAATGTTGCGAAAACGGGGAAAATGTGACGCAAACGAAGTTGCGCCGGACAGCTAGTCCATCATAAATATTTCGTAATGCTAGAACATAATGCAAAAAATAAATTAGCGCCACAATCATACTTCAAACTTACGGACTCATTTCATCGGCCTTTTCTTCGGTACTAAAGTCACGGAAATAAACAATCTTAATTACTGACCCAAAACGATATAAACAAAAACATACACAAGTACTACACACACATAAAAACCTTCTGCAAATAAATAATACATTATCGCAAACAATTACATGTTTGTTGCGTGCGAATACAAATTGCGCTATGGTATTCAAATAAGGACCTTACGCCTTAATATGTAGGGTTCCCAGACCCATAAATAAGTTTTCCGGGGAAATTTCCGGATATTTGAAGAAAATTCCAGAGTTTTATTTCTTGAATGTGCCATACCTATATGTAATTTTATTCTACGACTGTTTTACAGCGATGTATTCATAGAGAATGGTTTGTTGCAGAACATGGAAATGTTGATTACTACATCGATTTCATCATTCATCATTTCAACCCAAAAGACGTCCACTGCTGGACATAGGCCTCCCCCAAGTGTCGCGACATTGACATTTTGGGGGGTTTTGCCATAATCGCCACGCTTGGCAGGCGGGTTGGCGATCGCAGTACGGTTGTTACAAAATCACAGAGAACGCTGCTTCCCATTCTCTGGCAAGTCCCTTAGTCGCCTCTTACGACACCCACGGGAAGATCTGGGATGGTGCTATTCTTTACATCCGACACCATACAGAGCAACATACATAGATTTAATTAAAAATATTTTTAAATTGCCAGACAGTTTTAATTTTATCATTCTAAGGAAATCCTAAAAAAATCGAATACCCGCGCATTCCGAACTTGTCCGGAAAAAGGACGGACGAATAGCAACCCTAGCCTTAGGGGCCGTAAAATATACGCCATCATACGCATACGTATGTCTAAGTACGTATATAATGTACTGACTTAATTTTGCGTTGTCGTACGGTGCGTTGTAAAGATGTGAAGGTTTCATTGACAGGTTATCAAGCATGACTGCGTCAAAATTTGTGACTGGTTCCATTTCTATGTCAGGATGTGTAATCGCTAAATTGATTAGTGGTTCAAAAGAATTGAGGTTCCTGATGTACTATCAGTGAAACAAAATGGTAAGAAAATTGGTTGCCAACTTAAAATATCCGTTTATTGAAATATCCGTTTATTGAAATATCCGTTTATTGAAATATCTGTTTATTGAAATATCCGTTTATTGAAATATCCGTTTATTGAAATATCCGTTTATTGAAATATCCGTTTATTGAAATATCCGTTTATTGAAATATCCGTTTATTGAAATATCCGTTTATTGAAATATCCGTTTATTGAAATATCCGTTTATTGAAATATCCGTTTATTGAAATATCATTGGAAACTTTCATTCTTTGACAGTTGTAGCAAACTCTCTGGGCTCCAGACTCCAACACGGCAAGTCAACGTCGAGTGACAATTGTTTAACAATGTTTTTTGTGACGGTATCAATAGGGAGTACTTTACATCACCAGAAGTGTACTGGAATCAAGTTCTGTCATTTTTATCCCCATCAATATAACAACAGCCGCTCGGGTCAATCTTTAGATTAAGCCGGGCTTGTCTAGGTTAGTCCGTAGATGTCCGTCGGTATGCAATGGGTGGAGAGAGCAGCGGTGGCCCAGTGGTGGCAGCCCCGACTGAGCAGGCCGTAGGTTCGAACCCAGGCAAGCACATTACTTTGTGTAATTTATTTCATCACTGCTGCCCTCAACGGTGAAGGAAAACATCGTGAGGAAATCGACATGTCCTAGAACTAAAAATTCGAAGACATGTGACGGCTACCAACCCGGACTGGGCCCGCGTGGTGGATTACAGCCCACTCCCTCTTATAGAGAGAAGGCCTGTGTCCCAGCAATGGGAACATTTTAGGCTGATGATGATGTAATAGGTGATCACCTATTACATACCGAGTTTCCTCCGTCGCTCCATGTAATAGTACATTACTGCCGCGGTCTATAATGACTACTTTGCTGGTCGCGCTGATTATGGCCGACAGCGCAGCGTAGCGCAGCTCCAGGCCGACACAGCGCGGTCAGCGTGCAGCACTTGACGGACGAGCTGAGATAAAGGCCGAGACCGTAGGTCGAGGCCTTTACAGCGAGGACAGCAAGGGCTGTAATGATGGCCAAGCTGAAAGGCCTAGAGCATAGCTAGGCTAGCTCGAGGCAATCATAGCGTGACCAGCGAAGCAGTCATTGTGGGCCAAGGTTTGTACAGTGCTTTACTCAAAAATGCAAGTACCTAATCTAAATAAAACCAGCACGTAATTTAAATAAAAAATATATTAATTAAAATTTAGTAGTTGGAACTATACAGCCTAATATGGAATAAAATCTTTTTGTACCTATCTCTATAGATACAAACAGCTGTGTTCTAAATAAAATCTTTTTGGATTTGATTTTTTAAAACGGTGAAACGTCAAAATAACGGCCGGCAAAACATTGCCGGCCTGTTAGAGCGGCCAGCAAAACATTGCCGGCCGCTCCTTGAAACAGAACGGCAAGGTCGACTTTGCTCAAACAAGGTTGTCAAAATAATGACCACATTACCTGCATTTTTGAGTAAAATACTGATATTCGATATCCGAATTCAGCTGAATATCAGTATTTGCAGTCTTACCAGACTGAAAGACGACCGCAACATAAGAGTGGTGAGGAAAAGGCTAGGCAGATGATATAATATAGCTTATAAATATACAAGATGTTTGAAAACGGACTGATACAATGTATACTACTCGACCAAGCTAAGTTTGCACCTCGCGTCGATTATGTCACACTGGTGCGGTACGGTCTGCAAAAAAGGATTCGCTATGACTTTAAAAAAGTAAACAAATGTGTTAGATTTTACTTTGTATTTATTGTTTTTAACATTATACAAGGTGTTGTTTTGCGTCCTCGTCAAAATTCAGGATGTTGTCACAAAAGACATAAATAATCAATATAAATTACGGTACCTAGTAAATTATTAAAAAACACTGCGTTTTTTTGTTGTTTAAATTTGTCAATATTTCAGAATAACCCCCTTAACGTGGTTTAGGGATTATAAAATTATCGAAAAAACGTATGAGGTTTTTTGTTTGTGTGTAAGCGACGTTATAAAGCGGGGATCAGACGGCCCTTGTCTAAAACACGGGTGGTTCACAGTTACCGATTTCAGTAAATAAATAAAAAAATAAAATTACCAACTCATGTTATTATTGATTCGGGTCGAGAATCATTAGCATAGTTACCTCCTAGAATTTGACGAGGTTGCAAAACAACACCTTGTATTATACAAAGGTACATTAAAATACACACAAAAAAATTGCGAGGTGCAAACTTAGCTTGGTCGAGTAACACAAGGTTATTCACACCACAGTCTTGCTAGTTTAATTCTACCGTCTTTTATTTATGTCTCCCTTATTCGTAAGTAGCGAATGATAAACACATTCATTTTCGAAGAAAAGCCTCTTTGTTTAGGTTCAACAAATTAAGCCTATTTAGGTCTACTTAATAAATTCCGTCCTAAAAGAGAAGATTGTCGCCTCCAACACGTTCATTCAAAGCTAGTAGCTGTGAGATGTTAATATGTGCAGTCGGGCACAAAACGTATCCGCCATATTTGTTTTTGTGAAGCTTTTTTTACTTAGAACTAAAGTATTAGGACTACATAATAATATGTTGTTGTGTGTTGTGTTGACTTCCTCGTTAGTTCAGTTCTTGCAAGCGGCAACTGCTGAGCATAAGGTCCTGGTTCGATTCCCAGGTTGCGTTTCGATTCCCAGTATGATTCCCAGTGTTAATGCGAAATGTGAGTGAACTATTAGGTACACCTCTGCCTAACCCTTCGTGGCTTACAGGCGTAATGTTAGAAAGAAAGAAAAATAATTTATTAGACTCAAACAAGAATAAAATTGTCAAAAAAAAAAACTAAACTAATATAATATTTATAGCTGGTGAAATGTGGAGGTACTATTAGATCTCTGCTTTACCTTTAGAGGATTACGTTATTTTACGTTATCATCTCCCTAGCCTTTTCCCAAACTATCGTGGGGTCGGCTTCCAGTTTAACCGGATGCAGCTGAGTACCAGTATTTTACATGAAGCGAAAAATGACAGCCGGAACCAACGGCTTAACGTGCTTTCCGAGGCATGGAGCAAATTCGGTATGTAATTATCGTCAATTCGTCACCCATCCTCGGACCAATCTCGGCAAGCACGGCTTAACCGTAAAGATCGACCCGTGCGGCTGTTATCATTTAGCCACGAGCTCCTTATGTTATGTTATGATGTGCCCATTTCTTTTTTTAAATTCTGATTACGGAAAAATAGTTTAACGTTATTATCCCTAGAACAATATCATCCTTCGGGATAATTGTGTTAGTCACTTGCAATGGCAATGCCTATCTATTTGCTCAACAACATTCAATCCACTATTTACGCTATTGAACAGTCAAAATTTTATTGCATTATGTCCTAGCATAATTTCCTTGAAAATCCTTCAGATCACCATTGAAGATGTGTTTTGACTTTGGGGTTTTGGCTGGCCGACTGAATCAGTAGTAATGTATTCAGGATATTATTTTTTTTACTTATAAGTAAAATAATAGTAATATGTTAACAATTTGACTACTGCACCAAACTTTCCTTATTCTTTTCTCGTATCGTGACATGACAAAAACTAATGACATCACAATAAGTAAAACCAGCCCAATTAAAGTCCGTCCAGCGACCACCTAAATAGCCAATATTATCAGCAGCATTAACCATTAAAAAATACAGAAATGGCGGTCATCAATTCACCTCTAAATTATGTTGTTTAATGCAGGTACCCCTAGGGAAGCCTCAATTTGAGCAAAACATTTACCAAGCCTGGTTTACGATTGACATTGTCCGTAACACAGCGAAAGCTAGCACAAAGCACCCGAAATTAGAAAGTTCGCTTAAATATTAACAGAGCCTGCTCAGAGACTCGGGGTAATTGATAATTATTGCATTGGTAAATAATGGTTGAAAGGTGGGGGGGGGGTTACCCCAAGAGAAGGCTTGACGAGGTTTATTTCGATGTGGTTGGGGGGATTGTATCACTTTGATGACGCAATAATGACAGTGTTTTGTATCTTTGTCGGCAACCTGAAGACTGGCTTTGATTGGGGTTTTTGTAACTTCTTAGTTCAAAAAGCTAAAAAAAATAAAAAATGCTTTAAAGCGATAGAGAGACTTTTTGAGACAATGGGTCATTTTGATGATTTGAAATAATAAATTGTGAGCTTTAAGCCATGAAACTGTAATATTTGTACTAAAACAATTTTGAAAGGAAATCTCTACTATCCAAAATAGTTATTGTACTAAGTATTGTATTGTAGGTAGGTAGCCTCTGTCATTCAGCATTTTTATTTTCATTTAATCAGAAAATAAGCTTTTTTCCGCCCAAAGCATAATATGCTAGAGTAATAAAAACTGAATAACTTATTAAAACAAAAACTACATTAGAAACATTAGTCACACTCACATTATGTTTTATTCATGCTTGCACAAATCAAAAAAAGAACTTCAAAAACGCATAAAAACCAAACAGCTAGAACACAAATACCAGGAAAGCATAACAAACGAATATGAATCTAATAATCGCTCATATGAAAACGCCATCAACGATTTGTCGTAGCGACTGTACGACGGTACGGTCGCAAGGATTTATAACCCCCGCCCTCAGTCCGCAGTAACATTTTCATTTTATGTTTTTGCCGAGTAAAATAATGCTGGTTATACGTGTTAACCGTTAATGTTCCATTGACACGAGACCCGTAGTATGGTAGTAAGGCTTTTTGTTGGTTTACATAGGTACTTACCTAGGTACCTCTTTGTCTTCAATAGAGCATTTTTAGTACTGTAAAACTGTGTGTGCATCCTTTTCAAAATTCATTGCATCCTCGTCAAAATTCAGGAGGTTGTCACAAAAGACATTAATACTTAATCAATTTAAACTACGGCACTTAGTTAATTATTAATAAACACTGATTATTTTGGTTGTTTAGTCAGTATTTCGAAATAACCCCCTTAACGTGGTTGGAATAATAAATTATCGAATAAACATTTAAGATTGTTTGTATGTGTGAAAGCGCGGTTATAGGGCGCGGATCAGACGGGCTGCGTTTAAAACACGGGTGGTTCACACTTACCGATTTCCGTAAATAAGAAAAATAATAAAAATTACCTATTCATTTTATTATTGATTCTGGTCGAGAATAATTAGCATAGTTACCTCTTTGAATTTGACGAGGATGCAAAACAACACCTTGTATTACCTGCTCTCCAAAACCCAAATTACTGACGGTGCTCAAAAAGCTGAAGTATGTGTCTGCCGTATGCCCGAAGATCTGTGGGCCAAGATGATCACGATGTGGAGCCCTGATATAGCCAGTAGGCGATGAGGACCTTGCAGGGGACGGCGGGACGAGCTGGACAGAACCAACGACAGGTGGCCCGCATTGGCCCCGGATCGAAGGATTCGAAAGTCTAGGGGGTCTCCTCTTGACTTCCAAATCCTTCGATCGGCAAAGGCCTCTGCTTTTGCCCAGCAGTGGGATGACAGGATGTAACAGTACGTCTTGTAGACGAAAGGGTATTTTTTGTGGAGGTTAACTACTGACTACTTGAAATTGAGTGTTCAGTTAGTAATGGAAAAGGTTGTAAGGTCTTTCATCACCCATAGAAAAGGGGGGATTCTCTGACCAGACGGGTGTTGTGTCTGGTCGGCTACTGCCTGACAGTAGTTATCGTGTTTTTCTATAAGGTCTATGATCGTTTAAAACTTGAATAGCGCGATTCAGAATTATGATATTACTTCTTCATTTGTGGCATAGATGGCGCTATTTTACTTTGTGTACAATATTACAGTAGTACTTTTTGTAACGCCGCTACATAACAGCAATAAGCGACTTTGTTTCTTAATTTAATATAACAACAGAGAAAAATAGGCATGAAAAAGTGGAGGAGCTAGACCATTTTCAAGTTATTTTGGAAGGAGCTTACCTTAAGCATGAGATCAATTTTAAGCAAGGTCTCTTTGCCTTTTTACAAAGTTGTTTTAAAATGCTTTTTAGCCATTCCAGTTAAACCCAGCCACTTATTTTTTGTTAAAACAGTTTCTAAATGTCAAATAGAGACAAATAGTTTTAACCCTTTTGTCTGATGTAGATAATGACTTTTGGGGGTTGAATTCAACTTTCTTTAACTCGTGGGCGGGTTGTATAATAAGTGGCTATCGTATTTATCCTTTGTTACAAAATAATTAGGTTAGACAAAGGTCAACCTAATACACACCGACATTTCGCTAATTATGTTTTAATGTAGTCTCACCCCCTATGGTGAGCCTATTGCCATCAACTAGGCACAAACCAGGCTCGAGAAATTCCTGATGGATAAACCCAATAATGGTTTGCCCGACCTGGGAATGGAACCCAGGACCTCATACTCCGCAGTTGCGCTTGCAACCACTGAACCAACGAGGCAGTCGTTTCAATAGCGTTTTTTATTAATCCCCCTAAGTAGGAGTACGGACACGTTCAACTCTCCAATAAGTAGGCAGTGTTTGGCAGTTATAACTTGAGAACCACTTATTTAAGTTTAAACTTTTTAAGTAATTTAGTCATTCTGTTACGTTACGTAACATCAAAGTTCATACATTTTTATTTTACCCCAAAAAACATGGGATCGATTAGTAAATTTTAACCAACAGTGCAGTTTGTGTGGAATTAAATAAAATGCAGCCTATATTTTATGGTGGGTAGTAAATATTTGTGCTGTTCGTAAAAATCTGTGCAGCTACTATTACGAACGGTAGCAAATGGGTCTCGTTGAATAATGTTTTTTAAATAATTTACGCGATGCTAAAGTAGTTTTATAATTGTCATTGCTTTATTACACCATATTCCTTTAAAGCAATCCTCTTTGGATTGGTTGGAAAAAGCAATAATAAAATTAACATGCCATGTACGTCTCACCTCTGAGTATGAATTAAGATGGCTATAAGAGTAGAGGAAGACCAAAGAAACGATGGATGGATGGACTGTGTCATATTATATCATCCTTTGATATGGGTAGAAAGGAGGACTGCTGAGATGACGTAATAAATTGGGATATGGGCAAGAGAATTATGATGCCATGCACCTCTCACCAACTCCTGAGGATGCCCCGTGGAGAGGCCAACCACATATCGAGTGATAAGTATATAAATGAAATTAAATGATGATGAAATGATGTTTAGCTTTGCGTACAAGTTTTTACAATCACTTGTACACGTCGTCTTTGTTTAGGGTTCCGTAGTCAACAAGGAACCCTTATAGTTTCGCCATGTCCGTCTGTCTGTCTGTCTGTCTGTCCGCGGTTTAGCTCAAACTATTGGTACTAGAAAGTCGTAATTAAGTATGAGTATACACATTAATCTACATAAAATTTTGAAAAAAAGCTATTATTTAGTGTACCTCCCTTATATGTAAAGTGTGGATAATAATTTTTTTTTCGCCCTTCCTGTAGTGTGGGTTATCGTTAGATAGGTCTTTCAAAAATATTAGGGGTTTGGGAAGAGTTTTTTTTAATTAAGGAAACCGTTCGTGACTTATAAAGCTTTAAAGTACAAATTTTCGTTAGAGTCAAGTGTCCCCCGCCTCTACCAACTAAATGGTTGTAGTTAGAAATTCAAATGTCACGGCAGTAGTACCTATATATAACGAAGTTTAAAGGAAAACTATCACATTTAAGTGGGCATTACAAGTTTACGAGTAATAGTCACAACAACTGTGGCTGTAACATCCAAATATTGTAGAACCAAATGATTTTAAAAGAGTAACCATGGAGTTTCTTGCCGGTTCTTCTCCATAGGAAACGACCAACCCGAACCGTGCCTCTTCTGTCGACGTTTTATAAGTGCCCATGTAGGCCTATGTAAAATAAAATATTTTGTTTTTTTTTTATTTTGAGTCGACCAATTTGACGGCACGGTTAGCGCAGTGGTTGAACGATTGACTGCTGCGCTGGGTGTCGCGGGTTCGATCCCCGCACGGAACAATTATTTGTATGGCCTACAAATAGTTGTTCCGGGTCTGGCTGTTTGTGTATGTGAGTTTAAATGTTTGTAAACGCACCCACGATACAGGAGAAATTCTTAGTGTGGAGCAATGCTTTTATCATCATTATTCTCTTGCCCTTATCCCAATTCATTTGGGGTCGGCGCAGTACGTCTTCTTCTTCCATACCTCTCTATTACTTGTCATCTCATGAGATACCTCCTTTCTTGCCATATCATTTTTCACACAGTCCATCCATCGTTTCTTTGGTCTTCCTCTACCCTTATACCCATCCACATTCATACTCAAAACTTTCCTCACGACATTTTCCTCATTCCTCCGCATCACATGCCCATACCACGACAACCTATTTCCACGCATCTTTTCAGTCACCGGCGCCACTTTCAGACTTCCTCTAATGTACTCATTCCTTATTCTATCCATTCGCGTAACACCACACATCCCTCTTAACATTCTCATCTCAGCCACATGCAAGTGCCTTTCATTCATCCCTTTTGTGGCCCAACATTCTGACCCATACAAGACAGCAGGTCTAACCATTGTTTTATAAATCTTCCCCTCAAGTTTAAGGGGAATGCGGGAGTCGCAGATAGTTCCCGTGACCTGCCGCCATTTCATCCATCCAATGTTTATTCTGTGCTTAACACTACGATCTTTTTCGCCATCGCTTTGCACGAGTGAACCGAGATACCGAAAGTCGGAGCAGACAGGAAGAAACGCGCCATCTAGCGCTATGACTCCAGGACTGGAGAGACCGCCGAAATCGCAGAACATGTATTCGGTTTTAGTTCTGCTGATTTTCAGGCCAACATTCTCCAGCTTCTGTTGCCATTTCTCCAATCTGCTCTGGATCTCTGGTCCATCTTCACTAACAAGAACAATGTCGTCGGCGAACAGCATGCACCAGGGTGCCTCTTCCTGTATGTCCGACGTCAAAGCGTCCATAATCAACAGGAAGAGGTAAGGACTTAAAGCCGACCCTTGATGCAAGCTTACAGCCACACTGAACTCGTCGGTGTTGCCAGCAGCTGACCGGTGGAGCAATGCTTTTATATTAATTGTATTTGACTCGAAAATTTCGAACAACTCCATAGAAATGTCGATAGATGGAGCTAAGCGTCAGTTGTATCGCGCTAAAGTTTCATTATTAAATAAGTTTTATAAAAAAACACACAAAACACCGGCTATGACAAGTACCATACAATTCGCAAAAAAAAAATTAATAAAAAGAAATTTAAACTTTCCGTGCAAAATTGTCGGATCAGGTGAGAATTTGTATAGGAAGTCAAATTAGATAGGTAGTTATGTTTGGCTTTTAGTTAGAGCATGGTATCAGTCAGCGAATTGCATACGACCAGCACTTGGCTGTTATAAAAACTACGGAACCCTACACTGCGCGTGGCCCGACACGCACTTGACCAGTTTTTTTTTTAAAGTAGAAGATGCCCGTATTTCTTACCTGACTACTCTGAGAAGAAATAGCCGAAACTAACTCAAAGGTCATAGTCTCTTCTAGGGTCAAGACATAATCTTAGCCAACTCACGTGAGGACTATGCAAATAAGTGTCTGATGTGGTTTTTTGAAGAAAGAACCACAAAGATTTGAGTGGACCTGTCCAATCAGTGCAAGCATTTGTCATATAGGTTTATGTGAACATGTTAATTCTTATTGATTTTCCTGCATGTGCATATTTTTGCTCGGGAGGTCGGTGCTGCTTTTCCGCGGAATTATCACTAAATAGTTTTCATAACATCGTGTCGTTACGACACTTACGAACTTTACCGCTATTGCCGATTTCTCTTAAACACACCTCGTTACCACTCTTTTTAGACTCTAAATATCCCTGAAAATATTCTGAAAACACCTCTGAGTCCCTTATCTATGTGCAAAATGTACGAGACTGTAGGGAACTAGGTTAGTAGCGTAGTCGTAGACTTGCTACCTATTAACGTCCTTTCTCTGGCGGTATATTTATTGGCTTTAGTACTTAACGATTATAGTACGGCCTTTGTCCTCTCTTTTTGGGATAACTTTACGTGTTTGCCGATAGGCTGATTAGTTATTTAACTGTTGCTGTTTGTAATTTTCGGAGAAATGAGGCTCTCCTATCCATCTGCAGATAGGTACAGAGGTTATGGTTTAATGGAGCAATAATGGAAAAGTACTGGTATATCATAAGAAAAAAGCACAATTAAAAAAAATTGCGGCAAACATGTAGCTAAATTTCTAATCAAGCACATATGCTTGATTAGAATTTTTAGCTGCACTTTAGCCCCACTGGAAATTACCAATCATATGTGTCTCTTTTCGAGCATGTTGTAAGTGTTCCTTTTTTTGTCGGCTTATCCAGAGCCGAGGTAATGCCGTTACGATGCTTAAAAGTAGTGGTATGCAATGTCATAAAAATAATGATGAACGACGCGTGTTGAGACAATCCTGCTGCAATGCAGTACCTACTTACCTAAGCCGTGTAACCCTTAATCTGACTAATCTGTAAGTGAATGTAACAGGGACAAGGGCACCTAAGTAAGGACCGAAAAACTGAACTACCCTTTCCCAAACTGTACTTCAACAAGTCATCGCTTACAAATTTGCAACAAGACATGTTTCCTTGTCATATAAACTTGATAAACTCATCACGTGAATTCACGTGTACAACCAGTAATGAACAAAGCGCGGTAATGAGATCTTTGCACGTTAAACTTTATCACGCTTTACGCCCCAGGGCAGGCCCGGAATGAAAACTTAGCCTGTTATAAAGATGAACCATGTTTTAAACAGACTTTCAAATTTCGAAATTGTTTTGGAAATGCGCGGCCTCTGAGATCTCCGTTTTTTTTTTCATAATATTAGGCTGACAACCAGTTTTACCAAGGAGTACCGTATTAACTGTGAAGTGGAGTACGAGTCAGATAGGCAGTCGCTCCATGTAAAATACTAATATTCACCTGCATTTCGTTAGACTGGAAGCCAACCCCAACACAGTGGAGAAGAGGCTAGGTAAATGATGATGATTGATGATAAGGGAATCTAATTTTTTAAGTGAAAGCTAGCGCTAGTCACCCGACGAAACAATTTCAATTTGTTTTTTTTTCTTGAAAATTGCAGCGTAATGATAAGGTTGCTTAAAGTGACACGGTATCGTTTTATTAATTAAAACGATTCCGTGTAACTTTACACAAAGATTGTTATGAGATCGATATGAAAACTTTAAAAATAGTCGGTTGCAAGCGTTGCAACATTGCATAAAGTTCTGGCTTCGATTGCCAGGTCATGCAGTGTTGGGCTTTTCTTAGATTTTTTCAGTAGCAACCCAAAGTCTACACTTGTGTTCGATTGAAAGAAGAAAGAAAGAAAACGTTCTTATTTGAGTCGCACAAGACAAAACAAAATTAAATTAATGAATTTGTCTAAGTTGCTTTTTTTAGTTTTTTCTTGTTTCACTCTTCTAATTTTGTTTTTTTTTTTGTTGGTTAAACCATTTGTTTTGTCTTGTGCGAGAATAATAAATACTTTTTATTTTCTTTATTTACAAAAAGAAAACAACTTGAAAATATTAAAACAATGGGCTATTTTGTATATTACATATGTAGATTATTTACAAACTATGGGCTATTACTTACATGAGACTAACTGGCAAAGGGTCTCTTTAAGGAAGGTTGCGCCCTGAAGGGTTAGGCAGAGGCCTAAGCAAAAGAAAGTAAAAAATTAAAGAAAACAAAAATTAAGAAAAAGAAAATATAAATTAAAGTAAGAAAATTGTGTGTTTTCGCATTATAAAAACATCTATAAAACACCTTAAAATTAAAGAAAATAAATAAGCAAAACTATTCATGCCAAAAGGGCCTCAGCAAGGCTTACAGACGTGATGATCTTGTATGTTAAGCTGGATGTCTGCTTTGCGGACGGTGAACCTATCAAATTGCGTAGGACTAAGTTTTGAGTAGGCGTTAACAAACTGCTGGGTAATCTCCTTGAGCGCTAGAATTAACACTAAAGGCGAGATGACAGTTTAAGCTCAACTCATCATGAAACTCTATTCATAGTTTATTAGGATTTCTCTGTGAAAACCGGAGTACAAACCTACTTTATTATATTATGCCACGTCTATGTTTTACTATATTTTATCTGAATCTATTTATTTTATATTCAACTAGCTGTCATTCACATTTTCCCCGTTTTTGCAACATTTTTCATTGCTGCTCCGCTCCTATTGGTTGTAGCGTGATGATATATAGCCTTTCTCGATAAATGGGCTATCTAACACTGAAAGAATTTTTCAAATCGGACCAAGGTAATTCCTGAGATTAGCGCGTTCAAACAAACTCTTCAGCTTTATTGTTAGTATATATAGGTATGTAATGTACTAGTATATATATAGATGCCACGTCTACGTTTTGCGATATTTTATCTGAATCTATTTATTTTGCATTTGAGCATAGTATACAACAACGTCGCTTTCCGTATCTGTCTTGACTGTTTAGATCTTCTGGTTGTCATTTTTTGTATTAAGTTTAGTATTCAGTTTTTTTTTATTTTTATCTTTATATTTGTTTTTATTTTTTTACTATTGTGTGTACTTGTGGCGATGGCGCCAATAAACGTTTTTTCTTTCTATTTAGCCTTCATTTAGAGCATTTCCCGGACACATAAAAATGTGTAAAATATAAAAATATTAAACTTAGATACAGCACAGTTTCGACGTTTTAGCATGTCACCATTACACCTGCGAAAAGCAGAGGCCGACTTTCCTCCGAGCCTCGGAAAGCAAGCAAGCCTTTCGCTTTCGTTACAGGAAGTCAGTGGCCGAAAGTCTGACAACCAGTCTGGCCAAACGAGATTGCATTACTGTGCAGCGAGTGGACTGTATACATACGTAGCAGCTAGCAGGTCACTGGGAACTCCCAAGAGAGGGGTTCTTTTTAGGAATAAGTACTTTAATAAAACAAGTCTTTAATTACTGTAAGCGATTGAGACTGAATTAAAATACCCTAATTTTTACGGAGCCAAACGGACATAGTGATCTTCTAGACTTTACAATTATTACTGGTTACTTAGTGATTGGCGCGTCCTCTTTTATAACTTATTGTTTCTGGAACATTCGGTGGCCGACCGTTGCGGACCGTGCGCTCACACACACTTAAAAAAGTGCAGGCTCAATATCGGGTATTTTGACTCACACTCCTTCAAATCCTTTATTAAGATTACATTTTTGCTGGCCAGCGGACCCTAATTACCCACACATATAAAGGGCAAACTCGCGTCCAAGCTCACGATTGGTTGTAAACATTTTGGTAGGCATAACAAACCTCATTATTATTCTTTTGTTAAATTAATTTTGCTACTCAGTAACAGGTGGCGTTGTGCCATGACGTCACATTTCTGAATCGCGGTGTTAAGATTTTCCTGCATAGAATGACATCCGCGATTTATTTTAAAGAGAAAGATATTTTTGAGACTTTATACAATTTAAAAGATCTTAGAACTAACTTTAAACAAATATAACTATAGTATCTAAATTAACTAAGTATAAGCATTTTAAGCAGGCTAGTTACTGTCGTGCACAATTACCGAGTACCAACTGGGTTGTGGACGTCGCTCTATGTAAAATAGTGATATTTATAATCTGTATCCGGTCAGACACCGATCCCAATGTAGTTGTGAAAAGGCTAGGCAGATCATCTGCCAAGCCTTTGTTCCACATATTTTTACGGTTAATATATGAAAACCTTATCCTATGAGCTTTCCTTTTAAAATGTTGCCTATAGAAAACTCTGGTTTTTCGTAGATGGAAAGTACATCCTATTTACCGAAGAAAAGTTAAACGGAATCTTGAAAATCAAATCCTACCATTTCCTGCATTTCTCGATCGACTAAGTTTAGTTCCGTAACTTCTCAAGTCGTTTCGTTCAAAATCTCAAGGACTCTAGAAAATCGATAGGATTGGTGACTTAATTTTCTTTTACTGTTTTCGGAAACGTTTATCTTGAGAATTCTATTATATGAGATCACGTAAGTAATCACTACGAAAAGATTATACCGGGTGTAACGGAAAGGGTATATACGTACTTAAGGGTGTGCTACAGACCATCAAACTGATCATTTTTCTCCATAGGACAAACATTGTAATAGCGAAAAAAATATCAGCTGCCCCATACATTTGGGTTGAATAGGTATGAAAATTATGTAGTATGGGGCAGCAGAAATTTTACCCTGACCCTGACTTGGCGTCAGCCTTTAGGACAAAAATGAACACGGAACAGGAAATTCTGGCCAAGATGTGATTAAGGTGGATATGGGCTGAAATTGCTTTAAATAACGGGTGTGAAATGTGCTTAATGCCAGGAGAGTTACTATTGTTTATCACGTCATTCTGATGTTTTGTTATTCGTACTGGACCTTATCTTGGTGACTTATGGTTAAAAAGGTATTGTAACGTAACAAGTAACACAAGATAATAACATTTCTTTACGAAACTAAGTTTTAATGTTTTATCTCAACTTGTGCCTTAGTATCTCACGGTTTTGCATGCTCTATATTGCCCACAACGTATCTAAAACTCCGGGACATTACTATCGTAATGTGGATTTACTGTAGGTTAATTTGAGCCTACCCCTTTTAGGCGTTTCATCATCATCATCATCATCAGCCTATAATATTTCCACTGCTGGGGCACAGGCCTCCTCTCTATGACAGGGAGTGTAATCCACCACGCGGGCCCAGTGCGGGTTGGTAGATGTCACATGTCTTCGAATTTTTAGTTCTAGGACATGCCGGTGTCCTCACGATGTTTTGCTTCACCGTTTTTGAGGGCAGCGGTGATGAAATAAATTACGCAGAGTAATGCGCCTGCCTGGGTTCGAACCCACGGGTTACTGCTCGTAAGTCGGGGCTGCTACCACTGGGCCACCGCTGCTCTCAGCTTTGCTAGTGTCTTTAGGCATTTAACTATATTATAACATAAACACAAACAGATGCTTAGTTAAAATAAAATATCTGCATTTCGCGGAACTGGCTGTCTAAAACGCAAAGGGTCGCCATCCAATCAATATCCCTAAAAAGGACCCGTCCCAAAGTGGACGATTACCGAAATATACCAAACATTTCTTAGTAGTTCCTTTGTGAGTCCAACGAAAACATATAAAAGGCGTCCACGGCTTAATCTTAACGAATTTATTCCCGGCTCTTCGGGTATAAATCACTGTAGTTCTGGTCAAAGAAGTCTATGAGACGTAAAGTGTGAAAGGCGAAGGATGCCTCATTCTTTCGTCAGAAAGGGCCCAACCGGCCTTAAACCGGAAAATTAACGTAGCATTTACTTTTGTTCGTTTATCGGCACCTAGAGTTTCATTTATACGCTGCTCTTTATTATTTTATCTTGAAAAATAGAGATAAACAACTCCACTGAATGGAGGTCGGCTCTGTTCGTAATATTTGAATGAGAATTTTGAGATTTACAATTGCGCTTTTCAGAAAGATTATTTCGAAAATATTGCGTTGTAATTTTGCTTTCTTGGCTTTAATTTTGGCTTTTGAAAACGGTTTGCTTTCAGCTTTAGATAACGGACGGCGTGAAAAGGATTTGCGATAAAAAGCTACAAAGAGTTTAATCCCCACGTTTCAAAATAAAACATGTCTGTCTACTGGCCGTAGACATATGATATTTGTCATACAACAATTTACCAGCTCACCTTTAAATCTCTCCCTCTCTTATACAAAAACTCGGTCTCAAAGGATTTGAAAACAAAACATCAGTTGTTGTTATCGACTGAAAAATGGCACACCAATCGAAAAATCTAAAACAAACAACTCTTCCACTTATTCCATCTTAAGAAACACAAACTCAATGGAATGGAAACTAAACATGAGCGATCCCTAATTCTCTGAACGCGCTAACAGGAACCGCTTGTTACAGCAGAGCACCTTACCTAGTTATTACGATAGTAAGACGTACCAATTGCGATTTAAATATTAAAATTCTAATATTTAAATGTTGTAAAACCAAATGATTTTAAACGAGTAACCATGGAGTTTCTTGCCGGTTCTTTTCCATAGGAAACGACCAACTCGAACCGTGCACCTTTTGTCGACGTTTTATAAGTGCCCATGTAGGCCTATGTAAAATAAAATATTTTGATTTTGAATCGAGATGAAAACTTATTTACCGAGCTTATCTTAAACGTACCATTTGTTGGGAAGCTTTTTCTTTACATAACTGTACTTAACTTTATAATCAAGTATTAGCAAAAATAACGACATACGTTATTAGAACATCGCAGCTGGTTTTCCCCAAAATCGTAGACAGGCGTTCAAAAATCATAGATATTTTTTATTTGAACTAAATATTTTTTGTAAAAACATGAACAAAATATTCTGGAACTGTAAATGTGACTTACCTTTACGAAGTCTTCATAGATAAAATCCAAAGGCTTACCACAGAAACAATTCCATAAGCTGACACCATAGCAACAAAAAGCATAATTTCTAGACAGCATAACAACAGCATAAAATCCCTTTCTAGCAATAGCTTAGCATTACGAATAATCTCCTTACCTCACATTCTACCTCATCGAATTACATCCATATTAAATTCATACATATCACATTATCAATATGAAAATCCTCGACAAGCCTCCAGCGTTTCATTAAAGCAATCCCAAACCCCGATACCAGTTCATAATCTCACACGCTCAAAACAGAAAAAAAAGAAGATGGCAGCGCTTTAATTTTTTTTTATTACTACAAAGTTCCGTCGCAAAGGGGATCCTATTC
Source organism: Cerastis rubricosa (assembly GCA_949152445.1). Lineage (NCBI taxonomy): Eukaryota > Metazoa > Arthropoda > Insecta > Lepidoptera > Noctuidae > Cerastis > Cerastis rubricosa. Next base: position 17,432,362 of record OX424539.1, read on the forward strand.
GGAAATCTCCTTATTCGAGTAAGGAGCTTACAGCTTACGGGTAAGTCTTTGACAATCGAATGCGACAGAGGTTCGGTCCCACCCCTTGGAGTTTCGCAGTAAATTTAAATTTTCGCCGAAAATACTCAAGTAAGAGGTGGCCGAATTAAAACGAAGCTATGTAAATCTGACACCTTCAGATCTTGCTGCGCCAGTTGTTGTCGGCTAATTGTATTAACGATATTCTGTAGGCTTTTTGTTGTGATGATGTTGGGCATATTTAGGTGAGAGGGCCGATGTGTCCGAGAGGGTCGATGCCTGCCAGGGCTGCGGGACTGTTCGAAAGAGATACTGTGGCCCTGTAAGACAAAGGGCTAAAAAGGAACATAGATGGGTTTTTGTCAGTACAAGTCTGACACTCCCTCCCGCTCTGTGCAAAGCGGTCATTTGATAATTTACCATCCGTAAAAAAGAGGTGGTTGAAGGGTGAAACAAAAGAGCCTGTTAGAATGAAAATTGTGAATTAACTATGAGATAGTTTACATAACATATCATCACTCCTGTAATCCCCGAAGGGTTAGTCAGAGGTGTACCTAATAGTACACTCACAGTTCGCCAGTAATGTTATCATCATCGTCATTTCAGCCCGAAAGACGTCCACTGCTGGGCATGGGCCTCTCCCAAGAAGGGGGGTTTTGCCATAATCGCCACGCTTGGCTGGCAGGTTGGCGATCGCAGTACGGTTGTTACAAAAGCACAGAGAACTCTGCTGCCCATTCTCTGGCAAATCCCTTAGTCGCCTCTTACGACACCCACGGGACGATATAGGATGGTGCTATTCTTTACGCCGGCCACTACACAGACGTCAGTTATGTTAAGTCCCATGTAAAAGGGGACGAGCCTATTGCCATTAACTGGGCGCAAATCTAGGCTCCGTGGCTGCTACTGGGAAATTCCTGATGGAAAACCCGGGAATCGAACCTAGAACCTCATGCTCAGCGGTCGCGGTTGCGAACACTAGACCAACGGGATAGTCAAGTAAGATATAGATAATTTATTAATTGAAAATTGATAGCAGAGCAACTGCTTTCAATCTTCGTTCGCACCCGATAGCTAACTGGAATAAATTATGAAAGCTTACATACTGGCACAACTTACGGGGTTTATAACACTTTCACAACCGGTTCTCTGCGTCTGGAACGTATGAAAAACAGCAATTAAGCAAGAAAATACAATTTTCTTGCAATGTAGGCTTAGGCTTAAAACTGGCCTCAAATATATGGCATGGCCTATTTTGCATTTGAAGTGTAAGTAGTCAATACACTAGGCCACTTCAACTTGCCTAGGTCGTAAGTATTTGCCTAGAAATTGTATTTTCATTACTCCACCGCCCGAAAATGGCCACTAAGAACCGAGCATTGTATTTCAAACCGGATTTCTTGAATAAACTTCTATGGATATTAACTCCTTAAATATAAGGTCTGTTGCTGCTTTAATAGAATTATCAATTGTTTGTAGGTTTTGCTTAAATACTTAATTAAATTAAATTTATAAAAATGAGCTCGGTTTCTTTTGTGGAAAAACTTACAAATATGGAAATATCAAACTTTAAAAATCCAAACCGCTATACAATACAATATCCTTTATTTCAGGCAACTAAGGTCCATAAATCACAAAACATATGTATATTAAGTATAAAACAATAACTATAAACTAATAAATAATTTATACAAAAATAACTCTGCACACGAAGTGACGGCGTCGTGTTACGCAGCGAGGTCAAGTAGCTGGCCGTGGAGACGCCGATATAGCACAACTTTCGGCCAAAACTCTTCCTTGAGGAAGGTCACCAAATGGTGAGTCGGAACACGCACCACAAACGACTTGAAATTGGAATTGCAATGAAAGAATACCTACAAATCAAATGGTATTTTATCATCTTTATCTTCCTGCTTTTGTCCCATTCTACTTGGGGTCGGCGCAACACGTTTTCGTCTTCCATTCTTCCCTGTGAGACGTTACGGCATCATTTGCTCCTCAAATGGTATTTTGTGAGGACACAAAACACCGTCAATCACCAACCAATCTATTTGTCGTTAATGTGACAGGAACCAAATCAATAAGGTGCCAACGGCATCATCATGTCTGCTAATGTCAATCAATCTGTATGCTCAAAATAAATAATTTTATTGAGGTTAAGAGCGTTTACACCGTAGGACATTTTTATACAAACATTTAAGCCTTTATTTTCCGAAATTACTGAACCGATTTTAATGAAACTTCATACGCATAAGCACAGTAACTTTTTAGACCTATCCACATAGGTCTAAAAAGTTACTAAAAAACATTTTCGAAAAATAGTGTTACAGCTAAATTAGATCGATTATAAATTTTCAATAGAAACAGAAATGACCAATTATCTTTTTATTTAAAAAGGGATTTTTTAAAGGTTTTTAACAACTTTTTAGACCTCTGTATCCTGTTTAGGCGTATAAAGTTTCATTAATATCGGCTCAGTCATATCGGAAATTAAGGACTTGAAAGTTTGTATGAAATGCCGTACGGCGTAATGTTTTCAAAATCAACAATAAAGTTTTAACTGCTGATGTGAATGCTAAGAAAATCTCTAACATAGTTACACATACTATTCTGAACGTTTTATTACTCCGACCGAATTTCTCTATGCCAAGCACAATCGTTTGTATCAACCGATGATTCATCAAAAGACAATAAAATAAAACAGACACGCCACTTCGTTCATATTCCAACTAATAATACCTACACTGATTGTCTAGTTCGCAGAACCTAGTTGCTACTTCAAAAGCAAAGCAACAAGTTAGCTTTGTACATAACAATGGGGGCATGTTCTGAATCCTAAATCCGGACAAAGGGACACAGGGCACGCACTTCCTCTTGCTCTGTGAAATATTACGAGTTAATGGTCTTGTAAAACTTCGGCTATTTGAGACTTCAGCAAGGCTATGGGAGCCAATCAAGAATGTGATTTAATAAACACTGTTTTGAAATTTTATGGTTTATTAACTACAAATATTGAAACTGCCTCTTGTTAAGTTTTTCCATATCGAGTTATGAATATAAATGTGGATGGATGGAGACGGAAAGGAAAACCAAAGAAATGATTGATGGACTGTGTGAAAAATTGTATGAAGAATAAAGCTATTGCATAGCATTTTTTATCAACTTATGCAATTATAATATTTATGCAATATTTTTTTTTCCTTTGATATTAATTCAAGTAACACTTTTTGACCGTAGTGACCGATACGAAAACATTTTTTTGCCATTAATTTTTTTTCACCATTTTTTTCAAATTCGTGGTTTTCAGATTCGGTCACCGCGCTCAAAGCCCGCGATAAAAGCTATGCAATAGCTTAAAAAGTAGTAAATAATAGAATGACGAATGACAGAGGAGAATGGCGGAAAGAGAGAAGTTACGCCGACCCCAAATAAAATGGGACAACGGCAGGAAGAAGATGATTAGGATTTTCCATCAGGAATTCCTCAGTAGTAGCCACGGAGTCTGGATTTATGCCCGGTAGATGGCAATAGGCTCGCCCCCTATGACATAGGACTTAAACCTAACTTGTGAAATGTGGGTGTACGCCTCTGCGTAACCCTTCGGGGACTTCATGTGTGATGTTATGTTATGTAAAACTGCCCCCCCCCCTGATAGTTTCCATTTGAATATCCAAGATCTCATACTCACCTGCCAGGGCTGCGGGACTGATCGAAAGAGATACCGTGGCCTTGGAACACAAAGGGCTAAGAAGGAACAGGATGGGTTTTAGTCAGTACAAGTCCGGCTTAAAGAACACCATCCCATATCTTCCCGTGGGTGTCGTAAGAGGTGACTAAGGGACTTAGCAGAGAATGGGCAGCAGCGTTCTCTTTGTTTTTGTAACAACCGTGCTACGATCGCCAACCCGCCTGCCAAGAGTGGCGATTATGGCAAAACCCGCCCTTCTTGGGGGAGGCCTATGTCCAGCAGTGGACGTCTTTCGGCTGAAATGATAAAGTCTGGCACTCCCTTTTGCTCCGCCCAGAGCTCCCAGGGTTCATTTGAAGATATCCAATCCATAAAAAAAAAGTTTCCCCTAGTATTCCAACTGCCTCTCAAAACGATTGCTTCCAAAAATCCCTGACCTAACATAACGAAATGCGGGAAGTTTCACCATCGCAATCCAATTATAGGGGAAACGGCTATCAGGTAGTTACTTTTTCAGTTTTTTCGCGCCGAGGAAGTTTTTGAATTGGCTTCTGGCTTTGGAAAAACAGATCATTGTTTTTTGGTATTTTCCGGGTTTGTGCATCTACGGCGAAGGAAGGGTCTTCTGACGGATGATATGTCTGGTGGGTTCCTGGCCGAAGTTTGTTTCGGATGTTTCTTCTCTGAGTAATCGGATGGGAAACACCGATCCTGTCTCGTTTTATAACTTAAGGTAGGTGTATCAGTCACGGGATATTTACCATGTTTACTAATTGATTCGAGTTCCGGGTAAAATGGTAAATATTCCGTTACTAGTGTAATTGATAGTGTTAGTGACCATGTCAGATTGAAAACTTATATAAGGTACGGTAACTTACATAATTTTTGACATGTAATACTACAACCAATTCACATAAATAAATATCATAAATTATCAACCAACAACAACATACATTTATTTTCAGGCATCTTTGGCTCATAGATAATTATATACCTTACAGACTAACATATATACGATTAAATACAATTTGTGTTTGTAAATAAAACCTTAAAACTGCATATGTTAGTAACACTTCACTTGTGCACTGTGTCACCGTGCTTTCATGTGGCACTTGCCCGCGGAAGCAACGGAAAACTCCCTGAGTCCTCCGGCCGAAAGTCGTCTTCCAAGACGAGGTGCAGATAATACATTGGTATTCGCTCCACGAACGTTAACGCATTAAAGTTAAGTAGTCGTGATTATCAATCTTTTATATCTACCAACGCCTACACCGAATTCTGACTGCGGATGAAAGATACCTACATGCTCAAAAGAGGTAGATCTGGTTGGTAACAGAGCCTCTCTCTCATAGGATTCCATCCCCTCTTTTTCACATAATGTGAGCATTGAGCACAATATAGACGAAAATAATCCGATATTGCGTAAGATTTTCTCCTGAATACAGTACACGCACTGAATAGGTACTTACAGAAGGTCAGCTATGTATAATAAGCGAAAACACACATGAACCCCGGCTCACGTACGAGGAGTACAAACGCACTCGCGACTGTTCTTTTCCCCGAGGAGTTAAGTAGAGGCGTACTTACTTCAGGCTAGAAGGCACTTAAGAAGCTGATATCCTTTCGGAAACAACGCACTCTACGTAGTGTCTTCTGTAGTCAAATAGCATATTATAAAAGGTATCGTGTTGCATCCTTGATAAAATTCAGGTGGTTGTCACAAAAACATAAATGATCAATTTAAATAACGTTATCTAGTTAATTTTTAATAAACGCTGCTTTAATTACAAGCTTTTTTGTTGTTTAAATTTGACAGTATTTCAGAATAATCCCCTCAACGTGGTTTAGGGAAGAAGAAATTATCGAATAACCGTTTGAGGTTGTTATGTGTGAAACCGCGGCTATAGGGCAAGAATAAGACGGTCCGTGTTTAAAACACGGGTGGTTCAATTCAAACTTACCGATTTCCGTAAATAAGAAAAAAAAATACCTGCTCATTTTATTATTGATTCGGATCGAGAATCATTAGCATAATTACCTCCTTGAATTTGACGAGGATGCAAAACAACAGCCTGTATACAAATATGTGGGTGATGCACAGTACCTACAGACATTTAATACATCATAGAATTGAAAACATTAATAAAATGCAAAAATGTTTACAAAGCCGCACCGGCAAGCGTAGTGGTTTAGGTTGGTTCATTATAACGCATTCCTTCTCATAGATTGGAAGCCTGTGTCCCAGCACTGGAAACATTATAGGATGATTATGCAAATGGGTTAGTTTTCGCTGGTAATATAGAGTCGAACTTCTGAACCTATCTGTCTATCTTGTGCCGCGTGGGAGTAGTACCTAACGTCTCTCTTTTATATTGTTTAATTATGACGAGTGTGTACACGCGTGGGTGATCTCACGAGATTGTAGAATGTTTTCCTGAAGTAGGTTATGTGTGTATACAAGGTGTAACAGACTCTTCACGATCTTCCATTTCAGTTCCTGGTGGCCTACCAAGACGTCTTAAAACATTATTGTTTTACTCCTTATTCAGTGTGGGAAAGAGATGGCGCTAGACGTCCTGTATAGCTCCGTCTCTTTCCCGCACTGAAATAAGAATAAAACAATACTGCTTTAAGACCAAAAGAATTTTAAAAGAGTAACCATGGAGTTTCTTGCCGGTTCTTCTCCATAGGAAACGACCAACCCGAACCGAGCACCTTTTTGTCGACGTTTTATAAGTGCATTTTTAGGGTTCCGTAGGCAAAATGGCAAAAAACGGAACCCTTATAGATCCATCATGTCTGTCTGTCTGTCTGTCTGTCTGTCTGTCTGTCTGTCTGTCTGTCTGTCCGTCCGTCCGTATGTCACAGCCACTTTTTTCCGAAACTATAAGAACTATATTGTTGAAACTTGGTAAGTAGATGTATTCTCTGAACCGCATTCAGATTTCCACACAAAAATAGAAAAAAAAAACATAAATTATGGGGTTCCCCATACATAGAACTGAAAACCAAAATTTTTTTTTTAATCATTCCCCTACGTGTGGGGTATCTATGGATAGGTCTTCAAAAATGATATTGAGGTTTCTAATATTTTTTTTTTCTAAACTGAATAGTTTGCGCTAGTGCGACTTCCAAAGTGGTAAAATGTGTGTCCCCCCGCCTTTAATTTCTAAAGTAAGAGGAGGAAAATTCTGAAAATATTTAGGATTGTAGAACGATAAAAAAACTATCAACGAAAATTGGTTTCAATAAGATATGATGTTTAGTTTTTGAGATATGGGACTTTTTCATCAAACTGCAGCAGTAACTTTGTTTTTCATTAACATACTATGAAAAACCAATTTAGTTTTGCGGTTGAGTGGAAGTTTACCAACTAATACTACTAACTAATGAATGACAGTTCAAAATATTGTTTGGGGCTATGGAACCCTGTGTGCGAGTAAGACTCGCACTTGGCCGGTTTTTTTTTTTTAAATACGTCATGGTAGGCCAGCTGATCAGGGTGTAGTTTAATTACAATATAATATTTTATATAATGGTGTAAATGGACCCTTAACGAATCGAGGCACTTATTCTCCCTGTCATTGGGTTATGTGTTTTGTTCTGGGCCATATCTGGGAATTTTCAAGTAACGGAGATATTGGAGGTTCATACGAACGTTTTCATAACTTTTTTTTTAATACTATTTTGAAGGTGGCTAATTTAATTTTGAGGAGCTCGTGGCTAAATAATAACAGCCGCCCAGGTCGATCTTTAAGGTTAAGCCGTGCTTGCTGAGGTTGGTCTGTGGATGGGTGACCATAATTACATACCGAGTTTCCTCCGTGCCTCGGAAAGCACGTTAAGCCGTTGGTCCCGGCTGTCATTTGTAGATCTTTGACAGTCGTTACGAGTAGTCAGAAGCTAAAAGTCTGACATCCAGTCTTACCAAGGGGTATCGTATTACCCAGTTACTGGGTTGTGGAGGTCAGATAGGCAGTCGCTTCATGTAAAATACTGATACTCAGCTGCATCCGGTTAGACTGGAAGCCGACCCCAAGATAGTTTGGGAAACGGCTAGGCAGATGATGATGAAGGTGGCTAATTTACTTGTAATACCTCCATGACCCCTTTACTATTCAATGCATCCAACAGCACAATGTTTTGAGTGCGTTACATTGAGTTTTACCATACAACAAGATTTTTCACCCAAAAAAATTAATCGTTACTCAGCAATAATTTTTGCGTAGGGTTACTTAGTTTCATGTACAGGATGCTTGGTTGACGGCGGTCGTAAAGGTCGTTTACACACTAGTTGTCCCGCGCAACTTCGTCTGCGTGGAACGCTATAAGCTATATATCATCACGCTACGACCAATAGGAGCGGAGCAGCAATGACAAATGTTGCGAAAACGGGGAAAATGTGCCCCGTTTTCGCAACATTTGTCATTGCTGCTCCGCTCCTATTGGTCGTAGCGTGATGATATATAACTTATAGCCTTCCTCGATAAATGGGTTATCTAACACTGAATTAATTAAAAGAAGAGAGCGCGTTCAAGCAAACAAACAAACAAACTCTTCAGCTTTATTATTAGTATTTAGGTATATATAGATAGATTTTCACTCAAGAATGATTATTACATAACTTTTATTGCAAAACGTATATATGTAAAAATATAACTACATACATTCATGGTATATTAACTATATAACATAAAATAAGTATGAATTTCGCCCTTACAATTTCCTCTCAGACTAATCTGCGATACTTACGAGTAATTGAGTGTCTCTAAATCCGTTGACTCGGCTCAACGGCTTACACGCTTTTATGTGATATATTCGTACAAAATAATCATTATTTATGTGTTCTTAATTAATATAATAATAATCAGTGCTCTTAGGAGGCTTAGCAACCTGCCTAAAATAATTTATTATTTTGGGTTGGTTAGTTCAAACACGCTGATTCTACAAATTACGTAGAAAATCAGTACCTGTTAAAATAGTCTGTGGTTAATCCTGATTCTAAACCCTACCCGTCTGTAGCCTAAATTTAGTTGGTAAACCTTATTAATGAAGGTATACTAAGGTGGGCAGCAGCCCAGTGGTGGCAGCCCCGACTTACAAGCAGTAAGTCGTAGGTTCGAACCCAGGCAGGCGCATTACTTTGTGTAATTTATTTCATCACCGCTGCTCTCTAAACGGTGAAGGAAAACATCGTGAGGAAACCGGCATGTCCTAAAACTAAAAATTCGAAGACATGTGACATCTACCAACCCGCACTGGGCCCGCGTGGTGGATTACAGCCAAGTCCGTCTCATAGAGAGGAGGCCTGTGTCCCAGTAGTGGGAACATTATAGGCTAATGATGATGATGATACTAAGGTATACTACGAAGGTATACTTAGTTGATTTCCACGATTATAGACTCGAGTACGTTCCAACAACACACCGTCTTTATGAAATGCCATCATTTTGCAACCCAAGAATTACGCCTCACCACTTTAACGCCTAACTAAACGATTGTGTTGTATACACAGCATATTACCAACTGATACAGGTACCAACTATAACATTTAACTAAGTCAATACAGGGTGTATAAGGGAAAGGGTATATAGGGTGACCCAAATGTATGGGGCAGCTGATATTTTTTTCGCTATGACGATATTTCTTTGTGGAGAAACATGTTCAGTTTGATAGTCTGTAGCACACCCTTAAGTATGTATATACCCTTTCCGTTACACCCTTTTTTATGACTTCTCCCGCTGTGGGCGGAGCGGAAGGGCGTGTCAGACTTGACTGACTAAAACCCATCCATGTTCCTTCTTAGCCCTTTGTGTTCCAGGACAACGGTTTCTCTTTCGAACAACCCGCAGCCCTGGCAGGCATCGGCCCTCTCGGACCCCATCCGATTTGCTGACATCTCCTTGAGGCGCGCGTGGAACACGAACGCGCCGTCGGCAAGGCCTGTCGTCATAAGACGGACGGGCGGTGAGCTAGCCCATTACTCACCGTCCACAGGCCCGCGCCTACGGTGGCCGGGGACCACTGGTTGCACCTTCCGTTGCACCCTGTAGATATAACGTCGCCCGTAATCCCCGAAGGGTTGGAAAGTGGTGCACCAAATAGTACACCGACATTTCGCTAGTTATGAATATAACACACCGCAAGCAACTTTATCTTAAATCACATAGTCCACATCTAAAGTCCTCCTTATTGCAGAAGTAGTCACCTTTTACCTCTCAACGTAAAGAGAATAGTCGATGGAAAGTTATTAGGACATCAAAGACCTGGGAGACCTATGGCTCTGCAGCTAATCTCCTATAAGAATTTTCTATCTACGCATTAGAGGGACTAGATGTGGTAACGGTGATGTAGCAAATTTATTTGGTCCAGTTTTTCAGTACCTATCACAGTTATGCTTACAATTATTATATTTTCAAAACATTGTTATAGTATGTATATTTAGGTTAAGGTATTTATCTATGGGTCGTTGTAACCTGAAAATAAATTGATTATTATTATTTATTTATTTATTAAAACCTCAGTGTCAATGAATTTAGTTTTAAATCTTTGGTGATTTTGGGACATAGATAGAGGGGGCATGCTATCGTATTTACCATCACTAGGTTAAACTAGACCACATATCCGCCAACCGATCCTTCGAGAAACTTCCACAATTTTCTGATAACTTCTTCACAGCTCCGTAGTGGAACATTCAAGGATTATTCTAGAATCGTCTAGATAGTTCCATAGTGGAACATTTTAGACTCGAAAGTAATCCAGAATCTTGTAAAGCAGCCGACGTAAAAATATTTCAGCTAAGAGACATCCTCATCCAGTAAAACTTTACCTCTCAACATACGATTCACAAAGATTTTTCAATCGTCGTCGGATTTCCTTACTCTGAAGCATGAGGAATCTATTTTACCTTTTGCCTAGCTTTAGATGGAAATTGAGATTTCTATGAAATGAAAGGGTTGACTGAACATCTTGGCGTGTATAACAGATAGATTCCCTTTGTGTTTTTTTTGTTTGAGAGGAAATCTCCTTTCTTTGTGTTACAGATAGTTCCGTTTCATGTTTGTTGGTAAATAAATATATTTCGCTGAAAATTTGCCGTTGAAAAGAGGCTACCCTTTTTTTAAGTTAGCTAATTTATGGGACTGGGAGGTTGCACTAAACAGTAAACAAACCGAATTAATAAAAATTATGAAATATCTAATCAACTATACGACACTCAAGACCGGACATGCTTTTGCCTTGTGAGTTGAGACATTGTGAAAAAGTCTGAAGGCCTACGAATAAGAACACAATATGTTGCAAAAAAAAACAAGATGGCGTACTGCCATTTTTTTTTATGTGAATCTTCTTATGCGACTACCAACAAGGTTGCGTTAAACGTTTAACGCTACCATGGAGGGGATATGAAAGCACTGTTGCATTAAGTTTCACTTCTTCCGCACGGAGGGACTCCACGCACTATTTTTTTTATATTTCCTTACAACTTATCTTCAACCATTTCCGATGATCAAAAAGACGATTTTGTATATCTATTTCCGTATAAGAAGCTTAAGGTCACCCTGAACGTCAGAGCTTAAAAACATTTATGTAAATCTACGTTCATTAACCTAACGAACGGAACAGTTGGGGGATTACGGCGGACTCGTATACAGCTTCATCCCTTTGCCATTGAGTTTTTTTGTATATTTGCTTGCTCACATACAAAAATAGTTCTATCATCATGTTGTGAAATAAAAACTATTTACGGAAGGAACAAATCAACTCGTTCTAAAGGTGCGGTCAAACTTACCGGACAGGACACCGGTGAAGTCAGAAAAAAGTCCTGTTTCCGGAGTTCTTTTGAGATGAAATTAAAAAAGACAAAGGTAAAGGAACACATATCGTGCTAGTTACCTACACGTTTCGTCTCAAAAGACCAACTTTGAGAGGATAAAGTCTCATACTTGTCAATACAAAGAATTTTTTGACGTGTCAACGTCTTTTATAAATTGATGAACGCCGGATACACGCACGAAAAAGGATGAATCTTTGTAACGTTACGCTCATTGTAAAGTTACGATCGGAGCGAGAGCGCTGCACGAGCGAGCGAAAGGCACGATCGGCTTGAGCGTTCGGCTTGCTATTCATAAAAATATACAATTATTTCATCAATGTCGTTGTCAAGTTATACTATCGTAAACCGACTTTACAGACAACCAATTTTTTTGCCCGACACGTTCCTATCACGGTCATGGTATTATACGGTGTAGTGGACCGACTCCTTTATGCTAAATATTCACAATTCAGGATCTCGTTGACAGGTTGACCTCAACTCATAAACTTCGTAACAAGTTCTTTCCGTTTGGTTAACTCTTTTAAATGGCAAGACGGACAGCTGATATATAGTCTTTTTTTTTTCTTAAGATCAACGAGTTTTTAATTAACCCTTATTATCGTTTAAAAGGAAATGATTAAATCATTGCAACTACTAAATCCGATTGAAGACTTCTTTTAAGATTAAATGACTCATACGAGTAGGTAAAGATAAAATATTATCTTAGCAGTGTGCTCAAAATGCAGCAGTAGTGATGATATAGAAGAAAGAAATGATTGTTGCGAGAAAATAATAAACCGGCCAAATGCGAGTCGGACTCGCGCACGAAGGGTTCCGAACCATTATTTATAGAAAGATCAATAAAAACACTTTTTCTGCATGGGAACCCTTTAAATATTTATTTTATTCTGTTTTTAGTATTTGTTGTTATAGCGGCAACAGAAATACATAATCTGTAGAAATTTCAAATAGAGATACCAGCCTGGTGACAGGCGGAAGGACAGCGAAGTCTCAGTAATAGGGTCCCGTTTGACCCTTTGGGTACGGAACCCTAAAAATAATTTATTATAATGTTATTTAAGTTTGTCAGTATTGCAGAAAAACCCCCTTAACGTGGATTAGGGAATAAGAATCGATCGAATTAACGTTTGCGATCGTTTGTATATGTGAAAGTATGGTCATAGGGCGAGGATTAGACGGGCCGCGTTTAAAACACGGGTGGTTCACACTTACAGATTTGGGTAAATAAATAAAAATCACTTACCCATTAACCTCATACCTCCTTGAATTTGACGAGGATGCAAAACACCAGTTTGTATTTTCATCACAACAAGGAGAAAATACTATAAATTCAAAAAACAGATCAAAGAGAAGCTCAAGCGGCTCGTATCAATCTTCAGGTTAAGTGGTGCTTGCCAACTTGATCTGTGGATGCACCCATGCACAGATCAACCTGGGCACCACTCATCACATACCGATTTTCATTCGTGCCTCGGAGAGCACGTTAAGCCGGTTGGTACCTGCTGTCATTTGTAGATCAATGACAGTCGTTGCAGGTAATCAATGGCCCGAAAGTCTAGCAACCGGGTAAGTAATATATGATATAATTACAAAATCTCTAATATTTACAACATATAACAACTGAATATATAATTTTTCATCCCACCATCTCGGAAAGAGTATTTTTAATCTTCAATATCTGAGTGGAAAAGCCGTTTTTATTCTCTAGAGGATAAAGTAAATTGAATTAAGAACATCGTGTGCACTAAGTTTGTGAATTAAAAAAAAACATTAAACCTATTTACTGCTACCTCTATGGTGCCGAATATATCATACAACTTTTTTTTAATTTGTTAAAAACTCAGACTCGGAACCTTCTTGGTGTTCTTTTTTCAATTTGCTTTGTACGCGGTTCTTTACGCGGCATTTTTTCACGTCATTGTTAATTATACCGTAATATTATTTTGTTATAATTTAAAGATTATTCTGTAATACTTACCTGTCATAATGTAGTAATTAATACCTAAACTGAAATAAAAGTGTACCTATCTTGTGATTGTAAACGTTTTTTTTTTGCATTTAGTCATTTCCTCGCTGAGGTGGAATGAAAAGTTACGTGTTGCACTCGAGTGCAAAGATTTTTCACCTCGTGCTCTTTTGATTCCCTCGCTAACGCTCAGGATTCTAATTTTAAATCACTCGCTGCGCTCGTGATTCAATTTTAGAATCCTTCGCTTGCTCGGTCATCAAAATTGAACACGCGGTTAAAAAGCAACTTTGCACTCTTGTATAACAAATAACTATTATTCGATATAATGATCAGTTAATATAATAAACGTTTGATATAATTTTAAAGTAACTAATTTTTATAAGCATAACATACATTGAATATAAAATCGTTTGATATACCACTCAAAAGACATAAAACCTATTTGGTCTAAAATTATAAAACGCGTATTAAAAATCACAATGCAAGCAAACAAAACAAATGCAAGCAAGAATGCAAGCATGCAGCAGGCATGGTTTCTGTCACGGCTCCGGCGCTGCGGGGCTCCGGCGGTCCCATGCCAGCATATCGTCGCAGATGTGTTTCACGCTCACCACCACGCCTTCGGTGTTAAAACCACCTGCTTCTCAGTTCGCGGGCCGCCTTGCCCATCCGCGCCTACGCGATTTAAAAAAACACTCTAGGGGTAGGACAGACAAGACTACGTGGAGTCGGTTTTGCAGGGATTCGTTTCTGTCACGCCGCTCCCGCAGCACGCTCGCTTCACTCGCTCGCCTTCGCACGTTAATGGTCACTGTTTTAACCAAACCTAACCCAAATGATTCACCAACATAGAGGGGACCTAGCATTCCACTCCGCTCCCGCCTTAACCTTCTAACCTAATATAACCCATCCGTGTCGGAATGCTTTGAATCGGGATGTTAACCATAAAGATGGTATCAATATTAGGCATATGTTTTTACTCAAAAATGCATGTAATGTGGTCATTATTTTGACAACCTTGTTTGAGCAAAGTCGACCTTGCCGTTCTGTTTCAATGAGCGGCCGGCAAAGTTTTGCTGGCCGCTCTAACAGGCCGGCAATGTTTTGCCGGCCGCTATTTTGACGTTTCAACGTTTTAAAAAATCAACTCCAAAAAGATTTTATTTCAAACACAGCTGTTTGTAGCTATAAAGATAGGTACAAAAAGATTTTATTCCATATTAGGCTGTATAGTTCCAACTACAAAAAAAACACACACACACAGAACTAACAAAAGCGCGGTTCAGCGAAAATTTTGTTTTTAATTAGTGACGTTTTGCTAAAATGAGCTCTCAAAGCGAAAATTCTTCCGATTCAATGTTTTTAACGACGCCAGACATTAAAGATGAAGCTAAAGTAGTGGTTGAAAATTTGATACCGCGAAACTCAAAGGAAAACTATAAGCTTGCATATGAAAAGTCTAAATTTTTTATATTATTAATATCAAACCGGGAAAGTCGGTGTTGAATTTTAGTAACTGTACTTTTCATTAATTGTCATTTTAATTAAAATTCTAGTTAATTAATATATATTTTATTTAAATTACTTGCTGGTTTTATTTAGATTAGGTACTTGCATTTTTGAGTAAAGCACTATACAAACCTTGGCCCACAATGACTGCTTCGCTGGTCACGCTATGATTGCCTCGAGCTAGCCTAGCTACGCTCTAGGCCTTTCAGCTTGGCCATCATTGCAGCCCTTGCTGTCCTCGCTGTAAAGGCCTCGGCCTACGGTCTCGGCCTTTATCTCAGCTCGTCCATCAAGTGCTGCACGCTGACCGCGCTATGTCAGCCTGGAGCTGCGCTACGCTGCGCTGTCGGCCATAATCAGCGCGACCAGCAAAGTAGTCATTATAGACCGCGGCAGTAATGTACTATAAACGATAGGCCTAATGATTTTGAATTCAATAAACGTTATATCCAATAACATTACACGAAATAAGTTTTAGAGTATATAAATGTTATATCTAAAGATTTTATATCAACAGTTGCTATAACACACGTTTATTATATCTTGTGAACGATATTGAAATAAAAATATACCAAATAACTTTATACAATATGGAGCGCACTCCTAGCAACCATTCTCACCAAGGGGTATCGTATTACCCAGTACTAATTGGGTTGTGGAGGTCAGATGGGCAGCGGCATGATATAAAAAAGGCCAATGATGAGATGTCGAAGGACCTATCGAATTATTCGATTAAAAAAATAGACGTCTCGATCGTCAATCAAAAAAAAAACTACGACCTAAAAAGCCTCAAATAATTCCATCCACGAACATCACTTAAACAAAAGACTGGAGTAGCTAAAATTAAAATGTTCAAAGCAATTCCGTACTAATGGAGCGCAGTGATTAATGTTACCGCCGACATTATTTTAATGAGGATAAATTGCATATTTGAGTGTCCCCACTAATAGCTTCCTTAATTCTTTCCCGCCTTTCTTAAGCTTGGATTAACTATCATTCAGGTCCTCGTTTAAATTTTCGTTCGATTCAACTGACTGCACGGCAGATAAATCTTTTATATTATGTATCCAGAATTCGACATGTATTTTTTGTCTTATCAAAGAAGGAAGGAAATGGTATTATTTTTAGTTTAGTTTGCTGATTTCGGTGCGCTTAAACGCTGTGCGTTAATTTAAAATAGATAAGTAGAAGTAATACGCGGTTTATATTGGGTTTTGTTATTCTGAAACTTGGTCTTTATTACCTACCACTCTTTCACACTTTTAGCAAAGTCCAGTTTGGATTTTAGGCCCTGAAATTAAGGTTGAGCTCAAATCGTGCAAACACATATATTTTTATAGTTGCAATGCCTACCGACACTTTGCATAAGGTTTTATATTGTTTTCCGTGCGTGAGTTTAAGGAATCATCATCATCATCATCATTTCAGCCGAAAGACGTCCACTGCTGGACATATGCCTCCTTCAATGAGGGGGGGTTATGCCATAATCGCCACGCTTGGCAGGCGGGTTGGCGATCGCAGTACGGTTGTTACAAAAGCACAGAGAACGCTGCTGCCCATTCTCTGGTAAGTCCCTTAGTCGCCTCTTACGACACCCACGGGAAGATATGGGATGGTGCTATTCTTTACGTCCGACACCATACAGAAAGGAATATTTGAGGAATTAATGTGGGAATATTTCATAACAAACATACAATTAAGTGTAATTATTTAGAAAATAAGTAAGGAATTTCGGTTGCAAGGACATTTTTCCGTTAATTTACCACACACTCCCATATCTTCTTAACCCATCAAAAAAAAAGACGAGCCCGTTTACAAAAATGTAACACACCTACAAGTTAATTCAAAAACAAACTTCCCACAAAGGCCCAAAAGTTGGGGCGTAAAAAGTGACAAATTACAAGTTATTTAAAAAGAAAGTTCTCGAAGAATGTCGGAACTTAATCACGGGGTCGATTAAAACTTTGTGATGTTGTTCAAACACCATGGGGATACTTTAAAAGTTTTTATTACTTATTGATTAACAAGAACTTGACACGGATCTGCCTGGTTCTAGGTAAATTTCGAGCTGGTTTACGTTATTTAATTTTGTAGTTTTTTTTTAATACTACATATACTTGTGTTAGATTCCGGCTTAGGGTGGAGCACCATTTCCCAGAAGAAACCGATGCACTCGAAATTTGAAGAAATCCACATTATAATGATCAGGAAACAGAGGAGCTCGTGGCTAAATAACAACAGCCGCAAGGGTCGACCTTCAAGATTAAGTCGTGCTTGCCGAGGTCGGTCCATGAATATGTGACCATAATTACATACCGAGTTTTCTCACCGTGCCTCAGAAAGCACGTTAAGCCGTTGGTCCCGGCATTCATTTGTAGATCTTTGACAGTCGTTACAAGTAGTCGGAAGCCGAAAGGCTGACGTCCAGACTTACCAAGGGGTTTCGTATTACTCAGTTGCTGGGTTTTGGAGGTCAGATAGTCAGTCGCTTCATGTTAAATACTGGTACTTAGCTGCATCCGGTTATACTGAAAGCCGATCCCAACAAAGTTTGGGAAAAGGCTAGGCAGATGGATGGAACAGGGAATTCCACAGACTGGCGGTTCGGACAATAAATGTGGAAGCAAAGCGATTTATTCGGGTCCGTAGAATTTTAACCATATTACGGTGTCGCTTCACCGTATCTGTGCCCAGCCGATGATAGAATGGAGAAGGGGGTATTAGATTGTGTAATTCCAAAGCATACAGTAGCTTTGAGGGTTTCCTAAGACGGTTTTGCGGGCCTGTGGACGGTAAGTAATGGGTTAGCTCACCGTCCGTCCGTCTTATGACGACAGGCCGTGTCGACGGCTTGTTCGTATTCCACGCATATCGACGAGATGTCAGCAAATCGGAATTAGGGGTCCGCAAAGGCCGATGCCTGCCAAGGCTGCGGGACTGTTCAAAAAAGATACCGTGGCCCTGGAACACAAAGGGCTAAGAAGGAACATGGGTGGGATTTAGTCAGTACAAGTCTGACACTCCCTCCCGCTCCGCCCAGAGCGGAATTTCCCATCCGTAAAAAAATTAACCCCTCATTTAATGATTAAACATCCGTGAAAAAAAAAGTGTTTCCTCACACAGATCAAGTAAATTGTTATCGAGTTGTTTCAAATATATTATAATTTGCTCAATAACAGCCTGGAGTCTAGTTTTGAGCCCGGTGGGTGGTGACAGGCTCGCTCTCTATTTCGTGGAACTAGAAAATGGAATCGATGGCAGAATATAGATATTGTTGTTAGGTACACCTCTGTCTTCCTTCGAGGAATACGGGCCTAATATTATGTTACATACTTGTCTGATCTTACGGCTCCTTATGGTTCTTGGTAATTTTAGAAACGGGATACGTTATTCAATGTTGTTACTAGTTGCTTTGTTGGTCTAGTAGTCGTGAGGAGCTGAGCATTGGTCCTGCCACCGTATTCACAAACGCTTCTATTTCATTTCGATTCGTCAAGTCGTATGTCTATCTTTTTTTGGCACTATTAAAGTGAGCGAGATAGAAATACGACTTTCCGAATTGAAATGAAATAGAAGCGTTTGTGAATACGGTGGCTAGTTAGAACATCAAGCCGGATGGTGTTATCGGCTGTTTTCTTGAGTATCCTGTGTGTGAGTAGCTCGTGGTTAAATAAATAGCCGTTCGGGTCGATCTTCAGGTTAAGCCAATATTGCCTAGGTTGATCCGTGTATGGGTGACCACCCATTACATACCGAGTTTCCTCCGTGGCTCGGAAAGCACGTTAAGGCGTTGGTGTCGGCTGTCAATTGTAGATCCTTGTCAGTCGTTAACTAGCCAATGGCCCAAAAGTCTGCTAACCAGTCCAACCAAGGGGCATCATAGTACCCAGTACTATAACTGGGTTGTGGAGGTCAGTTAAGTTGTCACTCCATGTAAAATACTAGTATTCAGCTGCATCCGGTTAGACTGGAAGCCGATCCCAACTTAGTTGGGGAAACCCCGTTGGGCAGATGATGATGCAGTATGTAAGTAGCTAACCCGGGGTCTGGATTTATGCCCAAAAATGATTGTAATGCTTGGACATTCATCCAGTAATGATACTTTAAAATGTAGATTCACTTTGCATCCCTGCATCCGTTTGGTGAACAGAATCCTATTACGTATGTATTTTAAATCGTAATTGGCATTGTAATTGGTCGGTGTAGGTTCTATCTGTATGTAGATAACGTTATAAATCATAAGGCGTCTACCTATCTCGTTCGTATGCGAATTGTTCTACCTGACATTTGATTAGATTTTGGACATGACAATAGATGCTAAAAATAATAATGGAGCAGCGGTGGCCTAGTGATGGCAGCCCCGACTAACGAACAGTAAGTCTTAGGTTCGAACCCAGACAGGCGCATTACTTTGTGTAATTTATTTCATCACCGCTGCTGTCAAAACAGTGAAGGAAAACATCTTAAGGAAACCGGCATGTCCTAGAACTAAAAATTCGAAGACATGTGACATCTACCGACCCGCACTGGGCCCGCGTGGTGGATTACAGCCAACTCCCTCTCATAGAGAGATGGCCTGTGTCCCAGCAGTGGGAACATTATAGGCTGATGATGATGACGATAATGCTAAAAATCGTTTTAAACATAACGTAACGCCTGCAATCACAGTAGAGTTAGACAGAGGTGGATCTATAGGAAACCAACATTCCGCTAGTTATGTTCGAGTCTCTTATAATAGGGGCGCGCCTTTTGCCATCAACCGGGCACAAATCTAGACTCCAGGCTGCTACTGAGAAAGTCTTGAGAAAATCAAAGTCAAAATATTTTATTTCACATACATAGATATACCTACATGGGCACTTATATAACGTCGTCAAAAAGTGGACGGATCAGGTTGGTCGTTTCCTATGGAGAACTGGCTAGAAACTCCGTGGTTACTGAATGGATAAATCCAATAACATTATTTCCAACCTGGAAATCGAACCCAACCCCACATGCTCTGTGCTACCAGCGACCACTAGATCAACAATCCAAACAATGGATCGATTGCTAGACTGATCACAGTCCTTTCGCACGTAGTCAATTTTTGATAACGGTCGAATGACACGCGGTCCATTCAATTTGGGCCGTTCAGACTTAATACCACCCCAGTCTCTGTGCTCTGTGCTACCAGCGACCACTAGATCAACGTAACAATCCAAACAATTGATCGATTTTAAGACAGATCACGGTCCTTTCGAACGTAGTCAATTTTTGATTACGGTCGAATGACATGCGGTCCATTCGTTTTGGGCCGTTCAGATTAAATACCCAAACAGATTATTGTAAATAATTTTAGTTTCTAAGTACGAAATACAAAATCGTCAGATGGCATATTTGTTTAATTTGTTTTACAGAAAATCTGTGCTAATACCCGTGTTCAAAACGTTTCGTTTTGCGAACACGGAGGATTTTAAATTTTGTTTTATAATTTGAATGCCGGACGTAGCCAAGGAAAATCCGTCCGGTAATATTGAGTTCGGACTGAAATATGCGTCTGAGTCTGCATTTACATATTTTATAGTTACGCGCGAATGCGGTGTGTAATCTTTTAATCCAGTTGAACTAAGGCCCCTAGCACACGGCGTATTTTAAACGCGCAGATGACGCGCATATGACGCGCGTATACGCGCTTCAAACGAGATTAGAACGCAACCTTGTAACGTAAGCACAAGGGGCGATCGTGAAACGAGCGTCTGCTGCGTGTATACGCGCAGATACAGCGATACAGACGCGCTGTACTCGCTCGTAGCTTCCGCGTTTTGGGCAGAAACTCCTCGCAACTGCGGCGCGGGCGGTGGGGTGACGTGAGCGCGCACCCCTCCTCTACCCCTCCCCTGATCCCTTGTACACGTTTCAAACGAGTTTCGAACGCGCTTCACACGCACGTTTGTATCGCGTTTTACGCGCGTTTGATTCTATAAAAACGCAAAAATCGGCATCTACGGCGCAGAAAACGCGTGTTCCTGAAACGCGCGTCTAAAATACGCCGTGTGCTAGGGGCCTTAGTGGTTTTTTTCGTATTAAACTTGTACCTGAAATTGCGTGAAAACTCAAGCAATTTCAAGTACAAGTTTTAATTTTCATCATAATTTGCATAGCCTACTCCCCACTATGTTGGGATCAGCTTCCTGTTTAACCGGATGTAGCTGAGTACCACTATTTTACATGGAGTCACTGATTATTTGACCTCTACACCCGTCACTACTAGGTAATACGATACCCCTTGGTATGACTGGCTGTCAGACTTTCGGGCCACTACCTGTAACGACAAACATCTACAAATGACAGCTGGGACCAACGTCTTGACGTGCTTTCAGAAGAACAGGGGAAACTCGGATCTGGGCTCATCCCTTACACCAAGGACCATCACTGCAGCACTTACGAAGTGAGGTGATATAAGTCTTTAAGGTCAATATACAGAAGGTTACACGTCAGTGATAACAAAACTAACATAAGCTGGTTTCTTATTCTTTTGCAAAGCCGTAATACGCTGGGCCAACTCAACGTTGATGTGTATTCACCGTGACGTGCGGTTGACTATACGTAGAAAGTTCTTGGTCCTTTGAACCCTTTCAAATGCAAAAAGACCAGCAACCAAGCCTGCATACGCTACATAATTAAAATCAATGAGTTGAAATCGTTTTGTAATGGCGTGAACGGAATCTATTAGAACTAAAATCATGTACAAGTGGTGGTTGATTACAGCACGTTCATTCAATTAGTGGGCGTCCATTAATGCGGCTATTATTTTAAAAGCATCGCCTGTTACAGCTAGGAACAATCGGGCATTAAATCGTTTTTTTTTCACGTCAGGTTTTTAGGTTTTACATATGTTATGTCACGTCACGGTAGTTTTGGTAATGCATGGTATTATGACGGAAACTTTTGACCCCGAAAGAAGTACCAAGGGTGTTATTATAAACTGAGTGCTACTTACAAAACTACGATCAATTCTGGCCTAGTTTTGCCACGGATAGTGCAGAAGGCTCCTGGATTATTTTTAAAGTAGTTCTTATTTCTTGTGATCATCACAACATTTAGCCATAGTTTTGTTTTTATTTTTTGTAACATGCCCGGTGATGTTACCAAGCTATCTGCTGCTTTCTGCTGTGTTGGGTTTTGATTTTTTCTCCTTATCATTTGCTGTGCTGATCCACCTCGCACAAGGTTAAATATTCAGATTTGATGGCTAACCTTGAGTAATTGGAGAGAAAGACTTTGGGCTTCTAATCCTTACAGATGCAGCTGAATACCAGTATTTTTCGGCAATAATACGACGGAGTTGTCAAGACCAACATGAGTATTATAACTTCAAAACGTTCAATAAATATGTATAAATCGAAATCGTGCAATTTTTTACGAGTCCAATAGGTTCAACATGTCATTTTTAATTGTAAGCAAGGTTTGAAAACACCATTAGTAGTAATTAAAAGTTCGACTATTGAAATAGATTAGAACTCATCTCACTGTTCCACAGAACAGCTATAACATTTGCAGTAATTTTGCCAAAACGCTCTACGTACATAAAACAGTTTTTTCCACATTATCCAATCAAAGGCCGCTCATGAACTCGTCGAATTAACAATGTCCCGTCACAGTGAGTGCGCGCGCATCTTCCACAGTACACTCAAAACTATCGTGTCACGCGCACCCGAATTATGTTCCATTATGCACTAGTGGGTTTATAACAATAATAGCTTTTTGGTGTTTTGTAATAGTGCTTTTTAGTGGTAATTGTGTTTATATGCGTGGTGTAACGTGGACGGACAAAATGGGATATAAAGTGACTGTTTTGTCGTTTTGCTTGGTTTTTGGTAAGATGTTTTCTTTTTATTTATCTGTTTTGAAAATTAATTTTTAGTTCAATCCATTAGGTAAAGCCATAAAATATAGTTATTTTTTTAATAATTGAACTAACTGTACCTATTTTTTATCCAACTGCTAAAAAAGAAGAGGTTGTGTTTCACACATTTTTAAACTTTTCAACATCAATTTATTAAGTTGTCGTTTTAGTATTTTAAGACGTTGATAGACACAACTCGAATGAATGTAGTGAACACGTGAAAGAAACATGACGGAAGCCGTTTTGTGGCAATCGCTAATTAAACTTTTCAATAGGAAGCCTAAAGAAAAGCACAAATTATATTCAACATACCGAAATAATATAAAAAGATGAGAAGGATCACAAACACGTGCCTGGCTGAGCTATTAATAAATATTAAAAGATCTCTTGATGTTCATAAAATTATAAATATCCTTATTACCAAATAAAACCGACAAATTTGACATCGAATCACGTACTCGTGTTAAAAATCGTCACTTGAAACAAAAATACTAAAAACAGGGTCATCATAAGATAATGATGAAATGGAATGATGTTTATTTTTGCAAATAGGTTTTTACAAAAACTTTTCACGAGACACGTCTTTTTTTAAACTTGATGAGGCAGGTGTTTCTTACCTAACTACTCTGAGAAGTCGAATAACGAAATTTGAATGATAACAGCTATAGCTGTTTCAAAGATACAGCACATACAGAATTTGTGGTCCAGTGGCCGTGTGTGGACCTGCGTTCGTTTCCCAGATGAGGCAAAGTGTTATTGGGTTTTTCCACGAAGATTTTTTCAGTAACAACCACGGAGTCCGGATTTCAATCAATCAATTGATGGCAATAAAACATGACTGGCGAAAGAGTGTATTTTAGAAACCACCTCTGTCAAGCCCTTCGGGGATTAAAGGATTTCAGTCATGTTACAGGAGAATAGTCTTGCGGCAAATCACCAACCCCAGTGGTGGATTACGGCTTACTCCTCCAGTTACCGGTTACCATACCACAGCTCATACAGGAAAACCTTCATGGTCCTGAGTGAATCAATTTAGGTGAAATTGATTCACTCAGGACCATGAAGGTTTTCTGTTAGTAACCATAGCCGCCGTTTGGCAACTATGGCATCATTAAAACTTGACACGGGAAGATTAAGTACCGAGCCGTAGTTTCAGTAAAAACAGAAAAGGGTTACCTGGAATGGATTTCATAAATAACGCCTAAAAGAACTGTCACCGTTTTACTATAAATCTTTTCTATGTATTTTCCAATTGGGTCGGTGTTGATTTCGGAGCAACAACGGTTTTGAACTATTATACTTTTCTATAGTTTCATTATGGAAGAATGATGAGGGAAATGTGGGGTCGAACCCAGGCAGGCGCATTGCTTTGTGTAATTTATTTCATCACCGCTGCCCTCAAAAACGGTGAAGGAAAACATCGTGAGGAAACCGGCATGTCCTAGAACTAAAAATTCGAAGACATGTGACATCTACCAACCCGTACTGGGCCCGCGTGATGGATTACAGCCCACTCCCTGTAATAGAGATGAGACCTGTGTCCCCGCAGTGGGAACATTATAGGCTGATAATGCTGATGCTGATGAGGATAATCTCGTGAAAAACGTTTTGAGTATGAATGTGCTGGGTATAAGAGTAGAGGAAGACCAAAAAAACCGACGGATAGACTGTGTGAAGGATGATATGATGAAGGATGATATGGCAAGAAAGGAGGTATCTGATGAAATGACAAGTAAAAGAGAAGTATGGTAGAAGAAGACATACTGCGCCGAACCCAAATAAATTGGGATAAGTGCAAGAAAATGATGATGATGATATTTAGTTTTATTATATACTTTTGTTGGATGAGGGTTTCCAATGGATAGAAGTTGTATTAATGACCTATCTTAGCCACAGGTTCTAACAGTCTCAAACTGTTTCTGTAAAAGATTTAATTCTTCCTTCACATGGATGATCGTAGATCTTATGTCACATTATTATTTGAGCCCAGTGGGTATCGGTAGCTACGTAAAACATGACGTTAGTAGCGTATTTTTGGAAGAAAAATAACACTTATGGATACAGGTACTTAGTATGCAAGCAAACTACCTACATGCAAGCGAACATACAGTCCAGTATGTATAGGTTTTCCTCATATTCTGTTATTGTGGTGAACCAAAAATGGTATATATTAGTAGGTAAAACCGAATCCCCACGCGGAAATAAAATTCCTTCCGCGTGGGAATTCGGCCCCACGCGGAAGGAATTTTGTTTCTATAGTTATAATTAGATTGTAGTCGGGGTGGGTCAGGTTCAGTTAAAGAGCTTTGTTACACGATAAAACTTTATTTAAAAGATTAATCAAGTCGCGCCATTTTTCTTATCCTTAGACATCTTACTTAAGATTTATGTCAAGACTCCCTGAATCTGATTGGTTCTCACAATACTCAAACTGACCAATCAGTGATCAGTTAGCTTTATACTTGAAATAAACTTGGCCACCACTGGCCAGTGCGACCATAGACAAACTCTACGTCTATGGGCGCGTTCGGAAACACGCTACTTAGCCTGGCGAGTAACGCCGAGGCAGAACACCTTTGCCTTTGCGACTAAGGGGTATTCGACCATCCGCAATACACTCCCCCTCGGGTTCATGAAAGCGTCCTCGTTCAGGAACCTGCTCAAGAACGTCAGAAACAGGCTGAATATGACGAGGCCGGCCTCGGTTACGCTTTGGCATGATCGGAAGAGGAGGCGCGTCATCTCTATTGACAAATCTCGTAAGTTGGGACGCGTGGAACCTAACTAAGACATTGTCGGGACCAAGTTGATCCGACCGATGTACAGTCGTTGTAGAACCCAAGTACGGTTTACTGCAGGCACACGGCAGGATTAATGCCGCAGTTGGAATGCACCAAGGTTCGGCTCTAAGCCCTTACGTCTTCCTGGTGATAATGGACGCTCTTACGTCGGACATCCAGGAAGAGGCTTCCTGGTGTATGCTGTTTGCTGACGACATTGTGCTAGTTGTCGAGAGTGGCCTAGAAGTCCAGAGCAGATTGGAGGTGTCGTGGCAAAGAATGGAGAATGTTAGCCTGAAACTAAGTAGAACCAAAACGGAATACTTATCTTGTGATTTCGGCGGTCTCTCCAGTCCTGTGCCTATTGCCGTTGCAGGAACGCCCATACCGATTTGCTCCGATTTTCAATACCTCGGGTCGCTTGTCCAAGGGAATAGCGATGTAGACCGGGAAGTAACGCACTGGATCAACTCAGGATGGATGAAATGGCGTCAGCTCACTGGAACAACTTGCGATCAACGGATACCCCTCATGTTAAAGGGGAAAATATACAAGTCCGTGATACGACCTGTCGTACTGTATGGATCGGATTGCTGGGCTGTGAAGAAGACGGATGAAAAAGATTGCATGCAGCAGAGATGAGAATGTTGAGATATGTGTGGAGTGACTAAAATAGATAAAGTTAGAAATGAGCATATAAGAGGAAGTTTGAAAGTGGCACCTGTTATAGAAAAGATGAAAGGGAGTCGTCTGTCTTGGTATGGACATATGATGAGGAATGATGGAACACATGTGACTAAAAGAGTGATGAATATAAATGTGGATGGATGGAGAGGGAGAGGAAGACCAAAAAAAAATTGGATGGATTGTATCAAAAATGATATGAAGGAAAAGCAGTAAATGATAGTATGACGAATGACAGAGGAGAATGGAGGAAAAAGACGAGTTGCGCCGACCCCAGATAAAACGGGACAAGGGCAGAAAGATGATGAGTTAGATAAAAATTTGAATTCAGTATATTGTCCGATTGGGTATAGGTAACAAAATGTTGTTGAAATATCTAGATGAAGTTGGCACATGAGCTAGGATGGAGATTGTCAATGTTGAGAGGTCAAGAAGTCACGCTGCGGATGATGATAATGACAATGACGGTATCGTATGATGTGTTCAACAAAATAATGAAAAAGCGAGCATGTTATAACCGCTCCTCAATTTAATCAGATTGAACTGGATCGTTTTATGTCTAGCACGAAAATATTGCATGTTTAACATTGTCCATGAGATTAATAACGTCTCAATTCTGAATGGACTGCGGCTTTACTTCGATAGATTTGCTGTTCCATTTGAGCTGTAACATCGATGTAAAGCGTACATATGAGTCACCAGAAGATTTATATACTTACTAGCTGGTCCGCGTGGTTATGAAGATATGAAGTACTATGAAGTTTTTCAAACATAGGGCTGCGAAAGGGATTATATTCCCTTAAAATCTGCCTTGTCGTAAAATCTGTTCCTACCTGACATGTCTTAAATATATTCTATTACTTTACCAATTTCAAGGTACAAAAAGCCAAGGATTTCATATGAACTTGCGAGAGCCTTAGTCTAGGCTGTCACAAAATTCTTTCTTAGCTAATGTTTCCTACCATAAACTCTAGAATTGCTAAACTTCAGGTCGGTAGTACAAAAAAAAACTGAACTTCCATACAAACTTGCGAGAGTGCCTAGACCTCTTCCCGTTCTTAGCGGACGTCTACTAACTAGTAACTACCTCCCTGCCAAATTTCAAGTTTGTAGTACGAAAAATTAAGGACTTTTATACAAACTTTAGACGTCCCTAATCCGGCCCTGTCGCAAAATCCGTTCTTAGCGGATGTCTACTAACTGTAAACTACCTCACTGTCAAGCGGTTTTCGATATTTCGTGATGAGTGAGTGACCTTTCGCTTTTATATAATAAAGATGGATTTAAAAAAGAACTTATCGAGAAACCTTTTCATTTGAATTTTTTCGAAACATTTTCTTTTCTTGGAATCTACTGGCCATCATTCTGCTCCGTCAATATTCGAGCTAAAATCGGGTCCTTTCATCGGCGTTAAACAGAAATTATTTTGGCTTTTCTTTTCTTGGAATCTACTGGTCATCAGTCTGCTCAGTCAATTTTCGAGCTAAAATCTGGTCCTTTCATCCGCATCAAACAGAAATTATTTTTCCCCGAACTTCTGTGATTAGGAAATGATTTCATACACAGTTCAAAAACAGGAGACTATTCAAATAATATCCTCGTTATTAAAACCCATAAAAACTCCGCATAGCTAATGGACAATTGCACATTTTTTCCCATTGCTTGTCGTCACACGCACATGTTTAATAAACGCCAATTAAAATCAATTATTTAATATCATACCAGGCAATGAAGGGACGTAATGTCCGCTTTATGGCAAACCTTAATAAATACTGATGGGAGGATAAACAGTAGGATATTTAACTAAATGACTGGAACGAAAAAAAATACTTTTTTTTTTGTTCCTATTTTCGAGGTCCGTTCTGTTAAAAGAGAAGTGGTCCTCCGCTCATTAGCCGTTTCCTTTTTTTTTAAGTGACTAGTTCTTTTATCCATAATGGGACAAGTTTTTGGTCCTACTTTGAAACTTTTGCTACTATTAGAGAAATCTTGGCTACAATTGTGTGATGAAGGAATGCATTAGTAGAGCTGACTACCAAAGTTCTAGTGGCAGTAGGTATTTGTTTTACTCCTCGATGAAACATTGATAAGTGCCTGTAATATCATTAATATGGTATGTTTTATTAATAATAATCCATTTATTTCAGGCAACTAAGACCCATAGATAAATACCTACACAAAATAATTTTATACAATAAAAATAAACGAATACATATTAAAAAACCTTATTAGACTATGACTAAAACACAACCATTGATGGTGATGGATGATCGACTGCTGCGCTGCGTGTCGCGGGTTCGATCCCCGCACGGAACAAATATTTGTATGGCCTACAGATAGTAGTTCCGAGTCTGGCTGCTTATGTATGTAAGTTTATATGATTGTAAACGTACTCACGATACAAGAGAAATTCCTAGTGCTTCGCAAAGTTTAAAAAACAAAAAACTATTCCAAAATCTGGCTTAAAACAGTACCATCGCAAAGATCCCCCCGAAAAACAAGCGTCTTTCATCCAAAAACTGTCCGTTACAACAATAGCCCAAAAACTTGAGTTCCTTCTCATCCGCGCGCTTCTTATCCGTGTCCTAAATATGGTTCATAACGCATTACAGAGCACACTACCGGCCAATTGAGCGAATTAAGACTCTCTTAAGACTAAGCGTTGGGATAGTGTTGTGCTTGTCCCTTTGTTTGTGTCTGTCGCCTGTTTCAATTAGATATTATGTATTTTTAAACGATTCGTACTCTCCCTAACTGATTCTGATGTGACTTTAAAACGAATAAGCATAATTAATATGGACTTAGCTTAGGATCTGCAATTCCCTACGTACTCACCAAAATTACTGTTGGTTTTGGTTTTATGTTCACAAGGAAAGCGGAAAATAAATGAATTTATTCACATGAAAACAATTATAATCTACCTATACTGAGTCGACCCAGAACTTGGCCATTAGTTTCCCGGTATCACTAGCGTCCATCAAAAGCAATATTAAGTATACAGGCATCACGCTGGATACGATATCATGTGTCTTAGGTACTGTTCGAGTCCAATATGGGACATTATTTAACTCTATTACAGTTTTGGTCCATTGACAAAAAAATAAAAATAAAAACATGACAAAGAAACAGGAACCTATTCTTCAAGCAACACCCAATTCTATGTAATAAACCAACAGTCGATACTAATGAGGGACGTTCTCCCCTCATCTCTAATAATTTGTTTTATTTAAAAACACGAAACCATAACAAGGAATGTTGACGGACGGCGTTCATAGAATAGGGGGTAAATTGTACTTTTTGTGAGTTCAATAGGTACATAATCGTTATACGGGCTAGATCGATTATGTACTGACAGCAACTCAACACATCGTTAAGCCTTGTTCATGTCCTCGGGCGTTGCGACTTTTATCAAGCTACCCGAGCCCGCTTCTCTTGTTTCCTTCGAGTGAGTAGATATCGTAGCTCTGCAAGTCGCGGTTTATCGTGGCAATGCTTTACACAACTTCTTTCATTTGTTTTCTTCACAGTTGTCTGTGGCAAGACGCGTGAACGTGTACCTCGTGGCAGGCCCTTTACGCATGCGCTATAATTTTAAAAATCATCAATTTAAATTATTTTAACCACCTTATTGTAAATACCTACATTCTGAGCAAATAAATGAATATTCTATTCTATTAAATTACGGAACCTTTAATGAAAAAGAAAACTTTTTTTTATTATTATATTTTTATTTTCAGCTTTTTGTTTACAAAATAATGTTAAAGATTTTGCAGAAAAATAATTCCTGCTTTCATTATAATACGATCTTTTTATTTTTATACTATTTGTCACTTCGAATTACTTTTAAACACACAAGTTGTAACTATTTTTGTAATCACCCTATTTCCCTCTTCACTTTGATAACCCCACTCGATGGTATTGAAAGCAAAAAAAAAACAAACCTAACGATATGGCACCCAAAATTCGCTGTTTATTATGTAGCCAGTGACACTCGCGCCTAAGACTAACCTAACGACGTATAATTTATCGAAATCCGTCCATTCGTTTAGGAGTTATGAGGGAACATAGAAACGGTTAAACATACATACATACAGTTCAAACACATTACCCTCCTTTTGGGCTTCGCCGCAGTCGGGTAAAGAGTCATACAATGGGATTATAATTGTATAAATACATACGTGTGACGGTTGCGAATCATATTTAGTTCAACATACAGCCTATAGAAACGGACACACATACATACTTATAGGTCAAACACATTAGCCTCCTTTTGGGCTTCGCCGCAGTCGGATAAAAAGTCATAAAATGGGGTTATATAATTCTATAAATACAAACGTTTGGCGGTTGCGAATCATATTTAGTTCAACATACAAAACTGACACTGACAGGAAAATTGCAAAACACATATGAAAATTTCAATTTCGAGAGCTACCCTTACGCTTCCACCTTATAGACCCCAATGGCTTGGAACGTGACGATGGCAAAAGACCGGATGGCATGTTTTTGTTTCCTTGGAAGATGGGTAGGCCTTTGGTGTGGGACGCAACTTGAGTACGATTTAGCAGTTGCAGTACCTACAATCAAAGTCTGCACAGTTTCTTGAACATACCATTATAATAATATCCAGCCTATAATCCTCAAAGGGAAAGGCAGAGTTTTACCTACCTAGCACCCACATTTCGCCAGTTATGTTTAATAGGGGCCAGCCTATTACCATCAACCGGGCACAAATGTAGACTCCGTGGCTGTTACTGATTAATTCCTGATGGAACTTCACGCATCTATGCTAATGACATATTATGACTCTTGATGGAATTGAATATTCCCGAAAGTACAAACAAGTTCAAAGCTTTGAAAAATAAGGTTTCGAAAGTGAAAAAATGTTGCCATAAAATGTAATACCTGCTGTTAAAGGCATATAGACTTTGAGCGACGCGGGATATATCACTTTATACCTATCGCATACGAAATTCACAGTTATACGTGCAATATTAGAACGCGCCCTTCACATATTTACGCAAATGAAACTTTCGTAGAATTCCTAACAAAGTAAAATATTTATTTATTTCGTCCACGAACTGGATTTAGTCACAGTACCTAACGTTATTATCATGTGTTTGATCGTGCATTTAAATGGCTACTCTGCGTGACTTTACACTTTAAAATGGTAGGCCATGCATTCAACTGATTAATTGTTTAATTTACTCGGGAATATGGAATAATTTACGCTCTTGCAACTTTATAGCAAGGTTGAAAAAGGTGAAACGTTTTTAAAAGAAAATAAATGTCGCTACTTGAATACCAACTTGCCTTTAGATTTTCAATTTAGAGTTTTTTACCCGTCTGCTAAAAGGTTATGTTTTACCAAGTAGGTGAAAATGAGTTTTTTTTTGTAAGATCGTTCAATCCTCCTTTAAAAACATAACTATGACAATAATGTGTTTTTAACTTATTGAATTTCAAATCGTTCTATGCGTGAAACGATGAATCTTTCAACAGCTGATGTGGTAACTATAAGGACCCTAGCACACGGCGTATTTTAAACGTGCAGACGACGCGCAGATGACGCGCGTATATGCGCTTTAAACGAGATTTGAACGCAACCTTGTAACCTAAGCACACGGGTCGATCGTGAAACGTCGCGTACGCGTACGCGTCTGCTGCGCGTATACGCGCAGATACAGCGATACAGACGCGCTGTAGTCGCTCGTAGCTTCCGCGTTTTTGTCAGAAACTCCTCGTCAATTGTGCCTCTCTCACCCCTCCTTCGACCCCTTGTACACGTTTCAAACGAGTTTCGAACGCGCTTCACAAGCACGTTTGTATCGCGTTTTACGCGCGTTTGATTCTATAAAACGCAAGAATCGTCATCTACTGTCACTGCATTGTAATAACGGTCGGTAGACAAATAGTAACAAAAAAAACAACAAACACCACGCCAGTGTATTTCCAAAAGATTCAGCAGGTGTAACAGTAGGTAGGGTACTAAAGGATTTTTTTTATTTGAGACAAAAAACGTTATTATGAAATAACCGCGGTGGCCAAATGCCCGACATCATATTTCAACATAAATTACATAAAATTATATCAATAAAACCATTTAACTGTGTTTTATCACGGCATGTCGCCCAAAATCAGGAACAGCCCGGAGTCTGGATTTGTTGCCCGGTTGATGGGCAAAGGATGCCTGCTAAAGGGTATTTAAAAAAAACTGGCGAAATGCAGGTGATAAAAGTTGTTTGCCACACCGATATTTAAAACCGACCTGGTTGTTTCTAGAGTCCCTTTCAAAATTACTTATATTTCTCGTTTAAAATATTTTCTTTCTTTTAGCCACCATTCAAGCCGTCGAGGTGAGCCTGACAAATATTTGGAAGCAAGACTTGGGCTGGCAGATCAACTGTTCTTGGGTAATCCCCACTGACGACTCCCTACAATCAGTGAGACTGTTTCAAAATAACCAGCAGTTCCTGATTTTTAGACCCGAGGTAAGTTGGATGGTATTGAATCTCCTGGTGATACTTGCAAGCAAGGAATTTACAGACTGAGCTATAAATAGAATTGAGCTAGGACTAATCGTACCTTAAAAGCTGCCAGCTACAGGCAGACGTGCATATCGAAACCAAAAATAGGTATACGTCACCGTTGTATTCCATAGACATTAAGGAGCCTCTCTGTGTATGCTAAAAAGGTCACCACAGCCAATAGACTACAGGTTTACCTAAATACGACGATTTCAGAGCGGGCAAGTCTGCCGGAATGCTTTGTCTACCCCTAACAGTTCATGAGGTTAAAATAGGAAATACTTACGACCTAAGATACCCGTAATGCAATACCTGTCTTGTAGACCACCAAACGTTAAATGAGATTGTAACCAATTAGATGATACAAATTCATTAAAAAATGTGACTACAAAACGAATTTACAAAGTACCATACATATGTAAGTACAGGTAGCGTATTATCTCATCCTTCCGGCCCTAAACGGATCAAAATGATTAAATTTTTGTTTACAAAAGGTCAGCCACCAAACATCCTGCTACTGAGTGCTCTAAATTTGGAAGTCCTCTCCTTTGTTAGATGTTTTTCAATTACAGAGGATTAAAATGTTTTGTGGATCTCGAGGATAATCTTCGTGAATGTGTAGGCAGGTATTAGGGACCTAGAAATATCTTGTTACGACTGTATTTTTGAGGGTTTTTAGGTTGGGTCTTTCAGCAAAGCTATTTTCGTTTACCATGACATTACTGTCATAGGTATCTATAATTTCTGCAAGTCTGGTGATGATTAAAAAAACCTTTTTTTAACCAAAATTTTGTTGATCACTTTTCCCAACTCCTCGATTAAAATTTTCCCCTGAAGTCCCAATTAAAAACTCGGTCATTAAAAACGTAATTTAAAAAAAATACATTAAGGACCTAACCGCCGTACAGGTGGCCAACCATGACGTCTTAAAACATTATTGTATTACTCCTTTTGCAGTGTGGAAAGAGATGGCGCTAGACATCCTGTATAGCTCCGTCTCTTTCCCACACTGGATTAAGAGTAAGCTGCTTTAAGACGTCATAGTGGGCGAGAAGGACAACCAAACATTACCAGTCCCAATATCAATTTTGTGTTAATGAATAAAAAATAAATAAATAAATTTTCTCTACAGACAGATGGTACCAGAAACCACATCGTGTACAGACGTGTAGAAGACATGATGTCCACAAACTGTGCTGTACCGGATGACGATCGACAAAAGGGCACCTGTGTGATTACCCTGGAACTGTACCAACCACAGCGGGATGATATCACGATATCCTGCGAAGTGTCTGGTGAAGGACCCTACTTCAGGATAAAAAGAAAGAATCTTGTTGTTGAGAAATTTGGTAAGGCTATTTTTTTTTTGGGTAGCCCTGGCTACCCGAACTTTACACCGGCTTATCATTTATTTGGAAAAATAAATTACCCTCGAGTCCATAGTGTATTTAACAGGATGCATTATTTACAATGAAATTAATATCGAAGTGGAAATTACGAGTTACCTTTTTTAACATCATCTGCCTATAATGTTCCCACTGCTGGGACACAGGCCTCCTCTCTATGAGAGGGAGTGGGCTGTAATCCACCACGCGGGCCCAGTGCGGGTTGGTAGATATCACATGTCTTCGAATTTTTAGTTTTAGGACATGTCGGTTTCGCCACGATGTTTTCCTTCACCGTTTTTGAGGGAACCGGTGATGAAATAAATTACACAAAAAAATGCGCCTGCCTGGGTTCTAACCCACGACTTACTGCTCGTAAGCCGGTGCTGCCACCACTGGGCCACCGCTGCTCTCACCTTTTATATGGGGACAGGGAATATGATATTTATATTCTCATCAGGATAACTATGCATAGATAGGATCCTTATCTCACCTTACATGCGAGAGTAAGATGACAATAAGACGTTCTAAAAAAAAAAGAAAAACCGGTCTTAATAACTACACGATTAAGTATAAAATAAATAATAATACTTACCATTTTATGATTACAGTGCCACCTACCGCCGCTGTAGTAACCGTTGGACCAGTGAACGAAGACACAGGACGGGTGACGCTTAACTGCAGTGCAGGCGGCGTACCCCTTCCTAACTTGGCTTGGACTATTGGTGATCAGAAGGTACGCATTCATTACTGGCTTTTGGAATATGAGCTCTATTTTGTACGAAATTACGTCATGTTTTTATGAAGGGATGTTATAAAAAACCGGTCAAGTGCGTGTCGGGCCACGCGCAGTGTAGGGTTCCGTAGTTTTTATAACAGCCAAGTGCGGGTCGTATTCGCTGACTGATAGTTTCGTTCAATGCTCTAACTAAAAGCCAAACATGACTACCTACCTAATTTGACTTCCTATACAAACAACAACAACAACTGTTTTTTTTTTTATAAAACTTATTTAGGAATGAAACAGCGCGATACAACTGACGCTTAGCGCCATCGATCGACATTTCTATGGAGTTGTTCGAAATTTTCGAGTCAAATACAATTGGTCGACTATTATTCGTAAACTTGTAAAGCCCACTTAAGTGTGATAGTTTTCCTTTAAACTTCGTTATATATAGTGCAGCATTATCACGCTGTTTTCGGCTGAATAAAAACTATTCTGTTCGTGTAAGTCGACCTCATTTCTAATCAATTTACTTTTTCTTACTTCGGTTCAAATTTAAAAATATGACGATTCCATGGATGTGACAGAGGAAAATTTTTTCTCAGATGGACGAAAAATCTTTGGAAATAACAGACATATTATTCCGTTTCGTAATTTAATTGATAAAGTAAAAAAGGACCTAAGAAAGATAAATTTTGTAGTGCTGTACTGTATAGTCGGTTATCAGTGATTTCACCAAGAACCGATTCGCTCAGAATCGGTTCTAGGACTTTTATCCTAGCTAAGATCTAGTGACCCATATACTTTCGGCGCCGCGACTCAAGGCCGACCAGGGGTCGGGAGACGCGTACTGGCGGTTGGCTCCGAGGCTTGCCGCCTGAGACCCGGAGCAACAGCGAAGATCCGATTTCGAGCGAGGATCCGGACCTTCAGGGAACAAATTTTGTTTTAATCCTTTTTTTAAAATCTTTAGCAATAGTGTAGTTTCTCTTTTTTTTTTGTTGTACAATCATTTAATTTATTTAAACCCTATTCGTGTCAAAAGGTCGCGCAATGTATTTTTTTCCGGTGTAATATTTAAACTCGTATACATTTTGATCGCGCCTAGGGCTGAGTAGGCGTTGCAACCCCTTTCTCACCTTGTTTTAATTTTCAAAATTACAGATTTTATACAATTCTGAACAACCCATTTCGCTGCTTTACATAAAATTATATTACATGTCGTCCATTATTTAATTCCTTTTTTTGATCCTTTTAATTTTTTTTATAAAAAATTGTATTAGTTTTTTTTTATAACAGCAAAATTATACGTTTTAACATGTAGCAGTGACGACTTTTATTTTTATTTTCGCTACAAAAATGGCGCCCGAACAACTAAAGTAAGTGTTTTTTACCTAATAACTTTGAAATTTGAATGATTCTACATAAAATCTTTTTTGCCTTATTGAGGATGGTCACTCCCTCCGGGAGCTAATGATTCTTAAGCTTATTTGTTTCAGGACACGGATATTCTTTCATTCTAGAAAGGTATTCTGGGATTTTTACCACCAGTTCAGATCTGTGAAGCTGTCATTTTTCCGTGACATATATATATATTTTTTCATTAAATGTAATTTATTTTAAAGGAAAAATAATTTTGTGAACTATATAACACATAACTGTCTTTTATTTTACCCACTTATCGCAGCAAATATAACGATAGGTCTCCTGATTTTTATTCCATATCCTTAGCTAGCGGTAGTTAGAACCCGTAGAGTATATATGGTGACGTATGAATTTATAGGCGTCGGTTTTCAAGGTAAGCTTAGTATGAACGGTTATGTAGCCTGTATCTTTGTTTAATAGCTTGGCGTTTACTGACTGCTGGTTGCTGGATTATTTTTATCCGTCTGTTCATGCCGTGCCTATTTTTTCGCTAGGATTCAATCGCCTTTTATCTGTTCTTTCATTCGTTATTAGGTCTATTCTAGTTACATCATGTCAGAAGAGGGGTTCCCTATTGTTGAGACTCCACGTCGTGCTAGTCCCATTATTTCGCGACCACCACCTCCTCCTATTCCGCTAAGACCTTCTCACGCTTCTTCACAGAGTATCGTTCCTTCTCCAATAAGATCTGAGGAATGCCTACAATTTACCAGGCAGTTCTCTCTTACTAAGTGGAAGATTGTTTTCGATGGTAAGACCTGCGTACGGGAATTTTTCACGAGTTTAGAGGAGTGCAGGGAGGCCGACAATTTGTCTGATGGTTATTTAGTTAAGCGATTTCATGAAGTCTTGTCAGGTGTCGCACTTCAATATTTTAGGTCGATCCGACGACCGGGTCTTTCTTTTTCTGAGATCAAAGATGCCTTTTTTAAGACATTCGGTACGACCGATTTTGAATTTAAGATAAGCCAGGAGGTCCGTAACCTCAAGCAGAAACCGGAACAGCTAATAAGAGAATTTATTATCGAAGTTTCTTACTTAAATTCTAAACTGAGCAAGCCTATTGAAGAGCCGGAGTTGTTGTGGATCATTACTCACAACATGTTGCCAAAGTATACTCCTTGCTTGTCCATCCAAAAATTTCATGACATCAATAATTTAATCGAAGTCGTTACTCATTTCGAGTCCTTTCTAAAACCTTCAAAGGCGGTAGCCAGTCTCGACTGTGTTGCCGACCAGTCGACTTCTCAAGTATTTAACCCACCAAAACCTAGGCCGAACAAAACTTCCCATCAACCAACATCTAGTAAGCCTCAGATTTGTCCTGGTTGTAGTCAGTCTCAGCTTTGCTTAAAATGTAACAAAGTTGGTCATTCTTACCGCTCTTGTCCAGAGATCACAGGCATGATTTGTTTTAAGTGTCGCACTCCTGGATTTATTACTAGAGAATGTCCGAAATGTAATCCAAAAAAATGCATAGACCACTGGCGATACGCTTCTTTCCCTACAGTATCCCCAGTGTTTACTTCAGATTCATTTGATAACCGACCGTTTATAGAGGTATTATTATGTGGTAGAGTTGTTAGAGCATTGCTTGACTCTGGTGCTCAGATGTCGCTTGTTAGCAATAACTTTATTCAGCAACTTGGTGTTTCTTTGACATCAAAAGACGCTTGTCCCCGTGTTATATCGGCTAATAATTCGCCGATTGATATTCTTGGTTCTGTGTACCTTCCAGTTAAATTTAATGGTACAACTTTTATTCATGAGTTTTTAGTTGCAAGTTCGATGTCATCTTCTGTTATTTTAGGTATCGAATTTTGGAATAAATTCGGTTTGACGTCTATTTTTAGTCAGGCTTTTAATAAAAATATTGATGGTAATATGTTTATCCCTTCTGTTCAGCACTCTTCCCCTCAAGTTTCCTCTGTCGGCGAGGTCCGTTATATTCATCCTCGTAACATCCTATCGCCGGATCAAGAGGCTTGTCTTCAACAAGTTATTAAAGAGTACGAAGTTATCTCTTCGGAAAAAGTTGGTCTTGGTAAAACATCTTGGTTGTCCCATAAAATTAATACTACGGGTTACCCTATCCGTCAAAGATATTATCCCTTATCCCCTGTCAAGTTGAAGATTCTCAATGAAGAGATTGACAAAATGTTAGGTATGGGTGTTATTCGTCCATCTCGTTCTTCATGGGCTAGTCCAGTGGTAATGGTGACAAAAAAAGATGGTTCTGTTCGGTTTTGTGTCGACAGTAGAAAACTGAATAGTGTGACAGTTAGAGATTCATATCCTCTTCCCCGTATTCACGATATCCTCGACAACCTTCGTGGTGCTAGATATATTAGCTCATTGGATTTTAGAAGTGCTTTCTGGCAAATTCCACTCGCTGATAGAGAAAGTTGTGAGAAAACAGCGTTTATTGTTCCACAACGTGGTCTCTTTGAGTTTGTTAGGATGCCTTTTGGTCTAACGAATGCTGCTTCGGAGATGCAACGCCTTACTGATATGATCGTGAATTTCGAGTTTACTTCTACCAGCGACGACTGTATTTTTGGGTACGTCGACGACTTGATAATCGTGTCTAAAGATTTCTCTAGTCATATGGCGCTGCTCAGGAAGGTACTTGCTCGACTTAAAGAAGCAGGCTTAACTATAAATTTAAAAAAATGCGAGTTTTGTAAAAGCGAACTAAAATATTTGGGTTATATTGTTAATGAAAAGGGTCTTCAAACCGATCCCGGCAAACTTGATGCTATTAAAGATTATCCTACTCCTACTTCAGCTAAGTCATTACGCGGTTTCATTGGTATGTGTTCCTATTATAGGCGTTTCGTTAAAGGGTTTTCTTCTATAATTGCTCCGCTTACTGCCCTTATCGGTAAGAGAAAGGGTAATGATCCAATAAGTTGGAACGATGCAGCCGATCAAGCTTTCACTCAATTGAAACAAGCGCTAATTGATACGCCTGTTATGGCATGTCCTGATTTCTCGAAGCCATTCATCCTGCAGTGTGATGCGTCAGCTGTTGGTCTTGGTTCGGTACTGACACAGAAGATAGACGATGTGGAACATCCAATCGCCTATTATTCGCGTTTATTCTCTCAAACTGAACGCAATTATAGTACTACAGAGCGTGAACTCTTGTCAGTTTTGGATTCAATTAAACATTTTCGATGTTATTTAGATGGTATGAAGT
This sequence comes from Cerastis rubricosa, assembly GCA_949152445.1. NCBI lineage: Eukaryota > Metazoa > Arthropoda > Insecta > Lepidoptera > Noctuidae > Cerastis > Cerastis rubricosa. The sequence continues at coordinate 17,471,989 of OX424539.1, forward strand.
TTTCTGTCATAACAGACCATATGGCTCTTAAGTGGCTCCTCTCTCTTAACAACCCATCTGGTCGTTTAGCTCGTTGGGCTACTATTATCTCCCAATATACTTTTGATATTGTACATCGTAAAGGTTCGCAACATATAGTCCCCGATGTTCTTTCCAGGATCCATGCTAATCCTGTGTCATTTGACCAGGGTCCTGAACATACTAATGACCGTTGGTATAAGAAGATATATATAGGTGCTCGAGATACGCCACAAATGTTCCCAGCATACGCTATAAATAACGGTATCCTTATGAGACGCATGCCTGTTTCTAGTCCTTTATCTTCTGAACCATGGCGTGTGGTGTTACCAGCTGAAAAGGTTCCAGACGCTATTTGGGAAATTCACAATAGATTTCCTTCGATACATCCCGGTGTTACTAAAACGTATCTAAAGCTTAGGGAGTTGTTCTACTGGCCAAATATGTTCCGTGACGTTACTTCGACGTTAAGTCAATGTGAGGTTTGTAAAGCCTATAAAATTTCGAACACACAACCTCGCGGTCAGATGTGTTACCCTAAAGAGGTTTCCTTGCCCTTACAGATGATTTCTATCGATATAATTGGTCCGTTGCCCTGCGCTTATTATGGTTATAAATATATCCTTTCTATGGTAGATGTTTTTTCCAAATATGTTTGGTTAGTTCCTCTGAAAAGGATTGACGCTCTTTCTGTTATAAAAGCGTTAGAGTCTGAAATTTTCTTTAATTTTGGGGTTCCGCGTACTATTCTTTGTGACAACGCTACAGTTTTTCGTAGTAATCAATTCCTTAATTTTCTCAGATCTTTCCATATTCAATCACCTACTTTTACGCCATATTATACACCCCAAGCAAATACGGTTGAGCGATACAACCAAAGCGTTATAACATGTTTAGGTATTTTGGTTGGTGAAAACCAAAGAAGTTGGGCTAAAATGTTACCTAAAGTGAAGCTTTACCTCAATTCTTGTGTTAATCTAGCTACTGGTTTTACGCCTAACTTTCTTATGCTTGGTAGAGAGGTCCTTATGGATAGCAGTCATGTAAATAGTCAGACTCGAAGCTCTAATTTGGCAGACAGTCGGGCTCGACATGCTTCAAACCTATCCTCTCTCAGCGAAGTTTATGCAAAGGTTGCTGATAATCTTTCTTTAGCTTTTCTCCGTAACTCTCGTGCATATAATTCTAATCGATCAGCTGTCACTCTAAATGTTGGTGATACTGTATGGAGAAGGAATTTTTCCAAGTCTTCTGGAGGTGATTTTTTCTCTGGGAAGCTTGCTCCACGTTTTATTAAGTGCCGTGTAATAAGAGTCATTTCAAGGACCACCTATTTGCTACAGGATTGTGATTCAGTCCACTCCGGACAATATCATATCAAAGATATCTTAAAATAAATTGGATTAAATTCTCTTTGTTCCATTTTGACATTGACATTTGCTTTCTAATCCTTTTTCCTCTTTGGAATATTTCTTTGCATAGTTTTTCGATTAGATTAAAAACTTCATAGATTATCTGTTAATAGTGACATCTGTTTATTTCTGTGTTATGTCAACTTGTGTTCTAAGGTTATTTTGTTTCTTTTAGTTTAACACAGATGGCGTGACATTCAACATTTAATTTTAAATTTGAATTTAAACTTGAGTTTTATGACTTGAGTTCTCTGATTTAAGTTCTGTCTTGAGTTCTTCTTTGACTTAATTAATTTAGGTTTTCTTTCTTAAACTTAGTTTTTTTTTGTTCAACTTGTCTTAGTTTCTATAACTAGAGGTTGGACTTTACGTGTTCACGTTATTTATTTTTGGGGATTCCCAAGTTTTTTCTTATAGTTGATAGGTAATAGTTAAGTCTTATGTTAAGTTAGGTTAATTTTACTTAGATCTAAAGTTTACTAATTGTAAGGATGTGGCAGGTTAGAGTTTGGCTCTAACTGAACAATATATATTTAGATTTAGGAGTTCGTTATTTTCTTTCATATTCTCCATAGATGTAATTGAGATATCGCGAGTTCGCGCGGATAACGTTTAGATATGGTGGCCTCCGTGTTTATTCAGTATTTGTTGCACTTCGATATCGTTTGATTCAGATATGATGCCTGTTTTTTTGTTTTTGCCTGATCCAGTTTTTTTCTTCTTTCTCACTCGTACTTACGTCCTTTTTTTCTTAGAAAGAGGGTATTGCAGCATTATCACGCTGTTTTCGGCTGAATAAAAACTATTCTGTTCGTGTAAGTCGACCTCATTTCTAATCAATTTACTTTTTCTTACTTCGGTTCAAATTTAAAAATATGACGATTCCATGGATGTGACAGAGGAAAATTTTTTCTCAGATGGACGAAAAATCTTTGGAAATAACAGACATATTATTCCGTTTCGTAATTTAATTGATAAAGTAAAAAAGGACCTAAGAAAGATAAATTTTGTAGTGCTGTACTGTATAGTCGGTTATCAGTGATTTCACCAAGAACCGATTCGCTCAGAATCGGTTCTAGGACTTTTATCCTAGCTAAGATCTAGTGACCCATATACTTTCGGCGCCGCGACTCAAGGCCGACCAGGGGTCGGGAGACGCGTACTGGCGGTTGGCTCCGAGGCTTGCCGCCTGAGACCCGGAGCAACAGCGAAGATCCGATTTCGAGCGAGGATCCGGACCTTCAGGGAACAAATTTTGTTTTAATCCTTTTTTTAAAATCTTTAGCAATAGTGTAGTTTCTCTTTTTTTTTTGTTGTACAATCATTTAATTTATTTAAACCCTATTCGTGTCAAAAGGTCGCGCAATGTATTTTTTTCCGGTGTAATATTTAAACTCGTATACATTTTGATCGCGCCTAGGGCTGAGTAGGCGTTGCAACCCCTTTCTCACCTTGTTTTAATTTTCAAAATTACAGATTTTATACAATTCTGAACAACCCATTTCGCTGCTTTACATAAAATTATATTACATGTCGTCCATTATTTAATTCCTTTTTTTGATCCTTTTAATTTTTTTTATAAAAAATTGTATTAGTTTTTTTTTATAACAGCAAAATTATACGTTTTAACATGTAGCAGTGACGACTTTTATTTTTATTTTCGCTACAATAGGTACTACTGCCGTGACATTTGTATTTCTAACTACAACCGTTTAGTCTGTAAAGGGGAGGGACACTTGACCCTTACGAAAATTGGTACTTTATAGCTTGATAAGTCACGAACAGTTTACTTAATCAAAAAACGGTCTTCCCAAATACCTAGTATTTTTGAAAGACCTATCCAACGATATGCCACACTATGGGAAGGACGAAAAAAAAATAATCATCCCCACTTTACATGTAGGGGAGGTACCCGAAATAATTGTTTTTTTCAAAATTTAATTTTACCACTTTTTCGGCGTCATTAATATGTATACTCATGCCAAATTACAACTTTCTAGTACCAATAGTTTTTGAGCTAAACCGCGGACAGACAGACAGACGGACATGGCGAAACTATAAGGGTACCTTTTTGACTACGGAACCCTAAAAAGGAGTCAGATTAGTAATGACTAGCTGTCCGGCGCTGTCGTTTGCGTCACATTTTCCCCGTTTTCACAACATTTTTCATTGCTGCTCAGGTCCTATTGGTCGTAGCGTGATGATTATAGCCTATAGCCTTCCTCGATAAATGGGCTATATAACACTGAAAGAATTTAAAAAATCGGACCAGTAGTTACGGAGCCTATTCAATGCAAACAAACAATCAAATCTTTCCTCTTTATAATATTAGTTTAGATCACTGTTTATGGCATGAGCACGGAATTCCATCAACATCCATACACTTCAAACTGGAAGACAGCTACCCTATTTTTAAACGGAAGTGGGGGGGATTCCTGGAAACGGCGAAGCAGGACCGCCGCGTTATATTTTCTAAGTTCCACGGATCCGAACAAAGAGTTATTCTTCCACATTTGTTGTACGAACCGCCAGTCTGTGGAATTCACTGTCGGCTTTTCTGTTCTCTGATCATTCATCATCTGATTAGCCTTTTCCCAAACTATCTTGGGGTCGGCTTCCAGTCTAACAAGATGCAGCTGAATACCAGTATTTTACATGAAGCGACTGCCTATCTGACCTCCACAACCCAGTAACTGGGTAATACGTTACCCCTTGGTAAGACTGGATGTCAGACTTTTGGCTTCTGACTACTCGTAACGACTGTCAAAGATCAACATATGACAGCAAGAACCAACGGCTTAACGTGCTTTCCGAGGCACGGAGGAAACTCGGTACGTAATCGTGGTCACCCATCCACGGACCAACTTCGGCAAGCACGGCTTAACCTTAAAGATCGACCCTTGCAGCTGTTGTTATTTAGCCACGAGCTCCTGCCCAGATCATTATTATCTGGATATGCTCAAAGTTCAAGTGAATCGGTTACTTCTATGCAAGCGTGCTCCACCTAAGGCAGCATCATCGCTTCAAATCAGGCGAGTTGTAGCCAAACGCAAGCCAGTATAAAAAAGCGCTTTTCACAAAACGTGTTACTACTTACTGGTCGCATTGAAAACAGTTCAGTTAAAAGTTCCTGGTTTTTCGCTAGAATCGTGTGTGAAAACAGTCGAAAGATATTTTAGTCAAGACTCACATCCTGGCCTCATTTTAGGACTCTATTACTAGTTTTTTTTTTTTCCACCAGATACCCCGTGACTTCTCGGGCGGGGCTTGGAACGCGACGTCAAAGCTGTGGCACGCTTGGTCAACTCTCTCCTACACACCATTTAGTGGCAGTGCCGCTGTTTGTACGCCAGAGATCAGTAGAGCAGGCCAGCTAGTGAAGGGACATCCTGCCGAGTATAACGCGGCGACAAATATTAGGGGTATTATTTGTTTTTCATTGTTATGGAGTTTAGACACCTCTAGAACGTTCTTCTTCTTAGCGTGTCGATGGCAATCTAAATTGTGACTACCCAGAACTGAGCCACTAGTTTAGCGGGCTCTGTAGCGTCCATCAGTTCCTGTAATGAGCAAACAGCAGGACACGCAGGACACGATATTAAGTGCCGCATCGTTTGTGGAACGGCACCACATTTACACTCCAGGCCAGAGTCATTAATGAATCTCCACCTGAGAACGAATTTTAAATTTTCCATGCCTGACTTGGAAGTCTTCGGACCCAGGTTGGTTGCAGCAAGGAAAACCTGCTCAGGTGGAGATACATTAAGACTCTAGTGCATTAGGGATGCACGATACTTCCTTTTGGATCGTCGATCGGGCTCGCAACTAATCGATACGATTTTTAGGATCGAATTGAATTCCATTAGGGACAAACCACATTTCGCCAGTGATGTTTAAGTCCTACTCAATCAGATCGCACAAAAATTTGTTCATTAAATATGTTTTGCATAAACTATCCTATCTTCACAAGAATAACGCAAAGACTTTTTTTGAAGAATTACTCATAACACAAACATTACTTGTTATCCCCGAAGGATTAGGCAGAGGTCTATCTAATAGTACACCCACAATTCGCCAGTTTTGTTAAGTCCCATGTAATAGGAGGCGAGCCTATAGCCATCAACCGGGCACGAATCCAGACGCCGTAGTTGCCACTGTGAAATTCCTGATGAAAAACCCATTTACACTTTGCCCGACGTGAACGCGTAGCATGACCACTGTAGAAACGAGTTTTGTCTACGGAAGAATTGACATAATGACAGATAGACGATGACAATGTGTCAGCTTGTCAATTCTTCCTTCGACATAGACCGTTTCTATGGCGGTCATGCTACGCGTACTGGGAATAGCATTCGCGTTTGCGATGGCTAGACCGACGACGCAATAAAGAATTACCTGCTAAATAAAACCCATTTCTTTTCAGGAGGACTTTTCAATATTATTATCACAGTGATATCCCTGCTACTACTAAGATGATCAAAACTGGGGTCAAGGGCGAATACTTAAATAAAACCAAATAGTGATTTGTTCAATTTTATTTCGGCTGAACATCGTTGTGAACGATTTTAAAGCTGAAGTTACAATAAGCGGGTTATTGAGATTATTATCTTTAAATGAGCTGGAAATCATCTTTAAGCTAGTTTTGGGGTAGAAAAATTATATGAGTAAGGAGTATGTCGCTAGAGGTATTTTATAAGTTTATGTAAACCTGCAATACCGAAGTTTATACAATTAATAAAAATGGAAGGAAAAGACAGTGTCCAATTATATGACTTATTTTAAGCAAAATACCAACTTATTGTAACTTCATCATTTTTTTGTTTTACAATTATGTTTGGCTCTTTTTAGAGATTCTTAATTGTTTTACATTTTATAATGTAGGTTACCATTTATATTATAATTCTATTACAATAATTGAAATTCATAGTTATTATGCACTTAAAAAACCTACTTATTAAATGAGAGGAAGACCTTTGCCATTTAATTAGAATTTAATTTATTATTTTTGCATTATAATTAGAATATGACAAAGAACAAAACAATGGTAAAAGTCTCCCGCAATGAATGTGCACTTCAAAATATTTTTATTAATAAAATTCGTGACTATACAATTGTAAATAAATTTTGGACGTAACGTTTTTAAATAGAAGAAAATATTAATAAAATAAAAATCAAGCACCTTACAGGCACTGGAAAAATACATAAACATGTAAAAAATATTGTGACTAGGTCAAAAATATGAACTTGCTTGCAAAAAAATACTGCACCATTTTTTTACATTTTGTTACCATATTATTCTAAACTGGCTTTCAAAACGGCATTTTGGCATGAATAGTGAGTGGAGAATTTTGCTAGCAAGTGTAGATAATGAAAATATATTTTTAAGCGAAGATCTGTTTGGTTTGTTAGGAACATAATTATTTTGTAGTTTTTGAGACGTTTTGAATGATAATTGAGATTCATATTACAGATTTACAAGTGTATTTTTTTTTCTTACAATTATTTGTTCTTAAGTAATGTGAAAAAGCCAGTTGTTACCCGCCCACCTATTTTAATTTAAATGAGATAACTATAAGATATATTTCCAACATTCCTTTAAGTTACGGAATTATCTGTTCTAAGGCCTGCTGTACGTGATTAACATGAGGAAGCAGGACAGGACATATTGTGCGTTGCACTTGCTCCTATGTACTAATTAGTTTAGGGCCGATTTTTCACAACTACAACTGAACGCGATCCACACTCCTAACCATGTTCAAGAGCTGTAGGTGTCAACTCGGTTAAGGTGTGGTGATCATGTACAGTAAAATTCGCCCTCAATCTTCTGTTTTATGTAATTTTCATTCAGAATTAGAAATTTGACTATTCAGCGCCATCAACGCTCCCTTGCATTATTTGAAGCGCGTGCAGCGAGATTTTAACGAAAGGATTCGATCCTACATAGTTTTATGTTTCGGGCCGATGGCCTACGCAAAATATTTAGAAAGTTTACTGAATTTCTATATTTGTATTTACATTTTAAATGGAAATAAACGATATAAGTAAGTATAATTAAATGTGTTTTTTTTTCCTTTTTCGGTGACCTAAGAAGATATTGTCTTGTCAGCAGAGGTAGCAGATTTGCAAGCAATGTGCAAGGTTTTACTACGAATAATACAAAAGAAGATTTTTTACTGTAGGTTTAGGATCAACAACTTGAATTTTCACTGAATGGCGAATTAATACAACAATGAAATTATGAATGACTGATTAATAACGACCATATGTCCTAACAATGATAATTATCACAGTGCCTTCATACTTTGTCGTAGAAAATTCACTACAGTCAAAGATGTATTGTCATTTTTAGAGACAAAACCAATTGATTTGCCATCTAGGTGAAATATTAGGTCTTTCAGTATGAGTTTCAGGTTCAATTGAATGAAGTATGGTTATTATTAAAAATTTTCTTCTTCGTACTATTGGCATAACAGTATTTTATATTGAGCTAGCCCAAAACGTCAAAATTAAGTAGATACCGAAATCCAACAGACGTGATAGGTGTCGATATCTAAACACACAAAAATATTTGATTATATTTGTGGTCAATGACCGCTTGTTTTGTAGTTACTTTTAATGTTTTAAGTACTTTTTTCAGTTTGTTCAGTTATCGAGCCACCACGTCTGTTAAGTCCCGCTGGCTAATTCAATATAACCCAGTATTTTAATCCTTAAAATTACTATTGCACCCGGTAAGAGGTACTGAACAAAACGATCTTATTTTGTTTTGTTTTTGATGACCACGTTACCCCGCCTCCCCCTAAAGGTTGACTATAGTGAACTTCCTACGGCATACAAACACAACGGTGTTTCTCAGTCGCCCCGCCTAGCGAGGGAATACAATAGTACCTACCTACGTACGAAGTTACAATGGAGGCCAAGATAAGACACTACATACAATTAATTACTTTTATTTATTTGCTCAAATGATATGCGAATAACGCTTGGATTTGAGTCTGATATAGCGCAATGTTTTGGATATAATTTCGACAGAATTAAACAGATTAACTGATGCCCCTTATAGCAAAACGCACACTTTTTTAACTTATATATAAAATAGCCTGCTATCCTAGAAGCTTAGGCCAATTTTTGTAACATACATTGAATTGCGGTAAGTACCAAATATATTTGGAAAAGGTAGAAAAAATCTCCCTTTATGAAAAAATATACAAAACATTGAGCGCTAATAAAACAGAGCCTTGTATTAGGTATAGGTAAAATTATATCTGGAATGTAAACATTTCAACAGGTGGGTATAACATAATACATATTTATAAAACAACAAATTATTCTACTATAAATGCACTATAATACATCTGGCACAGAATATGATATTAAATGCAATAGAACTCTTAAGTTTAATAATGTATAATAATTAAGTATAATAAATATAATTAAACTACTCTCACTTGGCCTGGAATGTTTTGTGCGAAAGAAGTCGAATTATTACCGATCATTATTTTTAAGAGTAGTTCGGTCGACACACTACATTTTTTTTTTAAGTATTACTATGTTGACACGATCGCTGCAAAAATCAGGGCAGTTCTACAGCTAAGATTTAATACCGCTTGGGTTTTTCTTTGTAACAGTGTCTAAATCTTTACTTAAAGCAATTATGTCTTTCAGGTAAAGATAAACAGTAAGACTTACTAACACACATTTTCAGGTCGGTTAGTATCTTTTTTTTTTTTTTTTTTTTTTTTTTTTTTTTTTTTTTTTTTTTTTTTTTTTTTTTTTTTTTTTTTTTTTGGTTGGGAAATCATCAAATGACTTCTTCCGCTCTGGGCAGGTTTTTCAGGTCGGTTAGTATCTGGCGTACGGTAAAATAATGGTTATAGACCCTTTACTAAGTCGAAAGGCACAAGTTCTCCCCGACATCGCTATCTTTTTTTTTGTTCTGGGCCATACCGGGAATCTTCTTGTTCCGGAGATATTGGAGATCGAAGTTTCAATTTTTTCACAAGTACGTCCATTACCGCTGTTCTATTGAATGCATTCATCAGCACAATGTTTTGAGTGTGTTACTTTTAGTCCTGTGATTTCACCGGTTTTTTTTAAATATTAGTGATCGGATATTCGGATGCATATTTACCTAAAGTACGTTATTTCCTGGCAAAAGGTACAAAAGTATGGAAGCGGCTATTTAAATGCCAATTTTTGTCGCGGGATTGCGAAATTTCATAATTCTTTAGTAAGTATAAAATGTAGTACTCAAAATATCGTAACGAATATTTAAAATTTATTTAAAATCTGGCAAGTTTGTTGAAAATAAAAAGGAAAAAATAAAAATAAACTATTTAAATTCGTATTTTTGTGCTGAAATGTCGAATGCTAAAACAAAATGGTAAATATGTCTGGGCATAATTCATTTAGAGCTAAACGAAAAAGTAACTAGACTAGTTTTTATTTGTTTAATAACCTCTTTTTTCTGACGCGCGCTTCATACTAGTCAACACTCAAACTTTAAGTAAATATGCATCCGAATATCCGATCTCGTAATTATTATTTTTGCATAGAGTTACCCAGTTTGATGTACAGAATGCTTCGTTGACGGCTGCGTGAACGGTCTGTTTACATCTTATACAGGGTGTAACGGAAAGGGTATACAGTGTGTAACGGAAAGGGTATGCAGTGTGTAACAGAAAGGGTATATACATGTAAAGAAAAATATAATTTTCTTTAATTTAAATTTTACCGCCCAACGAACGTCATCACGCGTAAAATGATTTTTGTAATCTATGGTAAAAATATCATAGACTTCATGTCTATGACATAACCTCTAAGCGTCATATGGTTGTAAGAAATTACTTAAGGGTGTGCTACAGACCATCAAACTGAATATGTTTCTCCACAAACAAACATCGTAATAACGAAAAAATTATATGCTGCCCCATAGAAAATTTCAATACCCATTTGACCAAATGTATAGGGCAGCTGATATTTTTTTCGCTATGACGATGTTTGTCCGATGGAGAAACATGTTCAGTTTGATGGTATATAGCACACCCTTAAGTATGTATATACCTTTTCCGTTACACCCTGTATACCTTCGATTTTGCCACCCGTCCTTTGCCGAGTTAGCCCAACCCAATCGTATGTGTAGCTGCCCTGAAGCGACTTTAATTCAATAACCATCCACCCGAGTTTCCAATTTACAGTTAATAAAACTACTTAGTCATGTCTTTTGCAGCCATCGAGTCATTAATAATGTTCTTTTTTTATTGACAAAGATATTGATACTTCTTCACTTTTACAGCAGAATAATACCTTGATATAGTAATATTACATTTTTGTCCCATTATTTACTTAAGGACAATATATTCCAATATTAATTCATTCATTTTACATTCTCTTACCGGTTTTTTTTTATTAATACCTTGACGTTTAAGTCATAACTAGCACATTTCAACACTTCTATGAGTGATACTGACTAGAAGTAACTACTTATCATCTAAAATTTTATTATTTGGCTAATTATATAAGATTTATTCATCAAGTCACACTACTATTATTCAGATCACACATAACTTAATTTACATAATTTGATACAAAGTGTATGTTTTTTTTTCGAGAAAAAATCTTATATTTTTATTGTATACCTTTTCATGGCCGAATGTGTTTACATTCGATAGATAAAAGCGATGCATTTAGAAATTATTATTAGAACAATTAAATATATTTTTAAGTAATATAAGGGCACTGACTTGACGTAGTACATTGTCAATGAAAAAAAATCGAAGTGCAAGAATACATGGATTATATTCCAAGGTCACTTACCCCTGGTGCACCAAATTACATTTGATTGTCTGACTTCGTCAAGTCTGTACTTTCCTTAAGCCGAATGCGTTTTCTCTAATATACAGGGTGTAACGGAAAGGGTTATACATACTTAAGGGTGTGCTACAGACCATCAAATTGAACATGTCTGCTAAAAAAATATCTGCTACCCCGTACAAAATACAATAAATATTCGACCCAATGTATGGGGCAGCTGATATTTTTTTCGCTATTACGATTTTTGTCCGATGGAGAAACATGTTCACTTTCAGTTTGATGGTTTGTAGCACACCCTTAATTAGTATGTTTATACCCTTTCCATTACACCCTGTATATTATAATATTATCATACAATAAAAATACTAAATATTTCACACATCTACCTCTGTATAGAAATATTGGATGGAAAAGTAATAAACCACAAAAATGCCGAATTATTTAAATGCAAAAATTTGTGCGAACACGTTTGAGTTAAGTTGTTAGAATCCCGAATTAGAACCGTGATTTATGAATTTTGAAGTAACTTATGAAGTTTTCAATAAATCTTCAAATCATTTCGAGTACTTTGCTTTAGTAAATAGATATTTCAGAGCAAAAACAAATACTATTCGAAAACGAGACTGCATCTACCCATGCGATGCCGTCATGTGGAAATGTTCGACACGCATAATAAAAATCGTGACAAAACGACGTCCTTCTAAATAGCAGATGAGAGAAGATCTTTCATTAATATGCTCGTTCATATCATCTTCTAGCTTAGCCTTTTCCCAACTATGTTGAGGCGCGGCTTCCAGTCTAACCGGAAGCAGCTTAATACCAGTATTTTACATGGAGCGACTGTCTATCTGACCTCCACAATCCAGTTTACTAACTGGGTACTACAATGCGCCTTGGTAAGACTTGTTGTCAGACTTTTGGGCCACTGACTACTTAACGACTGTCAAGGATCTACGATTGACAGTACTAAACTGGGTAATACGATACTGCTTGGTAAGACTGGTTGTCAGACTTTCGGGCCACTGATTACCTGTACCGACTGTCAAAGATCATCAAATAAAATAATTAACCAATTATTATAGCACATTTTAGGAGATTTATATAAGATCTATCTCCACTGTAATTACTTCAAAATCCATAAAGAACTTTCCAGAATAACGTCAATACTTGTATTACAACCTCATTAGATGGTACCTTCACTTAAGGTGCTGTCTGCAGCCAAGCCCTGAGCCCGCGAGCCCTTTCAGCTACTCCACCGTCTGAGTTATCTTGCATTACTGGTTCCGGCTGGAAAAGTAATACGTATCTGTTTAAAATGGCATTGTAGTTTTGGGATTTATTGCACTGTTGTGGAAGAACAGTGTGTGATAATCCTTAGATTGAGTAGGAGCGTCTAATTTGGACTGGACTGAAATTTCAATTGAAACACGGTAGCCCGGATAGTACAATATTTTGTCCCAAAGAGAACCGTTAGCTCTGACCAGTACGCAGTTACTGGTCAGCCGTTCATACGTCTCGCTAACATTCATTTTTGCTTACCTTGCACTCTGCCTTACATAGTTGCATGTGTCTCTACAGTAGCGTTACTAAAAAATATCGAAACATATTAAGACTGTGCATGCCGCTCAGTCGAACACCAAACGCCGTGAAAGTGAGATGCAAATATTATTTCTGCCAAAAACATGTTTGCAGTCCGTCGGAAAAAAAGTAATTAGAAGAAAACTTGTAAATATATCTTTGCAAAATCACTTACATATTTGAACTTATTGATAAATCATCATCATCATCATCAGCCTATAATGCTCCAACTGCTGGGACACAGGCCTCCTCTCTATGAGAGGGAGTGAGCTGTAGTCCACCACGCGGGCCCAGTGCGGGTTGGTACTCGTAGATGTCACATGCCCTCGAATTTTTAGTTCTAGGACATACCGGTTTCCTCACGATGTTTTCCTTCACCGTTTTTGAGAGCAGCGGTGATGAAATAAATCACACAAAGTAATGCGCCTGCCTGAGTTCGAACCCACGGCTTACTGCTCGTACGTCGGTGCTGGCACCACTGGGCCACCACTGCTCTCTACTGATAAATAAACTATGCCTACCGGTGAATCGTTTTGGAGTTTTCTTTTCCTAATGCTATTTATTTATGCCTTTTATTGTGAGCGGAATTTACCACGTGATCCCACTTCACATGAAATGCTCTACATGTGGCGGTGACGTAAATATTGTATGTATTTGTGTATGTATACTACGTCACCACTGCAGTACGCGCGTACGAACGCAAAATAGAAAAGAAAATATATAATAGCGAATTTGACAATACTTACAGCTGATAATGTCATGCGCGTTTGTGATGTTGTGGGAGCATTACACGAACTCGTTTCTGGAGAAGCTGAAGACAAAATAGTATATTTCATTGCGAGTGCGGAAAGCCTGTCATTGCAAAGAGTTCCGACAAATGTCTACCCGAGCCGAGGCGCAGCCGAAGGTGAGGGTTGACAGTCGGAACAAGTTGCAATGACGGTTCCGCACGTGTATTGAACAACTATTTTGAATACAGTTGCGAAAAAATGAAGCAATTTAATAAAGAACATTTTTGGAAAATGGCGCCAACAGTAAAAGAATATTAGCAGAGTTTTTTTTTGTTTTCTTCACTCATTCTGGGTAGGCATAGGGAACTATGCCCATACAGCCAAGTCTTCAGTAGATTTTTTTTATTGATATGAAATGAAAATGAAATGAAACCTAACCTAACTCATTGAATCAAATCATTAAATCTGATATTGAAACAAATTAGTAGCTTCGTTTTAGAAATATTTGCATGAATCATTAAAACATCTATGATTTTTTTAGTAAAAACTCAGTAGTTGTTTTTTTTTCTTTTTAATAGACATTATTTTGACAGTTGGGAAAAAGTACGCACGAGTTCGGGAAAGGTAAAGAAAAAGCTCGAGTGTGTAATAGCCCACATCCCGAACGCTATACGTCCCTGCAATACGCCACTTTTTGAGCAACTGTATTAAAAAATATTTTAAAGTCCTATTCTGAAATACCAATATGAGACCGTCTGTTGTGATATGAGAGGGAGAGATTATGTGAGGAATGATATAAAAGAGAAAGGAGTAAATGAGTCCGTGACGTCTGACAGGGGAGAATGGAAGAAGAAAACGTGGTGCACCGACCCCAAGTAGACTGGGACCTGGACAGCATGATGATGATGTCTTACAGTGGCTTCGTTTAAAATAAGTTTTGCATAATGAGATAATAATGTTCCCACTGCTGGGACGCAGGCATTGTCTCTGCGCGAGCCATGAAACGATGTTCATTTAAGTATAATCATCATCTGCCCAGCCTTTTCCAAACTATGTTCGCGTCGGCTTCTAGTCTTACCGGATCCAGCTGAATACCAGTATTTTACTCTTACATTTTACATTTAGGACACATTTTTGGTCCGATAAAATTGAAATCTAGATACATGAAACGTATTTCTTCAAAGTACTACCAGTATGAGGTCGTCTAGCATCCAAGGCACGCCATATATACCTGATATCAGAGTGTGAGCCCTCAGTGACCGTAGTAAGGCGCATTCTACTAGCCAGCGCCACTACTAGATGACACCTCGCTAGTTATAGCCTCCTGGTACTTTTAAAACTTATTTATACACCGTGGCATTTTAATCGTCTTACAAAGGTGGTCCACTCAATGTATCCGACATAAAATACCTCCAGACACGATTTTTTTTTTTTTATTTGCAATAGTAATTTCTTATTATTGCAATAGTAAGAAACACATTTTTGCAATAGGGGGAATGAACTCTGTTAAAGATGCCGCCGCTTCAGTCCGTGCCGCCTTTGGAACGCAATGCTCGGACCGCGCTCATAACAGGGTGTTTCAAACTACGTCATGCGTCATAATAATAAATAATATTTTCATTTTTTTAATTATTCAAATGTTCATAAATATGTTTTTTTTTATTATGAATGTTTACTAATCATTGGATACATGAAGTGGGCTGCCGTTGTAAGACGATTAAAATGCCACGGTGTATAGTATCAACCTTTTCAATCTTTCCTCGCAACTTTTCGCCTTCCTTCTGTCCTGGTAGCCTTGACCTTATTTATGTATTTAAAAAAAAAACAGAACCAGCCATAATTTGGATTTGTCGCTACCTTTTCGGTTGTTCTATTCTCCTAGTACCTATCATGGACGTGGCGAAGTTTTGGTCCAACAAAAGGGGTTTGGGTAAAAGTGGCATCATATAGTGTCGTTGTACATAAGCTATATATTATTTTTGTGTATATCTTTTAATTTGATGTACAATAAATAATAAGAATAAGAATGATTTTCTAAGTCTGCGGTCACTAATGAAAAATATTTCAATAGTAAGAACACAATAAGACATTCTTTTTTTACTATGAACAATTATTTCCAAAATGCATCGGAACCGAGATAAACAGGATGAATTTTTCAAGTGGGTGAAAGGCCAAATACGAAAGTATAAGAATAGCGAAAAATACTCAAAGTAGTCACGAGCCGAATTTTGATGAAAACGGAAACTGCGTCATTGGTTTTTTGAGAAATCAATATTCTTAGCCAGGAATCGAACCCCTTGATTTTGAAAAAAAAAAACATCGTGTATTATTTCACCATTAGATAGTGTCGCTGCTAAGGATCAAATTCTGGGAAGTAATGACATACGGCAAACGATAGGAAAGAGTTATTTTTTTTATAAAATACATAACATTATGCAAACTGTTAGTAGGAACAACACAACTTTGATATCAAATATTTCAGCTCCGATATAATTTTCGCCAAAATTCTTTTGGGAGTCATTATTATCATATATTCCACAATACGTTAGCAACAATTATCTTTGTGGCCGTTGTGAAAAAAAATCATGCCATGGGTCCATACAAACTTACCCAATGCCCTGATAGAAACATGAAACTTATTTCAGTATAATTATTACCAGTATGAGGTCGTCTAGCATCCAAGGCTCGCCATATATCCCTGACATCAGCGTGGAGAGCCCTCAGTGACCGTAGTACCGCTCCTCCTGCTTCCGCCGGCGGTGCTTCGCTGCCTGATGACGCCTCGCTAGTCGTGCCCTCCTGGTATTCAAATAGTGTAATCAGTGTATAATGTTCCCACTGGTGGGACTCAGCCATACTCTCCGAAAAAGTGGGCACTATTTTACATGGATTCAGTGCGGGTTGGTCGGGTTGTTTTTCAGGAAAATATAAAATATTAAGCTAAAATATTGTTTAATCGCCTGAAGGAAGTAAGAAGGAATAGGTTATTCAAAATCTACATTTAACCAATAATAACAACGAAATTTCCTGTTTCAGTCTTAACCATCAACGGTCCTAGTCAAATTAAGGCAGTTTTTAGTAACATAATTCCAGTGTAGTTCGTACTTATACCTATAATAAAGCAAGTTTTATAAATTCATTTTCTATAGCGTTCTACAGCACTCATTTCCGATAACGTTTCCACTGCTGATGCATAGACTTCCTCTCTGTAGGAAGGAGCGGGCCTTAATCCACCACGCGGGCCCAGCAAGCAAACTTTTGCTACACAGAAACTACGAATGCAACGCAAAATAATGAATCCCTAGTTGCTACGCTAGTAAAGGGAGGAAGACGACAAGAAGATGTCTGAAACGAAAACAGCGAATTAAAATAAAACAACCAAAAAAACAATAATCCCAAAAATTAACAAAAGACGATCAACAGCAAATAATATCAGATGAGACAACCAAAAATAAGTCTACCGCTGACGAAACAAAGCTGGAAATTGCTTGAAACAAAACCAAAACGGAGGCAACAGATTCCAAAAGATGAAAAAGCACTTTAAAAAGAACAGAATAAGGATGGAGATAGTTCGTCAGCAGAACCTGTATGTGTGGTGGAGGGTGTTCGGCCAGGCGACGAAGTGCTCGTTCGATGTGCCGGAGTCTTATTTCCTTTTCGCCTAGAAGCGCCCGCGCCCGGTGAAGTGCCACCTCTAGCTCTGTTACCTCGCGTTCCTCCTGTTTTCACACAGGTATAGCATCAACGCAAAACTCCGACGGCAAATAAAACGGAACCACCTGTCTCGATGCGACAGCCCCGACTTATTTACATTACATACATGCATAACGCATTACAATTATTCGGACTTAGATTTTGTTTTTTTCTTGACATTTATAATAACGAAAATAATTCCTTCTTTAAATTTGCCAGCACTCAATTTTTTAAATAATATTATGTAATTGTGATATTTGACTTTCAAATTTTAATTATGCATGATTTTCAATCATCTTTTTTTTAGTTTAAATTCGTAATATTTGAGCTAGATGCACACCATATTTTTGTACGCCTCCTGGCATAACATAGCGTTCTCTTTACCAAACTCAAGATCTGTATTTCTTTACCTGTGTTATAAAAGTGATTTGATTTGAACGCTTTTTTCCCAAGGGGGTAGGCAGACACCACAGAACGCCACCTGCTACTGCCTACTACCTGCTTACATACTCCCATCGCCTCATCCACGCTCATACATCAGCTGGCCTACCATGACGTCTTAAAGGAGTATTGTTTTACTCTTATTCCAGTGTGGGAAAGAGACGGAGCTATACAGGGTGTCTAGCGCCATCTCTTTCCCACACTGGAAAAGGAGTGAAACAATAATGTTTTAAGACGTCATGGTGGGCCAACTGGTCATACATTCACGCCGCCAGTTGCGAGTACTACGCACCCAACTGATGAACCTCGCCATCACCAATAAGGTTAGTGTACGTCCTTTTAGGGCGTCCCCTTGAACACGCGATTTCTTTTTAGATTAAGTTATTGAAGTGATAACTTCTTATGGGAGGGTAAACCGCTTTTTAACGTAACGCGTTACGGCGCCACTCTGTCTGGCTTCCCTTTCTCTCACGCATACGGCAGCACGCTTAGATTGGTTTAAGTTAACACTTCTGTTGAGAGTCCCGAGACGCACATATATTTTTTTTTTATTATTTCTGTTTGTATGTGTGCACTTCTTGGATGTGCCAAATAAACGTAAGTTTTCTTCCTTCTTTCTTACATATTAACTCGTTGATGTTGTATGTTGATGTCGCTGGACATTTGCCTTTATTACCAGCCAGTTTGACAGCTTTTTAAGAAACACGGGTGTCAATATCGGGAGTAACCGCGAAACGGACACTAGTCTTACACACACACACACTCTTGAACATACATTCTATCGGGGACTACATGCTACGGGCCTGATGTAAGTTATCGAACTGATATAAATTCAAAAATGTGTTGGTCTTTCATAATTTTTTAGCATGGTCTAATAGTATCATAAACTACTTTTAATTTCGGAAAATCTCCAAGTATCCAGATTAGCTAGGTACAATAATAGGTATAATATCTTACCGAAGGAGCTCTATGCGGAGACAAGGAAGCCCTGGTCTCCTGCAAGGCCGCCTTCCTACGTTTGAGCGCGGCTCTCGCCCGGCGCATGCCCTCGCGCTCTACAAGCGCACGATGTCGCACGAACTCTAGTTCGGGTGTGTCCGCTGTTGCTACTGGACCTGGTAAGAGGAATGATTTCAAGATTATTCAATGTTTTTTTAGTAATGAGTTCATTTGTTCATTGAAAGTCAATTATTTAAAGATTCAAGGATTGTTGTCAAATCCTTTAAATAAAATAAATATACGCTGTTTGAGTGATTATTGAAGTTTTTTTGTTTTTTGTTTTGTATAGTCTATGTAGCCTTGTAAAATGACTGTTCTCTTCTAAAAATAACATTGTAGTCCTCAAACCAGATGCTCTAGGTTTTCTTCAGGTTAAAGATGCCTGTAAGATTACTAGAAAAGTCAAATTGATTTATTACGAGCTATATTAAACACCCATGAAATGACAATGTGAAAGGTGATATGGCAAGAAAGGAGGTGTCTGGTGAGGTGACAAGTAATAGAGAAATATGGAAGAAAACATGCTGCACCGACCCCAAATAAATTGGGATAAGGGCAGAAGAATGATGATGAATAGTTATTATTATTATCATCATCATTATTTCAGCCCAAAAGACGTCCACTGCTAGACATAGGCTTCCCCCAAGTGTCGCCACATTGACATTTTGGGGGGTTTTGCCATAATCGCCACGCTTGGCAGCCGGGTTGGCGATCGCAGTACGGTTGTTAAAAAAGCACAGAGAACGCTGCTGCCCATTCTCTGGCAAATCCCTTAGTCGCCTCTTACGACACACACGGGGAGAATGGGATGGTGCTATTCTTTAATTCCGACACCATACAGACAGAGCGTACATTATTTTTATATTTATTTAAAAATATGTGGCGAAAACAAATCTTACCTAACTCAGCAAACGGGTACCGAAGACTGTACGAAGGTTGCAATGCTAAATCTGGGAACTGATCTTCTAAATCATCTAATTTTCTCAACTGCTGCCGAAGAGATTCTAATGGACTCGACCATCCTTCGCCACGTCTACCAAAAACAAAAATTACACAGAGATACAAACCATAAGCATAATTAATCTACAATGAAACAACGGGTGGAACGGGCCTACTAATAATCGGGGAATCCATGGCGGTTTCCCCACGATGATTTCGGATTCTTCACCGATTTATCAGACATCCCCCTCCAGCTCACAATGCTGAGCCTGCAAAAAAGCTTCCATCGGGTCCATACCATGGCCCACCTGGAAGACTCTGAACCGACTTCGAAGCCAGCTTGGTCGCTGCAGGTACAACTTGGTCCGGTGGGGGTATTTCGATAAAGCTGAGTGCGACTGTGGCCCAGTAGCGGTGGCCCGTTGGTGGCAGCCCCAACTTACGAGCAGTAAACCCCCACGGCTTACTAACCCAGGCAGGCGCATTACTTTGTGTAATTTATTTCATCACCGCTGCTCTCAAAAACGGTGAAGGAAAACATGGTGAGGAAACCGGCATGTCCTAGAACAAAAAATTCGAAGACATGTGACGTCTACCAACCCGCACTGGGCCCGCGTGGTGGATTTCATCCCTCTCCCTCTCATAGAGAGGAGGCTTGTGTCCCAGCAGTGGGAACATTATAGGCTGATGATGAGTGCGACTGAGGAGTCGCATCCCAAACCATGACCCACCTCCTGAACTGCTATTTGAGTAACTCCACCTGCTCTTCAAGGGTACATGTCTGAAGCCAGTAACAAAGCCATCAATGAGGCTGAGTTCTGGTTGAAACCAATTTAATTAAATAAGTATGGGAATCATCGACATAAAGAAGAAGTAGACCGATTTGTGAGTACATGTTCCCTGTCAAAAGGAGTAGGATATCATCCCCGGCGCGGTACACCTCTGGACTACCTTCGCGGATTACATGCGTGAGGTTATGTTATGAGAGAAGGTGGCTTAAAAGCAGTATTGTTTTAATCTTATTCCAGAGTGAGAAAGAGATGGCGCTAGACGTCCTCTATAACTGCGTCTCTTTCCCACACTGAATTAAGAATGAAACAATATTGCTTTACGACGTCATAGTAAACCCCCAGTACTGATGATAGTGGTAAGATAGATAAAGAATATTAGTAAAACAAAATCTTACTTTGGTGAATAATTTAGACGCGACGTGGAGGCGGATTTTAATCTTGTAAAACACCTACGTCGGCCAGGTCCTGAAATAAATGACGATTTCGTTTTACCTTATTGAACAGCTGAAGTATATAACAAATATATGGCCCTTGGCCCCATAGTGGAAAATCACAGGCTAAATTATTATTATTTTAAGGTCTTATTATTTCACTACGCAGAACCAGAACCTTAGAAAATTCTTAAAAAATATTTATTCACACACTAACAAAAGTAACGTATCCTAGGTTTTAAAAGCATGAAATGTAGCAGAAGAAATTCTTGTAAAACAAAAAGATAACGAGTTTTCGAAAGTTCATCGTCTCAAGGGGATAAATATGGGGAAGGCAGATCGCCATTTTTACTGATGCGAAAGTCATCGGGCTCATGGTATGTCAGCACTTGCCTAGCCTTCTCCAACTATATTGGGGTCGGTTTCCAGTCTAACCGGATGCAGCTGAATACCAGTATTTTACATGGAGCGACTGCCTATCTCAACTCCACAACCCAGTTAGTACTCGGTAACACGATATTCGGGCGCACGATATGAGTAGTAAATATTTACCATTGACATTTTCTTTGGGTTTTTCGTCGGCGGTTGTTGTGGCATCAGATGAATCTTGGCAGTCAGTTGTAGCACCTACGAGTAAAATTAAATTACTACGCATGAAAATAAAAGCACTTCAATATTTATCATCATCATTTCAGCCCAAAAGACGTCCACTACTCGACATAGGCCTTCCCCAAGTGTCGCCACATTGACATTTTGGGAGGTGGTCTTCAATGTTCACTAAAAATAAAATATAAAATTATTAAGCCACGGGCTCCGATATCACAGTAGGCAAGATTTTGAAAACTGACAGTATAAAAGATTTAACGAACTAACATAAAAAAGTAAAAGTAACGGGCGTACTTATATCATGTCGTCACCTGTATCTCTGTCGCGGCGCCGGCGCGGGGGCTCGCGGAAGGCCACCGCCGTGCGCCGCGTGCGCGCCCGCACGCACGACGTCTGCGACGTGTCCGCCGACGGGAGCGTCTGGAACAACCGTTATAAACGCTACAAGTGATTACTTCTATATTCGGTTACCTGTACTTACATTTATATTTGTTAATATTGGGTCATTACATATGAAATTGCCCTGTGAACACTTGGTCCGACTGCTATGTCCGATCAATCGGACCACGCGAACTTTTTTTTCCTCTTGGTCCGATTAAGGAGTCGGACCACGAGTTCTATCATTATTTTAGAACACTTGGTCCGATCGATCGGACAACGCGAACATTTTTTCCTTTTGGTTCGATTAAGGTGTCGGATTATGAGGTATATATCGCGGATTAGAACATATTATTATTATTGTTCGAGCGATCAAAAGACGTGAACTTCATATTAGCTTTTATTTAACTTGCCGTGTTAGTTTCTTTGGTAGTATTTATTGGTGACATTACAATTTTATGCCAGACATTACTTCATCCTGCAGCCACGATCGTCTCCTCAAGAGGGAACGCCTTAACGGTTAAATTGTGTTATTTGCATTTGGGCCTGAATGGGAGCCAATACTCAAAGAGGGATCCTTTTGTCATTAGTTTGTATGGAAAACGTGATAAAGTTTTTGTACATTTCATGTAAGTATATTTCATTGTTTTTTTCTACATTTAATGTAGGTAAATTCTTGGTCACAGTATTGATGCCTACCTGAGCTTTGACAAAGACTTCATACCAGGAGGTACCACTGAAAAGTAAAGCCGTATCATCAGCAAACGCAACAATTTTCGAATCTGGAAACACTAACTGACATACATCATTTATATAGACCAGGAACAGGGTCGGTCCAAGAATACTGCCTTGTGGAACTCCGAAAGTCACTGGGACCTCTTCACTAGTTATGTTACCGATTTTAACACATAGTGTTCTGTCGGTTAGGTAATCCTTAAAGAGTTTTAATTGAAAACCCCGGATACCCAAGCTTTCGAGTTTTGTTAACAGAATGGAATATTAAAGAATATTCCGTCAAACAAACTCTAGAGGACTCTACTTGACCATTACGTGATTTTAATATTTAATTGACATGCGTTTGCAACGGAGGAATATTATTTCTTCTTCCGACATAATTTTTTTTTCCTGTTTTATCTGTTCTACACACTGTGTCTACATTTCTAATTGAACTTTCCATTCGTAGATCTGCTGTAAGAAATTTCTTTTGAAATAAGCAGTACCTTTTTGTTCTTGTATCTTAATGTATTGTCCTGTTAAGTGTTTTTGTGTACATAAATAAATATTTTCCCCTGACGTAAAAATTGTGCATTGACATCAGTCAGACTTACTAGAAATATTAGTTTTCTAAGAAGGCTAGCTTTTCTTATTATTTTTTACTGGTAAAACGGTTTTTAATTTGATCGGACTGGAAGGAATCATATTTCCTCTTTGTCCGATCGATCGGACTATCAGAATTTGTGATTCCACTTGGTCCGATTAATCGGACGAAAAGGAAAAAATAGTTCGCGTGGTCCGATTGATCGGACTGAGCAGTCGGACCAAGTGTTCACAGGGTGAAATTGGCGTTTTGTAAGGGAGGAACATAAAGCCGTTTTTTTTTTAAATATAATATATTTATTTAATCAAAGTATGTACCATTGCTATCTATGCACTTTTGCCATCTCATAGGTAGTTCATTGATCCCTTTACTAAAAAAACCATTCGGACGGGAATCAATAAAATCTTTAAAGGCGCTTTGGACTGCCCCATCGGAGTTGATTTTTTTTCCCTTGCAAGAAGTTATCCAAATTTCGAAAAAAATGGTAATCTGTTCGAGCTAGGTCCGGGGAGTACGGTGGATGTCTTAGACATTTCAATTGAAGCTCCTCTACTTTGGTAGCCGTCTGTTGTGCAGTGTGTGGTCTAGCGATGTCCTGAAGCAGCAGTGGCCTAGAGCAATTGACCAGCCTCGGCCGTTTAGCGGCTAGCTTTTCCATGATGGTTTGCAGTTGCTGACAATAGACATCCGCCGTAATCTTCGATCAATAATAGTACTAGATTCCCGATGAGCGCTTCAAAAACGGCACGAAAAATAAGACCACAAATAGTTTTGTGGTCTTATTTCAAATTAGTATTGTCCAAGCATAGCCAACGTTAAGACCCTTTCGGCCGCCATGGCAACTGAGTTTCGCAACCAGTTGTGAATAAGGATTTTTTATTCTTTCTTGGCAACTAGTTGCGAAGGAAGATTTTTTTTTGCTTTATACGCAACCAGTTGCCAACAAAGAATACTTTGGCCGCCATTGCAACTGAGTTTCGCAACCAGTTGCATAATTGGAAGTTTTATTCCTTTTTTGGCAATCTTCGCGGTCAACCCATACCTATTTCTTGAAATACTGGCCAGGGTTATTTTTCCTCATCATCAGTCTTCCTTCATAAATCAGTTGGATATTTTGTCAACCGAAAATAGACCTGACGATTTAAATTCCAAAACTATAAAGAATAAAGAGTACAAAGCAATCGACGAGAAAATTGACCAGGCATGGAGTGAATTAAAAGAAAAAAGAATCTGTAGGTCACTGCTTGGAGATCATTAGCCCTTTTGCAATTACGTTTTAAAGAAATAATGTAGTTTAATATAAGATCTGTATATAAAATTTAAGTTACACAGTCTGTACAAACTGCAACTTTTGCAGTGCGGTTGCGGTGTGCCGTTGCATCAATACGGACGCTTGATTATTGCTGTTACTAATTCACTATGCACTTAACCGCTGGGCACGTACTGTATAGTACGTGCCCAGCGGTTAGCTGGCTATACTATCACGCGTTTGACAAACACGCGTTTGCATTGCTGCAAAAAGTCGCAGATATAGGCTATATAAGATTAGGCTTTTAAGGAAATATTTTAATTTCATTTTTATTGCCAGACCTATAATGTTTAGCGGTCATGGTCAGTCTGGTAAATAACTAAAGCCAATAGGGTCTTCGTAGTATTTCGATAGTGTTTCAATAATATAGAGAATAATGAATGACAAATATATTCTTATGAGTCATAATTGAAACACTATTTAGACTGTATTGATGGGGTGGTTATTTAGAAGGATCGGGTCCTGAGCGTACGCTTACTTTGTAAGCTTAAGTTAAAAACAAATGGACACTAAGTACATTTATTTGTTTAAATATGGCCTGTAACTAATCGTGAAAAACGGTGTGGCGGAGCGGTCCGTTAAATTGAAATTAACTAATGATTCAGTGTTTGCTTTAAAAAAATATGTTTTATTAGATGAGGTCTATATTACCATATTATGGTAGCGTAAGAATGAAAGAAAATCTTCTATTTGAAACTAGCGTTTTTGAAAAATTCTTTGTTTGCAACTGGTTACGTATAAAGAAAAAATAATCTTCCTTCGCAACTAGTTGCCAAGAAAGAATAAAAAATCCTTTTTCACAACTGGTTGCGAAACTCAGTTGCCATGGCGGCCGAAAGGGTTAAGACGTCGAGATGCCGTAGTGCGCGTTTTAAAACTGTGAAAATAACCACCGTAACACCACGATTTTGGAAGTATTTTTTTATTTCGGTAAGTATATATTAATTAAGTATTTTTTCGTGAAATAAAAACAGGATAAATAGTAAAAATAATTAAATTAGCTAATATTTTTATGTTTGGCCAATGTTTGCAACAACGCACCAACTATTGTTACAAACATCGACTGTTTTGGAACCGGCAATACATGGAGTAGTGTTGTTATTTTATATATTATTTTTGTTTGTAGATTTTCTAGCGAACCATTTCGATGTGCAGAATACATAAACCTTATAAACATTCGAGAATATGTTCAATTTATTTTGATAGTTTGGACATTTACTGGAAACACAAAGACGTAGATTACAAAAATCTTTATCGAAAGAAAACTATACCTGTTCCTGTAGGTATTTTCATGAAATTCATTAAAACTGTTTTCAATAAACGGCGCATGTTTCATTACAGGTTCAACAAGTCTAAGTTCTGATGATACCACAGGAATACGTGACGAGCCTCGTTAGATCATGAAAAACATTGTATGCACCTATTTATAATTTGAGGGTCGTCTCGATTTCTCTAGGACTTGGTGACAACGGGACTACCACAAGAGTATATGCTTGCGAATAAAAAAAAAGAATTTTAAACATCGTTTTACAATTATTGTTGGAGAAATAGGTGGACAAACAAACAAAATATTGTCGAATGGACAACCTCCTTTTTGTAAAGTCGGTTAAAAATAGTACCTACTACTTAGTCTACTACTTTTTAAAAAATATTTGCCACCATACAAAACGAGCCTTGGCCTAAAAAAAATATATTCTGCAACTCTACGTCTTTCAATAATTACTGTGTTCTGAGCATTGAAAGGTAATAACCAAGAAGTACGTCTAGTTCTAAATTAGTGTAAGCACGAAATTGTCAACTTAATGTTTTTAACCTTGTCACTTAGATTTTAAGATACATTTTAGAATAAATATTTTTGTACTCATGACTTTTTATTTTCAAGCGACACTTTAAATTTATTGCCTTTTAGCTTTCTCCGATGAAAGGACTTAAGTAAATATCTTTTGCAATTGTTATTAAACTTTATCTGAGAGTGTTAAGGTTGATAATAAACCGAAGTTGTTAATATTATTAAACTTTTTTCTATGAAATATAGATGTTTGCGTGTGTGCAAACGTGGACACTTTGGCGATTCATTTTTGTTCCTGATCCTTAATCTAGTTCTATTATTGATCGAAGGCCGTAATCGTCTGGCCAGATTTAAGAAAGCTGAAGTGAACGACACCGGCACTAGTCCACCAAACGCTCACAAGTAATTTTTTTTGAGTCAATTTTCGCTTTGGGCAGGATTTGGCTGGTTCGCCAGGGTTCAGCCATTGCGATGAGCATTTCCGATTATTATACCGAGTCCACTTTTCATCACAGGTTTTCATCCTTCATTATTGTGCCGGTTGAGTAATGTAACGCAGCAGTCGACGCGCGTTAGTCGGTTTGCTGCACTCAATTCATGAAGTACCCACCTTTCAAGCTTTTTCACCTTTATTATGATTATGATTAAAACAGTTTTATCACTAACACCGCAGCCTGCAGCTAACTCGGTCATGGTTAGCGATGGATCTACTTCCACAATAGCCTTCAATTCTTCATATCAACTAATAATATCAACGCCAATTTCATAGGTAAGGGCCCATGGTCCGTAGCGAGAGGGAATGGGAAGCCGTCGCCTCCTTCTGCGAAGCAGTCATGCTAGCGAAGGAGGTGGCGGAACGTGAGAGGGAGAGAACCTCACGTCCCAGCCGCCGCGGGAGACGCCCCGGGCGTCGGGGGGCAACCAGTGGCCCCCGGCCACCGTAGGCGCGGGCCTGTGGACGGTGAGTAATGGGCTAGCTCACCGTCCGTCCGTCTTATGACGACAGACCGTGCCGACGGCGCGTTCGTGTTCCACGCGCGCCTCAAGGAGATGTCAGCAAATCGGAAGGGGTCCGAGAGGGCCGATGCCTGCCAGGGCTGCGGGTTGTTCGAAAGAGATACCGTGCCCCTGGAACGCAAAGGGCTAAGAAGGAACATGGATGGGTTTTAGTCAGTTTAGTCTGACACTCCCTTCCGCTCCGCCCAGAGCGGAAGAAGTCATTTGCTGATTTCCCATCCGAAAAAAAAAAAAAGGGCCCAATATTTAATCAACTACCCAGTTTTATGTAGTCAAAGCACCTGAGCACACTGTCAATGGAAGCATTCTATACAACGGTCTGTGCAGTTCAAGTGCATGTGCGTGTCGTGCACGCCTTCACCTTGCATCGTGTAAACAGGGTGCTAGAGACCCCGACGCTAAAGTCGTTACCCCGTATTCAGTATATCATTAAGCCCCCCTCCCCCCACATAGAAAATTTCGAACGTAATTTAAAAAAAAAAGTGTTTCCTTAAAGAATGGTACCTGCATATTTACACGGTCCAAAAGTACGGAACTGATATTTTTTTCAGAATAATGGACTGAATAGGTGGTAACCGTTTTACCGTCAGCCCTTTCCCCCTTAAAAAAATTCAATCCGTTAACTAGGCGGTACTGTACTCACATTGTCCCTTCTAAGTTTCCAGTCTACATTGTTATTGTCTAGAGGCTTGTGCGCGTTGCTGTCGGAGTACGAAGTTTCGTTGTCATTGTACTTCACGCTCGGGTTGTTGTTGATCCGAGCTCGGGCCGGGACGGGCTCCACGACCGCGCTCACTGAGGTTTCGTTTAGTTCTTTACATCTGCGAAACGTTACTGTTTTAAGAAAATGTTGATACATATACATAGATGGGCTACTGACAGCACTTGTGAGCATGCATTAAAACGTAATTTAATCCTACTATATAGGGTGACTGGTAATTAGTGACAGATACTTAAACACGTGATTGTACTCATGATAACAAACAACTTTCCCAAAGAAACATTTTTTTATACTCATTTCCTTTGATCACAATAACACAATAGCTGTATGAAATTCGGGATTGCGAGCCATGCGGGTGCTCTGCCCACCCACTGCGATACGGAACGATAGTAATGAGACAACTTACAGCGTAACGCGGCTAACAGCTGATAGGTCACAGGCGCACGCGCCCGCGAATTTCATACTGTTGTTGTGTTATTGTGATAAAAGAGAACGAGCGAAAAAAAATGTTGTCTATGGGAAAGTTGTTTGTTATCATGAGTAAAATCCCGTGTTTAAGCATCGGACACTAATTACCAGTCACCCTAAATAATATTACTAGGTGTGTTGCAACTTCGTCTGCGTCATATTTTCCCCGTTTTTGCAACATTTTTCCTTGCTGATCCGCTCCTATTAGCCGTAGCATGATGATATATAGCCTATAGCCTTTCTCGATAAACGGGCTATCTAACACTGAAAGAATCTTTCAAATCGGACCAGTATTTCCTGAGATTAGCGCGTTCAAGCAAACAAACAAACTCTTCAGCTTTATAATATTAGTAAGTATAAATAAATGCGAAAGTTTGTGAGGATGGGTGGATGTTTGTTACTCTTTCACGCAAAAACTACTGAACGCATTTGGATGAAATTTGGCACACAGATAATTTATAACCTAATTAACACATACTTTTTATTCAAGTAGTGCGATCCCGTAAAGCCGTGGGCATGCTAGTATCACAAAACTGCATTGTGATTTCAGTATAACTAACCTAAATAATTAATAAGCATATGTAAATTAATTATGCACATACTCCTTCCGCATCATGGTGAGCTAAGCAATCACAGAAAAAACAAGAAAAGCGACGTTTATTTTTCATACTCTTTACATAATTTCGTTGCCAAAAAGAATAAGGGCAATATATGTTTTCGGGTTTTCTCTGTTAACGCTGATATAAAGTCATTAAAAAAAGGGTTTTATCTTTTGTTCAGATCCATCTTGTACCTTTCTAGAGACTGGTTGGCTTTGTGCGAATTTGATTTTTCGGTTTCCGATCCAGTGGTCATGCTCATTTCTCGTCTTTTGTTACGGCGTTCTATTGACATCTGAAACAATAAAGAAAAAATATTGGGTATGGACATCATCATCATCTGCCTAGCCTTTTCCCAAACTATCTTGGGGTCGGCTTCCAGTCTTACAGGATGCAGCTGAGTACCAGTATTTTACGGGTATGATTTTGTCAATACCCTAATAAATGCATTTTCATTGACCTAATAAATAATATTTGTTCCCAAAATAGTAGATCTATCACCTAAATTGAATCATCAAATAATATCAAAACGCTTACGTAAATATTAATTAAGAATTACTTGGAAATAATATCAATCATCAAGTAATTTTATTACGTTTAAAAATAATAAAAGTGTCACGAAAATTGAATCATCAAACAATGTAAAAATGTTTACATAAAAACTCCAAACCACAGGTCCAAACTAAGGCGTTGTCGACGTAGCCCCGCTATGCGGGGCTCCTATTTCTGTCTGCAGGGTTTACAGTAACCTAACACGAAGGGGATGTCGGGGTCTTAGTTCGCTCGCTCCGCTCGCTCTCTAGACCCCGCCATCCTCTTCGAACCTAACCTGTCCGAGTCGGTGTGCCCAATGTCTCGTATAAAGCATTTCTTCATAGAAATAAGGAACTGATCTATTTATTTGGTGACAGATCTACCATTCCGAGCACAAAGCTATTATTTAAGTAATAAAACTATTATTATAAGAACGAAGTTTATATTCATCTAATGCACTACAATTTTATTGGTAATCCATCTCTTATTTTACACATGTATCAACATTTATTTGATAATTCATACCTGGGAACACTTTTTGTTTATCTGAGAACGAAAATATTTCGTGGCGATAGATCTATTTACTAGGTGATACAACTTTGATGACAAATATAAATTTTGGTGACAAGAAATATAGTTCCCGTATTTTACATGAAGCGACTGCCTGTCTGACCTCCACAACCCAGTAACTGGGTAACACGATACCACTTGATTAAACTGTTGGTCTTGGCAAATGACAGCCAAGACCAACAGTTTAACGTGCTTTACGAGGCACGGAGTTAACTCGGTATGTAATTATAGTCACCACGGACCAAACTCGGCAGGTACGGCATATCCTTAAAGATCGACCCGGGCGGCCTGGGCTTCGACATAAGAACCATAATTATGCAACACTGTAGTAGTCGTATATAGAGTATTGTTTACATTCGCTGTAAGCGGCCTTATGAGGTAACGACAGTATTTTACAGTAATTTCTAAACTGGTGCGATATTCTATAGCAGTCGGGTAATACTTTCCAGGAGTACGTGTACTTGGGAGAGACTTTCGAGTAAAGCGATGAACGGACCCGCGATCCCGAGACCGCGAAATCAAGCGCCGTATCCAACTAGGGTGGGGTGCTTTCGGTATGCTGTCTGATGTACTTAAGTCGAATCGGGTGCCCATAAACCTAAAGCATCGCATGTTCGAGCAGTGTGTCCTCTCAGTCATGACGTACGGGGCTGACGCTCACCAAACACACTATCCACCGCATGCAAGTCACTCAGAGAGCTATGCAACGAGCCATGTTGGGCATCCCCCTCTATGACCGGGTGAAAAATACCGAAATACGGAGACGAACGAGACTCACGGACATAGCGGAAGTGATAGCAAAAAGAAAGTGGAAGTGGGCGGGCCATATTATTGGCGCAATTTATCGCTGCGGTAAAGTTGCAGCGTTTAAAGATCTTTGTGCAAAAACAAACATCACTAGTCTGTTATTATTTCTTGTGTTTTTATCTCACCTTGACGTCGTGCTTGAGCCGCACGTACTTCTCCTTGAGACACTTGTACTTGTCCTGCAGCGCGCGCGCGTCGTGCGGGCGCACGCCGGCCGCGCGCTCGCTGGCGAGGCGCGCGCGCACCTCCTCCACGTGGCACGCGTGCTGTGTGCGGAGTCGCTCGATCTGAACGGACAAATATTGTTCAAATTATTGACATAACGTCGTGCCTGTGTTTTCTCGAAGATGTGTCACGACACCGGTGTTAGCCCGGTTCATCTTCGGGTCGTGTTCGGTGTTCGCTGTGGGTAGGCGCAGCACACGGTCAAATATGGCTTATGAGCGCTTACGAGACCGACTGTACGCACGCCGCATGCTAACAAAATGGCACCTCTATCGGGCAATAAATCGGGCTCGTGTACAAACTGACTCGGCGGCGTATGCGGTATAAATAAGTCGTGAACCGGACGCCCTTATAGCCCTTAAAGCCCCTTTGTGAAACAGGGAATAGTAGGTTGTTGCATCGAGCGCAACGGGCGTTTTTAATGCACGAGTGTTGTGTTGGTGCCCGAGCGCATGCGAGGACACTAAATAAACACGAGTGCATTAATTACTCACTTTAGCAAGGTGCGTAATCTACTTTTCTTTCAACTTCTGTGACAAAATATACCTACTCAAAATGAAAATTTAAGTTAATGAAACAATTGTTTTTTAAACTTTTTTTTCTAATTATGAGTATCAAAGTTTTACAATGCTACACAAGAACAAAAGCAATTATAGAAAGAAAGAAATGTATTGATTTGTCTCGCATAGAACAAAACAAAATACTACTAAAGTACTACAACATACTACTAAAAATTAAATTAAATTTTAAAAAACCCCCAACAGAAAACCAAGAATTTTAAATTTTTTTTTCATGCTTTTTTAACTTTTATTATTTTTTCTTAGCTTTGACTGGGCATAGGCTTCCCCCATTCCTTCCAATTTTCTCGGTGTTGCGCCTCTTTTTTTTTCCCCAAGTCGGTTGTGTTCAGCCGATTTTTATTTTCAGCCAGTATCTTTTTGATCTAATGCATACATTTTATATTAAACTTAATGGGAGACAATAACCCTCTGTGGTAAATTAATATCTAAATAAAAAACAGTGCAGTAATGAAAAACTGTGCAGTAATGAGATTTCATATAACATATAACATTTCTGCACTGTTTTGGTTCTAAGCAAAAAAAATACATCCTTTGTGATCGGTTTTGTAGTGATTAATGATAACATTACAACGTAGTTAAAAGAAAACTTATTTCCATCGTCCAGGCACGATTCCTGTTATCAGGCTACTACAAAAAAAATCCTATTAGAAAAATCGATTGCTCAGCAATGGTTTCTAACCCAAGGCCGCTCACTCAGCAGTTGTACGTGCAGCTAGCACGTGCAAAAGCTGAGTATTGGATTGGATTTGGATATGCAAATGGAAACTTTCAGCTGGACAGTTTGGAAAACTACATTAACCGTTGAAGCTACACGAAAATAGTCTGAGGAGACTATCAATCACTTTTCATGAAATATTCAGACTTAAAAAAAAAACAGTTAATACACAAGAAAATAGCCATTTTATACAAAAACATTGATGACAATCGATCCAGTTTCTAGTACTGATGAAAAACTTCTAAGGAACCAACCTAGGTTGGAGTACTAAGAAACTCTGAAAATGCAAAAAACTTTTCTGTGTAAACTATTCGGGTTTAAAAGCGTGATTTCACCACTAACCTCAGCTCTATAATCGTGCCTAAGATCCGTGACTTTAGTAGTATGTTCTTCTCTGAGCGACTCTATGGTAGCCCTGTTCTCTTCTATCATACGGCCCCGTTCCTTGCTCAAGTTTGCTTGCAGTTGGTCTCGTAGTTCAGATAAGGTGCGTTCGTTTTCTGAATGAACGAAACAATCTTTATTAGTATTAGATGATACTTCGGTCAGAATTAACGACACTGTCCCGCGGATCATCCGCGGGCTTTGATCGATTTTCATCATCATCATCATCATCATCGGCCTACAATGTTGGGAACATTGTAGGCCTCCTCTCAATGAGAGGGAGTGGGGTTTAATCCACCACGCGCGTGGTGGTGGCACCAAGTGCGGGTTGGTCGATGTCACATGTCTTCGAATTTTTAGTTTTAGGACATGCCGTTTTCCTCACGATGTTTTCCTTCACTATTCGAGAGCAGCGGTGATGAAATAAATTACACAAATTAATGCGCCTGCCTGGGTTCGAACCTACGACTTACTGCTCGTAAGTCGGGGTTGCCACCACTGAGCCACCGCTGCTCTCTGACCGCTTTTTATGACACCCAAAAAAAATAAAACTTAGCAATAATGTGACTAACTCCTCACTGGCTGCATTACTTTTTTTTTCATATATTTTCAGCGATTTTCGTGATTCCTGGTCTGATTTAAATTATTCTTTTATCATTTGGTAGAAGAAGCTAGCGCGATTGTCCCATATCAATGTAAATAACTTTGCGTGGGTACTATACGAATTATCTCTCTATAATATCCATTGTTTATATCCTTCCCCATGTGGACGATGTTCTTATAACTTACAGTTACAATGTTTAATTGATACTTGACAAGTATTTGTGTGGAATACCACAACTAAAAATAAACGACTTCCAACAAAAAAAAAAAACAAAGTGGAAAATTATTTTCGGAAGTCGGTGGTATAGTATTCGTTTACTACAGACACTTTATACTCACACTTATCATCCATATTCATACTTTTATTGGTTTTACATTAGCATTTTACCAATCGTTTCAATTTTTATAAATATTTTCTTGTTATGACATTTTTTACATCAAACTTGTCAGCTGTCATTTACTTTAAATTTTAATTGTTTTCAGCCAAATTCTCTATGAAGGTTTCATTTAGATTTTATATTACTAAACTGATTATCACCAATACGTGAGTTCATTACGCAACAAGCAGTAATCTCTTCGAAAGTCAATCCTCATGATAAGCAGGTTTTTGATAATAATTTGTATATTTTTAATAAATTCATTTTCC
Organism: Cerastis rubricosa; assembly: GCA_949152445.1. Classification (NCBI taxonomy): domain Eukaryota; kingdom Metazoa; phylum Arthropoda; class Insecta; order Lepidoptera; family Noctuidae; genus Cerastis; species Cerastis rubricosa. The sequence continues at coordinate 17,506,105 of OX424539.1, forward strand.
CCTTTTTAACTTATTTAATGTACAAATTAGCTTATTTCCTCCTCACTCATCAAGGAATAAGCAAGTTTGTTACAGTGGCAAAAAAAAATCTATGAAACAAACATAAGTCACCGACTTCCGAAAGTAACTAAGTTTCCACATTTTCAGTGTTTTATTTTGAAAGTAAGATATTGTTTTTGGCAAAAATGTTTTTTTTTTCATTACCTATTTCCAATTGTCGTTGTTGTTCGATCAGTTTGTCCCGGTACTGTAGGTGAACTTTGTTCATATTGTCTAAATGTTGCCGCTCCGCTAGTTCGATGTCCTGTTGGTTTCGTTCCTCGAGTTCTAATGTCGCCTGTTCTAGGGTTTGTCTGTGTGTTTTTTCTGCTAATGCTAGTGCCTGAAAAGGGAAGATATCCTCTTCAAAGAACAACATAACAAGGTGTATAAAAAAACACTGCTCCGGATAAGATTTTATCTTCCACGACGATGATAAAATCTTAAGCGTCTCCGTAGAAGTTACAGAATCTCAGTAACATGTTATGCCATCAACATTGCTTATTAAATAATAATAATCTAGTATATTATTCAAAATTAATATTGGCACAATAATTACAGTTAAATCTTAGAATTATGAAGATATAACAAATTTCGGAGCCTGTCCTAGGTTAGACCTGTATCACAGGCGGCTGATTCTAATAACTACTATTTGGGCGAGATTTCTTAACAATACTTAACATCGTCATCATCATTTCGGCCCAAAAGACGTCCACTGCTGGACATAGGCCTCCCCCAAGTGTCGCCACATTGACATTTTGGGGGGTTTTGCCATAATCGCCACGCTTGGCAGGCGGGTAGGCGATCGCAGTACGGTTTTTACAAAAGCACAGATAATGCTGCTGGCCATTATCTGGCAAGCCCCTTAGTCGCCTCTTACGACACCCACGGGAACAAATGGGATGGTGCTATTCTTTACGTCCGACACCATACAGAACCCATAATAGTGGTAAAACATAATTGTGAAATAACTTAGTATGAGTTAATAGATTATGATATAACTAATGGACATTAACGCCCATTATTTCCCTAAACTAAACAATAATCAAAATCTTACCTCATCCATTTCCCTTCGCTGCCTGTCAGCCTGCTCACTCAATCTCATTCTCTTCTCCGCTAAAAACCTCTCCTCAGCTTCTCTCAACTCCTCCTGCAACTCTGCCCTTAACTTCCTCTCCCTAACCGACCACTCTACTCTAATACTCTCCAACTCCTTCTGTAAAGCTAACTCCAGTCTTCTCCTCTCATCTGCTTTGTTCCTCTCTATCATATCTCTCGTGCCCATATCAGGAATCATTGGGGACTTTATAGGCTTTTGAAAAGATTCCTCTTGGGTCTCGAATTGGTATACTACAACTACATTGTCTGAGCTAGATTTTCCTTGGGATAGGATTACTCCGTCTAGTCTAGGACTTGTGAGGCCTTTTCCGAGACTCGAGGCCGAATCTGACGACTTTATTTGACTTGGTGATATAGACTTGTTTAACGATTTGAAGGTAGATAAAGGGCTCCAAGGCTTAGTGTAGTCGAGACGAGGTGACCGCACTTCTGAACCTAGACTTGGTGTAGGTGAGACTTTCATTTGAGGAGACTTCATATTAGACCCTTCGTAAGATTTCGATTTCGTCTCGTCATCTCGAGTGGAAGTTTTCTTCGTCTCGTCATCTCGATTGGATGTTCTCTTCGAGTCATCAGAATCAGATGGTGCCGTCTTCGAAAAGTCTAGTACAGGAACTTTAATTTGAGGTATTTGTATATTTTCACTTGAACGAATTTTCTCTGAACTAATCGATTTCTTATCTGAATTCTCTTCGGATTTTGGACTGTTATTCTCTGCTTCTTTTTCGTTACTAATTTTGTCTTTATCGTTAGATTCGTCGAGGTCATTAAGGTCTAGATTTGCGAACTCCCTGTCTGGGGAATCTATCGATGTTTCAGATTCTATGCTCTCCATTAGGTTTATTGATATTTTGCTCTTCTGGGGTATCATTGGTGATCTGTAAAAAACACCGACGATATAGACAATACTATCACACGTCAAATACATGCACAGAAGGTATTGTGTTGTAATACAAAGTAGTAAAATAAAGTTTCCCCGACATACGATAAGTAAGAAATAATCATCTCTGCTAGTTACAAACACAGAGAAATCGCGAGTTTAGCCATCCAATACACAGAGCATAGGGATCTAAACATTTAACTTGATTAAACGACAACTGTCAAGATGTAAATAATTAAGCCGATAATTTTATGAACACTATGTTTTTTTATGGTTTAATTAGCCCTTATTAATACATACATAAACACACGCCTAGCGAAAAACACTGACTGCATAAATATGCTTTTGTTATCATTTATTTCGATATGACCAAAGCTAATAGTCGCTTTAGTTTTCCAGCTGTCATTTTAATCAAATTAGAGACCATCAAGGACTATGGCCACCCTTCAATTGTACTCAATATTTCTCTGGGAAATTAAATCACAAAGAGCTTTTACTACCTCTAAAATGAAACCTATTAATATCTACTATAAAGCATAATTTATACCTTGGTCTTGTCTCCTTTTCAGACAGCCCTGGTTCCTCCAAACTAACAGGCAAGGTATCTATATCGCCTGGTCTAACTAAGTCGGATATCTTTTGGAAGTTCTTCTGAAACAGATCGGGCTTGATATAGTCCCCGGGCGGCGGTCTTAAGACTCTGCGACGGGGAGAAGTACCTCGGGCGTGACTTTCGCTCTCTGAAATGAAACGTTCTTATATTGGTATTAGAGTTTATATTCAGTTAGATATTAGAAGGGAATCAGATGATTTGGCTAGATAGGGTGTGATTTATAAGGTAACTGCTAATGGAGATTTACGGAATAGGAAAGTATGCTACGCCTTCCAAGAATAAATGAACCAGAAAAATGATGATGGTTGAATGGCAAACAGATGGTCCTACTACGCTACCATCATATCCTTGCTTTATTCCAACTATTTCGGGGTAGGTTTCCAGTCAAACCAGATGCAGCTGAATAATAGTATTTTACATGGAGCGACTGCCTATCTGACCACCACAACCCAGTTAGTACTTTGTAATGCGATACCATTTGGTAAGACTGGATTGTAAGACTATCGGAGCACTAACTACTTGTAACGAATGTCAAAGATCTTCAAATGACAGACGAGACCAACGGCTTAAGTAATTTCTGAGGCTTGGAGGAAATTTGGTGCAATAGGTGTTCACCCATCCACAGACCAACCTATAACCTATCGAGATTGATCTGAGCGACTGTTATTTCATCAGCCTATGATGTTCCCACTGCTGGGACACAGGCCTCCTCTCTATGAGAGCGAGTGGGCTGTAATCCACCACGCAGGCCCAGTGCGGGTTGTTAGATGTCACATGTCTTCGAATTTTTAATTCTAGAACATTCCGGTTTCCTCACAATGTTTTCCTTCACCGTTTTTGAGGGCAGCGGTGATGAATTCGCCTGCCTGGATTCGAACCCACGTCTTACTATTTAGCGGCTGTTATAATTAAGTCGGTCTATAATGACTACTTTGCTGGTCGCGCTGATTATGGCCGACAGCGCAGCGTAGCGCAGCTCCAGGCCGACACAGTGCGGTCAGCGTGCAGCACTTGATGGACGAGCTGAGATAAAGGCCGAGGCCTTTACAGCGAGGACAGCAAGGGCTGCAATGATGGCCAAGCTGAAAGGCCTAGAGCGTAGCTAGGCTAGCTCGAGGCAATCATAACGTGACCAGCGAAGCAGTCATTATGGGCCAAGGTTTGTATAGTGCTTTACTCAAAAATGCAAGTACCTAATCTAAATAAAACCAGCAAGTAATTTAAATAAAAAATATATTCATCAAAATTTTCGCTGAACCGCGCTTTTGTTACTTCTTTGTTGTTTTTTTAGTAATGGTAGTTGGAACTACACACATCAAAAGTGTCTAGGGATCAAGCATTTTTATGCGGATTTCTTGAGATTGAGATGTGGCTTTGTAATAAATTTATGATTTTATAAATTTATATGGATCCTTTTTGGTGCATTTCATAATTTGAATCAGGAACTGTGAATCAAATTCGAGTAAAAGATGAAAATCAGCTGTCAATATTTTCCCTATAAAAACATACAACGCATTGAAGACATTATTATGCTACTGTTTCCCTACTACTGATTAAAACCAACGTTATTATGGAGCGGCGACGTCATTTAAGCAGGGAAGAAATGCTCAGAGCCGTGGGAATGATAGAAGCTGGTTCCCGGCAACGTACTGTGGCTTTAGCTCTGAATACAAGTCAGAGTGTTATCAGTCGACTTTGGACACGTTACCGAAGCACTGGTACCGTGGCTGAGCGCCATGGAGGACGGTATCGCTGCACCACACGGAGACAAGACCGATACATTCAAATCTTAACTCGAAGAGCTCCAACAATAACCGCCATGATGTTAGCCGTGAGGCTTCATCACTCTTCAGGGAACTTAATTAGCGACCAAACAGTCAGAAACCGCTTGCATGAAGTGAACCTTCATTCCCGAAGACCGCTACGGGTACCACCTATAGCAATGCACAATCGTAGGATTCGATATCAATGGGCTCTTGAACACAGAAATTGGGCAGAAGAACAATGGCGTTTCGTGTGCTTTTCTGATGAGTCTCGTTTTGGTATGAGACTGGATACAAGACGTATACGACACTGGAGAACCCCTGGACGCCAACAGCGATTAAAATCCTGCCAGGAAGTCCATCCTTATAGTGGTGGAACCATCATGGTATGGGCGGGTATTTGGATCGGCGGAAGAACTGAGTTGATTTGGATCAGAGGCAACCTCAACGCTCAAATTTATGCTGAGACGATTGTATCAGACGTCATCGTTCCTCTACAAGTGCAAATCGGTCCCTTATTTCAGTTAATGCATGATAATGCACGACCGCACACCGCAAGAGTTGTAAGACAGACTCTCGCCGCAGCTAACATCAATGTCCTGCCCTGGCCTGCTCAGTCGCCAGACTTGAACCCGATTGAGCATGCATGGGATATGCTACAGAGAAGAGCTCTGCCGAATATGGAGGGTATCCAGTCGCAAGAAGACCTTTTTTTGTTGTTGCAACGAACATGGGCGGCCATTCCACAGCGTGATTTGGATGAACTCATTTTGAGTATGCCAAACCGATGTTCTTGTTTTGTTAGTGTTCGCGGTAGAAACACGGATTATTAATTGTTTAAGTTACCCAATAAAATTTTAAAGAAAACTGTTATTTCAGTCTTTTTTTCGAACTTTAATGTTAGTGGTTCAAATGTCAAAAATCCCTTTATTAGAAAATGGCAAATTTCTTTATTAATGCAAATGACTTGGTTTATCGTTACTGTGACAAACGAAAACACTTTATTTGATGAATCCTTAAAGAAAATTTTAATTAATATCAATCAGGAGAAAAGTTATTGCAAAAATATATGTTGATCCCTAGACACTTTTGATGTGTGTATACAGCCTAAATGGAATAAAATCTTTTTGTACCTATCTCTATAGATACAAACAGCTGTGTTCTAAATAAAATATTTTTGGATTTGATTTTTTAAAACGTTGAAACGTCAAAATAGCGGCCGGCAAAACATTGCCGGCCTGTCAGAGCGGCCAGCAAAACTTTGCCGGCCGCTCCTTGAAACAGAACGGCAAGGTCGACTTTGCTCAAACAAGGTTGTCAAAATAATTACCACATTACATGCATTTTTGAATAAAGAATCATTACTTTATTACAAGTAGTCTATCAAAAATCAACATAGAATACACAAAGATAAGTAGATACTAGTTGATATCTTATCGATCTACTTCTGCATCTCAAGCCAAATCAAAGATATACCGTCTGAATCAGAATGTCCTGTATCTTGCCCTCTATTGAATATCGGCAGGGGACTGGGTCTTGGTACCAAAGGGGTTAAGAACCTTGGGTTCTTTGGGACCACAGGGGGCGAAACGGGTGATAACGGGGTGTCGGGAGGGGATGGGAGAGCCGGCGGCGAATCAGGATCTAGGAGTAATAAACAGGATTAGGAAAGAGGATACTATACTGTAACCTAGCAGGATCTTAATTTCAAAGGTTAAGGATATTTTGTAAGGCTAATTATGATTTAATGTCCATAGCCTGGATTTATACATGGTTTATGACAATATTAGATCTCTTATGAGAATTATCACATAACTGGCAAAATTGTGGGTGTAGAATGCTTGCTCTGCATACATTTTTCTATAAAAAAACGTGATGTTATAATATTCTTTAAGGTGGAAGCTACAGGGTGGTCCGCGAATTTCCAATTTTCTTACGTTTTTTGCAATTTCCCGGTCAGTGTCATTTTTATGTTGAATAAATTATGATAAGCGGTCGTAAAACGTACGTATTTACATAATTTTAGTCATTAAAATCATGAATACAACCCTTTTAAGTTCACTTAATCCCTATGTTTCATGAAAAAAACATTCTATGGGGTTAAATAATAATCTATACATATAATAAATCTGTAGAAAAATCGCTTTTGTACATCGAAAATATTTCCAAAAAAAATAGCCAGGGTGTGAAAGGACAACCAACAGAACCCATTTTCAGCATTTTTAGAATTTTTGTCTGTTTGTCTGTTTGTCTGTTTATCTGTTTGTCTGTTTATTTGTTCGGGCATCACGTAAAATGTACGAAAGCAATGTAGATAACTTTTATACACAACAATTGTGCGTAACTTGAAGTAACATTTAGTTTTTGTTTCATTGCAATCTGTGCTCTCTATCAAAAGATATATGAATTTAAAGTGTTCGAGAAGAACTTTTCATCATTACGTAAGGTAAGATACATTCAACGACATCTATTGGACTAAAATGGTACCAATGAATAAAATGTGCTCACAAGATTACTTTTAAATCGACTGACCGGGGTTTTCAAAAAGTTATGATGGGAAAAGGTACCTTTAATGGCGCTGCTTTGAAAATCTACGTGCAGAGTGTTTGTTCGATTGTTTTCAATACTTAATATTTTGGCAGTTTAACTCCATGCTCAATAGATGGCGTTGTGCATTTGTCGCCATTTTCTGAATCGCGATGTTAAGATTTTCCGTGAAAGAATGACTATCGGACGAGTTACATCAATGTGTTTTTACATCAAAAATAGTAGCTCACATAGGTTACACATTCACTCTAGATCCAGATAATAATCCCAATCGATGTATCTAAATGGTGCGTAATAAACTTCCCATTTTAATTATTAATCTGTCTGTTGATACAAATGATACATGCGGTATTACTGCCGCAAATCATAGGGTTCCTGGATTTATTTTGGAATTTTATTTTATTACATGCACAACACAAATAAAATATTGCGAATGGGTTGCCTGATTAAACTAAGTCATTGCTAACTTTTTGAAAACCTTATGTTTTTTCCCAAACCAAACGGAAATCATTATTGAATGAAAGTACAAAACATATGGGCCAAGAATTGGTTGTGTCTATATTTTTGTCCCTTCTACAGGGCTGTAAGGTATAAATAGATGTGATGATGCTATATGTAAACTATGTGTTTTCTTATTAAAATATTCATTTAAAAACCGGCCAAGTGCGAGTCTTACTCGCACACAGGGTTCCATAGCCCCAAATAATATTTTGAACTGTCATTCATTAGTTGGTAGTATTAGTTAGTAAACTTCCACTTAACCGCAAAACTAAATTGGTTTTTCATAATATGTTAATGAAAAACAAAGTTACTGCTGCAGTTTGATGAAAAAGTCCCATAATTATCTCAAAAACTAAACATCATATCTTATTGAAACCAATTTTCGTTGATAGTTTTTTTTACGTTCTACAAACTTAAATATTTTCAGAATTTTCCTCCTCTTACTTTAGAAATTAGAGGAGGGGACACACACATTTTACCACTTTGGAAGGGGCTCTAGCGCAAACTATTCAGTTTAGAAAAAAATGATATTAGAAACCTCAATATCATTTTTGAAGACCTATCCATAGATACCCCACACGTATGGGTACGAATAAAAAACAAATTTTGGTTTTCAGTTCTATGTATGGGGAAACCCAAAATTTATGTTTTTTTTTTTCTATTTTTGTGTGAAAATCTTAATGCGGTTCACAGAATACATCTACTTACCAAGTTTCAACAGTATAGTTCTTATAGTTACGGAAAAAAGTAGCTGTGACATACGGACGGACGGACAGACAGACAGACATGACGAATCTATAAGTGTTCCGTTTTTTGCCATTCGGCTACGGAACCCTAAAAACAGATAGTTAATTTTATTACAAACACGATTAAACTTATGGTCAAATTAAACTAGGTTAATAAAGTAAGTACATGTTTTTTCATGGCACGTCTTTAACGTTTTAATGTACCTGCAATTGAACTTCGGAGCAAAATATTGATAATAGTCAACATAATTTTATTATGGTGAATAGATGAAGGGCTTGCTTCGACAGTATTTGTTACATTATAGATCTGCGTGATGCCTGCGTCAACGCTTCAACTTATTTTCACCCGTCCACCAGACTCCTTGGAAAAATATCCGCTTTGCCAATCATGGTCTATCATCGGAAATACAAGATCTAACATTATTGCTCTGTTCTTCTTCTTCTTTCGCATCGATGGTACGTCATATGAGATTATTAACACCCAGGTGGCTACGTTACCTATTTGCGGTTTCAGTACCACTTTTGACAGAAGGTCCTCTAAAACGCAGGGACACTTTGGACACAAGTCAGCCATGGTCTGGTCGAGAGCCCCGTATTCACATTGAGTTGCTATAACACGTACAACCATAGAAGTACATGTTTAGTAAGTATCACTATGATTAGAATATTACGGATTTACGCCTAAACTCTTCTGAAAACTTGAGTAACTTAAATAAGGTGAGTGCGACCAAAATGGATAGATTTCATAAGTGCACAATCATCATCATCATTCATCATTTCAGCCCAAAAGACATCCACTGCTGGACATAGGCCTCCCCCAAGTCACATTGACATTTTGGGGGGTTTTGCCATAATCGCCACGCTTGGCAGGCGGGTTGGCGATCGCAGTACGGTTGTTACAAAAAGCACAGAGAACGCTGCTGTCCATTCTCTAGCAAGTCCCTTAGTCGCCTCTTACGACACCCACGGGAAGATATGGGATGGTGCTATTCTTTACGTCCGACACCATACAGAGCCCAAGTGCACAATGAATGCACTAAAATGCGTTGAAAAACCAAACTTGGAAGTTCTGTATCTGTGCTGGTCACATTTCTATTGCTAAGAGTTCCTTTGATACTTAAAACAAAAATAGTATAGTGTAGTAGTAGTATAGTGCACACGGCGCCACATCAAGTTATACATCTGCAGTATAACCTAATCTCGCTTTGTTACCAATGAGAGTTCAACTTTATTTTGTTTTGCACAGCTTGATTGGTCGCCGTGCGTGCCAACGGGTTTAAGTTTAAACTAACAGTAAGCCAGTTTATTAGTATATTATATGTAGAGTACGTTAGGAATATACTACGATTTTACGTTACCATGTTTTCCGTGACAATGCTATAAGAATAAGGGGTCACGTGAGCGAAGCCGCGGGCACAGCTAGTATAATAATAAATCTTTATTCAGACTCATAGACGGTAAAATACAATATGAATGCGAAAGTAACGTAGGTATAATAATGTTAGATGCAGGAGAATCCTGTATCACAGGCTGCAAATGAAATGAAATTTAAGGGGTTGTATTGATGACTTTAATGATTATAACTCATTAAAGCCATATTAGTTACGGCCGCGTATCATATTTTATTCAAGATAAAAACTGACACTGACCGGCAAATCGTAAAAAACGAAAGAAAAATTGAATTTCGCAGGCCACCCTGTCGCTTCCACCATCAAGTGTGAAAGTCAACTTTAACCTTTTGAACGCCATTGTCACATATACGTGACAAGCAAGCGCGTGCCCTGTACGCCAACGACACAAATATGTGACAAAAAATGTGGTCCACTATTGTTATAATAATAATAATAATAAGCAATTTAAATCATTACTTTTGTGTGTTTATTTATATATCTTTAAAATGTAATCTATATATCTTAAATATTAAATGTCTTATCAAGAAATAAGTTAACAATGCTTTTGAAATCCCTTTTTTCATTTGTAAGTATTTGCGGTGAATTTGTGCTTTTATGCTCTAGCGTTCAAAAGGTTAATATCAGTATCGTTTGCACAAAGCATTTTGTAACATGTCTTAAATGGATAATGGTTTAAATCACAGTTAATCACGAACTACGCAATGTCAAGGATAAAATCGTAAGACAACACAAACTCTACTAAATTTCAATGTAACATAACATCACGCCTGTAATCCCAGAAGGTGAAGGCAGAGGGGTTAATAGTATGTCCACATTGCGCTAGTTATGTTTTAAGTCCCACCTTAATGCCATCAACCGTGTACAAGTCCAGACTCCATAGCTGCAACTAAGAAATTTCTGATGGAAAATCCCCATAACACTATATCCGACTCGGGAATCTAACCCAGGATTTTATGCTCGAGGCAGTCAAGCAATTTTAATGTACCTTGATAAAAAAAAGTTGCACACATTAAGTAAAACGAGCATTTACGCCTTACGACATTTCATACAAACTTTCAAGTCCGTATTTTCTGAAATGACTGAACCGATTTGATTAAAACTTCATACGCATAACCAAGATAATACATAGGTCTACAAAATAACTACGAAAAACAGTGTTACGGCGAAATTAGACCGATTATAAATTATCTATAGACACAAATATTTCCAATTTTTAAAGACATTTCGAAAACGTTTTTTATTAACTTTTTAGACCTATGTATCCTGCTTATGTTTCATTAAAATCGGTTCAGTCAGTTCATCATTTCGGAAAATAAGGACTTGAAAGTTTGTATGAAATGCCGTAAGGTGCAAACGCTCTTAACTAGCGTAATTAATATCACCTGGAGTTTCTAGTTCGGTCTAAACAGGGAACCGGAAACTGGGAGTAAGTAAAAATATAATATTTAAGGTACTTACCAACAGAATCCCTTTCAGAGCTGGACAAACTCTTCAATTCCCTCGGACTTTCATTGGGCTTCGGCGGCAACGGTGGTCTTGCAGCCAGAGGGGTCAACACAATCTGGTTCATATTCATGGGCGGTGATATCACCGGTGATGACGGCACGAACGGTGATGAATGAACGACTGGTGATAAAGGGATGACCGGTGACGGTATGGAAGCGTGTGGATTAGCCGATATGATTGAGCTTTGACCATCGTTTTGTTCTGAGGAACTGTTTGAACCGGGACTGACTGTCGGTTCAGGTAGGTTCTCGAGTTTAAATCTGTAGGAGAAAGCAGAATATTATTTTTCAAAATCAAATCAAAATATTTTATTTTACATAGGCCTACATGGGCACTTATAAAACCTCGGCAAAAGAGGCACGGTTCGAGTTGGTCGTTTCCTATGGAGAAGAACCGGCAAGAAACTCCATGGTTACTCTTTTAAAATCATTTGGTTCTACAATATTTGGATGTTACAGCATTAGTACTTAAGTATGAGAGGACAGCGTAGGCCCGACAATAAGTCGACGCTTACTACAAAAGGTAGAAAAAAAATAGAATTTTATTTGGCTGACGTACGTTTTTCACGGGTTACAACTGAAAACCAACGCTGTGCTGTGGGTCCCATAGCACAGTTTCATGCTAATATTTGTCACTAAATTAATGCCTAAGTATAAGAATGCTGTTGGATTTTCTGCAGAACCCTGCGTAGGAGATTAAACTGTACACTTTTCGCCTAGAGTTTGTGAAAACGGGCAAGACTTTAGTATGGTTGGGTTATTGTTATCTAATTTTCATGATTTAGCTGATCATGCCATTTTGATTCTTATAGATTACTGTTATAAAGATAATAATCGCTTACCTAACGCTTTTCCGATCCTCTTCAAAACTAACAGGCTGTTTCTGCCTCCCTATGAACATATTTTCGACCTTCTTATGGTAAGTATCTGTCATTTTCTCCCTCAAGATTCCTTTAGGAGGATCACTCTTTGTGACGGAGTCGATTGGCAATGATTTGTCAGTGTCGGGACTGGGGAGATCCGATTTTGATACTTTTAGGAACATGCTGCCTTTGCCTGAAAAAAAAAGTATTTATATGTAGGGTTGCAGACCAAAATTAAACTTGTAAATAACTAACTTATTTAAATGAAAAATATAAATAAAAAACCGGCCAAACGCGAGTCGGACTCGCGCACGAAGGGTTCCATACCATTATTTATAACAACGAGCAAAAAAAAAACCGTTTTTTGTTTGAGAGCCCCCGTTAAATATCTAGTTTATTCTGTTTTTAGTATTTGTTGTTATAGCATCAACAGGAATACATAATCTGTAGAAATTTGAACTGGCTAAGTATCACGGTTCATGAGTTACAGCCTGGTGACAGACCGACTGACGGACGGACGGACGGACGGACGGACGGACGGACGGACGGCGAAGTTTCAGTAATAGGGTCCCGTTTGACCCTTTGGGTACGTAACCCTAAAGAACACACTTCTTAGTAACTCCATCTTGTTAATCATATTCTCTTTATCAGATACGTTTTAAAATCAGAAATCTCATATTGAAACTCCTGCTTTATGTTATTTTAGATTCAAGCCAGACACACAACACAGATAATAACTACTCGTAAAGCCACATTCAGACACGATTGTGTCTTTACTTGGGTCCTTTGTCGATTCTCATGTACGTGGGTTGGCCATATCTGTCGAAGGACCGACGGCTGAGCCAACAAGTCGTGTGGGGTTACTATGACATCTTAAAGCAGTATTGTTTAAATGTCAAGTGTGGGAAAGACACGGAGATATGCAGGATGTCTAGCGCCATCTCTTTCCCACTCCGGAATAAGATGCCCAGGTACATGGACCGTCGACCTTAACGGAGGCCGACTAGCTTAGCTTAGTCATTGATCCGCTGACGTTCGCCGATAGATGGTCTGTGTGATGTGGGACCACAGATACATATAAATATGACCTAGATAACGCAAGTATCACGTTTTTTTTTTATTGAAGTGAAACTTCTTATGCGTCTTCCAACAAGGTTGCGTTAAACGTTTAACGCTACCATGGAGGGGGTATGAAAGCACTCATTTCCACATTACGAAGATTCACTTCTTCCGCGCGGAGGGACTCCACGCACAATTTTTAATCTACTATGACGTCATCAGCAGTATTTCGTTACCATACAAACAAGTTACTATACAAAATAGACTACGTTTTCGTTCTTTAAATGTCTAGAATTAAGTTCTTGAGTTGTTGTTTTAAACAAATTAGCTTGCAGGCACGTTAAGCATAAAATTCTTAAGCCAGGCACCCAAAGTAGGTGATCTTGCAGTATCTAGGTGTATATATCTGTGTGTGGGGACCCTCCTGCACAACGCAGTTACCTCAAGCATGGACTCAGTTACATTACAGGCCTGTAATTCTATTATTTTAGTTGCACAAATAAGTACAATAGGAATGATGCGACATTGTGACAGCCAATGATCGTTTGTTTACGAACATCGGTAGTTCACAGGCAAATGAACAATGGGTGACTTTTCATTGTGCGAACGAATTTTGATAACTGTGTCCGCATTGGTAAAACATTCACATAAAACTTGGTGAAATCTTGTATCTCTCTCTCTCGTCGCGTATTAGAAATCTTTTATCTCATCATATTCAGCTTATCTGCTCTGTATGATGTCGGACGTAAAGAATAGCACCATCCCATATCTTCCCGTGGGTGTCGTAAGAGGCGACTAAGGTACTTGCCAGAGAATGGGCAGCAGCGTTCTCTGTGCCTTTGTAACAACCGTACTGCGATCGCCAACCCGCCTGCCAAGCGTGGCGATTATGGTAAAACCCCCCAAAATGTCAATGTGACTTGGGGGAGGCCTATGTCCAGCAGTGGACGTCTTTTGGGCTGAAATGATGAAAATGATGATGATTCATCTTCTTCTATTCACGAAGCCATCAATCAAGTATTCTGCACATCAAACTAAGTAGCCCTACGCAACAATTATTGCTGGGAAACAATTTTTTTTTTGGGCTGAAAACTTACGTTTTACTTTAGAACTCAATGTAACGCACTCAAAACATTTTGCTGATGGATGCATTGTATAGTGAACGGGTCATGGAGCTATTACACGTAAAGTTATAACCTCAAAAACTAGTTTTTGAAAAAAAAAGTTGAAACTTTTATCTCCAATATCTCCGTAACTGGAAGGTTCCCAGCTATGGTCCAGAACAAAAAAATGATGGCTATGACGGGGAGAACAAGCGCCTTTCGACATCGTTAAGGGTCTATTAATCTATTTTCACCCTTATTAATTTCGGAAGCTAGGTCAGAACTAGTCTAAACCTCAAAGGACAGTTCTACTAGGCACTTCCATACAACCAGCAGAAGTCTACTTGTACCAACAATGACTAGCGACGCCATACATCTACAAGCATTGCTCGTTAGAATATCTGCGCACAACAGAAAAAAATAGAAAAAGGAAGAAGAAAGTTGTTGGAACTTTGATCTTCAAAATCTCTGTAACTAAAGGTTTGGTCCCGAACAAAAAATAATAACATCGCAATAAACGGTAACAGCGAGAGAGCAGCGGTGGCCCAGTAATGTCAGCCCCGGCTTTCGAGAGCCATGAGTTCGAACCCAGGCAGGCGCATAACTTTGCGTAATTTATTTCATCACCGCTGCCCTCAAAAACGGTGAAGGAAAACATCGTGAGGAAACCGGCATGTCCTAGAACTAAAAATTCAAAGAAATATGACATCTGCCAACCCGCACTAGGCCCGCGTGGTGGATTATAGCCCACTCCCTCTCATAGAGAGGAGGCCTGTGTCCCAGCAGTAGGAACATTATAGGCTGATGATGATGATGAATAAAGGGTAGGTAAAACATTTGGCTTCGTTGAGGGTCTTTTTACACCCTTTATGTGAATGTTGGTACAGTACCTATTTTCAAAGCAACTATTTGATTGCTTTAAAATCTTACCTGTCAATGGTAATCCTCGATCAATTTTGGTAGACATCAACAACGGACTGAAATTATCTTCCTCGGGACTATTCAAAACATGCATCTTCAAATCAATAATCTCCGACTGCTGTTTGAACAATAACTTAGGTCTTTCAGCTCCAAACGCGGGTCGACTTAGCAAGTCCCGATCGGACGTGTTCCTCATGAGACTCGGTTTGCCCGAAAGTGAGCCATCTACGCTGCGTCTTAAGGGTGATATTCGAGTTTCGGATAGTTTTTTGTCGAGTCTACTAAGGGGTGACGGTGGGGGTCTTCCTAATGGTGTGAGTCGTCGTGGACCAGTAAGTGTTGGGTTCTCTCTGACGTCAGAAGCATGGTTTTCGCTGTCCGTACTAAGCTCCTCATCGCTTTCGACTTTTGTTTCTACGCGTTCTAAGTTTTTTGTGTTTTCTTCTGAAGTTAGGAGCTCCTGCGTAAAGAAAAAAAAGTAAATAAGCATCATTTCATTTATTCATCCATTTCTCAAGGTATTGACTAAACTAACTGTGAACTTAAAATCATTTATCTCATCAGACATCATGGTTTAATCCGATTTCTACTCAATAGAAACGCACAAAAAGGGTTATCTATTCTACCAACTACATTACTCCCTCACCAATTAAACATTCTGTTCATTAGAACCATTAGTGAAAACTTCGCCTAACCCAAGTATAGAAGACAAAATATACATATTCATGAACAAAAGAAAATCGATAATAACATTAACAACACACAAGAATCGACAACACAATTCCACAACACAAAAAGTCACAGAACAGACACACAAACATACACAAAAGCTAAGGCGTGCCCAATTAGTTCAATTAAAGGTTATTAGGGTTACAGCCAAGTTATCGCGCCGTAAAGACATCATCGAGCCGTAGGTGTGAACTGAGGACAGCCTTGGACATGCAACGACCCGTCGTCAATTCTTAATGTACTAATCGATATTTATGGTATGGGACATTTCCGTATGCGAGTGAATATAGAAACGTATAATAGAAAATTGTTTTCATAATGATAAGTAAACATGTCGTGAGGAAAGTTAACATCATCTGCCTAGCCTTTTCCCAAACTACCTTGGGGTCGGCTTCCAGTCTAACCGGATGCAGCTGAGTACCAGTATTTTACATGAAGCGACTGCCTATCTGACCTCCACAACCCAGTAACTGGGTAATACGATAGCCTTTGGTACTGATTACTCGTAACGACTGTCAAAGATCTACAAATGACAGCCGGGACCAACGGCTTAACGTGCTTTCCGAGGCACGGAGGAGACTCGGTATGTAATTATGGTCACCCATCTACGGAAAAACCTCGGCAAGCACGGCTTAACCTTAAAGATTGACCCGTGCGGCTGTTATTATTTAGCCACGATCTCCTCACAATGATAAGTAACATGTGTGATAATGTTAGGAAAGTTTTGAGTAAGAATGTTGGCTATAAGACTATGGAAAGGCAAATTAATTTTGGCTCTCCAATTACAAACAGGCTGAGTGAAAGATGATATGGTTAGCAACAGTGGCGGTACTTTCATACAAGCTTATAAGTTTGGCTTGACCTTATTTCCACTCTTCATGATGTGAGGGGTTTCTGAACAGTATGCTTGCCTTTTTGCAATGCAATATTGTTGGCCCGTAAGTACACCACTTGTTAGAAAGGAGACTACTGAGATGACGACTAATAGAATAGTATACAACGATAACCACCCGCACTGAGCCCGCGTGGTGGATTACAGCCCACTCCCTCTCATAGAGAGGAGGCCTGTGTCCAGGCAGTGGGAACGTTATAATCTGATGATGAAGGCTAGTAATAAAGGTAGAAATTTGATGATCATCAAAAACGAGTGTGCTTCTTTCCATGATGGAAACCAAACCTCCTAGTTAATCATTTTGATGTAAATATAGCAAATCAAGCGTTTTGTCAGAAAATTTAAAGAAAATGTTTTGTGTTTTTTTCAAGTAGGTGTTTTGGTTGTATAAAAAGTCACAGCCTCGTCTATATCGCGTGTGAATTGAGTCTACGACCCGTAGCAGTAATAACAGCCAAGAATGTAGAGTAATTTAATCAGGGTCGTTAATTACTTTTACTACAAGTCAGCCTAGCGTTACTAAGTGCGTGCCTCGCTCGCGTATCGCACGCTTGTGCACCCATATGATCCACAATCTTCTTTCTATACTTGGTAATATTTTAACTTCAACCTTATGGACGTAACAAATGTAGGTCGTGAGCCAGCGAGGTGGGCAGACGACATACAACAAGACAAGACAGTTCCCATCGGCAGAAAAAAATTGATGAGGCTAGCACAGGAACGTGGGGTTTGGCACATGAAAAAAGAGGCCTATACCCAGCAGTGGGTTAATTAAGACTGGATGATGATAATTATGTACTTGTAGTACCGTTTCTGAGCAACGGTCGCCCAGTGGTGGCAGCCCCGACCTTCGAGCAGTAAGCTGTGGGTTCGAAGTTTCGAACCCAAGCAGGCGAATTACTTTGTGTACTTTATTTCATCTCCGCTGCTCTCAAAAACGGTGAAGGATAACATCGTTAGAAAACCGGCATGTCCTAGAACTTCAAAATTCCAAGACATGTGACATCTACCAACCCGCACTGGGCCTGCCTGGTGGATTACACAGCCCACTTCCTCTCATAGAGAGGAAGCCTGTGTCCCAGCAGTGGGAACATTATAGGCTGATTATGATGATGATGAGTACCGTTTCTACGGATTCATCATCACTTTTGCCTACACCTTTGGTGAAAACATGGATAAAGTTTTGTTAAAGTTTGATTTGTCTAAATCTAAACTAATATTATAAAGAGGACAGATTTGATTGTTTGTTTGTTTGTATTGAATAGGCTCCGAAACTACTGGTCCGATATGAAAAATTCTTTCAGTATTAGCCCATTTATCGAGGAAGGCTATAGGCTATATATCATCACGCTACGACCAATAGGAGTGGAGCAGCAATGAAAAGTGTTGCGAAAACGGGGAAAATGTGACGCAAACGAAGTTGCGCCGGACAGCTAGTTACTCATAATGGTGTTCCAGTAACTACGACAGTTTTAAGGCACTAACACAACCGCCGTAGGGTTCTGGGATAGACTATTTTTCTGTACATTTTCTGTGTGTGAAATGAATGTAGATGTGGATGGATGGAGATGGATTCCAAAATAATCATGAATGGATTGTGTGAAGAAGGGGGAAGGGAAATGATAACGGGCGGTAGGCCGGGATTAATCGAAAAAGAAGACGTATTGCACCGACCCCAAGTAAGACGGGCCAAGGAAAACAGAGAGATGATATAATTTTTCTTGATAGGTACTACTTCTATATGTGCGTCCCTTTTGATTACGACGGCAGAAAAGCTGAGGATCAGAGGTCTTAATCTTAGGAAAATGTCGCTGAAATCTTACTAATATTTAAAATGTGTAAGTTTGTAACGATGTATAACTACTGAATGGAATCTGGATGAAATTTGGCACAGGGATTGATAATAGAAGGTACGGAATACCACATAGGATACTTTTTATCCCGCAAGTACGATCTCGTGGGGCAATCACCGAACCAATCGCAGGCGAAGCTGTGGGCATTAGCTAGCATGACATTAAAGTCTCACCTGTACTGAAGCGCAGGTATCGTCTTGCATGGATGCATCACGCGCCTTTTTCACCAGCTCTCTGTACACGTGGTCAAGTGGGTGCTCCCATTGTGTGCTCTTCGTTTCTTCGTTGTAATAGTAATGTGATTGTATCTTGTCGTCGTAACTGTGTAGATAGGGAATACATTAGAGATGAAAAGGGCTTATCTCCGAAACGGCTGGACCGTTTTTTACTGGACTTTTACTGGCAGATAGTTGTAAGGAGTTACTTAGGCTACTTTAATTTTAGAAAAAGAATTAGGGTTATGTGCAACAAAATCCTATTCAAATAGGAAAGTAATAAGTAAATTATTTTTATAATAATTTCACGCCGACGGATGTCGCGGACAACAGCTAGTAATATAAATTAAAAAAGCCGCAATAATATAGAAGAAAACACAAAAATAAAAACTCATTTAATACTTGGTGGCTGTATTTTTACAAATCGCATCAGATGTTTAGTAGCGATCTGTGTAACAGCCAAGCAAGGCTCCCGTTACCTCCTTCTGCCTATTATACACAGTGGTGTACCTGGGGCCAAAAATATAGCAACCCCATACATAAGGCAAGCAACCAGTTCATAAACACAATCATGAAGAGAGATAGGTTATAAGAGCAAGCCAAGCTTAAAGGCGTGTAAAGTAGGTACTGCCACTAGTAATATGAAAAGTAAGTCCACAGTAGTGAGAATACAAATTTTCTCCTGTGTGCACTTATGGCAAGTCCCAAATAAATTTATTTTCTTTCTTTCTTAATGGATAAGTACTTACTAAGCTTTCCAGGGTGCAGGTAGTGCTTGCATGAGTCCATCTTTAGCCAATGGCAGCAGATGGCTCTCGCTTTCAGGATCAATGCCCAGTTGTGCAGCATAGTCGGAGACTTCTACAAATGCAACAAAGTTTTTAACTAATATCATGTGTAGGTGACTATGAAGATCATGATAGAAAATTGTCAGTTACAGTAACCAGATGGTTGTACACAAAGGATGTTTCACTACAAAATATTGCCTAAAACTACTTTACAATGATAATGTTATTAATAACACTTGCAACGAGATATTTACTATGTTTATTATTTGTTTTGAGTTCCCACTATTTCGGTGCTGGTGCAAACGCCATGATCATAGATAAACACAAAACAAATACTAAACATGGTAAATATCTTGTTGCAAGTGTTATTAATAATGTTAGTGACCATGTTAGTTTAAAAGCTTAAACTAAAAACTTTAACTTAAATGTTGTTAATCACAGTTTATTTCAAAAATCAATCAAGTAAATCAGTTAATCTTGAGATGACCAATAGTATGATATAGAAATGTTGTACCAACACCAAATAACTTAGGGTAAGAGCAGGATATTGATGAAGAAGATAAGTAAATGATTACAGCCTTTAATAAGACTTTCAAAAAGTAAAGGTATCAAATATACTTAAGGTGGAAGCGTTTCTTATGGTTTTTGCAATTTATTGGTCAGTGTCAGGTTTTATGTTGAACTAAAATCATCAATACAACCCGGTTGTGTTGATGATTTTAGTGACTACAATTATATAAAAACGTATGTTTTATGGCCGCATTCATAGTTATTCAACATAAAACCTGACACTGAACAAATTGCAAAAAACATAAGAAACTTTGAATTTCACGGGCCACCTTTGGGCTTCCACCTTAAGTATATTTGATGATTTTAATACAGTAAAGCCATATTAGTAAAGCGGCATATCATATTTTATTCAACATAAAAACTGTCACTGATCGGCGAATGGCAAAAAACCTATGAAATTTTTTATTTCACAGGCCACCCTGGCGCTTCCACCTTAAACAAGTTGTAATGCTCTGCAAGTTTCAGGTTAATTATAAGGAAAATATTTATATAACTTACAGATACATAGAAACTTATCCATACTTACTAATATTATTTTTAAGGTGCGAAAGTAACTCTGTGTGTTTGTTACCTTTTCAAGACTAAACAGCTGATGAGATCTTAATGAAATTTGGCAAGGAGATAGATTATATCCTGGAAGACGGACATAGCCTATCTTTTTTTCTCAAACATAAGTACACTTCAAGATTTCCACGCGGAAGAAGTTGCGGGCAACAGTTTGTGAATTTATAAGTTTTCCACATTACTTTTTATGGTGGACACAAATTAAATCAATAATCATAAAAGAGTATAGAGACATATCAGGGTAAAGGAATTCCCAGACAACTACTGTTACTGTTACTGTTTGTTCATTGTACCCTCCCTTATTATGAATCAAATTCACAAAAACTTGCGATTTGATCGTAATATTGATCATTATAAATCGAAGAGTTTTACAGCTCTTAATTCTTCGTATATAGAAATTTAATCAATATACCTAAACGCAGTAACTTAAAGCCAACATCTACACAATATTTACGTTGAATACATAATAAATTTTAATGAACAAACCCTCTGCCGATGGTTGACTGTTTTCGTCGAATATTTCTCGGCACACCACGGGCGAAGACATCGTGCCACCATATCATTATTTCATTCGAAATACACACAGCTTGCCGTAGTGCACCAACAAACTGTTTCCTTTTATATAATTCATAATTAAAATTCGATAAAAGCTCGGCAAAAAATTTCCTTTTCCGCAGAGAGAATCCTGTCAAATTATCTTTTTTTGACAAACTCAATATTATATTGCCATGCCAATAGCCAGAGTGGATTTGAAAGAAATCTATTGCCATTGCCATTTGAAAATTTAAATTCATCCGTAGTCTGTGAATAGGAAGCTTTACAAGGTGATTTCTTTGTAATTGTTGATTCGAAATAGAAAGAAATTATCAAAATGGCAACATTCATGAACATTGAAATGACATTCAAATTCGACTTTGACATGTCATGTTGGTGCGTTCAATACCTTTAGAAACAGAATATGTTTGTCTAATACTTTTGAAAGTCATAGGTTAAATCAAAATCCTTTAATATTTTCAATATTTTTCAAATAGCCGACTTAGTCAGAATATTTAAAATTATACGATGTATTTGGTGGAATTACAATAGAATAATAAAAAGCTTTTTAAACTCAAAGTTTTGTCATTGAAAGTTGGCATTCATGATTTTGTATTCCACGGTTCTGAATTTCTGAACGCAAGTTAACAAAACAACCTCAATCGGTGAAGATAGATTTTGTAGTTTTATTAGCGAATTAGCGAAATAATCTCAAAATATGGCATCAGTGAAAGACGTCGCGACTTTATATCAAAGTTTAAAAACTGAGTGGGCAAAGAAGCCTCGTAAACTCGACAAATGTGGTGAAATATTGAATAAAATCAAGGTAAGTCTTGACGATGACTGGACACTAATCTTTGTTTCATCTCAACATTTGCCTAAATGATTACTTTCTTTTGCAGATTGCACTAACGCAGTTAACTTTCCTTCCGAGTAATAATACTGCGGCTAATCAGAAAGAGTTAATTTTGGCCCGGGATGTCTTGGAAATTGGAGCTCAATGGGCAGTTGCTGCTAAGGATGTCAAAGCCTTTGAGAGATTCATGTCTCAGCTGAAATGCTACTACTTTGACTACAAGTAAGTGCAAGCAATTCCTAGAATACATGCATACTTATGAGCGTTTACGCCTTACGACATTTCATACAAACTTCCAAGTCCTTGTGTATGAAGTTTCATTTAAAATCGGTTCAGTCATTTCGGGAAATAAGGACTTGAAATTTTGTATGAAATGTCGTAAGGTGTAAACGCTCTTAAAATGATGCCTAGTAGGCAAAAACTAGCTGCCATGATTCTTTCAAACTCCTTTTGCTTCATCTATGTTCATACAATCATCTAGCTAGCTAGTGTCTAGAACTAGTTGTATTTTATTTGTATTAAATCATTTAGTGGTTTTTCAGGCAAGGTTTATTGTTATTAATCTGTGTTTTTTTTTATATGAGGCTTTAGTGAGTAATATATTGCTTCTTTCTACTCCGCTTGCTTTAGAATAAATTTTATCCCAAATATACACCATCTTTGTCTACAATTTAGTGTATTGTAATACTAGCATTAACTCTTAACACTTTTGCTACTAAGTTCAAACAATGCATTTTTATTTATATGCTCAAAATTCACAAGTCATCTATAGCTACATAACAACGACTCCGTAGGCAGTACACGGGTTGTGTGCACACAAACAAATTATTGTTAGACCTATATGATGGGTGCTTAGCACCAAAAGTGTTAGCTGTGGATTCACATTGGTGAAATATTGACATACAAAATTATAATTTAAGTTTTTTTTTCTCTCTATTCTCTTAGTAGGATGTCAGACAAACCACATTATTATGAGAATGTTTTGCCTCGAAATTGCTGTAAAAATCATTCCTCATTTAACTTTCAGAGACCACCTCCCAGAGTCTGCATTCATGTACCAGCTCCTAGGCCTGAACCTGCTGTTCCTGCTCTCACAAAACCGTGTTGCGGAGTTCCACACTGAGCTAGAACGTCTCTCAGTAGACGTGATCAGGGCAGACCCGTACATCAGGCACCCATTGGCTTTGGAGCAGTATTTGATGGAGGGCAGCTATAATAAAATCTTTTTGGCTAAGGTATGTTAAAAAAAAAACATAAACATGGTTGGATGTATGGTCATTATTTTCCTAATAATTAGCACACATCCAAACATGTTTATATTTATAAGTAAAATTATCTCAATATTCAAATTACAAATCCTTATGAGAGTTGCATGAAATGACTGTAACACGGCAAATCAATTATGGGTGTCAATTTACCTAGAAATTCATTCATCGTCTGCCTAGCCTTTTCCCAATTTTATTGGGGTCAGTTTCCAGTCTGACCGGATGCAGTGGAATACCATTGTTTTACATGGAGCGACTGCCTATCTGACCTCCACAACCCAGTTAGTACTGGGTAATACGGTATCCCTTGGCAAGAATGGTTGTCATACTTTCGGGCCACTGACTACCTAACACTTAATTACCATAGCTAAACATCTTTCACATATCATCCACAAAGTTGTGTAATTATTTCTCACTCTCATTACAGGACAATGTCCCAGCAGAAAGCTACACCCTCTTCATGGATACACTCCTAGACACGGTTCGAGGAGAGATTGCTGCATGCATTGAAAAGGCTTACCTGTGCATCTCTTGCGCTGAGGCTGCGAGACGACTGAATTTGCCTTCCCAACAAGCCGTCCATGAATATGGCAAGAAGGTATGTTTTAATGTTTTCCATAAAATCAAACTCCTTGGTCTGATTTTCCTATTTTTCTTTAATATTCATAAGTCTATTGTGCCTGTTTTAGGCCTTATAGATTCCTAGATCCTTGGTAACTTTTTATTTCGTTCTACGTTTCGTAGTAAGCAACGACTTATTGTCAGGCCTACGATGTCCTCCCATACTTTAGTACTAATGCTGTAACAGAAATATTGTAAAACCAAATGATTTTAAAAGAGTAACCATGGAGTTTTTTGCCGGTTCTTCTCCATAGGAAACGACCAACCCGAACCGAGCACCTTTTTGCCGACGTTTTATAAGTGCCCCTGTAGGCCTATGTAAAATAAAAATATTTTGATTTTTGATTTTTGTTCTCGATATCTCTAGAACGGCTTGCGTTAATCATGAATAATCGTGATTTATAATCAATAGTTATTTTGTTGAAATTAGGCTGAGACTCAGCAGTATAAAAATGACAAAATTGCATAAGACTACTCCGCAGTATAAGTAAGAAATTGCGCAACAAACTCCCTAGCAATACATCTCTTTGTTTCATAAATTGATAGCTCATTGATCCTGTATAAAATCTGTACATCTATTTGATTGTTTCCGTCTCAAAGTCACGAAGTTTATATGCAAAAAGTTTTATTCCTTCTTCCTCGTTTCTTTGATATGGAGGATCGCGGCCAACCATACCTACACGACGCAAGTTTTGCTGTATCTTTCGTTGTCTCCAAAAGTTTTACTAATGTTTTAAAATATAATTTTCTTTTTCTTTCCCAGCGCAACTGGGTCCTTGGCGCAGACAACTGCTACCACTTCAATGCTGCTGAGGAGACTTGCGCGGCCGCCGCTGGTACACTGCCCTCTGCTGAACTAGCCGGTCAAATCATCGAATACGCCGGACATCTTGAGATGATTGTGTAGTTTAACTTAGATTTTTATGCAAACGTCGTAATTAAATTTCATTTATAATAATTAAATAAACTTTATTATGTTGCTTTCCTGGTCATTGTTCCCTTGTAAGGTAAAACCTCGTTTTTTTTCTATCTTTATCTTTATCTATGGATGAGCCCTATATTTTCACGTTGCCGAATATTGTAGTTCATCATCTTCCTGCCCATGTAGTGGTCCCATATTACTTTAGGTCGGTGCTACAAATTTATGCTTTCCATTTTCCCTTGTCAAACGTCACGCATTTACACTTTTCTCTATTTCATATTATATTCCTCACCCAGTCCATCCATCATTCTCTCCATTCATTAACATTTATAGTCTCACGCAAATCGTCCCTCCTCATCACATGTCCATACCAAGACAGTCGATTCTCTTTCAACTTTTCTGTAACTGGGACAACTTTCAATCTTCCTCTAGTAAACTTATTCCTTACTTTACGGTTCTTGTCACACATACCACACATCCACCTCAACATTCTCATCTCCGCTACATGCAATCTTTTTTCATCCATCATTTTCACATCCCAGCATTCCGATCCATTCAGTACGATACGACAGGTTTAATCAAGGACTTGTATATTTTCCCCATTAACTTGTGGGGCCATCTGCGGGTCGCAAGTTGTTCCAGTGATCTGTCGCCATTGTAGGTGTGGTTAACTATTTACTCCATTGATGAGTACGGGGAAGAGATGAGTGGCTCCACCATCGCTCACTCAGCAAGGTAGAAGCTTGTGACCCTCAAGATATACGAGCTTTCGATACTCCAATTACCTGCTATGTTAGAGTTAAAGAGGCAGTATCAGAATAAAAAGCAGATATCATCATAGTTATTTAATCACGACCATAATCATACATAAAATCCTAAACGCTTCACCCAGCATAGAATGAAATAGAATAGCTTAGCTAGTAGTTTGGACTGGCATCTCTTGAGTTAATGAGTCTAAGTTGTTCAGCTTTAATAGCTTGGTAAAATGCTCCAGAGCAAGTTTGAAGTTCCAATTATTTACTTCCAAGCACCTGAAACAAAATATGGACTATTTTTTAAAGGCATGTCTAGAGTGGAATAACTTAAATAAGAGAATGTTAGAAATTTGTAAAAAATTTAACTATAAATTAAGTATTAAATTAAATTATTACATGCATTTAAAGATATAAAAATTTGATAATATGAATGAAACGGCTTCATAATTGTACCTTTCACATATTTTTTTATCCATTCTTGTAAGTTTCACGAAAATTTTAAGATACTTGTCCCGAAGATCCTCATCCGTCGTTGCTTCTATTTTTAGACTAAAATTCTTTTGTGAAATCTGTAAAGAAATAAAAATAAAATGAGTAATGTTTATTTTAGAAAAACCGATGTCGTTAAATGCTGCGTGAATAGGCAGCCTTATAACCAAGTGCGGACAGAAAATCATTTTTTAACTATGGCAATAATTCCATCGATTCAACGACGCCGCTGTCAAACATTGCGTTTTACGAAGAAGTATTAGTAAAATTCACTTTACAAACGAAAATTATTTTAATACTTAATTCCCTACAAAATGAAGAAACACCAAACAAGACAAAAGACTATAAACGACCCAGTTATTGTGTCGCGTGTGAAGAATTACCTTGCCGAGAATGTGGACAAGACATTCGTCGATGTTAGCCAAATGGCGCGTTCATTGAAAGAGCGCTACCGCGAGTACAACAACAGGAGCGACAACGCCTTCTGTCAGATGGTGGAGAGTGCCTATAAGGTCGTATTACAGAGCTACGGACTTGACGGAGCTTCTACATCAGACGGATCGGAAGAAGAGTCAGATTTAGAGTTATTAGACGAGAATAGTAGTGCATTGAACGACCGCCTGCTCGCCATGTACAAGATGCAGGATAAAAAGCGGCCGGCAACAAACAGGCGCAATACAGACAAGTCGGGAGAGCCTATAGATATATTAAGCAGTGATGACGACGGCACTGCGGCGCCGAAACTACCGAAAATCAATGACCAAATTACCATAACCCCCCACATACCAATCAGAAACGCAAATAGTACGGCGACCGAGATTGCGCCCGCCAAGCCGCCACAGAATCAACACACGAGTGAGAAAAAGAGGAAAGTTGATTCAAACAAAATTGCACCAGCAAAGAAAAGGGTTGATATTGGTAATGTCAAAAGTGTTAAGGTTAGTTTTGATGACATTGGTGGTATATCTGAAATCATCACACAGATTTGCGACTTAATATTACATATGAAGCATCCAGAAGTATACAGTCAGTTAGGTATAAAAGCTCCTAGAGGGGCATTGTTACATGGTCCACCAGGGACAGGAAAAACATTGCTGGCACATGCTATTGCTGGAAAACTTCAACTGCCTATGATTGCTATTACAGGCACAGAATTAGTTGGTGGAATGTCAGGAGAATCTGAAGAAAGAATTAGGGAGCTCTTTGAGAGGGCAGTGTCAGTTGCTCCTAGTGTGTTGTTTATTGATGAGATTGATGCGGTTTGTGGCAACAGAGTTCATGCACAAAAAGACATGGAAAAGAGAATGGTTGCCCAGCTATTAGCATCCCTAGATTCATTGACTGATAATAATTCTTCTGTTCTGATACTTGCTGCCACAAACAATCCAGATGCCTTAGATCCTGCCCTAAGAAGGGCCGGACGCCTCGAACAGGAAATCACATTAGGTATACCTTCGTTGCATGCTAGGAAAGAGATAATTTCTATTCTTTGTAAAAATATTACTTTAGGAGAAGATGTGAACATGAACGTCTTAGCTCAAATAACTCCTGGGTTTGTTGGAGCTGATTTACAAGCACTTGTAAATAAGGCTAGCACTTATGCTGTTAAGAGAATTTTTACAGAAATACAAGCATCCAAAGCTAAACTAGAAGCCAAACCTGCTGAAGTAACTCCACCCAATGATGAAACAACAGTTACACAAAATGGGGACAAAGAAACTGAAGAAGCTACACCAAGTGCAGGTGATGCTCCTGAAAGTGTCCCAGAGCCAGAAATCCCACCAATTATCCCTGAAGAACCAATAGAAGAAATAAGTGAAACAATTGTAAATACAGAAGAAAATCACATAGTTGAACCGATCCAGAAACCAGTAGATCCTGTGGATGAGGTATTAAAACTTCTCGAGGACATGCCTTACTCTCGGGAAGATCTGAAAGGGCTTGCCATTAGACATGAAGACTTTGTTAAAGCTCTTAAAACTACTAAGCCTTGTGCTGTAAGAGAAGGTATTGTAACCGTCCCCGATGTAACATGGGATGATGTTGGATCTTTGAACCAAGTTCGTAAAGAGTTGCAGTTGGCTGTGTTAGCCCCAGTGAAGTATCCAGATCAACTTGCAAAGCTTGGTTTATCAGCTCCGAGTGGAGTATTACTATGTGGCCCTCCTGGTTGTGGTAAAACTTTATTGGCAAAGGCTGTTGCAAATGAGGCAGGAGTGAACTTCATTTCAGTGAAGGGTCCTGAGTTGTTGAACATGTATGTTGGTGAGAGCGAAAGGGCTGTCCGTACATGTTTTAGACGTGCGCGAAACTCTGCTCCCTGTGTAATATTCTTTGACGAATTTGATGCCCTATGTCCGCGGCGTACATCTCAAGACCACAACGGAGCCGCTCGTGTTGTAAATCAATTGCTCACTGAAATGGACGGTATAGAAACACGTGAAGGAGTTTTCGTGTTGGCAGCTTCGAATAGACCAGACATCATTGACCCTGCGGTGTTGAGACCGGGCCGTTTGGACCGCGTTATGTATGTCGGAATGCCGGCGAGAGAGGATCGGTTCGATATACTGGAAAAGCTTACCAAAGGAGGCACTAAGCCTCATCTGGGACCTGACGTAGATTTACAAGTTATTGCCGGACTTTCGGATGGATATACCGGTGCCGATCTGGCTGGCTTGGTGCGAGCGGCCGCAACGAACGCACTGACAAATCACATTGCAAATGGCACCCTTGAAGGTGATATTTTTGTCACTTTCGAAGATTTTAGAACTGCGCTTGCGAAATGCAGGCCATCTGTATCGTCGAAAGAGCAGTTACATTATGAGAAGCTTAGATTGAAGTATGCGTCGGGAGCCGACGACAGAGATATGGAAATGGAAACTGAGCCGCTAAACGAAGAATCTATGGACACTGTATGAGAATCATTTCGTTGTTTAAAGACTTAACATTTTCATCATTTTCATTAGATTACCACAACCCTTATTTTAAGTGTATTTCATACCAATAGTGCCAAGTTGTTCCTTTTTTAAGCAAATTGTTATGTCTATATGTAAGTCCCATTTCGTTAATAAGAGATTTAATATTATGGAATGGCCAATAAGCTAACAATCATTGTGGAATACAATTTTCTGTGAATATTCAGAATGATACAGGTAGATATCTCATAAAGGTCTTTGTAAACAGCACATTTTAAATTCAAGGATATGAATAAAGATAATTATTTTTTCCTATATTTGTGTTTTTATTATTCTCCTTAGCCACTAATAATAGTAAAGGTCAAATGACACTGCACATAGTGATACATGGTTAACATAACAAATCACACACACACACGCATTCAAAAATATTACATAGGTACATCTATACCTACTGATATTATAAAAGGGGTAAAATTTGTTTGTATGCAGGGGATAAGCTTAGGAACTACTGATCAGTTTTGGCAAGCTACATTATGCCCGAGTTTCATAGGCTACTTACATTTAAAATGTTCCTATAGGTAAATTTCCGTACATAAAGGTAGCCAAGCCGCTTGCTGAAGCTACTATACATATTATAGATAAATCAGTAGGTATTATGAACTGGAAATGGTTTGTTTATTTAGGTTCTGTATCTGTTTGTTTTCTTTTGAATCTCAAGTTTCATCTACTAAAGCAAGATAACCTACACAAAGACCAAATACAATATCATTCATTTTCTCTAATTAATATTTTGCGTCCCACATTGAAGTGGCCATAGAAACATCGAGCGGCAATTGTTTCATATTCAAACCCTCATCAACATGTAAATCAATGCCCGCCGCATTGAATGGCAGAAAAATTCAAAACAAATGAATGTTTTGATAATTTTCATTTTGCGCGCGCTGATGACATCGAAAGTGAGTAGATATACATAATTATGTTGCATCTCCAAGCTTTGTCATCAACTCATCACATCAGTCAGAGTTATCCATACGCATCTATGTATACTTATATTTTTAATATTATAAATCTAAAGAGTTTGTTTGGTTGAACGCGCTAATCTCAGGAACTACTGTTTGGAATTGAATAATTATTTGATTGCGGATAGCCTATTTATCAAGGAAGGCATATAACATCACGCTACGACAAATAGGAGCGGAGCATCAATGAAATATGTTGCAAAAACGGGAAACCATTACGCAGACGAAGTTGCGCGGGTCAGTCAGTAACTTTGTCACCTTTTCACGCCCTATTGGCTGAACGTTGGTATCCCGGAAGAGTTAATTAAAATATAAACTATACATGCTTGAAAAAAGAAACAGAATTCAACCATTGAGCTATTCTCATAGAAAAAAGCTAGATTGGGCTATTTTATTAACACAGATGTTGTACATGAAGAAACCAATTCTTTATGTAC
Organism: Cerastis rubricosa; assembly: GCA_949152445.1. Classification (NCBI taxonomy): domain Eukaryota; kingdom Metazoa; phylum Arthropoda; class Insecta; order Lepidoptera; family Noctuidae; genus Cerastis; species Cerastis rubricosa. Next base: position 17,536,603 of record OX424539.1, read on the forward strand.
AACATCTGTGTTTATAAAATAGCCCAATCTAGCTTTTTTCTCTGTGGGGGATATATTGGTCTGACCAGCAGCGCTGAGAGTTGAAATTCTAACATTTAAATAATTAAAACGGCTATTTTATCAAATAGTATTACGTACGGACAGCAACGAAAGTCGCTGTACATATCCTTAATTAGAAGACGTCTTAGTTTTAGAACGATCCATATTAACGGACTGGCGTAAAAGACATAACAATATTTTCATCAATGGTTACACAAAATATTACATCAGATCACGCTGATAAGCATAAACCTTGGTGTAATATTGATAAGTGTTTACCGACTTCTGATACTGCCTGTATAACGTAGACCAAGGTTGGTCCTAAGAAACCAGGGTCGTTCAAAGCCGTGTTGGGTTGACGATATCGTCAAAATCGCGGAAAACATATGGATGAGGGACGAACAGAACAGAGAAGTATGGTAGAAGAAAGGGGCCTATACCCAACAGTGGATGATTCCGGGCTAAAATGATAATGATCCGTACAACGATTGACTTCCCGATGACCAATATGCTAAGGATAGACGTTACCTACTTGACGCTATGCGTTCGACTGTATAATATACAGACTGTTGTTTTGCATTCTCGTCAAATTCGAGGAGGTAACTATACTAATGATTCTCGACCCAAAACAATAATAAATTGGGTTGGTATTTCTTTTTCTTATTTACGGAAATCGGTATATGTGAACCACCCGTGTTTTAAACACAGTTCGTCTGATCTTCGCTCTATAACCGCGCTTTCACACATCTAAACAATCTCAAACGTTTATTCGATTAATTTCTTATTCCCTAAACCTCGTTAGGGGGTTTATTCTGAAATACGAACAAATTTGATCAACAAAAAAAGCAACGTTTATTAACAATTAACTAGGTACCGTAATTTAAATTGATTATTTATGTCTTTTGTGACAACCTCCTGAATTTTGACGAGAATGCAAAACAACACCTTATATAATTCTATGAAGTCGACCTGAAAGTAAAGTGATTTATGTAAACTGTCTAATGAACTTTACATTTCATCCAAAGATTGAAGGATTCATCATAACATAAAGCAGAATTATTTTTAAGAGCGTTTATACCTTACGGCATTTCATACAAACTTTCAAGTCGTTATTTTCCGAAATGACTGAACAGATTTTAATGAAACTTCATAAGCATAAGCAGTATACATAGGTCTAAAAAGTTGCTAAAAACATTTTCGAAATGTCTTTTATAAATGAAGATAATTGGAAATATCTGTTTCTATAGATAATTAAAAATCGGTCTTATTTAGCTGTTACATTATTTTTCGAAAATGTTTTTTAGTAACTTTTTAGACCTATGTTTACTGCTTATGCGTAGGAAGTTTCATTAAAATCTGTTCAGTCATTTCGGAAAATAACGACTTGAAAGTTTGTATGAAATGCCGTAGGGTATAAACGCTCTTAATGTTCTTCACATTACTGACGACCATGACATCAATCTTCGTCAGTTATATAATCTTGTTTGGTTAGACAGTTACTGTCGAAATTTTCTGATTTTAAGGTTTGAATAGAAACTAAATAAAACAAAAAAAAATATATATATAAATAATTTCAGTAAAAGCAGCTGCGCGTGATACACGCTCTATTAAAATCGCGTGAAGTTTCGCCAAGTAACTTATAAAGGCTTTTGTGTCGTAGGTGATAAGGTATAAAGTTAACTTACCGTATTAACCCTGAAGGCGGACCTCGCAGCCGAAGCCGTAGGTTCGGCCCAGTACACCATTTCGTTGTGAATTTTGTACTCCACTCCGTCTTCGGAATTAAGTACTACGGTCCTAGTAAAAGAGAGGAGGTGCTCATCATCGGCTAACGTTTCCGCTGTTAATTTGAGTACGCCGCCGATTCGAAGGATTGTCGTGTGTTCCTGGTACAAAAATATTATTTTTAACAACAAAACTTTATGTTACAGTATTTTTCGAAGAGACAGGCAGAGGTTTTCTTAAGCCGAGGTATACTTATAGTACACACACATTTGGCCAGTTAAGTTTAGATTCCACGAAATAGAGGGCAAGTCTATTACTATTAACAGCACGCGTAGCATGACCGCCTTAGAAACGGGCTATGTCGACGGAAGAATCGTCAAACTGTCACATTGTCAATCTGTCATTATGTCGCTTCTTCCGTAGACAAAACTAGTTTCTACAGGCGGTCATGCTAGACGTGTAGGACAGAAATCCAGACACTGGGAAAATTAGAAAAGAAATTCCTAATGGTAAAACTCAATAACACTTTGCTCGACCTGGGAATTGAACCCAATATCTCATCCTTACTATTACCGCTTGCGACTAATAGATCATTAAGGTAGCTATATAAAATATGTGAATGTATGCGGCGTGTATGCGTGCTCTGTATGGTGTCGGACGTAAAGAATAGCACCATCCCATATCTTCCCGTGGGTGTCGTAAGAGGCGACTAAGGGACTTGCCAGAGAATAGGCAGCAGCGTTCTCTGTGCTTTTTGTAACAACCGTACTGCGATCGCCAACCCGCCAGCCAAGCGTGGTGATTATGGCAAAACCCCCCAAAAAGGCCAATGTGACTTGGGAGAGGCCTATGTCAAGCAGTGGACGTCTTTTGGGCTGAAATGATGATGATGATGATGCGGCGTGTTAGCAGACACTGTGCTCTCGCTACAAAATTTTGGCCTAAACATATTTGAACCGCTAAAATAAAGTTAATAGATAGTTTAAGAATCTTCGTGTCACAGTAGCAGCCACGGAGTCTGGATTTTGTACCCAGTTGATGGCAATAAGACGGCCCCTATTACATTAGGAGTATAGGACTTAACCATAACTGGCGAAATGTGGGTGTACTATTAGGTACACACGGAGACACATCAAGTTTATATTTCCAGTATAACTTGACCTCGCTTTGTATAGATTTCCCGTACATTGAAAGATCTGCATACTGGTTTTGTATCGCTTGATTGGTCGCCATAGTACACCTCAGTCTAACCCTTCGAGGACTCTAGGCGTAATGTAATAGAGGATAACATCGGACTAAACATAACGGCTCTGTATGGTGTCGGACGTAAAGAATAGCACCATCCCATATCTTCCCGTGGGTGTTGTAAGAGGGACTAAGGGACTTGCCAGAGAATGGGCAGCAGCGTTCTCTGTGCTTTTGTAACAACCGTACTGCGATCGCCAACCCGCCTGCCAAGCGTGGCGATTATGGTAAAACCCCCCAAAATGCCTATGTGGCGACACTTGGGGGAGGCCTATGTCCAGCAGTGGACGTTTTTTGTGCTGAAATGATGATGATGATGATGAAACATAACGGGCGAACTGTGGGTGTACTATTTTAGGTACATCTGCTTTGGAGGACTACAAACACGACTTGTTATATTTGAAGTTTTTGCCACCAATACGCTAAGAAGGAGCTAAAATAACGGTTCAAATCTCCAGTTTACTCACAGTATGGTACAACGCATCCACGGTAAAGGTAAAGCGATCATGTTCAGTATGTGGCCACCTATTTATAAGCTTGGTGATAGCCATTGCTCCCACAACGGAATCGGTCTCCCCTTCATCCAGAAACCGCGCGTATAAGAACAGGTTTCTGAAGTTTCTGTAAATTTTACCATAGCCTGTAACAAAAAAGGTTAATGAATATTGCATATCTATATACAAATAAATAATGTTGAAGTATCAGCTTTTTACTGAATGCATATGAAAGCGTATACGGTCTGTCTGTTTGTTCCGGGTAATCTCCGAAACGGCTGGACCGATTTTGACGGGACTTTTATTGGCAAACTAGCTGTCCCGCGCAACTTCGTCTGCGTTTTCCCCGTTTTTGCAACATTTTTCATTGCTGCTCCGCTCCTATTGGTCGTAGCGTGATGATCTATAGCCTATAACCTTCCTCGATAAATTGGCTATCTAACACTACAAGATTTTTTCAAATCGGAACAGAAGTTCCTGAGATTAGCGCGTTCAAGCAAACAAACAAACAAACTCTTCAGCTTTTTAATATTGGTATGGTATAGGATAGCTGATGTTATAAGGAGTAAGTTAGGCTTGGGTTCCATTCAAAAAATAAAACACTTGAATTGTTAACAAATCCGATTCAAATAGGGAAGTTATATTTTTATAATAATAAATTCACGCGGACGAAGGTCGTGGGCCACAGCTATTTATTTTATTTATTTATAAGGTATGAACAATTATAAACTAAGCCCCACAAAACCAAAGTAATGGTTTGTCTGTGGATTCGGTGAGTTTCTATACACTCATTCTAAAACATCGTACTTAAGACAAAGAAAGAATATAAGTGAAATTAGGATACTCACGTAATTTATAGCAATATGTTATAGTTAAACTGGCGTCGTCGTCATACATCCCCTGAATCAGAGACCTATGGTCCGGCCCAGAGTCCAGCAACGGGAAGAATATTTCTAGAAACTTCTCGGATACTTCTAGTGCTTCTTCCGGGCAGTAGTTCTGTTTGTGATTGGGTAGTTCACCCTTTCGGCAGATTGGTACGCCGTCCTGTAAAAAAATATTAGTCAGATAGGTAATATGGACAGTTAGCTTTGAGAATGCTGAGGTGGATGTGACAAGAATGGATAAGGTAAGGAATGAGTATACAGGGTGTAAAGGAAAGGGTATATATGTTACCGGCCAAAACCTATTTCAGGCCAAACTAGTTTGTCCTAGGCCAAACCAGTTTACTGGTTTGTCACTGATCCAAACAAAACATTTACAATGCGCCCAACTTGGATGTGGCATCGCTCGCTACGCTCGCTCGGCTCGCGCGTTTATGATTACAGTTCTAACCTAACCTAACCCATTTAGATGGGGGGCTCTATATGATCCTGTTATGGTGGATCCTAGTTTGGCGAAAAAATTATTTGCTCCCCATACATAATTTCCATACCTATTTGACCCAAATGTATGGCAGCTGATATTTTTTTCGCTATTACGATGTTTGTCCAGTTTGGACAAACATGTCCAGTTTGATGGTCTGTCTGTCTCCCTTAAGTATGTATATACCCTATCCGTTACATCCTGTATAAAGTGTAAACAGACCCTTTACGAAGCCTTCAGCCAAACATTCTGTACATCAAACTTAGTAACCCTACGCAAAAATGATTGCTGTGAAACTACTTTTTTCTTTGGGGTGCAAAATCTCGTATGCCGCCGGTAAAACTCAATGTAACGCACTCAAAACATTGTGCTGATGGAAGCATTGAATAGCAAACGGGTCATGGAGGTATTTCAAGTAATATTGCAACCTTCAAAACAAGTATTTAATAAAAAAGTTAAGCAAAGGTTGGAACGGCGTGTTCGTGTTCAACGCGCGCCTCAAGGAGATGTCAGCAATTCGGAAGGGGTCCGAGAGGGCCGATGCCTGCCAGGGCTGCGGGACTGTTCGAAAGAGATACCGTGGCCCTGGAACACAAAGGGCTAAGAAGGAACATGGATGGGTTTTAGTCAATCAAGTCTGACACTCCCTTCAGCTCCGCCCAGAGCGGGAGGAGTCATTTGATGATTTACCACCCGAAAAAATAAAAAGGTTGGAACTTTGACCTCCAATATCTCCGTAACTGAAACGTTTCCAGGTATAGTCCAGAACAAAAAAAAAAAATAAAAAAATATCACTTTCTTGTATGGGAGCCCCCTTAAATATTTATTTTATTCTGTTTTTAGTATTTGTTGTTTTAGCGGCAACAGAAATACATAATCAGTAGAAATTTTAATTGGCTAACTATCACGGTTCATGAGATACAGCCTGGTGACAGACGGACGGACGGACAGCGAAATCTCAGTACCCATTTGACCCTTTGGGTACGAAACCCTAAAAGATCGCAATGACAGGGAGAATAAAAGTGCTTTTCCGCTTCGTTATGGATCTATATACACCCTTTATTAGAGGAAGTTTGAAAGTTGCACCAGTTACAGAAAAGTTGAAAGGGAATCGTCTGTCATGGTATGGGCATGTGATGAGGAGGGACGAAGCGCATGTGATTAAAAGAGCGATTAATCTAAATGTTGTTGGTACATGCCTTTTTTTAATCTTTTTTATTTAAGGGATTTTTGTACACAAATGCGACGATGTCAATCCAATCAACTTACTTCCTAAACTAATTTAGCTTTTTATACAAAACTGAATGAACTTAATCGAATTATTTATATAATAAAAAAGTATATAGTATTTTTGCTAATTCAGATGTAGGCTTAGATAAAATACCATGAAACACTCCCACATCCATTACAGACAATTTTAACGCGTCATGAAGTGCGTTTCTCTTATTAGTATGTCGGACACATTCCACCAACACATGATGTGCATCCTCTATCTTGCCACACTCCTCACAGTTTGGAGAGTCAGCTTTTCTCATGAGGTAAGCAAACTTGTTTAGTGGAATATGTCCTGACCGCAAACGATGCGTCGCAACTATTTGGTACATGCCTGTACCGAATAATGTTCCCACCATCTTGCATGCATGTATTTTCTTGTATGTATGACACATGTTTATGTTAATAAATATTATCTTATCTTGATGGATGGAGACAGAAAGGATACCCAAGGAAACGATGGATGGTTTGTGTGAGGAATTATATGAAAGAAAAAGGAGTAAATGATAGCGTGACGGTTGTCAGAGGAGAATTAAAGTATAAAAAAAACCGGCCAAGTGCGAGTCGGACTCGCGCACGAAGGGTTCCGTACCATTATTTATAAAAAACGTAAATGACTTTTTTGTATGGGAGCCCTTAAATATTTATTTTATTCTGTTTTTAGTATTTGTTGTTATACCATCAACAGAAATACATAATCTGTGAAAATTTCAACTGGCTAACTATCACGGTTCATGAGATACAGCCTGGTGACAGACGGACGGACAGCGAAGTCTCAGTAATAGGGTCCCGTTTGACCCTTTGGGTACGGAACCCTAAAAAATATCTAAATTTTCTGGCTTTACCTAATGGATTGAACTTAAACATAATGTAAATGCCTCTGTTTAGAGGCAGTAATAAGGACTGCAGACAGAAGTGAAAACTCAAAAATTGAATTCCTGTGTTCTTTTTTTAAATGTTCAAATCATATAAGTACATGTACGCAGTTTATACTACGCGTCGCAAGTCTGGCGCAATACGTTACCAGCATGTCGAGGTCATCAGTGACGCGAACCCATAAATTATTCCCCTACCAAAAATCACTCAACGCGGTTATTGTAGCTTTCGCTTCAAAAACGTGTTGCACCGACGACAAGGGACAAGGGTAGGAAGATGATAAGTTCGCTTATGGTAGGGGAGGCCAAAAGGTTCTTTAGCAAGCATATTCAGCATGGCTACTTGATAGCTGGAGTAGGTAGGGCGTGAAGACAGTAATATGATTATGCTTGTTAAATACCTTCTGAGATTTGCGAAGTCGCCGAATGTATTTAGGCAAAAAATACTCAAAAAGTGGCCGAAGTTTTTAGTGTCTGGATTTTCGTGGGACTTTTTTTATTACGTTACTAAAACGACTGTTTTAGGGTTCCGTACCCAAAGGGTCAAACGGGACCCTATTACTGATACTTCGCTGTCCGTCCGTCCGTCTGTCATCAGGCTGTATCTCATGAACTATGATAGTTAGCCGTGTTGCCGTTATAACAAAAATACAAACATAAAAAACAGAATAAAATAAATGAGGGGGCTCTCATACAAAAAAGTGTTTTTTTTTTTGCTCGTTTTTATTAATGGTACGGAACCATTCGTGCGCAAGTCCAACTCGCATTTGGGTGGTTTTTAATTTAAAAAAAAAAATGTTATGTTACGTTACTTATTTACGTTACGTTTGCACCGCACGTGCTATCTGTCCCTGAAACGTATTTGGGTAAGGCCTTTGCCCAACAGTGAGACATTACAGGCTAACAAAAAACTACTCACAATCTCCACAACAGCCGGAAACATCATCCTAACGACTTTAACATACTGATCGGGATCAATATAGTCGTGACACAGAGGGTTTCCTTCCAAGTGTAGCGTCTTCAAAGGAAGGTTTCGACCGCTTAGCAAATCAGTGATCTTCTCCAAACAATTGTGCGATAGGTCCAGATGCTTCAAGTTTGGTGTCAGATTCGCCAAATCCAAGCTAGAAATGGTTCTGAAAACAAAAAAAAACCTATGTAAAACTGCCTCGTTGGCCGTGTGGTCACAAGCGCAACTGGTGAGCAAGAGGTCCCAGGTTCGACTCCCGGGTCGGGCAAAGTGTTATTGGGTTTTTCCATCAGAAATGTCTGAGTAGCAGCTACGGAGTCTGGATTTGTGCCCGGTTGATGGCTATCGGCTCGCCTCCTATTACATGGGACTTAACGATACTGGCGAAATGTGGGTGTACTATTACGTACACCTCTGCCTAACCCTTGAGTGGTAATTACAGGCGTGATGATTTTTTTTCTAGCCTGTACTGTCCCACTGCTGGGCAAAGGTCTCCTCAATTCCGAAGAGGTGTATTTATAATACATCCTTATTTCACCAGTTATGTTTGAGTCGCATGTAATAGTGGCGAGCCTTTTGCACCTCACCCAAGTTAAGATATCTGACCTCAGTAGACACAAACAGCCAGTGTCATTTGGTTTCACCATTATTAATAGCATTTGGTTTCACCATCGTAAATACCTATTTATGATGGTGAAACCAAGTGTTTTTATAAGCATTTTTACCCTCCTCCTTAATGATACGTGGTGAGGTTTAAGACTAGCCCCCCCCCCCAAAATCACGTGTATTTTTTAGAACCTACAGCGAATCTAAATTTTTTTAGAATATTGTCTTTTAATGCAGGTACTTCGTTCGTTGCCTGGCAACCGTGAGTCAAGGTCACACGCCGCTTTTCGGATATCACACACTACACTACACTCCTCCCCCCTTGTGATATTTCGCGACTTTTGCTAAACCCCCTCCCCCCCCCTTTCCAAAACTCATGTGATTAGTAGACAGTCCCGAATGAAAAAAAAATATCATCAAATCTGGGAAACGAACCCATGGCCAAAGATGCAATCACAGGTTGAGATAGTTTCGACTAAACTTGTATGGAAATTTCACCATAACCATCATCAATCTTTAGCCCATGATCTTATGCCAATTTATTTGTGGTCGGCGCAGCACGTCTTCTTCTTTCATACTTCTCTATTAGTCATACCCTTTCTATCTTTATCGTCTTTCGAACAATCCATCAATCGTGCCTTAGATCTTCGACTACTCGTATAGTTATCAACATTATATAGGGTAACTGATAATTGACCGATACTTAAATACATGATTGTAATCATGTTAAATAACAACTTTCCCAAAGAAACATTTTTGTTTATACTCATTTACTTTTATCGCAATAAAACATCAGCAGTCTGAAATTCGCGTGCACGTGCGCCTGTGACCTATCAGCTGTCAGCCGCGTGACGCCGGCTTGTCTCATAACTATCGTACTCTACCACAGTGGGTGGTAGGAAAAGCACCCGCACGGCTCGTTACTCCGAATTTAATATGGCTGTGGTGTTATTGTGATAAAACTGAATGAGTATAAAAAAAAATTTTCTTTGGGAAAGTTGCTTGTTATCATGAGTACAACCACGTGTTTAATTATCGGACACTAATTACCAGTCACCATATATCATCATCATCATCATATCAGCCCAAAAGACGTCCGCTGCTGAACATAGGCCTCCCCCAAGAGTCGCCACATTGACATTTTGGGGGGATTTGCCATAATCACCACGCTTGGCAGGCGGGTTGGCGATCGCAGTCCGGTTGTTACAAAAGCACAGAGAACGCTGCTGCCTATTCTCTGGCAAATCCCTTAGTCGCCTCTTACGACACCCACGGGAAGATATGGGGTCACCCTATATAGCCTAAAGTTATTGCGGAAGGCATTTAATGCTCATAGAGGAAGTCCGAAATTGGCGCCGATGACTAAAACGTCGATGTTGCGGAGGAATGAGGAAAATGTCGCAGGTAAAGTTTTGACTATGAATGTGAGTGGTTATAAGAGGAAGACCAAAGAAATGATGGATGATGGTCTGCACGAAGGATGATATGGCTAGAAAGTAGCTGACTGCTGAGATGACGAGTACCTAATAAAGAAGTATGGAAGAAGACATACAAGGGTAGACGAATGACGATTACCACGGCATTACATTCGGACGCTGGGGCGTGTTCCACCACTTCTTCCTGCCGAAACAATAGCATGTGGCGAAAGACGGGCGTTTTGAGAGACTCATCATCATCATTTGAGCCTAAAGACGTCCACTGCTGGACATAGGCCTCCCCAAAGTTTCGCCACAATGACATAACATGGGGGTTTTGCCATAATCGCCATCTTGGCAGGCGGGTTGGCGATCGCAGTACGCTTGTCACAAAGGCACAGAGAACTCTGCTGCCCATTCTCTGGCAAGTCTCTTAGTCACCTCTTACGACACCCACGGAAGATATGGGATGGTGCTGTTCTTTACGTCCGACACCATACAGAGCTGAGAGACTGTTTTCATATAATTTTGACGTCCGAAAACAACTAATTGTCAGCCTAATTTGAAAAAAGAATACTATGATTACGTACGTAAGCCTATTATGCGAGAGATTGAGCTCAACCAGTTTCTGCCAATCGCCGGCGGCTTGAAAATAAACGCAGTCGCTCTGGTTGGTCAAACGATTCAGCGGGAAGTATACGAAGTGGCTTATATCTGGAAAGGAAGGTTAATTATTAATAAATAGTTATTAGAGAGCAGAGGAGCTTGCATACTAATAACAGAGCTTGTCAGAGCTCGATCTTTACAACCCTTCTTGGGGGAGGCTTATGTCCTGCAGTGGACGTCTTTCGGGCTGAAATGATGATGATGGTGATGAGAGGAGCTTGTGGCTAAATAATAACAGCAGCTCGGTCGGTTACTTTAGCCGCGCTTGCCTGGGTTGGTCGGTTGATGGGTGAGCACCCATTACATACCGACGCGACGTTAAGCTGTTGTAGATCTTTAGCAGTTGTTACAGGTAGTCAGTGGCTCGAAAGTCTGACAAACAGTCATTCCAAGGGGTATCGTATTACCCAGTACTAACTGGGTTGTGGAGGTCAGATAGGCAGTCTCTTCATGCAAAATACTGGTATTTCGCTACATCCGTTCAGACTGGAAACCGACCCCAACATAGTTTTAATCATAAATTTTAATTTTAGGGACAATATTGTAAATATTTTATTATGTATCCGAAGTTTACACAATGTTGTTCTACGTAATAAAATAAAATTTTTATGAAGTGATTGGTACATTAAATTATAAAATAGAATTAATGACAGGACCTTACTCGCCAGTGGCGCCATCTGATGAACTCAAAAACGATAGACCTCATTTTCCTTAAATAACGATAATAATATTATTATGAACCTCACCATTTTGCAAAGTAAAAGCGCTCAAATTCAGCTTGTCATCCTTTAGACCGAGCAACAATCTCTTCCTCAATATAATTCTGGGAATGAAATTTATTGGATCGGGTAACATTGGTAGGGATATCGTGAGGGTCAATTCGACCCCGTCCTTGTGGATATAGAAACCAGTCTTGTGTAGTACTATTAGCGCTGAACGACTGCGGAGAACTAGGAACTTGCATTCGTGTTGGTAGAACTGAAATAAAGGAGACAATTTTAATCAATTAATTCTTCTTCTCTCAATTATTCTTTCTGAGCAGCGGTGGCCCAGTGGTGGCAGCCCCGACTTAAGAGCAGTAAGCCGTGGGTCCGAACCCAGGCAGGCGCATTACTTTGTGTAATTTATTTCATCACCGCTCTCAAAAACGGTCAAGGAAAACATCGTGAGGAAACCGGCATGTCATAGAACTAAAAATGTGAAGACATGTGATATCTACCATCCCGCACTGGGCACGCGTGGTGGATTACAGGCCACTCCCTCTCATAGAGAGGAGGCCTGTGTCCCACCAGTGGGAACATTATAGGCCGATGATGAAACGCGTTACTGCGCCACTCTGTATGGCTTCCCTTTCTCTCACGCATACAGAACCAGGCTTAGATTAGTTTAAGGTATAACTTCTGTCGAGCGTCCCGAGACGCACATGTTTTTAGGGTTCCGTATCCGAATGGCAAAAACGGAACCCTTATAGATTTGTCATGACAAATCTATAAGGGTTCCGTTTTTTCTGTTTTTGGTTTTGTCTGTTTCGTTTTTTTTTCTGTTCCGTTTCTGTCCGTCTGTCTGTCTGTCCGTCCGTATGTCACAGCCAGTTTTTTTCCGAAACTATAAGAACTATACTATTGAAACTCGGTCAGTAGATGTATTCTGTGAACCGCATTAAGATTTTTATACAAAAATAGAAAAAAAAAACAATAAATTTTGGGGTTTCCCATACATAGAACTGAAAACCAAATTTTTTTTTTTATCAAACCCATACGTGTGGGGTATGTATGGATAGGTCTTTAAAAATGATATTGAGGTTTCTGAAATCATTTTTTTCTAAACTGAATAGTTTGCGCTAGAGCCACTTCCAAAGTGGTAAAATGTGTGTCCCCCCCCTCAAATTTCTAAAGTAAGAGGAGGAAAATTCTGAAAATATTTAGAATTGTAGAACGTAAAAAAAACTATCAACGAAAATTAGTTTCAATAAGATATGATGTTTAGTTTTTGAGATATGGGAGTTTTTCATCAAACTGCAGCAGTAACTTTGTTTTTCATTAACATACTATGAAAAACCAATTTAGTTTTACGGTTGAGTGGAAGTTTACTAACTAATACTACTAACTAATGAATGACAGTTCAAAATATTGTTTGGGGCTATGGAACCCTGTGTGCGAGTAAGACTCGCACTTGGCCGGTTTTTTTTTGTATTTGTTGTTATAGCATCAACAGAAACACATAATCTGTGAAAATTTGAACTAGCTAACTATAACGGTTCATGAGATACAGTCTGGTGACAGACGGACGGACGGACGGACGTTTGACCCTTTGGGTACGGAACCCTAAAAACCAGCTGTTTCGTCATTGAGGTATTTCAAGTATATTTGCAATTTTCAATACTAGTAAGTATCAGTGGCGAAGGGTGGAAATTATGAAAGGGGAAGCCGAAGAAAAAAATGAGAATTTAAATTTTTATTTTTGTTATTTTCGTTTTAGTCATCAGCGAACCGGAAAACCCGGAAAATGACACCCATGACGAAAATACCACAATTTTACGTCACGCTTCGGCGCTATTTTTAATTTTGGCGTCAGTATCGTTACCAGCGACCCCAAAAACCACGAATATTTCACCCATGATAAAAATACCAAAAAAATTCTAAGGACCCGACTTGATCCTTTTTTTTTGTAACGATTAAATGCACAGGAACTATTAACCAATAAAAATATAAGCTAAAAAACCTTTTTGCAACAAGCTTTTATAAAGATGCACTGAAAAGAAGAAAATAAATCTTTGAGTAAATGAAAACGATATAGGATATTTTTCACAAAAGCTTGTCGCGTTTAGTTTTTAAAGCATTTACCATTCACTCGACAAGCTTCAGGTAACTATAGAAATTATGTTTATTTATAAAAAGTGAACGCGTATATATACAAAGTTTCATGTCTGTGCTATTAACCGTTGAGGAGTTTCCTGAGGAGCCTGTTCGTGAGGAGACCATCCTGGCGGTAGGATGAGTTCATGATACAAATCGTGATTATCTATCAAATTTGAACTCGATTGCAAAGTTTCGTGTCTGTGCTATTAAATATTCAGGAGTGCCCTCGTGAGAAGACGATCCTGGCTGCAGGATTAGATCATGATAGAATTCATGTTTATCCATCAAATATGAACGTGCATACAAATTTTCGTGTCTGTGCTATTAACCGTTGAAGAGTTCCCTCGTGAGAAGTCGATCCTGGTTGCAGGATGAGTTCATGATACAAATCGTGATTATCCATCAAATATGAACTCGTATGCAAAGTTTCGTATCTGTGCTATTAAAAGTTCAGGAGTTCCCTCGTGAGGAGACGATCCTGGCGGTAGGATGAGTTCATGATACAAATCGTGATTATCTATCAAATATGAACTCGTATGCAAAGTTTCGTATCTGTGCTATTAACCGTTGAGGAGTTCCCTCGTGAGGAGACAATCCTGGCTGCAGGATTCAGTTATGTCTGTCATGAGAATGTATTGTTCTTAGAACCAAAGGTGTGTGCAAAATTTTAGTTCAATCAGAGATCGGGAAGTGGTTCTAATTTAGCTTTCTGTACATAGAATCTTTGTCGTAACTCGATAAACTTCGGCTTACCTAGTGCCTACAAAACGCTGCTGATAGCCGCGAAGTCACGTGTCTGCGTCCATACGAATTTAGTTCTGAATGCTGACACCCGACCATCGGCTTACTGGCGCCACATGTTGCTTTCTTTGTTGACATTAAAAAATTTGGCATTTTTGTAATGTTTTCAATCCATGATGTATTCAATGTCTATACTGTGATGTGATACCTACAGATGTGTACATAATTTACTATTTGACTACAATAGACACTACGTATAGTGCCTTGTTCCCAAAGGGAAGCCGGTAGGAATCGGCTTATTAGGTGCCTTCGGGCCTGGTAAGTATTTAAAAAAAAAAATGTGATAAAGTTGGAACTTTGACCTCCGATATCTCCATAACTAGAAGGTTCCCAGGTATAGACCAGAACGAAAAAATAATCGCTTGTCTTTAACGGGCTGCTACTGAGAAATTCTTTATTAAACTATCGAGTAAAATAAAGCTTTGCTCGACCTGGGAATCGAACCCTAGACCTCGCTCGCTCAGGAGTTCCGCTTGCAACCACGGTATCAACAGAGCATCTAAGGTTAATTTGGAAATAAATTATACAAGTATAAAAAAATATTGTAGTCTTACCTCAGTAAAACAGGGAATGAGACTATATCCCTTAACACTATCGAGTACAGCGTCCAGTACACGCTCCTTAGTCCAAGTTGATGGGTAACCCTTTACCTGAAACATAATTACTTATTCAATCTTTTACTCTGGACGCTCTTAACTTGCCCGTATTTCTACATCGTTCTCATCATCATCATCATTTCAGCCCAAAAGACGTCCACTGCTGGACATAGGCCTTCCCCAAGTCTCGCCACATTGACATTTTGGGGGGTTTTGCCATAATCGCCACGCTTGGCAGGCGGGTTGGCAATCGCAGTACGGTTGTTACAAAAGCGCAGTGAACGCTGCTGCCCATTCTCTGGCAAATCTCTTAGTCGCCTCTTACGACACCCACGTGAAGATATGGGATGGTGCTATTCTTTACGTCCGACACCATACAGAGTACCATACATCGTTCTCACATAATTGTAATTCTTAACATGAATGATGTAACCAAGATTTTGTAACATATTTTGATTTAAAAGAGTGTCCATGGAGTTTCTTGCCTATTCTTCTCCATAGAGATCTACGCTTTGGAATGGGCAAGTACACACCCACTACTTTCACAAATTATTATGCCTTGTGACTAGGACTTTAGGTTCGCGTTTTTTTTACTTTCAAAAGTGCCTGTAATGGTCTAATTAAAATAAACGCTTTGAGTTTCAGTTTGAATTGTTTAACAATTATTAAAAACTTTTACATTTATATTGTTACGAAGGAGATGGTGTGACGACATAGTCAAATTCCTCGAGAACTGGAATTAAGTAACGCAGTTATGACAGTTAGTCAGAAGGAATGGAGGTAGGCCTTTGCCCAGCAGTGGGGTAGTACGGGCAAGTAATAGAATAGAATAAAACTTTATTGTACACCAAAAATTAAAAATAACGGGTTTACAAAACTGCTAATTTTTTGGTTACAACGGCGGTCTTATCGCTGATAGATATCTTCCAGATAACCTTTGGATAAACATTATGGAATTTAAATAAAAAAGGGTGTAGTCAGTGGTGCACTACACAAAAAATTTAAATAACAAAAGTAAAGTTATCTACTTCAAATATGTACATATACAAGAATAATATAAATAAGTAAATATATAAACATATATATATAGTAATTATAGATACGTTTTGAGCAGTAGGTCAAAGTCTGAGTAAACAAAACCAGTATAAGCATGGCCTTTTATTCTGTTTAACCTCCTTCCTATTAACGTAAGAAAGTACTTATTGAACAACTCACCGTTATCTGAATGTACATGTTATCTTTTTCATACGCTTCCTCCATTTTCTCTTGTTCCAGAATCATTACGGACTGAAATAAGATTAAGAAAACATGTAACACAATGTTCATAGCAGTTTAATAGGTTGACCACGAACAACATTTTTTTTTGAAGTGATACTTCTTATGCGACTTCCAACAAGGTTACGTTAAACGTTTAACGCTACCATGGAGGGGGTATGAAAGTACTCATTTCCACATTACGAAGTTTCACTTCTTCCGCGCGGAGGGACTCCACGCACTATTTTTTTATCTAAATCTAAATTAATACACACATCAAAAGTGTCTAGGGATCAACATATATTTTTGCAATAACTTTTCTCCTGATTGATATTAATTAAAATTTTCTTTAAGGATTCATCAAATAAAGTGTTTTCGTTTGTCACAGTAACGATAAACCAAGTCACCTTTGCATTAATAAAGAAATTTGCCATTTTCTAATAAAGGGATTTTTGACATTTGAATCACTAACATTAAAGTTCGAAAAAAAGACTGAAATAACAGTTTTCTTTAAAATTTTATTGGGTAACTTAAACAATTAATAATCCGTGTTTCTACCGCGAACACTAACAACACAAGAACATCGGTTTGGCATACTCAAAATGAGTTCATCCAAATCACGCTGTGGAATGGCCGCCCATGTTCGTTGCAACAACAAAAAAAGGTCTTCTTGCGACTGGATACCCTCCATATTCGGCAGAGCTCTTCTCTGTAGCATATCCCATGCATGCTCAATCGGGTTCAAGTCTGGCGACTGAGCAGGCCAGGGCAGGACATTGATGTTAGCTGCGGCGAGAGTCTGTCTTACAACTCTTGTGTGTGCGGTCGTGCATTATCATGCATTAACTCTCAGTTCTTCCGCCGATCCAAATACCCGCCCATACCATGATGGTTCCACCACTATAAGGATGGACTTCCTGGCAGGATTTTAATCGCTGTTGGCGTCCAGTGGTTCTCCAGTGTCGTATACGTCTTGTATCCGGTCTCATACCAAAACGAGACTCATCAGAAAAGCACACGAAACGCCATTGTTCTTCTGCCCAATTTCTGTGTTCAAGAGCCCATTGATATCGAATCCTACGATTGTGCATTGCTATAGGTGGTACCCGTAGCGGTCTTCGGGAATGAAGGTTCACTTCATGCAAGCGGTTTCTGACTGTTTGGTCGCTAATTAAGTTCCCTGAAGAGTGATGAAGCCTCACGGCTAACATCATGGCGGTTATTGTTGGAGCTCTTCGAGTTAAGATTTGAATGTATCGGTCTTGTCTCCGTGTGGTGCAGCGATACCGTCCTCCATGGCGCTCAGCCACGGTACCAGTGCTTCGGTAACGTGTCCAAAGTCGACTGATAACACTCTGACTTGTATTCAGAGCTAAAGCCACATTACGTTGCCGGGAACCAGCTTCTATCATTCCCACGGCTCTGAGCATTTCTTCCCTGCTTAAATGACGTCGCCGCTCCATTATAACGTTGGTTTTAATCAGTAGTAGGGAAACAGTAGCACTAATAATGTCTTCAATGCGTTGTATGTTTTTATAGGGAAAATATTGACAGCTGATTTTCATCTTTTACTCGAATTTGATTCACAGTTCCTGATTCAAATTATGAAATGCACCAAAATGGATCCATATAAATTTATAAAATCATAAATTTATTACAAAGCCACATCTCAATCTCAAGAAATCCGCATAAAAATGCTTGATCCCTAGACACTTTTGATGTGTGTATTATAAAGAGGAAAGATTTGATTGTTTGTTAGTTTGCATTGAATAGGCTTCGAAACTACTGGTCCGATTTAAAAATTCTTTAAGTGATATATAGCCCATTTATCGAGGAAGGCTATAGGCTATATATCATCACGCTACGACCAATAGGAGTGGAGCAGCAATGAATAATGTTGCGAAAACGGGGAAAATATGACGCAAACGAAGTTGCGCCGGACAGCTAGTTCATAATATATGTGCTTTCTGTTTTGCCAATAAACATCGGCGAACGTTAAACAACAGTGTCTGGACTTATAAATTAAAGTCTGAAATCTCAATCCACTCTACAAAAGCATGTACAACAGTATTCCATAACATAACATCACGCCTGTAATCCCCGAAGAGTTAGGCAGAAGTGTACCTAATAGTACACCCACATTTCGGCAGCTATGTTCTTAAGTCCCATGTAAGAGGTGGCAAGCCTATTGCCATCAACCGGGCACTAACCCTCTAGGGCTCTGTAGGGTGTCGGACGTAAAGAATAGCACCATCCCAATCTTCCCGTGGGTGTCGTAAGAGCCGACTAAGGGATTTGCCAGAGAATGGGCAGCAGCGTTTTCTGTGTTTCTGTAACAACCGTACTGCGATCGCCAACCTGCCTGCCAAGCGTGGCGATTATTACAGAACCCCCTAAAATGTCAATGTGACGACACTTGGGGGAGTCCTATGTCCAGCAGTGGACGTCTTTTGGGCAGAAATAAGGATGATGATGATGGGCACTAATCCCGACTCCGTCATCATCATCGTCATTACAGCCGCAAGACGTCCACTGCTGGACATAGGCCTCACCCAAGATGGGGGGTTTTGCCATAATCGCCATGCTTGGCAGGCGGGTTGGCGATCGCAGTACGGTTGTTACAAAAGCACAGAGAACGCTGCTGCCCATTCTCTGGTAAGTCCCTTAGTCGCCTCTTACGACACCCACGGGAAGATATGAGATGGTGCTATTCTTTATGTCCGACACCATACAGAATAGACTCCGTGGCAGCTGACAAATTGCATAACATTACCCTAGAAGTCCTTGCCGTAGCACTCCTTCGGACGGCAACATTCTTCCTCCAAGGCCACGTCGGCAGGAATTTCACGACGGTTTCGTCTGTACTCGACAGAATGTCCTGACGTAAGTGGACTGGAGTGTACTTGTCCGGGTCATCGTCTGTTTCGTTTACCACTTCCCTGCAAGTTTGTTTGACGTTAGAAAGAGATGGTGATAGTTTCTTATGACCGCACAGCAGATATCAATCAAGTGATATGGAAATGATATTGATTGTGTGAAGGATGATATGGCAAGAAAGGAGGTGTCCGATTAGATTACGAGTAATAGAGAAGTATGGAAGATGACATGCGGTGCCGACCCCAAATAAATTGGGATACGGGCAAGAGAATGATGATACTAAGGTAGTGAGAGCAGCGTTGGCAGCCCCGACTTACGAGCAGTAAGCTGTGGGTTCGAACCCAGGCAGGCGCATTACTTTGTGTAATTTATTTCATCACCGTTGCCCTCAAAAACAGTGAAGGTAAACATCGTGAGGAAACCGGCATGTCCAGAACTAAAAATTCGAAGACGTGACATCTACCAACCCGGGCTGGGCCCGCGTGGTAGATTACAGCCCACTCCTCCCTCTATAGAGAGGAGGCCTGTGTTGTTTCCCAGCAGTGGGAATATATAGGCTGATGATGATGATGATACCAAGGTAGCATACCACAAAAGAGAGGAGCCTATATGAAACAAGGGTGTCAATGAGTGAGGTAACGCAAGATTTTGAATATTTTGATTAATGAAGTTTCTTCGCAGTTACTCTCCGTACAAATCTACGGTTTGGAATGGCTTTTTATTTTAAATGACACTTTGTCAATTAAAAAAAACCAGTAGCTGGTCTATTTAAAATAAGTTTTGGTGTTTGTGAATGATCTTTTTAGTGATGATGATGATGATAATGACCACCCAAATCATATAAATAAACCCACCCAATGTCATACCTTACAGGTTGATCTTTCTTCAAGTTCAAGTTTATAGTGAGCTTAGGTTTCTTCGGCTGAGATACGGGGCCTAGTCTTTGGAAGGCGCTCAAACGTTTCTGCCCCGATTGGTTTTGGTCGGAGGATTCCATATTAAGTTCGGGTGGCTCTGAAAAATAAATGCAAATGTGTGTAAAAAATATTTGTTTTTGTCTTTACAGAAACCAATGTTTGCTCGTTGGATTTTCAACGCTCGCCACTGAGCTTGGAATTGAAAATTTAACAGTGAACGTTTGATCAAGCATTCATATACTTTTAGATGGTGCCTATTTTATTACTGGAAAAGTACACAAGAGTTTTTAGTGTTTTTAGAGTTAGTTTTGTACTAGCATCGAAATGTTGATATTAATATGGATCTTCACTTGCGTGTGCGCATTGGAATTTTGCAACTTCGGACATCCGATGTCGGATGGTTTAAATTGTGTAAAAGTAACTAACTTTTTTATTTAATAAATGTTAGGATTTTTCTGCTCTTTAAAATTAATCTCGGTATTTGAAGCATATCTACTTTATTCTTTCGCTGTATGAAATCAGTGCAAGCACACAAATAACTCTACCTAATTCCGACCTCTGGTTATAACTTTAATTTAAATGCCTCTATGACCCATGTACTATTCAATGCATCCGTCAGTACAATGTTTTGAGTGCGTACATTAAGACTAACCGTAACCCATGATTTTTCACGCAAAAAAAAAACCACCGAAAATTTTTGCGTAGATTTTTTTTTAAATTTCTTTTATATTTAATTTTTTAATTTGATTTTTTAATTTCTTTTATATTTCATTTAATTTCTTTTATATTTAATTTAATTTCTTTTATATTTAATTCAATTTCTTTTATATTTAATTTAATTTCTTTTATATTTAATTTAATTTCTTTTATATTTAATTTAATTTTATAATTGATTTTAATACAGTAACTTTAGAGTTTCTTGTCGGTTCCTCTCCATAGGAAATGTCGAACCCGAACCGTGTACCTTTTCTCGATGTTTTATAAGTGGCCATGTAGGCCTACGTAAAATAAAATATTTTAATGTCGATTTTTTTGTGCAGACCAAATAATAAGAATAATATCTCCTACCAGGATTAGCTCCCTGTTCGGAATAAATATCCGAAGGCGAATACGGCTGTTGGACATCGACCGGGATGTCTGTTTGAACAAATACCGGCGATGCGGCCGGGGGGATGTTGTTGTCTGTCAGCTCCACGGGCGGCAGGCAAGATGAATGGTACATGGCAGGGTTGGGGGCACTCGGCCATATGGGCGCATCGGCGGTCACTGAAAGAGATAAAAGCTATCGTAAATAGATTCAAAATAAGTTTTACACGTCTATTTTATTTTAATTTGAGCAGACTTCCCTGAAAAAAAACACAGAAAAAATCTCAGAAGAAAAAGTCTCTTTTAAAGTACAAGGGTCAAATCATAAGGACCATGCAGCTGTATGAGGTCGATTTCTTAAGGAAATGAATATACAAAAGGGCTAGAAGATTTTGAAGCATGGCCTACCTAACTTCCGCCATTTTAATATTAAGTTCCGGCCACGCGTTGATCTCTATTAATCAATAGCTGGTATTAATACAAACTTGTTTTGTTTGAAACAAAATCTTTTAAAGCGTCACGGTTTCTGAAACATAAGTTATCAGAGTAAGAATCTATTCACTATATCTATTAATATAGGTCATATGCGTGGCCGTCTTTAGAAAAAAATTAAAATGGTGCAAGTTAGGCCGGCTGTTTAATTCAAACCCCTTTGGGTGGACATGCTGACCTACCATGACGTTTTAAAGCAGTATTGTTTTACTCTTATTCCAGTGTGCGAAAGAGACGGAGCTATACAGGATGTCTAGCGACATCTCTTTCCCACACTGCACAGACAATGCACGCATGTTTTAGTTATCTTGTAGTTAAGACTTTGAGGAGTTCAACTATCCGAAGAAAAATACAAAAGCAAACACTTTTGGGTAGGCAAAGGAATACATATACGTTGGTAAGCTTTTATTTCCGACTTTCTCGCCCAACTCTTGGAGAAACATTAATGTTTAAACTTACTTGGTGGACCGCCCGCTTCTAGTGACTTTTCTTGTTGTAAAAGAAAACTCCTTGGTACCCCTACAGATATAAAAATAAATAAATCATAAGAATCAATGAAAAAGGACAAGTGCGAGCCGGACTCGTGCAATAGAGCTTTTTTTTCTTATTTGCCATGGTGGTAAAAGCCATTTCATAAGCGAAAGTCTGAAAGTGCCACCGGTGACTGAAATGATGTGTGGTAATCGGTTGTCATAGTTGTTGGCTTGGTTGTCGGTTGTGGCCCACACTATGACAACCGATTACATCATTATCACACATCATTATGTTATGCGGAGGAATTAGGAAAATGTCGTGAGGAAAGTTTTGAGGATGAATGTGAATTGCAATAAGCGTAGCCAAATACCAAAGAAATGATGGTAGACTGTGTGTGTGTGAAAGATGACAGCTAGAAAGGCAGTGACCGCTGAGATGACGAGTAATAGAGACGTATGGAAGAAGAAGACATGCTGCGGCGAAGTCAAATAAAAAAGGGATTTGGTCCACAGATTGATGAGTAGTGATCGGATATTTGGATGCATATTTACCTAAAGTACGTTCTTTCCTGGCTCAAGGGACAAAAGTATGGAAGCGGCTATTTAAATGCCAATTTTTGTCGCGGTATTGCGTAATTTCATAATTCTTTAGAAAGTATAAAATGTAGTCCTCAAAATATCGTAACGAATATTTTAAATTTATTTAAAACCTGGCAAGTTTGTTGAAAATAACAAGGAAAGAAATACAACAACTATTTGAATTCGTATTTTTGTGCTGAAATGTCGAATGCTAAAACAAAATGGTAAATATGTCTGGGCATAATTCATTTGGAGCTAAACGAAAAAGTAACTAGACTAGTTTTAATTTTTTAAATAAACTCCTTTTCCCATACTGACGCGCGCTCCATACTAGTCAACACTCAAACTTTTAGGTAAATATGTATCCGAATATCCGATCTCTATTGATGAGCCACAATCGAAGCAACATCAACCGACTCTTTCTTTGATTTTAAAGTCTAAAGATACAGTTTTGTAACTGTAACTTCGAATAGGATCCCTTTGCGAAAATAATCCTCACAGCAAAAAATAATTGATTATATTTTAAAAACATACCTTTCGGATATCTATAAGCTGAAACAAAAATTTAACATTGTTGTTAAACAATATTTATTAAGGAAGGTCATTCACCGCGAGCATTCGGTTTGCTACAAGTAAGTGAATCGAAACACAAAACAAATTCGAATAGCTGTGCTCGCGAATAAATGTTCGTAGCGTAACACAAGCTCGGGTAACGAATGTTCATAAAACAAATTCGCGAAGCAAATGCTTGTGGAGAGTACCATCTGATGAGAACATCAACAGTTCCCCAGCTGAACTACGTACTCATTCATTTGGATTTTTTTGACGATACAGAACGGGAATACTGTTGGGCGTAGGCCTCTCCAATCGCACGAATGTTTTGTCGGAGCACAATTCTCCATTATCTTACGAACTAGCATTGTCTTCCTTAAAGAAGGCTGTTGAAGGCAGCCTGTTCCGAGCGGTTCACACTGCAGGAGACCGCATGGCTTGGAGACGTATTATATGTGGCCACGATCCTCAGCAGTGAGGTATCTTCTTTTCCCCATAAATGTTTGACAAAACATACGTACTGAATGGCTCAACTTTGAGGACTTTTTGCGGCGGTGGCGGTTTAGCTGCTCGGGCTTTCATGAAGAAGCTACCAGCGCTGCTTCTGGGAACTGGCTCCACTGTGCGATTCTCCAATATTGGTATGGCTGTTGAAATATTTAAACAACATTAAAAAAGCATTATTTTTTACCTTGGCCAGAGGATACGTGTTGCCATGTCACGTGGCAACGCCGCGAGTCTCTTGGCCCGGCTGAAAGCGTTGTGGAGGAGTTTTTAAAGCCCTTTATTATAGTTTAAACTAGCTGACCCGCGCAACTTCATCTGCGTCACATAAGAGAGAGAGAGGAATCAATTTTCTCCATTTTTGTAACTTTTTCATTAATGCTCCGCTCCAATTTGTCCTGATGATGTATAACTTATAGCTTTCTTCGATAAATGGGTTTCCAACACCAAAAGATTTGTTCAATTCGAACCAGTAGTTTCTGAGATTAGGTTCAAACAAACAAACTCGTCAGATTTATAATATTAGTATAGATATATCGTGGAAAACAAAACATTGAACATATCTGAAGAAATGTAGATACTACAAACAAAACAATGCTGGTGGTCTTCGAAAGTCAACTGGTCAAATTATGAATTCTTTTACCCCACTTAGAACCTTGTCATAATATACCATGCAAATGATGACATCAAATTTGTAAAGTGTCTACATCCTACATCAATTCACCAGTTAAAAGTTTAATGTAACAAACAAACAAGACGAAAAGTGAGAGGAGCTCGTGGCTAAACCCGTGCTTGCAAAAGTTGGTCTGTGAATGGGTGACCGGATCACCCATTACATACCAATTTTTTTCAATTCTTTTTTATTTTAAAGGAGTCTACCAAGCTATGAACGTATCAGGCACAGTATTAAACATGACACGGAATGCTGTGTCGCAGTCACGACGTGCAAGCAGTAAACATTTTTGTTCCGTTCCTTTTGTACTTTTAATAAAAAAAAACTTGCGTTGTTCCTATGTTTATTGTTTTATTTTTGTATGCACGTCATGTCCCTGTGACAAATAAATATTTTTTCTTTCTTTCTTTCTATGCCCACTTTTCAATACAAATATACAAATTTTTTCCTGTTACTTGGGCAGAATCTTTTAGACGTTGGCCTACGCTGTCATTTGCAGAACTTTGACAATTGTTACAGGTAGTCAGTGGCCCTAAAGTCTGACAACCAGTTTTACCAAGGGGTAACATATTATACAGTAACTGGATTGTGAAGGTCAGTTAGGCAGTCGCTCCATTTAAAATACAGGTATTCAGCTGCATCCGATTAAGACTGGAAGCCGACCCCAACATATTTGGGAAAAGGCTAGCCTAATGATGAAACAAAATCTAAAAATGTTAATCAGGCAGGTTATTGTACAGACAACTGTTCGTCAATGGTAACAATTTCAAATTGATAGCTCCTTTACGTTGTAGCAGTAAGGGCGGTTTTCGTAATGCATATGTTCCCATTGTCGTTGACAGTACTGTACTACAAAAGAGAAATACATACTTGTCCCCATGGGCACCGCCGATGGCGTGACTTGAGGAGCTTCTACAACTTGTGATGAATCTTGTGGTGTGGCACTAGTTCCTGTAATAAAGATTTTTATACTTTTTTTATAAAAAAATTAAAAATAATACAATCTAAAAAGACATGCTGTGCCGACCCTAAATAAATTGGGATAAGGGCAAGACTATGATGAAAGTAAAAAAAATAAATTAATTAAACAGTCTAAAACAAGAGTGAGCACTTGTTGAGGTGCGTGTGAGTGCTTTTATAGTGGAGCATTTAATTTTCAGGCTCTGATAAATAAAATGGCAAAGACTTTGCTGATGCAGCAACACTTAGAAAAGTCACACATATTTATATGACCTGGGAAAAGTGGACTTGGCGAAAACTTTTGCCTAGCAGTGGGACAGAAATCGCTACTTAAAGAAAATCATACACGTGCATATGGCATATGTTACCGGCCAAACCCGATTCCAGGCCAAATTAGGGCCCATCACAAAAGGACGTCGATAATAGAACAACCTGTGTAAATGGGTTAGGCTAGGTTAGACCTGTAACCAAACACTCGCGAGCCGAGCGAGCGTTATATTCAAGTTGGGCGCAGTGTAATTTCTTTGTTTAGGTTAGTGTACCCTGGCACTATAAACCAGTATACCAGTTTGGCCTGAAATCGGGTTTGAACGGTAACACATATAATATTGTATATTATTGGGACTTGTCCAGGCACAAACTAAATAACATAATATCTCTGATACGAACTGGACGTGTATGGTATCCTTATGTTCATCAGGGGATTGTGATAGGGAGAGTTGATTGATAACTAAGTAGATATATATATGTGGAAGCTTGTTATTAGCAAATGTCATTGTTTATGCATAATACTTATGATTGTTATTAGTCTGTAAGCTTTCTTTAAAACTAAATAAATAAATAAATAATAAATAATATAGTGTCAATTAATCGGTTCTTACCAGGAACATTTTCAGCAGCATTCCCTTCAGGTTGTGTCCAATTAAGCCGCTGCTTCGTCGTCTCTTGATGAAGATTCAGAGTAATGTTTGGTTTTTGTATCATTGGCGTAGCTGTAAAGGTATTAACATTCATCAATTGGGTTTAGCATGCACTATCAATACATTCAACAGACAAAAGTGTTAAGGAATTAAGAACCATGTGCAATGCTACCATTGCTTTCAATTTGGCTTGCTCCTATTAGACAATAATGATTTCTATTTAAAATTATATTTAATTTAAACTAAACTACTTTCATTTTGAAGAAAAAACAGCCAGTTTGAAGTGCGAGTGGGCAGGCCACGTAGCACGGATGCAGCCGGAGAGATGGGCAAAGATGGTAACACACTGGATGCCTAGGGAAGGACAGTGCCGTAGAGGTCGACCACGGCGAAGTTGGCGCGACAATCTGATCCTGTTTGCGGGGCTAACATGACCAGAGATCGCACAGGATAGAGAGGTATGGAAGGAGAAAGGGGAGGCCTTTGCTCAGCAGTGGGTCACTGTGTAGGCTACCAAAAAAAAAACTACTTTCTACAAAATTGCTGCCCTATACAAAATTTCAATGCCTACTCGACCCAAACTGGAGTTAGCAGAATTTTAAGTTTGGTCTATACCGCTTACTTGCAATAATTTTGTGGCTAAATAATAACAGCCGCCCAGGTCGATCTTTAAGGTTAAGCCGTGCTTGCCGAGGTTGGTCTGTGGATGGGTGACCATAATTACATATCGAGTTTCCTCCGTGCCTCGGTAAGCACGTTAAGCCGTTGGTCCCAGCTGTCATTTGTAGATCTTAGACAGTCTATCCTAAAAGTCTGACATCCAGTCTTACCAAGGGGTATCGTATTACCCAGTTACTGGGTTGTGGAGGTCAGAGCAGTCGCTTCATGTAAAATACTGGTACTCAGCTGCATCCGGTTAGACTGGAAGCCGACCCCAAGATAGTTTGGGAAAAAGGCTAGGCAGATGATGACTTGAAATAATATTGTCTTAATTTTCTTCTCTAAATATGAGCATACTTACTTGATCCCTGGTTGGCTACATCCGTAGATACAGCAGGGGCAGGTTCTCTGCCTTGTGTGATAACATTTGGTGATCCATCTTGACTCATTTCTGGCAGCGAAGTCTCTTCAGGAATAACTGCAAAAAGTTAGCAACCACCTTAGTAAAACCGTAAATGATACTTGCTGGTTATACCTATCATCTTTTTGGCTGAAAGATGATGATGATGATGAAGAGATGCATTGTCATTAATCTTACTTGTAAGTTATATTGATGACAAATGCATTAACTGTTAACCTGGTTGGTAAGGATAAGCAATGCTTGCCCAGGTTGGTCTGTGGATGATAGACCATATTTATAACATACCATGGCCCTTCGTGCCTCTAAAGCACGTTATGTTGTTGGTCCTGATTGTCGTTCGTAGATCTTTGATTTTTTGAGTTGTTACAGTTAGTAGGAAACCAGGAAATCTAAGAATCTTTCCCAGGGGTGTCGTGTTACAAAGGAATTGGGTTGTGGAGGTCAGATGGGCAGTTACTCCATGTAAAATACTGGTATTCGACTATATCTGGTAAGACTGGAAGCCCACCTCAACATAGTTAGAGAAGGCTAGGTAGCAGCTCTGAAGGCAACAACTGAACGTAGGTAGTGTCTAGGCAGATGATGTTGATGAACTGCTTACCTGCAGGAGCTAAGATATTATTTTGGTTTGCCCATGTCATTTTCTGTTTCTGCTTAAGCTTGTTCTGAAATTTAAGCCATTTCTTTTTTTGTTGCTTGTTGAATCTGAAATTATATTATGATGATATGCATGTATAAAATTTTATTGCAAACCATACTTTTCATGTGATAGTTGACAAAGGTCATTGACGTTTCCCTTATTATTTGAAATGCATTATAACAAGTTTCTCTTGCCCACCAAGACGAATTTAACCATTTAGTTGTGTAGTTTAATTTACCCAAATCGGTTCATTCGTTACGGAGTTACGGCGGAACCAAAAGACGGACATACATACATACAGGTCCAACACATAACCCTGCTTTTGGGCTTCTCCGCAGTCGGGTAAAAAACCACAAAGTGGCAGCTTTTATAGACTACTTACGATTTCATTGGATTGTTTCCATGGATTTGTTGGTTGGAAGGATTTACAACTTTAATTAGAGCAGAATTAGGGGCAACACCCAGAAGAGGAACTTGCTTGGCTGCACCCAGCCGTCTCTTTGCTGCTTTATTCTTCTTATTCATTTCTTCAAAGCTGTCTCCAACAGTACTTGCTGCTGTCTTTGCAGCTATTGTAGGAGGAGGATTATAGGGCTGATTTGTATTAGAAACCTCAGTCTCAATCCTCGGAATATGCGGTGAAGTGCTGTTGTGTGGTGGATCCACTAAATTTACTACAGTTGGTTTGGGTTGTAAACCAGATACCACTTCATATTTTGATGGCGTTGATATCAGAATGGTTTTCAAATTGGGGATTGGTTTATCAAGTAGTAGTGGTGTTAATTCAGCATTAAAAGGTGTAACCAATCTCGGAATATTCTGAATTGTATTTATTTGTGTCCCAATTATTATTGAGTTATTTTGTTTCTTCTTATTTCTTCTACTGTAAGAAAAAAAAATTGGTTGTCTGTAAAGTCGGTTTACGGACGATAGTTTAACGTGATAACGTCATAACCAGTGATCGGAGTAGGTAGATTGAAATGGGGTCATTGATCCGAAACATATAATTATATTAACATGGACATTCCTCTGGAATTGGTTGATTGTTAATCGGAATTCGATTGTTTTCATTATTCAACAGATAAATAATAAATTAATTTAGTTTTGATACCTTCCTTTAAATTTTGAATTGAGTAGTAGTAATATCACTACTAACATTAACATTATTTAATTGAATCTGGAAATACCGCAATTACTTTCTGGAAAAATGGCTTATCTATGTTATTCTTTCTGTGTGCATTTAGGATACAAGTACCAAAAATTAATCTACCTAATCCGATCACTGGGCATAACAAAACATTGATGCGGCGCAGGCATACAATGAGCGTAACGGGACAACGAGGCATTCTTTTTCGTGCATGCTAAGCTGTTGGCCGTTTAAGCCGTTTATTGACGTGACAACGTCTAATAAACCGATGAACGCAGCCGGCGTTCATCGGTTTATTAGACGTTGTCACGTCAATAAACGGCTTAAACGGCCAACAGCTTAGCGTGCTTTCCGAGGCGCAGATGGAACTCAGTATGTAATCAATGGGCACACATCCACGCACCAACTGCTTAACCTAATGTTAACAGTTAATATTTGGCCTTGAGTTAAAGTGTTTTTAATGAACTGTGTAAACCTAAAACCCAACCCTAAATAAAACATGCTTGTCATTGGGTTTTTAAAACAGAGAACCCTATGCTATACATCGAGGTACCTAAGTAGATGAAATAGCACCTAATTCTGTAAGCCCAGGAGGTTTACAAAATTATATTTATATCTTTTCATTTTCTTCTGGGCTATCTTGTGAGCTGATCACCACCACCATCACCATCAGCTTATATATATATTATTTTCCCTCTGCTGGGACACAGGCCTCCTGTCTATGAGAGGGAGCAGGCTGTAATCCACTATGCGGGCCCAGTGGGTTGGTATATGTCACATGTCTTTGAATTTTTGTCTAGGACATGCCGGTTTCCTCACAATGTTTTCCTTCAGTTTTTGGGGCAGCAGTGATGAAATAAATTACACAACGTAATGCACCTTCCTGGGTTCGAACCCACGGCTTACTGGTCGTCGGGGCTGCCACCACTGGGCTACCGCTGCTCTGTGAGCTGATATTAAAGTAAATTTATCAATACTTTCAGCAACCAAATTGGAATGTCAATGGTTACATTTCTTTCATAATATCTTTCAAGTCAGAGACAGGCCCTAAGATTACTGGACTGATCAAAAACAAAAAGTAATTGAAACACTGGATGCAAGCAAAAGATAGACACAAATAAACGGGGACAGTTGGAGGCGACCTATACTCAAAGGACAGTATAAGATGTTTTTCATGAAGATTTTCGATAGATAAGGTGACTTTCGTTGTTTATTGTTAAAAAAATTAATTTTAAAAACCTGTAATCAGGCATAAGATATTTAGTAACTACTGCTTACCTTGCATCAAACATACTAACTATATTGTGGTTATTTAATACTTACTATCATGTAATTTTATACTGGGAATATTCTAAAGATGATGCCGGTTCAAAATTACTAGAAAATCCTGTAGGAATTATGAAATAAAAAGCATTGTTATGTGAAAATAGCGCTTGGCTACTCTATTGATATCGGTACTACGATAATTTTAGCTTAAATAATGGATAAATAAATACTCACGATGGAGCCATGCCACTCTTATTGTATTACCTATTACTTACTTGTGTCAATTAAATGAAATATCAGCCTATTAACGCGTTTGTTTTCTCATCAGAAAACACAAAGTTGTTTTGTATAAACGTTCCACTGTTTACTGAATGGATTACATGAGCATGCCAGAAAATGACCGAACACACTGTTTTTCCATCATAAAAGAAAGAGATAGCTACAGTTTTGATGCTTTTAAACTTAAAATTTCGCTCTGTATTATTTTTGACATTGACAGTGACATGGTGATAAGTTTTTGTTTCAATAATTGAGTTTTTAATAAGGCAAAGGTCTATAAGCCTAATAGCGTAATTTAATTAATATAATAACACAACTTTTTACCATTTCTAACTTCAATGCGCTTTAAATTATGGTATTAATTTATATAAAGCTAGACATACGTTGTTTTTTTTTAAGTGGTTTTTCCTAAATTAAGAGATTTAATGATACGTTACTCACTGCAATTTTATAGTTTGTTATTTTGCTGCACCCTACCTGTG
Source organism: Cerastis rubricosa (assembly GCA_949152445.1). Taxonomy (NCBI): domain Eukaryota; kingdom Metazoa; phylum Arthropoda; class Insecta; order Lepidoptera; family Noctuidae; genus Cerastis; species Cerastis rubricosa. The sequence goes on from OX424539.1 coordinate 17,567,712, forward strand.
TTATGTACTCTCTAGTTTTAAGCCCAGCTTGTAACTATGATTGTGTACATTGTGCATATATGATAAAATAAATAAGTAAATAAATTTGTCGAAAGCGTCTCAGAAAATTTGGATAGAAAAAAATATTTCCACGTTCTGCCTTATGCTGCAAACCTCTAAAACCGGTGAAGCAAATCATCGCATTGGGAGGAAATCACCAACATGATATAACGTTCTGTTACATCCTTCCTCTGTACTCCTTCTGGCTTACTCAGCAGTCTATGCTGCATCCTAGCTGCTGACGCAGCACCCTAACATTCCTATCTCACCTTCCTCTCAATCCAGCACTTTAGTCGTCTCCCAACCATCCTACCGTGCACTTGTATCTTGCACTCGTGTTTTTATTCCTAATATAAAGTTAGTTTAGCATCTCGTGGTTTCTTTTTTAAAAACCTAATCCGGAACCCGGTTATAACATTGGTGGCAGCGGTGGGATTGTAAAATCCTTGGAATCCTCGCAAAAACAGTGCTAAATTAATCAGTGCTAAATCCGAAAGTGCTAAATTCCAGAGTGCTAATTATCATCATCATCAAAATCCTAAAGTGATAAGTGCCTCAAGAACCTCCAGAGACGGCTCACCTCACCGGTAAATCCGGTATTGACCAAGTTCAAGGTCAATCCAGTCCCAGTTCCAGTTCCAGCTCCAGGTCCAGCTGAAATCCAGCGAAAACATGAAGAAAGTGTGCGCCATAATACTGTGAGTTGTGAACAATTATTGTCCAAAATAAGTGATCAAAGTCCCTTCTATAAATAGCTTGCAAGCTTACAACATCTTATCTCGAACATTGCAATCCATACCAACGGATGTTGTGTCTCGTCGCTCGTCGCAGTTCCAGCCTCATCACAGTGCATAAGCGATAAGGCTTCTCATTACTGTTATATTGTATTCGTTGTCTAATTGTATTCTTTTAATTTCAAATCTTTGTTTACATTTTCAATCATGTCTAAAGATTCAAAAACCATGAAAGAGGAGTCTAAAGAAAGTATTCCTTTGAACGTTATCCTTAAATTCATTAAGCCCTTTGATGGCAGCAGAGAAAAACTAAATGCATTCATAAATAACTGCGATAACGCAATTTCTTTAGCCTCCGCTTGCCAAGTTGACATCGTCTTTAAGTATGTCATTAGCCAACTGGACGGCAAAGCCGAAATAGCGTGTTCAATTAAAGAATTCGATTCATGGTCATCCCTTAAGGAATTCCTACAGAACCAGTTTGGAGAGCGTAAACATTACGCTCATCTTCTTGCAGAGCTTCAAGACTGTCGGCAAGGCGCCCAGGAGAATGTTAACCAATTCTCACTCAGGATAGAAACGTGTCTGTCTAAATTACTTACAGAAATTTCTATATCTAACCATAGAAAGGGTGAAATTTCCGGCAGAGTAGCTGCAATGGAAGACCTTGCTCTCCACACGTTCACAATGGGCCTCACCCCTCGCATAGCTAACATTGTTAGGTGTAGGGAACCCAGAAACCTTAACGAAGCAATAAATTACGCGATTTCCGAGGAAAAACTACAACAATACTCATACAAACAAACTTTAGCCGCAAAATCATTCCGTCATAATGATACAAATACTAAACCAAATAGATCCAGTAACTTCAATAATCAATATCAGAAACCTGCCTCTTATCAACATTCTTCAAACGATTCGTTTTGCAGATATTGCAAAAAATCAGGGCATGTTATAGAAAAATGCCAACTCCGTGAATATAATAACAGAAAATTTAATAATCAAAATAAACCTTTCACTTCTAGTGCGCAACCGAGCACATCTTCCTTCAAACCCCATATTAACTTCGTAACCGACGTAGAAAGTAAGGAAGGTTATGATACTGTTGACAACAATTTAAACTAATTAATGTCCCGAATAGGCGTCGCACGGGACAGATAAACTCCATTATAAACGACGCCAAAACTAATAGAGTCAAGCAGCAGGGTAACCAGCCCCAAACCGTAGACTCTAAATCCTTAAATCCTATTGGAGTCAAGCAACAGGGTAACCAGCCCCAAAACGTAGACTCCAAATCCGTAAAAACTACTAGAGTCAAGCAGCAGGGTAACCAGCCCCAAATCGTAGACTCTAAATCCTTAAATCCTATTCGAGTCAAGCAACAGGGTAACCAGCCCCAAATCGTAGACTCCAAATCCTTAAATCCTATTCGAGTCAAGCAACAGGGTAACCAGCCCCAAAACGTAGACTCCAAATCCGTAAAAACTACTAGAGTCAAGCAGCAGGGTAACCAGCCCCAAATCGTAGACTCTCAACCCTTAAATTCTTCTGAAGTCAAGCAACAGGGTAACCAGTCCCAAATCGTAGACATCATCCAGAAACCTGAAAATAAAAAAACATATTAATAAAGAAATATACGAATTTACATCCAATATATCAAATAAATACTTACCATTTATAAAAGTGAATTCTCCCGTATCCTCTAATGAATTATCCCTCCTCGTTGATTCAGGCGCATGTATAAGTATAATTAAAAAATCAGCCATCGAAACTATGCCTGTAATCAACGAATCAATCATATTCAGAATCAAAGGTATCGATTCAACCACTAATCACCCCTTATGCACATTAGGACAAATTCCTATAACCATATTCACACATGATGAACCTCATACTGACTGTAAATACCTGACACATACATTCAATCTAGTCGAAGAATTAAGCTTATCCTATGATGGCATTATTGGCAATGACTTATTCAATTCTATGAGTTGCCAAATTAACTATGATGAGAGTATATTGCATTTAAAAGATTTCAAACTAAAAATACATTTCAATGATCCAGTTTATACTATAACACCTCGCAGCGAAACCGTAATTGAATGTACTGTAGCAAACCCAGAGATTAGAGAAGGCTTAGTAATAGACCAACATCTATCCAAAGATTTATTAGTAGCAAACTGTATAGTTCGTGTCAAAAATAACAACCGTGTTAATATTTCCGTTGTTAACACCTCAGACGAACCTGTAACAATTGAGTCTGACCTTAGATTACACTTAAATCCTTTTGAACTACAGGACTCAGTTCTTATCGATACCATGACCGAATCCCAAGTTTGGGAACGCACAGAAGAAGTTTTAAAGCAGCTTCGCGTATCCCACCTTAATTCAGAAGAAACGGAAGCATTATATTCTGTCTGTTCTCAATTTTCCGACATTTTCCATTTACCCAACGATCAGTTAACCTGCACTGATGCAATAGAGCATAAAATTAAAACTACTTCCGATAGCCCAATTCATGTTAAGACATATAGATTCCCCGAATGTCATAAAAAAGAGGTCGATTCCCAAGTCGAAAAAATGTTGAAACAAGGTATAATAAAACCTTCTATGTCCCCTTGGTCCTCGCCAATTTGGGTAGTACCCAAGAAGCTTGATGCTTCCGGTCAAAGAAAATGGCGCGTTGTAATCGATTACCGCAAGCTCAACGACGTGACCATCGGCGATTCCTATCCTATCCCAAACATAGCCGAAATCCTAGACCAATTAGGCAAGTGCAAATACTTCAGTACATTAGACCTAGCTTCCGGTTTTCACCAAATAAACATGTCTCCTGATGATTCTCCCAAAACAGCATTTTCAATTCCAACAGGGCACTACGAGTTCACACGTATGCCATTTGGATTAAAAAATGCACCATCCACATTTCAGAGATTAATGAACTCTGCTTTATCCGGTCTCCAAGGCATCCAATGCTTTGTTTATCTTGATGACATTGTTATTTATTCATTTGATATCCCTTCTCATATGAACAACCTAACTAACGTATTTTCTAGACTCCGTCAATTCAGACTAAAACTACAACCAGACAAATGTGAATTTTTACGAAAGGAAGTTTCATATTTAGGCCATGTCATTACTGACAAAGGCGTAAAACCAAACCCTGAAAAACTAAGAGCAGTTCATGAATTCCCTATACCAAAAACTCCCAAAGACGTCAAATCATTTCTTGGTTTCGTCTCTTACTATCGCAGGTTCATCCCTGACTTTTCAAGCATTGCCAAACCTTTAACAAATCTACTGAAAAAGAATGTAGAGTTCTTATGGTCAAATGAACATCAGTTATCCTTCGAAACCCTTAAAAACAAATTAACTACAGCTCCGTTATTATCATATCCTGACTTCTCCAAATCATTCCTTCTCAGCTGTGATGCATCCAATTATGCGATAAGCGCTATCCTCTCCCAAGGCGAAATAAACAAAGATAAACCTATCGCCTATGCGTCCCGTACACTCAATAAAAATGAGTGCAATTATAGTACAACTGAAAAAGAACTACTTGCAATTATTTTCGGCTGTAAAACCTTCCGTCCATACCTATATGGTAGAAAGTTCACAATAATTACTGACCATCGTCCCTTACGTTGGCTATTCAATCATTCTGATCCCAGTAGCAAACTCCAAAGATGGAGATTGAAATTAGAAGAGTATGAATATGAAATAATATATCGGAAAGGGAAACTAAATAATGCCGCCGATGCATTATCCCGTTATCCTATAACTAAATCTGTAAATCCTATAAATCCTGTACCTAGTACATCTGATCAAAATTTAAACTTACCTGATCACGATGAAACATTGAATCCAGATGTTCTCCCAGCTGATTCTCCAGATGATTTAATTGAACTTGAAGATCTTACCGATCTTATACAACCTACAAGTTTACCAGAATTAAGCAATCTTGATGACTTAGACGCTATATCAAATGAAAACTTACCTTCATCCTCCACTGATCCTCCAAACCCAATATCACCTCCTGATTCCTCGAGCCCTAGTAGCTCCGGTACCCTAGACGGTAACTACTCAGAATTCCTTAAAACTATTCCTAAGGATTTTGACCCTAACGTGACCATAATCGAACATAATGAAAGCTTGTCCAAAACTGATAAGAAATATATTATAATACCTACATCTATAGATATGGATGAATCCATCCCATATACTCAAGAGGTCATATCCAATATTCCTAATTTGAATGAATTTTCCTTACTAGAAAGAACACTATATTCTTACCTAAGATATGAATTTGAAAACAAAATCTATTATTTCATTTTCACTAAAGTCAATCACTTTGACACCTGTACTTACGAAGATATCTACAAATGTCTCAAATCCGTAAGGAATGAGTTAGTCGTCAGTCTCACAGGTCAAAACAACCCTGAAATAGCTATATCCGACTTTAATAATCCTTTCGATACTCATCAATATATTAAACTGTATAATATGATCTTATATTTATTTCACAATTCAGAAATTACTATACACATTTATAAAAATACCATAATTTACCCAACACTAAGTGAAATTCCCAAAATCATGAAAGAAAATCATGATCTCCCTATAGCCGGTCACCTAGGTTCTGGTAGAATGCTGAAACGTATCCAGGAAAAATACTACTGGAAAAACATGCGAGTAGACATCGAAAACTACGTTAAGAAATGCCCGCAGTGTCAAATCAACAAAGCCCTTAGAAGAACCAACCGTGCCCCTATGCAAATCACATCTCTTTCCACACGTCCCTTTGAACGCGTAGCTTTTGATATCGTAGGACCACTACCAGAAGCCGGCAACGATAAATATAAGTACATCTTGACTCTCCAAGATGACCTTACCAAATTCTCAGCCGCTTATCCAATCACGAACACTACTGCTGAGGAAACATGTGAATGTCTGACCCACTTTATCACACTATTTGGAATACCGAAAACAATCTTAACAGACCAAGGCACCAACTTCACAGCCGAGCTATTCAAACAAACCTGTAACTTACTAAAAATCAAGCAACTGTGGTCCACTCCCTATCATCCTCAGACTCAAGGAGCTCTTGAAAGAAGTCACTCTACATTAAAAGAATACTTAAAATCTTATGTAAATGAGCAACAAAATAACTGGCCCCGCTTTGTATATACAGCTATGCTTGCGTATAACACAGCCATCCATTCAACCACTCATTTCTCTCCATACGAGCTTTTATTTGGTAATAAACCATATATTCCAAACTCCATTTATGAAGAAGCAGCAGGCGCCACTTATCCCGAATATGTCCGTTTACTCCAAAATAGGCTCAAGTATTGCCGAAAAAAGGCAATAGAACATATCCAGAAATCTAAAGTAAACTCAAAAAATTATTACGATACTCACACAAGGCCTGTTAAATATAAAGTCGGCGACCTTGTTTATCTAAAAAATCACTTACGCCTCAGAAAGGCTCTTTCACCTATATGGAAAGGTCCATTTAAAATAGTAAAAATCCATGGAAATAACACCGCATCACTGTTGATAAATAGACGTCACGTCAAACACCACTTTGACGAAATTAAATTAGCCTCTACTAGTTAATATTCAATTTAACTAATTTAAACTACGTTTCCTTCCAGAATTGGTTACATTTATCCTACCCTGGCGTCAAACAGTCAAGGATATATCCAGCCAGCATCCGACGACGCAGGCATATATTTTGACCCCATTGGTTCTCTAAAAATAACTGATGATACTCTAGATATTATCATTCCTATAGATATCTCTTTTATTCAACCCCATCTATATAACATAAGAAATATCCTAACAACTTCGAAATTTTTATGTAATCAAAGTAATGCATACTATAAAGACGATTGTCACTACTTGTTCCAACCATTGTCATCCCGTTATTCTGATATAGTTAGAGACTTTGATTCCATTTCTCATCTTATATCCAAATCTAATAAAAGGTCACCTTGGTTTGGTGGAATCGGTTCAGTAATTAAGCAACTGTTCGGTAATATGGATCAAAATGATGCCGAAAAATATAGTAATGCCATTCAAACTTTAGAAAACGATCAAACCAAATTAGCAACCCTCATGAAAGAAAACATGATGGTTACAACCTCCACACTTTTGTCTCTAAAAGAGGTAGTCGACAAAATTAACGCTAATGAAGAAAGTCTAAGTTATGCTATTGATACTTTGAATCAAGAAATGGCAAATTTAACCCTAGTTTCCAACAAACTATTAATGAGGTCTCAAATATCGGGACTGTCGAATATTTTAGAAAGTAGTCTATTAACTTTATCATTTAAATTAGAAGATATCATTAACGCTATTATGTTTAGCAAGTCTAATATATTATATCCATCTATTATTACTCCTAAGCAACTGTTTTCAGATCTTGTAAATAATTATAGATTTCTTCCTAGTTCTAAGCAATTACCTGTACCCTTGATTTTAGATAATATTCATGTTCTAGAAAATATATCCGATGTTTCCAGTTATTATGCAAATAACAAAATTATATTTGTGTTACAAATACCTTTGGTAAATACAAAAGAATTTGATCTGTATCATACTATACCTTATCCTATTGCCCTTAAAACTGTAAACAATACATTGTATTCTACAATTATACCATCCATCAAATATTTGGGCATAACTAAAGATAAATCATCTTATTGTAAGCTTAACTCACTTAATACCTGTAAGGTTATAAATACGCAATATTATATTTGCGAAATTTCCAATGTATATTCTACTTTAGCCGTACCTATGTGTGAAACTGAGGTTATTTCAAAAGCTCTGACTTCCGTTCCGCCTCTTTGCAAAACCGAATTCATTAATGGTAATTTCGAAACCTTTCATAAATTACATAGTAACCAGTGGATTTACATGATAAGCCAAAATTCTAAAATTACGATAGAATGTAATAATCAAGATTTATCAGAATCTTCTATTTCCGGTACTGGTATATTAACTATACCAGACAACTGTATTGCTTATTGCAACGACAATAAGTTAATACCCAAACATAGCATTGAAATAAAAATAAAACCAATAGTATTGCATTTCGAATTAATTAACGACACCTGTTGTAGTTCTACTACATATCTTAAAGACAAAATTAAAGTTCCTTACGTTAACTTAAAAAATATTGATAATTTAGATTCCCTTTTCTCAAACTATAATAAAGTAAGTGAACAGATTAAAACAAACCTCAATGGAGTCATTGAAAAACCTCACATTGTCCTTTACGGTAATTATTATTCTTATACTATTATTATCATAAGCTTGATTATAATCTTGATAATTTCTTACAAATTATATAATTATTGTAAATTAGTTAAGACATCTAGATGTAAACCCATACCTGAAACCTCCATTGAAATAGCATCCACAGATGATGAAGATATTCCTGCTCCTCCACTCCGAATTTCCTAATATCCACAAAAACCTGCATTTCCCTTCTCCGTCAACTTACCTTTCACCAGTAAGTTTCCTCCTAATCGGGGGGCTGTTACATCCTTCCTCTGTACTCCTTCTGGCTTACTCAGCAGTCTATGCTGCATCCTAGCTGCTGACGCAGCACCCTAACATTCCTATCTCACCTTCCTCTCAATCCAGCACTTTAGTCGTCTCCCAACCATCCTACCGTGCACTTGTATCTTGCACTCGTGTTTTTATTCCTAATATAAAGTTAGTTTAGCATCTCGTGGTTTCTTTTTTTAAAAACCTAATCCGGAACCCGGTTATAACAGTTCCCACTCTATCTGACTAGGAAGAGGCCTATGTCCCAGCCGTGGAAATGTTAAAGATAAGTTTGTTACGCCGGTAGCGTGCACACACGTGCCTGGAAATGCTTTGAACTATCTACTCTGAGTTGATACTGAGAAACTACCGTTCGAAAAACGGCAAGGTCGAACGCAGCGAAGGTGGCGTGACGATCTGCCCCCGTATTCACAAACGTTGAATTCGATGTCGATCGACAAGTCGTATGTCTATCTTTTTTCGCATTACGAAAGCGAGCGAGATAGACATATGACTTGTCGATCGACATCGAATCGAAGCGTTTGTGAATACGGGGGCTGTTCATGTTTGGGATTGGAACCAACATGGCCACAGATCGCACAGGAAAGAGAGTTATGGAAGAAGAAAGGGGAAGCCTTTGCCTAGCAGTGGGAGATGATGTAGGCTAGGAAAAAAGAAATGGCTAGCCCCGAATGACGAGTTGTACCCGAACTCGACCTGGGTTGGGACTCAAACAGGCGCATTACTGTTTGTAATTTATTTTACACATCTAAACGGCAAAAGAAAACATCGAGAGGAAACCATCATGTCCTAGAACCAAAAATTCTAAGACATGTGACATCTACCAACCCAGACGTAAAGATCGTAGCAGGAAGCGTTCTGCTCACCCTGATTGGGAAAAGGCGTGAGTTTATGGTATTGAATTTTGAGACCACATAAAAACTCGAGCAAGCGAATTCGTGTCTTAAAAAAAAAACTTTGCTTGCCCACCATGACGTCTTAGAGCAGTATTGTTTAACTTATTCCAGTGCGAGAAAGAGACGGAGCTATAAAGGATGTTTAGCGCCATCTCTTTCCCACACTGGAAAATGAGTAAAACAATAATGTTTTAAGACGTCATGGTAGGCCACCTGATCTGTTTTGTAATAAAAATACTCGTGATACTGGGAGATGGAGTACCCCTTACGAATTGTAGCAGATGAGGTTTTGTAGTTTCCTTTCTCATGGGAAAAAGGAGCATAATTATTACATACATATAAATCAAGCTAGGTAACCTACTTAGTAAGTCGATCGATCGAAGTATATTTGAATAAGAATAGTTTCTACCTATAAGGTTTCTACTACACAGGTACTGTGACCTAACTAATTTTTTTTTGTTTTAACAAGATTTTTCTTCTCGCAATATTGCACAAGTATAGTACGACGGTACGTACCCGCGTCAAGCAATATCATAGTGCATGCACCCGGCCTGAACGTTACAAAATGCAATATTGCTCGTTAAACCCACTTGACCTGTTGGTGGGCACACAGGGCGTTTCATTACTCCAACCTCTGTTATGACTTATGATTTTATGAACGACGACTTGGAAAAATGTTGGAGTTCAGAAAACAGAATTGTTGAGCAGCGTTGATTAATTTTCCGGTTTTAGGGTTCCGTGCTTAAGAGCGTTTATACCCTGCGGCATTTCATACAAACTTTCAAGTCGTTATTTTCCGAAATGACTGAACAGATTTTAATTAATAAACTTCCTACGCATAAGCAGTATACAGAGGTCTAAAAAGTTACTAAAAAACATTAAAGTCTTCTAAAAATAAAGATAATTGGAAATTTCCATTTCTATAGATAATAAAAATTCGGTCTAATTTAGCTGTAACACAATTTCGAAAATGTTTTTTAGTAAAAAAGACCTATGTATACTGCTTATGCGCAGGAAGTTTCATTAAAATCTGTTCAGTCATTTCGGAAAATAACGATTTGAAAGTTTGTATGAAATGCCGTAGGGTATAAACGCTCTTAAAGGGTGCCAACGGCTGCCTAAGTCGCGAAGTCATAATATGTGGCCTGGTCTGTCCGTCCTTCTGTCACAGTGCTATATCTTGTGAACTGTAATAAATAGGCTAGGAACACGATTGTGTCACAAAATACGTGTTAGCCTTTGTAATTTTACTTCGAGACAGTCGAAATTTAGAGAGTCTTTTATGAACCGCTACACAAAAGTGATGTGAAATTATGAAAAAAATAAAAATAGGGATGGCTCTCCATACATGTTACAGAGAGTTGAAAAAAAAATGTATATAACTTGTGGGGTTGCTATCGAGCGTTAAAAATATTGTCATTATATTGGTCGGTGCTACGGAACCCCGTATGTGCGAGTACGACTCGCACTTGGCCGGTTTTATTTTATAAATTGTTTTTAATTAGCGGGAATGGGTTTCAGTTTGTATAGTTTGAGGTTCCGTAGAACTTTGCTTTGACTGAAACGATTGTTTGATACGGATGGAAATATGTAAGAGAATTTTGAGAGGTACAGAATATTTATGAAGGTAAGTAGCTAAGTCGCATATTTATAACCGACTTAAAAAAAATGGTGTTTATTAATCATATTATTTTATATCTGAGCTTTGATCTTTTAAGTAATGCAAGTCTTTCCGGTTTTTTACTATTTATCCTAAGGCTGCGAAAAGAAGTTTTTTCTGCATTTTTCGAGTAATTTCTTCAAAAGGATTAGCTTGCTAGTTTGCAATAAGTAAAATATTGTAGTAATCATTCATCATCATTTCAGCCCAAAAGACGTCCACCGCTGGACATAGGCCTCCCCCAAGTGTCGCATCATTGACATAAGGGGTGTTTTACCATAATCGCCACGCTTGGCAGGCGGGTTGGCGATCGCAGTACGGTTGTTAGCACAGGGAACGCTCATATTGTAGTACTTAAATAGTCTCATAATATATAATCTGGCATTCCATAAAGTAGATTGCATATTTCGAATCAATACTTCAAACTCTCAAATTAATACCATCAGACAAAAATAGATACTGAAACAGCGTTTATTTGAAATCCGAACAGAATTTAAAAGATAAATTCCGAAAGGAAACCAGCCTGTATAAACCTGACCTCTACTAAGGTCGTGATCAAATAAGTACACTATATTAGCTCCCATCGAAATCATCGCGGTAATAATTAGGTAGACAATTTGTTAACAATTCAAAATTATAACACGGCGGACCCAGTCGTGGCCTACGCGTCATTAATACCAGACTTTATCACGTCCCGGGGACATATTTTCCTTATTTTTAATACCGTTGAATAATACCTATTTTGTATACCTACTTAGTGCTTAGTTGCCAGTGTCGTTGAACTTTAAAATTGTGGTGAATTGTGAGTGCAGGTGTTCGGTAGTGAAAACCAAACGTAATCATTTGTTTACCAATTACTAGGTGTTTATTGTTATGTAGAATAGTGCATGTATCTGTCATAATCAGGTACTAGTTAATCAATGTACATGTTTAATTTAATTCGGATCGTTATCCCGTGAAATTAGTGATCAAAAGTCAAAGTCAAAATGATTTATTTGCAGTAAATGTGGTACCTACAAAAGATGGAAAAAATAATAGTAGGGCAATGACATATTTTGCCATAAAGATGACATGCAAACAACATGCTAATTTTAACACGTGACTACATTTAAGTGTACACAAACATTAAATTAAGTAATGAAGTCTATGTTATAAGTTTAATAGAATCATCACAAAGAAATAGTTAACATAATAATCAAATATTTTTAAATATAGAGAATTAATTTGTTTTATGATTAGCGAATTGTAATTGAAGCATGTAGATGTGGTATTGTGGGATGTTATTTTAATGTGGTGAATGGACGGTAAATAATAATTAGGTTGTTGATTGAGAGCGCTAATTACCTCTCATTTAAATGAATATTGAATTATTTAGAAAATAATAGCATTTATGTACCTATCTAACTTTAATCTGTGTAATTAGTTGGATAGCTATTCTATTCTTCATCTTCATTCGCTAGCCCCTATCCCAAGGTATTTGGGGTTGGCGCATCATGTCTTCTACTTCCATGTTTCTTTATTACTCGTCATCTGAGCAAGTCTAGCCATATTATCCTTCACACAGTCTATCCGCCGTTTCTTTGGTTTTCCTCTATTCTTATAGCCATCCACATCTAGTATGTAAGTAGATATTTATTTTAATATTTTTACATTTAATTCTGCGTTTAGTTTTGGTAGAATTCTCTGCAGCGCGTTCACACGATTTAATTTAAGATTAATTCGGCTATTTATTATATCATTAGATTATTGATCCATCATAGGAACAAATCATTTTTTTTTCTCATAGGCCTACACGGGCTCTTAAAAAACCGGCCAAGTGCGAGTCGGACTCGCGCACGAAGGGTTCCGTACCAATATTTATAAAAAATAAAAACTTTTTTGTATGGGGGCTCCCATACAAAAAAGTGGTTTTTTTTTAGTCAATATTTTTTTTCTGCTTTTATTATTTGTTGTTATAGCGTCAACAGAAATACATAATCTATAGAAATTTCAACTGGCTAACTATCACGGTTCACGAGATACAGCCTGGTGACAGACGGACGGACGGACGGACGGGCAGCGAAGTCTCAGTAATAGGGTCCCGTCTTCCTATGGAGAAGAATCAGCAAGAAACTCCAAGGTTACTCTTAAAAAAAAAAATCGCTACCATAAACGTGTTACTCAACCTGTTACCTGTTAGTCTAGACGACCACATACCAAGAACATTTTAAAACAGATCCAATTCACCCGAGATATTAGTTTATTCTTGTACATACTGACTATTGGCTTCTTAACTGCGTCCATGCAGTCTGCTAACAGCATTGTTGGAAAGTGACTTGGTACTTACATGACTCATTGCTCCTCGCAACGGTGCCTTTGTACTGTGAATTGCACGTCTTGGACATCGGATGATACTGGCAACATAAACAGTAACATTTAATAGGTAAGCCCTTTGTGGCAGAGACAAAAAAAAAATGATGCTGGTCCAATACAAATAACCACCTCCAATTTTAAATTTGGTTAAATATGAGTTTTTTTTTCCGAATTCCATTTATTTGGAACCGTAGTAATTGACCTTTTTAGGGCCCAGTCTAGTAAACTTGACAGCCCGTCCAAATATCCGCGAAGGTTTACAAGGTTTTTTTCACTAAAGTTATTAATGAATTGCAATTATTTTTAGTGCAAAATAATATTGGTTATATGCCGTATAACTACATATTTTTTCGAAGTGCATAAACTCGCTCTTGTTGGGTAAATCAGGCGTTGAAAAGAGGTCTCTCCCGCGCAAACCGAATCCGAGTTCAGTTTCAGCACTCCTTCCTAGGCAATAGAGGCTAAATCGCAAAATATATCGAGCCAATAAATACCTTTACCTCCTTGTCTTCGAAATTGGCTCATGAGTTTTCGTAAAGCAACTTTTGTTTTCTTAATCTGATTACAATAATCTCTCAAAAAATACATAATTTCTATCAAAAGATTTATGTTATTATTCGTTTTTATGGAACTACTTTGTGTCATTCATATTCGTGCATTTGGCATTTCCTTCTTTCATCATCGTGTGGTAATGCCTAACCTGCCCCCGTATTCACAAACGCCCGGTTTCGATTTCGATTCGATAAGTCGTATGTCTATCTTGTTTTGGCATTACGAAAGCGAGCGAGATAGACATACGACTTTCCGAATCGAAATCGAAACCGAGCGTTTGTGAATACGGTCAGAATTTTTATGCCGCCCATGGGCATCTGACTTGGCTTAAAGGACACATTGCTGAAAAGCAGTGTGCTTATTGAAATAAGTATAATCGAAAAAAAACATAATTTTGGTTGACTTTGTTGTTGACCGTACAAGTTTATTTAGATATCAGGAACATCTTGTTATGGCATTTAATTGAGTTATTTGCAATAATAGATCGGTGCGTTCTGTGACTTGTGTGTGACATGACCTTTCTGTTTTGCATTAGTTAAAGGGTTATTTGGGTCTAATGGAGCTCGTGGCTAAATAGTAACAGTCACACGGGTCGATCTTCAAGGTTAAGCCGCGCTTACCAAGGTTGGTCTGTGGATGGGTGACCATCATTACATACCGAGTTTCCTCTGTGCCGCGTTACAGGTAGTCAGTGGCCCAAAACTCTGAGTACCAGGCTTCCAGTCTTACCAAGGAGAACCGTATTACCGAGTACTAACTGGGTTGTGCAAGTCAGATAGGCACTCGCTCTATGTAAAATACTGGTATTCATCTGTATCAGGTAAGACTGGAAGCCGACCCCAACATAGCTGGGAAAAATCTAGGCAGATGATGAGGTGGGTGCAATGTGCGGTGAGTTTGATGTAAGTAATGCTTAGGAGGTAACTATGGCATTAAAGTGGTTAAAAGATAACGGACAATATGGTTGTGGATTGTGTTTAGATTAAGAATTTCCTTAAAAAACCTTTCAGGATGGGGACGATGGGGTAGCCAGAAACTGAACGCCACCATTTTTTTTTTAAATTTTCATTTTAACCATAGTGTAACATGGCATTACGTTCTTAAGCCCCGAAGTGTTAGACAGAGTTGTACACCCACACTTAACTTAACTTTAGTTATGTTTAAGTCCCATGTAGGGGGCGAGCCTATTGCCATCAATCGGGCACAAATCCTGATTTCGTGACTGGTACTGAGAAATTCTTCATCGAAAAACCCAATAACACTTTGTCCGAACTGGGAATCGAACCCTTAAGCTTGGCAGTTGCGTTTGCGACTACTAGATCAACGAAGTAGTTCATCGGGTCATCATCATCAGTCTATGATGTTCCCACTGCTGGAACACAGTGCCCCTCTCTATGAGAGGAAGTGGGCTGTAAGCCACCACGCGGGCCCAGTGCGGGTTGGTAGATGTCAAATGCTTTCGAATGTTTACCAGGCCCCTCAGAAAGTATTGCGAAAAAAAGTTTTTATATATGGGAGACTGGCCAGTTATTATGTTTTTCGAAAATATGATTATTTATAAGTAAAAATAAGTAAGTTCCAATTTCAAAATTTCCCTCCACATTTTTTGCGAGTTAATTCAAAGTATTGTGTCTCACTGAAATATGGATCTGCGCCGGGAACATTTTAGAGCTATGATTTTATACGATTTCAAGTGTCGCCTGAAACCGGATGAATCGTACGATAGACTTCAAATGGCATTCATGGATGAAGGCCCTTCCAAGGCAACCGTGTATCGTTGGTATAACGAATTCAAGCGCGGTCGACCAACTTTGGGGGATGACGAAAGAAGCGGTCGCCCTTTGACGGCTGTTACCGAAGAAAACGTGCTAGCAGTGAAAAATTTAATCCAAGACAATAGGCGAATTACATATCAGGAGATTCAACACATATTGAAGATTGGATCGGGAAGCGTTCACGAGATTCTACACAGCCATCTTCGCGTGAGGAGGATAGTATCACGCTGGGTGCCGCACAACCTCACCGATGCTCAGAAGCAGGCCCGGGTGGAATGGTGCCGTGATATGCTTAACAAATTTGAAGCAGGCTCGTCTCGGCGTGTTTACGACATCGTTACAGGTGATGAGTCCTGGATTTATCAATACGACCCAGAAACCAAGCGCCAGTCGACTGTTTGGGTGTTTCAAAATGAGCCAACGCCTACCAAAGTGAAGCGATCTAGAAGCGGGGGTAAGATTTTGATCGCTAGCTTTTTTAATTTGACTGGCCACTTGGTATCAATTCCCTTACGGGATCAAAGAAGCATTAATGCCGAATGGTATACTTCCAAATGTTTGCCAGAAGTTTTCTCTGTTATAAGCAACAAGCGACCAAACACAGGGCTCCGCGGGCTACTGCTCCACCACGACAATGCACCTGCGCACACCGCACTCAAAACGAGGGACTTCCTGGACAGCACGCCAGTCAAACTCCTGGGTCACCCTCCTTACAGCCCTGATCTAGCACCGTGTGACTTCTTTTTATTCCCCAAAATAAAAAATCAGCTCAAAGGGATACAATTTTCGTCGCCGGAAGATGCGCTGGCTGGGTTCGAGCAGGCTGTAAACGAGGTGTCTGCGGCGGACTGGAAAAAGTGTTTTGAAAACTGGTTTAGGCGCATGAATCTTTGTATAGAGGCTGGTGGAAAGTACTTTGAAAAGATTTAATAAAAATATATGTACGTATAGAACAATTTTTTTTAGTTTCGCAAAACTTTCTGAGTGTCCCACGTATTTCTAGGACATGCCGGTTTCTTCTCGATGTTTTCCTTCACCGTTCATCGTGTACTACAATAAAATTTATTCATTTTGATGTGTAGTGTAGGTGTTGTTTTTCTGATTAACAGCTGTTATTCCATCTATTTCTGTGCACAGGCCCCTCTCGCTTCGTCATGTAGTCCTGACTCATCGAATGATGTTTATTAGGTCCTTGAACCTTAATAAAATACCTTTAGGAAATACTTAATTGATGGAAGCATGGACTATTGTTAACACTACCATTTTACTTCTTCTTATTAAAAGAGTCCCAAAATTGAATTCAGATTTAGCATCTTGAAGAGTAATTAATGGAATAAGAAAAATTGCGATATGACCCGTCTGTGAATAAAGTAAGTTAGGAACTTATGATTATGAGTCATAAAAATATCACCTGAAATATTAATAAAGTACCTACCTAAGATTGAAAAGAACTTATGGCGGAAGCACCCGGCTAGCCTGCGAAATTATGGCGATTAAAATATGATTCGCGGCCGTCAAAAAATACAGCTAGGTTATGTTAGGTTAGGTTAGCGGGGCTGTTTCCGCACTTAGCCTCTTTATTGGGCCATTGTACGTAATAAATAAGACATCCTCTGGTTACTCCAACCATCCCAGGTCCTCCCAGAAAGCTAGCAGCCTTTTCAGACTGCTGCAGGCCTCCGGGAGCGATGCCGGCGATTGAAGAGTCCGTGCCCGTTGATCTGCCACGCTTCTGCACGCCATGAGCACGTGCTGTGGTGTTTCTTCCACCTCCATGCATCCTCTGCACAGAGGGCTATCCGTCACACCTATGGTAAATAGGTGTTTGTTCAGGGGACAGTGGCCGGTTATAATACCTATAATCTTGCGGATTTTGTCCCCTTTCAGTCTTGTGATGCTGCGGGCAAGTCTCTTTGATGCTTCCGGAACTGCACTCTTTGTTTGCCTGCAGGTTACACTGTTTCTCCATTCCATTTGGGGTGTTTCCTCGGTTTTTTTACGCAGCCATGCTTTTATTTGGGCTTGGGGTATGGGTAGCAGCAACAAATATGGCTATACTGGGTTATAAACTTACTAGCTGCGCCCCATGGTTTCACCCGCGCAGACCGGGATAAAAAGTATCCTATGTATTAATCCAGGGTATATGCTATCTACATACGAAATTCTATCCAAATCCATTAAGCCATCGAGGTGTGAAGGAGTGACAAACACACACACACACACACACTCACTCACAAAATTTCGCTTTTATAATATTACTGTGATGATAATCATTAAAATCATCACAATAATCCTCTAAGTTCATTTAACCCCATTGAATAACTTTTTCATGAAATAGTCAAAATACAGCCTGACCAGCAAATTGCAAAAAACGTAAGAAAATTAGAATAAAAATGTTTATAAGTTATTTTTACAAGGGCACATACAGCATAGGTTTAAATGCATAATAATATATTTCTTTCTGATTGATCTTGCTGATCTTTAAGGTTGGTCCTTGGATGAGTGACCACAATTACATACCGAGTTTCCTCCGTGGCTCGGGAAGCACGTTAAGCCGTTTGTCCTGGCTGCCATATGTGGATCTTTGACAGTCGTTACGAGTAGTTATAAGCCAAAAGTTTGACATCCAGTCTTATTAAGGGGTATCGTATTACCCAGTTACTGGATCGTGGAGGTCAGATAGGCAGTCGCTTCATGTAAAATACTGTTCTTCAGCTGGATCCGGTTAGACAGGAAGCCGACCCCAAGATAGTTTGGGAAAAGGCTAGGCAGATGATGACTTTGGTCATATCAGTCAGAACAAAAATATTATTTGTTTTTAATTAAGTATATTTTATAGTCAAGGGTTAAAATATTCTATTTATCTTAATACTTACCTAATATTCTATACTTTAGCAACAGCATTATGGCGTGAACAATTCATAAAATAACTCATAAATTCAATGACTCGGCTAGTAACAAAATTGCTCTACTTAAACTGTCAAAGGCAGAAATTAGAAAGCGTAGCAGTATTGTGTGAATTTATTCGACACAGTAAAAACAAAAGCTTTGTAGTGACACGGTGACAAAGGATAAATTACAGTCCATAACGATTTAATGATTACATACATTTACGCTGCATTCCTCATCATCATCATTGTAGCCGAAAGACGTCCACTGCTGGACACAGGCCTCACCCAAGTTTCGTCACAATGACCAGTTCCGTGCGACTCGCATCCAGCGGATCCCCGCAACCTTCACCAGGTCAACGGTCCACCTAGTTGGAGGCCTTCCAACGCATCGTCTTCCGGTTCGCGGTCGTATTTTTACGCCGCATTATTTATGACAAATTTTGTAGTACCAGCCAGCACATCAAGCAATTCGAAACTGTAAATTCCCAATCAACCTTGGACCTAAACTTTTAATTATAAGGTTTAAAATCAATTAAAGAAAGACGGCTTTTTGTACCTTGATGTGCTTGGCGTCTGTAGTCTGTATCTTCTCACGTAAAGCAGAGGTCACACCGCGAGCTAAACTAAACTTACTTAAAACGCAAATCAGAGTCTTCTTTGGGTCTGATCTGACAGAAGTTTTATACCGTGTGTGGTTGTTTCGTTACGGCCTCAAGATTTGTGGAGTGAGACTTTAATTTAACTTGCAATGTTTGTATGAGTCAAATCTTCTTACTGAATTTTTGAAATACATAGTTTTCCCAACTGATCGAGCTGAAATTTTGCATACACGTTTAGTTTGGGTGATAATGCATGGTCAGCATATTATAAAACCAATATGGTGAATTCCCAAAAATGACGGACATGTTATTTTTTATGGACCTCCATGATGTGAGTATAAATTAAAAGGCTGAAAAAAATACAAATGACGTCCCCACCTGTTTAAATGCTTTTTTTTTAAATATTGTTTTACTTGTTTTAATTTTAATTGTATAGTTGTATTTAATGATTCGACATGAATATTTACTTTGTCAAGTAGTTTTATTGTGAATATTAGGACCAAAAAACAAAAGGTCGCATACCTTTTGTTTTAACGATTGTCTGGCAGTTTGAGTAATACAAGCAACCTACCCAAAATGCCCTTTCTTTGGTAATGTTCGTCGTGTCGATGAGCTCCTTGAGTTTTGAGTCGAGCTACACGATAACTGACAATTGCATGCACTGACTGGCTGGTCGGGTCCACTTAAATCTGTGTGCTTCTTTCTTCAAAAGACCATCTCAGACACTTATCTGCATAGCTCTTATTTGAGTTGACCATGATTACGTAATCGTCAGACTTTGTTTCTGAGTTTGTTTCGAATGTTTCTTTTCAGAGTAGTTAGGTAGGAAATACCGGCCCCATCTAGTTTGAAAAAATTATAAAACGTGTTTTGCAAAATAAACATCATTTATTATTAATTTATCATTTACTCTAAGCTTGTTTTTAGTTAGCACTCTTTAAAAAAAACTAAACAGTCGGATTTCGAGTATTAGCACGACGCAATTTGTATTTGATGGGGCCGAAAAGTTCTGGAATGGCGACCGCGAACCGGAAGACGATGCGTTGGAAGGTTCTCCCACTAGATGGACCGATGACCTGGTGAAGGTTGCGGGAATCTGCTGGATGCGAGGCGCACGGGACCGGTCAATGTGGCGTCACTTGGGGGAGGCCTATGTCCAGCAGTGGACGTCTTTCGGCTGCAATTATGATGATGATTTGTATTTTCAATCAAGCTTTACAAAACCAGTATAAAGTGGTTCTCTAATTGTATGGGAAAGATATACAAAGGGTGGCCATGTTATGGGTGTTATGTGACTTATGTGTCACAGTGTATACGCATGTAACCAGCAGAATTTGCTATAGATACCGTACCACTAAACTAATTTAGTTTAGCTTGCGGTGTGACTTGCGCTTGATCATGAAGTGAACTCGTTGCATCGAGGGTCAAGGACTTGCAATCAATTATCGTTTTACAAATGCAATACATCATTAATAAAAATAATATCATGATGATATTAATAACCACACATTGACAATTTATTTTAATTAGTCACATTGTATATTATGTCCTTTCTGACTTTCTGTTGCTTGCACGTCACAGGAGCTGCTGGTCTACCATGACGTCTTAAAGCAGTATTGTTTTACTCTGATTCCAGTGTGAGGAAGAGACGGAGCAATACAGAATGTCTAGCTCCATCTCTTTCCCACACTGGAAAAGGAGTAAAACAATAATGTTTTATGACGTCATGGTAGACCACCTGAAGGACGCTACTGAAAGTGCCAAATTCGTCACCAAATTTTGGGCTGACTCAATTTAAATGGTTATCAACACGCTAAGAAGAAGAACCTCTGACTTTGACTGTATTTCACACTAGCTGTCCGGCGCTACTTCGTTTGCGCCACATTTCCCCCGTTTTCGCAACATTTTTCATTGCTGCTCCACTCCTATTGGTCGTAGCGTGATAATATATAGCCTATAGCCTGAACATTGAAAGAATTTTTCAAATCGGACCAGTAGTTTCGGAGCCTATTCAATGCAACCAAACAATAAAATCTTTCCTTATTTAACATAACATCACGCCTGTAATTTGTCGTAGATTCAGAAGTCGCAAGCGCGACTGCTGAGAATGAGGTCCCAGGTTCGATTCCCGGCTCAGGCAAAGTGTTATTAAGTTTTACCATCAGGAATTTCTCAGTACCAACCACGGAGTCTGGATTTGTGCCCGGTTGAAGGCAGTAGGCTCGCCTCCTATTATATGGGACTTAAAACATAGCTGCCGAAATGTGGGTGTACTATTAGGTACACCTCTGCCTAACCCTTCAGGGATTACAGGCGTGATGTTAGTTAGTTGCAGGTGCAGCTATTAAAACCGTGTTAAAAAACAAACCGGCTAACTGCGAGTCGAACTCGCGCACGAAGTGTTCCGTACCATTATTTATAAAAACCGGCCAAGTGCGAGTCGGACTCGCGCACGAATGGTTCCGTACCATTATTTATAAAACCGGTCAAGTGCGTGTCGGGCCACGCGCTGTGTAGGGTTCCGTAGTTTTTATAACCGCCAAGTGCGGGTCGTATTCGCTGACTGATAGTTACGTACCATGCTCTAACTAAAAGCCAAACATGACCTACTTAATTTGACTTCCTGTACAAACAACAACAACAACTGTTTTTTTTTATAAAATTTATTTAGGAATGAAACAGCACGATATAACTGACGCTTAACGCCATCGATCGACATTTCTATGGAGTTGTTCGAAATTTTCGAGTCAAATACAATTGGTCGACTATTACTCGTAAACTTGTAAGCCCACTTAAGTGTCATAGTTTTCCTTTAAACTTCGTTATATATAGGTACTACTGCCGTGACATGTGTTATTGTATTTCTAACTAGCTGTCCGGCGCAACTTCGTTTGCGTCAAATTTCCCCCGTTTTCGCAACATTTTTCATTGCTGCTCCACTCCTTTTGATTGTAGCGTGATGATATATAGCCTATAGCCTTCCTCGATAAATGGGTTATCTAACACTGAAAGAATTTTTAAAATCGGACCAGTAGTTTCGGAGCCTTTTCAATGCAAACAAACTAACAAACAAACAATCAAATCTTTCCTCTTTATAATATTAGTTTAGACTACAACCGTTTAGTCTATAGAGGGGGGGACACTTGACCCTAACGAAAATTGGTACTTTAAAGCTTGATAAGTCACGAACGGTTTACTTAATCAAAAAACAGTCGTCCCGTAATATTTTTGAAAAACCTATCCAACGATATGCCACACTATGTAAAGGACGAAAAAAAAATTATCATCCCCACTTTACATGTAGGTACCCTAAATAATTGTTAATTTAAAAATTTT
Source organism: Cerastis rubricosa (assembly GCA_949152445.1). NCBI lineage: Eukaryota > Metazoa > Arthropoda > Insecta > Lepidoptera > Noctuidae > Cerastis > Cerastis rubricosa. The sequence continues at coordinate 17,590,124 of OX424539.1, forward strand.
ATTTTACCACGTTTTCGGCGTCATTAACGTGTATACTCAGGCCAAATTACAACTTTCTAGTACCAATAGTTTTTGAGCTAAACCGCGGACAGACAGACAGACAGACAAACAGACAGACGGACATGGCGAAACTATAATGGTTCCTTGTTGACTACGGAACCCTAAAAAAAAACCGGCCAAGTGCGAGTCGGACTCGCGCAAAAAGGGTTCCGTACCATTTTTTATAAAAAACGAGCATAAAAATCACTTTTTTGTATGGGAGCCCCTCTTAAATATTAATTTTATTCTGTTTTTAGTATTTTTTGTTATAGCATCAACAGAAATACATAATCTGTGAAAATTTCAACTGGCTAACTATCACGGTTCATGAGATACAGCCTGGTGACAGACGGACGGACGGACGGACGGACGGACAGCGAAGTCTCAGTAATAGGGTCCCGTTTGACCCTTTGGGTACGGAACCCTAAAAACGAGCACAAAAGTCACTTTTTTGTATGGGAGCCCCCCTTAAATTTTTATTTGCTTCTATTTTTAGCATTTGTTGTTATAGCGGCAAAAGAAATACATAATCTGTAGAAATTTCAACTGGCTAACTAACACGGTTCATGAGATACGGCCTGGTGACAGACGGACGGACGGACGGATGGACGGACGGACAGCGAAGTCTCAGTAAGAGGGTTCCGTTTGACCCTTTGGGTACGAAAACCTGAAAAACACTAACAATACTGCAGAAAAGATAGGTAGGTAGGTACTAGTCCCTCTTAGACCAAAACTGACGCAATGGAAGGACTATAGATAGATATCGATCAGATAGATTCCTAAACAGTATCAGCTTTTATCTAAATCGTTTCAATTACGTTTCACGATCACAAGATCAAAGTAAATACCTAATTATTTAACTGCTACAGTCAACAAACTTCACCTATTCTTGCTATTACGCCGTCCTTTACCCACATTACAAATAACATCAGGTTAAAAAGAGACAACGATATGTTTGATCGACCTTCCGCTTGCTTGTTTTCAATAGATTTCTTTGTTTGTTAATAGTTTAGAAATTGATCCAGACAATAGCTAAAATCCCATGATCAATATAGGACCATGGGAAACGCTACACAATGTGTTTACCCATAAATGTGAGGTACTTGCACTGGAGGCTACTCAGTCGTTTCGTATTGAGGAAGCGGTTGGCTGCGCGTACGCAGAAAAAGTATAAAAAGCTCGGCGGTAAACTCAAGGTGTCATGGCGAAAACGCTGATATGGTAATTCAAGTTCTTATTTTTAGTTTTATTTTTATATAAGTAATTTAAATTCTTTTCTTAATTTAATTTTTATATTGCATGTTCTGTTGCTTGGCGAGATGTGGTTTCAGAAATTGTATGGAATAAGACATGTGTGTAGTTAGTAATAACGTACAAAAAAAAAATCTGCTGCCCCATATATTGGGACGAGTAGTTATTGAAATTTTGTATGGGGCAGCAGATAATTTTTTCGCTATTACGATGTTTGTCCGATGGAGAAGCATGTTTAGTTTGACGGTATGTAGCACACCCTTAAGTATGTATATACCCTTTCCATTAAACCCTGTATATCTTAGGATGAGCTCTATGCCCGATTTCACTAACACTAAGCGCATGAATAAAAGCACGCTCTTCGATTTTCAACTATCGATGCTAATCCGAACGTTCGAAATCCAGCAGCGCGCTTCACAGGACATGATGGTTTTTTAATTGTTGGACAACTGACGATTTAAGCTAGTATCTACTAGACTGTGATTGTCTCTGGGTTGTGGGATGTTGCTCAAATTGGGAATAATGGGTAACAGATTGCCATAAATCGATCGTAATGGATATTGTTTATCTAACTACCAGTCTAGATCTATGGATTATTTGTATTGATGAACTCAGTATGTACCTACATTATTTACAAACTATATATAGATCTAAAAAACTAACGTACTAAGTATAAACTAACTAAATAATCAACAGAACGCTTAGTAAGTTTGAAGGCACGGTTGACGCTGCGCAGTCGCTGAGCGATCGAAGCGAGCGAGCGAAATAAAAATGAAAATAAAATATTAATTTTGTTGGTATTGTTGTTTTTTCCCTTTATTTATTATCTTAGATATTGATTACATTTTTACAAAATCATATAAAAACATTTAAAAATATAAAATATATATTGTCTTCATTGACTGACTGATTATTTTTTCTGTTTTGATTAAAATTCATAGATAGTTAGGTAAGTATAAATACACGGGAACACTGACACATCGCACATGTAGACACAGAAGAATATTCAATTACTAGAGATTGCTACTAGATAATAATTGGATATCCCACGCGTGCAGAGTAAAAACTCGTTTGAGATTACTACAGTACATGATACCTATCTACAAAAAATAAACACACAGAATCTGCATTATTGGTATTACTAGCTGTTCCCCGAGACCTTCGTACGCGTGGAATTATTATAAAAAAATATTACTACATCATGTCATGAGAAAATCGAATAAATATAAATCGCATTTTTGTAACAATTTCATGGGTTTTATTTTTTTTGCACGGGACCCTAATCTTTTTCTAAAATAAAAGTAGCCAGTAAAATCCCGTCAAAATCGGTCCCGCCGCTTCGAAGATTAGCCGGATCAAACAAGAAATATTAAAAAAAAAATGTTGAATACAATATTTTAAAAAAACCCTGCCCGATCCGACAGGGATTAAAGATGACTCCGCTTGAATATAGTTTAATACAGAAATTACGGGTTGACAAATTTCAAGAATTGTTATCCGATTTCAACGAAATTCAATCGGAATTAGAATTACTCGCTTTAAATGGGGATGAGCAGATAACAGAGCGGGGAATCTGTTGAGTCACAATTTTTTCTCTTCTTTCCACAGCTAAAGAATTGATTGTATGTGCTAATTTAGAGAAAATATCAGTGTATAATGTATCGTGGGTGTGTTGACAAACATTTAAAATCACATTCACAAACAGCCAGACCCGGAACAACTATCAGCAGGCCGTACAAACATTTGTTCCGTGCGGGGATCGAACCCGCGAGACGCAGTGCAGCAGTCGATCGGCTCAACCACTGCGCCAACCGTGCCGTCAAAATTGACGTGTGTATTTTTAATTAAGTATGTAAAATACAGGAAATGGAGTTAATAAGTGCTATCAACGACCGTTGGACTCCGTACTGACCCATAAGAAATAATAAGTAAAATTAATAATCATGTTATAAAAAAAAAATTGCAGTCATCTAATTAGTGTTATCGAAAGTACTATTATTATAGCAGCTTAGTATTATAATTGATATTGTTTATGCTAAGGTTTTGTTTTCCTTATTAATGTTTTTTTTTATTTCACGTTGGTTGCGCACGCCGAACAATCAAGCTATACAAGGTGTTGTTTTGCATCCTCGTCTAAATTCAGGAGGTTGTCACCAAGGACATAAATAATCAATTAAAATTACGGTACCTAGTTAATTAATAATAAACGCTATTTTTTTGGTTGATTAAGTTTGTCAGTATTTCAGAATAACCCCCTTAACGTGGTTTAGGGAATAAGAAATTATCGAATGACCGTTTGAGATTGTTTGTATGTGTGAAAGCGCGGTTATATGGCGAGATCCAACGGGCCGCGTTTAAAACACGGGTGGTTCATACTTACCGATTTCCGTAAACTAGACCAAAAAATAAAAATTACCTACCCATTTTATTATTGATTCGGGACGAGAATCATTAGCATAGTTACAGATTGTTCATTTTCGCAGTCAGATGTAGAACATTGACAAAAAGTCGAGGCAACAAGCTTGAAGGGCAATAATTTACTCTTAACATTACCATTGTGACTTGTGAGAAATTGGGCAAAACAGTGGTCCACCTCCAGCCTTGTCATAGCCAGCCACTTGTGAACGGATGGAAAGAACTGATGGAGTTGTCGTTCCTTGATGGAATTATCCCACCTACATTGCCAAAAGTTCCTCCTAGACGTCAGTCTGTTCTGTCCTTTACTGTTAGTGAAAACGGGTAACTTAGACTGTTTTCTTCTTCGTTACTATGTGGTCAATCTCATTTAGATTTTCAGAAAAAAACCTATCCTTTTCCCTAAGTTGGGGTTGGCTTCCAGTCCAACCAGCGCAACTCCCTATCTGACCTCCACAACCCAGTAAGTACGTAAGAAGGTTAAGGTAAAGGTTAAGGTAAGTGGTAAGACTGTTTGTCAGACTTTCGGGCACCCTGTAACGACTGTCAAATACCTACAAATGATAATCGGGACCAACGGCATAACGTGATTGCCGAGGCGCGGAGGAAACTCGTTATGTTATAGGTGGTCACCGACACACCAACCTAAGCAAGCGCGGCTTAACCTGAAAATCGACACATGCTGCTGCTATTATTAAGCATCATCATCATTTCAGCCTGAAAGACGTCCACTGCTGGACATAGGCCTCCCCCAAAACGGGGGGATTTTGCCATAATCGCCGCGCTTGGCAGGCGGGTTGGCGATCGCAGTACGGTTGTTACAAAAGCACAGAGAATGCTGCTGCCCATTCTCTGGCAAGTATTATTTAGCAACGTGCATGAACAGTAATATAATTTCTCTTGGTGGAACATAACGGGAACCGTTTTGACAAACAACTTCTTGCCATCTATGGGACACCTTTGATATTTATTTTTAACTTCTTCCGGGAACAATGGTCATTCAGGGGCAAACACGATAGACTGGCAACCAGCTTGCCTAGGGATATCGTTTTACACAGTAAGTCGTTGTGGAGGGTAGGGCAGTAGGGTAGTCGGTAAATGTAAAATACTGAATGTAAAAGACTAAAATATTTAGACTGGAAGCTAACCTAAACATGGTTTAATTAATTTAAGTAAGTTTATGCGCATAGAAATTTATTTTTTTGCAAATCTCGCAATCGAAATTAAGTTCCGGGAACAATGGTCATTCAGGGGCAAACACGATAGACTGGCAACCAGCTTGCCTAGGGATATCGTTTTACACAGTAAGTCGTTGTGGAGGGTAGGGCAGTAGGGTAGTCGGTAAATGTAAAATACTGAATGTAAAAGACTAAAATATTTAGACTGGAAGCTAACCTAAACATGGTTTAATTAATTTAAGTAAGTTTATGCGCATAGAAATTTATTTTTTTGCAAATCTCGCAATCGAAATTAAGTTTGCAGTAAGAAAACCCAATTCTGGGTTAAGCTCGCCATTGTAATATTTATATTACAATGGCAATAATAAAGCTTTAGCTTTATTATTGCATTTTGTATTTATTTTTTCATTTTGTGTGCAGTAAAGAGGAACAGTTTAGAAATTGCAAAGCAGATGAAGATTTTTATGAAGAAGCTTCATATTTTACAGGTTACTGTTCCACTCCCTTCTATTGGGCGGAATATCACCACAAATATTGGATTTCAACAGTACAAACAGCTCGAAGATTTGCCAAGGGCAGCACATTCAAAGCCTTTTAGCTCTGAAGAACTTAGAAGGATGTGTCGTAGTGCTGGGAAGTTTAGAGATATTCATAGAAGGTTTCTCTGAGGGTTTCTCTGAGGACTGGCAGAGCTTTGACAATACGACGTTCTACGATCTGAGAGAGGTAAGAAGGGATGGTAAGACTATAAGGTCTACATCCATACAATATTCATATATATAACATCACTTCTGTAATCCCCGAGGGGTTCGGTAGAGGCGTTCACAATACCAACATTTCGCCAGTACGTTTCGGTCCCTTTCAACAGGGAGCGAGCCATCAACCGAGTCCAAATCAACGAGTATTTATCTAGTCGTCGCAAGCAACTGGACAAGGCCTGGTTCCATTCCAGGAACGGGCAAAGTGCTAATAGGTTTTTCTAGCATTTTTATTAGCAGCAGTAGCCTGGAGTTTGGAATTCTATCCGGATGGACCTGATGAAGGAAGGACCCTTGGCTACTTATCCAGTGTTACTAGGCGAAGTAGCCAGGGGCTATGTATAGACCTTCTGGTTTAGCCTCACTTTAGGAAATAGTAAGAACCGAGTTTGCCGTATGTCTTAATACTTTAGTGGTTATTTTATGTTTTTCAGATAACAGAATACCTAATTATCTATCGAGTAAAGGGTCTCGAATCAGTGGGACATTTGTTCCCGAACTTGACGAGAATACGAGGCATAAAGCTGTTCAACAATTTTGCCTTAATTGTGCATGATAACTCAAATCTAAGAGAGGTAAATATATAACCACTAGCTTTTGCCCGTGTCGAGGTGAGAAATTATCCTACGGAACTACTGGGATAAAAAGAACGTAATCTTCTGACTGTCTGGTCTGATCTCTGGAGATGGCCTGCACCTTCTACTAAGAGGGGTTCTTGCAAAATTTCGTTTTTTTTTGTTTCATTTTATTTTAATCTTATTATTTTTTTTAATCAAATTCAAATTGACAATTCTAATCTTAATTTTTATAATTCTTAATAACTAACTACATTCACATGATAAATATCTACTTAATGAATAAATAATAATTACAATTTCTATGTTTTTTCAATAATTGTTAAAATACGAATTTATGATTGTGAATTGTTATAATATGAATATATGATTGCATATATGTTATTCTTACTAATTATTTTGTATTGCAAGAAATAAAAGGCTTTTTATTTTATTTTATTTATTGTTATCTTATAATCTTCTGACTCAGGACATGGTCAACAATTCCACAATTATCATCTATTTGGGGTCAATCTTCTTGGCCTTGTCCCATTCTACTTGGGGTCGGCTCAACACGTTTTCTTGTTCCATTCTCCCCTCTCAGACGTCACGGGATCATTTATTCCTTTCTCTTTCATATCTTTCTCTTTAATTTTGATTTTGGTTACCATTCCTCACACAATCCATCTCTTCTTCATCTTTTTTTGTCCTTCCTCTCCCTCTCCATTCATCAACATTAATATCCATCACTCTTTTAGTCACATGCGTTTCATCCCTACTCATAACATTATCCATACCAAGAAATACGACTTGCTTTCAATTTTTCTGTAACAGAGAACTTTCAAAATTCAAATCCCACGATAATTTTGGATGATTCGGATTGAGCAAAAGAATCTGCTGCGCTTAGAAGAGTCGAACGACATTAAACATTTGGTAAAAAGTAAAATTACTGGAGTCTGCCACCCGTTCCAACTTCTTCCTACTTTAAATACTGACCAATAAACTCAATAACTGGGATTTGATAGTCAATTATACGCCTCTGTACGACAAAAAACTATTTGCATTTAGATAGCTCAAACGGTATTTCATATTAAATCACACAATCAAACAATGGTTGTGCGGAAATTCGTTTAATTTCGAAAATATTCAAATGTACAGTCAGTGAGCAACATTACATGACCCATTTGCCTCTTTTTTGCTTTGTGAGATGGGTCAGGTAATGGTGAAGGGCACTGTACTACCACGGGCTGAACATTCGACGTTTTGTACAATAAAGTATTCAAACAGTACTATGTTGAAACTGAAAGCTAAAGCTTGTATTTTTTTCTTCCATTTTCCTTGAATTGCAATAGATTAGCCTGATGCCCGCGACTTTGATCGTGTGAAAATTTTGAAGTGGAAGTAGAAAAAAAAAATAGCCTACGACTTAAGTATTCTCAGACCTACTAAATAAATATACACAAAAAAAATACATAAAATCGGTCATCCGTTTTGGATAGTAAACACTGTGATACGAGATTTTAGATATTACATTTCATCGATCATTTATTTAAAGTATCCAATGTTTAATTTCCAGATTGGTCTCTACAGCCTTCTCAAAATCGATAGAGGAGGGGTGACGATGTGGGATTTGCCCCAAGCCTGCTTCGTGGACACCATTGATTGGAGGGTGCTGGCTCCAAACGCTCGGCATGTGATCAGTCCACCAGACATCCAGGTCCAATGCAGCATACCCTGTTCTTGTTCCAGGAATGCTTCGTTGAATCGCTGCTGGAGTAACAAGTATTTTTTTTTTTTGCTTTCTATCTGCACCGTTGATCTACGACTGCTGTTTGTGGGCTGCTGTGTCCGAGTACCAGGACAAGAAAGATTTTATTGGGTTTTTCCTGTATAAACTTTCTCAGTAGTAGCAATGTCTTTGTCATCATCATCATTTCAGCCCAAAAGACGTCCACTGCTGGACATAAGCCTCCCCCAAGTGTCGCCAAATTGACATTTTGGGGGGTTTTGCCATAATCGCCACGCTTGGCAGGCGGGTTGGCGATCGCAGTACGGTTGTTACAAACGCACAGAAACCGCTGCTGCCCATTCTCAGGCAAGTCCCTTAGTCGCCTCTTACGACACCCACGGGAAGATATGGGATGGTGCTATTCTTTACGTCCGACACCATACAGAGCGTCTTTGTAATTGTCTTTGTAAATCAATTCATCTCTACATTTTGTTGAATTTTGCGAACATGTTGTACGGATAAACTGGTAAATTTTTTGCGATCATAAAATAAAAGTTGTTTGTCTCTATTGATAGTGCAACGGCTTCTTTCATGTTTTCCGTTATTTCACTAATACATCTTGGAATTTGAAAAAATGTTCAAAATTACAATAAGGTTCTTCTCTCTTGTATAATTTCATGCTTTATTTTATTCCAGAAAGTGCCAGTTGTTTCTTGATGGGCCTGAAGCTGACAAATGCAATGAACAGTGCCTCGGGTGCCGTAAGACTAATAAGAATATCTGTTTTTTGTGCCGCCATTTCACGTATAAGAGGAAGTGTGTGACGCAGTGTCCATCGGATTCGTAAGTTTATCATAGCTATTATTATCCATTTTCATATTCAATATTCTCGTGTGCTTCTACTTCGATTACGGTGATGGATGACGTAGTAATAGGAGCAACAACTGACACACGTCTTTTCCGATCCATTTGATTAAACATGCTAGCTGTATTCAGATTCAGCACTGTCCATGTGCACGCCAATCTGGCAAAATCTTGCCGCGCCGCGACCGCAACGCACCGAGTGCATAGGCCTTTTTTGTTTATGGCCAACTACTGTCGCACAAGTGGTACGCGTCTTGCAACCGAGGCTGCGGATAAAACAAATTAAAGAAGTCGACGTCACTTGCGGAGCGACAATACTCACGCGATGGAAACCGGTGATGCTCTTGAGTGTCGCCTCACGGCCGAGACCGTGAACAAGATTTGCAGGTTATTCCATTGTGTGGTTATGTCTGCGAATGCCTGTCTGTCTTTAATGAATGTCTGCTTAACTCACCTATAATAATCAGTTGATAGCCGATAGCAGAAGTTTTAACGATTATTGTATGTCGATCAAAGTGGACGCATCGATGATCAAATACTATTATTACATATAATACCTATATTGATTACATATAATATTTGAATTTCGAAAATTAAAATACCAAAGGTCAAAATACCAATGTTTAAAACATCGAAAATTTAACATAAAACCGAAACTTAAAATAACGAACGTTTATAATTTATATTGTCGAATAGTTAGATACCTAACCTACGTCTAATATATCTAAAATCTAATTATCTACAAAAGTGACACGTGACGATGGCAAAAGACCAGACGGCATGTCTTTGTTTCTTTGGAAGATGGGTAGGCCTACCCATCTTCCAAAGAAACAAAGACATTTAATGTAGGACGCAACTTGCCTCGATACTCTGGCGCCATCACATCTTTCAAGCTCATCGTTCTGTGCTGGCGCTGCCGCTGCGGCTGAGGAGAACCTCAAGTGGTGTAAATATAGTCATCTTTGTGGTACCTACATTTTCGAGCTGTTTGGGGTTGCAACTCTGGGGCTGGCCTTTACCTTGGTCAGAGGCTTATTATTGCCATACAGGGTGTAACGGAAAGGGTATATACATACTAAAGGGTGTGCTTGTGTGCTCCTGTGTTTCTCCATCGGACAAACATCGTAATAGCGAAAAAATTTTCTGATACCCCATACAAAATTTCAATACCTATTCGACCAAAATGTATGGGGTAGCCGGACAAACATGTTCAGTTTGATGGTCTGTAGCACACCCATAAGTATGTATATACCCTTTCCGTTACACCCTGTATGGCAATAATAAGCCTCTATACATACGGGGGAACATTGACATTTTAAGAATAGGTTTTTAATTTTCGAAATTCAAATATTGTCCCATGGATAACCGGAATCGATAAACGATAAAAGCGTCTATCTATTATTTTATTTAGTAGAAAAAATGATTTGAATCCAAGTGATTCCGATCTCTTAAGTCATCTTAGTCCCATTACAATTTTATTTAAATTATTTTAAAATTTGCAGAATCCTTCTTCCTGATAACCAATATTGCGTCACAGAGGATGAATGTCACAGCCTGGGACGCTGGGTGTTTAATCATACTTGCGTCGCTGAATGTCCACTAGACTATAGGGTGAAAAATGACAAACACAAAATCACTTGTGAACCTTGCACTCATTGTGAAATTGTAAGTACCTAAATGATTCTTTTTGCACAAGGTGGCCATTTAGGTAGTTCCTTCAAACATTTGAAGAGCTATTCAAGCATTTGAGGAGAGCCATCTCTAGTTGTAGCTTGCTTTTAAATCCATACTGCAGGTACCTTTTTCTTTTTTACAAGAGATTAAAACAAGTAACGTGCTCATGCGTTGCGAGAGCAGCGGTGACCGAGTGGTGGGGCAGCCCCAAATTACGAGCAGTAAGTCCCAGGCAGGCGCATTACTTTGTGTAATTTATTTCATCACCGCTGCTTTCAAAAACGGTGAAGGAAAACATCGTGAGGAAACCGGCATGTTCTAGAACTAAAAATTCGAAGACATGTGACATCTACCAACCCGTAGGTACTGGGCCCGCGTGGTGGATTTAAGTCCACTCCCTCTCGTTGAGAGGAGGCCTGTGTCCCAGCAGTGGGAACATTATAGGGTGATGATTATGATGATGAACGGGCTCATAACATTTTTAGTGAACTAAGTAAATAACTAACTTTTTGGTTCATTAAAAATCTCTAGTAGGTACTCGTAACACCGTGTTTCGTCGTTGAAATTTTTCATACCTCTGGTGCGGTGATGGATGTGTAAATTTATTGTTCTTTACTTCCAGACATGCGGTGACGTGAGAATTCAGAGTCTGAGCTCCATTCAAGACGTAGAAAGATGTGTTTACATAAATGGATCTTTGATTATACACGTTAGAGCAATCCCGGGAGTAATGGGAGATCTTAGAACGTACCTGGGTCATATTCAAGAAGTTTCTCACTACATATCCATTGAACGCTCCGATATAACATCACTAGATTTTCTGTCGTCTCTACGAGTAATCAAAGGAGAGAAGTTAAAAGACGATAAGTACGTTATTGATATCGAACACAATAACAATCTTCAAACATTATTTACTTCAGCTGTTACAAAAAATCTTAAAATCAAGCGAGGTACAGCAAGATTTGATCATAATCCAGTACTCTGCATGTCCAAAATTGATGAAGTGAAAAGCCGAGTCCCGGTTAAACCAACCTCAATAGAGATACCTGAAGGGTCCAATGGGTATAGCGGAGCATGTAAAGAGGTTTCTTTCGACTTTAATATAACACTAGTCAATGAATCCTCAGTTTTGATCAAGTTTTCACCTGTTCGAGAGCACGATATACACTACTCTGCTCTGTATGTGCGTTTACCACCTGGAGTTCATACTACGGTAGTTCCAGAAACATGCAGCGAGTTCGAATGGCACGCTACTGATGTCCCCGCAGTTTTCGATAAGGGTTTTGGAGTTGCTGAATTAAATGCACTGCAACCAGCGTCATCTTACGCACTCTGTATCGAAATTTACAATCCTAAGAACAAGCGATTGATTAGGAGCAATATATTCAACTTTACAACGCCTGTTGGAATTCCTGAGCCACCTTTTATAGTTGAGTTGGTTGCATCTGCATCCGACCTCGTTGTCATACGGTGGGTTGATCACAAAGATTATACTCTGCATATCGATTACTATGAACTGGATGTGGCCTTGATTGAAAAGAATTCAAGGAGATTGTCTGCGGTAGATTATTGTAAACTTAAAGAAGATCTATGGGACGTTGACTACACTCGTCATGCTTTAGTGAGGAGACCTCCACCAGAATATAATAGAGGCTGTGAATCAATGTGTGGCATACTCGCATCCGTAACTCCTGGAGCGATGGTTGAGGAATACTTCGACGTTTGTGATGACATCCAGTTCGGTTGCGATAACCAGGAGAGCATAATTTCAAGCAATTCAAGTTTTGGCAACTATGTGCAAACACTAATTTTGTTAAATATTAGCAGCCCTAGAAGTGACTTCCAAGTTGGTGGGCTGGCACCGTTTAGTGACTATAAGTTTAGGTTAAGAGCTTGTTCAGGTGGTCATTGTAGCAGATCAGCCAAAGGTGTTGTCAGAACATTCCGTTTAAAAAATGCTGACATACCTTCTATCACTTACGTGTACGCAAACCAATTCGGTCATATATTTGTAAAGTGGAGCCCTCCAAATATAACTAATGGGCCAATATTATCGTACTCCATCGAAGTATTGCCTAGGGTTAGTATAAATAATCTAATGCCTCAATCTTGGTGCGTTTCGGCTGATGAGACAAAGTTGATCGTTCAATCTGTGATAGTACCCAAATATTTAGTTAGGGTGTGTGTTAAGACTCTCGCTTCCAGTAAATCATGTAGTGATTGGATAAAAATTACCAGCGTTAGTGAGTCGAAGATGGTTTTGTTGTGGGCTGGTATGACTTGTGGTATTTTGATATACATTGCTTCTTGTGTAGTGGGTTGGTTTAAGAGGAGGTTTCGGTATCGCAGCGATGTAGTGCCATTAGTCGATAGTTCATCTTCATCACGTGTCGACAGCGAGCCGCCTGGCCTGATGCTATCAGATTTCGTGCCTTTCCAAACGATACCTTTAGATTAATGCTGTATTGTGATACTACTGCAACAAATAATAAAAAAAAGTAAAATAATTGATAGCTTATTGCCATTTCGTGGAAACTTCTGTTGTTAATGAGTTTTGGCTGAAAGGAAAACGTACACATTATTTATTAACATTTGAGGCCGAGTATTCAGGAAGATTAATGGGACGTAACGTCAAAAGCGCTAAAACGTCATTTTTTTTGGATAGTTTTAGTTCTATTGTTGTCATGTTATGTACGGAACATTCGTGTTGGTCACTTTAACATAGCTTTAATGTAATCTATTATAAAATCTTAATTGTTAAAGCTTACCCTAATAATTTCCTTTTTTCATAAAGTAAAAATGTAACTTTTTGTACCGCAGTTTTGTACTAGTGTTGTTATTGTTAAAAAAATAGACTATAAAATGGGTCATTTTTGTTAACACTGCTCAGTACTTGGTTCTAAACGTTAACTTATCAATTTAATACACTTTTGACTCTTCTGTCTTCGCAATGTGCAATGAGAGAAACCAATAATGGAAATCTGGAACACACGGTCCTTCGGACCGCATCTAAAATTGTTGTTGACTTAGAAGAAAACATTGACTGGGTGTCTCGGACTGGAATCGCTCAGAAACGTGCTTCAAGGGATACAAACGCAAAAATACCTAGGCCTGTCATCGTACTTCTTTTGTGGCGATCCAAAAGACACGAACTTATCAAAGCCGCAAAAACTAGAAGAATAAAAGTAGATTTGTGAACGAGCATCTTACGAAAAAGAAGAGGAATGGTAGACCATTTAAAAGATGGAGTGGTGACATCATACATACAGCTTCAAACTAGAATAGACTCTTCAGTCGCCGGCATCGCTCCCGGAAGTCTGCAGCACCCTGAAAAGGCTGCTAGCTTGTGAGGACCTGGGATAGTTGGAGTAACAAGAGGATTTCATGCGTACAATGGCTCAATAAAGAGGCTAAGTGTGGAAACAGCCCGGCTAACCTTAACCTAACAGCCGAAAACTTAGAGCCCAGACTGGCAAAAGACAGAGTCAGCTGGAACCGTTTGGAGGAAGCTTTCAGTCACCGCAAAAGGCCCTTACACCTACCAATACCAATCTTATTTTAAGTACAAAAACTAACGTAACTAACAAACAAATAAGTATACAACACTATCAATAACACAGTTGTCAGTTGTTGTTCTCTGTTTAAAAACGTATAAGTATACAACACATTAAATATTAGATTCAAACTAAATGTAAGGTATAAAATAATGCTTATTGAATAAATAAAATCTAACGAAGCAAACCAACAGTTTATTCGTGAAGTAAAAACAAGAGCACAGGCGAAAGGTTTCAGGATTTGTTGAATTCTTTTTTTATTTTTTTATTTATATACATTTTTTTTTTTACTTTATTTATTTTATTATTTTTTTTTCGTCTGCATGCACGTGTAAGCGGGCACGCCCTTTAGTCTGAAAGCTTTCTTTATTTTTTATATTTTATTATTGGTGTGTGCTAGCTGACATGTGACATTAATTAGATTCTTTGTTTATATGAACTTGTTTATATAAAACACTATTGTGTAGAATCTGGTTCTTCTAAACTAACAGACAGATGTGTTGCTGGGGAGTTTGTTCCGCCACTTCTTCTTCCCAGCTAAAACACTAGGAAGTGGCGAAGGGCGGGCGTTTTGGGAGACTGTCCCTTGTAATTTTGACGTTCAAAAAGTGCTGATTATCAGCCTAATTTGAATAAATGAATTTTGATTTTGATTCGAAATGGGCAGATTCTCTAAATATTCTCATTACCAAGCTAAATATCGGATATGCCATATTGACAATGTTTTCTTCGTGAATAACTAGATATCAAAACCAAAAAATATAATCAATAAAGTTTCGAAGTCCAGCAGCACACACAAGATTAGGAAGACTGCATCATCTGCCTAGCCTTTTCCCAAACTGTGTTGTTGTCGGCTTCTAGTCTAACCGCATGCAGCTGTATACCAGTATTTTACATCAAGCAACTGCCTATCTGACCTCCACTACCCAGTAACTAGGTAATACGATACCCCTTGGTAAGACTGCATGTCAGACTTTCGTCTTCTGACTGCTCGTAACGACCGTCAAAAATCACCAAATGACAGCCGGGACCTACGGCTTAACGTGCTTTCCAAGACACGGTGGAAACTCGGTATGTAATTATGGTAACCCATTAACGGACCAACCTCGGCAAGCACGGCTTAACCTTAGAGATCGACCCGTGCGGATGTTATCAGTTAGCCACGAGCTCCTAACGACTTTAACAGTTTAGTTTGTGTAGGCCTCTTAAATAAATTATAGACATAACATCAAGCCTGTTATCCCGGAAGGGTTAGGCAGAGCTACACCCTCATTTCGCCAGCCATGTTTAAGTCCCAATCAATATGGGGCGACTCTATTGCCATCAACCGGGCACGAATGCAGACTCCGTGGCTGCTACTGACAATTTCCTGATGGAAAAACCCAATAACACTTTGCCCGACCCGAGAATCGCACCCAGGATCGACGTCATACTCAGCAGTCGAAATTGCGACACAAGTCCAACAAGGCAGTCCATTCGTGTCAGTAAATAACAGGTTATTTATAAATCCTATTTATTACATAAGTAACTTTCAACCATCTCAGAACTTAAAAGGAAATTACTTCGATTTTCCGAAAGTATCTAACGATATCTAAACTTTTTCACTTACAAACTTTTTTTCTCTTATTTTCTTTCTTATAATTGAATTTGTTGCCAGCTATAACTTAGTATTTTTTGATAACCTGAGTTTTGGAGACAGCAGCTACACTGTAAAGCAGGTTTGGATATAACACTGAGTAAAACTTGGAATACAAATAACATCACGTCTGCAATCCCTGAGGGGTTCGGCAAAGGTGTACCTCATTGTAACCTACATTTCGCCAGTTATGTTTTAAGTCCCATGTAATAGGGGGCGAGCCTATTGCTGTCAACCGGGCACAAATCCAGAGTCCGTGGCTGCTACTGCGAAATGACTGATGAAAAAAAACCCAATATCACTTTTGCCCTACCCGGGAGTCGAACCCAGGACCTCAAGCTCAGCAGTCGCGCTTGCGGCCACTCGACCAACGAGTCATAAACCTGAAATGCTCATGGTCATTTGAAGTTGGAGCTACTTATTATAATACAAAACACAGGCAGGCGTATTTATGTGCAATTTATTTGACCATCATAAATTGCTTCCAACAAGCAGGAGGATAACGTCACTTAGCAGTGGACCTGCGTAGTAGATTATTTAAAGAAAGAAAACCGGCGTCCCAGCAGTGGGAACGTTATAATAATAATAATAATAATATGTCAAAGTGACATGACATTTTTTTTCACACCTTTACATAATTAATTGAAAATAAAGCAAGAAAATTGATAGAACCGACCAAAATAGCAAGAGAATGAAAAAGAAAAAAAAATAACAGTTACCTATATATTCAAAACCGGTCTGATCAAATAGAAATGAAATATGCATACGAAAAAAGCACCATGAAATGTCATATATGTCATCGATGCTGACCCGAAGCAGATCCAGACAAGAGGCACACCAACCATCTCCGGGCTCGTCGCTGAGCTCCGCCTCGCAGCCGCCGGGATGCGCCACATCCGTGTGCGCTGCGTCTTCGGTCGCTGCAGTTGCGTCGAGCTCCAGCGACGAGTTTTTCTCCCCGCCGTCGACGCCATCACCACCACGACGACGAGGAAGAGGACGGCCACCAGCGGGCCTGGGACCTCGAGGCCAACAGGCCCCGAACAGGGTCCCCGCTGCCGGTGGAAATGTGTCGCGCATGCGATGGACTCAGTCCATTAATGAGAACGTCATGCGCGCATATTATGGGGCTACTGAGGGGGGAAGCAACTTGACTGCGTACCGTGGTCGGATGCTCTCTCTGTTTCAGGTGCTTGAACCAGCTATCAGCGTGTCGGCTCAGCGACTATCGGATCAGGTGCGGGTCATCCAGCGTAACCATATGTTGGATGACACTGTACTTGATCGACTACGCCTCGACTCACGGAGTAACCCAGTTACGCCTGCTTCGCCAATGATCGCGGCGCAGATGCAGAATGTATCCAGTGCTTCGCCGCGATCCGGTCGCGGTGGTGAAGAGGATGATGACGAAGTTATAACCGTGAGTACCCAGTGCAACGAACAATTGAGGAGCGCTTTGGAGGATGCGTTCCGAGAATATCGCTCCACACCGCCTGAACTTAGACCACGTTTACCTCGTTTGCCTATGCACAAGAAAAACAAGGCGCTGGTGTGTACTCTAGATTCGCTACTGTCAAACTGCTTTGACAGCAGCGAAGACCTTGCTGATACCCACTCAATATTGTACTGTGCAGCCGTAGCGGCATGTCGTGTAGCTCACGTCAAATTTCCTGACAGTAACCAAGCTACACGACCAAAATTAGCTGTTCCAGCTTGGCAGTGCAGGATTGAGCGGCGTATCGGTGAGGCTAGAGTACTTATCGGCAAGTTAATCTGCTTCAGGGAGGGCAATACTCGCCCTAGAGTGATGCGCTTTGTGAGGCGGGCGTTCTCGGGAACTGACATTAGTTCTCGTGATTATTTGGCCTGCGTCACAGAGCGTATCGACTTCCTGAAGCAGAAGATCTGTGCATGGGCAAGCCGTATTCGTAGGTACAAGCGGCGAGTGGAGCGATACACTCAGAATCGCACATTCAAAAGCGATGAACGGTGGGTATATAGGGCTTGGGAACGACCAGACCAAGGGGTGACTGACACGCGTCTGCCGGATGATGACGCCATGTGTTCGTTCTGGCGCAGCATCTGGTCGGTGCCTGTCAGTCACACTGAGGGCGGTTGGACCCGGGAGGTTGAACAAGCGTGTGATCCAATACCAGAAATGGGGCAATTATCATCAGCCCCCAAGACGTAGCTCGTGCAGTCCGTCCGTTACCAAACTGGAAATCTCCAGGGCCGGATGGACTGCACAACTTCTGGATCAAATGGTTCCAAAGATCGCACGCTCGCTTGGCGTCCCAGTTTCAATCAGCCTTAGAGTCAGGGTCGCTGCCCCAGTTCCTGACGACAGGCATTACCCACCTGCTCCATAAATCAGGTAGTACTGCGGAGCCCAAAAATTATAGACCTATCACTTGCTTACCAACGGTCTATAAAGTTCTTACATCCATTTTGAGAGCTAAAATCAACCAACATATTGAGAGTAATTCCATCATGTCTCCCTCTCAGAATGGATGTAGGAACGGGTCCCGTGGTACTAAGGAGCTGCTCCTCATTGATATGGCCATTAGCCAACAGGTTCGCAGGTCCCGAAGGCATCTGTCTACATGTTGGATAGATTATAAGAAGGCCTACGACTCGGTTCCGCATACATGGCTCATGAGGGTGCTGGAGTTGTACAAGATTGATGCAACTCTACGCGCCTTCCTTGAGTCGTGTATGGGGCAATGGAGGACGGTCCTTCGCTATCCAGGATGTCGACAGATGCAGGGGAACAGCGAACCGATAAGGATCGAGCGTGGTATATTTCAGGGCGATAGTTTGAGTCCATTGTGGTTTTGTCTAGCCTTGAACCCTCTTAGCACTCTACTGGAAGGTTCAAGACTAGGCTATCGGTTGAGGAGAGGTGGTCAGGTCATATCTCACCTTCTTTACATGGATGATCTGAAAATCTTTGCTCCCAACAATTTGCAACTGATGAAGCTACTGAAGGTAACTGAAACTTTCAGTAGCGCCATCAGGATGGAATTTGGTGTGGACAAATGTGCAGTCATGCATGTGAAGCGAGGGGAGATTACGGAATCTGTGGGAACTCAACTCTCGGATTCCGTAAACCTTAGATCCCTCTCTTCAACAGAAACCTACAAGTATTTGGGTATGTCGGAAGCATTAGGCATCAATACTGCTGACATGAAACAATCGTTGAAGGAACGTTTCTTTGGCCGCCTGAATAAGGTGCTAAGCAGTCTTTTGTCAGGTGGAAACAAGGTGCGCGCCTTCAACGGTTGGGTCATGCCGGTTTTGATGTATTCTTTCGGCATACTCAAATGGACGCAGACGGAACTTGATGCCCTGGATAGGAGGGTCCGCGTACTGCTGACCGCAAATCGGATGCATCACCCACGGTCGTCGGTGATGAGACTGTATATCCCGCGGAAGTGTGGGGGTCGTGGCTTCTTAAATGCTAAGACCCTGCACAACCGTGAGGTATGCAGTCTCAGGGAATACTTCCTAGAAGCCGATGTGGGGATGCACCGAGATGTGGTCTCAGTAGACAAGGGCCTTACCCCGCTCTTCTTGGCTAACGAGAACTGGCGCAAGCCTGTAGTATTAGACACTAATGATCGCAAGGAGGTATGGCAGGGCAAGGAGCTTCACGGGCGCTTCTACCGGGCTCTTCATGGCCCCGATGTAGATTTTCTAGCGTCCGTGTCCTGGCTACGATTCAGCAACCTCTTCGGGGAAACTGAAGGTTTTGTCTGTGCGATTATGGACGAAGTTATGTTGACGAACAACTACCGGAAACATATTATGAAGGACGGGACGGTTGACGTGTGTCGGGCATGCCACCGTCCGGGAGAATCGATCCGACACATTATTTCTGGTTGTTCTCGTCTGGCTAACGGAGAGTACTTGCATAGACACAACCTCGTTGCTAGGATTATCCACCAGCAACTTGCTTTGAAATACAACCTTGTGGAATCAGAAGTGCCGTACTATAAGTATGCGCCCGACCCAGTTCTCGATAATGGTAATATCACGTTGTATTGGGATCGACCTATCGTCACTGACAGGACTATTGTTGCCAATAAGCCTGACATTGTGGTGATAGATCGATTGGAGCGTCGCGCAATGATTGTTGATATAACGATCCCACATGACGAGAACCTCGTGAAAGCAGAGAAAGATAAGCAATTCAAATATCTAGATCTGGCTCGCGAGGTTGTCGACATGTGGGATGTGAATACAGCAGTCATTGTGCCGATAGTCGTGTCGGCCAATGGCTTAATTGCCAAAAGCCTCGACCAACATCTTAGTAGGCTTTCGCTTGGCAGCTGGATCAAGGGCTTGATTCAGAAAGCAGTACTTCTGGACACGGCGCGTATTGTTAGGAGGTTCCTCTCTCAAGAGCCCTGACCACCGGTAGCTCGGACCCTGTTCGCAATGCCGGTGGGCTCCTATTTTTTATATTTTTAAATGTTTTTTATATAATTTTGTAAAAATATTTAAAAATGTAAATTATATGTTTTAAAAATGAATAAAGGAATAATAATAAAAATAAGCGAAAACTGCTTTATCCACTACATATTTGGAAAAATACATAAAATAACAATAGCAAATATCCAAAAACGAGACCGGAGTGAAATGACATCTGTCAACGTTTTAACGTCGAAGACGAAATGGAAAAATCGTATAAAAATGGAATGATTTAATAAAATTTAACAATGATAACACGAGCTGCTGCACGTCGCGCACGCCCACCATCCCCGGACTCGTCGCTGAGCTCCGCCTCGCCGCCGCCGGACCCCGGATCACCTGTGTCACCGGCAGCGGCAGTCGCGTCGAGCTCCAGCGACGAATATTTCTCCCCGCCGACGTCGCCAACACCTGTACGTCGGCCGGGGCGAGGCCGGCCACCGTCAAGCTTCGGACCTAGGGGCCAACCGGTTCCGAGCCGGGTCCCCGCTGCCGGTGGTTGTGTGCAGCGCATGAGATGGACTTATTCCATTAATGAGAACGTCATGCGCGCATACTATGGGTCTACAAAGGGGGGAACTAACCTCACTGCGTACCGTGTTAGGATGCTGTCTCTTTTTCAGACTCTTGAACCAACCGTCAACGTCTAGGCCCAACGACTGTCGGATCAGCATAGCTATTCACAAACCCGTCAATCGAAACCGAATGAATCATAGACACTGATCGATTATAACCGCACCGCGACCGAACGGTTATCAAAATGCGATTCACAGATCCGGGCGGTAAGGTTTTTTTTTTAAATTTTAAAAATGATGTTTACAGGGTTCGTTACAAAATGGTAGGAAATAGAAACTGATGGTAGAAAATATAAAGTGGCAAATAAATTAATTTTACTAGGGATTTTGTTATGTACGGCTATAGAATCTACATTTAGTATTCCTATATAATACAAAACAGCAAACACTGATTGTTTTTTTAAATGAGTTCACCAGATTTTTATCAAACTTGCTTTGTAAACTGTTTAATGTCAAGGTCAAACCGGCAATTTCAATAATAAGTTAATAACCTCAAACTCTCGGACTTTTCGTGGTAGTGGTGAAAGCTAAACACGTGCTTTTGTTAGTGCTACGAATATTTTCGATCCTGTTGAACTTTATTAGTGTGAAACTTGATCGAAACTGTTCCTTGTGTTTGTGTTCTTGGTTTAAGGTTTGTTTTTAGTTGTAATTGTCCTTTTTTTTAACTATAATTAGTCATTATGGACTCCAAAAAACCCCCCGATCCTGACCCCTCTGATAAACTATTTGATCTCCCCCCTGGACTAACAATTACTCTTCCACGTGATTCCGAAATACTCACACAAAGCTCTAGTATGGATACGGACACCCCTAGTCGCAAGAGGGTCGCTGGTTCGCCCCCTGCTTCTTCCAATATAAAGCCCAAGATTGCGAAAAATACTATCGGCAGACTTACTTATACAGCTCGAGATAACCCACCATATGTAATCAATGTGTCGCTTAAAGACGAACAAACTTCAGGCACTGTTCTACAACCTATCAAGTTTGGTATGTTTTTGACGATAAATAATGTGAATAACATACGTCTCGATGGGATCAAACGTATAGGCAGAAATCGTGTATCAGTTGAGTTTAAGTCACATCAGGATGCAAACAGTTTTCTTAACAATAAAATCTTATCCCAACACAATTACATTGCTGCCATTCCACAATTCAACATCACAAGAATGGGTATTGTTAGGGATGTACCAGTTGAGTGGTCAGAGGATGAGATTATAAAACATATTCAGGTTCCAGAGGGATGTGGCTCCGTGATCAAGGCCAGAAGGATGAGCCGTAGGGTGTCCTCTTCTGGTGTGACCGAGTGGAGGCCCACACAGACTGTTGTACTAACTTTTGATGGACAAGTCTTACCGAAGCGTGTGTACTGCTTTTACTCCGCTCTCCCAGTTGAGCGATACACCTACCCAACTGTCCAATGCTTCCATTGTTGTCGCTTTGGCCATACCCGCCCTCTTTGCAGATCAAAACCTAGGTGCTTTAAGTGTGGTGAAGATCATCCAGGTGATGGATGTGAAGTCACCCCTGAATTGAGTTTCTGTGTTTCGTGTACTGGCAACCATTTCGCAAATGACAGTGCTTGTCCTGAATTGGGCCGACAGAAGAGCATCAAAGCTTTGATGGCGGAGAAATCGATTTCGTATGTGGAAGCAAGTCGGGTTTTCCCACCTGTTTCCAGATCATATGCTGAAGCTTCCAAATCTTCCCCACGCAACAATGTAACTATGAATAAATCACAATCCCAGTCTTCAAGTCCTATCCCAGTAACCCAAAATTCATACCGTAAAACGGTAATTTTGAAACCCAAACCTCGTATTCCCCTTTCACCTGGCTATGATAGACAAGCTCACTTGAACCTCACCCAAAATTACTCCTTTTCCCCATCAAGAAATGGCTGTGCCCTCCCAACGGAAGCTGCAGAGCCAATGAGTTACAGACGGGAGGATAACTCCACAAATATTCTAAATTTAATTACCAATATGTTAATGTCTGTTCTTTCAAGCCCAAATCAAGCCATACCTGACCACGTTGCATCAAAATTGACCACAATCCTTAATTATATCCACAATGTTCCATCCCCTGACATTCCTTCAGTGGAACGTGAGGAGTATTACTCCCAGAAAGCCTGATCTTTCTTTTCTAATCAACAAATACAAACCATCAATCTGCGGCATTGCTGAGACATGGCTTTTACCTGGAAGCAATTTCAGGTTGCCGTGTTTCGGCGATGTGCGTAATGACAGATCTGATGGATACGGAGGATGTGCCTTGCTCATTAATAGCAAGGTATCATTCACCCAGATTCCTCTAACCTTTGTTGGCGACGACATGGAGGTTGTTGCTGTGAAGGCTGAGGGTATAAATATTTTCTCTTTTTATATTGCGCACCCACAACCCGAATACCTTGCAGTAATTAGAAATTTATTATGCAGTGTAAGCAGTCCAATACTTGTCATGGGTGATTTTAACTGTCACCATTATCGTTGGGGGTCGGATACTTGCGATAATTTTGGCATAGGCTTGCTTGATGTGTTGGATGATCTCGACCTCTGTCTCATCAACGATGGCAGTGCCACACGCAGGACTGCACCTGGTCAGAACAAAAGTTGTGTTGACTTGACGTTCTGCTCATCTAATATATCCAGTCTCCTCATTTGGCGTCGCTTAGATATGACCTATGGGAGTGATCACTATCCCATCATAATTGAATTCCCTTCCAAAAATATTCCCATTAAAGATTCCCCCCCACTTTTAAAACATCAATTAAATTCAGCTGATTGGGATTTATACTCTAAGATTCTGGACTTAAGAATATCTTCTCTTCCAGAAGTTAACAGAGATAATGCCCAGGATTGTTTTCTATCCTTCTCCTCCACCATTTCCACCACAGCTGATGATTGCTTCCCTTCCAAAAAACCCCATTCCGGTAGACTTCCTTCCCCGCCATGGTGGGATAGGGAATGCACTGACATGGTCAGGGCCAGAAATGAGGCTGAAGAGACAGCCATCTGCAATATGAACCTGGATAACCTCATTGCCTTCAAGCAGATATTAGCTAAGTCCAGGAAATTCTTAAAAAGAAAGAAACGTGAAGGATGGTCAAAATATTGTGGTTCGCTGAGTCCCTCCACCCCGGTTTCGGTCGTGTGGCGAAAGGTGAAGCGTTTTAGGAGTAGTTTAGCACCTGCCTCCTCTTACAACCTCACGGAAGAACTGGGATACCAGTTTTTCTCAAAAATCGCTCCAGCCTATGTTCCGAGTATAGAGGAAATCAGTGTTGACATCAATGATGCAGACAACACTAACGACCCAATGAACATGCCATTTAGCCTGGAAGAACTAAAAACTGTGTTATCCCATGTCAAGGATTCCGCACCGGGAGTGGATGGATTCCCGTACTCCTTTATTTCTAAAGCTGGTCCAAAAACCCGCAAATATTACCTGGACCTGGCTAACTTCTGTTTTACTTCTGGCCATATTCCCACAGAGTGGAAGGTTCAAATTGTCATCCCGATTCTAAAACCTGGCAAAGATCCTAATGATCATTGCTCATACAGACCTATTGCTTTATCGTCCATACTAATTAAACTTTTGGAACATTTACTTAAAAACCGGTTAGTGTGGTTGGTGGAAAACAGGAAACTGCTCCCAACGACTCAATTCGGCTTTAGGAAAGGTCTGGGCACGGCTGATAGTGTGGGTATCCTCACGTCAGAGGTCCGGCTGGCCCTCAGCAGGAATGAGTCTGTGGTTGCTGTTTTTCTGGACATATCAGCTGCTTATGACTCGGTACTCCTCCCTAATCTCAGGCAAAAGCTGCACGAGCTGAGAGTCCCGGCTAGGATTTGTCGCATCATTGGTAGCATCTTTACCAATCGCACTATTCAACTGAGAATACCTGGGGCTGACTCTGAACAAAGATCGGTCTGGAGAGGATTACCTCAAGGATCTGTTCTTAGTCCTCCATTGTATAATATTTATACGGCTGACCTGTCCTCTTCCCTTAATTTCGACTGCAAAATCCTTCAGTATGCTGACGATATTGCATTAATGGTCTGTGGCAGTTCCATTCAGGATGCCGCTCTGTCGATGAATGTCTCTCTGGCTTCACTGAATCAATGGCTACTTCACAATGGTTTGTCCTTAAGTGCGCCAAAGAGTTCAGCTGTCATTTTTACACGCAAGCGTTCTGTACCCCCAATTGATATAAACATTAATGGTCAAACCATCCCAGTTGAAGATAAGGCTAGGTTTCTGGGAGTAACTTTGGACTCAAGGTTGTCTGGGGTCGATCACATTAACAGCACGGTTAAAAAATGTGAACGTTCTGTGTCGGTCCTTAAGGCTTTGGCCGGGGTATGGTGGGGAGCTCACCCCTATACCCTTAAACTGGTCTATAATGCGTTAACTAGAAGCGCTATGGATTACTGCAGCTATCTAATAGAGCCCTGCAACAAAGAAGCGCTTAAAAAATTAGACAGTGTCCAAGCCAAATGTCTAAGAATAATCATTGGGGCCATGAAATCCTCTCCCATAAATGCGCTTCAAGTTGAATGTGCAGAACCACCCCTACACCTTCGGAGACAGTATTTGGCAGATCGCTTCCTTTCTAAAGTTTTTTCCCTCTCATCCCATCCTTTACTCCCAATTTTAGAACAAATCGACCTTTCTTTTAATAATTCTTCCTATTGGAACCATAAAGTAGTTCCCCTATTGATAAATAGGTACAGAGAGCTTAAACAACTCTCCTCGCCTATTTGCCAATATCCTACTCTCCCGGTCTTCTCTGCTGTATATGAAACGATTAATTTCGAACCAAAAGCCGTTTTGGGACTTGGTATACCAAAGAATTCCCCGAGCGCTAGAGACGATTTTGAATCGGCTGTCAAGCGTTACTGGGAAGGATGGAATTTCTTTTTCACTGATGCTTCAAAATTGTCTGATACAGAATGTACTGGTGTATCAGTTTACTTTCAAAATTCCAAAATTGCTTTACTTTTCCAGTGCCCACCAGAAACATCAGTATTCACAGGAGAATGTATTGGTATTTTAGAAGCCATACACTATATTAAATCCCATCAAATAACAAGATCAGTAATTTTTTCAGATTCTCGTAGTAGTATTCAGGCCTTAAAACAAAATCAACTTTACAGTAAAATCCATAGTCAAATCATTATAGATATTAAGACCTTGTTATTTGATTGCTCCCAAAACGGCTTATACATCGAGATAGCCTGGATCCCCGGTCACTCGGGTATTGTTGGCAATGAGTGCGCTGATTCGTTAGCAAAGTATGCCACATCGAATCCGGCTGATCGAAAGCACTACGTAGCTCATAACTACGATTTGCGGAATGGTACCAAACCCAAGTTATTTAACTCGTGGACTGAAACATGGAAGACGACCTCTAAAACCAAGGGCACCTACTATGCCGCTATACAGCCCGAAATTCAACGTAGGCCTTGGTTTTTTAAATGCCATAAATTGTCGAAGAGAACTGTTTCGTCACTCTGTAGACTAAGACTCGGACATTGTTGTAGCCCAGTGTTCCTGCACAAAATCCATGTCCGGGATAGTTCCCTGTGCGAGTGTGGTCTTGAGGAAGGTACCTTAGACCATATTTTCTTTTCCTGCTCCTTAAACAATCAATCCCTTGACCTCTACCGAAAAGTTTCCAAATTAAACATTCCTCTCCCAACCAACTTCCATTCCCTTCTCTCCCACTTCTCTCCTAAATTAATCCACATTCTGGCTACTTTTTTAAAAGAAAATGATTTGAAATTTTAGTTAGTGCGTAAATGATGTAATTAATCTGTATATAGCCGTTTATGTTTAGTATATATTATATCTGTATATAAGCTTGTAAATTTGATTATGTGTTTTTACTAACCCATGTGTTCGTTCCTTTCAGCCTAGACTAACAACTACCACGGAGTACAAAATTCGACGGCATGTCCCTATGTGGGGCCGTTACGACGTGACACTGGCAGAATAGTCGGACCCGGCTCAGTTGCCATAAAAAAAAAAAAAAAAAAAAAAAAAAAAAAACCTCAAACTCAAAAGTTTTCAAAAGTGTTTTGTGCTAAACTAGGGTTTAATTAAACACATATTGAAAAAGAAATGGGTGTAAGTATTTTACTAGTATATAAAACATCATCGTTTTTCTTACGTATCATTTACAAAACGTAATTGACATTGGATATTTTCAGAAAAGTGAAAAAGAAACAATCTTTGCGTTCACGCAGGGGCAAGAGGACTTAGCTCGGGGCCGTTTCTCAGGACTGGATGCGGCCTGTGCCAAAAAAAATACCTAACAGAAGAGCCCTAGCAATCAAGAAGCCGCCCAGACCCGCTTCATGCTATCCTCGCACGGCACGCAGCAGCAAATTGAAGATGTCGCAATTGGAATGCATAGCATCGAAGCTATCCTTCACCAAATTGCAGCCTGAAATTTGATTGTTTCTGGAGGAAGGATAAGGTTTGGAAATAAATGATACACAAGTAATTTTTAAAATAATCTATGTAATAGAACTTAACTAACATACCATAATGTATTTTTAAAATAATCTATTTAATATAACTGTAACGTACTAACGTAACTTAACTTGCCATCTTGCTCAATTCCTGAACCCATGATTATTTCTGTAAGTGGTTGGTTCTCCAACTCAATTTCTTTTGGTTCAGGCAAGCGGCCCCCATATACACTTGGTATGCAGAACTGCACATGCCTTGGTGATGCATCCCACTTTAGAACGGCTGTATTCAAGCACCTAAAGCACCCTTTCTACACCTTGAAGTAACTCATGACACAGAATCTTGTGTGCAGTTCTGTGTACCACGCTTCCAAGTAATTTGGCTCAGCATTAAGAATCGGGGCGAGAATCCAAGGCTCCAGAATCTCCTGGAAACATTAAATTCTAATTAAGTATTTATTTTTTAACATGAATGTTTATCATTATTGTTACAGTTACTGACCTAGAAGCTAGCAAGATGTAGTGACAGAACATGTGTCCCGTCCACATATCCTAAAACACCAGCGAACCCGAACCTGCTGTATTTCCTGAAAATAAACATTTTAATTGTACAATAAATAGATGTTTTTCTTCTTGTACACTGCAATTTATTGTAACAGCTCACTGACAATTTCATAATTTAGTTGTTCTTGTATCTTTTAAAATTATGGTGACTCTAGTATAAAGAAACAAATATGTGACTGATGTTATATTTTTACATTACACTATTGGTATCTTCTAAAGTAGAAGTTCCTGTTTTGCTGTTGACTTATATTGTACTATACCAATAAATTGTCCTCATGTCAAGAAAGTATATTTTGTTTTTTTTTTTACTATGAAATGTGTGTATTAATATTAATAAATAAAAATCAATATAATCTGTGATTGTTGTAATCTCTTAATTTAATAAGGATATTTCTTAGTTTCTTACTTTTGTAAATTTTGTTGCCTTTCATTTGGCAAGGGAATTGAACACACTTGTGCAGTATTTAGTGTCATTGTCGTCTCCGTTATGGCTCTGGAAATAGATGCCTGACTCAAGCTTATGAAGGCATCCCTTCCGTCAGTTTTCTGGCAACTGCTTTGGCTATGAAAGTGTAGGCAGCTAACACCTAAAATAAAAGTAAGTAGTAGTAAATAAATAAGCATGTCAGATGACTAAATTGGATTCACGTTTGTATTATATGTATGTATACTAGGGTTACTACTTTGTTACAATTACTGGTTTACCTAAATCCAGGGAGGGTCTAGGTAAACCTTAGCCACACTAAGGCAGTACCTACTACATAGAGGTAGGGTTATAGGGATGAGTTTAACAGTAACAGTATAGTTTGTGCCTGATTGGATAATAACAAATGTGGGTGAATAATGACTCCTCGTCGTATACCTTCTCGACTGTGATGTTAATGTGTACTTTTAATTGGAAATAGCCTGAGTATCTCAAAAAGGGACATAGTTAATGGTGTCGACACCCTACTTAAGTTAAGATTAGGCAAATTAATTTTATGTGCATTGCCATACTCGGATAGCTTACTTGATCAGGAAAATTATTATATTTCTAGTTTAAATAACTTGATGCATATTTTATCATGTCGTCATAGTGACCGTCTATTGTTTTTTGATACTAACAATTTTGTTAGAGATTTTGTTTTGATTCGGGAACATATGTTTCTTGCCAAAAAAAGTCGACATTTTTTGGCTTCACTTTTAGCATTTTTTATACACGCAGTTATTGATGATTTAACTGAGACTAGGTTAAGTGACGAAATGGTATTATCTTGTGACTCCAATAATACCGTTGTAGATTCTGCAGATTCTTTAAACTATTAGAGCCGACAGAAGAGAAGCCTGGTAACAATATCTTACTTTATCACCAGAATATTAATCGCTTCTCCGGCAAAATTCTAGACGTGGAAATGTTAGTAGATAAATACCACATGGATATTTTATGTTTTAGTGAAACTTGGTTAAAACCAGATAGGATGCTGTTTAATGTAAATAATTTTTCAGTTGCCAGTGCGTACAACAGATCCTCAGTGGGTGGTGGTACCCTGATACTTTGTAATAGCTGTCTCAGGTATAAGGAGAGGAAGGATATCACTGCTTACTCTGTTGATCGCTTATGTGAGGTAGCATGTGCAGAGGTTGAGGGTCATACTGTCTTATGTGTGTATAGACCACCAGCATCAAATTTGTCATTATTTTTAATCACAATGGAAGAAATATTAAGTAAACTTTTCACAGATAATAAATTAGTTTTTGTTTGTGGTGACTTCAATATTGACCTGTTAGTCAATTCACCCGAAAAATGTAAGCTGGTCTCATTGTTTAAATCATTCAACTTAAAATATTTATTTAGTGTAGCAACTAGAATAACAGCAACCTCAGCTACATGCATAGATAATGTATTTACTAATTGCATAGTAAAAGAGTCTTTATTAATAAGTGGCGTTAGGTCAGACCATACTGGACAACTTGTATCTTTTGAGTTAGACAAAAAGTTACACTTCGTTAAATCAATTAAATTAAGACCTCTTTCCAAAAATAAATTAAAATCTTTTAATAATAATGTTCTTAACAAACTTTCTAATGCTAGTTTTGATTTAGAAGACCCCAATATAAACTACAGTATATTATTTTCAACAGTTTGCCAGGAATTTAATAAAACGTGTCCTGTAAAAAATGTTAAAGTCAACTCAAAATCCAAATTTAGCGAATGGGCCACTGCGGGAATAAGAAAAAGTAGAGATATTTTATACAATTTATATCACGAAAAATCTCTGACTTCAGATCAAGTCTTTCACACTTATGTTAGAAACTATTCAAAAATATTCAAAAGTGTCTGCATTCAAGCTAAATCTAAAATAATAAGTAATAAAATCGGTGTTTCTAAGAATAAAATAAAAACTGTATGGCAGGTAATTAACAGAGAAACAGGAAAGACGCAACAACGAGATAAGACTGAATTGTCTTTGAAAATAGATAATAAAACAATTTGTGATAAGCTAGAAGTCGCTGAGACTCTAGACAACTTCTTTACCAACATTCCGTTAGAGGTTACGAAATCTCTCCCCTCTTCAGCTAAATTTGCTGAAGCTCTTCTTAAAGAGAACTTTACAAAGAACATACCAAACTTTAAATTTAAACCAGTATGTATTGCTACAATTAAAAACGCATTCAAAAGTCTCAATATAAAAAATACTGAAGACTTATGGGGGATATCCGTCAAGGTTCTTGGAGATATTATTGATACGATTGCTCCTGTCTTAACAGGCATATTCAACCAATGTTTGGACAGCGGCAAGTTTCCCGACTTGATGAAACATAGTAAAGTTAGTACCAATTTTCAAATCAGGTTGTAAGAGTGATCCCTCTAATTATAGGCCTATATCTGTGCTTCCAGCACTGAGTAAAATCTATGAAAAAATCATGCTGGACCAGTTGTTGTCTCACTTCAACTCTAATAAGATACTGCATAGCCAGCAGTTTGGCTTCACGAAGGGTAGGTCGACAACGGACGCGGGAGTAAAACTCATCAGTCACATTTTGGAGTCCTGGGAGAAGTCCCAGGATGCTATTGGCATCTTCTGTGATCTTTCAAAAGCGTTCGACTGCGTCGACCACAAAACACTGATCTGTAAATTACACCACTACGGAATTCGTGGACAAGCTGCTGATCTTGTTCTCTCTTATTTATCAAACAGGCTGCAAAAAGTAAATGTAAATGGGGCGACGTCCTGCGGGTCTATAGTCAAGATGGGCGTGCCCCAAGGTTCAATTCTCGGCCCTTTCCTGTTTCTTGTTTATATTAATGATCTCCCTTATATGATGGCCAAATTTTCGGATATAATTCTATTTGCTGATGACACTTCGCTAATCTTTAAAATTGGTAGAAAAGATACGGACGTCTTACATGTTAACGAAAGCCTAACTATTCTCTCGAAATGGTTCGCAGCCAACAATCTTTTATTGAATACGAATAAAACAAAATGCCTTAAGTTTTCTTTACCAAATGTACCACAACGTGACCTAAATTTAAATCTTGACGGCAAGAAGCTTGATGTTATAGCGGCAACTGTATTCTTGGGGATTACTATCGATTCAAAACTGCAGTGGGGCGAGCACATTAGAACTCTTTCAGGAAGGTTAAGCTCAGCTGCCTATGCAATCAGAAAAATAAGGCAGTTAACTGATATAGCCACAGCTAGGTTAGTATACTACGCTTATTTCCATAGTATTATGTCCTATGGCATTCTGCTGTGGGGATCGGCAGCAGACGTTGATTCAATTTTCATACTGCAAAAGAGGGCAGTCCGCGCTATCTACAAAATGGGTCCTCGTGAATCCCTCAGAGAAAAATTTAAAGAAATCGATATACTGACTCTGCCTTCACTTTATATTTTAGAATGTATTTTATATGTCCGCAAAAACCGAGGACTTTTCAAAATTAGAAGCGACTTCCATAATATAAATACACGCAGTAAACACGAAATTGTAATACCCAAATTCAGATTAACCAAAACTAGCAAGTCTTTTCTTATAAACAGTATACGCTTTTATAATAAGCTGCCGAAGTCAGTTACAGAACTGACCGATGGAAAGTTTAAAAATTATATTAAACGTGTCCTAATTAAAAAAGCATATTACAAAATTAAGGACTACGTTGAAGATAGAGAAGTTTGGCTTTAGCCCCTTCGCACATGCGGCTTCCCTGGTAACTCATAAACGGCACAAATGTGTGGATGTCTCTAACTATTCTCAATCTTATTTTTTTTTTCCTTTCTTTTTAATCAGATGTTTTACAATAGTTTTTAAATCATTACACCTTTTGTTTAGAATAGTTACAGCACGGATGACAACATTTGTGTCACTTATTTGATCTAGTCATTTTGTGATATTTTCTATTTATTTTTTGTTGTTGTATAGACTCTTTTTCTTATTTACCGATTGTTTGTAAATGTGTGGACATTGTAGGCCTTATAGATTCCTAGATCCTTGGTAACTTTTTATTTCGTTCTACGTTTCGTAGTAAGCAACGACTTATTGTCAGGCCTACGATGTCCTCCCATACTTTAGTACTAATGCTGTAACAGAAATATTGTAAAACCAAATGATTTTAAAAGAGTAACCATGGAGTTTCTTGCCGGTTCTTCTCCATAGGAAACGACCAACCCGAACCGAGCACCTTTTTGCCGACGTTTTATAAGTGCCCCTGTAGGCCTATGTAAAATAAAAATATTTTGATTTTGATTTTGATTTTGAAATGTGATAACTTTTATTACTTAAGTACTTTATATTTAAATATTACTTACTTTGAGTTCAATAGGGGATTGCGCCTGATGAATGCACGCTTGGGAAATACGGCTTTATTTCCACATTTAAGCTACGGACCATGTCAGGCGATAGCCTGTACACGGACTGGAAACGCGGGTCAGCAAATGGATCCATCATGTCTCGTATTCTTCGATGAAGAGATAATGTCTCCAGCCTCTGTTGTTTTGCGGCACGCCGACGGTCTCAGGATTGCACAATCACGAACTCCATCTACCCAAATAATTAACATCAAACTCGTGAACAAACTTTTATGTTACGTACATATGTAACCACTTAAACATGTGTAAATCTTTAAGTAATAGTCAAAACAATAGTTTATCTATCTATACAATATGTACACTTACTTCATACACTGCTTAAATTAGTCTAAAGTGCTTTTAATTTTCATTCGACTTCACTCTCTAATGCAAATAGCTGTCGGTAAATTGATGTCTTCAAAACTGAATTACAAACGAATAGAAACGTCAAAATTGGTCAACATTCATCGGTATCGGTTTTGTGAATAGCGTTTGGAAGACTTGATCGATTGCACGATCATTCGATTAGATTAGTTGTCCAATCGAGTGGTTGTGAATAGCTATGCAGGTGCGGGTCATCCAACGCAATCACATGTTGGACGACGCCGCGCTTGATAGGCTGCGCTCAGAAGTACTGAGCAACCACATCGACTTGACTCCGGCGCAAACCGCGGTGCAAGCGTCAACTATTGACGCAATACCACCGCGGTCCAATCTTGGTGCTGTAGAAGAGGATGATAGGGTTGCCACGGTAAGTAGCCAGTGTAACGAACGTTTGAGGAGCGCTCTGGAAGATGCGCTTCACGAGTATCGATCCACTCCTGCCCAACTTAGGCCCCGATTACCGCGGTTACCCATGCATAAGAAAAATAGGGCGCTGGTGTGTGCCTTGGACTCGCAACTCAAAAATATTTTTGAGAGTAGTGAGAACCTCGTTGATACGCACTCGATCTTGTATTGTGGGGCTGTAGCGGCTTGTCGTTTAGCTAACGTCAAATTCCCAAATTTTGACGTAGCTACTCGACCAAAACCAGCCGTACCAGCCTGGCAACGCAGGATCGAGAGCCGTATCGATGGGGCCAGGGTACTCATCGGCAAACTATACTGCTTCAGGGAGGGCAATACACGCCCACGTGTGATGCGCTTTGTGAGACGGGCATTCTTGGGGACTGGAGCCAGCCCTCAAGAATACATGTCCGGAGTCACAGAGCGCATCGACTTCCTGAAGCAGAAAGTTTATG
Organism: Cerastis rubricosa; assembly: GCA_949152445.1. Lineage (NCBI taxonomy): Eukaryota > Metazoa > Arthropoda > Insecta > Lepidoptera > Noctuidae > Cerastis > Cerastis rubricosa. The sequence continues at coordinate 17,623,931 of OX424539.1, forward strand.
CATGGGCGAACCGTATTCGGCGGTATAAGAAGCGTGTTGATCGGTACTCGCAGAATCGCATGTTCCAGAGTGATGAGAGGTGGGTATACAGAGCTTGGGAGCGACCCGAACAAAGTGTGACGGACGTGTGCCGCCCAGATGATGATGCCACGAGTTCATTCTGGCGCAGCATCTGGTCGGTGCCCGTCTGTCATACGGAGGCTGACTGGATGCGAGATGTCGAGCGAGTGTGTGAATCCATCCCAGAAATGGATAAAATTATAATAACACCGTTAGATGTTGCCAGAGCAGTTCGTCCGTTACCGAACTGGAAATCTCCGGGACCGGACGGACTGCACAACTTCTGGCTTAAATGGCACAGTAGTTCACACACTCGCCTGGCATCTCAATTCCAGTCATGCTTAGAGTGTGGGTCGCTACCAGAGTTTCTTACAACGGGTGTTACCCACCTGCTTCATAAGTCCGGTAGTCCTGCGGAACCCAGGAATTATAGACCGATCACATGTTTGGCGACGGTTTATAAACTTCTTACATCCATTTTGAGAGTGAAGATTAACAAGCACATCGACAGTAATTCCATTATGTCGGCCTCTCAGAATGGATGTAGGAATGGGTCCCGTGGTACTAAGGAGCTACTCCTCATCGACATGGCCATTAGCCAACAGGTTCGTCGATCCCGCAAGGATCTGTCGACATGTTGGATAGATTACAAGAAGGCCTACGACTCTGTGCCACATACATGGCTCATGAGGGTGCTGGAGTTGTACAAGATTGATGCAACTCTACGCGCCTTCCTTGAGTCGTGTATGAGGCAATGGAGGACGGTCCTTCGATATCCAGGATGTCGACAGATCCAGGGGAACGCTGAGCCTGTATGGATTAAACGGGGAATATTTCAGGGCGACAGTCTGAGTCCTCTTTGGTTCTGTCTAGCCCTGAATCCTCTAAGCACATTGCTGGAGGATTCAGGTCTAGGCTACCGGTTGAGGAGAGGTGGTCAGGTCATATCTCACCTTCTTTACATGGATGATCTGAAACTCTTTGCCCCCAGCAAATTGCAACTGATGAAGCTACTGAAAGTAACTGAAACTTTTAGTAGCGCCATCAGGATGGAATTTGGTGTGGACAAATGTGCAGTCATGTATGTAAAGCGAGGAGAGATTATGGAATCCGAGGGAATCCAACTCTCGGATTCCATACACCTCAGATCTCTCTCCTCATCCGAAAGTTATAAGTATTTGGGTATGTCGGAAGCGTTAGGCATTAACGTAGCTGACATGAAGCAATCGTTGAGGGAGCGCTTCTTTGGTCGCCTGAAGAAGGTACTAAATAGCCTTTTTTCAGGCGGGAACAAGGTGCGCGCCTTCAACGGTTGGGTCATGCCGGTTTTAATGTACTCTTTCGGCATACTCAAATGGACTCAGACCGAACTGGACGCCCTGGATAGGAGAGTTCGTACACTGCTGACCGCAAACCGGATGCATCACCCACGATCATCGGTGATGAGACTGTACATCCCGCGGAAGTGCGGGGGTCGAGGCTTTTTAAACGCGAAGACCCTCCACAACCGCGAGGTGTGCAGCCTCAGAGAATATTTTTTAAAAACAGAGGTGGGTATGCACCGAGATGTGGTCGCAGTGGACAAGGCACTCACCCCGCTGTCCATGGCTAAAGAGAACTGGCGCAAACCTGTCGTACTTACTACCGATGACCGCAAGAAAGTATGGCAAGGCAAGGTGCTTCACGGTCGCTTCTACCAGGCTCTTCATGGGCCCGATGTAGACTTTCTAGCATCCGTGTCCTGGCTACGATTCAGCGACCTCTTTGGGGAAACTGAGGGTTTTGTCTGTGCGATTATGGACGAAGTTATGCTGACGAACAACTACCGGAAACATATTATGAAGGACGGGACGGTGGACGTGTGTCGGGCATGCCAACGTCCGGGTGAGTCCATCAGACATATTATTTCTGGTTGTTCTCGTTTGGCTAATGGTGAGTACTTGCACAGGCACAACCAAGTAGCCAGGATTATTCACCAGCAACTTGCCTTGAAATATGAACTTGTGGAATCTGAGGTACCGTACTACAAGTATGTGCCCGACCCAGTTCTCGAAAAAGACCATGTCACGTTGTACTGGGATCGGCCTATCATTACTGACAGGACTATTGTCGCCAATAAGCCTGACATAGTGGTGATAGACCGATCAGCGCGCTGCGTAATGATAGTCGATGTTACCATCCCGCATGACGAGAACCTCGTGAAGGCTGAGAAAGAGAAATAAATAAAATATCTCGACTTAGCACACGAGGTTGTCAGCATGTGGAATGTGAACTCGGCTATCATTGTGCCGATTGTCGTTACGGCCAATGGCCTAATGGCTAAAAGCCTCGATGAACATCTATCGAAGCTCTCACTTGGCAGTTGGATCAAGAGCCAGATTCAGAAGGCAGTACTCCTCGATACGGCCCGCATTGTGAGGAGGTTCCTGTCTCTGCAGCCCTAACCACCGGTAGCTTGGACCCTGCTCCCGATACCGGCGGAAACCTGTTTTTTATATTTTTAAATGTTTTTTTTACCTTTTGTTGTTTTATAAGAAATATTTAAAAATATATTTAATAAGATGAAAAATGAATAAAGGAGGAAATAATAATAATAATAAAAATTTATTTCAGATCAAGTAAGTCCATATTTAAAAACATAATGATTTTAAAAAACTAGACACATTTCAAAAACTTATTTTAAATATATGAAAGACGCACGATGAGTGGTCATCCAATGCCACATTATTGGACTGTCCATCCTGTCGGCCACGGTAGCCACCAGTCTGTTAGAGCTACCGCGCACTCGCCGCATCAGGGATGCTATTCGTGTCCGCATAATACCGTAAAAATCAGACACGCCATTCTCCGCAAACATCCCCGATGCACTGCAAAAGCGCGGTAGTCCCAACATAAACCTGAAGGCGTTATTATATTGGACCCGCAGAGCATTGTACGAACGTTTTGTGTAACCAAGATTCTGTAACATATTTTAATTTAAAAGAGTGTCCATGGAGTTTCTTGCCCATTCTTCTCCATAGAGATCTACGCTTTGGAATGGGCAACTACAGTACTTTCACAAGTTATTATGTCTTGTGACTGGGACTGTAGCTTAGCGTTCTTTTTTTTTTGTTCTTTGACTTTCAAAAGTGCCTGTAATGGTCTAATTGAAATAAATGCTTTGAGTTTGAGTTTGAGTTTGAGTTTGAGCCGACCCATAGGGCGCACGTGTACATAGATTGGCAATACGCTCTAAACACCCTACCAAAACTAGAAGTGGTGGGTCTACGGACTATTCTGACCCATGCCATCAAACTGAGGCAATTTTGGACATACTTTTATCGTTTAACACAAAAACCGTGATATTTACCATGTGTACATTACTTTATTATGATTTGTATGGTCTCGGATAAAATGTAGCGAACTAACATTTCTGTATAACATCTCATTGTAATGAAACCTACATTTACGAATAAATTTGATTTGACTGGAATTGATTTGTACTATTTGTATAGGTTCTATTTTGGCGCTGTTGCAAGTGCCATGATCACGGGCAAAAAAAGAATACTTACTTACTTTAATTATTTTCTTCAATCCTTTTACTTCGAAAGAAATGTAACGTAGGTACTTACACTCTGCCGTCCTATCACTAGAAAGCCGTTAACCCCAAAAAGCTGTTTTCGAGATAATGGCAAAAAAGGTGCGAATCATTGCTTCTTAAAAACTATGATACTTAGGTTAATGATTGTTGGACTCATCGATTGGTATTTCTTTCTGCTTGTCGTTAAGAATGATGTATGTCCACAAACTCTTATTTCTTATTTTTAAAATTCATTTTTGCTATTTAGTTAAGCATATAATTTAGTTATTGCATCTTATTTCTGTACTAAAAGGCCGTTAACTATACCTTAGCGGCTTTTTAGTGAAGTAATTTATTTAAAAATTTTACGTTCATAATATTTGTTAATATTTTTGCTGAAATTCTTAACAAGAAAGTCGTTAAGTGATGGTAACTGCTTTATAGCTATGGAATCCGCTCAGATTAAAGTAACAATAACTTTCCTAATAAGACGTTACGGGGTTTTAGCTGCTTTTAAGCTAATTATGCCAATGTTATTTGGAAGTTTTGTAAAATGTTAACTACCTTACTTAACTAAAAGGTGGCTAAAAGTATTTCGGTTGTGGGTTAACTTCTTTTTAGTTTAGCAAAAATATGGAAAATGTGAGATTTTTGTAAAAATCTGAATTATGAATCAAAATTTTATAGGTAAATTAAAAGTGAGGTTAAGCAAGTATGATATTATGTTCTATATATTATTATGCTCACATTGCCCACGCTGCCACTACCACAGCCAATGGGCGAGACGAGCCTCTTACTTTGAAAGAAGACAAAGGACTTACAAAAAAATTAGTTAGTATTGATGACATCCCATGGGAACTACTTAAGTACGAAGGTGAGAGATTTCATGAACTCATCGGAAATCTCTTCGTGGCCATGTGGAACGAAGAGCGGGTGCATACTTTAAAAGTAACGCCAATAAGCACACTACATACTAGGAGCAAACTCAACCGATCAGAGTGCTACTCTTATCGTGGAATTGTGCAAAAATTCATCTCAACCACCCTATTCAGAATCAATCCTTCTAAAGAACCAATTTGGTTTCTGTCTTGGGAGCGGAACTTTTGAAGCTATATTCTCTATTCGCCAGATACAAGTGTAAATAAAGTAAAGGACATTGTGGACCCTTGTTGGTACTTCTGTTTTGTCGATCTTGAAATTTCATTTGATAGTGTTTTCCGAGAAGCTGTTGATAAAACAAGAATGTTCTAAAAAAAATATTAATTCTAATAAAACGACTCATGGAGGACGATTTCTTGTCTTTAGATGCTAACTGTATATATGCAAGGATTACTACATAGATTTCCAATACAATGAGAGATCCGCATAAACTGGTTTCGGTTATCTTGTTTGGTGGCCGTGCGCATCATTCCCATCGAATCGAGCATTCTTTATCTAAGTCCATCATCATCTGCCTAGCCTTTTTCCCAAACTATCTTGTGGTATGTACTACCTGTATATACTGTACTGTGGTATATACTGATACTCAGCTGCATCCGGTTAGACTGGAAGCAGACCCCAATAGTTTGCGAAAAGGCTAGGCAGATGATGAAAAGGATTGCTGAGTTCGAGCGGAAACATTTTTATAGAAAATTATTCCAAAGTCCATAGTTATCACAGAAAATGTTTTGAACTAATTAGTTGTTAAATATATTTGGCAACAACAAATTAAGTTTCCAAGGATAACATTATTGTTATATGAAACTCATTGCATATACCTAAAGTAGGATGCCCACAGGCTAGGGGGAGCGATGCTTTTCGCGTTCAGACTTGCCAAGAATCCAGTTGAATGGCTCGAGGCCTATGCCCAGCAGTGGACTGCTGTAGGAAGATGGTGATGACGATATCGGATGATATTTCAAGTTTTTTAACTACTTAGTACCTAGGCACAAAAAGAGAGGTAGAATATAATTTTAATGTTCCCCAGCGGGTAAAAAGAATCGGTGCAATAGTTGTTCCAAAACCAAAAGAAAATTATCTCATAGACTAATCTCGACCTCTAAATACACATAACTAAGTATTGTTAACATTAAACAACAATAAGTCTAACAAGATAATAATTCAGTTCTAAGCAATAAACTCGCCTCAAAACATATCTGATTGAAAGGCACAGGTGCGAAATACTTAATTAACATCGTTCTTCGAAGATCGTATTTAGGTCAAACGATACGATTGCGAGGCGATATAATTATACAATATGTTAAAGAACCCTGTTCGTCTGCGAGGTTGTTATTAGGTATCGAGATTAGATTCTATTTATGTAGGTAGTCCTTTTTGGATAAGAAGTAAAAAAACCCTAATAAAACGCCTTACCCTTTCTAAACAAAGGGCAGAACAAAACAACAAATAATTTGGGCAAATGACATCTTTATCACGCCCATATGAAATACTAGACAACAGCGATAAACAATATGCCTGCGAAATAAGGGATCTTTAAGTAGGCAGAACCGATCAAGCGGTAGTGGGTAGGAAGACTTTGTCTTTGATGAATATTGAAGATCGTTGCATTTTATTATGTTTTACTGAGTCAGTCAATAGACTGGCCACCTCCTAATCGGAATGATCGTCGAGCGAATACGCAATCGTGGCGTTCATATGTCACTCATTTGTGCGGATAACAGAAGGAGACAAGAAGGGAAGCTAAGCATTATTATTGCTAATTAGTGCAACATGGAAAATCGTATCGCCAGAACTAAAACACCTCTTGAACACACGAACAGAAAATTTAATAGTACTAATCTTAAAATAAACATTATATTGGAGTTTTCGATGTTTACACTGTCATTTCGCGTGATTAAATTATGTCGTAATTAGCTTTTGGAGGCCATGTATATTGACAACGGTATCATTATATACCGCTTAGCTGAGATATTTAAATATCAGGTACAGAGATTTTAAATTACGTAATATTTGGAATCTCTTTTCGTCATTATGGTAATCTTTTATGAGACTAATTTGATAAATAAAACACTTTGTTTTCTTTGTAGAAGGTACTGAGCAGTTAATGTAAAACATATATATAAATTGCTGTTTTATTCACTTTGTCATCTATCTATCTAAACTAATATTATAAAGAGGAAAGATTTGATTGTTTGTTTGTTTGCATTTGTGTGCATGTACAGCGTAGCTCGTACAGCATTGAATAGGCTCCGAAACTACATAATCCCATTTATCGAGGAAGACAAAATATATATCATCATCACGCATATGTATTTACACGCTACGACCAATAGGAGTGGAGCAGCAATGAAAAATGTTGCGAAAACGGGGAAAATGTGACGCAAATGAAGTTGCGCCGGACACTAGTGTCAAAGAAAGAGCAAATTCCATACTGACGCGAATTAATGTGCACTACTACAAAGTGTAGTACAAACTGAGGCGTAAAGTTATTTGTGATTCGAAATCACGAAGATTACCGAAGCGCATACTTCTTCTGGTTTATCTGTAACAATTTATAAACACAAAATTTATTGGCAAGAACAATCAGAAGGCGTCGCGCAGACCTTGTTGAAGATTAGAGCTGGAAAGAACCAAAGACCAGTGATTCACATTAGCCCTGAGTTGAAAATATTTGATGTCATAGGCAGAAGCCTATATAGCGAAGGAGGTGGCGGAACGTGAGAGGGAGAGAACCTCACGTCCCAGCCGCCGCGGGAGACGCCTCGGGCGTCGGGGGGCAACCAGTGGCCCCCAGCCACTGTAGGCGCGGGCCTGTGGACGGTGAGTAATGGGCTACCTCACCGTCCGTCCGTCTTATGATGACAGACCGTGCCGACGGCGCGTTCGTGTTCCACGCGCGCCTCAAGGAGATGTCAGCAAATCGGAGGGGTCCGAGAGGGCCGATGCCTGCGGGTTGTTCGAAAGAGATACCGTGCCCCTGGAACGCAAAGGGCTAAGAAGGAACATGGATGGGTTTTAGTCAGTGAAGTTCCGCTCCGCCCAGAGCGGAAGAAGAAAAAAAAAAAAGGCAGAAGCCATTTTAGGATCATCAGCTTCCTGCCCTTGCGACGCACCACGCAACATTTTCTTCTTCCATTCTCCTCTACAGACGTCACGGCGTCATTTTCTCCTTTCTCTTTCAAATCATTCCTCATACAATCCATCCATTTTTTCTTTGGCCTTCTCCATCCATCAACATTAATATCCACCACTCATTTAGTCACATGCGTTACCCTTAGGGATGATGTAGGCTAAGAGTAACAGTACCAAAATAAGCAGAAACTGGTTTTAAAGTAACGGGAAAGTTGGTGCAGCTTAGCGATTGACTGCTGCGCTGCGTGTCGCGGGTCTGAACCCCGCACGGAACAAATATTACTAAGGCCTACAGATAGTTGTTCCGGATCTGACTGTTTGTGTAGGTGAATTTCAAAGTTTGTTAACGCACTCACGATATAGGAGAAATTACTAGTGTGGGGCAGAGTTAAAAAAAAACTGACTGAATTTCCAAGCTGGTAGCCAATAGGAGGGGGGAAGGGCGGAAGTGGAGGTCGGTGTTGTTTCTCTGCGGTGGATTTTCAATCGCGCTGATGCCGGTCCGATGTTTTAGCGGCAGCGCTAACATCCGCCCAACTAACCTTCGACTATTTCAACAAAAACTATTCAAAGAAATAGTTTTTTTCTACCCGACTGCGCAACAGGAAGGCAGGGTTATGATTTTCACGCGTATCTTTGTATTTTTGCACATCGTAATTACTGATTAGATTTATACATAGAGTAACGGGAATAGTCTAGGTTTTGTTTATTATAGAGCTTATACACGCATTAGGCACAAATTACATACTGGAATTCGACCCCAAGATAGTTGGAAAAAAGGCTAGGCAGATTATGATGCACAAGGCGTAAATCCACGATCAAGGCTATTGCAGCGAAATTTCTTATTCAACCCTAATAATTCCATGCTTACAAATTACCCAACGGTAGCCCAGTGGTGGCAGCCCCGACTTACGAGCAGTAAGCCGAAGGTTCAAACCCAGGCAGGCGCGTTACTTTGTGTAATTTATTTTATCACCGCTGCTCTCAAAACGGTGAAGGAAAACATAGTGAGGACACCAGCATGTCCTAGAACGAAAAATTCGGAGACATGTGACATCTACCAACCCGTACTGGGCCCGCGTGGTAGATTAAAGCCCACTCCCTTTAATTGAGAGGAGGCCTGTGTCCCAGCAGTGTCGAACATTATAGGCTGATGATGATGATGATGAAATTACCTTACTCTTATAATGTCCTACAAAAAATAAATCCTTGTAGTTGCGTATTTTACTTTTCGCCGCATTCTCACTTATCTGACAAAACTCTCCAAAGTCCAAAGTACCCATTCCTTTTCTGGGAAAAGACTTCCTACTAAGCGCTTTTCACTTAACTACTTTCAAGTTTTGGCACCTGGTATTAAGTCGCGGCTTTTTACTTTGGTGACAGGATTAACCACTGTTACTTGGCTATAGCAGGTTACTAAGTCATAAGTCATTTATTCATGAACAATAAATTGTATCTGAAATTGCAGGATATTTTTTATTTTATTTTAGCCTCTCTTTTGTCCCATTGCTGGGCAAAGGCCTCTCCTTTCTCCTTCCAAACCTCTCTATCCTGTGCGATATCTGGCCATGATCGCCCGGCAAACAAGATCAGCGTCCGTACCATGACGTCTTAAAACAATATTGTTCCATTCCTATTCCATAGTGAAAAAGAGACGGAGCGATACAGGTCGTCTAGCTCCATCTCTTTCCCACTCTGGAATAGGAATGGAACAATAATGTTTTAAGCGACATGGTACGGGCACACCAACTTTGCCGCGGTCTACCTCAACGGCGATTTCCTCTGTCAGGCGATTTAAATAAGACAATTAAATACATTGGGAAAAGAACAAGTTAAATATTACAAAAATGCGTAAATTCAACAAATGTTATAGCAATTTCGTTATAGATCTCCAACAGAGTAAAAACACTTGTTCAATAGAAAACTTTTAAGTAAGTAGATTTTTTAAAGAGCTTGAGTAGATAGCGCTTTTTAGGGTTTCCGTAGTCAACAAGGAACCCTTATAGTTTCGCCATGTCCGTCTGTCTGTCTGTCTGTCCGCGGTTTAGCTCAGAAACTATTGGTACTAGAAAGTTGTAATTTGGTATGAGTATACACGTGAATGACGCCGAGAAAGTGGTTAAATAAAATTTTGAAAAAAACAATTATTTAGGGTACCTCCCCTACATGTAAAGTGGGGATGATAATTTTTTTTTTCGTCCTTCCCATATTGTGGGATATTGTTGGATAGATCTTTTAAAAATATTAGGGGTTTGGGAAGACCGTTTTTTGATTAAGTAAACCGTTCGTGACTTATCAAGCTTTAAAGTACCAATTTTCGTTACGGTCAAGTGTCCCCCCCCCCCCTCTGCAGACTAAACGGTTGTAGTTAGAAATACAAATGTCACGGCAGTAGTACCTATACACCGTGGCATTTTAATCGTCTTACAAAGGTGGTCCACTCAATGTATCCGACATAAAATACCTCCAGACACGATTTTTTTTTTTTTACCATTAATTAACATATTAAAATAATTAACATAAATAAACACATTTTTGCAATAGGGGGAATGAACTCTGTTAAAGATGCCGCCGCTTCAGTCCGTGCCGCCTTTGGAACGCAATGCTCGGACCGCGCTCATAACAGGGTGTTTCAAACTACGTCATGCGTCATAATAATAAATAATATTTTCATTTTTTTAATTATTCAAATGTTCATAAATATGTTTTTTTTTATTATGAATGTTTACTAATCATTGGATACATGAAGTGGGCTGCCGTTGTAAGACGATTAAAATGCCACGGTGTATATAACGAAGTTTAAAGGAAAACTATCACAGTTAAGTAGGCTTTACAAGTTTACGAGTAATAGTCGACAAATTGTATTTGACTCGAAAATTTCGAACAACTCCATAGAAATGTCGATAGATGTTGCTAAGCGTCAGTTGTATCGCGCTGTTTCATTCTTAAATAAGTTAAAAAAAAAAAACAGTTGTTATTGTTGTTGTTTGTATACGAAGTCAAATTAGGTAGGTAGTCATGTTTAGCTTTTAGTTAGAGCAAGGTACGAAACTATCAGTCACCGAATACGACCCGCACTTGGCTGTTATAAAAACTACGGAACCCTACACTGCGCGTGGCCCGACACGCACTTGACCAGTTTTTATATCTAGAGGTAACATAATTAATACTAGGTAGGTTTCTAGCCAAGAAACCTTTATAGCAGCAGTGGTGTCTTAGTAGCCGACATTTTTGTCATAGAATAAGAGCACGTGTGTAATCTCCGAAGAGTTTAGAACTCACATTTCGCCAGTAATGTTTAAGTCTACATGGGTGAGCCTATTGCTAATAACGCATAAATCCAAACTGCAAAATAGAGCTGTTAAAGAGACAGAGAACAATCAGGATGGCAACTAATCGTCTATCTTTTAAAATTAGAGTACGCCAGTACATTCGGAAGAAGCTTGCAGTATCGTCACAACGTTGATATTTTCCTTATGTTTATCTTTTATTTTTAAGATTTTTATTTTGATATATATTTATAGTATTTTGCTTTATATTTATAGTATTTTATATATCCTTGGTTTGTCTTATTAAATTATTATTTTTTACAGATAGACACCTACCACTGTTTGTCTCTGCATCACCCTAAGGTTGAGTGGTAGAATATGCCTATGGCATTAAGTCCGCCTCTGTACATTGTACTTGAATGTTAAATAAATAAACAATATTTAACAATCCAATAATATTTTGCCCGACCCGGGAGTTAAACCAGGGACCTCAAGCAGCAGTCACGTGTACCACTACACCCACGAGGAAAAAAATAATAAAAAAAACATAAAAGTATTAGTGAAAAAGTTTTTAGTAGGCTAGTACTAGTATCTGAAGTCCTTTAAATGCTTTGTTATCATCAGCGGCCTGTGTCCTCCAGACATTAGGTACGGTGCTGAACCGTACCCACCCGTGTCTAGGGGACATAGACCTCATGTTACCCATATTCCAGCAAAACATTCCAGCAAATAAATAATTTGATTTGATTTGACACCGAGGGCTGTGGGTCTGTTGGCCTTTGAAGATATCCCCACGGATTACCATCTACACGGGCAAGGTTAATATTGGCTCTCGTTTGAGCACTTGGTGGATAGTACGCTAACGCCGGGAGCAGCAAACACTGCGTTACCGTGCTTCGGGTGACAGTTCTCGGCGATAAGCGTACCTCCATCGATGTAGGGCCGACTTTGGGTTACATCTCGGTGGGTCTCTTGGACGCAGAGAATGTCGCAGTGAGTTTTGCGGTAGAGATCGGAAAGAATTTCTGGTTTGTCTTGTGAGATCCCTAGTGGCTCAGTTCGGGGCCGACACAATTTAGATTGCCATCGACACGCTAATAAGAAAAATATTTACTCTTCCTTTACCAGGTGTTTGTGCTCGCAGGCCTTGATATTCACCATAAATAAAGAGTCTGCTTGAATTCTGGTCTTTTCGTTGTAATAAGAATCGAGGAGTAATAACCTACTAAAGGGGTGCATTGCGGTGTATGTTACAAGTCTTTGAATGCATGGGACTGCAAATTTGCACTATTTCCAGCACTGGCTGCATTTTGGGCCAGAAAAACCTCTTCTTTTGTTTGGCACTATTGACACATTTTGAATAATTTCGCACCAACTAAAAATGAAGCCAATTGTAACGCGACACGACCATTACGCGCCGCTTGCCCGTAGGCAGGGTCGCCATGTAGGGATAGGTGTAATTGAGTAGACGACTTGATGTATAATAATAATATTTATTAACAAACCATTTAATATTATAGACTTAGGCTACTTGCACATACAGACATAGGCATGAGACCTGCTTTAAGACGTCATGTTAGGCCAGCTAGTTTGTCATTGTCTATTCATACGACTCTTAACGTACTTAAAATAACAGATACTTCTACGTGACAAAGAGAAACACAAACAAAAGAAATATGAACATCATAAAACACGATCATCAATTTAAAAATTTCACGCCACAACACACAAACCCTATTACGCTAAAACCACCAGCCAAATCATTTCCCAAAGGTACACAAAAAACGCTTACTTAAGTACCTACTTTGCCAAACAAAAAATTACGTCTTCAGTTTAATGTATAATATTCTCCGAAGTACGAAACACTCCTTGAGTTGTGAGGGGTTTCTTGAAAAGTCAATTTACAGCCACTCAATAAGGATTACAAAAGAGCACCTTAAACTTAAGTATTGTGTGATAAGCATGCTGTCTCTTTCTCGCCTTAGGGTCGTCGGTTCAGGAGCGTGAGATCAGATGTAGGGTCAATGGATGAGGTTGGAGTGCAGTATTCATGGGCTTTTAATGTGAAGGGAATTTCAGACCGTTGTCTCCAGGTCTATTTGCACGTTGGCTCAATTGAGTAGATAGTCAGGTAGGTAGCTTTATCTTGTTACGTTCTGCTGTGGCACAAACCTCTCTGAGATTAGCAGTTTGCCTTAACCCAAAACGCAGTCCTGCTTCGTGTTGGTGGATCTCAATAGTAACATCTAAAACACAGAGTACTAATTCTAAGGCTTTATCAGAGCAGAGACCAGCAGAGCGGAGCGTAGCTGAGAGGAGACGTACGCGAATCGACCAATCATATTGGTTGAAATCGACTATGCGTCTGTTGTTTATAATCTTGTAAGTCTCCTGTTTGCTCTGCTCTGGTGAAAACTAGACCTTGCCATTTCCCTATCTCCCCTACACCCCATCTATTAAACCAACATCTTCGCAAACCAACGAGTAATCGACATTCTGTGTTCTTCACGCATAAATATTGTATGAGATGGAAACAGATAAGATGTGGCCGGCTCTGGAATATTCTATTTTAAGATAAAGCTTCAATGGACCTTGGTGGGACGTTACAGCTGGGTGACTGGCTAATAATGCTAATGCTGGGTTAAAAATGGATCGCTCTTGTGGATTAAGTTTGGTGAACTTGTGCCGTCGTTTTGGTACTTGGATTGGATACTTTTAGGGATGTTTTTGGGCATTTGTTGGGTAAATATTGTGTAAATATTTTAATGGATTAAAGTTTGGTATTCTACAGTTAGTAGAGAATTTAATAATAGGATTATAAAAATTTGAATCGCGTTTCAAGATCCATGGAAACAGCGATCTTCAGTAATTTTTCGCATTGGAGTTCAGTTAGCGGTTTTGCATCACTACTTTCGCTTCAGAGGTTTGTTGACGCTCTCAATTTTCTATTAATAAGTGCTTCTACCGTCTTGACAAAAGAATCCATTCAAATCCAAGATTAATAATTCTTATCATGTTATTATTGAGAATCGTATACCTAGCACTTTACTGTTAGACTGCGTCATCCTACTTTAGGGAACTGGGAACTACTCATGGAGAGAGCCCCATGACTTCCAATTGTTTCAGGACTGATGTGGACCACTGATCGTTGGTTGCGTTCAGCTTGTCCTGTTAACTTCTACGAAAACTGCCTCGAAGCCTCCCGGCTGTATCAAGGCTAGTGGCTATAGAGTATCTGTGTATCTTGTAAAAGGCAAAAATCCAAGTGATAAGCATAAGGAAACCTGAACACAAAGAGCATAAAACTCCCCACTTCCCGACCTGTTACATGAGTTACAATATAATGGCGTCGTAAGGCAAGTAACGACAGTGCATTTGCATACAATATGCACAGGTGCGCCGACAAAGAACAATAACTGTCTAACGGCAGGTCTTTAGGTAACAAGAGATAACATGCAACTTTGACAACTTGTAGAGGGAAAACTTATGGCTTGTCCACGACCTACTAGCGTGAGCGACTCGTCTTTTGCGTCAGTGACTGTGGAAAAATTTATGAAAGAAGTTTATAAGACCCTACCTAGTGTGAGTAAGGGACCTCGCTTACTACACGGCCACGAAGACGCATTTTGACCGCAGATTCTTCGACCAGCAAGAAAGTTTGGTCGTACAAACGGGCGTCCGACCAGTTTTTTACAAGATAGCGGCCACTAATGCGACAAGTCGTAGTCGTGGCCGCGTTGTCCAGGAGGTCCCTTGCAACGACGCGATTTATGGTACTCATTTGAATGAAACAAAAGCCACACGCGCGTGTCGCTTGACGTAAGATACGTCGGAAGTTGCTTCACCTGAGGTTGTAAGGGGGAGTTCGATAACAAGAGATGAGATGGAACTTTGAATATTTGTGAAGAGGAAACTTAGGTACCTACCTATAGTGTGGTAGAATTCACGACGTTATAATATTTTCATGTGGAGCCTTCCTTTGTGTGGCCAAATTTACTGACTATTCATAAATAACATCACCTCTATAATCCATTAATGAAGAAGTGTACCTCATAGTACTCCGCATTTATAAATACATTCTACCAAAAGCCAGCATAGTGTACGGAATAAGGGTTGCAGAATATTTAATACCTTACTTTGTTGATAAACTTCCAGAAGACAAACAATTACATACTACACTATGATGATACTACTATAGATGATTTGTAATTATGATGATTGTAACTATTTATTATATAAAAAAAAAACATCAATGTTTGCTAATGATTAATTTAAGGTTTGCGTTGATCAACCTGTTATTTATATTTAAGCATATTGGAAATAATAATAAATAAAAATTTCGACTGATATAATAAGTTCCATGTAATAAGGGGCGAGCCTTTTGCCATAAACCGGACAAAAATTCAGGCTTCGTGGCTGCTACTGAGAAAACCCCAATAACACGTTGCCAGACATGGGAATCGAACTCAGAACCTCATGCTCAGCAGTCGCGTTTACGACCACTACGTCAACGACGCCTAATGGATGATAATCATCTTCATTTTTCATTGACGCGAATATACCCTGGTGGTTGAGTGAATGACATGCTCACTTAAATGTCACGCTGATGGTGGCGGGTGTGTCGGGTCATTTAGTTCCCTTCAATATGGTTGAGCTGAATGATGGCTGATACATGCGTGATGTTCGTGAACGGGCGCTGTCAGTTGTGACTGGTCATCTCTTAGCTGCCAGGGTTTATTTTAATTATTTTTGGATTACCTACTGATTTAATCTTTTTACTCTGGACGCTCTTAACTTGCCCGTATTTCTACATCGTTCTCACATATTTGTAATTTTTAACATGAATGATGTAACCAAGATTTTGTAACATATTTTGATTTAAAAGAGTGTTCATGGAGTTTCTTGCCCATTCTTCTCCATAGAGATCTACGCTTTGGAATGGGCAACTACAGTACTTCCATAAGTTATTATGCCTTGTGACTGGGACTGTAGCCTTGCGTTTTTTTTTTGTTTTTTGACTTTCAAAAGTGCCTGTAATGGTCTAATTGAAATAAACGCTTTGAGTTTGAGTTTGAGTTTGAATCGCCTGCACCATCAAATAAAAAGGAAGACCTACAATTTTATAAGAAAAATCATCATTGCCAATAACATAGTGAATAAATTCAAATAAAACCAGAAATGTTTCCTTCCTTCACACCTTTAAAAGACGGACCCGCCTCAATTTTCACCTAACTTCTAAACAAACTGCTAAGTACTGAATCATGAAGCACAGCATCGACGATATCCTCCAAGGATGTCCTTAACGTCATAAAGTTCGAATTCTGGTGAATATGATAATCGCTATTTTCAATCTCGTGGCTCATATATTATTGTATTTAAGGAACACACAGTGAGGGGCTCGCGGCTAAATAATAACAGCCGCTCGGGTCGTAAATAAAAACATTAGGATAAGCTGCGCTTGCCTAGGTTGGTCCGTGGATGGGTCACCCCCTGTTACAGCCCGAGGTTCCTCCGTGCCTCGAAAAGCACGATAAGCCGTTGGTCCTGGAGGTTATTTGTGGATCTTTGATGGTTGTTACAGCTAGTCAGTGGCCCGAAAGTCTGACAGCCAGTCCTGACTGAGTTGTGGAGGTCAGACAGGCAACCGCTTAGTATTTTACCCTGGGTCAGCTGTATCCGGTGAGACTGGAAGCCGACCTCAAAATAGATGGAAAAAGGCTAAGCAGATAATGACACCCATTTCACACGAATTATTGTAGGCAGATATTTATACTACCGAACGCCACCAGTGTCGATCCTCACATACTCCGTTTGCTTCGGCCCCATTTATACCCCGGTCATACAGGCACGTCCGGATGCGAGTACTACGCTACGTACCTGATCTTTCTGAAGAACATCTATACATACATACATATCTATACATACATACAATTAAATAAAATTGAAGTGTTTATTTATAACATATTTTTACATATTTACATTATTTACAAACTACAAATATATCTAAAATAATAATAAAATATGTACAAATATCAAAATTACAGGGCGTCAAAAAATTCGTCCACATCGCTGTCAACAGGAAAAGTGCCCAGAACGCTGGCCGCATTGCCACGTTGGATGGCAATGCTGATTCTTTATTTTGATTTAAAAGAGTGTCCATAGAGTTTCATGCACATTCTTCTCCATAGAGATCTCCGCTTTGGAATGGGCAACTACAGTACTTTCACAAGTTATTATTTCTTGTGACTGGGACTGTAGCTTCGCGTTTTTTTTGTTGACTTTCAAATGTGCCTGTAATGGTCTAATTGAAATAAATGCTTTAGTTTGAGTTTTTAATATTAAAATAACTGCTTTTTACTATATGCATATGAATGTATATACGGTACAGACACCAAAATAACATTTTGTACAATTTTTGTCAGTCTGTGCATTTGTTCCGGCTAGTCTTCGGAACGGCTGCACCGATTATGACGGGACTTTCACTGGCAGAAAGCTGATGTAACACGGATTAAGTGAGCTACTTCTATTTTAGAAAAAATCTAAAACAATTAAAATAATAATGCAAAAACGAAAAAAAAAACTTTTTTGTTAAATTCCACGCGGAAGAAGTCGCGGGCACAGCTAGTCACTAATAAGTTCACTAGTAAGTGTATGGTAATAGAGGATTTCAGGTGTGTTTCGGCGCCTGCAACTTAACGTGTCTGCACCCAAATTAGAACTCACATCCAAATGAGATTCCGCCATTACAAAGCCGTATTTCAGAAATCGCTCATTAATTAGCGTAGTGATTAGCGTCGATCTTCATTGATTTGGTAAACGTGATTCACGAGTGTTGTATACAACGATGATTTAAGACATCTACTTAGCAGACGTAAATAGAAGATTGGCTTATCGGCAGATACTAATAAGGCACCGTTCTTATTGTTCATCATCATCATCATTTCAGCCGAAAGACCTCCACTGCTGGATATAGGTCTCCCCCAAGTATCGCCACATTGACCGGTCCCGTGCGACTCGCATCCAGCGGATCCCCGCAACCTTCACCAGGTCATCTGTCCACCTAGTGGGCTAGTGGGGTTCTTATTGTTATCGTTTGAAAACTGTCCTCTCAAGGTGGCCCCAGATGACAAAAAAAAATCCTCTGTACAATGTTTACAGACTAGCAGTATCCCACGACCTTCGTCTGCGTGAAATTATTATGAAAATATTATTAGTTTAAATCAGATTTAATAAACTATTAAACTATCGGACTTAATAATGGTTTTATGATTTTGCACGGAACCCTTTCTGAAGTCTTTTTCGAAAATATAAGCAGTAGTAAGTTACTCTTAATAACATCTGCCATCTGCATTTAAAGTCCGGTCAAAATCGGTCCAGCCGCTTCAGAGATTAACCGTAACAATCATATAGATATCCATACAGACCGACAGACCGACAGACCGACAGACCGACAAACCGACAAACCGACAGATGGATAGACAGACAAAAAACCAAAAAAATGTTTTTGTGAAAAAAAATTAATTCAGCTGCATCCGGTTAGACAACTTTAAGCCGGCCAAAATATAGGAAAAGGCTAGGTTCGTTCCTCTTGACATCGAAAGAATGAATCTGGTATAATCACAACACAGTGGGAACAGCACCTTAAATACCAACCGCGATCGTCACTCAATGACATAACAACGACAATTTGCACTAAAAACCTAAATAAAACGCTAACAACTCAATCATGAAACATGAACTATTGACAAACGTTTGACAAACGCTCCACAAACACAGTTACGTAACGAAAATAGTTTTGTTTACACAAACGCTCCTATACATTATTAATGCTCGAGTTGAGAATAGCGATATGATGTATCAATCGATGTGAATTCATGCATGTAACGTATCGTTATTAGAGAAAAAGAAATGAGACAGTTGATTATTAACAACACTCTCAAGGACTTTAGATAGGATTGGAAGTATGGAGATTGGACGAAACTGAGACACTGAAGAGGGATTTGCAACTTTGGGAAGAGGCAAAACATAGGCCTTCTTCCAAGCAGAAGGAAAGGAGCTAGTAAAGAGGGAATAGTTTACAATGTGTAAAATTACAGGAATAAGGACATCAAGGATAGGAAGAAGCATCTGAAGTTGGATCCCATCATCACCCACTGCCTTCGTGGAAATAGATGTAATGGCCCGCTTAATATCTCCTTCTGTAACTGGGTGAAAAGAGAATGAAGTACTTAATGGCCGAGGAAGATTAGAGAGATCGTTTAGAGTGTCAGATTTAAGATTGTCATCCAGAGTCACTGGAGATTTAGAAAAATGTAAATTAATTTCGTTCAAGTCAAAGTCAGGCGTGCTGTCATTCGCAACTTTGCCGATTCCAAGGGATTTCAGAAATTGCCATACTTGTGCTGTGTTGGAATTTTGGATTGAGTTGTGTATGTGACGCCTTTTAGCATCCCTACACATACGACCGCAGCGATTACGCAGTTTCTTATAGAGGCACCAGTTCTCATCCGTAGGGTCCTTTTTATAACGCCTTTTCGCCTTATCCCTGATAGACATGGCGTTTTTAATTTCACCAGACAACCAGGAAGCTGGAGGATGCTTCACCCTGACCTTCCTAAGTGGAGCATGCACATCAAAAAGTTTCAACACTATCTTGGTAAATTCTGCCACCTTAGTGTCCAAGTCATTGCTGTCATAAACAGGAGACCAGTCAATATTGTCCGCATTCTCTCCCAAACGCTCCAGATCAATGTTCTTAAAACTGCGAAGCAAGAGGTATTTAGATTTGCGTTTAGGAGGGCGAATTTTGTATGAAATAAATAAAAGGTCGTGATAAGAGAATGAGGCAGAAAGCCTTCTGTACTTATCCCAATTTATTTGGGGTCGGCGCAGCATATCTTCTTTTTTCATACTTCTCTGCAGCTTGTCATCTCAGCAGTCACCTCCTTTCTAGCCATACCATTCTTCACAGAGTCCATCCATCGTTTCTTTGGTCTTCCTTTTTTCTTGTAATGCACATTAATACTCAAAACATTCACAATATTCGTTTGTAATGATCGCCTGTTATTAGGGACTACCAGACTGTTGCAGTTTTCGAAAGAAGAGTGAAAAAACATTATCTTTCCATTTCATGATAGTGGCATAGATACTTCTTACTACATTATACAAAGTGTTGTTTTGCATCGTCGTCAAAATTCAGGAGGTTGTCACAAAAGACATAAATAATCAATTTAAATTACGGAACCTAGTTTATTATTAAAAAACGCTGCTTTTTTGTAGTTTAAATTTTTCAGTATTTCCAAATAACCACCTTACCGTGGTTTAGGGAATAAGAAATTATCGAATAAACGTGCGAGATTGTTTGTGTGTGTGAAAGCGCGGCTTTAAGGCGAGGATCGCGTTCAAAACACGGGTGTTTCACACGGGTGCGTACCTTTTGATATAATAACAAAAGTTCTATTATATGATCATTGGACCTATTTTCATTTGATATAATTTTTGATTAGTTTAACGATGAAATGATAGAATGAACTATTGATATAATTTTAGTTTACCTAATTTTATATGGTCTAATAAACATTTTCTATAATGCACACTTGAACTAATATTCAGTTAGTATAGTATTTAGTTCTTATATAATTCCTCATACACTCTTGCATCAGATCCGTATTGTGGGTGAACCATCTGGGTTAGGTTAGGTTAGAACCATGACCATTAGCCAGATCCCTTTTATTGTTGGTGAATCATTTGGGTTAGATGAGGTTATAACAGTATGATGTTTTCTGATATTTACTTATTCACTACAGAATTTAGGCAGAAAATGAGTACACATGAAAATTAGGTCAAATGAAAATAAGATTAAATGAATTTTATACTAAATGTTTTTAGAGCAAAAGAAGTTTATATGAAATGTAATATTAGATCACATGAAATTAGGTTATTTGTTTTTATAGCATATGAAAATTATATCATGTGAACGTTATTAATTCATGTGATAATATATTATCTGTTATGGCATATATTACACACCCTTTTCACACTTACCGATTTCCGTTAAGAAGAACAAAAAAAAAAATTACAAGAAATGTAAAGCGTGATGTGTTGCCGTGTTTATATAAATTGTAAAAAAAAATGAATAGATCAAAAATTTCGCAATATGGCATCCAGTTACATCGATACTGAAAAATATCGGGTTGGATCATGCATCACTAGTTGAGAATAGTTGTTTTGTGTTTTGGCGTACATTCACACAATTTCTATTTTCGGTAAAGATAGAATTAGATTGCGAGGTGTATTGTTGTGTATACGCTTCATTGAGCATTACATGGGGGGAGCACTGTTGTTATCTGTTCATCCTATTGGCAACGATAGTATAATGAACGTGGTGAACATTTGTGAATGACACCCTTTACTTGGTATATATTACTTAATCGCTAGACCTCTCAAATGTGAGATTAGGAGACTTCCACCAGCTTTATGGATAGAAGACCTTGAATAGGTGATTGGGACGGAAGGTTGAAGCACGGTGTTGTGGCGCAGCTTAGGAGAGATCTACATCTAGCTTTGGACTGTTATAGACTGAGTAACAACACAGTGAGTGACTGAGTTGATTGATAGGTCTCTCCAAAATACTGCAGTTTGACCCTTGGCTTTTTGCTATAAATCTAGTGAGAGCACCTCAGGGATCCTATATGACGATTGCCTGTGATTAGTTTCTATAACAATCATTATTTCTAGACTGCTTACGGCACCGGCGGTTTGATTTTCTTTCCACTCCATGTAGGTATGTAACCACTCATTATATAATAAGACTCCTTCGTGTTTCTGAAAGCAGGCTAAGCAGTCGGTCCCGGCTGGCATGCGTATATCTTTGGCAGTAGGTATTGTAGCGTAAATAAAAAATAAAAGTCGTCACTGCTACATGTCAATACGTATAATTTTGCGGATATATATAAAAAAACCTAATACAAATTTTCTATATAAAAATTTAAAAGGATCAAAGAAAGAAAAAAAATAATTAATTTTAAGTAAAGCAGCGAAATGGGTTGTTCAGAATCGTATAAAATCTGTGATTTTGAAAATTAAAACCAGAAGGTGAGAAGGGGTTGCAACACCTATTCAGCCCTAGGCGCGATCAAATTGTATCCGAGCTTAATTACTACACCGGAAAAAATACATTGCGCGACCTTTTGACACGAAGGGCTTAAATATATTAAACTAGCTGCCCGGACAGACTTCGTTCTGTCAAAAGTTAAAGCAATGCACTTTTCCTACCTACCTACCCTACCCTACCCAACCCTACCTACCCTACCCTACCCAACCCTACCTACCCTACCCTACCCAACCCTACCTACCCTACCCTACCCAACCCTACCTACCTACTACCTACCTACCCTACCCTACCCTACCCAACCCAACCCTACCCTACCCAACCCTACCCTACCTACCCTACCCTACCTACCTACTACCTACTACCTACCTACCTACCCTACCGTACCATACCCTACCTACCCTACTTTACCCTACCTACCTACCCTACTCTACCCTACTCTACCCTACTCTACCCTACTCTACCCTACTCTACCCTACTCTACCCTACCCTACTCTACCCTACTCTACCCTACCCTACCCTACCCAACCCAACCCTACCCTACCCAACCCTACCCTATCCTACCCAACCCTACCTACCCTACCCTACCTACCTACTACCTACCTACCCTACCCTACCCAACCCTACCCTACCTACCCTACCCTACCTACCTACTACCTACCTACTACCTACTACCTACCTAAAAAAAAAAAAAAAAAAAAAAAAGAAAAAAAAAAAAAAAGTATCCTATGTCCTTCTCCTGGCTCTAAACTACCTCCCTGCCAATTTTCAGCTAAATCGGTTCAGCCGTTCTTGAGTTATAAGCGAAGTAACTAACACGACTTTCTTTTATATATATAGATAGATTAAATGATGGTACAAAAAACTATACTATTGCTAAAGATTATAAAAAAAAAAAATTAGAACAAAATTTGTTCTTGGAATTTGACACCGTGAAATTTCTCCCTGAAGGTCTGGATCTTCGCTCGATGGCTATTGCTCCGGGTCTTAGGTGGCAAGCCTCGGAGTCAACGGCTAGTACGCGTCTCCCGACCCCTGGTCGGTATATTGACGCGGCGCCGAAAGTATACGGGTCACTAGTTCTCAGCTAGGTCAAAAGTCCTAGAACCAATTCTGAGCAAATCTATGGTGAGAAAAATACAGAAAAATTAACACCATGCTCCAAAAGAATCTTTCAAGCAGTACAAATTTAAAATGTTTCAAATACATACCGGTTCTTGGTAAAATCACTTATAACAACCGACTATTCAGTACGGCGGCGCTACAAAATTCAAATTATCTTCCTTAGGTCTAGGAGGTTTAGGACTTTAGATTACAAATAATTTAACAATTTAATTACGAAACGGAATAACATGTAGGATATTTCCAAAGATTCCTCGCCAAAATGAGAAAAAAAATCCTACGTGACATCCCATGGAATCGTCATACTTTTTAAATTTGAACCGAAGTAAGAAAAAGTAAAATGATTAGAAATGAGGTCGACTTACACGAACATAATAGTTTTTATTCAGCCGAATCAACAAACAGCGTGATAATGCTGCAGTATCCGTAGTGGGTTGCTGAATGGTTGTGGAGATCAGATAAGTAGTCGCTCCATGTAAAGTACTGACAAGTACTCAGCTACATACGGATAGACTGGAAGGCGACCCCAACATAGATGAGGAAAGGCAGGTGATGACTGACACAAGCCCACCAACCATTTTTACCAACTTTTAAATGAAAGAAATGCATAATAAATAACTCTAACATTTCACAATTTTAAAAGCTTTTACTTCTCTCAATTAACAGCTCCCACAAAAATAGCCGAATTCATTTTAGTTCTTAACTTTAGTTAACCATGCATTAAAGTGAGTGATGTGTCTAAACGGACTAAAACAAAGTCCATTAGAGTAAGTCAGAATAGGCTTTTAAACTAGAATCGGCCGGAATGAACCGGATGATACCGGAATTAGTTGGACGTCGCCGGTTGGGGCAATGCTTCCATTTGGTGAGGTTGCATTTTAACGGATTTGAATTTTCTTTGGGTGTCCGTAAGGCATATTTTTGCTTATTCTTAGAGACTTATGAAGTCAGAGTTTTAATAACATAAATATCACGCATGTAATCCTCAAAAGGTTTAAAGGTTTTTTCTTCAAATAAATAAATAAAATTTTCAATGCTCTTGGAATGCCTTAAGAAAATATTGCATTGCTAACACACTGGGCCCGCGTGGTGGATTTTGGTTCACAATATCAGTGATACATATTTGTGAAGATTGTTTTGCATAAAAAATAGAATTACAGCGTTAGTTACTATTTTGGCCATATACTTGCTTGGTGAGGTCAGACTTTCTGGCCACTGACTGCGTGTAAAGACTGTCAAAGATCTACAAATGACAGTGGGACCAACGGTTTAACGTGCTTTCTGAGGTACAGAGAAAACTTGGTATCTTCATTAGATACCAAGTCCATCTACAGACCGGCCTTAGTAAGAGCGGCTTGACCTTGAAGATAGACCAGTGTGGTTCCTAAAAACCTGTCTTAGGAAGAGTACAGCTACACTCATAACGTCTACTAAAACCTCCCTCAAAAATCTAAACAAACAGCAATTAGATACGAACCTTTATATGTACGGTGCGGAAGTACGTACGTACTTTCTAGCTCGCGCGTTTATGACTTCCATTAGCCAGTTGATTGTTTTGTTTTCTGCACTTACTGTAGTTATATGTATACGTTTATTGTTTAGATTGGTGTTGGTTCCTGACCGCTCATTTATCTATCTACCAATCTAGCTTGTTTACTGCTAGGCTATTTTTTTTTCCTTCTTCCACACTTCAAACTTCTGTCCTCGTTGGTCCGTGGATGGATGACCATAATAATGACACACTGAGTTTCCTCCGTGCCTCGGAAAGCACGTTAAGCCGTTCGTTCCGGCTGTCATTTGTAGATCTTTGACAGTCATTACGAATAGTCACAAGCCAAAAGTCTGACGGCCAGTCTTACTAAAGCGTATCGTATTACCCAGTTACTGGGTTGTGGAGGTCAGATAGGCAGTCGCTTCATGTACAATACTGGTACTTAGCTGCATCCGGTTAGACTGGAAGCCGATGATGATGATGAATCATTAATTAATTATTTTTGTTACAAAATTGCGGCATCTGAAATTGTAGAAGAATGTGCTTTTAGAATATTAATTCATCCTGAAAGAGACAAGCTAACTTCTCAACAGCAAGATCTGAAAAACACAACCTAATTTGAATTTAGAAAACAAGAAATTTCACATAATACGCAAAAACGTAAACAAAAACAAAATAATCAATCACGAATCAAGTTCATTTCTTTGAAACAAACAAACAAACTGTTTCTCGTAACCGCGCATAAATAAAACAAGTGCAAGGCCGACAATTCGCTAAATAGATGATAAGTACCCGGCAGCCGATGTTGACGCGGGTTAGGCTCATACTGCCGACGAGAAAACGACTTGCTAAAGAGTATTATCTTGCTCAAAAAACTTAAAAAAAAAGCATATTCAATAGCTTTTAGTGAGAAGGCCGCCCATGAAAAAAAAATGAGAACTTTTTACTTCGGGTGACACATCATCATCATCATCAGCCATCAGCCATCAGCAGGAAGCGTCATAATGTTCCCACTGCTGGGACACAGGCCTCCTGTGTATGAAAGGGAGAGAGTGGGTTGTAATCCATCACGCGCGCCCAGTGTGGGTTGGTAGATGTCACATGTCTTCGAATTTTTAGTTCTAGGACATCCCGGTTTCCTCACGATGTTATCCTTCACCGTTTTTGAGGGCAGCGGTGATGAAATAAATTAAACAAAGTAATGTGCCTGCCTGGGTTCGAACCCACCCACGGCCTACTGCTCGTAAGTCGGGGTTGCCACCACTGGGCCACCGCTCTCTCTATCAACCGATGTAAAATGTTTTCATTTTTTTTAATGTACATTGTAATTTGTATGGCGTGTAATCCTACTATCCTACCTAATATTATAAATGCGAAAGGAAGCTTGTTTGTTTGTTACCTCTTCACGCCTAAACCATTGAACTGATCGTCCTGAAATTTTGAATATCATAAATTTTGAATAATATCAGGTGTACAGAAACGGACAAACGGTACCTTTCATCCCGAAACTACTATTTCCGAGGAAAACAACAATAACGTTCTTATGATTAAATAGATGGCGCCAGGTGTCCGAGACGGTTGTTGACAAATTTTAAATTTACCTGAACAAAGCCGCGGGGGAAAGCAAGTAAAAGATATTCTATTTATATCTATATATACAGGGTGTAACGGAAAGGGTATTTACATACTTAAAGGTGTGCTACAGACCATCAAACTGAACAAGTTTCTCCATTGGACAAACATCGTAATAGCGAAAAAAATCTCAGCTGCCGCATACATTTGGGTGAATAGGTATTGAAATTTTGTATGGGACATCAGATATACATATTTTTTTCGCTATTACGATGTTTGTCCGATTGAGCAACATGTTCAGTTTGATGGTCAGTAGCACAACCTTAAGTATGTGTATACCCTTTCCGTTACAGCCTGTATAAGGCTGTTGGGGTCGGCTTCCAGTTTATGCAGTATCCGTATGCAGCTATTAAAAGATAGTTGATTGCTTACTGTTTACACCACCAGCGAGTACTGCTCTCGATTGCCTCAGTGACTAGAGCTATCAATGAAGGTACTCGCTTAGCGACTGTTTTTTGATGATCAGAACACCGGCTGAGAAATTGTCGCTTGGATCATACGCATTCTAGGGAGTAATCGCCCGTCTTCCGTAGATCGTCGTGCTCGATGCTGAAACTCGCCAACTCGTTTCTTATTGCTACCTCTTCTCGCTTATCGCTAATCGTCGGCGGTGGGACCGGTGCTTTATATAATATGCATCTTTTTCTAAATCATAGTGGGGGACAAAGATGAAGTGTTGTCACGAAATCGGGTTGTTACAGCAATTTCTGGGTTGCGTCTGATTTTACGTTTGTCGAATTACTTATACCTTTATTTACGTCTTTGTTCAAGTGGCAGTAAGTATAGTTTTGTACCCTTTGCTGGGAAAGTTAAGGTAAAAATCGTAAGGGTTCGGTACGCGTGAAAACACAGGATAACCAAGATCAAAAAAATCAAAATATTTTTATTTTACATAGGCCTACAGGAGTACTTATAAAACGTCGACATAAAGGTGCTCGGTTCGGGTTGGTCGTTTCCTATGCAGAAAAATCGGCAATAAATTCCATGGTTACTCTTTTAAAATCATTTGGTTTTACAATATTTCTGTTACAGCGTTAGTACTAAAGTATGGGAGGACATCGTAGGCCTGACAATAAGTCGTTGCTTACTACAAGGTGGTAAAAGTTCTAAAATGGGAAGTGAGCTTCCAGATCGAGGATTGACTTCCTATTCTCTTCCTGCTATTGCGTAACACACTTATAAGGCCTTGAACAATTTTATTAACATTCGTAATGGTTTTTTTTTTAATCAAGAAAGTTTTACACAACTATTTATACATTACAATGTAAATGTTTACGACTTAGGTACAATTGATACTTTAATAGAAAAGATACTACAAAATAATAGTTAATAAACTACGAGCATTGTAGTGTTTCTTGGAATAACACAACTATTTCGCATTGACTGACGACCGCTTAAAATTTTTGTGAGAAATGTATTTGCGTAGTATTTGAGACTTAGAACTGGCAACGTGTGCACATAAAAACGTTGTTACATAAATATTTGTATTATTTATAAACGTACGAAAAAAATATTTCGGCAGTCAACAATAGATAGATAATTAGGTATAGATTGTAGTCAGTGCTCGATATTCTATGTGTTTTTGTGGCGAATCGGATAGAAGTTGAAAAATAGGTTTTGGTTTACAACCGTGTTTAAAAATACATACGGGAAGTGTTTCCCAGAAGTTTTGTGAAAAAGTGTAAACTCAATAACTGTCGGTTCGAAAATAGTGAAATATTTCTGTTAGTGAAATATTACGGGTGGATCGTTTATACAAGTATTTCGGATAGTGCCTATAACAAAGCGTTTCATGTAGCGTAGTAAAACAATCTTGGTTTAATCCAAACCATTCTAAAATTCCATCTCACAAATCGTTTAATTCTTCTCCAAACAGTGTACGTACCTACGATGTCACACAACAATATTTATAAATCGTGATCCCAACAAATTAGTAGGAAGTATGAAAACGTACGTTTGTGAACATTGGTCGCGACATAATGGTTGTTGGTAATAGTTGATTGACGTATGACAAACGGGGGCTCGACTGAAGCGGGTGTGTCGGACGATAGCTGCCGGGGACTTCGCACGTACAGTCAGAAGGTATGCTGTGTTTTTTTATTGTGATTAGGAGATCATTAGTTTTTATGAAGGTGGGAAATGGAAGAGTAATGGGAGAGTTTATTTATTTTATTTTTATTTATCCTTAATAATATTATAACATGCCCGAGCTAGACTGAGCCTGTATTTCAGGTCACAGTTCTCTTCCCAGAGTTATGAGCGGTATTAACAATGGTTGGACATTTTAGTTAATCGCTTTTTTGAAATACAGAAATAATATAAACCAATTTCCAAAAAAGAAGTTGGTGTGATTTGATGTGTGTTGTGTTGTGGGTGAGGGTGCAGAGGGTGTGTGTGTTGGGGGTCGGTGTGTTGTCTTGTTTGTCGGTGCGTTGTGTTCTATACAGTAGTGTTTTGTATGGACGGGTGGTGATTTTTGCTTAATATAATTATAACGTTAAAATTCTTAAAATGGTCACAGGCGCAGTTAATATTATGAAGTGTCACTTTGTGATCACTGTCCGACTTGTAACGTAATTAATATTATTATCCTATTATGATTATGTTAAAGCGGCCATTTTAGGCACCCAGAGAAAGGGGTAGGTTACTTACCTGATCTTCAAGAAGTGTGGATAATAGATTTAACAGTTTCATAAATTAATAATAATTTGGGAGTACTGTACGAGGACGTTTTGTATAATTATATACTCTCTCCCTATATATTGCGATCTTAGACGATGATAGACTTAATATATGGTGAATAGATTTCGAAAATATTGAAAAACTTAATCACTTCAGTTTATTTTTCCTAATATAAGGATTCATTTTCTGTTTCCTCGTCTCTACCAAAAAACAGTATGCGGAAGATTTTGTCTAAAACCTAAAACTAAAAGTTTTCTAAAATGTGAACAAATTGGCAACTCAGTGAACAAACTGACAAATGTTCAAATGATTTTGAGGATTACATTCTCTCATTCATGGAATATGTGAAACATGTAATTTAATCACTAGTACTTACTTTTTGTTTTTTTTTTGGTCATTGAATCAACAGACTGTTTTTAATTTAATGTGCCTTAGATTAGAATAAAATACTTTATTATACACCAAAATTGAAAAACATTGCAAATTAGCTTGCTTAGCTGAGCAGTATTGTAACCTTTTCAGTCACTTCATAAATATTAAAACCATTTAACATCAGAAAATTCTAACTTTCCCGCCAAAAAAAGGCTCATAGTAACCTAATCACCGACCAAGAATAAACTTTTCAACCATTTTCCAATAAGAGACCAATCAACGATAGTCCTTTTCAAATATTTAATCTCCTACGAATAAAGCGTTGGGGCTTGAAATGTAAAACTCTCATCGAGTTAACGTGCATTCAATTGCAAAATGGCGTCTCGATCGTTGGTCCACACCGTTTAAATGGAAATTGCGTCTAAAACTGTCTTTAAACGTTTATAACTTTGATTTCCTTTTGACTATGTATTAGTAATAGTTTTCCTTTTCATTGGTTTATGCCTTTATGGTCGGGGCTGAACAGGGTTTAAATAGTTTTCTATAGACCTCTGATTCTTATAGGAGTGTCTGAAAAATCGTGCTCGTGGCTAAATAATAACAGCCGCACAGGTGTCGATCTTTCAGGTTAAGCCGTACTTGCCGAGGTTGGTCTGTCGATGGGTGACCCTAATTATATACCAAGTTTCCTCCGTGCCTCGGAAAGCCGTTAAGCCGTTGGTCCCGGCTGTCAGTTGTAGATCTTTAACAGTCGTTACGAGTAGTCAGAAGTCAAAAGTCTGACATCCAGTCTTCCCAAGGGGTATCGTATTACCCAGTTACTGGATTGTGGAGGTCAGATAGGCAGTCGCTTCAAATAAAATACTGGTACTCAGCTGCATCCGGTTAGACTGGAAGCCGACCCCAAGATTGTTTGGGAAAAAGCTAGGCAGATGATGATGTCTGAAAAAAAATTGTATTATGAGTTCAGGGTTCTTGTTCAAGCAGTGCCTAGTGGGACTGCCAAGTAATAGGTCCCGAGTTCGAACCCCAGACAAGCTTTCTGATTTTTCTGACATACTTAATATGTGTGTATTGTATAATTATCACTTGCTTCGGTGTATGAAAACATCGAGAGGAAACTAAACCAGCATGTCTGAGAGATATTTCTCGACGGTATGTAAAGCCTAGTCAGAGACGGGCGGTAAAACAACCTTGCCACCAAGTTAGGCACCACAACCGAACCACACGAAAAACAAAGAAGTGTTAATGTTTTTCAATAGGGTTATACGTACAAGTACACGTACACACTCAAGTATTTTATCCAAGACGCAAAATAACTATACAGGGTGTAACGTAAAGGGTATATACATACTTAAGGGTTTGCTACAGACCATCAAACTGAAAATGTTTCTGCATCGGACCAACATCGTTAATAGCGAAAAAAATATCAGCTGCCCCATACATTTGGTCGAATTGGTATTGAAATTTTCTATGGGGCAGCAGATAATTTTTTCGTTATTACGATGTTTGTTTGTAGAGAAACATGTTTGATGGTCTGTAGCAAACCCTTAAGTATGTATATACCCTTTCCGTTACACCCTGTAGAATGCCATCTGCTATGATTCTGAGATACTCCTTGTTCTTCGTCCTCGTTCATACTTCAGTGTCCGTAAAAGAGACGGAGCTATACTAGGTCGTCTAGCTCCGTCTCTTTCCCACTCTGGAATGGGAATGGAACAATAATGTTTTAAGACGTCATGGTACGGACGCTAGTCCTTTCTGTAGAATATCACTAATGCGGTCAGTGTAGGTCCTTCTAGGGCGATCCCTCGTTGCGTTTCCATTACATCTGCCATGTGTAAGGTTGGTCGTATTTAATTATTCATCCTCAATACATGACTATTTTTAATTATTTACATCATTAATTCAGTAAAGTGTAGCACCATTTGTAATATGAATAGTTTCTAGTTAATAATTGATGAGCACCTTAAATATTTTCGAATACGGTACTGTAATATTTTTATAGAACAGTTACTTGTTACGTAGATAAATTAAATTACCGCAATCAATAAACATTCATCATCAGCCTATAATGTTCCCACTGCGGGGACCCAGGCCTCCTCTCTATGAGAGGGAGTGGGCTGTAATCCACCACGCGGGCCCAGTGCGGGTTGGTAGATGTCACATGTCTTTGAATTTTTGGTTGTAGGACATGCCGGTTTCAAAATAATTCATTCAACATGGTAATGTGTTACCAAGTAGGATTCCTGTTATCCTCAGATTAAAGTATATTAGCTTATGACGATGTTCAAAAGTACATAGTACATAGTTCAAACTGAAATCCGTAATAAGTACCCGGAATTAATCAGCACTAATAATAGTTGTTTATAAAAACAGTCTGGGTACACCTTTTGTGTACCAGTAAGCTGGTTAAAAATTTCTTTAAACGCTATTGAGGGGCTGGTGTAACTTTTTATTATTATACAAGGTGTTGTTTTGCAACCTCGTCAAATTCTAGGAGGTAACTATGCTAATGATTCTCGACCCGAATCAATAATAAAATGAGTAGGTAATTTTCTTTTTTTAATTTATTTACTGAAATCGGTAACTGTGAACCACCCGTGTTTTAAACACGGGCCGTCTGATCCCCGCCTTATAACGTCGCTTACACACAAACAAAAAACCTTAAACGTTTTTTCGATAATTTCATAATCCCTAAACCACGTTAAGGGGGTTATTCTGAAATATTGACAAATTTAAACAACAAAAAAACGCAGTGTTTTGTAATAATTTACTAGGTACCGTAATTTATATTGATTATTCATGTTTTTTGTGACAACATCCTGAATTTTGACGAGGATGCAAAACAACACCTTGTATAAGAGATTGATAAAGCATGAGGTGCATGTAAGGAGTTTTGTAGTTCCTTCCCCCTCTGATGCGATATGGTGTGAGTTTTAAAGTGTTTTTGATTCCCATATCGGGTAAAACTTTTGTTAGGGTTTTTCATCAATAATTCTGTACCGGCCCGGAGTCTGGATCTGGGCCCAGATAACGGTTTGGTTTGCCCTGATTCCACTTAACTGGCAAAATGTGGAGGCATCTCAACCTTAGAATAAATTCATTAGAATTTTTATAACTCATGGTGAACGTTACTGTTGTAACGTGTAGCCTGTAAATTGGCCAATGCTTAGGCAAGGCCTTTCGCCAGGACTTCCAAATCCTTCGATCCAGGGCCAAAGTGGAGCACTTGGTGTTGGTTCTGTCCAGTTCGTCCCGCCATCTCTTGCGAGGTCTATCTACCGCGTCGACTTCTGACAGTGTCATTGCTCCACATAGTGGTGAACCTACTAAAACAAATTTTATGTTTTGAAACCAAAAGATTATAGGCACCTAATGCCTACTAACCACTTACACTGTAACTTACTACATCATGATTGTTTTAATGAAATACGAACTATCCAAGAAATATAACATTAAACAATGAGTAGGATGAGACACAATGATTGTTATGATTGCTACAATGGCGTGCTAATTACTTCGCTTTAGGAGATCACAGAAGGGGTTATCAGAACAACGGTCGTTTGGGTTCATTCCTGAGCGATATATAACATCATGTGTGTGTTCTACAAAAGGTAGGCCCTCAAAGTGAACCTGTATTCTGTCTGTTCTGTATAGTGTCGGACGTAAAGAATAGCATCCCTTATCTTCCCGTGGGTGTCGTATGAGGCGACTAATGGACTTTCCAGAGAATGGGCAGCAGCGTTCTCTGTGCTTTTGTAACATGCTAATGCATTGCTGATATGTTTTCATAAATAAAGTCATACAGTACGATAGCGCATACATTTTCTGGTTTAACTTTACGAAGCTAGGTACTGTTCTTTTGTCTTTCTGAGACTTAGGACTTCTCCTCCAAAATCCATTCAAGGCGTCCCGCCATGAAGATGGCGGATGGGTGACTTTCTCGTTAATTGGCAAGGAGAGAGGTGCAACATCGAGAAAAGTGGAAGGAATGGGAGAGGCCTTTGCCCAGGAGTGGGACAGTTCAGGATAACAAACAAAAGAGAGACAATGTCTTAAAGACTGCCGACAGAAGTGAAAACTCCAAACAATGGAATTACGCGTTGATTGTCTGGCGCAATACGTCACGAGCATGTCGAGGTCATCGGTGACGCGAACCGATCGGTTTTTCCCCGACCAAAAATCAATCAACATGGCTAAAGAAATTTTCTCTTTAAAAAATGCAATTAAGGACTTTTATAATCTCAATGAAAATGAATGACAGTCCCACGGTACTTTAAATACACACTGCACTGCACTGTACATATTATATTTAGCCTATTGACTTACAACAGAATAATTGCATGGAATGTCAGCTGATCCACTTGTCAACCTAAATACATAAATAAGAACAACGACAATAATGGCAAAACAACTATGGCATTCAGTGACGATAAAGGGGTCATGAGTTCATATCCTACTTTTGCTCCCTCTCTATGCATTGAGCTTAGTTGGGATAGTAGAAATATCTAGTAGGTATCTATATTCATACTAATGTTGCGAAAATAGACTTAACGGTTATAAAGATTAGGTAGGTTGTTAGGTGGTTGTGTGGCAGGCTTTGGACACACGGATACACCACGTCCTGTTGGTCTAAAACGGTCTATGGCAGAATCAAAAAAATCCGACGTGACTTCAAAATGGAATCAAAACTAAAACCAGATATTTGCTGCCGACAATCTAAAACCACTGTGAAACGTTACAGAATTATATCATAAAAGAAGTAATTAGGTGATACCAAAATCTCGCGATAAGTAGACAGTTGTAAAACTATGCAATGTTGACAATAGCTAATCTCGTTATGTAATTTGTTTTGTGTCATTCATCACAAAAATACACGACCAACATAATTATGTAGATGCAGGTGTTCATTGTACACTCTTATCTTATACAGGATGTAAGGAATGCAGGCCGCAGGGTTGAAATAACAACACACTTGATGAGCGATTATTTAAAACTCTATATTGTCAACACTCCAAACTATATTTACATCAATTAACACTTATACTAACACGGAAAACACAATTTGAAGCTACTAATTTAACATAAACACAATACAGAGAAAACTTTAGGCACACAAATACAATAACTATACGACAAACGAGATACAGAGTAAGCGCGATGCTTATCAGAGGAATTTTGGATGAAGACTGCTCGTTAATATTTTTTTTTTTTTTTTTTTTATGAATGGCATCTCGCAGTTCAACCTAAGAGGTTGTCGTCTGCTTAACCGGACTATCCTGTGGGTGCCTTAAGAGTAAGGCCTCCAGCCAGGGCATAAAAACTTACAAACTAAGCGACTATACGCTGAGGGCACCCCCTGTGGGGTACGAGCCTCGGCTCAGGGCGTCGCTGGGGGAGGACTGCATGGGGACAGGCTGGATCTGAATGATATCATTATTTAGGGGCTGATTTAAAACTACTGGCACAGCATCGCGGGCTAGCTCGAGCGAGGGTCGGGGAGGGCATGGACCGGGACGTCGCGACGGACCTCGACGGCGAGGTCGGAAAGACGGCGGTTTGTGTCTGTACTTATTAAGAGTGCTAGTCTCTTTACTACTCTCCTGGAGGAGGGTGATAGCATCATCGGGAGTGACGAGGGTATGCCGAGGACGGCGTACTGTACTAATACGCGAGGGTTCGTAACGGGCGGCCGCTGCGATCAGGGGATTACGGTGTTTACTGGCGTTATCGAAGAAACGCTTCGAAAGACGTTTCATAAACTGTAGGACGGTGGGCATTCTAAGGTCTACGTGTAGACGGTCGTTACGGACATAAAAAGGGGCTCCCGTGACTCTACGTAAGAACCGGTTCTGCAAGGTTTGCATCCTATGGATGTATTTAGGCTTGGTGTGAGCGTACACGACGCAAGCGTACGTCATAATGGGGCGGATCACCGCGGTATAAATGCGCAACTTGCACTTGAGTGACAATTTGCTTTTTGCCGAGATCATGAAATGAAGCCTACCCATAGCAAAGGCAGCTCGGTCGCGAGCTGCTTTGATGTGCGCCGCGAAAGACAGGTGGTTGTCAAGTAAGACTCCTAAGTACTTGGCTTGCTTCTCCCAAGGGATAGGCTTACCGTACATAGTGATCGGGCTGAGCTCGGGTGGCTTATTCTTACGCGGTTTAGAGAAAAGAACTGCCTGGCTCTTGTCGGGGTTCACCTCGATTCTCCATTTCCGGAACCAAGCGCCTAAGACGTTGGCTGAGGTTTGGAGGGTGCTGTAAATAGCATCGTGACTACGGCCAGTGTAATAGATGGCCGTGTCGTCCGCGAACAGGGCTAACTGTGCCTTCTTGCTCTTGGGGATGTCACTGGTGAACAGAGTAAAGATAAGGGGAGAGAGCGGGGAGCCCTGAGGGACTCCGGCTCTAATGGGGTGGGGGGAAGACAGTGCCTTCCCGATGCGATAGCGGAAGGTGCGATCCGACAAAAAGTCTCGTAAGATGAGCACGAGACGGTCTGGCACTCCCAGTTTGTACAGCTTATATAATAAGCCGTTGTGCCAGACTTTGTCGAATGCCTTTGCTATGTCGAAAAACAACACACCCGTCATCGCTCCACGCTGGAAGCCAGCGCTCAAGTGTTCTACGATGCGGTGGGCCTGTTGAATGCAAGAGTGTCCGGTCCTGAAGCCGAACTGTTCGTTGGGGATGAGACTCTTAGCCTCGGCGAAGTCTTTGAGTCGCTTATACATAAGTCTCTCGTAGATTTTACCGAGTGCATTCAGGAGACTGATAGGTCTGTAGCTCGAAGGCTCAGACTTGGGTTTGCCTGGCTTGGCGAAACCGATGACAGTGGCCTCTTTCCATATTTGGGGAAACGCGTTGTTGCTCAGGGCGCCATTGAAGATGGCCGCCATTAACACGACGAGCTGAGCGGGGAGGAGTTTGAACACCCTATTGGTGATTCCGTCGGAGCCGGGTGCTTTCCGCGGTTGAAGTTTGCTAATGATGTCTTGCACTTCGTCAGCTGTGACCGGAGGCAGAGGATCATCAGGGTCTTCTTCGGGGGGCAGGGCGGCTTTACGTTCGACGAATGCGTTCACCTCATCGAGATGTCGCTTGTCTACTGGTTGCGAGCTGGGGGAGCACTGGGACTCCAGGCTGTCGGCTAGGCATTCGGCCTTCTCAGAGTCGTCGAATGCGACGCTCTTATCGGGTCGGGTGAGGGGAGGCATCGAAGCCTCTTCGGTGGAGCGCATCTTGCGTTGCAGCTGCCAGAAGGCTAGGTGGGTAGGCTCGAGTTCGCTTAGCGTTTTTTCCCATTGATTATTACGAAGCTCACTGGTGCGATCCTTTACAGCACGCTGTAAATTACGCATGTGGGCTTTGTTTGCCTCGCAGGGAAAGCTGCTGTAGGCACGGATGGCCGCGTTCTTTTCGTTTATCAGTTCACGTACGTCAGCGGGTAGTATCCAGCGTTGATCGCTCATTGCTGGGACTTCCCGTGAGCAGTCCTTCAGTACGGATTGCACGTGTTCTGTAAACGAGTTGATGGCGGCCGTCGTGTCTGCGACTGAGACTATGTGGTCGGGGATGGCCTCTAGGTGAGGCGACGTGGTGGATTTCAGCTTTTCGCTGACTTTCCTCCAGTCGGTTATCACTTGGGTCGGCGGGGGCTGGCTGGGGTCAGAAGGACCCGAGCGAGGAACTAAGTGCATGAGCACTGGTCGATGATCTGAGTTAAGCTGAACTAAGCCGCGGTAGTTGGCCGTGTGGCCCGACTGGCCGCAAAGCACACAGCTCGGTGGCTCCGTGCAAAGCGACTTGTCTTTGGGACGGGGGCAGTCTGCCGTGCCATGGTCGCCTAGACACTTTACGCATCTGTGCGGTGCATGGCAGTTGGCTTGGCTGTGACCGTACATCTGGCAGCGGTGACACTGTCCGACTACGCTTGAGCGGTAGGGCTTCTCTATTGAGATGCCTGTCAGGGAGCAAACCGACTTCACTTTGAAGATCGGGTGGTGACCTTCTACTGGGTCACAGATGACCAGTACCATATCGTAATGGTCTCCGCCTCTCGCCTTATGAAGGCGGTGGACGGCTGCGACCGGGATGTCCTGGCCTAGGAGGTCATTGAGGATGTCCTCCGTGGGGATTTCCTTCGGGATCCGCCTGATCACCACGCGGGTGGGCTTCTCCTCTGGGAGAGAGTAGGTGTGGAAGGCTATGCGCCTTCCGATTAATTCTGCTCGTTAATATTTTTTTTTTTTTTTTTTGGGAATGGCATCTCGCAGTTCAACCTAGGAGGTTGTCGTCTGCTTAACCGGACTATCCTGTGGGTGCCTTAAGAGTAAGGCCTCCAGCCAGGGCATAAAACTTACAAACTAAGCGACTACACGCTAAGGGCACCCCCTGTGGGGTACGAGCCTCGGCTTAGGGCGTCGCTGGGGGAGGACTGCATGGGGACAGGCTGGATCTGAATGATATCATTATTTAGGGGCTGATTTAAAACTACTGGCACAGCATCGCGGGCTGGCTCGAGCGAGGGTCGGGGAGGGCATGGACCGGGACGTCGCGACGGACCTCGACGGCGAGGTCGGAAAGACGGCGGTTTGTGTCTAAACTTTTTAAGAGTGCTAGTCTCTTTGCTACTCTCCTGGAGGAGGGTGATAGCATCATCGGGAGTGACGAGGGTATGCCGAGGACGGCGTACTGTACTAATGCGCGAGGGTTCGTAACGGGCGGCCGCTGCGATCAGGGGATTACGGTGTTTAATGGCGTTATCGAAGAAACGCTTCGAAAGACGTTTCATAAACTGAAGGACGGTGGGCATTCTAAGGTCTACGTGTAGACGGTCATTACGGACATAAAAAGGGGCTCCCGTGACTCTACGTAAGAACCGGTTCTGCAAGGTTTGCATCCTATGGATGTACTTAGGCTTGGTGTGAGCGTACACGACGCAAGCGTACGTCATAATGGGGCGGATCACCGCAGTGTAAAGGCGCAACTTGCACTTGAGTGACAACTTGCTTTTTATCGAAATCATGAAATGAAGCCTACCCATAGCAAAGGCAGCTCGGTCGCGAGCTGCTTTGATGTGCGCCGCGAAAGACAGGTGGTTGTCAAGTAAGACTCCTAAGTACTTGGCTTGCTTCTCCCAAGGGATAGGCTTACCGTACATAGTGATCGGGCTGAGCGCGGGTGGCTTATTCTTACGCGGTTTAGAGAAAAGAACTGCCTGGCTCTTGTCGGGGTTCACCTCGATTCTCCATTTCCGGAACCAAGCGCCTAAGACGTTGGCTGAGGTTTGGAGGGTGCTGTAAATAGCGTCGTGACTACGGCCAGTGTAATAGATGGCCGTGTCGTCCGCGAACAGGGCTAACTGTGCCTTCTTGCTCTTGGGGATGTCACTGGTGAACAGAGTAAAGATAAGGGGAGAGAGCGGGGAGCCCTGAGGGACTCCGGCTCGAATGGGGTGGGGGGAAGACAGTGCCTTCCCGATGCGATAGCGGAAGGTGCGATCCGACAAAAAGTCTCGTAAGATGAGCACGAGACGGTCTGGCACTCCCAGTTTGTACAACTTATATAATAAGCCGTTGTGCCA
This sequence comes from Cerastis rubricosa, assembly GCA_949152445.1. Taxonomy (NCBI): domain Eukaryota; kingdom Metazoa; phylum Arthropoda; class Insecta; order Lepidoptera; family Noctuidae; genus Cerastis; species Cerastis rubricosa. Next base: position 17,662,895 of record OX424539.1, read on the forward strand.
GACTTTGTCGAATGCCTTTGCTATGTCGAAAAACAATACACCCGTCATCGCTCCACGCTGGAAGCCAGCGCTCAAGTGTTCTACGATGCGGTGGGCCTGTTGAATGCAAGAGTGTCCGGTCCTGAAGCCGAACTGTTCGTTGGGGATGAGACTCTTAGCCTCGGCGAAGTCTTTGAGTCGCTTATACATAAGTCTCTCGTAGATTTTTCCGAGTGCATTCAGGAGACTGATAGGTCTGTAGCTCGAAGGCTCAGACTTGGGTTTGCCTGGCTTTGCGAAACCGATGACCGTGGCCTCTTTCCATATTTGGGGAAACGCGTTGTTGCTCAGGGCGCCATTGAAGATGGCCGCCATTAACACGACGAGCTGAGCGGGGAGGAGTTTGAACACCCTATTGGTGATTCCGTCGGAGCCGGGGTGCTCGTTAATACTCTGGGCCGCCATATTTATACTTGCGTACAAAAGCACAAGTGCTGGTGGGGCTATGGCGGACTCCCACCTATTATCCAATCACCTGTGCGAGAGAGCGTAAACAAGGTCATAAAACCTCTCCCCGCGACTCCCCGCCTCTTACCCCTGTGTCCTAATTTCTAATGGACTCGCCCAACGAACCCGGATCTATAATACAATGGGGCCTTTTAGCCAATCAGGCGGTTTGTTATGATTGCCTTGTGGGACTTTATCATATTAACTTTTCCTATGTGGCTCTACATTTTACAAGTAAATAGCTGTTTTTACTTGTTTCCACATTATATGTTACTGTTATTATTTACAATTATGTTGCCCTAGGTCTTAGTGTACCTATTAATAACATTTAAGCCTATGTTAGGGTCTTATTCTAGGAGCTATTAACAAAAAGGTGTATATTTTCTATACAAGGTGTTGTTTTGCATCCTCGTCAAAATTCAGGATGTTGTCACAAAAGACATAAATATTCAATATAAATTACGGTACCTAGTAAATTATTAAAAAACACTGCATTTTTTTGTTGTTTAAATTTGTCAATATTTCAGAATAACCCGCATAGCGTGGTTTAGGGATTATAAAATTATCGAAAAAATGTTTGAGGTTTTTTGTTTGTGTGTAAGCGACGTTATAAGGCAGGGATCAGACGGCCCGTGTTTAAAACACGGGTGGTTCACAGTTACCGATTTCGGTAAATAAATAAAAAAAGAAAATTACCTACTCATTTTATTATTGATTCGGGTCGAGAATCATTAGCATAGTTACCTCCTAGAATTTGACGAGGTTGCAAAACAACACCTTGTATACTAATAGCTTGGTGTATAAAAATTACTTAGTTATTCTACTGTGGTCTTAACAGATCGACCTATCATAAATTTACATAATATACTGTTTCCTTATCATGATATACACTAGATTTGAGATAGCTGTACTCCCTTACATTTCCACCCCCTGTAGAAGGGTTCAACCGACTACACTTCCGTCAGTAGGGAGTACAACTATCTTTACCACTGGCCGACGTAGAACTCCATGCTTTGTTCTTACGTCGACTACTCTTATTATAGAGTCCGCACCAGGATAAACACTTTTAATGACCCCTTTGGTCCACTGGTTTCGTGGTTTACTTGAATCCGTCACTACAACCACGTCACCCACTTTCACATTTGGAACGTCACTTGTCCACTTGTTGCGACGTTGCAGCGTCGGCAGGTACTCGCGCAGCCAACGCCTCCAAAAGAGGTCGGCCAGCGCGTTCACCCGTCGCCACATGCGGCGGGAGTCCAGGTCGGCGGCATGCCGACGTGTGCACGGCGCATCTCCCGCGGCAGTGCCCAGCAGGAGATGGTTGGGGGTCAGCACCACTGGGTGCTCGACGTCACTGCTCACGTATGTGAGAGGGCGGCTGTTGACTATAGGCTCGGCCTCGGCGAGGAGGGTGTAAAGGACCTCCTCGCGGGGGGCACGCTCTCGAAGCGTCGCCTTTAGCGCATTTTTTATAGAGCGCACTAGTCTTTCCCAGCACCCGCCCATGTGTGGGGATGCCGGGGGGTTGAAATGCCAGGCAATTCCACGGCCTGACACCTCACTGCTCAGCTTGTCTGTTTGTGCCAGGCGCAAGAGGTGCAACTCAGCCTCGTGCAGGTCGTCTGCCGACACCGCAGTTTTACGACGTCGCTTGCGACATCTTTCTGTAAAGGCTGTTACACGCGCCATGATATTTAAGGCACGCGTCCATGTGAGTGGTCGCTCGTAGTGCAACAGTAGATCTGCCTGTGCCACAACTGTTTGCACACGCTGCACTTTCTCCAGGTCCTGCTCCGTCACCACGTCGAGGTCGGTGTCAGCCGGCCACTGCTCCTGTGGACAGCGAGGAAAAGAGGGACCCGACAACCACTCATTACTGTTGTTGGGCCAGTCCAATCTGGTGGCCTTGTCAGCGGGGTTCATCGCCGATGGAACCCAGCGCCAGTTTGTCCTCTCTGACCAGATCATTCCCATTGTGCGTTCCATAGCACTTTCGCCCTTGTCTAAAGACACTCGGTCAGGCATCTCAGCACTTAGTTTGTCGCGCAGCTCTGGAGAGTTCGTGACCCACCCCCGTATATTAAACCCGCCTTTGGCGTGGACGTGGGTCACATCCTCTATTAAACTGTTGGCCTGCGCGGCAGACCAAGTACTGTCTAGGTAGTCGTCCATATAGTGTTTTGTGTGTATGGCGGCTACCGCTTCGGGGTACATATCTACATATCTACTCGAATTCTTGTTGAGAATATAAATTGCCGATGTTGGCGATGACACGGCCCCGAAAATCATAGAATTCATGACGTAAACTTCAGGTTCTTTGTTGGCATCAGACGACCACAAAAACAATTGAGCCCCTCTATCTTGTTCTCTTATAAATACGCGTAGGAACATATCCGCTATGTCCCCAGTGAACGCAACAGGCCCTAATCTAAATTTAAACAACACGCCTAGCAGGGAGTTGAGTAAATCAGGCCCGGTCAACAAGTTGTCATTCAACGAGGTTCCGTTGTAGCTAGCTGCGGCGTCAAATACTAACCTCAACTTTCCCGGCTTGTTTGGATTCGTTACCCCGAAGTGAGGTAAATACCACACCGAATTAGATTTGACACCGCCTTCTACCTTGCTTGCGTACCCCTCAGCTATCAACCTATCTATCTGTGCTGTATAGGCTGAGGCGTACACAGCGTCTTTACTCAAACGACGCTCAATCCCCGCTAGACGTTGACGCGCATATTTATAATTGTTGGGCAACTGAGGGTCGTCCCGACGCCATAATAACCCTACCTCCCACGAGCCGCTCTCTGTCTGACGGCTAGTGGAGTCTAGAATAGCCTTAGCTCTCTCTACGTCTTTATGCTTTCTAGGCACTTCTACTATTCCTATAGCTTCTAGCTCAAACTGTTTTTTAACTAATTCATGTAAAACATTAGATGGCTCTATTACACAATTTAATGAGTGCTCGCTAGTGTCTCTATAGCTACCTACAGGTCCGTGCACAACCCACCCTAAACTGGTCAAAGAGGCAACTGGCTTACCGGATTTCCCTCGGCGAGTCTCCTGGCTGGTCAGCAGCTCCCAGTTGTCCTGACCCAGCAACAGTAGTGGTCTGGCTCCTCGCATTTCCTCACAACCCAAGTCGCGAAGGTGGGCGTGGTCTTGTATTACTGTGGCAGGCACTGTTTGCGCGGGTAAGTCCAGGCTTTTTAATGTACGACACTTCACTTTATGTGTTTGCCCGTTTGGTCCACGCACTGACACACTGATTACTTTCGACGTTTCATCGACAATCTCTTGACCGCGCGCACTATGCAATGTTATAGGTACCGTTTTTCCACTGGCGTTTTCAGCTATCGAGTCGTCTATCAGTGATACGGTTGCCCCGTCATCTAGTAGGGCATAACAATGGTTTTCTCTGCCGTTCACTGTCACACACACTGGCATTATCTTCAGTAGCGCCTTGCCTGTGTAATCACTGACATTTGTGACGCTCTCACCCTTCCTGTCGGCATGTAACAATGTGTGGTGTGCGTAATTACAGGACGTGCACTTACTTGCTCGACAGAAATTCTTGCCATGTTTCTTTATCATGCACTTGAAACACAATCTATTTTTCTTTACGTGTTGCCATCTCTCTTCGACGCTCAACCCAGTAAATTTCTCACACTTGGGTAACTTGTGATTCTCCCCACATAGCGTGCATGGCTCTTCAGCCTCTTTCGCTGGCTGCTCATTGTTGGAATTGACGTGCAAGTACTGAATGTTTTTAGTAGGCCTCGCTGTCTGTACATTAGACCTATTCTTAGCGGCGCCTGTTGACGGTGTAGTCATTTCAATTTGCAAATAATAGGACGTAGCTCGGGCTAGATGACTTAGAAATTCTGCGAGTATTTCTAGGCTTGGTGCCACTCGCACATCTATGCCCTGGGTTGCTGCCATGCCCATCGCAAAATCACCGTATTGAGCACGTTGTACAGAGGTAAGTTTATTAAGTATTTCACTTACCAGCTGTGGATTATTCAGATATCCGTTCGCTTTCACGCTTTTCAGCAGTGATACACAATTCCTCACTGTCGTCGAGAACTTTCTGAGCTCACGGCCACTCTCAGTTACCTTAGGCAACGCACGCACTTTTTTAAGGGCACACTCGAGTACTAGATTTGGGTGCCCGAACTCTTCATCGAGCGTCTTCATTATTTCAGCAGGATTTGTAGAGGTACGCAATAAATCCTCCACTGCTAGCTTTGCGTCTCCTTGCAACGACGTTTTCAGGCGCGCTAGGTTCTCATGCGGCTTGAATTCGTACATCACCGTCGTGTCGTGGTACATATTTTTGTATGATAGCCACTCTGCTGGGTCGCCTCTAAAAAATGGCAACTCATAGGCCTGTCTTGGTACCGGTCGCGGACGCGCTAAGCTAGTTATAGCGTCGGCCAGCTGGTCTATCTTCCTGTCACGTGACCTGCTCCTGTCTGCGTCTTCGGCGAACGTGTTTCCCCACTCAGGCACTTCTCTAGCCTGCTCTCTCGATCGCGGGGCACTGACCGTGGCCTGGGGAGTGTCGTTCCCTAGGTACGGATGTTCGCGAAACTGTACTGACGCGGGCGCACACTGAGGGAGCGCAGGTATACGGTCGGACTTTGGCGCGGGCGCTGAGACCTCACGGGAGGGCGCTGTCACCTCACGGGAGGGCGCGGGCACTCGACGCGGCGATGGGTCGCGACACGCTGCGGGCGTGTTTATCTCTCTTACTACGGGAGTCATCTCCGAGACCCATTCCTCTACTCGTCGCGTCGTCCCCTCTTCGTCTGAGTCTTCTTCCACTGCGGCGTCTATCTCTGCGAGATCAGCTTCTAGCTTCTTCTTCACCAATTGCTCCTTCATGCGCACTATTTCCCTCTCAGCCTCGTATTCTACCCTCCTCCGAAGGTGATCGGCACTTCTGTGGCCGCTCCTCGAGGAGACGTGGCTTGTATCGGATCTCGCCCTGTGGGTTCTCTCCGATCTCGCAGGCGGAGTCATTCCTCTGTAGTCGATGACACGACCACCGGGACCCGCCAACGGGATCACAGGAACGGGAAACGATGTCGACGTATGTGCGACAGAAGGCGAGCCTGGTGGCCTTTCTGATGGCACACCTGAGTCAGCTTCTAGCTCTCGCCGCCTGTTCATATCTGCCTCTAGCTTGCGCAACTTACTCCTTGTCGTGATGGTGCTTTTCTCGCTCATCTTGCGTGCTCAGCAGATCCCTTGCACGAAGGACCAAAAATTGTAAGGAATGCAGGCCGCAGGGTTGAAATAACAACACACTTGATGAGCGATTATTTAAAACTCTATATTATCAACACTCCAAACTATATTTACATCAATTAACACTTATACTAACACGGAAAACACAATTTGAAGCTACTAATTTAACATAAACACAATACAGAGAACAACTTTAGGCACACAAATACAATAACTATACGACAAACGAGATACAGAGTAAGCGCGATGCTTATCAGAGGAATTTTGGATGAAGACTGCTCGTTAATTTTTTTTTTTTTTTTTATGAATGGCATCTCGCAGTTCAACCTATGAGGTTGTCGTCTGCTTAACCGGACTATCCTGTGGGTGCCTTAAGAGTAAGGCCTCCAGCCAGGGCATAAAAACTTACAAACTAAGCGACTATACGCTGAGGGCACCCCCTGTGGGGTACGAGCCTCGGCTCAGGGCGTCGCTGGGGGAGGACTGCATGGGGACAGGCTGGATCTGAATGATATCATTATTTAGGGGCTGATTTAGAACTACTGGCACAGCATCGCGGGCTGGCTCGAGCGAGGGTCGGGGAGGGCATGGACCGGGACGTCGCGACGGACCTCGACGGCGAGGTCGGAAAGACGGCGGTTTGTGTCTGAACTTTTTAAGAGTGCTAGTCTCTTTGCTACTCTCCTGGAGGAGGGTGATAGCATCATCGGGAGTGACGAGGGTATGCCGTGGACGGCGTACTGTACTAATGCGCGAGGGTTCGTAACGGGCGGCCGCTGCGATCAGGGGATTACGGTGTTTACTGGCGTTATCGAAGAAACGCTTCGAAAGACGTTTCATAAACTGAAGGACGGTGGGCATTCTAAGGTCTACGTGTAGACGGTCGTTACGGACATAAAAAGGGGCTCCCGTGACTCTACGTAAGAACCGGTTCTGCAAGGTTTGCATCCTATGGATGTATTTAGGCTTGGTGTGAGCGTACACGACGCAAGCGTACGTCATAATGGGGCGGATCACCGCGGTATAAAGGCGCAACTTGCACTTGAGTGACAATTTGCTTTTTGCCGAGATCATGAAATGAAGCCTACCCATAGCAAAGGCAGCTCGGTCGCGAGCTGCTTTGATGTGCGCCGCGAAAGACAGGTGGTTGTCAAGTAAGACTCCTAAGTACTTGGCTTGCTTCTCCCAAGGGATAGGCTTACCGTACATAGTGATCGGGCTGAGCGCAGGTGGCTTATTCTTACGCGGTTTAGAGAAAAGAACTGCCTGGCTCTTGTCGGGGTTCACCTCGATTCTCCATTTCCGGAACCAAGCGCCTAAGACGTTGGCTGAGGTTTGGAGGGTGCTGTAAATAGCGTCGTGACTACGGCCAGTGTAATAGATGGCCGTGTCGTCCGCGAACAGGGCTAACTGTGCCTTCTTGCTCTTGGGGATGTCACTGGTGAACAGAGTAAAGATAAGGGGAGAGAGCGGGGAGCCCTGAGGGACTCCGGCTCTAATGGGGTGGGGGGAAGACAGTGCCTTCCCGATGCGATAGCGGAAGGTGCGATCCGACAAAAAGTCTCGTAAGATGAGCACGAGACGGTCTGGCACTCCCAGTTTGTACAGCTTATATAATAAGCCGTTGTGCCAGACTTTGTCGAATGCCTTTGCTATGTCGAAAAACAACACACCCGTCATCGCTCCACGCTGGAAGCCAGCGCTCAAGTGTTCTACGATGCGGTGGGCCTGTTGAATGCAGGAGTGTCCGGTCCTGAAGCCGAACTGTTCGTTGGGGATGAGACTCTTAGCCTCGGCGAAGTCTTTGAGTCGCTTATACATAAGTCTCTCGTAGATTTTACCGAGTGCATTCAGGAGACTGATAGGTCTGTAGCTCGAAGGCTCAGACTTGGGTTTGCCTGGCTTGGCGAAACCGATGACAGTGGCCTCTTTCCATATTTGGGGAAACGCGTTGTTGCTCAGGGCGCCATTGAAGATGGCCGCCATTAACACGACGAGCTGAGCGGGGAGGAGTTTGAACACCCTATTGGTGATTCCGTCGGAGCCGGGTGCTTTCCGCGGTTGAAGTTTGTTAATGATGTCTTGCACTTCGTCAGCTGTGACCGGAGGCAGAGGATCATCAGGGTCTTCTTCGGGGGGCAGGGCGGCTTTACGTTCGACGAATGCGTTCACCTCATCGAGATGTCGCTTGTCTACTGGTTGCGAGCTGGGGGAGCACTGGGACTCCAGGCTGTCGGCTAGGCATTCGGCCTTCTCAGCGTCGTCGAATGCGACGCTCTTATCGGGTCGGGTGAGGGGAGGCATCGAAGCCTCTTCAGTGGAGCGCATCTTGCGTTGCAGCTGCCAGAAGGCTAGGTGGGTAGGCTCGAGTTCGCTTAGCGTTTTTTCCCATTGATTATTACGAAACTCACTGGTGCGATCCTTTACAGCACGCTGTAAATTACGCATGTGGGCTTTGTTTGCTTCGCAGGGAAAGCTGCTGTAGGCACGGATGGCCGCGTTCTTTTCGTTTATCAGTTCACGTACGTCAGCGGGTAGTATCCAGCGTTGATCGCTCATTGCTGGGACTTCCCGTGAGCAGTCCTTCAGTACGTATTGCACGTGTTCTGTAAACGAGTTGATGGCGGCCGTCGTGTCTGCGACTGAGACTATGTGGTCGGGGATGGCCTCCAGGTGAGGCGACGTGGTGGATTTCAGCTTTTCGCTGACTTTCCTCCAGTCGGTTATCACTTGGGTTGGCGGGGGCTGGCTGGGGTCAGAAGGACCCGAGCGAGGAACTAAGTGCATGAGCACTGGTCGATGATCTGAGTTAAGCTCATGTAAAGTCTCGATGGAATGCAACTTAAGGTTGACATTCTTGAGTAGCGCTATGTCGAGAACGTCCGAACGTTGGTCGGGGTCGTGGGGATAGTGGGTGTGCTCCATAGGAGCGATGGGATCGAAGTTGAGGGACTCGCCCAGGTTATACAAGTGACGTCCTCTGGCAGAGGTCGTCGTGCTGTTCCAGGCGGGATGTTTGGCGTTGAGGTCGCCCGCTATGATAACGGAGTCGCTCAAGCCGAAGAGGACGGCAAGGTCTTTGGTAAACAGAGTGTGCTCCTCGGACGTGCCGCCGGGAGGGATGTACGCAGAGGCGATAGTGATCGGTTGATGGCCGGTCATGCCTAGTCGACACACTGAAGTCTCGAGTAGAGACTCCATGGGAGGGGGATCTAAGGGGATGCAATGCAGTTCTTTTCTATAATAGATTAGAGTCCCGCCCTTGTGGCAACGTGACCGATCGTTGCGAACTATGCGATAGTTGGCAATTCTCGGATCGCGGTGACTGGGCTTGAGGAAGGTCTCCTGTACGAGGAGGATATCAATTTGATGGTCGCGGAGGAAGGTGGCGATCTCATCACGCTGGCCTCTAATGCCATTGGCATTAAAGTACCCTAATTTTAGGGATCGGGGTTTGGTGCACGTTAATCTCGTATTATCCATTGGAGTTAGTCGAGGTTAAGGTTGCGGAGGAGGTCGCCTAACTTGAGTAGGGACTTGAGGATAATTTTAAGTTTATCGCCACCAGTGTTAGCCGCCCTGAGATCAGCCGCCATGCGGTCTGCTTCGGGGGTGACTAACTCTGCTAGCGATTCTAAAATTACGTTGTGAGAGGGGTCCACAGCCGCGGGGCCGGGTGGCGTGGGACGAGCGGGCGCCGGTGCGCTTGCTTGGGCCGCGGGAGTGGGGACAGGGGCATCTAATAGTCCGGGGATGGGGCTGGACTTTGCTTTACTGAGAGCCGGGAAGGCTTTCTGGTGGTTTAGCGTGGTCCAGGGAGAGGGCCTCTGAGGGCTGAGTCTCTCCGGCATCTGGGCAGAGGGTAGCCTCACCGATGGGCTTTCTCTTTGTTGGCGGGCGCTTGCACGCTTCACCAGGTTAGAGGAGGAGCCTTTGGGGGCTTTTGAGCAGCCGCGATAGTTGGCCGTGTGGCCCGACTGGCCGCAAAGCACACAGCTCGGTGGCTCCGTGCAAAGCGACTTGTCTTTGGGACGGGGGCAGTCTGCCGTGCCATGGTCGCCTAGACACTTTACGCATCTGTGTGGCGCATGGCAGTTGGCTTGGCTGTGACCGTACATCTGGCAGCGATGACACTGTCCGACTACGCTTGAGCGGTAGGGCTTCTCTATTGAGATGCCTGTCAGGGAGCAAACCGACTTCACTTTGAAGATCGGGTGGTGACCTTCTACTGGGTCACAGATGACCAGTACCATATCGTAATGGTCTCCGCCTCTCGCTTTATGAAGGCGGTGGACGGCTGCGACCGGGATGTCCTGGCCTAGGAGGTCATTGAGGATGTCCTCCGTGGGGATTTCCTTCGGGATCCGCCTGATCACCACGCGGGTGGGCTTCTCCTCTGGGAGAGAGTAGGTGTGGAGCTCGTTAATACTCTGGGCCGCCATATTTATACTTGCGTACAAAAGCACAAGTGCTGGTGGGGCTATGGCGGACTCCCACCTATTATCCAATCACCTGTGCGAGAGAGCGTAAACAAGGTCATAAAACCTCTCCCCGCGACTCCCCGCCTCTTACCCCTGTGTCCTAATTTCTAATGGACTCGCCCAACGAACCCGGATCTATAATACAATGGGGCCTTTTAGCCAATCAGGCGGTTTGTTATGATTGCCTTGTGGGACTTTATCATATTAACTTTTCCTATGTGGCTCTACATTTTACAAGTAAATAGCTGTTTTTACTTGTTTCCACATTATATGTTACTGTTATTATTTACAATTATGTTGCCCTAGGTCTTAGTGTACCTATTAATAACATTTAAGCCTATGTTAGGGTCTTATTCTAGGAGCTATTAACAAAAAGGTGTATATTTTCTATATACTAATAGCTTGGTGTATAAAAATTACTTAGTTATTCTACTGTGGTCTTAACAGATCGACCTATCATAAATTTACATAATATACTGTTTCCTTATCATGATATACACTAGATTTGAGATAGCTGTACTCCCTTACACAGGATGTATCGCAAAAAGCGGTAGACATCAAATTATTAGACAACTTTCCCTAAGGAACACATCATTCTTAAGGATAACGGCGACCCAATGATTTATTTATTTGGGGTCGGTGGAGCATGTGTTCTTTTTCAATACTTCTCTATTATACTCATCATCTTAGCAGTTAGCAGTCCTTTCTAGCCATATCATCCTTCACACAGTCCATCCATCGATTCTTTCTCTTATCTTATAGCCATCTAAGTTCATACTCAACGTTTTCTTCTCTATAATTTCTTCATTCCTCCGCATCACAAGTCCATACCACGATAACCGAACTTTCCATGAAATAAGGGTTGAAAAAAAAATACGGGTTGCACTCCGGGCGTGCCGGCAGAAGTGAAAACTTGAATATTGACGTTGTGCAGTTTTGATATTTTGAAATATCAGTATAAAAGTACTATCATTTATGTGGTAAAATACAATATTCATTTATTGCGCTATCGTACACAAACATGACAATTTATTTTACATTAAAAATTTAACACTTCAGAACTATTAAAATCCGTCTTACGAATTTTATCTACGGTTTTGTTTGTGCATACCCAAACTCAATGACAGATGTCATAAAGTAAGTACATCATAAAGTTCAAATTCCTTCGTAACCTGATGTCAATCAGTCTTACGATTTTTTCAGTTTTGGAAACCCAAACTCAATGACAGATGTCTTAAAGTTTAAAATCCTTCATAACCTTATGTCAATCCGTTCGATTAGGACACACCTGACGTGAGTTTAACATTTTTTACACACAAAAGTGCACAACGCCGCTAAAGAAGATTTCACTTAAAAACAAAATGAACTTCCCATACAAAATACCGCAGCGTTTGACGAAATTAGTATGATCAGTCCTTTGTAAATGGTTTAGGGACATTGACGCACATACTCTTAAAATGTATTCAACATATAATTCAAGACACCGTAAAGTAGAAACTTTTGACCTGTTAAAATCTGCTGGAGTGAAAACTATTTGCTGATCAATGTGACACCTTAATAAAAAGAATAAAGAAAAAGTTAGTTGTCATGTTGACTGTTGGAAATTCGAACGCGAAAATGTCCGTGTTTAAGAAGTAACTATTGTTTGTACTAGTAGAAATAAGTTTTATTTATACGTTTTTATTCGTACAATATACTGATACCGTTGGCCTGCGTCATCCCACTGCTGGGCAAAGGCCTCTCCCAATGACTTCCAATTGTCTTGGTCCAGGGCACCTAAGGACCACTGGTCGCTGGTCTTGTCTAGCTCGTCTCGCCATCTTCTACGAGGTCTACCACGACGCCTTCTGGCTGTGTCAGGGCTCCAGAAAGTGGTTATCTTGGCCCACAGATTATTGGGCATGCGGCAGACGTGGCCAGTCCAGTCCCACTTCAGCTTAGCGGCTTTTTAAGCAACATCAGTTATTTGTGTTTTGGAGCGCAGTGTGGTATTGCGTACACGGTCGGTTAGTTTGCTGCGCTCCATGTCACGTTGGCAGACCTTGAGTTTGGACTTTTGATAATTTGTCAAAGACCAAGTCTGGGTTCCATAGGCCAAAATGGGAAGAATAAACGTACAATATAATATTATATATATTCTTAGTTTTGGATCATGTGATGTGAAATATATTACTGAGCAGCTGGTTTTGTAGAATTTTAGGAAAAATACTTCAAAACCTAGTTTTATTAAATGACAAGACAAGATGGATTAAATTGCCGGATTTAAAGAAGAATCCCGATAGTCCTGTTGGATGGTTTTATTGAGCTTGAGCAGGCTTAGCGTAGCAAATGGTTTTAATCGAATAAGAGCATAGGTACACTATAGTTTTGGACTGACATGCGGTCTATCACATGAGGCCGATGTTGTAGTTTCGACGAATATTTTGCCTGTTATCCCTCAAAGGGTTGTACAAAGGTGTACTTATTAATAGAAAACTCACATTTAGCTAGTTAAGTACTAGATTTGTTCTAAAATATTATATCTATATTGTGTACGTTATTTTCTGTTACAGATTTAAACTAACGTTATGGTGAAGAAGATCACAATGACTCGACTCAAATATGCACCGTTGTTGGTGTTCCAGATCATTCTTATGATCTTGTACATATTCTTCACCGATTATGGGGGAGATGTTGATTCTTCAGTAATAGGTAAGTTCTTTTTTTAACACTTTACTTGACGTTTTTGATTTTGCCATAATTTGTACATATGAGTTCTTAGTTCTTATCAAATACCATGCTGCTGGGTCTCTAGGAAGGTGCCTATAGGCTTTGAAAAGTAAGACAATCTTCAAAATATGTGAACTATTGGACCTCTTCATTGCTGCGCCTAAAAAGCTTGACCATTAACATTTTACCTTTAACGGTTGTAAGGAATGCAGGCCGCAGGGTTGAAATAACAACACACTTGATGAGCGATTATTTAAAACTGTATATTGTCAACACTCCAAACTATATTTACATCAATTAACACTTATACTAACACGGAAAACACAATTTGAAGCTACTAATTTAACATAAACACAATACAGAGAAAAACTTTAGGCACACAAATACAATAACTATACGACAAACGAGATACAGAGTAAGCGCGATGCTTATCAGAGGAATTTTGGATGAAGACTGCTCGTTAATACTCTGGGCCGCCATATTTATACTTGCGTACAAAAGCACAAGTGCTGGTGGGGCTATGGCGGACTCCCACCTATTATCCAATCACCTGTGCGAGAGAGCGTAAACAAGGTCATAAAACCTCTCCCCGCGACACCCCGCCTCTTACCCCTGTGTCCTAATTTCTAATGGACTCGCCCAACGAACCCGGATCTATAATACAATGGGGCCTTTTAGCCAATCAGGCGGTTTGTTATGATTGCCTTGTGGGACTTTATCATATTAACTTTTCTTATGTGGCTCTACATTTTGCAAGTAAATAGCTGTTTTTACTTGTTTCCACATTATATGTTACTGTTATTATTTACAATTATGTTGCCCTAGGTCTTAGTGTACCTATTAATAACATTTAAGCCTATGTTAGGGTCTTATTCTAGGAGCTATTAACAAAAAGGTGTATATTTTCTATATACTAATAGCTTGGTGTATAAAAATTACTTAGTTATTCTACTGTGGTCTTAACAGATCGACCGATCATAAATTTACATAATATACTGTTTCCTTATCATGATATAAACTAGATTTGAGATAGCTGTACTCCCTTACATTTCCACCCCCTGTAGAAGGGTTCAACCGACTACACTTCCGTCAGTAGGGAGTACAACTATCTTTACCACTGGCCGACGTAGAACTCCATGCTTTGTTCTTACGTCGACTACTCTTATTATAGAGTCCGCACCAGGATAAACACTTTTAATGACCCCTTTGGTCCACTGGTTTCGTGGTTTACTTGAATCCGTCACTACAACCACGTCACCCACTTTCACATTTGGAACGTCACTTGTCCACTTGTTGCGACGTTGCGGCGTCGGCAGGTACTCGCGCAGCCAACGCCTCCAAAAGAGGTCGGCCAGCGCGTTCACCCGTCGCCACATGCGGCGGGAGTCCAGGTCGGCGGCATGCCGACGTGTGCACGGCGCATCTCCCGCGGCAGTGCCCAGCAGGAGATGGTTGGGGGTCAGCACCACTGGGTGCTCGACGTCACTGCTCACGTATGTGAGAGGGCGGCTGTTGACTATAAGCTCGGCCTCGGCGAGGAGGGTGTAAAGGACCTCCTCGCGGGGGGCACGCTCTCGAAGCGTCGCCTTTAGCCTGTTCTTGATGGAGCGCACCAGTCGCTCCCAGCACCCGCCCATGTGTGGGGATGCCAGGGGGTTGACGTGCCAGGCAATTCCGCGGCCTGACACCTCGCTGCTCAGCTTGTCTTGATCCAGGCGCAAGAGGCGCAACTCAGCCTCGTGCAGGTCGTCTGCTGACACCGCAGTTTTACAACGTCGCTTGCGACATCTAACTATGAAAACTAATACACGCGCCATGATATTTAATGCGCGAGTCCATGTGGTTGGTCGCTCGTAGTGCAGCTGTAGATCTGCCTGTGCCACAACTGTTTGCACACGCTGCACTTTTTCCAGGTCCTGCTCCGCCACCACGTCGAGGTCGGTGTCAGCCGGCCACTGCTCCTGTGGACAGCGAGGAAAAGAGGGACCCGACAACCACTCATTACTATTATTGGGCCAGTCCATTCTGGTGGCCTTGTCAGCGGGGTTCACCGCCGACGGAACCCAGTGCCAGTTAGTCCTCTCTGACCAAATCATTCCCAGTGTGCGTTCTGTAGCACTTTCGCCTTTGTCTAAAGACACTCGGTCAGGCATCTCAGCACTTAGTTTGTCGCGCAGCTCTGGAGAGTTCGTGACCCACCCCCGTATATTAAACCCGCCTTTGGCGTGGACGTGGGTCACATCCTCTATTAAACTGTTGGCCTGCGCGGCAGACCAAGTACTGTCTAGGTAGTCGTCCATATAGTGTTTTGTGTGTATGGCGGCTACCGCTTCGGGGTACATATCTACATATCTACTCGAATTCTTGTTGAGAATATAAATTGCCGATGTTGGCGATGACACGGCCCCGAAAATCATAGAATTCATGACGTAAACTTCAGGTTCTTTGTTGGCATCAGACGACCACAAAAACAATTGAGCCCCTCTATCTTGTTCTCTTATAAATACGCGTAGGAACATATCCGCTATGTCCCCAGTGAACGCGACAGGCCCTAATCTAAATTTAAACAACACGCCTAGCAGGGAGTTGAGTAAATCAGGCCCGGTCAACAAGTTGTCATTCAACGAGGTTCCGTTGTAGCTAGCTGCGGCGTCAAGTACTAATCTCAACTTTCCCGGCTTGTTTGGATTCGTTACCCCGAAGTGGGGTAAATACCACACCGAATTAGATTTGACACCGCCTTCTACCTTGCTTGCGTACCCCTCAGCTATCAACCTATCTATCTGTGCTGTATAGGCTGAGGCGTACACAGCGTCTTTACTCAAACGACGCTCAATCCCCGCTAGACGTTGACGCGCATATTTATAATTGTTGGGCAACTGAGGGTCGTCCCGACGCCATAATAACCCTACCTCCCACGAGCCGCTCTCTGTCTGACGGCTAGTGGAGTCTAGAATAGCCTTAGCTCTCTCTACGTCTTTATGCTTTCTAGGCACTTCTACTATACCTATGGCTTCTAGCTCAAACTGTTTTTTAACTAATTCGTGTAGAACATTAGATGGCTCTATTACACAATTTAATGAGTGCTCGCTAGTGTCTCTATAGCTACCTACAGGTCCGTGCACAACCCACCCTAAACTGGTCAAAGAGGCAACTGGCTTACCGGATTTCCCTCGGCGAGTCTCCTGGCTGGTCAGCAGCTCCCAGTTGTCCTGACCCAGCAACAGTAGTGGTCTGGCTCCTCGCATTTCCTCACAACCCAAGTCGCGAAGGTGGACGTGGTCTTGTATTACTGTGGCAGGCACTGTTTGCGCGGGTAAGTCCAGGCTTTTTAATGTACGACACTTCACTTTATGTGTTTGCCCGTTTGGTCCACGCACTGACACACTGATTACTTTCGACGTTTCATCGACAATCTCTTGACCGCGCGCACTGTGCAATGTTATAGGTACCGTTTTTCCACTGGCGTTTTCAGCTATCGAGTCGTCTATCAGTGATACGGTTGCCCCGTCATCTAGTAGGGCATAACAATGGTTTTCTCTGCCGTTCACTGTCACACACACTGGCATTATCTTCAGTAGCGCCTTGCCTGTGTAATCACTGACATTTGTGACGCTCTCACCCTTCCTGTCGGCATGTAACAATGTGTGGTGTGCGTAGTTACAAGACGTGCACTTACTTGCTCGACAGAAATTCTTGCCATGTTTCTTTATCATGCACTTGAAACACAATCTATTTTTCTTTACGTGTTGCCATCTCTCTTCGACGCTCAACCCAGTAAATTTCTCACACTTGGGTAACTTGTGATTCTCCCCACATAGCGTGCATGGCTCTTCAGCCTCTTTCGCTGGCTGCTCATTGTTGGAATTGACGTGCAAGTACTGGATGTTCTTAGTAGGCCTCGCTGTCTGTACATTAGACCTATTCTTAGCGGCGCCTGTTGACGGTGTAGTCATTTCAATTTGCAAATAATAGGACGTAGCTCGGGCTAGATGACTTAGAAATTCTGCGAGTATTTCTAGGCTTGGTGCCACTCGCACATCTATGCCCTGGGTTGCTGCCATGCCCATCGCAAAATCACCGTATTGAGCACGTTGTACAGAGGTAAGTTTATTAAGTATTTCACTTACCAGCTGTGGATTATTCAGATATCCGTTCGCTTTCACGCTTTTCAGCAGTGATACACAATTCCTCACTGTCGTCGAGAACTTTCTGAGCTCACGGCCACTCTCAGTTACCTTAGGCAACGCACGCACTTTTTTAAGGGCACACTCGAGCACTAGATTAGGGTGCCCGAACTCTTCATCGAGCGTCTTCATTATTTCAGCTGGATTTGTAGAGGTACGCAATAAATCCTCCACTGCTAGCTTTGCGTCTCCTTGCAACGACGTTTTCAGGCGCGCTAGGTTCTCATGCGGCTTGAATTCATACATCACCGTCGTGTCGTGGTACATATTTTTGTATGATAGCCATTCTGCTGGGTCGCCTCTAAAAAATGGCAACTCATAGGCCTGTCTTGGTACCGGTCGCGGACGCGCTAAGCTAGTTATAGCGTCGGCCAGCTGGTCTATCTTCCTGTCACGTGACCTGCTCCTGTCTGCGTCTTCGGCGAACGTGTTTCCCCACTCAGGCACTTCTCTAGCCTGCTTTCTCGATCGCGGGGCACTGACCGTGGCCTGGGGAGTGTCGTTCCCTAGGTACGGATGTTCGCGAAACTGTACTGACGCGGGCGCACACTGAGGGAGCGCAGGTATACGGTCGGACTTTGGCGCGGGCGCTGAGACCTCACGGGAGGGCGCTGTCACCTCACGGGAGGGCGCGGGCACTCGACGCGGCGATGGGTCGCGACACGCTGCGGGCGTGTTTATCTCTCTTACTACGGGAGTCATCTCCGAGACCCATTCCTCTACTCGTCGCGTCGTCCCCTCTTCGTCTGAGTCTTCTTCCACTGCGGCGTCTATCTCTGCGAGATCAGCTTCTAGCTTCTTCTTCACCAATTGCTCCTTCATGCGCACTATTTCCCTCTCAGCCTCGTATTCTACCCTCCTCCGAAGGTGATCGGCACTTCTGTGGCCGCTCCTCGAGGACACGTGGCTTGTATCGGATCTCGCCCTGTGGGTTCTCTCCGATCTCGCAGGCGGAGTCATTCCTCTGTAGTCGATGACACGACCACCGGGACCCGCCAACGGGATCACAGGAACGGGAAACGATGTCGACGTATGTGCGACAGAAGGCGAGCCTGGTGGCCTTTCTGATGGCACACCTGAGTCAGCTTCTAGCTCTCGCCGCCTGTTCATATCTGCCTCTAGCTTGCGCAACTTACTCCTTGTCGTGATGGTGCTTTTCTCGCTCATCTTGCGTGCTCAGCAGATCCGGCTCGAAGGACCAAAAATTGTAAGGAATGCAGGCCGCAGGGTTGAAATAACAACACACTTGATGAGCGATTATTTAAAACTGTATATTGTCAACACTCCAAACTATATTTACATCAATTAACACTTATACTAACACGGAAAACACAATTTGAAGCTACTAATTTAACATAAACACAATACAGAGAAAAACTTTAGGCACACAAATACAATAACTATACGACAAACGAGATACAGAGTAAGCGCGATGCTTATCAGAGGAATTTTGGATGAAGACTGCTCGTTAATACTCTGGGCCGCCATATTTATACTTGCGTACAAAAGCACAAGTGCTGGTGGGGCTATGGCGGACTCCCACCTATTATCCAATCACCTGTGCGAGAGAGCGTAAACAAGGTCATAAAACCTCTCCCCGCGACACCCCGCCTCTTACCCCTGTGTCCTAATTTCTAATGGACTCGCCCAACGAACCCGGATCTATAATACAATGGGGCCTTTTAGCCAATCAGGCGGTTTGTTATGATTGCCTTGTGGGACTTTATCATATTAACTTTTCTTATGTGGCTCTACATTTTGCAAGTAAATAGCTGTTTTTACTTGTTTCCACATTATATGTTACTGTTATTATTTACAATTATGTTGCCCTAGGTCTTAGTGTACCTATTAATAACATTTAAGCCTATGTTAGGGTCTTATTCTAGGAGCTATTAACAAAAAGGTGTATATTTTCTATATACTAATAGCTTGGTGTATAAAAATTACTTAGTTATTCTACTGTGGTCTTAACAGATCGACCGATCATAAATTTACATAATATACTGTTTCCTTATCATGATATAAACTAGATTTGAGATAGCTGTACTCCCTTACAACGGTACCTTACACCGTTAAGACGCCTTTGTCTTGAAGGTACGGAACACTAAACGTAAAATTTTACGAATCTAAAATATTTTGTTCCTGATTTTTATTTCGTTCATCATCTTCGTTGGTTTTTCCCAACTTTACTGGTTGCCTTCCAGACCTTTTTAGTCTTGCGACTGCCTATCTGACCTCCACAACCCAGTCAGTACTGGGTAATATACCTACTACTCTACAGTACCTACCTCTTGGTAAGACTACTTGTCAGACTTTCGGGCCACCGGTATTTCTTAATTCGTACTCTATCAATATATTAATCGGATTTATAAATGTCACAGTCCAAAAAGCATTTGGTATGTAACCATAAAATTAATTGAGTAGACACTACGATAAAGAAATTCAGTAAGAATGTTTAAAGTTGTTATCAGAAAGTCTTATACGCAATAGTGTAAAATTAAATTCCTACGGCTCATAAAATGGATGACGCTGCGTTCATGACCTACGTGCCCTAAGCCCCGATGACAATAATTTTTTCAATTGCATACTAGTGCAGTCTCAACGAGCGACCCAACTAGTATATTCCATCTTTGTTTTAATAATAATCCTTGACGTGTTTAATTAATTCATTCGCGCTTCCTCTGCAAATCCATATGCGTTGCTCCAATTAATGATGAAAACAAAGATGTACTCTTATAATGAACTGGACTAAAATTCTCGAGTATTATGCAAATTATATTAGTAGAATGTAGTTTTGTTATTACCAGCTCTTGCAGTAGATTTATTTATTCATTTCAGTTTGTTATTTTGTTTAATGTTTACACAAATTATAGCATTTATGAAGCAGAACTTTTACAAATGTTAAATTAGCCTTGTTTTCGATGCAAGTGATTTTGTTTCTTCTGGATATCTCGCCACCGAGAACTCAAGGACGTGATAAAGGACAGACGTTTTGGGAGACTATCTTATGTATTTTTGAAAAGCTTTATTTTAACTTGTCTTGTTTGTTTGTTAGTATGTATTGGTCAAATCTTGCAACTGAATTTCAAACCAGTTCCTCGCAACCGATTGGGCTGTTTGCACACACCTTTGGTTCTGGTTACAATATACTAAACATTATAGACGCGTTAAATTTTGATATCTTATCCTAATTTTCTTTGAAATTTAATAAAAATTTTAATTTACTGTCTAATTACGTAATGATTCTCAGCCTAGTAAAAATAAATACCCTTTGTCCTGACTATATAAAAAATGGCAGATTTAACTCACTAGCGTATCGCGTTTTATTCAGCAGTGTCAAATTAAATTGGCTAATTGTAACTAGTGTATGTATTAGTTTATAGTTAGTCTTTTTATGCTTATATATGTATTATGTTCTATGGGCCCAGTTGCCTGAAATAAAGGATTATATTGTATTGTAACTCCACGGAGATGGAGTTGATTTTTATACGTCAAAACTAAATCATTTATTTTGTGTTTAATATTGTTGAGACATTTATACCCATATACATATACGTGATAAATAGTTTCTCTTTCAATTTGAATTTGACCTTGTACATTCATTAGGGTGTCTACCTAAACATGATTCAAATTAGACTATCAAATATCACCAATTCTATGCAAGATATGAGCATAAACACCACGGTATTGCGTTACACATTGAACTGTTAATGTCATCGCGAGTGATGTCAATTAAAATATTGTTTGTCGTGTGAGAACGAACCGGCGTACAATTAATTTGCATGAAATTCCACATTAATCATACTTGTAGTCGAAGCCGCTAAGTGTCAATGCACCCAGAGAAACGAGATACTCAAGCGATTTTCATTGATTAATTGGTAATGAACTTTAAATCAACGGTTACAGACTTGGATATAGCTAGCAGGACATGATTTTGTTTAGCATGCGCGCGCTTCTTGGTACTTCTTGGCAACACACGGACGGCGCAGTGGCTAAGCGATGGACTGCAGCGCTGCGTGTCGCGGGTTCGATCCCCGCAGGGAACAAATATTTGTAAGGCTTAGGTACAGATAGTTGTTCCGGGTCTGGCTGTTTGTGTATGTGAGTTTAAATGTTTGTAAACGCACCCACGATACAGGAGAAATTCATAGCGAGGAGCAACGTTTAAAAAAATAAATACAGGTCGCTGAGAGGACCTCTACTACGAGAAAGGTGTGGTATTTTTTTTGCTATGAGTAAGTAGTTCGATTTGATGATCATTCCCTCCATATCAGCTGATAATTTCCAATTCCCTCCATATCAGAATGTAATGTGTATTAGTATCTTTGTTAGTATATGAATTTTTGAGAACTAGTGGTTTTTTGTGAATATTTGTTTGTACCCCTATCACAATGTTGTCGTATTTAACCCAAAAGTTGACTGGTAGAGAATGCCTTGTGGCATTAAGTCCGCCTATGTACCACTATTGTACATGAAGTTTAAATAAATAAATATCAGCAAGAGACACGACGACCCTTTGTGCCTATTGGCACCTAGATGAGCCCAGTTGCCTAGCACTCTATTTTGATAGTCCATAACACACCCTTAAATATGACTGTTTTGTTCTGTGTTTCTAGTACTCGCTGTATTTAAATAAATTATATATTAATATAATTTAATAAAAAATATATTATTTAAATTAAATTATATATTATAATTATATAAATTCATTATTTCACCAAAAGCCATCCCACTACAAGATCCATAGGACTAAGAGCATATAAGGCTTATAACTAGATTACAATAATGTTAATACTCTTGACTCCTAAACTAGGTGTATGTGTCTGAGTCTTAGGAGCCAGTGATTCTCAGTAACAAACAAAGCCATATTATACTAAAATGGGACGTTACATCAATAAGCAGATGGCGTAAAAGTAAACAGGATATCATCATTCATCATTTTAGCCCAAAAGATATCCACTGCTGGACTTAGGCCTCCCCCAAGTGTCGCCCCAAGTGTTGGGGGGTTTTGCCATAATCGCCACGCTAGGCAGGCGGGTTGGCGATTGCAGTACGGTTGTTACAAAAGCACAGAGAACGCTGCTGCCCATTCTCTGGCAAATCCCTTAGTCGCCTTTTACAACACCCACGGGAAGATATGGGATGGTGCTATTCTTTACGTCCGACACCATACTGAGCAAACAGGATATAAATCTATGTAAACAAAACACAAAATGAAAAACGTTTAACTGTGTGGTGAGGTATAGAGTAGTTGAGCGAATCCTATGGAGACAGTATGTCTCTCAGATGTTGGTCCTGACCCTAATGAGTAAGTGCTGATACTGGCTAGGGTTGTCAACTTATCACAATTACAATAATAAAGGGTCCGTAAAAGTCATGCATAATGATGTGCCTTATAGATTACTAGGTTTTTTCCGCAACTTCGCTCACATTAATTTAGATTTTGGCAATAATCAGCTCGGACTCGTGGCGCTACCTATATTATCATAAATAACGTTATTGTTGTTTTCCTCGGGAACTGCACTATTTTTCGGGATGAAAGAAACCTTAAGTCCGTTTCTGTACACCTGAGAACGTATATGCAAAATTTCAGGATCATCAGTTCAGTGGTTTAGGTGTGAAAAGGTAACAAACAAACTTAACTTACTTTCACATTTATAATATTTTGGTTTCTGGAATAATCCACCACGCGGGCCCAGCGCCTGTGAATGTCACAAACATTCTTATTTTTGGTTCTAGGAGTTGACATAACAAGTGCACCATAGTAAAAACCTTGACTTACCTAGACTTGATACTATATTTGTGGATTCTAACTTCTTCAATGAAGGCATTGTTATACGAGTACTGTAAAACATTTGTCTAATATGTTTAATTATCATTTTACTAGCCTTTGTTTCAAATATTATTCTTTCATTTAATAAAAACACTTCGTGGCGCACTAACGCCTGCGAAACAAATTAGATTTTAGCCTAACGCCGAGAAGAGCATAAAGTCATTATGTTATCCTATTTGTTTATGTATTCAACGACTACCACGAAAGAACTTTGTTCTACGAGGAATTAAATAAGTCTGCACTTAGCAGTACGCTGGTTAGAGTGGCTTTGGATTTTTCTATGGGTACAGCGATAAAGCAATTTAAAAGATGTCTCGGCAACTCTACACTTTTCACAAAAGAAAACTTTCGTCCACCCCTATCCTGCCAAGTACTAGAAATATACCACTGAATTCGTGAGATATGAGTAGATCAATAACAATTCTATGTCTCATTTAGTGCGTCTCTTAGTACAATGACTGTATTATATTTACATTGTTAAATTACCTTTGTAGCACGCGAACAGTGCTTTTTGAAAAACAATTATCATAGTATTTATATTGAGTAGCGACATACTCGAATACGGAACGATCGCAAGCGTCAATTTTTTTTTGTTAGTCTAAACTTTCCCACTTTTGCTCAAAGGCCTCCCCCCATTCCTTCTACTTTTCTCTATTTTGTGCTGCTTTTCACCAATTAACGTGTACGTCCTCCCTTTTCAATGGGGTCTGAGGAACTTTACACCCTGTTCTTCATACCCTTAAAACTGTACACACGAAAGGTAGGGAGCTGTTGATTTTGAATAACAACACAAATGCTGATGTTTTTTTTTTTTTATTTGTTTAGGGACATTTATAATCGCAATGCGTATGTCAGTCCCATCGTACCCTAAATACACATTTCTTATATCGGGGCCATGAACCTAAACAGACTTCGCATCATCGCCATTTGGTTGAGCCAGGATTTTATGGAATGTGCCTACTTTAAGTCTGTTCAACCTCAACAAAACATTTCTCCCAGACTCATACCGAACACAGTCCATCAATAAGTGGTGTAAGTCTTCAACAACTTCACACTCCACACAGGGCGAAAGTCGAAAGGTAGGTAGGTAGGTCGAAAGGTAAGTAAGTCGAAAGATTTTTAGGATTTTAAATCAAATTTTGAGTAAGTAATATTCAATATTGATGATGCTAAGGTTAAGTCGTGATGGTAATGTTTTTTTAAATAACCATTTAAAGAACAATGGCTGAGAATGTAGTACCTATTTGATTAAATACATGTTCTAGAGCACACTTTAGAACATGTATTTAATCAAATAGGTACTACATTCTCAGCCATTGTTCTTTAGACCTTAGAGACCTTCTCATAATAATGCCTATCAATTATAATATAACAACTGGTTATGGTCAGACTACAAGTTTGTTGCTAAATGAAATGTCTCTTTCTACAAGGTGGAACGGACATCGACGCTAAAACGGTTACCACGTAATCATTCTGAACCCCACATTGGAACAATACCTACACGGTCAAAATGTATAGACCAGCAGATTTTTTAAAAATCACCCACCAAAAGTTTAAGTGGGTGTTAAGAGCGTTTATACCCTACGGCATTTCATACAAACTTTCAAGTCGTTATTTTCCGAAATGACTGAACAGATTTTAATGAAAAGTCCTACGCATAAGCAGTATACATAGGTCTAAAAAGTTACTAAAAAACATTTTCGAAATGTCTTTTAAAAATGAAGATAATTGGAAATTTCTGTAAATAATTAAAAATCGTTCTAATTTAGATGTAACATTATTTTTCGAAAATGTTTTTCAGTAACTGTCGACTGCCTATCTGACCTCCACAACTCAGTAACTGGGTAATACGATACCGCTTGGTAAGACTGGATGTCAGATTTTTGGCTTCTGACTACTCGTAACAACTGTCAAAGATCTACAAATAACAGTCGGGACCAACAGCTTAACGTGCTTTCCGGTATGTAATAATGGTCACCCCTTCACGGACCAACCTCGGCAAGCACGGCTTAACCTTAAAGATCGACCCGTGTGGCTGTTATTATTTGGCCACAAGCTCCACAAGCTCCTGTGTCGGATACAAGCTACCAATGAATATTTGATTTCTATATAACCAGTATGAAATCAGCGTATGCGCAGACGTAAACTGTGTCCAGTTGCCGCTACAGGACTCAGCAACTACGGTTTCCTGTGACGGTGTGCCGTGACGGAAACAAAGTATCTACGTTTGTGCAGCCTCTTAGAATGATGCACTGAATATGTGTTAACTGTTTTAGCAGAGCATTCTAGCCTATCACGTTTTTTATTTTATTAAAACGATACTAGGATTTTTTCCTGTATCATGGGTGCGTTTACAAACATTTAAACCGACATACATAAACAGCCAGACCCGGAACAACTATCTGTAGGCCATACAAATATTTGTTCCGTGCGGGGATCGAACCCGCGACACGCAGTGCAGCAGTCGATCGCTCAACCACTGTGCCAATCGTGCCGTCTATTTGGGAAGCTATTATCTGCGTATTATGCATTTAAGCACTTTGGAGGTAGCAATAGGGGTTTCCATGTTTGGAGCCAAGATTCCTGTACGATTCGAGTTAAATCTAACGTCAGCGTCTGTGCATGACCTTGTAAATGCACAACACCGTTTTTATAGGAAATCGAAACACATAACATCACGCCTGTATTCTCTGAAGGGTTAGGCAGAGCCTTACCTAATAATACACCCACATTTCGCCAGTTATGTTCAAGTCCCATGTGCAGACAGCTTCAGTATGTGCTAACCCCTCTACAGTTCGGCCGAGTACGCCAGGGACCCCCCTGTCGTACTCGTAACTACTTAATGACGCTGTCTGTACAATAGGGGGCGAGCCTATTGCCAAGAACCGGGCACAAATCTAGACTTCGTGCCTGAGAAATTTCTGATCGAAAAACCCAATAACACTTTGATTTGATTTTTGGTACTTGTATCATAAATGCACACAGAAAGAATAACATGGATAAGTCATTTCTCCGGAAAGTAATTCCGGTATTTCCGGGATTCAATTAAATGTTGTTAATGTTGGTAGTGATATTATTACTACTCAATACAAAATTTAAAGGAAGGTATAAAAACTAAATTAATGTATTATTTATCTGTTGAATAAGAAAAACAATCGAATTCCGATCGAAGTGTAAGGTGTATGCGGAACAGGGTGTAGAGTTCCTCGATACTCCTTAGAAAAGGGAGGATCCTCCGACCAGACAGGTGTTGTGTCTGGCAGGCAACTGCCCGACAGTTGAATTCGGGTTTTTCTATATACTCTTAAGTCGATGTAAACTTTGCATGTGAGATGTAGGAAATTGATGTTAGTTCTTCCGTCATGTCATAGATGGCGCTGTAGTGCTTCTTGTAGTAAATTGCTTTTTGTTTGTCGCTACAGAAGCATTAATAATTATTTTTATTTTTAGACTTCAACTTTTTATAAATTGTTGCACTTAAAGTTCAACCAATTCCGGAGGAATGTATTAATATATACGTTTCGGATCAATGACCCCAATTCAATCTACCTACTCTGATCTATGTTCATTATCCTCATCTTTCTCTGGCCCTAATCCCAATTCATTTGGAGTCAAAAAATCTTTTACTGACTGATCGCCGAGTGCCAAATGTGTTTTTCACGCAAACAAAGTCGCGTGTCGAAGCTAACTATGTAAACAAATTGGTAACAGAGAACAAATAAACTCAAACAGAATAGACCGATTTCTCATTGAATTGATATTGTCTCATCTTGAAATTGAAGATACGGAATCAATAAGTCCTATTGTGTTTTTGTATGTCAAGTGTGAGTTGTGCTCGTTAACTGAAAAGAATCCACTTACATGTACTTTGTAAAATTTGACGGCACGGTTGGCGTAGAGGTTGAGCAATCGACTGGTGCGCTGCGTGTCGCGGTTTAGTTCCCCGCACGTAACAAATATTTGTATGGCCTACAGATAGTTGTTCCGGGTCTGGCTGTTTGTGCATGTGAGTTTAAATGTTTTAAACGCACCCACGATACAGGCGAAATTCCTATAGAGGGGCGAAGTTTTAAAAAAGATAAAAAATAAAGATTATAATTTAAGTCAACAAGACAGACGCCTTTGAGAGAAACATTAACATGTCGCAGTTAGATGATTTTATTCCGTTAGGATAATAACACTAGGCAATATGAATCGGGTTACAGTTTCGGGACGTCTTGACTCCGCCGCAATCAAACACTGACTGTCCTATTCGCAGCAAGCTCGAAACATCACGACTCTGTAGTAAGCGCGCTTAGGGTGTGGGTAGACTGGTAAGCTGCTTGATGCCTCCTTTGGCGCGCTTTCGATTCAATTTGTTTTGTAACCGTACTAATGACTAAAATCGACTCCGACGTACATATAATATCATGCCAGTAATCTCCGAATAGGCCGATTTGTACCCATCTCATAGTATACCCACACCGCCTCCTTGGTGCCCTTTAGTCCTGACCTACGTTTAAGAGCGTTTACTTCTACGACATTTAATACAAACTTTCAAGTCCTTATTTTCCGAAATGACTTAACCGATTTTAATGAAACTTCGTATGAATAAGTAGGATACATAGGTAAAAAAAGTTACTGAAAATCATTTTCCATTATTAAATAATCATTTATGAGACCATACAAAAAATGATGATTTTTGTGCTCGTTTTTATAAATATTGGTACGGAAACCTTCGTGCGCGAGTCGACTCGCAATTGGCCGTTTTTTTACCATTAATATGAAATGCCTCACATAATATCATGATAGTGGATTGAATAGACCAAATTGGTTTACTTAAACGTAGGTCACGGCTGAAGAGCAGCAATTTTCTACAATTTGCCTTCTACTGAATTCTTTAGTACCGTTTACCATACTCCGTCGTGGCAGTAGCTGGAAAACTGTTTCTGAAACATTTACACCCCGATTCCTGATAAACAGTAGTTTAATACATGTGATGATGTTTTTCAACATTCCAACCTACTGGTAATTCTGCTGAATATATAGAATTCAATGCTTTATTTGCAAAGAATGTGGTATTCAACTACTTGTCGAACCAGGTGTAGCTATATACTAGTATTTTCCTCCACTACAACAAAGCTACTGAGTACGAGTAGGTTATACGATACTTCTTATCAAGGTTGGTTTACAGACTTATACGTAGAAACGTGTAAGTCTGTCAGACCACAGACTGACTGAAAAGATCCACGAATGACCTCGGTCTCGGTCGGATCTCGGTATGCAAAGTTCTCCATCCACGGACCGACCTCGAAAGGCGTATCCAGACTTTTGACAGCCTACGAGTTCCTTGAGGAGCTCTATAGAATTGGTCGGGATCTTAGAGTTCATGATATTTATATTAAACTAGCTGTCCGGCGCAACTTCGTTTGCGTCACATTTTCCCCGTTTTCGCAACATTTTTCATTGCTGCTCCACTCCTATTAGTCATAGCGTGATGATATATAGCTTAAAGCATTCCTCGATAAATGGGCTATCTAACACTGATAGATTTTTTCAAATCAGATCAGTAGTTTCGGAGCCTATTCAATGCAAACAAACAAACAAACAATCAAATCTTTCCTCTTTATAATATTAGTTTAGATTAGTTATATTCACGATAATACTCATGATTTCGACCAATTCTGATTGATTGATCACAACATCTAAATCCCCATTTAATATAAGACTTCTGCACAAACACTTTCGCTGAAACCAAACCAATCGAATGTAATCATCATGCGTGACCTTTCAATTATTTCAGGGAATTCTATGAGAAACCAATGAACTCCTGATAATCTGCTAATGTAGCAAATATTACCGTTGACCTCCAACACGTAGGAAAATAATTCTATAAGCTCTGATTGGCTGAGGGTCGATGATCAGAGATTTACGCACCGCAGGAGGTTGCCCAATTTCCAGGATATAATTTTTTCTTTTCATGTAATGTAGGGGTACAAAGGTCAAAGATCTTTAGTATATTTTTGTCAAAATCATTTCTAAGTCATTTTTAGGGTTCCGTGTCAAACGGGACCCTATTACTGAAACTTCGCTGTCCGTCTGTCACCAGGCTGTATCTCATGAACCGTGATAGTTAAGGTGCGTACAAACTATGTAACATTGTTGTATAATTTGTGACATATAAGACGTCCACAGTATGGAGTCTTGTTATTCAACATTGCATTTTGACTGAAAAATGTTATGTAACAATGTTGTATAACATGTTTTGTTAATAGTCTGTACGCACCTTTAGGCGGTAAACATTTCTACAGTATTTCTGTTGCCACAATTACAACAAATACTAAAAACAGAATAAAAATATATAAGAGAGCTCCCATACAAAAAAGTGATTTTTTTGCTTGTTTTTATAAATAATGGTACGGAACCTTTCGTGCGCGAGTCCGACTCGCAGTTGGTCGGTTTTTTCAGATTTCGACTTCATGATGAGTGAACGTAGTATGTGAGTCTGTCTGTTCTTTGCACGCCTAAATTAATGAACCAATTGTTATAAAAGACTAGAGATATGTAACCTGGAGAAGTATAATTTTGTATAGGTTACCTTTAATTCTGGAAATGATGCAATATAAAATCCACTCATGAAAGCGGGTTAGTAATAAAAAGAAGATTGATACTTTTTTTTCAAGTAATTAAACCCGGTAATGTTTCCAACCCGGGTAAACAGATACATACGTAGCCGTGACGTAGGCAAGTCCCCCATTGACCCAGTTTGAGTTCAGAACCGGTTATCAATAAGCGCGTCGACGAACAACGTTCTTAGTGCATTCCAATTAATCGGATTATTTGTTCGTGACTGGTAGTTGTTGTGATATCCGTGTGGATGAAATTAAATCAGGCTAAATTGAGTGAGAAAGAATAGCTTAAATAAATATACTATATGGATTGTGTGAGGAACGATATGATAGAAAATCGAGTATATGATAGCCTGACGGCTTCTTTTTTTTATCGTGTGGTTAGTGCATAATCCGTCCGTACCATGACGTCTTAAAACATTATTGTTCCATTCCTATTCCAGAGTGAAAAAGAGACGGAGCTATACAGGTCGTCTAGCTCCATCTCTTTCCCACTCTGGAATAGGAATGGAACAATAATGTTTTAAGCGTCATGGTACGGACACTGGTGTCAGAGTTTTTATGCCGCTTATGGGCCTCTGACTTGGTTTAACATGCAGTCGAGAAATATCTCTCAGGCATACTGGTTTCTTCACGATGTTTCCTTCACCGAAACAAGTGTTTATTAAATACAATATGCACATGGATCTGAAAACACAGAGGGACGTGTCGTGGGTTTAAACTCGAGACCTATGCGTTGGGAGTCCGACAGCCACACCATTATTATGCTGTCACTGACAGGAGAGAATGAAAGGAAAAAAACCTGCTTCGCCGACACCCACGTAAGGAGGGACAAGGACAGGAAGATGATGAGAATCTCATATCGAACCGCTCTTGGCTAAGCAATAACAGCTGCTCGAATCGATCTTCAAGGTTTAGCAAAGGTTTCTAGATCTGTCCGTGGATGGGTTTATTCTATAACGAGACTTCTGAAGGTCTACTCTCTTTCTCCGAAACGTAACTTCGGCAACGAACGAACATTAAACGTAGTTAAGTTTGTGCCCCTAATCTATATCTTTTGCGGACGCACACAAGAAGTTCAAATTCACAGACAATTAACGTGAACGAATGTATTCAATGTTATTGTGTGCGTCCGCAAATGATATAGAATAAGGTCACAAACGTAACTACGTTTAATTTTCGTTCGTTGCCGAAGTTACGTTTCGGAGAAAGAGAGTAGACCTCCTGCTTCGGAAATCACGTTAAGCAGCAGTTAGTCCCGGCTGTCATACCTGGATCTTTGACAGTCGTTTTGGGTAGTCAGAAGCCTCAAAAGTCTGGCAGCCAGTCTTACCAAGAAGTATCTTGTTGCCCAGCAAACGGGTTGTATTCAACCGCATCTAGTTAGACTGGAAGCTGACTTCAAAATATTTTGGAAAACGACTTAACAGAAGGTTCTTATATCACGTATCTATAAATTCACTCATTATCTTTTCCCAAACTATCTTGTGGTCGGCTTCCAGTCTAACCGGATGCAGCTGAGTACCAGTATTTTACACGAAGCGACTGCCTATCTGACCTCCACAACCCAGTAACTGGGTATTACGAAACCCCTTGGTAAGACTGGTTGTCAGACTTTTGGCTTCTGACTACTCGTAACGACTGTCAAAGATCTACAAATGACAGCCGGCACCAACGGCTTTACGTGCTTTCCGAGGCACAGTGGAAACTCGGTATGTAACTATGGTCACCCATTCACGGACCAACCTCGGCAAGCACGGCTTAAGCTTAAAGATCTACCCATGTGGCTTTTATTATTTAGCCACGAGCTCCTCGTATCTATAAATTCACTACTGATATAATTTGAGGCACCCAAAGACTGATGCAGAGGAAGTTGACACTCATAATCAACATGCTGTAATAATAGACTGGGGGGACTTTGCTGCGTATTCTGTTTGGTATTTGAGCTACAAGTCCACATTTATTGTGCGAACCGCCTGTCTGTGGAATTCACTGCCGGCTTCTCTGTTCCTTTTGCTCCACCCTATGTTGCATCAACACTTCCCATCAGGCGAGTTGCGGCCAAAACGCAAGTTTATATAGTTAAAAACGTATAAAGCGCGCTTCAGAAAATTCTGTTCGTATTTCGAGGTGTGATTCAGAACATCAAACTGCACAACTTTCTTCATCAACATCGTAATGGCCTAAAAAACTGGTGTCACAATGAAAACTGCAATACCTTCTCGACTCTAAAGTTATCCATCTTTCTCAAACATGCTGAATAATGGGTGTTAAAGTAGGTACCGTCAACGAAGCTGAAAGGGAATAGTTGTAACCGTCATTGCAATTTTTTTTTGTTCTAGACCATACCTAGGAACCTTCTAGTTACGGAGATATTGGGGTTTTTAATCTTATAACTTTATTTTAAACTAGCACTTTGCCCGCGACTTCGTCCGCAAAAATTGTGATATAATATAGCCTATGTTACTCGGTAAAGATGTAGCTTACTAATGGTGAAAGAATTTAAAAAATTGGCCGAGTAGTTTTTGAGTTAAATCGTAACAAAGAAACAATCAAATTTTTCATCTTTTTTATTAGTTTAGATAACTCCACGACCCCCGTACTATTCAATGCAAAACATTCCATCAGATCAGCACAATGTTTTGAGTGCGTTACATTGAGTCCTACCGTAAAACGTGCTTTTCACCCAAAAAAAGGTCGATACCCATTCATCATCATCATCATCAGCCTATAAAGTTCCCACTGCTGGGACACAGGCCTCCTCTCTATGAGAGAGAGTGGGCTGTAATCTACCACGCAGGCTGGTAAATGACACATGTCTTTGAATTTTTAGTTTTAGGAAATGCCGGTTTCCTCACGATGTTTTCCTTCGCCGTTTTTGAGGGGATACCCATTAGCCAGCAATATAATTTTTGCTAGAGTTATATATTATATAACTTTATTTGATGCAAGTAGTTCTAATGCTTGGTTAACGGTTTCGTGGAGGGAGGTCCGTTTACTACCGTATAGTATTATAAAAAGTCGAGTGAAAATAGCAGAGAAAGCTGCTATTTGTGTCTGACTGTGTGGTCGCGTTATTCTTCTAAATATTTTGATACAATTTTCTTCGTTCTGAGTAATAAATATTCCGTAAAGTAGAAATCCTTCTCTTTAAAAAAAATATCAAGCTACTATAGCTACGTGTCCGCTACTCTAGCGCAATACGTCACGACCATGTCGAGACCATCGGTGACGCAAACCCAATGATTTTTACCCTACTAAAAAAATACATGTTAAGTAGTTTTACGTGAGCGAAAATTGCGAGTTAAAATAAATAAAAAATAAATTGGTAATGGCAGTCATTCAACAGCCTTGAAATATTTAGCAGCAATTCATCGGGAAACCGGCATTATTTAAATTATTTATGTCTGAACACAGGCATTCAAATGATTTCATATGGAAACAGGGTGTTTGTGCAAAAAGCACATTATTATTTAAAGTATATTAAATAGAACAGTGGTTCAATGGTCATTTAATTGAAAATTTCCAACATTCAACTTTTATTTACTCACAAAAACACATAGCACATCGTGTTTCATATTTTGCAAGAACTACGTAAAAGTAATTATTTAAGATACGATTTTTGCTCTGTAGTTTAGTAATTACCTGAAGTTAGAACTGTCAAAAGTTGGAAACTTTACTTTGCTTTTTTTGACGGTTCTTACTTCGTTTAAGTTCTTGTCTATTGCATAAAAATGTATTATATGTCATGTTAACTATAGATACGGATGTTAGACTTCTTCTAGCGATGTTAGAGTCAGCTTCCAGTCTAATAGGATGCAGATGTATGTATACCAATATTTGACATGGAGAAACTCGACGGCACAGTCTGACAGTGGTTGAGCGATCGACTGCTGCGCTGCGTGTCGTGGGTTCGATCCCCGCACGGAACAAATATTTGTAAGGCCTACAGATAGTTGTTCCGGGTCTGGCTGTTTGTTGTATGGGAGTTTAAATGTTTGTAAAACGCACCCACGATACAGGAGAAATTCCTAGTATGGGGCAAAGTTTAAAAAAAAAACTTCCTACCTTTCTGACCTCCACATAACCCAGTTACTGGGTAATACGATACCGCCTTGTATTACCAACTCTTTGACAATAAAGACACCCCGGTCATCGTTGCCCCGATGTAATCATTGTGTTATTTCAACTTCTTAATACCGTCTGCCTTGATAGAATTACATTGTGTGCTATCAAATGACATCTATACAGAAATAATAAGGTCGGATTGTTCTCATAACAAAGGAGAGCTAAAATTTGACATTGTACAAAATATTATGCCAACGTAATGGAAAAAATTGGGGTTGTAATAAAGATATTTTCAGATGAGTTATTGTATAAGGAGGGCAAAGTTGACAGTTTAATAAGAACACGGAGTAAATTCTATGCAATTGAGGGTGAAAGAGAAAAGTCAAACCAAAAGTCTGACATCCAGTCTTACCAAGGGGTATCGTATTACCCAGTTACTGGGTTGTGGAGGTCAGATGGGCAGTCACTTCATATAAATATTGGCACTCAGCTGCATCCGGTTAGATTGGAAGCCGACCCCAAGATTGTTTGGGAAAGGGTATCATTTAAGCTATCACCAATTTAATTAGTTTTGTGTTTCTTAAATAATAGGGTTTGTCCTCAAAATAGTAGATCTGTCACCAAAATGTAGTCACCAAACAATGCAAAATCAGTTCCACAATAAATCACCTAAAATCCTGAGATATAAGGTCTAGTACCAAATAAATGTTTTTGTATGTATTATAATAGGTGTGTCCTAATAAGTATTTAAGCAAACTAATTTAAAGAGATCACCAAACCACAGGTCCAAACTAAGGCGTTGTCGACGTAGCCCCGCTACGCGGGGCTCCTATTTCTGTCTGCAGGGTTTACAGTAACCTAACACGAAGGGGATGTCGGGGTCTTAGTTCGCTCGCTCCGCTCGCTCACTAGACCCCGCCATCCTCTTCGAACCTAACCTGTCCGAGTCGGTGTGCCCAATGTCTCGTATAAAGCATTTCTTCATAGAAATAAGGAACTGATCTATTTATTTGGTGACAGATCTACCATTCCGAGCACAAAGCTATTATTTAAGTAATAAAACTATTATTATAAGAACGAAGTTTATATTCATCTAATGCACTACAATTTTATTGGTAATCCATCTCTTATTTTACACATGTATCAACATTTATTTGATAATTCATACCTGGGAACACTTTTTGTTTATCTGAGAACGAAAATATTTCGTGGCGATAGATCTATTTACTAGGTGATACAACTTTGATGACAAATATAAATTTTGGTGACAAGAAATATAGTTCCCTTTGGGAAAAGGCTAGGGGCAGATGATGATAGATTTCAATTATGGAGAATTCAGAACGATGTACTTAGTGGTAAACGTTTGTGTGCCGGGGTCCCTTCCACCACGTATGCAAGGGGCATGATTCAAGACCAGAGTTCAGATTTTCTTTGATAAGATTTTAAAAATACCGGCCAAGTGCGAGTCGAACTCGCACACGAAGGGTTCCGCACCATTATTTATAAAAACGAGCAAAAAAAAATCTCTTCATTGTATTGGAGCCCCCCTTTAATATTTATTTTATTCTATTTTTAGTATTTGTTTATAACAACAAGTAGCAGCAACAGTAATACATAATCTGTAGAAATTTCAACTGGCTAACTATCACGGTTCATGAGATACAGCCTGGTGACAGACGGACGGACGGACGGACGGACGGACGGACGGACGGACGGACGGACGGACGGACGGACAGCGAAGTCTCAGTAATAGGGTCCCGTTTGACCCTTTGGGTACGGAACCCTAAAAAGAAACGATTGTTCCTAACATTTTACCATGTAGGTAGATTTTGTATTATGCTTTTGTAAGAATCAGCATTTTTTATTAATTAATAATTAACAACGGAAACGTTCAGTGCCTAAAGTCGGGTCTAAAAATTATGTGCAAAATTACACTGTGAATTTTCTGCTACTTGGTTAATACTTGCCTGTTTAGATCTGAAAACTAATGAACACATTTAAACTTTGGCGTGCTGTAAGCGGGGTATCCTCTGAGGTGTCATTTAAGTTGCACAAAGGTTTTAGTTCTATCTTTAGACAAGGTGTAAACGGATCTTTCACAAAGTCATCAATCAAGCATTCTGTACATCAAACTTAGTACCTCTGCACAAAAAATATTGAAAGGAAACGACTTTTTTTGGGGTTCCCGGTTTACGGTAGGATTTAATGCTCAATGCAACGCACTGAAAACATTGTGCAGATGGATGCATTGAACAGTAATCGGATCATTGAGGTTTTTAAAGTAAATTACCTTAAAAATAGAATTTAAAAAAAATACCACATAAATGATAGTACTTATAATCTGATAATTAAAGAAATTCGTGCAAAATTATTCCCTAACCATTCCAAAATATCAAAAATGCACAACGTTAATATTCAAGTTTTCACTTCTGCCGGCACTCCAAGAGTGCAACCCGTTTTTTTTACGGATGTTAATTCATCATTTGAATCCTCCCGCTCTGGGCGGAGCGGTAGCCGTATGCTATATCCCTTATGTAGAGTTTAAGGATGAAAAGTGGTCGACCGCCAGTGAGCGCGGTAGTACCTAGATTTGTGTGATCAGATAAATCTGCACGGCTGGTAAGAACAAACCTTTATTCACGAAATGAAAGTACGTTGGAACCTGATAATATCTTTATCTTACTTCACACATAAGAAAAGTGATTCAATGCTGACACGAACTTCGTTATAACTTTTCCACATATTTATGTAAATTCACAGAAAAGGCTGAAATTGGATATTTTTCTTTTATAAGGGATTGGTTATCATGGTTTGCAGGTGGTGGATTGTATTTATAAAGGCATTCGATGTTTGCTTTGTATAGAGGATTCTTGGCTAAGCTGCATTCAAATCCATTATTGCTCTCAAGGGATTAAATACCATTGATTTTGCAGCTAGTGAAAGGGGCTTAGACTACCTTGCCTTTCAACCACTTCTAGTTTGACTTGAGATATTCCTGGCTATGTTTTCAACGCCTGTTTTAATATGGCGTCTGAAAGGTTAATTCTAGTAAGAATTGTCTAAGTGTACTAAACAAGTACCGTATCTACCAAGGTGTATTACCCAGTACTAACTGTGTTGTAGTCAAAAACGCAATCCGTTTATGTAAAATATTGGTATATAACTGCATTTGGTTAGACTGGAAGCCGAACCCAACATAATTGAAGTTGGGAAAAGGCTAGGCAGATGATGAGTAGTCGAATTTCGCATTAACAAAAAAATCCAATTTCCCTTATTAATTGGAGTGTGGCAATAATTATACATAAGTATTAGTGCACACATAAAAAACAACCTCAAATTCATTAGCGAACAATCGTTATTGAATTTTAGTGCTTTCAGAGCCATTGGCAATAAGTTAGTTAATGCAGTTGGCTAATTGAATGTAATCGTTTATTTATTGTATGGGCAGTGTTACATTATTTTATTTGTAAATTTAACAGAAGCAGATTAAACAGAGTAAAAGTAAATTGAACTTTCAATTTAGCTTCAAAAAACTAAAGCATTATTATTTCTTAATTTTGATATCATAATCTTCTCCTATCACGCTACATCCTGTTTTAAGCCGTTAGTCCCAGCTGCCATTTGTAGATTTTTGACAGTCGTTACAGGTAGTTAATGGCCTGAAAGTCTGGCAACCAGTCTCATCAAGGGGTATCGTATTACCCAGTACTAACTGGGTTGTCAGATAGGTAGTCATTCCATGTTAAATTCTGATACTCAGCTGAATCCGGTTGGACTGGAAGCCGACCCCAACATAATTAGGAAAAGGCTAGACAGATGTATTTGATATCATATCTTCCCCTAGATACAGTGGCTAATTCAAATGAAAAATTATAGTTCATTTAATAAATAGTATTAACACTCAGTTCATTATTCTAAAGTATATTTATGAAGGTAATCCATTTCTAAAATTAATTAATTGAGGTCGATTTTGTTCATGAATCTCACGACCGTTTGATTAGACTAACTAAGCAAACCACAGTTAAACAAATTAAACGATTCGGTATGTACCTACTTATTATTTAAGGGATGGTTGAACTAATATTCTAAAAATAGACAAAAGCTAGCTAGCTCTAATAGTTTTCTTTGTAAAGTCATCGACCTCTCATTACCTGCCGTTTGAAGATTTTTTTTTGTTGCTACTACTTTTATGTTAACGAACTTGCCAATTTTCTTCTACTAAAATTATAACGTCTGAAAATATTCCTGTAATGGGTCGACGACTTTTAGTGGCCCATACAATTTGGAGACAAGTTGGAGAAGCTGATGGCTAAATAATTTCAGCCGACGGTGCGATTTACAAGGTTAAGGCCGCTTGCCAAGGTCGGTCTATGGATGGGTCCATCCATTACATATTGAGATTCTTCCGTGCCTCGGGATTAACGTTAAGCCAATGGTACTAGCTGTTACTTGTAGATCTTCGACAGTCGTTACAGGGAGTCAGTGGCTGAAAGTCTAACTAGACACAGCAGCACGGATGAATGGTCATCCGTCAGACTACATTAAACAAGTGGCACAAATATGTATTTAATAAAATAAAATAAAATAAAAAAATAAAAATACTTTATTTCAGACCTTGATCCATATGATGTTAGTAATACACACTACTTATAAACTATGTTAGTAACAAACGAAATAAAAGATTCTAATTCATATATCTGCTGCACTCACTTGACGCACCGGGTACCTGTACATGTACACGTACCCAATGCGCCATAATGGTGCAGCACGGCTTTTCACTAATGACCTTCAGAATGTCATTGCCGCTCCCACGCACCCTGCGCATCATAGAGGCAATCTTCTTACGTAAGACTGTACTGAAACCGTCAGTACGTGCTTCCGCAAACATTCCTGATGCGCTACAGTAACGTGGGAGCCCCAACAACATCCTGAAAGTATTGTTGTACTGAACTCTGAGGGCGTTGTATGCCCTCTGCGTATATCGAACCCACAGGGAGCACGTGTACAACGACTGACAAAAAGCCTTAAAAAGAGTTATTTTAACTTCTGGTGTACAACGTGCAAACCTGCGGGCCAACATATTACATCGGACAGCCAACGCCCTCCGTTCTCTTTCCATATCAGCATCATCATTTAAGTCCTCCGTAACTATGTGCCCCAAGTACTTAAAATCAACCACTCTTTCAAGGGCCACACCTTTTAACATAACTGGCGGCATATTATGTGTTGGTTTTTTATGCTTCGCCCTAAACACAAGCAGTTTGCTTTTTTGTACATTGTACACAAGTCCGTGCGCCTCTGCATAAGCCTCACAGACCGCCAACAACTTCCTGAGTGCACTAATTGACGGACTCAGCAGCACCATGTCGTCCGCATAACTAATACTATTGACACAAAGTCCGTCAATAGAACAACCAACAAGAGTGCTACTGAGCTCGACAATCAGTTGGTTAACATACAGGTTGAAAAGCGCTGGCGAGGTCAATCCCCCCTGTCTCACCCCGCATTCCAACCTGTACTCTTCAGACAACTCGTTGCCCCATCTAACTTGATTGGTTTGGTGGCCATACCAATACTGAAACATATTCGTTATAGTGTCAGGCACTCCCGCTTCGCGCATCTTACACCACAAGACGTCATACCTTACCAGGTCAAATGCCCTGGAAAGGTCTAGGAATGCGGCATACACAGGCGTACTTCTCTCGGTATAGTACCTGACAGTATGCTTGAGGGACAAAATAGCACATTCAGTTGATAGCTGTGGCCTAAAGCCGAACTGAGCATGGTGTATTTTAAGATGTTTACTAATTTGTCCCTCAAACACACCGTCCAGTACTTTAGCCGTAATAGTCGCTAATGAGATTGGTCTGTAATTACCTTTGTCACTGGCGTCACCGGTTTTATTTTTCAGTATTGGTACAACCACCGTTTTCATCAACGCAGCGGGTAGGTAGGAGTGTCAGATACAGAACGTAAACAATAACGCTAGCAGTCGTGGGAGATGCGGTCCGCCATGCTCAAAATGTTCTACGCTAAGGCTGTCATGTCCCGGCGATTTACCTCGTCGCATATTTTTAATTATTAATCTAATCTGATTAGCCATAATGCGAGCAGGCACCTCTAACACAACATCCTCAGCAGCGACCCCTTTCACATCTGACTTCGACGGTAGAATTTTAAAATGTTCCTTAAACAGGTTTGCGATCTCCCCGGGCGTGCTTACACCATCGACACTCACCGGGATGCCAGGCTTGGGGTTTAGTTTTTTGGTGTGTTTCCAAAACCCGCGAAAGTCTTTCTTTTTGTGTTTAGAAGCCAATATATCCATTTTAATTTCGTCTTGTATATTCTGACAAAACTTAAGTTTTTGTTTGAATATCTTTCGGGACTCAACCATATCATTATAAATATATCCCGTGATTGGTTTCCCATGCCAAACCCAATTTGTAAACTTTTGCCTGGAATTTCGGTGAGCGTCTCTCACATACTTATTCCACCCCAAGATAGGTCGCCCCTTTACAACCCCCACTTTACAGTGACTGACATATGTTGCCTCAGCAGCCTCACGTAACGATAAAACAATTTTGTGATATAAATTATCAATTACTTCCCTATGTTCTAGTTCATTACACATATTATCACAACATTGACTTAGATCACTAGGAAAATCAATTAGCCTTAATTTTGAGTTACATTCTTTGGTATACAATTCAATCTTATCTATATTACGTTCACCCCACGTAACTTTATTTATTTGAAAGTCATGTAATGGAGTCGACTTTGGCCTGGCCCTCATCATATTACATTGCAGCTCTAACGGGAAGTGATCTGACCAGTAGCTATCATAATGTACCCTAACAGATGTTACAGACTTCCACGCAGCCTCGGTTACCAAACAATGGTCAAGCCAACGACGGCTACCATGTACATCGCTTACAAAGGTATAAGAATCAAACCCCAGCTTAATTAAATCGGCACAAAACCAATTTTGTTCTGAACAAAAATTTAATATTTCTTTTCCAAAGAGTTCTCCAGGGTGTGCATTAAAATCCCCTAATATGTAAACATTTTCAGTATCACTACTTTCTATTATGGCCACAATCTCACTTAAACAATCCACAAATTCTGACAGATTATCGGGTGAATCAGTAGGCATATACACATTAAAAATCAAGCTCGATCGGTCCAACACTTTCACTTTAATAGCAACGACGCGATCACTACTGCATGGAATCACAGTTACTAAATCAAATAGCGAATTCCGCCATAGTAGGGCTACGCCTCCAAACGGACGACCTTGTAACATTACACCAGTGTCCATTGCAGACTTGCCAAAGAAACTAAAGTCCTTATTTACTTCCCCTAAGTACGGTATTTCACTAGGTTGTAACCAAGTCTCTTGAAGTCCTATCACATCAGCATCACTACATAACGTCTTAACACACTCAAAAGATCTTTTAAAAGACTTACAGTTGAAACTAATTAGTTTCGTTGAGATGTCCTTGTCCTTAGTGTTCACATCCATTATTTTTGTTCACAATTAGCACTTGATTGGTGATTATCACCCATATTCCACTTTTTGTTGAACGTAACATATCTACGGAAGGATATTCCACTCGGCCACAGATTTTCGTCCATAAATATAGATAATTTATCCTTAGGAATCATGAATTTATACGCCTCATAATCCTTTTTTAATTTCATATTTATTTTTTCCAATTTTACTTCTACCCCCGTTTTACATTTAATATATTCGGCTATATCAGTCGAGGAGCAGTCCCTGCTTACCTTATATATGTAAAACGGTATGTTTACCATTGCGGCCTTAAATTTACATTCAGTCGTAACATCAGCAGTCCCTTTCTTGCCAATGAATTTGTTTTTATTCCGCTTTCTTTGTACCAACGTCCATTCGTTATTATTAACCTGCATTGTGTCTATTAAATTTAACGTTGGTTCATTTGTGTTAGTGGATATCAATTTAGCCGCAGCCTCAGCATACGAATTCTTGTCATTCTGTTTGGTTACTCCCGTCGAAACCACAGTACCGGCCTCCAGTCGCTTGTTCCTTGGCTCCGCTAAACCGGTTTCGCCGGGCGCCCGAGTCTCCGATAAGGATTGCGCGCGTGACACAGCATGACAATACTTAGGTGTAGGTCTGTGCGAAGCCGATTTATTTGTGTAATGAGGTACCTGCGAGTTATTATTTGTTGAGTCCAGTGTTTCAACCAATTCATTTGGTGAAATATGCGGTAGTCCAATAGGTCCACTTTCACATTCAAAACTCTCCATAAGTCCTGCTCCTCTGCGCCGGCTATTCACAAAATCTTTCACCTCAGGAGATGAGACTTTCAACATATCCTTGGTCACATAACTGTCTTTTATAACAGCTATATCATGCTGCAACAGTATGATATCTTTTAGCAGCCTCGTAGCATCCAGATGGTCAAAAGTTACCGGTGGTAGACGATGAAGGTCTCTTGCAACGAAGACTGGCAAGCACTCAGAGTCAGTTTCCTTGATGATACATAGGATGTCCTCTATGTCACGTTTCTCTTTACCACTTCCTTTACGGTTTATGTTGCGACTATCGGTTTGCACTTATTCAAAAAGTAACTTTTTAGCCGTTACAATTTCCTCACTTTTGAATGCCGTGTTACACAAACGTATTATACTGTCTTCGTCCATCACATCTGCCTTATTTTGCACAAAGGCGAGCAACTCTGATATAACAATGTTGCAATTGCTACATTTAACAGTATTTAAAGCCATTATCACAGGCACTCGAGACGAAAGTACTACTTAATTCATTCGTTGACACATATGTACGTCACGCGTCGATCGCACCGCCGAGCGGACTCCTATTTGTGCTATTGTGCTATTGTACTATTTGTGCCACTTATTTAATCTAGTCTTTTTGTAATATTTTCCTTTCTTAATTTTTTGTTGTTGTATAGACTCTTTTTCTTATTTACCGATTGTTTGTAAATTTATGAACATTGTGGGCCTTATAGATTCCTAGATCCTTGGTAATTTTTTATCTTGTTCTACGTTTTGTAGCAAGCAACGTCTTATTGTCGGGCCTACGATGTCCTCCCTTACTTAAGTACCAACGCTATGACATAGAAATATTGTAGAACCAAATGATTTTAAAAGAGTAACCA
Source organism: Cerastis rubricosa (assembly GCA_949152445.1). Lineage (NCBI taxonomy): Eukaryota > Metazoa > Arthropoda > Insecta > Lepidoptera > Noctuidae > Cerastis > Cerastis rubricosa. Next base: position 17,705,681 of record OX424539.1, read on the forward strand.
TGGAGTTTTTTGCCGGTTTTTCTCCATAGGAAAAGACCGACAACGACGACACCCCGAACCGAGCACCTTTTTGTCGCCGTGCCCACGTGAAATAAAAATATTTTGATTTTGACCATAAGTCTTACCAAAAGTATAATTCATGATATTCTTCCTTTAAAAGATCGTATATAATCAGTAGTCTCTCTTTAATTTCCAACAGAGCTGTCCATACCACCACACCAGCATGAAAGAATAGGGCCATAAAAGAAAAAAAAATACACAAGTATAATACAAACGTTTCACGTTCTATACATCCATTTTAATTCCCATTATCCTACAGGGGTCCATTCTGAACCAAAAAACAATGAATTGTGTAATTTCATTTGCAATTTTTCATTTGACATGCCAACAATTACTGTTGGAGTAAAAAATAAACAGATAAAAAAGGGTCGATGTATTGTTCACTTTATGCGTGATGAAGTTCGTAATGGGTATATTTGGAGTGTTTATAACATAAATAATAGAAAAGTTCAATAGGTGAGGGTTGTATTTTCTTTTTATGGGCCATTTTATTTTTAGTGTTGAGTGTTTTTTAAATAAAAGTGTAAATTTGCAGGCTGATTTATCAGGTCATAAATGATAAAGGATTAGTATGGGCTTAACATGAATTGGACATTGAATAAGTCTACCAACACAACTAAAAATAATTGAAACCATATGAATTTTGTCTGACTCAATAGTCAGACAAAATTCATCATTCAAATAATAATACTCAATAAAAAAAAAAACAACTCAATAAAATTAATTCATTTAAATAATATACTCTTGGGTCGCAGAAGGATAGGTTCCGAGGTCTGGTCCTGAAGTCGGACTGACATGGTGGCGTTTTTGTACAAACACTTCAACACCTCGATGTACCGATAATCAATTTGGCACCGTTGGAGAGACTGCAGTACAGCCCAAGTCTCGATCGAATCGAAGGCTTTCTCATAGTCCACAAACGCTAAACAGAGAGGCAGGTTGTACTCTTCGGTCTTCTGTATAACCTGTCGCAGCGTATATATGTGGTCTACGGTGCTAAAACCTTTTCGGAATCCGGCTTGTTCGGGAGGCTGAAAATCGTCAAACCTGCGCGCGAGACGATTCGTGATGACTCTTGAAAACAACTTGTAGATATGGCTCAGAAGTGAGATGGGCCTATAGTTCTTCAACCGGGCGTTGTCGCCCTTTTTGAAGAAGAGTACCACCACACCCCTGCACCACGCCTGTGGCGTTTTCCCCTCGAGTATGACGGAATCAAACAGCTTCTGAAGGGCCTTAAGTACCGGTTTTCCACCCGCCTTCAGAAGTTCGGCCGTAATTCCATCAACACCCGGTGCCTTGTTGTTTTTAAGCTGTTTCAGAGCCATCCTAATCTCGTACAGGCTGATGTCCGGGATGTCTTCGGTATAGTGTCGGGTCAGTCTAGCTCTTGGGTCATTCGCTAGATTTACAACGGGTTTCCTGGTTGACGTGTACAACTGCCCATAAAAACTCTCGATCTCCCTCAGTTGCTCCGGTTCGGCGGATACGATTCTGCCATCGTCGGTCTTCAGTTTCGTGAGCTGGCTCTGCCCAATAGCCAGATCTCTTGCTCAATGGCGCCTTTAATACGCTCGGTATTAAAGTGGCGGAGGTCGCTCTTCAAGGATTTAGAGATCTGTCTATTGAGCTGCCGGTATTTCCACGCGTCTTCTGAAGACTGCAGCGAGGTGTGAGACAGGGAGACGTCATATCTCCGAAACTGTTCACCGCTGCACTGGAAGATATCTTCAAGGTTCTGGACTGGAGAGGGCTAGGCATCAACATCAATGGCGAGTACATCTCTCACCTTCGATTTGCCGACGATATAGTGGTCATGGCTGAGACCATGGAGGACCTCAGTACAATGCTCGATGACCTCAGTAGAGCTTCCGAAAGAGTGGGTCTTAAAATGAACATGGACAAAACCAAGGTCATGTTGAATGCCCATGTAACACCCACTCCTATCAAGATCGGAGACTCTACTATCGAAGTTGTAGACGATTATGTCTACCTGGGACAAACGGTCCAGTTGGGTAAGTCTAACTTCGAGAAAGAGGTCAATCGTCGAATCCGACTCGGCTGGGCAGCGTTCGGGAAGCTGCGTGGTATCTTCTCGTCCAACTTACCGCAGTGTCTCAAGACGAAAGTCTATGACCAGTGTGTGTTGCCAGTGATTACATACGGGACCGAAACGTGGCCGCTCACAATGGGCCTCATCAGAAGGCTCAAAGTCACCCAAAGGGCAATGGAGAGAGCTATGCTCGCAGTTTCCTTGCGTGATCAAATCAGAAATGAGGACATCCGCAAGAGAACCAAGGTTACCGACGTAGCCCGAAGAATTGCCAAACTTAAGTGGCAGTGGGCAGGGCACATTGCTCGCAGAACAGATGGCCGATGGGGCCGAAAAGTTCTGAAATGGCGACCGCGAACCGGGAGACGATGCGTTGGAAGGCCTCCCACTAGGTGGACCGATGACCTTGTGAAGGTTTCGGGGATCCGCTGGATGCGAGTCGCACGGGACCGATCAATGTGGCGACACTTGGGGGAGGCCTATGTCCAGCAGTGGACGTCTTTCGGCTGAAATGATGATGATGATGACTCTTGGGTCAATACCCAAGAGTATATTATTTCTAATCTCGTCACGGAGATTTGATTCGATTACCTGATTGACAAAATAAAAAATAAACCTATTTACTCCTAAAGTTCTTTCGTTGTTTTCAAGTATAAATCTCAATAGGGACATGTTTAATTGATCCGCTAAAACATATTGTTCTACTAATTACAATCGCCTATTTTGGGGCTTTAAAAACTTTTTGACAGATGTTGATAAAGAGATGAGCTTGTTTTAACTATTTTTTTTAATCGGTCGCAGGAACTAAGCTAGGACAGCTCGACCAAATGGCTTAGGCTGCAACTCGCCTGATGTGAAGCGTTGATACAGCAGGGTGGAGCTCGTTTGCCTATAAAAAACCGATTCCCAAGAACTTAGAAGAGAACTTTGCTCTCCACTTAGTATTAACAAAGATATAAGCTGACATGGTCACTAAAACTATCAATAACACTTGCAACGGGATATTTACCATGTTTATTATTTATTTTGAGTTCCCGATTTGTCTGCTCATAAACACCTGCAATAACTTCAGTTTATCCGAGATCATGGCTTTTGCAACAGCCCCGAAATATCGGGAACTTAAATCAAATAATAAACATGGTAAATATCCCGTTACAAGTGTTATTAAAAGTATTAACATAGATGTTGTGATGTGAAAATAAATAGATTAATCTGATGGCGTTCCGTGACGGCAAATTATTTTTTGTTTATTTATGTAAATAGATCTTTAAAAATATATGTATTCCTTGTTCCAGGCTTCGGAGAAACACATGTTATGATATTCATCGGCTTCGCTTACCTGATGACCTTTCTGAAGAAGTACTGCTACAGTGCCTTAGGATACAACTGGTTCCTTGCTGCTCTGGCCATACAATGGGCCCTCCTCTGCCAGAACTTCTTCCACATGAAGGATGGCACAATACTTATCACGAAGAAAATCTTGATAGGTAAGTAAGTGATTGTCAAAAAAAAAGTATTTTTCATAGAATCCCAAAAAGTTAAAATGTTTCTGGAGAAGTTATGAAGGTTGCTACACAAGTGTTTGTTCGGTTCGGCAGTAGTTTTATACCAAAAATCCCACACGAAACAACCGTCTGACATATACATACATCCTTTCTATCGGCTTGTGCCGATCGAATGAGTTCGTTCGGCATCGACCATTGATGATACATGTTCGCTTTGGTACAATTCGAACTAATCTAAGCGGCTTTTTCCCGAACACTTTGCCGTATCATTTCCCTTAAGACCTTTGGATAGGTCCAATTATCCATGGAGTCGTCCAAGCAAAACAGTAAATTCTTCGAGTGCTTACTAAGACTTGGTACTTCATTAAATTGGTTCGTTAGAAACAAACAATAATTATTATTGTACAGTAGACTGCAAATCAGTGGCAACACTTTCTTTACCTGATCTAGCATTACTACGAGGTTTCAGTTAGAGTAAGAGATTAACTTGCTTATTTATTTATTATTTATTTAACACTTCAAGTACAATGTACAGAGGCGGACTTAATGCCATAGGCATTTTCTACCAGTCAACCTTTGGGGGATGCAGAGACAAGCAGTGGTAGGTGTCTATCTGTAAAAAATAATAATTGAATAAGACATCATCATTTGCCTTTTCCCTTATCCCAATTATTTGAAATCGCCGCAGCATCTTGTTCTTTTATAATTCTTTAATATTAGTTATCTCATGAATTGAGTCAGCTCCTTTCAAGCCATATCATCGTCACACAGTCCATCCATCGGTTTTTTGGTCTGCCTCTACTCTTATATCCACATTCATACTCAAAACTTTCATTACGATATTTTCCTAATTCCTTCGCATTACATTACTTCTTAATACTTCGCATACAACAAAAGCCAAGTCCATCAAAAGTAACCACCATATTGACTTTTTTCTTTTGTCATCTTTGTATTTACTGTGTACCTACTTATCTAAAGCTAGCCACTGTTGTTGAAACTGTTATTCAACACTTGTAATTTTATTGTTGTTATAATTTTGTTTTTTTGCATTCTGTGTCTATCGCATTATATTGTACACTATACTTGTATCATATTTCTTGTATTATTACAATAAACAGTGTAACAATTGTAGATAGATAAAATAAATAAATAATTAAATTACATGCCCATACCAAGACAACTGATTACCACACAACTTTTCAGTCCCATTTCTAGTCATGTCATGTCTAGTCGTATCTTTCACTTTTTGTTTCTGTGGTCTTCCCGAGGGGACTCTAGAGAGGGCCTTTCTCCATACAAACGGATTCCGCTATGTTCTTCGTGGATAATGCGTCTAGAGCAATGAGTTCTTTCCAAAAAATTTAGGTCTTTAATACATGCCTCTATTTTTTCTTTTTTTTTTTCAAACATAATCACTAAAAGAATTCTGGCAATCCAAAAACCCGAAAAAAAGCCCGTTTTTACCGCTATGTTCAGATGACTGTCAGACAAATTAAATAAGCTTTTAACAAAAAAATAATAATAGAAGCATAGATATACTTTTCCTGATATAAGAATTATTTAGTTCAGTTTAGTTTTGAAGAAGAAAACAGCGGAATACAAAACGTCTTTTGATTAAGATTTTTGTAGGTAAAATCAGCCTGAGCTGTAATTGTCCCTTTCGCACTTTACGGGGGCTTGGTGGGGCGCAACGCGACGGAAATAGTTTCGTCAAATACCTATTCTTCAAATTCCTCGGGCGTAGATTCCCCCTTATTAAGAGGGGACTCTACGCCCGAGGAATTTATGTAAACGATATATAATTATATATAAACAGATCTCTTATGAGGCTCTTAAGAGGTCTGTTTATTTTGGTTGTTTACCACCGACGTGCGTCCTACTGTACTTATCTAACAATAACTTGGGACTCTCAATTTCTCTTCAATTTTATTAAAGGCTAAATTTTAAATGCCCAATTTCCTCTGTATTCTCCTTCACAAAAGAAAGCTTTTAAAGCATCGTCGAAAATGTTTTGATATTGTTTTAAATTCATTTACCATTTTGTGTATAATTGGATTTTCTTTTATTTGAAGCGAAATTGAATTAGGTAGATGTTGATTTTCAGTTTCTTGACCTCTAGAACTTTACAAGATTATGTTTAAATTAATTAGCCTGAACGTTACTACTGAACATTGAGCACCTATGTGAATCTATCACCCGCACCACGTAACAAACATCCAATCACGAACTGAAGGATTTTAAAAGTAATTCGAAATCCATTGCTCTTCGGTTCCCAAAATTTGTTTGATTGACAAGGTAAATGACGCAATAAATATTGCTGAGTTGACAAAATTAAAATCGTTGTGATTGTGTGTAACACGAATATGTTGCAGGCTCTAGATGGGAATTAAAGTAGGTAATCTGTATTTTCTTTTACATTCCGACTGGACATCGATTGGAATCACGTTGACCTTGACATGGGCTAGCGTAGTACCTTGTACCGTAGGCAGTTTTAATTGATTCATAATATGGGGCAAGCTTTTTTAGTGGATTTGTTGTCAGATTACGATAAAGGTTTTACCTATGAGTAATTACGATTAGAATCAGAGTGTGAATGTGATTATTTTTAATTATTTATGGTATTTCTATTATATTCACAGAGGCTGATATAATGGCAGCGACTATCCTCATCACATTTGGTTGTTTATTGGGGCTTGCGAGTGGCTTACAGTTACTTTTCATATGTATCGTGGAAATAGCAATCGGCTGTGCCAATATTTTCCTCAATGAAGATATATATAAGGTTTGTATTGCCGGGTCAAATAATTAGATTAGCAGAAGAAAATTTGTGTTAAATTGCAAAATGCTAGAGATTTTTTATCTTTGCGAGGCCTCTATTGGTCCGGAAGAAAATTTTAAGTCTTATCTGGATCTTAATCTATCATCAAGTTATCATGAAATCAATCGTTTTCCTAGTTTTAACATTTTCCCAAAACTTGTGTATATAGTAAGAAATTACTAAATTCTATCTAAATCCACCCTATAAAATAAAGATAAACACACTAAAAAATAAATAGTCGTCACGGGACGCCCGGCAGATGTGAAACATCTATATTCATATTAGAATTCTTAATTAATAATAAAGTTAGAATGTGAATGTTAAAAAAAAAGCTTTTATCGATATCTATCGATCAAGTCTGCATCAGCCCTAACTATTAATTGAGTAGAAATTTGAACGTGGAACTAACACAAAAACAAAATAATATCAACAATCAATTAAAAACAAACTTTATTTTAATGGGAACATGTTGATTTTACGGGGCATAGTGGTGGGGGTGGGGGCGCAACACCATTTCCCGTCACAGCTTACGAGTCGATTTTCCTGCATATTCGATCATATACGAGTATGTAGATGTTTCACATCAAAAACTCAAAATGCTTTGTCATAGTCTTTTATTACTCGAGCGAACCTGGCGGACTCTAGTTTGTATTAAATGGCATGCCTTCGCTTTCAGATCTCAGACGTAGGTGGCTCCATAAGTATTCACGCATACGGTGCCTACTTCGGTTTAGGAGTGAGTGCTGCTCTAAGAATGAGGAAACATGAACCACCAGCGGACCCAAGAGCCTCCCCACAACCTATTGCTCTTGATGGACCCAGCTATATCTCAGATGTTACTGCTATGCTTGGTAAGTTAGCTGGGGTGTGATGCGAAAACGCTTACCATGTACTAAGAAAACCATTCTGAACCTCCCTCCAACAAAGCAATTTATCATCGGTAATTTAAAAAAAAAACAGCAGTTGCATACATTTTGAGCATGTTGGTATTACAGCTGTTTTTTTTTTCATTTAATTTTAATAATTACAAAAACCTTTTAGCTCATGTCAAGATTTTTGATCGTTTTTGTAGCCTGTTTAGTAGATAGTGATAAAGCTCCGCGGTTACACACTGTTTCATCAGAACCATCATTTATAACAGTAACTGGCCACCTAGCTTCGCAGTTATTTTAGAGCTTTCCAAGCGGCAGTAGGTGACCCGATGAGAGCTTTTCTGCAGACTCATCATATTTGAGGAGTCTTAGCTTTCATCTAGCGTTATTATCTATGTATTTATTAGCTGTTACGATTAGGAATCTTCAGCCTGCCTCTCCGCATAGTTCTGGAGGCGTTAACAGTAACGAAATGGGAGAATTATTTATTTTCCAAAACGTATTCAGTGAATTATTACGAAAATGCACGAAAACTATGCTCGATTTATTCATGTCAACTTTCTAAACTGCCATTAATGCAGCTCGCTATCCAGCTCAGCTTACGTAAAAGTGTCTTTAATATTATTGAAAATGTTCGCCCCTCGGTTCGCTCCATTATCCTAGCAGTGACGGAATGACCTAGATTCGTCTCGATTATGCTTCTGAAGCTTTACTTGCAGACCTTGCTGAGTACTTTACTACTTCGCCTTTTGTTTTGAATTTATTTTTATTCACAGTTTTGTAGTTTTGTTTAAGAATTGATTGTTTTTATGAAGGATTAACCTTCGTTTCATCATGTTTTAATACGTAAATAATTATGTTAAAACCAGCTATTTTAATGTTTAGCTCGTATATTGTAGAATTTTTATAAATACAAGAATGTAAAACTTTTATATATAGATGCTTGCAGTTTTATGGTAGCGTTTCGCTATACGGAAGGTGTTATTGAAGTTGCTCTATACAAGGTGTTCTTATTTTCGCGTTTGTGTCCTTTCGATTTCCTCGTTCAGACAAGAGCCGTTTTAAAAAGTTTTGAACGAGTGTTTGAGTAATTTATTGTCACTTCCAATTTTTTACTCAAGCCTCACCAAAACTTACGTCAACTTACCACTCTGCTACACTTATTGTATTTCAATTACAAAACTTTTTGAATAACATTACATCACGCGTGTAATCGCCGAAGAGTTAGGCAGGAAGGTACACAACATTACCGGGCACAAATCTAGTAACCGTAGTCGTAGTAATATCCAGAAATTCCTGATGGAAGACCCCAATAACACTTTTCTTGACCTAGGAATCGAACCCCGGTTTTCGTGGTCAGCAGTCGCACTTGCGGCATCTAGACCAACGAGAGAACGTAGACACAGCTCCATTAATTAGTTACCCCCCCGGCCTACTCGGTCGCAGTGTTAAGGGGTTAGGACATACTGATGCTGCAAATCCCTAATGACGCATTTTTCACCACAGGTTCTATCTTCTTATGGATCTATTGGCCGTTTTTCAACTCTGCCCTGACCTCAAGCGCCGCTGAGCACACGAGGGCAATCACCAATACTTACTTGTCTCTAGCTTCGTGTACGGTACGTTTGTCATTCTAAAATCGCTTTTAAAAGTTAAACGTTATGGCTGAAAACGTCTGAACATTAGGGAGTAACCACTATAGATTATTTTTATGATCTAAGTTGAATATGAGTAAAGCTGCGGCGGCGACATAGGCAGACGACATTTTTGCCAACATAGGTATATCTAGGAAGAGGCTAGCACTAAAACGTGGAGCTTGAAATAAGCAAAGAAAAGGCTATATAAGTATAGCCTTTCCACACCCGCCTTAGCGGGTGTGGATGACCATGATGAAGTGGAATCCAGTTGAGCCAGAAATAAAAAGAAGATGACGACTTTTTCGCTTTATTTATTTAATGCAAAATGTACACAATCGTAGTTACAAGCTGGGCTTAAAACTAGACAGTCCATCACTCTGTTAGGGCGCAGCAAAATAACTTAAAACTAACTTTAAACTAACTTAATAATATTGCAGCGAGTATTTTATCACTTAATTTAGGAACTATCATAATAAAAAATCAAACTTATATCTAGCACTTTTTTATACATAAAATAAAATATATTATAATTAACACAAACATATATATTTGAGCTCTATTTTAAATTCTTGTATTCTACTTTAATTGCATAGACATCCTCCTACTATTCTACTTTAATTGCATAGACATCCTCCTTCTCAAGTTTCTTCTGCTCAGCTTGGATTTCGCGTCAATAAGACAATGTAGCCACTCTCTTATAGACCCAGGTTAAACCATGAAGCCATTGTTGAATTTCGAACTTTATTCCAACCAAGCGAAAGCATTTATTATTTGGGCAGTATTGTATTTGTCAATGTGGTTGCTTTTGGTCCCAAGGTCTATTATTGTGTAGCAGCAAAAATAATGGTGATGATTATAATAACCCTTATTTCTTCCACCAGGTGACAACCTTTGTACTCTCCGCAGCACTAAGCCACAAACCTGGCAAGTTGGACATGGTTCATATTCAGAACTCGACGTTGGCTGGCGGTGTAGGTGTGGGTGCTGTGGCCAACATGTTCATTGGTCCTGGCGCAGCGATAGCCATTGGCATAGGGGCTGCTTTTATCTCCGTTTTTGGGTACAGATTCCTAACTGTAAGTATCATGACTACAGTGTCTTGTATGACTATGTTTGTCGACAGTGTCTTCTATTAGGTGTTGTTTCGTCAAATTCAAGGAGGCAACAATGCTAATGATTCTCATCCCGAATCAATAATAAAAAAAAACTTATTTACGGAAATCGGTAAGTGTGAACCACCCGTGTTTTAAATGCGTGCCGTCTGATTCTTGCCCTGTAACATTCTTTGACACATACAACCAATCTCAAACGCTTATTCAATAATTTCTTATTCCCTAAACCACCTTAAGGGGGTTATTCTGAAAAAACTGAACAAATATAAACAATAAAAAAATTCTGCGTTTATTAATAATTAACTTGGTACCGTAATTTTAATTGATTATTTATGTCTTTAGGAGCTCGTGGCTAAATAATAACAGCCGCCCAGATCGATCTTTAAGGTTAAGCCGTGCTTGCCGAGGTTGGTCTCTCGGTTGGTGACCATAATTAAATATAGAGTTTCCTCCGTGCCTCGGAAAGCACGTTAAGCCGTTGGTCCCGGCTGTCATTTGTAGATCTTTGGCAGTCGTTACGAGTAGTCAGAAGCTAAAAGTCTAACATCCAGTCTTACCAAGGGGTATGGTATTACCCAGTTACTGGGTTGTGGAGGTCAGATAGGCAGTCGCTTCATGTAAAATACTGGTACTCAGCTGCATCCGGTTAGACTGGAAGCCGACCCCAAGATTGTTTGGGAAAAGGCAAGGCAGATGATGATTTATGTCTTTTGTAACATCCTCCTAAATTTTGACGAGGATGCAAAACAACACCTTGTATAACACAACATCTTTTTTACGCCTGTTTCCTCATAGGGTAAGGCAGATGAGGTGTACCTGACAATACACGATGGCAATAGGGCGAGCCTAGTACCATCAACCGGGCACAAATCCAGACTCCGTGGCTGCTGCTGAGAAATTCCTGTTGGAAAAACCCAATAACACTTTGTCCTACCCGGGAATCGAACCTAGGACTCAGCAGTCGCGGATTCGACGAGGCAGTCAACTGTTGTACTGTAACATAAAAAAACCGGCCAAATGCGAGTCGGACTCGCGCACGAAGGGTTCCGTACCATTATTTAACAAAAACGAGCAAAAAAATCGCTCGCTTTTTAAACGCTTTTTAAATCATCAAATGACTTCTCCCGCTCTGGGCGGAGCGGAAGGGAGTGTCAGACTTGTCTGACTAAAACCCATCCATGTTCCTTCCTAGCCCTTTGCGTTCCAGGGCTACGGTATCTCTTTCGAACAACCCGCAGCCCTGGATGGGAGCCCCCTTGAATATTAATTTTATTCTGTTTTTAACCCCCAACAAAAAAGAGGGGTGTTATAAGTTTGACGTGTGTATCTGTGTATCTGTGTGTCTGTCTGTGGCATCGTAGCTCCTAAACGGATGAACCGATTTTGATAAAGGTGGTGTCGTTTGAAAGGTATTTTAATCGAGAGTGTTCTTAGCTATGTTTCGAGAAAATCTGCTCAGCCGTTTGAAGATCATCACCTCTTTTCTAGTTGATGAAGGGATGTAAACAACTTTCACAGTTAGTCGATTTGAAATTTGAAATATTGTCGCTTGTCACCATGGACATTGCTGAGAGGGGGGGGGGGGGTGCACGCCCCCTCCCCCCAAAAAATTACATTTTTTTAAATAAATTTATATCTTTCCTTGGTTTCGTTAATTAGCGAGAAGAGACGCAACACCGAGAAAATTGGAAGGAAAGGGGGGAGGCCTATGCCCAGGAGTGGGACAGTCAAGGCTAAGAAAAAATAATATAAGTTTAAAAAGCATGAAAAAAAATTAAATTAAAAATTTAAAAAACCCCCGACACAAAAAACCTCAGAAAATCAGAAAATAAATTAATCCAAGCGTCGTAGCGTCGGGGGACCGCTAAGAAGACCACTTAGAGTACAGAACAAAGCGGACCCCCGACGCTACGACGCTTGGATTAATTTATTTTCTGATTTTCTGAGGTTATTTGTGTCGGGGGTTTTTTAAATTTTAAATTTAATTTTTTAGTATTTGTTGTTATAGCGACATCAGATATACATAATCTGTAGAAATTTCAACAGGCTAACTATCACGGTTCATGAGATACAGCCTGGTGACAGACGGACGGACGGACGGACGGCGAAGTCTCAGTAATAGGGTCCCGTTTGACCCTTTGGATACGGAACCCTAAAAAAGAACACCCTATTCACTAAGTGTCCTACAGACCAAGTTTCTTAACAAAATATTCTGTCTGGTCCAAAATAATCTGGTAATTTTACCCTCTATACCGCCTACATTCCCACAAAATGTCTTTAGGACTATAAAAGAACAAAGTTTTGACCATCTAGAGAGACGAAATTAAATAGAACTTTCGAAAATGTCCAAGTGTTAGAGTAGATTATATTTTTGTACCAAAACTTCGTTTGAAATCTGAAAGTCCCTCAGGATAGTCGATATCTATGGACAGCAACTAGTTTAAGTATTTAGAAACTTTTGTTGAGCCATCGGACAGTTTATTTTAGTTTTACCTGTGTTTCTATTTTTTGGCAGTTTGCCTTCTTGCGATTTCACTTACTGAATAATGTGTGTTTCCAGGAAATTTATTTTGCTGTATTGGTATTTAGTTTGGGTTGTTGGATGGGGGTGTAGATAGAGACGCTTTTGCCTAACCCCTCAGGAATTAGGCATGGCATTTTGACGATGATGATGATGTGTAATGTTTTGATTGTAATAATAAGTAGAGATAAAATGATGAAGGATGTGATGAATGATGTGGTAAATGGAAGGAGACATGTTGTGTCGACCCTCGTCATCAGCCTATAATGTTCCCACTGCTGGGACACAGGCCTCCTCTCTATGAGAGGGAGTGGACTTGTAATCCAACACGCGGGCCCAGTGCGGGTTGGTAGATGTCACATGTCTTCGAATTTTTAGTTCTACGTCATGCCGGTTTCCTCACGATGTTTTTCCTTCACCGTTTTGTGAGCAGAGATGATGAAATAAATTACACAAAGTAATGCGCCTGCCTGGGTTCGAACCCCCGGCTTACTGCTCGTAAGTCGGGGCTGCCACCACTGGGCCACCACTGCTCTCCCTACCGACCCTAATATTGGGATAAAGCCAGGAGAATGATGATGATGTATATTTTGAATGTACATACATATATGTTTTGTGAAGTTTTTGCCCGATTGATGACAATAGGGTCGCCTTCTATTACATTTTACGAAATCATAACTTACGAAATACTACTATACTATGAAGTACACCCTCTGCCTAAACTTTTGGGGCTTACATATGCGCCGGTGTGTTATATTATGTTATAACTTTTGTTTTTATTTTGCAGCCAGCGTTGGAAAAACTCCGTGTCCAGGACACGTGTGGTGTGAACAATCTCCACGGTATGCCTGGACTGTACTCCGGTCTTCTCTCCGTGCTGTTCTCAGCTCTTGCTACATATGAACACTATGGCTCTGAGATGGCGGCCATCTTTCCTGCTACCGTTGCCGACGCCGGTGGACATGGACATGTAAATAACTACTTGCTGTTTTACTTAGAATATACCAGTTTAGTTTTTGTTTACCTTAAACCTTTCAAGGGGTCATTGTGGCAATTATCATCATCAGCATCATTTCAGCTGAAAGACGTCCACTGCTGGACATAGGCCTCCCCCAAGTGTACACAAGCGGGGTTTGCCATAATCACCACGTTTGGAAGGCGGGTTGGCGATCGCAGTACGGTTGTTACAAAAGCACAGAGAACGCTGCTGCCCATTCTCTGGCAAGTCCCTTAGTCGGCTCTTACGACACCCACGGGAAGATATGGGATGGTGCTATTATTTACGTCCGACACCATACAGAATGACAATGTATATTGTGGCAATAATTATGATTAACCATAGTTTTGAGTATAAATGTGGATGGGTATAAGAGTAGAGGAACAGCAAAGAAACGATGGATGGACTTCTGAATGATGATGTGGCAAGAAAGGAGGTGTCTGATGAGATGACGAGTAATAGAGAAGTGTAGGAGAAAAACACATGCCGTGCAGACCCCAAATGAATTGTGAAAACGGCAAGAAAATGATGATGTGGCAATCGTAATGAACAACTTAAATATGGGCAAGACCTATAAACATCGGAACCACATCGCCTTGGCTCAAGACGGCTAGTACAGTCAGCAACAGAAGTCGTTGAACATAATTTGTTTCCAATATTTCCTTATCATTATTATTTAGCATAAGTTACTGACCGAAGTAAATTATAAAACAACTTGTCATAATAAAACTACAAAAGTCGCTGAACTCAGTTAAACCATAAATTGCTATACATTACTACCAACAAAATAGTATGATCTGTAATAAATACAAAAGTCGCTGATCATAGCTAATTTCCTACATTTCCAGTTCATTGAACCCGTTTGCTAAAAGGCACTATCCCGCCAAGCGCAGCGCACTGCATTTTTAACCCCCGACCAAAAAAGAGGGGTGTTATAAGTTTGACGTGTGTATCTGTGTATCTGTGTGTCTGTCTGTGGCTTCGTAGCTCCTAAACGGATGAACCGATTTTGATAAAAGTGGTTTCGCTTGTCACCATGGGTATTGCTGTGGGGGGGGGGGGGCAAACCCTGCCCCCATTTTTAGAAGAATATCTTTCCTTGGTTTCGTAAATTAGCGAGAAGAGACGCAACATCGAGAAAATTGGTAGGAAAAGGGGAGGCCTATGCTCAGGAGTAGAACAGTCAAGGCTAAGAAAAAATAATATAAGTTCAAAAAGCATGAATAAAAATTAAATTAATAATTTAAAAAACCTCTAAAAAGCCAAAAATAAATTAATCCAAGCGTCGTAGCGGCGGGGGACCGCTAAGAAGACCGCTTAGTACAAGCACAGAACACAACATTTCAAATAGACTACCTGTGTAAGTTGTTTATATCCCTTCATGAACTAGAAAAGAGGTGATGATCTTCAAACGGCTGAGCAGATTTTCTCGAAACATAGCTAAGAACACTCTCGATTAAAATACCTTTCAAACGAAACCAATTTTATCAAAATCGGTTTATTCGTTTAGGAGCTACGATGCCACAGACAGACACACTGATACACAGATACACAGGCACACAGATACACACGTCAATCTTATAAAACCCCTCTTTTTTGGTCGGGGGTTAAAAATGATAGTTATCTACTTACGCTGTAATGATGTTTTGCGACTTACGGCAAAATGATAATTATCGACTTACACTGTAATGATGTTTAGCGACTTACGGCAAAATGATAGTCATCGACTTACGCTATAATGATGTATAGCGACTAATGAAAATATTAATGCTTAGCGTTTTTGTAAAATTGAAATGATAACCTTATTGTGTACTCTATTCTGGTAAGTGATTTATGGTCCGTTTTAGTGTTCAGGTGTTTTGAAAATTAGTATCTGTTCATGGACTTTTGTTGCTGACTGTACCTAAACAGGTGACAACCACTAGCGGTGAGTTGTCGCGTTATTGACTTAGGCAACCCTACGACGTCATCATCTTCTCCTAGCCGTGCGTGTCCCACAAAAACAGTACACCAACCCATTGCAAGCAAGGTATTGGATCCGGTTGTCGGAACTACTTTCTGCTTACGTTAGGTGGACGCATGCTTTGATGAGTTGAGTGAGGCGACGATGCTGATCTTCTCACCTCCAAGCATTATTTTGTGCAGGCACTATCAGAAACCGGTGAAGTAAGATCCATGGAGACGCAAGCGATGTTTCAGCTGCTAGCAGTGGCCAGTACATTGGGTATAGGGCTTGGAGCCGGCTTCATAACTGGTATGTATGCATGTATTTTAATTCATCCTTAGATTTACTACATTTTGTGTCTGTAATCAGCTTGCCTACTGGCCATGACGTCTTAAAGCAGTATTTTTTTACTCTTATTCTAGTGTGGGAAAGAGATTAAGCTATACAGGATGTCGAGCACCATCTCTTTCCCACACTGGAAAAGGAGTAAAACAATTGTGTTTTCAGACGTCATGGTAGGCCAGCAAAATCACTTATGGTGTACACACGCCGACCCATCAAGCTATACATTTCCAGTATGACATGGCCTCGCTTTGTATAGATTTCCTATACAGTAAGAGATCCGCATAAACTGGTTTTGTATAGTTTGATTGGACGCTGTGCATACTCGTAATAATAAGAAATCTATTATTGAAATTCTAATAACGCCGTTAGATGTAGCCAGAGCAGTTCGTCCGTTACCGAACTGGAAGTCTCCGGGACCGGACGGACTGCACGACTTCTGGCTTAAATGGCTGAGTAGTTCACACATTCGCCTGGCATCTCAATTCCAGTCATGCTTAGAGTCTGGGTCGCTACCAGACTTTCTTACAACGGGTGTTACCCACCTGCTTCATAAGTCAGGTAGTCCTGCGGAACCCAAGAATTATAGACCGATCACGTGTTTGGCGACGGTTTATAAACTTCTTACATCCATTTTGAGAGTGAAAATTACCAGACACATCGATAGTAATTCCATTATGTCGGCCTCTCAAAATGGATGTAGGAACGGGTCCCGTGGTACTAAGGAGCTACTCCTCATCGACATGGCCATTAGCCAACAGGTTCGTCGATCTCGCAAGGATCTGTCGACATGTTGGATAGATTACAAGAAGGCCTACGACTCTGTGCCACATACATGGCTCATGAGGGTGCTGGAGTTGTACAAGATTGATGCAACTCTACGCGCCTTCCTTGAGTCGTGTATGAAGCAGTGGAGGACGGTCCTTCGATATCCAGGATGTCGACAAATCCAGGGGAACGATGAGCCTGTATGGATTAAACGGGGAATATTTCAGGGCGACAGTCTGAGTCCTCTTTGGTTCTGTCTAGCCCTGAATCCTCTAAGCACATTGCTGGAGGATTCAGGTCTAGGCTACCGGTTAAGGAGAGGTGGTCAGGTCATATCTCACCTTCTTTACATGGATGATCTGAAACTCTTTGCCCCCAGCAAATTGCAACTGATGGAGCTACTGAAAGTAACTGAAAATTTCAGTAGTGCCATCAGGATGGAATTTGGTGTGGACAAATGTGCAGTCATGTATGTAAAGCGAGGGGAGATTATGGAATCCGAGGGACTTCAGCTCTCTGATTCCATACACCTAAGATCCCTTTCCTCATCCGAAAACTATAAGTATTTGGGTATGTCGGAAGCGTTAGGTATTAACGTAGCTGACATGAAGCAATCGTTGAGGGAGCGCTTCTTTGGTCGCCTGAAGAAGGTACTAAATAGCCTTCTTTCAGGCGGGAACAAGGTGCGCGCCTTCAACGGTTGGGTCATGCCGGTTTTAATGTACTCTTTCGGCATACTCAAATGGACTCAGACCGAACTGGACGCACTGGATAGGAGAGTTCGTACACTGCTGACCGCAAACCGGATGCATCACCCACGATCATCGGTGATGAGACTGTACATCCCGCGGAAGTGCGGGGGTCGAGGCTTTTTAAACGCGAAGACCCTCCACAACCGCGAGGTGTGCAGCCTCAGAGAATATTTTTTTAAAAATAGAAGTGGGTATGCACCGAGATGTGGTCGCAGTGGACAAGGCACTCACCCCGCTGTCCATGGCTAAAGAGAACTGGCGCAAACTTGTAATACTGACTACCGATGACCGCAAGGAAATATGGCAAGGCAAGGTTCTTCACGGGCGCTTTTACCAGGGTCTTCATGGGCCCGATGTAGATTTTCTAGCGTCCGTGTCCTGGCTACGTTTCGGTGACCTCTTTGGGGAAACTGAAGGTTTTGTCTGTGCGATTATGGACGAAGTTATGCTGACGAACAACTACCGGAAACATATTATGAAGGACGGGACGGTGGACGTGTGTCGGGCATGCCACCGTCCGGGTGAGTCCATCAGACATATTATTTCTGGTTGTTCTAGTCTGGCTAACGGCGAGTACTTGCACAGGCACAACCAAGTGGCCAGGATTATTCACCAGCAACTTGCCTTGAAATATAAACTTGTGGAATCTGAGGTACCGTACTACAAGTATGTGCCCGACCCAGTTCTCGAGAAAGACCATGTAACGCTGTACTGGGATCGGCCTATCATTACTGACATGACTATTGTTGCCAATAAGCCTGACATAGTGGTGATAGACCGATCAGCGCGCCGCGCAATGATAGTCGATGTTACCATCCCGCATGACGAAAACCTCGTGAAAGCTGAGAAAGAGAAACAGATAAAATATCTCGACTTGGCTCACGAGGTTGTTGATATGTGGAATGTGGACTCGGCTATCATTGTGCCGATTGTCGTAACGGCCAATGACCTTATGGCCAAGAGCCTCGACGAACATCTGTCGAAGCTCTCACTTGGCAGTTGGATCAAGAGCCAGATTCAGAAGGCAGTACTCCTCGATACGGCCCGCATTGTGAGGAGGTTCCTGTCTCTGCAGCCCTAACCACCGGTAGCTTGGACCCTGCTCCCGATACCGGCGGAAACCTGTTTTTTTATATTTTTAAATGTTTTTTTTTTTAATTTATTTTATTATAAGAAATATGTAAAAATATAAAAAATGAGAAGGAAAATTAATAAAGGACATAGAAATCTATCAATCTATAGATATGGTTCTTTGTAATATTGCTCTCCAATTTTCATTGCATTACAGTTTTACGCGCAAGTTATTCATGGAACAAAATATTATGTTCGGAGCAACATAACATGTAGGGTTTTTAACATCCTTTTAAAACCGAAGCACAAGATGCGAATACTTTCCTGAGAGAGCAAAGACATAAGAACATGCAAAGCTTACGTTAACTTTCCGACGAAGTATGATTCTAATGTGAACTGTGGTGGAACAGTACAAAAGTACCTAACTTGAATAAGCCTTTATCCTCTTATGTTTAAAACGTAATCGATTTAAGCCGTGTTCAGCTGGGCGACAAAGTAATTTATTGTAATTTTATTAAAGGTACAAATATTTCGTAAAGTCTACTTTAAATATTAATTTTGCTTGTTCGGATCAGTGTGTACAGAAGATTACTTGCCGTTATGATTTTATACGTTTTTGGATTATCCATACTAATATTTTAAATGCGTATGTAACTCGTTCTGTCTGTCCGTTACATTTTAACAGCTGCACAGATTTGGATGAAAATTGCCACACGGATAGATCAAGGCTTCAGTTAGGATATATCCTAACTGAAGCCTTGCCCGAGCCTTGCTTGCTTGGATATGTACTTTTTAGGGTTCCGTAGTGGTCCAAACGGGACCCTTTTAGTGAGACTTCGCTGTCCGTCCGTTCGTTCGTCTGTCCGTCTGTCACCAGGCTGTATTTCATGAACCGTGATAGTTAGCTAGTTGCAGTTTCTACAGATTATGTATGTCTGTTGCCGCTATAACAACAAATATAGAAAAAAAAATGGGGGCTCCCATACAAAAAAGTGTTTTTTTTTTTTGCTCGTTTATATAAATAATGGTACAGAACCCTTCGTGCACGAGTCCGACTCGCACTTGGCTGGTTTTTTTATTCTGTTAGTACGTTCCTGTAACATATTTTCCGACCTACATGCGGAAAAAACCACGGCTAAAAGCTAGCAATAAATTAAGCCAATATGTTGAGGGATGTGAAAAAGCGATTACCTGCTAGACTGAAAAAGGTCTACCCTAGAAAATGGTTCAGTACACCTATTCATTGTGAAATAATCCCTAATTTCACAATTACCTACAAGTGGACCGAATAAAAGCTTGTTAAAATTTAATACAATTTGTACACGGCCGTCCGTGGAACGGATTTATTTTATCCCGACGAATCGTTCCATTAACAAATCAGTTCGACTAAAACCCGCACGCTGAAATATCATGGATGCATATATCAGTCTATACGGATGGAAGTATTTTTGAATTTTATTTTAGATGTTCTTCAGCGAGTCATCATAACTTCGTCCATTATTGCACAGACAAAATCTTCGGTTTCCCCGAAGAGGCCACCGAAACGGAGCCAGACTACGGACGCTAAGAAGTTTACATCCGGCCCATGTAGGGCCCGGTAAAAGCGTCCGTGAAGTTCCTTGCTCTGTCATACCTCCCTACGATCATAAGTGTCTAATACTACAGGCTTGCGCTAGTTATCGTTACTCAAGAAGAGCGGGGAAACGCCCTTTGCATCCCTACGTCGGCTTCTAGGAAGTATTCCTTGAGACTGCATACCTCACGGTTGTGCAGGGCATTTAAGACTACTCGAATTATTAGATTTCTTCAGCGTATACCAGAACGGTGTGGTCATATTTAAAAGTGTGGTACAGACCATCCAACTGAAGAGCTCAGCCCATGGCAATTGCGAAAAATTAATCTCCTACCCATAGATTTGGGTCTCTCAAATCTCTTCAGTAAGAGATGTGGTAGCTAACTCGTACTCGTGTGGGAGTATGTATAGTAGTACAAGGTTAAATTAAATTAGGGAGCGAAACGTGCTGGGTTTGACTAAACCCGATAAAACAAAAATAAGAATCAAGTTTCTAAGCTAGGTGATACAAAAAGAAATAAAAAATCAATGTTGAATTTGAATTTTATTTTCTCTTTAACATGATTAGATACACTTCTCGTCTGAAACGTTTCACAAGATAATTTATTTTGACCTTATAGAGTGTAAATGTGGAACTATCGTAAAAATACCCCTGGAAAAGGTCCTTATAAACCGTATTGGGTCTGTTATATACAAGCGTTTTCCTAAACTGTCGGTATCGGCTCGGGTTTTACACAAGGGGCGAATTAGAGAATCCTACGGTTTCACTGTTTTACCCTTCATTCAATTCGTTAATTAATTAATTGTAGGTTACCCATTTACATTGTTTTTTGAAAGCATTGGGGTTTGGCTATTGTGAAATGAAAAAACAGAAAGAATACTACGTTTACGTATTTTTTATTCTTTACAGGAAATACGACAGTTAAAAAACATTTTTTTTTAAAGTTTGTCCACACGAGGAATTTCACCTATATCGTATCGTGGGTGCGTTTACAAACATTTAAAAACACATACACAAACAGCCAGACCCGGAACAACTATCTGTAGGCTATACAAATAATTGTTCCGCGCGGGGATAGAACCCGCGACACCGTCGAGTATTGTGTTTATGTTTAGTTTGGTTTTTAGGGTCGGCTAGGCACACCAAGCTGTGATTAGGCGCTCTGCTTTATTCCTTGACATAATTATATTTGACGGTGACGAAGATTAGGTACAGTCTGCAAAGGAGATTAGTAACCAAGTTCTCATACTACTAGTGGGCTCATGTGGACTGTACATGATACAGTGCTATTTTTTATTTTTTATTATTACCCTATTACTGTTACAGTCACTGTCACTAGTATTACTGGTACAGGTATATCACTGATTCATTTGTACTTACTTACATGTATCAATTATAATTGTGTCGCAAATAATTTATAATGCAATGATCATTGCAATCATTAAGGTACTTAATAATTTGTTGATAAATTATATATTATTGATACAAAAAAAAAAACGGTTGAAACTCTCACAGTTACGTTAAAAATAATAATTAAGTTCGTTTTTGCAAATAAATAATTCACAACAAAACATATTTTCTCTCGCGACTCCTCAGACAGATTTTGGAGCGCTTTGCTTTTCTGAATACTGTTGGCTTGAGGAACAAAATCCACCATCCGTTCATTCTAGGCAGCACTTGGTCCAACTTTCATACTCAGATTGGCAATGTTCTTTCATCATAATGCAATATTTGGAAATAGCTTGCATAACAATTTATTTCTTTTGCAGGGTTGATCGCGAAATTGTCTGTCTTCGAGCCTCTAGAAGGGAAGGAACGGTACGATGATGAAGTGAATTGGGAGCTGCCCTAACTTCACTCTGAAGTCTTCATTCTCAAAGCTTGCAATTGTACAGTGCTACAAGAATCTTTTCACACTTGAGTGACATTGCTGTGAACTTAAAATATTGTATAGAAAAGACAAGATGGCTGATTTATATCGGGTTTTCACCAAGCGCTAGAAGATTCTAGTTCAACATTAAAAATCTTATGATTTTCAAATTGAACCAAAAGAAAATGGCGGGAACACGAATGTTTTTTAGTATTAAGTAGGTATTAAGGAACGAATGTGAATTATTAAGGCTAAGCTACAAGCCATGCTATTTAAAATATTTTTTGTTTACTAGGAAGTATGCTTTAATTAATGATCAACGCATCGCTGAAATAATAAGAAAAATATTAAAAAAAATTAAGTCCATGTATAGCATAGATGTTAGTTTGTATTAAATAATTAATATAATTTGTTAATACATAAAATTTGCAGTCTTGTAAGCCCCCTGTATCATATCCCTCAGTCTTAATAAATGATGAATATAAAACAATATTATATTTCCACTTTCTTCTTGTAAATAGTGTGATTTAAGAAACTTAAAAAACAATATATTCAATTATGTAATAGTTACTCTAAAATAATCAAGATAAAGGCGTTATTGCAATAAGGTTTTTGCGGGAAGTGGGGGATTATTAGAAAAACATAAAAAAAAAAAACAAAAATAATACAATAATAGCTCTCTACCACGGAAAGTAATAAAAACTGTTTATTTTATTTAAAATCTGTTGTACCTAGTAAAGCTGTTATTATAAATCTGAAACCGACTTATCTACTATTAACAGAGTAACAGGATATTTTCTTTAAAGTGTATATTATTATTGTTAAACATTATTAATAAAGAATTTGTATAATAAATCTTTTATGTCTCATTTTAAATACACTTACCCAGTACTACTACTGAGTTGTGGAGGTCTGCTGACCTACCAGTCACGTCTTAAAGGAGTATTGTTTTACTCTTATTCCAGAGTGGGGAAGAGACGGAGCTATACAGGATGTCTAGCGCCACCTCTTTCCCACACTGGAAAAGGAGTGAAACAATTTAAATTCAGATTGTCTATTTCTTCCACAAGATTTCAATTTTTAGATTATGATTGGAGCCTTCTTTTAAGCAAACAATGCCTGTATTAGAAGACTCCGCTCTTCCATAACAAAATAAAGAAAGATATAATACATAGGTAAGTAAACAAAATAACGCAGACAAGATTGGCATAACTTGTATAGTTTGTGGGGTGTTTGTGCGTGTGTGTTGTCTGTTTGCATGGGTGTTTGTGTGCCTGTGTGAGATTATTAAGCTATGTCGTTGGTTTCAAAAGTTATTCCGTTTCTGTTTGATCCATTTCAGTATATTTTTTTTACAAACATAATATTGGTTTTTATACAGGATGTAACGGAAAGGGTGTATACATACTTAAGGGTGTGCTACAGACCATCAAACTGAACATGTTTCTCCACAAACAAACATCATAATAACGAAAAAAATATCAGCTGCCCCATAGAAAATTTCAATACCTATTCGACCAAATGTATGCGGCAGCTGTTATATTTTCGCTATGACGATGTTGGTCCGATGGAGAAACATGTTCAGTTTGATGGTCTGTAGCACACCCTTAAGTATGTATATACCCTTTCCGTTACACCCTGTATATACATATTTCTTTATTTATCCTATTATATAACCGAGCAGACCGTGTATTAAATTGTTTTTGTCTGACGATAATGTTTTAAGACGTCATGGTAGGCCATCAGATAGGCAGTCACTCCATATAAAATACTAGTATTCAGCTACATCTGGTTTCGCTGGAATCCGACCCCAAAAAACTCGAAAAGTCCCATACTTACTGCCAAGTACTTATTTTTAGCTGTTGAGTATATAATCACAAATTAAGTGTAAATTATAAAAGGAAGTACTTTCAAGTGCTCCTTTTTAAATATTCCTCTCCAGAAGCTTTTGAAGATTTATTTCACGTAACAAGTTGAGAGTGTCGGACAAGTATATAAGAGCATGTAAAATTGATACTTCGACACTTCATTTTCTAATTAATTCTGGCTTGGAATTAAATCTTTCTCGCATTTTTTTTTATTTATTTATAGATTTTTTTAAGTGTTCTGCTGGATGCTTACAAACCGAATCCGCTTATAGGAGTTGAAGCAGTGTTGGGTAGTGTTAATCAGAATAATCGTGATGTCAAATTACGATAAACTATCTGTCCGGCGCAACTTCGTCTACGTCATATTTCTCCCCGTTTTCGCAACATTTTTCATTGCTGCTTCGCTCCTATTGGTCAAACCGTGATGATATATAGCCTATAGCCTTCCTCGATAAATGGGCTATCTATCACTGAAAGATTTTTTCCCATGTAATAGGAGCGAGCCTTTAATCATCAACCGGGCACAAATCCAGACTCCGTGGCTGCTACTGAGATATTTCTGAAAACCCAATAATATTTTGACCGACCTGCGAATCGAGCCCAGGACTTCATGCTCGGCAGTCGTGTTTGCGGCCACTAGAGCAACGAGGCATCATCATCATCATCATTTCAGCCGAAAGACGTCCACTGCTGGACATAGGCCTCCCCCAAGTGTCGCCACATTGACCGGTCCCGTGCGACTCGCATCCAGCGGATCCCCGAAACCTTCACCAGGTCATCGGTCCACCTAGTGGGAGGCCTTCCAACGCGGCATAAATAATACTTATTTTAATAAAAGTAATTTTAACTTAACCTTAAACTTGATTAAAGTCTCGACTGATTGTATGGTCAATTTTATTATTACTAGCTGTACCAAAAGTGCAGTTTTTCCTACCTATCTCCTACGTACCCTACCCTATCTACCCTACATACCTACCTACCTACATACACCCTACTTACCTTTTAAACCTTCCTTGGGTTTGAACTTGTACAAATATTTCAAACCCAAAATTGGCCAAATCGGTCCAGCAGTTCTCGAGTTTTAGTGAGACTAACAAACATGATTATAATATATTATCATAGATTTACAAGCACACACTGTGGGATTCCCCCATCTTAACATGATAAAAAACCTTTTTTTCCCATATCAAATCCCATTATTTTGTCAAAGAATTTAAAATAGTATTGAATAATACTTTATTCTACAACAAAATTGAGAAACATTTGTTTTACAATAATGCCAATTCTAGGGTTACAATATATGTATATAATATGGTATTATGGCTGACACCGGCAATTGGTAAAGCTGATAAATTATGAATTAAATCGTTATTTATTCCAATGAGATCACCAAGCATAAAAAAAACTAAGTTGAGCATCACCATATCACAAAGTCACTCACACTGAAAAACCGTTTATAAAATAAAATACGATTCTGTATTCGAAAAAGGTGTTCAGAAATAATTCTTCAATTCTTGCTTGGGGCAAACACCTGAGACTGTGCCAAGTGAATTGTGTGAGACTTTTATTACAGTGACATAAGTTTCAAATTCGTTTGGCAAGTACCCAAGTGTTCCTCACTAGCTGTCATGAGGAGTGTAACAATGGAATTTCAAGGAGAAATGTTATTTGTATCTTTGTTCTTTGCATTTAAATATTTCGGGATTTCCTTTGTATTGTTGGACAGTAATCATGCTTGTGACTTTGTGCTTTTTATTTTTGGCTGCATGTTGAGAAATGTTACG
Organism: Cerastis rubricosa; assembly: GCA_949152445.1. Lineage (NCBI taxonomy): Eukaryota > Metazoa > Arthropoda > Insecta > Lepidoptera > Noctuidae > Cerastis > Cerastis rubricosa. Next base: position 17,731,230 of record OX424539.1, read on the forward strand.
TTTTTCATAATGCGCATAGCACAGGAGTGGAACTCTCTGCCTGCGTCTGTGTTTCCGAGCGCTTACAACCCTAATCTCTTTAAAGTTAAGAGCGTTTACGCCTTACGACATTTCATACAAACTTTCAAGTCCTTATTTTCGGGAATTACTGAACTGAAATGATTACAGATAAATTAGACCGACTATAAATTATCTATAGAAACAGAAATTTCCAATCATCTTATTAAGGTGTAAACGCTCTTAAGATTGAACAGGTTTTTTCTGGGTAAGCTCGTATCATCCTCAACTTTATCTCCGTCATCTCTGACCTAGATTAGAGGCAAGAGAAAACCCACTGAAAAAAAGTAAATAAAAGTTTTTGGAGCCATGATTTTGAAGTGTTAATGTCAGATTCGCCTGAAAAAAAGACGACCTAGTAGAGGGCTACATAACATCACGACAATAATCCTCGAAGGTTTGAGCAGAGGTATATCCATTAATACACCCACATTTCCCCAGATTGGGGTGCCAGGTAATAGGAGGCGAGCTTGCCATCAACCGGGCACGAATCCGAACTCCGCGGCTGCTACTGAGAAATTTCATAACATTTTACCCAATCTGGAAATCGAACCCACGACCTAAAGCTTACTGGAATGCTATTATGGTGAAAAATGCCTAACTATTGATCTACGATACATAGATTAATTTGAGAAATTAAATGATGACATACACAACATACACTTAAGACCATTATGTATCTTAAAGTTTATGGGACCAATCTATCAAAGCCATACTGAAGATCGACTTAAACTAAAGCAATTTAATACAACTTAAGGCTACCGTTCTATCCGTTCTTGGATTAAATCTTCCCTTGTACAAAATTTAAGGAAAGGTATACTTGTAAAGAAAGAAGTTAACTCACCCTTTTTCTTGTTATTCAAAAGTGGCTGGTTCAAATCCGGCTCGAAGGACTGGAACGTTAAGTTATGTTGAAAAATATTAAATTAAATTTCATTTAGTTGAATGAGAATTTTATGGTCATTCAAAATAGAAACAAAAAAGAACAGCAAAATATAAAAAAAAAGTTAAATTTATGCCCACAGAAAACCAAGTGACCAAAGATTTACTTCATTTCAGCCGAAAGACGTCCACTGCTGGACATAGGCCTCCCCCAAGTTTCGCCACATTGACATAACATGGGGGGTTTTGCCATAATCGCCACGCTTGGCAGGCGGGTTGGCGATCGCAGTATGGTTGTCACAAAAGCACAGAGAACGCTGCTGTGGAAAGATTTACTTAGCTAAAAAGAATACTAGAAACAGAATATTTACGTTTCTAGTGTTATTGATAGCGTTAGTGACCATGACAGTTTAAAAACTTAATATTTAAAAAGTTTGTATTAAACCATGTATTAGAAAAATATCTATACTGCGGTAGACAAAAACTAAAGATCCAAATATATCTATGTATCTCAGCCCTTTTCATCAATTAATATCTTGAACAATACCGGTATCCATTAATTGATCTTCAGACAGCACACAACGTCTTAGACAAGCAAGGAACCCACCCAACAAGAGTGTTTGCTTTGACAGTATCGCTATTTGGTATTCCATTTCGAGCTCCGAAGCTCTCAGAACGAGCTTTGGTATTAAATTGTAACAGAATATCGGTGGTAACTAAAATATGAAGGAGGAAGGCATTCGTCTTGAATGGATGGGCAGTTCTATTGCATGTAGATAAGACAGACATCATTTTCTATTCTGTTTTCTTCGAAAAATTAAGTAAAAGTGTTAGCATAAGCGTAATCAGCCATGTCCCCACTTTTGGGACACAGGCCTCCTCTCTATGAGAGGGAGTGGGCTGTAATCCACCACGTGGGCGTAGTACAGGTTGGCAGATATCACATGTCTTCGAGTTTTTAGTTCTAGAGGATATGTCGGTTTCCTCACGATGTTTTCCTTCGCCGTTTTGAGAGTATAGCGGTGCCGAAATTACACAAAGTAATGCACCTGCCTGGGTTCGAACCAACGGCTTACCGGTCGTGAGCTGGGGCTACCACCACTGGGTCACCGCTGCTCACCCTAAATTAAAAGGGTTGATGAACTTTAATTCACAACAAATCTTCTATTTCATACAAAAGAGCATGGTCAGTATGTATGTATTCAATATCTGATTATTTTCTACACTGGAGGTGGGAAGTACTGAATAAAAGGTAAAAGTTTGTCTTACAATGTCCCATTACACAGTTTTTAGTGTGTAGCTGCTGTGAAGTGGTCGATTCTTAACGCTATTATCATCGTCATCATCATCATTTCAGCCGAAAGACGTCCACTGGTGGACCTCGACACCAGGGTGTAGGCAGTCCAAGGAAGCTATGCCGTCCCTAGACGCAAAGCTGACCAGGTGCCTTCTGCGTCTGGACAGGGATGGCCTGCGTCTGGTGGCGGGGACCATCAATGGACACTGCTCACTGAATAAACACTTCCATACTCTAGGAATCACCGATAGTCCCCTGTGCAGAGCATGCATGGATGCAAAGGAAACGGTGGCGTATGTGTTGCTTGAGTGCACCGGTGTCACCAAGATTCGCGAGGCGACCCTGGGAACACCAGGATCCCTTGCGGATGCCCTGAGTAGACCGGGAAGTGTGATCTGCTTCTGGAGGGAGGTGGGCTGGTTGGAGTAACGGCCACTATGGCTCACGCACAATGGGTGGACCATTGTGCGTGAGCCATAATGGCCGTTAAGGGACTAAGTGCGGAAACCAAAACCCCATAAAGAAGAAGACGTCCACTGCTGGATATAGGCCTCCCCTAAGTGTCGCCACATTGACCGGTCCCGTGCGACTAGCATTCAGCGGATCCCCGCAACCTTCAACAGATCATCGGTCCACCTAGTGTGAGGCCTTTCAACGCATCAAACTCAAAGCATTTATTTCAATTAGACCATTTCAGGCACTTTTGAAAGTCAAAAAAAAAAAAACAGAACAAAACTCCATGCTACAGTCCCAGACACAAGACATAATAACTTGTGCAGGTACTGTAGTTGCCCATTCCAAAGCGTAGATCTCTACGGATATACAAGGTGTTGTTTTGCATCCTCGTCAAAATTCAGGATGTTGTCACAAAAGACATAAATATTCAATATAAATTACGGTACCTAGTAAATTATTAAAAAACACTGCATTTTTTTGTTATTTAAATTTGTCAATATTTCAGAATAACCCCCATAGCGTGGTTTAGGCATTATAAAATTATCGAAAAAACGTTTGAGGTTTTTTGTTTGTGTGTAAGCGACGTTATAAGGCAGGGATCAGACGGCCCGTGTTTAAAACACGGGTGGTTCACAGTTAGCGATTTCAGTAAATAAATAAAAAAAAGAAAATTACCTACTCATTTTATTATTGATTCGGGTCGAGAATCATTAGCATAGTTACCTCCTAGAATTTGACGAGGTTGCAAAACAACACCTTGTATATGTAGATCTATCGTCTTCCGGTTTGCGGTCGCCATTTCAGAACTTTTCGGCCCCATCGGCTATCCGTTCTTAACACTATGTTGATTTATAATATGATCAGATGATGACGTATAGCAAAGCCACTCTTCGTTATACACAGAACACAGAACAGACTGTTCTCTGTGTTCTTCGAAAACCGAATTCCACCCAGTTAGCTAGTGTGTGTAGGTTGAAGTTTCAGTAACCTTTGAGGCAGATCGGATTAATTAAGCATGACATCCAGTCTAACCCGATGATACGTCAGGAGACAAAGGTCGATTCCAAGAAGGAATACCTTTGTAAAACGTTGTTCCACGTAGTACATAACATGTCAAAGTTAATACTGTAAATTGGTTGAAACTACTTTAACCGGTTTTTTACCGGTTACAACTATTTTAACAAAATTAACATTTGTTTAGTTTGAAGCTTATTATGCTAGTAGGGTTTTTTGAAGTGACGTGACGTATTGCGCTAGACTAGCGACGCTTAGTATATAGCAGTCTGTATACTGTGTACAGATTTACAAATTCAAAAAAAGAACACAGTATTTCTATTGTTTTGTGTTTTCACTTCTGTCGGCAGTCTTATGGCTCGGCGCAAACGGGTCACCAACCACAGCCAGCGACAAGCAGTTCACGCGCTTTTTCATACATTTTGTTGAAACTCGCCGCATACGAGTGGCCGGTGGTGGCCACTCGCTACAGCAGTATCGGTGAATCGCCACTTGTGGTCGCTGCGGGCCACACAAGACGCTAATACGCGCCACTGTCGCTCTGCTCCACCCCCCGCGCAGTTAACCTAATAAGACTGCGGAGCTGACAGTTGGTTATAAAATGTGGCGGCTTCCGAACACCGGTGGCTGTCGCTCGCTTCTGACACTGTTACAAAAGTGGCGGTAGCGCGCGACAGCCACCGGTGGCTGTGGTTGGTGGCCCGTTTGTGCCGAGCCTTAGAATGCCTCTTTTTTCGGTTTTTTTTTTTTAATCTTTTTTGTTTTAGTGATATCAAATAGTTAAAAGTGCTCCGTAAAAACAGATTCTAAAGAAAAAACCGCTTTTTAAGCTAGTAACGGTTTGGACTGAAACCAGTCAAAGCTGCTTTTGACCGATTCACAGATTTTACTATAATAAATAAATAAATAGCTAACACATAATTAATAAATAGCTAATATCGCAGACATGAACATTTACCAGATAGATGGAATGCTATGATAGTCTAACGAGTAAATAATATTTCCCCCAGCCGCATCAGGTTAGGTTATTATTATCAAAATTATATTGAATTTGCATAAATTTCCCAAATTGCCTGCTACGTAGGGAAATCAAGTTTATGAAACAAATTTCATTTCAGCCGTCTAGCCCTGTTATTTTTTGTATGACAATATTTTTTGCTGTCGATGTAAATAGTGTGTAGTGCTAAAAGTATGCATTATTAATTGATAGTTAAATGCAAAATTGCTTATAAGTCACCAACAAATTATATCGCTGTCTATAGGATAGAACAATTTTATTTTTTTATAAAACATAAATTGGGTTGTAAACTTAAGTTAAATTTTAATACGAAACATGAATTTGTTAAATTATTATTGTTTTATTTTATTTTTATCATTTTGTATGCACGTAATATCCCTGCGACAAATAAATATTTTTCTTTCTTTCTTGTCTTAGTAGCCATATATTCATAGTATCAATTACATTTTTTTCAATAAATTCTTTTACACTTAGTTTAACTAGGTAAAGTCATTTTAAATCAAGCCTTATTCGCGTGGGCAAAGTCTTTTCCTCTTGGTACGTCTTATTAGGCGGATATTAGTAGTATGTAGACAAAAATACAAAAAACTTCATTGTTTCGGAAGTACATTACATTATAAATAGGTCTCTGGCACTAGGATTTCCTGTGTCGTGGAGGCCACTATTTCATTGTAGCACAAAGAAATTTGCACATTTGCATAAAATAATTGACCTTAAACAGAATTATTATAAAATAAAAAGACAAAACGATGACATCTTGATGAGTGTAGTGTCTATGCATGAGTGTGAGAAACTGTGCGGGTGATACGTGCGTACGTGAGTTATTGACAAATATATTATTATTTCTTCTTGATAGTCATTACTTAGCTCTGTATGGTGTCTGACGTAAAGAATAGGTCCATCCCATATCTTCCCGTGGGTGTCGTAAGAGGCGACTAAGGTATTTGCCAGAGAATGGGCAGCAGCGTTCTCTGTGCTTTTGTAACAACCGTACTGCGATCGCCAACCCGCCTGCCAAGCGTGGCGATTGTGGCAAAACTCCCCAAAATGACAATGTGGCGACTCTTGGGGGACACCTATGTCCAGCAGTGGGCGTCTTTTGGGCTGAAATGATGATGATGATGATAGCCATTCAAATAATTACATGCGCAGGTCATTTCAGTATTGTGTCACGGATCCAGTTTTTTGTTTGACATATCACCAAAACCAATGATGTCTCTGAGATGACAGGGTCTAGAAGCAAAGGTGACGAGGTTCCAATAACAGCAAAGACAAATTGAATTTTTAAAATTAACAACTTGAAAACATATTTCTCTAAGCAAATGGTGTGGGTGCCATTTACATCATAATCTTAAAACATAAATTAAAGGTTACATATAATCTTCAGGCAACAAAGACAGAGTAATTTATAAAGCTTATTGTAGACTAAGGATTTTAGGCTTTAAAGCTATAGATACTTTAATACTAGGCTTTGCGTGATGGGTACTTAACGGGCCAACGAAGCTTTGTTTTGCAAACGGATAAACTTGCTTTACAATGATACCGTTTGTTAGAGGATTTTGATGACGAATTTATTACTTTGTCTTGGATTTTGAAGCTTTGTTAACTATTGAGTTTTGTCAGAGAGAAAGGACTAGCTTTTCGCTTTACATAGGGTATATTTTATTGTTCAAAAACCAATTACAAATACAGCTATTTTACAATTTTCTTTTACGGGTACAGCAGTAGCCTTTCGCTGTGTTAATGAGTTTTTCTGTTAGAAATTGTAATCTTGAGCTTACTATGGCCTCGTCCTGACCAAAGCGATCGACCATGAACATGGCAACGTCGCGATTATTTGTTTGGCGAACTGTAAACGTGTGGAAGCACGGAAAAAAGGTAACATCGTGTTTTCTGCACAAGTGAATGACATAATATATTTTATGAACTGGACGATCACAAAATATCCCGACAAGTGACTTTGGTTAGGATGTGGAGTTCAACAGTCAATTAAAACTATCCTTCAATATTAGAAATTATACAAGGTGTTGTTTAGCATCCTCGTCAAATTCAAGGAGGTAACAATGCTAATTATTCTCGACCCGAATCAATAATAAAATGTGTGGGTTTTTTTTTCTTATTTTCGGAAATCGCTAAGTGAATGAACCACACGCATTTTAAACTATTCCGTCTGATCCTCGCCTTATAACCACACATACAAAAAATCTCAAACGTCTATTCGATAATTGATCATTTCCTCAACTACGTTAAGAGGGTTATTCTGAAATACTGACAAATTTAACACAAAAAGCAGTGTTTTTAATAATTAACTAGGTGCCGTTATTTATATTGATTAGTTATGTATTTTGTGACAACATCCTGAATTTTTACGAGGACGCAAAACAACATCTAGTAGATACACGGCCTGACCAATTTCTCCCCAAACTTTTTTCCCTTCACAACTGTACAAGTAACAGACGAAAACGAAAAACATTCAATCCATTTTGCAAATCCATTATAATAAAAGACTGCACGCATGTAAACGTAATTCATTTATGACTCACTTCGGGGTCCATCAATCAATTAGTACCAAAATGAAAAAGGACCGTTAAAGTGGTTTACAATCCATCAATGAACTCTGAAGAGTGACCAACACAGGCTTGTTTGTAAAAGCCCACAATGTGTCCATCCCTGTGTGAGTATACAGGGATGGACACATTGTGGGAAAGAGACGGCGCTATAGAGGACGTCTAGCGCCATCTCTTTCCCACTCTGGAATAAGATTAAAACATTACTGCTTTAAGACGTCATGGTAGGCCACCTGGTTGTAGTACGAACACGTAACGTAAATTCGAACGTTTATTTTATCAAACTCATCATCTTCCTGACCTTGTCCTACGTTACTTGGTAACATTCTCCCCTGTCAACCGTCACGAAATCATCTGCTTACACCTTTTTCTTTCATATCATTCCTCACACAATACATTTGATGGTAATAGGCTGGCCCCCTATAACATGGGACTTAAACATAACTGGCGAAATGTGGGTTTACTATTAGGTACACCACTGTTTCACCCTTTGGGGATGACAGACGCGATGTTATGTATGACCCTCCCCACCGCAATATCCCCTACATTATAATTATGTTTCGGTTCACAAGTACACTTAAACTGGTCAATATCCCTCTCACTATTTCACTTCAGACCTGGGCACGTAGCCAGGGCCTTGCATAAAATTAAGAGCCAATAGATTACGTTGCTGGCTTGGCTCTAGATATGGGTGCATTTTGTGCTTACCCGACCTACCTATCTACTAAGTTTAAATTAAAGAAGATAAACTTTAGTTTTGGACATTATCTCATTGGTCTAGAAGTTGCAAGCACGATTGCTTACAATGAGATCCTGATTTAGATTCCGTGGTCATGCAAAGTGTTGTTAGGTTTTTCCATGAGGAATATGTCCGTAGCAGCTACGGAGTCTGGAATTTTGTCCAGTTGATGGTAATTCGCTCACCCTCGTTTACAAAGGACTTTAATGTATCTGGTAAAATGTGGTAATACTGTTTAGGTACACCTCTGTCGAAACCATCTGAGATTACAGGCGTAAAGTTATGTTATGTGCGTGTTAACAAATGAGTACCGAATTCTTGCTTAAAAACACACAAAACCATAAATTGAACATTTTACTGCCACACTTACAAACAAAAATACTAATTATTTCAATTAAAAAAAAACCCCGTGCACAAAAAAGGGTTATGCGCACTTCGGTCCGGGTTCTATAATCGTACCCTTCGCAGTTGGTCCCATTTGCAGTTGGTCCCGTTCGCAGTACCTGCAGTTCTCAGAGTTCGTTAAAAAAACCGTTAATTACACTACTTAATTTGAAAAATAGAAAAAATAACGTTACTGGGGCGCCGAGTAAAATGGAAAGTAAAAAAACTGATATATTACGAGCTATGCTTGCGCCTGAAGACTAAGGAATTCATTATTAAACTATCTAACTAAACGAAAATGGTAACAGAAAAATTTATTAAGAAATGCAGAACTGACAGGCAAAACTGGCAGGAATAGTGCAGGGCCGTGATATCTCCAAAGTCAAGAGAAACGATGTGGGATGCACAGCCCCCGTTTTCAAAAACGCTCAGATTCGATTTCGATTCGGAAAGTCGTATGTCTATCTCGTTTGCTTTTGGAATGCCAAAACAAGACAGACATACGACTTATCGAATCGAAATCGAACCCGAGCGTTTGCGAATAGAGGGGCCAGATCTGAAAACTCTATCCGTGTGGTAAGAAACGAGGGCTATACCATCTGTGGGTGATTTCAGGCTGATACAATGAAGATGATGTCTGTAAATTTTGTTGAGAAGAAAAAGTGTTCAATTAATTCAGCCTATTAAGGTCCACTTACTGCTGGACAAAAGCCTCTCCTAACCTGCATCTCAATCATCACAAGCTACGCCGAAACGTATGCATCAGGATGACGGGTGTATATAAAGGGCTATGCAACATGCGTGAGGGCAATGTGCGAGCAATGTTCTGAATGTACGTACAGTTTGAAGCTATGTACTATTCTTAAACCACAGTTATTAGAAAAAGTATGTGAGCCACAACCTGATGTCAGAACGGCGGGTATATTCTAAATCTGAACAAATTACCAACTATCGGAGTGTGAAATGCCTACCGTAGCAATGTATGAACCATGTTCGTTCTCATATTAACAGGTAGTCAATGGCCCAAAAAGTCTGAAAACTAGTCTTACCAAGGAGAATCGTATTACCCAATACTAACTGGGTTTTGGAGGTCAGATAGGCAGTCGCTCCAAGTAAAACACTGGTATTCAGCTCCATCCGGTTAGACAAAAGGCTCGCATACTTTTTCTAATAACTGTGGTTTTGAAATAGTACATAGCTTCAAATTGTACGTACATTCGAAACATTGCTCGTACATTGCCCTCACGCATATCGCATGGCCATTTGTCATCCTCATGCATACGCTGAAAGTATTCTCTACTTTAGGACTCATCCAGAACTCTGATCCGAGAACAGATTTTTTAAGGGTATTTTAGCTTAAAAGAAGAAAATGAAAGGAGTTTTTCCAATGCACATCAAAAACTGCCGGACAAAGCCAACTTCAATTGCCACTTCATTATAACTTTTGTTCCCAATTTCTTTCGTTCCAATAGTCAGACAGTCAAATCATCAACATTATTAAAGTAAATTGATCAGAAAAGTTAGAAAATGGCGGCCTTGCCGAATTTCAGTTGATGAAGACATTCAATGTTTCGGACGTCGAATTGAACACCTTTTCTTTATATTGTTCACGGCTATTTCGGTATAATGTAAAGAGGAAATGCATTTACCTTATAGAAAATGTAATCTATTGTTTAAAAATTACATGTCACGTTGTTTGTCGGGGATGGACTCCTAAACTATTTAACCGATTTTAATCAAATTTGCACACCGTGTGCAATTTGATCCAACTTGAAAGATAGGATAGCTTACATCTCAATTTATAGTGGCAATATTATTTTATTGCAAATTAAGTCACAATTATCTGGTAGCTCCAAACGATTATAACAGATGGCGGTATTTGTTGACTGGGTTGAGTAAGTATTCAATATATGGCGCTGTATAGGAGCGGTGCAGCAATGAAAAATATTGCGAAAACGCGGAAAATGTGACGCAGACGAAGTTGCGCGGGACAGCTAGTCTTGCTATAAATATATTTTTTTACAAGTGACAGTCAGCATATTTTCATACAATGTTTTTGACAGCCTCGAAAGTCAAGTGGATGCACGCGCGACTACTGACCATCCTGGTCCGGGAAGTCCTGGAGGTCCTGAGTTCAATTCCTAGGTCAGGAATTTCTCAGTAGCAACCACTGAGTATATGGATTTGGGCTCAGTTCATGGCAATATGCGAAATGTGGGTGTACTAATAGGTACACTTCTGTCTAACCCTTTTGGGATAACAGGCGTCTTGTTATGATGTTATATTGTATTAAACCGCTTCGTAACGTAACGCGTTACGGTGCCAATATGTCTGGCCTCCCTTTCTCTCACGAATACGGCAGCAGGCTTAAATAAGTTTAAATTATCACTTATGCCGAAAGTCAAAAAGAAAAAACGTTTTTTTTTAGATAGAATCTTTCACATTCACTGACCACAGTGATCACAATACAGACCTAAATTAGGTAATTAAGTATTATGTCCGCTGTCTATTCATAAACATTATTTAGTCCTATCGTTCAATCAAAATCAGGAACAGTAATCTATGTTTTCATTAAAACCTAGCGAGACTGATATTACTGTTTAAATAACGTTAGAACTTCAACTTTTTCCGGTGAACAGAGCGTTGAAAATGCAACGGTGAGGTTTTGTCCATAGGATTATTTTTGTATAATAATTATAGCATATAGATCACCTAGATGATATTGTGTCTTTTGTAGCTTGACATAATGTACAGGCGTACGGTTGTTTCGCTTATTATTTTGGTGTTTTGTGGTGCATATTGTTATAATGTAAGTACTTTATACTATTAACTGTTTAATTTTATTTATAACAATAACTGCGTAAAGTCGTTTTCTTAACGTCAGGTCCAGCGATATAATATAAAATAAAAAAGTAAAAATAAAATAGTATGATAAAATTCATGATGTATTCTGCAATTTTTAAAAACATCAAGGTCAAACAGTCACCATGTACTTTTTTAACATTTTCCCACACCAGGAATTTCTCCTGTATCGTGGGTGCGTTTACAAACATTTAAACTCACATACACAAACAGCCAGACCCGGAACAACTATCCGTAGGTCATACAAATATTTGTTCCGTGCGGGGATCGAATCCGCGATACGCAACGCAGCAGTCGATTGCTCAACCACTGCGTTAACCGTGCCGTCGATAATAGCTATGTAAACAAACACGTAATACCACGTCTGTCTCTTGGCCTAAGATCCCGCCATAGAAGGACCTTCACCGAGCTGGTTATTGGATGAAACTTATTTTATATTAAATTTAATATGTCAATAAATATATTGCATATGGGTTGTCTAAAAAATTTCAGTCCAGGATATGATTTAAAAATTTTTTTTGAACAAAAATTTTTGAAACATTTCACCGGTTTGGTTAATTAACAAATTCCATATAAATCGAAAGTGTAAAGCCCATAAAATATGCAAACGTTAGGTTGCCTTTTTTAATTCATTAACCAGACCGGTGCAAGTTATTAGTATCGATTTACCTGTTTATACCTGCCTACCCAAGAGTTGTGACGGGAAAAGAAAAGGCAACCTAACGTTTGCATATTCTATGGGCTTTATACTTTCGATTGGTATGGAATTTGTCTATTAACCAAACCGGTGAAAAGTTTAAAAAAAAAAAAATATGTCCTGACTGAAAGTTTTTAGGCAACCCATAAGCAATATATTTATTGACATATTAAATTTAATATAAAATAAGTTTCATCCAATAACCAGCTCGGTGAAGGTCGTTATATAGCGGGATCCTATACTATCTCAAAAGGGTTGTAACAATAGTTAGTACCTACACCCACATTTTGCTACTAATCTTTAAACCAATGTCTTGTCATAATACTCGTTTGTAAGTTGTTGTAAAAGTCCCATGCCAGCCTGTTGTTATCAACCGGATACCAAACCAAACTCTGGGCTGCTTCTGAGTCAGATCAGTCATAAAGATATCGTAAAAAAACATTTATAATAAGTTAGGGTTCTAGCCTCTGTACAGTAGCCCTAACCACCGGCAGCTTGGACCCTGTCCCGACACTGGCGGAACACTACATTAAAAAAAAAAGTTTTTAAATGACAAATAAAGACAGCATTAAAATTTCTGATATCTTTTTCACGAAACATATTTCAGTGTCTCAGCATAATTCCCGATCGGGTGATACTAAAATACGTGAATGAGAAGTACATTGCGAACGCTACGACAACCGTTCGAAGATCCAGCAAGAGAGGGCAGTATGTCTTCAACTTCAAGCTTATTAGCAAAACAGTACTGGGAAATAACGTTTCGGTGAGGATTTTTGATAAAATAACAATTAACGGCCTTCCTGCCGTGCCTGTCCTCAACTATGTTGGCGTTGGCTTCCAGTCTAACCGGATGCAGCTGAATACTAGTATTTTACATGGAGTGACTGCCTATCTGACCTCCACATCACAATTAATTGGGTAATACGACACCCCTTAGTAGTACGGCCAGTTAGTATTGGCTTTCAGGCTTTCGGGCCACTGACTACCTGTAATGACTGTCAAAGATCTGCAAATGACAGCTGGAACAAACGGCTTAGCGTGCCTTCTAAGTCACGAAGAAAACTCGGTAAGTAATGGGCGGTCACCCATCCACGGACCAACCACGTAAGCACGCCTTAACCTGATCCACCCGAGCTGCTGTTGTTATTTAGCCACGAGCTCTTCATGAAAAAGGGCCTTCACCAATTTCCGTATTCTGTAGCAATGCCGTCGCGCACGGCGTCTCTGGTATCAGGCGTACGTCGCATTTGAAACGCGCGACTGATACGCTGTTAACGCCGACTGTTTCCGACGACTCCAAGGGAACGAATAATGAAGAACTTAGTTATTTCTGTATCGATGCTGAATCACGTTTGCATTGCTACTGCATCACTGTAAATAGTAGTATAGTGCGAGTGTAGTTTAGCGCCCCATCTTCAAGAAAAGAAAGGAAAAAGCCAACTCATGACACTGGTTTGCATAGAGCTAACTGATACAATTATTGTGTTGTGGTGCGGCCCGATACTACTCCTAAGTGCGCTTTGGCCTGATTTTGGCATGCAGCCGCAGGGTGCTCTAATGCACGCTTAGCATATGAAAGATTATTTTTTTGCGTTATTCTGCGTCAGGGTTATCTTGTATTATCGTGCATTTTTTGGCCCTAGTGGTTAGGAATACTGCTTACCTTCAAGATTAAGCAAAGGCCACATTCCATTCCGTGCGTTCTCCTTCCATAGTTATGGCTATCATCAATCAGTCAATGTATCTCATTGAAATGTTTTTTTTATTTTCCAGTTCCACGTAACCGTATATGAGCACAGTAGCAGATACAACCAGTATGTTCGCACCCTGATGGAGTTTCACTACAAGTAGTGTGACTTGATCCTCCACGACAATTGGTTTGGTCCTGTCATCCGAAAGAATGGTTTAACAAAATGTCCTACTCCTCCGGTAAATATTACTATTGCTAAACTATACTCTTTACTAATTTCAGTTTTTTTAATTGTACATTTCCCACTGCTGGAGCACAGGCCTCTTCTCTATGAGAGGGAGTGGGCTGTAATCCACCACGCAGACCCTGTGCGGGTTGGTTGATGTCACATGTCTTCAATTTTTCTATTCTAGGACATCATTTCCTTCACCGTTTTAAAAGCAGCGGTGATTAAATTAATTACACAAAGTAATGCGCCAGCCTGGGTTCGAACCCATCATCATCAATTCAGCCGAAAGACGTCCACTGCTGGACACAGGCCTCCCCAAGTGTCACCACATTGACCGGTCCCGTGCGCCTCGCATCCAGCGGATCCCTGCAACCTTCACCAGGTCATCGGTCCAACTAGTGGGAGGCCTTCCAACGCAACGTCTTCCGGTTCTCGGTCGCCATTCCAGAACTTTTCGGCCCCATCGGCCATCCGTTCCGGACCGAAATGTGGTCACTCACAATGGGCCTCATCAGAAGGCTTAAAGGCACCCAAAGAGCAATGAAGAGGGCTATGCTCGGAGTTTCCTTGCGTGATCAAAACAGAAATGAGGACTGCCGAACTTGAGTGGCAGTGGGCAGGGCATATTGCTCGCAGAACGGATGGTTCGAACCTAACGAAAATTGAATTGAGAGTAAAAGTTACTGTAAATGGCTGCAATGCAACAGCAACCTTAAAATAAAGAAGATAAAGACCACTGTGACGGTGATGCCAAACCAGGTGTCCAAATAACTATGACAGGCTGTTTAAATATTTTGATCATCTGTTTTTACAGGGTCCTATTGAGATGACAAATATGACATTCAGTGGTAAATTCCCTTTTGACGTGGTTTTTGATAAAGGCAAGCTTGAAGGAACCTGGAATGTGGCGTCAACTGGTGAACTTATGGGCTCTATCGATGTATTTGTAAGTTTTACAAAATAAAATATAACAGATACAGCTGTATAAGAATAAATAGTATATTTTCCACATGCTACTGTTATTTTATTTATTTAATCCTCAATGGTTTAGGACTGAAGTAATCATTAATATACTTTCAAAGCATACTTTCTGACTTTATCTTGGACGGCAGCGACATCAGTGAAGGACAAAATCGTGACGAAATATGAACTTATTTATTAAATTGAAATAATCTTTAACTCAACGCAAGTATGATATTTGGGAACCGTATAAAATTATTGAAACGACGAAATTGTTGTAATTTCAATTTCAATTCTATACAGGGTGTAAACGGACCGTTCACGAAGCCGTCAACCAAGATTTCTGTACATCAAACTGAAGTAACTCTGTGCAAAAAGTATTGCTGGGAAACACCTTTTTTTTTGGTGTCATGTTTTACGGTAGCGCTCAATGTAACGCACTCAAAACATTGTAAATTGAAAGAAGGGCTTGGTACAGAGGTCATTGAGGTATTTTAAATAAAGTTATAGCATTAAAAATTATATTTAAAATAAAAAGGGGTTTGTTCTTTGTATGGTCTAGCTAGACCAAAAAATTTGCGTAATAACGGGAAGAACAAGAGGCTCTTGGTTTCGTTGAGGAAGTGTTTTTACACCCTATTTCAGCTGGCTTGCTTAAAATAAGTTTTTTAGTCAGGAGGTTCTAGATTCCAATATTTTTTTTGAGCTCGGTACCTGATGTGTCCAGTATTAATACACCATCATTAGCCTAGTCTTTTTCCAATTATGTTGGCTTCCGGCACGAAACCAACGGCGAAAAAAGTTTGCCGAGCGAGGCCATGGCGGATTGACGCAGGAATTAAATATACTTAAAGTTGGGAGGGACCAAGACTCGAGCTAGGTGGAGACAACGATCGTCGCGGGTTGGCTTAATGGGAGTAGCTGATGATCGAGTAAAATGAAGAGCGATTGTAAAACCCATGTCTAGCAGTGGCAGTCTGCAGATAAAAATATTAATTTTCAAGGTTAGGAAGATTATTTGATCATCATCAGATCATGATCAGGCTGATTCGAGGTGGCGTGGAGGTGGAGTAGAGATATAGGATATGTGGGAGGCTTTTGGCCGGTAGAAACAAGAAAAAAAAATCGTCTTATCGAACGCTATTTCAAGATCCTTCCCCGCGGCTTAAGAAGTTGTGTCGTTTCATATTTTAATAGAATTAACGTTATCCAAAAAATAATTGAGGTTGCTTTCAATTTTTTTTTACTATCTTCGTTTTTCAATAGTCAATGTGCACCTCTAACTGTGATCAAACTTTTGAATATCTCGTAAAACAAGTATGCTTTAAGACGTCATGGTAGGCCACCAGGACGAGGTATGTATGTACAGATTTGAGGTACATTATGTACAGGTAGAAAACATTCAAATAAATAAAATACATTGTATGCAATCGTTAGAACGGAAATAAAAACTAAAACTGACTTTTTACACGCGTTAGACAAAAATGTTTTGGTTATCTTTTTCATAAGTATATTTATAAAATTTCGCAAAATAGAACCTCCAGTTTCGAGATTGTCTATCTCGTAATTATTGCAAATTCAATTAATTGATCGTACCAACCCACATACCTTATCATTTAAATCGAGTTGACCAATTTGTGAGATTACTTTTAACTTAATATCATTTTTTAATTATTTGGAATGCTACCAACGCGATACTGTGGGCCGCAGTCATATTTGTGAACAAATCGATTACTAGATGTGGATTTATAATAAGAAGAAGAAAGTTCTTCTTTGGATGTATACGTATAGGTAAAGAGAAAGATCTAAACTGCAGTCCTGCACTTTGCTTTACGTGTTTTAACAACAAATATTGCAATGTTATTTTATACATTTTTAAACTGACATGGTCACTAACACTATCAATAACACTTGTATTGGGATATTTACCATTTTTAATATTCAAATCAAATCAAAATCATTTATTTCAAGTAGGCCAGTTACAGGCACTTTTTAATAGTCGAACAACAATAAAAATGAAGCTACAGTCCCAGTCACAAGACATAATAACTGTGAAAGTACTGTAGTTGCCCATTCCAAAGCGTAGATCTCTATGGAGAAGAATGGACAAGAAACTCCATTGACACTCTTTTAAATCAGTAGCTTGTTACAAAAACCTTGGTTACATCATACATGTTGAGATGGTACATTATGTGAGAACGATGTAGCAAGACGTGCACGTTAAAAGTGTCCATAGTAAAAACAAAAAGAACAATTAAAAGATAAAATAATTCGTTCGAAATTAAAGAAAAAATATTGCAATGTTGAGTCTATCTGTAGCTAAATAATAACAGCCGCTTGGGTCTCCTTAGGTTAGGCCGTGCTTGCTAAGGTTTGTCCGTGGATTGATTTGTCGCACTTGAGTAGTGTCGCACTTCAGTAGTGTCGAGCAAATGTCGCACAAGCGTTTGTCGCACTACCGTGATGTCAATCTTCAGATTGTCGCACTAGGGTGATGTCGAGCTACAGTTTTGTCGCACAAGCGTTAATCGCGCTTCCGTGTGTCGACCTCACGTTATACACTCGATGACCACCACCTACATGCCAAGTTTCCTCCGTGCCTAGGAAACAACGTGAAGCCGTTGGTCCCGACTGTCATTTGTAGATCTTTCACAGTTGTTACAGATAGTCAGTGGTCCAAAAGTCTTACCAAGGGGTATCGTTTTACCCAGCACTGCTAGGCAGATGATGATCAGTCTATCTGAAGTCGTTAGGACACGCGGAGACCAATAATCCAGTACTAACGCGCGGAATAAAAGTACCATAAAGACCGTTTGAAATTGAAAATACTCCTTTCGCACAAAATATTGCTCAAGTTTTAAGAAATCACTGTCACCAAAACACTTTAGGGTGTATGAGGAACAGGGTGTTTAGTTCCTCGATACTCCTTAGAAAACGGAGGATCCTACGACCAGACAGGTGTTGTGTCTGGTGGGCAACTGCCCGACAGTTGTTTTCGGGTTTCTAAGTCGATGTAAACTTTTTTGCGAGATGTAGGAAATTGAGGTTAGTTCTTCCATCGTGTCATAGATGGCGCTGTAGTACTTTTTGTGGTAAGTTGCTTTTAGTAGGTCGCTACAACACTACAGGTTAGTTGAATTTTCGATTCAAAATTCGTTATAGTAGTTTAGAGCCTCTAAAGTGAATTTAAATATTTCACTAAACTAGAACTCGACCTAAAATAAAAGTCCACCACCTAGCTATCACTAAGTTAAAACAGTTCGTTAGACTTTATGTCAATCGCAGTAATGGGTCAATACGTCTACAGGGACCCAAGTGCCGTGCTTTCTCACAAGACGACATGGAAACCGCTAACTCGATCAAGCGTGACTTAACTCGATTTAACTTGAATTAGGTCTAACTCCGAACTCGATACCTAAATCGATTAACTAGATCGAGTTGGTACAGACACCAGCAAGCATCAAACTATCTGAAACTGTTAATTTTTCCGAATCAACCTTGAACCTTATTCTTTAACAATAAAGTTGAAAATCTATTAAATAAATTTGACAGATTGTTGTGCTGGCGTCTCGCGTCTGTACCTAAATATTCGTATGCCATTTCTAGTGGCGGATATATGTTCTAAACATGCTATTTTATTTAGCAACTATAAGCCTACCGTATCTTACGAATAAAATGTCTTTGTCCTATTGCGTTAAATTTAGAGTAGTGGCATGCCCAAGTACATTGATAATTAGTTTCCTAACCCTGTATTATTTTGTATTTGGCATAACACTTATAACACAAAAATATGGAACACTATTAAATCACTCACAAATGAACTCGCCAACGGTAATCGGTTGTTTTAAAAGTTATGCCAAATAATAAATAATTAAGGGTTAGCGAAGAACAGTTATATAATATCAAAAACGGCATTCTCCACTTTACTTACATTTGAAATAAACATGAAAAACGTGTTATGATTTATTATTTTGTTAAAATACTTTATATTTCGTAAAATTATACTTACTAGCTATATGTTTTAGTAATTTGAAGCAATTTGATAGAAATATCGAGAAATTATTTAAAGAAATCGATAAAAAACAAATGGAGATTGCTGGCTTTGTTACGCATTATTGGAAACTTCCGGGTTTGATAGTAACTGTGTTGGAGACTGCCATTTTTGAAACAGTCAACGCCATCTTTGAAGTCAAACAATACGTGAGCAAGTTATCTTGATACTTTGGGAAATCCAAAGTTAATATCAAGGAATATAAAGAAAACGCATGAAATGGTTGAAAAATACTTGATATCCGCCATAGATACTGTTCCGCATTTAAAAGCTTTTGTGTTGTGTTGACAAACTGGACGCTCTGGTAGACCCTTAGAAGAATACCTGTAATATAACAGAATCTGATAAAATACGCATTATTAATAATAACATAACAAAATTGTTTTCAGAATATTTATATTTTATTAAAAAGTAGGTGCTTTATGTTGTTACTCAATAATGTCTCGAACAATACTATATAGTGCAAACTAAAGAAGAACGTTGTCGCCCAGAATGAATGTTTTACTCCTAACAACATTCATTTGTTTTGTAGAAATAGACAAATAAAAATGGTTTAGGCGCAGAATGCCTAATTCTCAAAATGGCAACTGAGTCGCAAAAGGACTAGTTCTCAAAATGGCCAATTCTCTAAAAGCCTAATTCTCAAAATGGCCAAATCTCTAAAAGCCTAATTCTCAAAATGGCCAATTCTCTAAAAACCTAATTCTCAGAATGGCCAATTCTCTAAAAGCCTAATTCTCTGAATGGCCAATTCTCTAAATGGCTAATTATCAAAATGGCATATGTCCTATAAATGGTAGTAATCTTATAAATGAAAGATTTTTTAATATATGTTTTTCTTTAATCAGTGAGTTGAAATTGTAAGATTTTAAAATGCGTAGGAAAAAAAAATTGCAAAAAAAAAATAACTGACTTCAAAAAATCCTAAAAGCACTAAAAAGTTAAAAATAAAACTTAAACCTACCTATATTAATAAACCTAACCTAACCTACGATTACCCTATACTAAAATTAAACATTTTTTTGGAGTCGGTGCCAAGCCAAGCAATACAATTTGAATTAATTAATGAATTTTCTGGCCTAGTCTGTATCTATATATCCTTTAGGTAACGTATATTGCAAAAAATATATATATTTGTTCATTTTTAGTGACATATTTTTCATCTAACAATATAAAATATGGGTAGGCCTAGTAAAGATGCTTCTCGTATGAGAAAACGGCGTCGAACTGAAATTGAGAATGAAAAAGGAACGCGATTAAAATAAATTAGGCAAAGATATGCTCAATGCATTTCGAATGAGAAACCTGACCAGCGCAAAAACAGACTGTCAAAGCAGAGGACGTCTTACGTAGGTTGAATAAGGAAAGTCAAGAAGTTAGTGGTACACCTGGAAAAAGCATACCGTTACAATTCCAACAAGCCCAAACACAGCTAAGATACATTGTCTTATTATGGAGTTCCGGTGCCTGTCTCTTGGATTCATCATCAGATCTGATGGGAAAATGGTTCTTATTGAACGCAAATGCTTCACTTGTTGTAGAAAATACCAAAATCACTGTACGTTTTCCAATAAAATTTGAAGAGTTCCCTCGATTTCGCCAAGATTCCATCATCAGATCCCAACTTGGTGACTAAGGGACCTATTGGAAAGCATTGGCTTTGGAATAAAAATATAATTTTTCAAATCGGTTCGTAAATAACGGACTTATGCGCGAACAAAAAACGCAATGTAAACGAAAAGATCGTTAATGTAGATAAATTTCTGTTGATTTTTCAAAAACCGCTTGTCCGATTTCCACAAAATTTTCGTGGGACCATTTGGACCCTTTCCAACAAAACAAGAATTTTTCTAATCGGTTTGTTGTTGAGTTATGCGCGAACAAACCTCCTCCTTTTTTAGAAGTCGGTTAAAAATACTAAGTGTTGGTTCGGACAAAATCAAGCCAATTTTAAGTGATACTTTTGTTTAATCTCAGAATTAAAGAAATGAAGACTTATCAAAACCAGTATTTTATCTTTGTTTCCATCTTCTGCTACTAAAAAATGTCTGCTTAAAGCTTCCGGTATACATACCTGCTCCTCAACTCTTGAAAAACCAGTCGACCACTATTTAAATATTTTTTTTTCGCTCGATACAAAGTGTCTTTTTTACTTTCAAAAATTGTAAGTAATATTTGAGACTTATGCCGTTTGTTAGAATCTAAGTTCAAATTATCAAATCTATTATTAATATGCCATTCTGATAATTAGCCATTTAGAGAATTGGCCATTCTGAGAATTAGGCTTTTAGAGAATTGGCCATTCTGAGAATTAGGCTTTTAGAGAATTGGCCATTTTGAGAATTAGGCTTTTAGAGAATTGGCCATTTTGAGAACTAGTCCTTTTGCGACTCAGTTGCCATTTTGAGAATTAGGCATTCTGCGCCTAAACCATAAAAATTACCTTGATTTATTTAATCAATTTTCTAAATAAATCAAAAGTCACTACCAATAATAGTTTAAAACAATATTCAAGTACCTAAATTGTGTAAGCACTATATACGCACCTTGCCCGTTTCTTGATGTTTACAGTCCATTTTTCTGGATCCCTCTGCCGTTTCCTTGACTGTCCGGGTAGACAAGGTGTTACAGGATGGTCCATAGTTTAAAATAAACACACGTTTTACTTAATTCACTAAGAATATCCTAATAAAATCTTAAAAATACCACGAGCAGTTTGACTGTGTAACGACGCCGATCCTATACTAAATACTCCGCTCTGATTGGTCGAAGTGGAGACTGCCATGTTTGAAATCAACGCTCTAGGAGAATGCCGCTTTTGAAACTTACTCAAAACTTTAAAATCATTTTTGGTAGGGAGAATGCCGTTTCTGTAAAAAACTTATTAATGAAGATGGAAGATTAGTTACTAGAGATTATTTTGGCTTCTCTTAAATGTGGAGATTGCCGGTTTTGATACTATATGACTCTATTATACTATCGTTATCAATGCAATTGGACATAGTACTTCACACTAAATTTAACGCAATAACCGCTTCATAGCTTTGAAATGGAATGTTGCAATTAGTTACTGCATGATTTCACAATGGTTCGGTCAAAATATGCGGATCCCAAAGCCAGCTCGATTTACGTTCGACGCCAAAATTAGGTTTAATTAGCATCAATCATTCTGGGACATAGCTTGATTTACGATTTAGTTATGTATTTAGGTGAATGAGATTGAATGCAGGCAAGTCGTTATTATTAGTATAATATAATAAATAAGTATTACAATATTTTTATTATTACTGAAATTACCGGATATGGGATATTTGGTAGTGACAACGGGATTGTACACACGGCAACACATAAAGGTATAAATACTTCCAGTATAACATGGCTTCGCTTTGTATAGATTTCCCATGAAATGAGACATCTGCATAAACTACTCGTAGTTTCAAACAAGGTCTTGTTTTGCATCCTCGTCAAAATTCAGGAGGTTGTCACAACAGATATAAATAATCCATTTAAATTTCGGCACCTGGTTATGAATAAACGCTGATTTTTTTGGTTGTTTAAGTTTGTCAGTATTTATCTATTTACTCCAAACATACAAATACCCAATTATTTAATTAAATTAAATCAATTAACCACTATGCACGACAAAATTTTGACACATGACACATCAGCTGAATCGGCGGGGTGATGCGAATTGTCATGAATTTCACGAAATTTTCATCAACTTTCAGCGTTCGATTTTATTATGAAAAATATGTCACGGGACCTGTTACATACGATAAATTTGAGGTTAATATCTTCAGTATCGTGTTGAGGTCGGTAAAACGGAGTCAGTCTATTGCCAAATATGCGTAAAATACATATTACTACGCCCTTCCAAAAAGTAGGTACCTTATATGCGCTGAAAACAATGTACATAGGCATGCTTATCGTTTGCTAAAACAATTTGGAAGGGCAAAATAAAAACAGTAACATTCTATCTGCATTCTTATTTTTGCCATTATTCACACACAATTTCTTAAAAAAACCCAATCAAAGTCTAGACAAATATTACTGAAAACTATGTTGTAACATAACACTTCTTAGTGCTGACCGAAAACCCGGGTTTCTTATTTACGATTAATTAGTTGCATTCAGCCTAATCGATAATCGCAATTAAATCGAGTTTGAAAAAAAAGTTGACACTGAATAAAAACTCACAAGTATAATTTTAAATAATTATTTAATTTTGAAATTAGTCATAATAACCATCTTTTTCAATAATTTCATTAAGTTATTATTAGATCAAAAGCATCTTATAATTAATTAATGAACGTTGACTTCATGGGAAGGAGATTTATTACTAAGTAATAAGAACGACAGAAGACAGTAATCCCAAATAAAAACAAGTCAACATTTTAATGATTAGGGTTAATTCCCGCCGATTTCTTTCGATTTCAAAATTTAAATAAAGAATGCGCTCACAATTCTCATTATTTAAAATAAGTATTTTAATTTTACTAGATATCATTTTAAGAATTTTATTGTGTAATATCTGAAGGTTGATTAAAGAATGCCCGGGATCTTGGAAGGCATAGTAAATAATTATTATGATCTAACAAGATAAATTATATTTATTCTTCCAAGATTGTGTATCGTATGATGGGGTTATTGTTATGTTACAGCTAGTCAGTGGCCCGAATGTATGACAGCCAGTCCTACCAAGGGGTATCGTACTACCCGATACTAACTGGTTTGAGGAGGTCAGATAGGCAGTCGCAGGTCACTCCATTTAAAATACGGTTACGCAGCTGTATCTGGGTAGACTGGAAGCCGACCCCAACAGTTGATGATGATGGTTGACAATCGGCCATTCATATGCCGTTTCAAGGAACATTAGTTTATTGTTTCAAAGCGGTTCACTGTCCAGTGTAAAAAGGTTTTTGAAGTGATAACTTCTTATAGGAGGGTTAACCGCTTCGTAACGTAACGCGTTACGGCACCACTCTGTGTGGCTTCCCTTTCTCTCAAGCATACGGCAGCAGGCTTAGATTAGTTTAAGTTATCACTTCTGTCGAACGTCCCGAGACGCACACGTTTTTTTTTTTAAATCTGCCATTTTTAGGTTATCCATCAAAGGCCGAGTCACTTGAATGAACAGCAATAGATATGAACCAGAACCATCAAGAGTCTACAAAATATACGAGTAAGACTCTTACTCGAGAGTCTTACCGTATACTTTGGATAGTTTTGTTTAAAATGGTTTCTTTTTCATTTTTGGGGTAGCTATCCCTAAACCTAGCCTATCTAAGCAGGTGTAAAAAAAAAATTGACAATCAAAAGTATTGGAAAAAAGATAAACTAAATTGGAAAGACATGGACAGGCCTTTACCCGCAGTGAGACAGAACAGGCTGATAAATAAAGTAAAGAGTAAATACCCATTAACCAACCCAACCATAATCAAACTACATAATTCTTTTTTACTATTCCTACCGAGATCCTGTGCATTCTACCAATCTTCAGTTATTTCAAAAGAAAAATTCACAATAAATTATCTTTAATAGTAAAAAATGCCTACAATATAAATTGGAACAGCGAACGAATTCTAAATTTAAATTTTGAGATGGATAAAAAAATCGGCGCGAATTTAGTCATAATATCAGTCCGTGCTGTTTATTGCTGGGTCGGAATGTACGAAAAACAATTAAGATTACCATTATAAAAGCCTAAAAATCATTATAATAAATATTTACTGTATTTTACGCTTAAAATAAATTTATTTTAATCTTCATCAATCGATTTCTTAAATTTCTCAATTTAATTACTCGAGTTGATCAAAGATTACAAAAAATAATCGATTGGAATAATCGCTTTCACACATCACAATAATTTAAAAAAAAATGGTCGTCTATTTCAAAATACAAATTGAGCGGTGGTAATGAATATTATGTGTTATTAGTCCCGTATTAGTAAATAACGCTAAGATCTGGGCATTTTCATGCGGTTTATAATATTTGGAATGATATTTGTCATGTTTGTTACCGAATCTATACGCGTGTGTGTGTTCTATGTGAAAAATAAAAATGTAAACACGCACGATTGGCGCGAAACTTCGACGTTAGATTTCAAAATGCATCATTACCACTGCTTATTTAAATTGAATTAAGGATGAATTAGCCGCATAATTAAATGACGAGTTGATTATTGTCCATATAGTGGAGCTCGAATGTTCGAAAACCACAATTTTTATGATTTTTAGCCTCGACCAGCACAGCCGTCAAAATGGC
This sequence comes from Cerastis rubricosa, assembly GCA_949152445.1. Taxonomy (NCBI): domain Eukaryota; kingdom Metazoa; phylum Arthropoda; class Insecta; order Lepidoptera; family Noctuidae; genus Cerastis; species Cerastis rubricosa. The sequence goes on from OX424539.1 coordinate 17,756,397, forward strand.
GATGACCGTATTTATGCACTTGAATTTTATAAGGGTAAATTAAGATACTTGCGCGCTATTTACAGAAGTTTTAATGGCGTTGATATATGAATTTTTTATTCAACTTTCTTAATTAACGCACACTCACAGTATTTAATAATCAGAAAATTAATTCTTTGCATAAATTATGAGGATGACGAATGACTTAATTGCTAGCCCCTTTCGGGGCCCATACCAACCCAGCGGAGGTTTGTTCGTCGAGCCCCTTTGGGGGCCCGGAACTATATGGTTAAATTTATCAATTAATTGGTAAAACCCAATGCGATATTGAGCACACTTAAAATTTCACTGTTATTGACATAGCAAATTCTAAAAGGAGCTGTTCTTGTAAATTCACCCAAAGTGCAACAGAATATGTCTCAGTCCTCAGCAATGAGGAAGAGTAGGAGGAGTATATCGGAATAAACCCCCTTAACGTGGTTTAGGGACAAAGAAATTGTCAAACAAACGTTTGAGATTGTTTGTATGTGTGAAAGCGCGGTTATAGGGCAAAGATCAGACGGGCCGCGTTCAAAACACGGGTGGTTCACACTTTTCACCAATTTCCGTAAATAAGAAAAAGAAAAAAAAAATCGGGGCGAGAATCATTAGCATAGTTACCTCCTTGAATTTACCGAGGATGCAATACAAAAGTTTGTATAACCAGATTTGTCATCGTGCGTACGTGGGACTATGTTTAACCTTTTTAATTTTAATAAGTATACCCGGTAATTTCTATCTTATTTAACAAGAATCTTCTACTTGAAAAAAGACAGACAACGCATAGCCATCTCTGGGTAAACGAACTTAAAAGAAGACCAGTAACTACATTTTTTTGCCTATATTGTCCTTCTGCTCGTCAAAAGCCTCCCCCATATCTATCCACTCTTCTCTCCTTGCGGTTTACTCCTGCCAATCTCTTACAAACGCCTCTAGACGTCGGGCCAGCCTTTTTTAGACCGCCGTCCCACTGCGTGACGACTCTGCTCATTGGTCTTGATGATTGTGGTATTGCAATTTCTGGCACTGAGCTTAACACCCAATATGCTACGCTCCACCGCGCTTTGGCAAACGTTTGCGTTTACTACTAAGGAAGGATTTTTGATAATTTATACCCTAAAGTTGGAATTAAAGTTCGTCATTTTTACTGATAGGCAATCTCCTCGAGCACATGGCTTGTCTGCAAATTAACGTTGAAACAAAATCCTTGACTTGTCTTTTATCCGTTTCCTGATATGTAAAATTAAGTGAGAACAAACTTGGATTAATTATAATTATGTTCTTCCATCGCTCTTCACGAGTGAGGAAACTGTCATGCAGATTTATGCAGACAAGTTGACAGTTTGCAGGCATGGCTGTTATATTAAGAAGTACCCACATCAAACAGTTACGGAGAAATTATACCGTGACAGACATACATACAAGTAAATCCATAATTAGTGTTTTAACATCCAAAACCGTCAAAGTACGATACGGACTCGCACACAAAGAGTTCCGCGTCAACGTACCCCAAAACCGCCACAAATAATATATTTCTTATGATATTTCCTTTTAATTTTGTTGTTGTTATAGTAGCCATAGTATAACATACACTGTGAAATATTAAGTGTCAACCTATTACGGTTTAGAAGACCTGTGACAGACGGACGGATAAACGGCGGAGCTTTAGTTATAGAGTCCCGTTGGCACCTTTAGGTTACGGAACCCTAAAAATAGAGTTAATCTAAACAGTGTTTTAGAGTAATGACAAATTTATGCATTATGGTCCTACGCATAAGGTGTATTTTAGCATTCCGTTTAACGCTGGCGCCTTAACCCTTAGAGGTTCAGCAGAGCTTATGAAACCACGTTTTGAGAGCTAATAAATATAAAACAAAGTGACACACTTTTATGTTTATAGGCTGTGGCAGTAAATTCGTGAAGAGTGACAAATTGTGTAGGCATAATACAGTAGATCATATAAATATTTATCTCGTGTATACATAAGTGAGGGGGTGTTTCATATGTTTGTAAGGTATATGTGAAAAACATAAACTTTGTGCAAAATTAATACAACTAGAATTATTTTCTTCTAGAACATCTAGCCGGTATTTAAAAAAAAAACACGGTAATAGTAATTGGGAGACAGGCTCACAGAAAATGGGTTCTAATCCACCACCAGGTCCGAGTGCGGGTTGGTAGATGACACAGTCATGTCTTCGAATTTTTGGTTGTAGGATAATTATACCGGTTTCTGCTTAATGATTTCTTTCACAGTTTTAATAATAAAATAAATTATAGATTAGTAACTAAAAAAACACTCTTTAACGTGACGTCATTTTATTTCTCGTATTTTCTTTTAACACCCATTTCATGCATAAAAAATAACTAGTCCTATCTAATATGGCGGACTCCCAAAGATGGCTCTTTGGGAGTCCGCTATATGAGAGTCACAATGAGGTCTAAGTTTACCACGCATTACGGCTACGTACTTACGAGTCGATTAGACGCTCGCGGCTAATTGATCAACTTGCAACGTTTGAATTAAGGTTAATAGAATGAGATTGAGTAACGTATCTACAACAATGCTATAATACCAGCTGAATAATTGTGGATCGACCCTGAAAGAACTATCTTTTTATTCGCAATAGCGCTATTCTATGAGCAGCAATCACGATTTCGCAAACGGCTGTAATTTCGATGATAGTGGCATTATAGCGGTTTAAGGGGGCGAAAATTTGAAAATTCGTTTTCTCGGTTTTCAGCCGAGCAGAGCTTGGTCATCATCATATTCGGCCTATAATTTTCCCACTGCTGGGACACAGGCCCCCTCTTTAGGAGACGGAATGGGCTGTAATCCACCACGCAGGCCCAGTGCGAGTTAGTAGATGTCACAAGTCTTCGAATTTTTAGTTCTAGGACATGCCGGTTGCCTCACGATGTTTTCCTTCACCGTTTTTCTTCACTATTATATTAAAATAATAATACTTTAAATACTTTTTTAGTTACAAATTATTTTTACAAGTTGAAATTCCGTTCAACGTTTCGTAACTATTCATCCTGACATGCCTATTCACCCCGTTTTATGGTATATTACATTATCAAATTCAAAATGGCGACGCAAATTATACTGTGCTATGTGAGTGAAATTGCATGACAAAATCCTTTGTTTCGCCATTTTGGTCATCATAATTTATTTAACTGAAATAAATTTACTGCTACACTGAGGCTTTCTGCAAGCGCTGGCACACTAACTGAGTAATTGTTACTTTTAGTGGTAATGGACAGGGTGATGATGATGATTTTGATGATAATACCATATATCCGATTTTGGCCACAGCGACTGTATTTGATGGCTTTCGAAAGCTTTGGTATGCCGCTCTTTCATGTACTCTGAAGTGGCTAGAATATCCAACTTTGGCCGGACAACTCCAAGCACGAAGCAGATAATTATGTCAGAACATCATAGACGACATATTTGTAGGGTATAGCTATAGGTGGCTTAGCTTTAAAGCTATCACGCTTAAAATCTAACAGTGACTATCTTCTCTCTTCAAAGGCGTAAGGACAGGGTTCGTATGGAAGGACGTATGCAACAAGGAGCCGAAAGTTTCTGATGTGGCGACTGCGTACTTGAGGGTGCAGTGCTGGAAGGCTTCCCAAAAGGTGGACCATAAACCTGGTGATAGCCAAGGAAATCCACTGAATGAGAGAAATCACATTGTTAAACATAGTGACACGAAACTAAAGCCTAACCCAAAAAAAAAGTGACAGACTGGATCTAAAACATTTTCAACACATTCCTGTTATTTTTAATCAAAAAACTCTGAATTATATTCGTCACGCCATCTACCATCGTTAGTTGAATTAATACGAAAAGCTTTTGCAATTAAACGGGCTGTTAGGCAAATAGAGTACCTATTTAAAACCAGGGTACACGGTCTAGATGACCCCGATAGCCTCAGATTACTTTATCAGGAAATGACAATTTTATAGATGTCCCAGTTTTTTCGATGAACAGAGATCGAAATAAAATCAACAAATGAGAAAACAAAGATGTTTCGCGCTTTCGTTAGAAGTATGAGTAATTAAAATAATTTTATTTGAATAATATGTTTAATTACCTTTGCTGACCTGCTGGCCTACTATGACCTCTTAAAGCAGTATTGTTTTACTCTTATTCCAGTGTGGGAAAGTGAGCTATACAGGATGTCTAGTGCCATCTTTTTCCCACACTGGAAAAGGAGTAAAACAATAGGCGTCATGGTAGTTCACCTGATTGTACGAGTGTTTCAAATGCTGCAGAATCTACGTTATTGATGTTATACAGTTTTCAAATAGCGTATGATCAGTCTATAATGGACCCACAGCTGGGACACATACCTTCTGTCTATTAGCAGAGAAGAGACTTCTTAAATATCTAACACAAACTATGTCCATTCGAGTTCCAGTCTATTCAAGTCTCCAATTCATGTAGATTACTTTACATATTCACGATACGTTTACGACGAACTAAAAGTCGATAGACAATTTTATATTGATAAGCTTCTATGATAATACTTACTGAATATTGAAATAAGTTCGAAGCACTATCAGTAGCGTCAACAATGAACCAACTTTCATCCATAAAGGCTTCAGACTTTTTATGAATATATTCAATTTGATGCACGACTAAACTTCGATCTTAGTGATGGGACCGTAATATCGATAAAATATTATTGCTGAGTGCGACCGACGTCGAACTATAAATTGGGCTGTAGAAAATATTTTTTGCTTGATGGAGGATTGAATTAATACTGTGGTTCTGTGATAAGAATTTGTTCCGCGTGTTATATAGACGATCTTCCAGTTATTTTATGTACATTTGAAAATACTTGTTAGAAAAAAAATGTGCCAGTGTTTTTATTGTGGCTGATTATTACTAATGATTTTTCACTTCACTGTTTTTGTATCAGTGTAAATATAACTATCTTTTCTTAATCATGTTACAATTTTTAATGTAAATAAGATTTAAAAACACTGGGAACTGCCCGAAGAAAAACTCGTCACGGGACATAAAGATGAATTATTGTTTGAAAGGTTTTGGACATCTTTGTTGTACTAGCTAGAAGCTTTTGTAGCTATTCAGATATATATTTTAGCCTAACCTTTTCTCAACTGTGTTGGGGTCGGCTTCCAGTTTAACCAGATGTAGCTGCATACCACGTGACCCATGGACACACGGACCCATGGAGTGACTGCATATTTGACCTCCACAACTCAATAAGATACTGAGTAATAAGATACCCCTTGTCTTATGACAGGTTATTAGACTTTCCGGCCACTAACTGACTGTAACGACTGCTAAAAAGCTACAAATGACTGCTGTGCCCAACGGCTTAACGTGCTTGCCGAGGCACGGAGGAAATTTGGTATTAATGAATGGTCAACTACCCGGGATGGACCGATTGAAAAACGAGTATATCGATCCGTGGAGCCGTTCACAATTACGCACTATTACAGATAACAGAAATTACTGTTACAATAAATACAAATATAATGTAGATAAAAGCCAATAACACAAGTTTACATATGCATGAATCTAAGCGTATGCTGTGGCGGACAATCGCTTTGCATATCATTTGCATGCCTATTGCAAATGAAGACATAACTTACTTTTTCATCTCGCATTACTTGCATTTAATGTCACTAAGGGTCGTAATTACTACTGCTGATTGTCCAATGAAAAGCAAATTCTTTTCCTGGAAAATGTGATTGCGTTTCTTCGCGACTGGCGTATGCGGTCTTTATTTATACGTTGTGACAAAGATCGTAAGGTTGTTTTGCAAAGATGTGATAAGAAGATAACAGTTTTAAGATTTGAATTAGAGAACTAGCCTACATCTTAAAATTATTATATTATTATTACATATTTGTACAACTACCTTTATAATGTTAAGCTTTATAACATCGTTACAATATTAATAACGTATCAGTATCGGGATCAGAAGGTGTATTTAGGCAAAACCTGCCGAGATTTGTTGAAAGGGCACAAATTTTAATTGAAAGAGGTGGGCAACTAAATAAACATTGTCATTTTTAATTCATATAGGTCTTGATATTTTTACTGGGTGTAATTTTACTTGTTTTATTTTGAGCATCGTATTGGACGAGAGTCTGTAATGTTGTTTTAATTGGTGGTAAATAAATTAACAATTATAAATAAGTTTTCGCCTTAGAAACACCAGCCTGCGCTCCATAACTCAAGTAGCTGATGTTGGAAAAACAAACAGCCAGGCTGAAGAGGGAGTGGGCAGGCCAAGAAGCACGGGTGCACCCGGAGAGATGGGCAATGATTGTAACACACTGGACGCCTGAGGAAGGACAGCGCCGTCTAGATCGTCCGAGGCAAAGGTTTCGTGACCATTTGATCATGTTTGCGAGGCTAATACGAGTATGGCCTGAGATAAATTTATTATTGATAATTATTATATCGATAAAAACGTCCGACGAACGTCACTAAACGCGTCGTAATTTTCATCTTTTAAGATGTGCACTGGGTGCCCCTCGTAATGGTATTGTTCTTGTTACGATATTCTTCTTTTTACTAGGAAATAAATACTTTACGACGCTTTACGTAATATGAGCTGTAAATTGTTAGAAGGAACAACTGGTATAACTCTTCTAACAAGTGAAAGATAAAACGGAATTGCTGATTGCAATGGTTTTAAGGAGATGAGAAAATTCTAAATGGTTTGTTAAAGTCTAGAAACAAGCCTGCTTCTCAATTGTGTTACACACTTTCAATCACAATCCAAAGGATTTTTAGGAAAATAATTTCCAAAGGAAATTCCTAATACGTAGCTTTACATGATATAAAAGTTCATCTAATTGAAAAAAATTGAAAATGTTGTGAGGAAATCAGCATTTGTGACATTACCCAACCCGCACTGGACCCGCGAAGTTGATTACGGTTTATTCCAACAACTCGGTTGGCGTATTGGCTCAGCGATTGACTGCTGCGCTGCGTGTCGCGGGTTAAATTCCCACACGAAACAAATCTCTTAATGGCCTACTGGTAGTTGTTCCGGGTCTAGGTGTGTATGTGAGCATATATTAGTGGTAGTACTTTTTATGTGAGTTTAAATATTTGTAAACGCACCCACAGTCAGGAGAAATCACTAGTGTGGGGCTAAGTTTTTCTAAAAAAAAACTACCGTGTTCAAGCTGTGGGAACGTTCTACGTCGATCATACATTCAAATTAACTGTGCTATGTATAGAAATAAAATATTTTCCTTCTAAATGAATAAATCCTAAAATAAGACATTTTCCTCAAGCATTTCAATACTGACGCACAACTCCAAATATCTCCGGACATGTTAACAGAAGTTACTCCCAAAAAAGTATTTCCAAAGCTTTAAATTAATAAAACAATTAGACGACTTATAGAAAACTTTAGAGAAATTTTGACTTATTCGAAAAGTTTTCAAACTAATTTTCCTTAATTCAGATTGAAGAGATTGAAGCCTTCGTCGACAATTATTAAAACAAATTGAATGAAAATTTACATGTTATTATGTGCCTTCTGAAAAAAAAGTTTTGAAAAAAAAAAGAAAACGTTTGGTTAGTCCAAACGTTTTCTTTTTTTTTCAAAACTTTTTTTTAAACGTTGTCATAGTTCTTTTATTGTTCTTTGATTCATGTTTTTTTTTTTAACTTTGACAGTATGGTCTAGAAATCTAGGTTTAGCAAACACTGTTTCTGATCTTGTGTTACAGGTTAGTTAGTATCTAAATGTTATTTAGAAACATCAAATACTAGGTTCGTCGAGACCAATTCATTATCTGCCTGTCCCTGTCCAATATTATTTGGGTCCAAGGGCTTAGGAGTATGAGGAGCAGGGTGTAAAGTTCCTCGATACTCCTAAGAAAAGGGAGGATCCTCCGGCCAGACAGGTGTTATGTCTGGTGGGCAATTGCCCGACAGTTTTGGTCGGGTTTTTCTATATACTCTTAAGTCGATGTTAACTTTGCATGTGAGATGTAGGAAATTGATGTTAGTTCTTCTGTCGTGTCATAGATGGCGCTGTAGTACTTTTTGTAGTAAGTTGCTTTTTGTTGGTCGCTACAAGGGTAATACGTTTATTTTTTCCAAATTGCTCTCCCAGGCGTCACGATTTTTTTTTTAATTTCGTTTATATTTTGTTCAAAAACAACAAGATGACATTCCTTTGTAAACAAAAAGTCATCATAAACAAATGCAACAAAGCTCTCTTCTACAAAATGACAGACAGCACTCGTCCAATGACACAACAAAAAATAAACAAACAACAAAAAGAAAAAAATAATAAATAACAAAACCACATCAGGCCCCAAACATAATACAACAGCACTAAAAATCCGAGTACACAAAGCAAAAGTGTTGCAACAAAACCATAACGAGGATAATGAAAATCACAGTGCGCACTTATTTGGTCGACTGTACGTGACGCGGTTCGCGAAATTTCGTCATCCAGAGCGTCCATTACGGGCCAATCGATTGGTCGATCCGGGTCAAATATGTCACCCATACACGCGCGATCATAAAAATGAACGATATTATTTCATGATACAGAAAACTAGGGGTTATTGAATCTTTATACAGTCTTATGAATTGGCTCGTTTGTTGTAGTGTATTGATATTGCTTTTTGATCTTTTACTAATAACCGGATATTTTTTGATGACGGTGATTTTGTTGGTGGTTTCGTTTGTCTTGTATCTTTCCATAGTGTCTATCTTCCCCATGAGAGAAAAGCGTGAATTTATGTATGTAAGTATTTATGTAAAATTGGCATAGCACATGCGAAAATCTATCTTACGAAAAAAGTATAACTATTGGGGTGCAGGATATGACATAATATTTATGTCATATATGCAAATACTAGCTGTCCGGCGCAACTTCGTTTGCGTCACATTTTCCCCGTTTTCGCAACATTTTTCATTGCTGCTCCACTCTATTGGTCGTAGCGTGATCATATATAGCCAATAGCCTTCCTCGATAAATGGGCTATCTAACACTAAAATAATTTTTCAAATCGGATGAGTAGTTCCTGAGATTAGCGCGTTCAAGCAAACAAACAAACTCTTCAGCTTTATAATATTAGTATAGATATGTATTTGGATATACCTTCCACTGGACCATGCAATATTTTAATTAACAAGGCAATATCATCAGTATGACGTGAACCACGTGTGTCGATATTATCGAATGATTCGGTCAACGGCACGGTTAACGATAACCAGTATCTGGCTGTGTGAGTGATTTTGATTTCGATCAGAATCAGATCTATTGACAGAAAGATTAATAATGTTACTAGCTCTAGCTGATCTGGACTGGCCACGTCTGCCGCATGCCTAATGATCTGAGGGCCAAAATAACCACATTCTGGAGCCCTGACACAACCAGAAGGCGTCGTGGTAGACCTCGTAGAAGATGGCGGGACGAGCTAGACAACCAGCAAACAGTGGTCCACATTAGCCCTGGACCGAGACAATTGGAAGTCATGGGGAGAGGCCTTTGCCCAGCAGTGGGATGACACAGGCTAACAGTATCAGTATCAGTATCTAGCTGATCCGTCAGACATTGTCCTGTACTTTTATGGATATCGACAACAGCGCTATCGCTAGGGACAACTATAGGTAAGAAACATCCAGGTGACTTAAAAACATACATACGTGCATACTAACTTTAACTCACACGTTTTTCAAAGGGGGGTTTAAAACTATAAAACTCCATCAAAAAAATAAATTTATTGAAATCGGCCAAGGCCAAGAAAAATGGCCTAGGTAGAGAAAAATTACGAACATGCACACTTTTTTGATAAAAAGACTAACAGTCCCGCACAACTTCGTCTGCGTCACATTTTCCCCGTTTTCGCAATATCTTTCATTGCTGCTCCACTCCTATACAGCGCCATCTATTGAATACTTACTCAATCCAGTCAATAGATACCGCCTTCTGTTAGAATCGTTTGGAGCTAACAGATAATTGTTATTTAATTTGCAATAAAATAATATTGCGACTATAAATTGTCATGTAAGCTATGCTATATTTACCATTGCGAGGATCGGCCGGAGGACACGGTGGAGCACACTGTGGAGCTCTGCCCCGCTTGGGCTGAGCACCGCCGTGTCCTCGTAGCGGCGATTGGCGGCGGCGACCTCTCGCGTCCGGCCCGGGTTCAATCCATGGTCCGGAGCATGAGGGAATGGGAAGCCGTCGCCTTCTTCTACGAAGCAGTCATGCTAGCGAAGGAGGTGGCGGAACATGAGAGGGAGAGAACCTCACGTCCCAGCCGCCGCAGGAGACGCCCCGGGCGTCGGGTGGCAACCAGTGGCCCCCGGCCACTGTAGGCGCGGGCCTGTGGACGGTGAGTAATGGGCTAGCTTACCGTCCGTCCGTCTAATGACGACAGGCCATGCCGACGGCGCGTTTGTGTTCCACGCGCGCCTCAAGGAGATGTCAGCAAATCGGAAGGGGCCCGAGAGGGCCGATGCCTGCCAGGGCTGCGGGTTGTTTGAAAGAGATACCGTGGCCCTGGAACACAAAGGGCTAAGAAGGAACATGGATGGGTTTTAGTCAGTCAAGTCTGACACTCCCTTCCGCTCCGCCCAGAGCGGGAGAAGTCATTTGATGATTTCCCATCCTAAAAAAAAAGCTATGCTATATTTCAAGTTGGATCAAACTGCATATGGTGTGCAAATTTGATTAAAATCGGTTAAGTACTTTAGGAGTCCATCTCCAACAAACACGCGTAATTTATATATATGTCGGATCCGGTCAATAGTACGGACAGATAATGAATCGAAAGCGCGCCAAAGGTAGCATCAAGCGACTTACTTACCACTACCCACACCTAAGCGCGCTTACTATAGATGTTTCGAGCTCGCTGCGAGGAGGACAGTCAGTGGCTGATCGCGGCGGATACGTCAAGAAGACGTCCCGGAACTGTAACCCGATTCATGGTGCCTAGTGTTATTGTGTTGGATTGTAATTTCAAATTTTTTGTTAGTTCGATAAAAGTGTGTGTGTGTTTTCATTGCACGAAACCCATGTTCTGCCCACATGATGACCGAGTCTAACGGAATTAAATAATCAAACTGCGACATATATGTTTTCAAAGATTCTTTTACAAAAAACATATTCTGAGACTTATGATTAGTTAAGTCTAGCTGTAGGTATGTTAGGTTCACAATTAGCACAGAACAATTAAAATTAATTAAAGCTTGGTTCGTAACATCTGTAATTTCCAAGTTCCCAACAAAGTTTTTGCTGAAACTATTTGGATTTCCTTTAAGTTCAAAACCGAGAATAGAATTCCTGCAACACAAATATTTAATAACTAGCTGTTACCCGCGACTTCGTACGCGTTAGGTTCGTGATTTGCTTATAATAAGTCTTTTAGTCAGGAGGTTCTTGATTCCAATGTTTTGTTTGAAGTTCGTTACCAGATGTCTCCAGTATTAATACAATCTGCTCAGTCTTTTCCCAACTAAGTTGGGAACATTCAGTCTAACCGGATGCAGCTGAATACCAAGATTGTACATGGAGCGACTGGCTATCTGACCTCCACAACCCAGTTAGTTATACTGGGTTATACAACACCTCTTGGTAAGACTGGTTGTCAGACTTTCGGGCCACTGACTACCTGTAACGACTGTCAAAGATCTACAAATGACAGCCGTGACCAACGGCTTAACGTGCTTTCCAAAGCACAATAAAGTCGGTACGTAATGGGTGGTCACCCATCCATAGACCAACCTAGGCAAACACAACTTAAACTGAAGATCGACCCTAGCGACCTAAATTGATTTTATATGATTATTTTCGTTTGAAAGAACTTGCTTCAAGTGTGATCTCCTATTCATTTGTGAGTAAAACTTCGAAAACCGAGTATAACTCCTCAATGTATACGAACACGCTACCGACTACTGTAAAAAAAGGTTATGTTGAAAGTTGAAGTCGATCAACTTTCATTATGAAACCCCCTTTTTTTTTTTTTTTTTTTTTTTTTTTCGGATGGGAAATCATCAAATGACTTCTTCCGCTCTGGGCGGAGCGGAAGGGAGTGTCAGACTTGTACTGACTAAAACCCATCCATGTTCCTTCTTAGCCCTTTGCGTTCCAGGGGCACGGTATCTCTTTCGAACAACCCGCAGCCCTGGCAGGCATCGGCCCTCTCGGACCCCTTCCGATTTGCTGACATCTCCTTGAGGCGCGCGTGGAACACGAACGCGCCGTCGGCACGGTCTGTCGTCATAAGACGGACGGACGGTGAGCTAGCCCATTACTCACCGTCCACAGGCCCGCGCCTACGGTGGCCGGGGGCCACTGGTTGCCCCCCGACGCCCGGGGCGTCTCCCGCGGCGGCTGGGACGTGAGGTTCTCTCCCTCTCACGTTCCGCCACCTCCTTCGCTAGCATGACTGCTTCGCAGAAGGAGGCGACGGCTTCCCATTCCCTCTCGCTCCGGACCATGGATTGAACCAGGGCCGGACGCGAGAGGTCGCCGCCGCCAATCGCCGCTACGAGGACACGGCGGTGCTCAGCCCAAGCGGGGCATAGCTCCACAGTGTGCTCCACCGTGTCCTCCGGCCGATCCTCGCAGTGGTGACACCCGGGCGTTTCCTCCCGCCCGATTCGGTGCAGGAACCTCCCGAAACAACCGTGTCCGGTGAGGACCTGCGTCAGGCGGAAGGTGAGGGCGCCGTGCCGCCTCTCTAGCCACTCCTCAAAGAGGGGACTTATCGCCACTATTGTGGCGTGCCCTGCACGGGGTTGTGACAGTCGCTCTCTCCATGTCGCCATGAGATCGCGCCGGAGGTCTGTCCGCTGAGCGACAATTTGCCGCGGCAGCGGAGTTTCCCCCCGGCGTAGTGCCTCCGCGCGCCATTCGTGCAGGCACGCGAGGACTATCGCCTCCAGATCCCATGGCGGCAATCCGGCCAAGAGGCTCGCCGCCTCGCCGGAGATCGTGCGGTACCCCCGGATCAGCCTTACGGCTACCACCTTCTGGGGCGCGTTCAGGTAATGGGCGGCTCGCCGCCTCAGAGAACGCGCCCACACCGGGGCCCCGTAAAGGGCCATGGACCGCACGACCCCCGCGTAGAGCCTGCGGCAGGAGGCGTTTGGACCCCCCAGGTTGGGCAAGAGCCGCTTGAACGCAGCCCCTGCCCGTTCCAGTTTGGGAGCCAAACGTCGGAAATGCTCCACGAAGTTCCACCGGCTGTCGAGGACAAGCCCTAGGTACCTCAACGTCGACTCGACGCCGATGGGAACCCCTCCTACCGTCAGTATGGATCCCGACGGTGGCGCATTCCGAGGCCCATGAAAGCACATGGCCTCGGACTTGTGCAATGCCACCTCGAGACCCAGTTGCCGGATTCTCTCCACGACTATCGCAACCCCGCGTGTCATAAGTTCGGCCGCCGCCTCGTGCGACCTCCCTTGTGCCAGCACCAGCGTGTCGTCAGCGTAGCAAACTACACTGACACCGCTAGGGAGGTCGGCGCGCAGCACCCAGTCGTAGCCGATGTTCCACAAGGGCGGCCCCAGAACCGATCCCTGTGGAACACCGCACGACACCTCTCGCCGGTTCCATTCTCCGGTGCGACCGGGGTAGATGACGGCCCTGTCCGTCAGGTAGTCCCCGACCACACGACGAAGGTAGGTCGGCACCCGGTGATACCGGAGTGCCTCCCTAATGCAGCTCCAGGGCATGGTGTTGAAGGCGTTGGCGATGTCAAGAGACACCGCCAAGACAACCCCACCCCTGGACACCGCATCCCCCGTCGTGAGAGCCCTCACGCGCATGATGGCGTCCACCGTCGAGCGCCCTCTGCGGAAACCAAACTGGTTCTCCGCAAGATCCGGCCCAATCCCCACAAGGTGCCCGGCGAGGCGGTTGGCAATGACTCTTTCGAAGAGCTTGCCCACCTCGTCGAGCAACACAATGGGCCGGTATGCGGACGGAGAGTCCGCAGGGCGCCCCGGCTTCCGGATGAGGACCAGCTTCCCCGTCTTCCAACGAAGCGGGAACTGGCCTCTCTCCAAGCATGCGCTTAAGAGCCCTTCCAGTCGGGGCCCGAGAGCCTCCGAGGCCAGGACCCAGGCTTTGCCAGGCAAGCCATCGGGTCCCGGGGCGGTATTTTTGGCTTTAAGCCTGCCTACCGCCGCTCTCAGGTCTACCCCGGTCACTTCCGGAATGTCGTCATCGTCCTCGATGTGGTCCGCTTCCGGCACCGCAAGCGGCGGAGCCATAGGCGGGGGAGGATGTTCCCCTCGCAGAGGGAACAGAGCGCTCACCACGTCCTCCACGAGCTGAGGGCGGAGACTCTGCGTCAGCGGGGGGGCCCAGGTGCGGAGTTTGTCCCGCACCATCTTGTAAGGGCGCCCCCACGGATCTCTGTCGAGAGTCTCCAGCATCTCCTCGCGGCCCAGGTCTCTGGCCCGCTGGACAGCCTCCTGGAGGGCGGTCTTCGCTGCTCTGTATCCCTCGTACAGCTCCGCCTCAATGGCTGCCGCATCCGGAGGGCGGATGCGGAGCCTGCGATGCCTGGCGTACGGGTGCCGCGCGGCTACGCACGCCTCGCGCAGAGACGTCAGCTCTCGCGACCACCAGTACACCTGACGCCGGGCGCTTCCTGGCCGAACTCGGGGCATTGCCACGTCGCAAATGTTGGACATGGCCTCCTGGAACCACCCTGCCTCATTGTTGACGTCGGCAGGCCTGTTCGGTGATGTCACCCAGGCCTGCACTATCGAGGCTTCCAGGAGGAGCTCCCGGTCCAGCTGCTTCAGCGCCCAACGCGGACCACTCGGGGCCTGTAGGACCGGCGCGCTTGAGTCTTGGGCGGAGACATCAAACCGGATATACCGGTGGTCGGAATAGGTCTCCACCCCCTCCATGACGCGCCAGTCAACGACACGCGGTGACAGAGCGGGGCTAGCGAACGAGATGTCCACCACCGACTCGCCCCGCATCCGCACACACGTGGGGACAGAACCCCGATTTAGGACGACCAGGCCCGCCTCCAGAGCCCAGTCCTCCACCATCCTACCCCGCACATCCGTGCAACGAGAACCCCAAGCCAAGTTTTTGGCATTGAAGTGAAAGGGAAAGGGAATAGTTTCGGATGACGACACTCAACTCCATGAGGGAGTTGTGGAACTCGGCGAGAGTTCGGCTCGGGGAGAAGTAGACTCCCGCTACGACGATCTCCCCGAACCGTGCTGCTACGCAACCCTGACCCTTCCTGACACTCTCAAGGGTCGGGGTACCGGCGGCGGCCGACGAAATTATGGCCACTGAGCCGCTCAGGTCCTCCACCCAGTCTTCCCTGGGCGGGACAAAGTACGGCTCAGCGACCACGGCGACGTTAATCAACCACTCCGCCATGCTCTGGAGCAACAGATCCTGAGCACAGCGGCAGTGGTTGATGTTCGCCTGGAGAAGGCGTAATGGGGCCATTATTGGCACTCCATTTCAGCCCCCTCCCGGGCCCCCTGTGAGGGCCCCGCCACAGATGTTGCGGCGGCGGACGTGGCGGCAGCGACAGCGACAGTGGCGGCGGCTGTGGCGGTGGCGACGGTGGAGCTGGTGGCTGGAGGCCTTCCCTTGCCCCTGCCCCTGGTCCTGTTGGGTGGTGTGCAGGCCTTGCCCCCTGCCCGGTGATCGGCCGGTTTGCCCGCTGCCGCACATGCAGTGCAATGCGGCGTGGCGGAGCAAGCCGCGGCCATGTGACCGGGCTGACCGCATCGGAAGCAGTCGCCGCTGCGGTCCACCTCCGAGGAGCACCGACAACTCACGTGCTGCCCCACGAGGCACCGGTAACACCTCAGAGGTCGGGGCTCCAGCAGCTTCACCTGCGCTGACACCCAGCCCACCAGGAGCCTTCCAGCCTCCACGATTTTACTTGCCGCCGTCACAGGGCAGCTTACCATAACGGTTCGCATACCCGTGTGGTCCGGACGTAGGGTGCCTGCCCTGACCTGCTCGGCAGGACACCCACCGATCCTGGTGACGGCGGCGACCACCTCCTCTTGGGTCACAGAGTCGTCCAGACCCAGGATGCGCAGGTCTGCGCATCTGACGGGCCTGGACACTCGGGCCTCGGCCGCATCTAGGGACGCTCTAAGCTTTTCAGCCAGAGCGTCAGCAGATGGGCCGCTATTTGCACCCGGGATCTCCAGTGCCCGAGCCCCCGTCGCGGTGACTTTGAGCCGGAGTCCCTCGGTGATCCCGAGCTCTGCGAGATCCACCGTCGCTTTCGCCTTCGCGAGCACGTCGCGGTAGGACACGCCCCTCTTTTCCGCTTCCGGCTGTAGCGTGATCACTACAGCTGCGGTCTTCGGGGCGCGGAGTCGAGCCGCGACGCTTCGCGCCTTGTGCTGCCGCCTTCGCTCCTCCTTTTGGGCCTTTTTGGCCGCCTTTCGCCCCTTCTTCCTTTCCCCGACCACCTGCCACTCGGTTTCGGCCATGGCAGGCAGGGGGGGTGGCGGCGGTGGCTGCGGCCGGCTTGCTGCTGGCGCTGGCACATTCGCCGCCTGAGGAGCCGCCTTGCCCTTCTTCTGTGCCGCGGCCGGCCTAGTCCTGCCGGAGGATTGCCCAGGCTGCCCCGGTCCAGAAACGGCAGCTACTGCAGCCGCATATGTGGCCGCATTCGCATTCGCGTTCGCGTTTGCGTTTGGGCCCGGGACCACCCTCGGGCCCGGGGCCGCATTTGGGCCCGAGCCCGCCCCCGGGCCCGAGGCCGCCTTGTTTGCCGCCAGGGGGGGGCGCAGTACAATGCCCTCCAGGACGGAAAACCGCGCCTGGAAGGCAGCCAGCTCCTGCCGAACCAGGTTCAGGACCTGGTTCTCCACCGGCACGGGTTGGCTTTGCCGCTGGGGCATCTCGCGAGAGCCAGACTCTCGCAGACCGGTCAGGTCTGCCCGAAGCTTCAAGTTCTCCTTGTGGAGAAGCTCCATTGCGGCCGTCAGGCGGGCGACCTCCGCCCGCAGTTTCGCCACTTCGCCTGGTGGAGGATAACTGGCCTCCACCGCCGCCATGATGGAGGCGGAAGCCGCAGGTATGGCCCCGAGTTTTGACGATGTCAACTTCTTCAAGGCCACGACCCTAATCGCAGCTTCCACCTCCTTTTGAAACCTGGCCTTACGCTCCACATCGGAGCCGCCAGCTTCACCTGCCGCGTCATCACATCCCGAACGGGCCTGTCCACGACCGGCCACCCCCGATCTCTCCGAGGCCGAGAGCCCCCTCCCCGTGCCCCTTATTCCACCACGCCTGCTGGTGGAAATTTTAGGGGCCGAGGCAAGCTCCCCTTCGGAAGACGACTCGCGGTCGCCTTCCGGTCTGGACCGCTTGCGTTCCTCCGCAGCAGCCCCTGTCCTCTCGACGCGGGAGCTCTCAGAGCATCCCGCGCTCACCTCACTGGATGCGGCTTCGGACTCCGACCCCGCATCCCTCCTCTCCCTCTCTTTGCCGTCACCGGCTTGATTTTTTTTATAAGGTTTAACCATTATGTTCCCACGAGTGTGGGGGAAATAAGAGGTCCATCCGGGCAGTGCCCCCTGTACCCGGATAAGCCTTTGACATTTATAACCCGCCAGAGGGTCGGCTGGTACTCTGGCGGGGGTCGCACTAAAGACTGATTGTTCCATGAGAACACCCGTCAGCCATACATCCCCTCACGGTGCGCCGCCGCTTGAGATTCGGGGTAGCTTTTTATAGAGGTTTTCTACCTCGCGGTCCAGGCGGTTAAGCCAAGACCCTCGGTCCCGATCGAAGCCGCGAGACGTGATCCACGACACTCCGATGATGGGATTACGAGAACGACGGGGACAGAGAAGGACTGCGTCCCTCGCTGTCTGCTCGGAGGCAGGGTGAGTGCACTCCGAGCCCGCCCTTGCTCCTCCGCTGTGCCCTCTGCTTTTCAGAGGGTCACGCGGAGAAACGCCGCGTTGGTCCGGGTTGGACCCCACCACGTCAGAATATTCGCCACCGGCAGTGACATTCCCCGGGGAATAGGAATCTCTTCCCACTCCTCGGGGAAGGACACTGCCGGCGCCCAGGGTGCACCGTCCCGACAGCAACTGTTCCCTCCAGACGTATCGAGAGGGACCAGCGCCATCGGGCTCACGAGGAGGTTTTCTGACCCAGCACCCCATTATGAAACCCCCTTAGGGATAGAATTTCCAAAAAAAAAACGTAAATCGTGATTTTGTGCATAAATGCCTCTTTTTTTAAAAAAATTACAAATATTCTCCTAAACTTAACCTTTAACCCGACATTAATTCCACTTGGGGGTGGAATTTCCAAAAATCCCTTTCTGCCTTACTAAGAACTTACTTGCAAGATTTCAAGTTAAATAGGTCAAAAGTGGTAGTTAGTAGTTCTTGAGTGGTTTATCGGTGAGTGAATAGTATAGCGCTTTCATGTATAAATGAAAGTATTATTATGTCCTTATCCAGATCATGACCTGGCTTTGATCCAAATCCGTTCACCAGTTAAGGCGTGAAAAACTTAAAACAGACTGATAGATGCTGTTAATATACTGTATCGTTGGTCTAGTGGTCGCAACTACTGAGTATGAGGTCCTGGTTTCGAATCCCGGGTCGGGTAATCTTTTATTTTGGTTTTCGACCATTAATTTCTGACCACAAAATCGCATGGAGAGAAGATTGTAAGATGGGGGAGCCCTTAGCCCAGCAGTCATTTTGATGAGATTCACTATTTAGCTTTCCTGAGATACATGGACAGTGACAGTGACTGGGAAGTGAAACAGTCGTTATATCTCCGAAACTGTTCACCGCTGCACTGGAAGATGTATTTAAGGTTCTGGACTGGAGAGGGCTAGGCATCGACGTCAATGGCGAGTACATCTCTCACATTCAATTTGCCGACGATATAGTGGTCATGGCTGAGACCATAGAGGACCTCAGTACAATGCTCGATGACCTCAGTGGATCGTCCGAAAGAGTGGGTCTTAAAATGAACATGGAAAAAACCAAAGTCATATTGAATGCCCATGTAACACCCACTCCTATCAAGATCGGAGACTCTACACTCGAAGTTGTAGACGATTATGTCTACATAGGACAAACGGTCCAGTTGGGTAGGTCTGACTTCGAGAAAGAGGTCAACCGTCGAATCCGACTCGGCTGGGCAGTGTTCGGGAAGTTGCATGATAGGTTCTCGTGCAGTGTCTCAAGACGAAAGTCCATGACCCGTGTGTGTTGCCAGTGATTACATACCGGACCGATTGGGTCGCCCACATTGGGCCTCATCAGAAGGCTTAAAATAACTTAAAAGTCAATGGAGAAGGTTATGCTCGAAGTTTCCTTGCGTGATCAAATCAGAAATAAGGACATTCGCAAGAGAACCAAGGTTACCCCAAAGTCCCGGTAGCCCGAAGAATTGCCAAATTTAAGTGGCAGTGGGCAGGGCACATTGTTCGAAGAACGGATGGCCGATGGAGCCGAAAAGTTCTGGAGTGGCGACCACGAATCGGAAGACGTTGCGTTGGAAGGCCTCCCACGAGGTGGACCGATGGCCTGGTGATGGTTGCGGGGATCCTCCGGATGCAAGTCACACGGGACCTGTCGATGTGGCGACACTTGGGGAGGCCTATGTCCAGCAGCGGACGTCTTTCGGCTGAAATGATGAATGATGATGATATTACTTTCTTACTAAATAATTAAAAATTTACGAAAACAAAACTATATAAACTAAAAGGGCTGGACACTGGTACTGTCGCTGTTGCCACGGGGAAGCTCAAGCAGCTTTAATAAAGTAATCTTATCGGTAACTACTTATATTTTCGAGTCGTTGAGAATTGAAGCTTTGGACCGTGGGACCGTAAGATCAGAGTACTCAATGTTCACAGTCTTTTTAAAGAAATTTCTAAACGCATAACTTACGCTTTCCGTGATCCAAGAGCTGGCTTTTACTTCGGCCAGAGGCTAAATGATTGTTTAACTATAGTTTGAATGGTTAATGATAACTAAAAGGATGTATAACACTATTTGGTAATGATTAGGAAGTCTTAAAGCATAAAAAAAAACAAAATACCTACTTACAAAAAGTGAAAACCGGGTGGGGATCGAACCATGGTTACTTTTGTAAATAATACAGCATCAAAAATTCAAAAAATAAATAAAACAATAAGTGCATATTGGCTGAGGTTTGATCCTGCAACCTATGATTCACAGCTCAACCGCTAAACCGTCAGGCTATTTACTTCGGTGACAATTGTTCTAAAATAGCCGATCTATTCTAATGTTTGTTATGACAGTTGTCAGTTGTCAATCAGTTGAGGAATATGAACAAATTGCAATATTGCTCACCTCCCAATGTTAATAGCGTGATAATATATAGCCTATGTCCTTCCCAAGGTTTAAATCTATCTTCTTGCCAAAATCCATTAAGATCCGATCAGCCGTTTAGTCGTGAAAAGGTAACAAACAAACAAACAAACAAACAAACAAACAAACAGAGTGACTTTCGCATTTATAATATTAGTATGGATGTGCACTGTCCGCACTTCATTGGCGATTACGCAAAAAAAAGATAGATATATGATTTTCAGTAGGAGTCATCATAACCTTTCTAGCCTTTTCCCAACTATGTTGGGATCGGCTTCCACTCTAATCAGATACAGCTGAGTATTAGTATTTTATCGTCTGCCTATTTGACCTCCACAACCCATTTAGTACTTGGGAATACGATACCCCATTTTTCGGATGGGTAATCATCAAATGACTCCTCCCGCTCTGGGCGGAGGGGAATGTCAGACTTGTACTGACTAAAATCCATCCATGTTCCTTCTTAGCCCTTTGTGTTCCAGCGGTATCTCTTTCGAACAGTCCCGCAGCCCTAGCAGGCATCGGCCCTCTCGGACCCCTTCCGATTTCCTTGAGGTGCGCGTGAAACACGACCGCGCTACGGTACCCCTTGGTGAGACTGGTTGTCGGACTTTCAGGCCGCTGACTACCTGCGACTATCAAGGATCAATAAATACTACAATGATAACCGGGACCAACCGCTTAACGTTTCCCAGTACAAAAGTTTTAAACAATACTTTTCAAATATCAACATAAGTAAATATGGTGTTATTTCAAAAGTCTCTTGATACAAAAGGAGCGAATCTTACGCTCTATCTCTATCGCGCATTAAATCTTCATAATCCTGTCGACAGTAAAATGCTAAAATTGCTGATACAATTGTTTATTAACTGAATTCTTGCACAGTTTGCTTAAAACTTAAACTCTTAATAGTTTTGCAAGTAAAGCCAGAATTAAACTTAATCGTGCCTTTTAAATGCTCAGCTGCACTTTGCTAAGTTTCAAATAACCCAGTAAAACATAATTGTAAGCTTTTATAGGAGCATTTATTAAATAAAAGTATGAAAGGAACAAGACCAAATTTAACGGTTGGACGGTTGTATGTTACTCTTACACGAAAAAACTACTGAATTCATGAAAGGGGTTTGGGTAACTTTGTATGAACCAGTGGCATGATTTTTTTTTCACAGCAGCCACCTCTATAATTGTTGCTAATGTATAGTGGCAGATAGAATAGAATATAACTTAATTATACACCAAAAATGAAACAACTTATTATTTATGATAATAATGGCTTTGACTTAGGTTTAATATACTTTATTCTCAAAAAAAGACAAAAGAGCCACTTACATGAGAACATAATTATGATAACATAATGTAACAAACTTATTATATGTAACGGTCACTATTACAAAACAATGTGAAGTCTTAAAATTGTTTAGTTTTTAAATCGGTTTAGGATACACGTTCAACGGTTTTATTCTCAACTAGTAGGCTAGTAACATTTGTTATGAGCTTTCAATAATATAGTTTGATAGTTTTGATTTAAAACCGTTGAAAGAGCTTAAATTTTTAATAGAGGATGGTAGATTATTATACAATTGTGCTCCTTCATAGGTGATATTTTTTTTAGCGTAATTTGTACGTGTCTTTGGCAGGACCAGTAGACTGGGTCGACGAAGACTGCGTTTCGAAAATTGAGATTTTTTTGTAAATGCTACGTTTGTAAAAGAATTTAGCCGAAAATTGTATCGGACCTTAAATATCTGATGTCAAAATTGTGTTGTTCGTTGATTACTGCTACAGTTATACACACATACATATATTAGTACATATATTTTATCAAAAAAATATAATTTCCTATCGTTTGCCGTACGTTATTACTTCCCAGAATTTGATCCTTAGCAACGACACTATCGAATGGTGTAATAATACAGAATGTGTTTTTTTTTTCAAAATCTACCGGTTCGATTCCTGGCTAAGAATATTGATTTTCCAAAAAACCAATGATGCAGTTTTAGTTTTTATTAAAATCGGGCTCGAGAATCCTTTGAGTGTTTTTCGCTATTCCTGATAGTTTCGGATTTGGCCTTTCACCCACTTGAAGTCATCTTGCAAATATCGGATTCATTTTGGAAATAACTGTTCATATAATTAAATTAATGTTGTGTTCTTACTAATGAAATATTTTTCATTATTGGCCGCAGAATTAAAAAAAAGACATTCCACTTTTACCCAAACCCCTTTGCCATACAGATAGTTTATAACCTGGATTAACACATATAATGCTTTTGTCCCGGTAGTAAGTAATAGAGAAGTATAGAAGAAGAAGGCATGCGGCGCCGACCCCAAATATATTGGGATAAGGACAGGAGAATGATGATGATTATGAGAAAGATCCCGTGGAACAAATACCAAAAAACAAGCGAGCAAACCCGCAGGCATAATCTAGTGTATTGTAAACAGAACTTCTAGATCTTGTAATACAACAGGGTATGAAATACCGCCCAGAGACGCCAAAACTAATGAAATTCGTAGCCTCTAAAGTGCCCCGTGTGTTATACATACCCGCAATAAGTACCTAAGTTTTGTTTTACAAAAGGTCTCGGTTTTTTGTTTCTTTTTGTATTATTAGGTAAAGGTTTTACTCTAAGACCTTACACGTGTCCAACGCCTCGTTGATTTCGGTCTTCACACTCACTTAAGAGTGCACCGAGCTTCTGGCGGTAGGTATCTATGCGCTCCGTGTAAGTGTGCGTAAGACAGATCTGAGATGCGCGCTAAGCTCCGGGAAGAGTGGCGGCTCTAGTTATAATGGGCAGAATGCGTGCTAATTTAAGTATTTCCTTCATATTATAAAAACCAATACACATTTTGAAAATCTAAAATGTATACGTTATGGAAAACATGTAGTTTTGTTATTATTTAAAAGCTTATGACCTTCCGTGAAGGTTTTACGCCGTACTGAGGATTTATTTTCTTTTTCAGAGATTACTTTGGCATTATTTTCTATCGAGCAAACTACAAGTAATCGTGTTGATAAAGTGTATGATTTATAGAATGAGTCCTTGAATATCTTTCAAATTAATTTCACAACTAAAGGTTAAGTAATAACG
This sequence comes from Cerastis rubricosa, assembly GCA_949152445.1. Classification (NCBI taxonomy): domain Eukaryota; kingdom Metazoa; phylum Arthropoda; class Insecta; order Lepidoptera; family Noctuidae; genus Cerastis; species Cerastis rubricosa. The sequence continues at coordinate 17,779,872 of OX424539.1, forward strand.
ATGCAGCAAGGGATCATACGAAAGGAATTATTTCGAAATTACGTATCGTTCCCTCGGTGCGCTCTTAACAACAAAATAATATAAATTTTATACCATACGTAAGTGATGCGCCTGTCCGCAGAGCTGTCTTGAGCAGAAGTAGGTGCCGAACGGTATACTAATGGATTTTAGGTCTTCCTGTCAGTTCATTTTGACAGTTCGGTAACATCACTTTGATGATGTTTCCTATAATGTAGTAAGGAAAAGGCTAGGTAGATGATGAGTTACACAGCATTTGCGTAGAAAACTGACGAGGTGTTTGCACCGCTCATGGTACATCGCCTGACACCTTACTTTGTCTGGATTTGTGCCCGATTAAAACAGTAGGCTCACCTCCATAATGACATGGGGCATAAAGTATAACTTGTACATATAATTTGTATGGCCTACTGGTAGTTGTGGGTCCCCTATGTTGTTTCGAACGCCGCTGTTGCGACACACGTGTTCCGGGTCTGGCTGCTTGTGCATGTGAGTTTAAATGTTTGTAAACGCACCCACGATACGAAAAAAAAACGATAATTAAAAATAACTGCCAAAATGTGGTGAACTCTGCTCAAAGCCCACTATCAGTAGTTACTTTCTGTAATCGCCCACTCGGCGATTACAGGCTAGGATGTTATGTAACTAATAATGTCTTGAATTGACCTTCTAAAAGAACGTATGCTAAATAAACTACCCTGGTGTTAGGTAGGCCTAGTATCATATACTTCAAACATTACACTAATGATATATCATACCTACTTAACCCCTCCGTGATATAGCGGAACCATGTAATAATTTCGAGTTACGACACCCAGGGGCTATCATTTTAGGGGTTACTGTTACACAATATAATCTAATACTGCCTTGTTGTTTATACTTACTAGTATACTATGCTGAAGATTGGCTTTGCGGCGAAAATCATAATCCGCAAAACCATCTTATTCATCATCTAATCTCTAATCTTGACGGCACGGTTGGTGCAGTGGCTAAGCGATTGACTGCTGCGCTGCGTGTCACGGGTTCCATCCCCGCTCAGAACAAATATTTGTACGGCCTACAGATTGTTGTTCCGGGTCTGGCTGTTTTTGTATGTGAGTTTAAATGTTTGTAAACGCACGCACGATACAGGAGAAATACCTAGTGCTAGGCAACGTTTTAAAAAAAATAGAAAAACTCCTTGCCGTAAATTGAAATGGCTTTCCAGTCTAACCGGTAGGAGCTAAATATCAGTATTGTATATGGAGCAACTGTACTGTCCCTAGTGTACTGTTTTTTAGTTATTAAAGATTCACGCTTCTGACTCACCAAATGACATGACTAGTTAAAATATTGTGAATTACTGCCTTGTTAGTCTAGTGAATGCGAGCACTACTGCTGAGAATGACGTCTTACGGTTCCCAGGTCAGCCAAATTGTTCATGTGTTCAGTAGGAGCTATGGAGGCTGGATTTGTGCCCACTTATGGCAACAGGGTCGCTCCCAGTTCATCATCAGCCTAGCCTTTTCGCAAACTATCTTGGGGTCGGCTTCCAGTCTAACCGGATGCAGCTGAGCATCAGTATTTTACATGAAGCGACTGTCTATCTGACCTCCACAACCCAGTAAATGGGTAATACGATACCCCTTAGTAAGACTGTATGTCAGACTTTTTGTTTCTGACTACTCGTTACGACTGTCAAAGATCTACAAATGACGGCCGGGACCAAAGGCTTAACGTGCTTTCAGGAAACGACGAGGCACGGAGGAAACTCGGTATCTAATTATGGTTACCCATCCACGGACTAACCTCGGCAAGCACGGCTTAAACCAACCCGTGCGGCGAATATTATTATGCCAAGAGCTCCTCAAGGGTCGCCCGCAATTATATGAGAATTGAACACAACAGGCGATATTTTTATGTTCTAAACGATACACTACTGCCTAACTCTTTAAGGATAACAGTCGCGATGTTATGTTATGTTAAAACATTATCTCACAATAGAAGTCTTTTGAAAAACCTTACGTCGATGGCACGACGACAATGTAACGTAAAGATATTTTATTACATGCCTTAGTTCAAAAAGTGGCATCGTCTTGCCTCGCCTTTGAACAGCAAAATCACATTCCTTCTTTAATAATTTCCTTTAACAGACTTACACGAAAAATAATCAAAAGGAGTTATGTAATGACAAGGAGGAAGTGAACCTTTAAATTAAAATGAGTGGAATATTTTATTAAAATTTTCTTCAAAGAAACAAAGGTGTAGGCTATGCTACGTCGGTTGCTACCGTAGAGTGTCTTGAGGTCTTTATTTTACATTGTTTTGGCGAAAAGTGTTGCATGAAGACTGACTTGCTTTTTCCCGCGACTTCGCCTCCGTAGAGGTTGGACATTATCACACGGGTACGTAGAGAGACAAATAGTGTCCTAATCCAGTTCATGGTCTACATTACCCCCAAAAACCCATTACCCCTTAAAGCATGAATGGGGTGAAGAAAAACATTGAGGAAACCAGCATCTCCGAGCATCAAAAACTCGAAGACATGACTGTGAACAGCCACCACCCCACTGCGATTTTGGCCCACTCACATCTCCAACAGAGGAGGCTTGTGCTTCAGCATCTTTAAAGTAATAAAGCTGATTATGCTATGCACTTTGAAACTCGATAGTGGTTACATGTTGACAATTTCTCTAAGTGAAAGGTGATTTGAAAGTGTGCCTTAGGGATACAAGCTGATAAATGAAACTACTGAGTGCAATTTCATCGTCCAAACTTCTCAAACTAGAACTGTAAACTGGTACTAGAAATAAGTTGTATTATACTAGTTTAATTCCAGAGAGCGGCGGAGGGTCAGTGGTGGCAGCCCCGACTTACGAGCAGTAAGCCGTGGGTTCGAACCCCGGCAAGCGCATTACTTTGTATAATTTATTTCATCACCGCTGCTCTCAAAAACGGTGAAGGAAAACATCGAGAGGAAACCGGCATGTCCTAGAACAAAAAAATCGAAGACATTTGACATTTACCAACGTGCACTGGAGCCTAGTGCGCGTGGTGGATTACAGCCCACTACTCTCATAGAGAGGAGGCCTGTGTCCCAGCAGTGAGAACATTATAAGCCGATGATGATGATGAATGATTAAACTTGCGGGCCAGTATAAGTGTTAATTGCTTTCATAGAGTTCCTTTTTGTAACATTTTTCAACAGGATGTACTTTAGCTTTTCAGTAGCTAATATTAAACCAAACCATTGTTGGATTCCGTGAGCTACTCAATTAAAACACATTATAAGATTCCAAATGTATTGTGCACCGCACAGGCAAAACGATCAGACTAAACTGAAGTGACATCTGTCTATAAACCTTACTCTAGACAACATAAAGTTTACAATGGAACACATACAAACTCCTTGAAGGTATATTTCTAACACTGGCCCTTGATCCAATATAAACTCATGTAAATCACATTACCCACAATAAAATATCTAAGTGTAGACACATCCGCTGTCTAAAAACATACTATAACATAACAACAACAAAACACAGCAAAAGCATAAATTTATCAAAGCATCCGTCACATATAAACAGTAAATATTCAAAAAACTATGTGATACGGATCTAAAACAAATTATACTTCTGCAAGTATGCCTTATCTACTGCTTAGAACCATCGCATATCATTTATTTAATGATAGAAATAAATGACATACAAACTTATCATGTTTTTCCTTTACCAACGGTTTCGTTAAAACATCGGCCACCATTTCATCAGTAGATAGGTATTTTATAACAACTGTACCTTCCTCAACAATTTCCCTAATGAAATGATGTCTCACGTCAATGTGTTTCGTTCTGGCATGGTACATAGAATTAGTGCACAACTTCAGTGCAGACTGATTATCATTAAACAACGTAATCCTATACTGTACCCCGTAAATTTCGAACAGAAACTTGCGTAGAAAAAGTGCTTCTTTACAAGCATCCGACAGACACATATATTCGGCCTCTGTGCTTGAAAGAGCCACTGTTTTTTGTTTTCTACTCTCCCAAGAGATGGTAGAATTTCCAATTTTGAACACATAACCGGTATAAGATCGGCGATCGACCTCATTTGATGCAAAATCAGCGTCAGCATATGCGACGATATCCAAGCCTGACTTCTGAAAAGTTAAATAATGATCAGGCGTACCTTTTAGATAGCGAAGAACGCGTTTTGCTGCCTTCCAGTGAGTCTCGTTGTAAGCGTCGTTGAACTGACTGAGCGAGCTGACAGCATGTGCAATATCCGGCCGCGTACATACCGCTATGTACATCAGACATCCTATCAGGCCTCTGTAGTCGTGCGTACAATCCTTCTTTGTAGATTTCACGAGCTTCAGACCTTTCTCCATAGGTGTTCGTGCAGGTTTGCAATCTGACATGTGAAATCGTTCTAGCACCTTCTTAATATAGTTTGACTGGTCTAGAGTTATTTCCTTGTTCTGTCTGCAAAGCCTCATTCCAAGAATGTGGTGTGCTGGCCCTAAATCTTTGATTTCGAAGGCCTTCTTTAATTCTTCTTTGATTCCTGCCACATCTCGGGAACCAGCTGAAGAAAACAGCATTATATCATCAACATAGAGAGCAATTATAATCACAGATTTCCCGCTCGACTTGACATAAACACAAGGTTCGGAAGATAAACGTTTAAATTTCATTTTGCTCGTCAAAACGCCATTTATTTTCTCATACCAAGACTTTGAAGCTTGCTTCAGTCCGTATATGGCCTTATTCAACTTGTAAACTTTATCTTCTTGACCTTTAATCTTGTAGCCTTCTGGCTGCTCCATAAAAACGGTTTCCTTTAAATCTCCATTCAAAAAGGCCGTTTTTACATCCAGATGCTCAATATTCATGTTATGTTCCGTTGCTAAAGCTAGTAACGTACGTATAGTGGAATATCGTACTACAGGAGAAAACGTTTCTTCGTAATCAATACCGTATTTCTGGGTATAACCTTTTGCAACGAGGCGCGCTTTGTACCTCAATATTTCCCCGTCAAGGCCAAACTTTCTTTTAAAGATCCACTTGCATTTGACAGGCCTTTGCTTCGTATCGCGGTCAGTCAGAGTCCAACACTTATTATCGATGAAGGATTTATACTCTTCCGCCATCGCGGCTTTCCACATACTTGCTTCGTGGCCATTCAGTGCCTCGCGTACTGTCTGAGGGTCTTCAGTGTCACTGCAAACAGTGCGTGCTACACTAGCTGACTCAAACTCACTACTTTCGTCCGTAGAGTCCTCGTAGTCTTCCAGTGTGGAATCTCCTGGGACATACGTCTCATCCGCAGAGTCATTCAGAGTCTCACTACTGCTCTCAGAATCATCTGTCGTAATGACGCTGTTATCTTGACAGTTTTCGTTAGATATTTCTGCGTGCTCTTGGGGTAAATCGGGTGAGGCAGGTTGCACTGGAACATTATCGGTGACAGTTACATTGTTCGGAAACAAACCAATCGTGTAACGTGAACTATCATCCTCATCCGATGAAGTGTTATTCCAAAAAGCATGTTCTAGAAAAATGACATTTCTTGCTTTTATGACATTCTTCGAGCTCGCCGGATCTATCAATCTGTAACCCTTTGACTCGTCACAGTATCCGGCAAAAATATATTTCTTACTTTTGGGATCTAATTTGTCCCGTTTGTGCTGTAGGGCATAAGCTTGACAACCAAAAATGCGTAGGTAACTCAGATTCTCCTTTTTACCTGTCCATTTTTCTTCCGGTGTACTGCCCATCACAGCCTTAGTTGGAGAGCGATTCTTCAGGTAGACGGCAGTGTTCACTGCTTCTGCCCAGAATTCCTTTTTCAAACCTGCTTCCTGGAGCATGCACCTGGCTTTCTCCGTAACGGTTCTGATCGCGCGTTCTGCGACCCCGTTCTGAGCTGATGACCTTGGAACCGTGGTCTGATGTCGAATCCCATGCTTCTTCAGGAACTTCTGAAAATTAGAATTGACATATTCACCACCATTGTCTGTACGAAGAACTTTTATTTTCTTATTGGTTTGGTTTTCTACGAGAGCTTTAAATTCTTTAAACATCTCGAAAACCTCATCCTTCCTCCTAAGAAAATAAACGAATGTTTTTCGTGACAGGTCGTCAATGAACAACAGAAAATATCTTTTCCCACCTAGGGACGGGCACGGCAGTGGTCCCATGACGTCACTGTGAATTATTCCAAGAATTTCCTTGGCTCTGGTCTCCGATTTCTTCGGAAATGGCAACTTAGTCTGTTTACCTAAGATGCAGGAAACACACGACCGAAAGTTATTGTTGTCATAAGAAATACCCTTGACCATACCTTTTCGCAGTAACTCCATGCTTCGGGTATTCAGATGCGCTAGACGATGGTGCCAAATTTGTTGCGTTGACTGGCTTCCAGTAGCAGGGGACTGCTTCACGCTCACGGCAACATGACGACTATCAACCTTCAATTGACGTGTCGGCACTGCTTTGCTGTCACCTGTACCTACAGACAAAGACGAACACATTGCCTGCGAGGATGGCTCGCTACACGAAACAGAAACAGTTTCAATGGCATCAAGTTCATAAATACCATCTCTCAGGGTAGCTGTAGCCAAAACCTCCCCATTGTCATAGACTGTACACACGCCAGAACGAAACACAATTTCGAAACCTTTCTTATCCATCGCACTAACAGATAACAAATTAGCAGACAATTTTGGGACTAAGTACACATTACTTATCGATCTCACACTATTGTCCTTTAGCACAGTTTGCGCAGTTCCTTTTCCAGCTGTCGGCAATGCTTCACCATTGGCGATTAAGACCTTCTTCGGCTTTTCAATAGTAAAATCTGTTAAATACCTGCGATCATTGCAAAAATGCTGCGCCGCACCACTGTCGACGTACCAAACGTCTCTCTTGACTCCTGCGGCCAACGCTGTGAGATGCACCTGGCTTTTCCTGCCACTCTTCTTGCCGTCAGAGTTGTCAGGACAATCCTTCTTGAAATGCCCACTCTTTTTGCATCTGAAGCACTTAATTGGCTTGGGTGCTTTCCGAGCTGCTAAAGCCGTAACATTTTCGCTTTTTTCGTCGCGTCTCGCATTTTCTAGAAGCAATTTTGCTTTGACATTTTCACTTGACAGTGACACGTTCGAATGTTCTAGAGCCATAATCAACGGGTCGTAATCGCTTGTCAAACCGCTGAGTAAAATCACGGCCACGAAGTCATCTTCTAAAGCCGCTCCGATGTCGCTCAGTTGTTGCGATGTATCTATGACCTTGTTCACATATGTCTCCATACTCGCACATACGCTTAATTTAATGGCGAACAATGTGCGAAGCAATCCGAGTCGTCGTGACAAGCCTCGGTCCTCGTATGCCTTCTGCAGGTTGCTCCACGCTTCGCTAGCCGACTTGGCATTTCTAATTAGTGGAAATACACAAGGCTTCACGCTCAAGGCGATTTTCGCGAGCGCCTTTTCCTGCTTCTTCGCGTTTTCGTTTTTATTTTCAGTTGTGCCCACACAATCCCAAAGATCGTCATGGATGAGCACCATCCGCATCATAAATTTCCAGGATGGATAATCTTGAATCCCGGATAATTTTTCTATCGAAACATTTTGATTGACGGTTGTCATTGTTCTTTGTTTTTCTTGCGAATACATTTTGAAAATAATTTTACAAAATCACACGCGCATACTTGGAAAATAATAATAAGAGTAGTGAATTTAAAGCATAACGCTCTGCTACCATGTTGGATTCCGTGAGCTACTCAATAAAAACACATTATAAGATTCCAAATGTATTGTGCACCGCACAGGCAAAACGATCAGACTAAACTGAAGTGACATCTGTCTATAAACCTTACTCTAGACAACATAAAGTTTACAATGGAACACATACAAACTCCTTGAAGGTATATTTCTAACAACCATCATTGACTGTTTCATCATCGTTACTGCGGTTAGTTTCTCTTCGTCTTAGTTTTTTGAAATCACAGATTTACTTACTAAAACATTCGTTTTTGTCAAGAACGACATAGCTCCAAAATTGCATTGCATTGCAACTCACGATGAAAATATTGTAGACTAACTTAAAAAAAAACGCAGTTATATAATTATTATTTTTCGATTTACGTCATTACTATCGCAAACAAGCGTAATATATCACATAAATCTAAGTACCTAGTGGCACACTAGTAACTAGGGTAAAATCCCCATTCGTTGTCCAAAACCCGATTGACCGTCAAAACCGTTTGCCGTGAGGACAGCTCTCCTTTTATGGCACATTAGCGACAAAGAAGGACTATTACGTCGGCTGGATCCGCGTAACGACTCTCATAGTTCACGCTCAATCGTTGGATTAAGCCGCAATTTGTATCAGTCGGGAACTGTCGCGTTTACCCTATTTAACAGACGAGGAAAGGGATGAAAAATTCCATTGTTAACATAACATTCAATCTCTTTTCGTTTGCCCTTTTATATGTCTTGAAGGCGATAGGTTAGTTCGTTTTAGTATGTTGTGTAGTTTTGTTTTGGTATGTACGGACAAGAAATAAAAATTATTTGTAATGGATGTGGTATAGACCATCATCTGCCTAGCCTTTTCCCAAACTATCTTGGGGTCGGCTTCCAGTCTAACCGGATGCAACTGAGTACCAGTATTTTACATGAAGCGACTGCCTATCTGACCTCCACAACCCAGTAACTGGGTAATACGATACCCCTTGGTAAGACTGGATGTCAGACTTTTAGCTTCTGACTACTCGTAACGACTGTCAAAGTTCTACAAATGACAGCCGGGGCCAACGGCTTAACGTGCTTTCCGAGGCACGGAGGAAACTCGATTTGTAATTATGGTCACCCATCCACAGACCAACCTCGGCAAGCACGGCTTAACCTTAAAGATCGACCTGGGCAGCTGTTATTATTTAGCCACGATCTCCTCGGATGTGGTATAGACCATCAGACTTAAAAACTTTCTTCGTAGGGCTAATTGACGAAAGTTGACCAGTTAGATGGTCTATAATGGTACAGACCATGTAATTGGACAACATTCTCTATCAATGTACCTAATCAATTTCGAAAATTTTCAGATAATTAATTTATACCACGAGTTCGTTCTTGAATCAGTGAAAGTAAACAAGGATAAAGCAAGGAATACACGTCATTGAAGTAGAATTATTTTCAGCTATGACTTGACACGTTCCGTGTAGGTAGTCCAGGCTTATCGGTTTTGACATTTGCCTAGAATTTGTATCATATAAAGAATTTGTGGTTTGATCAAAGATTGATACCGTAAGATAAGCTTACTTAGGTTGCTCGAGAAAGTGTACACACATAAATATGACGAATAAGTATTTATGAGCGAGAAAAAACTATTCCAGGATGGCTTCCAGACATCTCGATCAATCTCTCTCCGTCAATTATTCTTGCCGCAGTAGGGCGAAGCCGATGTTTATTTTAGTCTTATCTCACCCATGTCAATTCGCGAAACAAATGCCATCTGTTTTAAAAAGTTTACGCTTGACCTGGAGGTTCGTCAAGTATCTACACTTTAAACAAAAATTGAAATCCTTTTTTTCCCGACTTCCGAGGTCATGGATTTCAATCCAGCCAGGCGCATTTTATTTCATTGGCCTGTTATATTCCAGTGCTGGGCAAAGGCCTCCCCCTTGCCTTGCCTAATTCTCTCGGTATTTTACCTTTTCCGGCCAGTCAGGCGCCCTATTATGTGTAATTTATTTAATTATCGCTGCTCTCAAAACGGTGATGGAAGACATCGTGAAGAAATCGGCATGTCCTCGAACCAAATATTTGAAGTCATGCAACATGGTGAATTTATTATAGCCCGTTCCTTCTCATAGAGAGAAGGCCTGCGTCCCAGTTGTGGAAAGATTATAGGCAAATTACGAGGGTGAATCTAATGATTTATATATCTTTGGTTTGTCTGTTATGTTGAAGCAGACATGAATGTCAACAAAGCTAGATAAATAAAAACGAATCACATAAATAATCTTCTTATGATTGTCAAGATTTGTTAGATCTTCTTTTTGTCTTAGGTCTCAAATCGGATGAAACATTTACGTCGATTTCAGGCTTACTGAGTTTTTGTGTTATGTTCCGTTCAGGTTTTGGCCTCGATATGAAAAAAGGAAACAAAATAATATTATAAGCTACGGCCTAAGGTTAGTATAGCGAAGGTCTGCAAATTAAAAAAATACGTAATTATAACACAACATCATGCCTGTAATCCTCGAAGAGCTATATAGAGGTGTGCAAGCTCACTCCTCAAGTATGTTTAAGGTCCATTATACTTCAAAGAAGTTAAAGGGAATCGTCTATCCTGGTATGGGCATGTGATGACGAGGGACGAATCGCATGTGATAAAAAAAAGTGATGAATATAAATGTGGAGGGATGGAGAGGGAGAGGAAGACCAAGGAAACGATTGATGGACTGTGTGAGAAATAATATGAAAGAAAAAGGAGTAAATATAATAGCTTGACGGATGGTAGAGGAGAATTGAAGAAGAAAACGTGTGGCGCCGACTCCAAGTAATATGGGAGAAGGGCAGCTAATTCTAATATATAATATATCGTCATACTCTACAGTGAACAGTAACATTAAAAAAAATCGGCAAAGTGCGAGTCGGACTCGCGCACGAAGAGTTCCGTATTATTATTTCTAAAAATCACTTTTTTGTATGGGCTCCCATACAAAAAAGTGATTTTTAAATATTTAAATAATCATAATTTATTCTGTTTTTAGTATTTGTTGTTACAGCGGCAACAGAAATACATAATCTGTAGAAATTTCAACTGGCTAACTATAACTATCACGTTTCATGAAATACAGCCTGGTGACAGACGGACGGTCGGACAGCGAATTCTCAGTAATAGGGTCCCGTTTGACCCTTTGGGAACGGAACCCTAAAAAGAAAAAACACAAAAAGTACCAACAAATTCCTTGCTTATTTATACCCAAAAAAACTTTCCTTTTAATACATTTTATTACGAAACTTCACGTTCAGTTTAACATGCATTTGCGAACCGTGGCCATTTCGTGCGAGGCCGTGGCCTGGCTATGCAGGCCTGTTTATTCACTCGTACAAAAAGTACTAATGGATGGTTTATTCAACTGCTTATACAGAACTTATTCGCATCACCGCACTCTTGGGATTAGGGCGAAAGTAGCAGTCAAATTAGCGAGATGAGGCCCTATAGGGATGGGCTTAAGACAAGTGGAAGTTTATTTTGGAACTTTAGGGAGTTTTCCTTTGTTGTAGCGCGCTAAAAATACACGTAAATTGTGTGTACTTTGGGCAGAAGTCCTTGTTGTCTATTATTTTACCTGATGTGATGATCATTTTGATGTGGACGAGGCGAATGCAGTTGTAGAGACGGTTGCATTTAGAAGTTTTACCCTACAACCGTAGAAAAAACGCGAGTATATGTGTGTGTATTATTTTACTGCCTTGTTAGTCGAGTGGTCACAAGCGTGACTACTGAGCATGACGCTATGGATTCAATTCCCGGGTCATACAAAGTGTTATTGGGTTTTTCCGTCCAGGAATTTCTCAGTAGCAAGTCAAGGATAAATAAAGATAACAAAATCATTCACAGACTCGTTAAAGATATCCTGGATAACGTCTTTCTCTTTTGCTAATGTAAGTTGGGCCTTGAGTAACGGCTGACCTAACCATATTGCAGCAAAAGCCTTGTAATTAAAAGAATTGTAATCTTTTGAAGCATTGGATAATGTTTCTGTTACTACTAGAAGCTCCCATGTTCCAATTTCAAGCTCGCTTTGTTTCAAACACACTATAACAACATACTAATGCAAATCCATCTGTTTGTTGAATTGGTTAAGATTCAAACTCAAGTAGTTTGAAGTTCCGCCCATAGCTTTGGGATATTGTCATTCCGAATCAAGGCCGGACGGAGCATGTTTACTCAAGGCCTTAGTCTAGCCTCGCTTGTTGATTCCGCACAGAACTGGGCTATTGTGTGGACTTGGCTTTCGAATGAGGCCTGATGTTGTGATTTCGGTACATTGGATTGAATTGTACGTAGATTACTATACCATTATCTTTTATGTTTCAGGGAGTGATAATATTAATTGTGAATACAGAATCGACTTAAGTCAGCCTGAACAAGCTTTCTACCCATGCAAAAGTGAAAAAGGAATTGTTTGCTTCGTTTCGGTTAGGTACTTCGTTGGACTATATACGTGATTGATATTAATCATTTCATGATAAATGATTATATTTTGTCATGTGGTTTAGTGTCCTTTCCGTGACCAATGCTATTGACTAAATATAATTTCATCAGAAAATCATGCAAACGTTGGTTCGAAAAAATAATAAGATTTGGTATTTACTTTTATGACTCCCTGTGATTTTCAACTCTCGCGATATTTCCAAAATTGAAAGCTGCTTAACTCTGATTGACGATACTCTTATTAAAATTAATCTATATGCTAGTATACTCAGAGTGCCTTTTTCTCGATTATAGGAAGAATCTCCCAGCACTAATCAGGGGCTTTCCCCTCGCTATTTTCCATTCGTTGATTAAAACTTTGCATTTATTTCAATTAGCATGAAAGGAGTAACCTGAAATTGGGCTCATTCGTTTAATTAATGCTCGGACGCGGCCTGAAATAGGTGCACGGTAGTGTAAGACAAGTTTGAAAATTCGGATTGCTCTATTTTTGACAAGAGTGTTGGGCTCAAAATAAAAAGAATGTTACTTTTTAGTGACAATACTAGTTTTAATGTACATGAAGCAAATTTTCAGCGCAAGGTTGTATACAGGCTTACAATCAGCAGGCTTGCATTCATTCAACCATTCACGAATGGTTTAGTAAATATCGAATTGTGAGCACTGGGCGGTCCAATATCATAGTTGCTTAGCTTCGGGTGGATTCGAAGAAGAAATAGAGAGGAAGACGCTAAAAAAAATTGTAAAGACAGCTGCTCATGAATACTCTAACACTTGCATTACAAAAAGCATATTATTGCTACATTCAAAAGACGGAGTCAATAGCAAATTGTTACCAAAAAAAAAATGATAGCATTATCAAATAAAAAATTGACACGCTTTTAGCAAAGAACTTGGCTGTCACTCTACCGCCTGGTTTCAGTGAGTTATATTTACTCAAGTCAAGCGGAAAGATGTTAAATTATTATAATACTCGACATTTCAGGTGTGAATTTTGTTTATGAATTCCTGTGTTTTCACTCGAGGGTGTTTCTTTGTTTTCGGGATAAACCTCGCCTTTTTATAATTAATGTGATGATGTATTAGTTTGGGAGAGAGGCTTTGAAAAGGGTTATTTTCGGCTTTTAATATAATTTACAGCTACTTCAAAAATATAAAATGAGAAAGAAAATTTGTTTAAAAAAAAAGCCTTTTTATGAACACGAGCCGTAATATTTCCAAAATGGGTCATTGACTTGTGTAACCTGAAAACTGGGACAATGATTTTATCTAAATTGTGATAAATATCTATTTTCTGAAGATTTGTTTGGGCGTAAATTCTTTAAGAGTAAATTATTATTGTATATAAATTATTATAATGATTTTCACTCTCTGTAATTTCATTCAGTCAAAATTTGTCACCATTCTAGTTTTATTTTTACCATTTACTGTTATAAAACACACAAATATCTATTAAAATATACAGCATAATATTTATATTATATATATATATATATATGTACATATATGAAGTAGTATATGAAGTAGATAACTTTACTTATGTTATTTTATTTTCATTTTTATTTTCATTCCATGATATCCATCCAAAGGTTGTCTGGAAGATATCGCTGTCAGCGATAAGAACGCCGTTGTAACCATAAAATTAGCAGTTTTGTAAAATCGTTATGTTTCATCTTTGGCTACAATAAAGTTTTATTCTATTCTAAATTATTAATTATTTTATTCTTAATTATTAACTGCTCTGTATGGTGTCGGACGTAAAGAATAGCACCATCCCATATCTTCCCGTGGGTGTCGTAAGAGGCGACTAAGAGACTTGTCAGAGAATGGGCAGCAGCGTTCTCTGTGCTTTTGTAACAACCGTACTGCGATCGCCAACTCGCCTGCCAAGCGTGGCGATTATGGCAAAACCCCCCAAAATGTCAATGTGGCGACACTTGGGGGAGGCCTATGTCCAGCAGTGGACGTCTTTTGGGCTGAAATGATGATGATGATGATGAATTATTAACTTCAGGGAGTGTAAGGGTTTTTGTGCTAGTAACTTGTTATCCATTAATGATGCCAAAAATAGGACATAGCTGCCGAACTGCTGACGATCAGTAGATGCCTACCCATGGGTTTTAATTATGAATTAAATAAACCTATACATATCTTCTCCTAAGACAGACCTGGATATAATTTAATGGGATATGGTTAATATAATGTGGGGCATTACATTGGGATAATTTGGCTATGACTATTAAACTGTCTTAATGCCATCATAACTCGGTGTTACAATTACCGTAAGAGACTTAGAGTATTGTGGATGACGTAATCACACCTATTTGGGTTTAAGTGAGTACCAGGGGGAGGCTGTGATTGGCTGGATGCGAAGCAAATGACCAGATGACAAAGCGACGCTTGCGGGAGGCCTGAGAGGTTTTTACCTGAGAATATAATACATATATGCCTATTCTCAGGAAAATGTTTAATTGTAATTTGGTTATTAGTGTTACGAGCTGGTTATTGGATAAATTAACACACTACTAATTTAACACTAAACATCTTTAAATAACAAAAAACACTTAAATTTAATCACAAGTACACTACTGATCAATATTCACTTAAATATCGCACTAGTAGTTCACTTCGATAGCTTCGTTCCGTAGCCAAAATCAGAGTAACTACTCCCGCTAATCCGTCATCTACATATTTATATGGCCGACCCATCTTCGAAAAACTTCCACAACTTCCGTTAACATCTAGGCAGTTCTTTAGGGGAAACCCAGCCTTAGAGAAAGTTTTACAACCTTCTTGAACCTTCTAGATAGCTCTATAGTGGAAACAATCCTTCTAAGTTCTAGAAAGGTCCAGAACTTTCTCGAACTTTCTAGACATTTCCATCGTGGAACATTCTAGGATTATTCTCGAATCTTCTAGACATACTGGATCATTATAGACTCAAACGTAATCCTAGAATGTTCTCGTAAAGCAGACGACGTAACAATAGATAAGTTTGATTCTATTTGAACTATTTAACTAATAATATTGGATACTCCTGTTGTTTTCAGTTTGTTGTATTATTGTTCTTTGTTTTCGTTGTATAGAATTATAATATCGTGCATGTAGTGCTCTTCTTTAAGGGGCACTTATACTTAATTTTGAAATCTTTAAATATAAAATTAAATAAAAATTATGATTCTTTCAAGCTCGTAGGAAACTTGGAGGTTAGCCATTATTTTATGAATGATACATACAGATTGGTTGCAAAAACGTGCGCTTCATGTTGTTCTTGGAACACTGACATCATCATTTCAGCTTCATCATCATCATCATTTGTCCTTATATATTTAAGAATTTATATATTGATATATATTTAAAGTATTTTGATATACATTTATAGTATTTTATATATCCTTAGTATGTCTTATTAATTTATTTGTCTTTTACAGATAGACACCTACCACTGTTTGTCTCTGCATAACCCAAAGGTTGGCTGGTAGAAAATGCCTATGGCATTAAGTACGCCACTGTACTTGTACTTGAAGTGCTAATAAATTCCTAGTATGTGGAAACGTTTCATTTAAGAAAAAAATAAACAAAACAATGTTGGCAGCATTTATATCTCGGGCTGTGAGAATCCTGATATCCTGAAGAAGCAATTTCCAGTGACCAATTTCAATTACAAGACCTGCAAATCAGTCCCGAAGCTTAGTAAATTAATACCTTGCTGCTATTTCGTGTGAAGCGAACGCACGACTTGTCAAAAGGTTTTAGACATCGGGTCCAAAATTACATCCTGTCGAGTTCCTGGCCAATGTCAGTGTAGGACAGCGATGTTGATACCTGTAGTAAAGTGAGGCTGTGGGATTGAACATGTATTTACAGGTTGGGCATAACGGTATCTGTGAAGAAAGTTACAGAAGTTCAATTGACAATATCTACATCATCATCATCATCCAATCTAGCTTTTTCCCAATTATGTTTGGGTCGGCTTCCAGTCTAACCGGATGCAGCTGAATACCAGTATTTTACATGGAGTGACTGCCTATCTGACTTCCACAACCCGGTTAGTACTTGGTAATACGATTTTCCCTTTACAACCTACTGATATGCGCTTAAAGAATGACGCCGGTTACAAAACGGTCAAAGGAAAGATCTCATCATGGGAACATTTACATGTATTTTCTATCTTAAATATTAATTGTCGTCGGCTTCGATAGAATAATTAAAACAACCCTCAATCTACATCTAACAGGTAGTAGCTCTTTTTTAAGCCCCTACGCACATGCGGCTTCCCTGGTAGCTCATAAACGGCACAAATATGTGGATGCTATATAACTATTCTCAATCTTATTTTTTATCTTTTTCCATTCTTTTTAATCAGATGTTTTACAATAGTTTTTAAATCATTACACCCTATTGTTTAGAATTGTTACAGTACGGAAGACAACATTTGTGTCACTTGCTTAATCTACCCATAATGTAATATTTTCAATTTTTTTGTTGTCTTTGTATAGGCTCTTTTTCTTTTTTAACGATTGTTTGTAAATGTGTGGACACTGTAGGCCTTATACTATCCTAGATCCTTGGTAACTTTTTATCTCGTTCTACGTTTTGTAGTAAGCAACGACTTATTGTTGGGCCTACGATTTCCTCCCATACATAAGTTTTAACACTGTAACAGAAAAATTACCAAATAATTTTAAAAGAGTAACTATGGAGTTTCTTGCTGGTTCTTCTCCATAGGAAACGACCAACCCGAACCGAGCAACTTTGTTGACTTTTTATAAGTGCCCGTGTAGGCCTATGTAATTTTTTTTTTGATTTCAAACTGTCTATTATTATAGCATACAAAAAACCTGTAAACCTCGAACCGTCTACAAGAACACCCACATTTCGCCGGATCAACTGTCTTAAAACCAAATCTAAGCTATTCAAGTAGTTTAGAGTGAAGCTTCTGTCCAGTGTTTATGCTGTGTATGCTCGTTTTACTTTACAAGTTGGAGCGAGCTTCAGGTATCAAGGCCAGAGCCTTTGAGATATCGGTGCACTGGATACGTAAAACACACCCACCTTTGAACGTGTCTGTACTGATTTGTGGAGCCATTAAATACTCAGAAACAGGTTTCGCTCGCACAGGTTCCTACACGGATTGCAATGTGGCTTAGGTTACAAGGCGATATTGGTGATGTATTGGACCTCACCTCAATGTTACAGTGCGATGGACAAGTAATTAAAAATCCAAAATGGGTACCTTAGTTCTAAAATTCATTAAATCCATTTTCTTTGTTTTGAGATGAGATCATTTAAAGTGCATTTTTTTTAAATGGATTTGCCTTGTTAATAAATTTTTAACCAACAAATAAACTAGTTGTATCATTTTTTTTTTCAAAATTTATTTCAAAGACCAATTTATTTATATTAAAATATAAAAAAAACGATTTTTAAAATCAAAATTTAGAAAATTGATTTAGTGACTTTTAGAACTAAGGCATCCAAATACAGAAATTACATTAGATCTCACAACTTTTTAAAGTACAAGAACTGCTTTGCTTGACTTGGCATTTTTGTTCATGTTTTCTTTTTAATGGGATGCAGTTTTCTTGAAATTGAATCAACTATTTTTTTTTTTGCTCACGTCACCCCCCGGAAGCAAATTACCAGCGAAATCTGACCGTCTGTTAGAAGGGCCCTTTTGGAGGATGACGAGCGGTTCCTTATATACAAGATGTTGTTTTGCAACCTCGTCAAATTCTAGGAGGTAACTATGCTAATGATTCTCGACTCGAATCAATAATAAAATGAGTAGGTAATTTTCTTTTTTTTATTTATTTACTGAAATCGGTAACTGTGAACCACCCGTGTTTTAAACACGGGCCGTCTGATCCCCGCCTTATAACGTCGCTTACACACAAACAAAAAACCTCATACGTTTTTTCGATAATTTTATGAGCCCTAAACCACGTTAAAGGGGTTATTCTGAAATATTGACAAATTTAAACAACAAAAAAACGCAGTGTTTTTTAATAATTTACTAGGTACCGTAATTTATATTGATTATTTATGTCTTTTGTGACAACATCCTGAATTTTGACGAGGATGCAAAACAACACCTTGTATATAGTACTCCTGACCGTTTTCGGTCACGGCGGCCCATCTTGGTCGAGATTAGCCATCGGCGCGGGAGATATTTTAGTGCACAAGTGCGCAGGCATAGGTGCACTCTGAATCCAACATGACCGGAGAAAGATCAGGTGCAGGACGGCTTAACGTAATTTTCATACCGGCGTTTCATACCGCAAACTTACAATACAATAATAATTACAAACATTGATAAAATACATACAATTTGTTCATGAATATAATATATACTTTATGTATAGCAAGTTTTCAATGCCTAAATAAATAATAGAACCAACTGTACATAAGCGTCGCTATGCACCCGACCCAATAAATGCTTAACACAGCCCGTCGAACAAGCGATACAGTCTTCTTGTCGTAATCAATATCACAATAACATCGGTTGCTCATAGACCAACGGCTAACAAGTCGCCTACTTGACGTCTTAAAACATTGTTGTTTTACTCCTTTTTCAGTGTGGGAAAGAGATGGCTCTAGACATCTTTTACGGCTCCATCTCTTTTCCACACTGGAATAAGAGTAAAACAATACTACTTGAAGAGGTCATGGTAGGCTAGCTGGCCTGCACAGGTTTGACAGTGGGTTAACAAAAAGTTGAGTAATACATCTAAACTAATATTATAAAGTGGAAAGATTTGATTGTTTGTTTGCTTGGAATAGGCTCCCAAACTACTGGTCCGATTTGAAAAATTCTTTCAGTGTTAATAGCCCATTTATCGAGGAAGGCTATAGGCTATATATCATCACGCTACGACTAATAGGAGTGGAGCAGCAATGAAAGTAGTTGCGCCGGATAGCTAGTAAACGATAATTAAGAATCATAATACAGTTAATACTTATGAATAGAACTTCATCATTCATCATCATCATTACAGCCCATAAGACGTCCACTGCTGGACATAGGCCTCCCCCAAGTGTCGCCACATTGACATTTTGGGGGGTTTTGCCATAATCACCACGCTTGGCAGGCGGGTTGGCGATCGCAGTACGGTTGTTACAAAAACACAGAGAACGCTGCTGCCCATTCTCTGGAAAGTCCCTTAGTCGCCTCTTACGACACCCACAGGAAGATATGGGATGGTGCTATTCTTTACGTCCGACACCGTACAGAAGAATAGAACTTACTTAAGTCAAATACGATAAGCGGTTAGGGACGGTGCATATCGTTATCATTAGCCCAGCCTCTTCCCAAGTATGTTGCCTAAGAGGATGTAGCTGAATACCAGTATTTTACATGGAGCGGCGCCTATCTGACCTCCTCAACCCAGTTAAAGATCTACCCGAGTGGCTGTTGTTATTTAGCCACGAGCTTAATTTTTCAATACAATATCATAAAAACTACGTTCACCAACAACGCTGTCAATGTGATTCAAGCGTCAAAGACTTTGTAGCACTGTATGCTCTCCGCTGGATTACCGCATACCGTCCGCCCTGTTGGGTTCAAATGTGCTCCGTCGCATTTCCTTTAAAGTGATTCACACCGAGTACCTAACTGTTAAATTAACATAAACACCTTTGGTGACAGTTTGCATACCTACGATGTACAGTGAAGTGGTTTGTTAAAATGATTTCCTTCAATTAAACATATGGAGATATTGAGGAGCTCCTGGCTAAATTGCCACTCAGGTTGACCTTCAGCTTAATCCGCGCATGCCTAGTTTGCCGTGGATGGGTGACCACCAAGCTTCCTCCGTGCCTCGGAAAGCATGTTAAGCCGTTGGTTCCGGCTGTTATTTGTAGATCTTTGACAGTCGTTACGAGAAGTTAGTAGCCAAAAGTCTGACATCTAGTTTTACCAAGGGGTATCGTATTACCCAGTTACTGGGTTGTGAAGGTCAGATAGGCAGTCGCTTCATAATAAAATACTGATACTCAACAACAAGATGAATTGATCCCATATATAACGTCACACCTGTTATTTCCAAAGGATTAGAGAGAGGTATACCTAATACCCACATTTCATTAGTTATATTTAAGTACCATGGAGTCGAACCAACTGTCACCAACCGGCCACAAATCTAGACTGCGACTCATCATCATCTCCATCAGCCTATAATGTTTCCACTGCTTGGACACAGGCCTCCTCTCAATGAGAAGGAGTGGGCTTTAATCAACCACGCGGGCCCAGTGCGGGTTGGTAGATGTCACATGTCTTCAAATTTTTAGTTCTAGGACACAACACGATGGTTTCCTTCACAGTTTTGAGAGCAGCGGTGATGAAATAAGTAACACAAAATAATGCGCCTGCCTAGGTTCGATCCTAGAGCGGTGGTTCAGTGGTGGCAGCCCCGACTTACGAGCAGTAAGTCGGGGCTGCCACCACTGAACCACCGCTGCTACTGCGACGGCTACTAAGAAATTCCTGAAGAATGGTAAACTCTAATGTATTTTTTTTTACGATCTTGGAATAGTGCCCAAGACCTCATCCTTGGCAGTCGCTAGACCAACTGGGCAGTCGAACTATTAAGCTATCATCATTCATCATCATTTCAGCCCAAAAGACGTCCACTGCTGGACAAAGGCCTCCCTAAGTATCGCCACATTGACAATTTGAGGGGTTTTGCCATAATCGCTTGGCAGGCGAATTGGCGATCGCAGTACGGTTGTTACAAAAGCACAGAGAACGCTGCTGCCCATTCTCTGGCAAGTCCCTTAGTCGCCTCTTACGACACCCACGGGCAGATATGGGATGGTGCTATTCTTTACATCCGACACCATACAGCTACTAAGCTATACCGCTTAAAAAAATCATTTTCGGTAAAGAATACGAACATTCCATAAACCATCCTACCACGTTCCATCGATTAACTTAAAACCAACCGTATCGATTCAACTTTAAAACAACTCGAATTTTTCACTCGCAACTTCCACGATTCACAATTGTCAAAGTTTTACATCTGAAACTGAAGCAACATTTCTTTTTACGGACAACTAGATAATAAAACATTTATAGGCTTAATAAAAAAAAAGTTAAATAAAAAAGAACAACAAAAGTGTCCTGTGTTAACTCTTTATAAGGTTTTTCCCCTTGGATCTCTTTGAGTAAGACTTCTCGTTTTTTTTATTTCCAGCTTAAGTAAAGAAGGGTTAAGCTGACCCTTGTGGGTTCTGTTAAGACAACAGTAGTGTTTGATTCCGTGTCCATGTACGAAAAAAAAATCGTCGTTTGATGTAAGAAACAAGCACTTTTAACGCGCCGCATAGCCTCGGGCGATGTTATTGTGCGACTAGCGACGCGTTTGCGTTTTCGTGTGACGATCATTTTGATCAGGACTAAGAGCGCAGCCATGCCAATTTGTACTTAAAAAACATTTTTTTATTATTTATTTTTATTTATTTATTTATAACAGCTTAAACTATCATTACAGGTTTTACCCTAATGCGACAGCTAAGAACTTAAAAATATTAATCTTAATTATATATGTACTTACAACTAAATTAGAAAAAATAATAAAATAAAAATAACAACATTATTAAAATTAAAAACACATATCAAAACACAATTACTAACAAAAACATAGTACAAAAATAAAGTTAAAATTAAGTATTATTTTGCTTGTAGCATAACATAAATAGTAATACCCTTGCGAATTCACTAAAACAACATGTAAACACATCAATCTTAGTTTGAAGTTCGTTGATGGTACGGATAGCTCTGGTAAGGGGTGCCTTGGCAAGCAGGTTAGTTCTGGCTGTAGGTACCAGTAGCAGCGGCGGGCTGCGCCGCCTCCACACGTAGCGGTCCGGCACACACAGACTCAAGCGCTGCAATACTCCCGGGTGATTTTCCACTCCACGAAGCACCCTCACCAAGTAGGCGACCAGCGTAAACTCCCGTCGGACATGCAGTTGATTATAGCCAACCATGCCCAGGACAAACAGAGTGGGATACATCAGTGGGTAAAACGGATATACCCCATATAATTTCTTGTACAAATGGCGCGTGAACTTGTTCTGAACGCGCTCCAGCATTACAGAGTACTTAGCTTCATGTGGATCCCATATGACCGCACTATGTTCCAGATGACTCCTGACTAGTGCATCATACAGGACCCTAACTGCTGTGATGTTTGTGAAGCTTTGTGTCTGTCTCAGAACAAATCCTAAGTTTCTGTACGCCTTCTTACAGATCTTGGTTACATGCTCACGGAATGTCAGATCGGGAGTCATGAAAACACCCAAGTCTCGCACCTCCGTGACTCGTTGCAGTGGCGCCGCGTCCACCATGTACTCATAGAGCAGAGGTGCACGAGCACGGGTGAAACTCATCAACGAGCACTTGGATACGTTGAAGTACAGTTTGTTTTCATGGCTCCATTGTACTATCCGATCGATGTCTTCCTGTAGGCGCTGGCAATCAGACTCGGACCTAATCTCAAGCAGCAACTTGAGGTCATCAGCAAATAATAAACAAGCGCCATGTCTTACGACTTCCGGCAAATTGTTTATCATAATAATAAATTCTAGAGGCCCCAAGTTGGTGCCCTGACTTACACCCGACCAAGTGTAATATAAGTCGGATTCACATCCGTTGCAGTCCACATACTGCTGTCTGCCTTGCATGTAACTGGCGAAAAACCGCAATAGATGCTGGGTGCATCCGACCTCTGCTAGCTTCCGCAGTAAGATGTCATTGTCCACGGTGTCAAAAGCTTTTCTAAAGTCAAAATAAGCTGCGTCCATCTGCACCCCAGCATCTACCGCCGGCACCACGCGTCCCATGAAATCAAGAAGATTAGTAGCAGTGCTGCGCCCCGGCCGGAATCCGTGCTGCGCATCCGAGAACTGTCCGCGCACTTGCTCATGCATACAGCGCTGAATGGCAGACTCGAACACCTTTGCCGGTGTCGACAACACCGCCACCGGCCTATACCCACCGATGTCAGCTCCCGCCCTGCCTTTGGGCACTGGAATGACTCGCGTAATCTTCCACCGAGCTGGAAACTTCGCAGAATGAAGACAGGCGTTAAATATATAAAGTAACGGCTCCGCGAGTACCCTACCACAATCTTTAAAAAGAAACGCTGGTATACCATCCGGGCCCGCAGATCGCTTGGGCTTGAGAGAACATCATAATATATCACAGTCTGTTGTAATTTACATACTTTTCCAGTTCAATAATTTAGATTTTTATATTAATTTTTATTCTCCTCTCACGTGGTTGAAAGTAGAAATTAAAAAGGTTAAAGTGTTTTTGAAAATGTTTTGTGAGAAATACAAACCAAATAAATTGTTCCCGAACTAATTGGTTTGTAATTTTGCTAATGAAACATTTCATGTTTCCTCGCAGGAAACTTTTTTAAACGTGTTTCGTACCCAAAGGGTCAAACGAGACCCTATTACTTCGCTGTCCGTCCGTCCGTCCGTCTGTTACCAGGCTGTATCTCATAAAACGTGATAGTTAGTTGAAATTTCTACAGATTATGTATTTCTGTTGCCACTCTAACAACAAATACTAAAAACAGAATAAGATTAATATAAAAAAGCCTTTACAAAAAAGTGTTTTTTTGGTCGTTTTTATAAATAATGGTACGAAACCCTTCGTGCGCGAGTACGGCTCGCACCTGGCCGGTTTTTTTTCTACGTTACAACATATTACCAAGGCTTAAATACCCTAAGGGTTTTGCAGAAATGTACTTAGTAGTAACACACATATTTCTCCCATAATGTATCACACATAACATCACGCCTGTAATCCCTGAAGAGTTAGGCAGAGGTGTACCTAATAGCGTATGGTGTTGGACGTAAAGAATAGCACCATCCCATATCTTCCCGTGGGTGTCGTAAGAGGCGACTAAGGGACTTGCCAGAGAATGGGCAGCAGCGTTCTCTGTGCTTTTGTAATACGAGTAACCGTACTGCGATCGCCAACCCGTCTGCCAAGCATGGCGATTATGGCAAAACCCCCCAAAATCTCAATATGGCGACACTTGGGGGCGGCCTATGTCCAGCAGTGGACGTCTTTTGGGCTGAAATGATGATGATGTACCTAATAGTACACCCACATTTGGCCAGTTACGTTAAAGGACCATTTAATAGGGGACGAGCCTGTTTCCTTCAACCGGGTATAAATCCAGACTCCGTGGCTGTTACTGAGAAATTCTTGATACAAAACCATAAATAACAGTTTTCCCCATCTGTGAAGCCCTCATGATCAGCAGTCGCGCTTGTGACCAGTAAACCAACTAAGCAGTCAAGGCAGTAATGTGCCAGTCTCTTGTAATTCGTAGCGTGCCTATTTTCAGCAAGGCAGAGATCCATTAATAAGAGTTACTGAGAATACCCTGTTAGAATCTGTGATCTGAGAATCAGATCCAAGACCTCATGTTCCGCGGGTCTGTGGACGGTGAGTAATGGACTAGCTCACTGTCCGTCCGTCTTATGATGCTAGGCCTTGTCGACGGCGCGTTCGTGTTCCACGTGCGCCTCAAGGAGATGTCAGTGAATCGGAAGGGGTCCGAGAGGACCGATGCATGCCTGGGCTGCGGGACTGTTCGAAAGAGATACCGTCGCCCTGAAACACAAAGCGCTATGAAGGAACATGGATTGGTTTTAGTAAGTACAAGTCTGACACTCCCTTCCGCTCCACCCAGAGCAGGAGAGGTCATTTTATGATATACTATCCGTAAAAAAAAATGAACCAGACGCGATGCCTTTTTTCTCGACACAAAAAAAAACGCCCATTTGAATAAATGCTGAATAACGTAAAGCTAATAATTCGCAGATTAGCCAGTTAAAATGCATAGTAGCCAGATCTAATGCTGTAAACTGCATAAAACGCAGCTGTTCCCTTATCAGCTGCTAGCAGTGTGAAAGTGGCCATTTAAAAAGTAATTATAGTTGTATGTACAGTACTTCAGACGAGAGTACTTGAGTATTTTACAAATAAACGGTGCTATTAGTAAAAGTACTATTCTTAAGTGTGTGTGCTTTAAAAGTCTGGTAAGTTTTGTTTTGTTAGCAATAAATAAAATGCTTCAGACTTTGTGCGAGACGATTTGATTAAAGTTTTAAACAATAAGGTATAAAATCTGCCTAGTGTTTATTCCAAAGTATGTTGGGGTCGGTTTCCAGCCTAAACGGATGAAGCTGAATACAGTATTTTACAAAGAGCGACAGCCTATCCGACCTCCACAACTCAGTAAGTGAATAATACGATATTTCTTGAAATACTGCTTGTCAGACTTTAGGGGTTTTAACTACTCGTAACGACTCTCAAAGATCTAAAAATGTCTCCGGAACCAACGGCTTAACTACTTTCTGAGGCACCGATGACACTCGTTATGAAATGATGGTCACCCATCCACGGACCCACAGCAAGCACTGCTTGCCGTGTGCTGTCCTTTACTACTTTACTTATGTAGGTTTTCTATGATGTATGTTTTTGCTATCTTATTATTTATGATATATTTACTACATCATATCTAATATATGACTTTTGGGGTACCTCTAATATGTAAAATATTACGCCCATATAAATTATTGTGACGTTTGCGAGGGTCAAAAGTGTTTAGTAAGCTCATATTTAGGTCCCGTTAAATTGGTTATGAGATAGGAAAAAAACTATAAATACTCGTGGCTTCTTCTATGTCTTGAATTTATTCATTTATTAACGAAAAACGCGCAACCTGAAAGCTAGATCTAGAAGCATGCAACTTTACACAACACTTTATAATCCCGAAAGTATTTTTTTTTTAAATATACAAGAGCGGATAAATTTAGGCTATAAAAGTTTGTATGTATGAACCGTGTTGCCGATGGAAAACCCCATCGGATATTCGATTCCATACGAAACTCATCATGATCATCATCATCTGCGTTCCAAAATACGTTGGGGTCGGCTTCCAGCCTAACTGGATGTAGCTACTACTAGTGTTTTACATTTCTAGTTAGTACTGGGTAATAATTATGGTACCTCTTGGTAAGACTTGTTATTGGACTTTCGGTCCACTGACTACTTGTAACTATAGCAGCCAGTATCAGCGGTCCCATCCAAGGACTAACTTAGGCAAGCGTGGCTTAACCTGTAGATCGAGCGGAAACTAAATAGAAAAATAAACACCAGATACACTATACCAACACCTGACACCAAAGACATACTTACCACCTCCAAATTTAGCTGATAAAATAATCTTTATGTCGTCTGGGAAAGTAACAAACTACATAAAATAAATAATTGAAAAAACAAAAGAAAGGAATCTTACGATCGACGTATTATTAATCCAAATCTGTTAAGGAGTTACGAGGGAACAAAGAATTGGACATATATTCTATACTGTATTATATAATACATACATACAGGTAAAACACATAATATCAAAGGACGTTGTACGACTGTCACTTCATTAAAACACATATATACTGCGTAGGAAGAGGCACAAGATGCCATAGGAATCTTCTGTGACCTCTCGAAGGCATTTGATTGCGCAAATCACGAAACCTTGCTCTTGAAACTTGAGCATTACGGTTTAGGTAAACCTGCGCTCAACTTAGTTAAATCGTAGGTATTTGAATGACAGACAGCAGCAAGTACAAGTAAATGGTGTGAATTCAATGGGTTTAAAAGTAAAAGTGATTGTACCACAAGGTTCGATTTTGGGTCCTTTCCTCTTTTTAGTAATAATTAATGACCTACCCCATTTATTTAAATAAATTAAAAATGTAAACAAAATAAATGAATCCATGCGTCGCAGCGTCGGGAGTCCACTTTGTTTTATGCTTGTGTTAAGCAGTTTACTTAGCGGTCCCCCGACGTATTTTTTTTTTCGTATTTAGAGGTTTTTTGAGTCGAAGGTTGTTTAAATTTTTCAGATCGTCTTTTAATTCCACTGTCATGCCTCAAAATCTATTACTACATACGAATCCGATCCAAGTTGACAAATCAACAAACAACAATCGGATCGCATGCGCTCTCTAATTAGAGCACAGAGTGTTTACTCTAAACTAAGGACGGGAATCGATTAGTGCATTAATAAACATCCGTTTGATATCGAGTGCTCTTTGACGGCAGACAAACAGTTTAATGTAATGTGTTACTGGTTTGTGATTATTCGTATAGAATAGTAGTAATGGACATAATTTGATTGATGGGGTAATATTTGGAGGTATTGTAAGATCATTTTTTATATCATCAATATAGGTTTGCAATTCGGTCACTCTGAGATGGATAATCTATACTTCTATACAAATAAATAAAATAGATGCGCCCGTTTGTAATTTCAAAACAACAGCTTTTTACTGAATCCATGTGTAGTACTCGTATATACGGTGCTTATAACAGTATAAACATTATCAATAACACTAGTAACGGGATATTTACCATGTTTATTATTTGTTATGAGTTCCCGATATGCATGTTATGTGTGTATGTTTCCATGTCAGTTTAAAAACTAGTATAAACGTTTTTTTATTAATTTTAGCTGTTTTTCCGGCTAAACTCCGAAACGAAAACACAAGAGGTGTCGTGTTCCGAATTCGTCGTTCTAAAAATAGCTTAAGCAGCGAACAGCGAATCACTGTGGTCATTCTGAGAATTTAAAATAAGACTGAAAGACTAGCGTAACATTTTCGAGTGGTGGTTGCTATGGTTATGCTGCAAGCTCATTCCGCGTATTGGTAATTCGAGAAACTAGTTATTTCAAGATTGTTCAGTCCCAGGTATTGGATTCCCTCTGAATGATTTCCAGCAAAGATTAGCCTAGCAATAGGTATCAAATACCATGAAAAGTGTTTCATTTTGCCTGCGCCTGCCTCCGTGATCTAGTGGTCACATGCGCGATTGCTTAGCTAGTCCTGGGTTCGATTCCCAGTTCGGGAAAAGGGTTATTGGGTTTTTCAACCAACAATTTCTCAATGGTAATAGACGCTCCCGCTCCGCTCTCCCCCCCGCTTATTGCATGGGACAAGTGGCGAAATGTGGTTGTACTATTAGGTACACCTCTGCTTTACACTTTGGGAATTACAGCGTGATATTCTGGTGATGTTATGTT
Source organism: Cerastis rubricosa (assembly GCA_949152445.1). NCBI lineage: Eukaryota > Metazoa > Arthropoda > Insecta > Lepidoptera > Noctuidae > Cerastis > Cerastis rubricosa. The sequence goes on from OX424539.1 coordinate 17,808,213, forward strand.
TCATTTTATACTACCTATGAAGTACCCTTCTCAATGGACCTGTGTTAATGTAATGTCAATACATCAAAAAGACAGTGAAATACGAATATTTATCTTCTATTCATTTCATAATATTGAATTCTCTAGTCTACCTTATAGTTTCGTTTTGATTGACATATTGATATTTGGTACAGATACGAGTAAAAGTGTGTCTATCGAAATGATAATAAATTCAAATGTTATTGCGGTATTTCAAGATATTCGAATACTTTTTTACGTAAGTATTCATAAAAGTCAACGAAAAATTGAGTTTTTTTTCGATAAGTATAATTTCTTTGATAGTTTTACCTATAAAAAAAATATAGACTATTCAGTTTATGTGTGAGACGTGTGGTTGATGGGTAAAGATATGGCATTCCCTTATTTTTCCCATGGGGGGTAAAATGCATGTTCAGATTATGGTGTAGGCGTAACAGTATAATTTTAGTGTCTCATTATGTTTGCAGTCAGTAACTGCTCAGTTTAAGGCTGTGTATGATGAACCACAGTAAACTTCGAGTGAGCACGCAACACTTTCATCACATCATTTTCAATTTAATTTTCTACATCATTTTCAAAAAATTAAATTAAAAATTAACAAAACCCCCGACAGAAAAGAACCTCTAAAAAACCAAAAATAAATTAATCCAAGCGTCGTAGCGTCGGGGGCCCGCTTTGTTTTGTGCTTTTGTTAAGCGGTCTACTTAGCGGTCCCTGTTCTGTCGGGGGTTTTTAAATTTTTAATTTAATTTTTTTTCACGCTTTTTAAACTTATATTATTTTTCCTTAGCCTTGACTGTCCCAGTGCTGGGCATAGGTCATCCTTCCACTTTTGTCGGTGTTGCGCATCTTCTCGCTAATTAACGAAAAACAGGAGAGTTATTTTTTTTTTAATCCCAAGCTTTTAGGGGGATAGTGTGTGTGGCCCCCCCCTCGGCGATGCCTATGGTGACAAGGGACAAGATTTGAAATTTCGAATCGACCTGATCCGTAAAAGTTTATATTCCTTCATCAACTAGAAAAGAGGTGATGACCTTCAAATGGCTGAGCAGATTTTCTCGAAACATAGCTAAGAACACTCTCGATTAAAACACCTTTCAAATGAAACCAATTTTATTGAAATTGGTTCAGCCGTTTAGGAGCTACGATGCCACAGACAGACACACAGATACACACGTCAAACTTATAACACCCCAATTTTTTAGTCAGGGGTTAAAAACTGCTACTCGTATTTCTCTCGACTGATCTGACTGGCACTAATATAATGTCGAGTGTAAACAATTCTGTTACCTTTTAAGAAATACTTGATCGAAAAAATAAAATGTAATTAAATTAGCCCCGGATACACCATGGTATAAAACATGTATTCTACATGTTGTGTGTAACAAGCTGTAAAGACTAGTTGTATACAAAATAAGTAAAAATAAATTATAAACGTGGTCAAAATAGTCAACATTACATGCATGCACAAACAACGTCCATAGTTCCATACATGTTTTGAACACGACATCGTTTTGGGACTTTTTGAAAAAAGTATCAACTTGAAAATGAGTGTGAACGTAGGAACACCTTCGATTCTTATCACAACCACAACACAGGTTACTCATCATTGTTGTATTATTATTAATAATCATCTATGCAGCTTTACCCAAATATTTTAAGGCCGACCTCAGCATAACCTGGCAAAGACTGCCGATAGTCTAACCGGACGCTGAATATTTTACATAATGCCTACATATCAAACCTCCTCGACTCAGTCACTGCGTCATTCAATACCACACAATATCCCACTACGAACAACAAAAACAAAGGCTCAAACAACAAGGTACAAAGCAGCATCAACCAATACAAATGTTTCAAAGAAAGGGGTTTAACGAACCGTCATCAGTACCGATTGGGATACAAGTTTGTTTTCTATTGTTTCAGCAGCGAGAGGTGAATTAAGACAACTCTTAATGGCTGTGATTCCAGAAATACCTTTGATATTAAAAATATTGGGGAATCTTGATTTGTTTTATTTGAAATTAGAGCGATCTGTGATATACAAATACAAGTTTTTGGGCTTCTTACAAATAACGGATGTAGAAATAATTCAAAAGGCATTTGTAATCTCTAACCTCTAAGGCAGAGATGCCTTAGACATCTCATCCCAATGCGAAACCGTAGTTACACGACCGGTTGTTTTGTAACTCTTTAAAAGAGACACATAGAAACCAAACGCGTTCCTGCGGTCTGCGTAGCAGAGTTGCTACGACGTAGCAAGTGTAGCCGACGTAGCTACGCCATCATCGCAGTAGCTACGTAAAAGCAGAAAAGTTTCCTCAAGATTTCACTGTACAAAATAAAGTAGAATTTTTTGCTCTCAATAAGTTTGCTAATTTGGATAATCACTCAACCGTGTCTAACGAGATTTCTATCCGTTTTAACTTTCAGTAATCTATTTCAGGAAAGATTTAGAACGGATTATTTTCAAGTCGAACACTTGATTTGTTCTCCTAATTTCAATTAAATCTAAAGGCAAGAATCGTGTCAGTTATTAAATAGTATTTTGTTTTATTCAGCCATTTCAGCAGGTTGTAAGATTTACGTTTAGTATTCAACTAAGATTTTGTATACTCGCGGCCTACGACAGCTTTGGTTATTTCATTTCTTTCGGACGTACGTAGACAGGCTGTTTGGTGGATCATTTGCCAAACTGAACGGGCTAAACGAAGGGGTCATTTGCTATCTCTTCAGTCCAAATAACTCATCATTGGCCCCACGGTTTTTTTTAAATATTTACTTCGAAAAATTGTATTCTTCCCAGCACCAGGAAGTGGCGAAAGGCGGGCTTTTTGGGAGACTGTCTCTTGTAATTTTGACGTTCAAAAAGTGCTGATTTTCAGCCTAATTTGAATAAATGACTTGATTTTGATTTTCATTTTGTATAATTCAACGTGAATTCCATTCTTAGCCATAGAGACCAAGGTCTTGATAGTAAAACGCCACACTTCCAAGTTTCCTCCTAGCGATTACAGCTCAAGATAATACCATTTCCTGCCCAATTTTGGCAAAGAACATTTTAAGCTATCAAGATCTAAGTGCTAAGAGCGAACGCCACTTAAAACTTCCCGGCCGAGGTTACTCGTTCACAATGATATTATTAACTGTTTTGAGAAGACTTGGGTCTTGAGTATCCGCAGTGGTCTAAGTTAGAAATAGCTTAGTGTGGCTATGATTGTTACTGAGAAATTTCTACAAGGTGTTGTTCTGCATCCTCGTCAAAATTCAGGAGGACTTGTCGCAAAAGACATTAATAATCAATTTAAATTACGGTAACTAGTTAATTATTAATAAACGCTGCTTTTTATGTTGTTTAAGTTTGTCAGTATTTCGGGAAAAACCCCGTTAACGTGGTTTATGGAATAAGAAATTATCCAATAAACTTTTGCGATCGTTTGTATGTGTGAAAGCGTGGTTATAGAGCGAGGATCAGACGGGCCGCGTTTAAAACACGGGTGGTTCACACTAATGGATTTACGTAAATGAATAAAAAAAAAAAACTTACCCATTTTATTATTGATTCGGGTTGAGAATCATTAGCATAGTTACCTCCTTGAATCGGACGAGGATGCAAAAGAACAGCTTGTATGAGTGGGTGGAATGATTGTGGGCTTCGAAACGAGCAATTCGTCACTTTTGGGTTTTCATCTACGGCGACTTTTTTCACGTTACCTCGTCCGTCTAGTGGTCGCAAGCGCGACTGTTGAGCATAAGGTCCTTATTTATAAAAAAAGAACTGTTTATTTAAAAAAAATGCACTGCATGAGGGATAAACCATAAACTACAATACTAACTTTCAAAAAAAGCTTGGAGCTTTTAAATAATATTTTACAAGAATATTGCATCTGTAACAACATTAAAAGCTGTACAGTTTCCCCCTAAAACTATTATCCTGAGTATCGTTCTTGGAATACATTATTACATCTGAACCCCGTATGCGATCTCCCATATTATTATTATATAGTATACCCTAAACAAATGGATTCCCAGAAATAGTACTATATTTACAAAAAAAAAACATACACGTGCTAAACAAAACAAAGTTTGATATAAAAGCCAACAACGCGACCGACCTTCATAAACAGACAATAATAAAATGCAAATAAAATGCCATTGTAACTCCTGTCCCCAAAAAGTCTTAACAAATTCAAATTATCGCCCTCAATATTCAGAAACAAACTGGCCGAACGTAGACATGAAAGAAACCCCGACTTACATTACAAAACTTGTCTTAAATGCTAATAAAAGAGATCGCAGCCCGCTCGGGGGAACATTCCCGAATGAATATTTCATGATGGGTCTATTGACGGCCAGGGCTGAAGACCTACCGCTCCGCCCGCGTTCTAACTCAACTACACTAGATAGGTGGGTCATGTATACAATTGTAAAGGTCAGGAAAAATTGGTCGTGATACAGGAGCAGTGACGCAGATGTTGTGCGTTTATTTTCTCATTAAGTTTTCATCTTTGTGTTCGGTTTCGTTTGTGTTAACTACAGTTTGACAGGACGTTGCGTTTTTCTTTGCTTTTCTTTTTATTTGATCACGGAAACGAAATTTCCGGGTGAATTAAGCTTTGTGCATGGACTGTGATACAATTGTATTTTTAGGTTATTTTTCGTTTGCACTGAATGAATGAATGTGTTTCAGGAATTGTTAGATATCGTACCAGAAGTTTTCAGTATCCATATGATTTGGAATCTATACTAATATTATAAAAAAACCGGCCAAGTGCGAGTCGGACTCGCGCACCACGGGGTTCCATACAAAAATCATTAAAAATATTTTAATTATATGATGTAACTAAAAATTTACAGTTGTCGCAATTTTTCCTTTATATGTGCTATATATATGCTATATATGTGCTTTATATATGCTAGACGTTGCTTCGTACCAAATTTCAAGATTCGGAGTTCACGGGGAGTACCCTGTAGGTTTTGATTCCCTTGCGAGTGTCGAAAATTTGCGGCATAAACGGCTATATCTTTTGATTGCGTTGGCTTAGAAGTTTGATTTTTTCACAAAGAACAGTAGGTCTGAGTATTTGTTATAAATTCTAGCTAGATATTTCCACGCATTCCTGAGAAAAAAGGGTCTAGACAGACAGACAGACGGACAGACGGCCAGACGGACAAACGGACGGACAACAAAGTGATCCTATAGGTTCCGTTTTTTTCTTTTTGAGGTACGGAACCCTAAAAATGACAAGTTTCTAAGGTTAGACGGATGACTACTAAGGTGGAGGAGGTATTGATGGCGCAGAAAAAATGTATTCGAGCTATATGGAAAATAAAGACAAACGGACTCATGCAAGCGACGTTTCCGAAATTTGAAAATAATCACTGTACCATCACTCCTATGTGTATGAAGCCTATATCTTTGTAAAAACCAAATGTCAGTATCAAAAACCAAATTTCCGTACAATATTGTATTTGTAATGTCTCCAAAAACTTTATAACAAATTACCAGCTGGCCTACCATGACGCCTTAAAGCAGTATTGTTTTACTCTTACTCCAGTATGGGAAGGAGACGGAGCTATACAGAATTTCTAGCGCCATCTCTTTCCCACACTGGAAAAGGAGTAAAACAATAATGTTTTAAGACGTCATGGTAGGCCACCTGATCAAATTGTATAAAGCAACAACATGAATGAGTTTAAACGTAGGCTTTAAATAATTGAATGACAAGGCGTATTACCATGTCAATGAATAACATAATGACAAATTAAAATAATTTTTATTTATATTTAATTCTGTCCATTGAGTCCCCCCCCTCCATGCCCCCCCCTCCTTGCTCCCTGTTGCTTATGAGAAGGATGATAGTTTTTGTTGACATATTGTATTGTATATTGCATCTATTATTAATTTATAAGAAATTGTGACTAAATAATGTATACTTGTTTATGTCCCCTCTTAATTTATTGACATAATTATCAGCATTTAGTGTTTCGAATGAATTGTGACATCTACTTACCTTTAAATATTTTTTTTTATTTTGTTAATTGATATTTCGATTTCATAATACTATTTTGTATGCCTTCTGGCAGGACATAGTATGGACCAAAATTTATTTATAATATCTGTTTTTTTTTTACCCTATGTTCCCAAAATTATTAAATAAATTTGAATTATATGTAGAGTGTAATCTTCGGAACTGGATCTTCGGTGGGAAAATTTTCGAACATAAAGTGAACGGGGCCGCAGGCAAAATCTAGTCGCACATATTATCATCAGCAGCTGCGATTGTCACCAATAATTAAACTGAACATACCGTAGTTTCACATTGCGTTTAATTCTGAAAGCACATATTGAACACTGAGTAACACACAGAATTCAAAATTAGCATATTAAATGTCACATTTCATGTAACGAACTCACGTGCCAAATTTAAAGTGTAGAATTTAATGAAAATTATGAAGGTACGATTTCGGTATCGTACCTTCGTCAGGAGATGCTCGTGGCTAAATTATAACAGCCGCTTCGGTCCATCTACAGTTTAAGCCACGCTGACCTAGGTTGGTCCATGGATGGATGACCACCCATTACATACCGAGTTTCCTCCGTGCCTCGGAAAGCACTTTAAGCCGTTGGTCCCAGCTGTCAGTTGTAGATCTTTGACTGTCGTTACAGGTAGGCAGCGGCCCGAAAGTCTGATAACCAGTGTTACTAAGGGACATTATATTACCTAGTACTGACTGGGTTGTGGAAGTTAGACAGGCAGTCACTCCATGTAAAATACTGGTATTCAGCTGAATCTGGTTAGACTGGAAGCCGACCCCAACATGGTTGGGAAAAGGTAAGACAGATGATGATGATTCCGAGTCAGAGCGATATTGTAAGATGAAAATAAATAAGGACTGCCGACAGAAGTGAAAACTTAGAACAATAAAATTACTGTATTCTTGTTTTTACCTTGATAACCCATCCACAGACTGACCTTTGCTACCGTTGATTTACCTGGATCACCCATCCGCATACTGACCTGGAAAACGGTCGCTTAACCTTGATCAGCTATCCACAGACGTATCTTGGCTACCGTTGCTTTACCTTGATCACCCATCCACAGACTGACCTTTGCTACCGTTGCTTTACCTTGATCACCCATCCACATACTGACCTGGGCAACCGTTGCTTTACTTTGATTGCCCATCCATATACTGAACAAGGCAACTGTTGTTTAACCTTGATCAGTGAAAACTCAAAACAATGGAATTACAATATTCTCATTTGATTTTTTAAATCATTCGCGTCGCTAGTCTGGCGCAGTACGTCACAAGAATGTCGGTCAAGCGAATCCATAGCTTTTTCGCTTACCAAAAACTGCTTAACGCGGCAAAAGAAGTTTTCACTTCAAAATGTGTTAGATTGACATAAGCTTCCAAAGATAATATGAGCCCTCGAAATCGTCGTAGGAATAGGAACCGCTATCTATGAAAGCCATTGCCACTTGTCTAGTTGTTCAAAACCCACGTTCAGCAGTTACTCTAACAACCATTTGGCAGACCATTAAGTCACATCGATAATATTTTCATTCTAGGTATACACCATCAGCTAAATAAATGGTGTAATAAGACCCTTAACGAATCCGAATTGCACTTGTTTTGCGATCGTTTTTTAGGGTTCCGTACCCAAAGGGTCAAACGGGACCCTATTACTGAGACTTCGCTGTCCGTCCGTCCGTCCGTCTGTCACCAGGCTGTATCTCATGAACCGTGATAGTTAGCCAGTTGAAATTTCTACAGATTATGTATTTCTGTTGACGCTATAACAACAAATAATAAAAACAGAAAAAAAATATTTAACTCCCATACAAAAAGTTTTATTTTGTTTTCGTTTTTATAAATAACGGTACGGAACCCTTCGTGCGCGAGTCCGACTCGCACTTGGCCGGTTTTTAGTTCTGGACCATAGGGGGAACCTTTTAGAAACGGAGATATTGGAGGTCAAAGTTCCGACCTTTTCACAATCTTTTTTAAGATACTAGTTGTTGAGGATCTCGTGGCTAATTAATAACAGCCGCACGGGTCGATCTTAAAGGTTAAGCCTTGTTTGCCGAGGTTGGTCCGTGGAAGAGTGACTATAATTACATACCGAGTTTCAGCAAGCACGTTAAGCCAGTCTATCATTTGTAGATCTTTGTCAGTGGTTGCGAGTAATCAGACGCATAAGTCTGACATCCAGTCTTACTAAGGGGTGTCGTATTACCCATTTACTGGGTTGTGGAGGTCAGATAGGCAGTCGCTTCATGTAAAATACTGGTACACATTTGCATCCGGTTAGACTGGAAGCCGACCCCAAGATAGTTTGGGAAAAGGCTAGGCAGATGATGATGATGATGACTAGTTGTTAAGCTGTAACTTTACTTTAAATATCTCCATCACTAGTTCAATATTAAATGCATCCATCAGCAGAATGTATCCAGTGCGTTACCGAAAAACGTGATTATTCAACTCAAATAAAATGTCGTTTCGCAAGATTTGATTTAAAAATTTGATTAGATTTTTTGATTTGAAATAGTTATTTGCTTTATGTTTTATGTATTCAATTCTCTCTTTTTCTTTTACACACTATGTCTGCATCTCTTTTTTTAATATCTCCTTTCGCAGGTATGCTGGAAGAGATTTCTTTAGAAATAAGCATTACCTTTGTACCTATTTTCTGTTCCTTTCTTCTTCTCTGTATTAAGTGTGTACATAAATTGTTAAATAAATAAGAATATTTTTAGCGTAGGGTTGCTTAGTTTAATGTATAGAATACTTGGTCGATGGTTTTGTGGAGGATCTGTTTACACCTTGCATATAACCGATAGGATTACAACCTCAACATACACTCTCCACACCTATGTATATTATCCCCTGATACACTTACGCTGAGGTACAGTCGTAAATACAAGTTGTTTACACCATTTGTCAATTTGTACCATTATCTATAACAAGTTCAGCGCTCAGGTAATGCGATATCGTGTTGTTAGTGGCTGTACTAATATTTGTTGAGTAAACTATCTCGAGACAGGGGCGAATTTTCGTTGGTGTAAAATAAGATTATAACAAACAAAAAGAATTATTTCAACAATTGTACAGAAAAATATTACAGAGAAGCTTATACATTTTAAGCCGATAAGGTCTGTTGTAAGGTATTTTCGTATTTATTTTTAAGTGGTAGGTGCTTACTAATCTGTCTTTAGAGAGTTCAATAGCCGATCAGAAAAGGTCAAATGGATGATAAAATTGCCACTCCATGGTCACATTTAATAAAGTGACATTCTAAGGAGTTTCAGGCCTAAACGTCATTTTAGTCGCAAGACGTCCAATGCTGGACATTGGTCTCCTCCAAGCATAGCAACGTCCTGTTCTATTTTTTTTTTTTTTTTTTATAAATGGCATCTTGCAATTCAACCTAGGAGGTTGTCGTCTGCTTAACCGGACTATCCTGTGGGTGCCTTAAGAGTAAGGCCTCCAGCCAGGGCATAAAAACTTACAAGCTAAGCGACTATACGCTGAGGGCACCCCCTGTGGGGTACGAGCCTCGGCTCAGGGCGTCGCTGGGGGAGGACTGCATGGGGACAGGCTGGATCTGAATAATATCATTATTTAGGGGCTGATTTAAAACTACTGGCACAGCATCGCGGGCTGGCTCGAGCGAGGGTCGGGGAGGGCATGGACCGGGACGTCGCGACGGACCTAGACGGCGAGGTCGGAAAGACGGCGGTTTGTGTCTGAACTTTTTAAGAGTGCTAGTCTCTTTGCTACTCTCCTGGAGGAGGGTGATAGCATCATCGGGACGTCCTGTTCTACTTGTAACTAGCGTATTTATTTCCTTGGTCTTTGCTTAACGGTCAACCTTTTGTAAAACACGAGGGCCTAAACATCAATTATAACAGTATAATAATATTTAAGCATTAGCGAGTCACACGACACCTCGACTCACCCCCACTCAGGGCAATACGTCGCTGATCCGACGTACTTAGTTAAAAGTTCTTGTAAATGTTTTAATATGTTAATACATAATAATTAGAAAATAATTTTATAAGTATGTCGCAGTTGTCTTGATTTATTCCGTTAGACACGGTCATCATGTGGGCAGAACATGGGTTCCGTGCTATGAAAACACACACTACACGAGGTACACTGCTTTTGTCGAACTCACTTACTACTCACAAATTACTTGAAATTACAATCCAACACAATAACACTAGGCACCATGAATCGGGGAACAGTTTTGGGACGTCTTGACTCCGCCGCGGTCAGACACAGACTGTCCGCCTCACAGCGAGCTCGAAACATCACGACTCTGTAGAAGCGCGCTTAGGTGTGGGTAGACTGGTAAGTAGGTCGCGTGCTACCTTTGGCGCGCTTGCCGATTCATTTTCTGTCCGTACTATGACCGGATCCTACAAGTACAATAATAAACTAATGTTTATTATTGTACTTATAAAATTATTTTGTGTACTGTGTATATATATGGGCCTTCATTGACTGAAAATAAATATGATGATGATGATGATTAATTCATGTATTACTTAGAATTAGTAAAAATGGGAATTACTAAGGAATCATTAACAATTATTACTATTCTCTCTTGTTCTATATGGTGTCGGACGTAAAGAATAGCAGCATCCCATATCTTCCCGTGGGTGTCGTTCTCTGTGCTTTTGTAGCAACCCGCACAGACGATTAAGGGACTTTCTAGAGAATGGGCAGCAGCGTTATCTTTGCTTTTGTAACAACCGTACTGCGATCGCGCACCCGCCTGCCATGCGTGGCGATTGTGGCAAAACCCCCGTTATGTACACTTGGGGGAGGCCTATGTCCAGCAGTGGACGTCTTGCGGCTGTAATGATGATGATGATGATGACTATTCTCTCTAGCTTCAACACTTTTTATTCTCAAAAGTAAACAACCACAACGCGATCCGTTTAGTTTCAATTACAAATATTTAACATCCGATAAGTTTATTTTGTAAAACCGTTTCGTATGTAAATGTTCGGTGTTTCCACTAGCAACAACTTTAGTTCTGTAACAAACGGGAATTAAATGAAAACATTGGATGTATCAGTTGGATGTTATTGTTTTGGGTGAATAAGAAGGGATGTAAAGGGATGTTATTTTGATACGTGATGGGACAACTGTTTATTTGTTGGATAACTAAAACATTTAAACGAAAAATTCTACAAGGCTTCATTACTAAGACGCGTTTCACTGCGAGGCTATGAGCGAGTCAGGATGCAACATGTATTGCACCTGTTACATAATCAGCATGCAACGTTTACACAGATGGCACAATATATGCCTCTTTTATGAGAGAATGGGCAAAAATCTATGCTCGATGACCTCAGTAGAGCTTCCGAAAGAGTGGGTCTTAAAATGAACATGGACAAAACCAAGGTCATGTTGAATGCCCATGTAACACCCACTCCTATCAAGATCGGAGAGTCTACTATCGAAGTTGTAGACGATTATGTCTACTGGGACAAACGGTCTAGTTGGGTAGGTCTAACTTCGAGAAAGAGGTTAATCGTCGAATCCGACTCGGCTGGGCAGCGTTCGGGAAGCTGCGTGGTATCTTCTCGTCCAACTTACCGCAGTGTCTCAAGACGAAAGTTTATGACCAGTGTGTGTTGCCAGTGATTACATACGGGACCGAAACGTGGCCGCTCACAATGGGCCTCATCAGAAGGCTCAAAGTCACCCAAAGGGCAATGGAGAGAGCTATGCTCGGAGTTTCCTTGCGTGATCAAATCAGAAATGAGGACATCCGCAAGAGAACCAAGGTTACCGACGTAGCCCGAAGAATTGCCAGACTTAAGTGGCAGTGGGCAGGGCACATTGCTCGCAGAACAGATGGCTGATGGGGCCGAAAAGTTCTGGAATGGCGACCGCGAACCGGGAGACGATGCGTTGGAAGGCCTCCCACTAGGTGGACCGATGACCTGGTGAAGGTTTCGGGGATCCGCTGGATGCGAGTCGCACGGGACCAATCAATGTGGCGACACTTGGGGGAGGCCTATGTCCAGAAGTGGACGTCTTTCGGCTGAAATGATGATGAATGATGGGCAAAAATCCAGTGCGGGTTGGTGGGTGCCGCGTCTGGTTCTTGGTCGTCTGGGCTTAATAGACAGACATTTTAACGTGAAAAAGTAGGAATACAAATTATTATTGTTTTACTGTTTTGCTGTCGGTGGATCAGTCGATGTTTCGTTATTTCGGGGTCACGTAATATGGTGTTTGTATTTCGTTGTAATGTGCATTCTTTGTTCCGCAATTCGTGGTTAAGTGTATTCGTTGTTATGGTGTGCGTTGCTGCGTGCTTTCTATGTCACATCACTCGTTGTTGCAAACTTTCGCGTTGTGTATTCTGGCATAGCATATTTCGAGATCACGTAGCGCTCTCCATCTGAGAGCAAAGGTGATGAAATAATTTACACAATGTAAAGTGCTTGCCTGGGTTCGAATGCACGAGGTACGACACATAAGCCCGGGGTAATACTGGTCAGCAGTTGCCCAAAAGACGACATTTTTAATATTACATCATCATCTTCTTGTCCTTGTCCCATTCTTCTTGGAGTCGGCGCAACACATTTCTTCTTGCATTCTCCCCTGCCAGAGGTCATCATTTTTTTTTTTTTAGTGTGGGAAATCATGAAATGACTTCTCCCGCTCTGGGCGGAGCGGAAGGGAGTGTCAGACTTGACTGACTAAAACCCATCCATGTTCCTTCTTAGCCCTTTGTGTTCCAGGGCCACGGTATCTCTTTCGAACAACCAGCAGCCCTGGCAGGCTTCAAATCATCCCTTAATGCGCGTTCCCACTATGTCGTGACGATTAATTTATCGTTCGACGACTGTCGTCTCTAGCTGTTCCCATTACACACATTGATTTGACAATTTGTCGTTACTGTAAAAAAAATCGTGGAAGACAGTTAATCTTTAAACGACACGATAATCTGTCGTCACGACATAGTGAGTACGCGCCCTAACATAATCCATCCGACATTTTAATTACAATTGTGATCAAATAAACAAACGCGATTTTTTTTCCCATTTTCTTAATTGCCATACTACTCGACAATTTGTAATAATCGGAGTAATGTGAGATACAGTAATCTTGGCCTTAAAGTTCAAATAAGATAGGAAAGGTGCACTGGGGTTATCCTGAGAATAGCTATATTCCGATAGTTAAAAAAACCTACCAATCGGAGCGATATTTTCCTTATTGCCACTAATACATAATTCGTTGCACCTGTGCTAGTAAATTTCTACCCTAAGCCGGCCCTGTTTCTTTTAAATGTAAGTCTGCCGTTGGTAGACAACAGTTGTCTTGAAAACAATACAAGGTGTTGTTTTGCAACCTCGTCAAATTCTAGGAGGTAACTATGCTAATGATTCTCGACCCGAATCAATAATAAAATGAGTTGGTAATTTTCTTTTTTTTATTTATTTACTGAAATCGGTAACTGTGAACCACCCGTGTTTTAAATACGGGCCGTCTGATCCCCGCTTTATAACGTCGCTTACACACAAACAAAAAACCTCAAACGTTTTTTCGATAATTTTATAATCCTTAAACCACGTTAAGGGGGTTATTCTGAAATATTGACAAATTTAAACAACAAAAAAACGCATTGTTTTTTAATAATTTACTAGGTACCGTAATATATATTGATTATTTATGTCTTTTGTGACAACATCCTGAATTTTGACGAGGATGCAAAACAACACCTTGTATAATTTAGACGACCTTCGTATGGAAATCGATTTGTGTGACAGTACCATGGTAATAGAGGCTAAAATTTGAATAATTTTTAGGAACTTGGAAAAAAACTTGGCAGATGATGATGCTACTCCCGTACCTCACCTCTGGGTTAAAAAGCCATGACATGAAATATAAAATAACTTATTGTCGCATTGGTCTAGCGGTTGCCAATCATGACTGTTAGTTAAGAGTCCTGGGATCGACCCTCTGGCCAAGGTAGTCTAATTGATTTATCTATAACTAGCTGTCCCGCGCAACTTCGTCTGCGTCACACTTTCCCCGTTTTCGCAACATTTTTCATTGCTACTCCGCTCCTATTGGTCATAGCGTGATGATATATAGCCTATGTCCTTCCCCAGGTTGAAATCTATCTTCTTGTCAAATTAATTTCATTAAGATCCGATCAGCCGTTTAGTCGTGAAAACGTAACAAACAAACATACAAACAAACAGAGTGACTTTCGCATTTATAATATTAGTATGGATAGAATAGACTTTTTTATTTCAGACCGGAGTCCATAGGGTTAGTAACAGTTATACTTAAATTCCAGTGTTAGTAGGTAACAGACAGATGAAAAATACACAATTAAAATTCAGCGTGGAGCCGTATCCACCTCCGCGTCATCGGGGAATCCTACCGATCTGCGAATACACTGAGAATACTGTTGGTGCTGCCGCGAACACGAGTCATCAGGGATGCACACCTGTTCCTAATATTATTATCTGCAAACATCCCCGACGCACTACTACGCCACGGCCGCCGCAGCAGCACTCTCAGTGCATTGTTATATTGAAAGCGTAAGTCGCTGTATGTCCGCTGAGTGAAGTTGACCCAAAGGCTGCACGTATAGAAAGACTGGCAGCTCTGAAAAGCGTTACTTTAACTGGTTTTAAGCGATTCTCTGGAAAGAAACCCAATAAAAAGTTGCCCGACTCGGGAATTGATCCCTGGACCTCGTGCTGAGCAATAGCGATTGGGACTACTAGACCAGCTAAACAAAGTGACATATAAATGCGCGACGATCGTGTATTGGTGCAACCGCTTGGGTTCGGAAACGGGGTTAGTAAGTACGTAGGGTATCGAGATTGTTCAGTTGTTCATCAGTTTTTTATTGAAGATCGTGGGTACATTTGATATTATTTTATCGTAGGTATTTACGAAGAAGCAATCCTGAACATTGTGTGTGTGTCTATTGTGCTGCGAAAAATCTAGGACATGGCAAGATTTTTTTTTTATTTCTTAGTAAACCGCTGTGAGCGTGATAGAGACGTGTTCAAGATTTTTTTCTGAACTGCTTACGAAAGCAAAACTTTCTTTTTTAACGAGAAATGTGACGAGCAACACCAAGGCGTTGCTGGCCTTGCTCTGGAAACTGTGGTGGATGGAATGATATCCCCACCCGTACGCAAAATACGCGCTTTATACGTGAAGTTGCGGATACTCAGGTAGGTTTTCAGGTACTATGGTGAGTGTGCCCAAGAACTCTACGACCTCATCCCACCGGCCCCCTTCTACCATCGGACATCTACACACACTGCAAGTTAAAACCCCTACCTTGTTGCTATTCCTCCAATTCGCTCTAAGCGTTTTCAAACGTCTTTCATAATGCGCACAGCAAATGAGTGGAACTCTCTGCCTGCGTCTGTGTTTCTGAACGCTTACAACCCTAACCTAACCTAATCTCTTCAAAGTTAGAGTGAACAGGCTTCTTTTGGGTAAGCTCGTACCATCGTCGACTTCGTCTCTGTCATCTCTGACCTAGACTTGAGTACAGGGCAAACCCACCTTAAAAAAAAAACAACTAGCTTGTGGCCTAAAACTGCGTTAAGCGGGCACCCGCGCGGTTTCATACAAAAGTGCTCCGTCGCGGGGACCTGCGCGGGCGTCCGTCACGGGGAGGCGCGGCCCGCACCCACGCAACGGGGCCCGCCTCCGTGCGACGGAACCCGTCGCAGGGGCACGCGTGGTTCCCACCAGCGGCAACACGCATGGGCTTGTTCAGTCAATAACGCTAGGCGATACGGGTCGCATGCACACTAGGAGAAAATCCAGGACATTGTCGATACAGAAAGAGTAATTGTGGAAGTGCAGTGTCGCTGCCATATGGGACCAGGCAAATGAACTGTGTAAAGACCAAGATGCACGAACAGCGGCATGGCTATTTGTAATGAGTTAATTGAAAATTTTGAACATTTCGTTGAGGCCGAAAAAAAGCAATAAGTAGATTACATAAGTAGATTGGAACCTGGGGAAGAACATAGTCCAATATTTGTATTTATCCGCATACAAAATCACGACCAATAGCGGTTGTACCTGTAACTTCACCAGCAACCTTTCCCTTACAAACTGAACTTAGCAATGCTAAAAAAACATGCGTTTCTTTTCACTGACGAAGGCTTGTTTAGAAACTTTAATTCATTAGTTCAAGGATCCTTCTTCAAAAACATATTTTTGTAAGATCCCTTCAATCTCCGAAATTAATCTATTTCGGAGATTGAAGGGATCCACGCGGGGCGGACGGGGATTTACCAGTGTAACTTCAGCCTACTGGTAGAGTCCGCATGAGGTCATACAGCTCGTTGCCACCGTGATGGAGGAAGCAGGGGCAAAACAAAACAGCGAGTGCATCAAAGACGTTTGTATCGCAGATTAAATAATTGTAACACAGTCATTAAATTTGGTCTTCAGAATGCGCTCTTCGGATATTGCCGGTAAAAATAAGGTGACGGCGCGCAACGTTTATTTTTTTTTTCCGCAATTTATTGTAAGAAGAATTTAATGTTATGTTTATCAAATTTGCACTAAATGGTCTTTCTTAGCATGTTTTTAATAGAAAAAATAAACACCAGTTTAATATTTACGAACACAAAAAAAGTAAAAAACAGAAAGGTTTGGGCATTTTTTGTCTCTAACAACCCGTACTAACATGCACACCGTTAAAAATGAACTAGCGACACTGCGTAAATAATATAATCCGGTCTCCACGGCGGGTCCCCGCGACGGGGACCGTCGCGTTCCCACGGAGCCCACCCGCGTGTCCACGCGACGATTGCCCGTCGCGGGCGCCCGCTTAACGCAGTTTCAGGCCTTATACAATACAAACGGCTAGACAACTAACGACCCAAAATAGCGACACTCACTAATAAAAGTACCAGCTGGCAAAATTTTCACAGTATCAATATATTTTAAACTTGACCCGTCAATTGCCCAGCGGCATCGTGAACTCAAATTAGACCGGCCAACTATTCCCGAGCTCATTCTAAAAGCGAGCACGTTTAGCTGAGCTCGAGGTTCCGAGGGTTAAAAGCAACATTTATTAAAACTGCACTACTACAAGTTGTTTGTATTTTTTCATTCATCTTGGCACTCCACAAAGAAGTTGGAACTATGGCTTGACTGTTAATTAGTTTTGTAATAGTAAATTAAATGAGGGGTTGAGGCAATTTGTGTGCACCGAGACTCAAGATTCTGTAGAGAGATTTAAGTAATTCTGACTTTATGATCTGTTCATGAAAATTTTCACTAAGTATATAATTTTTATAATTTTGTATAAATTTTTGAAAATTTAAAATTATCACATTGACGGGGAGAATAAGAGTCCTTCAGCTTCGTTAAGGGTTTTTTTTACACCCATTAGTTAACCTTCTCTTAATTAGTACATTATTTGCCTCATGTAAATTAATGTTCTTCCGGTCTTCGCCGCCTGGCAACACACCGGGCCACACTGTGCGCGAGCCAATGGCCGCGCGCCTACATCACGCCACTCTGAGGGAGCCAATGGTTGCGCAGCGGGCAGCGGAGCGCGCGCGCGCCTTGCTATGCGGAACCAGGAAACCGAAGGCTCGAACACTTGCCTGCGCGCGCGTGTATAATTATTATTTTAGTTATTTCCTTTTATGATGATGCTGAGGCTTTCGTCGGCGTGGACTTATATCAGTGCACTGACCGCGTCTGGGTCGCCCGCGCTAGTTAAAACCGAGAGTATTTCTAAGTATTGTATTTTCTGCTTGACAACTAGGTATATTCTGGAAACCAAATGTTATATAATTGTGCAGATAATGTAGAATGATTGTCTTATCGTAAGTCATTAGTGACTAGATATTTCCTGACCCTTAGCCAAAAACAAACCAAATGTTATTATATAATTGTGCAGATAACATAGAATGATTGTGTAATTTGTCATTAGTGACAAGATATTTTTTGACCCTTAACCAAAAACATCATGTATTTTACTCAGTAAAAATAGGTTGGTACCGATATCGTTTCTCTGGGATAAGGGTGACCGCGTGTCCCCGCAACAGCTCGTGAATTCGCTCCGACCGCAATGGACCTCTCCGAGCCAATACGTGTACTCGTGCAGACCGCGATTAAATAAAATTGTAAAAAAAATACGCCTTAGGTCCTCATCGTTGACTCGTTAACAGGGTTTACTGGACCATTGTATAGGCGAGTAGCAATAGTGGGTGGTGGAGTTGTGCGGTGCGATGGGAACGAAGCGGCGACAGCGGCTGGTCCGGCGCACGGGCGCGGACAGTGCGCCTCAGTGGGTGTCTCGCGTTGCAGATGTATGGAGCGGGCGGGCGGCAGCAGTGCGACGTGAGGGCGGCGGTGCGCGCGGTAGAGTGCCGGCCACATGCGCCCGCACCCTGTGGTGCGTGCTGCTGGCCCTGGGGGCCGCGCAAGCCTCGCAAGACGTGGTCCTTACCTTCAGCGACCCCGTGACGGCGCCCTACTCGTTCTTCAGTCATCTGGCCGTCGACCGCAACACCAGCCGGGTGTACGTCGGCGCCATCAACAGAATCTACCAACTCTCTCCCGACCTGGAAGCCGTACAGTCGATCGTCACGGGCCCCGTCAACGACAACAGCCTCTGCTCCGTCGACTGCCCCTCTAATTATGTGAAAAAGCGCACAGACAATGTTAATAAAGTTCTACTGATTGACTACGCGACCAGCCGCCTCATAACATGTGGTTCGGTTCTGGAGGGATGGTGTTCTATACGAAACTTGAATAATATTTCTCACGATGTGCGCGAAGTGCGTGAGCCAGTGGCGGCGAACAATGCGACAGCTTCCACAGTGGCGTTCATAGCGCCGGGACCACCGAATCCTCCGATGACGCAAGTAATGTATGTAGGCGCCACTTTCACAGGCATCTCGCCCTACCGCTCCGAAGTTCCTACTGTAAGCAGCCGCTCGCTCGAAGACGACCGTCTATTCATGATAGCTAGAACGGCAGTTACAACTGGTACGAGGATGTTTGTCAATTCCCTGTCTCGCGAACACTATCCTATTAATTATATCTACGGTTTTAATTCGGAAGGATTCAGTTATTTTTTGACGACCCAGTTAACAGGTGTAGGCTCTGACACATACTACAGCAAATTAATCAGAGTTTGTCATGATGATGAGAATTATTATTCCTACACTGAAATCCCAATGTCATGTACCGGAAAAAGCGGTGGTAAATATGGATACAATCTGGTTCAAGCAGCATTTGTCGGAAAAGCCGGATCCGTTCTAGCAGGAGAACTAGGAATAACTGCTCAACATGACGTGCTGTTCGCTGCATTCAGTCAAAGTGAATCAATCAATACTAACACTCCTTCTGATCTATCTGCTCTATGTGTTTATTCGCTCAAAGCTATCCGACGTCAATTCATGCAAAATATAAAAACTTGCTTCAGTGGCACCGGTTCTAGAGGTCTAGACTTCATATCGCCGTCCCATGTATGCATTGGAACGAAGTTTCAATCAATTACTGAAGATTTCTGCGGTCTGGACGTGAATACGCCTCTGGGAGGCGAACAACCTGTGGAAGCGGTACCTGTGGCAATATTTTCGAAGAGGCTAACGGCCGTTGCGGCGATAGCCACCGGTGACTACACTGTTGTGTTTGCCGGCACCGCTCAAGGGCACCTCAAGAAGATCGTCGTTGAGAGCGCCACCTCCGCGTTTGAGTACAGAGACATCGTCGTCGACGAGGGCTCCGCTGTCAACAAAGACTTGCATTTCGATACTCAATTTATGCATTTATATGTGATGACTGAACGTAGAGTGTCTAAAGTGAAAGTTCAAGAGTGTAGCGTCTATAAATCATGCGTAACATGTCTCGGAGCCAAAGACCCGTATTGTGGATGGTGTTCTTTAGAAAATAAGTGCAGCTTACGATCAAAGTGTCAAGATGCAGCTAAAGATCCTCTATATTGGATCTCGTACCGCAGCGGCCGTTGTACAACTATTGCTCTAGTAACACCAAATCAATTACAACGAACGACTACTAGGAGGTTAGATTTACTTATCGAAAACTTGCCAACGCTCAATGGACAATTCTTATGTGCATTTACAGCCTTAAATCGTACTCTCATAACCAATGCTACTAGGATGCCTTATGGCGTTAATTGTACCACTCCGCGTATCGACACGCTGCCCTCGATTCCCACCGGCCAACATCATTTTACGGCGAAACTGTCGGTGCGCACCACTCAAGGGCCTGATTTCGTTGCTACAAACTTCACGTTTTTCGACTGCAATACGTACAGCTCATGCACGCAATGCGTCAGCTCCTCTTTCCCTTGTGACTGGTGTGTCGACGGACACCGATGTACGCATGACACTGCTGAAAACTGTCCAAACGATATCCTAGTCACCGGTGTAAGTAGAATCGGCCCCAGTTATCGTTCAGGGCCCGGCTTCTGTCCCACTATAAATTCAACGTCTGATGGCACAAACGAAATTTTAGTTCCATCCGGTGTAAAGAAAGCTATAGAAGTTAAAGTTCATATTATAGGTCAATTTATCGTTCAGACAAGGTTCGTTTGTCAATTCAATATAGAGGGGCGTGTGACTCATGTCAACGCTCAACTCTTTGCTGACACGATTTACTGTGAAGCCGTTGAATTTACTTACACATCGCGTGCTCCAAATATTACCGCTTCCTTCGCTGTTATATGGGGAGGATCGAAGCCATTAGATAATCCGGATAATACTCATATTCTTATTTACCGTTGTAATGATATGGCAGATAACTGTGGTATGTGCCTCACACTCCCAGAGAAATTTGGATGTGGTTGGTGCCAAGGATCAGATAGATGCGAAGTTCAAGAACAGTGTGGTGTTCCCAGCGTATGGTTAAATCGTACCCAGACTTGCCCTAACCCAGAGATTCACTCGTTTCGGCCCCTGTTAGGTCCTTGGGACGGAAGTACTAATATCACTATTGAAGGAATTAATTTAGGTCGCAACATATCCGATATTTATAATGGCGTTACTATTGCAGGTATCAAATGTCAGCCCATAATTGAACTTTATGTAAAAACGAAGCAAATTGTCTGTACCGTAGACGGACTGGGTGAGGATGTGCCCCGAGACGGCCCTGTAGTCGTTCGCGTCGCAGATTATCGCGGAGAATCTAAACACCACTATGCTTTTGTAAATCCAAAAATCAATTCTATTCAACCGAAATATGGTCCACAATCCGGAGGTACTAAACTACGTATTACGGGTGAATACCTCAACGCAGGGAGTAACATACAAGCTTTTATAGATGACTTGCCGTGCGCTATATTGTCTGTATCGCACGAAGAGGCCATTTGTAGAACTAGCCATTCGTATCAAATTAAAATGGGTACGTTTCGAATGCGTTTCGATAACGGTATTCGTACTTTAGAGCGAGAAAAGTTTGAATATATGGCGGATCCCATTATTTCGTCTGTAGAGTCCGGGCCACCACTAACGTCGCAAAGAAAACAACCTAAGGGAATACCTTCCGGTGGAATAAACATCAAAGTGACCGGACAGAATTTCCAGACAATTCAATTTCCACAGATTTACGTGTATCACGATAACCGACCTTACATCGCACCTTGCCACAGAGTTGATTTTCAAACGTATCTCATTTGTGAATCTCCAAGAATAGATAACACAGGTCTCAATCTAGATCCGGATATGCCCCTAGAATTAGAATACGGTTTCAATATGGACGATGTTCAAAGTGTGCAAAATTTAACTAGTAAAAGAGGCGATGCATTCCTACTTTATCCAGATCCCTTGTATGAGAAATTTGACGAAGACGTAAAGTATTATAAGTCTGAATATTTGACCATAAACGGTCAAAATTTGGACAGAGCTTGCACTGAACTTGATGTAGAGGTTTATATAGGAGAGAGTATGTGTAACGTGACATCGTTGTCGCGGCATCAACTGACGTGCCGTCCGCCTTCGCGAGATGAACTTCCAGACGGTATAGATACACCCGAAGTTGTAGTTAGAGTCGGACGTGCCCTCACGTACAAGATTGGTAAATTATCTTATTCATCGCAGGCTGGCCTAAAAACCGCCATAGCCAAGCCAGCTTTAATAGGCATTGGCGTCAGTGTCGGTATACTCCTTGTAATAATTTTTGGATTTTTAGTTATGCATAGGAGAAAATCAACTGAGAATAATATGGTATTCAAAAATATGCAAGAGCAAATGGAAATTTTGGAGTTAAGAGTGGCAGCTGAATGTAAAGAAGCGTTTGCAGAGTTGCAAGCAGAAATGACCGATTTGACTAGAGATGTGACTGGCGGTATACCTTTCTTAGATTACCGTACGTATGTTATAAAAATACTGTTCCCTAACATCGACGATCATGCCGTCCTGCAATCGGAGCGCCCAGAGCTTATTAGTAAAGACAAAGGTCTCAGAATGTTTGGTCACCTAATTATGAACAAAACATTCCTTCTATTATTTATTCGTACTTTAGAAAACAATAGATATTTTTCAATGCGCGATCGTATTAATGTAGCTTCTCTTATTATGGTTACTCTTCAGAATAAGATGGAGTATTGTACTGATGTATTAAAGACATTACTAGCGGAGTTAATAGAAAAGTCTGTGGAAGCAAAGAATTACCCCAAGATGTTGTTTAGACGTACCGAGAGCGTCGCCGAGAAAATGTTGAGTGCTTGGTTCACTTTACTGTTGTATAAATTCCTTCGCGAGTGCGCCGGCGAACCGCTTTACCTGTTGTTTAGGTCAATAAAAAGTCAAGTCGACAAAGGGCCTGTAGACGCGATAACTTCCGAAGCACGATATTCACTAAGCGAGGAAAAGCTCACTAAGCAGTCCCTAGATTTCAAACCTATGACCATTAGCGTGTCGATTGTTAGTGGTTTAGAGGCAGCTACTGAAAACGTTCACGTTAAAGTTCTCGACTGTGATACGATGAGTCAAGTGAAAGAGAAGTGTTTAGACGCAATTTACCGTGCAACTCCGTACTCCCAAAGACCAAGTCATGACGACCTCGACTTGGAGTGGCGCACGGGAGCTTGCGGACGGCTGATCCTCTACGACGAGGATAGTACTACTAAATGCGAAGGCGAATGGCGCCAGCTCAATACTCTTCACCACTACCGCGTTCCAGACGGTGCCTGTCTAAGTCTCGTTGGTAAACAAAGTTCCGTAAACAATCTATCAAACATGGATAAGAACGACAAGTCTCACACGTATGAAACACTCAACCGCGGTAAATACGGTTCGGCTAGTCCACCAGCCAGCCCTCTCAAATACGAGCATGTTGGTGGTTTCAAATACTGGCATCTTGTGCGCCATCACGACGATGACGCACGCAAAGAGGGAGAGCGTGGCAATAAAATGGTCTCGGAAATATATCTCACCCGTCTTCTTGCCACCAAGGGCACTTTCCAAAAGTTTGTCGATGATTTATTCGAGACTATTTTTAGCACAGCGCACCGCGGTTCGGTACTTCCTCTCGCTATAAAGTACATGTTCGACTTTCTGGACGATCAGGCATTGCAACACACAATCTCCGATCCGGAGGTAATACACACCTGGAAGAGTAATTCTCTTCCGCTACGTTTCTGGTTCAATTTGATTAAGAATCCTAACTTCGTTTTTGACGTTCACAAGTCCAACACGGTAGATTCTTGCTTATCAGTTATCGCGCAAACGTTTATGGACTCGTGCTCAACATCCGACCATAATATCCTCGGTAAAGACTCGCCGTCGTCCAAGCTTCTTTACTCGAAAGACATACCGGTATACAAGGAGTGGGTGGAGCGTTATTATGCGGATATTAAGTTAATGCCAGCGATATCCGAACAGGATATGAACGCTATGCTTGCGGAGGAGTCACGTCTCCACACTAAAGAGTTCAACACTAACTGTGCGCTAAACGAGCTGTACGCGTATGCAGCGAGGTACAACGAACAGCTTACGGTGACTCTCAAGGAGGACGAGTTCTCGCAGAAGCAGCGGCTCGCGTACCGCCTCGAGCAGGTGCACGGGCTGATGTCGCACGACTATAACGTGTGATCGCCCGTGTGGGAGGCCCGTAACACCAACCCCACCGCCCCTGTATATGAAGCCCCCGCACATATCTATGCTGGCAAATATTGTATATATTAAATAGTGTACAGCCATTAATATTGTAATTTTTGTTTCCTTTCTACGGTCCGATGTCGTTTTTTTAATTTTATATAATGAAGTTTGTATTAATTTTACACGACGAACTCGGCCGGCCGCGGTCGTGGCACAGTAAGCATCGTAATAAAAATTGTGTATGTCTGTCTATGTGTACTCGTGTCGTACGAGTTAATGTTACTTCGATCGGTGTGAAGTGCAAAATGCTTGTGAGCTCGCCGGCGAGCGAGGCCATCGCTTGCCGACAGGCGATTTAAAAAAATTGTACATTGATGCCCTAAACGATTCCAATAAATAAATATCGTCGAATATAAATATTTTGTTTGATTTGTATGGCGGTAGTGAGCAGAGCCATTGTCGCGCACGACGGCAGCCCCCGCGTGTCGGCAGCTGTTGGCAGGGTGAGCGCGGTACGCCATGCCGCCTCGTCTCGCTAGCTCGCGGAACCCTGGTCGGTCGCGTCACTCAACTGTGGTGTCCAGCACGTCACATCTCATATCACCAATCATGTGTACGTTGAGGTACGTCACCGGCCCACGAGGGTTGTTCGCGCGCCGCGCGGCGAGACGGTCATGGATGAACCTACGCGGCCCTGCTGTTTCAGCCGGTACGTGCGGATCGTGGCAAGAACGACATTCGCGGTCGTCAACAACATTTACTGCATCCCCGCTTACGTGGTGTGGATGATGGTGCTGCGCCTCGTCAGACCCTTGTACGCCCCCCTCTATTGGAAGATCGAACGACTCATGTATCACTGGCTGCTGACGATGGTCTCTATGTGGTCCTGGACGATAGGATATGAAAGTAAGTCAGTTTGTTTATTCAGAGACCAACTTTCACACGCTTACCAACCGGCTTATGTTCGGCTCCATAAGCCTCTAGTAGAAATAACTACGTTTAGCTTTGAATGGTGTAATTAGCATCTGTGCGGTAGTATTCAGATTTCATTTAAGATAACTAACAAGCGTATGAAGCTTTAAACTTTTACCATTGTTCTTTGCGGACCGCAATGAGGTATGTACAGATGACAGCACATCAACCAACAACAATCCATCAAATTTCTTTAATAGATTTTCTACATAATGGCTAAAGAATTAGGTTCACGATTGATTGGGAAAATTTTACAGTTTCGGTTACCTTGACCTGCAGGCGTCTGTACAGTTTGTCACATGGCGCGCATCTCATATGAGCTCTGCAAATTACCGTACCCACTTACACGAAGATACCACCTAAGGAAACCTACGGAATAAAGCGTTGTTATGCATTAGTGAATTCCGCTTGCATTACGACTATACTTTCAAGGAACTTATTAAATCAACGGTAACTCGGGACGTCAATGCAAAGTAGATACCTATGTATATAAAGCAACCGGATATCAAAACAGTGAGCACCAACCGACGCTTAATGTAATTTCATGAACAGCTCGTGCGACAAAGGTAAGTACAAAACTTGCTATACTTTTAATTGGATCCTGTTTTAGTTAGACTTAATTAAAACAAATCAGCAATGAGAACAAATCGACACCGTATAAGTGCCATGAAGTCATCGTTGATCTGAATCAATCCGACATTAATTGGCTGTAAAAAAATATTTAGATGACTTGGTAAAAAGCGATTTGACATGACATAATATATAAACTAAAGTAACAATAATTTTTGCAAGTTTTGCGATTCCGCTCTTACACTTTATTAGGTTCAATAATGTTGTGATTGTTAAAATTAAATTAAAAAGGGGTTTATTCTTGTGAGTTACTGAGCAAAAGCAATTAGGTAAAAAAAAAAAAATTCATGGTAAGTTACTTTTTAATGTATGAATGAAAGCGTGCCTAGGTAAAATTACAAAGAAACAAAATATCCTTCACAAAGTATCTGTCTGACATCCAGTCTTACCAAGGTGTATCGTATTACCCAGTTACTGGGGTGTAGGGGTAGGCAGTCGCTTCATGTAAAATACTGGTACCGAACTCCACGCGAGCGAAACCGCGGGCATAGGCTAGTTGTTTATATTGCAGAATATTAAAAAACTTAAAATCAAATAATAGGATTTGTTGCAAAATACTACAATACTTTTGTACAGCGATATAAAGTTTTTGAGACATGAGCATTAAAAAAAAAGAAACCGACTTCAAAAAACACCTAACGCACTAAAAAGTTAAAAATAATACTATAACCTACCTAAATTAATAAACCTAACCTAACCTACGATTAACCTATAATAAAATTTAATAATTCTTTGGAGTCGGTGCCAAGCAATGTAATTAGAATTAATGAATGAATTAATATTTAGAAGCTGTAAGATTTATGTTTTGCTTTTTTCTGGCCTTAGTCTGTATATAGTCATTTAGGTAGGTATCGTATATTGTTTGGCACCGACTCCAAAGAATTATTAAATTTTATTATAGGTTAATCGTAGGTTAGGTTAGGTTTATTAATTTAGGTAGGTTATAGTATTATTTTTAACTTTTTAGTGCGTTAGGTGTTTTTTGAAGTCGGTTTCTTTTTTTGTAAAAAATATTTTTATTTGTTAATTTTTAGTGACATATTTTTAGTCTAATAATAAAAATATGGATAGCCCTAGTAAAGATGATTCTCGTGTGATAAAAGGCGTCGAACTGCAACTGAGAAAAATGAAAACGATTAAAAGAAATAAGGGAAAGGAATCATCAACGCATTTTGAATAAGAACCCTGATCATCGCGAAAACAGACTATCAAAGCAGAGGACCCACTTGTTACTTAGGTTGAATAAGGAAAGTCAAAAAGTTAGTCTGTGGTACACGTGGAAAGTGCATACCGTTACAATTCCAACAAGCCCAAACACAGCTAAGATACATTGTCTTATTATGGAGTTCCAGTGCTTGTCTCTTGGCTTCATCATCAGATCATCAGATTAGGTAGAATGGTTCTTATTGAACGCAAATGCTTCACTTGTTGTAGAAAATACCAAAATCGCTGTACGTTTCCTATAAAACTTGAAGAGTTCCCTCGATTTCGCCAAGATTCAATCACCAGATCCCCATTTGGTGACTATGGGACCAAATGGAAAGCATAGGCTTTGGAATAAAACAATTATTTTCCAAATCGGTTCGTAAATGACTGAGTTATGCGTGAACAAAAAACGCAATGCAGAGTAAACTAAAAGTTAGAAATATTTAATTTTTGTTGATTTTTTCAGAAACGGCTTATCTGATTTCGATAAAATTTTCATGGGACCATTTGGAAAGTATACGCTTTCAAACAAAAAAAGAATTTAACAAATCGGTTGGCAAACGACGGAGTTATGCGCGAACAAACATAAAAAAAAAAAATACAAACATCCGAATTGAGAACCTACTCCTTTTTTAGAAGTCGGTTAATAAAAAAACCGGCCTGAGTCTAAAGAAATACTGTTTTATAACAAAAACTTCTATATCTTAACAAAAACTTGGGTTTCTTATCGGTAAGACGTCGTACCTTACTACTAACGAATGGTACTCATTTATTAAAATGCTCTAGTTTCAATTTAATTTTCTTTTCTAAGAAGAATTAGTTATCTAAAGAAGTTAAATGAAAATTTTTATCTGCGTAGTTGCGGAGTAAAACGAGGCCGTACGATTTTGGGCATTGAGTGAAGTTTGATAACTTCAACTAAACTAATAGAAGAATAAGACTAATAGAAAAAAACTAAAAATTTAGGTTTTTGAAACTTGATAACGATTTGAAAGGTTTTATTTTTTTGTTTTTCTTTTTCTAAAATAAACGTCAACAAACTCTTTAAATTCCTTTACTCCTTATAACATCAGATATCTGACAGTAAAAGTCGGTCCAGCTGTTTCGGAGATTAGATGTAACAAATAGATAGACAGACTTATTTTTGTTGTAGGAAGATGATGATAAAAAAACCGGCTAAGTGTGAGTCGGACTCGCGCACGAAGAGTTCTGTACCATTATTTATAGAAACGAAAAAAAAAACACTTTTTTGTATGGGGGCTCCCATACAAAAAAGTGTTTTTTTTTCCTTAAATATCTATTTTTTTCAGTTTTTATTATTTGTTGTTATAGCGTCAACAGAAATACATAATCTGTAGAAATTTCAACTGGCTAACTATCACGGTTCATGAGATACAGCCTGGTGACAGACGGACGGACGGACGGACAGCGAAGTTTCAGTAATAATAAAATAAAAAAATAAAATAAAATAAAAACAATTTATTTCAGATTTACGGAATCCATAGAATATTAGTACAATAAGAAAAAACTTAAACAACTAGTGTTAGTAAATAAAAGAAAAAATACAAAAAAAGACATACATAACAACATATACAATAGGGTCCCGTTTGACCCTTTGGGTACGGAACCCTAAAAATGGCAGATAAAACAACACTCCTATTTCTTTACCTACATCACAACTTAACAGGTCATACAGGATCGTAAGCATAAACAATCATGAATAAAATACCTGTCTCACGAATATCCAACATCTATTTTTAGTATAGGTTTAGTGGCTATTGATCTACGGCTCCCACTAGTCATTACCGAGAATTATTTATTAGCGGGTTCGATTCCCGAGAGCGTCCCTGTGCTAAATGGGATATCGGGTAGCCGTGATAGCAAACACGGTCTGTGGATCTTTGATCAGCCTCTAAACGTGTGTTTATGGTAGAGAGAATTGTGTTTGAATTATTTAGCAGACTATAGTTTGGGATATTAATGTGACAGTTGAATGAAAATTTCAGTAAAACTCTTACTAAGAAATACAAATTAGAGCACACTTGCCAAACTGAATGGTTTTTTTTTTTGTAAAATTAGAAGGTAATTTTAGTCGCCTTGTGCAAAAAGGTCGTCATAGCAATTTGATCAAGATGTATTAGAAACCACAATAAATATGAATTTCAAAATTTTACAAAATTTTAGTTCTAGGACATAACGGTTTCCTCACGAGTCACGATGTTTTCCTTCACCGTTTTTGAGAGCAGCATGATGAAATAAATTACACAAAGTGATGCGCCTCCCTGGGTTCTACCCTACAGCTTACTGCTCGTAAGTCGGGGCTCCCACCACTGGACCACCGTCGTGGTGTCTATGAACATAAAATCTATGCATTGAAGGTATATTAAAACCATCAAAGGAACTAGAGTC
Organism: Cerastis rubricosa; assembly: GCA_949152445.1. Taxonomy (NCBI): domain Eukaryota; kingdom Metazoa; phylum Arthropoda; class Insecta; order Lepidoptera; family Noctuidae; genus Cerastis; species Cerastis rubricosa. The sequence continues at coordinate 17,837,561 of OX424539.1, forward strand.
TGTTGGTGATTAGTCTGATGTGGTATTAGAGAAGCCACATATAACCCAATGTCATTACACATCATCATTTATTAGTGAGCTCTGAGGCGAGGGATGTCAATCGCGAACTAAATGGAATATCAAATAGCGTCACTAATACCTGCTTTCACCAACGCAAGGTAAAATCTAAAGCCTATGTCAGACGTATGACGATGAACGTTGCAGTTAATTTTAGACAAGCATGCTCTATTCTTGGCTGCTTCTTGTCTTCGACCACAACCACGCCATGTCGTCGTATTTTAGGTTAAAAATTTTGTATTTTGTTTATGCTTGCCTTTCATTCGTCATCTTTGAACGTGAAACATACAAACACAAAAGGAATATTTATTATAAAAAAATAATTCCTGAATGAATCGATACGATCGATGATCAACCTTGATATCTATCATTCGCAAACTAAATGATCGGAAAATCAAATGAAAGGTGTAGTTTATCGTTCATTCCTATGAAACAATGTCGGTTTCGCGTAATGGTATGATACAAAAATGAACTGTCACTCGAGTGAATTTCACATTCACAAGAGCAAACCGACATTTTTTTTTTTTTTAGGATGGTATGTTGTCATATGACTTCACCCGCTCTGGGCGGAGTGGAAGTGAGTGTTAGACTTGACTGACTAAAACCCATCCATGTTCCTAGCCCTTTGTGTTCCAGGGCCACGGTATCTCTTTCGAACAACCCGCAGCCAAGAGTGAACCGTCTGATAAAAACTTTAATGAAAGCTTAAATAAAAGTAGACTGTTGGATTTCTAACGCAATTTTTTGCGCCTAGAGTTGAAATTCCAACAGTCGAATAATACGTAGGCATTAATTTAGGTGTCAGTTAATGTTAGTGGAAACGAGTATAACGCTTCGCTCTGACAAACATGTGTTCAAGTGCTTGCATTGGATCGTGATTGTGATGTTTGGTCCAATGTACTGTGTTTGTTCCTCGTATCTATTTAGATTATTTGTGTTGTGTTGGGCACGTTTTAGGTTTGTTTGAAAATAGCGTTTTTCCGCTTTAGTAATTTGTTCTTGTGGTTTCAAATGCTTTAATGATTTTTATTTTAAAAAAAACGGGTTGCACTCCGGGAGTACCGGCAGAAGTGAAAACTTGAATATTAACGTTGTGCATTTTTGATATTTCGGAATGGTGAGGGAATAATTTTGCACGAATTGCTTTAATTATCAGTACAAAAGTATCGCTATCGTACACAAATATGACAATTTATATTACATTAAAAATTTAACACTTCAGAACTATTAAATCCTTCTTACGAATTTTACCTCTTTGGAGAAACCGAAGGTTTTGTTTGTGTGACAGATGTCATAAAGTTCAAATTCCTTCGTAACCAAATGTCAATACGTCTTACGAATTTTCCAGTTTTGAAAAGCCAAACTCAATGACAGATGTCCTTAAGTTCAAATTCCTTCGCAACCTACGTGACCTGATGGTCATGTGTCCTGACGGTCATGTGTCCTGACGCGAAACCTGACGCGAGTTTAACATTTTTTACCCATCACAAAAGTGCACAACGCCGCTGAAGAAGTTTTCACTTCAAAAATTGGTTTCTACAAACATTTTAATACGTCATTCTGTTTAGTCTAGAGCGACGATTTTCACAGGGTGACTGGTAGAGTAGGTAGCTGTGAGTTGCCTAAAATTGAGTTTAATGGCAATACATTTTTTATTCTGAGCATGAGGTCCTGAGTACGATGCCCACGTCGGGCAAAACGTTATTGGGTTTGTCCATTATGAATTTCTCAGTAGCAGCCACGGAGTCTGGATTTGTGGCCGGTTGATGGCATTGGGCTCGCCCCTAATACATAGGACTTAATCATAATTGGCGAAATGAGTTTGTACTATTAGCTACACCCTCTGCCATACTCTTCTGGGATTACAGGCATGATGTGTTGTTATTTTTTTTCTTCTGGCTGGTCTCAAGCTAACCCGTTTGTGTAAATATCTTATATATATAAATAACGTGTCACGTTGTTTGTCGGGGATGGACTCCCAAACTACTTAACCGATTTTAATCAAATTTGTACATCGTTTGCAGTTTGATCCAACTTGAAAGATAGAATAGCTTACATCTCAATTTATAGTTGCAACATTATTTTATTGCAAATTATGTCACAATTATCTGTTAGCTCCAAACGATTCTAACAGATGGCGGTATATGTTGACTGGATTGAGTAAGTATTCAATAGATGGCGCTGTATAGGAGCGCAGCAGCAATGAAAAATATTGCGAAAACGGGGAATATGTGACGCAGACGAAGTTGCGCGGGACAGCTAGTTTGATAAAATATTTTTTGTCTGTACTTCTGAAATATTTTAAGAATTCCTGGAAAGAGAGAAGGATTTTACTGTCGATCAAAAATACCGAATGAAAGTCAGAAGCGGATATCTATGGCAAAATAGAAACTTACTTGAATGAGTATTTGTAGAAAAATATAAGATATTATTTGCTAGAGGTCAGAGACTAAATGAAAGCGTATTCTCGGTACGGAAAACTCAAGTTCTAAGACGAGATTCTATTTCGTTTATTTTTAGTCATCTTTTGTAGCTCCTAAATATAAATGATTCACTAGATTTTTGCGAGGAGAACAGAAATAATTTCTAGAAATCAAACTTATCTAATGTTACTTATCTAACAGATTTGGATAAAATGCACACCATGACCAAGGTAAGGCCTTGGTCATGGTGTGCATTTTATCCAAATCTGTTTTGGTATTTCGGTGTAAAAAGTGACAGACAGACAGAATAACTTTCGCATTTATAATTTGGAACCCGTAATGACTAGCCGATGTAAAACATAAAGTACAATAAAGGCCCACAATAGTCTTTAATAGACTTATCCTTTTCTTGGACTCTTCTTAATTGTACCTACCCACCTTGAAAGTCTTTAAATTTCCAATCCAGATGCCCCTGAATTTTTCGGGGTATAGCCGAGTAGGGGACGCCCGTGGTCAAATAATACCAGCCGCAATTGCTTAGGTTAGTCCGTAGACCGCTCATTACATATCAAGTTTCATCAATGGCTGTCATTTTATAGATCTTTGACAGTCGTTACAAGTAGTCAGTGGCTCGAAAGTCTGACGACCAGTTTTTTCAAGGAGTATTGTATTACACAGTAACTGGGTTATGGAGGAAGATAGGCAGTCGTTCCATGTAAACTCTGTCATCTCACTGCTGGGTAAAGGCTCTCCCCATGACTTCCAAATCCTTCCAAAATTGTAATAACATAATTGTAGTAAAATTATGAAAAAATATTACTATGTGTTGCAATAAAATATTGATGACGAATTGCAACTAATAACACGACATTTAGGTGTTGTAATAGTTTCAGATTAAAAACAGACTTTAGTTTTAGCAGCTAAAACAAATCGTTCAGTATCACGAAGACAGTTATTGGACGCTTTTGAATTGCAGAATTATTCAGACCAACACTAGAGAACGTAGTAAGAAAACCCATCTTTAATTAAAGAACACATATGAAATTGGAAGTTCCCACGCAACCTCACGATCTGCCAGAAATTCCCGAAGCGTATCGCTACGTACCCACCGCGAGTAGCTAGAGCCAACTTTGCAGCATAAATTGGTATAAACGGCTATCGTTACCTCTCGCATTGTAGGCTAAATGTGAAGAAGAAGGTTTAGATTGTACATTTAAGTAGAAGGAAGCAGGGTTATTACGCAGACATGTGAGTGAACTGAAGAAGTCATAAGTCATTTATTTCGTAGGATGGATGGATGTGGAAGGATTTTTAGATCTGCTGCGGTTTGCTTTTTGAAGTGAAAACTTCTTTAGCGGCGTTGTGCACTTTTGTGATGGTTAAAAACTGTTAAACTCGCGTCAGGTGTCACGTGTCCTGATCGAACTGATTGACATTATGTTACGAAGGAATTTGAACTTTATGACATCTGTCACTGAGTTGTGGTTTCCTAAACTGGAAAATTCGTAACACGGATTGACATTGGGTCACGAAGGAATTTGAACTTGATGACATCTGTCATTGAGTTTGGGTTTCCAAAACTGGAAAATTCGTAAGACGGATTGACATTAGGTTACGAAGGAGTTTGAACTTTATGATGAACTATCAGAAAAGTGGGAATATGCTCATTTTTCAAACAAAATCCCATGTACACGATGACCCCATGTGTTTAACACTGTTACTTCTATTGGTCCACACAAATAGTTTGCGGACCAATAGTACTTAAAAAAAAAACTTTAAACGAAAATAACGCGACCCTTTTTAAATATGTCTTGTTTAGTCTTAGGCTCTGTTAATGATCACAGATGTTTGACCATCGTTTTTCGACCAATAGGAATAAAACAAAAAAGGGACCAAGGAATAGAAAGTTTTTAACTGTTTTAACGCTGCAAGCAAGGATAGTCCTTACCGTGCTCCGAAACTCAGTTTAGTGATGGTACTTTATGTCATCTGTCATTGAGTTTGGGTATGCACAAATAAAACCTTCGGTTTCTCGAAAGAGGTAAAATTCGTAAAATGGATTGTAATACATAATTCTGAAGTGTTAAATTTGGCTGTCAAAATACTGATTATGGCGTACTGAATTACTAAGTGAGGGACAGAGTGACAGAGAGCTAACACAAATATTGAAAACGAGACTTAAAAAATACTAATTTGAGACATAAGTTATTCAGAACAATCAGCATAATAATTCTTAAGCGAACAAAATATCTAAATTACTAATTGCGCAGCAAAATACTCAAATCTAGGCTTAGTCGACGTAGTCCAGCTACGCTCCTATTTCTGTCTGCAAGGTTTACAGTAACCTAACACGAAGGGGATGTCGGGGTCTTAGTTTGCTCGCTCCGCTCGCGCACTAGACCCCGCTATCCACTTCGAACCTAACCTATTCAAGTCGGGATACCACAGGTCCCGAGTTCGCTTCGCTCGCTCTCGAGTCCGCAACCACAAGTTACGACATCATTCGAATCCCAAAACAGTATTTTTTGAAGTACTTCATGTATGATCTCAAATCGGTTTTATAATCTAATCACCTTGTATTATTTTCTCGCACTCAGTAATTTTGTCGCTCACTCAGTAATTTTTTCACTCGATTTAGTGTTTGTGTGTTTTCCACTGCTAGCAGCTCATTAACAGTAGTCCATTATATTAATAATTTATTCGCTCGGTTTATTATTTCCCAATTTTTAATGTAATATAAATTGTCATGTTTGTGTACGATAGCGCAATTAATGAATATTGGTTTTTTACCACATAAATGATAGTACTTTTATACTGATAATTAAAGCAATTCGTGCAAAATTATTCCCTAACGATTCCAAAATATCAAAAATGCACAACGTTAATATTCAAGTTTTCACTTCTGCTGGCACTCTCGGAGTGCAATCCGTTTTTTTTTTTGTTTTAGCAAAATAGACGTCACTAAACTTAAGCAAATTGAGTTTAAGCATGAATTTCTCAATAGCAGCTACGAAGTACGGAGTCTGGATTTATTCCTGGTTCATGGCAATAGGCTCGCTCCCTATAACATGGGACTTAAACATAACTGACGAAATGTGGCCGTACTATAAGGTAAACCAATGCCTAACCCTTCGCGGATTACAGGCTTGATGTTATGTGTTATTTAATTATTTCCGAAGTCAGCGTTTTTCTTTTAACCTGCCATTGGTCTTTATAACGCTTGTTTGTCTCGTTTCAGAAATAGTCACACTTACAGACTGCTCGCCCTCCCGATATTTCTATGACTGTTGATCATAGAATATCACTAAAGACTCGTGGCTGGACTTGACCAATTTTTTTTTTACTGAAACTTCTGTGTATTTTCCTTCCTTACGTACCAAAGTGAGCCGAGGCAACACGTAGAAAGCAAAAGGGTAATTAAAGCTTGAGATCGGCGCAGTTCGGTAACTTCAGTTAATTGTTCCTTACCCACAGGTATTTTGCATTCCTTTACTCGGAAGAAGAGCTTGTTCGTTGGGAGGTTTGTCTTACAACTTTGTTGCGGTTAGAGTGCGTGGTACGTACGTTTTTGAGATCAAAATTGAATGAAAAATTAGGTTCTGTTTTTGATTTACCGACGGTATCATCGGATGGACAGTGTGAAGGATGATATGGCTAGGAAGCAGGTGACTACGAAATGATGAGTAGTAGAGAAATATTGAAGAGGAAGACATGCTGCGCCGACAGCAAATAAATTGGGATAAGAGCAGGAAAAAGATGATGATGAAGTTGACGGTCGCGTCACCATAAGTTCCTTACTGAAACGTCATTTGTTTTGCGATAATAGTAAGTTGTACTATATACAAAGAATATTTTTGAACCTTGCAATCATTGCATCAAAAAATCAACTAAGAATCAGTAATTACTTGTTTTCTTGTCTGGTAAAGATAAAGTGGGCTGGGTGTTTGGATCTTTTTTTAGTCATATATTATGATAATTATACAATAATATATATATATATTTGTCTTGTTCTACCTTTTGTAGTAAGCAACGACTTATTGTCGGGCCTACGCTGTCCTCCCATTCTTAAGTACTAACGCTGTAACATTCAAATATAGTAAAACCAAATGATTTTAAAAGAGTAACCATGGACTTTCTTGCCGGGTCTTCTCCATAGGAAACAACCAACCCGAACCGTGCACCTTTGTCGACGTTTTATAAGTACCCATGTAGGCCTATGTAATCATATATATATATATTTATTTATTATATTTGCTACAACAGTAGTTGACTATTCCAAATACATCATACAAATTTCGCCCAATTCCATTAAAAATTCTGACCAGTCGACCATTTCCGTTCCTCCACATATTTGATTGTCACCTATGACTTCAAAAAAATTTATGCTTGAAACTGCACTATGAATCGCACAATCATCAATTCACGTTCAATTCTCCTGTGATTGGCGACGTCACAGACGCCTCACGTTTCCGTGTGAACGGTCACAAGGCGTGTTTTTCGAACGAACTTGCTATTGTCACAGAATATATAGGTACAGAAGGACGGGTACAACGAGCCTGGAACAAGCAAGAAATGTAGGGAACGAGCGAATACAGGCAACTGCATGTGAGAAATACATTCGAGATTTAGTTTCGTGTAAACAACTAATGTTATTAGAAAGAAAACTTCAATACTCACAAACTTTAGTCTGCATTCCAAGTTCTGACTTTTCAATAGCAGTCTTCAGAAACCAACTTTATTCACACTTAGGTACATCAAGTTTGTACCTATTAGTGGCAATAAAAAAAAACGAAAAAAATGAGAATAATTTTTAAATAATTCTTAGATGACATCGCTCGTCGGGCGGTGAAACGAATTTCACGTCGTATTGGCTTGTAGGAAATCTGTTGATGCCTAAAACACGACAAAACAAACTCACCGCATCTCCGCGCGGCGCACCGCTAACATATTCGCTTCGCTCCTCCGCCCATCTGCACGTGCGGGTGGTGATGTTGCGGTCTCAAAGTACGACGGTGGATGTGTCAGTGTAGTACGTTGACGAGTGTCTATGTGTGCGTGCTTTTTTACTCGTTGTATAAAGCTGCCTCGTTGGTCTATTGGCCGGAAATGCTACTGCTGAGCAGGGTCCGAGTCCCAGTTCAGATAGTATTATTGGCAGTGTCAGTGAATGTTTCCATTACGGAATTCTCAGTAGCAGCCAAGGCCATAGTATTTATGCCCGGTTGATGGCTAAAGTCTCGCCCCCTACTTCCTGAGACTTAAACATAACTAGGCTGGCGCAATGTGCATGTACTTTTAGGTAGATTTCTGCCCAGTCTTCGAGGATTACAGGCGTGATGTTGTGTTGTGCAATGGAACTGACCTTCTGTTAAAGCAATTTTGTCCAAGCATGTACCGATGTTATTCGATGCAGCTTTTTCCAAGTGCAGTGCTCTCGTAAAATCTGGTACAAATGTGAATTGGTGCAATGCTGGTGTTACTGTGTAACGTGAAATCAAGTAACTGAATTTAGAGGTTTGATATGTTAGCCGAAATTGGTATGCAGATATTGGCCCACCTGTTTTGGAGAATTTTGTCCGTCTAATTGAAAGGGGTATGAACGTTGTGGCTGCCCTTTTTATTTTCTTTATCATCATCATCATCATTTCAGCCCTTTTAACGTCCACTGCTGGACATAGGTCTCCCCCAAGGTTCGCCACATTGATATAACATGGGGGGTTTTGCTATAATCGCCACGATTGGCAGGGGGGTTGGGGATTGCAGTACGGTTGTTACAAAAGCACAGAGAACGCTGCTGCCCATTCTCTAGCAAGTCCCTTAGTCGCCTCTTACGACACCCACGGAAGATATGGGATGGTGCTACTCTTTACGTCCGACACCATACAGAACATTTTTATTTTCTTATATTTTCGAAATAGCGGTTCCTAATGTTTTGAGTGCGTTACATTGGGTCCTACCATAAAACATGTTTTTTCAAGTTTCTTTGATTTGTTTTGTTGAACCGAAGGCTGGGTTGACGATGGTTGGTTGAAGCTGTCAAGCTTCGCGAAGGGTACGTTTACACCTTTTTATGAACTTTTCCTGAATCAAATTGCTTTCGTCTAATACTTTTTAGAAATATCTGTTAACATCAGTCATTAATTTAGCTAATTGAACTGAGATTTCCACTTACCTTACCGAAGAAACCTTTTCAAGGTAAACTAAGAAGTCTTTTATATGTCGTGCGTATTCATACATCCTTCGAAGGAGTTTGCTTAGAACTCATTATGAATAGCCTGCCCACTTCGACTTGTGTCGTAATATTAATATAATGAATGAACGAGTTATATAGAAGTTTATTCGCCTTTTTTTTTTTTTTTTTCGGATGGGAAATCATCAAATGACTTCTTCCGCTCTGGGCGGAGCGGAAGGGAGTGTCAGACTTGACTGACTAAAACCCATCCATGTTCCTTCTTAGCCCTTTGCGTTCCAGGGGCACGGTATCTCTTTCGAACAACCCGCAGCCCTGGCAGGCATCGGCCCTCTCGGACCCCTTCCGATTTGCTGACATCTCCTTGAGGCGCGCGTGGAACACGAACGCGCCGTCGGCACGGTCTGTCGTCATAAGACGGACGGACGGTGAGCTAGCCCATTACTCACCGTTCACAGGCCCGCGCCTACGGTGGCCGGGGGCCACTGGTTGCCCCCCGACGCCCGGGGCGTCTCCCGCGGCGGCTGGGACGTGAGGTTCTCTCCCTCTCACGTTCCGCCACCTCCTTCGCTAGCATGACTGCTTCGCAGAAGGAGGCGACGGCTTCCCATTCCCTCTCGCTCCGGACCATGGATTGAACCAGGGCCGGACGCGAGAGGTCGCCGCCGCCAATCGCCGCTACGAGGACACGGCGGTGCTCAGCCCAAGCGGGGCATAGCTCCACAGTGTGCTCCACCGTGTCCTCCGGCCGATCCTCGCAGTGGTGACACCCGGGCGTTTCCTCCCGCCCGATTCGGTGCAGGAACCTCCCGAAACAACCGTGTCCGGTGAGGACCTGCGTCAGGCGGAAGGTGAGGGCGCCGTGGCGCCTCTCTAGCCACTCCTCAAAGAGGGGACTTATCGCCACTATTGTGGCGTGCCCTGCACGGGGTTGCGACAGTCGCTCTTTCCATGTCGCCATGAGATCGCGCCGGAGGTCCGTCCGCTGAGCGACAATTTGCCGCGGCAGCGGAGTTTCCCCCCGGCGTAGTGCCTCCGCGCGCCATTCGTGCAGGCACGCGAGGACTATCGCCTCCAGATCCCATGGCGGCAATCCGGCCAAGAGGCTCGCCGCCTCGCCGGAGATCGTGCGGTACCCCCGGATCAGCCTTACGGCTACCACCTTCTGGGGCGCGTTCAGGTAATGGGCGGCTCGCCGCCTCAGAGAACGCGCCCACACCGGGGCCCCGTAAAGGGCCATGGACCGCACGACCCCCGCGTAGAGCCTGCGGCAGGAGGCGTTTGGACCCCCCAGGTTGGGCAAGAGCCGCTTGAACGCAGCCCCTGCCCGTTCCAGTTTGGGGGCCAAACGTCGGAAATGCTCCACGAAGTTCCACCGGCTGTCGAGGACAAGCCCTAGGTACCTCAGCGTCGACTCGACGCCGATGGGAACCCCTCCTACCGTCAGTATGGATCCCGACGGTGGCGCATTCCGAGGCCCATGAAAGCACATGGCCTCGGACTTGTGCAATGCCACCTCGAGACCCAGTTGCCGGATTCTCTCCACGACTATCGCAACCCCGCGTGTCAAAAGTTCGGCCGCCGCCTCGTGCGACCTCCCTTGTGCCAGCACCAGCGTGTCGTCAGCGTAGCAAACTACACTGACACCGCTAGGGAGGTCGGCGCGCAGCACCCAGTCGTAGCCGATGTTCCACAAGGGCGGCCCCAGAACCGATCCTTGTGGAACACCGCACGACATCTCTCGCCGGTTCCATTCTCCGGTGCGACCGGGGTAGATGACGGCGCTATCCGTCAGGTAGTCCCCGACCACACGACGAAGGTAATTGTCCCGAGGATTCGTCGTCTCGTCGAAGGTAGTAGGTCCCTAATGCAGCTCCAGGGCATGGTGTTGAAGGCGTTGGCGATGTCAAGAGACACCGCCAAGACAACCCCACCCCTGGACACCGCATCCCCCGTCGTGAGAGCCCTCACGCGCATGATGGCGTCCACCGTCGAGCGCCCTCTGCGGAAACCAAACTGGTGTTCCGCCAGATCCGGCCCCATCCCCACAAGGTGCCCGGCGAGGCGGTTAGCAATGACTCTTTCGAAGAGCTTGCCCACCTCGTCGAGCAACACAATGGGCCGGTATGCGGACGGAGAGTCCGCAGGGCGCCCCGGCTTCCGGATGAGGACCAGCTTCCCCGTCTTCCAACGAAGCGGGAACTGGCCTCTCTCCAAGCATGCGCTTAAGAGCCCTTCCAGTCGGGGCCCGAGAGCCTCCGAGGCCAGGACCCAGGCTTTGCCAGGCAAGCCATCGGGTCCCGGGGCGGTATTTTTGGCTTTAAGCCTGCCTACCGCCGCTCTCAGGTCTACCCCGGTCACTTCCGGAATGTCGTCATCGTCCTCGATGTGATCCGCTTCCGGCACCGCAAGCGGCGGAGCCATAGGCGGGGGAGGATGTTCCCCTCGCAGCCCAGGTGCGGAGTTTGTCCCGCACCATCTTGTAAGTGCGCCCCCACGGATCTCTGTCGAGAGTCTCCAGCATCTCCTCGCGGCCCAGGTCTCTGGCCCGCTGGACAGCCTCCTGGAGGGTGGTCTTCGCTGCTCTGTATCCCTCGTACAGCTCCGCCTCAATGGCTGCCGCATCCGGAGGGCGGATGCGGAGCCTGCGATGCCTGGCGTACGGGTGCCGTGCGGCTACGCACGCCTCGCGCAGAGACGTCAGCTCTCGCGACCACCAGTACACCTGACGCCGGGCGCTTCCTGGCCGGACTCGGGGCATTGCCACGTCGCAAATGTCGGACATGGCCTCCTGGAACCACCCTGCCTCATTGTTGATGTCGGCAGGCCTGTTCGGTGATGTCACCCAGGCCTGCACTATCGAGGCTTCCAGGAGGAGCTCCCGGTCCAGCTGCTTCAGCGCCCACCACGGACCACTCGGGGCCTGTAGGACCGGCGCGCTTGAGTCCTGGGCGGAGACATCAAACCGGATGTACCGGTGGTCGGAATAGGTCTCCACCCCCTCCATGACGCGCCAGTCAACGACACGCGGTGACAGAGCGGGGCTAGCGAACGAGATGTCCACCACCGACTCGCCCCGCATCCGCACACACGTGGGGACAGAACCCCGATTTAGGACGACCAGGCCCGCCTCCAGAGCCCAGTCCTCCACCATCCTACCCCACACATCTGTGCAACGAGAACCCCAGGCCAGGTTTTTGGCATTGAAGTCCCCGAGCACAAGCACGGGGAGGGAATAGCTTTGGATGACGACACTCAACTCCATGAGGGAGTTGTGGAACTCGGCGAGAGTTCGGCTCGGGGAGAAGTAGACTCCGGCCACGACGATCTCCCCGAACCGTGCTGCTACGCAGCCCTGACCCCTCCTGACACTCTCAAGGGTCGGGGTACCGGCGGCGGCCGACGAAATTATGACCACTGAGCCGCTCAGGTCCTCCACCCAGTCTTCCCTGGGCGGGACAAAGTACGGCTCAGCGACCACGGCGACGTTAATCAACCACTCCGCCATACTCTGGAGCAACAGATCCTGAGCACAGCGGCAGTGGTTGATGTTCGCCTGGAGAAGGCGTAATGGGGCCATTATTGGCTCTCCATTTCAGCCCCCTCCTGGGCCCCCTGTGAGGGCCCCGCAACAGATGTTGCGGCGGCAGTAGTGGCGGCAGCGACAGCGACAGTGGCGGCGGCTGCGGCGGTGGCGACGGTGGAGCTGGTGGCTGGAGGCCTTCCCTTGCCCCTGCCCCTGGTCCTGTTGGGTGGTGCGCAGGCCTTTCCCCCTGCCCGGTGATCGGCCGGTTTGCCCGCCGCCGCACATGCAGTGCAGTGCGGCGTGGCGGAGCAAGCCGCGGCCATATGACCGGGCTGACCGCATCGGAAGCAGACTCCGCTGCGGTCCACCTCCGAGGTGCACCGACAACTCACATGGTGCCCCACGAGGCACCGGTAACACCTCAGAGGTCGGGGCTCCAGCAGCTTCACCTGCGCTGACACCCAACCCACCAGGAGCCTTCCAGCCTCCACGATTGTTCGCGCCGCCGTCACAGGGCAGCTTACCATAACGGTTCGCATGCCCGAGTGGTCCGGCCTTAGGGTGCCTGCCCTGACCTGCTCGGCAGGGCACCCACCGGTCCTGGCGACGGCGGCGACCACCTCCTCCTGGGTCACAGAGTCGTCCAGACCCAGGATGCGCAGGTCTGCGCATCTGACGGGCCTGGACACTCGGGCCTCGTCCGCACCTAGGGACGCTCTTAGCTTTTCAGCCAGAGCGTCAGCGGACGGGCCACTATTTACACCGGGGATCTCCAGCGCTCTAGCCCCTGTCGCGGTGACTTTAAGCCGGAGGCCCCCAGTGATCCCGAGCTCTGCGAGATCTACCGTCGCTTTCGCCTTCGCGAGCACGTCGCGGTAGGACACGCCCCTCTTTTCCGCTTCCGGCTGTAGCGTGATAACTACAGCTGCGGTCCTCGGGGCGCGGAGTCTAGCCGCGACGCTTCGCGCCTTGTGCCGGCGCCTGCGCTCCTCGTTTCTGGCCTTTTTGGCCGCCTTTCGCCCCTTCTTCTTTTCCCCGACTACCTGCCACTCGGCTTCGGCCGCGGGAGTATTACCGGGGGGGGGGGGGGTGGCGGAGGCTGCAGCCGCCTTGTTGCTGGCGCTGGCACATTCGCCGCCTGAGGAGCCGCCTTGCCCATCTTCTGTGCCGCGGCCGGCCTAGTCCTGCCGGAGGATTGCCCAGGCTGCCCCGGTCCAGAAACGGCAGCTACTGCAGCCGCATATGTGGCCGCATTCGCATTCGCGTTCGCGTTCGGGCCCGGGACCACCCTCGGGCCCGGGGCCGCATTTGGGCCTGAGCCCGCCCCCGGGCCCGAGGCCGCCTTGTTTGCCGCCAGGGGGGGGCGCAGTACAATGCCCTCCAGGACGGAAAACCGTGCCTGGAAGGCAGCCAGCTCCTGCCGAACCAGGTTCAGGACCTGGTTCTCCACCGGCACGGGTAGGCTTTGCCGCGGGGGCATCTCGCGAGAGCCAGACTCTCGCAGACCGGTCAGGTCTGCCCGAAGCTTCAAGTTCTCCTTGTGGAGAAGCTCCGTTGCGGCCGTCAAGCGGGCGACCTCCGCCCGCAGTTTCGCCACTTCGCCTGGTGGAGGATAACTGGCCTCCACCGCCGCCATGATGGAGGCGGAAGCCGCAGGTATGGCCCCGAGTTTTGACGATGTCAACTTCTTCAAGGCCACGACCCTAATCGCAGCTTCCACCTCCTTTTGAAACCTGGCCTTACGCTCCACATCGGAGCCGCCAGCTTCACCTGCCGCGTCATCACATCCCGAACGGGCCTGTCCGCGACCGGTCACCCCCGATCTCTCCGAGGCCGAGAGCCCCCTCCCCGTGCCCCTTATTCCACCACGCCGCATGGTGGAAATTTTAGGGGACGAGGCCAGCTCCCCTTCGGAAGACGACTCGCGGTCGCCTTCCGGTCTGGACCGCTTGCGTTCCTCCGCAGCAGCCCCGGTCCTCTCGAAGCGGGAGCTCTCGGAGCATCCCGCGCTCACCTCACTGGATGCGGCGTCGGACTCCGACCCCGCATCCCTCCTCTCCCTCTCTACGTCTCCATCGGCTAAGTTTTTATTTTTCTTTTTAACCATTTTGGTCCCACGAGTGTGGGGGAAATAAGAGGTCCATCCGGGCAGTGCCCCCTGTACCCGAATAAGCCTTGGACATTTATAACCCGCCAGAGGGTCGGCTGGTACTCTGGCGGGGGTCGCACTAAAGACTGATTGTTCCATGGGAACACCCGTCAGCCATACATCCCCTCACGGTGCGCCGCCGCTTGAGATTCGGGGTAGCTTTTTATAGAGGTTTTCTACCTCGCGGTCCGGGCGGTTAAGCCAAGACCCTCGGTCCCAATCGAAGCCGCGAGACGTGATCCACGACACTCCGATGATGGGATTACGAGAACGACGGGGACAGAGAAGGACTGCGTCCCTCGCTGTCTGCTCGGAGGCAGGGTGAGTGCTCTCCGAGCCCGCCCTTGCTCCTCCGCTGTGCCCTCTGCTTTTCAGAGGGTCACGCGGAGAAACGCCACGTTGGTCCAAGTTGGACCCCACCACGTCAGAATATTCGCCACCGGCAGTGACATTCCCCGGAGAATGGGAATCTCTTCCCACTCCTCGGGGAAGGACACTGCCGGCGCCCAGGGTGCACCGTCCCAACAGCCACTGTTCCCTCCAGACGTATCGAGAGGGACCAGCGCCATCAGGCTCTCGAGGAGGTTTTCTGACCCAGCACCCCAAGTTTATTCGCCTTAAGTAAAGTTAGATAAATGATAATACGTTGAGTTAAGTTAGTTACAAATTTCTCAGTAGCAGCCACGGATCTGGATTTGTGCCCGTTTGATGGCAATAGGGTCGCTCCCTATTACATGGGACTTAAAACATAACTGGCGAAATGTGCGTGTACAATTAGGTGCACCTGGGCCTAACCCATCGGGAATTACAAGGCGTTATGTAATGTTATGTTATAAACAAATTCCGACATCAAGTGCGTTCAGAATGTACAAGAAAGATGTGGGGACTGAACAACAGAAAGTCGTTCAGTCTCCATGGGACTATTAATAGCGAAAAATTCCGCACTGTCATACTTTTCAATACCTGTTCGATCCAAGGGTATCTGTATGGAAAAATCTGTTAATATTAACAACAACAACTTTTTAATACATGGCGTATAATCGAAACCAAACCATACCAAATCAAAAACTACAAAGGACAATTGAAACACAAAACGCTAAACATTTCCCAGCATTACCAAAATTATAGGTCAAAGCAACAACTCGTTAAATTATGCCCCAGATAAAAAAAAAAAAACATGTTTATTTCTGTTTGTACTGCTCTATATCGTAAATTAAATTGGAACCCATAAACGCTCAGAGTATCGGAACGGAAAGCGAAATTGTGGTAAAAATATTATAGACCCGGAGTCAGGGAGCGTGCCATAAAAATAATCTTAGTGACTGAGATGTTTACGCCCGACATCAATGTAGGGATGTTTTCGGTTTCATTTTGGAAATTTTGCTCAGATATAGGTGATTTGAGAGATAGATACTTGAATATATCTGTCGGTTGAACGTTTTTTTCTAGGCTGTCGGAAATATCATGATATTTCTGAAAGCCTAGAAAAAAACGTTCAAACGGCAGAAGGTTTTTTATTTGTTGATATATCATTATTTTTCCAAGGTTTTTTTTTATTGTATCTAGTTCTACCTAGGAAGTTGTCGTCTGCTTAACTGGACTATCCTTCTGTGGTTGCCTTGGCCCCAGCCAGGGCATAAAACTACTTAGAAACTAAGTGACTATACGCTAAGGGCACCCCCTGTGGGGTACGAGTCTCGGCTTAAGGTGTTGCTGGGGAAGGACAGCATGAGGACAGGCTGGATCTGAATTATATCATTATTTAGGGGCTGATTTAAAATCGGGGAAAAAATAGGGTCGGGGAGGCCAAAGACCGGGTTGTGGCGACGGACCTCAATGGTGAGGTCGGAAAGACAGCGTTTTGCGTCTGAACTTTTTAAGACTGCTAGTCTCTTTGCTAGTCTCTTTGCTACTCTCCTGGAGGAGGGTGATAGCATCATCGGGAGTGACGAAGGTATGCCTCGGACGGCGTACTGAACTAATGCGCGAGGGTTCGTAACGGGCGGCCACTGCGATCAGGGGATACGGTACGATACGGTGCTTAATGACATTATCGACGAAACGCTTCGAAAGACGTTTCATAAACTGAAAGAGTTTTTGGAGGGGCCTTACTAACAGCTCTTATAACAGTACAAGCAACCCGCACCGGTTTTACACGGCTGCAATTTGCTAACAACAATACCACCTCCATAGGTAATGTACCTAAATATTGCTGCCGCCCAGTTTGAAACCAACCAACATTCTCATTAACACAATTTTGTTGCAATTAGGTGATTTCGGAGATTACGCTACAATCGCCGAACCACCCAACCGATTTCGTAACATGATTTTCAAACTATTTTGAATATTATGCAGACCAATTTTTAAATAACTTTAATAACCATGCAAATATACGACAAATCGAAATGGAATTAACTACGAGGATCAATATGCCAGAGATTTGATTAAATCGTCCTCGACTCTTCAAATGGAAAGAGCAATAAAAATAATATAATATTCTTTCTGTAGCACAGTCCAATAATCTAGGTTGTGCTTCCATTTGCCGTTTAAATTGATTGACTGACGAGGGCCTTGTTATTCGATCGGTTAATTACTTTACAATGAAAACTGCATTCGATGCCAGAGTGCATTAATAATTGAGTCGCTTTTTTTTTTAACGAGTAATACATATATAGTACATAATAGGATAATTTCAATGGTTATGTTTATCTTTGTAGCTATAGAAGGTACTTTATTGTTTTATTGACTAGGAACAATTTCGACATAAATAAAAGGAATGTTTTTTTATAATACAAAGACAGTTGTCAAATAGTTGAGTAATATGGACATAATGCAATGTTGCTCACCTCCCAAAGTTATTCATCATCATCATCATCATTTCAGCCAAAAGACGTCCACTGCTGGACATAGGCCTCCCCGAAGAAAGGGGGGTTTTGCCATAATCGCCACGCTTGGCAAGCGGGTTGGCGATCGCTGTACGGTTGTTACAAAAGCACCAAATTTATTAGCGTGATAATATATAGCTTATGTCCATCCCCAGGTTGAAATCTATAAACTTGCGAAATTCTATTACGATACGATAAGCCGTTTAGTCGTGGAAAAGTAACAAACAAACCAACTTACAAACAAACAGAGTGACATTTGCATTTATAATAATTATTATGGAAGTATGAATTTTCATAGATAAATAATATCATATCTTCACAAAAACTACAAAACGTAGGAGCGATCTCAGAAGAAAATGTCCTCGAACATATTAAATAAGTTGTATTTTTTTCCTCTAAGAACTTTTTAATATCGATATAAAAAGATATTTATGATACGCAGTAACTTCACAGAGTTTTTTTTTATAACTTCAAGTCGTCATTCGAATATGAAATTACTTTTGGTTGGGACATTATTTTGACATTGAATCGTTCTTTGCGAAATACTAATGTTGGAAGAGAAAACTAAGTTTTGGACAGATGGAGGTTGAGTTCGATATCTACTTCATTTATTCCAGAATTGGATGTTTTAAGACTTTGTAGGAGAAAATCCATGGATAACACGTACAGCAAGTTAACTATAAATCACAGTTAACACTATAATTACAAAATTCGTTCTTAGTAGGATAGGTACTGTGATAGACGCAGGTGCTGATGGACGCTACTGACAGGGCCAAACTCATCGCTAAACTTTTGGGCTGGACTCAATTTGAATTGTCATCGACACGCTTTTAAAGAAGTGCTAAGATGTAAAGGCGGTGTCAATGTGTGGTTAACTGTCAGTACAAGATGGCTAGACCAGACAGACGATACAGGGGGGTTACTATGACGCTTAAAACATTATTGTTCCATTCCTATTCCAAAGTGGGAAAGAGATGGAGCTAGACGACCTGTATAGCTCCGTCTCTTTTTCACTCTGGAATAGGAATGGAACAGTAATGTTTGAAGACGTCATGGTACGGACGCAGGACGATGATGCAGGTTTACATTATCAAATGGTGATAGAACTCACTTTGCGCAATTAAGTAGTTTTTTTTTTTCAAAGGAAAAAATCCTCAAATAAGTCGATACCAGCTCGGGAGTTTGAGATTTTTGATCACTTAAAAATTTGATGAGTGCCTTTTACATGAGTAGCAGAACCTTGGTCTTTCCAAAGCCACACGTAAGAGTGATAGCTCTTGTGTTAGTTCTTTTGGAAGGTTGGACTATAGTCAATTTCCATTCACAGTTATATTTAAGTCTTGGCCTGAAACACAGGTTTAATTAAACCTAGTTCGGGCAGGTCGCTACCAAACATCTGAATTGAACTATCATTACTTGCAACTTTTGAATATGTTATAGTAGTACTAACTATACCATTGTATGAGAAATAATACTACTGTGCCTAAATGTACACTATTTTTGTAATACTTTTGAAATAAATTTATTTTATACCAACAACGGAGAAGGAAGGAGCACACTTATTGCAACGAGATGTACTATATCTATCATCTTGATAGACTTTCCAGTAGGCAGCAACCCAATAACATAATGATCTGCCTAGCCTTTCCCCAACTATTTTGAGGTCAGTGTCCAGTCTAACCGGATGCAGCTGGTTACCACAATTTATATGGAGGTACTGCCTATCTGACCTCCACAACCCAGCTAGTACTGGGTAATACGATACCCCTTGGTAAGACTAGTTGTCATTCTTTCGGCCCACTGATAACCAGTAACGACTGTCAAAGATCTACAATAAATTGACAACTGGGATCAATGGCTTAACCTGTTTCCGAGCTATGGAGACAACTCCGTATGTAATGGGTGGTCCCCAGACCTAACAACATAAAATGTGGATTTTGACTGTGACGCAAAGTCAGAGGTAAAATAACTGTGAACAGACTGTAGCGCTGTCACCAGCAACATGTTTCATAAACTATATACAGGTAAACCAGAAAAGTTCTGCGCTATGGTCTTTTTGTACTTTCAAACGCGTGTGTTGCGCCATATAGTAACTCCCCATAGAGGCAAAGCTTCTGACTTTGTACAACTGCGCTTTGTTGTAAAGCATTTATAATTGCGTTGCATTTTTATGGCTCTCTGTTGGGTAACTGGTCGGGCCTTGACATAATTAAGTGAAAGTTGTGCAAAGTTTTATGAAAATGCATAGAGTTGTTATTAATAATACTTTGTAACCATGGTTATACAATACTGGTTAGTTTTATAGTTCTAACGATATTTATTACAGAAGCGCATACTTTTGTTGGTATATCTGTATCCAACAAGTCCAATTTTACTTTGTTTCTTTGGCAGGGTCGTTTGCGCTCTCAAAGCAATTTCTATTACAATAACGACTTATAATATAACAGCTCCCAGCCCATATAGACTATATATAATCACTATGTTGCCGGTCGTAAAAGAAATCGAACGAAAAGATAGAGTTTTTTTATAGTCGCTGACTCGACGGTTGAAAGTTGATTGTTTCGTACAGTTTAGTTAAACTAACTTTAATTAGTTTCGCTGTTCAGGAGGCCTACCATGACCGTTAACAAAACAATCTTGTTGCAGGAACGTTTTGTTTCAAGCTTAAATTAATATTACTTTGTTTCATACCATGAGCTCAACAAAACAATCTTGTTTTACTCCTGCTAAAAGAACGAATGATTTATAAGATTTGTGTTTTCCCTGCAACAAGATTGTTGATGGAAGACACAATAAGCAATATAAACTGTATAGCGCTGTCTCTTTCTTAAAACCCCTCTGCTAGGTTGAAGTAGTGCTGCCAACCTAGTGGATTTTCCACTAAAACTGGTAGTTTTGACACCCCTTTTAGAGACGATATATTTTAGTGATAAGTGGATTTTCTACTGGTTTAAAATAATTCAATTTCAATGACTGAAAATGCGATCACTCAACCGCTAGACCACGTTTCGGTATACTATACGGGGTGTATGGGACACCGACGCGAAAACGCTTACGACGTACTCAGTAGGTACATCATTCAGAACCCCCCTATAGAAAATTTTCATCGGTAATTTAAAAAAAAAACTGCTGGGCTCTACTATGACCTCTTAGAGCAGTCTTATTTTAACCTTACTTTGCGTTTTTGCACCATCACCTCAAATCAAATCATCTCTGCCTCAAATCTTGCGGGCGCCGGGCGGCAGCGGCGCCGGCGCGGGAGCGGCAGGATCTAATGCGTAAAATCAAATGGACCGGCCGGCGGGCCTTGAAAACAGCGACGCGGCAACGGGCAACGAGCGGTGCACTCAAGCGGAGATCGCCCGCGCCGCGCCGCCGCCGCCCCGCAGACTGCAAGATTCGAGGCAGAGGCCTGCTAGAATTAGCAATTATGATGACGTCACCTCAAATAGTTCATTCAATTGGTACCATGACGTGTCTTTTGACACCCAGCAAGAATGTTTTTACGTCAAATTGCAGGAATGTTTGACAGTTAAAAAAAGTTGTTCCGAGACGACTTACAAATTATTGTTGTACAAATTATACTTAAAAAATGTATTGTCGTGATATATATTGCATTAAAAACGTATTTATTTACGTGTGAGGGGTGTACTACACACCTTTGCAGAATCCTTCGAGAGTTACAGGCGTGATGTTATGGTGTGGTAAACTAGTCGATTGGATAGTATTTCTAGCAATATCAGTGCATCTTTATCATTATGATATCAGCCAAAAAACTACTGCTGCTGGACGTGGGCATGTCCCATGCATCGCTACATCGACAGATCTTGTAAATCTCGCATTCAGTGAATTCCCGCCACGTTTGCCAGGTCACGGTTTTTGGAAGTGAACACAGATGGCAAAGGTACGCGAAAGTCGCGTCACTTGAGGCTTGTATAATGAATGTAGTCATTTCAAATAAGACGAAATGTACCTACGCAATGGATGGATATTCAAAGTTAGAGCACAAAGCAGCTCATCAGGCAGGACTATGCCAAATTGTGTGTGATAAACTGATACCTAATAATAGTTTGTATCTACGTCCTAAACAATGTTGTGAAAATTGTACTGTTGCTATAACTTGTATTGCTGGAGAATCAATAAACCTTTACCATTATACCTGTGTTTGTTTGCATGCTTGTACATAACGGTGCTGAATACTGTGATGATATATATGTTATGATGATAACTAATTAAACCATTAGCATCCACAAGAATAATGACGTGTGTCTGTGTTACAACATAAAGAAGTCATGTGTTGTTGATATAGATTATAACCAGTGTTACTGATAATCAATATAGTTTTACCATTTAGGGCATCCACTCCACTAAAACTCGTTTGAACATTCTCAAGTCATCTACAAACTCTTACGCACAGTCATCCATTCTACTAGTCCGACAAATGCCTAGATCCAAGGATTAAATAAAACCAATAAAGCTACAATTAGTTTATAATCAGAATTCTTTATTATACAATTTAAAATATAGACTAATGACTCGAAGATCAGTCCACAATCGATTTTCCTGGAATTATTTCAACGAGCTCATGCTTCCTCCATGGTGTGGTTTCTAAGAAGCATCGATGCAGCTTCAATGATTCTACATTGGTTGGTCTTTCCCTCTCAAAGGAAGATTCTCAATGTTCGTAGTATTCCACGTTCACGTTAAGGTTTTTATTCCAAGCCAACTTTGCAAGCAAGTAAGGCTAACACGAATACAAATTTTGGATAATACCGCATCTTCTTATGGCGCGGTAGGTAGTAGCATATTAAAGTCCAACATTATAACAGAACAGAATCAAATTTTCGAAAAACTGTTCTTAGTTTTACAATCACAGCACACAAGTAAACACTATTATTTAATTTTAGATTTAAAAGCAGATATTTTATTAGATTTTTGTTGATACCCACTGACAAGTATAAATGACATAATGAACTGACATGGATGTCACTAATAAAAGAAAAAATATAATAATACCAGCCAATTTTAAAATCTCTGTTCCGATTCCGCTCATGTTATAATTAAGGCCACAACTTAATTTGAAACATTTTCGTACTTTGTAAAGAAAAATCTTCAAAGATTTTTATAGGTTTTATGTTTTTTATTAAATGTTTATCATAAACATAAAATATTGATGCGAAATAATATTTTTAATGTTAATTAAAGTTATTTTCGGCTTCACGACCATCGACTTCAGTACTTCGACATACGATTCGGACCGCTTATTTGTGAAAGAGATAGCGCTATGCAGTTTATATTGCTAGTTGTTTCTTCCATGTGATTGCAGGGAATAGACAAATCTTATAAATCGTTCATTCTTTAGCAGGAGTAAAACAAGATTGTTTTGTTGAGGTCATGGTATGAATCGAAAGTAATATTGAAACAAAACGTTCCTGCAAAAAGATGGTTTGGCCCATGGAAGACACTAGCAATATAAACTGCATAGCGTTGTCTCTTTCACAAAAAAGCGATCCGAATCGTATGTCGAACTCCGTATTGGTGTTAGCCTTACTTACTTGCGAAGTTGGCTTGGAATAAAAACCTTAACGTGAACGTGGACCTACGAACGTTTATGTTCCCTTAAGAGGGAAAAAACAGCCAATATAGAACCATTGAAGCTGCATCGATGCGTCTTAGAAACCACACTATGGAGGAAGCATGAGCTTGTTGAAATAATTCCAGGAAAATTGATATGGACTGGTCTTTGAGTCATTAATCTATATTTTAAACTGGCGTCCCGCCGCGGCTTCGCACGGGTGCAATGCTGTAAAGGGCCATATTGATCTATATTAAATGCACAATGTATTTAAGGTACTTCCTTGGATAAGGATTAATGTTGTATTGCTTAAAATCGCTTCGTAAATACCTAAGCCATTATTTCTCGTAAAAATTAAAGGATAAAAAATATTTATTGTGGGACTTTAATCTAAGACATATACCATCGCGACCTTTTTCGTAGACCTTTTTAAGGTGAACAATATTGTAGTACATTATTTTGATCTATCTCGTAGTGTTCAGCCAGCGTTTGCTAAGTAAGACAGACAGCGGGAAGCGACTTTGTTTTACAATATGTAGTGATTTTATAATACAGAATTCTGATTATAAACTAATTGTAGCTTTATTCGTTTTATTTAATCTTTGGATCTAGGCATTTGTCGGACTAGTAGAATGGATGAATGTGCGTAAGAGTTCGTAGATGACTTGAGGATGTTCAAACGAGTTTTAGTGGAGTGGATGCCCTAAATGGTAAAACTATATTGATTATCAGTAGGTAACACTGGTTATAATCTATAGCAACAACACATGACTTCTTTATGTTGTAATACAGACACACGTCATTATTCTTGTGGATGCTAGTGGTTTAATTAGTTATCATCATAACATATATATCATCATAGTACTCAGCACCGTTATGTACAAGCATGCAAACAAACACAGGTATAATGGTAAAGGTTTATTGATACTCAAGCAATACAAGTTATAGCAACAGTACAATTTCCACAACATTGTTTAGGACGTAGATACAAACTTTTATTAGGTATCAGTTTATCACACACAATTTGGCATAGTCCTGCCTGATGAGCTGCTTTGTGCTCTAACTTTGAATATCCATCCATTGCGTAGGTACATTTCGTCTTATTTGAAATGACTACATTCATTATACAAGCCTCAAGTGACGCGACTTTCGCGTACCTTTGCCATCTGTGTTCACTTCCGAAAACCGCGACCTGGCAAACGTGGCGGGAATTCCCTGAATGCGAGATTCACAAGATCGGTCGATGTAGCGATGCATGGGACATGCCCACGTCCAGCAGCAGTAGGTTTTTGGCTGATATCATAATGATAATGATGCACTGATATTGCTAGAAATACTATCTAATCGACTAGTTTACCACACCATAACATCACGCCTGTACCACTCGAAGGATTGTGCAAAGGCGTGTAGTACACCCCTCACACGTAAATAAATACGTTTTTAATGCAATATATATCACGACAATACATTTTTTAAGTATAATTTGTACAACAATAATACATAAGTCGTCTCGGATCAACTATTTTAAACTGTCAAACATTCGTGCAATTTGACGTAAAAACTAGGCATGAGATGTACTTGCCACATTCAATACCAGGGCTTCCAAGTACGAGTGTACAAAAAAACCAGGGTTTAAAATACTTGAAAGTGTTTGGTAGAGCTGGATCTAGTTCCTACCGTGCTAGAATATATTTAGACTGTCTGCTTAGGCATTTTTATAGAATGGCGACTATATTATTATTCAAAGTTTTTCCTCGCTATTTATTACATATTTACAATTAACCTCTAGGTCCCGGCCGTTCCATTTATGGAACGGACGGACCTTTGCCTTGAGCCTCGCCGTTCCATTTATGGAACGGCTCGAACCAGCAAACTTAAACGCTAATATAAAAAAAAGTAAATTTCTAAATCGTTCTGTCAAAATTTACCTCTATGGTCAACTAGTAGTCGATTCAAACAAAATTAATCGTTACTAATACTAAACGGCACAACATTATTAAAAAAAATATAGAAATTCGTCTATGTCGAATGTCAAACGCAATGGCAACCCGTGTTATTATGTTCGGAAAAGTGTTGTTTTTGTGAGATATACGTTGTAAAACTTTGGTAAGTAAATGTATAGTATGTTATAAGTGTATAATGCAACTTTTTAGATAGTCATTTGCTTGAAAAAATAGCAAAAAAATTATGATTTGAGCCAACAAAAAATCCTTTGTTGTGAAGTTTGTTAGTCGAAATAAAAAAAAATATTTGACTCTTGAACCATGTAAAATGGTCTTGGAAACAATAGTAGCAAAGAAAAAATAGTGATAATTCATTATTTCATGTATTCGAGGCATATCTATTCATATTTATTGATATTTCAAGTATTTTCATGCTTTGAACAGCGGAATTCTAAAATGGCCGATTCTAACAAGAAGTTTGAGTTAGGATCTTATAAGAATAATGTATGTAGGACTCCTAAAAAACACTGTCATTAGATTACTTGTATATTTGTGATGTTAGATATAAATTTTCGTGTAAATTGAATGAGTAGTTTTACCAAACAAAAATAAGCAACGAAAACAGACGTATTTGCTGCGACCTCTCTCATATCTATGGGATATGTATAATTCTCAAGTAGTTCTAAAAGAGTTGGTTATTATTAATAAATGGCCCCGTTCATCACGAACCCGACACTGTTTACCGTTTAAGATTAGAGCTAATATAACTCGAGTTATAAGTGTTTATCTTTACGATATCGGATGACTCACGCAATGGCGTAATCAAGGGGCCCCCGAAGGGTTTCACGCGGGGTTTTACTGTTACGCGCGAAAGGACAGTGAGGTTAAAATATCGTCTTTCTATAAATCCACGAAATAAATATTTACAATTCCTAACTCATAAACACACAAAAAAAAAACAGTTTTATTTATTTACACACTTTTTCTAATTGTTTAATATACTCGCGAAATAACTTCTTTAAAATGAATTACGTCAAGTCAGTTCAACGACAACTGACAAAAAAAAAACGGAAAAGAAATATTTACTTGACTTTAAACGTAACTTAGTAATACTATACTGTTCACGCTATTATGTGTCTTATTTCTATAAAAGTGTGGAAAAATGGCGCGAACCAGTCTACAAAATGACTGCGCTACCCATGCCGCTAGCCGACCGCGACCTGAGTCCCGCGGCGCAAGCCTTGTGACGCCCGCGCCGCGAGCCCTACTCCCGCACCCGCGCCGCGAGACCCGCGCGGCCGCGCCTTGCTAAAATTTTCATACTTGCAAGTATTTCACACTCATACCAGGGCGCCCTGGTTGGAAGCAAAGCCCTGGTTTCAAAACCTGGTTGCGTAAATAAGTCCCATCCCTAGAAAAGCATTCTCTCTGGTTGTCAAAAGGCACGTAGTGAATGAACTATTTGAGGTGACGTCATGAAAATTGCTAATTCTAGCAGGAATATAACAAGCTTGTTTTAAGGACTTGATGGTACGAAAACGCAAAGTAAGGTTAAAATAAGACTGTTTTAAGAGGTCATAGTAAGGCCCCAGGTGGCGAGTTTTAAAGCGATGCTAAGCGCTGACGCTATTGAAATTAGACACCACTTAGTTTGATTTTCATTTAATATTGGTTTTTTTATGGGTTTTGTTTTCTTTTTCGTCGTTTCGACGATTCCCTTAATTAGACTCAGATGAGCTTCGACCAGAACTTTGCCACTTTGACGGCTTTGATAGTGGCTTCGGACATGTCCCCAGTGCAGGTGGAATAATTACACACAGGGCAAGATAGGAGCTGGAGCCATGGTTTGTGTTGAGGTACCACTGCACCCTTTTTTTTTGTATCGGTTTGGAAATCCTCGATGGATGTCCTCCGCCCTGGGGAGAGCGGAGAAGGGGTCTGTCAGACTCGTACTGACTAAAACCACACCGGTGTTCCCTCGCACACTTGCGTCGAGGGGCAGCGGGATCTAATGGGACTTCCGCTGCCCCGAACTGGTACCGGCCCGCTGCACCCTGCTTCATCTTCATGGTTTTGTTTTTAATAGATAGTGGAATTTAGTAGCGTTTTCAACGTTTTGATTTCCTTGTAAAGGATTGACATTGATGATCGATTACTTTATAGGACAGCAAAAGTGCAATAGATCTGCGTGGTGAATTACGCCTCACTTTCTCTCGCAGAGTGGAGGCCTGTTTCCCAACGTTGGGAATTTTATAGACTAGTTATATCGAAGGCGGGTTTCAACACGGGATCGAATTTATCGCAGTTTTTCTCTAGATTAACCACAGCGTAATCCTGATTCACAAGTTCCAGTGTCTTTCTACAATGTTACGGTTAAAAAAATAATTTTGGCTTTTACCCAAGAATGTAAGGTTTATGTTTGATATCATTGATTTGGCTGAGTACCAATATTAAAGACGGCTCTTAAAGGCGTTATCTTAAGAAGTGATCATCGGTTTAAGCATTTGGTATAAACAATGTCGCTTGAAGAAAACGAAAACTATTTATCTAAAGTCAGGGAGATCATTTTGCTGAGCAAATTGATCTCCCTGACTTTTAGACTGCTAACTAAGGACCTTTGCCCATGGCGGCTTTATTAGCTCGATATTGAATTGCGTTTGCATCGCCACTGAATAGCAACAACTATGCAGAATCGTGGTAATGTGGCGAGAGGTACCTTTAACCAGCGACAGCATCGCGGCCATTTTGCATTTGCATCGCTGCCCACGTCACGATGGGCGAGGGCTCTTATATTATAGATTTGTGCAACATGTCAAAATGGATTAGTTTAAAATTAACAAAGCTGTTTGGGCTTATTGTTTTTTATATATTATTTTTAAAATACGTTGCCCCAAATTAGGAATTTCTCCTGTGTCGTGGGTGCGTTTAGAAACATTTAAACTAACATACACAAGCAGGCAGACCCGGAATAACTATCTGTAGGCCATACAAAAATTTGTTCCGTACGGGGATCGAACCCACGACACGTAGCGCAGCAGTCGATCCGTGCCAACCGTGTCGTCAAATTGGCAGTATTCCACCTGATAACGATTATTGTTTTCGAGGACTTTTTGTCTGTTGTCCATCCTTGGAAAAAAAAGTTAATAATACCTATGTTTGTGGACAATAATACAATTAACAATAATATTATTAAAGCTTAGCAAAAAATTACAAACAATTTGTTAAATTTTATCCACATGCCAAAACACCCCTGTACATCTAATGCCCCTGTACTTAATACTTCCATGTTCCTAAAAGAAAATTGTAAAACTTTATGACAAAAATGATATGCCTTATCAAACGATTAAACGTCTCAAAATGTCATAATAAAATCGAAGCAACAACATAACCAAATTTCAAGTAAAAGTGTAATTATAATTGCAAAATGAGGGTTGGCACCATAGGTAAACATGTGTATGAATGTACCAGAGTTGGGACGTTATGCCCCAAAGTGTTGGCGGAGAGGAGACTCGCACTTCGTGACGCTATCATTTGTTTAGGGTGGCTCAAAATAGTGAGTATTTCATCATTATACTGGCGTTATTAACGCGGGACCCAAGCAGGCACATAATAATAGCTGTCCAGGTCGAATTCCGGCCAGCTTCAGTACAGACTAGTCATCGACAGTAGATAATGGAGTGCACAAGTTTGAGCACAGAAACAGGTAAGAGTACACTCTTACTTGTCATAAGGCAATCCGACACGACCAGAGACATTGAGAGGATTTATTCAATATTTAAAGTGAATGTTTAACGTAGACTTAAACATAAATAATTTATTTGCATAAAACATGGTGTACAATGGTGTTAAATATATTAAGAATGGTGCAAACAAGTTCAGCTCACATAAAACATAGCCTACAAGTTCAGGGTTTAGCAAAATAGTGCAAGGCATCAACATTTTTAATCCATTAATTCTCTCATTTTGGTTTGAGATGGCGCGAGAGTCCGCTGAAGTAATTCACCTTTGCCCTGCAGAGCAGCAAATAAATTTTAAACTATAGAAATTACATTCATTTAACCACTTGTGTCTTTAATAATCTTGAATTTAATATTTTGCAATGTTGTGGTGATTTTTTATAAATGCGTATGTACTTACGCACATTGTTTGATGGTAAGTCTGGGAAAACCAATCGGAACTAAAAGGATTTCGTCTATTCCGAGGATTGAGTATGTAACAAGTGGCGTTGTGGGATTTCTGGCTACCCCATAAAAAGGCGTGATTTTATAAGTGTGTTGATGGAACGTGGCTATTTGAGGTGCTATTGGCCGTTGTTAGAGGTTGATTATTCTCTATGGTTTTTGTATTGTCAAAATATAAGAAAAAGAAGCACTTAAAATAATAGAATTATATTAGCTGTCAAAAGGAGAAATATATGGTTTTAATTTCACGGATTTAAAATTCCTCACAACATGGTAGCAGAGGTCCGTGGTTCTTTTTAAAATCGATATTACAAAATACGATAACAGTGTTTATTAGTGAATATGGCAACCAAACCAGATATCACGAGATTTAACATTGGGAACCTAGATGGCACCAACTGGTTGATATGGAAGTATAAAATATCTATGTTACTGAAGGGAATCCCAAAAGCCCTAGATCTATTAGAAGGTAGATATGAAAAAGCTTTATGTACAGATGACAAAACTGCTTCAGAAAAGTTTCAAGAACTAGATAGCACGGTTCTTATAATTCTTACGAGCAATATGAAAGATGAAATTGTTCAAAGAATAATGCGTTTCGAGTCTTCTAAAGAAGTATGGGATGAACTAAAAAGGTTGTTTGATGGAGATGGTGACGATTTAGTATATGACAATTGCCTAAAGTTCTTTGAGTACAAGAAGCAACTGGATGACAATATGGCTATACATCTTTCAAAGCTGAAGAATATTTGGTTCAAACTAAACAAAGAAATTACGAAGCTTGAAGGAAACAATGAGTTACCAGAGGTACTATTGATATGTAAGATTTTAGATACTTTACCAGAGGAATACCTTACTTTCAAATCTAGTTGGCTACTTATGAGTAAAAAGGAGAGGACTATAGAGAGACTAACCTCACAACTCTGTGCCTTTGAAAGAAACATAGATACACAGGCTTCTATGTCTACAAGTGTGAGTAACCAAGCTCTTACAGTTAAAGCTTTTCAGAAGAAAGTAAACAAGGCTTACAATAAAAAGATAAAGTGCAATTACTGTGGTCAAGATGGACACAAGGTAAGAAAATGCTCTAAGTGGTTGAGTGATGGTCGACCTCCCAAGCCAAACACAAATACAAATAATGTGAATAGTACAGTCCTAATGAACGTTGACAGATGCTTATACCCTGACAAAGATAATTGGTATCTGGACAGTGGAGCTACAAGCCACGTCACATTCAGGAGAGATTTATTCCATACGTTTGAAGTTTTTGGTTCACAGCATACGGTAATGACAGCGAATGGCGAGAAAGTAGATGCCACTGGTAAAGGTGACATAAAACTTGAAGCTACGGTTGGCGATCATAAAGAAATGATAACCTTATGCGATGTGTGGTGTGTGCCAACACTGCAGAAAAATTTATTCTCATTATTAGCAGCGCAAGATAGATTACCGCAAAGTTTATTTGAATCTGACCCCGAGTTCTGTAGATTGAAATCTAAAGGTCAAGTCAAAGTTACAGGCATTCGAAAGAAAAGAGGAGGGCTGTTTAAACTTAATGTGAAGAATGTAATGCCACCAATTCTAGTCGAAATTAATGCACTGATACGCCAAGATGTATTACAGATTTATCATGAAAGACTTGTACATCAAAGCAAAACGCATGTGAAGAAGTTAATTGAAAGGGAACTGAAGATTAAGGTACCGAATAATACACATGAATGTTGCGAAGGTTGTAGCTTTGGAAAAATGAAAAGGCGACCTTTTGGAACCAGAGACAGAGCAAAGATACCTGGCGAGATGATACATTCAGACGTGTGTGGACCTTTTCCATTTTCATACAAAAGATATCAATATTTCGTTCTATTTAAAGACGATTTCAGCAAATACCGTTATGTATACTTCATGAAACAGAAGTCTGAAGTCCATTTAAAGCTTCAACTGATGCTAGAAGAAAGCAAAGTAGCTGGTCATGTAGTAAAAGAACTATTAAGCGACAATGGTGGAGAGTTTGACAACGAGAAAACTCGAACAATACTACAAAGATATGGCATCAAGCATAGATTGGTTATGCCATATACGCCACAGCAAAATGGTTGTAGTGAAAGGGAGAATAGAACGCTTGTCGAAGCCGCTCGTGCCATGATGTACGCGCACGAAGAGTTGCCTATTGCCTGTTGGGCAGAACTTATAAATACCGCAGCGTATGTGCTAAATCGTACAGGACACACTCCTATTGATGGTAAATCACCATACGAATTATGGTTTAACAAGAAACCAAAGATAAGTCATTTAAGAATCATTGGAAGTCCTTGTTATGCCCATGTACCCAAGCAAAAGCGTACGAAATTGGACAAGAAAGCAAAAAAATGTTTATTGATCGGTTATGATAATGATGACGGGTATCGTCTTCTGGATGGAAATTCACTGGTACGATCAAGAGACGTAGTATTTCAAGAGTCAGCAGTCTGCAGATCTGACATGAAATTGAATATTGGATCTAAATCTGCTGAGGAAAACTCTGAGATGGAAATAAGTCTACGATTACCAACGAATCTTTCTGCAAGGGAGGAGAATAATAGAACGATTCATGATGTAAGGGAGGAAGCAAATGAAAGTACAGATACATTTCAAGAGTGTATACCTCCTGAATCGTTTGAAGATACACCTAACACAGAGATAAATAACGGAATCCCAGAATTATCTTCGGAAACTCAAGATGAGCATGATGAAACTGATGATGTGGACAACGATTTATCAGAGCAAACATTACCAGAACGATTGGAAGCGATAAACGATGAGATTTTGCCAGATAGAGAAATAGAGAATGAAGGACGAATAACTCTTCGAGACAGATCAAAGCTAAGACCTCCTGCAAGACTTGGTGACTACGTAATGATATCAGTAGATGATAAGACTGAAAATGATGAACCTACAACATATACTGACGTACTACAGAGTCAAGACAAGGAGCATTGGTTTAAAGCAATGAAAAGTGAAATTAAGTCCTTAGAAGAAAATAAAACCTGGTCTCTAGTTGATCTACCCAAGGATCGCAAAGCTATCTCGTGCAAATGGATCTATAAAATCAAAACGAACGCTGATGGTACAATCGACAAATACAAAGCAAGGCTTGTTGCTCGAGGTTTTTCCCAACAACCCGGAGTTGACTTTGACGAAACGTTTAGTCCTGTTGCAAAAATGACGACAATCAGATCGATCATAAGTGTTGCTGCAAACGAAGGTTTATCT
The DNA here is from genome assembly GCA_949152445.1 of Cerastis rubricosa. Classification (NCBI taxonomy): domain Eukaryota; kingdom Metazoa; phylum Arthropoda; class Insecta; order Lepidoptera; family Noctuidae; genus Cerastis; species Cerastis rubricosa. The sequence continues at coordinate 17,869,739 of OX424539.1, forward strand.
CTTACTCAATTTGATGTCACAACTGCTTTTCTAAATGGGTCTATCGATGAAGAGATATACATGAAACAGCCAGAAGGTATCAATGACGGAACTAAACGAGTTTGCAAGTTAAAGAGAAGTCTATACGGACTTAAGCAAGCACCAAGATGTTGGAATAAGTGCATCGTGGATTACTTGAAGACCATAGGCTTTCAACAAAGTCAAAGTGATCCTTGCTTATTTATTCGAAAGCGATTGCAAAATAAAATCATTTTGGCATTATATGTCGATGACGGACTCGTAGCTGCAACAAAGCAGAAGGATGCAGATAAGTTTATGGCAGAACTTAAACGAAGGTTTAAGATAACCGTAAAGCCTGCAGACTACTATCTAGGTTTGCAACTACTATACAAAGATGATGGCTCCATAAGTATAACGCAGAAACATTACACTGAAAAGGTTTTAGCTAGGTTTGGGATGAACAGCTGTAAATCAGTAACTACACCTATTATCAGAGATTCGGAACTACGACAGTCTGAAAGAGAGGGCATAGACGAGAAGTCATACCCTTATAGGCAAGCTGTTGGTGCCTTAGCGTACCTCATGGTAGGAACACGACCTGATATTGCCTACGCTGTTGGTGTCGTTTCCAGAAGCCTAGAAAATCCTTCAAAAGAAGATGTATTAAAGGTAAAGCGAATAATGCGCTATCTACAAGGGACATCAAGCTATGGAATAACGTACAAAAAGGATTGCAAGTCCGGAATATTAGAAAGTTTTAGTGACTCCGATCATGCAGGAGACGTCAAGGACGGTCGCTCGACTAGTGGCATCCTTTGTTTATACGCTGGCGGACCTATCTCCTGGGCAAGTCGTAAACAGTCATCGGTTGCTATTTCCTCGACTGAAGCTGAAATAGTTGCAGCCAGCGAAACAGCACGAGAAATAGTATGGCTGCAAAGACTATTTGATGAAATTTCTGCTCTGAAGGATGTTCCCATACTGCAAATTGACAATGACGCCGCTGTGAAGTTGGCTCAAAATCCTGAACTGCATAGAAGAACAAAGCACATTGCAATCAGACACTTCTATGTGAGAGAACTAGTTGCAGATGGAAGACTTAAGGTTCAGCACGTTGGTACACAACTTCAAAGTGCTGATTTCTTAACAAAGGCTCTTAGCAGGCCATCTATGATAACAATATTGAACCGAATTGGTTTACATTGTTTGTTAAATTAGTATTTTTTTATAATAGACTGTACAAAAGGGAGGATGTTAGAGGTTGATTATTCTCTATGGTTTTTGTATTGTCAAAATATAAGAAAAAGAAGCACTTAAAATAATAGAATTATATTAGCTGTCAAAAGGAGAAATATATGGTTTTAATTTCACGGATTTAAAATTCCTCACAACAGCCGTATCCCAAATGACAATGAGTTTTCGGCTCGGAAATTCCAAATCGAAACACATCCTCCTTGGTAAGTACGCTGCAAAGATCTTTTGGCAATTCAATGACATTGACAGAAGGGAACTGATATCATCGTTAGTTCTGATTATGGCCACGTGCCAAAAGATCCACGTACAACATATACTATGATCTTTTGGCGTCTGTGTGACGTTGACAGAAGTTCCCTGTTGGTAAATATTTGTAAAATTATTTAGTGAAATGTATTGCAAAATTTTAAATGTCTCAAGAAACTTAACCACATTCCAAGCATACAAACGCAAAATTACCTAAAATATCGCAAAACAGAAAGTCGGTACCATGGCTGCTACTCGTGCTAGGGGTTTACTGATTACATCCAGGGATATGACTCCCGAAGAGCAGAACGATTTGAGACACGCACTTCGGGATGCCATTTTGTTTATGGGGGGGCTTAAAGTGGTAAGTATAGCCAATTTGTTGGCGTAACTAGGCCGGGACAGTACAAGGCTCTGCAGATAGATTTTGTGCCAATCGCAGTGGAAACTAGTCATCGCCGCGTGCAATAGACACAGGTGCCCTCTCGTTTACCTTAATCCCAAACTCTGATGGGACGATCATCCTTCACGACCGGAGAGATACCAACGACTGTACTGGCTCTCCGAGGAATCTCAAGGCTAATTAACAATCTTGGGGCTGCTACTGAGGAATTCGTGACGAAAAACCGTAATAACACTTCACCCGATTATGCAATCGAACCTCGCTAAGCAGTTGCGCTTGAGAACACGAAACTGTTGGTGCAAATACCAACCAGACACATACTATCTTGATGGCCTTCTTGAAAGAACATTCGTGGAACAGAAAAAAGCTGCGTTAGTTTGATCTGACCTTCGCCATCGTGTCGAGTGCATAATAGAGTAGCGGGAAACCAAACAAACGGTGGATGGACTGGGTGAAAGGTGACTTGGCTACAGAGGGGTTGGCTACCAAGACAACGAGTAAAATTCTTTATGTGTCGACTTGGTATGAAGCAGTCGTATTCAATCTGCTGCTTCTGCAGAGCTTGCAGCCCGCCAAGCTTATATGAGTCACCCGCCAGGCATAAGGTCTGCTCGACTAACCTTGAGGTCTTAAGTTTAAGAAAAAAGGGGGAATGCGAATTTTAAAGTATTGTCCTAACAGAGCGTGCTTTCGGGAATAACTTTCTGAAAATTCTTTAGATTATTATAAACTTGCATAATTTTGATGTTTGTTTTTCAGTGCTCTTCAGTTTGTTACCTGGGCCTCTATTTTCTCGTCAACATCTACAGCGAAGGGTTTTGGGCAAATTTAATCACTATTATGATAGCAATACTCATACCATTGGAGATTATAAACGGATTACTCCTATTTTTAGGTGCATTAGAAGTAAGTATCTGTTTTAATTTCATGATCATATTCCAACTCCTTCATCATCACCATCATCATTTCAATCGAAAGAGGTCCACTGCTGAACACATGACAGGCCTCCCCCAAGTGTCGCCAAATTGTCCGAATTCCAAATCTAGAAGTTATGACAGCTGAGCTACACACTGATGCATACGAGTATTGTCGTTGAAATTCTAACAGCACGTAATAAGTTAAAAATAGCAAATTTACAGGAGAGTGCAAAAAGCTATACCTAGACAATGGTACAATACCATTTTATAATTTGGTTGGCTGAAATAAAGCTTCTTCCGATTTTCTAGCAAACAGCATCAAAAATCAAAATGCGAAAACCGCCAAAATTTGACTTACGTGGTGTTAGACATTGAACAACTATATTTGAATTGACTGGCCAGGTCTCCTAATGGCAGTACCTTTCATTTTGATATCACTTGTTTTTGAGAATGCTGCATAACCAGTAATTGGCGACTGTGTAAGTCCAAGACTACTTATTACGCAACGTTTTTCTTATTTTAATTTAAAACGCTATTAGGAGGAAAGGTAATGCTTTGTTTTTGAACTGTGAAATTGTTTTCAAATCTCGGAACTTATGGGCGGAAGTAAGTTCCACAAACACACCATACAAACCACAGTTTCTGATTTCAAACAGTATTATTAGAAACGTAATATCAGCAAAATGTATTCAATCGAATAGTATCGAACAAAACGGTCTCCTAAGCCACTCGTCTAACAATCCAAAACGATATTTCAACTGCAAAAATTTTTGCTCGTTTCATCGGTTTATTTCCCAAAGAATCTAAAAGGAAGGCTTTGATAATAAAACCGAACGATTCTGTCATCGTACTCAAGATCAACAAAAGACATTTAAGGGATTCCGATTTTATCATAAGCCCACCTTTGGATCCCTTCGCTTCGGGCTCGCAGGCCTCACAAAAGAGAATATGTGTGCAAGTTTTCTTTGAGAAACTTCAATTTGCCTTCGGCATACGCTCGTTAACAATACAATATCAACATCAGTGTTATCTTGAAATATCTTTGAGAATTCTTTATCTATCCGGATTTAGGACCGAAAGTAGAATAAGACATTTTCGATGACCCTATTTCGTCAAAACTAACCCTTTGATTATTTTTGGAGCATGTGTAGGCTTACTCAAATATGTAAAGGCATATTTTAATATTCGACTTATAGACCCTTTCTGTGATCCATAACTGAAGATCAGGAGCTTCAACTTACCCTTACCTAATTTTATCGTCGATCTGGTATCGAAAAACATTCTAGTGGTCCTTCTCATCTTTCAGAAGAAAGTAAGAAAATCTGTTTTTTTGGCACGTGCCACAATACACACAACATTAAACAAAACTAACAAAATAAAAACTTTGATCTAAACCAAAAAAAGGAATAAAAGATTATTGTGTATCACTACGACTGCGTCAATTAGGGCTAGTTCAGCAAAATAGCAGATATACTGCCTAACGCTGGTTTTCAAACCGGACCTGTGATAGTGATGAATTCTTATTTATTATGCAAAAATATGTAGACGCAATAGAATAACAACACAATTTTGCTTTTCAGATAAAACCAGTTGTCTTGAAAATTGCAGCAATCATGTGTTTATTTGTGGCTATATTCAATACAGTCCTGGGTGTGATTGGAGCATTATTCTTTTTCCGCGTTGGACACAAACCAATGCACTTTTTTATTTCCTTAATTTTCGGCATAATTGCTTTGTGTTTTTGTTGTAAGTTGTTTTCTTATAGGATTAAAATTAGTATAACTTCTTAATGCATAAAAAGTTTTCATCAAACTGATTTAGTGAACTAAGAACCAATATAGAGTAGTGAAACGATCCATGTTAGTACTGTGTGTTTCCATTTGTTTTTTTGTATGTGTTTCATATCTATCACCATTCACTTATAAGTGACCTTGATCTTTGTATGGTTCCACACATTTTGACATCTCATTAAAAATTAAACAAAAAAATTGCGTAGGAACATTCTTTTAAACGTGTGATAAATCACAGTACCTACATATTCGGCTGGTTGTAATAACGTCATCATTGTTCTGCCCTCATCTCAATCTATTAAGGGTCGGCACAGCCTGTCTACTTTCATAATTCTATATAACTCATCATCTCCGCAGTCACTTCCTTTCTCGCCTTATCATCCTTCACACGGTCCATAAATCGTTTCGTGGTGTTCCCCTTCTCTTGCCATGCACATTCATACTCAAAAGTTTCCTCACCGCATGTTCCTCAATTCTCTTTATCACATGCCCATACCATAACGACTGATTACCACGTAACTTTCCACTCACCGGCTCCACTGTCAGACTTCCCTTTATATACTCTGGTTGTAAAAACATTTCAAACTAATATTGCTATTGTTCGTTTCAGCTGTGTTTTGTCACGACTTAATTATAATCTTCATGTACATAAAACTGATAGAAAGCTCGCCACCGTATTCACCGAACCCCCCCGGAACATTAGCAATCACATATGATAACACATAGCTTGATTGTATTTTTAAATAATATAGAAATCGTCTATATAAAAGCATTTTTTTATTTAATACTGTGCCCCACTAAGTAGCTGATTCCCTTAGGCCAATTTACGAGTTTCAGACGGACAAAGTTGCAGGCAAAGCTAAAATACATGTAAATATTACAATTAATAAGGGTACTAGCTGTCCCGCGCAACTTCGTCTGCGTCACATTTTTCCCGTATACGCAATATTTTTCATTGCTGCTCCGCTCCTATTATACAGCGCCATCTATTGAATACCTACTCAATCCAGTCAATAGATACCACTATCTGTTAGAATCGTTTGGAGCTAACAGATAATTGTGACTTAATTTGCAATATTATAATATTGCCATTATAAATTGAGATGTAAGCTATCCTATCTTTCAAGTTAGATCAAACTGCACACGATGTACAAATTTGATTAAAATCGGTGAAGTAGTTTAGGAGTCCATCCGCAACAAACAACGTGACACGTAATTTATATATATATATATAGATAAGAGTAGAGACCAAAGAAACTATAGATGAACTGTGTAAAGGAGGATAGGGCTAGAAAGGAGGTGTCCGATGAGATAACGAGTAATAGAGAAGAAGGATGCGCCGACCCAAAATAAAAGGCCAGAAGAATCATGATGATTACTATGCAACGTACCAACGTATTATCCTGGAAATTGTTATTGCATGAGCAGTATGTCATGTTCTCACAGCTGGGACAAAGTCCTTTCTACTAAAGAGAGTAGGCTGTATTTAACACGCGGGCCCAATGCTTGTAGTAGATGACAGATGTCTTTGATTTTTTGCTTCTAAGACATGCCGGTTTCCTCACGATGTTATCCTTCACGATTTTAAGAGCAGTGGTGATTAAACAAATTACACAAAGTAACGCGCCTGCCTGGTTTCGAAACCACAACCTATAGAGAACATGCTAACTGACATAGTATTTATCTAGTTGTATTATTCTAAGATCCCGCCTAAGCTCTACCTTTACCCATCTTTTAAACGAATAAAAATACTTTTTAGAAATCTTAATACACGAATAAACATTAGTGCGAATGGGTTGCCTGATAAAATTAATCGAAATCTAATTTTATCAAACAAAATGATTTTTAACTTTGTTACTTACCTATTTTTTTTTATATAACTCTTTTATAACTTTTTCAACCGCCTCTTTGTTGTCATGTTCAGAAGCGCAACTGCTGACCATAAGGCCCTAAGCACACAGCGTATTTTAAACGCGCAGACGACGCGCGTTTCAGGAACACGCGTTTTCTGCGCCGTAGATTCTTTCGTTTTTATAGAATCAAACGCGCGTCGTCTGCGCGTTTAAAATACGCCGTGTGGTTAGGGCCTAAGGTCCTGAGTTCGATTCCCCGGTAGGGCAAAGTGTTATTTGGTTTTTCCAGTAGCAGCCACTGAGTCTGGTTTTATGCTTTGTTGATAGCAATATGCTCGCCCCCTATTAAATGGGACTTAAACATAACTGGCGAAATGTAGGTATACTATTAGGTAAACCTCTTCCCCTCGGAAATAACTCTTTTAAAACGACCACAACGCGTTCTGGCAAATGAAAAACGACCACGAAGCGAAATTCGCGTCGTAGCCGTTTGGATTATTGAACGCAACGCGTTCTGCCAATGAGTATGAAACTTATTGACGATGACGGATGTAGTCGAGGGTGCTGATGCCTATTCAACTCCAAGATGAAGGATAGGTGAAACAAATGAGAAGAATAATTCTCAGTAGTTCGACGGTCGAACAATTGAGAAAAAAAAAATCTCACTTTTTGACGATCGAAATAGTGAAAACCAACCACGTTTTCTAGCCCGCTGATAACGATACTGAGGATTAATATCTCCGATAACTGCGATAACGACGCCCATGCGGACATTTTGAGAATTTTCACATCCGCCTTCTTGTATTTTTATTCTGACCTCAATATTGTTATCATACCTTCACACATACATAAGTTCACGCCCACGGGGGTAGGCACTGTCACTGTTTTTTATTGAGATATATGAAAAAAAAAAACTTTACAACTAACACGATGGTAATTATTAGGTTGCCTAACTAAAATTGGTCAATACTCTCAGTTCACTTTTTAACTTAGTCTTGATTTAATTTCATCAGAGAACCCATTCGCTGCCATGTTTGCTTATGATTTCTAAAAAATATTTACCATTTGTAAACAGATGGCTGAAGTTCAGTCTTAGGGTGTCACCACACCAATCGATCGGATTGATTAGACGTCGATCGATAGTTTCTACTACACCAAACGATCGATTGTCGATTGAGGCCATCGATCGATGGTAGAATGGATTAGTCGACGTCGATGTACAGTTTCTACTACACCAATCGATCGATCAACGTCGACCGACGGCATCGATCGGCGTTCGATCAATTGTTAATCGCCCGGTATCCGTCGATCAGTCAAAGCTACCACACCAACCGATCAACGTCGATCGACAATCGATCGACGATCGATCGATTGGTGTGGTAACACCCAAAGACGGGATCTTTGAGTTTAAGAACAATTTTAAATAATCTAATATTGTTATTTATTTGTTTCAGCTGCGTTATGTCACGACATCATAGTCATCTACACGTTTATAAAACTGACACCAGAGGAAGACGAATGCACAGACAGCTCTTTTGTACGTTAAACAACTAATAAAGCAGACATGTACCTGAATGCATTTTTTTTTCATTTTAATTTAAGATAGGATTCCGTCCGTCAGCAGCAGAATTTTCAGTAACAAAATAAATCCAATAAAAACGATTTTATTTTTGTTTCAATCTCTTCCTTCAGAAATTGAATAAAAAAACACAATTTTTATGGCTTTAGAAGCGAATATCTCACCAAAGATAAGGAATTTTGATATAATTTTCTTAAGAGCTGTCGATAGACACGCAGTTTTTTTTCTTTTTCTACCTTCATGTATAGAGGGCCATCCCTAGAAATCACTTTTGTGTAGCGGTTCATAGAAGACAATTGATCTCCAAATTTCAACTGTGTGGTGTAAACATTCTCAGAGTAAAATGGCTGTAACATACGGAGAGACGAAGCGAATGTATAAGTGTTCCGTTTAGCAACGGAACCCTTAAAAGAAAAATGACGTCATTCACCACGGTTCGATTTTTCTGGGACACAGAAAAACCGTAATTAATAAAGCCCAACAAAAACAATTAAACTCCACAATAATGGCAAGAAATAATATTATCAACCGCTTAAAAACTGCGGGTGGTACATTTTTAATAACTTTATGAAAAGTATAAACTTTTAAACCACTGTTATTGCTTCCCTTGCAAAGCCTGTAAACAGTTAAATTATACTGGGCGAGAGCAACTTTGTAAATTACTTTTATAAAGGGGAAAGGAACGTATTTTCGGGTACTCAGCTTTATAAACACCCTTTAGAGCCTAAATAAAGATACAATGTATACAAAAATGTTATGAAAAGGAAGCAAAGGATAGATTCTAATTAAAGTCCGTTAAAACAATGCATTTTAACACTGTATAATGAGATCTTGCTAGCAGTACCTACAAACATAAATATTTCAAAGTTCGAGTGAATCGATTTCTTTCATGCTCTACTCAAGGCCGTATGATGATGCGATGTCTTCACATCAGGCAAGTTGCGGCCAAACGCAGCATTATTTAATATTTAAAAAAAAATCTGCGTCCAACTTGCAACCTAATCATAATTATCGCGTGAACACGCGACCATGTTTTTTTTTAATTTGTCCCACACTAAGATTTTCTTCTGTATCGAGGGTGCGTTTAAAAATATTTTAAATCATATACTCAAACAACCAGACCCGGAATAACTACCACTGTAGGCCATACAAGTATTTGTTCCGTAAGGGAATCGAACCCGAGGCACTTAGCGCAGCAGTCAATCCGTCAACCACTGCGGCAACTGCCGTCAATTTCAAAAGATGTGAAGTGTTTCTTGTAAGATAGTTGTTCCGGGTCTGGGTGTTTGTGTATGTGAGTTTAAATGTTTATAAACGCACTCCCGACACAGTGTAACAAAAAAAAAAGACAAAATAAACAGAGTCATAAGGACTGCCGGCAGACGTGAAAACTCAAAACAATGGAATTGCTGTGTTCTCGGTTTTCACATCTATTGGCACTCCGAGCAATAATTATATAATTTTTCTACTGTTAATAAACTGTATTAAAATTATATAATTAATCAAACATGCTCTGTATGGTGTCGGTCGTAAAGAATAGCACCATCCCATATCTTCCCGTGGGTGTCGTAAGAGGCGACTAAGGGACTTACCAGAGAATGGGCAGCAGCGTTTTCTGTGCTTTTGTAACAACTGTACTGCGATCGCCAACCCGCCTGCCAAGCGTGGCGATTATGGCAAAGCCCCCAAAAATGTCAATGTGGCAACACAGTTTGGGGGAGGCCTATGTCCAGCAGTGGACGGCTTTTGGGCTGAAATGATGATGATGAATCAAACATATGATGAGCTGCACAAGCTCAAAACAAAAAAGCAGGCTGCTATACTACGCGTCGCTCTAGTCTGACGCAATACGTCACGAGCATGTCGAAGTCATCGATGACGCGAACCCAAAGATTAATCCCCTACGAAAAATCGACGCAGCTAAAGTAGTTTTCACTTCACCAAATCTTCTTTCAAAAACCGCTTTAGGCAGTGAAGTTATACATTGATTCTATCTCAGATGTTTTACTAGAAACCTTATTAATAAATATTTTAACAACTACTGTAATTAATGATTAGAAGTCTAGCTTAATCCAAATTGATGTTGCATAATTTAATTCTGAATCAGCCAGTCTTTTTGAAAGCCTTTGTAGGCGAAAAACTTGAAGTCTAAGATTTCAAAGAATTACTACGAATTACATTCATAGTCAAAATTACATAAATCCATTAGGCAGACCTTTTCGAAATAATCTTTAAAAGCAATGATTTTTAAATGTCTCCTTTGAACCGAATACTTTAATTGATTGGTATACAAGGTATGATTAAAATTACTAAAAATATTATGGGGTCATGGTTCTCATCTGCAGCAGCAGCTCGTGGCTAAATAATAACAGCCGTACGGGTCGATCTTTAAGGTTAAGCCGTGTTTGCCGAAGTCGGTCCGTGGATGACTATAATTACATACCGAGTTTCCTCCGTGCCTCGGAAAGCACGTTAAACCGTTGGTCCCGGCTGTCATTTGTAGATGTTTGACAGTCGTTATGAGTAGTCAAAAGCCAAAGTCAATCATCCAGTCTTAGCAAACGGTATCGTATTACCCAGTAACTGGGTTGTGGAGGTCAGATAAGCAGTTGCTTCATGTAAAATACGGGTACCTACTCAGCTGCATCTGGTCAGACTGGAAGCCGACCCCAAGATAGTTTGGGAAAAGGCTAGGCAGATGATGATGATGACGTGCTCATCATCTCTATAAAGTATAAAACAAAGTCGATTATTTGCTTCCCACCGTCTGTAATAGATCTTTTAAACTACGCAACGGATTTTTATGCGGATGTCATCAATAGACAGAATAATTCAACAAGAAAAGAAGGAAGGTTTATATTTGTTATAATTTATCCCTGAAAAAGACATCAAAATTTCCTCGCGAACGAAGTTGCGGGCAACAGCTAGTTATGATTATTTTTTTAAGGGATGGATAAAAATATCAGTAGAATCTCCTTATTACGTTCATACATATTAAATGTGTGAAAATAGTGGACATTTTACATAGGTTAACACAATGGGCAGCCTTATTTAAAAAAATCAGCTGCTCTTTACGTCAATGTTCACAAAAGTTGATAAAATGCAGAAAACAGTTGATTATTTAAGCGATTTATAGACTGATCTCATTGTAAAAGTTGATCATAATTATGAGTACCATGGGTCCTTCAGAGGATTTTAACTATACATTATTATGCCTAGAGGTAACAAGCGCGACTGCTGAGAACAAGTTCCTGGGTTCGACTCCCTGGTCGGGCAAAGTGTTATTGGGTTTTCCCATTAGGTATTTCTCAGTTACCACCACGGAGTCTTGATTTGTACCCGGTTGACGGTAATTGGCTCGCCCCTTTTAATATGTAACTTGATTGTTACTAGCGAAATGTGGTGGATACTAATTAGTTAGGTACTTACCTACTCTTCTGCCTTACTCTTCGGATATTATCGGCGTGATGTTATGTGAGTATGTATAATATATATAATATCATTAACTTCGATTTCAATTAACGAATCTCTCATTGGTATTTCTTTTACAACTTGAAACGTAAATTGTATCAATTAATTGAAAATTAAAAGTTTCTTTTGCAGATTTTTTCGACGTAAAACTTTGTTTTCTGTTGAGTTCGTTCTTATTGTTTTGAATTAAATTTGTTCATTGTTAAAGTTCATGATGAATAAGTGATTCTGCCGTCTTTTTATAGATTTGTGATAAAAGACCAAAAATTATACAAAAAAATCTTGGTCCGTTTGGAATATTAACTCTTGATGTGGGAGTCAGCTAATTTATGGATAAATGTGACATTTAAACGAAATAACATTAGTGTGTATAACTGGCTGTTCAGCAGAATTGAAATTGTATTTTTATTTCCCTTTTAAACAAGGTGTTGTTTTACATCCTGATCAAAATTCAGGAGGTTGTCACAAAAGGCATAAATAATCAATTTAAATAAAGGTACCTAGTTAATTAATAATTAACGCTGATTTTTTGGTTGTTTAAGTTTGTCAGTGTATCAGAATAACCCCCTTAAAGTAGTTTAGGGAATGAGAAATTATCGAATAAACGTTCGGATTGTTTGTATGTGTGAAAGCGCGGTTATAAGGCGAGGATCAAACGGGCCGTGTTTAACACGGATGGCTCACACTTACCGGCTCATGCAAATAAAAAAAAAAATACTTACCCATTTTATTATTGATTCTGTCGGGAATCACTAACATAGTAACCTCCTTGAATTAGACGAGAATGAAAAACAACACCTAGTATATTCTTTTTTAGCAATTGTTTGTGAAACAGGCATTAATATCAACAAAGTACGACTTTATATACTATATACTAGGTGTTGTTTTACATTCTCGTCTAATTCAAGGAGGCTACTATGCTAATGATTCCCGACCAAATACCGGTACAGGTAATAAGAAAAAAATAATCATACAAACCTAGTTTCCTTACAGCACAGTTAGCGCTAGTTAACATAGTGATTGTCGCACAATACTGCGAAACTTTTCTCATTATTCAAAGTGCAGCACTGAACAAGAAGCACACAACACCGTTAAGAATTTACATCAAGACTTGACTAACATAACTTCAAGTTGTAATTAAAAGTAACTGGTGGGATTTTAGAATGCGCTCAGAATTGGAACACAGACCGCTGCTCTGTGAGTATGGGCTGTAATGTGCGGGTTGATATATTGTTGATTATATACCCTATAAGCACATCCACATTTTGTAAATTATGTGTTAGTCCCGTGTTATAAGGGGCGAGCCATCATCTGCCTAGCCTTTTCCCAAACTATCTTGGGGTCGGCTTCCAGTCTAACCGGATGCTGCTAAGTACCAGTATTTTACATGAAGCGCCTATCTGACCTCCACAACCCAGTAACTGGGTAATACGATACCCCTTGCTAAGACTGGATGTCAGACTTTTAGCTTCTGACTACTCGTAACGACTGTCAAAGATCTACAAATGACAGCCGGGACCAACGGCTTAACGTGCTTTCCGAAGCACGAAGGAAACTCGATATGTAATTATTGTCACCCATCCACAGACTAACCTCGGCAAGCACGGCTTAACCTTAAAGATCGACCTGGGTGGCTGTTATTATTTAGCTACGAGCTCCTATAGGGGGCGAGCCAATCGCAATAAATCTTACAATTCTGACAGTTTTTACATAAACAAAACTTGTTTAGTGGTTGTCTAGCAACCACTAAACAATTCTTTTCTTCAAAACAAGTCCGGTAAAGTGCAGTAAAAGTTGGGGTACATACCTTCGAGTTTTTGGTTCTAGGACATGCCTGGTTTCCTCACGATGTTTTCCATCATAGTTTCAAAGGCACGATGCTGTTCTCTACTGATTTCCTGCAGGCTTTGACATAATAATTCTCAGCGGTGTCCTAGTGGGGAACTGTCATTCACAAAGGAAATATTATAGTGCATAAATGTGTGCGCCAACACAGGTGCACTATCTATTATTGTAACTACGATTGTGTACACACTTATCATCACACACTTCAAGCATGTCTTATTTAATAATTCACTAAAACAGATACGAATTTTCATCGATAGGTAATATAAGGTCAAGCCGCAGGTCATTGAACTACGCAGTCAGGAAGCCACTACCTGTCGTTATGGTAACGCTCACACACCGTAATCTGTCCCACCACACTCCATTTACCTTCGCTCAATAATTGCCTATAAGTCCTTCATATAATATAAACTAGGGCCACTATGTAGAGATGTAGGTGCAGAAGAATTATTTCGTACTTGAACGAGGCAACAACAAAAATCATTATCGTACAGTAGTTAATTTTAGTTGGTAAAGAATTCTGAAATGGTTGCAAAGCTGGGTCAGATTGGCTGTGGAAGAGTGTTTTGGCTGAATTTTTGGCAGGCCTATGTCCAGCGGTGCCTAAGTTGTGTTACAATATTGTCAATCATGTCCTGCCATCACAAAAATCTTTTGATGATGATTATGTGTGAAAATATACAGAGGCGATATGTTTGAACTTTTATGGCTCACCATTAGTCTTGTACACGGGCAACAAAATCAGACCACAATGACTTGATTTTCTGTAATATGTTTGTTAAATATTGAACTACCTTATGCTGTTAGTAAGCAAAACCACACCGCTTGTGAAGTTGTGGGGCGGATCACACCGAACCAACATAAATACCTACTTTAAACAAATTAAAGGCAAAACTATTTCAATGTAAGAAACATCTTTCAGCTCCAAGTTGTAGGTCGCCTAACTTTTGAACACGATAAAATCAAGATAAGAACTTATAAAGTTACATCTAATTAAAACGTTCACGCGATAGTAGCCTTTGCAGCACTTAATTTCAAAGATAGAAATCGCTTAAATAGTTTGAGAGATCGTACTTTGGGCTTGAAACAGACATGCGAAATTTCAATTTATAGTTTGAATTAGATACCTTGGTTGATGTCATTAGGTTCGTCTGTTGTAAACTAAAAGGACGCAAGGGTACCTCTTAGATATCATATTCATGAAGGTTAAATAGGTATAAGTCGCAAAGGGTGAGTCAGTGTTACATGATCTTGAAACTGTTTCGAGTACTTATTAACTTCATAGTATGCCCAAGAGAGAAAAGAGAGGGTTATCCTAGCAGTGAGTGAAGGCTGGCAGTTTGTCTATTTTAACTTTTGAAGGTCAAGTAAAATAACATATTTAACATTACGTCATGCCTGTAATTGCTCTGTATGGTGTCGGACGTAAATAATAGCACCATCCATCATCATTTATTGATTTGACATAAATATTTACTTTTTTTTATTATTATTGTGACATTTATTGATATTCGTGATTTTTTTTAAATTCATTTCCTTAATTTTCTTAATTACATTTAATTATTGTGAATGTGAGGACCATGTAGGTCACATTTTTTTTTAATTTCTTGATCTTCTCCCACCATTATCTGGCAGTTTGAGTACTTTAAGCGACCTTCCCAAATGTCCTTTCTTTGGTATTGTTCGTCGTTTCGTTGAGCTCCTTGAGTTATAAGTGGAGCTACACGATAACTGACAAATGCTTCCACTGACTGGACAGGTTCACTCAAATCTGTGTGGTTCTTTCTTCAAAAGACGATTTCAGACACGTATCTGCATAGTCCTCATATCAGTTGGCCAAGATTATGTCTGGACCAAAAGAGACTGTGACCTCTGAGTTTGTTTCGGCTGTTTCTTCTCAGAGTAGTCAGGTACGAAACACCGGCCCCATCTAGTTAAAAAAAAATTGACGTGTAAAAGTGTTTGTAAAAACCTACTTGCAAAATGAACATCATTTATCATTTATCACATATTTCCCGTGGGTGTCGTAAGAGGCGACTAAGGGACTTGCCAGAGAATGGGCAGCAGCGTTCTCTGTGTTTTTGTAACAACCATACTGCGATGGCCAACCCGCTTGCCAAGCGTGGCGATTATGGCAAAACCCCCCTTATGCCAATTTGGCGACACTTTCGGAGAGCCTATGTCCAGCAGTGGACGTCTTTCGGCTGAAATTATGTAATTTTCGAAGGATTAGGCAGAAGTACATACATAATTATATTAATAGTACACCCACATTTCGCCAGTTATGTTTACGTCCCATATAATGTAGGGCGAGTCAATTGTCATCAACCGGGCACAAATCCAGACTCCTTGGCTCCTATAGCGAAATTCCTGATAGAAAAAATCAATAACAATTTGCCTGACCCGGGAATCGGATTTCATGCTCGGCCGTCGAGATTGCGACTACTTATAGACTAGGGTATAAGGGCATGAGAATGATGATGATGTCATTTAGCGATTGTCTCGTTGGTTCAGTGGCCTCACATAAGTAGCGAAATATGGGTGTACTAAATAGTTACACTTCTGCCTATCCCTTTGGAGATTACACGCGTGATGTTATGTTATATGTTACAAATAGCAACTCACCTGAAATAAAATTGGTTGTCTGTAAAGTCGGTTTACGGACGATAGTTTAACGTGACAACGTCTTATACAAAACATTGATGGAATGATTGCATACTTTTATGAATAGCAAGCCGAACGCTCCAGCTTTTCGTGCCTTTCGCTCGCTCGTGCAGCGCTGTTGCTCCGATCGTAACGTTACAATGAGCGTAACGTTACAATGAGTCAACCTTTTTCGTGCGTGCAGCCGGCGTTCATTGAATTATTAGACTTTGTCACGACAGTAAAATAAAACTGAATAATTTCAACGTTAATAAAATGTTTGTAAAGAGTATACACATACAGCATAGAATTATATCAACAAGAAAATTATTTACTGGTAGTCGTATTTGAGCTGTAAATTGTTTTAGTTTTTACTAGACACTTATCTGAAGCATAATCTTACCTACTTGGTATACAACACACATAAAACATGTTTTGTTAATAATGTTCGCGGAGTTATAGTGCATGTAAGATGGTGACAATGTATAGGACCTCCTAGCACACACACTTTTACGATACAAGAGCAGCTCTTAACGATATTAAAGCAACATGCTACCTTTAGAGTTTCGAGTCGAATTGACGGCTACAAAGTATTTAGCTTATCGACCCAATCTTTGAGCTCTGGGTTTCAGATTGAAAAGCTGGTATGTACGAAGGTGACTTTCCTAATTTAGTACAAGCTACACATTTCCAGCATAACATGGGTATTTACGGGTTTGTACTACCGGGATGTCAAATGTCAGTCATATGCTGCGTAATGAAAACAATAAGTGGCCAAAAGACGGTCTAAAAGAAGTAGAGGAAGACAACGCAAACGCTGGGATGATGATATAGTATAGACGGCTGGTGCTAGAGACACAAGACACCGCGACAAATGGAAGAGCCTGGGGAAGGCCTATGCGTCAAAAGACGAGCTGACAAACGAAGATGCCGAAGTGCAATAGTTATGTTTTGTTTATTTTATATTAAATTGTAATTAGTTTTAGTTTTTCAGTAAATAAAGACTTTTTTATTTTACTTTATATACCACCGAGATAAACCCCTTCCTTACCTTTTATGTTAATCCAGGTCAAAAAATATCTGTGTGCCAAATTTCATCTCAATCCGTTCAGTAGTTCTTTTTGTTATGCGTTGTATGTTTATTATTGTTTACTTTTATGTCATTTTGTATGCACGTCATGTCTCTACGAAAAACGATTATTTGTTTCTTTCTTCCATCCATCCTCACAAACCTTCGCCTTTATAGCACTTTTAGTTAGCATAATCACGGTTCGGTACACGATTAATCAACGATAAGTTCGTACGACGAGTAACCGCCAATCTTTCTTTACAGCCAAAGCACTTTTTCACACTGATCTCCCTAAGATAAGACAGAGTTACCTCCTCCAATCAAACGGCAAACACATTCAATATCCGTTTATACCTCGATCATCAAACCACTCAAGTACATTTGACAGCCATTATAGGCCATTCACGCCCATTATATAAACAAAAGACACCATACTCCGTATAATAATGGAAAGAAGGAAGATAAAATTCTATGCGTTTCCGATAAGCAAATGTCTACGAATTTTGTGAGCAATTCAGCATTCTTGTCGTTCTGGGAATATTTTTGCTTCCAAAAAGTTGTGTACGTGGTTCATGGGGTATTGATTGCTAGCTTTTGGCCGTGGGTTCGCTCGTGTCGGAAATTATTCTAAGCTGCTGCTGTTTCGCTCCATGTAAATTACTGGTGTTCAGCTGCATATGATTATATTGGAAGCTGACCCCAACATGATTGGGAACAGGTCAGGTAGATGATAATGTTACATACATTATGTAAAAAAAAAAACACAGTTTTGTAAATATCATCATCCCCAACAACGACATTACTAAAATTGATGACTCCTATTTTTTTACCGTTTTTTTGATGATCGTTTTTACCTGCTACATAATTTTTACTTACTCCTTTTGCCTCGTCCACGTTCATACATTTAGTCATACTGGCCAGCTGATTGCTAGTACTACGCAGTTAATCTGACCTTTTTGAGGATCTTTCAAATAAGGTCTGTGTATGACCTTCTAGGGCTTCCCGTCCCGACGCGCAGCGTTGCCACTCTTGTGTAATGATGTTCGGCCAGAATAAAAGGTATCTTTTCTCCTAACACAGGCCATGGACTATTAGTGCGCCATTTTGAATCCAACTTTAATGCGTGAAACGATAACAGACAGGTAGGGAGAGTCACTTTCGCATTCATAATATATTATTACAGTTTTTGATTGATGTCAAAGAAGAAAGGATAATAGTTCCACAAGTTTTTGAAAAGCTTAGTAAAATTTAAAGTTAGTACACTTGACTTAGATAAATGAAAGAAGCCTAATTGGAATATTCTTCGGCAATTTGATTGACTACACTTTAATTAACCTCTGCGCTAGAATTAATAAGTGGTTTCTTACTTGACACTGGCTAAATGCAAAAACCGTGCGAAGCCAGAAAAAAAAAAGAGAAAGTGGTTTCTTTGAAGAAAAAGAGAAAAAAAAAACTGTACACATCAACTAGTTTAAGTGACATGATTTACGGTTTAATCGCAAATAAAAACAAACTTTTTAATAGGTTCGACTCCAAAACGACATGTTCAACAAGTCAATTCTTATCCAGCTGCTGTCATCATCTGCCACCTTTCTTAGATCGACGCCTCACCTAAACTGACGGCGCGGCGTCCCACCTTTTCCTCAAGAACGCGTCTACCCCGCACACGTGTATCCTTTTTATTGCTAAGGCACACCACCATATGGGCATACTTAGGTTAAAACTGTGATCAAACGCGTGCAAGCCGAACGCGCGCTACATCCAAATTGGTTGCATCCAATCGCCATTAAAAATAAGGCTAAAGCTCCAAATTTAAATTATTTTATTTTAGTGATTATTTGGACTTTACCCAGAAAGCTTGGGTATTTCTATTACTAAGTTTTACCCGGGTAAACCTAAGTTTACTTCTTCTTCTATCATAACCCGTAACATAAATGAGGTACATGCGCCTTTGAAGGCCCATTTTTTGCAAAATTGAAATAAATAAAAGAAATGAAATAATTTATGATAACCAACTTAATTCCAATGTTACTCATTTATTTTTGAATATAATCAACATACAGATCAACACGTTTGATAAAACTTTAATTAGAAAACAATTGGTTTTTAAAACCTCCAAAGTGGACTTTTTTAGGAACATAGGTACTTAACATGGCCCGATATTAGTTATATTGATTATAAACGCTATCAAAACGAAACATAAGTATTTATGTAAAACTTAACCTAACATATGAGATTCTTAAGTAATCAGTCTGGTAAAATAGTATTTTTGGTCATTAATTGTACGATGGGCCATCTTAGGCATACGAAAACTTAATTTACGTAGAAAACAAAAATCTCTGAATTAAAACAATAAAAAACACCTTTGTGACATTATTCTAACAATCACTTTTAGAAAAACAATAAAAAGAAACGAAATTTTAATCAAATATTTTTCTCCGTAATTTCGGTGGGGTTCAAAAAAATCTATGTAATACTCAACGCCATAAGATTTTTAGTTGCATTCTGGACATATGAAATCCTCTAAGTCTTCTTTAGTTAATCCCACACATTCTTCGTGGTACCACAATAAACAACTAATACATTTTCGCATAGCCCTCACTACTTCAGTTTTACAAGCTGAGCAATACCAATTTTCTGCCTTATTCTTTGATCGTAAACTTTTTTTAACATTAACTTATCCACTTTTGTCTCGCCTGTATCTTTTTTGTTCTTCCTTCGGCTTAAAATTCTTTTTGGCTTCGATATTGTTGTAATCGTTTTCTTTTCTTTTTTTTCTTTAACAGTATCAAATAAGTCCTTAGTCACCTTTCGACCAATATAATTGCTTTTCGCCTTGGTTTATTCATAACTATTGCAAAGTTAGGTGTTGGTATAAGTTCGTGAAATGGAGACCTCTTTTGTGTTTTCTTAATAGTTTGTTTCAAATCTAATAGTGGCACATTGTCTGAATCTTCAGACTGGTGTTCTTCTATTTGAGTTTGTCGTCTATTTCCCTCTGTGCACGCTGGTATTTCATCAGATGGATCCAGTTTTGATTCTTCTGATTCCAATGACGTATAAATTTTACTGCTCCTGGCAGGATATTGAAAGTATTTTTGTAATGCGTTTATGTCAATAGTTTCATCATCTTCGTCTGATGTGGAAGAATTTATGACTAGTCTTCGTAGTAAATTCTGTTCTAACCCAGACGTGCTGGGAACTGGAGATTGAAATTGTAACTTCCTATTACATACATTGAAGTCTGTTGCTGTAGGCTGTTCTATAATATGTATAGTAGTAGATTCGGTGGAGGAACTGTATTCAACCAATTTCCTGGAGGCGTAAGTTGGCGAATGTTTCTGTGTCCGAAGAGTAGACGAAGGTGAGGATGAATATCTAGTCAAAGGCTAAGGCAGAAGCAGCAAAGTTCTAGGTTCAGAGCAACAGTCAATATTAACATTTTCTTCAGTTTGTCGCAGTTCTAGTCAGCGCAGTTAGTCTTGATTTATTCCGTTAGATACGGTCATCATGTGGGCAGAACATGGGTTCCGTGCTATGAAAACACACACTACACGAGGTACACTGCTTTTGTCGAACTCACTTACTACTCACAAATTACTTGAAATTACAATCCAACACAATAACACTAGGCACCATGAATCGGGGAACAGTTTCGGGACGTCTTGACTCCGCCGCGGTCAGACAAAAACTGTCCGCCTTACAGCGAGTTCGAAACATCACGACTCTGTAGAAACGCGCTTAGGTGTGGGTAGACTGGTAAGTAGGTCGCGTGATGCTACCTTTGGCGCGCTTGCCGATTCATTTTCTGTCCGTACTAATGACCGGATCCTACAAGTTAATATTGACGGTAACATACAAAAGCTTTCTTCACAATCTGTATCAGAATCATTAACCACGGACTGTTCTAAAGCTGCTGAAGCGACTGAGTTAGAAGCGATTTCATCAAGAGCAGGTCTATTAGTAAGAATGCAAGGTGCAAAAGCCTCCTCGGGAATCGCATTTGGATTATAGGGATGGAGTCCAGTAGCTCTAAACCCATTTTTTATATTATCTTCTTGTATGTTTATATGTATAAGGATCGCAGCAAGCGGCGTTCTATATATTCTACCTATCCTATAGCAAAACGGAATGAGTTTATGTTGTACCAGCATAATAATATTATAAATCTCTATATTTTGTCCAGTCGTAAAATACTAGCTAATAGTTAGTTACCTACAAAGCGTACAACCTGTTTCATTATTTCATTTTTACGACTATTTTATTTACTACAAACAATGCCCAGCAACTGTAAAAATTACTGGCAATTCTCCATAATGTGCACTCACCTTTAACGATCCGTTCAAGGAACTAATATAAAGTGGGGTTTACGAACCGTTGCGGTTAGGCCACATTACAAACTTCTAATAGGACACCCTGCCGGGTTGAAGCATCACTGTTTTTAAGTTTAAAATTTTAACCATTAAAACTAGTATGATCTTAGATCGTGAGGAATAACAGTTGAAAAAAAAATCCGGCCTAGTGCGAGTCGGACTCGTACACGAAGGGTTCCCTACCCTTATTTATAAAAGCGAACAAAAAAATCACTTTTTTGTATGGGAGCCCCGTTAAATATTAATTTTATTCTGTTTTTAGTATTTGTTGTTATAGCATCAACAGAAATACATAATCTGTAGAAATTTCAACTGGGTAACTATTAAGGTTCATGAGATACAGCCTGTTGACAGACGGACGGACAGACAGCAAAGTCTCAGTAATAGGGTCCCGTTTGACCCTTTGGGTACGGAACCCTAAAAAAGAAAATACTATGTTTATTTCATCATGCCACAAGAATATGGTTAGAAATGTCTCTTAATTATTTATGAGAAAGTGAGGAGTATAAATGTAGATGCTGATAGATATGAGTATAGAAAGAGCAAAGAAACGATGGATAGACTGTGTGAAGGATGTTATATGGCTCAAAAGGCTCTGTCCATGCCTCGGAAAGCACGTTAAGGCGCTGGTCCCGGCTGTCCTTTGTAGATCTTTGACAGTTGTTACGAGTAGTCAGAATCGAAAAGTCTGACATCTACACTTACTAACGGGTATCGTATTACCCAGTTACTGGGTTGTGGAGGTCAGACTGATAGGCAGTCGCTTCATGTAAAATACTGGTACTCAGCTGCATCCGGTTAGACTGGAAGCCAACCCCAAGATAGTTTTGGGAAAAGGGGCAGATGATGAAAACGGTAAAGTGTCTCAGTTGATTACAGTATCAGGAATAATTTCGAATGAATTAATTGAGGATTAGCATTAATTTAAAAAAAAATCAGGCACTTTCAAAACGGCCAAGAAGTCACTTAGTCATAAGTCCGCAAAAGAATGCGTATAAGAATTAATCAAAGAGCGATTGCCTTTAATCCAGCGACACCGCGCGATTACCTTACAAGCTATAAGAAAACCAGTTTATCTCTCATTGGATGAGGAACATAGAAAAAGAGAAGCCATGCTATACTGCAAATGTAAAGGTTGATATATCGCCGTGTGTATCAGTTACTCTCGATCCTCTCATAGCTCTCCAAGCTCCTGACACTTTACCGTTTCATAAAACTTTTATGAAAAGTAAATGAGCAAACATATCTTAAATCGTTTAGCTATATGCAGATAAACATAACCATTTCACCTCGTTGTTCTAGTGGCCGCAATTCCAACTGCTGAGCAAGAAGTCTGGATTCGATTAGGTACACCTCTGCATAACCCTTCTGGGATTTCAGGCGTTTTCTTATATGTTTGTATAACTATTACAGGAATTTAAAAAGCCTTAATCTTTCCTTTCATTCAGCATATCCATCTCTTCCTCCATTCTGATTAAACTGTGATTTAAGAATAATCATATCTTTTTTACAATTTAAGGTTCCAGAAACAGTAAAGAACGGTTAAACATGAATCAGGCTGTTTTGTATTCAGCAGAGTGCTTTTCATTACTGCTGCGATGCTCCCAGCAACGATAGGATTACTGAGATTTTACATCGAAGTCGCAATCACTGAACTAGGATTTTATTCCAATAGGTAACATATTTTTGAAGACATTGTGGCTAAATAATAACAGCCGCACAGGTCGATCTTTAAGGTTAAGCCGTGCTTGCCGAGGTTGGTCCGTGGATAGGTGACCATCTTTACATACCGAGTTTCCTCCGTGCCTCGGAAAACACGTTAAGCCGTTGGTCCCGGCTGTCATTTGTAGATCTTTGACAGTCGTTATTAGTAGTCAGAAGCCGAAAGTCTGACATCCAGTCTTACCAAGGGTTATCGTATTACCTAGTTGCGGGTTGTGAAGGTCAAAGTCAAAATCAAAATATTTTTATTTTACATGGGCACTTATAAAACGTCGACAAAAGGGTGCTCGGTTCGGGTTGGTCGTTTCCTATGGAGAAGAACCATCAAGAAACTCTATGGTTACTCTTTTAAAATTATTTGGTGTTACAAAATTTATGCGTTACAGCGTAACGCTGTAACATAAACACATAAGAAATATGAGGCAAAAGACAGAATAGTAGAGTTTCTAAAGCAATTTGAAAATGAGTTTGAGTGTAAGGTCAAGAAGTTCCGATCAGATGGTGGTAGCGAGTTTAGGAATAAAGATTTGGAAAGACTGTGCAAAATGAGAGGCATTACGCATGAGACTACTATTGCTTATACACCGGAGCAGAATGGGAGAATAGAAAGAGAGATGCGAACAATTGTTGAATCTGCTAGGACTATGATGATTAAGGTAAATGTCGGCAGCGTGTGTGTAACAGCGTTACAGCGTAACGCTGATAGGCAGTCGCTTCATGTAAAATACTGATACTCAGCTGCAATCGGTAAGACTGAAAGCCGAAACCAACAAAGTTTGGGAAAAGGCTAGGCAGTGATGAAGTAACATATTTTCAATGTGTCGTCATAGATCGTAGAATAGGAGACCACGTGTAGAAATGAGATGGCCTTTGAATGGCTAATATGTAATACAAATTCTGTTTAGGATTCTGAGCAAATTTAATGTATTTTTATAACAAACTGGCTTTTGCTCCATGCTTCACCCTGTTGGCGACCTGGAATCACCCCATGGAAAGGTAAAAGATTCCATGGGATCTGGATCAAAATCTGGGTAAAAGCATGTTTTTACCCAGGTTTACATCGGTCAGCGTAAAAAGGTAAAAGACAGACAGCGTTACTTTTACATTTATAGACTTGACATTATATATAACAGACCCGAGTCTGATTTATGTAGCTGAAAATGTTATATGTAAAATCGACGTATTTATTCGAAAACAGACCTTCCATAGCATTTTAGTTACATTTTTCACTAATAGTATTAGCCATAAACATGAATACGTTGAATAAATTCTTAAAATTAAGAAAATATTGTATGTGATACAAGTTTTCAATTTTAAAATCGTTGGTATTGACGTAACGTTTACACCCATTCGTTGCCTCATGTGGTGGTGGGGGACCGATGACTTGGTGAAGCAGGTCCGCAGGATGCGAGTCGCGCGGAACCGGTCAATGTGGCGACACTTGGGGGAGGCCTATGTCCAGCAGGGGACGTCTTGCGGCTGAAATGATGTTTCCTCATGTGAAATTGTGGATCATTTAATTTTCGTTGAAATAATAATTCTATGATATCTATGTCCGCTATTCACTGACAAATGGAGCATAAATATACCACAGAAATAGAGCCGCTTCCAACAAATTGCAATTTCCCCGAACCATCGGTAAATTTCACAGTCCATTTCATGTTTTGAAATAACCCACAACCGAATACATCAAAATTGCACTAATTCCGCTAATTAGTAGTGGAGCTAACTAAGCCATTATCAAAGAGACGAACACTGGCAACTGCTTGCTAACTAATAACATAACGCATCGACTAGCCATCGGCTGCCATTCGTGTTTATGGTAATATGCACTGGAATTTGTTCATTATGGCGGTGAATGTGGGCTAATGTACTAAAATGGAGCTCTAGGGAATATGGTTATTTTGTTTGTAGTTAAAATCTGGACTGGTGTTTGTGTGTTTATAACTGTTCATTTTATGGCGATAATTACAACTGCAATATCTTGGAGGAGCTCGTGGCTAAATAAAAACAGCCGCACGGATTGATTCTAGGACAAGTAACAGATTTCACAAAGTAGGTTAAATCTCTGACAATCAAGTGGGTGACGTGCTATTCTCCTTGCTATGCTATCAAATAGCCTGTATTAAGAAGTAACAGGGCCGATCCCCTCAAATTGTATTACTAACTTACTTAAATAACCCAATAAATAACTTTTAAAAACTTCACACTCCATCATTTTCATCTATCTCCATTCAATAGAAATGTCAAAGCCATTCGTCAAACTTCTACATTTCGACAGCCTAAAAGCACTAAATCTCCATTACACAGATATAACTGAATAAGCTGAATAGTTAACACACTCAATCAGTCTTCGAGTACAAAGGGCACGTGTCCGGTGGAATTGAAATCTAATATCAATGTATTACCCCTCCTCATATCAATTTGATATTGATATATAGCCAATAATTTGATATTGTAATTTTACTCTGCATTAGCACGGTAGCGGTGACGAATAGGTTGTAGGGATGGAGGGAGATTTGGGACGATTTTGAAATGTCTGGCTGTTATTAATAATAAAGCCGAGGCTAAAAAATGAGATTCATCCAACTTGCATTTCAACTTTCATACACATTAAATGGTTGCTAGGTCTTTTCAGAATTATGTATATCTAGGTTGGTAGGTAAACGTTACACAGAAAGCATTGCTGTTTCAAGAGAAGCGGCAGAGCAAAGACCATCTTTGTTTGTGTGAAAGACAGGTAGGTACCTACTCGTAAAATAATAAAGAAAGATTTTGAGCAGGGAGATGATGATGAGCGGTTATTGTGGTGATACAAACAATATAATGGTCTTCCGGACCGTTTTCCGGCCATACCGACAACTACACAACTACGCAAGCATATGCGCAAGCTATCCAAAGGGAATATAATCCAACAACAACAACATACATTTATTTTTAAGCTACTTTTTTTTTTAATAATGACTTTGACC
This sequence comes from Cerastis rubricosa, assembly GCA_949152445.1. Classification (NCBI taxonomy): domain Eukaryota; kingdom Metazoa; phylum Arthropoda; class Insecta; order Lepidoptera; family Noctuidae; genus Cerastis; species Cerastis rubricosa. The sequence continues at coordinate 17,895,876 of OX424539.1, forward strand.
CAAAGATTTATACCTTACAAACTAACATAAATACGATTTATAATATAAATAAAACCTTAAAATTAAAAATGTTATGTAACACTTCATTTGTGAACTATGTCACTGTGCGTTCAAGTGGCATTTGCCCGCGAAAGCGATGGAACACCACTCCCTCCGGCCAAAAGTCCTCTTCTAAGACGAGGTGCAGATAACACGTTGGTATTCGCACCACGAACACCTTAAAGCTGACGTTGCGACGCGACTCAAGCAGCTACAGTCTCGCCTCGTACCTGGTCTACTGGCGCACGTACTCCACGATATCCTCCGCCGTAGTAGTGTAGTGTAAGCGAGAGATGTACACCGGAGTGTTCGGCTTTGCGGTACGAGTAGGCACGTTGGGCTCCGATGAGGCCTTGCCGCAGAGGTTCTTGTTGAACAACAAAAGCCGCTGTTATTACTGTCGTTCTACAACACACGAGAGAGATCAAGCGCAGGGCCAAGCCTAACCTGTTGATCTCGGTGGTCGCAAGCAAGACTACTATTTTTCCAATGGGTAATTATCAAATAAGTCCTCCCGCTCTGGGCGGAGCGGAAGGGAGTGTCAGACTTGTACTGACTAAAACCCATCCATGTTCCTTCTTAGCCTTTTGTGTTTCAGGGCCACGGTATCTCTTTCGAATAGTCCCGTAGCCCTGGCAGGCAACGGCCCTCTCGGACCCCTTCCAATTTGCTCCTTGAGGCGGGCGTGGAACACGAACGCGCCGGTCGACACGGCCTGTCGTCATAAGACGGACGGACGGTGAGACAGCCCATAACTCACCGTCCACAGGCTCGCGCCTACGGTGGCCGGGACACAGATATCCTGATATGATGGATCCTGTATAGTCCTGGGTTTGATTCTTCCGGCAAAATGTCATTGAGTTTTCCATTAGTAATTTCGCATAAGCACCCCGGAGTTTTACCGCACGGCGAGACAAGCGGCCTATCTCATCTAGAAATAATTAAAATTCCCTTTCGAACCAATCTAACTACAACACGAACGTCGAGGTTGATTGATGTTAACCAGAATATTAGGTTACCAACTTCAACCGAGTTACGTACTGATACCTCGCGATTATATAGAAGTTTCGCCTCCCATCAACGCTTAGTAACATTAGTAGTAACAAGTTCTAGATGAAAAGGTTCGGGTTATTTAGGCCATGTATTGAGTATCTACTACTGAGCTAGTCATAATTGATGATATGGCTAGGAGAGTGAGAAATGTGATGGCAACTAGGAAAGAAGTGTATGTGTGTCCGTCAAAATAAACTGGGATAAGGGATGAAACTGAAAACAGCAGATTGAAGATTTTAGCACTATGGTCCCCAGATGGAGAAGTTGGAGATTATTAGCCAAGATTTTGTTTTTATTTCTGCTGCTTGAATGAATTTAGCCTAAGCAACATAGAGCTACTCATCTAAAGGCAATGACTGTGTTAATTGAGTGAGAACTAATCGCGTTACATATAATTCATAATTTTCCTGCCCTTCATCATCAGCCTGTAATGTTCCCACTGCTGGGACACAGGCCTCTTCTCTATGAGAGTGAGTGGGCTCTAATCGACCACACGGGCCCAGTGCGGGTTGGTACAGGTCAGATGTCTTCGAATTTTTAGGTCTTGGATATGCCGGTTTCCTCTCGATGTGTTTCTTCACACTTCTTCCATACTTCTCTATCATTCGGTACCTCAGCAGTCACCTCCTTTCCATCCATATTATCCTTCACATATTCCATCCTTCGTTGCTTTGGTCTTTCTCTACTAATCGCGTTACATATTTATCGCAATCCTAAAATTGCGTTTTACAACAACAGCGTAATAACTATCCTATCGTGGGAATCATTTACCAAAACAGTCAGTATTTTGACAGTTATCACTGGCAACTCACAATGAGACGAAAACTTCGGCAAAGGTCAAATCACTAACAAATTACTTTTCTGGCAATATTATCATCCATTAAATTTTAAGGGGCAAATTTAAGCCGCCTACGTGGTTTATTTTGGGCGAAGATACCAGCACAAAATTTAATTAAAGATTTCCAAGTATTTCAGTTATCGGATCCATTGATGTTGAACGCACGGTAAAAGAATTTAACTTATATAAAAAAAAGTTATCATCAAAGTCCTTTCTGTACCTTTGCGATCACATAAGTCCCCGTGTTAAGAAGTTTTGTCATAACTTTTTTCCTGTTTGCGTAACAATTGCATACCAATTTTTGGAATTTTCTGGGTCTGTCTCGGTGGAGTTTCCCCACTTTTTTCTTTGTTCACAAGGGACATGAGACTCGAAATTTAAGGTATAATAGAAATAGATACGATCTTTATTTTCTTTTCTTTATTTGTTTGCGTATCATTTTATGCAAAATTATTAGGTTAATTTTAAGGTTAAGTCGTGCTTGCCAAGAATGGTCCGTGGATGGGAGACCATAAATAAATGCTGAGCTTCCTCCGTGCCTCAGAAAGCACGTTAAGCCGTTAGTCCCGGCTGTCTTTTGTAGATCTTTGACAGTCGTTACGAGTAGTCAGAAGTCAAAAGCCTTACATCCAGTCTTATTAAGGGGTATCGTATTGCCCAGTTACTGGGTTGTGGAGGTCAGATAGGCAGTCGCTTCATGTCAAATACTGGTACTCAGCTGCATCTGGTTAGACTGAAAGCCGACCCCAAGATAGTTTGGGAAAAGGCTAGGCAGATGATGATTTATGCAGAATTATTATTGCTGAGATGTTGGTGTCTGGTTGGGATTGTCTGGGAAAATGCACGGTGAGCGCTCATTATAATTTCTGGAAATAATTGTGGGTAGCAATTCTATCTGTTCTGTTCTGTTTCTATCTATTTTACAGTTTGGCAGAAGTAATATATTAACACGGATGTAACAACGAATGAATGTTTTTTTTTCATCTCTCTATTAATCACGATTTAGTAGTAATTTTGTTTTAAGTACCTAAGTTTAATTTAAATAGTTTAACATCAGTCTGTTCATGAATGTTCTAGTAAAACAATTTTAGTTTTCAACTAGTTACGCCTAAACCTAATTACAAAAGTCGTTCACGACGCCTGCAAAAAAAAGTTTAGCAAGCTATAGCCGCTATGATACTTTGCGGTGACGTTAAACGACGGCTCAACTCAAATAATACCTACAAAACCTAAGCTGACTCCGGTTTAGTAGTACGTGGTATAAGATGGCTTGTCGTATTTTCGACAATCTTAAAATACTTAATGTTTTAGTTTGTAAACAACACACAAAAATTAACTCTAACATCCGAACCAAACATGAATGCATAAAGAGGAAGCGAAATACAGTTTAAAAAACCAGCTAAGTGCGGGTTGAACGCGCACATAAAGAGTTCAGTACCACCAATATTTTTAACACTCATTCATGATAGGTCAATTTACATCATCGTCATTCATTTTTCATTTAAATAGTATGATAATGAAAAACAAAGTTACTACTGCTGTTTAACGGTGTGGCATACGGACGGACGGACAGGACGAATCTATAAGAGTATGGAACCCTAAACATGCCAAGTTGACGCCAAATGCCTAAAAATCACAAAGTATTTTGATAAGAATCTTCTCCGAACCCAAAGGTTACGGACCAACTCGGGGGCAAAAGCTAATCACCGTGTTACCCCACCCTCAGCCTACGTCACATTATGGGGCACCATGAATGGATGTCCGGCTTTCAAAAATATGCTTTTAATCTCACTGATCTCAACAGAAAATGTCTCATTCAAATTCGTGTGAACGCAATTTTTACAACAAAAAGTTAGATATTTTTCTTTGTTATTTCTATCGCATCTTTGAGAATCCGGGAACAAAAAATGGTTTGACTTTTGAAAACATAACATAACATCACGCCGGTAATTCCCGAAGGGTCAGGCAGAAGTGTTCCTAATAGTACACCCACATTTCGCCAATTATGTTTTTTAGGTCCCATGTAATAGGGGTTGAGCTTATTGCCATCAACCGGGCACAAATCCAGACTCCGTGGCTGCTACTGAGAAATTCCTGAGGAAAAACCCAATAACACTTTGCCTGACCCGGGAATTGAACCCAGGACCTCATGCTCAGCAGTTGGTAATACAACCACTAAACCAACGAGGTAGTCTGTCGGGGGAGTTGTGAAAATAAATGTATAAATTAGATAATAATAGAAAAAACTAAATCTACGTATTTATTTAATTAGTAACCAACCTAAACCAGTTACTCCTCCAAAACCCTCTTTAAAATTTTATTTTAAAATAGATTAAATTTCCAAAAGCTGAGCCTCACTGTATTTGTACAAACAAAAGGAATTTTTTTTTTTTTGACGACACTGTTGGCGCAGTGGCTGAGCGATCGACAGCTGCGCTGCGTGTCGCGTGTTCGATCCCCGCACGGAACAAATATTTGTATGGCCTACAGATAGTTGTTCTGGGTCTGGCTGTTTGTGAGTTTAAATGTTTGTAGACGCACCCACGATACAGGAGAAATTACTAGCGTGGGGAAATGCTATAAAAATAAATTTGAAAAAACACGGATACTACTAATTAAAGCAATCTGCAACAAGCGCCAATGCCTTCACTTCAACAAAGCAAGTCTTTCAATTTCTACCTCGCCGTTGCTACTTCCCACTCCCTCCTATTTTCACTTGCAAGAACCACTTGCATTTTCTTAGCAAAACCTGCCTACCTTCCGCGGTCAATGCCTCCAACTGTCGACAACTAAAGCATGTAAAGCCAAGAAACTTCAAATCCTTTATCCGAAGTCAGAGCCTCTTATACCCTACCAAGACTCCGCCACAGTATAAATGTAACCAGTAAACCAATTAGATCCTTTTATAAGCGCCCTTGGACCAAAAGGACGTAGTTACAATCATATTCGTACCTACTAATAAGGTCTTGTTGTCTGTATCTCCGTCTATCGTAGGGCTGTAATGGACCGTAATGGGTTGTCACAGAATGTGTAATTACTATGACCAATAAAACAAGAAATTATAAAAATAAAAATAAAAATACTGGCCAAGTGCGAGTTGGACTCGCGCACGAAGTGTTCCGTCCCACTATTTATAAAAACGAGAAACCTTAAATATTAATTTTATTCTATTTTTTGTATTTGTTGTTAAAGCGACAACAGAAATACAAAATCTGTAAAAATGTCAACTGGCCAACTATCACGGTTCATGGGATACAGCCTGGTGACAGACGAACGGACGATTGGACGAACAGCGAAGTCTCAGTAATAGGGTCTCGTTTGCCTTTTGGGTACGGAACCCTAAAAACTAAAGGTTTACATGCGACAGTAGTGCTCTGTATGAAGTCGGCTCTGTATGGAGTCGGACGTAAAGAATAGCACCATCCCATATCTTCCCGTGGGTGTCGTAAGAGGCGACTAAGGGATTTTTCACAGAATGGGCAGCAGCGTTCCCTGTTTTTTTTTTTTGTAAAAACCGTACTGCGATCGCCAACCCGCCTGCCAAGCGTGGCGATTATGGCAAAACCCCCCAAAATGCCAATATGACGACACTTGGGGGAGGCCTATGTCCAGCAGTGGACGTCTTTTGGGCTGAAATGATGATGATGATGATGACATGCGACAGTCTCGACTTACTCACGAGTAGGTATAACCTGTTACCTGGAAGCCGAGCTGATTCTTACCGCTTGTTAAGAACAAGTTGAAACACTGTATGTTAAAACTAATAAATATGTACTGTGACTCCATGTCCTCTCGACCCATTATCTATTCGAGCCACATGACTGTGTTTCATGAGTTAATACCTTCAGCCGTGCCCCCTCTCAGAGGACTAGACGTGGACGATTAAGTTAATCGGGTCGCCTCTATGTGGTCAGCCTTTGCCTCTCCCTTGCTAATAGGTAATAAATCTGTTATGTTTCTAGTAAGTTCGACTTTGCTTGTTCAGGGTAGGTTCTAAAAATAGTTGATCTATGATTTATTCAGGGCATCCCTTTAGTTAGGATTTTCATGAATATTTTCGCTAGGGTGGCTGTTCTTGGGATGGATTTGAATGTTGTGATTGAAAAGCTGTGTTATCCTGTTTGTGTTGGATATGTTTTCATATGAAACAACTTGAAAGTAAAATGCTCGATTGTTTAAACACTTTTACTTTTATAGGGATTTTACTGTTGACCATAAACAGTAGGTAATATCGCACGCCCATTTTAACCTTGAGCAGGCCTAGAGTAGGTCATAGTTTTAATGGAAGAAGAGGCCAGCTTACACTGGTTTTATTACCACTGATCTGCCGCGGCCTTCAGTACTAAAATGACAACTTTTTGAACATCACGGTCAATCCTCGCTCAGAAAAATAAAAGTCAAGATATAATTGGATAACGGAGAGGGAGGTCTTTGTACAGTCGTGGGGAATCACAGACTCACTCCTTAGAAAGTACACCACAGCACAAAAACATTCCCAAAAAACTAGTAATCCCATATCCGCGTCACATTTCAAAATACCAATCACCTTTATGACATAATATACTGCATACAAAGATGTAATTATCCACACTGCCCGGTGCACCGTACACAGGTAGACGCAAGTTTCGTAATGATTACGCGAACGCTTCCGTCCTTCTCGTCAGCAGCGCTATTGACATTGTGACGGAACAACTTTCTCTGCCGGCTGTACACCAAACAGATTGTACGCGCTATATACAATTATATAAGGTTATTCACTTGTTGGTTATTAAGATGCAAAGACTTATATTGCGTTTTGTTCGAAACAGTCATGATTTAAAACTGATTATAATTATGATTATGTTAGACACCTTCATCAATGATTTTTACTGTACGATTTTGTGAGGCGTGTCATACTGCATTTATTCATAACCATAAAATACGTAGGCGTACGGTTGGCGCGGTGGTTGAGCGATCGACTACTCCGCTGCGTGTCGCGGGTTCGATCCCAGCACGGAACAATTATTTGTATGGCCTACAGATAGTTGTTCCGGGTCTGGCTGTTTGTGTATGTAAGTTTAAATGTTTGTAAACGCACCCACGATACCTTGGACCAATAATAGTAGGTGAAATTCCTAGTGTGGGGCAAAGTTTAAGAAAAAAGGTTCAATGTTATGAAATTGCGGAGGCCTCTGTCTAACAGCAGACTACTGTAAACTGATGGTCAAAATTGTAGGAGTATAATGTAATTCTGATTCCAACTTTTCACTGTATAATATCGTTTTGTGGTCCTAGGCGCTTGAACGTCCACACATACTATATTAGTATGAATGGACGTTCAAGCAGCTGGCAAGAGCGCACGAAACGCGTGTAAACGAAACGTTAATTTGTCGTTTTTTGAATCGAAAATACAATAATTGTCCTTTAGCATTTTGGTTAAATTGTTTGCGTTCGTGCTAGGACCTCTCAGCATCGACGTGTGAACAGTATGTATCTGTTGGCCAGACAAAGCAAATATTTGCAAGATTGATCGAAAGGCACCTGCACGTTTGGTCATCTGTCGGTTGTTGTAATGTTTAACCGATTCGTATATATTATCTTCTAAGTAAATTGCAATATTTCCCAAAAATACTGAAATAGATATTGGAACAGTTCAAGTTTTAAGTCATTACAACAATCAACAAAAACTAGACACTTGCATAATCTTAAAGTGATTGAAACTTTACATTTTATTTTGTAGTTTTTCGTTTACAGTATTGCTGAGTGATCTAAATGTGGCAAATTTACTTTTTATTATCTTTTGATGTTGCAGTATCTCTGTTAAATTACGAGACTCTCCTAGAGAGTCTTCTTCTTGAAAGAAACGATGGATAGGTTGGATGAAGTTCTGATTAGAAAGGCGGTTCCTGCTGCCCCGACTCCATATAAATTGGAATAAATGCAGGTGAGTCATGGTAATGATGACTTCGAAATAAACCATTAGATATATTTACCAGTATATAGCCTTTTAAAAGGCCTGTGCTGGAGGGCCAATTGTGCTTAGGTAGTTGGTGACCTAGCAAAACTTCAAGATATGCAATTCTTATGACTTCATAATTAAGTCAGAAAAAGTATTTCTGAAAGAGAACTGGTTCTAAAATGAAATAATGAAATAGTTCTATCGGTCATCAGCTCAACGTACTCATTTACATAATAGGTAAAAGAAAGAGCACAAAATGTGTTTATATGTAACTGATTAGATGCATTCAACAAATACTATGAACGAGTAACTCAGGATGTTACGCAACAATCCGGAAAAGAATGGCCTCCTTCTGACTTCTATAAAAAATAAAGATAATTTTTTAATATTATTTTGTAGTGGCAATCTATTTTTATTCGGTGAAGGTAACCGTTAATACCATATAAGCGATTACCTTATAACCACTGGTAAATGTTTTTACGTGAATGTATCACTTCCAGTTAAAACATTATTTTTAAATATCTTCTGTTTTCACAGACTAGCTTTAAAAGAGAATTACGGGAGGACCAATAGTGTCTTGATTTCGCCAGAACAGTATGATGCAACGAGTTTGTAATGATCATTATTTCCTGGTTGCTTTTTTCATTAGTTTCTTCACACGGATAAAAAGGGGCTAAAATCTAATCTACAATCAAGTGCCTTTGAAAAATTTTAAAAGATTATTTTAAATGATTTTTAGATCGATTGGCTTTTAGGTCAAGTCCAAAAGCCGAACAAAGTAGACAAGGTCATTTATTGATCCTCCAAATAAAGTCATGATTTCTTCCTTTCTAATAAGGTTACTAAGAACAACATGTTAAAAAGTGTCCCGCAAGGACCTACACTAAGTCTTGCCTTCTCACATATTTTGTAACATCAATCATCATTTACATTACACATTGTATACTACCACCACGTTCGTCATTGTGACCATTGAAGCGAGTGGCGCAACCACTGGGTGGTGGCAACCAGCGTCCTCAGTACAGTGCCTACCGTTGGACGGAACTAGTGAAGTGAAGTGAATGGTGTGCGCTGGATTTTAGTGCTGTGGTAGGTTTAAGTTTTTTTTTTGTTCGCTTGTTCTATTTTTTTAATTTATGTGTGGTAGCAGTGTTTTGTTTTGGCGACGAGTTTTGGTTGAGTTTGAGTTTTTTTTTTTTATAAAATGAACTTGTTAGAATTTAAACGTGGGATTTAAAATGATAATGTCATTTTGAGGATAAGGCCCTCGTGATGATTTTGTTTTGATGCAAAATAAACGTAGGCTATGAAAAAGGCAGTGAAAGACTTTAAAAACTTCATAGTAAAGATTTAACAAAAATTAAATAAAACAAAAACAAAAATAAAATTAAATTCCATAGTATTTAACCCCTTACTGCATAGCATGACATATCGGGCATTAGGTTATCTGCCTATTAATATTTCCAAAGCTGGTACGCAGGTCTGCTCTATGTGGGTATTTCGTCGGTATGGTATATAGCCGTAATAACCAAACCGAATTATTTAATTAAGAGATCATTAACAGAATCCCACCATAAATATATAAACGAATAAGTCTGAATCGTTGAACAAAACCGATATGTGAAACGATTTACCGCAAAATAATTAGCTAGTCGTAATTTACGCAGAGCCATTGCATTCAATTTAAAACCACAACATACACATTTCATTGAATGGGACGAATTTATTAATCGTTCAAATGTCATTTTAATTAATGATGGTATTAGTGAAATGAGTTATGGTGTTTTGGGATAGCTCTGGAACTATTGGGAATTATGGGGGGTAATGAATGAGGGACTGTTCTAAATTGATTGGTGTGACAATATAGGTACTGCTATTACTATTTTATTACTTTTGAAGGTAATAGAAATATTATTTTAAAATATCAACAAGCGTTGTATGTTTCTTTTTAACCCTCGACTAAAAAAGGGTGAGGTGTTATAAGTTTGACGTTGGTATCTGTGTGTCTGTCTGTGGCATCGTAGCTCCTAAACGGATGAATCGATTTTGATAAAATTGATTTCTTTTGAAAGGTGTTCTAATTGAGAGTGTTCTTAGCAATGTTTCGAAAAAATATGCTCAGCGATTTGTAGACCATCACCTCTTTTTTACTTGAACAAGGGATATTCATAATAGTTCCACAGGACTGACCGATTTGAATTCTTATCACTTTTCACTATGGTATCGTCAAGAGGGGAGGGGCGGCTGCAAATTTTTATTTCATGGTTTTTGAAAAGAAAAGTTTGGTGAGGCTGTTTGTTACTCTTTCACACAAAAACTACCTGGAATTACAACGAGGATATTTTGTCCCGAGAGTACGACCCTGAGGTACAGTTACCAAACAAAACACGGGCGAAACCGCGGGCAAAAACTAGTAGTTCAATGCTAAGGTATTAAAAGGTCTTTACCTGCGTCCAGGCATTTCTGATGACGATCATGGGTATATTATAAATCATTTCTATCAGCAGTGATTTTACCATTCATCATCATCATCAGCCTATAATGTTCCCACTGCTGGGACTCAGGCCTCCTCTCTCTATGAGAGGGACTGCGCTGTAATCCACCACGCCGGCCCAGTGCGGTTTGATATATGTCACATGTCTTCGAAATTCTTAGTTCTAGGACATGCCGGTTTCCTCACGATGTTTTCCTTTACCGTTTTGAGAGCAGCGGTGATGAAATAAATTACACAAAGTAATGCGCCTGCCTGGGTTTGACCCCACGGCTTACTAATCGTAAGTCGGGACTGCCACCACTGGGCCACCAGTGTTCCATTACCATTAATATTACACACACATTTAACAACTTAAAAGAGACTGTGACCTCTGAGTTTGTTTCGGCTGTTTCTTCTCCGAGTAGTCAGGTACGAAACAACCGCCCCATCTAATTTTAAAAAAATTGACGTGTAAAAGTGTTTGTAAAAACCTACTTGCAAAATAAACATCATTTATCATTTAACATCACCATTAATAATTTGCTATCATAACGTCTGTACCACGAAAAATGCTTAGCCTATCTTATACATTCAACCGGCCCATCCATCTCAAACGCAATACCACAGAGTATAAAAAACTAGGTACCTATATAAAAGAAAAAAAAGATACTATAAGATCCTTGACCTAAAATGATTTGGACAGTATCCTTTTATCAAAAGGATTACGCCAAAGCATTCGCCTATATACGGTCAGTGAGCCACTGGATTATAGGTTTGTCTGATTTGACAGACCCTTCTCGAAAATTCTATATGATTTTCGGGATTGCTTACAATCATTACTCGTCAGTTTAACCTAGGATACTGTGGTCCCTTTGAAATAAATTTTGTTATACGCAATATCCAACTCTTTGTGGAAATTCTAGGCATTTTAATTTGAACGATCATCTAGTTATCTGCTTAGAATAGGCTACAATTTAGACCCAGTTTGGAGTCAAAGAGAATAATAACATATTTTGCTAAGGGTATGGCGGAAAGTGGCGTGTGGTGGCGTGAGCATGAGAATCTGGATTCGATTCCAATGTCGGGCAACGTAGTATTGGGTTTTTTCTTCAGGAATTTCCCAGTAGCCGCCACGATGTCTGGATATGTGCCTGGTTGATAGTAATAGGCTCGGCCTCTATAACAAGGAACTTAAACATAGCTGAACAAAATGTGCTCGTAGCTATTAGAGGCTTACTTCTACATAAAACTTCGAGTAAAACTTTCGTTATATGACGATCAAGTGTTTGTTAAATTCATTTTGTGTTGGTAACACTTGTGTTTGTGTTGGTGTTAAAAACTTAACCATTTCAAACCGTATCATATATGCAAATGAGTACCACTAACAGTTACAACATACAAAAGGTCAGACGATTGTGCGCAAGTTGAGCAATATATGTACATAATTATATGTGATCTGACCTCCGTTGAGAAAATAAGAGGGGCTCGAAGAGTCTTTGAAAATAAAAAATCCATACTTTTGAAGATTACTTACGTGTGTTACATTCATTGAAATATTTTCGAATGACTTTTCCTTTTTGATTTTTCTTGTAAAACATCGAGAATTTACTGTTACTAGCCTAGCCTAGCCTGTTAGCTTATTTTATCCCACGGCAAAGGCCTCACCCCATGACTTCCAAATCCTTCGATCCAAGGCCAACGTGGACCACTGGTCGTTGGTTCTGTCGAGCTCGTCCCGCCATCTCCTGCGTGATCTGCCGCGTCGCCTTCTTCTTTACAACATCGAGGCTTTGCTAGAAGAAAATCAAGGCATATTTCCACAAACATAAGACACATAATTCTTTGACGTTTGACGAGGAACGAAAACTTCGAATACATCAACACCAACTGGGCACGTGTCGTAGAGTGCGGCCCACAGCATCTTAGAGAGAGGATTCGAGTCGTGTGTCCCAACAGTGGGAACTTTATAAGCTGATAATTATACTTAGTTTTATGAAAAATCAAGTTTAACGGTAGGACTCAATGTAATGCAATGAAAACATTGTTTTCATGACTGCATTCAATAGTGCAGGGTTCTTGGACGTAGGTATTTATTAAAGTTATAACATGAAAAAATAATATAAAAAAAACATGTGAAATAATTGGAACTTTGACCTCCAATATTTCTGTACCTCGAAAGTTTCCAGGTATGGAAAACCAGAGCTTTTCAACTTCATTAAGGGTACTATTAGATCCCTCATACGAAAGACGAAGAACAACTCAAAGAACACTCATACATTTATAATTGCGCATAATCCTATATAAATAATTCAAAGGCTCGTGTTCGGGAAATATGTACGTTATTTCGGGGAGTATTTTTCGTGACAGACATAAGTTGAACCCGTCATCTTCAATAAGGGTGATGTCAAGACGCGTTAGTTTAGGAATGAATTACTATATATTTTGGCCTTTGCTCCTGATATTGGTATTATTATGTGTTATAAAGCGATTATGTCATGATATAAACAAAATAATTGTGCTTAGTCGATCTAAAATCATACATGGAAATCTTAAGTTTTGTCAGCAGGAGTTTTTTTAATCTGATGAGGTACCTGCACGATGCAAGTACCTAAACGGGCACAATAGACATCCAGAGGTGCTGCAGAACCCTTTGGAGTAAACAGCTGGCCTACCATGACCTCTTAAAGCAGTATTGTTTTAGTCTTATTCCAGTGTGGGAAAGAGACGGAGCTATACAGGATGTCTAGCGCCGTCTCTTTCCCACATTGTAAAAGGAGTAAAACAATAATGTTTTAAGATGTCATGGTAGGCCATCTGATGAGGTACCTGTACGATGCAAGTACCTAAACGGGCACAATAGACATCCAGAGGTGCCGCTAACCCTTATACACAGTATACAGGTGTGATGTTAAGTTCCCTGTGATCTTCTTTACCTGTAGTCTTACAATTCATGCTGGATACAATATTAATTATGTATTTTTTAAATTTGTTATGAATATCTCAAAACAAAATGTCAAAATGCAGCTTCCTATTTCGGATTAATTGTTATTTCTTCAATAATTTCTAATTCAAACTGAACGTCTGTTATTACTTAATTTTGATTACCTTTATTTATGCTGCTTGAGAACACCTCACAAAAATCAAATCAATAAAAAATAGTCATTTATTTGAAACCTAACTACTTAATATTATAAGTGCGAAAGTAAGTTTGTTTGTTTGTCACCTCTTCACGCCTAAACCACTGAACTGATCATCCTCAAATTTTGCATAATATACGTTGTCAGGTGTACAGAAATGGACATACCTTTCATCCCGAAAAAACCTATTGCTCCCGAGGAAAACAACTATAACGTGCTTATGATAAACTAGCTGTCCGGCGCAACTTCGTTTGCGTCACATTTTCCCCGTTTTCGTAACATTTTTCATTTCTGCTCCACTCCTATTGGTTGTAGCGTGATGACGCCTATAACCTTTCTCGATAAATGGGCTATCTCACTGAAAGAATTTTTCAAATCGGACCAGTAGTTTCGGAGCCTATACAATGCAAACAAACAATCAAATCTTTCCTCTTTATAATATTAGTTTTAAATTAAATTAAATAAAAGATGACGCCACGTGTCCGAGACGGTTATTGTCAAATTCTAAATTTACGCGAGCAAAGTCGCGGGCAAAACCTAGCATCCAATAAAAACTGAAAGATTATGCAAAAGAAACTCAATTTTCTCGTCAACAATTGCACCAACGAACTAATTGCAAAATGCAATGCAACTTCGTATTGTAGTTCGTTCGATGATGTACAAAGTGTTTAACTTCCATTGATTACTTAACACATGATTGACGTTACGATATGTGTATCTATCCGCAATGGTTTCGTTATATGTTTGATGGGTCACTACGCGGTTGAATGTGTGAATATGTATGCGTATGTTGTAGTGGTTTTTGTAAAGGTTCAGGCAGATATTAACGTTGAACCTTTGATGGGATATTAAAGAAGATAGTTGTTAGAACGACTATAGAAATTTTAGCTCGGTGAAAACTGACTGCTTCAAGACTACTAATGGGTAAATTATCGTGAGAAATAATTTAAAGTACTATCTAAAACTCAGGACAATGAGAATGATGATTCATTCTTTTGCCTTCATTTATTTGGGGTCGGCGCAGCATGTCTTCTTCTTCCATACTTCTCATTACTCGTCATCTCATCAGACACCTCCTTTCTTGCCATCTCATCCTTCACACAGTCCATCCATCGTTTCTTTGGTCTTCCTCTACTTACTCTTATACCAAACCACATTCATACTCAAACTTTTAGTCACGACATTTTCCTCATTTCTCGCCGTAACATGACCAAAATCCAATCCATTTGTTGGCCAAAATCAGGACAACAATTACAATTAATTTCATTCGGTACAAATGCAAAGCTTGTCGTGTTTCATTATCCTATGTATTTTTTCATAAATACTTAGGTTCTTTTTTGTCACCTTTTATCATTTACATTTTAATTTATCTGCAAAATGGTATCCGTCTTGGTTTGCAATAAAAATTACTCAATTTCCAACTCTCATCTGTCTATTACGAAATTCATTCATAATTTACATTTGAATAAAAAACGCTATAAATAAAATTACCACTCAGATTGAGTGTCTACTTAGAATTTATGGCCATTAGACGCATTCCATATTAACCACAAACCGAACAGTTCCCCTGAATCTAAACCTTATTCCCTTGTGATAAGATAGCAATGAAACACATTCAGCTCAGTTGTACATCACGTAATATAAATCCTCTTCGCCAATGCTGTGACATGGACACGTACTCATTGAGCTACTCACCTCAATACCCTCTGGTGGCGACAATGGTTGTAGGCACGCGAACCATTGACGCGTCCGTTTGAATGGGTCATAAAAACGTCTTTATAAGTAGGCAATGGATGATGTTTTGCCGATGTTGTTGTAAAAATATTCTCACGCGATACGACCGAGGCTACGCCTTTCACTTTCGATACAGAGATTACTTGTCACGTACTCGTTTTTATGTCAGCTGTGTAATGTAAGGTTTAAGACAATGGTTGTTAAGGGTCAAAGTTCAACGATTCTTTATTACGAGTATGGTAATGTTATTTATGTGTTTTCGTTTTCTCTGTTTACCGAATTATTACTAAGAGAACGGGTCGGATAGGGTAACCAAATATCTTATTGAGATCGAACATCTCTATAATGTCAAAGCGAATGGAGTCAATAGCGGTTTTATAACATCAATCGATAAATTGGATTTATTATTACATCTCGAAGGCTGAAGGACAGAGGTTTACCTATTAGTACGAGCACATGCGCTTTTCGCCATTCAAATATGAATGAATGATTCAGCCCTTACTTCCATTAATCCCAGGATATCATTGAAAAATAAAATACATTTTTGTTTAAAAGAAATCATTTGCAAAAGAAAAATCGCTCGGCTAATGTGCGGAACTGCAAACCTTGAGGTGATTTGCTTGACCATAAAATTTATAATTATAACTTATATTATTAAAAAAAATCTACCAGTTAACCTCTGTTTTTATTTGGGAGTAAGCATTAGCAACGGTGATGGAAAACATTGTGAGGAAACCGGCATGTCCTAGAACTAAAAATTCGAAGACATGTAACATCTACCAACCCGAACTGGGCCCGAGTGGTGGATTAAAGCCCACTCCCACTCATTAAGAGGAGGCCTGTGTCTCAGCAGTGGGAACATTAAAGGCTGATGGTGATGATGATGAAGCATTAGCAAAATGTTCGAACCATTTAATTGTATAATTTTCCAAGACCCTAAATATTTTTTAAATACACAAATTATTTTTAGACCCAAGCAAGGGTGGCAATAACCTTGAATGTGTGAGCAGCACCTAGAAATATGTCAATGATTTATCCCACTATGAATAAACGATTTCTGCAATATCTATGGGTAGGTACGCGTCAGTGTTCCATACGTATGGTCAAGACCTATTGTCCAGTCACGAAGAGTAGCTGACGAGAGATTAATATCGCAGATGTTCGTCTGTGACCAGATATATGAACGGAGTATTTAAGGATCGTAGCAAGAAGCTATCTGTGGTTTTCGCCTCGTATTTATGATATCATCATCATCATCATAATCGCCACGCTTGGCAGGCGGGTTGGCGATTACAGTGCGGTTGTTACAAAGGCACAGAGAACGCTGCTGCCCATTCTCTGGCAAATTCCTTAGTCGTCTCTTACGACACCCACGGGAAGATATGGGATGGTGCTATTCTTTACGTCCGACACCATACAGAGCTCAGAGATTTATGATAAATGACCTGGTAATTGCATTACGGTTTTTATCAAAGTTCACCGTAAATAAGGTTGAAAACTACTAAAATTGTCTTGCTATTCTATAGTTAAATAGACTCGTCGTTTTATGACGTGGTTATGAGGCTTAGCTTTATCACATAAGGTTTAATTCATCATTCTTCTGCCCTTATCCTAATTTGTTTGGAGTCGGCAAAGCATATCTTCTTCCTCCTTATTTCTGATTAATCGTCATCTTACAAGACACCTCCTTTCTTGCCATATCATCCTTAACACAGTCCATCCATCGTTTCTTTAGTCTTTCTCTAATTAGTCTTTTATCAAACTACATCTATACTCAAAGGTTTGAGTATAGATGTGGTTCTCAAGACATTTTCCTCACTTCTCGCCACACATGCCCAAATTCCAATCCTTTTGTTGCCCAAAATCAGGACAACAATGATAATTAATTTCATTTGGTACTAATAATTGATGTACTGGCGTTTTAATGGCTTTTATGAATTACTTTTTATAGGAGGTACTTAAAGTTGTGCAAAAAATATATGTTAAGGTAGCAAATAGGTAGTAAATATTTACTTTAACAACGCGGTAATACAACGCTAAAACAATGCGAACTTGGAAGTGATCAGCCAACCTGACGTCAGAATGGCTGACCACTTCTTTCTTTAATATATTTCTTAACGCAAAGGTAGCTAATATTTCATTAAAGGTAGTAAATAGTAGCAAATAGGTAGTAAACAGTGCACATAGTCGCATTTCCATATCTCATTTGGTCCAGCCATCATGACGGTAACAGTGCACATAGTCGCATTTCCATATCTCATTTGGTCCAGCCATCATGACGGTAACAGGATTTTCCTGTACCGTGAGAGCTTTTACACTATAGTGACATAATACAAGCCCAATGCCTCAAAAAATCAAAAGTGCCATTGCATAACTTCGAAATTCGAAAGGTGAATCCGCAATGACTTTAAGAGCAAGTGAATTGACTTTCCTGTATTTACGGTCACTTCTTGAGTGTTGTTCAATCTGTTTATTTACTTCTTGGGTTCAACTGAGCTAAGTTTTTGACGTGACAACGTCTAATATATCCATGTACGGCGGCTGCACGCACGAAAAAGGATGACTCATTGTAACGTTACGCTCATTGTCGGAGTGAGAGCGATGCACGAGCGAGTGAAACTCACGATCGGCTTGAGCGTTCGGCTTGCTATTCATAAAAGTATGCAATAATTTCATCAATGTTTTGCTGTGAAGTTGTCACGTTAAACTATCGTCCGTAAATCGACTTTACAGACAACCAATTTTCTTTTTTAATGCACAGCACTTCTGGCTCAGAATATTTTGTCTTGTCTATGAACCCTAAAATATTGAAGATGAACTTTAGATAGACATTAGATATTTATAGTAACGTAATCTCATATTTACTTATTTCTAAAACCCACGATACAATACAGGAGAGATCATGATGATTAATAATTTTAAACAGAAAATCTGCAGGTAAATTGGTTTAATTTTTCTTTCAAATTATTTGCGTACTCATGGCCAAACTCATCGTCTATAAAATTTAAGAATTTAACACCAAAAACTCATTCAAACTTTATCAAAACTATTCACATTATAATTCGACCTCAACTATTCTGCTGACTCTGCACCAAATTATCGCGTCGTTAATTAGAACCTCTCACGGTTGTTAGCAACCACTGAAGCGACAACCGTTGTCAGTTGAACGGCTGATTGATGAGGGCCGGTCAATCGATGACACCGAACTAACGGCTCTTTTAGTTATATGTGTAAAGCTTTGTTCGCACTGACATTTTTTACGGCACAGGTTATACATTTCGATGTACTGAAGTTAGGGCGTGGACACATCGACACAGCGCGGCGCAACGTTCACGGCACGGTGGCGTGGCACGGCGTTTCACGGTGGCGGCGCGGGCGCTCCGTGGTAATAATGTCCACGCCCTTACTGGCCATTCTCACGATCTGTTGTCACCTCTTGCATAACCCTTTTCCAAATATGATGTAGCTGAAGATCAGTATTTTATATTGAGCGACTGCCATCTGACCTCTACAGTAACTGGGTAAAATGGTACTTCCTGGTACCTCCTTACTGAAAAACAAAGGGATAGGAACTCATGATATGTTTTAAGGTAATAAAATTTAAGTTAATAAAAGTTCCCGTGGCTATTTTTTGACAAGACTGTAGTCTTATCACTACAAAATACTGTAGTGAATGTTTTCAGTAGAATAGTAAATTTCTGTGCAAAGCGATTGTAACAAAACAATGTTTTACTTAATTGAAATGTATACGGTATTTAATACCTCGATCAATTAGTAACTTATT
This sequence comes from Cerastis rubricosa, assembly GCA_949152445.1. Classification (NCBI taxonomy): domain Eukaryota; kingdom Metazoa; phylum Arthropoda; class Insecta; order Lepidoptera; family Noctuidae; genus Cerastis; species Cerastis rubricosa. The sequence continues at coordinate 17,914,872 of OX424539.1, forward strand.
CATGAGTTTGGGTTCATTTTATGTATCAATTTTTACTTGTTAACAATTCTGAAGCACCCCAACACAAAATAACTAGTAACAAAGGTACGTGACCGTAAAATATAAACGCAAACACTAAGTTGGATACTAAATTACAGGCTCTATTTCATTTCAAACAATATTGACGGTATTGTTGGCGCAGTGGTTGAGCAATCAATTGCTGCGCTGCGTGTCGCTGGTTCGATCCCCGCACGGAACAAATATTTGTATGGCCTACAGATAGTTGTTCCGGGTCTGGCTATTTGTGTATGTGAGTTTAAATTTTTGTGAACGCACCCACAATACAGGAGAATTTCCTAGTGTGGAGCAACGTACTCTTTCAAACGTTAGATTTCAGCTTGCTTTTATACAAGAAGGAGTTTGGATTTTAAGAGATTAATAAAGGTCCTGAAATAAATTATTTATTTTAATTATACACCTACGTATCTAAAATTTTGTAAGTACAAGGCTGTTTGGTTCGCCTTGGGTTGAACATTTTAAATTAAAAAGTAATTTATTCAAATTATGGTCAGAATGAGCACTTTTTAAACATCTAATTTACAATAGACCATCCCCCAAAACGAATTATAGTCGACACTATTTCCTAGTGTTTTGGCCGAGGAGAAGATATAGTGCATAAAAACCCCAGGAAAACATTGCCTACAAATTCCGTTATACAAGGTGTTGTTTTCCATCCTCGTTAAAATTCAGGAGGTTGTCACAAAATACATAATTAATCAATTTAAATTACGGAACCTAGTTCATTATTATTAAACGCAGATTTTTTGGTTGTTTAACTTTGTCAGTATATCAGAATAAACCCCTTAACGTGGTTTAGGGTTTAAAAAATTAATTACCCATTTTATTATTGATTCGGGTCGAAAATCATTAGCATAGTTACCTCCTTAAATTTTACGAGGCTGCAAAAACAACACCTTGTTTGGTAGAGAAAATTGAAAAAACAGCCTCTCGTATTATCACAAAGGAGAACTACCTTTCCTAATGATATAGCACGGTATTATACTTTAATATATTAGCAGTATAACTCCTTATCCTCATAATAGAAAACTGGTAACGTACGGTGGTGCACCACGGTTCGCAAAACGCGCCAGTAAAAATAAATTGAATCCGTTTATAAAGCGGCCTCGAAACTGTTTTGGAGGCGTGAGATGCGAATGATCGTGAAATCGGAAAATGATGAGATACATAGCTTAGCGAGTAAATTTGCATATACGAAAAAAGTAAAGAATAAAATACGTTTAATTCCATTTCTGTTTCGCTGAATGTTTTTCGAAAATTCTCTTACAGTTTCAGAAGTAGGACGGAAGGATCAAGTGTTAAAAAAAGATTGTATTTTTCTGAAAACGGAACCTAAGTGGAATGAAAATGAAACGTATATGAAAATACAGTAAAATCTAAATAAACAAAAATTTCGTGTGAATTATATATTCAAGTTTATACTAAAAATAATATCGTTAAGTTTCGTAAGGCATGTGTGAAAATAACAATTTTACGGTCACTTTAACCGTGCATAATTTAATTTATATATTAGCTTTGTAGAATGAATTACGAAAGACGAAAACTAGCAATGATTATGTTTTGAAATGAAACCCGATATTTAGTTCATGAGATTAACAAAAAAGACATTCCAACAAGAACTTTCAGGTTTTTTTTTTACTTAAGAAAGACTTGTGTACTATCTTTTCAAGTCCCTTTCCTAGGCTTGTGGCCTCCACAACTTAAAAGCAATCCACGGAAACATATATTTATCTTTCATCTACGTCCTTACTGCATTCACTTAATTCATATTCTGCCATATGCATACGACTTTAATATTAAAGACCTTTTTCCAGTCCAAGGTCTGAGTCACAATGTGGGGGTGACAAAATTATATTTAAATATATAGAGACGCTGACTAGGTACTTGCATAAATTCGCTATGTACTTCTAATTAATGCATTTTCAAATAGAGAGTGGGTAAGGGTCTTTGCCCACGGCGTCGCTTCTAACGCGCGTTTGTAGAATTCGCTGGCGATATTCGGTTATTGAAAAGTGAAGCAAGGTGGTACGCATAGTGACAGCATCATCATAGTGTCAAAGCAGTAAATAATCATTGTTCCATGGGCCAAGGTACACACACAGCCAGTGAATAAAGTAGGCGTAAAAATATCCTTAACGAAACCGAAAAGCAATTGTTCTCCACGTCATCATTGCGGCCATTTGATTTCTAGACCAAACATGGGAACTTACTAGTTACGGAATTATTGGGGGATAAAGTTCCATTTTTTTTTTCAATCCATGTTTTCTTTTATAACTTTTTTATATAACACCATAAAAAAATAAAAAATAAATTTGAAAAACAACATCAATCTGACCATGGACCCCTGTATTATTGAATTGACCCATCAGCACAATGTTTTGAGTATGTTAAATTAAATCCCACAGAAAAACGTAATTTTTCACGCCATTGTTTTTGCTCACAGTTACTTAGTTGGTTTTGTATAGAATGCTTGGTTAACGACTTTGTGAAAGGTCCGTTTAGACCTTGTATTGCTGCCAATTTGAGTTTCCATAGTTACTGCTTCGATGCAAATAGACGCGGTGGACGAGGGCCCTAAGGCTTGGGGCCATGACCACTAATTACTAAATGATATATGAAGCTCCGAGACTTATTATAAGTTTATTTAATGCGTTCAAACTTGTAGAGGTTAATTATTCAATTTGTTTTAAGGCTCGAAGTTAAATAAGTACTTTTCAGCTTAAGTGACATATGAGAATTTTGGAATTTTGCTAGATAGTTTTTGCTTAATGAATTTTAGGAATAAATCATGTTTTATATCTACAAGTTTCATTGAATAATTTAACTTTAACGTGTTTTTATTAGAATAGTTGTTAGATAATTATTCTATTTAAGAAATGCCTAAAGTTACTTGAAACATTGAATTTTAACAAAGTAAAGCTTTTATTTTTTGTTTTTCACATGGCATTACTCTCATTTTGTCCAATAAATAAGTCAGGAATTTTTGTCATATACAAGCTGTTGTTTTGCATCCACGTCAAATTCAAGGAGGTAACTAAGCTAATGATTCTCGACCCGAATCAATAATAAAATGGGTAGATAGTTTATCGTTTTTATTTATTTACGGAAATCGGTAAATGCCGCCTCGCCCTATAACCACGCTTTCACACATACAAACAATCGCAAACGTTTATTCGATAATTTATTATTCCCTAAACCACTTTAAGGGGGTTTTTCTGAAATACTGACAAACATAAACAACAAAAAAAATATTTTGGTCCTGCTGGTCTACCATGACGTCTTAAAACAGTATTGTTTTATTCCAGTGTGACAAAGACACGGAGCTATACAGGATGTCTAGCGCCATCTCTTCCCCACACTGGAAAAAAAGTAATACGTCACCTTTTTAGACCCACGTGGGACCCGCAAAACCAGTGAAACCACGTACGCCCACATTTACTTACATATTGTTATATTAAGTGGGTGGAGAACCTTTTGTCTTCGGTCTTAGGGTTCTATTTGTCGTGTGTAAGGTCACGTGAAATGCCTTCTTGTTAAACCACGGGATATAAAGGGGCGATGCTCTTATGGACTGACCACTTTGCTATTTACAGGGTTGAAATTTATTCATGACAATGTACTCGCTACTTTCTGCATGGCGTCATACGTAAAGGTTCTGTATGGGGTCGGACGTAAAGAATAGCACCATCCCATATCTTCCCGTGGGTGTCGTAAGAGGCGACTAAGGGATTTGCCAGAGAATGGGCAGCAGCGTTCTCTGTGTTTTTGTATCAACCGTATCGCCAACCCGCCTGCGAAGCGTGGCTATTATGGCCAAACTCCCCAAAATGTCAATGTGGCGACACTTGGGGGAGGCCTATGTCCAGCAGTGGACGTCTTTTGTGCTGAAATGATGAATGATGACTCGCTACATACAATTTGATTATTCACTGTTTTGTCGAATCACTGTCTAAACCTTTGGGGATTCAGGTTTTTGTTTTTATTGCGAGCTGTTCACTCTGTCACGTTTTAATTAACAGTTATTAAAAAACACTGTTAAACAAAGTGAAAAGACAGACAACTGCAGTTTAGTTCTTGCATAACGAGCAAAATAAAACATTCTTTACACTTAGGTCGAAATCAACAAACGTTACTTTAGCACGCCTGTTTTCTAAGGGCTATTTCTGTGACAGTACAACTGTTAAACTTCAAATACAAGAAAGATACGGGGCCATGTATCGTTGTTCGTTTGTTGGGCGAATCGCCATCTAATCTGTAGAATTCACGGCCAGTTTCTCTGTTCCATGATCATTATAAACGGAATCTCTTCAAACTTCGAGTGAATCTGTTTCTTCTAGGCAAGCGTGCTCCCCCTAGGCCGCAATATAGCTTTACATCAGGCGAGTTGCAGCCTGCGGGTTGTTCGAAAGAGATACCGTGGCCCTGGAACACAAAGGGCTAAGAAGGAACACGGATGGGTTTTAGTCAGTCAAGTCTGACACTCCCTTCCGCTCCGCGCTTCTCTCGCTCTCCCAGAGCGAGAGAAGTCATTTGATGATTTCCCATTCTAAAAAAAAAGGCGAGTTGCAGCCAAACGCAAGCTTATTTAGATTTGAAAAAAAATATATATTTCGGTTTGAGAGCAGCGGTGGTCCAGTGGTGGCAGCCCCGACTTACGAGCAGTAAGCCTCGGATTCGAACCCAGGTAGGCGCATTAGTTTGTGTAATTTATTTCATCACCGCTGCCCTCAAAAACGGTGAAGGAAAGCATCATGAGGAAACCGGCATGTCCTAGAACTAAAAATTCGAAGACATGTGACATCTACCAACCCGCACTGGGCCCGCGTGATGGATTACAGCCTGTGTTCCAGCAGTGGGAACATTTTAGGCTGATAATGATGATGATATCTCGGCTTTAGTCTGCAGACAAATGTTATACTAAATGCGCCATCAGATTAAGTAAGTCAGCTACTAACCAACCAAATTCCGTAGACAATCAGCAAAACAGATGCGACCCACAAGTTCGGCGACTGCCCCAATTCCATACATTACCGCCAGATTCTTTTATTACTTAACAAGATTATAAAGTGAAAATGAAGATTATCCACTTACACAAGATATCCGGTCACCGGTTGTGTAATAAAGTTAGTGGCACACTAGTCGATGAATCATCCTGGTTTATAGCTGTACCGTCATAAACATAGCCTCCTTTATAGTGGGTCGAATATGGCCGACTGGCTAATGTCCACCGTGTTTGGCAGTGCATCATATTTTAGTAGTATTATGATGTAAGATTAGAGGATGTAGATATTACACGTATGCTTACTCTTGGGATTTACGGGGTTGATTCTGCTTTGAGGATAATACCTTGTTTTAATAAATGTTTAGTCTACAGTTTCTGAAATCTTTTTCGAGTACAGCAGTATAGCTTGTTCATATATCACTTTATTTCTCCCAGAATTACGTAGATTATTACCTATTAGTACATCTACATTTCGCCAGTTATATTAAATAATATGTAAAGTTTCTGCCATATCATCATCTCCCTCATAAAAAGGAGGTCTATTTCCCAGCAATGAAAACAGTATAGGCTGACTATGTGTGTGTGTTAATTATGCAGAGTAAACTTACTATTTACATTCATTATCTGCCTAGCCTTTTCTCAAACTATCTTGGAGTCGGCTTTCAGTCTAACCGGATGCAACTGAGTACTAGTATTTTACATGGAGCGACTGCCTATCTGACCTACACAACCCAGTAACTGGTTGATACGATGGGTATCGTATCACCCAGTTACTGTGTTGTGGAGGTTGGAAAGACTGGATGTCGGACTTTTGGCTTCTGAGTACTCGTAAGGACTGTAAAAGATCTAGAAATGATAGCTGGGACCAACAGCTTAATGTGCTTCCCGAGGCACGGAGGAAACTCGGTATATAATTATGGTCACCCATCCACAGACCTACCTCGACAAGCGCTACTTAACTTTAAAGATCGACCAGTGCGGCAGTTATTTTTTAGCCACGAACTCCTCCTCAATAACACAACAACATAGCAACTAATAAATCTAGAACATTTGGTAAAATTACCTAGATAGACATTCTGCTTACAAAATTATCTAGTTTTTTGCTCAGTAACATAATTATTCATGCTTCAAGCTACCAACTGTTTCTAATCATACTTACAAAACTTCTTTTAAAGAGACTCTTTTTTTGGTACCTATTGATGATTATGTACAAAAATGTGGAATACAATATTACGACATTATTTTATCCATAATTTAATATGAATGCGAAAGTAACTCTGTTTTAGTATTACCTTTTTACGACTAAACCAGAAACCGTTTGATATGCGACAAAGGTAACTTAAGAGAACTTAACATTCCATAAATATAAAAAATATGAAATATAAGATACACGCAGATGAAGTAACGAGCAAAACCTAGTCTGGAATATACAACAAAAGGCTGTTTATATTTAACGTTTTATTCCCAGAATAAATAACAAAGACTGTGCGTATGTATGCATTTTTACCCAAATTAACACGTGGAAATGTCAATCGCCCACATTTTTGCCAATGGGTAACAACACAATTATATTAGGATGTTACAACACAATATACATAATTTAAGTAAGTGAATAGACGGACAAACGGAAGCAATAAAACGAAAATATTGTGCTTCAAACCTTACAACATTCAGTATCAACAATAAATAAAAACGAACTCTAAACAGTACGAAACAAGATCCAAATTCCAGCACAAATGTTTCCTTTCACGACATAAACTTTGATATTGCTGAATACAGTGTATTCATATCAAAGGGCTATTCGTCAAAATTAACGTTTCCTTCAAATGGAATAGAGATGTAAGGGCGCTAAGAAAAATGTCTTACAATCGCTAAGGCGTCGAAAAATATCAGCGATGCCGTCAAGAAATCCAACTTAAATTACATTGGATCCGGCTCGAAGGACTAGATCCAAAGGGTTTATCTTTGCTGCGATATATTAGCTTTAGTCAGGCCTAGGTAATGGGATCGTACGTATTTTATTATGTGTCTATCTTCAGGCTATTTTGCGTCAAAGAGAGCTGAATGTTGAATAGTAAAAATGAGAGGTATTGTAGCACTCCCCGACTTATATCTACGCAGCAATATTGTCACAGTCTATCTTAGTACAACAAAGGGATTTTATCGGGTGAGTGGAGTTCAGATAACGTCGTGCGGGGAAAATTGGACATCTAGTTTTGAGCCAGTCACCATGTTGTTTTAAGCCTCAATACTCTACATTATAGGCAGATATAGTTGTTATGGGTGCATGTTAGATTGAAAGACCGGTTTCTGCCAAATTCCTGCACTAAGACCAATAATGTTTTACACAGTTAAACTGCAGGAGCCCTAAAATCCTGATTCTGGTACCGTGGTCAATGCCAAAACGCTGACTTGACGAATCATTAATATGTATAATTTTATAGGGTTATTGAACATTCGTTACAAAGTAAGTTCGCCACGGTAAAAAGTAGTATAATCCCGCTTGTAATCCTTTAATTTCTTATTATATCCTTTTTCTTTTTATTTATTTGTCTACTTGTTGCTGGCAGTCATTTATTTTGTTCCATTTATCAAGAAATATTTATTTTATGATAACAAAACGTTTCGACTTTCCTCATAACAATGGCGCTTTGTAAACACACTATACTGGCCTAAGATCCCGCCATACAAGGACCTTCACCGAGCTGGTTATTGGATGAAACTTATTTTATATTAAATTTAATATGTCAATAAATATATTGCATATGGGTTGTCTAAAAAATTTCAGTCCAGGATATGATTAATAATTTTTTTTTTAACAAAAAATTTTGGAACCTTTCACTGGTTTGGTTAATAAACAAATTCCATACCAATCGAAAGTGTAAAGCCCATAAAATATGCAAACGTTAGGTTGACTTTTTTAATTCATTAACCAGACCGGTGCAAGTTACTAGTATCGATTTACCTGTTTATACCTGCCTACCCGAGAGTTGTGACGGGAAAAGAAAAGGCAACCTAACGTTTGAATATTCTATGGGCTTTATACTTTCGATTGGTATGGAATTTGTCTATTAACCAAACCGGTGAAAAGTTTCAAAAAAAAAAAAAAATGTCCTGACTGAAATTTTTTAGGCAACCCATATGCAATATATTTATTGACATGTTAAATTTAATATAAAATAAGTTTCATCCAATAACCAGCTCGGTGAAGGTCGTTATATGGCGGGATCCTATACTATACCAACAAAATGAACGTCATATTTCAACGGATATTGTCTATATCGATACCTGGTCATGTACTATTTATTATTGTTTGTGTACCAACGATTAAGAATCTGGATGGTCTTTTTGTCCGGAAGTAAATGGTATTCATCTTTATTATTTGGACCTTTTTCCTGTATTTGAACAGATTTTGTTTAGACTTTTGAATTAACACCCCCTTTTATGACGTATTTCAGAATACATTATATCTTCTAATCAAAATTAATTTGTTTTCTCAAAAAGTAGACCCAAAGAGTGGGAACGAAACTAAACTACTTAAAAATACTAATATCCTTAGACTGAATTTTAATCACGACAGTCAATCTTAACGGAGATTAACCAACACGCCGGAAAAAAATATATTTCACAAGTGTATGTACTAAAGCGGGTGCTCCTGTCTACCAAATCTCATAATCCGATGAAACGGCATGCATAACAATGTATAGAATGGATACATTCTGACTTGATACCGTGTTTTACGGATAAGGGTGCCAAGTGCGTACCAAAAGTGTTACAACCCAATCTCGACTTTCAACAGCCGATCCCGCCATCCGTGGTCCACACCCACCACTGTTATTGTTATCACTATCACACATGAATCTCACGCGAACTGTTTTCCATCTCATTGTTTCCATATGTAAATCTAGGGGCGGATCGAGCTCCCTCTAACATAATATATACTACTACTGAGCCCTCTGACTCCGTCCCTTATTTCATTTGGTTGCCGTAGATGTAATAATATTATATTTGATGTTCATGAGAAAATCTGTTGGTTATCGTAGCATGCAAATTGTAAAAGAGTTGGGTAAGGGTTTCCTTATGTTGTTGAGGATGGGCGATAAATTAGATTTGTTTCTTATGGTAGGGTAAACAGGTCGGGAATTACTTGATAAGGATTGGTTATGGCCACTTGAAAACGTCTATAGAATTGCAGTTTCCAATCTGGGTAAATAAACAAGTGACATTCTATTCTATTAGCAATAACGATGCTGAGAGCAGCCGTGGCCCAGTGGTGGCAACCCCGACTTACGAGCAGTAAGCCGAGGGTTTGTACCCAGGCAGGCGCATTACTTTGTGTGATTTATTTCATCACTGCTGCCCTCAAAAACGGTGAAGGAAAACATCGTGAGGAAACCGGCTTATCCTAGAAGTAAAAAATCGAAAACATGTGGCATCCACCAACCCGCACTGGGCCCGCGTGGTGGACTACAGCTCACTCCCTCTCATAGCCTGTGTCCCAGCAGTGGGAACATTATAGGCTGATGATGATGATGCTGAACAGGTCAAAATAATACACAAATTTGATACTGAAAAGATTGAGATAAGGAGCTCGTGGATAAATAGTAACAGCCACTCGGCTCGATCTTCAGGTCAAGCCGCGCTTGCCTAGGTTACCACCCTTTATATACCAAGTTTCCTCCGTGCCTCGGAAAGCACGTTAAGCCGTTGGTCCCGGTTGTCATTTGTTGGTCTTTGGCAGTCGTTACAGATAGACAAGGGCCCGAAAGACAGACAACAAGTCTTACCAAGGGGTATCGAATTACGCAGTAGTAATTGGGTTGTAGCAGGTAGCGTCTCTCCACAATAGTACAGTCCCGAATACTCACTTCTTCGGACACGTTTCAAGGCGAGACAGTCAGTCCATAAAGCGGTTAGTCGTCTAAGAAAAAGTGGAGGGCACTAGACCGCGCGGAAGGTCTCCCATGCGTTGGACCGACCAGATCAAGTCTGCTGTGGGCCGTCCCGTGCACGAATGTACCCGAATGACTTCTGATCGGGCGAGGTACATCTGCCGCAAATAGTAGCAACACTTCATGACGACCACGACCGCTCTGTCAAGAACGTAACGACTAAGAAGAAGAATTAGGTTGTGGAGGTCGGATAGGCAGTAGCTAACATGTAAAATACTGGTATTTATCTGCATCCGGTTAAACTGGAACTCGACCCCAACATAGTTTGTAAAAAGAAAGGCAGAGATGAGATACTGAAGATATTAAATTATCTACCCTATTGAAATTAGATGTAGAGATACGAAACGCAATGAATGCGATCATCAGTTGAACGAAGTCCCTTTGAACGAAGCTAACAAATCTCAAGATTTTGGTCTAAGTGAAATTACTCATCAGATTTCACAGGTGGTCCTCTGACTGTCGCAAAATATGGAAGTGAAACACATTTGCGGAATTTATTATTAATGCGTGCCCTTTCTCTTGGAGTGTTGAAATATGTAGATAATTTAGCTAAATAAATTCTTGTTACTGTCTAAGTTCAGGAGACTTCTACTGGAGTTAGTTGTGAGAGGAGAGATATAATATAAAATGTGGTGGCTTTTCGCACGCATGGTAAAGAAAATCTTTTATATTATCATTCTTTATAGTTTAGGTAAGACTAAAAATTTTTGTGCTTTGTTGGTGAAGTATTTATTATAATCCTCCTCCCTCCGGTCCTCTTATCTGATTTTCTCATTTCTTCACTTTTTTTTATGACAAACTTTGACCTCCAATATCACCGTAACTAGAAGGTTCCCAGGTATGGTCCAGAAAAATATAAATGATTGTAATGACGGGAAGAACAAGGTGCCTTTCGGCTTCGTTAAGGGTCTATTTGCACCCATAAGGAACATCTCGACTTAACTTTTCGGATAGCCCAAGCATGATGTTTATTTTATGACGATTAAATATGATTTAAGCCAGAAATTCGTACTCATAACTCATAGAATAAGATTCATCTGAACGTTTCCGTGTCTTGAAATAGTCAAACATAGTCCACAGTATCAAGCAGTTAAAATATTTAATAAATTACCGCTGATGTTAAAAAACATTCTGTACGCAGGCTTGTTCAGGGCAAGGCTCAAGGCTTTTCTGTTGGAAAAATGTCTCTGCTCAATAGACGAATTGTAATGTGGTTAGAACTGATAATTATGTTATTTTTTGATTAAGGTGTTATAATTTGTTTTCGACTTTTATTATCGTTGTGTATTGTTTTCGTTTTAAATTGCTATTAAGTTATTGACATTGTTATTTTAAATTATGGTATTTTACAGTTTTTTAATTTCATTTAATCAATTTCTTATAATCTAAACTAATTGAATTTCATGTATTCTAATTTATTGTTTGTGTATCCATTACTGTTTCACGCAGATTATATTCGAACGCAATTTAGATTGTTTCTGAATAAATAAATGATAATAAAAGAGTGTGCGGTAAATATTTGAAATCTTTGTACTATTCTTCTCGACGCATTGCATGTTGTAACGCAATATATCATTCGAAATTTGAATAGTCGTTTCTTCATCACAGAAAGATGCAAAAAATCGAATGATGTCTTCAATGTATTTAATGTAATGTAAGAAAATGGTAGGTACAAAAAGGTAAATTACTAAATATAAAAACTTTTTCATTCATTTGTCACCAATTCAAATATAGAATATAAGCATTAAGCAGTAAGCATATGTGTGGGTTTGAACCCAGGCAGGCGCATTGTCTAATTTATTTCACCACCGCTGCCCTCAAAAACGGTGAAGGAAAACATCGTGAGGAAACCGGCATGTCCAAGAACTAAAAATTCGAAGACATTGTGACATCTACCAACCCGCACTGGGCCCACGTGGTGGATTACAGCCCACTCACTCTCATAGAGAGGAGGCCTATGTCCCAGCAGTGGAAACATTATGGCTGATGATGATGATATGTATGTATAAGTAATGTACTAGTACTGTATACTATATTATCATCATCTACCTAGCCTTTTCGCAACTGTGTTGAGATCGGCTTCGTAATCGTACCGGATTCAGCAGAATACCAGTACTTTAAATGGAGTGATTGCCTATCTGACCTCGCAACGCGTCACCTAGAAAACTCGATATATAATGGGTGGTCACCCATCCACGGACCAACCTAGGCAAGCGCAGCTTAACGTGATGATCACTTCCAGCGGCTGTTATTATTTAGGTACGACCTCCACTATACAAGGTGTTGTTTTGCATCCTCGTCAAAATTCAGGATGTTGTCACAAAAGACATAAATAATCAATATAAATTACGGTACCTAGTAAATTATTAAAAAACACTGCGTTTTTTCGTTGTTTAAGTTTGTCAATATTTCAGAATAACCCCCTTAACGTGGTATAGGGATTATAAAATTATCGAAAAAACGTTTGAGGTTTTTTGTTTGTGTGTAAGCGACGTTATAAGGCGGGAATCAGACGGCCCGTGTTCAAAACACAGGTGTTTCACAGTTACCGATTTCAGTAAATAAATAAAAAAAAGAAAATTACCTACTCATTTTATTATTGATTCGGGTCGAGAATCATTAGCATAGTTACCTCCTAGAATTTGGCGAGGTTGCAAAACAACACCTTGTTTACTCTAGTATAAAATATACATATGTACTTCTATCCTCTTGGATACAATAAAAGTACTTCTTAGCGAGCATCTAAAGGTCAAAGGAATCACGCGTGCCTCAAATCATGTTTAAGAGCTTTCGTCAGTAGTGAGTCGTATTTGGTTTATATAAATACAGATTTTTCCTGGATGACAAATAGTTTTTTTCTAAAAGAAATGTTTATACAACGTGTAACGTTAAATGCGCAAAACCTGAAAATAGTTTAATCAGAAAAACGAGCAGAATCAATTGAACCACTTTTTAATATAGGTCAGGTTTTTAATATAGGTTTTTAATATAGGTTAGGGTTTTCAAAAAATCTTCATTAAAAATGTTGCCCTGTCTATTTGTTCATACCTCAAGCCATAACGTGCGCAAACCCGCCAAAATAGGTAAACAAACACAAATGTTTGTCATCCAATTTAAATTTTCTCATACGCGGGAAAAAAAGAAAGAAAGAAACGAGCAGAATTTCCAGTAAAACTAAAACAGCACATAAAACATATTACATTTTTTTAATGATTTTTTTTTCTCACAGAATTAGTTTAATTGAATTAAAAATCATTTGGGGTGTCTGAAGTTTTGCGCATTTAACGTTACACGTTGTATACCTACTAGTTTAAAAAACACGATTTAGAGTGACTAGTAGTGGCTGCAATCACGACTGCAGAGCATGAGGTTACTGGCTACGATTCCCGGGTAGAGCAAAGGGTTATTGGGTTTTTCCATCAGCAATATCTTAGTATGTACATCTCTGCCTAACCCTTCGGGGATAATAGCCGTGATGTTATCATCATCATCATTTCAGCCGAAAGACGTCCACTGCTGGACATAGGCCTCCCCCAAGTGACGCCACATTGACCGGTCCCGTGCGCCTCGCATCCAGCGGATCCCCGCAACCTTGACCAGGTCATCGGTCCACCTAGTGGGAGGCCTTCCAACACATCGTCTTCCGGTTCGCGGTCGCCATTCCAGAACTTTTCGGCCCCATCGGCCATCCGTTCTGCGAGCAATGTGCCCTGCCCATTGCCACTTAAGTTTGGCGATTCTTCGGGCTACGTCAGTGACCTTGGTTCTCTTGCGGATGTCCTCATTTCTAATTCGATCACGCAAGGAAACTCCGAGCATAGCCCTCTCCATTGCCCTTTGGGTGACTTTAAGCCTTCTGATGAGGCCCATTGTGAGCGACCACGTTTCGGTCCCGTATGTCATCACTGGCAACACACACTGGTCATAGACTTTCGTCTTGAGACACTGCGGTAAGTTGGACGAGAAGATATCACGCAGCTTCCCGAACGCAGCCCAGCCGAGTCGGATTCGACGATTGACCTCTTTCTCGAAGTTAGACCTACCCAACTGGACCGTTTGTCCCAGGTAGACATAATCGTCTACAACTTCGATAGTAGAGTCTCCGATCTTGATAGGAGTGGGTGTTACATGGGCATTCAACATGACCTTGGTTTTGTCCATGTTCATTCTAAGACCCACTCTTTCGGAAGCTCTACTGAGGTCATCGAGCATTGTACTGAGGTCCTCCATGGTCTCAGCCATGACCACTATATCGTCGGCAAATCGAAGGTGAGAGATGTACTCGCCATTGATGTTGATGCCTAGCCCTCTCCAGTCCAGAACCTTGAAGACATCTTCCAGTGCAGCGGTGAACAGTTTCGGAGATATGACGTCTCCCTGTCTCACACCTCGCTGCAGAAGGATAGGTTCCGAGGTCTGGTCCTGAAGTCGGACTGACATGGTGGCGTTTTTGTACAAACACTTCAACACCTCGATGTACCGATAATCAATTTGGCACCGTTGGAGAGACTGCAGTACAGCCCAAGTCTCGATCGAATCGAAGGCTTTCTCGTAGTCCACAAACGCTAAACAGAGAGGCAGGTTGTACTCTTCGGTCTTCTGTATAACCTGTCGCAGCGTATGTATGTGGTCTATGGTGCTAAAGCCTTTACGGAATCCGGCTTGTTCGGGAGGCTGAAAATCGTCAAACCTGCGCGCGAGACGATTCGTGATGACTCTTGAAAACAACTTGTAGACATGGCTTAGAAGTGAGATGGGCCTGTAGTTCTTCAACCGGGCATTGTCGCCCTTTTTGAAGAAGAGTACCACCACACCCCTGCACCATGCCTGAGGCGTTTTGCCCTCGAGTATGACGGAATCAAACAGCTTCTGAAGGGCCTTAAGTACCGGTTTTCCACCCGCCTTCAGAAGTTCGGCCGTAATTCCATCATCACCCGGTGCCTTGTTGTTTTTAAGCTGTTTCAGAGCCATCCTAACCTCGTACAGGCTGATGTCCGGGATGTCTTCGGTATAGTGTCGGGTCAGTCTAGCTCTTGGGTCATTCGCTAGATTTACAACGGGTTTCCTGGTTGACGTGTACAACTGCCCATAGAATCTCTCGATCTCCCTCAGTAGCTCCGGTTTGGCGGATACGATCCTGCCATCGTCGGTCTTCAGTTTCGTGAGCTGGCTTTGCCCAATAGCCAGATCTCTTGCAAATACTTTTGAGCCTTTATTTCGCTCAATTGCGTCTTTAATACGCTCGGTATTAAAGCGGCGGAGGTCGCTTTTTAAGGATTTGGAGATCCGTCTATTGAGCTGCCGGTATTTCCACGCCTCGTCTGAAGACTGCAGGATCATCTCACGCCGTTCCTTCATGAGCTTGAGAGTATGATCGGAGAGTTTTTTGTTCTTCTGTGCACGACGTGTCTTGTAGAACTTAGACCCCGTCGTATGGACAGTTTCCACGAATCCATCGTTGCATTCGTCCACTGAGCTTCCTAGGCACTCGAAACGATTCTGAAGTTCCAGCTGAAAGCTCTCGGGGTTTTGGATCTGGATCTGTGCTGGTCGGAGCGTAGACTTCATCAGTCGAGACCTTTCAAGCTTAATATTAATGTTCAATGTGCCTCTTACCATGCGGTGATCGCTCCCGGTTTTCACTGAATTGATCACAGAGACATCATTGAACATTTGCTTTCCGGTTGACATGATGAAGTCAATCTCATTTTTTGTTGCACCATCGGGGCTCTGCCAGGTCCACTTCCTGTGCTCACGCTTTCTGAAGAAGGAGTTCATCATATAGAGGCCCTCCTTCTCCATAAAACTAGCCAGTTGGTGTCCCCGGTGGTTCCGACGTCCAACCCCAAATTGCCCCACCTGCAGCTCATCCCCGTCTCGTTTGCCCAGTTTCGCGTTGATTTCAGGATCATCGTGTCCTCCCCCTCTCTTCGGACTTCAGATAATCCTACAATACTCCATCGCAACCTGCTCAATTCCTCTTCGAGTTCGGTTATCTTCTCGTCAGTTCGGAGTGTTCGCGTGTTGTAAGTTGCCAGGTCTAGTCGTCGGTATAGGCAGCCGGATCCCTTCCGGAGATTCTTCGCACCCCTTGCCACGTCATTACCTCGACCGCTACCGTAGTCGAGGGTAGACGGGCTGCCGGGTACTAGGGGCCATTTTGGTATTGCGCTCATTAGGGGGGGTTTTGCCATAATCGCCACGCTTGGCAGACGGGTTGGCGATCGCAGTACGGTTGTTACAAAAAGCACAGAGAGCGCTGCTGCCCATTCTCTGGCAAGTCCCTTAGTCGCCTCTTACGACACCCACGGGAAGATATGGGATGGTGCTATTCTTAACGTCCGACACCATCCAGAACATGATGTTATACTTGTCGTCTAAATACACACATCAAAAGTGTCTAGGGATCAACATATATTTTTGCAATAACTTTTCTCCTGATTGATATTAATTAAAATTTTCTTTAAGGATTCATCAAATAAAGTGTTTTCGTTTGTCACAGTAACGATAAACCAAGTCACCTTTGCATTAATAAAGAAATTTGCCATTTTCTAATAAAGGAATTTTTGACATTTGAACCACTAACATTAAAGTTCGAAAAAAAGACTGAAATAACAGTTTTCTTTAAAATTTTATTGGGTAACTTAAACAATTAATAATCCGTGTTTCTACCGCGAACACTAACAACACAAGAACATCGGTTTGGCATACTCAAAATGAGTTCATCCAAATCACGCTGTGGAATGGCCGCCCATGTTCGTTGCAACAACAAAAAAAGGTCTTCTTGCGACTGGATACCCTCCATATTCGGCAGAGCTCTTCTCTGTAGCATATCCCATGCATGCTCAATCGGGTTCAAGTCTGGCGACTGAGCAGGCCAGGGCAGGACATTGATGTTAGCTGCGGCGAGAGTCTGTCTTACAACTCTTGCGGTGTGCGGTCGTGCATTATCATGCATTAACTGAAATAAGGGACCGATTTGCACTTGTAGAGGAACGATGACGTCTGATACAATCCTCTCAGCATAAATTTGAGCGTTGAGGTTGCCTCTGATCCAAATCAACTCAGTTCTTCCGCCGATCCAAATACCCGCCCATACCATGATGGTTCCACCACTATAAGGATGGACTTCCTGGCAGGATTTTAATCGCTGTTGGCGTCCAGGGGTTCTCCAGTGTCGTATACGTCTTGTATCCGGTCTCATACCAAAACGAGACTCATCAGAAAAGCACACGAAACGCCATTGTTCTTCTGCCCAATTTCTGTGTTCAAGAGCCCATTGATATCGAATCCTACGATTGTGCATTGCTATAGGTGGTACCCGTAGCGGTCTTCGGGAATGAAGGTTCACTTCATGCAAGCGGTTTCTGACTGTTTGGTCGCTAATTAATTTCCCTGAAGAGTGATGAAGCCTCACGGCTAACATCATGGCGGTTATTGTTGGAGCTCTTCGAGTTAAGATTTGAATGTATCGGTCTTGTCTCCGTGTGATGCAGCGATACCGTCCTCCATGGCGCTCAGCCACGGTACCAGTGCTTCGGTAACGTGTCCAAAGTCGACTGATAACACTCTGACTTGTATTCAGAGCTAAAGCCACAGTACGTTGCCGGGAACCAGCTTCTATCATTCCCACGGCTCTGAGCATTTCTTCCCTGCTTAAATGACGTCGCCGCTCCATAATAACGTTGGTTTTAATCAGTAGTAGGGAAACAGTAGCACTAATAATGTCTTCAATGCGTTGTATGTTTTTATAGGGAAAATATTGACTGCTGATTTTCATCTTTTACTCGAATTTGATTCACAGTTCCTGATTCAAATTATGAAGTGCACCAAAAAGGATCCATATAAATTTATAAAATCATAAATTTATTACAAAGCCACATCTCAATCTCAAGAAATCCGCATAAAAATGCTTGATCCCTAGACACTTTTGATGTGTGTAAATATAAAATTGTACTGTTCACCAATTGGGCATTCATTTACATAAACAAGAGTGAAAGCGGAAACAAATCTCTTTTGAGACAACACTAAAAGGTACTCCATTGCTAAAACCCACCATCATCATCATCATCTGCCTAGCCTTTTCCCAAACTATCTTGAGGTCAGCTTCCAGTTTAACCGGATGCAGCTAAGTACCAGTATTTTACATGAAGCGACTGCCTATCTGACCTCCACAACCCAGCAACTGAGTAATACGATAACCCTTGGTAAGACTGGATTTCAGACTTTTGGCTTCTGACTACTCGTAACGACTGTCAAAGATCTACAAATGCCAGCCGGGACCAATGGCTTAACGTACTTTCCGAGCCACGGAGGAAAGTCGGTATGTAATTATGGTCACCCATCCACGGCCCAACTACGGCAAGCACGGCTTAACCTTAAAGATCGACCCGTGCGGCTGTTATTATTTAGCCATGAGCTATTGCTAAAACCCACCATTGACATAAAACAACACTACCTAGATCAAGCCCCACCAGCACATTACCTTTCCACGTGTTATTTATTTGTATCACAAACACAATTCCTTTTCTAAGTCGAGGAAACAAGTGCTATTGACTCAGGTGATGTTTCCTGCGATACGAACAAAGATTTTCATAGAAAAATATTGAGACATCTATTATTTAGGTAAATATAGTGCGGACGTTTTTATGTGTTCTTGTTACGCGTATTGGTTATGTGTCGAAGATGGAATTGAGTTGATAATAATTTATTATAAACATAACGGCACGACTGTAGACCTCGAGGGGTAAGAAGAACTGTATCTATTATTACGAACATAATTCCGACTGTTTTATTGATTATTTTTATGTTACGGTTTCGCTTTTTTGTCATAAAAAATATGTCAATTTATTAGGGTATAAGCCTGAAACAATTTCAAATACCGCAGGAGTCGAATTCCACATATCAATGTGCAATGTTTTATGTCAATTAATATTTTTGGTTTTATGACGGAAGGGAGACCTTTGCCCTACAGTGGGACACATAAGGGTCATAATAAATAATTATTAGTGGTGATGTGCGTTTATTATGCTTTCAAAATCAAAATATTTTATTTTACATAGGCCTACATGGGCACTTACAAAACGTCGACAAAAGGTGCACGGTTCGGGTTGGTCGTTTCATATGGAGAAGAACCGGCAAGAAACTCCATGGTTACTCTTTTAAAATCATTTGGTTTAGTACAGTCGTCGCCAGCATTACCTGACCCATTTTCCTCTTTTTTGCTTGGTGAGATGGGTCAGGTAATGGTGAAGGGCACTGTACTTAAGTATGGGAGGACATCGTAGGCCCGACAATAAGTCGTTGCTTACTACAAAAGGTAGAACAAGATAAAATAAAGCATAATCCTCCTTTAGCATAAACTACCTATAAAGTTCCTGCTGCTGGGATATAAGCCTCGTCTGTGTAAGCCAAAGTGGACCTCCACCACGCAGGTCCATTATGGGTTGCTGGATGACAGATACAAGGTATAAACGGATTCTCCACGTGGCCATCAACCAAGCATTCTGCAAGTTTTTTTGGGGTGAATGAACACGGTTTACTTGAGAGCTTAAAACATTTCACTAATGGATGCTTTACTGTCACTGTAAATAGGTTCTAGAAGTATGGTCCAGAATATTAAAATTAGAGAGAGAACGGGGTCATGGGAGCCTTTCGCCTTCGTTAAGGGTTTTTTAGAACCATTATCTTAGACAAGCAGCTGATTTCTATACATTTTTTTTTCAATCTCCGTTTAAAGAGTACCTTTTATGAAATAAAAAAACCAGCCGAGTGCAAGTCGGACTCGCGCACCGAGGGATACTACTGACATAACTAAAAATTTACGTTTTCACAAGTTTTCCTTTAACTGTGTTATAAGACGTTGCTTTTGTACCAAATTTCAAGATTATGAGTTCACGGGAAGTACCCTGTAGGTTTTGATTCCCTTGCGAGCGTCGAAAATTTGCGGCATAAATGAATGTATCTTTTGATTGCGTTGGCTTAGATGTTTAATTTTTTCACAGCTCCAAGGGACAGTAGACCTGAGTATTTGACAAAAATTCCAGCTTGATTCTTCCACGCGTTCCTGAGAAAAAGGGTCTTGACAGAATGACGGACAGACGGACGTACAACAAAGTGATCCTATAAGGGTTCCGTATTTTCCTTTCGAGGTATGGAATCCTAAAAAAACACAAAAATAACAAGCCTTATTGTTGATAAGAAGATTATTTTTAAAGCAACTACGATTATATCATATTTTGCGGTTAGTCCCGCTATGGTATGGTCCCGGTATGGCACCCTCTTAAAATACCTATCAAAAAGTCCCGCTATGGTACCCATCTTTTAGATCTACGTTAGACAATAGAAGGTACAACTGAAAAGAAAAGTGTATCTATAAATAAATACTTTTAGGAGTGTATCAATAAAACGTCTGTTTGCGATATTAAATCAGTCTTTTATTAATTCAAAATATTTATAAAAAAATATCAAACAGTAAAACGAAATATTAATTGCAATGTAATTTTTAAAATAATCAACAATATTAATTACCAATAATCAACAATAAAAAAAATATAAAAAATCCACATCTCAGAAAAGTATTACTGTAAATATTATAAACTACAAATAAAAACAACATCCAGACATAAATATTAGTTACAAATAATCAACATTGAGAAAAGGCAGTAATTGTAAATTTATATAAACTACAAAAATAATCAACAACCAACTAGACAAATATATTAATTACAAATAATCAACATGGAGAAAAAGGCGCAAATTGTAAACATAAACTACAAAAAATAATCAACATCGAGAAAAAGTATTAAACATTTTAATAGGCTAAAAACAAAATTAAAATAAACTATTTTTTTAAATGTTCTGATCGAAATGTTGACTTTGATATGTTAATCAGAAAATCACCAATGGAGATAGCTTTATTTTCGTAACTTTTTGTTAGCTTTTGAATCTGGCGGTCGATTTCTATACTTGTTCTTTTTCTTGAATTTATAGGTGATCTTTTTAGTCGAAAGCTATAACAAAAATCATCAGTTATTTAAGTTAAGCTATATTTTTTTCAGTAACCGTCTGTAATAGAAGGCGACAACCAATAATATCTACCAAAATAAATAAAATCAAATCCATTTTCAAATTCTTCTATGTACTCGTATTATGTAAAAAAATATATATCTGCTTTTAAAAATATTATATCTGCTTAAAAATATTGTCTAAAAAATACAACTTACTTGGCTTGTTTTATATCAAAGTGACATGTGTCGTTGCCAATTGTTTGCAGAAACAATAATAAACTGGGATTTTTTCCAATAATTTTGTTGAATCTGCCATTCCATGATTCCGCCAAGTTAGTTGTTCTATGGCGTTCATTATGGCAACACCAAATGAGGTCTGGATATTCAAGCCACTGAGTGACAAAATAGTCATTGAATTTGGTCATAGCTTCATCGTCGAAACTGAAAAAAATACTTATTAAACGTTCGTACTTGTAAAGCAATGAAATTAACAGGTCCTTACTGATATTGTTGTTCTTTACTTTTTTGCCATATAATTAGAGTTAAGTACTCAAACATCATTTTGGAAAGTAACCAAGATATTATACCTATTTTCCATTATATGCAGCCAGCCGTCTTCAATATCTTGTTTTGGCAAAAACGCCAAGCCTATGCATTGCTTAACATGGTTCGAGGACTCTTCGTGTTCCATGAGATTTAAAGATTTCGCTTTTTTGATAACGTTCTTTTGAAAATGTACGTTACATCCATTTATTTTGATATCAGGAAAAATCTTTGCTGCTGCATTTATTACTCCTATTTCATAATCGAAGGTAAATTTCGATGGACGCCATTCAGGCAAAGTTTGTTTAATCAATTCGAAAACTTTTTCATAAGTTTTCCCTTCTTTGTTTTTTAACAGAATATAAAATAATGGTGCTACATTCGTGGATAACTCAGTGCTTCCCATGTCTCCATGAATGACATAAACTTGTTCGAATGGGTTTGGGCAGCCGTCGAAAGTGCCATCACCAAAGTAATGCGTTACACATTTTATATATTCCTTTACTTCTGTCGAGGAAAATATAATTATTCGATTACAGTCTTCATTACAATAATCAGCCAATACATACTTATTAAATTCTTCTGGTATTATAATTTCTTCCACATTCTTAAATTGTGTTTTTGGTACGTTCAACGACTTATTTCGGTGTCTGTCTAATACTGTTTTTAATTTTTTATAGTCAGGAACATTTCCTGTAAGGTGTAACCCTTTGTCTTTTAAGTTACCCATGTGTTTTTCGAAAATTTTCTGTACTGATCCGTAATTTGAATTTACTTCTTTTTTGCACTCACTTATAGCCATTTGAACTTCATTTTCTTCAAAATGTGGCACGCACTGATCACTGTGTTTATAATCTTTAATTATTGTATTATTGGTATTCTCAATAGTTATATATCCACTACATTTAATACTATTTCTCCTATTTACACAATGCCAAGTACTTGAATTTTTATTTTCTCTGCGTTTAATATATTTATGTCCGGCACGTAATAAAGTTTTTCCACCGCGTCGACTGTCAATAATTATTAAATTTACACCACGTGAACTACTTGACCCAGACATTGCAATAGATAAACTAACAAGCTATCCTAATTACTCATATCGCAAAAGTACAGCTGCAAATAGCAAACTAAACCCAGAATAATACTGTCTCTCTCTATTTTCATAAAAACAAAAGGGAAGAGCTAGATACGAATTCGAGGAAGGGCTCGTCTCTATTGTTTTACGAAAAAACCGGTTGGTCAGGTAACTACCTGAAGTGAAACGACAATTACCGAGCGTGATTTGTTTAAAAAATAGTATTAATAAATATTATCTTGCTTAACTATAATAGTTAAGAAAAGATATTTTTTATTTATACTATTTTTTTCTTAACGCATTGTATAACTTTTCTTTACAACAGTACCAAAAACTGAAGGGTACCATAGCGGGACTTTTTGATAGGTATTTTAAGAGGGTGCCATACCGGGACCATACCATAGCGGGACTAACCCATATTTTGTGACAAGCGTCTACATCATGTATTTACTCTCAAACAACATCAAAAACCTTTGTTTTACCTTGCTTATAAATAAAAACTGTGTACACAAAATACAAAGAAAATAATAACAAAGAAAATGAGAGCAAACTGACGAATAGAAATCGGAACATATATGACTTTGTTTGTTTTAACCATTGTTGTCGCAAAAACAGAGTTTATCTTTGAGGTCACTAGTGATGTTCTTATGTTTTGTTGACGATATCGTTTCCGTTTTGGGTTTTATTGAAATTCGTGATTTCATTTCGTTGCTTTTCTGTCAATGTTTGAGGATCAGCTTTAGAGTGGATGTTGAGGTACAAGATTAAGCTATTAGTATGGTTGGTGTCATGAGCGTGACATGGAATAAAACGAGTGCGCAAGATGGACATGTTGTGTCGAGAATCATACCTCGACATGTTCGGGTGCTGCAGGCAGCGCGCATTAGCCGCTGAGCCAGACGGCGCGGTGCGGGGCGCGGGAGACGCGGTCGACGGGCTGCGCGGGCGACGGGCGGCGGGGCCGGCCGGCATCGCGCACTCGCGACACCACACAGCACTTCTCCTCGGGCCACCGCGCTATATACATGTCGTTTTCGGTTCCTAATAAATTCAGTTTGTACCAGCAAAATACAGTCCACTCATTTCTCAAAACCATCTTCGAGACCTTTACACTGTCCCTAACATGTTGTAACATTGATACTGTCCATCTTGCGCTCTCGTTTATAAATTTTCATAGTATGATCATTTAATATACTGTGTGTACGATGTTAGTAGTCTGCAAACGCCACCATATTAGTGATTAAAATATTTTGTAGATCTCCAGTATTAGATGCAGGATGAGTGGCATATTATTGATCTTACTAAGCCGTTTGATCAAGATATACTTAACTAGCTGTCCGGCGCAACTTCGTTTGCGTCACATTTTCCCCATTTTCGCAACATTTTTCAATGCTGCTTCACTCCTATTGGTCGTAGCGTGATGATATATAGCCTATAGCCTTCCTCGATAAACGGGCTATCTAACACTGAATTTTTTTTTCAAATCAGACTAGTAGTTTCGGAGCCTATTAAATGCAAACAAACAATCAAATCTTTCCTCTTTATAATATGTATTAGTTTAGATGGAAAATATAAGCAATGAAAAATGATGGCGTCTTGTAAAACTCTGTGCGTAATGCGTCTATTTCCAGTGATAAAGAGCGAAATTACAAAACGTGCATCAAATATGCATAACAGATTAGTGATTAGTTATGACCATTCGACGACTAACACCTTTTTGCCGACGTTTTATAAGTGCCCCTGTAGGCCTATGTAAAATAAATATATTTTGATTTTGATTTTGATTTTTGAACATAACTTACGTTAAATGAGTAAAACGGAATTCAGCACAAACAAGATCTCAATTTTCTAGTCAATTATCTAAACTAATATTATAAAGAAGAAAGATTTGATTGTTTGTTTGTTTGTACGTTTGTATTGAATAGGCTCCGAAACTACTGGTCCGATTTGAAAAATTCTTTCAGTGGTATATAGCCCATTTATCAAGGAAGGCTATTATATAGGCTATATATCATCACGCTACGACCAATAAGAGTGGAGCAGCAATGAAAAATGTTGCGAAAACGGGGAAAATGTGACGCAAACGAAGTTGCGCCGGACAGCTAGTTATTTGATATAATTCCCGTGACCCAAAGTCTGAGTATTACTTCTGAGTCTGAGTTATAGGAGTGTCGTATTAAAACATAGTTGAGAGAAGGCTAACCAGATGATCGCATTTCGTGCCCTTTGTACCACGTTGGCAATTTCACCAGTCTCTTGGGCACCATTGGTAATTGATCGTGTCGAGGAGGAATTTTTCGATGTTGCATATTTGTTGGCTAAATAATAACAGCCGCACGGGTCGATGTTTAAGATTAAGCCGTGCTTGCCGAGGTTGGTCCGTAGATAGGTGACCATAATTACATACCGAGTTTTCTCCGTGTCTCGGAAAGCACGTTAAGCCTTTGGTCCCGGATGTAATTTGTAGATCTTTGACAGTTGTTACGAGTAGTCAGAAGCCAAAAGTCGGACATCCAGTCTTACCAAGGTTTATCGTATTACCTAGTTACTGGGTTGTGGAGGCAGATAGGCAGTCGCTTCATGTAAAATACTGGTACTTAGCTGCATCCAGTTAGACTGCACGCCGACACCAACATAGTTAGGGAAAAAGCTAAGCAGATGATGTATATTTGTTGGTTAAGGTGATTTGTTTATTATTTTTATTTGTCAATGTTTATAGTAAGGTTGTTTGGAATATAAATGATTTATTTCAAAGAATATCAGATACAACAATTACCCACTTGCCGTTCTTTTTGAAAAATCCGTGCCAAAAATACTGTTAATAATTATCAAACATAATATGTAGTGCTTAGTAATGAACAACTCACAGAAACATTACATCATGAATGTTAACGAGGGAGCGTAGAAAGTGTTTTGTATTGAAATGACTCAGACTGATTTGTAGATTTTTGGCCTACTGAGTACCTGTATTTATTTTATTTTATTTAAAAATTTATGTACAGTAACTTACAACCTTAAATACTACTAACTTAAATTTATGTACGGTTGTAACGTCTGTCAAAGATCTACAAATGACAGACGGGACTAACGGCTAAACGTGATTTCCGAGGCACGGAGGAAACTCGGTATGTAATAGGTGGTCACCGATCCACGGACCAACCTAGGTAAGCACGGCTTAACCTAAAGATTGACCCGAGCGCCGGATATTATTTAGCCATGAGCTTCTTTTGTTAGACGAGCTTTGGAAGTATCCAAAATACGTTCCATAAAAGCAAATAATTGTCAAACATAATGCTTAGTAATGAACAACTCACAGCGACATTGCATCACGAATGTTAACGAGGCAGTGTAGAAAGTGTTTCGTGTTTTATCGTCACACTTCGTACACACGTCGTGAAGGGTTGTTTAGACTTGTACGGTTAAAGTCGCTAGGATTTGTGTTGCGATATAAAGACAAATACGATGTTATGTATGTATCATAAACAATAGCAGTTTTTCTTTATTGCGAGGAGTATAATCGTAGTGGAATGTAGAGTGTGTAAAAAGTCATACATCGTGACGATCTGCGATATGAAGAAAAGCGTAGTAAAATGTAATAAATAACAATGACATTTAACGTTTATTATATTACATAATATTATGTACATTACTTACAAACTACAAATAGATATAAAATAATTAAAAAATATGTACAATTTGCATCAAAATTACATGGCGTCAAAAAATTCGTCGACATCGCTGTCAACAAGAAAAGTGCCCAGAAGGCTGGCCGCATTGCCACGTTGGATGGCAAAGCTGATTCTTTGCCAAAAAAAAACTTGTGGCCAGCCCTATGCTCACGTGTTGAGTTGACCAACCGATATCCGGAAACATTTAACGTTAGCATTCTAACTTAATGTAGATAATAGCAGTGTGACCTAAAAAGTCTATCGTAATATATTGTCACGAATCGTACACAATAGTTCGTTTAGAACTTTTTGCATTTCCACAGAAGATAAAAGAGACATCAGGCTCTAATTTAAGATTTTTTTTTTTTTTTTTTTGTATAATGTGTCCTAATACGGTTACATCATAAAAAATACAATCTAGCTTAATACTAAAGCTAATGAGTAATTCTATTTTGACTTAATTTGCTAGGGAGACTATGACTAAGAATGTGTCCATTAACACTTTTCTTATTGTCTCTATTAAGGGGAAGACACTTTTTTCTTGTGTTCTTTATAGGTAGCACTCACTTCACTACATTAAACTAACACTTCACTAAATTAGCTCGAAAGGTTTTGTCCTTTTTAGCCTTCTCACTATGTCCGTGTTGTCGAGGAGCTGGATAGCCTCGATGTTCACATGATGGTGAAGCCTTCGTTCATGAGCTTCGGCGTTCTTTTTAATTATGTCTATGACGAGGTTTACTTTGAGGTCCCGATGAAGGTCGTCATTTCGAATGTACCAGGGCGCATTAACGATACCTCTGAGTACTTTGTTTTGAAAACGCTGTATAATTTTGATGTTACTTTGTTTGGTACAGCCCCAAAGCTGAATACCATAAGTCCATACAGGCATGAGGACTTGTTTGTACAACAGTACTTTGTTGTGTACTGACAGCGAAGAATGTTTTCCTATCAGCCAGTACATCGACTTGTAGCGAAGCTCTAGCTCGTCGCGTTTCTTTTTAACATGAGCTTTCCAGCGAAGCTTTGCGTCTAATGTCATGCCTAAGTATTTGGCTGTATTTTCGTATGGTATGACATGACCGTTTATGTTTATCGGATGATAATTTTGCATTTTGTTTGTGAAGTCTCTGTGAACAGATTTTGTTTCATTAAGTTTCACACGCCATTTTTTTGTCCAGTCAAAGATGATATTGACGGCTGTTTGAACTTTTTTCACTGCTTCTTCTTGAGTGACGCCTGTGGCCATTATAGCTGTGTCGTCTGCAAATGTGGCAATGGTATTGTTCTCTAATTCAGGAATATCGCAAGTGTACAATAAGTACAAGACGGGACCTAGGACACTTCCTTGCGGTACTCCAGCTTTTATCGGTTTTAGTTCCGAATGTGCATCATCTTGTCTTACTCTAAACATACGCTGTGATAGGTAAGACTCTAAGATGTCAGCAAACTGTTTAGGGAGCATATTTCTTAGTTTGTTAATGAGGCCTTTGTGCCATACCTTATCAAATGCTTGCGCTACATCGAGGAAGACCGTTGAGCAAACTTTGTTTTCCTCTAAAGCCTTTTCTATAATGTTGGTAATCCTGTGTACTTGGTCTATTGTCGAATGTTTTTCCCTAAATCCAAATAAAATTGGTAGTCAGGGATCAAGTTTCTTTCTTCTATGATGGGTTTTAGCCGCTTCAAGAGAAGCTTTTCAAATAATTTTGACATGATCGGTAGCAGCGAGATCGGCCTATATGATGTCGTTTCGTGAGGTGGTTTACCAGGCTTTGGTATCATTATAACTTCGGCAACTTTCCACAGGTCAGGTACAGACTTAAGCCTGAACGTTGCGTTGATAAGGGTCGTAAGTTTTACGATGGCTTTACGTGGGAGGTTCTTAAGAACTTCTCCGGTAATAAGATCGTAGCCAGGTGATTTCTTTAGTCGAAGACGCTTGATTTCGTTGTATACTTCTCTAGGTGTTACCAATTTTATTTCTTGCTCATCATTATTTGATGTATCATCTAGCAAAGCGCTGTATTGGTGTTCTTTATTTGGCGTAAAAATTAGTTCCAGATGTTGTGCAAACCTAATAGCTTTTTGCTCGTTGCTTATTGCCCACCGCCCGTTAGTATCCTTGATAGGGGGAATATGCATAATTGGCTTTTTTAAATTTTTTGTAGTTTTCCACAGAGAGTAATCTGTCGTGCGTGAGCTAGTTAGTTGTTTTAGATAACTGCTCATTGATTCATTTTTGAATTTCTGAATTGCACTACTTAGCTGTTTTGTAAGGTTGTTCAGAATCCTTTTATCTTGTGGAAATCTTGTTTGTTGCCATATTCGTCTCTGTCGCCTCTTTTCATTTATGAGTTTTGTGATTTCTGCTGGATAGTATGTAAGTCTGTTTTTGATCTTAAATGTAGGCGTGTTTTTCCAGGCGCATTGTTGTATTTGTGTAATAAAATGACTGATATCCCGATCCAGATCTTCTGGTTTCTTTAGTGGAACTTTTAAATCTATTACAGAGTCCAAGTCTATTTTAAAGCTTGCCCAATCAGTGTACTTATTTACCAATGTCGGGTAGGTTTCTTTCAGCAAGAAAGTCTCACTTAAAGTAAGTAATAAAGGTGAGTGGTCTGAGCTCATATCATAACCTTCTTGAATGCGGAGAAGGTTAGGTGATATATTTTTATATATAAAAAAGTCTATGAGATCGGGAATCTTTTTTGTGTCAGTAGGCCAATAAGTGGGCTTACCTGTTGACAATGTTTTGCATTGTGTTTCTTCAATTGCGCACAGTAGCTCTCTTCCTTTGGTTGTTGTCAGTCTAGATCCCCAAAATGTATTTTTAGCATTAAAGTCGCCTCCTAAAATGAATCTGTTTCCAAGAAGGTTTAGAAAATTAATGTACTGATCTGCTTTTAGTGAATACCTAGGTGGACAGTATATGGCTGAAATAGTGACAAGACAGTATTTCGTTTTGACACAGACAGCCACTGCTTGTATTTCTTCTTTTTCATATTTGAGTTCTTCATAGTGAAAAATATTCTCTTTTATAATGACAGCACTACCACCTCTTGGTGTGTTATTGGGATGCAATGCATGGTATACGTTATATCCTTTGATCTGAATATGAGATTCTTTAGTGAAATGTGACTCTGATATAAGGCACACATCAATACTTTCCATATTTAGGACTGCCGTAAGTTCGTTCTGGTGTTTCAGCAGTCCATTCGCATTCCATGCCATAATTTTTAATAAATTAGCCATGGATATTGCTTTTTTGTTTGGTAGCTGCTTTAGTGCTACTTTCAAGTTTTTTCAGCCTTTCATCGAACGTAGTTAAAAGATTTATGATTGTGTTAATCTTTTCATCCATGTTAGGGCTCATTGGTTTCATATGTGACTGTGGCAACGATTGGACTCCTTTTGTCATTTGTGCGTACGAAACACAACAGCTTTTAGTAGCAAGTTTGGTGACACTAGGTATTTTGTCTTTGTTTGTACTTGGCCCTTGAGAGTTTGGTATCGGCACATTCTTTCTGGTATTTTTATCTTTAATATTTTGTAGCTCTTTAGCTACTATGCATCCCCTATAGTTAGCTGGGTGGGGCTCACCACAGTGAACACATTTTGGCTTTGCTTCTGCTGGTTTATTGCAGTCTCTGGTTAGGTGCTTGCCTGTACACTTCACACACCGGGGTTCTTTGGAACAGTATTTCTGAGTGTGGCCATATGCTTGACACCTTTTGCATTGTGGAATTAACTTCGATGTTTTTAACGGCTGTATATCCACTTTACAGCCCAGTATGGATTTGATTCCGTAGATTTTCTTAATGTCTTCATCTTTTTGGAATGAGAGCATAAACATACTGAGGGGCTCTTTGCTCTTCCAACTCAGTTTGTTGACTGCATCTTCTATTTTATATCCTTGAGTTGTCAGGTCTTCAACTATTCTATTTGGCAGGCAGGAAGAATGAAGGTTTTTTGCCATCACCCTAATCGGTCTGTCTTGTTTATTCTCATACGAGTACCACAAGCAGTTATTCTGTAACAATAACTTGGTGATGGATCTGTATGAGTCATCATTATGGGAGTTAATTTTAACTTTTTCTCCATTCATCATTTTTGTAATGAACGAGTCTTTCGTTAGATTAGCTGAAAGAAGATCATAGAACTCTTGGTAGTTTTTAACATTTTCCACAACTATCGGTGGTGGTGTGGGCTGTTTCTTTGTTTTAACATTTTCTTTAGGTTTTTGGCTGGAATCGGCTCCTTGTTGAGGTGGTGAGGACAGTGGTGATGAGTTCAATTTCCTTTTTTTTCTGCTCTTCTGTCGTACCCACTCTGTTTCCTTTGCTAGTTCCTCTTCGTCTGTCTCGTACTCGATTGGCATTGGCTTCTCGGTAGTGACATTTTTCTTGTCTAGGTCTGCAGTTTTTTGCTCCTGGATGTTTTTAAGCTGCTGCTGAAGTAGTTCTAATTGACCTTTGAGGTCATTTACCAAACATTGTAACTTTTCGCGTTCCAACTTTTCTTCGGTATAATGTTTATACAACAATTGTTCCGTTTCAGTTTTGATTTTAATTGTGCATGACGAAGCCATGATTATTAGAATAATAACAACTTCACCTTAACACTTTGTTTATACAAATAGTTGTGCAATAAATTCTGTAACTGGGTCATCGCGGCGACCGCGCACGGCTAGAGGTAACGAACGGTATGCTGCTGCGTCAGCGCTATACCGACGCGACGCGATGCGACTGTTCTTATTGGAATTCGATCGGTCACTGATTTAAGATAAATGTTTTTTTTTTATGAAACCTAACTGTTTCTTCTTTAGAACGATGTAAAGTTTTAGAAACCCTTGAAACAAAACTTTCAATTACTAAGCATCTTTTGATACAAACTGTAGCTTCAATAACATTCGATACCAAAAGTCTAATGCTTAGAAACCACAAAAAAGAGTAAATCGAAACAAAAATATCCAAAATAAAGTGAAAATATTTCATACTCGTATCATGTAAGCTTAACGTACGCATGTGTTAAGTCCTTAATTAACGCGGTTCACGATACATGATGACGTGCAATTAAAATTTCATTGTCATCGCAGAACAAGACAGAGGTATGTAATATTCATGCTGATTCGTGGTATATGGTTTAATAACCTACTTGACTTTACATAGATCGGAGATAAATAGCATTAAGTCGGTTTTTTGTACCATCACGAGTGCCATTATGTATGTACTAGCCTAGCCCGCGGCTTCGCCCGCGTG
Source organism: Cerastis rubricosa (assembly GCA_949152445.1). Classification (NCBI taxonomy): domain Eukaryota; kingdom Metazoa; phylum Arthropoda; class Insecta; order Lepidoptera; family Noctuidae; genus Cerastis; species Cerastis rubricosa. The sequence continues at coordinate 17,946,445 of OX424539.1, forward strand.
GAGTTCGGTAAGTGTCCCACGGGATTTTACTACCTGGATAAAAATTACCTATGAGTTAATCTAGGTTATAAACTACCCGTGTGCCAAGTTTCATTCAAATCCGTACTGTAGTTTTCGTGTGAAAGACTAACAAATATCGTCCATCTAAACTCACAAACTTTTGCATTTATAATATTTGTATGATACAGTGTTTGGTGCATCGTTTTTCCAAATAGAACATATACAATGTGTTGTTTTGCATCCTCGTCAAATTTCAGGACGTTGTCATAAAACACATAAATAATCAATTTAAAGTTCGGTACCGGTCTATAATTAATAAGCGTTGCTTTTTTTTATTGTTGAAATTTAACAGTATTTCAGAATAAAACCCTTGATTCAAAACTCTTAAAACAGAATCACCCAAGTACGCACACAGCGACAATGCAGCTGCTCTGTGTGCGTGAGAGTCGACAGTCGACGTCTTACCTACGAAATGCAACAGTGTTGCGACCGTGCGATGACCTACGGCGACCGGTACCTAGCAATTTTACCTAATTTTATTTCGAAAATCACCTACATTATTGTCATAAATTTCGCTTGATACTAAACTAATTTTTAAGCATCATTGGAATACGGAAATCTTACTAACGACGACAATACTAGTGTGCCAAAGAAAAGTTCACTGACCTGTACTTACCTAAGTTCGGTAGTTATCAGATGAGTAATAAAATGTTAGTTTTGCTTTATTGCTATCTACACTAACACTCTGAACATTGTACGTAGGTAAATTCAGCCTAAAGTTTTCGTAATGATTTTGTTTGAATTTGTGGATTGAATTTATTGGTGCTTAGTACCTTAGTTGGTGTAGGTACCGATTTACTAAATCTAAAAATGTTTTTTACTCTTGTTGGAATTGGAAAGATGTGCTAGCTAAGTAGGTATGTAGAAATACTTTCGACTGTTAGGTATTATTGGCGTAGTTAAAAATTTGAAATCAACTTATTTACACTAATAAAATTGATTAAGCTAACAACGTATTTACAAAATGATAGTCTAGTACAAATAAATAAATTACCTACTTAAGTTACCCGGAGGTATGTTCAAAGTTGCCACCACCACATTCTTGGCACAGTCGACAACGACGTAGCTGGTTTTCCTTCAGCTTACGTAGCACTATCACATTCCTTTTTAAAGTGTCGAAAGCACTAATTATCTTTTCACGTAATTCTGTAACACTTGCCACTTTCTCCGAGTAAACTAACCTTTTAACGTCTCCCCACAAATAAAAGTCTAGAGACGTCAGGTCCGGAGAACGGGCCAGGCCACAGGTCCTCCGCGACCCATCCAATGGTCACCAAACCTTTCGGTTAAGTACCTACTCGCGTACATGCCGACCATATTGAGAGGAAACACCGTACTGCTCCACGTAGGCTGTCTCCACTGATGGCATACGTGCGGACCATCTCTACCAACTCGACGTTTGAGTAATTGTCCGTCATCTTGCACTTTGCACCTACGTCTCAACGATGTACCTAGGAGCGGAATTCGCAACGCGTATGCACGCGTCGGCGACAAATTCACACTGTTTGGTTCCGGGACGGCGGCGGCGCGGCGGGGGTGGATAGGCGCGCGAGCGACAGAGTGCGCCCGCGCACCCCGCCGTGCGTGGTAGGGAATAGGTACCTATGAAATTATCGTATCTTCGTTGCGTTTGCGTTGTGTATGTATTGTTAGCGTTTCTTTGTGTGCGTTTAAGCGCGGTAACAGACGGGCCGCGTTTTAATACGGCTGGTTCACACTTACGGATTTCCGTAAATAAGAAAAAAAATATAAAAAAACACCTACCCATTTTATTTTTGATTTGGGTCGAGAATCATTAGCATAATTACCTCCTTGAATTTGACGAGAATGCAAAACAACACATTGTATATATATAAACATATATACATATATAGGACCGAAAGTAGGGGTCATTTGCTGTCTCTTCAGCCGCAATAACACAACCATCCTTGGCCTCACGGATTTTTTAATTTCATTTTAAAAAGTTACGACCTTCAAACTATTTTTTTTAAACTACGAATTCTCAGATTTCAACTTTTCTTTAAATCATCAATCGCTTGTCCATTAAATAGCCACTCACTTAAACGCTTAACTATTGTAATAAAAAAAGCGAACGCAAAAACATTTATTTGTGCAATTGCACGTAAAGCTCTTCATCCAGACAAGCTCTATGGCACTTGTCGCTAATTGCAGCCAAGCCAGTGGCCTACAAACCTTATAGTAACCTATTTTTCCCTCCTGCTTTGAAGGGGATGAAAATAGTACCTTTTTTATAATACCGAGACTGTACTGCTGTTGAGTGAGTTTGAGATACTAGGTTCGTTTTTCAGGGTGGGTGTAAGAGTTATTGGATATTTCGATAAAGAATTTTTAAGTTAGTAGTCTGAAGTTCAGATTTGTGTGACTGTAGTAGCAACTGTTACCATTAACCGGTCTCCTTTAGAGCGGAGTGAATGAAACTGAATATGATCCAGCACATCTAAATCGCGCTCGAGAGCTACAAGTGTCATAATTGCTATGGAGGGATATAGACACTGATAGCATGATCGCTGTTTAGATGCACTGATCGCAGCTGTCAGTTTTACAGAATCAGATCTACCCGTAGGGAGACTTAAAATGAATTCTTAACATAATTATAATTTGCGAAATGAGAAGAGAAATAATCACAGGTTTAAAAAAAAAAAACAATGAGACTGACATTGCCTGGGTTACGAAATGTCGAGTAGCTATTAAGATGTAGAAAAGATTGGATTAATACAAAGTTTTACCTTATTGAAATGCAGATACCATGGAATTCCCTTTCCAAATTCACTAACTAAAATCCGATTCCTATCATCGTATCTTCCGAAGTATATAACGATAATGCTGTACTTTTACATACTTTAAGCCTATTAAGACTAGGTTCCGATTTGCACAATCGTGCTCTCGACGATCTTTTATCTCAGAGAGCAATCTTGGAATGTCATTTGGGACTCCGATTTAAACTTAAAGGGATTGTATCATTGGATCTAAACTTTGTTTGAAAAGTTCTCTCCTAAAAAAACATTTAAAAGAATCGGTTGAATCTGAAGTTGAAGTGATTCAGTAGGGACATAAAACATATTTCCGGACAACGTTATGTATGGATTTTTTAAATTAAATTTGACCCAATAAAACTAAGCTAAATTGAATGCTTGAATTAAAAAAAAAACAATACATAGGTCATCGTTAACAAAATGCAATAATATGATGTCCATAATATTCTGCTGTTTCCAGCGTACAAATATTTCAAAGAATTAAAATTAATAATAAACCATGCATACAATTTTTAAAATAAAAAAAAAACGTAAACTACTATCAAATACAATGTCAGGGGTTATTAATTAAAATGTCAAAAAATATTAAATCAATACAATGAAATTCCATTCAATTATTAGGAGGTAAGTCGTCGTAACAAGTCATAATAAGTCGTCGTTAGTAATTATCTAACCTAACGATGGTAAAACCAATTAGGAAAAAGAAGCAAATGGCAATAAAATACCCCAAGACCCCACCAAAAGCCCATTTGCTACATAAACGCACAGTTTACTCCATCGTTACTTATAAAAGATCATAACATTTTTCTCATACAACGCAGATGTGAGTGGAGCGTCTTATAAGTGATCCGGGAGCCGAAACTTTTCAAACGATAACAACTTCCCGATATCGTGGCCTGCTTCCCAACTTTGGAAATTACGATTATGGTACTGCTGTGTAACTCAAACTGTAATTACAGAGATAACTCCGCCACTGCTTATACAGTCCTAGCCCCCCGTATACTTTATTTTCTTGTTGGGGATTGGTGGGAATTTAAATATGAATGTTTAGTTGATTAGCACTGTTTGGAACAGTCTTTTTTGCTTTTTCAAACAAGTATTCATAATTATATTTTGATCTTGTCTATTCTATCATGGTAACCTTTTGTATTGTGTCTAGTTGCTTCTGTGTTTGGTTTTACAACAAGAGTCTGAACACCAACATAATGCATAGGTCAGTTGATCTCGGTCGTTATTGAAGTTCATTACTTCTGACGTATCAGTTTTTAAAACAACAGGAAGGTCTTTCAAAAAACACTGATAAATTTGATCCCTTAAAATGCGTATCCCAATTACTTTTGTTTGTCGTCTTCATCATCATCGTATCAGCCCAGAATCACCCACTGTTGGGTATAGGCCTCCCCATTTTTCTGCCACACTTCCCGGTTCTGTCCGTGCCTATTCCAGGTGGTCCCCGCATCTTTGACGATATCGTCGACCTAACAAACTTTAGGACGGCCCTGGTTTCTTACATTCTCAAAATATTTTAAATGAGATGCTAATTTGTTTTTTATTTTGTTCCAGAAAATGAAGCTTTTTTGGTGCTGCCTTTTTGCAGCCTTGTCGGCAGTCTCCGGGGCCGCGCTGGACGTAGAAAAAACCGTCAAACAGGTCCAAAATATACTACAAACAAATCAGCTCTTGCCAAGACTGAGTAGAGATGAAATTATGCAATTACTTAACGATATACGAGCTGAAGATTCGAAATCATCAACTTCGGCATCCAAAGAATCTGATGAAAACAAGAAGGAAAAGGCAACGACTCCTTATAGTACTATCGATAACGAGATAAATCCTCAAGAACCGAAAATAAAAGATAAAGTTAATGATGATATCAAAGATGTAAAAGTATCATCATCAGCCCCTACGATTTTTGAATCGACTACCAAGAAGGGTGAACCTACATTGACGGTGGTTCTGCCCTACACACCACGCGATGGATCCTCGCTACAGGAATTGTATACTAGGCCACCTCGAACAGAAGTAGTTGCTTTACCGAGCACTACTCCACAACCAAAAACTGAAAAATTTAACCATAAAACTGTGAAACCAAGTTATGCCTTACCAGATAAACTGATAGACAATTTCCCTGAGGAACTGCAAGCTTTTCTGGATGCTCACGGTCTAGAAGGAAAACCTGGGCAGGATCATTTCCTTTTGCCTCTCGAAGGTTTCAAACCACTACCGCCTCCAAGAGTTATAGACGGCACAGTTCAACTTCCAGAAAATATATTACTTACCTACGACCTGATATCACCTAGCAGTAATTCGAAAACGAAAAAGGATGGAACTTATTCACTGTCTCCAAACAACTTCTTATATGAACCTCTCCGCCCAGAATTGCCGTTTGAATTGGATACATCATCATCGGAAACGAAAGAGGTTAGCCTTCCTTATGACATGCCAGTCAGAAAAGCTAAATCGGTGTCTAAACCAAACTATGACCCGATAGACTACGATTCTGTGAAAGTGATACCATTGAACAAAGGTATCAATCCTGTCAATGAACAAGTGAATGTCAATAATGATCAAAGTAAAAGGCAAGCTGAAGAACCTACCACTGCAGCAGCAGAAACGACTTCTACCACTACAACTACAACGACAACTGAAGAACCAAAGACTAACGCTGTCAGCGACTCCTCAGTATCGGCGGATGACTCAGGAGCTTCAATAGCTGATCTAGCAGACTCCTTCGGAGGAGCCGCCCCTGAAGTACCAGGGGACTCAGAACTACCACCTCCAAGGAAAAATGGCTTCTACTGGATGCTCGACTGGAATAGTTTCTTAGAAGTAGGTGAAGGTGACACTAAAGTGAATATTCGTTTTGAGCCAAAATTAGGTGATCCTCAAATGTTTTTACCCGTCACTGTTCCGTGAGTGAATATTTACGATGGATTGTAATATTTATGAGTTCTAGTCTTTTGGTTAGTGGTAGTGAAAGCCAAGTGTCTTTGTAAAATAATTTGAAACGGCGGGGTAATATTAAGTGATGATTGTAACACTTAATGGCTGTTACCTAGAATGATTAGAAATATTGGGTGCGTAACGAGTGAAATTTTAAAGAACTCGAACATTAGCTAATTATACTATTAATAAATTGTGTCTCATGATGTAAGAACATTTCATATGTGACCTGTACTTCGATTATCCAAATAAGTGGTGCAAAAACGATCTAGTTAATTTCAAACTGAACATATTTCAGTATTCACGGTACAACAATTTCCAATGCTTGTTTTCGAACTCATCTTTGGAATGTTTCACGGTGAAATGGATCGATGGAATGTGAACAATTATAATATGAATCGTCAAATTAAATTCCAAAGCGGCCTAGAACGTTATGTAGCGATATCAGTCTGGATGGGGTTTTAGATAAATTGTATTTTGTAAGGAGCCATTTTGTAGTTTTTATAATTAAATACTTATTTAAATGCGATCTGTTTTTAATTGCTTTCTTTTTAGGGTTCCGTAGCCGAATGGCAAAAAACGGAACCCCTATAGATTCGTCATATCTGTCTGTCTGTCTGTCCGTCCGTATTTCACAGCCACTTTTTTCCGAAACTATAAGAACTATACTGTTGAAACTTGGTAAGTAGATGTATTTTGTGAACCGCATTAAGATTTTTACACAAAAATAGAAAAAAACAATAAATTTTGGGGGTTCCCCATACTTTCATCCAACCCGTACTGTGGGGTATCTATGGATAGGTCATCAAAAATGATATTGAGGTTTTTAATATATATTTTTTCTAAACTGAATAGTTTGCGCTAGAGCCACTTCCAAAGTGGTAAAATGTGTCCCCCCCCCTCTAATTTATAAAGTAAGAGGAGGAAAATTCTGAAAATATTTAGGATAGTAGAACGTAAAAAAACTATCAACGAAAATTGGTTTCAATAAAATATGATGTTTAGTTTTTGAGATATGGGACTTTTTCATCAAACTGCACCAGTAACTTTGTTTTTCATTAACATACTATGAAAAACAAATTTAGTTTTGCGGTAGAGTGGAAGTTTACTAACTAACTAATGAATGACAGTTCAAAATATTGTTATTATATTGTTAAGGGCTATGGAACCCTGTGTGCGAGTAAGACTCGCACTTGGCCGGTTTTTGCTATAATTTGTTACATGAGTTCGTGAATTATTGTTAGCATTCGACTTCCGAATAATTACTTACATCACTATTATGACTCAGTGAGTTACTTACATAAGTGTAACTTAAATTAAAGTAATCGAAAGGAATAAAGCAAAGCAATCACACTCCATGCTTCCACATTCGAAGTAATAGAAATTATGTCAGCTTATCATTTCAATTTCGAAGCAAGCTATTTAAGAACCTATTCTGCTAAAATAGATACGTAAATGTCACAATTTTTATTTCTTTTCCTCTTCTCCCACACTATCGTCTATATTTCTTTTTCATTTCTCTTTTCGCAGGTCTGCTGGCAGAAATTTCATATGAAATAAGCATGTACCTTTTTACTCTAATATTTTATGTTCGTTTTTCCTGTGTTGTCTACTGTGTGTACATAAATAATAAAATAAACAAATAAATAACATGTAAATGTAAAATTTAGGCACTAATATGTTGGTACATAAAAAAATGAAGCAATTGATAACGAATTTCCTTCAACTCCTTCAGAAGTTCAGATTATGATGGAAACGCGTTACACAGTAACAGAACTGATACAGGAGCCAGTGAGATATTTTACAAGAATATTGTGGGATATTGTCGCTACCAAAAGGCATTGCTTTACCAGCCACTAGGCTGTAGAGGTCCGATTAGCAGTCTCTTTTTGAAAACTACTATTCAGTGGCAGCTGGTTAAACTTGAAGCCGTCCCCAACACAGTTCCGCAAAGACTAGGCAGATGATAGTAGCTCGAAACGACCGTCTCTTGTTAAACTGATAGTTAAAAAAAAAACAGTTAAGTCTAAGTACGAGTAACATCGACATAACACTGAAATGTCAAACCATTTGCAGAACAAGATTACTGCGGACAATGATCAAACATAATTAGGTAACTACTAAAGTCCCAATTACAGCTAGATCCTTAAACCTCAAGTCGCTTAATCCTTAAAGATCCTGTAAACGATCCACTAAATAAAGTAAATGGTTTAGTACCTAAATGAGTTTTCGTAACGTCTATGTATACGGCAGGGTTTAATATCAGACTTGTTTAGATAAAAGAGTAAAACGTGATCCTGCTTGTAAGCTAATCTTGAGCTTTAATTAAATACTGATGTAGTAAGCGTATGAAGGATATTATGTTATCAGGGTGATTAATTAAAATATTCTTAAGTATGGTATTCAGTGTACTGGATTTTGTAGCTAAGCTGATCAGATGCTTCTCAGTTGTTTAAGCATAATCTGCCAGAAAAGTGTAGAATCTTAAAATTTGGTACGAAGTAACGTCTTGTAGCACAGATAAAGGAAAAATTGCGAAAACCGTAAATTTTTAGTCACATCACTTAATAAAAATATTTTTAATACTTTTTGTACGCTACCCTCGGTGCGCTAGTCTCACTCGCACTTGGCCGGTTTTTATTATTACAGAATATTCGAATATTGAAAGACTTAGAATTAATAAATAAAACAGACGCCCCTCGCCAAACATCGTAAGAGCGGTAGTATCGATGCGCCAAACAAAGCCAAAATGACCGCAGTGTTTACAGACAGAACAGAAGCCTCAAGAGACATCACATCATCGTCTTACTGCCCGGTCGGCGCAATACTTTTCCATCAAGAAACATCACATGCACATCACAGCCACATACGAACTACACAGCAAACCAGTTTTTTTTAACATAATCCTTTAATATCTCACTGCTGGGCAAAGGCCTCCCCCATATTTTTTTAGGTACACTTTTCGTGCGCCACCTCGAACCTAAGGAAGGAAGTCTATAGCTATAGGCTATATAACATCACGCTACGGCTAAAAGGAGCGGAGCATTATGAAAAATGAAAATGGAAATTTCGCGCAGACGAAGTTGCGGGGGTGAGCTAGTAGCTGGATAAAACTACACAATTTTAACTTTTGAATCAGATGAGCAAAAGTGAGTTCAGTTCATTTTTATTATGGTTTCAACAGCAACCAAATATCCAAGCACAAACCAAATATTTTCAATAAATAAAACCGACGCCCCTCACCAAACATCGTTAGAACGGATGTGTCGTTGCGCCGAACATAGCCGAAATGACCGCAGTGTTTAGCCGACGGCCTCTAAAATGAGCACTGGACAGAATAGAAGCCTCTAGTGACGTTACATGACAAGCTTTTAATTTGGTCACACATGATATTAGAGACATGTTAGAACTATTTTTTCCAGGCATTTTCAAATAACTGCTGTCATTAACTTTGCAGTTTACGATGCTATCATAGCAGAGCAGGTCTTTTAATTATTATTAATAACGTTGTTTCTTGAACGATTTTATTTGGTAAAAGCTAGTTTTCTCGTACAAATAACTTGTAGTAATAAAGTTTTCTCCCCAATTATTAGGTTCCCAGAATTTTATTCTTTTATCGTTTTTAGGGCTATCGTCCACCACGATACAACAAAGGAGTATCCAGAATGTCATTGCGATAGAAATACTAGTGTATCTCTATGGCGGTCCATATACAACACAACCAATATCAGTAACAGTTAATAACGCGTAGGTAAGTCGTGTCATGTGAAATTAAATTGAATGCTAGCGAGACCTCATACATTAATAAACGTATATCGGCTGATTGGTTTGGGCACAGTGCTTGAAAAAATAAAATGAAAAAAAAACTTTATTTTAGACCTTGATCCATATGATGTTAAAGTAATACACACTTCTTTTATACTATGTTAGTAACCAAACGAAATAAAACATTAATTTTAATTCACATATCTGCTGCACTCACCTGACGCACCGGGTATATATACATGTACACATCCCCGATGCGCCATAATGGTGCAGCACGGCTTCTAAAACCAAATGATTTTAAAAGAGTAACCATGGAGTTTCTTGCCGGTTCTTCTCCATAGGAAACGACTAACCCGAACCGAGCACCTTTTTGCCGACGTTTTATAAGTGCCCCTGTAGGCCTATGTAAAATAAAAATATTTTGATTTGATTTGATTTGGCTTTTGACTGATGACGTTCAGAATGTCATCAGTGATACAAATCGACAAATTGGTTTTCGAAAAATTGAACATAAAAATATCAGTTTAACATACTGAACGTCGTACATTTTCAACAGTTTATGATGGAGGGGTGGAAGATTTCTAAAAAACTTTAAAAGTTCGATTTCTCTAAAACAACCTAGTTTGGTCCAAAAGTTATCAGGTCAAAATTGTTGCAAATTAGGTCTAATATAACTCAATTTCAAGGAATACACCCAATTACCAATCACCCTATATAAATTTTGGCAACTTTTATACCAGGTCTAAAGGACATGGCTATACCAAAAAAAAAACTTTTATATACAAAATTGCAATAATTGCATCTCTTGCCTACCCAACATTCCAGTAGCTGCACTCACGCCACGTAGTGGTGGCGTGAGTGCAGCTGCTGGAATAGCAACACAACGCCAACTTTAAGGTGTTTCTGGTGCAAATACCAACTTATTTTCAGCACCTTGTCTTGAGTGTTGCAGGAAGTGTTGTTCCGACGCTTCCACGGGAAAGTACCACATGCACGCACAGTGAAATAGTGCACAAGTGATGTGCTAGTTACGTGTTTTATAGGTACTATTTACTAACACAAATTTGTTTTTTTTACCATAATTATGTATAGTCTGAAATTCTATTGGACAAGGTTATATTACTATTAGTATTATTAGTAGTGAATCATTGGTTTTTATTTCGTTACGATGACCCGTATACTGTGTAAATATATTGAGAAACTAGCTGTGGCCCGCGACTTTTCTCAGTGTGAAGTTATTATAAAAATTAGACATCCCTTCTTGAATCGGATTTTGTTAACACTTTCAAGGGTTTTATTTTTTCACGGAACTCTAAACCTTTATCAAAAATAAAAGCTTCAGTAACTTCGTATAACATCAGCAATCTGCCAGTAAAAGTCCCGTCAAATTCAGTCCAGCTCTTTTGGAGATTAACCGGAACATACCGATCGACACAAAGCTGTTGAGAAAAAAAAGTAAAGAGCTGTTGTTTTGTGATTCAATATCTACATATAAATGTAAAGTTAATATCAAGGCAACTGGCATCGACAACACCGTTCAGTACACAGTTTTGTCAAAGCTGTCTAAATTTTACCACGTTAACAGGACTTATTTGTTCGTGCAAATGCATTCGACGAACTGAAATAGCATTACCGGTGGGCTGCGTAAGTTTGTAATGTCGTCCGTTCAAATCATGACAAATGAATGTATCCCTCGAACCGAACACAAGCCTTTATCAATGTCCCAGAATCAATTTACCACACCAATTCGTTGCAACACATTGCTAATTGTGATACTGATGCAGATTTACGAATGGAGAGGTATTAGAAAGGAATGGAATCTTGTATATTGGACACAATTTAGTGCACTAATATATTATGTATATGCTTTGCTAATTTTCCTTTGTGATTTTCTTCGGAAGAAGGGCTTTAGGGCTATGAGGAACAGGGTGTAAATTTCCTCGTATTGAAAAGGGAGGATCCTCCGACCAGACAGATGCTAAGTCTGGTGGGCAACTGCCCGACAGTTGTTGTCGGGTTTCTCTAAACTCTTAAGTCGATGTAAATTTTGCTTGCGAGATGTAGGAAATTGATATTAGTTCTTTCTTCGTGTCATAGATGGCGCTGTAGTACTTTTTGTAATAAGTTGCTTTTTGTAGATCGCAACAGGGCTATAATTTAGAGATAACGCTTATTTCAAAACTTACAGTATGTGTCTCAAAAACCGATGATCTTAACAAAAAATAAATAATATTCATTATAGCATGAAAAAATCACGTTCAACTGCCTCGTTGGTCAGATGGTCGCAAGCGCGACTGCTGTGCTTGAGGTCCTCGGTTCGAATCCCGATCGGGCGAAGTGTAATTGGATTATTCCATCAGGAATTTCTCAGTAGCAGCTACGGAGTCTGAATTTGTGCCCGATTGATGGCAATAGGCTCGCCCCCTATTACATGAGATTTCAACGTAACTGGCGAAATGTGGGTGTACTATTAGATACACCTTTGCCTAACGCTTCTGAGATTACAGCCATGATGTTATGGTAAACTTACTTTCAAAAGTAGCTGTGCAATTACACCATATTAATAATGTTATCACATCACCGTACCACTAAATAAGATTACACTGCAGGCAGTTTTAAGGAAGTCGCAAGTAAATTTCAACAATAAATTTGTAATCCACATACTGGATACTGGGTTACAATCAGTATTTATAATAACCATGTAAATAGAGTTTCTAGTATTTATCTGCATCCGTTAAGTCGGACGATTTTAGACACAAATTCTTTCTTGCAACAATGTAATAAAATAAATATATTTACTTGCAATAATATTTGTATGGCCTACAGATAGTTGTTCCGGTTCTGACTGTTTGTGTATGTGAGTTTAAATGTTTGTAAATGCACCCACGATACAGGAGAAGTTCCTAGTATGGCACAAAATTTAAAAAAAAACAAAATAGTGAACACTGCAGACCGAAGAGAAGATGGCGGGACGCCTTGGATGGCTCCCTAGCGAATCATCCACAAGAAACACACCATCAAGAGAAGTGAAAGGAATGGGGGGACGCCTTTGCCCAGGAGCGGGACATTATGGGCTAAAAAAAAACTTCATTAGGCACATTTCGTACATACTCAAAATCTGTCGCTCTATCCTTCCAGTTTTCACGGTCTGCGGAGTCAGCCAAACAAAATTGTGAACACTTGGCATAATTCGCAGCTGTTCCCACGAACTCGGTTACATGTTATTTCAAAGTGTATTTCACGCCCACAAGTACGTTCTCATGTCCTAAGATAGTTTGATACTATTGAAACTCACGTTTAGTTATTAGTTTGGAGTTTAAATTAAAAATGTCATAGTAGGAAATTACTTTAAATTAGCGACCTGCCCCGATTTTTTACGGTTGTTATGACTACACAGCACATAAAGATTTATTTATTTAATCTGTGTTTATGTTTAATGTTACAATATATACAAGGTGTTGTTTTGCATCCAGTAAATTATTAAAAAACACTGCGTTTTTTCGTTGTTTAAATTTGTCAATATTTCAGAATAACCCCCTTAACGTGGTTTAGGGATTATAAAATTATCGAAAAAACGTATGAGGTTTTTTGTTTGTGTGTAAGCGACGTTATAAGGCGGGGATCAGACGGCCCGTGTTTAAAACACGGGTGGTTCACAGTTACCGATTTCAGTAAATAGATAAAAAAAAAGAAAATTACCTACTCATTTTATTATTGATTCGGGTCGAGAATCATTAGCATAGTTACCTCCTAGAATTTGACGAGGTTGCAAAACAACACCTTGTATATTTAAATATGAAGATGAAGATGGGGGATGAAAATACTGAAGTGGAGACCACGGACGAGACGAGAATGTGAACAGACAATCTCATTAAAGTGGCCGGAAGAAACTGGATAGCCTTGACACATAACCGCCAAAAGTGGAGAGATTTGGAAGAGACCCATGCTCAGCATTGGGTGGCCAAGGGTTGAGAGGAAGAAGGAGAATGTTACAATATAGAGGGTGTGAAAATAACGTCAACGAAGCCGAAAGGTATTTGATCTTCCCGTGATTGCGATATTACCATACATGGGAACCTTCTAGTTACGGAGATATTCAAGTTCAGTCCTAATTTTCTCACACGTTTTTGACGTGACAACGTCTAATAAATCGATGAACGCCAGCTGCACGCACGAAAAAGAATGACTCATTGTAAAGTTACGCTCATTGTAATGTTACGATCGGAGCGAGAGCGCTGCACGAGCGAGCGAAAGGCACGATCGCCTTGAGCGTTCGGCTTGCTATTCATAAAAGTATGCAATCGTTTCATCAATGTGATGTTTTGTTTTCGTCCGTAAACCGACTTTACAGACAACTAATTTTTATGTTGTAACTTTACTTTAAATACCTCAAAGAATAGTAAAAGGTAATTTTCATGCCAGAGTTTTCTAGGTATGAAATAATTGCAAACGACTGCATATAGTTGCAATTAGGAAACTCTGCTCTTGTCGACATAATTCTCAGTTTCAGTACAAAATCTGTAACACCCACAGGCGAAAATGTGACCAATTGAATAACGTCCAGCACATGTATCTTGGAATATCACCAAAATTGTAACTGAATATGACTCTCTAGATTGGCTAAAATCGTCAAAGTCACGTTCAAGAAGATCCAAACGAGGCCATGATTCTCGGCATTGTGGTTACCAAACAGTCCGAGCATTCTCGAATGATTTGCCACAGTACGAAATCGTTCACCATACGGTACTGAAAGCCGATAATTTAAATGTCGAATATGACTCAGACACCTTTCTGTCGGTTCTGTATTTGCTCTTACCTCACGTTTGCTTTATTTTTTGCAATTATCCATATATATTATTGTTGTATCAAATCGATATGACTTTTATCCGATAGATATAATATTTTTATTATATCTATTTATGTACACCATACCAATAAAATTTATTAAAGAAAACATTTCACATAGGGTAACACAATAGACAGTCTTCTCGCTAAAAGCAATCTTTTCAACACAAATTTGGATGGATTACAGGAAGAGAGAGAGAGAGACAATTCTGTAAGTAGTCTGGGGTGTAGTAATTAGTATATCAATATACACACCCACAAAGCATATTATATTATATAGTTAGCCTGTATTGTCCCACTGCTGGGCAAAGGCCTCCCTCCATTCTTTCCAACGGTCACGATTCTGTGCTGCTTCTTTCCAATTATCAAGGAAGACATCCAGTTCGTCCCGCCATCTCCTTCGTGGTCTGCCGCGACCCCGTGTCGCTGTTTCAGGGCACCAATCCTGAGCTTTACGGGCTCACAGCTCGTTCGGCATGTGACAGACATGTCTTGCTCAATCCCATTTAAGTTGGCCAGCCTTTTGAGCCACGTCAACGATTTGTGTTTTGGAGCGCAATGTAGTGTTTCGAACACGGTCTGTTAATTTAACACCTAAGATACTTCGCTCCATAGCACGTTGGCAAACCTTGAGTTTGGAATTTTGGATGTTAGTCAAAGACCAAGTTTGTGCACCGTAGGTCAAGATGGGGAGAATACACATGTCCATTAGCTTTCGCTACAGAGACATGGGTAGAGTGCCCTTGAAATACTCCTTCATGGACCAGTAACTCTTCCAGGCATTTTCTGTGCGTCTTGCAATTTTCTCATCCTGCCTTGCCTGGAAAGAGATAACTTGGCCCAAGTAGATATATTCTTGGACATATTGTATGTTCTCCACACCTACGTGTATGCTCCTCTTGGAGCTGTTGGTCATGACCTTGGTCTTCGACATGTTCATTTTCAGTCCAACCTCAAGGCTTGCATTGCTAAGATCTTGTAGCATTTGCTCTATTTCTGTGGCTGAAAGCATAAACAAAAAAATAAATAAAGCATATACAAATATAAATAAATATTTACATCCTATATAATTATCATGTTATAAGATTTTCGTTTTACATTACCACTATAAAGATAGTTACAATAATTTCAAATCTAATAGAAGCAAAGAATAGTCTGTTTATTCCAGACTCTTGTAGGCAAAAAGAAAGAAAAACCGGCCAAGTGCGAGTCTTACTCACACACAGGGTTCCATAGCCCCAAACAATATAATAAGAATATTTTGAACTGTCATTCATTAGTTAGTAGTATTAGTTAGTAAACTTCCACTCAACCGCAAAACTAAATTTGTTTTTCACAGTATATTATTGAAAAACAAAGTTACTGCTGCAGTTTGATGAAAAAGACCCATATCTCAAAAATTAAACATTACATCTTATTGAAACCAATTTTCGTTGATAGATTTTTTTACGTTCTATAAACCTAAATATTTTCAGAATTTTCCTCCTCTTACTTTAGAAATTAGAGGGGGGGGGACACACATTTTAACACTTTGGAAGTGGCTCTAGCGCAAACTATTCAGTTTAAAAAAAAATGATATTAGAAACCTCAATATCATTTTTAAAGACCTATCCATAGATACCCCACACGTATGGGTTTGATGAAAAATTTTTTTTTGGTTTTCAGTTCTAAGTATGGGGACCCCCAAAATTTATTGAATTTTTTCTATTTTTGTATAAAAATCTTAAAGCGGTTCACAGAATACATCTACTTACCAAGTTTCAACAGTATAGTTCTTATAGTTTCGGAAAAAAGTGGCTGTGACATACGGACGGACAGACAGACAGACAGACAGACAGACAGACAGACAGACATGACGAATCTATAAGGGTTCCGTTTTTTGCCATTCGGCTACGGAACCCTAAAAATGGATGATGTATTTCCTACTTCAGGACGGCAGAATTAGCTTCTTTCCTATGGTGTCTTAACCTTTCGAACGCCAGAGCATAAAAGCACGCGCGTGCCCTCCACGCCAAGCCACAACTTTTCCGCAAATAAATAAAAAAACCGGCCAAGTGCGAGTCTTACTCGCACACAGGGTTCCATAGCTCCAAACAATATAATAACAATATTTTGAACTGTCATTCATTAGTTAGTAGTATTAGTTAGTAAACTTCCACACAACCGCAAAACTAAATTTGTTTTTCATAGTATGTTTATGAAAAACAAAGTTACTGCTGCAGTTTGATGAAAAAGTCCCATATCTCAAAAACTGAACATCATATCTTATTGAAACTAATTTTCGTTGATAGTTTTTTTTACGTTCTACAATCCTAAATATTTTCAGAATTTTCCTCCTCTTACTTTAGAAATTAGAGGGGGGGGGACACTCATTTTAACACTTTGGAAGTGGCTCTAGCGCAAACTATTCAGTTTAGAAAAAAATGATATTAGAAACATCAATATCATTTTTGAAGACCTATCCATAGATACCCCACACGTATGGGTTTGATGAAAAATTTTTTTTTGGTTTTCAGTTCTAAGTATGGGGACCCCCTTAATTTATTGTTTTTTTTTCTATTTCTGTGTGAAAATCCTAATGCGGTTTACAGAATACATCTACTTACCAAGTTTCAACAGTATAGTTCTTATAGTTTCGGAAATAAGTGGCTGTGACATACAGACGGACAGACAGACAGACAGACAGACAGACAGACAGACAGACATGACGAATCTATAAGGGTTCCGTTTTTTGCCATTCGGCTACGGAACCCTAAAAACCAAGAACGAAAGAAAACAAACATATTTGTATGCAGTAACAATTTGAGACGACAGTATTTCTAGCCTTTGATAAACATCTTCTATTCTGAAATGGCATGTGCAACGGATAATATAAAAATAAATGTGAGGTTTTGCTGCGAAACTTTGCAAACTAGCAACGAGGACTGAATAAATTCAAAGAAAAATAGGAAATCTAAATACGGCAGACATTCTACTGGGCCAAACTAAGTACAAATATTGAAATGTGTTGTCTTGACATTTTTATAGGTGGACCGATGAGCTGGTGGAGGCCTCGCATCCAGCGAACTCCTGACAGCCAGTTGACATGGCGACGCTTGAAGCAGTGGACGTCCTTCAGCTAATAATATGACAGTTAATTTAAGGTGGTAATACATCTCATATCACTTGGTCCTGTTATTAATTTATTACATTAAGTCACTAATACTAAATTAAGTAATCCTCTTCCATTCATCAGCAAACAAGTCCAATCCAGGGTTGGTCTCCACGAGCGCATTTAGCATCGTCAGCGTAAAGGGGAGGTGGATCAAACTAGAGTGCGACAACAAATGGGACATTAAAGCATTTATGCTTTCAAGAGCGATTATAATTATTTGTAACAAATAATTGACACATGACATGTAAATTCGAGGCGTTGATATAACCATGTATAATTTTTACACTATGTTGCGCTGTTGTCACATACGCTTGGATATAACCCCAGGAAAAAGACAGGCCTGCAACCCTTAACTGTTCTGCAAAAAATTTCACCCTCCTCTTCTTTGTTTTCTCTGTCAAAAAGAGACACCAAAACTTATAGTTAGCCGAGTAATGTAAAGATTTGATATGGAACCTTGAAATACGATATTGGCGATCAGTTCGCTCTCCTCGCAACAAATACGTGCTACGAATATCGATGTGGCTACTCTCGCCGCCATATTGTTTACTCAACGAACAAGAATCAAAGCGAAACAAATTGAACGGGCTATAGAATTGGTGACTTAACATTTTCGTTTTACTGTTAAAGATTGAACAGCGAAAATTGTCGGAGAAATGTGATATAGTTAGTTAAGTATTTGAGAAGTTTGGGATTGAAAAACTAGGCCCATAGGGCCCGAGTGCCCACCTTGTATTGCCAAGCGGTTGGTCGACTCTTCACGTGACCAGAGCTAGCCTTTTTTTTGGCCGAAGAATCAGCATTGCCATCCAACGTGGCAATGCGGCCAGCCCTCTGGGTACTTTTCTTGTTGACAGCGATGTCGACGAATTTTTTGACACTCTGTGATTTTGATCATCATTTCAGCCGAAAGACATTGCTGGACATAGACCTCCCCCAAGTGTCGCCATATTGACATAAGGGGGTTCTGCCATAATCGCCACGCTTGGTAAGCGGGTTGGCGATCGCAGTACGGTTGTTACAAAAGCACAGAGAACTCTGCTGCCCATTCACTGGCAAGTCCCTTAGTCGCCTCTTACGACACCCACGGGAAGATATGGGATGGTGCTATTCTTTACGTCCGACACCATACAGAGCAAATAGTAATTTTGACAATTGTAGATAATTTATTTTTATTTTATATCTATTTGTATTTTATAAATAATGTACATATGTAATATAATAAAAAGAGCAATAATTAAAAAAATAAATTTAAAATGGAAAAAAAAACCCCAGAAAAGAACCTCTAAAAACCAAAAATAAATTAATCCAAGCGTCGTAGCGTCGGGGGTCCGCTTTGTTTTGTCCTTTTGTTAAGCGGTCTACTTAGCGGTCCCCCGATGCTACGACGCTTGGATTCATTTATTTTTGGTTTTTTAGAGGTTCTTTTCTGTCGGGGGTTTTTTAATTTTTTTTTGTTTTTCATTCTCTTTAAACTTAGATTATTTTTCTTAGCCTTGACTGTCCCAGTCCTGGGCATTGGTTATGATAATCTAATAGGCTTAAAAATAATCACTGAATGTGACGAAGTGTTCTGGATGTCTTCACGAAAAACCATCCCATGGGCTTAAAAAAACTGATTAGTGATGATTGCTGCGAATACGCTTTCTATTTATTAATTCCACTATTTTTTATCATAAGTATAATGCAAATGCAGCAAATGATTTCATTAACGTAATGTCTCTCAACAATACTTCTTGTCGAATGAGGAGATTGTCGTGAGTAAAGTTTTGAGTATGAATGTGGATGGCTATGAGAGTAGAGGAAGACCAAGGAAACGATAGATGGACTGTGTGACAGATGATATGGCAAGAAATGAGGTGTCTGATGAGATGACGAGTAATAGAGAAGTAAGGAAGAAGAAGACATGCTAATTCTGCGCCGACACGTTTGAGGTCGGCGCAGAATTGAGATAAGGACAAGAGGATAATGATCAGATTTCGAACAGGATATTGGTACAAACTACTATTATAAACACAGAACATGTAAAAATATTTACCAAACTTACTAAACACACAGAACAATTGAATTTAAAATACTCCCCACTATTAATTCAACATAATTAGTACAAACACAAGGGAGATTTTAGCGTTCAGTCGATCTGGCGTGAATTCCCCCGGGACCGAGAGTATGAAATCCCGGGATTATGTAAATAATGTGACTATTCACCCGGAAATACTTCGACCTGCAAGTCCGTGGCTCGTGGCTCGTAACCCAGTATTTGAGGTTAACTTGACCCTTAGTTACTGCGGTCTGTTTGAATAATGAATAGTGCCGTTCAAGTTTGTTTTTGGCTTTATTTGATAAGAAACTAGGGTAATATGATTAGTAAAGATTGGAGAAAGTTTGCTAGTTTATCTAAAGTTTCCATTCTATATTTTTGGTCAATTAATCTTTTATTAATCTGAAGTTGAATATAGAGAGGAAAGAAAAAGCAAGATCTTAAAATAAGTCTTCGTTTCAATTAATCAATTTGAGTCAATAAAATTTTATGTTGGTAAAGAAAAACGACGACGTGAGGATACTTACTGGCAAGAAACATATCCACCAACTCGTGGTAAACCACATGTCTGTGAGATCCCTCTCAGTATTGAGAACGATAAAGATTGATTGTGCTGAAATTAATCAACTAATCACAGCAAAATCCCAATGAACACCATCTGTTTCATCATCATCATCATTACACCCCAAAAGACGTCCACTGCTGGTTATAGGCCTCCCAAAGTGTCGCCACATTATTATTTTGGGGGGTTTTGTCATTGTCAGGTGGGTTGGCGATCGCAGTACGGTTGTTGCAAAAGCACAGTGAACGCTGCTGCCCATTCTCTGGCAAATCCCTTAGTCGCCTCTTACAACACCCACGGGAAGATATGGAATGGTGCTATTCTTTACTTCTAACACCATACAGCGCCATCTGTTTCAGATAAACATAAAAACTTTAAGTATCAATTTTACATTGTTACCAGAAGTTAATGGAACATCATACACATATACAAAGAAGAAAAAATGCCTATTATACATAGAGGGTAAGTCATAAAGTATCAAAGCAAGGTTACGACATACATTTATATGGGACAACCGCGCGTGCTCCTTCTACCAAAACGAAAAAGAATCACTTAAATCGGACTAGTAATCACGTACATACTTGAAAAAAAAGATGCTAGCCGAATAAATAACCTCCTCCTTTTTTAGAAGTCTGTCAAAAATAGAACAGCTAGTACAGCTGTCCGTTCGAATCATAGTCACTCTCGCCCATATCTCTACCAGTGGTAGAGGCCAAGTGTAACAAGTTCACAAGCTAATCAGATATAGCGACGTCTCACTGGTGGAATCTATCGGAACTTTGAACGCGCCTGTCACGTTGTAATCAAAGTTTAGGAAACTGCTGTCATACCATCTTGTGCGAGCCTTTCTATCTTGGATGTATTAATAGGGTTTTAGTTGGTTGGTACACGTGGTATGGAATTGGTTGAAGTTAACTGACGGTTCTATACAGATGGGGCGAGCGATCGGTAGGTATATAATGTGATGGTTTGGAGTAAGTAGCTTGTATAAGTAATTGATTTGTGCTTCTTTCTACTAACAGACTATGCGGTATGAAGAGATATTTGCTTGCATAAGGCTGCATGTCCATTGAAGCAGAGCGAAGCTGCGGAGCGCAGGAACGGAGAAATGTTAACCAATAGGATTGCAGAAAATCTTCGCTCTGCTATCCTATTGGTTAATATTTCTCCGTTTCTCGGCCCCGCAGCCTTGCTCCGCTTCAATGCAGGCAGCCTTAGGCCTGGGACACCGACAAAGCGAAGATTTGAGAAGAGAAGAGATTGTGTATCCACCGAAGCTATGCGGAGATGTGCAAAAGCGGAGAGGAAATATGTACACCACGTCGTGAACCGCACACTGCTCATAGCACACAGTACGCTTCACACAGCAGACTTCTCACTGCAAGCCGCTCACAGCACACCGCGTGCCGTTTGCAGCACGCTGCTGAAGTTTGTTCTTGTCTCCGCTGTGCTCTTGGCCGCGAAGTACGAAGGCTGGCCAAAAAAAATAGGATTACATTTCCTCTCCTCTCTGCTCAATCCTTTCCACTAGAGCTAAGCAGAGACGAGTGAAGTGGTTCATCACCGCTGCCCTCAAAAACGGTAAAGGAAAACATCGTGAGGAAACCAGCATGTCCTAGAACTAAAAATTCGAAGACATGTGGCATCTACCAAACCGCACTGGGCCCACGTGGTGGATTACACAGCCCACTCCCTCTCATAGCTCTCTATAAGAGGGAGTGGGCTGTGTTATCCACCACGAGGCCTGTGTCCCAGCAGTGGGAATATTATAGGCTGATGATGATGATAATGATGTGTGAATGTAGTGTTGTTCCATAGTCAATGGGTCACTTACCATATTCTGTTGTCTGTTTCGTTGCAGGTACTGATTGACGCTTTCACACATGGTTTCAAACTCACAGCGATTCATTTGGAAAGGCATACAATAATACAAGGATAAGAAATAGGTAGAATTACTCTATAGCATTAATTTATATTTTGACTTTGCCTCTAAGCAACCCTATAAGAACCCCAACCAAAATAGCCCACAAAAATAAAAAAGGGTTAACACAAAACAAATCCCTCTCCAAAAAGAAGGCTCAAAAGAAATAACGGCTGGAAGCCCTCTCCAACGTCTTCCAAGTTGGAAAGAGCGATCGGATTCTAGTTTCGAAGTCAATTGACCGTTGGAGGAGCAACGTGCCTCCGTACAAGAGCTCTTGTCCACATGCCCGTACTAGAGGCTCTGTATTAAACGATAATGTCTGCTGAAGTTCCATTCTATAACCGAGTTTTTCATGGCTTATAGGATTGTATGACATAAATGATAAAATAGACGCCTGTGATCCCCGAAAATATATAAGTAAACTAGTTGTCCGGCGCAACTTCGTTTGCGTAACATTTTCCCCGTTTTCGCAACATTTTTCATTGCTGCTCCACTCCTATTGGTCGTAGTGTGATAATATATAGCCTATTCCTCGATAAATGGGCTATCTAACACTGAAAGATTTTTTCAAATAGGACCAGTAGTTTTGGAGCCTATTCAATCCAAACAAAAAATCAAATCTTTCCTCTTTATAGTATTAATTTAGATATTGTATTTTCTAAGGTCTTATAGGATTCCATAAACAAACGAATGAATTTAGTAGCAAATACGCTGCAAATTCAGTCAACATAGATGACATTGCATTATCAAAGTCCCAAGTGAACTAGGAAACAAGTGAATTTTACGCAGAAGCAGACATAATTTACAAACAAGTAGTGCATAACATTTTTGTATCAATGCACTTGACGGCGCCTTTGCAAAAAGGCTTCATATAATTCAAGTTGCAAACTAAACTGTGACCACAGACGAGAGAGAAGCGGTCTACAATTCTCTCTGGCGGAACGTCAAGTCGTTACGGGTAGCCATATTGACTTGGGTAGTTGTCAAGGAAGGTGGCGCGTAACAGGACGTTGTCGGATCGCCGACGTCTGTTTTCTTAATCTAATTAAATCTGGTGCCACATAACATAAGTAATTCCGATGCAGCGGGTAAGAGCCTTTACACTTATGAACCCAACCACCCAACCAAGCGCGACAGACGATGTGTAATTGAGTTTTCGAAGCATACATATTTCATTTTTGTTACAAATTTTTAACTTTGCTTTTCAATATTTTCTTTTTTTTTTAATTTAGCTTATATTTTGCACTTGTTTGTCAACTACTCCATACACCATACTACTTCATTCATTTTTATTCCTACTGATGAATGCACACAACTTTCAGTTTTAATAGTATACTCGCACGCGTATCGGGATTTGGGATTGGGATCATCTGACATCGATTTAAACATAACTTCTTCTTTTTTATCGTGTGGTCACTGCTTAACGTTGTGTCAAAGTTTTATGCCAGCTGTTATGTAGGCCTTCGACTTGGCTTTCTTTTTTTTAAATATTTTTTTGTTGTGAACTTTCTCACTCCTAGGCAAAGGTGTCCCCCCATTCCATCCACTTTTCTCTATTTTGTGCCGCTTTTATCCAGTTAACGAGAAAGCCATCCAAGGGGTCCCGCCATCTTCTCCTCGGTCTGCAACGATCCCGTCTAGCTGCCTCAGGGCTCCAGCTTATTTGCCATCCAGAAATATCTCTCAGGCATCTCACGATGTTTTCCTTCACTGAAGCAAACTGTGATGATTTTATAATACGCACATGAATCCAAAAAATCAGGAGTGTCTTGGGATCAAACTTGAGACCTATGACTTGGCAGTCCGACGGTCACGCCATCATTATCTGTCCAGCCTTTTCCCAAACTATCTTGGGGTCGGCTTCCAGTCTAACCGAATGCAGCTGAGTACCAGTATTTTACACGAAGCGACTGCCTATCTGAGCTCCACAACCCAGTAACTGGGTAATACGATACCCCTTGGTAAGACTAGATGGCAGACTTTCGGCTTCTGACTACACGTAACGACTGTCAAAAATCAGAGAGAGACAAGGAGGAAACTTGGTATGCAAATTATGGTCACCCATCCACGGACCAACCTCGGCAAGCACGGCTTTACCTTAAAAATCAACCCGAGCGGCTGTTATTATTTTAGCCACGAGCTCCTCCGACAGTCACACCACTAGAATATAATTTATTTTCATAGAAAACATTACCTTCCTTCCTTTTGGATTTCTTCGCAGTCTGATAAACTCAGTGGAATTACTGTCACATTTGCAAGATCTAAAAACAAAAAGCATATAAAATGAACAAAATGAAAATCCCAAAAAAAACATAGTTTCAGTAATACCAGCAAAAAAAAACTCTCCTTTACAAAGGTGATGACGAGAGATGGCGCTAGTTGCCGCGTAAACATCAGCTCCGTATTATTTATGTTTTTAAAAATAGTCTTTATAAGTTATTACGTAATCTAAACAGTTCAACAGTTAAAGTGAACTTCAATAACTAAGTGACAGTGTTATCCAGTGCTAATATATGGATATTAAAAAGTTTTAAGCATTTCAAGTAAACAAGTGCTGACACTTTTGGCAAAGACATCAACTTTGTCATTGCTGTGATTACTTCATCAAAACAACAAAATAACTAACATTTTATCTCCAAATACAGTGTTTTCTCAGACTATTAACAGTGTAAAGTACCGAAAAGTGATAAAAAAGTGTATCGAAATTTTACAAATTGATAACCGTCAATGGAAAAAAATATTCGAATTTTAACGACATACCCGATTCTAAATTTATAAATATAACCAAGCGAAGTATAATTTGGTCAAACGAAATAGTTATCAGCTGGTCTAGTCGGCCAAGAGACTGGTAGGCAACCCATGCGCATAGCGACCGGGAGTTCAAACCCCAGTGAAGACAAAGTCTTTTCTAAAGTTTTTTTAAGTAAATAATTTGAAGATACAATGAATTTCTTCGAAAACATAACGTTTAGAAAAACACGCACACTATCTGAAACAGCAATGTCGTCTGATAATAGTATGAACCATTCAAACCTAGATGGCACCACTAGTAGCTTACCAAACACATCGGTAGATGAAAACTTCACTCAAGTCCAAGAATATAAACAACAAATTGAACAACTGACTTTGCAACTGAACTCTGCACATGATGAAATCAATAATTTATCTATCGAAAATAGTGAACTTAAAAAAGCTTTAAATGATATAATGTCCAAACATGAAATTCTAAAAAAAGCATCAAGAGAGTTAACTATGGAAACTGACAATCCTTGCAAAAGTCTTAAAATCGCGACCCCACGTAACAAGTCTAAAAAGAAAACAAAGTCAGTCTTAAAAGAAATTCACCCACCAAAAGAAGTAAACAAAGAACAAATCACATCGTCTCCTCACAGTGATGTTTGGATACCTGACACAACTGAAAGCAGCCAATCCTTAAAAATAAATAAATTATGCATTGTCAGTGCTAACAAAACGAATAAGATCTTACCTATTGCTGAAGAAACTTTTAACAACTCACAGATATGTCACTATCTATTTCCAAACAGCGGAATTATGCAGCTTTTTAGTGATTTACATACTAAATTAGTGGATTTTACAAAAAATGACTTCTGTGTCATAATGATCGGAGAAGAGGATTTTCAAAAATCTATGAACTATTTAAACTTAATTTTAGAGATAAGATCATCTTTAAGAAAAATTCAACACACAAATATAATTATTTGCTTACCAACATTTAAATTCTTTACATCTTCCGTAATGTTTAATTCCCGTATTGAGATGTTTAGTAATCTACTTTATTTGGACATTCATACATACAACTATGCTTCGCTACTAGACTCTAATCTTAATTTATCCTATGATGCCACTATGTTCTCAAAAATTACTGGAAGACTTAATAATCATGGTATGAGAACTATAATGAGTAATATACTAATGCTAACTACCACTGTCCGAGAAGAATCTTGTATGTATATCGAATCAGAATTTAACCTTAATAATGACCCCATTGTAAACACAAACTCTGATTTTTTTCGTGTCTGATCACTTTTATATAATGCACCAAAACATAGCTGGTCTTTTAAATAAATCAGATATATTAACAGTTCACATTCAAGAACTACTATCCAAACAAATGAACATTGATGTCTTATGTATAACAGAGCATTTTATAATGTCTGGACAAGAGAAACTGTTACGCATTCCAAATTATAAATTAGCAGCATGTTACTCTAGAAATAACATAAAGCGCGGAGGAGCGTGCATATTGATAAAACAAGGGCTTGAATACAAGGAACTACCAGACATAATGAGATACTCTGTAACAGGTATAATTGAATGTTGTGCCATAAAACTTGTTAAACAAAATGTCATCGTTCTATGTATATATAGACCTCCTAAAATGTGTAACCTAAGCAAATTTTATGAAAATTTAGACAGTATTTTAAAAATTATATGTACTAAAAATGGCTCTAAAATAGTATTGTGTGGTGATTTCAACATAAATACAATGTTGAGAAATAGATTTACATTGGAACTCGAATGTTTTCTCCTGAGCTATAACCTAAAATTAGAAATAAATGTTCCCACCAGGCTTAACAGTAACACTTGTTTAGATAATTTTGCTCACAATTACAGACAAAAATGTAAATGGGAAGTAATAGACTTAGCATTGTCTGATCACACAGCGCAAATTCTCAAAATCAAAGTTAATAAATCATTTCAGATACAATCTTGGCGTAAAAGTACACGAGATATTTCGGGTGAGAATCTACTCAAATTTAAAAACCATCTGCTATCATTAACTTTTTCAGAGGTATATAATAGCGAGGATCCAAACTTAGCATATGATATGTTCTTGGATTTGTTTCTTTCACTATACAATCTGTGCTTCCCCATAAAATACACAACTATTAAATTTGGAAAATCAATTAAATGGATATCACGGGGTATTCGTATATGCAGTAAAAGACAGCGCTTCCTACTGTGGCAGCAACGAATAAAACCCACAGAGGAAAATAAACAAAAATTTCGTAATTATTCCAAAAAATTTAAAAAAATCGTCAAATTAACTCAAAAAGCTCAAAACAACCACTTACTTTTAAACTCGGAAAACAAATCAAAGACAGCCTGGCATATAATAAACAACAATAATAATATTAATGAACCCATCTCTAAGATAAATAATCATGGTGTCATAATAACTAACCCTAAAGATATAGCTGAATCATTTAATGATTTTTTCGTCGATCAAGTCTCGGATTCACCGAAATCTGCATCTCATCGTGTAAAGGACATACATCATAATCCAAATTCGTTTTTCATGTCCCCAGTTGTACCGCAAGACGTATCAAGGGTAATAAGATCATTGAAGAATAAAAAGAGCTTTGGTTACGACGGCATTTCCACTAAAGTCATAAAGTTCGTTTCTAATGTGATTTCTGGTCCTTTAAGTCATATTATTAATGCAAGTATATCTTCCGGGGTATTTCCTAAGAGTCTCAAAACAGTAATTGTAAAACCTCTTCATAAAAAAAACAATAAAGAAAATATGTCAAATTACAGACCCATTGCTCTTATTCCTGTGTTCTCTAAAGTAATAGAAAAAATTATATATGAACAAATTTACAATTATTTGACAAAATTTAACCTACTTTGTGACGAACAAAAAGGTTTCCGTAAAGATAAAAACATCAATATGGCTATATTCGATTTATTAAAAACTATAATGGTGAACGTAGATAACAAAACACCAGTTTGCGCCATTTTCACGGATATGACAAAGGCCTTTGACTACGTAGATCATGAGACACTTATAAACAAACTTCAAGCTTACGGAATTCGAGGAAATGCATTAAATTTAATTAAATCCTATCTTACTGGTCGTATGCAGTATACTGAAATTTCTGATATTTGTTTGAATACAAAACGTGAAATAAAATTCAGATCTTCTTATAGAAACATTAAATATGGCGTCCCTCAAGGAAGCGTTCTCGGTCCGCCTTTATTCTTAATTTATATCAACGACCTTCCACTTCAAATAGACCATCCAATCATATTGTTTGCTGATGACAGTACAGCACTAGTTAAATGCACAATTAAAGAAAACTATGAAAATGATATTAACAACACTCTTAAATCTATAGTAAACTGGCTTGATTACAATAATTTAAAAATAAATATACAAAAAACTAATATCATGCATTTCTACCAACGAATTAATCCCAAAGACTTAAACGTCAATTATAATGGTCATAAGATTGAAAATGTTAAGGTAGCTAAATTTTTGGGAATATTAATTGACAATCAATTAACATGGAAATCTCAAGCTGAATATATTTGTAAAAAGTTAAGTACTTTCGCCTATATGTTATACAACCTATCTAAAAAAGTTAATACCAATACAGTCCTTGTTGCTTACCATGGCCTCGTTATTTCAACGTTGAGGTTTGGCATCATATTCTGGGGTAATAGTAGTGAAAGAGAAAACATTTTCAAGGCCCAAAAACGATGTGTTAGGTCAATTTTTAACTTACATGTTACGGACAGCTGTGTTCCTATTTTCAAATTACATAAATTACTAACCTTCCCATGTCTGTACATTCTAGAAATAGCCATTTTTGTAAAAAGCAACCCGCATCTGTTTCCATCGTTACGTGAGATACGAAAGAGGACAAATTGTATGAGATCTCAGTATCAAAATTTATTGCACACAGGTAGCTATAACACCACACTGTTAAAAAAAAGCGTTATGTGTATGGCGCCAAAGATATACAATAAGTTACCTGAAGTTATAAAAGAACAACCATTTAGAATATTCAAAAAGCGACTAACTGACTTATTGTTGCAAAAATGTTACTATTCTATATCCGATTTTTTGAATGATGACTTGTGATAGTATATAGGAATATATTTTCGTTTTTTTCTACGCTGATAACCTGCTATGTCATATGTATGTACCGGTGTCTACCCATAAATGTTTGCATGCCGAAAGGCAGGATGTACAAGGATTCTTGAACTTTTGTTAACATCTTATTGTAATACCTACATTCTATACAAATAAAAACTTCTTATTCTTATTCTTATTCTTAAAGGTGTTTACCTAGGCAACCAAAGCGTGTGATCAAGTAATAAGTAGTTTAGTACTGCTTTAGCGTCTGGCGAAGCTTGAAGTAATCCATTTACCACAGCTGAGCTGGCAACACCGTAATAGATTTACCTTGTTTACTAATAAATTGTGTTGGAAGATTTGCGGGTCATGTAAGGTGTGTAAGGTACTTATTTTATTAGAAGGCCTTTTAAGTGTAAGTAGGTAATTACTTTCACATTTTGGAACTTCTAAAATCATTGAAATAAAGTTTAAAATCGGTCATCTGAATAAACGATAGTAAAGAGATATGACTGGGGAAGGCAAAACATAACGAAGGTTGGGAAAGTAAGTGGGAGGCCGTTTCCCATCAGTGGGACAGAACAGTTAAACGTACAAAAAAAAACCGGACAAGTGCGAGTCGGACTTGCCGATCGAGGGTTAATTAATTAAATCATAAAAACTTATATTTTTAAAGTATATTTAAAGTTTATTTAACCTTGTAACAAGCAGGTTTGTATACAATAACGTCAATAACAGAAGGTATCACCAATGTTATTATTTAATGACTTTGCAATTTCGTATCACGTACTGACCACTATCTGTGTAGCATATTTACCTAGTACTTAAATTTAAAAAAAGAATATATAGATATAGTTTTTTAATATAGTTTTCAGATTTTTCCCTGTACTTTTAGTATATGACGATATTACATGCCCAATTTTGTAGTTAGGTCAACGGGAAGAAACCCTATACGTTTTGATTTCCTTGAGAGTGTCGAAATATACGTTTCAGCGGCATAAACGGTCGTATCTGTTTTTCCTTTTTTTTTTGGAAGTTTGATTATTTCACAGCTTGAAGGGACTTTAGATTTGAGTAAGTATATGGTTATAATTTCAACTCGATACCTCCAGGTGTTCCTGAGTTAAAGGGTCTTGACAGAGACACAGACAGACGGTCAACAAAGTGATCCTATCAGGGTTCCGCTTTTTCTTTTTGAGGTACGGACCCTAAGAACACCACAAAAAGAAAACATGCAAAACTGTTAACTGTTTTGAACAAAAATATGAAATTTTTAGATGATAGATAACAAAATACATGTCGACAATACGAATAATCCACTAATTCGAGAGCGTTTGCGAATAATTAAATTTATACCTATTACGATTTCAGTCTTAAATATCTTTATTCTACCGCCGAAATAAGGAGCTCGTGGCTAAATAATAACAGCCGCTCAGGTCGATCTTTAAGGTTAAGTCGTGCTTGCCGAGGTTGGTTTGTGGATGGGTGACGATAATTACATATCGAGTTTCCTCCGTGCCTCGTAAAGCACGTTAAGCACTAAGCTAAGACAGTCGTTACGAGTGGTCAGAAGCTAAAAGTCTGACATCCAGTCTTACCAAGGGGTATCGTATTGCCCAGTTACTGGGTTGTGGAGGTCAGATAGGTAGTCGCTTCATGTAAAATACTGGTACTCATCTGCATCCGGTTAGACTGGAAGCCGACCCCAAGATAGTTTGGGAAAAGGCTAGGCAGATGGTGATATCTATATTCTACCTAAATTACACAAAGTAATGGGCCTGCCTTTTTTTTTTTCGCTTGGGATATCATCAAATGACTTCGCGCGGCTTGCGGAAGGGAGTGTCAGACTTGACTGACTCAAACCCATCCATGTTCCTTCTTAGCCCTTTGTGTTCCAGGGCCACGGTATCTCTTTCGAACAACCCGCAGCCCTGGCAGGCATCGGCCCTCTCGGACCCCTTTCGATTTGCTGACATGTCCTTGAGGCGCGCTTGGAACACAAACGCGCCGTCGGCACGGCCTGTCGTCAATAGACGGACGGACGGTGAGCTAGCCCATTACCATCACCGTCCACAGGCCCGCGACTACGGTGGCCGGGGGCCAGTTGTTGCCCCCCGACGCATATTCTACCGCCTAAAATAGGAATGAGGAAAATGTCGTGAGGAAATTTTGAGCATTAATGTAGATGGCTATAAGGGTGGAGGAAGAACAAAGAAACGATGGATGGACTATGTGAAGGATGAAACGACTACAAAGGAGGTGACTGCTGAGATGACGTGTAAGAGAAGTATGGGAAAAAAAGACATGCTGCGCCGACCCCACATTAATTGGGGCATCACAAGGGCAGCAGAAACATCATGTCCTAAAACTAAAAAAAAACCGGCCAAGGGCGAGTTGGACTCGCGCACGAAGGGTTCCGTACCATTATTTATAAAAACGAGCAACAAAAAACACTTTTTTGTATGGGAGCCCCCCTTAAATATTTATTTTATTCTGTTCTTAGTATTTGTTGTTAGAGCATCAACAGAAATACACTATCTGTAGAAATTTCAACTTGCTAACTATCACGGTTCATAAGAGCACCAGAGCACCAGAGCAGTACAGATACAGCCTGGTGACAGACGGACGGACGGACGGACGGACGGACAGCGAAGTCTTAGTAATAGGGTCCCGTTTGACCCTTTGGGTACGGAACCCTAAAAATCGAAGATCATTTGACATCTACCATCCTGCACTGGGCCCGTGTGGTGGATTTCAGCCCAGTCCCTGTCACAGAGAGGAGGCCTGTGTCTCACCAGCGGGAAGATTACAGGCTGATTATGCTTATTTTTGAGGGCAGAATAATCATGATGAGTTTGACTACCTGAAAAACCGCAATTTTATGAAGTGGGTAGAACAACTGTTTTTTTACTAAATCACGAAACCTTGAAACCAAAACACAGACGACAAACGTACACGTGTTAAATAAAATCCAACCAAAGTCCAGTATTTTCCCCATTAAAACTCACACATTACAAAATGATATTTGATGTCACAATATCCGAGTTCTGAACGGACATTTAGATATTTTCCAAAGGTTTTGTTGTTAGTACCCTCATCATGCAGGAGACAGCTTGTCACGTTAAATTAAATAAACATACATACGTACAAAGTTGGAATATTTTCCTCAAAAATTGTAGCGACAACATTTTGTTGTATTATTGTTCCGAAGGTTTTGTATAAACGTTGTTAGGGGGCCAAAGTGTCCTTCGTTTCTGTGAATTTTAAATTCGTTTTTTACTTTCTGGGTGGACAGCATGGAATTTACTGGAATGGATGAAATTTCAATCAACTATAACAGTATTGGTGAAACAACTCCCAAGTTCCTGTAATGTACAAACAGCAGGACACGCAGGACACGATATTAAGTGCCCCATCGTTTGTGGAACAGCACCACATTTACACTTCAAGGTAAACTCATTAGTGAATCTCCACCTGAGCAGGTTTTCCTTGCTGCGATCAACCTGGGTCCGAAGTCTATTTAAAGATTTCCAGGTCAGCCATGGCAATACATGCCCAGGTGGGAGACTTTCAGAAGGTAGAACGAATGGGTTAGGTAAGGATGCACTACCTCTCCATAGCTTTAATCTTTCCGTAGACCGATAGACTGATGTATCTAGTGAAACAAAGAGTTGCTATGTAAAAGATTTCTGTAGAAACCCTAGACGTGTCGTCATGTGCAATATTATTGTCATGTTTACTGCAGTATGAAGTAGTGTCAAGTATATTTTGTCGGTCAAACGTTGGTCAAATTCTCTAGGCTAACCCGAATATTTAGAGACAAACATGAATAATCAGCTTGTAACGTTCCAATAAACGCACTACATGGACAGAAACCACCGCTCTGCAAGCCATAATCCACCATGCAGGCTAAGGTTGGGTGTGACATGACTTCGATTCTTTTGGTTGTAGAACATACCCATTAGGGCATGCGGTTTTACAAATCGGTTCCAAATCCGATGGAATCCTGGAATTTATTACATTCTAGGATATCAGCATTTTGATATCCATGTAAAATGAGGAGCTGATGGACACTACTGAGGGTGCCAAACTTGTTGTCAAATTTTGGCCCGATTCCATTTTAATTGACATAAACACGCTAAGCAGAAGAAGCATTTTGATGTCTGTATTTTGAAGTTCCCAACCACATCCAAACATGCTTAATAAAATAAATGCTCCAGTCTAGACGCAAGTCAATTAGGACTTAACTCCCAGCC
This sequence comes from Cerastis rubricosa, assembly GCA_949152445.1. Taxonomy (NCBI): domain Eukaryota; kingdom Metazoa; phylum Arthropoda; class Insecta; order Lepidoptera; family Noctuidae; genus Cerastis; species Cerastis rubricosa. The sequence continues at coordinate 17,979,655 of OX424539.1, forward strand.
CATTAATTACTACTTTACTATTTCACCAGTTTTAAGTGCATATCTGCAGTTTAACTACATTTTCAGAGTAGTGACTAAGGAATAAATAAACTTTATAGATCATATAACCATATAAGGTTTAGTTTGTACTAAAATTTCAGATGGCTTAGATGGTAAAATTGGCGTAATTTAGTTTTACTCTTGTGTACATATTGATCTTTGGCTTTTGTATTTCATGATTGTGAGGCGACATCTATACTGCCTCATACAAACTATACTGACGTACATCGCGATATCAGAGTTATCCGTGCGATCAACATAAGAATAGACAGACACCCGACAACAACCGTCGGTTAGTAACCTACTGGACACAATACCCTTCTTGGTTGGGGAATCTTTCCTTTTCAATGTAGGTACTCCTTACATGACGATTTTTTCACCCTATTTCCTTATGAGTTGACATGCTTGTGCCAAAACCATGCAACGAAAATGATAAAAAATGCTTTTGTTTTTTTTTATTCGCCTTGCATGTGCGACTGCAAACTGGAAGAGAGTTGCCGCGAATCGAGTTCAGTGGCGTAAAATTGAAAAGGCCCATGTCCAGCAGTAGAATGTTTTAGGCTGATGAATGATGTATGATGAATGTCCCACGCCTGGGCAAAGACCTTCGTCATATCTATTCAGGTACTGTTTTCGTGCGCTAACTCGAACAAGCTATGGCAGTGCGCGTCCAGGTCATCTCGCCTCCTTTTTCTTGGCGACGGCGATGTCCATCATTTTTTTTTCGGATGGGAAATCATCAAAAAACCCCTCGCGCTCTGGGCGGAGTGTCAGACTTGTACTGACTAAAACCTATCCATGTTCCTTCTTAGCCCTTTGTGGTCCAGGGCCACGGTATCTCTTTCATGGAGGTACCTATTTCCATCCACAGGTATACTTGGATTGACGATTAAAAATTGTTTGAATTTATATTTGTGCCTTAAAATAGTCCCCTATGCCAACTCTGGGGATTTCTCTCACAAAAAGCAATCATGCAAATTGTGTTTTTTTATAACTGTTAATATGAATGAACAAAAACTGTTACAACTGCGTCTGGATTACTAGCTTAAAGCAGCGTATATTTTAATATTAATAGCGCCAGTTTAATAGGTAAAAGGCTTTAAGTTTGAATTTATTAAGGCCATTAAGTATAATTTATAATGCTCAACCAATGAGATTGAAATTATCCGTATGTTTTTAGGGTTCCGTAGTCAATAAAGAACCCTTATAGTTTCGCCATGTCCGTCTGTCTGTATGTTTGTCCGCGGTTTAGCTCAAAAACTATTGGTACTAGAAAGTTGTAATTTGGTATGAGTATACACGGAATGACGCCGAAAAATTAGTAAATTAAGTTTTGAAAAAAAAAAACTATTATTTAGGGTACCTCCCCTACATGTAAAGTGGGGATGATATTTTTTTATATATTGTTGGATAGGTCTTTTAAAAATATTAGGGGTTTGAGAAGATTGTTTTTTGATTAAGTAAACCGTTCGTGACTTATTAAGCTTTAAAGTACCTACCAATTTTCGTTAGGGTCAAGTGTCCGCCCCCTCTACAGAATAAACGGTTGTAGTTAGAAATACAAATGTCACGGCAGTAGTACCTATATATAATGAAGTTTAAAGGAAAACTATCACAGTTAAGTGGGCTTTACAAGTTTACGAGTAATAGTCGACCAATTGTATTTGACTCGAAAATTTCAAACAACTCCATAGAAATGCCACCACCGAACAAAAAATGAAGTGCAAGCAGCAATGAAGTGAATGCAGTGGAATGCTACCACTGTTTGTCTCTGCATCACCCAATGGTTGACTGGTAGAAAATGCCTATGGCATTAAGGCCGCCACTGTACATTGTACTTGAAGTGTTAAATAAATAAATGTCGATAGATGGCGCTAAGCGTCAGTTGTATCGCGCTGTTTCATTCTTAAAAAAGTTTTATAAAAAAAAATGTTGTTGTCGTTGTTGTTGTTTAGGTAGGATTATATAGGTAGTCATGTTTGGTTTTTAGTTAGAGCTTGGTACGAAACTGTCAGTCAGCGAATACGACCCGCATTTGGCAGTTATAAAAACGGAACCCTACACTGCGCGTGGCCCGACACGCACTTGACTGGTTTTTTTTAATAAAAAGGTAATACTGACCCGGTCTAGATTGGATAATAAGCACTAAGCAATTGTTTTGTTTAACGTTATTGGGTGCCTAATTGCTTTAATACTAATAAACGTGTCAACGCCCACAGTTAAGTTAAATAATTGTGTTGTAATAGGACTGGGTCAATAGTAATGATTTTGCTCCACGGGTGACGGTATTAAGGTCGAAAGTTACTTAGCACGTACTTTTATTAAGTTTAACTCCCGTCATTGTGGCAGAAGTGCAAAATAGAGACCTGGGGGGACGTCATAAAGCAGTATTGTTTTATTTTTATTCCAGAGTGGGAAAGAGACAGAGCTATACGGGTCGTCTACCTCCATCTCTTTCCCACTCTGGGAAAAGAATAAAACTATAGTACAAAAAGTTCTACAGCGCCATCTATGACACTAGTGAAGAACTGACATGAAAATTCTAAAGCGCGGTAAAAGTTATCCGCGACTTAAGACTAAATTGGGTGACTGGTAATTAGTGACCGATACAACACGTGATTATACTCATGATAACATACAACTTTCTCAAAGCAACATTTTTTTATACTCTTTCACTTTGTATAGCCGTATGAAATTCGCGCCTGGCCTGGCCGCGTATTGCCAAACTGTATACTGACCCAGACCGGGGTCGCTCTGAGTTTGATCGCAGTTTGCCTTTGTAGTTGAAGAGCAAACTGTATACCTATTCAGAGAGTGTCTGAATCAATATACATTTTGCTTTAAAATACTAGAGCAAAATACATACGAGTCCAGACGTCCATACTTTCCAGTGTCTGGTGTAGTATGTAATATGGCATCGATAATTTAGAGCAAAATGCATGCGAGTGCAGACATGTTTTATCTCTTTTATTCCCGTGCGGCGCGCTATCATGCCTGCCTTGTCTTCTTAAACTTGTGCCGGTTGCGACCTTGACTCCTTTTTCGCCAGTGGCCTTTACTTCATTTGCAATTACGCACGTGTCAAGGTTCTGTATGGTGACGGACGTAAAAAATAGCACCATCCCATGTCTTCCCGTGGGTATCGTAAGAGGCGACTAAGGGACTTAGCAGAGAATGGGCAGCAGCGTTCTCTGTGCTTTTGTAACAACCGTACTGCGATCGCTAACCCGCCTGCTAAGCGTGGCGATTATGGCAAAACCTCCCCATTCTTGGGGGAGGCCTATGTCCAGCAGTGGACGTCTTTCGGCTGAAATGATGATGATGATGACGTGTCAAGTTCTTTCACAAATAAAACAATTATTTGCCAATCGAATATAAACCGAAATTACAAATAGGTACAATTTACTGTGTCAGTACATCTTTCTTATGAAAAATTTATAAATACTGGAATTGGAAACACTTATAGTTTTTTTTTTAACACCCTGTATAGTTGGTACAGTTCCAATTAATTTTTAGTCATACTTACAACGGGTTTTCCTTAGTTAAAACTTAAATTAATTCACAATAGGCATGTTTTTAAGAAAAGTTGTTCAGCCTCACGAATAGGCATAACAGCATAACAAAAAAAAAATACGGTAAATTATGAAACACGTTTTAAAGTTAGTTACAGATATTCGCGTGTCACAGTTTGCTTTACATACAAGCGAGCAAAATGCATACATTCTCAGATTGCTCTGAGCTCGTATGCACTTTGCTCCAATTTGTTGCAAGCAAAATGCATACCTTCTCAGATTGCTCTGAGCTCGTATGCACTTTGCTCCAATTTATTTGTGATTTTAATGAGCACGATGTAGTTCAGTACAGACTACGGGTGTCTGGGTCAGTATACAGTTTGGCAACACGCGGCCTGGCCTGTCAGCTTGTGATAACAGTGAAGGAGTAAAAAAAAAAAAACTTTGCGAAATTTGTTTGTAATCATAAGTATAATCACGTGTTTAAGTATAGGTCGCTGGTAATTACCAGTCACCCTATATAGAAAAACCTGACAACAACTATCGGGCAGAAGCCCACCAGACACAACAATTCTAGGCCTCCACCTCTGGACTAGGTAATCAGCCGCGCTGCCTATGACTTTAGTCACAGCATGAGTTAATGTTATCAAGGAGCTCATGGCTACATAATAAGACGGGTCGATATCCAAGGTAGAGGAGCGCTGTGAACATCCATGGCTTGTGTGAGTGCGAGTTTCCTTTGTATCTCGGGACAGAGGTTAAGGACATCCGTAAATAAATTGATATTTTGACCTCCACAACTCAGTTCTAACTGGCTTGTAAAATATTTGTATTTAGCTGCATCCGGTTAGACTGCAAGCCGACCCCAACATAGTTGGGAAAAGGCTAGGCAGATGATGACCCAGCTCTGGAACATAAAAGCAGTCAGTATGACTTCGATTTCCCATTAAATTTTCTGCCAAAAAAGTACTTCAGGATTTTTATACGTAAGAAAAAGAACGTAAAAGTTAAAAAATCTCAAAAAAAGTTGGTGTAATCCCGTAATTTCGATAAACAACCTTTAACCTATACTAATCTGTATTCAAAAACGAAACTTGAACCTGTAAGCCGATCAACTTACGTAAGCTTATCTAAAGTCTACTCAATTCTTTGTTTCCAAAATGAATTTTATCTTTTTGACAGTGTCATTTAAGTTGATTTTACAATGAATCATTGACGGTATCCTGCCTTTTCGCCGAAATAGTATGGCAGATTATCACTTGCCAATCAACGTTTCGCCGATGTTTCACTTTGACAACTAACGAATGGCAAATTTTTGTATGACAACGTTTCGTTTGGTAGCATTATTTTTAAGCTGATTTTTATAATGATACAAAACATTTGGGACATTTATGAGCTGTCAAACATACCGTTTTTATAACAACCTAAAAATCCCCAATTTGGCCCCACTGTATGTGTGTACAATAGGCAATGTTACTTTTGCTACCGGAGGAGAATTTGGATGCCCGAGCGAGCGAAGCGAGCTCTGGACTTAGGGCACCCCGACTCGGACAGGTGAGGTTCGAAGGGGATGGCGGGGTCTAGTGAGCGAGCGGAGCGAGCGAACTAAACGTTCTTGAGAAAAACCATTTTTTTTCATGGGAGTGGTGCCAGGGAAGAAAAGTTGGCATTTTAAAAAGTGTCATTATGAAAAAAAGACCAAACGTACAGTTGGTAACTGTGAGGTTGGGAAATAATACAAAATTATATGATAAGTTGGCAAATGATTAAACGGCGAAATAAAATTCTGCGTAACGTTAGTTGGCAAGTGAAAATCTGGCAAACAATTTTCGGCGAAAAGGCAGAGAACCATCATTGACACAAGTACACAACAGATAAAAAAAATGAGTAGCTACTACCGAAAAGTCTTGAATAAAAATATTGTTGCAGCACAAAATGAACTTTATTGAATGGGTTTTAAAGTTTTTTTTTTCCAAAAACACGTTTTTGTTTACATGTTTGAAAGCTAAAATCGAATGCGGTACATATACGAACGTTTAACAAGATCGGATAGCTTGAAAGAAGTTTGTTATCACTCTAAGTTACCAAGTTTAGGGGTCCACTTATCGTGATCCTTATCTTAGTGATGCCACATCAATATCGTGAGTGCGGGTTCTGTGAGTAAATAATGTGTTTGGATAACTAAATACATAGGTATACTTCAATGGTGAAGTGTTGGAAGGTACGATAACGGTCGATGGTTGTGTTATTGAGACTGGAACTGCTGGCCTACCATGACGTCATAAACCAGAATTGTTTTACTTTTATTCCATTGTGGGAAATGGACGGAGCTATACAGAATGTCTAGCGCCATCTCTTTCTCATACTGGAAAAGGAGTAAAACTATAATGTTATAAGACGTCATGGTAGGCCAGTTAGGCTACCTGAAGGTTGTCTGGATTTGATCTGAAAATTGTGTAGTAACAATTTTGTACCTAATTACTTACGCACTTTGTGACGGTTCTCTATTTTTGTGAAAACATTTTATTCGGATATTTTGTTATGTAATAAATGAATACTAGATATAGAGTCTGAACTGACGAACTATGCCTATAGGTGCTTTATATGGGAAGGGGCTTTTGCCCTCCATTCGCTGGTATCACCATTTTATCATCACATACAAACCTTCTATTTTTTTTAAGTTACCGGACATTCCATTTGCTGGTATCACCATTTTATCATCACATACAAACCTTCTATTTTTTTTTAAGTTACCGGACGTAGAACTCAACTAAACAGGTCCTTAAAAGGTTTAATTTAAAAGTCAGGTCTTGTCAAAGTCAGGCACAAAACAAAACCCTTGGCCAGTGGAACTAATTTTTCACTTGACTTGATTTTTCTAACTTACGGTTTACCTGAAAATAAAATGCGCCGAATCCGTCCTTATAGCAACATTGTGGGCGAGTACGTATAGAAATCTTCTATAATCAACGCCTTCCTTCTTCTATAATTTTAATGAATAATATGTTTTATACTACACCTGCTCGGAAAGTACCTTGATACTTTATCAAATTTACGGTAGAAAGTACGTCATTGCATATCGAACAAATATGCGGCGAGAAAACGCATCTGAGCGGGAGAGAAAAGTGTATGAAAATCCATTTCTTACGTGGTTTTTCTTTTTTAATTTTGGGTAAGACTATGCGCTGGTAACCTAAATATCAAAAGCCAAAAAGTTTTTACAGTGAGTTTTTATCTCCAAGTTCGCAAAATGACACTGGCCACTAGCTGTGTGTTGGATGGTGTCAAACAATTTGAAAAAAGAACATGTGAAAATTGCAGACGCCATTGGCGCCATTTTCAATTTGTGTGTTGTTTGAGGATTCAGTTTTCGTAGAAAAGTAAAATAAAACTATCAAAATGATAAGTAGTGATAGTGATGATGAAGATTTTTTAACTCCGCCGCAGTTGAAGGAAACAGCAAAAATACTGATTGATAACCTTTTACCACAGAAATCAATTAAAAAATATAATAAAACTTATGACGATTTTTTGCAATGGAAAAGTGAAAAAAATGCGGCATCTTTTTCTGAAACTGTTTTGCTAGCTTATTTCAGTGAAAAAGCGCAGAAATACAAACCAGATACGTTATGGTCTATGTGTATGTACTCAATGTTGAAAAGTACTATATTGACAAGAAACGTCATAAATATTCAAGAATACAAAAAAATTACAGCATTTCTGAAAATAAAGTCGGAGGGATTCCGTAGTAAGAAATCAAAAGTGCTTACTACAAAGGATGTTTATTCCTTTTTGCAGAATGCTCCAGATGACAAATATTTGTTGATGAAGGTAAGTTTATGAACAAAATGCACTGGTTTATGATTTATTACGTACCTATTTATGAGTAGAAATCTACTAGGTTTTCATGTTTGATATTTTTGTTTACAGGTTATTTTGATTTTAGGAGTAAATGGGGCCTGTCGTTCGCAAGAACTTGTGGATATGACAACAGACGATATCGAAATCCTCGAAAATGGAATAATCGTCAATATTCCTAACACAAAAACCAAAATTCAGCGATCATTTGTTATATCGGGCTTATTTTATGAGATAGTGAAGAAATATAACGAAATTCGCCCCAGTGACCCCAAAACCAATCGGTTTTTACTACAATATAAAAACAAAAAATGTACGAAACAAGTAATTGGGAAAAACAAAATAAGTACTGTGCCAAGAGAAATAGCTTCCTACCTTAATTTACTCAATCCACTAGAATACACTGGCCACTGCTTTCGCAGAACTTCAGCGACTATTCTTGCCGATACTGGTGCTGATTTAACCACAATAAAACGTCACGGTGGTCGGAAATCGTCCGCTGTTGCAGAAAGCTACATAGAGAATTCCGTAGAAAACAAAACACGAATAAATAACCAAATATCGGGATCGATTAATGTGCATCAAGACTCATCTCCTCAACCATCAACGAGCGCGGCGATGCCAGATGCCCCTCAGCAGCCAGTTGCCCCTTTGGCACCACAGCCTTCTACGAGCGCAGTGCCAACAGCACAGCCAGTTATTCCTCCTACATTGTCGCAAAAATCTCAAACAAACATTAATGGAAAAAGTGTTACATTAAGCTTCACTAACTGCAACAATTTCAATTAGTAAAGATTTAGTTTTTTATTTTCCTCGTAGGTGTAGTATAAAGCACTATGTATCACTCGAGAGAAAGTGCGATTCCCGATCTCGGGTGTTTTAAAGCCCTCGCCTACGGCTCGGGCTTCAAGCGACACCCTCGACGGTAATCGGTCACTTTCTCCTCTCGGTGAACAATGTACTATTCTTTCTTCTTTAATCTTTTGTTTTTGCAATCTTCTTCTTCTTCTTGGGTTTTTCACGGCCTCTGGTTTTCAGTGGTCGCCACCACTTAAAACCAGGGGCCAGTGGGCCTCTTATACCACAGCATCATGCTGTGTGTTAACCTGCTTGTCGCTTGTGAAACCTATACATTTTATTATTCCGTCCGTGTTTGTAAATATTTGTTATACGTTGTTTTTTTTTTTTTTTTGATATGGCCACTCGCAGATCAACCTGCTAAGGTTATTTCTGCTCAACCGGGCAATCCTGTGGTGACCTCAAATGAATTTAAGGCCCCCAGCCAGGGCTTACAAACTAAGTACAATTTAATGACCGCTCGCTAAGGGCACCCCCTGTGGGGTTCGAACCTCGGCTTAGGGCGTCATTGAGGGGTGGGCAGCAAGGGACAGGCTGGGTCATAATATTATTATTTAGGGAATTTAACGCTACATGCTCAGCGGCGCGGGCTGGCTCGTCGAGCAAGGGTCGGGGGGGGATGATGTTACAAGGGCGTCGCGAGGGGCCTCGGCGGCGAGGCCGGAACACGGATCGGTTTTTGTTTTTGTATTTACGAAGAGTGCTAGTTTCCCTACTGCTCTCTTGAAGGAGGGTAATGGGGTCATCGGGTTCGACGAGGATATGCCTAGGTCGGCGAATCTTCCCTATTCTGGTGGGGACGTATCGGGCGGCCGACACCACAAGTGGGTTGGGGTGTTTCTCAGCAGAGTCTAGGAAACGCTTTGAAAGGCGTTTAATGACCTGCTTGACGGTGGGGATTTTCAGATCAACATGAAGTTGTTCATTCCTGACGAACCACGGTGCTCCCGTGGCCTTTCGGAGAAAACGGTTCTGGAGGGTCTGCATCCTATGGATCTGGTATGCCTTAGCTTGTCCGAAAACTGGGCAAGCGTAGGTCAGAATGGGGCGAATACACGCGGTGTAAATACGCAATTTGCACTTAAGGGACAATTTGCTGCGTGCATGTAGTAGGGAATGGAGTCTACCGAGAGCGAAAGCGGCGCGCGAACGCATCGTCTTTATGTGCTCCCCGAAGGTGAGACGTTGGTCAAGGATTACCCCCAAGTATTTGGCACGCTTTTCCCAAGGAATAGGCTTGCCAAACATGGTGATCGGGATGGGGTTATACGTTGTATGTCTATGTATTTTTTTATATTTTGTAGGCACGTCATGTCCCTGCGACAGTAAATATTTTTTCTTTCATGAAAGGTATGAATGTTTTTCACGATTACCAAGTTGGTCCCAATGAGAAAGTTGTTCAGTTTGATGGTCTGAAACCCACTCTTAAAATAATATGACCAGACTTTTCTGAAACATGGACATTGTACAGGATAGGTATCGCTTCGGCATATAGGCTTGTCAACGTATCGAATTTACTGGAAAAATCGAATTGAATGGTAAAAATATTCATGATGACAAAACTACTATAATAATATTATTTTCTTACGCGTACGAGGAAATACGTTCGTAGAAAAAATAGCAATGGTTATTTCGTATGGCACATTGATTGGTGAATCTTGTGATTAATATTTTTTGGTATCTTTTTGCATCGTGAATCAGGTTTGGTAACAGAAAACAAATAAAAATAAGAAAACGCCACTTAAACATCAATTATACAAATTTGAACGTTATTTTTTGTTTTTCGAGTTGGATTTTATTTTATTGGAATTATTTTCTGTACAATATACTTCTGGATTGGTACTTGTAAGCCGCGAAGACTTATGAACCATAATTCCATCCCATTGTGCCATTGATGCGAAATCCAGGCATTGTTTTCCCTTCGCCATTTTGTTTGTGATGAGAAAATGTCAATAATAACTTTGAAAAGTTTTTGAATAGATGCAAAGTTAACAATTACCCGAAGATTCGAAGTTAAGACGGAAACGGTATTTCCGTCTTAACTTCGAATCTTCGGTTAATTGTTTTGATTTTCTATTAATTTTGTAAATGACAAGTATTTAAACTCAAGGTATTAAGGCGTCATGGGCCGTTGAAATCCAAATTTCAGTAATTTTAAGGAAATTTGTTACAGGTAGTCAGTGGCCCGATAGTCTTACAACCAGTATTACCAAAGGGTATCGAGTACCCAGAATTAACTGAGCTGTGGAGATCAGATAGGCAGTCACTATATGTAAAATTCTGGTGTATGCGCTGCTGACCGGGGCGATCCACTTTTGGAAGACCCATCCAACCAATTCGCTACCGTAAGTAGAAAAACTTCGTACCTATGCGGCTTGTAGCACTGTTTGCTCCAGGAGTGGCGATCCGGCTCGAAGGACCGAAAAGATGTATGCGCTGCTGAATGGGTCGCACACACCTTGGTTGGTTGATAGCTTGAATGAAAAGTCTCGGATAGTCAAAGATGATGGTTTATTAAATATTAACTACCACGTAACTAATGCTATATGAATAATGCGTGAATGAGTACAGCTGACTATGTACGCTGATTGTGTACTGTCGCTTTACACTATAATTTTTGCAAGGTGACGGAAAGTTGCTGATACATGACTCGTACAACTGGTATTGAGCGTCTTCCGTTTCGATTGGAAGCCGAACCCAACATAGTTGGGAGAAGGCTAGGTAGATGGATAGTAATTTTAATTAAAACCAAAAGTGGTTAATCGGTTTTCACCTCTTTTAAATAAGTACTGGTTAGTTATTTTGTAGATCATTCCGTGTTCTCTTTGTTTTTTTTTTAAGTGTCTTAACAAAAATGTCTGAACTAACATAGTGCCATATAATACTGTCTTAATGTTGAGGCAGGAAACAGACTCGGAGTAACAATCATGCAACTGACCAAAACACAAAATAACTTGGATTTTATTTATATTAATAATTATGAATTACCACCGCCAGAACCAAAACTTAAATTTAGGGACCAGCTTTGTTGTTTGCCCGACTAATCGAAGCGGACGTCCGAGGTAGGGTCCCGTACTCAGAAACCATTATTTCCATAATGGATTTCGGCAACGTTACTCCAGGCCCAATAAATTACTCGTATTTTAGAAGCGAAATTTCTGAAGAATAGGTGTTAAATTCGAGAAGATGAATTGTTTTTGGACTGTGAACATAAATAAATGATTTATTTCGTAATGAATTTTGTAGTAAGGGACTCGCTGCCATTTAAATAAACCATAGGATTTTAGGACAAAATTAATTCACATTAAATTGGGTAATATGGAATGCGACAACTATAAGTAATTGGCTTCGAATAATATGTATAATAAAGGCATATATTCAATGGTGGTCCTATGATTTAGCGATAGTATAAAGAACAGGATGTAAAGTATACTCCATAGAAAAGGGAGGATCCTCCAACAAGACCGGTGTTGTGCCTGACCTCCTCGAACCAGTAACTGGGTAATACGAAACGCTTTGGTAAAACTGTCAGACTTTCGGGCTTCAGACTTCTCATAACGACTGTCACAGGTCTACAAATGACAGCCAAGACCAAAGTGGTTTCCGAGGCGCACCTAGCAGTGGGAACGTTACAGGCTAAAAAAAATACCTACTAAAGATGTGCGAACTGTTAAGGCTCCCGCAGACAGACGCGACGCGATAGCGCGATGCGGCATAGCGGTGTTGCCACGTCGTGAAGCCTCGCACACAGGAGTGACGTGACGCGGCGCGGCTTCGAATCGATTACTCGATCCTAACGTATCGAAAAACGATTGAAAAGTGATAGATTAGGATAGTGTCCGTACCGAGTATTTCTGAATCAAGGGAGTTAGAGTAGTGTAGTACCGAGTATTTCTGAATCAAGTCCTTGATCCATCTGCCTAACGCGAGATTGAATATATTATAATTACCTACTTTGGCCATGCTTATGTGTTGCAGACGATATCTTAAAATTGAGTTGTCCTATGGACTGAAATCTTTTTGGATTATAATTTTTATGCCTGACTCTAACTTTCGAAATCAAAAGGAATCAAATCTCTAAACAAATAAAAAAGTCGATTTTCTAGTTACGTAATTAAACACAATTTGAAATTCGAAATTTTCAAACGCTTTTCGATACGCTAAGATCGAATAATCGATCAACGGTACGGAGCACCGGTAGAGCAGTGGTAGAGCAGATGTGGCCCAGTGGTGGCAGCCCCAACTTACGAGCAGTAAGTCGTAGGTTCGAACCTAGGTAGGTGCATTACTTTGTGTAATTTATTTCATCACCGCTGCTCTCCAAACGGTGAAGGAAAACATCGTGAGGAAACCAGCATGTCCTAGAACTAAAAAATCGAAGTCATGTGACATCTACCAACCCGCACAGGGCCCGCGTGATGAATTAAAGGCCACTGCCTCTATTGTAAAACCTATATATATTTTTTTGTCTAGGTATGTGGATGTTCTCGTAACTTCTAGTTACAATGTAAAAAAAAAATACTTTATTATCAGTGTAAGTCGATTGTTTTTTTTTTAAGTTTTCTTTCACACAATCCATTCACCTATTCCCTGGTCTTCTTCTCACTGTTCATAAACATTTTATAACGTAACAACCAAGTCCTGATGTTCAATTGTATTTCAAAATCGAAACATAAGTACAAAAGTCCTGGTAATACTTCAAAGGGAGCATTTGCCACTGCCAATGGCGGATTCTTCACAATATTTCAACAACAACTGATCTGGAATCATATATTTTGTATTGCAAATACATTGTTGTCGTTTTTCATGTTCGGAGCTCTTCGTTCATAGCTATTGGAAATCAACTCGCTGGAAGCTGAATTTTATTAAAAGAGTGAAAAAATATATGTTGTTTTTTATATGAAAATAATAATTTTGTGCCTTAAATCTGATGGACTCGTGTGTTTTAGCAGATTCTTCTTCATATAGGAATACAAACACACAAAACAAAAAAATAAACAACTGCGCTATAAACGGCCACTAAAATTGTATAAACAATGCACCAGTTTTTACGGTTTTCGTAAAACCGGAATCACACGACACGTCATTATTAATATGTTTTACAGATACGAAAACGAAGAAAAAACAATAATTACTGATTCACCCTTCAATAATTTGCTTAACATACGCAAGCAATGATTACAAAATCGCCGTTTACTTTGATTACAGTGTAGTGCAAAGAAAAACATACACAACAAAATAACTGAACATTTTACCGTCATAGTCTAGTGTTTATACGTAATTTCGCAAATTACACGTCCAGCAGAAATAATATGGCCAGGACACGAAGGTTATAGAAAGTAATGTTCACCCAGTGGGGGGGACTAGTGAAATTATATGGTGCAAATTTTTTCACGACAACATATTAAGTGAATGCGTATGAGACTGAGTCATTAAAATTTGTTCATGGTTCCGTGAGTTCCATGGTTCAGAAATTAAAATGCCGCAATTTAATGCATCTTCTTTAGTCTTAATGAATAAAATGCATGATCTTTATTTTTACTTTGGCTGATATAAAACCTGACTACATATATGACCGATATATTTTGGTCCGCAGCTGATATAACTATGGATCCTTCAAAATTATTGTAAAATTGATTATTGTCTAAAATTACTTATGTTTAAGTTTTGTTAAACATACTTAGTTCTACGTCGTACTTAGTTCTTTCTCCGTTTCAATCATTTTAATATTAAACAGAAAAATAATCATTGGAACATCTAGGTTCACCAAATAGAAATATGTATTAGGTATATTCTCAAGGAACTCTAAAAATAAAAACACAAATCATCGAAAGCTATTCAACAATTTGATTTGAAAACAAACAAACGGATTGCCTAGGGAGAAATACATCATTTTCACAACAACACTCGATCAACTACAACCTTAGAGAAGATGGAAGTTCTCATGGACTTCCCAGAAGATTTCGCGAAACCGTTTGAAACCAGTTTTAATACGTTGAAGATTTTTAATGTGAGGTCTGTATTTAAAACAAAAGTTTTTAATTAACTATGATTATGACGTCAAGAGGAGCTCGTATAATAACAGCTGCTCGGATCAATCTTCAAGTTAAGCCGCGCTTGGCTAGCTTGGTCTGTGGATGGGTGACCACCGATTACTTATTACCGAGTTTCCTCCGTGCCTCGGGAAGCACGTTAAGCCGTTGGTCACGGCTGTCATTTGTAGATCTTGGACAGTCGTTTAGTCAGAAGTCGTTTCATGTAAAATACTGAGGTTCAGCTGCATTCGGTTAGACTGGAAGCCGACCCCATTATAATTTGGAAAAGAATAGACAGATGACGTCATGTCAAAGATGGAATTGGCGTAGGAAAATGTTGTGAGGAAAACGACTTAGAAAAGAGTCTGGTAATCCAAAACTGGATTAGCTTGCTTGTTATGTTTCATGCCCTTTTTTTTTTTTAGGATGGGAAATCATCAAATGACTTCTCCCGCTCTGGGCGGAGCGGAAAGGAGTGTCAGACTTGACTGACTAAAACCCATCTATGTTCCTTCTTAGCCCTTTGTGTTCCAGGGCCACGGTATCTCTTTCAAACAACCCGCAGCCCTGGCAGGCATCGGCCCTCTCGGACCCCTTCCGATTTGCTGACATCTCCTTGAGGCGTGCGCGGAACACAAACGCGCCGTCGGCACGGCCTGTCGTCATTAGACGGACGGACGGTGAGCTAGAAGTTTCATGCCCTCACCTTATAAAAAGAGGTCTTTATCTCTGAGAAATGCTGTTTTAAGACTTTAATATGCGTGAAATGTCTTATAATTCATGTCACCATCATCTGCCGAGCCTTTTCCCAACTATGTTGGGGTCAGCTTCCAGTCATAACGGATTCAGCTGAATACTAGTCTTTTACATAGAGCGGCTGCCTATCTGACCTCCACAACCAAATTAGTACTGGGTAATACGCTACCCCTTGCTAAGACTGGTTGTCAGACTTTCGGGCCACTGACTACTTGTAACGACTGTCAAAGATATGTCTTATATTTAATGTATCGAGTTGGAATCCCCAAAACCTTTTCTTTCTTTCTTGGTAATGTTTGCAATTTTTGCAGTTCAAGTTGGTAGTAGGTACTAGTGACTTGTAGGTGACCATCCCAAGGTCTACGTCCAGATTTAATCAAAATCGGCCAGGTAGACAAAAATAATGATTGAGTCGCAGCTGCTGAAATTACAAAAGTATTATAATATAATTTTCTCTCGCTTTCTCTAAAAAATAAAAGGTTTACTAATACAAAAATTTAATACCTTTGAAATTAGATCTTCTGAGGGTAGTGTGGCATGAAAAAAGTACTTATTATTTTTACTTATCAGACTTATTACGAGTACAGGATTTATTACTAGTATTCGATTTTATCCAGAGTGAGTGCACTAACGTATTAAAAAAGCAACCCATTTCAAAACTTAAATAACCAGTTGTATGATGTTTATGTAACGGAGGATTGTATATTCGAAAAGAACCGCTAAAATCGACAAAATAATTTCACCACCATAAATACGGTCGAATGCTACTAGAGTAAAATAATGAGATGTACTTGGCTCTATTTATACAAGCTGTTGTTTTGCAATCTCGTCAAATTCAAGGAGGTAACTTCGCTAATGATTCTCGACTCGAATCTATAAAAAAAACGGGTTAGTATTTTTTTTCATATTTACCTATATCGGTAAGTATGAACCACCCGTCCGATCCTCGCCCTATAACCGAGCTTTCACATACAAACAATCTCAAACTTTTATTCGATCATTTAATTTCATTCTGAAATACTGACAAATTAAATCAACAAAAAAGCAGCATTTGTTAATTAGTGCATTTATATATATGACGGGGGAGGACCCTCTCCATCATCAGTAGCACTCATCGTTGGTCCTCTTATTAACTGTGGGCGTCGGTGGGTAGTGTTGGAAGAAGAGAACAGGCTCGTTTTCACAATCAAATTATAATTCCGATCCAATGATTACAACACAGGAGTAAGTTAGTCACTAAATAGGTTCTAGGTACGTATCACAGAACGCGCGATGGTTTAGTAGCGCACGCGCCGTCCGCCAACCGAGAAGTGTCCAATTCAAACTCGACGGCGCGCGCCCCACCAACTCCATCGAACGCCACTAGACGGCGCTGGCGTACTGGATACGACTCGATTGCGACACGGCCATCCTGCTAGCACACGTCCTCGTGTGATGGGAACCCTGCAAACAAATACTCCACGACAGAAATTTGTTCCACTCGGTCACTCCTGACCAAACTTTAGATTCAACGGGGTGGTGGGAATAAAAACATTGTAGAACTAGCCGTTTCGTTTTAACCGAACCGATTGGAAATAATCGAAAATACAATAATGATAACCCTGGGCCATGTACCATAGTCGTTCAAATCAACCTTTAAAACTCTACTGCAACAAAAAAACTACCAAGCTTATAGAAACCCTCGAGTAAAACTTCTAACGCCACGGCTCTCCAGCCGACCAGCAATCGCATTGCTCTCACACATCCAGCGCATGGATCAAAACTTCTGTACGCATATCCATCAAGTGGATCGCCCGTGTGCATCACCCACTGACTACACACTACGGTCTCTCCAGACCCCGACCTCCGCCAGAGTTAAACGCACATCGCGCACCCACGGACTACTTGAGTTGCCTCAAGAGACACCGATTTCTACCGGGCTACGACTACGTAATAACCACTGGTACGGTCGAACACAATACGGCCGATAGAATCCTTTACTCGACCTTCTATCACAACTTAAGCTTACTCATCATCATCAAATTAACATTATTCGACATCGACTGGTACATGACTCGCTGGCATCTTTCTTAACCTATCGTGCGCGTATTTGTAGGTACGCTTAGAATCTAAAGCCTTCAGTGTATAACGATCACCGTCCAAAATCTCAATCACTCTAAACAGACCTTTAATCATTAACAACCCAAAATCACCAATCGCAAAACGTTTAATTTTGCCATCGTTTCGTCTACTCGGCACACTTGTCATGTTGAGCTAAGCTAACCCGTCACGTCTATACAAACCGTGTACCACCGGCTCGACACCTTAGGTACCGGATGTAATTCGGCTTGAACTTTACCGGAGTGAGACTTCGCTACTTAGCACGTAAGGCAGCTATTTACGAATTTTCAAACATACTGAGACTTTCCCAGGAACTAATTATCATCGAAAAGCTTTTCAGTAGTCTTTTCAGCACCAAGGTGAACGATAAGAGTCACGGAAATTAATGTTTACCGACCATCGGAGAACACGAGCTAAATACGGTACGCATTTAGACATACCATTGCGTTGAATATGACGGTGAAAGACGCCTGGACGTAGCACTGATTAAGTCTTGGCTAGTCATTGCTAGTTAAATTCTTTGCGATAACAGTCAAAACCGATTGAAACTTGTTACCACTATTATGCCTCACCGAACGTACACAAAAGATTTTCGTTAACGAAATCTCTCTTGCTGTCATTTTTGCAACAAAACCCTGATTTAAAATCTTGCCACCTAACATGACGTCACTTTGTAAATAATTATCAAGCAAACATTGCAACAAAGTTTCGATAGGGTAATCGTTAATCACTACACAACATAAAATCTGTTCTGTACTGAATACTCGTGTCTGTACTATACCAGTCTTAGCAACAACGTGACTAATAAGTTTGCCATTAAATTTCGATAGAAAACTTTCTTTCACCAACGAGTACTTAGCACCAGAATCGTAAGTAAAGTGTAACAATTCACCTTTGTGTTGTAACACGCCCGATGGCGGTTGTACCACGCAGACATCGATGCGCCGCTCGCTCCGCGTCGCGCCGTCAGCCGGCCCGCCTCCGCCGCCGCCGCTTGTGCACCGGACGGCAATATGACCCGGCTTGCCACATTTAAAGCAAACCAAGGGCTTCGCTGCTGACTGCTGCGCCGCTTGAGTCGACGATGATGTAGGTGTCGCAGGTCTTCCCCTCGTGTCCATCAGCTTGCTTCTGCACTCAGTTCGCTTATTACCGGTTTTTCCACAATTATAACACTTCAGTGCAGTTATCTTAGCTCGCTTGATATCGATTGTATTCGATGACTCACTGGTGTCGTTTATCTTGCGCTTCAAATGTGAAAAAGCGTTGAGTTCTTGCTGTAGTTTGTCCCTCGATGTAATATTTGTAGTGAAAGCCAAACGTTGAAGTCGCCGGTCAAACTGTGATATGTGCGCCAGTACTGTTGCTACGGCGATTTCTTCTTTGTTTACATCTTTCCAACGATTAGTCAGCGAAGTAATTAATCGACTTGCTAACGCGGGTAGTGTTTCCTTTTCACTCGGTTTTTCGCCGTTCAATTTAATGAGGGTACCCGCCAATGTCGCGGTTGAAATAAATCGTGTTGTAAAAAGTACCTTGAATTCGCTCCATGTGATTCCTTCGTAGGCTATTTGAGACAGCCATGTTGATGCTTCACCTTTTAGCGCCTTGCTGACCGCCAGAACAAGTCGACCGCCGCTTGGTGGATTTTCGGAAAAACACAAATCTGCTGTCGCACACCATGATCTTGCGTCGGTATCTGGTTTTTCAGGATCGAATGCAGGTAGATCTTCAGAGTAAGCTGGTTTCGGTGATCGCAACGCCTCGATCAACGCTCGCATGTTATTATTCTGTTGTTCGAACATTGCGCGCCAGACGTTTGCTTCCTTGTTCTGGTCCAACACGTATCCCAATTCTGATGACGGGGGAGGACCCTCTCCATCATCAGTAGCACTCATCGTTGGTCCTCTTATTAACTGTGGGCGTCGGTGGGTAGTGTTGGAAGAAGAGAACAGGCTCGTTTTCACAATCAAATTATAATTCCGATCCAATGATTACAACACAGGAGTAAGTTAGTCACTAAATAGGTTCTAGGTACGTATCACAGAACGCGCGATGGTTTAGTAGCGCACGCGCCGTCCGCCAACCGAGAAGTGTCCAATTCAAACTCGACGGCGCGCGCCCCACCAACTCCATCGAACGCCACTAGACGGCGCTGGCGTACTGGATACGACTCGATTGCGACATATATATTTATAAATATATATATATTATTTATGTATTTTCTGACAACCTCCTGAATTTTGACAAGGATGCAAAACAACACCTTGTATTTGAGACAGTCACAGACAACAGTGAATTAACTTGGTAGATAAGTAATTACGAGCTTGACTATACCAACTTCACGTTTATTCCCGCTGACAGGTATATAGAAGACGACAAGCCATGCCTAAAGAAGAACTGGCATTTCTCCTACATAAGCGTTACCGTTTTTATCCATATTTTTGGACTGGCTTTTCACATGCCTGAACTGTTGACAGATGAGGAGATGACACAATTTGCTTACTTGATACCTTCTATTTTGGTTAGCATCCATGGTACGGAAACTCTTTTTTTACTTGTGTGTTCTTTAACCGTTAAGTATATGACTGGATTTAAATACATCATAGACATCATAAATACATAATTGATTGACAGTATTTTAATACAGGCATGTTTGTCTATGGTTTTTTTTTGTGAATGACTTATCGTCACTCTCAGAAACGTTACTTAAAAGAAAATTTTATCTTTAAATTATCACTTTCATAATTTCACCACGAAATGACCCAATATTGGGTATACTAATACTGTACTTTTCAGTTCAGTGCGTCTCTCATCCAAGTCTGTCCCTCAACTTTGACGATATCGTCAAAGTAACTTCAATACACACTTTTATTTGGATTGCTGTCTGTTCCGTAACCATACATTCATTCTATGCGCACACTGTGCTTGCAAACGAATGAGAAAAGAGTCGAATCCAAGATGGCAGCTTTTGCAGTTGTCTAAGTGCGCGCTCCCGGTTAAAATCCTTGGGATAAGGGTTAATCGTCTTTAAACGGCTTTCATCTGGACTAATTGTGACTCCTGAAGGCTCATGTAGTGCAGTACAGAATTTGGTGCACCAATTTGTGAGTGGATAGTCGGTCCGGCCGGTCGTCGTGCAATGCCACCCACGTGCCAAATCAGGAAAAGATTCCCTCGCAGAGCCACAGGATGCTAGCAGGTGAATGACGCACTTTATACTTGGATGTTCTAACGATCTCCCCGCGAGCAAGCACAGTTAATCATCTATATTCATCTAAATTACGTAGGTACCTATCGAAAACTGAGCTTGCCCTCCAATGTACCACCATCGGCTTGGAACACTGTCATTGTCAGTCAAAAAAATTACAGATTGAGAACCAGTTTACGATAATAAAAAATATGTTTCGTCTCCGAGTAGGCTGTTTAAAGAAAGTAAGACAAACATGCCTGCGCGCTTTCTACTGATTTTTATTTCACTTATTTGTATGTGTTCAGTGTACTATTTTTTTTTTTCAGCTGTCTTGAAGTCTATAGTTTTGATACCAAAAACAAGGCAAGTGTCTGCGTTTATAAAGGAACTTGGTAGTCTTTGGAGGGTGAAGTTTACCCCAAGTCAGAAACAAGAGAAGGAAAGACTGCTTTGGCGAATCAACTTTATTAACAGAGGTGATACGTTTAACTGAATGACCGTTGCTCTAGTGGAGGCCAGTGCGACTACTGAGCATGAGGTATTGGGTCCGAATCCCAGGACGTGTAAAGTGTTATTTCATTTAAGGGGTTTTTCCCATCAGGAAAGTAAAAGCCACGGAGTCTGGATTTGTGCCCGATCGATGAGAATAGGCTCGTCATCTACTACATCGGACTTAAACATAACTGGTGAAAAGTGGGTGTACTAATGGATACACCACTGCCTATCCCTTCGGGGATTACAGGCGTGATGCTACAGGGATTGAAATGGGATTAATTTGAAAACAGATGTCGTTGACAACTGTCTTTAGGATACTAAGATTTAATCTTATATGATCAATGCAATTATTACCATATCTTCCCGTGGGTGTCGTAAGAGGCGACTAAGGGATTTGCCAGAGAATGGGCAGCAGCGATCTCTGTGCTTTTGTGGCAACCGTACTGCGATCGCCAACCCGCCTGCCAAGCGTGGCGATTATGGCAAAACCCCCCCAAAATGTCAATGTGGCGACACTTGAGGGAGGCCAGTGTCCAGCAGTGGACGTCTTTTGGCCTGAAACGATGATGATGAATTATTACCAGCTGCTGAAGAAAATTTCTTTTTTTTTATTCGGCCTAGAAAAATAAATCTGGAACCTTCTGTTATCTAAATAAGGATTAATCAAATTAAAGCTTAGTTTAACAAATAACTAATTAAGGTTAATCCAAGATACCTACCCACATTTCACTAGAGAAGGATTAAAAAAAAGTATATAGTTGATAACTGGACGGCACGGTTGGCGCAGAGGTCAAAGCGATCGACAGCTGTGCTGCGTGTCGCGGGTTTAATCCCCGCACGGAACAAAATTAAATATTTGCATGGCCTACAGATAGTTGTTCCGGGTCTGGCTGTTTGTGTATGTGAGTTTGAATGTTTGTAAACGCACCCACGATACAGGAGAAATTCCTAGTGTGGGGAAAAGATTTAAAAAAAAAACTAGTTTGAATTTCTTAAGCTCTAGTTATGTTTTTAGTTAATTACTTGTTGTCAAGCTGACTCTGTATGGTGTCGGACGTAAAGAATAACACCATCCCATTTCTTCCCGTGGGTGTCGTAAGAGGCGACTAAGGGATTTTCCAGAGAATGGGCAGCAGCGTTCTCTGTGCTTTTGTAACAACCGTACTGCGATCGCCAACCCGCCTGCCAAGCGTGGCGAGTATGGCAAAACCCCCCATGTTATGTCAATGTGGCGAAACTTGGGAGAGGCCTATGTCCAGCAGTGGACGTCTTTTGGGCTGAAATGATGATGATGAAATGATGTCAAGCTGAAATATTTAAGTAATAGTAAAGTAAATATTTTGGCGTCATCGTTAGTCCAGTTGTCTTAAGCGTTTACTGCTGAGCATGAAGTCACAAGGTTGATTCCCTATTCGGAAATTAAGCTTCTGGAATTACAGTCTTGAGTCTTGAATTACAGTCTTGAGTCTTGAATTACAGTCTTGAGTCTTGAATTACAGATTTGGTTTATGTTAATTTTTTTGGTGTTACTCAAGAGCGTTTACACCTTACGGCATTTCATACAAACTTTCTAGTCCTTATTTTCCGAAATGACTGAACTGATTTTAATTAAACTTAATACGAATAAGCAGGATACATAGGTCAAAAAGTTAATAAAAAACATTTTCAAAATGCATTAAAAAAAAACTGTTTCTATAGATAATTTATATTTGGTCTGATTTAGCAGTAACACTATTTTTAGTATATTTTTAGACCTGCTTATTCGTATGAAGTTTCATTAAAATCGGTTCTGTCATTTCGGAAAATAAGAACTTGAAAGTTTGTGTGAAATGTCGTGAGGCGTAAACGCTCGTAAGATTACATCTTCACTAGTTTATGCCCACGGCTTCGCTCGCGTTTTCGGTAAACGGTCCCACGGGATCGTACTATCAAGATGAAAAGTTTCCGGACCATTATCTTTGCCTGTGCTAAATTTCATCCAGATCCATTTAATAGTTTTTGCGTGAAAGAGTAACAAACATCCATAGATCCATACATTCATACATCCTCACAAACTTTCGCATTTATAATAATTAGTAGGTTATAGATTATATATAAAAGATCAGTTACCTCAAAATGCAAACAATTTCACATGAAACTTTATTTCCAGCCAACTTCTGGATTTCCGTGATCGGCTCCTCCCAATACTTGCTATCACCGTTATTTGAAACTTTGTTCCGGAGATTTATACTAAAACAGGACTGCGGGCTACTTCTACCTTTCGCTGCGAGCTACCCATTCAACCCAACTAAGAACTGGACGATTTATGTCCTAGTATATATTTTCCAGCTGTATTCTAGTAAGTTGCTAGTTAATCAAGCTTAGTGCTATAAAATAGTGCTTATTGTTTTCACCTTTCAAAGAAGTTATGGCAAGTGACACACTGTGTTTTAGGATTTTATGTCTTACATTGTATAATTGTTCTGTATGGTGTCGGACGTAAAGAATAGCACTATCCCATATCTTCCCGTGGGTGTCGTAAGAGCCGACTAAGGGATTTGCCAGAGAATGGGCAGCAGCGTTCTCTGTGCTTTTGTAACAACCGTACTGCGATCGCCAACCCGCCTGCCAAGCGTGGCGATTATGGCAAAACCCCCCAAAATGTCAATGAGTCAACACTTGGGGGAGGCCTATGTCCAGCAGTGGACGTCTTTTGGGGCTGAAATGATGATGATGATGATTGTATTAAAAGAAGTCCATAATAACTACCACAATAACTAAGATTGCCTTATTGTATTTTTTTTGCGACTCAATATATTGCTTTTTTATTTGCGATTGGGTTACTCTTGACTCTAGTCTAGGTCAGACTTGACAGAGACAAAGTCGACGATGGTACGAGCTTACCCAGAAGAAGCCTTTTCGATCCAACTTTGAAGAGATTAGGGTTGTAAGCGTTTGGAAACACGCAAACGCAGGCAGAGAGTTCCACTCCTTTGCTGTGCGCAATAGGAATAGGTTTAAAAACACTTAGTGCGAATTGGTGGAATAGCAATAAGGTAGGTATGGTAACTTGCAGTGCGTCTAGATATCCGATTGTAGAAGGAGGCCACTGAAACAAGGTCGTGGAGTTTTTGGGCACAAACTGTTGTTTTTCTTAAGCATTTATAATCTATGACTGCCATCACTGAACCAGACTGCCTCGTTAGTCTAGTGTTTGCCAGCGCGACTGCTGAGCAGCAAATTGTTATTGGGTTTTTCCATCAAGAAATTCTCAGTAACAGCCACGGAGTCAGGATTTCGGCCTGGTTCATGGCAATAGGCTCGCCCTTACTGGACTTCAAAATAACTGGCAAAATGTGGTAGTACTACTGGGTAAACCTCTGCATGACCCTTCGAGGATTACAGACGTGGTTATGTTATCTTTTAGTGACTCTGGTGATCGGCGTGTACATGGGAGCAGCATTGATCATGATAACATCTTGTGCACTATTGGGAATAGAGTTTCTGATGCTAAAACATGACCTTGCACAGGTCAAGCCTAAACCAAATGGAAGAAGAAACGATGATGTAGACTCTGATGACGATGAAGGTTTTACTATTGAAGCATTTGTAGAAAGACACCAGAAAATGTTAAGGTAAGTTGTATGTATAGAAATGTTGTTGGTCCATATTAATTCAAGGTTGCATTTGATATAATAAATAATATGCTAGAAAAAGCATATCATACAAAGCATGTTATCGTACGTAGAACAGAATAGAATAGAATAGAATAGAATAAAACTTTATTGTACACCAAAATTAAACATAACGGACTTACAAAACTAATAATTTTATGGTTACAACGGCGGTCTTAACGCTGATAGCGATATCTTCCAGACAACCTTCGGATGGACAATATGGAATTAAAAAGGGGGTAGTCAGTGGTGTAGCTACTACACAAAAAGTTTAAATAACAAAAGTGAAGTTATCTACTTATGTTATGTATAATATACATATTAAGAAAAGTAAATAAATATATTATGTAGATATTTGTGTCTATAACATTAAATCGCAAAAACAAAGACACAAATTTTGACTGCATGAAATTACAGAGACGAAAATGATTACAAATCATTTTCGTCTCTGTAATTTCATGCAGTCACTACGCAGTAACTAAGCTTTTAAAAGCAACGAGTGACTGTGCTTGTCTTACCGACACCGGCAATTGGTTCCATAAACGGACAGCCTGGACCGTGAAGGACTGGTCATAAAATTTGGTGGAATGAGCAGGCATCAAAGTCTCAAATTCTCCGATGATCTCAAGTGTTTACTGTAGTGTCTGTGTGTGTACTGTAGTTCTTCTTTCAATGAAAACTTCATAAGTATAAGTTATGGTGATAGATAGTTCCTGTTTCTAAATGAACGGGGGACATACAAAGTGTGTCGAAGCCGTTAACCAAGCATGGTGTTCATCAAACCAAGTAACACTACCAAAAATGGTTGAGAGATGACTTTTATTTTTGGGGTGCATCATCGAGTTTTACGTTAGGACTTATTGTAACGCATTCAAAACATTGTGCTTGTTGATGCATTCTATAGTACGGTCATGGAGGTATTTATCATCATCATTTCAGCCGAAAGACGTCCACTGCTGCACATAGGCCTCCCACAAGTGTCGCCATATTGACATAAGGGGGTTTTGCCATAATCGCCACGCTTGGCAGGCGGGTTGGCGATCGCAGTACGGTTGTTAGAAAAGCACAGAGAACGCTGCTGCCCATTCTCTGGCAAGTCCCTTAGTCGCCTCTTACGACACCCACGGGAAGATATGGGATGGTGCTATTCTTTACGTCCGACACCATACAGAGCAGAGTGAGGTATTTATAGTAAAGTTAAAATAATAAAAACTTTTACTAAAAAAATAACTAATATCTCCATAACTATGTATGTTTTGTGTGTGGAGTGTAATATGTGTGTGTTTGTGGAAGAAGGGTGTACGTTTATGCAGGGTTCAAAGTGTACATGGTATGGTCCAGAACAAATAAATTATCGCAATGACGGCGAGAACATGTACGTTTGGGCTTCGTTTAGGTTATTATTACTCTCATTATTTGCATATTTAAAAAAGTTGGAAGAGAAAGTTCCTGCGTTTATCTTTTTTTAATATATTTTATATTAAATGACATTACCCCAAATAACACTGGGATTGCGTCATGGAATAATTTAAGTTTAAGGTAGAAAGGAATTATTCACAAAATGAACTAGTACCTACTACGACAACTGATATCAATAATGCTGTCTTTTTCTTTACCACCAAGTTCTTAGTAGCAAAACTTGTTTTTGTTCTCATTGTTTCTCCCTAACTTCGAATACATAAGTAGCCTATTATCTAGAGTTCTGGACCACATGGAAGTTTTCGGGACAACTTCAACTTCAGCCAAACCCATCTAATCAATCTCTATTATGGGTGCCACTTTTTCTGGTCCTTTGCCAACATTATCGGAACTTTTTCCGCTATAACGATGCCCTCGGCCTGTGAGACCAATGGTCTATGTAATATTAGTGATCCTACTTTTTCGTATTTTATGGTGTGTGAGAAAAATTTGCCCCTCTTTTGGTTCTTTTCATGGAACACAAAAAAATTTTCGTGGCTTGGATGTTTATGGACCCACTTTAGAGTTCTACTTTAATTTGCAAATCCAGGTTTGTGTTTCAATGTGGCTTGTGTTTTTTTTCTCTTTGGTTCGATGTTACTTTTTTGATTATTTGGGTCGAAAAATTGTATACTTTATTTCTTGTTGGCACGGATACGTGATAAGAGGAAAAAACGTTTTTTTTGGGTCAAGTTATAAGTCATTTATTTCATTGTGAGTGTATGCATTGTGTGTGTGTGTTGGAAACGGATCATGCTATCAGTGGAGAGAACTAGCCGTGATCCGTGACTAATTCAAACTGATTTCGGGATCGGTGGAGACAAACCCGAGTATTTAGGTGGTTAAGTTAATAGCAGCTTTTATTAAACTTAGCTTTGTTTTCTAACTAGTAATCAACGTGTATCAGGAATGTGTAGGATGTGGTATTAGTAAGGTATTTTTTTCTATGAGACCAAACGTAATCGCAAATAATAATAGTCATCCTGAACGTATTCGATCACGGCAGCCAATCTCAACGGTGATGAGCCATCGGCGCGGGAGATTTTATAGTGCACAAGTGTGTAAACAGGCACAGATGCACTCCGTCTTCCCTCACTCTCATAGTTCAATTGAACGGCAATCCGACGCGATAGTCGAAAGATATGGCGCTGAACTAACGGCCTAACAAGCTTTGGTATCATACCGCCAACTTCCAAACTCCGGGCAAATACTGAAAAATTCCCAATGGGAAAACCCAGTAACACTTTTTGCCCGACCCGAGAATCGAACCCAGGACCCCACGCTCAGCAGTCACGCTAGCGACCGCGAGACCAACAGAGCAATCAATATTTAGCTGTGGAAAGTATTTGGGTCGAGTAAGTATTAACATTTTGTCTGTATTATTATTCCCTTTATTCATTTTTATAAAAAAATTTAATACATTTTTAAATATTCCTTATAAATAATAAAAAAAAACATTAAAAAATATAAAAAAATTGTAGCCCACCGGTATCGGGAACAGGGTCCAAGCTACCGGTGGTTAGGGCTGCAGAGACAGGAACCTCCTCACAATGCGGGCCGTATCGATGAGTACCGCCTTCTGAATCTGGCTCTTGATCCAACTGCCAAGTGAGAGCTTCGACAGATGTTCGTCGAGGCTCTTGGCCATAAGGCCATTGGCGGTTACGACAATCGGCACAATGATAGCCGAGTCCACATTCCACATATCGACAACCTCGTGAGCCAAGTCGAGATATTTTATTTGTTTCATATACAATAACATACAGTAACATCGACTATCATTACGCGGCGCGCTGATCGGTCTACCATCACCACTATGTCAGGCTTATTGGCGACAATAGTTTGTCAGTAATGATAGACTGATCCCAGTACAGCGTGACATGGTCTTTCT
The DNA here is from genome assembly GCA_949152445.1 of Cerastis rubricosa. Lineage (NCBI taxonomy): Eukaryota > Metazoa > Arthropoda > Insecta > Lepidoptera > Noctuidae > Cerastis > Cerastis rubricosa. Next base: position 18,007,503 of record OX424539.1, read on the forward strand.
CGAGAACAGGGTCGGGCACATACTTGTAGTACGGTATCTCAGATTCCACAAGTTCATATTTCAAGGCAAGTTGCTGGTGAACAATCCTGGCTACTTGGTTGTGACTGTGTAAGTACTCGCCGTCAGCCAGACGAGAACAACCAGAAATAATATGTCTGATGGACTCACCCGGACGATGGCATGCCCGACACACGTCCACCGTCCCGTCCTTCATAATATGTTTCCGGTGGTTATTCGTCAGCATAACTTCGTCCATAATCGCACAGACAAAACCCACAGTTTCCCCAAAGTGGTCGCTAAATCGTAACCAGGACACGGATGCTAGAAAATCTACATCAGGCCCATGAAGAGCCTGGTAGAAGCGACCGTGAAGTACCTTGCCTTGCCATACTTCCTTAGTAAGTACGACAGGTTTGTGCCAGTTCTCTTTAGCCATAGACAGCGGGGTGAGTACATTGTCCACTGCGACCACATCTCGGTGCATACCCACCTCGGCTTTCAAAAAATATTCTCTGAGGCTGCACACCTCGCGGTTGTGGAGGGTCTTCGCGTTTAAAAAGCCTCAACCCCGCACTTCCACGGGATGTACAGTCTCATCACCGATGATCGTGGGTGATGCACCCGGTTTGCGGTCAGCAATGTACGGACTCTCCTATCTAGGGCGTCCAGTTCGGTCTGAGTCCATTTGAGTATGCCGAAAGAGTACCTTAAAACCGGCTGACCCAACCATTGAAGGTACGCACCTTGTTTCCGCCTGAAAGAAGGCTCTTTAATACGTTCTTCAGGCGACCGAAGAAGCGCTCCCTCAACGACTGCTTCATGTCAGTTATGTTAATGCCTAACGCTTCCAACATACCCAAATACTTCTAATTTTCGGATGAGGAGAGAGATCTGAGGTGTATGGAATCCCGAGAGTTGAATCTGTATTATTATTATTTATTTATTTATCAAAACAAGGTTTATACAAATCCTGCCAGGGCTGCGGAACTGTTCGGAAGAGATACCGTGGCCCTGGAACACAAAGGGCTAAGAAGGAGCATGGATGGGTTTTAGTCAGCACAAGTCTGACACTCCCTTCCGCTCCACCCAGAGCAGGAGGGGTTATTTGATGATTTCCGATCCGAAAAAATAAGTTTTATACGATCTTTACTCTGAACTATGCCCCACAAAACCGTTACCGTTATGGGAACGGAACAAACTATACTCGTATTGTATAAAGACAAATGTTAATAGCACGGACACTTCATTAATACTAATATAACTTATAACTAACAATCAATAAATCTTAAAAACAACTTATTTACCCTCCCCCAACAACCACTTTCCTAAAAAATATGGTTTATCAACTCCTGAGAAAGAACAGCTTAAGCGATTTGGCAAACTTACTTATAATTTTCTGACGTCTTATATCAGCAGGCAATCGGTTGAAAAGGTATGGTACTCGTACTATTTTATCAAGCGTTCGGTCGCCAAAATAATTACTTATTTTAGGTACATAATATTTGCCTGCTGATATACCACACCTATAATTATGAAAACGCATTTCTGATAACGCTGTTCGTGCCTACATCACCTAAAAATCTTCTTAAAACAGAGAGGCTTATTCGGAAGCTTACCTATGTACAATAAGTTTAGGCTGGGCTTCCACAAACTCATATTTCATCAAAATACACCTGTCCCAGAAAAAAATGTTTTGTTGCCACCTAAACTGTTTCCCGTTTTAACCCCTTGTTCGCCATCAAAGCCGACATAGGGGTGGACATAAATAAAACATGTATTTTATTTGTTGACAGGTTATCGCGCCAGTTGGATAACGTTTTCAACGGGATGGTATCCATAGATCTATTGTTTGTTGGAATCACGACGTGTTCCTTTAGTTTCATGGCGCAGGTGAGTTATTGTATTTTGTGATGGATACTAACACTTCGCTCGCGACTTTGTCTGCGAAAATTGTCGACTGGGGGGGTCATCTGATAGCAGATGACCCCCCCAGTCGACCAAACACCCTGTATAATATAGCCTATCTTACTCTGTAAAGACGTAGCTTTTAAATGGTCAAAGAATTAGTAAAATCGGTCAAGTAGTTTTTGAGTTAAATTATAACAAACAATCAAATCTTTCCTCTTTATAATATTTATTATTATTATTTTATTATTAGATTTAAATATTATTGCGATGATTGATGTCTTGGTGATTGTTTCGCTGGTTTAGTAGTCGTTAGCACTTCTACTAAGAGTGAGGTCTTGAGCCTTCGAAGTGGGACAGTGTTATAGGGATCAGAAATTTGTCAGTAGCTTCCTTCTTATCGTCACGAATAAGAGGCGTGACATTATCATGTTTGTATTTATAAGAAATAAATCGGGCTTTTTGAATACAATATTCCGGGGTGAAAAATCTGAGAAACGAACAATGTAGATAAAAAATCAGAAATAGTTAACACGCATTAATATTCCAACTGCCCTCAAAAATGGTGAAGGAAAACATCATGAGGAAACCGGCATGTCCTAGAACTAAAAATTCGAATACGTGTGTCAGCTACCAACCCACACTGGGCCCGCGTGGTGGATTACAGTACAGCCCAATCCCTCTCACAGAGAGGATGCCTATGTCCCAGCAGTGGGAACATTATAGGCTGATGATGATGATGATGATGATGATGATGATGATGACTATTGCAACATAGCTTTTTTGGTGGTCTTAATTAGCATTGATGTCTTTTCTCATCAAGATCAGATTGTTTTCATCTTTTTCGATCTTGGCAACTTCATATTCCCATTATGAACTACCGGAAAACTTGCCAAAATTTTGCAGGCCACGGCGGACAACGTAATTCAAATCGTTTGTATGTAAATTGAGATTCCACAATAATTTTATTAAAAAACGTACCGCTTGAATTACAGAAAAGTTGAATCGGTTACCCGACTCGTGATGAGAGTCGGCAAAAAAATGAGGGCGTTGGAAGAATCTGCACTTTATTAAAAAGTTCCCCACTCTGTGTAGTACATCGTATTCAATTTGTGCTCTACGCTCATTCTTTCTCAAAACAGTGAAAGAACGTACTCAAACAATTGAGCTCAAATAAAAATGTTTAACAAACTTCACAAAAGCTGGGTATCTTTTTAGTAAAATATGACGCAACACAGTAAAGGGCAGTAGTTTTACACCTTAACAATTTTTTAATTTACTTACAAAGATTTCAGGGAAATACATTTCCACGAAAAACTACAACCAGGTAGCCCTAAAAAATTGCTTTTATAATAATCCTAATCCTAACTCCCTAACTATCCTAATCCTTACTCCCTAACCATCCTAATCCTAACTCCTTAATTATAATAATCCTAACTTTCTAACTCCCTAACTATCCTAATCCTAACTTCCTAACTATTCTAATCCTAACTCCCTAACTATCCTAATCCTAATTCCCTAACTAATCCATACTAATATTATAAATGCGAAAGTCACTCTGTTTGTTTGTTTGTATGTTTGTTTGTTACCTTTTCAAGACTAAACGGCTGATCGGATCTTAATTAAATATGGTAAGAAGATAGATTTCAACCTGGGGAAGGACATAGGCTATATATCATCACGCTACGACTAATAGGAGCGGAGCACCAATAAAAAATGTTGCGAAAACGGGGAAAATGTGACGCAGACGAAGTTGCGCCGGACAGCTAGTACTATATATGTGAAAGTAAGTTTGTTTGTTTGTTACCTTTTCAAGGCTAAACTACTGAACCGATCATCCTAAAATTTTGCTTATATGTTGTCAGATGTACAGAAACGGACATAGGATACCTTTCATTCTGATAAAAGGTACTGTTCCGGAGGAAAACAACAATAACGTTCTTATGGTAATAGATGGCGCCACTTGCAAGCTGCAGGCAAAAGCTAGTCTAGTTATAAAATTAATTATCTGAGATGCCAACTATGAAAGAAACTTAATTTTAAGAACGAAACATTCTGTTAATTGGCTCATCTGATAGGATTCATTAAGTTGTGTTTAAGTATTATCCTTTTGAAGTATATTAATGTTTAGAGAATCAAGATTACCGACGTAGCTCGAAGAATTACCTAAATTAAGTGGCAGTGGGCAGGGCACATTGCTCGCAGAACGGAGGGCCGATGGGGCCTATGGGGCCGAAAAATTCTGGAATGGCGATCACGAACTGGAAGACGATGCGTTGGAAGGCCTCCCACTAGGAGGACCGATTACCTGGTGAAGGTTGCGGAGATCCGCTGGATGCGAGTCGTACGGGACCGGTCAATGTGGCGACACTTGGTGGAGTCCTATGTCTAGCAGTGGACGTCTTTCAGCTGAAATGATGATGATGAATGTTTAGAGGTATGAGAAATAGGTTGGAAAGCACCTCATCCTCTATTGAAAACGGAGGATCCTCTGACCAGACGGGTGTTTATTTTTGTGGGCTACTGCCTGATGGATGTCATAAGGTTTCTGTATAAAACAATCACATTAATCACTCAGGTAACTCTGACATCGTTAACCAACCCAACACGTTGTACCAACACTAAAAAAAAATTTAAATAGTTTTTTTAATTGTATGGGCAAAAATGGCGTTCTTATCGATGAGAGCACGATCTAGATGTCAATGTAGGACGTGAGTTGCAGTATACAAGTTGTTAAAGGACCTTACACGAAGCCATCAATCAAGCATTCTGTACATCAAACTAAATATACTATAGTGCGCAAAAATAAACAACTTTTTTTTTTGGTGTGAAAAATCATGTTAACGTTAAAAATCAATGTAACGCACTCATAATGTGATGATGGATGTATTAAATAGTACGTACTTATTATTAAGTAGTACGGGTCATGGAGGTACTTAAAGTAAAGTTATAACCTTAGAGACTACTTTTTTTTACTTGAGAAGAAATTGGTACTTTGACCCACAATATCTCAGTAAGAACAAAAAAGCTTCCAGCTTCGCTATTTACACCCATAGATGTACACACTTAGAATCGCATTCGTGTAATGTTACTGCATTTAGTAAGTCTTCTGCATTCCTTCTTTATTGTTACAGTTCGCCCGCGGTCCTGGCTACATGTTGGTCAGCTACATAGGGATCGCCTCCTCCATGTTGACCGTTTTGTATTTATGTTACTACGGAGAGCTACTTACAAGAGCGGTAAAACTTTTAATACTTATTAAGTAAAGTGTTGATAATTAACTAGAGACCTTTATAGTGGTCGCTTGTGAAGCTGGGGTGCAACGTAAAACAGGTAGGTATTAATAAAGTTTGGTTTTCCGTAGCAGCGTGGTAAAAGGCAAATCCTTGTAGTGTTTATAACTGAAAATGCATAGGAAATTGTACAATAATTTACATGCTTTATTGTACAAGATTTTAGAGGAGAAGACCAAAGAAACGATGCATGGATTGTGCGAAGGATGAAATTGTTAGAGAAGAGACTGCTGAGATAACAAGTAATGGAGTAGTCAAAATCAAAATCAAAATCAAAAGTCATTTATTCAAATTAGGCTGATAATCAGCACTTTTTTAACGTTAAAATTACAAGAGACAGTCCCCCAAAACGCCCGCCCTTCGCCACTTCCTAGTGTTTTAGCTGGGAAGAAGAAGTGGCGGAACAAACTCCCCAGCAACACATCTGTCTGTTAGGTTGGAAGAACCAAATTCTACACAATATTGTTCAAGTTCATATAAACAAAGAATCTAATTAATGTCACATGTCAGCTAGCACACACCAATAATAAAATATAAAAAAACTAAATAGTTATTAAATAATTATTAAAGCCTCCAGACATAAAGGGCGTGCCCGCTTACACGTGCATACAGACGAAAAATAATAAAAAAGGACAATAAATAAAATAAAACAGTAGAAAATCTATGCATGAAGTTATATAACATATAAGTAAGCTAGTTTAGAGAAAGAACATAAACATTGTCTTGACTTCAAGGCAATGTTTATGTTCTTTCTCCAAACTAGTTTACTGATATGTTGAGTATGGATGAAGATTTATTTGGCAGCCAGGAAGGCTGCTTAAAAGCCAATAAAAGTCCTGTCAAAATCAAACCAGCTGTTTGGAGATTAGCTGGAACAAACATACAGACAGACAAAAATAGAAAAAATATATTTTCGTGATTAATACCGTATATTATATGCTTTTACATGCATTCAGCTGTTATTTTGATATATCAAACAGACACTTTTTATTATTATAGTTAGGAGGTATAGTAGATAGTTCATATTTATCAGCAAAGTACTTTGTAAATGGATGCAAGCACTACAGCCATCTTGACCTTCTCAGCTTTGTTGTGTTCCATTTTGAAAGAAAGGTGCTAATAAAATGATAATTACGTTTTTTTTCTATCAACTCTATACTTTCATCGTGTTGTTTATGAAAATCTATAGAGGAGTAGTAATTATGTACAGGAAGAGAAGCTAGAAATGAACTTTGATTTCTATTACATTCAAGATACGGTAATTTTTCAGAGTTCCAGTATTGGAGATACGGCGTATGAAAACTTGTGGTACGAAGGTGGAAAACAATACAAAATGGCGATATTACTTATCATGAGGATGTAAGTAATTTATTATATTTTTTCTGTATTAACTGCTTCGTTGTTCTCGTGGTCGCAAATGCTGTTGAGCATGCAGTCGCGGGTTCTATTTCTAGGTCGGCCAAAGCTTTATTGGGTTTTTTCATTAAGAATTTCTCAGTAGCAGCCACGGAGTCTGAATTTTGTGCCCGGTTGATGGCAACAGCAGCCACCATTACGTGGGACTAAATGGTAAAAGAGAGCAGCGGTGGCCCAGTGGTGGCAGCCCCGACTTACGAGCAGTAAGCCGTGGGTTCGAACCCAGGCAGGCGCATTACTTTGTGTAATTTATTTCATCACCGCTGCCTTCAAAACGGTGAAGGAAAACATTGTGAGGACACATGTTCTATAACTAAAAGTTCGAAGACATGTGACATGTTCCAACCCGCACTGCGCCGGCGTGGTGGATTACAGCCCACTCGAGGAGCCCTGTGTCCCAGCAGTGCGAACATTATAGGCTGACGATGATGATGATGATGAAAAAGTAAAAACGTAACTGGTGACATGTGAGTGTACTATTAGGTACTCTGCGTCTGCCTTCGGGGATCACATGCATGATGTTGTGTTATTTAAGTAAACTTTGCAATACATAATGGATACATGAATAGCTCTTGACAAGAGCTTTCAAATAGTTTCGTATTTTTATAAGCAAAAGTCTATTAATTTAAGAGGATACTTTAGGATATTAGATTAATAGGATACTTTTTGGTAGTTTATGTCAATTTAAAAGATCGCCGCGACTAAACCCATGTAGAACAATTTCTATGAAAACGCGTGCGACTGTTTACACAAGTGCGGCGGGCATTCTCTAAATTTATTTTTATTTTAATGATAGTGTTAGTGACCACGTCAGTTAATAAACGTTATTGTTTTACAGATCCCAAAAACCGTGTTGCCTAACGTCCTCCAGATATGCTGTAGTGTCTTTGAATATGTTTTCCAAGGTAAGGTTTCATATAAATAATGGAAAAAAAGAAAATGTTGCCAGAGCGGTTAGACCTTAATGTTCAGTTTCGCTGTAAAAAACAGTAAGAGTGAAGAGCTTTAAGATAACCAATATTAAAAATATTGTTAAAAATTAAAATGTGCAAGTAGTTAATATTGTAATGTGTTCGACTTTCAGGTAATCAGTACCACCTGGTCCTACTTTTCATTGATGAATAACGTCTATTCAGAAGAACAACATTAATTTTAAAAAATGCCTCACAGCTCAAACTATGTTTGCCTAGTCTAGTTATGGTCACGCAAGTACTCACGATTCACCATTGAACCAATCCCTACTGCATAGTTAAGAATGTAAACCTTTAAAACGCCACTAAGGCTGCTTTCACATTAGGACGTTAGCGGCGCGGCAGAAGCACATGCTTTCACATTATAAGAACAGCCGCGCGTTAGCAGTGCGGCTGCCGCGCCGCAGTTTAGATCAGTGTGGAGCACATCATTTCGAAAATGACGGGAAACATTTTGTATCGCCCGAAAGAAAAGTACAGAAAAGTATCGTGGCAGAATAACTTGATTTAATTAGATAACTAAATAAAATAATAAGAGATATCAGCTGCATTTTTTATAAACCCACTTTTATTTTCGAAATTAGTGATAAACAATACACATGATTCTTGCCAGTTTTTTGTCGTCGCTTCTTGAGTCCCACAAAACAGGACGCATTTGCTGCGCATTCAGCACATTGTGCAGTTTATAATCATGTGCGCTTGCAACACTGGTTCATCGCCGACCGAGAGCACATGGCGGCTGCGGCGGTAGCGCGCGACCGCCGCGCTTCTTTTTAAATTATGAAATTCTGACAGCGCGATAGTCACGCGTATGTTGCGCGACTCTCGCGCTGCTAAAGTCGCCTAAATCTGAAAGCGTTCTAAAAAAATGCCGAATAGTCAAAATTCGGTCATTGAATTTAAGCAATTCCTAAATAAAGTTAATACTATGCTATGAATACTGCACAATTACGGTTAAATATGTAGAGGAGAATAGAGATTTCCTGCTGCATTGCAAAATTGCGGTTAGCTCACTCACTGCGGCTTCTGAATAAGACCGTGTACAGATGAAGCGGGTAAAGTAAAACGAGCAAAACAATGTATTTACAATAAATTAAATATGTTATTTTAATTTTGTTCTTTGTTTTAATAACCGATGGAAAAAATGATAAATATTCTGTAAGAGTTTGAATGTGGAAACTTATAAAAATAGAAAGATTAAATGATTATTAGGGCTGATTCGACAAGGTGCCGCAAAATAGTACTAGCATGCGTAGCATGACCACTGTAGAAACGAGTTTTGTCTACGGAAGAATCGACATAATGACAGCTAGATAATGGCAATGTGTCAGTTTGTCGATTCTTCCGTCGACATAGCCCGTTTCTACGGCGGTCATTGCTACGCTTGCTGGTAGAACTTGAAACTAGAAACAACAGGTCTCGGAGAGTACGGCGGAATCCGTCATCTTTGCCACTGGTCGGTACTAGTGCTCCATATCAGTCCTGAATAAAAAAAATAACTGGAAGACATGGGAGATGCCTTTGTCTAGCAGTAGAATGATGTAGGTTAGCAGTAACAGTAATGACCAGATGATGATGATTATTAAACTGGGCATGTAGCTAGATGCGGAGATAGCCGATGGAGCAAAGCTTTTACCGATGGCTAAGGTAACACAACCCAGTTAATACTGGGTAGTACTACTACTTATTTCTACAAATGACAGTCGGGACCAACGGCCTAAAATGCTTTCTGAGGCACGGAGGAAACACGGTATGTACTGGGTGGTCACCCATCCATGGACCAACCTAGGCAAGCGCGGCTTAACCTCAAGATTGATCCAGGCAGCTGTTATATACGTCAAGAGCAGCTCATGGCTAACCACGAGCTCCTCTTGACGTCATATTTAATTAAAACCATTTGGTCAAAATACAGACTTGACATTAAAAATCTTCAACATATTATAACTGGTTTGTAATGCTTTCGCAAGAAAGAAGATTTCTCCTGAAAATCAACCCGGGCGGCTGTTATTATGAAGCCACGAGCTCCTCATAAGACTTAATACAAACAGCAACTTATAATCCCCAGCCGGATGACGTGTGAATATTCAAAACAAACGTGCACACACTCCAACCGATGAGTTCAATATTCCAGTCCGCATCGCGCAGGATTACCGCTTGATACCAGTGCATACGCGCAGTTCTAATCTCGCGTAAAACCGTTTTATCTGGACGAGCACTATGTCACTCAAACTAGGGGTGATGTCATAGCATATATTGCTGTGTCAGTGAACAAAGGATGGTATTATGGAAAGAATGGGTATGTGTGGGTTGGACAGTACTGATAATTGCTGTGGATGCAGGTGTTAGTGATAGATGAATAAATATTTACGGTGTAAAAGATATAGAGACACAAAATTTTACTAGGGATTTAGTAAATTATTATTCCATAAAAACCAGAGTGCAATTCCTACTAATATTATGGAGAGCAGCGGTGGCCCAGTTGTGGCAGCCCCAACTAACGAGCAGTAAGCCGTGGGTTCGAAACCAGGCAGGCGCATTACTTTGTGTAATTTATTTCATCACCGCTGCTCTCAAAACGGTGAAGGAAAACATCGTGAGGAAACCGGCATGTCCTAGAACTAAAAATTCGAAGACATGTGACATCTACCAACCCGCACTGGGCCGGCCTGGTGGATAACAGCCCACTCCCTCTCATATAAAGGGGGCCTGTTTACCAGTAGTGGGAACATTATAAGCTGATGATATGGAACAGATGATTTAAGGAACAAAATAACGTGAATGTACACAGTATGAAATGACAATAAATGAGTTAACGACTTGACACTTAATTTTGCTTGGGCCACAAGCTTACAAAAATTACATGATGGTATATAAATTTTCTTTGATAAATGCTTTTGTTAGCCATAAAACCAGTATCTTAATTGTGTCCCAATGCATACATCTTCTGTGTGGTGTCGGACGTAAAGAATAGCACCCTCCCATATGACATCCCCGTGGGTGTCATAAGATGCGACTAAGGGACTTACCAGAGAATGGGCAGCAGCGTTCTTTGTGCTTTTGTAGCAACCGTACTCCGATCGCCAACCCGCCTGCCAAGCGTGGCGATTATGGCAATTCCCCCCCTTCTTAGGGGAGGTCTATGTCCAGCAGTGGTTGTCTTTCGGGCGGAATGATGATGATTATGCATAATTATTGCAAATGAATCTTGATTGGCGCTTGGTCTGTCAATACTATACTATGATAACTATTCTGATACTGGTGTAGTTTGCAAGATGAAGCATTAACTCTGGCTGGGTTGAAAACACAAAAAATCGAGTATAAAACCCAAATATATCTTTGAACGAATTTGATGTTAACATATAAATAAACAGGAAGGAAGATCGAAGCTATAAATAATCTTTCAATTCCAAAAGGCACAAATCTTCTCGGACATAATTGAATCAAATGTAACACATTATACCTACCATCCCACTCGTTCTTTTCGTTGAGGATAATCATATTTCCGAGGGGAATCGTACATGTTCAAATCATATCATGAATGTATTCGATTAAAATTGAATCATTTTTTATATGGGAAATCTTATATTGCGTAGGCAGATAGGACAGTCGATGTATCTATAATACTGGTCTAATTATTTTCTGTGGTTAGTGCCTAAACCTGGTGTCAGAGTTTATATGCCACCCATGAAGCTCTGACTTGGCTTAAGATGATCAAGTAATATCCCTTAGGCATTTTTGCTTTACTCACACCAAAGCTTGTGATAATTATACAATATGAGTGAATTCGCAAAAGTTTTGTTGAACTATGTTCATCATCATATCAGAACTATGTTAGTTATATTAAAATATTAATAGTCTGTGTTATGTCTGATTTTATATTTTTAGATAGATTTTTGATTATTAGCTGTTAGTTTATTTTACAATTTATTTGGTGTGTGTTTGCAAACCACTATTGTATTGGGGTTATCCTGTAAAGATAGTGTGTGTAAGATAAATAAATAAATATGCACATGAATCCGAAAAATCAGAGGTACTGCCTTGGGTTTGAACTCGTGACTTATGACTTGGCAGTCTGACTGATTGTCATACCATTAGGCTATCACTGTTTTTTTTATTAAATAAAATACTGGTCTTTAGTTTCAAGCGGTTATACATATAAAAACTCGACCCAACATAATTTTAAAGGCTAAGTATATGCCGATCAAACCCAGCATTATTTACTATTAATAATAGCCCAAATAATTCCCGGGATGGTAAACTCGATCCCAACACAAATTAATAATTTCGTGGAAAAGTTTAATTCTGTCGATACTATTACCGTAATTCTTTCCGTATTCTATTTATAAAGGTGTATCGGAGCATGCGTAACTCAAGGATTTTCCTGAAGAGGCTTTGAATACAAATATGTAGCCCATTGTCACCGTCGGAAAAAAAGTAAAATTCAAGCCAAAACCCGCATGAAAAAAGTAAATAGAGTAAAACTTAAGTTAGTAATAATCTTGCTGGAAGGCTTCAATATTCAAAGCTCATGTTTTTCTACATACTTGAATAATATAAATTGTGAGCTTTCAAAATCTATTTCAAAGCATTTCCTTAAAGACCCCAAAGATAAAAAATACGCTGAACTGTAATTTTATCCCCGAAAGCTTGCTACAGAAGTAAACTCACAACTCTATTTCCGTAGTGGGCTCACAAAAAGGTTCTACATAAAGATGTCCATTTCATTCGAACCGTAACCAAATTGATATAGGTTACGTAAACGTTAGTTTCTCAGAAGGATATAGCGTTATTTACATATAATGCTAACAAAATTGAGTGACGTTAGAATGATGAATGGTCCGGGCCATTTGTGACCTTTCCCCGAACCCGAGTTATGTAAATACCCACGGCTTGAGAAGCCGCATCGCGGAGTTTTTCATCGATTTCTGTAGACCCTTCCTAAACTGTTAGAGCTAGCCATTACAATAATAGATATTCTTATATTTATTGGCGGATTCCGGGCTAGGATTTCGTATTGCTTTGCTGATGATATGAAGATTTTATGGTGCTTACCTTTTTTCTGGAGGATCGCCCGGATGTTGGGGGTGTTGAGACAATTGTTCAATAATCATTTGTAAACCAAATAAGTAACCATTTAGCAGAGTGGGTCGACGAAATTGTTTCAAGGCCGTCCTTAACCTTTTTGCCAAACGAGGGAAACTTTAAGTCGAAGCGTGTTTGTTAGCGACTGTTTTTTTGACGATGATGGTCCTAGAAGATTAACGTTGCTTAGGATATTCTCACTTGCGTTGCTGTGAAAACTAATTCAACGCTTCAATATGAGTGAAGATACATGAGTAGGTTTACTTGAGTATGACTTTTTTGTTGTTTTAATGGTGGCACGCACTACTGCTGAGCATATAATGGTCCTGCAAACGGTTCCCAGGTTCGTGAAAGTTTTGTTGGGATTTCCCATCAAAAAATTTGTTTCTCGTAATTTGCTCAGCAAACCCTTTATTTAATACCAATATAAAACGGAAAAAAAAACTAGTGCGCTAAAATATAAATAATCTTTGGAAGTCCGCCATATTGGATTTAGAATGACGTCACTTAGCTAACCTTGCACGGTGATGGTGAAACTAAATGCAAAATTTCAGTTCAATCGGAAACCAAGAAGGAATTAAGATTTTTTAAAAAGGTAAGGTTTTACACAAGCAGCTGAAGCTAATAATAAAAGCAAATGACGACTAACAACGTCTGTCAAGTTACAGAAATCGGCCAAAGCACTGTTAATGGTACACGACTCCCAACTAAAACTTCTCAATATAGATTACAGCAAAAATGTAAGATGATAGCATTCGAGGAAGTTTGTCGGTAGCGACGTTGCGCCTTGTCGTCAAACTTGTTCTAATTTGTTTAGAGCTGACAACTTCTGCTGCACCCAGTACATTATTATGAGACTTGGGTGACATACGAGTTGTGTATCAGAAGTAAGAAGTTAATATTCTTCCTTTTCTATCATATTTACTTACTTCATAACTTTAAGTATGTTGCGATTTTTATGTTGCATGTACCTTTCTATGATCTGGGTGTATATTAATTCGGAACACAGAATCGTCTAACAAAACACAGAAAGCACATCAATTTTAGGGTTGTAATAACATGGTCAGCCCGGAGGTGACCTAGTGGAACAAGTCGTAGTTCGTGGGCCACCACCTCCCTCTCAAAATAGTGAAGAAATAATGTTCAGGCGACCGACATGTCCTTTTTTTTTGAGGCGGATAATTCTTATGGATACGCTCCAACCCGTTTAGAGGGTTATGTCGGACTCTAACTAGCTTAAACCTACTGTTCCTACTACAGTCATGTGTCGGGGGCCTGGTAGATACAAGTACATCGTCACGCACCCCCGACTGGTATCAGCGCCATTCCCGGCGGGCCCTATCACCAATTACGGCCTATCCAGCGACCGCTTCTCCATAAAGGAACGCACCACCTCTTCTTTGAGCCTGGCTGGTCGGGCATGACTCGGCCCTTAGTTCGGCGCCTGCAGGCCCTTTCTTATGGTGGCTTGAGATCGTTAAGCGCGACCGCCCTAGAACCAAAAATGGCCCCAGGAGTTAGGTTCTTCGTTTCGTTGTCCAGCGCACTTGCCTGGCATCCCTTCGGATATTTGGTTTTGCGATTCTATTCAATTAAGTCATCATCATCTTCAAACCCTTTTTCCATATTGCTTGATGTCGGAGAAATCACATTGTTGTCTTCCATTCTCTCCTGTCTGCTTACATTGCACGCGTCATTTACGCTTTGAGCATGTGAATTAAGCACTTAAACAAAATTACCTGGTAATTTACTTTCATGGAAACATTTAAATTCTCATAAGGAACATATTTTAGTAACTACATCACTAATTAAAAGTAAACCAAATGTTGCCATGAAATATTTCCGATACAGCTGCATGTGTTAGCACGAAATTTTACAATACGGTTTACTGAGCAAATGAATTTGCCGTTCGACTTAAATTCATATTTGTGCACCCTTTAGTTTTCACTAACGAGAACGATGGTATTGCTAACCGCAGATGGTTTTGCCTTTATAAATGTTACTGTGTACTATCTTTGTTATTGTCAATGTGTGCTAGAGGATTAGGCAGAGTTGTACCTACTACAGTCACATTTCGCCAGTGATGTTTAAGTTCCATATAAAAGGGGGCGAGCCTATTGCCATCAACAGGGCACAAATTTAGGCTCCGTGGCTGCTAATGAAAAATTCTTGATAGAAAACCCTAATAACACCATGCTCGGCCCGAGAATAGAACCCAAGACCTGATGGATTTATTTTTCTTGTTCCATGTAATTTGTGCAAATTGTCTATTTAGTTTATTTTCTTCGAAAACGAATAGAACAGAATGATACAAGAATCAGTCTTTAATTCACCCATCGCTGTATACTACTGTGTCCTGGGGAAGTAGATACAAAATGCGACCAAGTGCGAGTCGGACTTGTGCACGAACGGTTTCGTACCATGATTTATAAAAACGAGCACAAAAATCACTATTGTCTACAGCCCCCTTAATTATTTATTTTATTCTATTTTTAGTATTTGTTGTTATAGCGACAACAGAAATACATAATCTGTAGAAATTTCAACTGGCTAACTATCACGGTTCAAGTGATACAGCCTGGTGACAGACGGGCGGACGGACAGCGAAGTCTCAGTAATAGGGTCCCGTTTGACCCTTTGGGTACGGAACCCTAAATACCGTAGCATATAACAGAAACTTTAAAAATGACCTTCAAATCAAAAAGTTATTAGGCTAACAGCGAATAACATTCGAGACATAGGTAATACGTACCTCCAGTAAACTCAATACCAACTCTTCCTTTCCCGAAGTCAGATAAAAAAAGTCTCCAAACCAGCAACAGCTGCAGCTCGTTCAAGATTTCTAAACAGCTGACACAGCTATTTCACCGCAGATTTTACTTTTACAATTCTATAAACTACTGAAAACTGTTCGCGTCTGCCTACGAAAGACTTACAAATTGAATTTGCACACGCTATTGATTTGAATTCAACATCCAACATGGGAATTGGATTTGTTTTCTCCAATTTCAAAAATAAGAAAATGGTTAGAGAAAAAATGTTGAAAGCAAATCCGATATTATGCCGAGAAATCGGTAGGATAAACTTTTTAGAATCATATTTATAATAACGGAAAGGGAATATACATACTTAAGGGTGTGCTACAGACCACCGACTTCGACCCAAATGTATTGGGCAGCTCATAATTTTTTCGCTATTACATGTTTGTCCGATAGAGAAACATGTTCAGTTTGATGGTCTGTAGCACAACCTTAAGTTTGTATATACCCTTTCCGTTACACCTTGTATAGTGTCTTTTTGTTGGTTTATCTTTGCATTTTGTTCTGTATGGTGTCGGACGTAAAGAATAGCACCATCCCATGTCTTCCCGTGGGTGTCGTAAGAGGCGACTAAGGGACTTAGCAGAGAATGGGCAGCAGCGTTCTCTGTGCTTTTGTAACAACCGTACTGTGATCGCCAACCTGCCTGCCAAGCGTGGCGATTATGGCAAAACCCCCCCTTCTTGGGGGAGGCCTTTGTCCAGCAGTGGACGTCTTTCGGCTGAAATGACGATGATCTTTGCATTTGGGAGAAAAGGATATATGGCGTTGAAAATCTACTCGTCTAGTGAAATCATCAATGCCTAATTTTATCTTTTTCTGTAATATGTGACCCTAGAAATAAAATTATTTTTATAATATCATCGTCTGTGGTAAAACTACGAATTTGATTAAAACTTACTATTGTGAGTTAAGTATAGTTATCTGTATGGTGTCGGACGTAAAGAATAGCATCATTCCCTTACCGTGGGTATCGTAAGAGGCGACTAAGGGACTTGCCAGAGAACGAGCAGCAGCGTTCTCTGTGTTTTTGCAACAACCATACTGCGATTGCCAACCCGCCTGCCCAGCGTGGCGATTATGGCAAACCCTCCCTTTTGGGGCCGGCCTATGTCAGTGGACGTCTTACGGCTGAAATGATGATGATGGTTGTGAGTAAAAACGGAGATGCTCCAATACGATCCGACATCGAGTAGGTAAGTTAATAATTGAAAAAACCTTAAACCTTAGAATAATTTTATGACTTTCATAATTTTGAAAGAGCTGCTAATAACTGCTGTTAACATTAGCATTACCTTTCAAAATAACACGGGTACTGTGTTACGACAAGCCTTAACAAGGGTTGTACATTATTTTTAGGGTATCATTTAAGCTATCACCAATTTAATTAGTTTTGTGTTTCTTAAATAATAGGGTTTGTCCTCAAAATAGTAGATCTGTCACCAAAATGTAGTCACCAAACAATGCAAAATCAGTTCCACAATAAATCACCTAAAATCCTGAGATATAAGGTCTAGTACCAAATAAATGTTTTTGTATGTATTATAATAGGTGTGTCCTAATAAGTATTTAAGCAAACTAATTTAAAGAGATCACCAATAAATCATATTATGTTACTAGAAAAACTAAGGCGTTGTCGACGTAGCCCCGCTACGCGGGGCTCCTATTTCTGTCTGCAGGGTTTACAGTAACCTAACACGAAGGGGATGTCGGGGTCTTAGTTCGCTCGCTCCGCTCGCTCACTAGACCCCGCCATCCTCTTCGAACCTAACCTGTCCGAGTCGGTGTGCCCAATGTCTCGTATAAAGCATTTCTTCATAGAAATAAGGAACTGATCTATTTATTTGGTGACAGATCTACCATTCCGAGCACAAAGCTATTATTTAAGTAATAAAACTATTATTATAAGAACGAAGTTTATATTCATCTAATGCACTACAATTTTATTGGGAATCCATCTCTTATTTTAGACATGTATCAACATTTATTTGATAATTCATACCTGGGAACACTTTTTGTTTATCTGAGAACGAAAATATTTCGTGGCGATAGATCTATTTACTAGGTGATACAACTTTGATGACAAATATAAATTTTGGTGACAAGAAATATAGTTCCCTTATTTTTACAACGCCTGCTTGACTGAACAAATATAATTTACGTCAGTGGGTAGGTATGGAAATAATTTATTATATATACCTACCTGCGCATCCTAATATTTTTAATACTAGCTTTGCCCGAGAATCCATCTCTTCGGATCATTCCCTCTAGTCCTACGATTTTGTACCACCTTATTTCGTGGGTCAGAAAAGTACCATCAGTTTTATCTATTTTATTACACAATTCTACATTAAATCTATTGGAGTTTTTGTAGTACTTCGTTTTGGCGTAGGTCGTACTAATGCGAATTTACCCCGCTTCGGATTGGCTAGTAGTGTATGGCACGAATAACCTCTGGTTACTGTACAAGTTTACACTCGAAGATTGCGTAAGGGGAAATTAACAATTCTGACCTCCTGGTAGTTTGTGAGACTTCATCCTTGAAAGAAAGAAAATTTATTTGATTTTGGCATTAATAACACCATAAAAATTATACAAAATAAATAAACAAACAAGACTAATAATGCCAAAAGGGCCTTTTTTTGTTTTTTTTTTTTTCGTGTGGGTGATTACCCACACGAAAAAAAAAAAACAAAAAAAGGCCGTCTCCTTCAAGTGACGTCTCCCGCTCTGGGCGGAGCGGAAGGGAGTGTCAGACTTGACTGACTAAAACCCATCCATGTTACTTCTTAGCCCTTAGTGTTCCAGGGCCACGGTATCTCTTTCGAACAACCCGCAGCCCTGGCAGGCATCGGCCCTGTCGGACCCCTTCCGATTTGCTGACATCTCCTAGACGCGCGCGTGGAACACGAACGCGCCGTCGGCCGTCGGCTGTCGTCATAAGACGGACGGACGGTGAGCAAGCCCATTACTCACCGTCCACAGGCCCGCGCCTACGGTGGCCGGGGGCCACTGGTTGCCCCCGACGCCCGGGGCGTCTCCCGCAGTTGCTGGGACGTGAGGTCCTCTCCCTCCGCCACCTCCTTCGCTAGCATGACTGCTTCGCAGAAAGAGGCGACGGCTTCCCATTCCCTCTCGCTCCGGACCATGGATTGATCCAGGGCCGGATGCGAGAGGTCACAGCCGCCAATCACCGCTACGAGGAGAAAATACTACCCCTTAAGTAATATAAGGTGTTGTTTTGCATCCTCGTCAAAATTCAGGATGTTGTCACAAAATACATAAATACTCATAAATAAAAATCATTATAAATTACAGTACTTAATTAATAATTAAAAAAATGCTCGAAAACATAAAGAAACACATATTTAAAGTCTAATTTCCTACTTGTATTTGCCAATTTTCGACTAAGTAATTTACATTCCACAAAAACATTCCAATTAGTTATACGATTACTAGCTTACTACTTCCTCCTATTCCTCCTCCTACTTCTACTTCCATTAGTCCTACGATTTGAGGTGGTAAAAATCGTAGGACTAGTGGGAAAAAATATTCCCAGTAGTTCTACCGTAGAATTGTTTAGTGGAACCAGTGGGAATGATCCACCGACTCTCCTGAAAGGGAGACAAAAATGGTCTGACGGTTTAAACTATCAGCGAACCTTGGGGCTATTGAACGCCTCTCATATACAGATACACACGTCAAACTTATAACACCCCTCCATTTAGTTGGGGGTTAATAACAAAACTGAAGAGTTTATTTGTTTGTTTGCTTGAACGCGCTAATCTCAAGAACTATTGATCCGATTTTAAAATTTAAAAAATTCTTTCAGTGTTATATAGCCCATTAATTGAGGAAGGCTATAGCATCACGCTACGCCCGATAGAAGCGGAGCAGCAATGAAAAATGTTGCGAAAACGGCGAAAATGTGACGCAGACGAAATTGTGCTGGACAGCTAGTGTTATGATAAAATCTAATACCAACCCAAACCAGTCCATTTAATTAGGCCCACACTGTACACAATCTACCTACACCTAGCTAGTATATCCAGACTAATCTAGAAGCTAACGAGATGCTGTCAGACCACCCATTATTCTCAATACGAGTAATATTATTGAAACCTGATTAATTAATACTAGAGATATCTCATAATCAGCTTGTTGTGCCATGTTTGTAGGTAAATTAATACTGCGATGGATTGATTGAAATAGAGACTGAGTATGTAAAGGATTCCTAGAACCTTAAGCTTAGAGTTTCATAGTATCCGAGTTAAAACCACGCGTGTAATCAACAAAGCTTTAGACCGCAGATATATGTATATATTTCTAGATAACGCAAGAGAACCTACTTTGCATGACTGGGTTAAGCGTTTTATGCTCATTGTGGCTACTGCCGCAGAAAGTTAATTAGTTTATGACAACAACGTCACAACTCAAGAAATTATTTCTAGACATCTAAATTAAATTAAATTCATTTATTTCAGATAACTTGATTCATAGTATAAATAACATTGAAATCACACCAGAAATTAAAAATAAATAAACATTAAAATCAAAATACGAATCAAAATAAGATAAAAAAATAAACTAAGATAAAATTAAATAATAAAAATAATTTAAATTACCCTCTTAATAAAGGACCTCCACGACGGACAAACACGTACGTTTATCCGTGATCATGGCGTTTGCAACAGCGTGCAGCGCCGAAATATCGGGAACTCAAAACAAATAATAAACATGGCAAATATCCCGTTACTAGTGTCATTGATAGTGTTAGTGACCATGTCATTTTAAAAACTTATGTAACAAACACGTAGCCTATTTTGTATAGTAACTAAATAGTGCTGATGACGTGCATCGTAGTAGGTAGTCAAAAAATGCCACGCTTGGTACGGCTCGTGATATGGTTCGTCGGACATTCTATATGGTGTCGGACGTAAAGAATAGCACCATACCATTTCTTCCCGTGGGTTTCGTAAGAGCCGACTAAGGGACTTGCCAGATAATGGGCAGCAGCGTTCTCTGTGCTTTTGTAACAACCCTACTGCGATCGCCAACCCGCCCGGCAAGCGTGGCGATTATGGCAAAACCTCCTTTATGTCAAATGTAATGTAATGTAATGTATGTTTAATGTGGCGTTGGGGGAGGCCTATGTCCAGCAGTGGACGTATTTCGGCTGAAATGATGATGATGATATTTGCGCTATCTAGGTATAGGTAGGTAGTTATGTGGGTTAGACAAAGGTTTACCCAGTAATAGTACTACCACATTTCACCAGTTGTGTTTCAGTCTCATGTAATATGGATAGACCCTATTGCCATTTACCGGTCGCAAATCTCTGTAGTCTCTGAGTTGATTTTGAGAAATTCCTAATGGATAGACACCGTGACACGTTGCCTAGCAATTGAACTATCGAACCTCATGCCGAGCAGTAGTGCTTTCGACCATCAAAGAGGCCGTTAACTAAATGGCCACTTCTCACAAATCATCATCATCATCATCTTTTCAGCCGAAAGACGTCCACTGCTGGTCATAGGCCTCCCCCAACGCCACATTGACATAAGAAGGGTTTTGCCATAATCGCCACGCTTAGCAGGTGGGTTGGATATGGTTGTTACAAAAGCACAGAGAACGCTGCTGCCCATTCTCTGGCAAGTCCCTTAGTCGCCTCTTACGACGCCCACGGGAAGATATGGGATGGTGCTATTCTTTACGTCCGACACCATACAGAACACAAATATACATACATAACATCACGCCTGTAATCCCTGAAGGGATAGGCAGAGGTGTATAGAATTAATAGTATATGTTGTGTTATGTTTTAAAGACCTGTATAATAGGGACGAGCCAACAACCAGGCTCAAATCCAGACTCCATGGCTGCTACGAAAAATTGAATAAAACTTGGCCCGACCGGGGAATTGAACCCGGGAGCACATGCTCAGCAGTCAACCTTCCGACCACTAGACTAACGAGAAAAAATCCAGTGGATTATGATGTAAAAGGAGCTCAATGCACCATGTCAGTTTGCGGAGGGCTGTTCCTTATTTCCTTATTTGTTTTGTACAGGAATCGAACCCGCAACACGCAGCGCAGCAGCCAATCGCTCAACCACTACGCAAACCGTGCTGTCAAATTTCTATGCACATCACTGTAATTTTTCATTATAAATCGCCTATAAAAACTAATCAAACGCGAAATTACTCTAATTCATTATTCAGATTAATTATAACACCCAAGTCATCATCAATTTCCATTTCCCAAACTACCTTGGGGTCGGCTTCCAATCTTACCGGATGCAGCTGAATACCAGTATTTTACATAAAACGACTACCTATCTGACCTCCGCAACCCAGTCACTGGGTAAAACGATACCCCTTGGTAAGACTGGATGTCAGATTTTTGGCTTTATTATTACACCCAAGTATTCACCATTAATTAAACATATTGGTCAATCGGACTTTTTTCTTAGTTTCGCTCCGTTCCGCTCGGCTGGGCATCGCATGTGGAAATGATTGTACTTTCAGTAATAGTAAGAGTCATGCGTTCATATTTACTTTCTTCTGCTTTGCTGTGTTACGGTATGACTGTTACACGCAAACCTGTAAGTGAGCGGTTATGGCATACTTTCATGTTATCTTCCTAGTAAAAAAATCTGTTTACCGACGATAGTTTAACGTGACAACGTCATAACAAAACATTGATGAAATTATTGCATACTTTTATGAATAAAATTGAATCATTTTTATTGAAATATCACTTAGTCCGGGGAATTTACGCCGAATATTAGGCATACTTTGCATTAATTAAAAACAGCGATTTTTTTCATTGAATGTGTAGGGTATGGACAGAAGAGTATATTAAGCTGTATCCCGCGAAAAGTTCACCTCCGCGTATATGTTTTTTTTAAGAAAACGTCTAATATGTATTTAACTTGGTGGAAAAAAATATAAACAGGTATGTTTATTTGGAGTATTTGTAGAACAGATTGAGTACTACAAGTAGGTCAGAAAATTAAACATTTTCGTCCACGGAACATTCGTTTTTTTTAAAAAAAAAGCTTATAATTTGACTTCGTACTTAAGGCAAAAATATTAACAGGACAAAAATAGTGCTAAAATGATTTATATCACCATGTCTAACTATTATTATGAAAATTAAACAAATTCTGCTCCGAACTTCACAGAAAATCAAGAAAATCAAAAAATCTTAAATACTAGTTACGGCAAAAATGTAACAGGATTTAAATTCATTTAATAATGAGAAATATATAAATCCAAACCTTAATCCCCCAAAATTAAACAAATTAGAGCGATAATTAATTTTGTCAAAGTAAAAATTAAATTACGATGCACGGTGTCAGCGCTAAGCAGCGTGCGGCGTACGGCGTGTGCTAGTGTGCGTAAACAAGATAAGCGCTGCGTTCATCGTGTGCGTATGACTGTGTTGTTGTTGAGTCGGTGTTTTATTGAGTTACGCGATTGTACACCTTATTTCTATTTCGGAAAGATCAAATTCCTATGTAAGTGCTGCGCCAAATACAAGAATAAAGCTTGTAGACGTATTTTAGGTAAACATTAATTGATTTTTTTTTCACTATTTGCTTTAAAGTGTTTAATTTTCGTGTTAAGGTTAAGGTTAGAAATAGCCTTTAGATGAAAGTTAAACTAAATTAAACCCTGTTACCTTTTTGCCTCAACCGCTATTGTAAAAAAAACTGGTAATAATAACTTCCGGTAGTACAATTTGTTTAATTTTGTTTATTGGCGGTGTAATAATAATTATATCAAAAGGATCGAGCGTGGTATATTTCAGGGCGATAGTTTGAGTCCATTGTGGTTTTGTCTAGCCTTGAACCCTCTTAGCACTCTACTGGAAGGTTCAAGACTAGGCTATCGGTTGAGGAGAGGTGGTCAGGTCATATCTCACCTTCTTTACATGGATGATCTGAAAATCTTTGCCCCCAACAATTTGCAACTGATGAAGCTACTGAAGGTAACTGAAACTTTCAGTAGCGCCATCAGGATGGAATTTGGTGTGGACAAATGTGCAGTCATGCATGTGAAGCGAGGGGAGATTACGGAATCTGTGGGAACTCAACTCTCGGATTCCGTACACCTTAGATCCCTCTCTTCAACAGAAACCTACAAGTATTTGGGTATGTCGGAAGCATTAGGCATCAATACTGCTGACATGAAACAATCGTTGAAGGAACGTTTCTTTGGCCGCCTGAATAAGGTGCTAAGCAGTCTTTTGTCAGGTGGAAACAAGGTGCGCGCCTTCAACGGTTGGGTCATGCCGGTTTTGATGTATTCTTTCGGCATACTCAAATGGACGCAGACGGAACTTGATGCCCTGGATAGGAGGGTCCGCGTACTGCTGACCGCAAATCGGATGCATCACCCACGGTCGTCGGTGATGAGACTGTATATCCCGCGGAAGTGTGGGGGTCGTGGCTTCTTAAATGCTAAGACCCTGCACAACCGTGAGGTATGCAGTCTCAGGGAATACTTCCTAGAAGCCGACGTGGGGATGCACCGAGATGTGGTCTCAGTAGACAAGGGCCTTACCCCGCTCTTCTTGGCTAACGAGAACTGGCGCAAGCCTGTAGTATTAGACACTAATGATCGCAAGGAGGTATGGCAGGGCAAGGAGCTTCACGGGCGCTTCTACCGGGCTTTTCATGGCCCCGATGTAGATTTTCTAGCGTCCGTGTCCTGGCTACGATTCAGCAACCTCTTTGGGGAAACTGAAGGTTTTGTCTGTGCGATTATGGACGAAGTTATGTTGACGAACAACTACCGGAAACATATTATGAAGGACGGGACGGTTGACGTGTGTCGGGCATGCCACCGTCCGGGAGAATCGATCCGACACATTATTTCTGGGTGTTCTCGTTTGGCTAACGGAGAGTACTTGCATAGACACAACCTCGTTGCCAGGATTATCCACCAGCAACTTGCTTTGAAATACAACCTTGTGGAATCAGAAGTGCCATACTATAAGTATGCGCCCGACCCAGTTCTCGATAATGGTAATATCACGTTGTATTGGGATCGACCTATCGTCACTGACAGGACTATTGTTGCCAATAAGCCTGACATTGTGGTGATAGATCGATTGGAGCGTCGCGCAATGATTGTTGATATAACGATCCCACATGACGAGAACCTCGTGAAAGCAGAGAAAGATAAGCAATTCAAATATCTAGATCTGGCTCGCGAGGTTGTCGACATGTGGGATGTGAATACCGCAGTCATTGTGCCGATAGTCGTGTCGGCCAATGGCTTAATTGCCAAAAGCCTCGACCAACATCTTAGTAGGCTTTCGCTTGGCAGCTGGATCAAGGGCTTGATTCAGAAAGCAGTACTTCTGGACACGGCGCGTATTGTTAGGAGGTTCCTCTCTCAAGAGCCCTGACCACCGGTAGCTCGGACCCTGTTCCCAATGCCGGTGGGCTCCTATTTTTTATATTTTTAAATGTTTTTTATATAATTTTGTAAAAATATTTAAAAATGTAAATTATATGTTTTAAAATGAATAAATGATTATATCAATTTAAGTTATTTTATGTAAAAAACCGCTGTTTATATTTTTGCCTTAAATACAATCCAAAAATTTCGTAAATGTTTTTTTACCGTAATTTCCGTGGACGAAAATGTTTAATTCTGAACAAATATATTACTGTCACCAATTCTTACCTAAAGTAACTAAATTTGTCCTGTTAACTTTTTTTCCCATGTTTTTATTCACAAAAACGCGTTTTCGTTTTTTTCAGCTTGATCCAGTCTCGGAAAATGTTTAATTTTTTTTTTATTATTTGAATAGCTAGGGTCAAGTACACGATTCAAGAAAAAAATCGCTGTTTATATTTAATGCAGGGTTCAAATCTAAAAGCCCCGGACTAACTATTTTGTATGGATACAAAGAAGGAGTGAAATGAAATCTACAATTTAATTGTTAAATTTATTTTGATTTGGTTGTTGTAATAAACAATGAAAACTACATTAACTTTTCACTTCACTTTATAAACAGTCGACGAAACAGTTCACGTGTGTTCTCGCTACGATCGTAACGTTACAATGAGCGTAACGTAGGTACGATTCTATCGTAACGTACAATGAGCCATCCTTTTTCGTGCGTGCACCCGGCACGTTCATCAATTTATTAGACGTTGTCACGTCAAAAAGAAAACAACATAGTGATTAGTAAGTTTTGTTATGCTGGTACATAAATGACAAGTAATGATTGAGTCGGTAGATACTATGCGGAAATTGGGCCAATATTTTATCGAACTATCAGAATTTTAATTTTTATTCATAATGGGAAAGAGTCAGATGTAGAACCATGAAGTAATTCTACGTGTTCACAATAATTTTGATACTCTGACTCTTAAACTAGATGTTAGCGTCTGTGACTTAGGAGTCAGAAATATTCTTACATATGTTTTTATTTGCCACACAAGTGACTAACAATATCAATTTCACTACATCAGCACCACATTATAAGGCCAAAACAAACAGTGGGTAAGCAAACAACAATATCGATCTCGAAGTTACCAACTTGTCCGTAAGTGAGGCATGTCAGTAACAGCTAGTGATGTACGATACGATCCGATAGTATAACAGTATCGATAGAAAATGAAGCGATAGTCCGATATTTTGAATCGATTCTAACGAATACGTGGGATAATAGGAGCTCGTGACTAAATAATAAGAGTCGCTCAGATCATTCTTCAGGTTAAGCCGCGCTTGCTTAGGTTGGTTTGTGGATGGGTGACCAACCATTCTATTCCGAATTTTCACCGTGCCTAGGAAGGCACGGCCGGCTCAGGGCTGCGGGTTGTTTAGGGCTGCGGGTTGTTCGAAAGAGATACCGTGGCCCTGGAACACAAAGGGCTAAGAAGGAACATGGATGGGTTTTAGTCAGTCAAGTCTGACACCCCCTTCCGCTCCGCCCAGAGCGGGAGAATTCATTTGATAATTTCCCATCCTAAAAAAAAAAGGCACGGCCGGCTGTCAGTTATAGATATATGTATATAGGCTAACGGTCGTTTCCAGTAGTCAGTGGTCCGAAAGTCTGATAATCAGTCTTACCAAAGGGTATCATATATCAAGTACCAACTGGGATGTGGAGGTCCGATAGGCAGTCGCTCCATGTAATATACTGGTATTCAGCTGCATCCGGTTAGATTGGATGCCGACCACAACACATTTGGGAAAAGGCTAGGCAGATGCGAATAATGGATATAACACAGTGCTTGGATCGATAGAAAGGAATCGTACGACTATGCCATAAATTGCAGGATCAGTCAACTTGAAAGAAAAACAGTACAAAATAATTCTTGGAATCTTGCCTGGACTTTTAAAGGGTACCTATTTAAGTACGACTTTGGAGTATCGACACAAAGCCAAGTGTCGTGCTTCAAGGGGATTATTCCATACGATTCGATATTTAAAGAACCGGATCGAAGTCATTCGATACGATCCTATCAATCGTATCGCAAAGTTGTGATCGAAATCGATTTAAATTTTCGATACAAATCCAAATATTGTCCATCCCTTTTACTGTCAGTCAGTAAGGCATGTCAGTTACAGCTACTAGAACTGAGACGCTGCGAACTTTGTGTTACATAGAGTTTGTTTGTGGTGTCTCTGGATGACTTGTTGACTGGTCACCCTGTATAGTAACCCTATATATATGCGTATGTGTGAAACGTAGGATATATTGCCTACACACACGCAAACGATTGAACACATTATTTTGTGATATTGAGCGTTTCTTAAGACCATTTTGACACACATGATATTCTCCTGTATTGTATAACTAGGTGTTGAACTGAATTGGCATACAAAACAAATATTCAGGTCACGTGTTTGTCTCTTTGTGTCTTTAAACGATGACTTATTTCGCACGGGATAACTTCGACTGTCGAGGTCAGACAAGCAGTCGCTTCAAGTAAAATACTGGTATTCAGATGAAACCTGGTAAGGCTCGAAAAAGGCAATTCAGTTATGGTTAACAACGCAGTCTAGACCTTACACCTCACTTGTACAGCTTTTAAGGTCTGTCTCCATGTCAAAACAGTACCTTTGTTTTACTGTGAAACTATTACGAGGAAAATTGTTACCTCTGAAAATATTTTTTCCATAACTTTTTTCTCTCATACTGAAACCCAAAAGTGTCGTAAGTTGCAATGCTAAAATAGGCAGTAAATCCACATTTTACTGGTATAATAAACATAACATAAATAACAACGGATGTTGTTACTCATAGCTTAATACATATTTTCCATCATCGTCTGGGTTGCTTCCTAATGTGTTGAGTGGTGTCCCGCCCATGGACACGCCCCGGGTTGGGGCAATCACTTTGGGAACTTATGGAGTTGTGAATACGACCTTTTCACTTTTGGGGGTACGCGAAACATGGTGTAAAGTTCCTCATCCCCCATAGAAAAGAGAGGATCCTACGACACCTGGCTGGGTGTCATGTCTGGTGGGCAACTGCCCGACAGTTGTTGTCGGGTTAAAGACCCGACAACAGAGAGAGACCTATATAAAAATCGATGTAAACTTTGCTTGCGAGATTCAGACCATTTAAATTTTTCAGTTCGTATATAGATGGCGCTGTTGTACTTTTTGTTATAAGTTGTTGGTCGCTACACACTCAATTCAATTCAAATAGCCCTGTTTTAACAAACTCACACTTTATTCACTTTGTGTACATAATTCAAACATGTGCTGGTTGCCGCGAGAAGCCTATAGGTCCAAAGCAGATTGGAGGTTGGCAAAGACAGAAGAATGTTAGCCTGACATTGAGTAGAACCAAAACGGAATACTAATTGTTTTGCGATTTTAGCGGTTTCTCCAGTCCTGTGCCTATAACACTTGCCGGAACACACGCTTGTCCAAACGGATGGCGAAATAGACAGGGAAGTAACGCGCGAGATCTGGGTGGATGAAATGGCGACATGTCACTGGAACAACTTGTGCCTACGGATATCTTTCAAGTTAAAGGTGAAAATATACAAGTCCGTGATTAGGCCTGTCAGACTTTATGGATCAGAATGCTAGGCTGTGAAAAAGATGGATGAAAAACGACTGCATGTAGCGTAGATGTGAATGTTGAGATGGATGTGTGGAGTGACATGAATGGATAAAATAAGGAATGAGTATATTAGAGAAAGTTTAAACGAAATCATTTGTCTTGGTATGGGACATGTAATTTGGAGGAATGAAACGCATGTGACGATAAGAGTGATGGACATGAATGTTGATGGATGGAGAGGGAAAGAAGTGAATGATGACGTGACGTCTGACAGAGGAGGATTGGAAAAAGTAAACGTAATAAATTGATACACAAAATGGGACAAGGGCATCTAACATCAATAATGAGTATGTTTTGTTTTCAGCATTGGTGCCACCCACACCCTTTCCAAGTTCTCGATCGCGAGCAGTCTAAAGTGAAGTTGACTGGACGATTTTGACTCCTCTTGAAATGACTGGTCGGCACTAGTTGTGAGGGGAAGAGAATTCTGAGAATGGTGGCCTAGTTGACCCAAAAGGTTGACTAGTAGAAAATGCCTTGTGGCATTAAGTCCGCCAATGTACCACTAATATACGTGGAGTTTAAATAAATAAGAGAGCGAAAGAGCATTTTTCCCAGCAGTGGCACAAAAGTAGTAGTAGGAAATTTCAATGATAATGATTTACTTATATGAATAAAAACTTGTTTTTTTAAAGTATGACCCTCAAATAAATTTATACATTTATGAAGTTAGTAAATGAATGAACAATACCGTTGTAACGCTCCAATACTTTCGACCAATTGTTTTTTTTACAGTCAGCGTGGGTATATTGAACTGATAGGGCGAAATAAAACAATATAAAGCTTTTCGTTGCGGTCCCAAATAATTCTAGAATAATCTATTTGTTGCCGTCTTCTTACTAATTCATTTGGCATTCCCTTCACTTTTTTAATTTTGTTAGCCTTACAAATCTAATTCGAATTAAAACATTGTTATCCAAAAATAACTCAACAGATAAACGAACACTCATCCAAAAAATACGATTAAGTCTAAACTAATATTATAAAGAGGAAAGATGCGATTTGATTGTTTGTTTGCATTGAACAGGCTCTGAAACCACTGGTCCAATTTGAAAAAATCTTTCAGTGTTAGATAACCCATTTATCGAGGATGGCTATAGGCTCATCATCACGCTACGACCAATAGGAGTGGAGTAGTAATGAAAAATGTTGCGAAAACGGGGAAAATGTGATGGAAACGAAGTTGCGCCGGACAGCTAGTTTTTAAAATAAATATCGAAACAATAAATACCAAAATGTACTTTTCAGATGAAACGGTAATTAATTCCAGTATCATTAAAATAGCGTTCGGAGCTTTCAATGAGTCTGTACGCACGGCAACTATTCAAGCTAAACTAAACCAGTTTATGCGAATCTTTCACTGAATGGAAAACCTTTACAAAGCTAGGCCATGTTATACTGGAACCGTACAGCTTGATGTTTCGTTGGAGTACAGTAATGTACTGACAGTGCAAAAACCTTTCAGTATTAATTACTAGGTAATTATTAAACTATTCAGCTCTGATGGTTATTGAAAGGTGGTAATGAAAATATGTTCGCTATTATAAAAGGGAGGTTGAAAAGGTTAATTGCATTTTTCTTCTTGAATAGGGAACGCCTAAAGAAAATACTTCGGTAAGAAACTGTGTGAGTATTCGATGTACGTTTTGTATAGGTACGCACAGCGACCAATCAAGCTGTACAAAACCAGTTTATGCGGATCTCTCATTGTACGCGAAATTTATAAATAGCGAGGCCATGTTACACTTGACATTTATAACTTGATGTGTTGCCATATGTACATAAATTACGATCACCTACGCTTATATTCAGTGTTTCTTAAAATATGAGAGCTGGTTTTCTTGAAATATCAGCTCTGAGCCCTTTATTCTTTGTTTGGTAGTTAATTATAAAGCTGAGCCATGTTTTAATAGGTATTCTTGTTACAGAAATTATGTTTTGATTTGATTCTAGAGAATAAGAAAGGTGACCTTTTACCCGTTTTATTGGTAACCTAAACTAATAGTTAAATAAATTATCAAAGACGCAACAGGAAGCTAACGTAAGTTGGTACCAGGTAATACGATACCCCTTGGTAAGACCGCTTAACAAACTTTCGAGGCATTAACTAAGCTACAGCTTATTCGAGGCCCATTTACATAAATAAAAATTTTCACCAAGTCTCTTTTCCATAAAATATTTTCACAACTCTATACATATACCAAGGATATACAACCTCCATCTGCAAGCCAACATCATCGTGAGCTGTGGTTCAATTATTTGATATTAGCACATCCTACCTACTACCGGCTTGCAAGAGGACAACTGCCAGACTGGGCGGTGCTGCGTCAAATTACATCAGCTTTAGACGACAAGGCTGTCAAAGAAGGAATTTTGAAAAATACCTTCAAATATTATTTTTAAGAAGATTTTCAAAAAAAAGTGGCACTATTAAAATAATGCTATTTTGTTATTGTTTTCTCAAATTGCACACTGCATCTTGGGTCTAAAGGGCGCATGAGGTCCGGGGTCGGCCAAAGTGTTATTGGTTTTTGCCATCATAAATTTCTGAAAAGTAGCCACGGAGTCTGAATTTATGCCGGGTGGTCATCTTACGAATAAAATTAAGTAATTATTTTCTTGCTTTTGATTGTTTATTCCAGGTGGTTAAAAGGCTTTATGCATAGGCAGGCCAGTAAATTAAAAAAAAAAAAAAAATCTTAAGAGTTTTCTCTAGAAATGATTATTCAAAAGACCTGTGGGAGGAAGTGTAGGATCTGGCCAGTTCAGTTGGGGTTTTTAAAAGGATCACTTGCGAGGTACACACGACGACACAAGCTATACAGTTCCAGTATAACATGGCCTCAGTTTGTATAGATTACCCGTACAATGAGAGATCCGCATAAACTGGTTTTGCATAGCTTGATTAGTTGCCGTCTTTACCACTGGTATACAAAAAGGGCATGAAAGTAGAGACAGGATATATAAATTAACTGATTCAATAGATAAATGCACAGCAAAATAGTGAAACTCTCTGCCTGCATCTGTGTTTCCGAACGCTTACAACCCTAACCTCTTCGAAGTTAGAGTGAACAGGCTTATTCTGGGTAAGCTCGTACCATCCTCGACTTTGTCCCTGTCTTCTCTGACCTAGACTAGAGTCAAGTGCAACCATCGCATAAAAAAAAAACAAAACACATTTAGACTAAACACAAAACCTCAACATTTCTAATTTGATTCACAGTCAAATTACGTTCAAATAACACATTTGGCGCCGATTCCACATTTCTATATTAATAAAATTAAAACCTCAGCAAAGGCAGTAAAGCCATTACTCACATCAGCCATACAACAATTTCATGCGCTGAAAACCACAAAAAACAACAATTACACTTGCAAAAGCTACACCGACACTGTTGCATTTAAATAACCAATTAATTGAGAGCTCTTTTATTTTTCACGTTTTCCCTGCATCCGTCGTTGGCGAGAGATTGTTAGAGAGGAGAGGAAGGTCAATTTAAATTGGCTCAGGTAGATCAATTCCATGTAGTGGGTAGCCAATTAAACAAACTGTGCGAAGTTGTAATGAGATTGGCTGAGAATTGAACAGTCAAAATGTAGCGTCGGCATTATAATGTACCTACGTAGTTAGGTTAT
This sequence comes from Cerastis rubricosa, assembly GCA_949152445.1. NCBI lineage: Eukaryota > Metazoa > Arthropoda > Insecta > Lepidoptera > Noctuidae > Cerastis > Cerastis rubricosa. The sequence goes on from OX424539.1 coordinate 18,039,731, forward strand.
TTGCGAGGGAAGTTAAAGTTTTTGGTGAACTATCAGAGTTGTTTGAGAGAGAGAGGTGTTTCGTTTTATGGGACAGTTTAATAGTGTTTCTAGTGCTTTAAATCAGCTTTCTTTGGTTAAATTGTAGCGACCAACAAAAAGCAACTTACTACAAAAAGTACTACAGCGCCATCTATGACACGACGGAAGAACTAACATCAATTTCCTAAATCTCACATGCAAAATTTACATCGACTTAAGAGTATATAGAAAAACCCGACTACAACTGTCAGGCAGTTGCCCGCCAGACACAACACCTGTCTGGTAGGAGGATCCTCCCTTTTCTTAGGAGTATCGAGAAACTTTACACCCTGTTCCTCATACCCCTAAAAAATTAAGTTTATTCTCTGTTAGTTCCAGTTATCAGACTTTTGGGAGTATGAGGAACAGAGTGTAAAGTTCCTCGATACTCCTTAGAAAAGGGAGGATCCTCCAACCAGACAGGTGTTTTGTCTGGTGGGCAACTGCGTGACAGTTGTTGTCGGGTTTCTCTATAGGCTTAAGTCCATGAAAATTTTGCTTGCGTGATTCAGACCATAGTTCTTCTGTGTAATAATAGATGGCGTTGTAGTATTTTTTGTTGTAAGTTGCTTTTTGTAGGTCGCCACAGACTAAAATGATACAGGACACCGACGCACAAACATAATCTGCTTAGCCTTTTCCTAACTATGTTGGGGTCGGCTTTCAGTCTAACCCGATGCAGCTGAATACCAGTATTTTACATGGAGCGATTGCCTATCTGACCTCCACAACCCAGTTAGAACTGGATAATACGATACCCATTGGTGATACTGATTGTCAAACTTTTTGGCCACTGACTACTTGTAACGACTGTCCAAGATCTACAAATGACAGCCGGGACCAACGGCTTAACGTGCTTTCCGAGGCACGGAGGAAACTCGGTGTGTTATGGGAGGTCACACCCATCCATAGAATCCGGCTACCTAACCTAACCTAACCTGAAGATTGATCAAAGCGGCTGTTATTATTTAGCCATGCATATTCAATACAGCTAGTAATAAATAATTATGTAAAATTTAATGAAAAGAAAGTAATGGCAGAATAAAAGATCTATACAGGGTGTAACGGAAAGTGTATATACATACTTAAGGGTGTGCTACTGACCTACAGACCATAAACCTGAACATGTTTCTCGATCGGATAAACATCGTAATAGCGAACAAAAATATCAGCTGCCCCATACATTTGGGTCGTTAGGCATTGAAATGTTGTATGGGGCAGCACATAAATTTTTCGCTATTACGATATTTGTCCGATGGAGAAACATGTTCAGTTTGATGGTCGCACCCTTAAGTATGTATATAAGCTTCCGTTACACCTTGTATACGTATCTTTAAGAACATTCTGTACATAATTTATGTAAAAAAAATACTTGATTTTTTCTTGTAAGTCCGTTCAGCAAAATCAAAAATCAAAATTAAAATATTTTTATTTTACTTAGGCCTACATGAGCACTTATAAAACGTCGACAAAAGATGCACGGTTCGGGTTGGTCGTATCCTATGAAGAAGAACCGGCAAGAAACTCCATGGTTACTATTTTAAAATCATTTGGTTTTACAATATTTCTGTTACAGCGTTAGTATTTAATTAAGGGGGAGGACATGGTAGGCCCGACTTGTCCGACAGCAAAACTTTAATGCAGAAACGATTTTGTTCTTAAAATTCTTTAGTTATTTTCTGATAACATAGAACTAGGCACTCATTAAAATGTTTCAGCATATCTATGTACTAATGATTAGCGCAGGCTCTCCAGCGAATTAGTAAGTCCAGTAAAAAGTAAAAGTTGATAACTTCATTTTACGTTTAAATTACGAAAATTATCAATGGCCGCCGATAAAACTCAATTCAACGAAGCTTTAGCAGATAAAACTTAGTTCTGTCTCTCATTTCGTTCGAAATTTGAAAACTGGCCTCGTTTCATAGAACTCATTAGGTACAGGTAAAACAGCATTAGATAGTTAAAAGGTCTGAACAAAAAAGAATTAGGCCTAAAATTACATCTGTTTTTATTCATTTCGTGTGTTTCGTTTGGCATTTTTGTTTTTAGGATTAGTATGTAACTTTTTCAGGTACGACCTTTTTGTTTTATCTTGTTAGTTAGGTAGTCAAATTATAAATTCTCTTTATCTCTCAAGTTTTTCCAGTGTGTAAGTTCTACTAATATTATAAATGGGAAAGTTTGTGAGGATGTATGGAGGATTAATGTTTGTTCTTTTACGCAAAAAACTACTAAATATTTCTTTGTTTTTTCATAGACAATAATCTGAAATATCTTTTAGGATACTTTTTATCCTGGTAGTACGATCCCGTGGGACAATTAAACAATAAAACTTGGTTTTAAATTAAATGTTGGTATGTACTTTTCAAGCACATCATCATTAATATATTGAATAATTAATGAAGACATAATTGAATGATTATTGAAGTGAAACTTCTTATGCGACTTCCAACAAGGTTGCGTTAAACATTTAACGCTACTACGGAGGGGGTATGAAAGCACTGTTGTGTTAAGTTTTACTTCTTCCGCGCAGAGGGACTCCACGCACTATTATTTTATAACAGATTGAATCAAACGAAGATTTGTTTAATCTGGACTTCACATATCATGGGTGCCCTATATCATGGGTGATTCCGATGAGGTTTGGCAAGAGCATTTATATTCTTACTACTTACCTAATGCCTGGAGAGAAAGAGTTTTCACTTCTTGCAGATTTGAACTTGAACTATCTATTATTGAAATCAAACATCAAATTAAACAAAAGACAAATACTCTTCCTGATTACTTCATCAAAAATCTAACCAAACCAATATTAAAACCAGTACAATTAGCAGGCACAGCGACAGTTAGACAAGGACTGCCGCCATTTTGTACCAGCGACGAAATTAATGTAGAAGTTGAAGAAGGTATTTCATTCCTAATATTTTACCTTGTAATTAAATCCTCTGCGGTTCCCAAGTACTAAGTCGGGCAGAGCTGTGTTATATTACGTAATTTGCCGGGTATATATTTCTGGCGTCTAAATTGCGCAAACGGTAAGTTGAGAGATATTTGCCAGTCTATGTTTGGTGGTTTGAATATCATCTGCCTAGCCTTTTCTCAAACTATCTTGGGGTCGGCTTCCAGTCTAACCGGATGCAGCTGAGTACCAGTATTTTACATGAAGTGACTGCCTATCTGTCATCCACAACCCAGTAAGTGGGTAATACGTATCGTATTACCCCATAGTATGCCTGGATGTTTGACTTTCGGCTTCTGACTACTCGTAATGACTGTCAAAAATCTAGAAATGACAGGCGGGACCAACAGCTTAACGTGCTTTCCGAGGCATGGAGGAAACTCGGTATGTAATTATGGTCATGGTATCTTCGGACCAACCTCGGTAAGCACAGCTTAAACTTGAAGATTGACCCGTGCGGCTGTTATTATTTATCCACGAGCACCTCCAAGATAATCCTTCCAGAGTATCCTTCCAAAATAATCCTTTACGAAACAGAGACTGCAGCTATTCAATGTGCAGTGCCAGTACCAGGATTGCAGAAGTAACTAGGATATGCAAAAAAATAATCCTCCTTATACATATTATTACGACAACGACACAAGGATTTGGATAATGATACTTGCTTCCTTGGGTGTTGTGTATGATTTGGATATGTTGTTCGCGATGGAACAAAAAGAAAAACTTTGTTTTGATTTCTAACGCGTTTAATAGTTAGTATTTCAACAGAATATTTCGGAGGGGCTCGTGGCTAAATAATAACAGCCACCCAGGTCGATCTTTAAGGTTGAGCCGTGCTTGCCGAGGTTGGTCTGTGGATGAGTGACCATAATTACATAACGAGTTTCCTCCATGCCTCGGAAAGCACGTTAAGCCGTTGGTCCCGGCTGTCATTTGTAGATCTTTGACAGTCGTTACGAGTAGTCAGAAGCTAAAAGTCTGACATCCAGTCTTACCAACGGGTATCGTATTACCCAGATACTGGGTTGTGAAGGTCCGATAGGCAGTCGCTTCATGTAAAATACTGGTACTCAGCTGCATTCGGTTAGACTGGAAGCCGACCCCAAGATAGTTTGAGAAAAAGCTAGGCAGATGTTATTTCAACAGAATATTTGTGATTTTGGATCGATGCCGATGTGGCGTTGAATGGTAAGCAATTGGGTCTGTGGGTCTCGCTTGAGGGCTACGATGTCGCGTGACTTGCGGCTTCGATGATTGGCTGTTGAAGATGACGCTATATTCGGGAGCGGCATTGGTCAACCGGTGTGCCGCAGACATGGCGTGATTTTGAGCGACGATGATTAGTCAAGCAGTGGCGTAGACAATGTGTATTTGTGTATATGCTTTCTACAACATTATTGTAATGTTTGAATTTTGCTTTGAAGATTTTATTACACTAAATATCTAGTTACAGTTTAAACTCATATGTAGACTTAAGTGTTTAAAACTTCGTCTAGACTGCGTGCGGCGGCTCCGCTGTCTATAATTTGTAAAATAATTTTAAAACTGAGAAAAGACAATTTTTAAATCAAAAATAAGAACACACTTTTCTCACTTTCAGGCAGGCGCACCACTTTGTGTAATTTATTTCATCACCGCTGCTCTCAAAACGGTGAAGGAAAACATCGTGAGGAACCCGGCATGTCCTAGAACTAAAAATTCGAAGACATGTGACATCTACCAAACCGCACTAAGCCCGCGTGGTGGATTAAAGCCCACTCCCTCTCATAGAGAGAAGGCCTGTGTCCCAGCAGTGAGAACAATATAGGCTGATGATGATGATGAACTGTTAACTTGTTTCCTCCCACTCCTGGGTAAAAGACTCTCTCCATGACTACCAAATCTTTCGATCCAGGGACAAGGTGGACCACTAGTCGTTGGTTGGTGTCCAGGTCATCCTACCATCTTCTGCGGGATACCGCATTGTTTTTTATTACTTACTAGCTGTCCGGCGCAACTTCGTTTGCGTCACATTTCCCCCGTTTTCGCAACATTTTTCATTGCTGCTCCACTCCTATTGGTTGTAGCGTGATGATATATAGCCTATAGCCTTCCTCAATAAATAGGCTATATAACACTGAAAATGTTTCAAATCGGACCAGTAGTTTCGGAGTTTGTTTGTTTGAATTGCAAACAAACAAACCAACAATAAAATCTTTCCTCTTTATAATATTAGTTTAGGTATATGATACTTTGGAGTTAAGATATACATGATACTTTGGATCCTACGAATAATGTTCCCACCCGTACGCGCTTTGGACGTGGAGTTGCGGACCACCCAGCCCGTTAAACAACAAAATACAAAGTTGTGTTTTTTATCAGCGCTTACTTACATCGTCTTATGTTTTACTAACCATTTTTGAGTCATTGATACTCGAATAAAGAAAAATTATATTCGGTTCTATAGCTACCACGAATACCGACTCCATCATTTCTATACTCCGTAACATTTCTGTATACTGGTACAGTTGTACTGTAACGCCTTTGGAGGAAGTTTGCTTTGCTTTAATGAAATACTATTTATCGTTCTGCTCAGTTAGCATAATATTAAAGATGGTGATGGCTTAACCTGAATACTCTTGACAGTTTCGTTTAATTTTACAAAAAAAAATTCAAGAATTGACTTCAGCCGTTTTCGGATAACAAATGTTATTTGTTGGTAAAATGTTGCCTTTTTTAATTGCCGAAAGAAAACATTTATATATTTATATCATGAATTCTTGGAAACTAATTGACGAGTAAGGATAAAAAATCTTGCTTCAGTACTCCGATATAATAATGTTTGGATTCAGATAAACGTAATGATGATTATTTTTCAAAATACGTTGCGTTTCGCATGCAGAGTTTGCTTCTCTCTAACGAGAAACAGCTATATTTCGAAGTGCATCAGGGAAAAACCTTTCGAATTCTAGTTCTCTGCACTGGAGTAAATAAAATAATATAATTTTACAAGAAATTTACAACAACTTCCCTGAAAAGTAAAACATGTTTTCATAGAATTCGTTTCGGAATAATTTGCTAACATTTTTGCGGAAAATTTAAAACAGAACAAAACGCTGACCAGAAACTCCTGAACATTTTATAAACATGTATCAAAATAATTTTCAGTTCCTAGAATAAGCGGAGTAAACTTAACGCGATAGTTTTTGAAACAGGAAATACTCCTTCGCACATAATAATATGTACATTTTACTTAGTTTACAGACTTGGCACTATCTTTTGCGTGATTCTTATCCTGCTTGTTAGTGGCAAAAAAAAACTACAGCAGAAAAGTTGTTTAATTGATTGAAATAAAATATAAAATTTTACATAACACGCTTTAGACTTTACTTCATTTTATTTTTCGTATTCTTCTCAGAAAACCATTTAATTTGATACCAATAACATGGGAACGCATTAAAGAACTAGTCGGCCATTCTTTGAGAGTCCGCCATATTGGATTTAGAATGAAGTCACCTAGCTAACCATGCATTGACATGATAACTAAACATGTATGCCAAAATTCCAGCTCAATCAGAAACCGGCTAGTAAGTCAAATTTACCTTTTATGATTTTTTTACTGCAACTATTACAGTTGAAGCTTAATATAAAAGTAAGTTAAAATGATTTGAATTAAAATACGTTCCAGTAACATAACATAACAGTCTAAGAAGTTGTATTGTTATCTTGGTAGCTGTCAAAACAAAAGATTGTGATAATAATGAATGCACAGTCCTAGACTTAGCTTAAGCCTTCCCGTCTTCCCTTGTGGCACTTGTAGGAAACGACATTTTGTGTTTCTCGGTACGGAAGTATTATTTCAGAACTGCTGTAAAACCACCGGGATTTTTTTGTAAGAAGATTGTAAAGAGTCTTGGAAATCTTTTTATTATCTTTTTATTTTCTTTAAATAATAAATGGTTATGCAGAGAGAAAACAACGTTTTGCACCGACCTGCAGTAACATGGGGTATGCGCAGAAAAGATGATGATGAGTAGAAATAATAATGACATAATAACAAGCACGTATGCTATTCAAACCCAGATAGAGACTTTATTTTGTGCAATAAATAATATTATTTTATCATCACTGCAATCTAAACGTTTTATACAATTTAAAATTCACCTCCACCAAACCGCACTGGGTTCACGTGGTGGATAATGGGCACTCTCCCTCAAAAAGAAGAGGTCTATTTCCCAGCAATGGAATCAGTATAGGCTGACTATGTGTGTGTGTTTATTATGCAGAATAAACTAACTACCTATTTACATTATTAGAATTAAAAATAAATAATAAAATATTAAATAAACTAAAATAAATAAAAAAACTGTCAAAAAGGTATCAAAAAACTCTTCAACGCTGTCAGCTAGCACGACGTTGTTTGGCAACACTTAGCCTGGCCCTTGGGTCACGAGAAACGTCAACTAGGCTTTAAAGTTTCCTTAAAAAGGTAGTAGCACTCGGACAAACCCTAAACTACATGAAAAGACAGTTTCCACAAAGGTTACTATTTTTACACCGCTTGAAGTTGTCAGCAGGTGCAGTGGCAGCGCCAGAACAGCATGATGAGCTTGGATCTTCCAAGCTCATCGTGATGGCGCAAGAATAACGACACATGTAGCGTCCTACACTAAAGTCTTACCCATCTTTCAAGGAGAAAAAGACATGCCATCCGGTAGTTAGGCAGATGTTTAATATTCCTTTCTCAGATCAAAGGACTAAGATGTTAGAACAAACTGAAAAATACACAAGTAAGTCGCCTGATTTCGCTTCTGTACAACTAAAGGGAATTCAACCCAACCGCTGCTATATTATACGAAGGGAATTTGACCAGACCGTCCTGTTTGACAAATAAACGTAAAATTGCTTATCGCGACCCAACAGATCTTCTGTGGGACTAATTAAACCCAAAACATTGCCCCTGTTGCCCCGACAAGAGTAGTAGGCTATTCAGAATAACTCGAAGCTAGGAAATATTATAAACTTGACTAGTTTATGTTCGCGACTTTGCCTGTATAGAGTTTGGTAATAGTCCGCACGGTATGATCGTATTACTAGGATAAAAAGTATTCTATGTAAATCAAGCTATAAACTGTGTTCCAAAGGGGTTTGGGTAACTTTGTATGAACCAGTGGCATTTTTTTTTTCACAGCGGCCACATACATTATTATTGCTAACGTGTAGTGGAATATTATTTGCTAGTAATGACTCCTAAAATAATTGCTAACGGTTTGCTACTGTTATGTACATATTTTTAAAAAAACGAACTGTTTCCTATCGTTTGTCGCATGCCATTCCTTCCTAGAATTGGATCCTTAAAGGCGACACTATAGAATAGTGTAATAATACAGGATGTATTTTTTTCTTTAAAATCAAGAGGTTCAATTCCTGGCTAGGAATATAGATTTTTGAAAAAACCAATGATGCAGTTTTAGTTTTTATCAATATCGGGCTCGAGACTCCTTTGAGTGTTTTTCGCTATTTCTCATAGTTTCAGATTTAGCCTTTCACCCACTTGAAAAATTCAACCTGTATAATATCTCGGCTCCGAGGCATTTTGGAAATAATTGTTCATAGAAGAAAGTGAATGTCTTATTGTGTGTACTAATTAAATATTTTTCATAAGTAGCCGCAGACTTCAAAAAATCATGTCACTTTTACCGAAACCCCTTTCATTCAAATCCGTTCAGTTGTTTTTGCATAAAAGAGTAACAAATAATCCCACAAACTTCGCCATTTAAAGTAGCAGTAAGAGATGTTAGTCTAATTGAATAAATTTCTACTGTTTTTAATTGATTGCAATATATCAGATATCACCCTACATCATCCATAATCACCCATACACCATCTATTATATAATCACCCATACACCATCTATTATATAATCACCCATACACCATCTATTATATAATCACCCATACACCATCTATTATATAATCACCCATACACCATCTATTATATAATCACCCATACATCATCTATTATATAATCACCTATACACCATCTATTATATAATCATCCGTACACCATCCATTTTCAATAATTCTATGGCAGTTAACTAGGTAACTTGTCAGCAATTTTCTATCTTTTCATCAATTTTTTTTTTCGTCACGATGCTTTATACGCCCTTGCAGCCAAATCTCGTGGGACATAAAATATTAATCATCCACGCAGCATTACAAGTGCTGACTTAAAGCAGAAGAAATGATTAAAATTTCATTATACAAAATGTAAGAGAAAGATTGTCTGAATTATTGAAGGGGCGACGCGCAGGTGGTGTCCTTTGAAGGGGAAACAACTGGTATCACTTTGCTCTTAGACTTTAAAAGAGTCGTATCAAATAAGTGTTTTAAAATGAAGTTCTTTTTGGCTTGGCTAAAATATTTGTTTGATAACCCAAATTTTCGCTAGTTTTTGGTATTCTAATCTTGTCAATAATATTTCCTAGAGGGAAATACATAGATTCACACGCTTGTCGACAGCAGCCTGTGCTAAGTGCTAATGTTTAACAGTTAAGAGCGTGTACACCTTACGGCATTTCATACAAACTTAAAACTCTTCATTTTCCGAAATGAGTGAACCAATTTTAATGAAACTTAATACGCATAAGCAGGATACGTAGGTATAAAAAGTTACTAAAACATTTTCGAAAAATTCTTATTCTTATTCTTTATTGCACATAAAATTAAAAGATATACACCACAAATAATATATAGCTTATGTACAACGGCGAGCTTAACTTTGGAATGGAATATAATGAATTGGGTTTTCTTACAGCAACCTTATTTTAACAGGAATATTTGCCAAGAGGATACAGCTTTGTGCATGAACAGTACTTTTAAAACTTCAACCAACTTATTTTATAAACTAACCTAATACATACAATATAATAAACGTTATACATACTATACATATATACATCAACACACATAAAAAAACTGTATACATTCTATTAATCATGTTGACAGGAAATGTTCTTTAATTCCTCTCTTGAAAACGTCTAACGAAGGGCTGTCCCGCAAGGAGTGTGGAAGTGAATTCCAAAGGCGCACAGCATGAACAGTAAATGATCCATCATACCGACTTGGAGTGGGGAGGGAAGCGAAGGAGAAGAGATGATGATGAGCGTCAGGGTTTACCTCGAGGAACAAGATATTCGAAGCGTTCCCGAAGATACGAAGGAGGTTTATGGTTATGAAGAACAGAAAAAGATAAGAAAGAGTGTGAGAATCTCGACGCTGCCGAATCGGTAACCACTTCAGCTGTTTCCGAAATTCCGACACATGGTCGAAATATCTTTCGATAATCTGATCTCAGCAAGCGTAGCTTGTCCGTTAATTGACCCGTGTAATATTTTAATATTTTATCACTAATTGTTTTATAATTGAGGCATTGACAGCGATGGTTAATGTTAATTTATTCAGATTTTATGTTCAAAACTATATTTTGGAACAGTTTTGTTGTATTTGGTCAAATTAATTTGTTATCCATCAGTTTTCAGGCCTATCACAATAATTAATTCAATGTTTTACCAATATTTAACTCATCGTACACACTTTTGATATAATTTTAGTTGTTTTAATATTTTTTAGTTATTATATGTTCCTATCTGTATAATATCGGTAACAACTGTTGGTGAACCTTAATTAAATAAATAAAATAAAAATTTAAAGTGCATTTTATGAAAAGTGAAAAAGAGTTATATAAGAGAATTAAGAGATAATTTTGTTATGTCTATCCGGATTTAACCTCTAGGTCCCAGCCGGACCTTTGCCTTGAGCCTCGCCGTTCCATTTATGGAACGGCTCGAACCAGCAAACTTAAACGCTAATATAAAAAAAAGTAAATTTCTAAATCGTTCTGTCAAAATTTACCTCTATGGTCAACTAGTAGTCGATTCAAACAAAATTAATCGTTAGTAATACTCAACGGCACAACATTATTAAAAAAAATATAGAAACTCGTCTATGTCGAATGTCAAACGCAATGGCAACCCGTGTTATTATGTTCGGAAAAGTGTTGTTTTTGTGAGACGTTGACGTTGTAAAACTTTGGTAAGTAAATGTATAGTATGTTATAAGTGTATAATGCAACTTTTTAGATAGTCATTTGCTTGAAAAAATAACAAAAAAATAATGATTTGAGCCAACAAAAAATCCTTTGTTGTGAAGTTTGTTAGTCGAAATAAAAAAAAAATATTTGACTCTTGAACCATGTAAAATGGTCTTGGAAACAATAGTAGCAAAGAAAAAATAGTGATAATTCATTATTTCATGTATTCGAGGCATATCTATTCATATTTATTGATATTTCAAGTATTTTCATGCTTTGAACAACGGAATTCTAAAATGGCCGATTCTAACAAGAAGTTTGAGTTAGGATCTTATAAGAATAATGTATGTAGGACTCCTAAAAAACACTGTCATTAGATTACTTGTATATTTGTGATGTTAGATATAAATTTTCGTGTAAATTGAATGAGTAGTTTTACCAAACAAAAATAAGCAACGAAAACAGACGTATTTGCTACGACCTCTCTCATATCTATGGGATATGTATAATTCTCAAGTAGTTCTACAAGAGTTGTTTATTATTAATAAATGGCCCCGTTCATCACGAACCCGACACTGTTTACCGTTTAAGATTAGAGCTAATATAACTCGATTTATAAGTGTTTATCTTTACGATATCGGATGACTCACGCAATAGCGTAATCAAGGGGCCCCCGAAGGGTTTCACGCGGGGTTTTACTGTTACGCGCGAAAGGATAGTGAGGTTAACACATACTATTTCATTTAAGCACTAAAAGGAGATTGATTGTACCGCAAAAATCTCTTCAGCACCTAAACCATTCGAAAATTGAAATAAACAGAATCGTTGTCGTACAAGTGAAGATTTCTCAAAAACCTCAAACGAGACAGTATTCCAAATAACATCGTTCCACAAATTCGGTCCCAAAAAGCCTTGTTTGTTCACATCATTGAAAAGCCTATCGAATCAGATATGGGCAGTCAGTTTGCTTCGCAAATACAAGTCCCGGGTTTTTGAGGAAAAAAATTGTATAATTCGGTCTTTGAGACCGCAGTCACGTAGACCACGTTAATTCTCTCGGTATCGCCACACTGATAAGAGGGAAATTGTTCTTTATTTTTTAGTAACAAAGGGTTGTAAATCTGTTGCTTGAATTGAGGGTTGAATGGAGATTTTTTTTGAAGTATGTGTGTTGTTATTTTGAGGGGAATGATTTTTATTGCGATCGCTTGTTTTTATTTGATGATAACGAAGCCAGCAGGAAGAATATAATAATGAGAAGGAATTTTTCGATGGCATGTTTTTTAGTTAAGTTAGTTATTTGTAGAATACTTCACAATATTTTGAATGTGTAACAGGTATAAAGTGCGTAACTCGATTTTAATTTCTGTAAAAACCATTCATACGAAAGGATGGCAATGGTCTACACATTTTACGCTCCTGTTATAATGTTAAAGCAAGCATCAGTGTCGTACCTTCACAGTAAATCCCTAAAATAATCGGCATTCATATGTATCGGCCAATGTACGATTGTACGCCCATGTTCATATAATTACCACATCATCATCTGCCTAGCCTTTTCCCAAACTATCTTCATTGTTGGCTTCCAGTCTAAACGGATGCAGCTGAGTACTAGTATTTTGCATGAAGCGACTGCCTATCTGACCTCCACAACCCAGTAACTGGGTAATACCCCTTAGTAAGACTAGATGTAAGAATAGTGAATAGTGGATGGCTTCTGACTACTCCTAACGACTGTCAAAGATCTACAAAAGACAGCCGGGACCAACTTAACGTGCTTTCCGAGGCACGGAGGAAACTCGGTATGTAATTTTGATCACCCATCCGCGGACCAACCTCGGCAAGTTTAACCTGAAAGATCGACCAGTGCGGCTGTTATTATTTAGCCACGAGCTCCTCTTAAATAACCACCATCATCCACTTTCTGCTCTTATCAAAATTGTATTTAGGGTCTTCTTCTTTTATTAGTCATCTCATGAGTCATTGAAATCTGCCTACCAAAACTAATTAGGTAATACCTGATTCTACACTTCACTTTCCGCTTATGTACATCTTAAAAAAACCTTTTACCTCAGACAAGTCTAAAAGATCATAGATTATAAAGAAGATTTAATTAACTGAATCCATTTAGATTCTTATCGCTTTCATAGCAATTTGCGAAAGTAAATGCTCTTTCAAAGTAAAAGTTGACCCGCGACGTTCTTAATAGAAATATTCACCTGAGTTTGCACACTTTTTGAAAGAAAGAAGTTTTTAAACTATGTTACCGTATAGGTCAATCTCTTATGAAATTTAATGTCTGAATTAATAGTCTTACCAAGAGGTATCGTAATATTTTTATGTCAGTTTCCCAACAGAGGTGGGAAATTAATGATGATGGTGAGGAGGATGGATAGCACTGAACATTTTTAAATTCTGCAACAACCTGCAAACTAGCATGCATCATCATCATCATTTCAGCCCAAAAGACGTCCACTGCTGGACATAGGTCTCCCCCAAGTGTCACCACATTAACATTTTGAGGGGTTTTGCCATAATCGCCACGCTTGGCAGGCGGGTTGCCGATCGCAGTACGGTTGTTACAAAAACACAGAGAATGCTGCTGCCCATTCTCTGACAAATCCCTTAGTCGCTTCTTACGACACCCACGGGAAGAAATGGGATGGTGCTATTCTTTACGTCCGACACCATACAGAAGGATGCTAGCATGCACAATTAGAGAATACATTGATAAAATAAGTGAAGGTAATGTAATTGGAACTCAAATTGCTGACGTTGCTCATAAAGCTGCCAAACTAAAATGGGACTGGGCAGGCCATGTCTGCCTGGAAAGCTGAGGGACCACATTTCATAAAACTGGAGCTCTACTGGAGAACTAGACGGGGTCGCGGCAGACCCAGAAGAAAATGGCGGAACGCCTTGGATGGCTTTCTCCTTAATTGGCGAGAAGAGGCAAAATCAGAGAAAAGTGGAAGAAATGGGGGGAGGCCTTTACCCAGGAGTGGGAAAGATCAGGCTAAGTAAAAAAAAAAAATTGGAAGCATGTGATAAGCATAACTAACCTGTACCCTTCACTCGGCTGGGTCACGGGCCTATTTTTATTTATATTGCGGGTGAATCAAGGACATGACTGTTTCTTTTCGTAATTTTCCTCGTAACCTGGAAACGCATATGTCTGAAAATGTTGACAATCATTTGTTTGTGGAGAGGATTGAAAACGCTATTTATGTTGTAAATCCAATGCCACACCTAGAATCAATCAGTTATTAATAAAGCGTAAACATGTTTATATATTCGCTAATGGTTATTTATTGACTTAAAAATTATACGAATATCATTAATTATTTATTTACAAATATCAAAAATGGGAATGGGAATGTATCGTAAATATGACGTTTAATTAAAGAGTTTTAATAGGTATTGGATAACTGAACATTATTATCCATCTAATATTTAAAATTCTAGTGTCACGGTGTTTGTTACTAAACTCCTCCGAAACGGCTGAACCGATTTGTATGAAATTTTGTGTGCATATCGGGTAAGTTTTTTTTTTATTATTATCTATAGGCTCGTGCTTGACCACTATCTCACCTGATGGTAAGCGATGATGTGGTCGACGGTGTAACACGCTTGCCTAGAAGAAACCTATTCACTCTTGACTTAAAGACCCCTAGATTGTAGCTATCGGGAAACACTCCGACTCCGGCAGGGAATTCCACTCCTTAGCGGTACGCATTATAAAAGTATTCCCAAAACGCTTAGTGCGTATGTGTGGGATGTCCACCAAGTACCGATGGCGCATCGCCGTACGTCTGGTAGTCCGATGATGAAACGGGCTAGCCGGAATCAGATCATGCAATTCCATCGCACACTCCCAGAAAAGTAACCGATAAAAAACCGATAAGCTGGCAACTCGGCGACAAGTCTGAGAATCGGCCAACATCCATTTTTCATAAATATAATACATACAATAATATATTACATACCCCTAAAACCCATCAAAATTTCCATGCGAAGTCGCGGGCAGCAGCTAGTTTCATAATATAATTATTGACACAGTACCTAATTAAAATATTTTTCAATATAATTGAGCTTAATTGTTAAGCATATAAATTACATCACAATTGAAAGTTTTTCATCCGTAATTTTAATTTCCATAGGTATTGCAGTTTTGTAGGAAACAGCTGCTTTTTTATATCGGACCAAAAAATCAAAGTGGGGGGCTTTGGTGTACTAAATACACGTGGAAACCATTTTAGCGGTTGTTTAAGTTTGCTAACACACACATTGCTGCAAAATCCCGCAAAAAGATTCTAATCCATAAATCCTGAAGTGAGTCAATTACATTCGTTTTTCAATGGTCCTTTATTAATACCTTAAAATGGTTAGAATTGCTTTAACAGTGGGACTTCTGACCATAGTCTGCCTTGGATACCTCGGTACCATTCGACGGAGAGCAAAAATGTGTTTTTTCCGAGACACAGTTTTCAATGTGTAAATAACAGCTTCCTCCCTTGATTGACCGCACCAAACACAGCTTAACCTAACACATTGATCAACTCGTACAGTTTTAGCTCGAGCCTTCACTAGTCCAATGAAAAATGGAAATGCTAAAAACATTTATGGAGTAGAATGTTGTTGAATAAATAAAACATGTATTGCAGTCTGTGGATCCCGTTGCCATGTAGCGTAGAGATTTATTGCATTGTGTGTACAAAGACCAACAAATTGTCGATTGCAAACCACTCTTGCAATGATTTTTAAACGAATCTGAGTTTTGGAGTTGTTTAGTTATTTATGCATTTTGTGGGAACAGCTGATAATCAATGTCAGGTTTTATTATCGTTTTTTTTTTTGTTTTCGGATGGGAAATCATCAAATGAGCCCTCCTACTCTGGGCGGAGCAGAAGGGAGTTTCAGACTTGTACTGACTAAAACCCATCCATGTTCCTTCTAAGCCCTTTGTATTCCATGGCCACGATATTTCTTTCGAACAGTCCCGCAGCCCTGGCAGGCATCGGCCCTCTCGAACCCCATTCCGATTTGCTAACATCTCCTTCAGGCGTGCGTGGAACACGAACGCGCCGTCGACACGGCCTTTCGTCATGAGACGGACGGACGGTGAGCCAGCCCATCACTCACCATCCACAGGCCCGCGTATAAGGTGGCCCGAAAATCTCGCAGCAAACACCCTGAAGTTTCCGCCCGCCCGATTCGGTACGGGAAGCTCACCGTACCGGTACCGGGAACAACCGTGTGTCCACCGTGTGAGAGGTAACCTTAGAACTGCACCAGGTTCTTGGGTATAAGACCGGGGAGTATGGGATTCTTAGCTTATTTAAACCACCAAGGACATACCTTACATACCTTATTGGTGAAGTTCTTCAGAAAGGTCTGGTGCGTAGTACTCGCAACCGTCGTGTATGACCAGAAGTATAAACGTGGACGAAGCGATCGGAGTACCACCATGGAAAGAAGACGTGAGTTAAAATATGTATATTATAATAAAGTTCAGTGGTGTCCTGTATGTGAACCTTTACATAGGACTTAAACATAACTAACTGGCAGAATGGATGAACCATCATTCATCATTTGCCTAGCCTTTTCCCAAACTATCTTGGGGTCGACTCCCAGTCTAACCGGATGCAACTGAATATCAGTATTTTACGTGAAGCGACTACCTATCTGACCTCCACAACCCAGTAACTGGGTAATACGATACCCCTTAGTAAGACTGGATGTCAGACTTTGGGTTTCTAACTACTCGTAACGACTGCCAAAGATCTACAAATGACAGCCGGGACCAACGGCTTAACGTGCTTTCCGAGGCACGGAGGAAACTCGCTATGTAATTACGGTCACCCATAAATGGACCAACCTCAGCAAGCACGGCTTAACCTGAAAGATCGACCCGTGCGGCTGTTATTATTTAGCCACGAGCTCCTCCTTATGCATAAGAATAACCATCAATGTTAATGTTATGCATGTAAGTGTAATATAAACGCATCTTTCTGATACATTGAATTTAATTTTCCCCATTACCACGTGTTCCCAATCAGTTTATTTATTCAGATAATTATATTATTTCAGATGTATTTTGTATTCAGCTGCAGTAGGTACAATTATGTCTGGCATTGGACGCAGCTTACGATTTAATCAACCCTTACGAAGTAATTTAATCGTAAATGGAACTTGTGGCTTTGGTTCGATGTGTAATCAGTTTCGGATATTTCGAATAATAAAAAAAAGGTTGTTTTTATTGTGCCTTATTCGTCGATATCTCTTATACTGAATGTATCTTAGAGCTTTATTTTTATTCGAGTTAATTTGTTCTTGAATCTAGTCTAGGTCAGAGATGACAGAGATAAAGTCGACAATGGTACGAGTTTACCCAGAAGAAGCCTGTTCACGCTAAATTTGAAGAGATTAGGGTTGTAAACGTTCGGAAACATAGACGCAGGCAGAGAGTTTCACTCTTTGCTGTGCGCATTATGGAAGACGTTTGAAACCGCTTAGTGCGAATTGGTGGAATAACAACAAAATAGGGATGGTAACTTGCAGTGCGTCTTGATGTCCGATGGTAGAAGAGGGCCGGTGGGATGAGGTTGTGGAGTTCTTGGGCACACTCACAGAAGTTCAACCTGTAGAAGACCGACAAGCAAGCAACCTTGCGGGGATGAGCCAAGCTGTGAAACTTGGCATCCACCAACTTTACGTCGTCAATCAGCCTCTTTGCTCTGCTTTCCACCGAGTTAAGCGCGGCAAGCTGGTATTTAGCTGAGCCATCCCAAAGGTATCTGCAATACACCATGCCGGTTCGGACTTGTGCTTTATAGTGTTAAAAGCTGTCCAAGCCTGAAGCGCTTGTGCCTGCACTAATGGCGTGCGGAGGCACTACGCCGGGGGGAAACTCCGCTGCCGCGGCAAATTGTCGCTCAGCGGACAGACCTCCGGCGCGATCTCATGGCGACATGGAGAAAGCGACTGTCGCAACCCCGTGCAGGGCACGCCACAATAGTGGCGATAAGTCCCCTCTTTGAGGAGTGGCTGCAGAGGCGCCACGGCGCCCTCACCTTCCGCCTGACACAGGTCCTCACAGGACACGGTTGTTTCGGGAGGTTCCTGCACCGAATCGGGCGGGAGGAAACGCCCGGGTGTTACCACTGCGTGGATCGGCCGGAGGACACGGTGGAGCACACTCTGCCCCGCTTGGGCTGAGTGAGCACCGCCGTGTCCTCGTAGCGGCGATTGGCGGCGGCGACCTCTCGCGTCCGGCCCTGGTTCAATCCATGGTCCGCAGCGAGAGCGAATGGGAAGCCGTCGCCTCCTTCTGCGAAGCAGTCATGCTAGCGAAGGAGGTGGCGGAACGTGAGAGGGAGAGAACCTCACGTCCCAGCCGCCGCGGGAGACGCCCCGGGCGTCGGGGGGCAACCAGTGGCCCCCGGCCATCGTAGGCGCGGGCCTGTGGACGGTGAGTAATGGGCTAGCTCACCGTCCGTCCGTCTTATGACGACAGACTGTGCCGACGGCGCGTTGGTGTTCCACGCGCGCCTCGTGGAGATGTCAGCAAATCGGAAGGGGTCCGAGAGGGCCGATGCCTGCCAGGGCTGCGGGTTGTTCGAAAGAGAAACCGTGGCCCTGGAACACAAAGGGCTAAGAATGAACATGGACGGGTTTAAGTCAGTCAAGTCTGACACTCCCTTCCGCTCCGCCCAGAGCGGGAGAAGTCATTTGATGATTTCCCATCCAAAAAATAAAAATAAAAAGCCTGAAGCGCTTATCTAAGTGGAAAAGCGTTTTATTTTTCCACGACAAATTAAGTAGGATTGACATAGTAGCGGTAGCTTATTGTTCTACAATTTTTATTTTTCCATCATTGTTATCGCTAATATAATGTCTTTTAGTGTAGACCTTGTGGTCTTCTTCTTCCATACTTCTTTATAACACCTCATTGAAAAAAAGTAGTGTCCTTTTATTCTTGTTCATATAAAAACCACCATCATATAAAACAGAGGAGGTTGTGGCTAAATAAAAACAGCCGTTCGGAACGATCTAAAGGTTAAGCTGCGCTTGCCTAGGTTGGTCCGTGGATGGGTGACCATCCGTTACATACCGAGTTTTTTCCGTGTCTCGGAAAGCACGTTAAACCGTTGGTCCCGGCTGTAATTTGTAGATCTTTGGCAATCGTTACAGGTGGTCAGTAGCCCGAAAGTCTGACAACTTGTCTTACCATGGGATATCGTATTACCCAGGATTAACCGAGTTGTTGAGGTCAGATAGGCAGTCGCTCCATGTAAAATACTGGTATTCTGCTGCATCCAGTTAAGACTGAAAGGCGACCCCAACATAATTGGGAAAAAGCTAGGCAGATGATATTCAAACCACCAAACATAGATTGGCAAATATCTCTCAACTTACCGTTTGCGCAATTTAGACGCCAGAAATATATACCAGGCAAATTACGTAATATAACACAGCTCTGCCCGACTTAGTACTTGGGAACCGCAGAGGATTTAATTACAAGGTAAAATATTAGGAACGAAAATACCTACTTCAACTTCTACATTAATTTCGTCGGTGGTACAAAATGGCGGCAGTCCTTGTCTAACTGTCGCTGTACCTGCTAATTGTACTGGTTTTAATATTGGTTTGGTTAGATTTTTGATGAAATAATCAGGAACGGTATTTGTCTTTTGTTTAAATAGATGTTTGATTTCAATAATAGATAGTTCAAGTTCAAATGTCTGCAAGAAGTGAAAACTCTTTTTCTCCAGGCATTAGGTAAGTAGTAAGAATATAAAGGCTCTTGCCAAACCTCATCGGAATCACCCATAATATATGGCACCCATGATATGTGATGTCCAGATTAAACAAATCTTCGTTTGATTCAATCTGTTATAAAAATAATAGTGCGTGGAGTCCCTCCGCCCGGAAGAAGAAAACTTAACACAACAGTGCTTTCATACGCAACCTTGTTGGAAGTCGCATAAGAAGTTTCACTTCAATAATTATTCAAATCATTCCATTACAGATATGATGTTACAAATATCTTCAATTAAGCACTGACATTAAAATAAAAATTTGGATACATAATCGGGTAAGATTTAATTAGAATTACAAGAAAACGGACGTCGGCAATGTCAATGCCTTGTCACACGGCACCTACCTTGACAACCACCCAAGTCAAAATGGCTGCCTGGAACACTTAGACGTTTCGCCAGAGAGAATTCTAGGTCGCTTCACTTTCGTCTGGGGTCAGTTTAGCTTGCAATGTTAATCATAGATGGCACCTTGCAGGGGCGCAGTCATATATGTATAAAAATCAGTGTTCCCAATGCTGGGACATAAGCAGCTTTCTATGAGAGCGAAAGGGCCGTCTTCCACCACTCAGGCCAAGGGCGGGTTGGTGGATTTCTCACGGCTTCGCATTTCTATTTTAGGAGAGGTTGATTAACCAGAATACTCATATTATGCTTGAAAAAGTTCAATTAGAGAACCGAATTCCTAAGTACCTACCATTTTTTTTGGGTTACTTTGCAGTTTATGCCTGTGAAGGGATTGTATATACTGTACGTACAAATGCTGGCAGTTATCGTTAAAACAAAATATTGTAATGATAAACAAAGTGGAATAATCAGGTAGTAGGTACATAAACCGAAGCCTCATCTGAAATGCCCTCAGACCGTACTTATCATTTCTTAGAAAAGCCGCAAATAGATATTGCTCAAGGAAAATTCTGCTCATTTCTAGCAGAGGTCAATGCAGCATCCATACAAAAGGCAAGTAATTAATTGCTTTGCATTTATACGTCATTCGATTCTCTACAAATAAAATTTCAATTGTAAAACGTACGTCGCCGCCATAATAAGACCTTCAAGTCCCGATTTACGAATAATAAAATCCCCGCGAATCGTTTTTCGACAAATCCCCTATTCAATCTGAAATTATTCGCAATAGAAATTTGAATTGGAGTATTCAGTACATTTGGATGTCGTAATCACATCGTCCTAAGATTCAATTTACCCAATTTTGTACAGGACACGATTGGGCGAATTTCATGATCATTTTGTGAGAGACACAATGAGATTTTTTCGGAAGACCTAGATGAGATAATAATACAAAGAAAATACACAAGGGTTTTGAAATTGGCAGTGTACAATATCGATACAGAATTTGTTTAAGTTACGAAGGTAGTATGTTTGTATAGGTTATTTTCTTCAAAGTTTTTCGTGATGGAATGTGGGTGCAATTGCCTCATCCTCAATCTAATAATAATCTGCTTACCTTCGGAGATTACAGGCGTGATGTAATGTTATGCATTTTTTCATCGAGTAGCTTATAAGTGATGCCATTTAATGCCTTTTAACCATATACTTAAGTTAAGCACACATTAAAGCCGCTTCGGACTGCAATGCATCGCATTTCTGAACGAAAAAGCGCGGCGCTGCCCGCCCATTATGTGGAATGGTTAATTAAAATGTACGAAATAAATATTAGTGGAATTTTGCAATGCGGTCAGAATTTATAGGTTCTACTTTAATCTTCATTTAACATTAACATTTAACCTCAAAATTAACGATTATTTACAAAAATCGTTCATTTAATTCAAACAAAACCATTAAAATAACTGGAATACTGTAACATTTTCGTACTAATTTTTTTATCAATATAAACACAATATAATATGGAATATCAGTTTAAACCATCAATTTCAAGGAACCTCTTAATGGAGCCGAGCTTTGGGTCCAAAGTACCGCATTCGTGAATGATGAATTGGCATTTTATTGGAAGAGAAGTGAAAATAACTAAGTATTGATTTATTAATAAGATTTGTAACGGGATATTTACCATGTTTACTATAAATAAAAAAACATCCCGTTACAAATGTTATTGACAGTGTCAATGACCATGTCAGTTTGTATTGATTTGTTATGTAAGACTGTATTACGGATTGCTGATAATTAGGAGGTGCCTATCTACGTGCGGAGCTTTTTAAGAAGGGAGTATAATGAGGCTTGATTGAGAATAATTCTGGTTCTTTTTTGTCGGCACTAGGTATAGAAACCATGTCGTTGTAAAACGATCGGCCAGTCAGAAAAGTTAGACATAGGAATATATCAAGACCATCAGCTCAATCGATGTCAAAAAATTTACAAAAATGTGGGTACACTTCAACCAACTTTAATGAACCAAGTCTGACATAACGATGCAAATTTTCATTATAAGCAACGCTACCTTGAACTGCACATTTAAAGTGGACATAACTATGAATTAGAAATATTTCTAAATCTAAATTAATTACTAAACATAAAACTAGATAATTAAAACTAAAATAACAACAAATTATAAAAGGGCGTCAAAAAACTCCTCCTCAACGCTGTCAGCTGGTAACGTGCCCAAGAGACTGGCGGCGTTGCCACGTTGAATGGCAACACTTAGCCTCTGGCCAAAGTAAAAGCCAGCCCTTGGGTCACGTGAAGCGTCAACTAAGCGTTTGGAGATTTCCTTAAAAAGGCTGTGAGCACTCGGACCCCACGGCCCAAGAGTTTCAACCCCAAACGGCTCGAAAATATAGTTACCACAAAGGTTACTATATTTACGCCGCTTGAGGTTCTCCGCAGCCGCAGCGGCAGCGCCAGCACAGCACGATGAGCTTGGAAGATGTGATGGCGCAAGAGTATCGACGCATGTTGCGTCCCACACTAAAGGCCTACCCATCTTCCAAGGAAACAACGACATGCCGTCCGGTCTTTTGCCATCGTCGCGTGCCAAGCCATTGGGCTCTAAGATAGCTGGAACGCCGACGGTAACAAGAGCTCGACGGATGATGTCATTTATGTTCGCGTGCCGCGCAAAACGGCCCGCACTTCGGCTGCATGACAGGCCGTGGTGTCCGAGGCTGTTGACAGCTTCACCACAGTGACAGCGATGAGGAGTGCAGCAGGCGGCACCAAGACGTAAGGAAGCAGCGAGGCGGAAGGTCGTGTCGTCGAACAAAGTGCCTATGCTCGACGACGGGAGTGCGTGAAGCCAAAGACCCGACTCCCATTCACCCACAGCAAGCAGTCGTGCACGCTCAGCAGTAGTAGCAGCTGTGTGAAGTAAATTGTCCTGAACTACTCTGCAGAGCGGCTCGTCCCACCGTCTCTGGGAAAATGGATTGTCGGGTTCTTCAGTATTCGGGCAAGCGAGTTTCCAATCATCGATGGCCTCGGAGAGGCACGGCACATCAAAATCAATCAGTGTGGAAGCCAGGATATTCCTGATTAATTTCTCAGTGCCGTGGACCGAGGATATGAAAGCCGGTAAACTAATACTAGAAATTTTGCGGAAATATTTTGACCGACATATTGGAAACTGCCCCTCTGACCGCACGCCCCCGATTTTTTCATTTGCATTATTTTATTTATTCGTTCTTAAATCAGACTTAAAATCTGAATTTCTCCCTGTTGAGTGAAGGAGCTTACACTCAGAATATTATCCGAATATTATCGGGATCCGCTAGATGGCGCTTTAGCTACAAGCATCTGAATTGTTGTTCTCTGTTTTTAAAATTCACTAAAAATAATAAACAAAGTGTAATAACAATAAGTGTGCACCAAAAACATTTAGCAACTTATAAATATTAAGTGTCAACGTTATCCTCGAAAAAACTAAAGTGTTATGGAAGATAATTAAAAATTTGTGATAAGTGTGTTAAAACCCCTCTAACAAACAATAGTAACAGAATAATTATGGACTCAAGTGAAGCAACAGTGCAAAATAAGTGACTAACAGTGCATAATAAGTGAACAAAACTTATAAAATAATTCGCAATTCAAACTTGAATTACTAGAGTTGTGAGGAAAAAATTCCATTAGCATGACTCACATCTAACGACTTTTTATCATTTAAAAATCTTTCTCGCTTAAAGCGATCACCAATTTCAACATCAATATCAACTGGTCGTCTGTTCTAATATCTAACAAACCCGACTGCCGCGCACATAGTCGTGCGTTCAAACCCCGCCGGCTGTATCACTTTTTGGAATACATAAAATTGTTAATTTGACAATTTTAGTAACCTTAAATTCTGGCAAAGGTGAGGTCATTCTGAAGGTTGACATAAAGAATGCCTTCAACTCAGTAAATAGGGACACCTTGCTAATAGAAACAAAAAAAGAACTACCCCAAATTTATAGTTTTCTTTGGCAATGTTACAGACACCCATCAAAATTACTATATCACGACAACCTTTTGGAATCTGCTGTTGGCTGTCAACAAGGTGACCCCCTCGGGCCAGTGATTTTTAGTTTAGCTATTCATCCAATTGTTCGACAATTAAATTCTAAATTTAACGTTTGGTATCTTGATGATGGAACCTTGGGAGGCGATGTAGATACCGTGTTAAATGACCTAAATTTCTTAAAAAATGAATTTCATTCCATTGGCCTTGACCTAAATCTTTCGAAATGCGAGTTATATGTAAAGGACAGTACCGACAGACAACAGACTATTTCTAAATTTAACGCAATAGCCCCTGACATCAAAATTATTGAGAAAAGCTCTCTTCGTCTCCTCGGGGCTCCAATCCATGAAAATTCTTTTCCCGATTTCATAGAGGAAAAGATTCAAAATTTTAATGATGTTTCGGAAAGATTGCTCCAAATTAACATGCATTCGGCCATCACCATAATTCGGTACTGCTGTTTCGGTCCTAAATTAACATATTTCCTTCGTGCTTCCCCTTTATGGAAGCACACACATCTTTTGGACAAAATGGATCAAATTATCAGACATACTTTATCATCCATTTTAAATGTGGCTTTGGACGACCGAGCTTGGGCACAAGCAAGTCTTCCCATTCGCATGGGAGGACTCGGCGTCCGCAAAATTTCTAGTATTAGTTTACCGGCTTTCATATCCTCGGTCCACGGCACTGAGAAATTAATCAGGAATATCCTGGCTTCCACACTGGTTGATTTTGATGTGCCGTGCCTCTCCGAGGCCATCGATGCTTGGAAACTCGCTTGCCCGAATACTGAAGAACCCGACAATCCATTTTCCCAGAGACGGTGGGACGAGCCGCTCTGCAGAGTAGTTCAGGACAATTTACTTCACACAGCTGCTACTACTGCTGAGCGTGCACGACTGCTTGCTGTGGGTGAATGGGAGTCGGGTCTTTGGCTTCACGCACTCCCGTCGTCGAGCATAGGCACTTTGTTCGACGACACGACCTTCCGCCTCGCTGCTTCCTTACGTCTTGGTGCCGCCTGCTGCACTCCTCATCGCTGTCACTGTGGTGAAGCTGTCAACAGCCTCGGACACCACGGCCTGTCATGCAGCCGAAGTGCGGGCCGTTTTGCGCGGCACGCGAACATAAATGACATCATCCGTCGAGCTCTTGTTACCGTCGGCGTTCCAGCTATCTTAGAGCCCAATGGCTTGGCACGCGACGATGGCAAAAGACCGGACGGCATGTCGTTGTTTCCTTGGAAGATGGGTAGGCCTTTAGTGTGGGACGCAACATGCGTCGATACTCTTGCGCCATCACATCTTCCAAGCTCATTGTGCTGTGCTGGCGCTGCCGCTGCGGCTGCGGAGAACCTCAAGCGGCGTAAATATAGTAACCTTTGTGGTAACTATATTTTCGAGCCGTTTGGGGTTGAAACTCTGGGGCCGTGGGGTCCGAGTGCTCACAGCCTTTTTAAGGAAATCTCCAAACGCTTAGTTGACGCTTCACGTGACCCAAGGGCTGGCTTTTACTTTGGTCAGAGGCTAAGTGTTGCCATTCAACGTGGCAACGCCGCCAGTCTCTTGGGCACGTTACCAGCTGACAGCGTTGAGGAGGAGTTTTTTGACGCCCTTTTATAATTTGTTGTTATTTTAGTTTTAATTATCTAGTTTTATGTTTAGTAATTAATTTAGATTTAGAAATTAGTATATTTTAATTTAATGTTTAATAACAGTTAAGTTTATAATAAAATTAAGGTATATAACCTTACAATGAACTTCTTCGGAAATATCACTCAACGACGTCAGCGCCACCGCAGACATTCGGATACTAATGAAGATTTAAACATAACCACTGACTTAAATTGTACCACTAGCAATAGTTTGCCGGATATGTCAGACGAAGAACATTGCGATGAAATTACCCAACTACAAAATAAAATTAAGGAACTAGCATTGGGATTAGAGGCAGCACACGCAGAAGTGGAGAGTTTAAACTTAGAAAATACTCAACTTAAAAATACTATCGACGAATTAACTAAGAAGAAAAATATCTATAAGAAAATAACAACCGATATAGTTAGCGACAACAGTACTTCACCAATTAGTAACAAAAAAAAGAAAAACAAAACAAATACTATCAATAACAGCCCCCAGACAACACCAAAGATTGCTAAAATTAAAACTAACTATTTTCCCGCGCAGACTGCTGACAAATCAACACAATATGATACGCATTTAATGACGAACCTGCAAGGCGATAAAAACTGTTTCTTAAAAAAAAACAAATCAAGAAAAAATTTATGTATAATTAGTAATAATAAAAGGAATAAGTATAACGGTGATTTATCAGCGCAAGCCACAATTTTTAAAGCCTAAAAATAAAAGTAAAACTTCTTAGTGTGGCAACTCTGTTTACATGTCATTACGTTTAAAGTCCGGCTTTATGAACAATCCCTATACTGGGATTATACTTGGTGAGTATAAGTGGGAGGGTTTTTAGGGACTGTCGCCGTCTCGGACAAAGAGCTTCGTATAATTAAGATAGAACTTCACTTCAGGTAAGTTCGTTTAATCTTATAATTATACTCACTCTTTGTCCGAGACGGGTTTACAAGTAGATGTTCAAAGTAGGATTGTGAATAAACACCAATTTGTTAAATAGACATAAGAAAAAAATAAAAATTAATAAATCAACTTCCATTTTAATAATAAATTTATCAACAGACTTATAAAAAATATAACAAAATCAACTTCAGATATTTGGTACAGTATTGCATATTGCACTACCAAATTGAGTTGAATCTTGGTTTATGGGCCTATTGTAATGTCTGGCAAACATGGCAGAATTTTGAGACCACCCCGCAGCCTTCCTTATAACATCAATGCTAATTCCAGATCTATTTGCAGCAGATGTTGATGCATGTCTGGTACTATGAGCAGAGAAGATGGTGACATCTATTCCAGCTTCCTTCAATGTTAGCTTGATCCAGCGACTTATAGTCTGAGTTGATGCATTCTGGTGTGGTTTCTTAAATGTGAGAATAAATTTGTCAATATTATTTCTTATAGGATCTGTTTTATTTATATAAGATTTAATAGTGCTGACAGGGCAGATTTCCTTTTTGTCCGGAAATGTTTTCAAGTGAAACATTGGTTGCGCACCACCTCTTCTAGAGGTTTTAATTATATCAGATATGTATACTTCTAGACCAATATCTGTAAATTTCATATTAGAAATTTTTATCATTGACAAGGTCTGTACTCTATGACCAGTTGTTAATGCAAGTATGGTGACTAATTTTTTGGTTAATTTTTCCAATGATATATCTTCATTTGGGTAATATCCGCTTAGGTGGTTAAGTACCAATCCTGGATCCCATGTTGTGTCATATTTTGGCATTGGTGGTCTTGATCGGAAGATTCCCTTTGTGAACCTTTTAAGTCTATCGTCAGATCCAAACTTAGGTCCCATCAGTAGTGATAATGCTGACCGTGCAGTATTAATGGTACCATAAGATGCCCCATTGTCATAGCATTGTGCTAGGAATTTTAATATATAAGGAACAGATGCTTGATGTGTCTATGCTGTGCTGTCCACAAAACTTCCACCATAATTTTAGTGATGAATCATATTGCTTCATTGTGTTCAATGAAAGCGAGTTCAGCATTATATTTAAGGCCGAGTTTGGTGTTCCTCGCCTTACGAATGCTTGGCTGACAGCAGCCCTGCAGCCAGGGTAAGCTGTTGATGCAGCGGATGATATTCTCTGAAAGGAGATGATAATAGGTGTTTGTTAGGTTCAAATATGATGAAGTCTCCAGTTGACAATGATTTAATTAGAGGGAACCATGGCTGTGATGGCCAGTAAGGAAAAACCACAATTCCAGTAGCACTATCTCTTTGAATTTTATATAAGCATTTTAACAATAGTGAAAAAGGTGGGAATGCATAGAAAAATATGTCACTCCAATTGAGAGTAAAGGCATCCACAGCTAATGCTTCTGGGTCACGTTTCCAAGAGACAAACTTTTTACACTTTTTATTTGTTCTAGAGGCAAAAGCTGGCAACCCCAAGTATCAATACGTCAAATCATTTTCTCTCTACAAAAAAATACTTAAAAATTCAAATAAACAGTTTTTGGCTTCACGAAACAATAGTTATAAATTGCATTTCTGGACAGAGAATTTTGGGAAAGTAAAACAACATTAATTAGGAAAAATGGATAACACCAGGAAGAAATATGAAAATGTGAGTCAGACAGAAACTGTCATCTGTCACAATAGAAAAAATTAAGAAAATGACCGAAAATGTTTACGTAATATGATAACAAGATCAGCTGCTGCACGTCGCGCACGCCCACCACCCCCGGACTCGTCGCTGAGCTCCGCCTCGCCGCCGCCGGACACCGGATCACCTGTGTCACCGGCAGTGGCAGTCGCGTCGAGCTCCAGTGACGAGTATTTCTCCCCGCCAACGTCGCCCACACCTGAACGTCGGCCGGGGCGAGGCCGGCCACCGAGAAGCTTGGGACTTAGGGGCCAACCGGCCCCGAGCCGGGTGGGTCCCCGCTGCCGGTGGTTGTGTGCCGCGCATGAGATGGACTTATTCCATTAATGAAAACGTCATGCGCGCATACTATGGGTCTACAGAGGGGGGAACTAACCTCACTGCGTACCGTGTTAGGATGCTATCTATGTTTCAGGAACTTGAACCGACTGTCAACGTTTCGGCCCAACGGTTGTCGGATCAGGTGCGGGTCATCCAACGCAATCACATGTTGGACGACGCCGCACTTGATAGGCTGCGCTCAGAGGTACTGAGCAACCGTATCATCTTGACTTCTTCACAAACCACGACACAAACAAGTTTTGATAATGATACCATTCCACCGCGGCCCAATTTTACTGTTGTAGAGGAAGATGATAGGGTTGCCACGGTAAGTAGCCAGTGCAACGACCAATTGAGGAGTGCTCTGGAAGATGCGCTTCGCGAGTATCGATCCACTCCTGCCGAACTTAGACCACGATTACCACGGTTACCCATGCATAAGAAAAATAGGGCGCTGGTGTGTGCCTTGGACTCGCAACTCAAAAATATATTTGAGCATAGCGAGAACCTCGTTGATACGCACTCGATCTTGTATTGTGGGGCTGTAGCGGCTTGTCGTTTAGCTAACGTCAGATTCCCAAATTGTGACGTAGCTACTCGACCAAAACCAGCCGTACCAGCTTGGCAACGCAGGATCGAGTGCCGTATCGACGGGGCCAGGGTACTCATCGGCAAACTATACTGCTTCAGGGAGGGCAACACACGACCACGTGTGATGCGCTTTGTGAGGCGGGCATTCTTGGGGACTGGAATCAGTCCTCATGAATACATGTCCCGTGTCACAGAGCGCATCGACTTCCTGAAGCAGAAAGTTTATGCATGGGCGAACCGTATTCGGCGGTATAAGCGCAGGGTTGATCGGTACTCTCAGAATCGCATGTTCCGGAGCGATGAGAGGTGGGTATACAGAGATTGGGAGCGACCCGAACAAAATGTGACAGACGTATGCCGTCCAGATGATGCTGCCACTAGTTCATTCTGGCGCAGCATCTGGTCGGTGCCCGTCTGTCATACTGAGGCTGACTGGATGCGAGATGTCGAGCGGATGTGTGAATCTATCCCAGAAATGGATGAAATTCTAATAACGCCGTTAGATGTTGCCAGAGCAGTTCGTCCGTTACCGAACTGGAAGTCTCCGGGACCGGACGGACTGCACAACTTCTGGCTTAAATGGCTGAGTAGTTCACACATTCGCCTGGCATCTCAATTCCAGTCATGCTTAGAGTCTGGGTCGCTACCAGAGTTTCTTACGACGGGTGTTACCCACCTGCTTCATAAGTCAGGTAGTCCTGCGGAACCCAAGAATTATAGACCGATCACGTGTTTGGCGACGGTTTATAAACTTCTTACATCCATTTTGAGAGTGAAAATTACCAAACACATCGATAGTAATTCCATTATGTCGGCCTCTCAAAATGGATGTAGGAACGGGTCCCGTGGTACTAAGGAGCTACTCCTCATCGACATGGCCATTAGCCAACAGGTTCGTCGATCTCGCAAGGATCTGTCGACATGTTGGATAGATTACAAGAAGACCTACGACTCTGTGCCACATACATGGCTCATGAGGGTGCTGGAGTTGTACAAGATTGATGCAACTCTACGCGCCTTCCTTGAGTCGTGTATGAGGCAGTGGAGGACGGTCCTTCGATATCCAGGATGTCGACAGATCCAGGGGAGCGATGAGCCTGTATGGATTAAACGGGGAATATTTCAGGGCGACAGTTTGAGTCCTCTGTGGTTCTGTCTAGCCCTGAATCCTCTAAGCACATTGCTGGAGGATTCAGGTCTAGGCTACCGGTTGAGGAGAGGTGGTCAGGTCATATCTCACCTTCTTTACATGGATGATCTGAAACTCTTTGCCCCCAGCAAATTGCAACTGATGGAGCTACTGAAAGTAACTGAAAATTTTAGTAGCGCCATCAGGATGGAATTTGGTGTGGACAAATGTGCAGTCATGTATGTAAAGCGAGGGGAGATTATGGAATCCGAGGGACTTCAGCTCTCTGACTCCATACACCTAAGATCCCTTTCATCATTCGAAAACTATAAGTATTTGGGTATGTCGGAAGCGTTAGGCATTAACGTAGCTGACATGAAGCAATCGTTGAGGGAGCGCTTCTTTGGTCGCCTGAAGAAGGTACTAAATAGCCTTCTTTCGGGCGGGAACAAGGTGCGCGCCATCAACGGTTGGGTCATGCCGGTTTTAATGTACTCTTTCGGCATACTCAAATGGACTCAGACCGAACTGGACGCCCTGGATAGGAGAGTTCGTACACTGCTGACCGCAAACCGGATGCATCACCCACGATCATCGGTGATGAGACTGTACATCCCGCGGAAGTGCGGGGGTCGAGGCTTTTTAAACGCGGAGACCCTCCACAACCGCGAGGTGTGCAGCCTCAGAGAATATTTTTTAAAAACAGAGGTGGGTATGCACCGAGATGTGGTCGCAGTGGACAAGGCACTCACCCCGCTGTCCATGGCTAAAGAGAACTGGCGCAAACCTGTAATACTGACTACCGATGACCGCAAGGAAATATGGCAAGGCAAGGTTCTTCACGGACGCTTTTACCAGGCTCTTCATGGGCCCGATGTAGATTTTCTAGCGTCCGTGTCCTGGTTACGTTTCGGCGACCTCTTTGGGGAAACTGAAGGTTTTGTCTGTGCGATTATGGACGAAGTTATGCTAACGAACAACTACCGGAAACATATTATGAAGGACGGGACGGTGGACGTGTGTCGGGCATGCCATCGTCCGGGTGAGTCCATCAGACATATTATTTCTGGTTGTTCTCGTCTGGCTAACGGCGAGTACTTGCACAGGCACAACCAAGTGGCCAGGATTATTCACCAGCAACTTGCCTTGAAATATAAACTTGTGGAATCTGAGGTACCGTACTACAAGTATGTGCCCGACCCAGTTCTCGAGAAAGACCATGTCACGCTGTACTGGGATCGGCCTATCATTACTGACAGGACTATTGTTGCCAATAAGCCTGACATAGTGGTGATAGACCGATCAGCGCGCCGCGTAATGATAGTCGATGTTACCATCCCGCATGACGAGAACCTCGTGAAGGCTGAGAAAGAGAAGCAAATAAAATATCTCGACTTGGCTCACGAGGTTGTCAGCATGTGGAATGTGGACTCGGCTATCATTGTGCCGATTGTCGTAACGGCCAATGGCCTTATAGCCAAGAGCCTCGACGAACATCTGTCGAAGCTCTCACTTGGCAGTTGGATCAAGAGCCAGATTCAGAAGGCGGTACTCCTCGATACGGCCCGCATTGTGAGGAGGTTCCTGTCTCTGCAGCCCTAACCACCGGTAGCTTGGACCCTGCTCCCGACACCGGCGGAAAAACCTATTTTTTATATTTTTAAATGTTTTTTTTATATTTTTTGTTTTTTAAGAAATATTTAAAAATGTAATTAATAAGATGGAAAAATGAATAAAGGAATAAAATAATTAACTTAGTTGAGGACACTTTGTATATGTATGATTACTGCCACTATCTATATCCAGGCGGTGATATTCAACAAATACTACAGGGCATTGATGATAAAACAAAAACCTTTACAAAAAATGACTATTGTGTTATTATGATGGGAGAGATGGACTTTATACGGACTGGAAACTACCACGACATTATATTTTTTATTAGAGAAACCATCGGTAAAATCAATAACACCAATGTGATTATTTGCCTTCCGACATACAGATATGGCAATTATACAACCATATATAATGCTAGAGTAGAAACTTTTAATAATCTCCTGTATCTAGACAACTTAACTCACGAATATGCGTATTTACTAGACTCTAATGCAGAACTAACTTGTGGCTATCATATGTTTTCTGCGCAACATGGACATATAAATGAAACAGGAATGAAGAACATTTTCACTAATCTCCAGAGGACTATAACCGAAATAGATACTGAAAATAATATGCCAACATCTAATTCTTCTACCTCAGAAACGAAACACTCAGACACGTTTTTTTCTATAAATTATGCATCAAAACATCGCAGGACTCATCAACAAGGTGGATCAACTAACACTTCATCTGCAAGAACTAGCCGAACAAAGAAACAACATAGACATAATTTGCGTCACGGAACATTTTATGGAGCGAGGACACGAGGAGCTTCTTTCAATACCTAATTATAAATTAGCCGCTTACTATACAAGAAGTACAAAAAGAGGAGGAGCCTGTATTCTGGTAAAATTTGGTCTCCAATACAAAGAACTAACGAATGTCAGTAAAATGTCAATTGAAGGCGTTGTCGAAGTTTGTGCAATTGAACTTATACCACATAACACAATCATTATTTGTATATATAGAGTACCAAAATTAAACAATTTACAGGTTTTCTACTCAAAATTAAACAATATATTATCAAAATACTGTTACGACTCGAAAAAGAATGTAATTCTTTGTGGTGATTTTAACATTAATATTTTAAAACAAGATAAAATATCTCTTGAATTTACTAGTTTCCTATTGAAATACAATCTATTGTTACAAATTAATCAACCAACTAGATTACAAAGCAATACGTGTATTGATAATTTTGCACATAATATTTCACGAAAATGTACTCAGTGTCCTTGATTTACATATGTCGGATCATACCGCACAAACTTTAAAGCTTCCAGTAAAAAAGACATGTTTAATCAAAAGTTGGAGGATAAAAGTGCGTGACTATAGTAATGAAAACTTGATGAAATTCAAAGATTGTCTGAAATCAATTTCTTTTTCTGAAATCTCCCTAAATAAAGATCCTAACGTAGCATACAACAACTTTTTAGAACTATTCCAATTGTTTTATAATTTATGTTTTCCAATTACGTACAAAAAAAGAAAATTATTAAAGAATACAAATTGGCTAACACCTGGTATCAGACGATGTAGCCAAATAAAAAGACAGTTGTTGTGGCACCATAGATTAAATCCATCTAAGAGAAATGTGACGAAACTTAAAAATTATTCAAACAGACTTAAGAAAATTATAAAATTGACACAATTAGCTAAGAATAATTATAAAATAGAGACAGCATATAATAAATCGAAAATGACGTGGAAAATAATAAATGAAAATAAAAACAATTCCCCCCAGAGTATATAAAAGAAATAAATTATGACGGAGTTACATTCACCAAACCCAAAGACATAGCAAATACCTTTAACGACTACTTCATAAGCCAAGCAGAAACACTTTCTAGTGCTTCGACACAACTGACCACTGACAATAAAATAAATTTCTCTGCACAATCCATGTTTTTAGCCCCTATCATACCAGATGAAGTAAATAAAATAATAAAAGACTTAAAAAATAAAAATAGTGTAGGATACGACGATATTTCAACAAAGGTTCTAAAGTATGTTTCAGAAATAATATCAAATCCTCTCAGCTACATAATTAATTTGAGTATTGAGTCTGGAACCTACCCTTTTTTTTTTTTTCGGTTGGGAAATCATCAAATGACTTCTTCCGCTCTGGGCGGAGCGGAAGGGAGTGTCAGACTTGACTGACTAAAACCCATCCATGTTCCTTCTTAGCCCTTTGCGTTCCAGGGGCACGGTATCTCTTTCGAACAACCCGCATCCCTGGCAGGCATCGGCCCTCTCGGACCCCTTCCGATTTGCTGACATCTCCTTGAGGCGCGCGTGGAACACGAACGCGCCGTCGGCACGGTCTGTCGTCATAAGACGGACGGGCGGTGAGCTAGCCCATTACTCACCGTCCACAGGCCCGCGCCTACGGTGGCCGGGGGCCACTGGTTGCCCCCCGACGCCCGGGGCGTCTCCCGCGGCGGCTGGGACGTGAGGTTCTCTCCCTCTCACGTTCCGCCACCTCCTTCGCTAGCATGACTGCTTCGCAGAAGGAGGCAACGGCTTCCCATTCCCTCTCGCTCCGGACCATGGATTGAACCAGGGCCGGACGCGAGAGGTCGCCGCCGCCAATCGCCGCTACGAGGACACGGCGGTGCTCAGCCCAAGCGGGGCATAGCTCCACAGTGTGCTCCACCGTGTCCTCCGGCCGATCCTCGCAGTGGTGACACCCGGGCGTTTCCTCCCGCCCGATTCGGTGCAGGAACCTCCCGAAACATCTGGAACCTACCCTGATAAGCTAAAACCTACAGTCATAAAACCTTTATTTAAAAAAGACGATGAGAAAGACATTAAAAATTACAGGCCAATAGCTCTTATTCCGGTAATATCCAAGATATTCGAAAAATGGATCTATAGGTCCATAGACGGATACCTCAATAAACAAAGTATACTTGTGAAAGAACAAAAAGGATTTAGAAAAGATCATTCAATAAATATGGCAATAAGTATATGTCTTTCTTAATGTTATCATAGCTAACATGAATGAAAGAGTCCCAATATCAGCAATATACATGGATATGACCAAGGCATTTGACTTGGTCAACCATGATATACTGTTGAGCAAATTATATGCGTATGGGATAAGAGGAAATGTTTTATCTCTCATAAATTCTTACTTAAATAAAACCGTTTAAAAATAGAACACAACGTACAGAAATAAGTCGTATTTGTAAATTAAATAAAATTGTTATAAAATACTTATCAAAAGAAAGGAAAATATCTTATGGAATGCCCCAAGGCAGTGTGCTAGGGCCTTTATTATTCCTTATATATATAAATGACTTTCCCCAGAATATACCCTATCCTATGACATTGTTTGCTGACGACAGTACTATCATTGTTAAACTTGACAAAAATAATAAAGACTTTGAAGCTGACATAATCAATACATTACAACAAGCTGTTAACTGGTTAGAACATAACAACTTAATTATAAATTTGAAGAAAACTAAAATTATGAATTTTCGTCAAAGAGCTCACTCGGAACTAAATGTAAGCTTTAATAATGAAAAAATTGAAGAAGTTGCAAATACAAAATTTTTAGGCTTAACTATCGACAATCAACTTAACTGGAAACAACATACTTCAATATTAATTAAAAAAATCAGTAAGTTTGCTTTTGCTTTGTTTAAACTAAAGAAAATAGTCAATCAAGCAGCGGCAGTCACTGCATACTATGGATATGTCGATTCTATACTACGCTACGAAGTCATGTTTTGGGGTAACTCCTGCAATAAGGACATGGTGTTCAAGTCGCAAAAAAGATGCATTAGGGCCATAACCGGTATAAAAACAACTGATAGCTGCAAACCTTATTTTGTATTGTTAAAAATAATGACTTTACCTTGCTTGTACATTTTTGAGACTGCTTTATTTGTTAAGAAGAACATGCATCTATTCAGAAAAGCATCTGAACATCGATACAAAATGATTAGACAGGAATATAGACATGAATTATGCGTTCGACCATCAAAGACCGCTTTAATGCACAAAAGCATACTTTGCATGGCCCCAAAAATATTTAATAAATTACCAAATGGAATTAAGGACTTAAATATTATTCAATTTAAAAACAAATTAAGACATGTATTACTGGAAAAATGTTATTATACTCTTGACGAATTCCTTAATGATAAATTGTAAGCTATTTGACATTGATATTTATTTAATTTGGACATTGTATTACTTTTTTATATCCATTCATTATTTAAATTTACCTTTCTCAATTGTTAATGATTTGCTTATATTTTTTTATCATATGTTATGTTGTGGTTTGTTGTAATTATTTTATTTTAATTTAATATGTTGATTATTCTTTTTTTATAATAATAATTAATTATTTGAAAGAGTGTACACCTTTAAGGTAGATTTTTGAGGAACTTTTTCTTTTATTATTAAGATCTCATGTAAAATGTACCAAAAATCACACCAATAAATGAATTGAATGAATTGAATGAATTAGCTTTTAAGTCTGAGTCTATGTTTCTATTGGATTGTTACATAGGCAAATATTTTAAAGCAACCATGTTACTAAGCACAAAATTTATAAAAGAAATATAATTTAAAGAATTTTGATGTATGAAATGTCTTTTATGCACAACAATAAAAAAAAAATTTGCTCAGTATACATAAGTTAACTTTGTCAATAACTCTAAAACGCACTTGGTACCAATTAGTTTTCAATGTCCATTAACCCCTATAATATTCAAATCGTCAAAGGTTTGAATTGATTTCCATAGATTTCATACAGTTGAGTTTCCCTTACTAACAACTCCTACTACGGGTTAGTTAAACAAATTGGAAATCCAATATGGTTGCTGAAAAGTACTGAAAACCAATCACTCTCCATGTAGACTTTTTTATATAAAACAACGTGACGTGTACACGTTTATACAAACATTTCAATTTATATCCGGCAGAAATGTTTTTATTCTATCTATTCTTATTTTATACAAAATGTTTTGAGAACAGTGAATGTTATTGTTTTATGATAATTGATTTCATTGCCTTTTTGGTTTAGTAGCAGCAAGTACCACTGCTACGTATGAGGTTTTGGTTAAGTCGGGCAAAGTGTTATTTGGTTTTTCCATCAGAAATTTCGTAGTATTTGTGCCCCGTTGATCGCCATAGGCTCGCCTCTTATTATCATTCATCATCATCTGCTTTGCCTTTTACCAACTATCTTGGGGTCGTCTTAAAGTCGAACCGAAGCAGGTGTTTCCCAGTATTTTACATGGAGCTACTGCCTATCTACCAAGCCGCAGTGGAAACATTATAGGCTGATGGTCCAAGCTACCAGCGGTCTAGGGTCTTAAGAGAAAACCTCTTACAGTAGTACCGCTTTCTGAATCAAGGCCTTGATGTAAACTAATTATTGTTTCAATGACTATTTAGTAAATAGTTTTGCATGCCAAGGAAAAGCATCTCAACAAGTTTTGATTGTACCATCAAAACAATCAAAACTTGTTGTCACACATTGGGTGGGTACGAGTTAGCTGTGCGTATGCACAGCTAACTCGTACCCACCCAATGTGTGAGCAACCATAGCTCCATGCGTTTTCGTACGTATTCGCTTACAATTCGTAGAAAAACAGGCCTAACATGGCATTTCGACATGACATTTTAATTGATGTCTTGTTTTAAATCTGCATTATGGGACTCGATTCCCAGAAGTAAGTCATGGTCATTGTTTAGTATAGACGATATCCATTCACGATTCTGTTTCGATAGTAATGATATTTGGGCATGATTGTCTTGCCCACTCGAAATGAGACACTCGTGTCCTGTTATTTGCACGCGGGATTCGAGAGCTCACTTTTCTCAGTGAGTTCACCAAATCCCGCGCGCCCTACGTGTGGTGAGAGCAAGTCTAACGATTTTAATCATTGAGCAGGAAACATGAATGTATACGGTGCGTTATTGTTTTACAACGTAATCATCTTTTATGATACTTTTGGGAGTATTAACGGGATGAATGACGTACGTGGCACATTTTTTATGTAAGAAGGGAATGACATGTACTCAATTATTTCAAATCCTATGTCAGGCATAAAAATCTATCTTGAATTCATGACTCATAATTGGATTTATGATTTCAAAGTCCAAACAATCGACTTTGGGGTGAAGACAAAAGATTTACTTTGATTTACGATTGATAGAAAAAGTCACCCTGTAGTTTCAATATCGCAACCATAAAACACAGAATTTAGATTTAATCATTAATTTATTATATATTTATTACTTACATGGGTACGATTATTGTCCTCACAAGCAAGATTTTAACATTTTAGTTTTAATAATAGAAATAAATTCGTAACATCAAAATTTCATATTCATTCGACCATGAATTTAGGTACTCCGTGTAATAGAATTTGTAATCAAGTATTTTAACTTTATGAAATGTTTGCAAAATCACTCGAATCTATTTTTAGTTCATTTTTGAAAACGTAATTGAAAACGGGCAAGCTTTAAAGATTTTACTAGAAACAAATGATAAAATGAAATGGATAAAATATAGACAAGATACCGAAAAACCGACCAAGTGCGAGTCGTACTCGCACACATAGGGTTTCGTAGCACCAAACAATAATTTTATTAATATTTGTACAATTTACACTCAACACCAAAACAGCGCAACACGATAAGCTAGGAAAAAGGGATTTCGCAAAAGTATCGACACATGGTGCGTTCCGCATGAAAGGTCTAGATTTTTGTTTTTTTTTTGTCATTGTTGTCACTGACTGAATAGCACTTACCCTCGAGATGAATATAGTCAACCTGTCTAATTTCCGAAGGCAAAATCATGTGTTTGCCTAATTATGACTGTGTTTTATTGCTCCACGTGTTAAACAAATGAAATAACAAAGCTTTGACTTATTATTAAGTAATCTTTGTCGACTCATAAAAGGTTTTTCGTCAAGTTTGAATCAGGGTTGCTACTCACTTTCCCCGTTCGGCATGATTTAGCATGGCTTTAATCGAATATAATCGGAAAAAGCTGCTTTGCTTATACCTAATTTTGCCAAGCTGACCCGAACAAGATTATGATTACCTATCCAAATTCGTACAGACAAATTGTGGACCAGCTATGGACAAAGGATACTGATAGATCTTTCGAAACCGTATCTGTCAACGAGCGGTGTCTGTCTATAAGTCTGTTAAGTTTCCATGGAAGCTAAGATTCTGTAGTAATTTAATTCAGGTCGGGTTTTTCATTCAAAACCAACAAAACCAGCCGAATGATATGTACCCAAAAAGGAGCGTTACACCCCTCAAGTGGTACACATGGGCGATTCAGGAAAAGTTTAAGACAAGACATGGGACAGATGTCAAACAAAAAATTATTTGATGCTCCCAAGACTTGTTTTCTTCATCGGAATAACAGAAAGGGACTAAAAATAAACGTCTCTTATTTCCTACTTCGCGCTTTCTAATAAATTTGATTGAGTGTGTTTGTGACATAAATTCGTAGAGAACATGACAGGAGGAGTAGCCTACGTCCTTCCACTGTCTATTTTTAACATGTTTTGGAGTTTTGTATAGAAGTTCCGGTTGTTATACTAAACGGGGAACAGCGAAAAATAAATAAGTAAAGTAAAAATATCTACCAGATAATAAAAAAAAAAAAAAAAAAAAAAGTAAAAATTCTCCCATTTCGGCGTAAGCGAATGGTGTGCTTAACGTTTCAAATGATGTTATTTGTGTCGACACAGAACTAAAACAACGTTGAAGACGTTTGGCACCCTCGGCAGCGTCCACCAGTTATTGTAATGAAACTTAGCCTTTTCAAATATTTTTAAGATTTTCAGCAGGCAAGCAAAACTTTCCAAATACCAAAATTTTCCACAAAAATTCTCGTTCTCTCTCACTTACCTCTCGCCAGTAATCTGGTTCACTTTAGAAAGCAAGTTAATATTGTTTTCCATACAAGAAACAACCGCGAGTCTAATTAAGTATGGAAAAACTTTAACGTGGCGAAGCGCCAAAGTACTTATTGTTCGTTGCGATGCTAATTCTTGGCCCAAGTCTGAAGTTCTAAATTACTAGGATTTTTGAACTTTCGATGGAAGGTTGGTTTGAAGCATTTCTTGCCTTTTTTTAGATTGTAGCTCGAAACGGGATTTATGGAAGGATTAGTTTAGAGGTTAATGTCAATAATGAGGAGTTCGTGGCTAAATAATAACAGCCGCACGGATTGATCTTTAAGGTTAAGCCGTGCTTGCCGAGGTTGGTCCGTGGATGGGTGACCATAATTACATACCGAGTTTCCTCCGTGCCTCGGAAAGCACGATAAGCCGTTGGTCCCAGCTGTCATTTGTAGATCTTAGACAGTCGTTACGAGTAGTCAGAAGCCAAAAGTCTGACATCAAGTCTTACCAAGGGGTATCCCTATTACCCAGTTACTGGGTTGTAGAGGTCAGATAGGCAGTCGCTTCATGTAAAATATTAGTACTCAGCTGCATCCGGTTAAACTGGAAGCCGAGCCCAAGATAGTTTGGGAAAAGGCTAGGCAGATGATGATGATGACAAGTGTGTGTCCTGTTACAAGTTTTATTGATAGTGTCAGTCACCATGTCAGTTTAAAAAGTTATACCGTAACGTTTGTTCGAAATTATTTTGATGATGTCAATAATTTTAAAAGATTTTTAGCATGGCTGTGTTCACTAAAGCTAGGAATCACCTACGAGAATACCTAAACAAGAGCACAGTGCTCGTATTCTACTCTCTTTAGAGTTGAAATTCCAACATCATTATCATCATCACCTTCCTACCTTTGTCCTATGTTATTTGGGGTTGGCGTTTTTTTTTTGTTGTTTTTCATTCATCATTCATTTTCCTAAGTTGGGGCTATTTTTAGAATCGCCAGATGTAGCTCAATACTAGTTCCAACATAAATAAAGTGGATCCAAATAAAGTAGTTCATTTATGTATGTAGTTCATTCATGTATTTTCTACTTCTATTTTCACGAACTCTAAATGAGAGGCTGAGACTTCTATTTTAAGAGGTATCATTCAGAAATTCATTGAGATCAGATCAGATCATCGTTTGAATTCGTGGAAATCGACATAACGCCTATTTTGCTAGGCTATGCCAAAAATGTGGTATTGTATTTTTCTTTGGAAAATACTTGTTATTATTATCCACTTAACTTTGTTTAGTTACTGGCCATGTCGTTTTGAATAACTTTATTAATCCCACTTCAACCTCTAGCTAAACAACTTTAAACAATATAGTAAATACACAAACATATTTACTAACAAAACCACTGCTACTCAGAGCTGAAAACTAAATAGGGCGTCATAAACCAGTCTGTTTATGATGCCCTATTTAATATTCAGCTCTTAACGAAACAATTTAATGAAAGTTTGATCGCGAGTTTCCTAAGCGTCTAAATAAGAACACAAAATTGAGAACAAAATGTTAATGAGTACAGAAAGCGGCGAAAGATACGGGTTTACTTAGAGTTATTTCAGCTGGTTATCTTGTCCCCCTAATTATGAGCTTTGTTTGACCATGACGTCTTTGTCATACCAATACCAAATCGGTGACTGAAAAGATGTGTGGTAATCGATTGGCTTGTGATGCGGAGGAATAAGGAAAATGTCGTGAAGAAAGTTTTGAGTGTGAATGTGGATGGGTATGAGTAGAGGAAGACCAAAGAAACAATGAATGGACTGTTTGAAGGATGATATTGCCAGAATCGAAATAGAATAGAATAAATCTTTATTGTACATCAAAAATTAAACATAACGAGTTTACAAAACTGCAAATTTGATGGTTACAACGGCAGTCTAATTGCTGATAGCGATATCTTACAGACAACTTTTGGATGGACATGGAGTAACCTAATAAGATGACAAGTAATAAAGAAGAATGGAAGCAGAAGACATGCGGCGGCGACCCCAAATAAACTGGCAAAGGGCGGAGCATGATGATGTCTTTGTCATACCAATGCCCTTAGTGGCATTATATTTCCGAAAAAAGTTTTTAATCTTATCCCAGCAGACTACGGTGAACATTCTATTTGTATGTACGACTGCTGTAAAGAAGGAGTGTTTTGTATTTAAGGTTCATGTACATAATTATATATGTATGTTTAACACACAGAGCGACTGCCTATCTGATATTTCTTAT
This sequence comes from Cerastis rubricosa, assembly GCA_949152445.1. NCBI lineage: Eukaryota > Metazoa > Arthropoda > Insecta > Lepidoptera > Noctuidae > Cerastis > Cerastis rubricosa. Next base: position 18,082,179 of record OX424539.1, read on the forward strand.
AAATATAGAATAATAAAACTACGATGAATTTTGAAACATCTATAAATAAATAAAAAACTGGAAATAATAAGACTTATGAAAATTTTAACCTTCTACTGACACGGTGACGTAGTATCCATTGATCCGAAAATGTTAACACAATAGAAGCCAAAAACCACACAGAATAAAGTTCAAATAAGCATGAATAGATCTTTTTACGAAAGACTATTTAATGGGAATTCGATTTTCATTTTATATAAATTCATCAACTGTTTAATGATCCGTAGAGTACGAATTTATGTGTTCAAAAGTTTTGAGGTGACCTCTGCGATAAGGGTCACAGGAAAATAATAGTGGGAGTTTGCAGTTGAAGGTTAAAGAGCAAAACTCTAAGGGATAGGGCGCAAGGTCGAATTTCAGTTATTCGGTTAAACTGATATCTTTTTGGTATTAATGTAAAAACTAAAGTTTTGCAATTCAGCAAAATAGAGCAATGCAGATTTGTCAATTAGATTGGGCAGCATTTGGGAAGCTTTGTCGGGTCCTCTCGTAGCGTGTTTCACATTTTTTTCCCGCTACTACTACGTCTTTTTTCTCAAGGAATTTCTATGAAAAAAGCACGCCGTTTAACCTCACAGAAAACGTTTGATCTCTGACTTCTATTTCATAACAAGTCAAAGATATATTAGTTACTGCTTCAATACATCAGACATCATCAACGTTGAAATAAGGCTCACAATTTCATCCTTCCTTTTCAAATGTATCGAAAAATTGCTTACTGTCAGTTAAAACAGGAAGGCAGGTACAATTGGTTTAGCGCATTAAAAGCAGCATATTGAACTGTTTAAAGTCTTCAAGGAGTCCTTTAAGAGAAAAATAAGTTCCTTTAAGTAGTTTGAAAGTGGCGCCGGTGACTGACAAGTTGTGTGAAAATCGGTTGGCATAGTATGTGATTTATAGGAAAGAGAAGAATGTCGTGAGGAAAGTTCGAGGATCAATGTGGAGGGGTATAAGCGTAAAAAAAATATAGAATATAGATAGATGGAATGTGTTAAGGATGATATGGCAAGAAGAGATAACACAGTGGCAAGTGTCTGATAAGATGACAACTAATATCGTCGCAGCGCAGCATGTCTTCTTCTTCCTTACTTCTGTATGGAAGAAGAAGACATCCTGCGCCGACCCCAAATAAATTGGGATATGGGCAGGAGAATGATTAGCTCCCAATTTTACTCCTTCCAAATTCACCAAGCCACAAACTTCAAATAAATCAGAAGTAATGCAAAACAATACACAACAACTACCACATTTCCAATACCACCTCACCTTATTCGCTCTCTATCCAATTAGCCAACATCTATTTATTATTAGCCAAATTGATCAAACAATGGTTTCTGGCATTCAACCAATGAAGCATATAATACGCTAATTGACATTAATAGTTTGTGTTGTTACGGTAGCTATGACAACCCGTGAGAGATCTATAAGGTTTCTCGGTTTCTTGTAATTAAAACGTACTTGAGATCTTAATTCTCAAAGGGTTACCAAAACCCTTTAAGAATTAAGATCTCAATTACGTTTTTGTATTTGTATCTGAGTGTAAAACTATTGTTAAATACTTATTTTCAAAAATAAATGAACTTAGGTATTTTGTCATTTTTGTAAATTCAACCCCAAACGAGAGAAAAGGCGTGGAAACCTTAGTTTGACAAAAATGGTCTGATCACCTTGAAATTTAGTATTTGTGTTTCTTGGTTGAATAAAAAAATACGTATTTCAACTTTTTGGAATCTTCTCCCGTCAGACGACAAAAAGGTGTATTTGTATTTTATTTTTTGTTTTGAAAAAATAGCACGGTACATTATACTTGCGCGACTCAATGGCTTCATGGGTTTCGTTTTTGGAGTTTTCGGGGTCGTTGGAAATGGAAAAGAGGTCAAAATTAAAATCCAAGATGGCATTGAGGAAAATTTTCGGATTTTTCCTTCATGGGTGTAGTTTTCGTGGATTTTTGGGTCACTGGCAATAAAAATGAGGTTAAAAATAAATCCCAAGAAAACTAAAGTAAAATAGTTTTGTTTAATCTTAGTAATAAAAAATGGTAGTAAGAAAAAGTGAAAGGTGCGGATGAATGACCAGAGCATTTGAGTTACGGCAACGTAACCCGGAAGACATGTTTAAAATAAATTCTGGTTCAACCCATTTAGGTCACTAACAATCTAAAAAATAAATAAGTATGCCGTAATATACTTTTTTTAACCAAAATGAAATCTTTGGTTTCTTACTTTGAAAATCACAGACTTACACAACTGTTTATCCTGTACTTACACACGCGCGAGTTATTATCTATGACATATTTTAAATGAGTATTTTTGACATTATTTTGCTGGGGTAACGCAAACGTGGGCAATTACCGAACTCCACGCGGGCGAAGCCGCGGGCAGGAGCTACTTATAGATGAAATCGATTTAAAGCATGGTATACAAGGTGAAACAGACTACTCACAAAACCGTCAACTATGCATTTGTATTTCAAACCATGTAACCGCATGCAAAAATTATTGCTAGGAAACAACTTTTTTTTAGATATGAAAAGTCATGTTTTACGATAAAATTCAATGTAAAAACCTTGTTCTGAGTGATGCATTGAATAGTAAACGCGTCATGGAGGTATACCAATTAAAGTTATAACATGTTCAAGAGACTTTGTTTTTTTTTTATTAATGAATTGCATCTCGCAGTTCAACCTAGGAGCTAGTCGTCTGCTTAACTGGACTATCCTGTGGGTGCCATAAGAGTAAGACCTCCAGACAGGGCATAAAAATTTACTAACTAAACGACTACACGCTAAGGGTGGGTACCGTGGGGTACGAGCCTTGGCTTAAGGCGTCGCTGGGGGAGAACTGCATGGCGAAAAGCTAGATCTGAATGATATCATTATTCAGGGGCTGATTTAAAACTACTGGCACAGCATCGCGGGCTGGCTCGACCAAGGTTCGGGGAGGGCATGGACTGGGATGTCGCGACGGACCTCGACGGCGAGGTCGGAAAGACAGCGGTTTGTGTCTGAATTTTTTAAGATTGCTGGTTTCTTTGCTACTCTCCTGAAGGAGGCATCATCGGGAGTGAGGAGGGTATGCCTCGGACGGCGTACTGTACTAATGCGCGAGGGTTCGTAACGGGCGGTCGCTGCGATCAGGGCATTACGGTGCTTAATGGCATTATCGAAGAAACGCTTCCAAAGACGTTTCATAAACTGAAGAACGGTGGGCATTCTAAGGTCTACGTTTGGGCATCCATTGCCTTCAACCGGGCACGCAAATTATCTCCAAGACTGAGAAAGTCTCGAAGGAAAAACCGGTAATACTTTGCTTGACTTAAGAATCGACCCCATGCCCTTTTGCGTAGCCTTCCTTCCTTCCTTTAAGCCACGATATTTGATTCACGTACTGCATGTAACCTCGTTGGTTCTACATTTAATATCCGAATTCAAAACTACTCGAAACCGTTCTTTCGCACAAAAACTTTCCATTATTTTTTTTTGTTACCCCAACCTTTGAGAGCAGTTTTAAAATATGCTTTTGATGAAGGTATACAAGAAATTTATACTCGCGTGGAACGAAATGGAATTTGTGAAGAAATACTGGGAAGCGACGAATATTTAGTCCACTATGCATTTTGAGAGGAAGATTTGTTCGGAGAGATTCATCTGTTTTCGTGCATGTTGAAATGTATGTAGTAATATGTATTACTAGTTTGTTTTAGTATGCTATGTTCTCGTGAATTCATAGTTGTAATTGCAAAAGCAAAAATGTATACTTAACATGAAACATACTACACGGCTCCAAGACTCCAGATCAAGGTAAACTATAAATGTACATTTAAAGCACGTAGTATTGATGATTAAAAAGGTTGTTTTGCTTAGCATGAGGTATATGTTTTATTGACACTAAGTGTCAAAAACATCGAGCAAAGTTATTATTGGATTTTTCTATCAGGAATTCCTCAGTAGCAGCCATTGAGTTTGAATTTGGACCCGGTTGATGGCAATAGGCTCGACCTTATTAGATGGGACTTAAACATTACAGTATTACGCCTCTGCCTAACCAATCGAGGATTACACGGCGTAAAGTGATGTTATGGTATGTAAAACTAATCTCTTAACTACTCCAAATGTAACTGAATTATCTGTTTCATTTTCACAGCCCAACTTCAGTACGAATTTTGAAAATAATTTAATAGGCACACAGTTATTTAGTCCATCCTTTAGGAGGTAAAGCTTTTGTGAAAGTAGTACGTTCCTGAGGAATAACTTCAGACCTGTAAGTGGGAGAAGCTGCTTCGAAAGCTAGTTCAATTTAATCCATCGGCCATCAAAATGACGATGCTGTTTTTAGGGTTCCGTAGCCGAATGGCAAAAAACGGAACCCTTATAGATTCGTCATGTCTGTCTGTCTGTCTGTCTGTCTGTCTGTCTGTCTGTCTGTCTGTCCGTCTGTATGTCACAGCCACTTATTTCCGAAACTATAAGAACTATACTCTTGAAACTTGGTAAGTAGATGTATTCTGTAAACCGCATTAGGATTTTCACACAAAAATAGAAAAAAAACAATAAATTAAGGGGGTCCCCTACATACTTAGAACTAAAAAACAAAAAAACATTTTTCATCAAACCCATACGTGTGGGGTATCTATGGATAGGTCTTCAAAAATGATATTGATGTTTCTAATATAATTTTTTTCTAAACTGAATAGTTTGTGCTAGAGCCACTTCCAAAGTGGTAAAATGTGTGTCCCCCCCCCCCTCTGTGTTTTCTAAAGTAAGAGGAGGAAAATTCTGAAAATATTTCAGATTGTAGAACGTAAAAAAAACTATCAACGAAAATTGGTTTCAATAAGATATGATGTTTAGTTTTTGAGATATGGGACTTTTTCATCAAACTGCAGCAGTAACTTTGTTTTTCATAAACATACTATGAAAAACAAATTTAGTTTTGCGGTTGTGTGGAAGTTTACTAACTAATACTACTAACTAATGAATGACAGTTCAAAATATTGTTATGATATTGTTTGGAGCTATGGAACCCTGTGTGCGAGTAAGACTCGCACTTGGCCGGTTTTTTTATATTCTTTGAAGTCCTTGAAGTCTAGTCCGAAGTCTCAAAGTAAAATGTATTTTAATCTTCAGTTTATATTAAAATTAACTAAGACTTTGGGCCGAATTCGATTAAGTAAAATTAATAGCGGAATTGTTTGCAAACCGCTTTGACAACAATTTTATTAGTGACGAAATGGAAATGCTTTAAATAAATAATTATAGTCATTATCGAGTTTAGATACTTTGAAGAGTAACCCTTTATGATAGTAATGTTGTTATTGAGGTAAATAACTCATCAAGAAGTTAACTTTTAGAGGTTTCGGCACAGGTATTCAGTGCCCCGAAAGTCTGAAAACGAGTGGTTTCATGTTACACAGTACTAACTAGGTTGTCATCATCTGCCTATCCTTTTCCCCAAACTATCTTGGGGTCGGCTTCCAGTCTAACCGGATGCAGCTGTGTACCAGTATTTTACATGAAGCGACTGCCTATCTGACCTCCACAACCCAGTAACTGGATAATACGATACCCCTTGGTAAGACTGGATGTCAGACTTTTAGCTTCTGACTACTCATAACGACTGTCAAAGATCTACAAATGACAGCCGGGACCAACGGCTTAACGAGCTTTCCGAGGCACGGAGGAAACTCGATATGCAATTATGGTCACCCATCCACAGACCAACCTCGGCAAGCACGACTTAACCTTAAAGATCGACCTGGGCGGCTGTTATTATTTAGCCACGAGCTCCTCGGTAAGTACTAACTGAGTTGTGTAGGTCAGATAAAAAGTCGCTCCATTTAAAATACTGGTACTCAGATGCATCCGGTTAGACTGGAAGCCGACCCCAACATAGTTGGCAAAAGGCTAAACTGATGATGATGAGGAAATTTTAAAAGAAGATTGATTTGGATAATTAATGCTTTGATATAAAATTAACAAAGATGACTAAAAAAATGCAAAACATTACCTTAGTTCATAAAAAACAATTTAATAAAAAAATGTCTCGTCTGAAACTCATAAAAACGAATGAGCACGATGCCTCATAAAAATACCTACATACGTACACACGTATGTACTTACATACATACATTCATATATGTATGTGTAGAACCCTGTCGTAAACTAGGGGGTTCAAGGTTACGACCAGAATATGGTAATACATGATCGTATAAAACAAGGAAATATGCCTTCGGTGGCCTGATACTGATCTGGGTGTTAAGCATAAAGCGGTGCTGAATATTGAAATAAAATAAGAATTATTTCAATGGTTGGATTTTCAGTTGAACTACGACGATCTTTTGGTGCTTGACTGACGTTTTATGAAGTGAATAAAAAAAGATGTCAGCGGTAGCAAGTTCCAAACAGCGTTTGATTAACTTAATGGAAATAGACCACAGCAGTAAAATACGGCGCTTGCATGACATTAACAGAAGAGTGTTGTTAATGAACATCATCATCATCATCATTTCAGCCGAAAGACGTCCACTGCTGGACATAGGCGTCCTCCAAGTCCATAGGGGGGGTTTTGCCATAATCGCCGCGCTTGGCAGGCGGGTTGGCGATCGCTAATGAACAATTATAAAACCACCAAAAAATATACCATAAAATTGTTATTTTTGTAAGCCCGTTATGTTTAATTTTTGGTGTACAATAAAGTTTTATTATATTCTATTCTTCTAATCATTGACAAATTGTCCATGGAAATTACATAGCACCATGACGCCTGTAATCTCCGAAGGCCTAGGTGGCGGTGTGTCTAGTAGTTCAACCACATTTCGCCAGCTATCCCATGTAATAGCGGGCGAACAGCTTATTGCCATCAACCGGGCATTAATTCAAAACCCGTGGCTACTATTGAGAAATTTCTAATGGAGAAACCCCATAACAATTTTCCGACCGAGGAATCGAAAGGCAGGACCTCATGCTCATCAGTTTAAGGACATTGTATTGAATTAAAAAAGGAAGAGAGGTGTTAGTTCCTATTAGGGTCCAAAGCACTAATATTATGTCCCTCCTCCTCGCGTCGTATTCCTCAAAGCTGAGGGTCGTGACCTCCCCCCTTCAGTATCACCTTTTCTCGGATTATCTTCTTCCAACTGTTTCTGTCCCTGGCTGTGTGAAGGGCGCTGTGGACTGTGGAGTCAATGGCGGTGCGGATCTGGTCAGACCAACGTAATTGGCTGCGTGCACGAGGCTTTTTCCTGTCCACCTTCCCGGTTACGATTAGCTTCTCTAGGTTGCCATCGTCTTTCCTCGCAATTTTACCGAAATATTCCAAGACCCTGCACAGGCACTGGAATGACAGCCGTGAGAAGTTTTTACTAATATTATGTACTTTTACATAATAAAGACAGCTTAACCTCATCGACTATATCTGAACATTATGAATATTCCAAAAGATGGTTTGATCAATTTCATAAAAATATTCTTAGAACTTTCTTATCCTTTACAAGCTCCCAAGGTCTCTAAGAGAGTAAGACCAAACCGCTAAGGCAACTGAGGTAAAGCAACATAAGTACCAATACTTTTCTCTACAGGGATCACAAACATTGTGAGTGTTTCAGTTATCCATCCAACTCATAAGAGAGAGATCGTAAAGACCAATAAATAAGTTTCTGGGAAAGTAACAAAGTTGGTTTTAGTGCACTGTCTGTATCCATCGCTCATACGAGTCTCATGTGGATTGCCGATGCATCCCTGAAGAATACTGTTAGAGAAACATTTTCTATTTAAATAAGTGGACTGTAAAAGGGCATTGAAATGGTAATGTCGGTTTTTGCAAGCATTCAGAACACTTCTTTTTCTCTTGAAAAAAAAGGTTGCCAGTATAGAGTTTTTTTTTTTAGTTTAGATGTCCCAGTATATGAGAAAACTAACAAATACAAACAGCTAAGTAAATTATTATTTTTTATTAGGAGAGCAGCGGTGGCAGCCCCGACCTACGAGCAGTAAGCCGTGGGTTAGAACCCAGGCAGGCGCATTACTTTGTGTAATTTATTTCATCACCGCTGCCCTAAAAAACGATGAAGGAAAACATCGTGAGGAAACCGGCATGTCCTAGAAATAAAAATTCGAAGACATGTAGCATCTACCAACCCGCACTGGGCCTGCGTGGTGGATTACGGCCCACTCCGTCTCATAGAGAGGAGGCCTGTGTCCCAGCAGTGGGAACAATATAGGCTGATTATGATAATGAAGTAAATTATAGCTTTGTTCATCATGACCTTTGCTTTTTCGCAACTTGGGCCGGCCTCCACTGGATTCCACTGAATCCCTGTAGTCTAATGGCGACTACCAATTTTTCCTCCACACCCCCGTTTTTGTGAATCGGCAAGCGTAAGGTGGGACGCCCTCAGGCTCGGTGGAGCGACGATCTTCGCAGGGTGGGTGGTAGCATCTGGGTGAGAGTTGCCGAGAATCGAGTTAAGTGGCGAGCGATTGAAGAGACCCATGTCCAGTAGTGAACTGTTGTAGGCTTATAATGACGATGACCCCAGTTTTTGGGTTGATACCCGGTAATACTGGTTGATGGACTTTGGGGTTTGAGACTACCGAGTAGCAGACCTTCAATTTTTATTATTTTTGTTGATCCGTCGATTCTCTAATATTTTCTTAAACTTGTACTCATTTCAAAGTAATAAAAAGCGTCGGAATAAAAACAAACGATATCAAATCTGACGTAAGTTATTTGAACTCGTTTAAATCTCCCAAATCTCAGTTTAATCCTTTTATTAAAAGTTTTTAATCGATTTTCGAAACGGTTCAAGGGTAAAATGTTTTTAGTTTTTATAAGGATTATACGCTTTTTGAAAGGAAAAAAAAGGAAAAAAGAAAGCAGCAAATAATTTCCATGAAGATACTTTACAAGTAGTACAAAGAAACGATGGATGGACTGTGTGAAGGATGATATGGCATGAAAGGAGGTATCTCATGAGATGACAAGTAATAGAGAAGTATGGAAGAAGAAGACATGCTGCGCTGACCCCAAATAAATTGGGATAAGGGCAAGAGAATGATGATTATGATGATAATTTACAAGTGGGGTAACTAAAGAACTTTTGGAGTACCATGGGCAATTAGTAGCGGGTAGCTCATGGCATCAGGAGGTGAGGTCAAGTAACTGAGAAAGAAACCCGTTTATATGTTCCGAGAAACGTCAGGTTTGTTTGCTTTTATTTGCAATGCATTGACGGCACGGTTGGCGCAGTGCTTAAGTGATTGACTGCTGCGCTGCGTGTCGAGGGTTTGATCCCCGCACGGAACTAATATTTGTATGGCCTACAGATAGTTCTTCCGTTGAATTTAAATGTTTGTAAACGCACCCACGATACAGGAGAAATTCGTAGGAAATATATCAAATAATTATATGAACTGTTGAAATAAATAAAAATATTTGGGACAACATAGGAACCATTTTTATTAGTACACACCTTTAAAACTACAACTTGTACACTAGGATAACAACAGGTAGGTCTGGAGGTCTAGGTCAGGTGGTCCTAGGTTTAACAATATTACGCGGTTTAAGTGGAAAAAATTAAAATACCTAGAAGCTTCAAGACTTTGAATAGCCCTTTAAACTGAAAATGTATAAAAAACATAGATCCAAACATTTTTGTGATAATAAAGCGAAAACCTGAACAGATAAAAAATATTTTATTTCATAACAATATTATTTACATTAACAAATAAATAGTTTGAGGGATAAACTTGAGTAGATTAGGCAAAGCTGGCTGAAATAAGAATAACTGAAGTTTACATCTCATGAATGCGACGAGTTGATCTACGAGGAATGTGAACTCAGATGAAAGATCTTATGCCATGTCACAATAACAGTAATATCTCTATATTCCATACTTCCAGTGTAAAAGCCGTGCTCTCGATTTTACTTACATTAGCAAAAACTATTTACTTACCAACCTTTTTTTAATTCTCAATATTTTCATGGATAAATTACCGTTAATCCTTCCTTATTAGCTTACTTTCGATACAAGGGGTGTATAAACACCCTTAAAAAAGCTGAGACACACTTGTTCTTCCAGTCATTGCGATATTGTATAGGTCGAGGACCTATCGGTCGCCAAAACTTCCGGTACGGTAACGGTTACTTAAACTAAAGACTTAACTGTTCAACATGTGAAACCGGGTTATCTTTCATGGTGGCGCCATAAACAAGTATTATAGAATATACAAAAAAAAAACAAATAATAAAACAAAAAATAGAAAAAAAAGAAAAAAAAAGATAGAAATAGAATATGCATAAAACTATACATAAACAAACAAACACATACATACTACAAATATGTAAGAAGAAGACATGCTGCACCGACCTCAAATAAATTGGGATAAGGGGTGGAGCACGATATGTTGATCATTAATACTTCTTCAGATCACCTTCATAAATACTTACTTCGTGTGTTCCTGTTTTACATCAACTTAAAGAAAGTGAATGGCACACTTGTTCAGGGTGCACACTGCGTAAAGCTTCCAAATAGCCGTATAAAAATAAGAAAACACATGCCTGTGTGTTTAGCATACTCCGCTTAATGGGGTTGTAAATTTTATTTTTGCCCGACTTGCTATGCAGAAAGGAGGTTAATGGTTTTCAGGGGTGTGTATCGGTGTATTTATTGCTTGTGTGTTGCCGCCTTTGAATAAGATAATTGTAGTCCGGTCGACTTGTTTCGTTATTAAACATAAAAAAGGAAGTAGAATTAAGTAGGCTCGACATGATATTGAAGATTGGACAAAATAAAATGGGAATAGCAGGGTGGTGTATTGATTCGAGATTTAAAGAATAAAATATATTTTTACGCAAAAAGGAGTATAAACAATTTTAAAGGCAAAAATTCATCCTAAGTCAATACATTTCGTCAAGTTAGGTGGACATAAATGTATGAAGCAGTTGATTATTTTATTCCCTCTTTTCAAGGACGATACCATCGCTAAAGTTGTTCATTAAGACGAATGTATACATAAACATAACATAGACGCTTTATAGGTTCACAAGCCCATAATGTAATAAAATAATAAATCTTTAATTCGTCAAAAAGTTCATTTTACGAAGCCCTAAATCTCAGTCAATCTAACAGTAAAAGTGCAAATCATCATCACAATTCCGTGCATGTTACAGATCGAATCCGGAACTAACCAGATGCGACAATAGTAAACGTGGAACTAAATCTAATGCCATCAAATATATCTGCAGTGAACCGAACCGGACAAATGGCGTGTCATCGAATTCCTTTTAGGGTCAGGACAGTCACATGCAGTGATTTTTATTATAAATCCTGTATATAGTCCGTAGCAAATGAAAAGTGCGATAGAGGTTTTTTTAAATCATTTCCTAGTTGCGGATTTTTTGTCGCTTTTGAACGGTTCAGGTTGATCGAGAAAACATCCTAAGAAAATATTTTGTTCTAACGCTGTTTTCAGCTCGATTAAATCTTTTGATAAAATTCAAACGATACTCTCCCCTAAAATCATAGCTACAAAAAACATTTTACTTTACCGCCAAAATTTATTTAACTTGTCCCAAAATCCGTGACCATTACGACCTTATTTCCCATTGAAGGTACCAATAACTGGCGGTAAAAGTCAATATTTGACGCTTTGGGACCAAATCCGGCGTAACAGTACTGGAACCATCGCGCATAAAGCCATCATTTCGTACTTAACCCTTGTTTGCAACTGTCCGTTTTTGCAGTTTTAATAAAACGGCCCGTTTGTAGAGACAGGGGGATGACAGAGGCGGCCCCCGAGGGATTTTGCTTCGGACGTAACGGCAATTTAATTTAGTTGCCACATGATGGATATTGATAGAACCAATCCACTTTTTCATGGCCTGTGAAAACGTCATATCGAACGCTTCCTGAGTTTTTATAAGGTTATATTGAGTGCTGTGATGAGAGATATGGATTGGGGTTTATAACCCGCTGTAATGGAGACACGGTTTATGAACTTGATGGGTAACTTTTATAGGAGTTATGAGGATGCCGTTTTTACTTCATTTGAAGGCCAGTTATTTAAGTTGAATGGACGGATGCTATAAAAGTCTTGCCTTACTTATCAAAGAATAATACTGCAGCTGTATTATGATTGATTAATTGGTTGTTCTTCGAATTCGTTCTAATGAGAAGGAACTTCATTTAAAGTAAATTAAATAATGGTTGTCATATTAGTTGAACTACAAGTATCAAGAAAAAATACAACGGTGCAAAGGTATAATCAAAGTATTGGAATACTCATGTATTATTTGTGACATAAAATCAGTATAGATCTACATAATTACATTCAACACTAAAAAAGTGGTAATTTTTTGACATGTTGACTTCTTACACAAAAAAGAACATGAAAACTATATTACGGCTACAAAATGCAATGAAAGTTATTCTGTTTGTAAAACCAAGTAGTTGAAACAAATATTTAATGACATGACGATCGACGACAATGTAAAACATTTGCTTCACAATATTGTTTATGGATAAAGATAGATACCTATTTACTTATATATATCATATACATCACAACTATATCGCAATGTACATTACGATATAGTTGTGATTTCTTAGTTGAAGTTAAAATATAAACTTAACTATGAATTAAAACTTTACTATTCAGCATGTAAAACCGTGTTATTTTCCACTGTGGTGCCACAAGCTGTTATTATACTACTATTAGGTATGTCTTCACTAATTTGCCTTCAAGGCTGCAGACTAGCTATATTATCACAAAAGTAGAGAACTCAGAATATAAGATAATTATTTCTAAAAAACTACTTTGTCTAGTTACTAATGTTTTAACATAATCTTGAGCTTCACTATTTTATCACTATTGTGAAAACTGAAATAATACTACTGACTTAGAATCGCCTTTTGTTTGGGTTTAGGCAAATCGTTTCCATACAGTTTACATCTCCATGCCGCAAGACTTTTTTATTTTTATTTTGAGTACAAACGATGAACATTACTAAACTGCACAACCAATATTTCTTTACAAAATACAGAAGCAATATCGCCCACCCATTAAGTAACTGAAGCAAATACATTGCGGCAAAAATATTGAAAATATTTATTTGATGGTACTCTTAAAGTTATTACGATCGAGTAAACTGACTTTGGCTCGGATCCAAAAAATTGGTAACCGTTGAGTGCATTGCGGGTACAATGGGTCACCCGATTTAATTAGGTTAATACTTGGGTAAGCGAATTTATCGCAGAGTTAAATGTCAACCACGGCGCGACGGCTTGCAGTCTCTTTGCCTTTTTTTTTAATAAATGGCCCGTAATACGTAAAAAAGGATTTTATGGTGGGTAGGGAAATTATAAGCTTTGTTTTTTGAATTAGGGTGCTTGTATGCTAATTTATAAATGGGACGCAGAGGACATTAGCTGTTTGGCAATAGCCGTGAACAGGAAGAGACCATTAAGGAAAATGGGAATACTGGTAATGGGAATCTCCATAAAGATGCATTAGTGTATTGTCAACTAACTGGAGAGTGTCTAACATATTATGTATGAATAAGTATGCCAGTATCAAAACCTAGTTACTCTTATGTTCTTTGATAAATCAAAAGACCTAAAATGAGTTTAAAATCCCATTTTCCATGTTTAAGTCCCAACTGGGCACCATTAAGACAATTTTGGCGCCCAGCATGGGACTTAATCCTTTATGCTGCATGATCTCCATAGCTACATAATTTGCGTAACGTAACAAATGAACCAGTCAATTACAGAAAATATAAAATACAGAAGTCCTTTCTAAAACATTTGTAAGACGCGTCTGACATTGGCGCGGTAATCTGCGGCCACTCCGATATGAATGTTGGTTCTCCGCTTTGCTACAAAATGTTTTGATGTTTTCAGTGTTCCGTATCAAATATTGTGATGGAACGGGCCACTTGTATGGGATCAACGTCGTATCTGTCCGTTTGCCATCACAGCCCAGTTTCGCATAGGCAAGGCAATTTAGAATGCTCATGTTCTGCGGTGGACGTTGCACGTGATATGGCGAATGCAATTAGTAGTGCGAGGATCAATACGGTTATTGAGTAGGAAAAGTCTTGAAGGTATAGTGTTTAATTTATTTGCAAGGTTGTTTACACACCTCTTTTGTTATCGTGTGGTTTGTGCCTAACCTGATGTCAGAGTTGTTATGTGGCCCATGACTCTTTGACTTGGCTTTACATGCTGTCGAGATATATCCCTCAGGCATGCTAGTTTCCTTCCGATGTTTTCCTTCACCGAAGCACGTGATAATTGTGCAATACAAATAAATAATTGGTTATAATTTAATTTGTAATACATTAAATACATCTGTCACAAAAAGCTCTGTATTCTGTAAAATCTACTACATATATAGTTGATGTTTGTTATTATTTCGTTAAAATGTGAATATTGGTGTGGGTTACATGTTTGTTATCTTAAGGTTTTAAGGATTTTTTGTATATTCTGTAGCATGTAACAGTTTTATGTCCCTTATAAATAAAATAAAATACGTACATGAATCTGAAAAATCTGAGGATTAACGCACTATAATGGATAAACGATCATAAAGTCATTTTTTTTAGTCAACTCATACTTTCTCATTGATGAGCAAAACTTCCACCAATTCTTTTGAGCAGCTTTATTCTGGCGCGACCTGACTAGCCCTTACAGTATGCTTCTAGGTAATTTTGCCACCTTTTTTTGGATCAGCCTCGGCGGCGCACACCAATTCTACTAGCTCGCATTGTGTGGAGAATTTTGCACAGCGGTCAACGTGCATGCGTTCTTGCTAATATCTTTTTTGCCTTGTGTTGCAACGCAGTTAATATAAACCATAAACAACCAAAAATATTTGCAATACTAGAGTGTGATTTGTTACTCAAACTCAACAGTCACATTAGCCATCAAAAGCCTAACAATCTTTTTACATAATTATCACAAACCTTTTTAAAGGAACTTTTCCTTATCATATCAATCTTGTCTTGTTGGACAGATTTTTTAAGTACCGTCCTACTTTTGTAGAATATTGGTTTCCCCAACAAGAGCTTAATTTTCCATTACCTCAATAAAAATGTAGAGCGAGATTGCCAATTATACTTGGCGAGTTTAAATTCGTAATTCTATTATTTTTAAAGCAAAAATTGTTAACAACCGCTCAGTTTGAGATCTGCTTGATAAGTAAGTTTTGTACTGGTAAAGTTGGAAAGGTTGAGGTTGTTGGGGTTGGGTTGGGTTGAGGTTGTTTAGGTTGGGTTGGGTTGAGGTTGGAGTTGATTTTGGAATTGAGGAAAACAAAAGTGCGCAGACAACACGCGCAGGTGACGTGACCGACCTACGCATCAACGTCATCGGCGAACTGCGGGCGGGGAGCTGGCCGGCCAGCGGGCTCTAGCTTTGACGGACACCACCGCGACGGACGACACTACACGCTTTGTAAATTATTCTATGTTTGTCCGAGACAGTTTAATATGGTAAATTTATTCGATAATACACCAAGCCAATAATATACAGTCCACTTTTATTAATCCTCAACGAGCTACTCAAACACATTATTACCATTGAAAAAAAAAAAAACAATACTTGTGAAAATAATAAAATTATTATGAATTTTTTGTTAACTGTTATTACTAGCAGGAACATTATCTGTCCTGTGTGCGTGCAGATAAGAATATTTAAAATTTGTATTTGCAGCACCTTTGTACTTTGAACATTTTAAGGTAAATCGGAATTTGATAAAGGTGGTAATTTGATTTGAATTTGACTCAAAAAAGTTTACACGTTGAACGTCTATGAAGTGATTAATCAAAACGTCTAAAACTGTGTAATTCACTAAAGTCAATTAAAACTTTCTCCTTAACGGTAAACTGAGATTCTTCGAAATTACCGGTATAATTTACTGAACTAAATATTATTTCTTCATAACAACCATTTAATTGCTCAGCTATCGTATAAATAACTTATTGACGGTTGGTAGAATTCAGATAAAATACAGCACAACTTCCATACATTTCTTTGTTGCTTTATTTACAGCACATGAAAAACTGAGACTGAGTTTCTTTGGTCTTAAAATTTACTATAATTTACAACAATTTGTCTACAAATAAAAATTTAAACTCGTATACAGGGTTACTGGTAACTCGACGTATTCCTTGCAGGACGTCATAGTAGGGTTAAAATGCAACAAATGAAGCCACCAAATGTTCTACCGAAATTCAGTAGTTTTTGAGTTAGTTCGATTTTTAGAGTTTTTATGAATAATCCCAGATTAAATCATTTGAAACCAATTTAAAAATTATTTACGGCGCGACAGTACAGAAATTTTAAGTTATTATCGTAGTTGATGCCGTAGCAGATCTTTGTTAATAATTAAAAGTTCAAAAATGCCTTAAACCTTGGCAAATATCACTAATCAAACATTTTTTTTTTTGTAATTTTTGTTATTACTCCATACAAATTGTTGTCTAGTGCAAAAATAAAATACTACGCCTGATGTACAAATTACTAGGAAAATATCCTTGTCTTATCAGCTATTCAGAAAGGTATGATTGTCAATACTTTTGCATGTATGACAGGGTAGAGAAGAGTTTTATGGGGAGCAGGTAAAATTGTAAGACAATCAACATTTTGTTTGTTATTCGTAGTATTCGTAGTTTTACCTGAGCTTGAACTCCAAACACACGGTAAGCTTTGTGATTGGTTACTATTGTTCTCTCGGCATGACTCGGGGTGCGATTTTCTGGTCGTCAGCGTTAGTCAGTCTCAACTCTACGTCGCGTAAGCTCGTGTTTTGTTATCTGGCTATCCCTATCGCGTATCTTGCTCTCGTGCTGTGCTGTGCCTTCATAAGTGCTGACTATGGCTGCATATTCTAATCCAGAATACGCTGACATAATTTACTGTTACGGACTTTGTGACGGTAACGCTGCTGAAGCGCGGAGAGAATATGGACTTCGCTTTCCCAACCGCCGACTCCCACACGTTAGTGTCTTCGGATCGACTTATCGGCGAATATCTGAAACTGGCAGCGTCCAAAGAACCAGGCAAATTGACACTGGTCGTTCCCGGAGATACACGGCTGACGACGAAGAGCTGATTCTTCAACGTTTTATTGACGACCCCAACATATCGACAAACATCGTAGCGCGTGAGCTTGGTATGTCACAGTGGAAAGTCTGGTCTGTAGTTCACTTGTCAGGCCGACATCCATATCACTACCAACCAGTCCAGTCATTAGAAGAGGGAGATCCGCCGAGACGGCTTGAATTTTGTCGTTTCATGCTGAGTGCCGACGCCGAAGGCGAAAACTTTTTAAAAAAACATTCTGTGGACCGATGAGTCATGTTTTGACCGTGATGGTATCACAAACTACCACAACTTACATTACTGGGCACCGAAAGCAGAAGCAAACCCTAAAAAACTGAAACCAACCGCATCCCAGCGTAGGTTCTCGCTTAATGTTTGGATGGGTATTATCGACGACAAATTAATCGGCCCACATTTTTTACCCCGAACACTAAATGGGGAACTTTATGAAGATTTCCTTAGAAATCATTTAACACCACTGCTCGCGGATGTACCGGAAGAAAGAAGAGCAAACATGATTTATCAACATGACGGATGTCCAGCCCACTTCCGAATCACAATTCGACAATTGCTGGATGAAAACTATCCAAACCGATGGATAGGGCGCGGTGGGCCGATTCCGTGGCCTGCGCGAAGCCCTGATCTGACGCCCCTAGACTTTTACGTCTGGGGTCATATGAAAGACCTAGTTTATGTGACCCCAGTAAATTCAATTGAAGAACTAAGGGAGAGAATAACAGATGCGGCGGACCAGATGAGGGCAACAATCACATCAAGAATCACAAAAACTGAAATGAGGAAGCGAATAAGAACATGTATTCGAAACCGAGGGCAGCACATCGAACAAGACGTGTGAAATGTATGTCATAAAAGTTATTAAATTGAAATCTATTAAAAATAATAATAACATTTACGAAATTGTTTTATTTGATTTTCCGAATAATCACCTTTTTGTGAGACGCACGTCTTCCTGTACTAAATCAAAAACGATTTTCATAATGTAGTCCATGACTTTGTATTAACATTCATACCTTTTTGGATAGCTGATAAGATAAGGATATTTTCCTAGTAATTTGTACATCAGGCGTAGTATTTTATTTTTGCACTAGACAACAATTTGTATGGAGTAATAACAAAAATTACAAAAAAAAAAATGTTTGATTAGTGATATTTGCCAAGGTTTAAGGCATTTTTGAACTTTTAATTATTAACAAAGATCTGCTACGGCATCAACTACGATAATAACTTAAAATTTCTGTACTGTCGCGCCGTAAATAATTTTTAAATTGGTTTCAAATGATTTAATCTGGGATTATTCATAAAAACTCTAAAAATCGAACTAACTCAAAAACTACTGAATTTCGGTAGAACATTTGGTGGCTTAATTTGTTGCATTTTAACCCTACTATGACGTCCTGCAAGGAATACGTCGAGTTACCAGTAACCCTGTATAATTCGATAATACTGATATTAGGTCTTTACCTATGAAATGGCCGTTTTGTTTGAAAAAAGTTAAAGTATTTTTTTTTCGAACTTATTTATTTCTTTTATTCAAAGTAATCACCCCTGCAATCAATGCATCTTTGCCAACGCTGTGGCAGTTTATGGATGCCCTTCTTGAAAAAATCAGCTGGACGGGAGACAACAAACTCTTCAAAGGCGTTTTGTACTGCCTCTCGGGAATTGAATTTTTTTCCCGCTAAAAAGTTGTCCAAATTTTGGAAAAAGTAATAGTCGGAAGGCGCAAGATCTGGTGAGTATGGCGGATGAGGGAG
The DNA here is from genome assembly GCA_949152445.1 of Cerastis rubricosa. Taxonomy (NCBI): domain Eukaryota; kingdom Metazoa; phylum Arthropoda; class Insecta; order Lepidoptera; family Noctuidae; genus Cerastis; species Cerastis rubricosa. The sequence goes on from OX424539.1 coordinate 18,101,098, forward strand.
AGCTTCCAAACCCATTTCATGCAGCTTAGAGACGGTCTGTTGTGCAGTATGGGGCCGCGCGTTGTCGTGAAGTAGCAGTGGAGACGACCGATTGACCAAAGCTGGTTGCAGACGTGCGAGTTTCGCCATCATTGTGGTCAGTTCTTCAATGTACACATCTGCAGTAATGCTCTCGCCGTTTTGTAAAAAGCTATGATGAATCACACCAGCACTAGACCACCAAACTGTGACCATCACCTTTCTAGGGGTCATTTTTCGTTTTGCACATTGCTTTGGTACCGAACCAGGATCTAACCAACTTGCTGAGCGCTTTCGATTGTCAAAAAGAATCCATTTTTCGTCGCACGTAACAATTCGGTTCAAAATTCCTTCATTTCTGTGCCTGTTAAGCAGCGCAAGGCAAGTCTCGACGCGTACGTTGCGCTGGCGATCGTTAAGTTCGTGGGGCACCCATCTATCAAGCTTTTTTATCTTGCCAATCTGTCGCAAATGGACCAATATTGTTTTAATGCTAACATCAAAAGCTGCTGCCAGCTCAGCTGTAGATTGAGTTTCATCAGCTTCAACAATCACCTTTAATTCATCATTGTTGACCAAAGTTTCCGGACGACCACGAGGTTCATTTTTCAAGTCAAAATTCCCAGAACGGAACCGAGCAAACCAATAACGGGTTGTGCGTTCGTTTGTACAGTTCTCTCCGTAAACGTCGTTGATGTTACGGGTCGTTTGTGCCGCGTTGGTGCCACGACGGAACTCATATTCCATAATTACACGAAATTTCAAAGTATCCATTATGAGGAAAAATGTTGAAATGTAATGAAAATACAACGCTAATCAATAAACAAAAGACTGATTTTGTAAATAGAATGTCATATTTTTAAAACAAAATTAATTTGAATTTAGAACTCATAGCCAATCAAAACTTTTTTTTGTTTGAAAAAGTCTGTACTGCAATACGGCAATTTCATAGGTAAAGACCTATTATTTTAAATGCACTCAGAAATAGAAAGGAAAACTGCAAACTGCAGAACAAAAGCCAGAAACAAAAGACGATTTAGAGCACGTACTTCCATTGAAAGAAATTTCATAGATCGAAGACAGGATATTAAAAGGTTTAGCAAAAAATCTTGTTGTAAAAATAAAGCAATATCTGTGCTGTGAGCTCGAGTGTTGGCTCTCAGAGCACGCCTCTAGATAGCTCGAGATAGCTCGAGTGTTGCACAAACAAAACGGCGCTCTAAAACAATTTGCTGCTTGTGTTCATGTTAGGTCCTTTAGAAATCTTTGAAGCTTGACCAACAGCGCTGTTGTAATAACCTGGGCCACTATGTTGTAAGAGACATTTGGTTTTCATATAACTGGTCTGTTTTATAAAAAGTTTTGTAAGTTAATATTCGCTACCATTATCGACAAAGAGGTATAGTTAAAATCCATTTACGGTTTTAACCTCCCATCTACTTTCCCATGGTGGATTGCAATACAATAAATATTACTGAATTCTTTGGATTTGGTAACACGTTGGGCGCCAATTGTTGGATTTTTCACAAAATTATTTCTATCATCACGTTTGCTTTCTTTCCACGTATCTAAGTTACGATAATATCTCTTTCATCTATGTTCTGCCTTAGTTTACATACACAATACCCTCATGGACAAAATACTAAAGTCCCCTTATATTCTTACGGACACTATTTCCATTTACCCATGGCTGAAAGTCCAAGTAAATACGGTCTGTATCGAGGGCTTTATAAACAAAATATGTACGTTAACAATATACAGGTTTACGTCACAAAATAGATTTATACAGAAAGCCCATTCCATACAACTACAAGAAACGCACGCTCACATAAACACGCTTCAAGTACAGTGAGTGCAACCGCATCGCGATCGGCATTTGTTTGCGATCGTCGTACGTCCGCAATCAAAGTTAAAATCAAAAGTCATTTATTCAAATTAGGCTGACAATCAGCACTTTTCGAACGTCAAAATTATAAGACCCAGTCCCCCAAAACGCCCGCCCTTCGCCACTTCCTAGTATTTTAGCTGGGAAGAAGAAGAGGCAGAACAAACTCAATTCTTTATTGTATTCCACAATGTAGGCTTAGGTGGTAAACATTTAACAAAAGTGACAATCGTGGACCCTGTCGGGCACAGCAAAAGAGAGATATTTGGTGAGATGAGGACTTATCATTTTAGTATCTTATAAACTCCCCAGCAACACATCAGTCTGTTAGGTTAGAAGAACCAGATTCTATACAATAGTGTTCGAGTTAATATAAACAAAGAATCCATTACATCAAATTCATGTCACATGTTAGCTAGCATACCTACACCAATAATTAAATAAAATATACTCAAGAATAAATAAAGCTTCCAGACATAAAGGGCGTGCCCGCTTTCACGCGCATTCAGAAGACATAAATTAAAATAAAGTAAAATAAAAAACGTAAAATAAAAAATCTATGTGTATGTACGCCTGTAAGTTGTCGCTCGTTGAATGTAACTGATCCTCTGTACTTATTTTGTTTGTGCTTATGTGCACCTCACACAAAATAGTGTATTCTGAATGTGTCGGGAATTCTATTTATTGGTGGCTGTTGGCGATCTCTCTGTGGGCCCCAATGCTACTGATGTTGTAGATGAATTTGTGGTTGAGTAAATTACGGGCAGTATTTGTTTGATGGTGCACGCATGGTGGAATAAACCTATATATCCTATAATATTTTGGTAATTTTGTGTTTTATTTTAGTTATAAAATTAGATATTCAGGACGGTTTTAAAATTGTGAAATATTTGCCTGCCAGCAGAGTGTCAAGCATGTACCATCAGAACCAATGTCTAAGCAATTTGCCACTTAAAATGAAACCTGCCATTTCATACAACTGTAAAAGTAAGTGGTCAAAATAATTTCCCTGCCTTTACAAAGCCAACCAAACCCTTTTAAGAACGTTTAACTATACTACGATTCAGCTACACTTTTTGAACATCAAAAGACCTTGAGTTTAAGCTAGGAAGATTATAAAGAGCGACACGCTCGAAGTAAGCAACAAATCATCAAGCTTGAAGCCCCGCGTAGCGGCGCGTAGCACATCGGTTCACTGCACTTGCTGCGAATGCTACGTGCGTAGCAGTCACAAATTCGTTGCAAATTCTTTGACGGAACGTTAAAGAATATACATAGTTCAAGCTCACTGGTGTGGTAAACTTTTCCTAAAATATTGTAAATTTTTTCTTAAAAACTTTTAATTTTTCAGAATATTCAAAGAACATTTTACTGTTTAAGCGTTCTGCCCTAATAAAATTTCAGCCTGTTGAATTTTTGTCAGGTTACCTAAAATTATCCGGCAAACTTGTATTTTGTAGCTGCTCTACTGTGAATATTAATTTCTTGATAATTTATAGCGGGGACACAACGTCAGGGTGTAAAATATAGGCCAAAATGACGCGAGCAGAAGATATTGTATGTCATTGTGACGTACTACCGAGAATAGTATAATTAAATTGGAACGTAGAGATTATTTTACTGACAGGTACTTTAATATAATATTATTTAATGTAACCAAAGCTTATTTAAATGTTTTTTTTTTTCATTAGACGAATTAATAGATATTTCGTTCGAAATACGATATTTTATAAAATAACTGACATGTATATTTGTGTAGTTTTGTCTTCTTTTTGTGTATTTTTCGGCAGTCAACCAACCAGTTTTATATGCAACAACACGTAACACTGAATTAAATACGTAATCAATGAATTTTTATTAACAATTTTTCTTGGTTATTTATGCCTAAAACATTATCAATTTCAAATCAATAATAAGAAACTCTGAATAAGGAGCAATTACGGCGACCTTTGAAGCCTCCAGGAAATAAATTTCAACGGAATAATCTATTAAGTAAAGTTCCACCGAGAAATTCAATTCGAGCACCCGCCACAGTTTCTTAACACCAAGAAAACGCGCGACATTTTTCACAACCATCAATTTTGCAGTACATTCCGCGGCGACTTCGAAGGATATTTCCAGTTTTATAACAAAACGAGCAATGGATAGGGTTATGAGGATCTTATTGCGAAGCTTTCAGTGTCCTTCATAAAGCCTTTGTACCGACTCTTATCTAACCACAACAAAGGCAAAAATAAACATCGTCCAAGTTCTTGGGAAGCTAGAAACTATGTTATGTAGGTACGAGTATCAACGCGAGATAACAAAAACAAACTTATCGGAGCTTTGAGATAAACATAGTTTAGATTAGAGAGGAAATCTTGTATTGGAACCTTTTAAGACGTGACAGAATAGTTCAATAGTTTATGCGAAATTTTCAGTGATTCTGTTTTGGAATCGTACGTTAAAGTCGTGGCTTACAAGACGTGGTCGGGAACTTATTGACAATGATGTTAACTTTTCAAGTTTTGAATGGCCATTTTTCTTTTATTTATTCCAATCAGCGTCTGAAAGACATTGGCCTACTAGGCTAGGAAACCGAGTTGATGTTTTATTAACACCTTCACTGCCGCTCCGGTCACCGGTGACCTCAAAAAGTACATTTTCAATTTTGTCTATTGTCTGGCAGTCAACGTGTTAGGTGCATTCTCCTTATCTTCTTGAATTTGCTAAGAAGCTTCTGGGTAACTTAAATCAATCCAATCATCATTCATCATCATTTCAGCCCAAAAGACGTTCACTGCTGGACATAGGCCTCCCCCAAGTGTCGCCACATTGATATTTTGGGGGGTGTTGCCATAATTGCCACGCTTGGCAGGTGGGTTGGCGATCGCAGTACGGTTGTTACAAAAGCACAGAGAACGCTGCTGCCCATTCTTTGGAAAATCCCTTAGTCGCTTCTTACGACACCCACGGGAAGATATGGGATGGTGCTATTCTTTACGTCCGACACCATACAGAACCTGTCAGAAATCAATCCAATGCAGAGTGACTTTTTCATGACCCTTTTTCAAGGCCTTCAAGTCTAAAAGCGATCCTGAATATTTACATAACAAACTCTAACATTTCCTAGTACAAAAATAACACAATTTCTTAAAAAACTTCCCTCTCCTTAAAAAATATCGAAAAGCGTTGACGAAATGTAATTCGATATTGTTAAGCCACTTAACTTTTCATTTTACTGCCAAAGTATTATTTTATATTGTTCTTTTAAATGTTTCTTCCGTTTTAATAATGATCCGATGTTTTCGTAACTTTATATCTTGAAATAATGACGTCTTAACAGGGGTTGGGGATGGTGTCGATTCATTGTGATGATGGTTATTGGAATATTTCAGAAACACGGAATCATTGTCATCATTTCAGCCGAAAGACGTCCACTGCTGGACATAGGCCTCCCCCAAGAGGGGTTTTGCCATAATCGCCACGCTTGGCAGGTGGGTTGGCGATCACAATACGGTTGTTGCAAAATGCATAGAGAACGCTGCTGCCTATTCTCTGGTAAGTCCCTTAGTCGGCTCTTACGACACCCACGGGAAGATATGGGATGGTGCTATTCTTTACGACCGACACTATACAGATAGAAACAAGGAATAAACTTACATATTTACGGAGACTGGCTCGTTGGTCTAGTGGCCGCATGCGCGACTGCTGAGCTTGAGTTCCCGGTGTCGATTCCCAGGTCGGCCAAGTATTATTGGGTTTTCCATCAGCAATTTCTCAGTAGCAGCCACTGAGTCTGGATTTGTGCCCGGATGATGGCAGTAGGATCGCAGGAGGTGAGCCTATTGCCATGGGACAATTTCATGGGACTAATTCCATGGGACTTAAAAGTGACTGGCAAAATGATGGTGACCTAATTGGTACGCCTTCAGCCTTACCATTCGGGAATTACAGGCATGATGTTATGGTATTTACTTAGACATGAGGACTGGTTCTGAACGGCGCTGGAAAACAGGCCTTTGGGGAGGCTTTTAAAAGAATAAAAAAACCGGCTAGGTGCGAGTCGGATTCGCGCACCGAGGGTTCCGTACAAAAATTATTAAAAATATTTTTATTAAATGATGTAACTAAAATTTTACGGTTTTCGCAATATTTCCTTTATTTGTGCTATAAGACGTTGCTTCGTACCAAATTTCAACATTCTGAGTTCACGGGAAGTACCCTATAGGTTTTGGTTCCCTTGCCAGTGTCGAAAATTTGCGGATATTTGTGGTAAAAAACGGCTGTAACTTTTGATAGCGTTGGCTTAGAAGTTTTTTCACAGCTCCAAGGAACAGTAGACTTGAGTATTTGATATAAATTTCAGCTTGAGACCTCCACCTGTTTCTGAGAAAAAGCATCTTGACAGACAGGCAGATAGACGGACAGACGAAAAGACGAACTGACGGACAACACAGTGATCCTATAAGGGTTCCGTTTTTTCCTTTCGAGGTACAGATCCTTAAAATAAATTTTTGGGACTGCCCCGCAAGTCTAGTGGTCATAAGCGTTACTGCTGATCTTGATCTGATAGACTCTTATATGTCACGAGCTTGAACCTCTTTTTTTCTGATGTAGATTTATCTCTGTTAACACTTGTCTTCTTCTATTAAAATTTGTATTATCACATTTTGTTAGCGGTTGGCAAAATAATATCGTCATGGAATGTATTTCTTTCTATAAAATACGTGATGCAATACTAGAAATAGATATAAATTTAATGCCATCGCAACTGATTTAAAAGAAGTCGTTATCCTGAAATCTAAGCTCCTCTTAATCTCAGTGAATTTCAGAGAACTACAAATGCTTTATATTTCAACAAAATACACATGCCGTTCTTAAAACAGTGAAGGGAACGGGAAGAAAACGGCATATTCTAGACCTGAAAATTCAAAGACATTTGTGATTTGTACCAACTGATACTGAGCCATCGTGGTGGATTATGGCCCACTCCTTTTCACAAAGTACTCTCCATCTCGTAGTAATGTGACCCAAGTTGTGTTAACATTTTATTTAACAAACTTGTACATATTTTATTTTAAATCTATTTGTAGTTTGTAAATAATGTACATATGTAATAAAACTTCTATAAGTATACATATAGATTATGCTACACGTGTTGCGACAAACGATCATTTTAGTTTGAAAATCGCTACTTTCCAAGATCTATATTTATTTTAGTCACTGGAGCAAACTAAATACTAGATCTGAATAAACCTTATTCAGCAGACGATTCCATTCCTCAAACAACAACTGTAAAGTTTCCAGTGAAAGAGCAAGCAAACCTCACGCGAAATATGTACAGAAACAATAAACACGGTTATTTTATGTTTGAATGCCATTACGCTGCGTATTGACATTAGTCGGAATAGTTCACAAACACGATAGGAGTCAACTTGAGTGTGAAATACTCGTATGTTCTGTAGTCCTGGTACAAACGTTTAACTAAATAGTCTAACTCGTGTCGTCTTTGATGTTGAAAATGTCGAGAGTTTGTGTGTCTTGCCTGTACCAATCTTACTACCGCAGTTGAGAGTAGTATTAATATACCGTATTACTATCGGCGGTTGTAAACAAAACAAAAAGAAAAACCTTACAAATATTTTAAAGTCAATTAGTAAAAATAATAAGAAATTTAAATAAAAATGAATGAAGGAAATAATAAGAAATTTAAATAACCCTGCAAATGTACTAGGCTAGCTAAGGTAGTGTTTATATTAAGAGTTTCTGTGAAGGTTAAAGGACAAGGCTACCTCAGCGGCAAAGAAAGAAAAACCCGCCAAGTGCGAGTCGGACTCACGCACGAAGGGTTCCGTACCATTATTTATAAAAAGCTCTTTATGGTGTCGGACGTTAAGAATAGCACCATCCCATATCTTCCCATGGGTGTCGTAAGAGGCGACTAAGGGACTTGCCAGATAATGGGCAGCAGCGTTCTTTGTGCTGTTGTAACAACCGTACTGCGATCGCCAACCCGCCTGCCAAGCGTGGCGATTATGGCAAAACCGCTTATGTCAATGTGGCAACACTTGGGGGAGGCTTATGTCCAGCAGTGTACGTCTTTCGGCTTAAAAGATGAGATGATAATCCTACTGATATTATAAACGCGAAAGTTTGTAAGTATGGATGGATGGATGGATGTTTGTTACTCTTTCACGCAAAAACTACTGAATAGATTTTGATAAAATTTGGTATGTAGATAGCTTATACCCTGGATTAACACATAGGCTACTTTTTATCTCGGTCTGCGCGGGTGTGAAACCGCGGGGCGCGGTTTGTTATAATGTTCTTGGCGAGCGCGTCTGGGGCGGCGGCGTGGTCGGGATGAAGGTACTAGGAGCACATAGCTTACCCGGATATACTTGAGCGTGGAGTTGGTGATGCCCTGGCGCGTTATGATCTTGGCGACCGTGTACGAGGCGTTTCCGAACTCCACGCGGGTGAAGCCGCGGGCAGAAGCTAGTTATTTAAAAAAAATATTTTTTGTATGGGAACCCCCTTGAATATTTATTTTATTCTGTTTTTAGTATTTGCCGTTATAGCGGTAACAGAAATACATAATCTGTAGAAATTTCAACTTGCTAACTATCACGGTTCATGAGTTACAGCCTGGTGACAGACGGACGGACGGAAGGACGGACGAACGGAAAGCGAAGTCTCGGTAATAGGGTCCCGTTTGACCCTTTGGGTACGGAACTCTAAAAATGGAATAAAATCGAAATCCACTAGTAAGTAAAAAATACTTATCGATTTGTTGGTACGTTCTAGTGGGCATGGTAGTTTCTGTCATGTTCTTTTTTCGTGCCTATTTCATTCTTAGCACGGCCATGGATTAGTACGGTGTATTGTGCAGACTCCTTAATTTCAAATAATGTGCAGTGTAATTTTTACCAAGAATTCAGTATTTGATTCCCCAACGTTGAAATATTTTGTCGCTATTCAATAAAACAGCTGCTTCAGACAAAAGCCTAATACCTTGATGGTCAAAATATATAGGGAACAGGACTAAAAGCGAATATTAATAAAACAATATTAAAATACTCGTAAGTAACTTCCAACGGTCTCTCTGCACCATCAAATTCGTAGAAATAGCGAATGATTTTGTAGTGGTTCTGCCACTTGGGCTGTTTCTAATTTAGCGAACTGTACCCCCAACTTATTTGGGGACCACTTCGTTTTAATCAGGAAATTGAGTTAAGTTTACTTAGCGTTTTATTTAGTTGTTTTCGAGTCCATTGGTTTCATAATTGGAAAATACACAATTCCGTTGTTGCAAGTCCAGTTTCATACATGCAAATCTTAAGTTCATGATATATTTTAATCTTAATTATTAAAGAAGAAGGGGCAGAGAGCATGGACGAGAAGTAATCGTAGTTATTGATTTATTTCTGTAGGATTTCCAACAAAGTGTCTATACAGATTACGAGAAAAAAATTATGGACGACAAAAGTATCACGTCATTGTGCATGTAAAGTGTTTTGTATTTCTTGAGCAGTTTTTCAGCTTTTTTTGTCATCGATATTACTGACAGAAGTTCAATTTCCCTTGCACCTTTCTATTTGTATTTCCATAGAACTTCTTCCCTTCGGTTGTTTGATGAACAAAAAACAAATTTTCTTTTTAAATTGTAATTTCTTATTTTGTAATTAATGATGTAATAATATTCCATTTGACATTTATTCCAACTTGACATTTATTCTAATTTGACATTTATTCTTAGTTGACATTTATTCGAATTTGACATTTATTATAATTTTACTTTTAATTGAATTCAATAATGTAACTTTGCAATCTGGGATAATCAAGCCGACCAATAATGTATGTGTGGATTTTTATTTATTTTTGTTTTATATGGGTCACGGACCTGAAATAAATGATTATTATTATTATTATTAAAATGTTTTCAGGAATCACAATCATACTCTTGGACACAATATTATACTGATAACATGATCATTTCCATTCTCCTGCCCATATCCCAATTTATTTGGGTTCGGCACCACATGTCTTCGTCTTCCATACTTCTCTATTACTCGTCTTCTCATCAGATAATTTTATTGTTGTCATTTCATTATCTACAAAGCCCATCCATCGTTTCTTTGGTCTTCCTTTACTCTTATACCCACCCATCCACATTCATACTTAAAACTTTCTTCACAACATTTATCTCATTCCTTCGCATCACATGGTCATTTTTACCACTTATGTAGATTCGGGACCGTAGAAATGAAATCCTTAGTTTTCTTCTTAAAAATTATTAAAATTAAGTTCCGTCTTTTCAACAACAACCGCCGCGGTCAATCCTTCTGTCAATTCTCTTTTGTTCTCTTCTCATACCCTGTCACACTACCTTTCTCTCAGTTACATTTTCATACGTTCCGTTTTAAATCCCATCCTACACTTATACAAACTAGCATCATTGTACCCTTTAAGTAGTCACTCACTTACGTTAGGGTACGAGGTCCAAACAGCGGCTAAACAAAAAAGGATTACTGCAAGCCAAATGGCACTTCGCGAGGAGAGGCTTAAGACGTTCCAACGAGCACGGAAAGGGGGAAAAGGGGGGTCAAAGGTAGCTCTTAAACCCATCGTCCTAGAAGGAAGACTAATGCGACACGAGCTACGGTGTGGAAATTGTAGTATTTAGGTGGCTGAGCAACAGAATCGTACTTAATTGCATCCTTATGGATTTTTTTTTTATTTTTTTTATTTTATTCTATTACAAAGACTATCACAGGCTGGTTTTAACTTCATTTTTTCAGAGGGTGGAAATTTTCATTAGTATTCGACCCTAAACTTATTATGAGACCGAATTATGGTGTCAGTACAAATAATTATGATGAGATGAAGAAAATAATTGGAGTGCTCACAATAAAAATAATTTCTCTTAAATGTCTCTAAGAGAAATATAATATTAAGTTTTAAGATTTTATTCAAAAGCTATTTTTGGATTCGTCATGCCAATGATCATGATGACAATGACACACCTAATGATCAAAGGGTATTCAAAAATAGACCGTGATTCGAATCAATTGTAACCTATCCGTTTGTGGTTCCAATTATGCTACATTGTGTTGGCATAATTTCTATTTACGTCGCGACGTATAGCGTTTGACGCTCTAGTAGGACAATGAAAGCATTAAGGACTTCGCACATTACACAGACTCGGCTTCGACTCAACTCTGACTCGACTCAAAGCAAAGTATTGAAATGTAAGCTTTATTCCGTGTGCTTAAGGGTTACATTTTCAGCACGATCATAAGTGTAATACGCTAGGTGCCCGAGTTATACACTTTTTTCAAGTAAATGTTGATATTCCACCATAAGCACCACGATCATCATCTGCCTACCCTTTTCACAATTATAGATGTTGAGGTCGGCTTTCAGTCTAAGCGGATGCCGCTGAAAGTTAGGAAATCAAGCCATATTTACATGGAGTGACTGCCTATTAGACCACTCCAATTCAGTAACAGGATAATACTCCTTGACTAAGACCGGTTGCCAGACTTTTCGAGCCACTGTTGTCCGAAACCATCGGCTTAACCTGCTTTCCAAGGCACGGAGTAAACTCGGAATGTGATGGATGGTCACCCATCCACGGAACGACCTTGTAAAGAGCTGTTTAACTTTGAAGATGGACCTGTGCGGCTGTTATAATTTAGACACGAAATCGTCCTCTCGGTACTACGATATAAAGCTCACATTTCAATGCTTTACTGTGATCGAGGAGAATTGGAGCCGGAGTCAAAACCGTAGTGTGCAAAGTCTTTTATAAGGGAAGTAATGCTTTAATTGATGATAGTCATTAGGGCACGTGTGGAGTGTTAATGTCTTGACGTCAAAAGGCAAGGGTCGATCGTTTGTTCTGTCTTTGTGTTAGATATTATTTATGTTATTAGCTTTTGCGCTTAGGGTAGGGGTAAAACTCGTATCGTGAAATATTTCAGCATTAAAATAATCTCAAAAGTAAATAATAATAGTAAATTTAATTTATTTCTCTCTTCATCGTAAACAGTACAGTCAAAATAGCACTACATAGAGACTGGTTTCTGTTTTAGGTAAAACCTGTATAACTGATCACCAGGCGACCCTCCGTCGGACAATTATTTTATATAACATATGCACAATTAAATGAAATTAAGAAATAATCTAATTCAAATTGAAAATTAAAAAGTAATTAAAAAAACAAAATGTAAATTACTTGGACAAAAGATCACAATAACAAATAAATTAACCAATCAACAATTAATTTAAACAAATCACGGAATAGGTCAAAACCAATTAAAATCAATACTTATCAAATCAACAACCAAATTGAATTAACCAACACTTAACTTAACGACAATTTAAATTAAAATAACAATTATTTTGGTATTTCTACTCTTCCCTGCAAATGCGTTAGGTTCGTAAGGAATCAGCATGCTTCTTAGTCACTGTCACTAAAATAAAAAGTTGTCGAACTGTCAGTACCTTACAGCGTTGATATAAGTCTACTGTAGGATATAGTAATGGAAGAAAAGAACTTACTAAATAGTTTACTTTTTAGCAGTCTTTCACAATGATGGTGATTCACAATTAATCAGCCTATAATGTGCCTTGATATAAGACTGCCCTCTATAAATGGAGACGGAATGGGCCGAAATCCACCATTCAAGTGCAGTGCGTGTTGTTTAATAATTATGACTTCAGATGGTTCTATTCTTGGACACGCCGTTTTCTCCACGATTTTCGCTTTCATCGTTCTAAAAGTCGTAGTGAACCCTCGTATCTCACTACGATGGTTCAGTGCATGTTGAAGGATGTCATCTGTCTTCAATTATTTTAATTCTAGAATATACCGCCTGGATGTTTTCATTCACCGTTTTTGGAGCAGTCATTATAAAATGATTTACTCGAAGTATGATGTCTGGCAACCAATAATATTGAAATGATAAATGATAAAAATGATGTTTATTTTGCAAGTAGGTTTTTACAAACACTTTTACACGTCATTTTTTTAAACTAGATGGGGCCGGTGTTTCGTACTTGACTACTCTGAGAAGAAACAGCCGAAACAAACTCAGAGGTCACAGTCTCTTTTAAGGTCCAGACAAAATCTTGGCAAACTCACATGAGGACTATGCAGATACGTCTGAAATGGTCTTTTGAAGAAAGAACCACACAGATTTGAGTGGACCTGTCCAGTCAGTGCAAGCATTTGTCAGTTATCGTGTAGCTCGACTTATAACTCAAGGAGCTCAACGAAACGACGAACAATACCAAAGAAAGGACATTTGGGTAGGTCGCTTAAAGTACTCAAACTGCCACAATTAAAAGTCGTAGTCCACAAGACCTGACTTTCTGAGATCAATTACGTTTAAAAATAAATACATTCTACCAAAAGTCAACAATGTGTACGGAATGAGGGTTGCAGAATATTTAATACCTTACTTTCTTAATAAACTTCCAGAAGACTTACAAACGTTATACAACACGAGTTCGAAAAGCTACAAGTATAAATCGAAGCGTTTCTTTGCACAACAGCTAACATTGCGTGAGGAAGCATTTTGATTCGTAATATTATTAAAGTGTTTATTATGTCTGCTAAAGTAACCAATGAACGGCTCGCACACACAGATAAACCCTGAGAGGTTTGCGTTGTGCGTATTTAATTAACCTGTAATATATATAAGGATTTTGGAAATAAATAAATAATAAATAAATAGTTATAATCTAGCTATGCAAAACCAAATTCAGCTGATTTCTCATTCTACGGGAAGCTCATACGAAGCGAGGTCAGGACAAACTGGATATGTATAGCTTGACAATTATGTCGCTGTATGTACCTACGACTTGTAATAAATATTATTGGTGTACAAAGCCTGAGAGTTACCGAAGTCTCCGCAGCAATACAAGATGTCACGTTGTTAAGCTGCTGGCAAATAAAATAACAGTTTGTTTAGTTAAAGAATCCTTAAAATCATGCTGAGTGGTAATTAGCTTGTCGCAGTCACGACGTCAAGCTGTAAACATTTTTGTTCCGTCCTGTTTGAACTTTTATTTATTTAAATTTCATGTACAATAGTGGTACATAGGCGGACTTTTAATATTTTTTCTTGCATTGTACCTATATTTATTTTTGTTATTTTGTATGCACGTCATGTCTCTGCGACAAATAAATATGTTTTCTTTTGTTTCTTTTAAAATAAATTATCAGACATTTGAAATTGTTCCGCAAGAAAACATTTGTTCCCTCTGAGCTCATGAATTCGATGTACAAAAGTTCTAGAAGTTTCCTTACGCCTATAATTTACCCAGACATAATGCCGAAAGATCTCCTAATAGGGCTAATCTCTATAGGTTCGACTAATTGCTTCCGTTTGTGCCCGATATGGCTTAACCAATTAAGCCAGGGAATCTGTTGTTGGCAGAAATATCGATTCTATTAGTGTGGGAAAAGATTGCTAATAAGTCTTTATTTACTTAAACAATATGGTCTACGACGAGTACTGTAGATGTTTTGCTTGAATTTCCTGTGGTTTAAGCAAATTGACATTTTATAAGTGTGACTAGCTTCTACCTGCAGCTTCTTGCTTGAGTTTGGCAATTGCAAACGTGTGCGTTACCCCCGCAAAATAGTATCAAAAATAGTAATTTAAATCCATACTTATCTATACTAATATTATAAAGCTGAAGAGTTTGTTTGTTTGCTTGAACGCGCTAATCTCAGAAACTACTGATCCGATTTAAAAAAAATCTTCAGTGTTAGATAGCCCATTAGATTAGGCAGAGCCGTATCTAGTAGCACATCCACATAAACAACTGTCCAAGATCTACAATCCAGAGCCGAAAAAAAAAGAAAGAGAAAATAGCTTATGAAGTAGTAAAAAGGTAAACCGATCAGAACGAAACATGTAAAGTTCGAACTCTTTATTTGTTTAATTAATTATGAACACATAAAAGACATCAACTAGGTATAATCTACACAGCGCACTATCCCACACAAACACATACAAACCCACACACACACACTCACACACACACACACCCACTTACACACACCCCCACACTCTACATCTATCCTTTCTATCACTTTTCATTTTATCTTTGTTTTCTTGTTTTGCTAAATGATTTATTTGTCTGCCCATCTACCTGCTGCAAAAATGAAAATAAGTTCTCGTAAATTAGACAAACTTTCTTTACAAGGCACCAACGAAAGGGTTGGGCCTAGCACCTTTAATACAAGTTGTCTTGTCAACTTAGCAAGGGTGCTAGAGTCTCCAAACATATTATTGTGTAACGTCTCCTTCTGTCTGTTGTAACCTAATGTTGTTCAAATGTACACCTTCTTATTGCAAATAAATTATTATTATTATTATTATTATTATTATCGGCATAAAAGTAAGTATGACAATGTAATACCATGGAAAACAAACTAAACCTTAATTGAGACAAAAGGCAAACCTGAACTGGGTCAAACTTGAAATAGCTGTTTAGTTTTTGACAAAATCTATTTAGGGTAACGGGCTAATCAATGATTTTGAACATAAAATGGGCTCGCCTAACATATCGGCACAATTAACTACACTGAACCTTATCCCTTACATACGCTACCAATACTTAATCAACGTTAAATTTACATAAAACAAAGGCACATATAATCTAAATTAACAACAGTGTTCCCGAAACTAAAGAGCTCGGATTTCGGCTGTAAAGTCGAACAATTCCAATAATCTGCGTTCAGCTAATCCCGCTCTTCAACCTTTGAAACCCCTTAATTTCCGTCCCTTACACTATCCAGGATAATCTGAACCGTCACCATACATGACACAACCCCTATGCCAACCGTTAATCTTCGTAGAAAGATTTGTAGGGAAGGTCATTTAAAACTGGTTGATTTATATTTCTATATTAAAGACACCTGTTTCCGTCTCTTTACGATGTATGGATATTGTGACGAACTAATATTACGTTTTGTTAGTTTGAATATTATTGGGGCATAGGATTTTGATGTTTGTTTATTTATGACCTGTGTTCGTCATCGACGAACTAAAATGTTTTGCTGAGTTTGCCATGGAAGCAGCTTCTTAATTCTGGACTCAAGCAGTTTTTTTTTAGTTATCTGTACAAATAAATAAAATTCAAGTGTATGTTTGCTATTTAAAAATGATAGTTTTTTTTACTAAACACAAAATTATGAAAGTATACGGTTTTTTTTTTGTTTTGTCACATCACTTTTTATTAAGTCTATTAGTGTGTTTATTCCGGCTAGTCACCGTTGCGACTGGGACTTTTACCTGCAGACCGCTGATGTTATCTAAATTTGGCTAAAATAATAATAATAATAAAAAAAAGGTAGTCCTGCGGAACCCAAGAATTATAGACCGATCACGTGTTTATCGACGGTCTATAAACTTCTTACATCCATTTTGAGAGAGAAAATTAACAAACACATTGACAGTAATTCTATTATGTCGGCCTCTCAGAATGGATGTAGGAACGGGTCCCGTGGTACTAAGGAGCTACTCCTCATCGACATGGCCATTAGCCAACAGGTTCGTCGATCCCGCAAGGATCTGTCGACATGTTGGATAGATTACAAGAAGGCCTACGACTCTGTGCCACATACATGGCTCATGAGGGTGCTGGAGTTGTACAAGATTGATGCAACTCTACGCACCTTTCTTGCGTCGTGTATGGGGCAATGGAGGACGGTCCTTCGATATCCAGGATGTCGACAGATCCAGGGGAACGATGAGCCTGTATGGATTAAACGGGGAATATTTCAGGGCGACAGTCTGAGTCCACTTTGGTTCTGTCTAGCCCTGAATCCTCTAAGCACATTGCTGGAGGATTCAGGCCTAGGCTACCGGTTGAGGAGAGGTGGTCAGGTCATATCTCACCTTCTTTACATGGATGATCTGAAACTCTTTGCCCCTAACAAATTGCAACTGATGAAGCTACTGAAAGTAACTGAAACTTTCAGTAGCGCCATCAGGATGGAATTTGGTGTGGACAAATGTGCAGTCATGTATGTAAAGCGAGGGGAGATTATGGAATCCGAGGGACTACAGCTCTCTGATTCTATACACCTAAGATCCCTTTCCTCATCCGAAAACTATAAGTATTTGGGTATGTCGGAAGCGTTAGGCATTAACGTAGCTGACATGAAGCAGTCGTTGAGGGAGCGCTTCTTCGGTCGCCTGAAGAAGGTATTAAACAGCCTGCTTTCAGGCGGAAACAAGGTGCGCGCCTTTAACGGTTGGGTCATGCCGGTTTTAATGTACTCTTTCGGCATACTCAAATGGACTCAGACCGAACTGGACGCCCTAGATAGGAGAGTCCGTACATTGCTGACCGCAAACCGGATGCATCACCCACGATCATCGGTGATGAGACTGTACGTCCCGCGGAAGTGCGGGGGTCGAGGCGTTTTAAACGCGAAGACCCTACACAACCGCGAGGTGTGCAGCCTCAGAGAATATTTTTTGAAAGCCGAGGTGGGTATGCACCGAGATGTGGTCGCAGTGGATAAGGTACTCACCCCGCTGTCCATGGCTAAAGAGAACTGGCGCAAACCTGTAGTACTTACTACTGATGACCGCAAGGAAGTATGGCAAGGCAAGGTGCTTCACGGGCGCTTCTACCAGGCTCTTCATGGGCCCGATGTAGATTTCCTAGCATCCGTGTCCTGGCTACGATTCGGCGACCTCTTTGGGGAAACTGAAGGTTTTGTCTGTGCGATTATGGACGAAGTTATGCTGACGAACAACTACCGGAAACATATTATGAAGGACGGGACGGTGGACGTGTGTCGGGCATGCCACCGTCCGGGTGAGTCCATCAGACATATTATTTCTGGTTGTTCTCGTCTGGCTAACGGCGAGTACTTGCACAGGCACAACCAAGTGGCCAGGATTATTCACCAGCAACTTGCCTTGAAATATAAACTTGTGGAATCTGAGGTACCGTACTACAAGTATGTGCCCGACCCAGTTCTCGAGAAAGACCATGTCACGCTGTACTGGGATCGGCCTATCATTACTGACAGGACTATTGTTGCCAATAAGCCTGACATAGTGGTGATAGACCGATCAGCGCGCCGCGCAATGATAGTCGATGTTACCATCCCACATGACGAAAACCTCGTGAAAGCTGAGAAAGAGAAACAGATAAAATATCTTGACTTGGCTCACGAGGTTGTCGATATGTGGAATGTGGACTCGGCTATCATTGTGCCGATTGTCGTAACGGCCAATGGCCTTATGGCCAAGAGCCTCGACGAACATCTGTCGAAGCTCTCACTTGGCAGTTGGATCAAGAGCCAGATTCAGAAGGCGGTACTCCTCGATACGGCCCGCATTGTGAGGAGGTTCCTGTCTCTGCAGCCCTAACCACCGGTAGCTTGGACCCTGCTCCCGACACCGGCGGAAAAACCTATTTTTTATATTTTTAAATGTTTTTTTATTCTTTTAATTTTTTAAGAAATATTTAAAAATGTAATTAATAAGATGAAAAAATGAATAAAGGTATAATAAAAAAAAAAAAAACTGGCAACTCTGTGTGTCAACACGTAAAATTATTATCCTTATTCCTTTTTTACCATAAAATATTTATTTTAATACCCAAATTGTTTACCACTGTATTTTAAATAAGTCGAAAACTCATTTAACCACCACATATTTGAAAAATTACTGAAAAGAACCATAACAAATATCCAAAAACAAGACTGAAGTGAAATGACATCTGTCAACGTTCCAACGTCGAAGACGAAATGGAAAAATCATGCGAAAATGGAATGATGTAATTCAATTTTACAATGATAACACGAGCTGCTACACGTCGCGCACGCCCACCATCCCCGGACTCGTCGCTGAGCTCCGCCCCGCCGCCGCCGGACCCCGGATCACCTGTGTCACCGGCAGCGGCAGTCGCGTCGAGCTCCAGTGACGAGTATTTCTCCCCGCCGACGTCGCCAACACCTGTACGTCGGCCGGGGCGAGGCCGGCCACCGAAAAGCTTGGGACTTAGGGGCCAACCGGCCCCGAGCCGGGTCCCCGCTGCCGGTGGTTGTGTGCCGCGCATGAGATGGACTTATTCCATTAATGAAAACGTCATGCGCGCATACTATGGGTCTACAGAGGGGGGAACTAACCTCACTGCGTACCGTGTTAGGATGCTGTCTATGTTTCAGGAACTTGAACCAACTGTCAACGTTTCGGCCCAACGGTTGTCGGATCAGGTGCGGGTCATCCAACGCAATCACATGTTGGACGACGCCGCACTTGATAGGCTGCGCTCAGAGGTACTGAGCAACCGTATCATCTTGACTTCTTCACAAACCACGACACAAACAAGTTTCGCTGATGATGCCATTCCACCGCGACCCAATTTTACTGTTGTAGAGGAAGATGATAGGGTTGCCACGGTAAGTAGCCAGTGCAACGACCGATTGAGGAGTGCTCTGGAAGATGCGCTTCGCGATTATCGATCCACTCCTGCCCAACTTAGGCCCCGATTACCACGGTTACCCATGCATAAGAAAAATAGGGCGCTGGTGTGTGCCTTGGACTCGCAACTCAAAAATATATTTGAGCATAGCGAGAACCTCGTTGATACGCACTCGATTTTGTATTGTGGGGCTGTAGCGGCTTGTCGTTTAGCTAACGTCAAATTGCAAAATTATGACGTAGCTACTCGACCAAAACCAGCCGTACCAGCTTGGCAACGCAGGATTGAGTGCCGTATCGACGGGGCCAGGGTACTCATCGGCAAACTATACTGCTTCAGGGAGGGCAACACACGACCACGTGTGATGCGCTTTGTGAGGCGGGCATTCTCGGGGACTGGAATCAGCCCTCAAGAATACATGTCCCGTGTCACAGAGCGCATCGACTTCCTGAAGCAGAATATTTATGCATGGGCGAACCGTATTCGGCGGTATAAGCGCAGGGTTGATCGGTACTCGCAGAATCTCATGTTCCGGAGTGATGAAAGGTGGGTATACAGAGATTGGGAGCGACCCAAACAAAATGTGACAGACGTATGCCGTCCAGACGATGCCACTACTAGTTCATTCTGGCGCAGCATCTGGTCGGTGCCCGTCTGTCATACTGAGGCTGACTGGATGCAAGATGTCGAGCGAGTGTGTGAATCTATACCAGAAATGGAAAAAATTATAATAACACCTTTAGATGTTGCCAGAGCAGTTCGTCCGTTACCGAACTGGAAATCTCCGGGACCGGACGGACTGCACAACTTCTGGCTTAAATGGCTGAGTAGTTCACACACTCGCCTGGCATCTCAATTCCAGTCATGCTTAGAGTCTGGGTCGCTACCAGACTTTCTTACAACGGGTGTTACCCACCTGCTTCATAAGTCCGGTAGTCCTGCGGAACCCAGGAATTATAGACCGATCACGTGTTTGGCGACGGTTTATAAACTTCTTACATCCATTTTGAGAGTGAAGATTAACAAGCACATCGATAGTAATTCCATTATGTCGGCCTCTCAAAATGGATGTAGGAATGGGTCCCGTGGTACTAAGGAGTTACTCCTCATCGACATGGCCATTAGCCAACAGGTTCGTCGATCCCGCAAAAATCTGTCGACATGTTGGATAGATTACAAGAAGGCCTACGACTCTGTGCCACATACATGGCTCATGAGGGTGCTGGAGTTGTACAAGATTGATGCAACTCTACGCGCCTTCCTTGGGTCGTGTATGAGGCAATGGAGGACGGTCCTTCGATATCCAGGATGTCGACAGATCCAGGGAAACGATGAGCCTGTATGGATTAAACGGGGAATATTTCAGGGCGACAGTCTAAGTCCTCTTTGGTTCTGTCTAGCCCTGAATCCTCTAAGCACATTGCTGGAGGATTCAGGTCTAGGCTACCGGTTGAGGAGAGGTGGTCAGGTCATATCTCACCTTCTTTACATGGATGATCTGAAACTCTTAGCCCCCAGCAAATTGCAACTGATGGAGCTACTGAAAGTCACTGAAAATTTTAGTAGTGCCATCAGGATGGAATTTGGTGTGGACAAATGTGCAGTCATGTATGTAAAGCGAGGGGAGATTATGGAATCCGAGGGACTTCAGCTCTCTGATTCCATACACATAAGATCCCTTTCAAGTAAGCCGTGGGTTCTAATCCAGGCAGGCGCATTACTTTGAATAATTTGTTTCATCACCGCTGCCCTCAAAAACGGTGAAGGAAAACATCGTGAGGAAACCGGCATGTCCTAGAACTAAAAATTCGAAGACATGTGATATCTACCAACCCGCATTGGGCCCGCGAGGTGGATTACAGCCCACTCCCTCTCATAGAGAGGAGGCCTGTGTCCCAGCAGTGGGAACAATATAGGCTGATGATGATGATGATGATGAAGATCCCTTTCCTCATCCGAAAACTATAAGTATTTGGGTATGTCGGAAGCGTTAGGCATTAACGTAGCTGACATGAAGCAATCGTTGAGGGAGCGCTTCTTTGGTCGCCTAAAGAAGGTACTAAATAGCCTTCTTTCAGGCGGGAACAAGGTGCGCGCCTTCAACGGTTGGGTCATGCCGGTTTTAATGTACTCTTTCGGCATACTCAAATGGACTCAGACCGAACTGGACGCCCTGGATAGGAGAGTTCGTACACTGCTGACCGCAAACCGGATGCATCACCCACGATCATCGGTGATGAGACTGTACATCCCGCGGAAGTGCGGGGGTCGAGGCTTTTTAAACGCGAAGACCCTCCACAACCGCGAGGTGTGCAGCCTCAGAGAATATTTTTTAAAAACAGAGGTGGGTATGCACCGAGATGTGGTCGCAGTGGACAAGGCACTCACCCCGCTGTCCATGGCTAAAGAGAACTGGCGCAAACCTGTAATACTGACTACCGATGACCGCAAGGAAATATGGCAAGGCAAGATTCTTCACGGGCGCTTTTACCAGGCTCTTCATGGGCCTGATGTAGATTTTCTAGCGTCCGTGTCCTGGTTACGTTTCGGCGACCTCTTTGGGGAAACTGAAGGTTTTATCTGTGCGATTATGGACGAAGTTATGCTGACGAACAACTACCGGAAACATATTATGAAGGACGGGACGGTGGACGTGTGTCGGGCATGCCACCGTCCGGGTGAGTCCATCAGACATATTATTTCTGGTTGTTCTAGTCTGGCTAACGGCGAGTACTTGCACAGGCACAACCAAGTGGCCAGGATTATTCACCAGCAACTTGCCCTGAAATATAAACTTGTGGAATCTGAGGTACCGTACTACAAGTATGTGCCCGACCCAGTTCTTGAGAAAGACCATGTCACGCTGTACTGGGATCGGCCTATCATTACTGACAGGACTATTGTTGCCAATAAGCCTGACATAGTGGTGATAGACCGATCAGCACGCCGCGCAATGATAGTCGATGTTACCATCCCGCATGACGAAAACCTCGTGAAAGCTGAGAAAGAGAAGCAGATAAAATATCTCGACTTGGCTCACGAGGTTGTCGATATGTGGAATGTGGACTCGGCTATCATTGTGCCGATTGTCGTAACGGCCAATGGCCTTATGGCCAAGAGCTTCGACGAACATCTGTCGAAGCTCTCACTTGGCAGTTGGATCAAGAGCCAGATTCAGAAGGCAGTACTCCTCGATACGGCCCGCATTGTGAGGAGGTTCCTGTCTCTGCAGCCCTAACCACCGGTAGCTTGGACCCTGCTCCCGATACCGGCGGAAACCTGTTTTTTTATATTTTTAAATGTTTTTTTTAAATTTATTTTATATAAGAAATATGTAAAAATATAAAAAATGAGAAGAAAAATTAATAAAGGAGATAATAATAATAATATTAATAATTTGGTAAATTTGGCTGCTTTTATTTTAGAAAAAGGATTAGGATTCCGTTCAAAAAAATTAAAGCTCATGAAATTGTTAACTAAAATTGTAAAATCTTAGTATTTATACCAACCAAACAGGGATTTTTTATAATAATTTCATGCGGACGAAAGTCGCGGGCATCAACTATTTTTCACAGAAAAGGTAAGTACCGAGGAATTAACAGGTAAATGAAACATCATAATGATCCGCTCGTAAGCTCGAATGGTAGGTACTGCCCTAAATGTTCCAACTAAGTAATTAAGTAATGTTCTAAATTACTTTTCACAAAAAATAACATTAAATACAAAATAAACTTAGGTTTCAGAAACTATCTGTACATTTAAAATGGAATTGGTGTTGGTTCCTAACATATTTGATTAAATAAACATTAAAATTATTACAAATGTTTTAATGTTATTTAGTCATTTTAAATCACCATTCTCCTAAATAACTTTTCATGTTTATGCAACACATGGCCCCAAATAGAACACGGTCAAAATTGTATAGCAAAAACCTTTAATTCAAATGTCACAACCACAAACGGCTCGACAAAATGACATTTGGTTTTGTCAACTAACATAAATAACTTTAATAAATAAAATAAACGTCGCTTTGTTATTTGTATGAAAATAAAATAAAACGATAAATTTTTAACGTTTGGCAGCAGGTGCCTCTTTACATCGGGTTAGAGAAAATAATGTAAATTAAATAATTTCTAACAAACGTTATGGTATAAGTTTTTAAACTGACATGGTGACTAACACTATCAATAACACTTGAAACAGGACACACACTTGTCATCATCATCATCTCCCTAGCCTTTTCCCAAACTATCTTGGGGTCGGCTTCCAGTCTAACCGGATGCAGCTGAGAACCAGTATTTTACAAGAAGCAACGGCCTATCTGACCTCCACAACCCAGTAACTGGGTGATACGATACCTCTTGGTAAGACTGGATGTCAGACTTTTGGCTTCTGACTACTCGTAACGACTGTCAAAGATCTACAAATGACAGCCGGAACCAACGGCTTAACGTGCTTTCCGGGAAGATCTATATTAATATCAACATTTCGATACAAGTACAAAAATAACTCTATTACAGGCTTAGCTTCAATTGGTGTCATTGATGCTTACAGTAAGTTAAGGTACTACCGCGCTCATTGACGGTCGACCACTTTTTACCCTTATGCCCTGAGTAATAAGGTTGAAAAGTATTCGAACTTTCTTAACTACGCGTTGTTATTGTTTTTACAATAACCTCTATAATAGAAGGAGTATCAAGTAATCGTTGAAAGAAATGTAAAAACAGTGGTTAAAAAATAAATCCTACAATATCTCATCTTTTATCTCAATTCCTTTGGGATGTTTTTCCATACTTTTCTCTAGCTCGTCATCTCATCAGACACGACCTTTCTTGCCATAATATCATCCTTCACATAGTCTATCCAAAAATAACAAGATTAGAACCATAATCTTGATATTAATGGTATCACATTCTATTTAATGGTATCGAGCACTGTTTCATGTACATAATTCGTATGACGCTGGACATATCAATCTTGCAGTAACGAAATTATCCTTTTATTTCATAAAAATGAAATGGACCTTATATAGGCTCTGTAATTTAGTCTAGTATAAAGTGCTTATTCGTGTTAGTTGGAATTTGTAACTCCTTACGACTGAGAATACAATAGCTGACTGAGCCGCTCACATTTAGCATCTGAAAGCAATTTTTGGTGGACGTGTCACGATTATTTTTTATTTAATCCCGTATCTGAGGAGTCTTTCTTTTTTCATTTGAAGCTTATCTAGAAATGAGTAAACATGAGGTTCCTGGAAATCTAAAAAAACGGCCAAGTGCGAGTCGGACTCGCGCACCGAGGGTTCCGTACAAAAATTATCTAAACTAATATTATAAAGAGGAATGATTTGATTATTTGTTTGTTTACTCGATCGAATAGGCTCCGAAACTACTGGTCCGATTTAAAAAAAAATTCAGTGTTAGATAGCCCATTTAGAAGGCTATAGGCTATATTTCATCACGCTACGACCAATAGGAGTGGAGCAGCAATGAAAAATGTTGCTAAAACGGGGGAAATGTGACGCAAACGTAATTGCGCCGGACAGCTAGTTAATTTTTTTTATTATATGATGTAACTAAAAATTTACGCTTTTCGCAATTTTTCCTTTCTCTGTGCTATAAGACGTTGCTTCGTACCAAATTTCAAGATTCTGCGTTCACGGGAAGTACCCTGTAGCTTTTGATTCCCTTCCCTTGCGAGTATCGAAACTTAGCGGCATAAACGGCTGTATCTTTTGATTTCCTTAGCTTAGAAGTTTGATTTTTTCACAACTCCAAGGGACAGTAGAAGTAAAGTATTTGATATGAATTCCAGCGGGATATCTCCACGCGTTCCTGAGGATTAAAGCGTCTTGACAGACAGACAGACGGACAGACGGTTGGACAACAAAGTGATCCTATAAGGGTTGTGTTTTATCCTTTCGAGGTACGGAACCCTAAAAAGGACTTGTTAAAGTTAATTCGTAATTTCGTTTGCAGAGTAGCAATTGTCAAAACAATTCCTGAAAAGGAACAAAGGAATTTTCGTTATCTATTAACACGACAAGGCGTCAATCAAAACTTTTTCAATAACGTAAGACAGTGATTTCATGAGCTCATAATACATCCACATTAGAGAACAGACACAAGTTCAGATTTGATTGTACTTAGCAACGGTTCGCGTATTTTATCTCCTTAGTAATTACAAGAGCGAGAATATTATGTACCTATATTCGAAGTACCTTAACACGAAAGACATCAAAACTTGAAGCCTAAGATTACCATTAATAACAGATTGCTATCAAAGGTAACAAATGACGAAAGTTGGTTTTAGAAGTTTCAAGAGATTTTCGTCTGTGACCAAAATTTAGGGCACCGAACCAAAACCGCTAATCGGGGAATGTTGGCGAAAGTTAAACTATTCTGGGACCTACATCGGAGACAGAAGCAATAGATTTTAAGGAGAGAAATATACGGGAGGACATGAGGGCGTGTGTCTGGCAACGTCGCTCAAAGTGACTGACTGCACTTCCCGGATTCACAGTTTTCGGTTGAAAAAACTAGCTCAAAAATTTTGTTTTGAATGAAATTGCGTAGAAAGAACTACGGTTTTAGAGTTTTGTAGAGGGAAAGTTTTGATATTATTCTGGTTGCAGTATTTTTTGCGCACACGCGTATAGCTAAATAATAATCAACACACAACAAGAACGCAAAAAATACATTCATAAACCCTGCTAAAGATTAGCGTACAAAACAAACAAATAGCTAATTGTCACAATTACCATTATCAGTATATTTATACGTGTTTGGAGTCTCTTTTTAAGCACAACAGTCACTGTAACAACAGACTCCGCTGCACGCTAGTGCAAAAAATACATCGAAGGGAATTCCACCAGATTCAGCAGCATTATTTTGTAATGTTCCTATTGTTTTGTAAAAAACTAATCTGTTAAACAATTCCATTGATTTCAGTTCATGCTCTTTGATTTCCAGTGTCCCCAAATATTTTTGATAATAAAAAATCTCATTTCCTTATCCAGGCCATTACCGATTCTCTGCAACGCGATTGCTTTTCTATTTATTCCAAAACGTTAGTTTACTCCGTTCATTTTCTAAAATAGGATCCATCAGGAATCAACGGAACGGGAATGTAATTTAAACAAAGAAACAGCCAAAAATATTTATATCAGGTTGCTATTCTACCAGAGATGTTCGAGGTAGCTATGCGGTGCTTATCCACGCTTAGCGCAGTTGTGGTGTAAAAGACTAGTACAGCTAGGTAGTCTTACATTAAAAAATCAGGAGATGTGTGCGAAAGATGCCAGCGAGTAATGCGAGCGAGTAATGTGTGCTAGAAACACTTACGGCGACAGTGGGCAAGGGAGGCAAACGAAAAGGGGCGAAAACACAAAACAACATCTTGCCTGTAATTCCTGAAGAGTCAGGCAGAGGTATCCTTAATAGACACCAACATTTCGCCAGTTATGTTTAAGTCCCACTTAAAGGTGGCGAGCCTATTGCCATCAAGCAGGCACATATCCAGACTCCGTGGCTGCTACTGGGAATTTTTTGATGGGAAAACCCAATAACCAAAACCTAACCCTATTACCCAACCCAGGAATTGAACCGAAGACCTCGTCCTCAACAGTCACGCTAGAGACCACTAGACCAAAAAGGCAGTCTAACAAGAAACAAGAGCGGAAAAGAGTCCATTTCGCATCCTCGCATCTTTCAGCTGCACACCGTATCACAGCACGCATCCTCGCTCAACTTCAGTGGACACCATAGCACCATTTCACAGCGTCACTAAACGTCCTCGCGCCTCCTAGCGACCTCGCACATTTTTGGTGTAAAACCAGCCTTACGAGGCATGACACGCCTCGTGCGAATTTTAATATAATGATGTATTACTTTACAGATCTCAAACGAGGTTATGAAACCTAAGAGGCCTTGTTTACGCAATATATAACGTCGCACGTGTATTGCCGAGCGTAAACTTTATACACAATTTAGCCCTTGTTTCTCGTACTAAATGTGAACCAGTAGAATTTGTAGGATATTAGAGTAATATAGACTTGAGAAGGGTTTTGCACGAATACCGTGCTTAGTATACGGGCTTGAATTACGTGGTATTTGGCTTTTGGAAGATTTGGTTGTGTGGATTTTAATCTTCGCTTAGGAGGGTATTTCCATAACGTTACAGAATTTAATTTCATGATCGTCAATTATTATTTAAATTTAAGCCTGGCCTGAATTATGGCCGAACCAAGACAACGTCATCATCTGCCAAGTCAACGTCATCACAGACTGTCTGACCTCTGAGTTTGTTTTGATGTTTCTGTGTCTCTTCGGTGATCAGATAAGAAACACCGACCTCACCTAGTTTTAGCACAGTTCCTGCAAAGTTACTTTCAGAAATAAATATTATTCCATCCAAAGGTTGTCGTTGTTGGAAGATTACCATTAGCAAAATTACCGCATAGAATGAGTAAAATTGTAATAAAAAGCTGTGTTACCATTTTGATGTACAATAAAGTATATTCCATGTATCTACCTACCTCTATAGAGATGAGAGAATCCTCACAGAATATACATATAACTTTCCATGATATGTTTCATGGATGAAGAAAGTTTGCTAAAAAGAAAAGACAGTACAAGCTTAGCGTGCTCACGCAAGCGTACTCGGAATTCCTTCCTCTCTTTGAAACTTTGACCTTAGCAATAGCCCGGAACATGGACGATGTCTGCGAGGAGCAAAATAGGCGATAGCTAGAACTTTACATGGTGTTATTTTATCTTCTAGGTCCCGCTCACGGCCTCGGGCGATGCAACTTGCCAAGTGACTTGCGACAAATCGACCAGACGGGACTCTGGATCGACTGCAGACTTTGATAGATACTGCAGCGTCCATCTAAATGTGGAATCCGAGGTCTAATCCATAATCTGTCCATACTAGTTTGACTGCAACTTTAGGGTGGCATCTTGTTTCATACCATGTAGCATCGCTGGCGCCGATACTTCCGCGTATGATAGTATTCCCCCTCCAGAAATGACAGTTCTGAGCGACAGAAAAAGATGGGAGCATGGAAAATAAGATTCCGTGCTGCTAGAAGAGGCGCAAGCTTTAAGCGACACTTTTTTCTTTCGCGTAACTACCTTTGCTCCACAAGAAGCATCACAGTGACTTGTGGCAAGTTCTTTACATTTTTTTTCCACAGTCACTGTTAGCTCGTGGCCTAGAGGTTTAGACTTATCGTCTATGATGCTACTCAAAAGCAAAATTAGTGTGGGACGCAACATGCGTCGATACTCTTGCACCATCACATCTTCCAAGCTCATCGTGCTGTGCTGGCGCTGCCTCTGCGGCTGCGGAGAACCTCAAGCGGCGTAAATATAGTAACCTTTGTGGTAACTATATTTTCGAGCCGTTTGGGGTTGAAACTCTGGGGCCGTGGGGTCCGAGTGCTCACAGCCTTTTTAAGGAAATCTCCAAACGCTTAGTTGGCGCTTCACGTGACCCAAGGGCTGGCTTTTACTTTGGCCAGAGGCTAAGTGTTGCCATTCAACGTGGCAACGCCGCCAGTCTCTTGGGCACGTTACCAGCTGACCGCGTTGAGGAGGAGTTTTTTG
Source organism: Cerastis rubricosa (assembly GCA_949152445.1). Classification (NCBI taxonomy): domain Eukaryota; kingdom Metazoa; phylum Arthropoda; class Insecta; order Lepidoptera; family Noctuidae; genus Cerastis; species Cerastis rubricosa. The sequence goes on from OX424539.1 coordinate 18,130,060, forward strand.
ACGCCCTTTTATAATTTGTTGTTATTTTAGTTTTAATTATCAAGTTTTATGTTTAGTAATTAATTTAAATAAAATTATGTAATACTCAAAAAAAAAAAGCAAAATCTTGTAGAATCAAATCAACAGTTAGCCAGAATGTCACAGTATTAATATTTCCTATTAACCAGGTCTGAGTCTCGAGGCGTCTGTGTGACATCAGGCACTGTGTAATTAATTGCATCCACTTTCAGTCTCTTCTTTTTCAGTCTTTTATTTCTTCAGTTTTTATTCTACTGTATTTATTTTTTGTTGAATATTTTTATCTCACATAAACTCATCAAAATTTCCACGCGAAGGAGGTTGCCGTGTTTGTTTAGTCTCTGGAACAACCAGTCGTATTTGAAAAAAGTCTTTTCGTATTTGATAACCCAATTTTTGAGGAAGGTTATATATAGGATAAATTACATCATTGAGGTAACCGTTGGGCACAGCTAGTGAATCATTTTAACTGCTTACTTTTGAATACTGCCATGAACACAGATATAGAAATACCTAGATAACGCAAGTACCACTATCCGTTTGGAAACGAAGTGTGCCATTTTTGACTACCTACTATGACATCATACACACTATTTACTTACTATACAAACAAATTACTATACAAAATGAACAACTTTTTTGTTATTTAAATGTCTATCACTAAGTTCTTGAGTTGTAACGTTGATAATTTTATGCTTGCAGCGACAGTAGCCACGTCAAGCATAAAATGCTTAAGCCGGGCACACGTAGTAGGTGCTCTTGCGGTATCTAGGTATATCTATATCTGTGGTAGTGAACGACCGGCGTTACAAACACTGATGATAGTAACTCACACAATTTCCTCCACATGTGTCGCTTAGATTAATGACTAAAGTACTAAACTAAGCAAGTACTTCATCAAGAATAATTGCTCTAAATATCATAATAAACTTAACAAAGTCAGTGAAGAGTTAAATCACGAACTACCCACGTACGGGAACTTCTGTGCGGATATTATACAATCTGAATAGTCGAGTCAAAAGTTATGCAAGCGAACTGGACTTGTCTTTGATCGAGCAAATGGCCAGTTCTGCAAGCAATTATGAAAATGAGGAGAGTATTTGCTGCCTAATCACTTTGTGGCGGTGAAATTAATTTTGAATTAATTGTAATTTCACCATCATGATCAGCATAATGTTCCCACTGCTGGAACTCAAGCCCTCTATGAGTCCTCTCTATGAGAGGGAGTGGGCTGTGATCCACCACGCGGGCCCAGTGCGGGTTGGTCAATGTCTTCAATTTTTTTAGTTCTAGGACATGCCGAAAGCAGCGGTGATGAAATAAATTACACAAAGTAATGCGCCTGCTTGGGTTCGAACCGACGGCTTACTGATCGTAAGTCGGGACTGCCACCACTGGGCCACCACTGCTCTCTAATTAATATGTGTGGATGATATGGGACTTAAATACAACTGACGAATGTGGGTGTACTACATATTGGGTACACCTCAACTGCCTAACGCTTTGAGAATTACAGGCGTGTGATGTTATGTTATTTGTGTTACGTCGGTCTGATGGTTTATTCTTGAAGTTATTTGATTTTGTAAGATGATTTTGTTGGTTATTTGGTTTTGTCGTGAGGAAAGTTTTGAGTATGGACTGTGTGAAGGACGATATGGCAAGAAAGGAGGTATCCCATGAGATGACAAATAATAGAGAAATATGGAAGAAGAAGACATGCTGCAATAAATTAGGATAAGGGATGATAATGATGATGGTTTATTCTTGAAGTAATTTTGCACGTAGTACGAAAATAGATATGGTCCATTTAAAGTTGGTTAAAAAGTCTACAAGTCAATTTCTTTACATTTCTGTGTGCGCGAAAAAGGATATTTTAAAATGTTTTGATATCGAGACCTGCGCACATGATGAATGTATGACTGTATCAACGGGTACGTTTATTTTTTTAAATTGTCATAGACACGCAACGAAGAACAATTTTTTTTAATGATTTTTTTTTAATGGATTTGTATGTCTCACTGATGGGCAAAGGACTCCCCCATAACTGTTCAGGTACTCTTCTCCTGCGCCACTACGACCCAGCCTTCGTGATGCGCGTTCAGATGATTTCGCCACCTCTTTCTTGGCCTCGGCATCTCCGTCCATCTTCAGACACCCACTGTGTTAAGACCTATGCCCAGCGGTCGTTATGCTTGGGACTCACGCGACCTGCCCAATACTTTGAGCCTGATTTTGTTTAACCTGTTTTTTTAAAAGCTTTATTACGGATCGGTAGTATGACTATTCAAAACATTTCAACTACTACACAAGATTTCTACTATTTCCAGATATTCTCCTAATTTCTTCGGGTAATTTATTATATAATTTTATTGACATGAATGTAATGGGTGGTTACCCATCCACAGACTAACCTAAGCAAACAGGGCGGTTTCTTAGGCATTAGTATTTAAATTAAATACAGTATACATCATTGTCCAACGATCCATCCTAATTTCCGATTTTCATTGTTAATATTAACGGCCAAACCGTACATCAAATTATCCGGCAAACACGCATCAACATGATCCCAACTACATTCATGCCCTAACCAACGTTTGGGGGCGACACCAACATTTGGGGACTGACACCAACATTTGGGGACCTTCCCTCCTTATTTATCTAACGTGTTCTGCAATTTTGTGGTGTAATTTCACAATACTCTACCCTAAAGCACTAGAAAGGGCTGAGATCGTAACATAAATAATGTTGGAACATAATTATGGTGATGTCAATCTTCTATGTATGTTTCATTATGAATTCAAGGCGAAGCGCTGATCATGCAGAACTTGCGGTCTGAATACCAGTCAGATTAATTAGAGAACTTTCTGTATTAATCCTTCGTTTGTAGGAAATAGGATTTATTTTTGTATTTTCTATGTTTATTTGGCAAATATTGGAATGCTGTGAAGTTTTACTCGTACAATTCTTGTTTTTTTATGCTTTGATATTTGTTTTAGTTTTCAATATTTTTATTCTATTTTCACTCGATTTTTAGGACAGGGATTGCTTACGACGCGATTTCGAGCTTTACGATGTAAGACTCTCTTTGCATGCGACAGTTTCGACACTTTTTTGCTTATATGCTCGCAATCTCGCTTATTTTTTGAACGAGCAACACGTATATTCGTTCTATAGATTATATTTATTAAAGGAGTACCTACAGGGTGTCAAAAATTTGGTCCACATTGCTATCAACAAGAAAATTTAGTTCCCTTCAATATGGTTGAGTTGAATGATGGCTGATACATGCGTCATGTTCGTGAACGGGCGCTGTCAGTTGTGCCTGGTCATCTCTTAGCTGCCACGGTTTATTTTAATTATTTTATTTTTAACTTTGTTTTCGAATTATTGATTTCGTCTTTTACTCTGGACGCTCTTAAGTTGCCCGTATTTCTACATCGTTCTCACATACTAGTAATTCTCAACACGATTGATGTAACCAAGATTTTGTAACATATTTTGATTTAAAAGAGTGTCTATGGAGTTTCTTGTCCATTCTTCTCCATAGAGATCTACGCTTTGGAATGGGCAACTACAGTACTTTCACAAGTTATTATGTCTTGTGACTGGGACTGTAGCTTCGCGTTTTTCTTTTTTGTTCTTTGACTTTCAAAAGTGCCTGTAATGGTCTAATTGAAATAAATGCTTTGAGTTTGAGTTTGAGTTTGAAAAGTGCCTAGAGGGCTGGCAGCATTGCCACGTTGGATGGCAATGCTGATTGTTTGGCAAAAGCAAAGGACGACCAATCGCTTGCCAATATCCCGAAATACCTGGTCTAAATCGGATCCCATCGCCCCATTGTTTCAACCGAAAAATGAATGTTTCGCAATTTAAAAATGAAAACCTTTTCCGTTTTAAGTTTTATTTTCCTAGCGAATCAAGAGTAGATACAAAATAGAGAACAAAAGGAAACCTTTTTTAATCCTTTCAGTAACAAAGGTTATAATTTTGAAAGAATAAATAACATTTTAAAGAATAATGCTTTCATACGTCAACAATAAGCTCCTTTGAGAATTAATTCCTTTTTGGGATGACGTGGTAACGTACTTTGCCCGGATTTATAATTTTCTTTTCATAAAATTATCGAACGATGGATTTCCAATGAACTATGAAGTTGTTAACAATGAAGTTCCTTTTTGATACAAAATAACGAGCTTTTTAATTTCATTAAAAAGCATTATTTTAAATTTAAAGTCTGGTGTGAGAGTATTTTCAGTATATATTACCTACGTTCTTAATCAATATATCGTTGTAGACGCAAAAAAATCGAAAAAAGAAAAAACTTGCGCTTCGACCAAATTACTCAAAACCAATCTGAGTTTATACCCCTCTGAGTCATCATCTACCTAGCCTTTTTTCCAAACTATCTTGGGGTCGGCTTTTAGTCTAACCGGATGTAGTTTAGTACCAGTATTTTACAGGAAGCGACTACCTGTCTGACTTCCACAACCCAGTAACTTGGTAATACAATACCCCTTGGTAAGACTGAATGTCAGACTTTTGGCTTCTGACTACTCGTAACGACTGTCAAAGATCTACAAATGACAGCCGGGACCAATGGCTTAACGTGCTTTCCGAGGTACGGAGGAAGCTCGGTATGTAATTATGGTCACCCATCCGCAGACCTACCTCGGCAAGCACGGCTTAATCTTAAAGATCGATCCGTGTGGCTGGTATTATTTAGCTACGAGCTCCTCTGAGTAACTACCACATAACCAGCTGCGCTCCTAAGCTGACATAACGAAAATAAACACACCCTAACTTCCAAAAAAGTTGATCCCAACACGAATACTAAACTACTCATATATGAAGATGAAGTACAGGCAAACATGATGAGTGCTCACCTACATTTTATGTCAGAATGACTCCGAACTAATTAAAACAGTGTTGAAGTTTCGCCCTTTGGGGGTAGTAAAAACTTTTCAACATGTCCTCGCATGGAATTTCGGGGGCTTTGAAAACGGGTTCAGTAGTATACCCGTTTCCTTGGACCCTTTTATGTTTTACGTGAACAGATTTCATCGTCTCATTAGTCTTACATAAGCTTGGCTGCTAATCAAAGGGTAGTGTTTTCATGTGTTTGTTTTGTGCTTGTTTTTATTTATGAATACTTACTTAACAAATTATAATATAAGTAAATCATATTAATAAATCTACAACTATCTACTATTAATGTACTACTCTCTAACTGTGCCACACACTGTTTTCTGCCTTCGGCGTCCAGTCTGCCCCAGCCACCTAATTAGGTGGTCGGTTCACATAGCTGCCGATATGCGGTCTCCAAGATTCCCTCGTTCCATCAGTCCTTCAAAACAAGAAGCTCACTACCATCCTGAACATTAGATGACTACAGGGTCAGCAAAAATTACAGGCAAAACACTTTACGCCGCAGCGCAACGCATTGGTAGATCTTTGGAACAAATGCGGGCCTCAAGACCATAACAAAACATTACACCCGCGCTATCCCCGAAGTGTTTGGCAGAGGTGTGTAATAGCATACCCACATTTCGTCAGTTATGTTTAAGTGCCATGTAATAGGGCTCGAGTCTATTGCCATCAACCGGGCATGAAACCAGACTCCTTGGCTGCTACTGAGAAATTCCTTATAGAAAAACCCAATAACGCCTTGTCCGATCTGGGAATGAACCAGGACCTCAAGCTTAGCAGTCGCGTTTACGTCCACTGGGCCAACAAAGCAATGAGTCTAGCCACAAGAAACCAGGACGAATAAAGTAAACTTGCATTTCCATATCAAAGTCTTGAGCTCCAAGCTTAAAGATCTGTGGCATCAGCTGCTTCCCTTGTACATAAATAATGACAGCAACGGATCATGTTGATCCGATCCCCTCATTTAAATTGCACAATGTGGGTTGATAAATAGGTGATCCAGTTGGATTTTTGTTCCGTATGATATTAAAAATGCATTGTATATTAAACGACTTATGTTTTGGTTTATTCAAGTAAATGATGGTGGTTTAGGTTGCAATAAATTGTTGGGAGTAATGCCAACGTTGGGAGTTTTGTCACGTAATATGAAATAGTATGGTTCATCTTTAAATCAATGAAATATTGTGAAAGATGACGTCAGTAATTCCTTTAGTTATGCTTTTACTCGCAAAAGCTCTTTTATTAAACTTCAGACGTTCTTTTTTAACATATTGTAAATGTATTCTAATTGCATAGATTAGAATAAATATACGATATACAGTATGCATATTTTTAACCGACTTTAAAAAAAGAAGGAGATTATGTATTTCAAAGTATCTTCTTTTTCATGTAAGTATGTTCGCCGATTTCTCCATCAGTCCTCTTCCTATTATGTGTGTGTGTTGCGTGTTATTCTTTTTGGTTTCATTTGGTGGAGGAAGTCAGTTTTTTTTTTTCAACATATTTGTTATTGTCTGTTAACCGTCAGTTTCAGCAATACCCTTTTTGCGTACAATTGCTTTACCAGTTCAACTTAAAAATTCTAACCGAGGTAACTAATTTCTTCTATTTTCCTTAAAAGCCAATTCCACTACACATATATCTGTTGCCAACACTACCACAGGCTAAGCGGTCTCTTGGCACCAATCAGGGTTCGCATTGAAAACATATTATCGAAATAAATTCTGCAATTCTGTCAGCCAGCATTTTCTTTCTGATAAGTTTTTTTACTGTGCCTTAGTGGCTGCGTGTCGCCAGTCGTCGGTACGATAAACGACATAATTTTTAGTCCCGGAGTGTAATATCTGTGCACTTAGTTGCTTGTGCACTTGAGGGTATATTTTGCTGGTTGAGTATGGCAATGGGTAATAAAAGCATCAATAGTTCAGTTGTATTTTGTTTTGTAAAATATATTGTAACGTTGAACGAATACTAACGTGGGTTTTAGTTAGGGACATTTCTTGGGTTTGAAAATTTAAATTCATTTATTTAAGGAAAAACAAACACTAGCACAATAAAACTTGGTAAATAATAATATCTTAAATATAATATTTTAGAGCAATTATGCTACTCACTACGTTCTCCACAGATTTCAATTTAAAGAAATTTAAACTAGTTAGTTACAACACAAATATAATACCTATAAAAAAGTAATTTTCGTAGAACTAATATTTTTTTCTGTTTTTTTTTTTTGGAATATATGGCGTCGAACGTAAAGAATAGCACCATCCCATATCTTCCCGTGGGTGTCGTAGGAGGCTACTAAGGGACTTGCCAGAGAATGGGCAGCAGCGTTCTCTGTGCTTTTGTGACAACGGTACTGCTATCGCCAACCCGCCTGCCAAGCGTGGCGATTATGGCAAAACCCCCCATGATATGTCAATGTGGCGAAACTTGGGGGAGGTCTATGTCCAGCAGTGGACGTCTTTCGGCTGAAATGATGATGATGATATACATAAAACAAAAAAAAGTAAATTTGTGTGCGTATTTAACATAACGCTATCGTAATGTAGTAAATTATACAGTAATTTGTTGATCGTAATTTGGTGGAAAAAGTATGTCAATTGAATGGAACTCATTGTTATATGTCCCAAACGATGAACTGGTGAACGCGAGCCAGCATTGAATTTACGCAGGCTAGTAGCAAATAAACGTAGAGTGCGTAATGTCACGTACAAAATGCTTAACTAGATAGTGGCGGTCAATGTAAGTGGTTTTAATTTCATCAACAACTAATAAGCAAGCTTTGTTATCATTCCTCGTTCCTTCTCTTTACAAAAATCGTCCAGTGAAAAAAATAGGTGTTTTTTAGGTAAATTTATTGTACTGTTCTGGTGTACGTTTTTGATGCATAAAATTGATAATTCAGTTCATACTGCGGCTTTTTGATGGCCTGCACAAGCAGGCCATCAAAAAGCCGCAGTATGAACTAGAAAAATCAAGCTCACAAGAGCTTGATTTTTCTAGTGATAAACGATTGATGAGGTCTAAGGTCTACCTAAAGAAATTCAAGATATATATATTTTTTTATTCTATGGGTTTGCGTTCGGCCGCAACTTGCCTGGTGTGAAGCGATGAAGCAGCCTAGGGTGGAGGACGCTTGCCTAGAAGTAACCTATTCACTCGAACTTTAAAGAGATCCAGATTGTAATGACCAGAGAACAATGAACCGAGCAGTGAATTCCATAGACTGGCGGTGAATAAAAATTAGAATTTAGTCTGCCTTCAATCATCGAATTCTACAAAACAAACTGGCCTTAATAAACCAAGTCTAAATCCACTATTGTTTGATAAACTAGCCCCCTCTGAGTGCAAGGGTTAGTTTAGCAGCACATAGTGATGCGATTTGGCAGCACTAACATAAGCTACCGCAGCTCGCAGACCGCAACTGTGAGCAGACGAACTCAACACTTAGCTAACTAGAAGCTAATGTGGAGCGCTCGAGCTTAAATCAATAAGTCTATTGGTTATACAGTCGGTAGATCCTATTTGCCTGAATGTAAAAATATGAATTGATGTAACTGTTGGCTGAATCGTTGTTATTTTTTATCATTCATCATTTCAGCCCAAAAGACGTCCACTGCTGGACATAGGCCTCCCACAAGTATCGCATTGACATTTTGGGGGGTTTTGCCATAATCGCCACGCTTGGCAGGCGGGTTGGCGATCGCAGTACGGTTGTTACAAAAGCACAGATAACGCTGCTGCCCATTCTCTGGCAAGTCCCTTAGTCGCCTCTTACGACACCCACGGGAAGATATGGGATGGTGCTATTCTTTACGTCCGCCACCATACAGTTGTTATTTTTATGTTGGGTAAAATGTTTATTTATTTATTTTTACTATTTATGTGCAATGTCATTGGGTTTTTTTCCTCACCTTCCTTTTTAGAGGCTAGACTTTTTGTTTCACGTGACTTTTATCATCATAATCATCTGCCCAGCCTTTTGCCAACTATGTTGGGGTCGGCTTCCAGTCTTACCGGGTGCAGCTGAATACCAGTACTTTACATGAAGTGACTGCCTATCTGACCTGCACAACCAAGAAGTTAGAACAGGGTAATACGATATCCCTTGGTAAGACTTATGTTATGGTAGATAATTTCACGTGACTTAAATAAAAGAGCCAAAATGGGGGGGTTAATATATTTGCCTACGATTACGGGGATTACAGGCAAAAGACTACAGACAAACAACGCTATTTGTAATAAATTATAATTCGATGTAACGTAGTCGTTTAGTTCGACATTGTATTTCGTGATTGCGAACCTTCGTTTTTTATTTTATGGGTAGTTACGATCTTTGATAAACCATACATTCTTGACACCAAAATAAGGGTTCGAGCAACTATTTTATTCTGAAATCCCACCCGGATTATATTGAAACAAAAGTTGTTCGTCAACACCCTTGCTTCATTCTCTCTTCCTAGCCCGGTGGTTTGCGCTGGGCAGCTGCTGCAGGTCCTCAAGACCTCAAACGGCGCAAACACAATAACTAAATTGGCAACTGCCAATTAAGTCAGTTTTAATCCTAAACTTCTCAAACTTGTAATTACATGTTTGAGCCGTTTGGGGTTAAAACATTAGGGCCATCTATTATTTTAGGATATCGCAAAGCGGTTGGAAAGAGTCACGTGACTAGAGAGCTTGCCTTTTTTGGCCAAAAAATCAGCTTTGCCATCCAAATTGGCAATGCTGCCAGCCTTTTGGGCACTTTTCCTACTGACGATGAGGACGAATTTTTTGACGCCCTGTAATTCTTTTCCCATTTTGATACTTGTACATATTTTAATTATTATTTTAGATCTTTACTGACAAATGTAGCAGTTGCTACAGAAATATCACTCGAAATACTATGAAAGAAACATACTGGTACATACATAATTAAGTAAAATTAGGTCATACGTGAGTCGTAACTAATTTGTCTGTGCCTATGTCAAACCCAATTATTATAATGAATTCTCAGCACAATGTGTTAATTTTCGAGATGCCATACCCTCCAGGATAAACTCCCCTCATAACTGCATTCCTGGCACCTTAATCAATTGTGTATTCAGAAATTCTAGGTCCACTATCTTAATCGGAAATGTATTAGTCTTTATTCCTAATAAAATAATAAACCCTTCCTTTAGCTCAGGTCGAGTAATAAAACCCATCAATTCATTACAAACAACAGTGATCTAAAAGCTTGTCGTTAAATTAAACACAAAGGGACAAAAGGTAAATCTTTCTTCTATTGAGAGCATTTAAATAAAATATTGTTTTAAAAATGTTTTTCTTTAAAAGTTGTGCATTGGAATTATAGGTGAACGGTGTAAAAAATTAACTAATTGAACGGAGTCGATGTGTAAATTCGTAAAGATCAGCCTCAAAAACATAATGAGCATGCTCTGACTCTTGTAAAAATATTTTGATCTAATAGTGTCCATGGAATTTTTTGCTAATTCTTCTCCATAATTGATCTACGCTTTGGAATGGGCGACTGCAATACTTTCACAAGTTATTATACCTTGTGACTGGGACTGAAGCTTCATCCTTTTGTTTTTGACCTTCGATAGTGCCTGTAACAGTCTAATTGAAATAAATGCTTTGAGTTTGAGTTTGCGTTTATGTACCTAATTTGCAATACTGCTGTTTCACGAGAACTTTACAGACTAGCAATATAGTGTTAGCCTGTAGATAATTGGATTGTGGATGCTGTCAGAAATGTTCGGTTCGTGTAAAACTTTGATAGTTAGCCCCGTTCGTTTAGGTTGCAATCGGAGCCCAACCTAGTTGGAAAAAGGAAAAAAAGTCAGGGGATGGCGTATGGAATTTCGATTCGAGAGTCATGCAGGATTTAAATATATTTATTAGATAATATAGACCTCGTAGAAGATGGCGGGACGAGCTAGACAAGACCAGCGATCAGTGGTCCACATTGGCCCTGGACCGAGACAATTGGAAGTCATGGGGAGAGGCCTTTGCCCAGCAGTGGGATGACGCAGGCTAACAGTATCAATAATATATAAAAATATATTTAAGCATTTCATGTGGTAGAGGTTTTCTTTGAGTGTTTTAAATGGACTTAAATTAGGATGCTAATATTTTTGTATTAATAATGTATTTCTTATGAATGACAGTAGCAATAATAGTGTATTTAAAAACGTCAGGTGGTTCTTACATTTTGGTTTTTGATGCCGTTTGCTAAAGAATCGGAAGAAACGTCGTCTCAGTCAATCAGAAATAAGCACCGTCTCTATTTATATTTGAAGTGAACACAAATTATAGATTATGCAGTTTTTGCACAATCCTTCAAAGTTGCAATTTTTTACTTACGTGGTTATAGAACTTCAACTAATTTCGTTGCATTTTTGCTTATGGTACAACATTACCCAACCACGGCTGCGTGTATTTTTATCCCCCGGTTTCATCTATGAAGGATTCCGGTCTTTCCATTTAGCTACGAAACCCTTGAAATCCACAATTCGATTACATTCAAAATATTTTGTTTAACATAAACCTTCACAGATACTTGAAAAACGTTAAAATGAGTGTGTTTAAACAGAGGCTCTAGCAAGATTGCTCGGTATTAACGTAACGTTAATTTTTGAATCGAAAATAAATAGTCCAGTAAACTCGTCGCCTGAAAATACGGGGTACTGTGCTTCAAATCCGGTAGTTCTGATTTTTTGCAGACTTGTTTATGATGGCCCATGAATAATCCAAGATCCAATAAGCCAATCCGTTTCTTTTTTGGAATTATAGCCATAAAGGACTAGTTTTTTTTTTTCTCAGACAGTTTTTAAAGAAGACTAAAATTGCTACAATATGGGACTAGAATTGTCTCTGTAGACCTAAAAGATCCCGAGATAAAGCTTTTCAAAATTTTTTTTTTTTTTTTTACTTTACAATTTTTTGCAATATATTTATCGTTCTGAATGAATTTAGACCCTGATTCTTCGTAATTCGTATATATTGTACTCGTATTGTATTGTTTTCGTATTCTTTCGTTTTATACTACTCAATTTTATTAGTCTATTTTAAAAACATCCTGAAAAGGTACTATCAAAGAATTTGCCTTTAGGGGTTATTGTCGGAAAAGTCTGAAATCAATCCGAAATTTTAGCGGGTTTTCGAATTTTGCCAAAGTTGCGTACAGAGCTCGAGGTCACAAACGGAGGAAGATTATTCATTGGACCAACATCATAAGCAAAGCTGTAAGCTCTGATGTATAAAGTTACTGGACTAAAAATTATCCCATAGTATTTTGATTATATTATTTACAACAAGTACATACAATCAGTATCATCGGTAGATATGAATAAATTCTTAAAATTATTAAACTATCAAAATGTGAAACGTGTGTTTGCAATTTTAAAATAGATGTATTAACGTAACGGACGACACTGAGACAGTGTTATCTTATTTTTAACCGACTTCTAAAAAAGGAGGAGGTTCTCAATTCGGATGTTTGTATATATATTTTTTTTTATGATTGTTCGCGCATAACTCTGTCGCTTACCAACCGATTTGAAAAATTATTTTTTTGTTGGAAAGCGTATACTTTCCAAATGGTCCCATGAAAATTATCATATATATTAAATTATTATTATCGAAATCAGACAAACGGTTTCTGAAAAATCAACAAAAATTAAATATTTCTAACTTTTCGTTTACTCTGCATTGCGTTTGTTGTTCGCGCATAACTCAGTCATATACGAACCGATTTGGAAAATTATTTTTTTTATTTCAAAGCGTATGCTTTCCATTTGGTCCCATAGTCACCAAGTTGGGATCTGATGATGGAATCTTGGCGAAATCGAGGGAACTCTTCAAATTTTATAGAAAAACGTACAGCGATTTTAGTATTTTCTACAACAAGTGAAATATTTGCGTTCAATGAGAACCATTCTACCATCAGATCTGATGATGAAGCCAAGAGACAGGCACCGTAACTCCATAATAAGACAATGTATATTAGCTGTGTTTGGGCTTGTTGGAATTGTAACGGTATGCATTTTCCAGGTGTACCACAGACTTGACTTTCCTTATTCAACCTACGTAACATGTAGGCCCTCTGCTTTGACAGTCTGTTTTCACGATGATCAGGGTTCTTATACAAAATGCGTTGATAATTTCTTTCCCTAATTTCTTTTAATCGTTGTCCTTTATCCTTTTTCTCAGTTTCAGTTCGACGCCGTTTTCTCATACGAGAAGCATCTTTACTAGGCCTACAACAAACATAATTATGGGTAATATACGATACCTGAATGACTATATAGACAGACTAAGGCCAGAAAAACAAAACATCTTACAGTTTCTAAATATTAATTCATTAATTAATTCAAATTATATTGCTTGGCACCGACTCCAAAGAATTATTAAATTTTATTATAGGTTAATCGTCGGTTAGGTTAGGTTTATTAATATAGGTAGGTTATAGTATTATTTTTAACTTTTTAGTGCGTTTAGGGTTTTTTGAAGTCGGTTTTTTTTTGCAAAAAAAAATGTTCTGTTTAGATTTAGGTTTTTTTTTTTTGTGTGCACTTGTGGCATGTGCTGAATAAATATATTTTCTTATGTTTTTTCTTCCTCTGGTCGTTTTTAGGGAGCAGATAAATATTAATCTTGGATGTGAATTAGATGGTAAGAATGAAAAGAAAGAAACAAGGACTTTTCCAACATCAACCTTTAATTAAATTATAAAGTATTAATTAATAAATTACTTTACAAAGAACTATTTACATTCAATAACCTAATGTAACTTAAAAACTAAAAACATTATACAAAATTAAAAGTGACCCGTTATTATAAAGTTAGAATAACATGGTTGAAATGTTGAATTCATTACAAATTTCATTTGTTTTGTGCTATATAAGTTTTTTAACTGACATGGTCACTAACACTATCAATAACACTAGTAACGGGATATTTACCATGCTTATTATGTTTTGTCTGCACATAAACACTCAATAACTTCAGTTTATCCGTTATCATGGCGTTTGCAACAGCGCCGAAATATCGGGAACTCAAAACAAATAATAAACATGGTACATATCCCGTTACTAGTGTTATTGATAGTGTTTTGTGCTAATTTTACGAAACAAAAAACTTGTTTTTTACTAGTTGAAACAAAAGCGTACCCAATCAGTACAATTAAAGTTATTACTAATTTACATTCAGTACAACCGGTTCAAATAACACTTACAGATATTACTATTGTAATTGGTGCGATCAGGACAACATAATCAATCAACAATCAGAAAACATTCAACATGAGGAACTCGTGGCTAAATAATAACAGCCGCCCATTTCGATCTTTAAGGTTAAGCCGTGCTTGCCGAGGTTGGTCAGTGGATGGGTGACCATTATTACATATCGAGTTTCCTCCGTGCCTCGGAAAGCAAGTTAACCCGTTGGTCCCGGCTGTCATTTGCAGATCTTTGACAGTCGTTACGAGTAGTCATAAGCTAAAAGTCTGACATCCAGTCTTACCAAGAGGTATCGTATTACCCAGTTACTGGGTTGTGGAGGTCAGATAGGCAGTCGCTTCATGTAAAATACTGGCACTCAGCTGCATCCGGTTAGACTGGAAGCCGACCCCAAGATAGTTTGGAAAAGGCGAGGCAGATGATGAATCAGAAAACATTCATTACAAATACTTTTGAAACTATAATAAATAAAAAATACAATGCAAAGGAGTACGTAAGGATCGTAGCAGAGGTGTGATTATATGTAGCGTTTGCACCTTTCGGCATTTCAAACAAACTTTCAAGTCCATATTTTCCGAAATGACAGAACCAATTTTAATGAAACTTAATACGCATAAGCATTAACCAAAAAAACATTTTCGAAAGGTCTTTTAAAAAAACGAGTATTAGAAATTTCTGTTTCTATGGATAGTTTATAATCGGTCAACAAAAAGTAATTTAACTAGAGAGACGCAAACACATTACACATTCACAATCTCATCTGCTTAGCCTTATTCCAACTATGTTCCTTAAATATGTTGCAACTGAAAACCTCTGAACCATATACATACTAATTATAAACATAAAACAACATCATTTACCCCTAAATCCCACATGATTATGTTATTACAAACATTTGCATATTACAAATGGGAATGTTCTTCCTCCTTTCCTCTCATAGAAAGCAGGACTTTGTCCCGCCAGTGGGAATATGTGCCCAGTGGTCGCAGCCCCGACAGAGAGCAGTGGTGGCCCAGTGGTGGCAGCCCCGACTTACGAGGAGTAAGCCGTGCCCTCAAAGACGGTGAAGGAAGACATCGTGAGGAAACGGGCATGTATTAGAACTAAAAATTCGAATACATGTGACATCTAACATTTTAAGCTGATATGTCGTTACAGTGGTCCGAAAGTCAGCCATTACTCTGTACTAACTAGGTTGTGGAGTTCAGATCGCAGTCGCTCCACGTTAAATGACCTCATCATCCGACTCATTCTGGTAGAATTTAGTACAATTAGATTGTCTAATGGTCCAGAGGTTTTCTGTTCTCCTATGAATAATCAGACACCATATTTTAACGAAATGTATCCACCGGTTTCCTGAACGGCAGTTATTTTTCACTTACTCGATACTCTCCGTATCCGATTGGCGACCTTCCAAAGAAATGTTACTGTTTCATTGAATAGTATTTAATGTTGTTTTATTTTTATTATTCCTACGAGATTAACTGGAAAGCTACCTCTGACAACTTGTGTTGGTATATGTACTGGATTATTGCAATGTTAATACGGATATTTCCGGGCTATTCAGTGTTATTATGATTTTCCGCAGCCAACATTTATGCCCAGTTGTTGTCAATAGGCTTGCCATCTATTACGACTTTAACATAACGTGCGAAATTTAAAACGTAAAAACGGTTGATGTGTTTTAGTCTCATGTAGGGAAGTGCATGCACCTATTATTATCATTAACAGGGCAATATCCGTGGCTCCGTACATAGAAATCCTTTATGTAAAATCTCAATTACGGGGAATCGAAACTGTGACCTCATTCATTCTCAGCAGTCGCGGTTTGTCAAAAAGCAAAGAAAATTTCTTTATATAGAGTTGCCCTTACAACATTTCAAAATTAAGATTCCAAGGGTATCCTTGCCATCCCTACAGATGACAGTGGGGATTCTATTAACCTGTTTGCTAATAAGGGCGTGACTAATTGCCTTGAGCGAAATGGACGACGTAATAAGCCTAAGTACCAGAGATGCATAACAAGGAGAACTCTGTATTATGTTATGCAAAGTGAGAGTATTGAGTCTTCTTGGAAAACAGAAATCTTAAATGCACTTTATATTTGGGAGCAGCGGTGGCCCAGTGGTGGCAGCCCCGACTTACGAGCAGTAAGTCATTGGTTCGAACCCAGGCAGGCGCATTACTTTGTGTAATTTATTTCATCACCGCTACCCTCAAAAACGGTGATTTTCCTTCACTGTTTCATCGTGAAGAAGCCGGTATGTTCTAGAACAAAAAATTCGAAGACATGTGACATCTACCAACCCATACTGAGCCCGCGTGGTGGATTACAGCCCACTCCCTCTGGCCTGCGTCCCAGCCGTGGGAACATTACAGGCTGATGATGACGATGAACAAGATTAGTAGACATAACTAAATATATAATCAGCGTTGCGGCGCGCCTATATAATTAATAACCAGTATGTTGCCTAATGTAATTACTGATTTGCATTTGAATATTATTAAACATTGGCTTCCAGGAATATAAAATTGAATATGAATACATAGGTGAATCACAGTGACTGATTAATACCAAAAACAACAATAATTAGTAGTGTTAGCAGTTCATATTTATTGACTTATCGTCATTAATTTACTATTAATACAAAATATTGTAAATGGTTATAATAATTAATAACATCATTTTAAATTATGCAATAAAAAATATGTTTAAAACATTTATTTATTAATTACAACATAACTTGGAATTGATTTCAGGCAAACTTTCACAAAATTCCCAATTTTTTTTAACAATATTTGCTTTGCTCTGCATTGAAACAACGAAGAATAAAAGTATATATTTTGATTATTTTTTATATATAAAAAAAAATCAAAATATACGCTCTTGCAAGCAGACAAGCAAATAATTCAACAAGCAATGAATTCATAAATAAAAAAGCAAATAAACATTATCGGGTTTCTTTTTCCGACCTCGCCGTCGAGGGCCGTCGCGACGTCCCGGTCCATGCCCTCCCCGACCCTCGCTCGAGCCAGCCCGCGATGCTGTGCCAGTAGTTTTAAATCAGCCCCTAAATAATGATATCATTCAGATCCAGCCTGTCCCCATGCAGTCCTCCCCCAGCGACGCCCTAAGCCGAGGCTCGTACCCCGCAGGGGGTGCCCTTAGCGTGTAGTCGCTTAGTTTGTAAGTTTTATGCCCTGGCTGGAGGCCTTACTCTTAAGGCACCCACAGGATAGTCCGGTTAAGCAGACGACAACCTCCTAGGTTGAACTGCGAGAAGCCATTCCCAAAAAAAAAAAAAAAGAAAAAACATTATCGGGTAAAATTAGCACACAAAACATTTAATGAACCTCTAACCATTCTGATTGAAACATTAGCATTTAGGGATGTTTACCCTATCAACAAAATATCTAATATTAACACAACCTCGGACTTGTGTGTAATGATTCAATTAAATGCTATGTTTGCGGTCAGTGCTGGGTTGTTGCCCTCAAAATACTTGGGCAACAAACAAAATAGTGTTAAATAAGGAAAATAAGGCTTAACTTGGTAATGGACGAGACCCTCTCTTATTGATTTATTTACTGTTTGCAGATACTTGGAAACATCTGTGCATTTATCTGGATTACTGGTAGTCGGTGCCGAGACTTGTTATATATCTATTTCATCATGATTTACAATAGTGTGTTCAGCGTTTCTATTTTTGTCGCTTTTCGGATCTTTCGTGATTACTAAAACAATCGTTGCTTTTTGAACAAGATTTATTTATATTTCTTAAATTATATTTATAATACAATTTAAGGTGTGAATCCCGTTTACTTCATTCCATTCATTTAGAGTTGTAGATGCGTGATTATACATCCATGTCTGCCCATCCTTCTGGATAACTAGAGCGTGAAGGTTAAAGAAATTGCTCTCTATATTACCACAGAGATGGCTATGGTTTATGTATGCGTCGCTCACTACGCTAAGAATAGACCAACTGGAGTGTGATGATAATTTACATTTTTATTATTCCTTGTGTTTATTCACCGCAAAAAGACGCCAACTAAAGCATGAACACATAACTGATAAAGCTATGCATACATACTTCATAACAGGACTAATATTTATTTCGTATATAGTTATAGAAAAATACAATATTTCGGCCGTCTCGTCCATTACCTGGAAACGAATATTCTATCATTACAATGACATTGGCAAAAGACATTTTAATATTATTTTATACATTTTAATACATTCAAATTCTCATTCCTCCTTAAAACTAACTTACTTACCTTATGTACAACCGATTTCTTTAATATTTCAAATATTTACATAAAGTTCCTCAATAGATTCGCAACAGTAAAAATGAAATTCCATGATGAGAAAAAATCGAGTTTTCTTTTAGAAAAGTACCCTACCGATAAAATTTCTTATACAAGACAATGTCTATAATAATTATACTTATACTTTATATCACATTTTTTACATAGAATTATACTACTATTTACAATTTCATAAGTTTTTGAAATTCAAAAAGCGAAATATTTTTTACATAATCATGATGCTTGTCTTTGTTTTCTGGTTTACAGTTCTTATTTACATTCTTAATAAGCATTTTGAATGTATCATGAAAAATAATAGAGCTTGGCAAACAAGACGATTTTAATATTCCTCTAAAGGAGAAGAAAGTAAACACGTACGTCTCTGTTCCTCATATTTACATTCCCGTGGTCCATATTAATATCATAAACGCTGTCAAAAAAACGGCCAGGTTTGAGACGATCGAGGTCGACTTTGAAGATTGGATTAAGTTCCTGTAATCTTTCGCCTCATTTTGCGACGGGTAAGTGTACGTTCTGTCGGTCACACTTTTAACGTCAGGAGGACACGGCAGCGTTTCCACAGGAATCTGAAGTAATGTCCTCTCATTTTCACTCTTAACAGCTTTTGGTTCATCAACGTAAGCGTCGTCTGTTTCGTCTTGAAAAAAATCATCCGGATTATCTGAATAATCTCTTATTTGACTTTTGTCATCGCTATCGTACAAATTGTTTGATCCGATAACGCTCCTTTCGAAATAAGTAAAGTGTGAATTTAACGAAGGCTCCGCGTTGAATTTGCAAATGAAATTTTCGAGAGATGTTCGCACTTTGACGCTTTTGGCCTCGTGACGAAGCTTATGCATCCATGCGAGATGACAGTCGCACGGGAATTCGTTCCCTGTAACAATTGACGCGTTAATTAATTCTCTAATTGGAGTAATGATAGGAGATTGTGAGAGCTCCATCTGTTCAAACTAATTGATTTTTATTCGATTGTTAAATTTTACTTCGTCAGTGTGAAATTAATTTTCTAATGAACTTTGTTATCGATACTTGTTACTATTGAGAGCATATTCAATATCCCTTAATTAAAATTAATAAAGGTACGTACCTTCCAAGTAGATGTAGCTGTTTTGGTTCTTCATGTTGTCGTATATTGGGTGGAGGTTTTCGAAGGTGAACCTCTTTAATTTATTATGTCTTAAGTCTAGCGCGGCCAGTCCCCTGACTCCTTCGAATAGGCTACTGGCCAAAGTTACAAGTTTGTTATGGCTTAAACTCAACTTCCTTAATTGCGATAATCCATCAAACGTCCTCTGGGCCAGAATATAAATTTCATTATAATCTAATAACAATGTCTGGAGATTCCACAGTTCAGTAAATGTAAACGAATTAAGTTTGGATAATTTGTTTCTTCTTAAATCTAAGCGTTTCAGATTTGCAAGTCCATAAAAACACTCCTTCTTGAGTTCGCTAATATTATTTCTATCGAGTTCTAAGTCAATTAGGTTGACAAGATGTTTAAACGCTCCGTCGTGAATGACGGTAATGTTATTACTAGTAAGATATAATTTCTGGAGTGCCGGCAGTTCGTAGAACACCTCAGTCTCTAGCTCAACTATTCTGTTCTCATCTAAAGTAAGTATGGTTAAGTTTGGCAAGTTATAAAACGCATGTTTACCAAGATAGACGATCTGGTTCTTAGTGAGCGTCATTTCTTGTACAGATGTTACGTTGACAAATGTGTTGCTCTCTATCTTGTGAATTGAGCTGTATTTTATACTGAACTGTTTTACTTTTCTCAAGTATCGTAGTACTTTCGATGGTACAAAGTCTAGTCCTCCATCTGCTCTTACATTGAAAGCTAGTGTTTCTATGTTTGACTGTGATGTGAAGCTTGTCCATAATGGGTCTGTTCTTTCTATTCCTCCATTGAAGACCCAGCATTCTGTTTTGACTGCTTCGTTGATCTCTTGGCTGAATTCACAGTAGCAATGGACTTTCGAATCTCTGTCACTGATGTCACATATATTTATCGCAGCTGGTATGACTTTCTCTTTGGTTTTCCTCCTGTTGGCATCGAGGGCTTCTATTGCGAAGAGCAACAGTAGCAAGGTAGCGGGTACCTTCGGAGCCCGCATACCTCCTACCTGAAACAAAGACAAAGGGAATTAAGCTATTTAATTTTATCTTTTAAGATCAAAAGGGGCTTGAAGAATTTTCCTGTTATTTTTTCTTGTGAAGATATTTGGAACATAATATTGTTGAATTTCATAAATTATAGGGTAATACGAACATTAATAGACCGTGATACAAGGGATTTATAAATAATTAATGCTATGCTACAAGTTTATTATTTTGTTAATTTCGACTGTATTTATAGAAAAGCAAAGCTCTGTAATCTATAATTTAATACGATGTTCGCGTTAACGCGTTTCGTAACAATGTGTATTAATAGCTTTTTTTTTAATTATTATGATCCGTGGACCATAATTAAAATGAAATGAAAAGGACCTAATCTCTTCTAAACCTCAGAGCGGACGAAACAAGAAACAATTTACTGTTCCGGGTAATAAGACACAAAATAACAACTAATAAAAATAAGTAGCTTCTTAAACGTAATCTCAGTATTAAAATTGAAAGCGAACCTCACAAACGAGTAAACAGCTTAACAGGCGATGTTATGGAAATAAAAAGAGTCCCGACATTCGGACTTTCCAATTACAAATACCGGATTTCGACGGCGATTAAGAAAGGAAAATGTATAATGAATGATTCGAAAGCATTTTTTAATTAAATTATTTTATTATGAACCGTTTGCTTTTATTTTGTTCGTCTTGATTTATGGTTGTAAGGAAAAAGAAATATTCGGTATCCGTTTAATCGGAAGTGCGATGTCATTTTTTTTATCGGATAAAGTAATTAATTGTTCAGAGACAACGTGTGGGGGCTCAATAAAAATAATGGATTGCAACAGATTAATGCGTAAACACGTGAACAGATCGTACTGCAAGCACTTTGTGAATATGAAAAAAAGAGGCTGTTAAAAGAAGGAGTTTATTTAATTGCTTTTAACGTAATACATTATTGTTATTTATAAATATAAAACATAACATCACGCCACTTATCCCCAAAGGGCTAGGCAGAGGAACACCTAATAGAACACCCACATTTACACACACTTAAAATTTTTAAACATAAATATTGAATGGAAATTCGATGACAAAAAGTTGACCTTGAGCTTTTCTCGATGAATGTATTTCAATAGACTGAGGATAGTAGATACTTTCAGAACGGTACTTTATTTATTTATTTTTAGGAAAACTTTCAGCTAAGCAGACATTTAGTAATAGTTTACACAAAATATGGCCAATTACAAGTTTCCACATATAGTAATTAGAATATATGAAACTGAAAATTTATAATAGATAATATATGTAGGTATATAACACCAAACAGTAAAATTACTATTTACAGTCGAAGAATGTAATCACATAAAATTTTCTTCAATTTATTAAATCTAGTATGGAAAATGTCGATCTCAGCTTCCTGGCAGGCTGTGCTGTACATACGACTCGCTCTCACCATGTACGAGTTCCGTTTGTACGTAATGGCTACCACTGGGGTGTACAATAAATGAGGTATATGCAAGAACACAGACAGCACTCGCAGCCCGACTTTGTGAAGCAACTCTGTAACACCGGTTGTTCCATTGGCTATCTTGAAAAGAAACACAAGATCTGATATTTTTCGCCTTTCGTAGACTGGATATGAAACTTTTTGTAACGGATTTTTTAGCGTTAAAAAAACTGAAAGCACCAATAAATATGTCTCCGTACATCCAGTACGTGCCGGTACAGTTTTTGAAAGAGTTATCAGTTCAATTTGCAACAACACACAGCGCACAGTTAGTGACAGAATGAAACATTGACAGCTATATTTTGTTTTTATTTATCATAACTGTATTGTACGAGTAATGAAATAGAGCGTCAATAACAGCTGTCTGTCTTTTTGTGTCCTGTATTGGTATTTTCTAATTGTTTTTATTTTTATGAAGCGAGCTACGTTTAGTAGTTTAGGCGGTAGCTATATTTAGAGAAGACTGATTACAGAAAGTGGAGGAAAGTGGGTTTTGGTGTGGCCCCCGGCCACCGTAGGCGCGGGCCTGTGGACGGTGAGTAATGGGCTAGCTCACCGTCCGTCCGTCTTATGACGACAGGCCGTGCCAACGGCGCGTTCGTGTTCCACGCGCGCCTCAAGGAGATGTCAGCAAATCGGAAGGGGTCCGAGAGGGCCGCTGCCTGCCAGGGCTGCGGGTTGTTCGAAAGAGATACCGTGGCCCTGGAAAACAAAGGGCTAAGAAGGAACATGGATGGGTTTTAGTCAGTCAAGTCTGACACTCTCTTCCGCTCCGCCCAGAGCGAGAGAAGTCATTTGATGATTTCCCATCCGAAAAATAAAAAGTGAGATTTGATGCAATGTTTTAATGAGTAAATAGTAGATTAAAGCTTTAAAAAAACCCTTTGAGTCACACTAGGAATTTCACCAGTAAAGTGAATGCGCAAAATACAAATACAAATATTTTAAACTCATATATATACACAGTGAGAACCGGAATAACGACCTGTAGGTCCTACTTCGTAAGTTTGCCGGTTCGATTAATTTCATTGAGACAAAATAGCTCATGCGACAGGTTTCAAATAATTTACTGGTAAGGAAAGATTGTATAAATTAAAAATATATAATAATTGACGGCACGGTTGGCGTAGTGGCTAAGCGATTGACTGCTGCGTTGCTAGTCGCGGGTTTGATCCCCGCACGGAGCAAATATTTGTAAGGCCTACAGATAGTTGTTTCGGGTCTGGCTGTTTGTGTATGTGAGTTTAAATGTTTGTAATTGCACCCAAGACACAGCAGAAACTCCTAGAGTGGGGCAAAACAAAAAAAACCGGCCAAGTGCGAGTCGGACTCGCGCACGAAGGGTTCCGTACCATTATTTATAAAAACGAAAAAAAAAACTTTTTTGTATTGGAGCCCCCCTTAAATATTTATTTTTTTCTGTTTTTATTATTTGTTGTTATAGTGTCAACAGAAATACATAATCCGTAGAAATTTCAACTCGCTAACTATCAAGGTTCATGAGATACAGCCTGGTGGCAGACGGACGGACGGACGGACGGACGGACGGACGGACGGACGGACGGACAGCGAAGTCTCAGTAATAGGGTCCCGTTTGACCCTTTGGGTACGGAACCCTAAAAAAGAGTCTCTGAGCATGCTTTTGCTGGAGACTAAATAAATAATTACTAACACTAACAGTGCATGCGAATCCAATAAAAATAGATAGCTCTGATATTTGAATTGGATCGGATCAATTGAATAAGTTTTTTAAGAGCTCTTCAAGAGTGACAATACTTATAAGTCCAGCGCAGAGCCCTTGGTGGTCAACCTTGCACTAGCCTTGATAAACCGATTAGAGACGAAGTATTAATAACTGTATAGTATAATAATCTACCTCGTTGATCTAGTGGTTGCAATCGCGACTGCTGAGAATTAAGTCCTGGGTTCGATTCCCGGGTCGGGCGAATTTTTATTCGGTTTTTCCATTAGGAATTTTTCAGTAGCAGACACGGAGTCGAGTTTTGTGCCCGGTTGATGGCAATAGGGTCCCCCCCGTTTTATATGGAACTTACACAAAACTGGCGAAATGTGGGTGTACTATAAGCGTACACCTCTGCCTAACTTTTCGGAGATTACAAGCGTGATAATATGTTATGAAAGTGTTATAATCACAAGCTATAATGCGACAAAGGTCAACACTACGCAGCAGGTCAAGAACGGGTCAATGAATGTCACAAATGTCCTCTAAGAGCGTTTATACATTACGGCATTTCATACAAACTTTCAAGTCCTTATTTTCCGAAATGACTGAATATATTTCAATGAAACTTAATACAAATAAGCAGGATACATAGGACTAAAAAGTTACTAAAAATCATTTTAGACATGTCTTTAAAAAAAGATAATTGGAAATTTCTATTTCTATACATAATTTATAATCGGTTTAAATAAGATGTAACACTATTTTTCTAAAATGTTTGTAGTAACTTTTTAGACCTATGTATCCTGATTATGCGTATGAAGTTTCATTAAAATGAGTTCAGTTATTTCGGAAAATAAGGACTTGTAAGTTCGTAGGAATTGTCGTGAGGAGTAAACGCTCTTAATAGATAGCTAGCTTTTCTGCAAATATCCACACTATAACAGGCCAATGTACTCTCTGTAATTATAATAATAAAAACAGCATCATACCAATTATTCAAAGATTATGTACCCTGTGGGCACGGTATGACAATTTAATTACTAAGTCATGTAAAATACAGAATAATGATCTGAACGAAACTATGTTTTAATTCCCAAATCGGCTTTAAACTGAAACCTCATGATATTCTGATTACACGGTCGTTCGTATGTCATCCAGACTATGCATTAAAAGCACTACTTTGTTAATTAATGTAGTTTGACAAAGTTCTTTTGATTTGATGTGATATTTAAATGTTGATAATTTTGCCAAAGTTTTTTCATGTTTGTGGATTGCATAATTAGCGTGTTATGTTCCCACTGCTGGGAACATAACAACAAAGGCCTCCTATCTATGAGAGTGTATGGGCTGTAGTGAGTTCTGAGACATGCCGGTTTCCTCACAATATTTTCCTTCACCGTTTTCAGAGAACCTTGCTTTTCTCTGTAAAATTACAAAAGGAATGCTTTATTGAAAAGCTGTCAAATGCGAAGCTTAGCAGATTCTTTAATGAGACTCTTGCTTTTGTTAGTTTCGTTATTAAATTCCCAACAATACATCATTAAGATTCAATATTATACTTGTTACAATTAAAACAAATTTCATCCTCCTCGGTTTATTTTCGTCTTTCGAACTACACCGAATATTTTCTACAATTTGAATGCCTTGTCATTTTTCTGTAACGACTTTTGAAGTTTTGTCTATCTAATATATTTTTTGCTTTTTATCGTCATTATATTCATAGAATATAACATTTTCTTTAGTATTTGTTTTCAATGCTTATATACATCTTGAAACATTCCTTTCAAAGTTATTTTACCTCTGACTTTGCATCACTATCCAAATAATATTGATCGATATTTCGTAGCAATAATAATTATAGCCACCGGTGCAGGAGATATAATAGTGCACAAGTGTACATAAAATAATCCATATTTACACTTGAAACTTTTCTCATTCCTGGACATCACATGCCAACCGATAATCAAAAAGCCTTCACAGTCACCGGCGCCACTTTCGGACTGCTGACTATCACAGATATTTTGACTCTTTGAATACGATAATTTTGTTACTAAATGCAACCTTTTATAGACAAAGTTCATTGTCAGAATTTGTCACTTTGATTTTGATATCTAGAATTCCAACAGTAGGCAGTCAGGGATTAAAAAAGCTGTACTAGCATCGCGTAGCGTCATCATCTTTAAGAGGAAAAATATCTCTGTCCTTGTCTTAAGCTTCGCCACTACATCCCGGGTAAGAAATCTTAGTGATGTTGCGGTCGAATTTATCACATTTATTACCTTCCTTATCCTTACCGTTATGATTAAACGCTTTAGCCGTTAAGTCTTGGATTTAGGAACGGTGAATTAATCAGGCCTTAGATTTGTGTTTATGGACTGTTTTGTTATTTAATGGCCTGTTTATGACGGCCATGTTTCATTTGTGGCGTTTGTTAAGGATTGCGTTGTAAGTTAAGGTTGGTTTTGCATAGTGGTTGTGGTGTCGGTAGAGAAATAACAATGAGCAAAGGATTTAACTTAATCGTCGACTGTTGGACGATACATTTTGTCGAAAAAGATTAGCAGCTGCCGGCAGTTAAGCAAACACCAGCTGTTGGGTGTGTTTAACTGATCTCACACCCAATGTTTGTTACTTGGTACAGTAAAATACATATCCACGTCGAATTGAGAACCTTCTCTTTTCCGTCGGTTAGTTTTTTAAATTAATCTGTGACAATATAATTATATTTCTTCAATACTTAATACTTTAACCATCGCATTAACAAATATTATGAATTTACATCTTATCCATCTTAATTTTTCATTTTAACAAATGAAATACATCAAAGCATCAGGAGAAACTTTGATCTGCCTGCAAACAACTACACACGTTAAATCAAGTCATTCGTCAAGCGTAGTTATATAAACAACAATATCCTTTTATTGTACCAATCTACTAGGAGATCAAAGCTGAGAAGTCGACGACAATTCGTAGATTAAAAGACCGTATAAAAACAAATATTAAAGCTTTATTTCCTCCAAGAAAACGCTCACTTCCACTTTTATTTCATTTTCAATTGAAACCTGAATCGCGAGAAGGATTTCTCGGTACCGTTTTATATAAGATGACATTCATATTAGTCTCGCCTTGACGTCACATAATGACAGACCTCGGTACTTTTCCATACGTCGTTATTCTGAACGTGAGATGGTGTTGTACATAAATTTTAATATTTCTGCACTTTATTCGGGCGATGGCAAAGCGTTCCTCTTACAAAAACATCCATCATATGCCAGTGTGTGTCGACGTTCGACCCAATTCGATTTTTATATGTTAGTGTGAATTTCACTTACTAATGGTCGAGTGATTGAACGGAATATGCTTCTTATGACTTGAATATTATATGAGGTAGAATTGGGTGCCGAGCGCAAATATTTCACTTGGTTCTCGTTTAGAAGCAATAAAGTGCAAAATTGCAGATCGTTGTAAAGAAGTTAGATTTCGCCAGAAATTTTATCAGAATGAAAATAAATACTGGTCTTTATCGCTTTGGAGATTGAATCAAAAATGAATTTAAATTATTATTACTAGGTTCTCGTTGTTCTTAATTAGAACGAAACATGCAGTTCATGTTCATGTTTTCTCTGTTTATTTACGTCAAACGCTACAAAATGTATAATTATTTCCTTTGTCACAGAGCTTCATGAAACTATTGACCGAAAATCTCGCACACTCACTCATTACTCGCTTTGATATAGAAACTAAAAACAACATTTTGCTAGTTTTTCTCGTCAAAGTAACTGGAATATCCAAATAAAATAAAGGGTGTCTGAAAATAAATTCAACGTTGTTCAGAAAACAAATAACACAGGCTTCTTCTATCGAGGACACGAGACCCGTTTGGAAAACACTAGAATTACACTTTCTAAATGTTTCAGTGTTTTCTTGAACATCAAACGTGGTAGTTTATAGGGTTCACTTAACTATTAGCTTTATATTAACACTTTGTGAATCCAGTGGTTGAGGAGCTCGTCACCACTGCGGTGCCGCTGTCTTATTAATTTATTTAGTTAGTTTAGTGGTACATACGATATATACATACGATTCGACACGTGGGTTCGAACCCAGGCAGGCGCATTACTTTGTGTAATGCGCCTGCCTAAATTATTTCATCACCACCACCACCCTGTGGTAATTTATTTCATCACCACTGCTCTCAAAACGGTGAAGGAAAACATCGTGAGGATACCGCCGTGTCCTAGAACTAAAAATTCGAATACATGTGACATCTACCAACCCACACTGGGCCCGCGTGGTGGATTGCAGCCCAGGGAACATTATAGGCTGATGATGATGAGTGGTACATAGGCGGACTTAATGCCACAAGGCATTCTCTACCAGTCAAACCTTCAACATTCATACCTTTATGCTGATCATTCAACGATGAGAAGAAGGATTGATAGAAACCAAGATATTATACCAATAATATTAAGAAAGACTACACTTATCTGCCTCCTCGGTCTAATAGTCGCAAGCTTTTTCTTCGACTTCGTTCCTGAGTTCGATTCCCATCCCCGTTGTTTCCATCAGGAATTTCTCAGTAGCAGCTGAAGGGGCCTGGACGCGAGACCGCTACGTCATATCGTATGATGCCGCGTAAGCCCCGCCTACTTCAACCTGGGTGATCCCATTCTTTGTTTACGTCACTGCGTAGTGTTTAATGTGAACATTATTGCATGTATGTCTTTTTAGTATAAATACCGCGGACAAGCATTGTTTTCACACTCCGCTTTTTGCTTGCGCTTCTCGCTGATTTGTTCCTCTCTGCTTACCTACTGTTTTCTTTGTTATTATGAATTAAATCAATAAGTTTAATTAGTGTCGCTGCTGCTTTAATTTAAATATAGAACACCTGTCAGGTAGCCTGCTTGAGAAGCGGCCCAGATCCATTTCTCACGACCAGGTCCCTTCACAGCCGTAGAGTCTGGATTTGTGCCTGGTTGATGGCAATAAGCTCGCCCCCTATTACATGGGACTTAAACATAACTGGGGAAATATGACAGAGTATACTAATAATACCAACCCGCACTGGGCCCGCGTGGTCGATTACAGCCCACTCCCTCTCATAGAGAGGAGGCCTGTGTCCCAGCAGTGGGAACTGTGGGGCTGATGATTATGATACTAATAATCGGTGCACCTTATGTTATAAAGAAAGAGGCAAAGGAAAAACGGTACAAAAAGGAAGCACGGTCAAAACTCGACAAAACATACTATCAATATCTGCAAATCAGTATGGAGCTACTAAAAACTGAAACCCCGTTAATCCTAATAATTCCAAATCAACAGTAGTAGGGGCCTCGATAATCACAGTTTAGTTAGCCGAGGATGATTAAACAGCGGCTCACTGCTAATAATTGGATGATAAATATAGATATGTGTGCGTGCCTTCGTGCCTCGCCGAACATTAGGCAGTTACGCTCGATTGATTTTCATCGCTGATGTGTTGTTCTCTTTGTAATTTAATTGTAATTGTGGTGAGTGTGAAAATAAATGCTTCACAATCTCAATGTATAAAATACGCAATAACACAGCATGATTTTTTAGTCACCGTCCAAAATTAGACATTTTAATCTTTGGTGAAAACCATTGAATACGTGTTTTTTCTTTTATTATCACTCAATACAAAAATATTGAGATATCATGGACACCGCCACGCCGTGCGTAGGTACACGCTGGCTAACTACGCGGGCTGGCCGCCCCCTTTCCATTAAATGTTTGCGCGGCATGTGTAGTATTTTTAACGTTTAACTTAGTGATCAGGCAGAGCGGATAATTTTTTCGAGAAAATGATTTCATATTAAAATATGAAAAATTCACATATCGTTTTTTTTTCAAAAATGGAGTAAGTGAATGATACATAATGCCTAGAAAAAATTTGGACGGTCACTAAAAAATCTTGCTGTATATCTTATTACTATAATATTTAAATAGAATTATACCACCCTTTATTGCCCCACTGCAGGGCATAGGCCTCCTCTCAAGCAGAAAAGGCATGGCCATCACTACGCTCGCTAAAGGCGAATTGAGAATTTTAAACGTATAATACTTGCCTCGACAAAAATATCACATGACAAAACAAAAGTTGGTTTGTAATAAAAGCTTGTTTCTTCGGTCCTAGTTTACAATTTTCAGACCAAAACATTAAGAATCGTAGCGAAAAATTATAATACTCTGTATTTTTATGCCCATAAAGGTAAAAAAATGATATATCTACTTTGTTTCTTCTATTGTTTTAAAAAAAACGTTGCCCCACACTAGGAATTTCTCCTGTATCGTCGGTGCGTTTACAAAATTTAAACTCACATACACAAACCGCCAGACCCTTTGTATGACCTACAGACAGTTGAGTCTGTAGGTCATACAAATATTTGTTCCGTGCGGGGATCGAGCCCGCGACACGCAGCGCAGCAGTCGAACGCTCAGCCACTGCGCCAACCGTGTCGTCAAACTAATAATATTTCTAATTATTTTTCCCGTCGTAGTCGTTAAACAAGATTTAAAGGAAATTAGGTGTATCGTTGTCATCGCATTATATCTAACATTTGCCGAAGTTATTTAACGATGTTTTTCACACAAGTCACAGTAACACCTTCCAATATCCAATAATAAGGAAAAAAGCAACTTTTTCTCAAAAAACTTTCGACGAAAATAGACGAACTTGCACGAAGGAATAACGAATAAATAATAAACTATAGCAAAGTTAATTACGCGAACACAAATGCTGGCCATTACATCGTCTACCAATAAATTCCTTACAACTTGAGCTGAAAGTGAGTGGAAAATGTCCCTCCCTGGTTATGAGAACGACCAACTATTTATGATTACGGTAGAGCGAGCCGTTTGTGAGCCTAGAACGATGGCAAGGAATTGTACCTATTTGTAATAATGTTTGTTGATCGCTTCTTCATTTCTAAACGTTCTAGGCTTCGTATATACGTTTTTTCGTTCAGGGTTATTGGGCCCGATCACTATGTACGGTAAGCCTATCCCTTGGGAGAAGCAAGCCAAGTACTTAGGAGTCTTACTTGACAACCACCTGTCTTTCGCGGCACACATCAAAGCAGCTCGCGACCGAGCTGCCTTTGCTATGGGTAGGCTTCATTTCATGATTTCGACAAAAAGCAAGTTGTCACTCAAGTGCAAGTTGCGCCTTTACACCGCGGTGATCCGCCCCATTATGACGTACGCTTGCGTCGTGTACGCTCACACCAAGCCTAAATACATCCATAGGATGCAAACCTTGCAGAACCGGTTCTTACGTAGAGTCACGGGAGCAATCTTTTATGTCCGTATTGACCGTCTACACGTAGACCTTAGAATGTCCACCGTCCTTCAGTTTATGAAACGTCTTTCGAAGCGTTTCTTCGATAACGCCATTAAACACCGTAATCCCCTGATTGCAGCGGCCGCCCGTTACGAACCCTCGCGCATTAGTACAGTACGCCGTCCTCGGCATACCCTCGTCACTCCCGATGATGCTATCACCCTCCTCCAGGAGAGTAGCAAAGAGACTAGCACTCTTAAAAAGTTCAGACACAAACCCCCGTCTTTCCGTCCTCCCCGTCTCTCGCTCGAGCCAGCCCGCGATGCTGTGCCAGTAGTTTTAAATCAGCCCCTAAATAATGATATCATTCAGATCCAGCCTGTCCCCATGCGTCCTCCCCCAGCGACACGAGCCGAGCTCGTACCCCACAGGGGGTGCCCTCAGCGTATAGTCGCTTAGTTTGTAAGTTTTTATGCCCTGGCTGGAGACCTTACTCTTAAGGCACCCACAGGATAGTCCGGTTAAGCAGACGACAACCTCCTAGGTTGAACTGCGAGATGCCATATATAAAAAAAAACAGGGTTATTGGGCTTAAGTTGTACTTAAATTTTGATAAAAAGTGGTTTCCAACGTTAATTTCATCGTTCAATAAAGCAGTTCGATTAAGACATTTAATATTTAAGGTAATAGCATTTTAAAGATATATCAATAAACATATACAGTCCAAGTAATGATTTAAATTGCTTATTTCTTGTTATACTGCACCACATTTTTTGTCACATATTTGTGTCGTTGGTGTACAGCGCACGCGCTTGCTTGTCACGTATATGTGACAATGGCGTTCAAAAGGTTAAAGGGCAGATGGTGAAACGTAATACAGCGGTATTCTGTGTCACCAATTCCAAAGTACGTAATACAAAACATAAACAATAATAATTAATAAAAACAATACATCTCCTGACCTTTAGTAATAACCTTATTTGTTTTCTTCTTAAGACGATAATGAGTACAGTAGGATAAAGTTACTAATTTTTTTCGATAGGTATTATGTTTCAGCTTATTAGCAAGAAAATGTCGGCAAAATCATTTGTTTTTTCTTTTATTAGCTTTTCCGCGATTACATTCACTGTTTAGTCATTATAATAGTTCTAAAATAGAAATCTCAAAATCATTTTTCATAGTTGCTTTACAAAGAGAGTTGAACGATCATCCTACCTAAGTTATAAATAGATTTATATCAAAGAACTGGGTCATTTGTTTTCTCTACTATGATAAAATCCTTTCAGTTCGGATATTTGTCTTAGCTAATAACAGTAAAAAGTGATGGCCGGTCCTATCGGGTGGGCAAGCGAGAATTAATTACTCCCCTTTTTGTTAGGGATAATATTTTATGTGTGATACGATAATGGTTCCTAATTTATTGTTGGTTTTATGCTTAGTATTTGTGAAGTTAGAGATTGATATAATTGGCCGAGGGGTTCCAAATGGTAGGGAAACCGTTGAAGATCTTGTACACTGCGTTCGCAATTTATTTTACAAACCTGTAAGCTATGTGCGTATCAAGGATTTAATAAAAAGACTTTAGTTACGACGTACAGGCACTTTTGAATGTAGAAAAAGCGAATCTTCAGTCTCAGTCACAAGGCATAATTACTTGTGAAATCACTGTAGTTGCTCATTCTGAATCGTAGTTCTCTATCGAGAATAATGGGTAAGAAACTCCATGGACACTCTTGAAATCAAAATATTGGTCATTCACGTTCAGATTATAAATATAATGTCAACAAATACAGAAAGTACTTTTAATATTGTGAGCTCCTTTAAAGTGACATAAAATCTAAACTAATATTATAACGAGGAAAGATTTGATTGATTGTTTGTTTGCATTAAATAGGCTCCGAAACTACTGGTCCGGTTTGAAAAATTATTTCAGTGTTATATAGCCCATTTATTGAGGAAGGCTATAGGCTATATATCATCACGCTACAACCAATAGGACTGGAGCAGCAATGAAAAATGTTGCAAAAACGGGGAAAATGTGACGCAAACGAAGTTGCGCCGGACAGCTAGTATCTTATAAGATATGAAGATTAAAGCACTACAAACAATTAAAAGTCTGAAAAGATATTCTACATTCCGACCTACTTTCATACAAATAATAATAAAGTCCAACTAAAAGCAATACTTACTCATAGAGCAAGGAAAACTAAATACAATGAATTCAAAAGCAGAGACCGTTTAACTTTTGATATTAAAAGCTGACACAACTGCGAAGTCCCTGCGTCATACATTAAAATGCGTGCGACGTTCAAAGTTAAAAGTCCAAGCGAGCGATGAACATCCAAAGGAAAATATTTAAGTCATATTTTTCACTTGTACTTTGATACTTTTTAATACCACTCACTACGATTGCAACGAAAAATAAGAAAGAAAGAAAAAACAGGAATAGGTTGAAGCGAGCCGAGATTTATGTATTTACAAGGAGAATTTCGAAAACATTCACATTGAGGAGAACAAAAACAAATGAAAAGGGTTATGTCTTCGCTCGGCCGCGTTTTCAGCGAAACGTAAGGCGTCCTGAAATATTTACTTGGTATGTAAGTAGGAAAATAAAGCACCAAAATAAGCTCGTACGTTAATGTATGTAAAAAAGTATCCGGAAAAAATGAGGCCGTTTTATGAAAAGGTATGTTTTATGAAACGAAGGTAGGATTTAGTTTTGGAATAAGTTTCCTGTTGAAATAATTATGTGACGGGGATCAACATATATTCAAGAAAATAACATGTTTTTTCTGTATATAATTAGATTTTTCTGAATTCAGTGTTTTCTCAAGAGCTTAAGGCTCATCTTTAAGTGTAAGACGTTCGAGCTGTTAAGAAAATATTAAAGTTGTTAGTATGCGTAAGCATTATGTTAGAAAATGTTTTATTCAAGCATTTTACACACCACTATGTTGATTCATTTTGTATGACATTGTCACAGGCGACCTTGATTAGATTATGTTTTTGAGATAACGAACAAAAGAAAATCAGAACCTTTGTTAATATCACTTAGCCAGGCGAACAAAAACCTGTCATGGAATTTTTCTCAAGCTGTGGATTAATGCTACGATATAGTTATAGTCTGGCACCCGTATAGTAAGCATGGTTACTATACGGGGGCCAGACATGAACTTTAACAGAACTATAAGAACGTAAGTTAAAATTATTTTAAGTATAAAAATAGCGGTTGGTCGACGCTTCACGGGACCAGAGGGCTGGCCTCTTTTTTGGTCAAAGAATCAGCATTGCCATCCAACGTGGCAATGCGGCCAGCCTTCTGGGCACTTTTCCTGTCGACAGCGATGTCGACGAATTTTTTGACGCCCTGTAATTTTGATACTTGTACATATTTTATTTTTATTTTATATTTATTTGTAGTGTGTAAATATTGTACATATGTAATTTAGCCTTATTGAATTAAAACTAACTACCACACTTATAGTATAAAAAGAAGGGATAGAGTGATATTACAAGAAATATAAAATTTAAAGATGCACACAAGACATAGCCTACAGACAGCTTAAATGACATTGGACGGGACATAATGTTAAGAGAAAGTAAAGAAAAATGGACTAAGTTAGTAACAGAATGGTATCCAAGAGATAGCAAAAGAAATAGAGGCAGACAAATCAAAAGATAGGAAGATGAATTCAAGAAAATAGCTGGTCCGGTATGGACCCGTTTAGTAAGAGACAGGAATACGTGGAAATCTTTAGAGGACTTTGTCGATGGATAAGCTGTTTCACAGAAACATCCAGTTGCCGATATCATTCAAATGCAAGTTAGAATTTATTAAATCAATTTAGTTTTTTAGTACTTCGGCATTTATTTAGTAATTGTAAGGAAGGAAACAGACAAACAATAAAGACAATTTTTTTTGAGTTATTTAACAGAATCTGAAAAGCTTTTTATGTAATTCAGTAATTTGTATGTCTCATCACTGTTTGTAATTTATGTTTTTCACCGGAAGACCCAGTAAAATGCGACATTAAATTCCTTTCGTGGAATTAAATCCGTCACTGCTTTACACAAAATTTCCAAGAAAGAGCATTTTCACATAACATTTCAAGTATAATAACAACATTAATGACTTTTCATTCGCAATGAAAATAAAAGCCAATTTCAGAATGTTAAAATCACGATATACTTGTCAGGGTTTCCAATAAAATTATCGATTTGTCAACGACGGAGCAAAAACAACTGCGTGCTCTTATGTATTGCCAACACTTTTATATTTTACGATGCTGTTTTTGGGTGTTTCGTTTCAAAATAACAGACATTTTGGAAATGGTAAACAAGCAGTTTTTGCTTAGTTTTTAGTAGAAAAAAGGATTTATTTGTATTCGTGGAGTAGACAGCGTTCACAGTTGCATGCATTACGTTTTTTCATTTCAGCGTCTCTCAATCAGTGACAAGTTTCTTTTTTTTTTTGATTGGCATCTCGCAGTTCAACCTGTGAGGTTGTCGTCTGCTTAACCAGACTATCTTGTGGGTGCCTTAAGAGTAAGACCTCCAGCCAGGGCATAAAAACATACAAACTAAGCGACTACACGCTAAGGGCACCCCCTGTGGGGTACGAGCCTCGGCTTAGGGCGTCGCTGGGGGATCACGGACTGGCTCTAGCGATCGGGACATCGCGACAGACTTCGACAGCGAGGTCAGAAAGACGGCGGATTGAGTCGAAACTTTATAAGAGTGCTAGTCTCTTTGCTACTCTCCTGGAGGAGGGTGATAGCATCATCGGGTAAGTGATAAGAAAAAAAGACTAGAATTTTATATCGATTGCATAGGAATATGAAGAATAACTAAATCAAGCATTAATTGTTTTTAACATTATATTATACATAGGTACATTACTAAATCAATACTTACGTAGGTAAGGTTTTTGGGAACAGTAACATTATTAGGGTTGTGGAGGTCAGTTTGGGAAGTCGCGCCATGTAAAATACTGGTATTCAGGTGCATCTGCTTATACTGGGAGCCGTACTCAAAGTAGTTGGGAAAAAGGCTGATTATTAACAGTATTAGGTACAAAGCAAAAGGAGTCTGTAAAGATTGAATCGTACTAGGTGGCGTTTTGTAGTTTCTGCCAAGCCTATGGAAAAAAGGCTCAGTTAAGGTATCCACACAAGTAATAATTAAATATTCATTAAGCTATTTGCAACTGCTTAATGCGAGCAGCGGTGGCCCAGTGGTGGCAGCCCCAACTTACGAGCAGTAAGCCGTAGGTTTGAACCCAGGCAGGCGCATTACTTTGTGTAATTTATTTTATCACCGCTGCTCTCATAACGGTGATGGAAAACAACGTGAGGAAACCGACATGTCCTAGAACTAAAAATTCGAAGACTTGTGACATCTACCAACCCGCACTAGGCCCGCGTTGTGGATTACGGCCCACTCCCTCTCATAGAGAAGAGGCCTGTGTCCCAGCAGTGGGAACAATATAGGCTGGTGATGATTATTTGCAAATATACAAATATTCCCAAACTATCTAAATATTAAGTTACCTTCATAACATATACGTATAAAACATACTTTACAGGCATAAATAAAACACTGCGGTACGTCCCTCATAAAGCAAACGCTTTTAACCAATGTAGAGCAAACCAGTACATGATTCCGATATTATAATCTGCCAACATGCATCCAATAACTGGGTTACGAGAATCCACTAGTAATTATCGCTGTAGATTCTGTATAAAATAAAAAAGAAAATATACGATATTCATATAAATACAGAGTAAACTTTTAACAAGTCGACAGTGTTTTAATACTTTTGCTGTGTATTTCCTGCTTTATTTGGTTGTAGTTTTTTTCGCTGAGGCTTCGACCATTGTTTTTTATAACTTCTTTAGATCCTCTGAAAGTTCACTCAAACCGTCTGGAATGGACTCTTTTTTTTAAATTTGTATTATTTCAGCATCGTAACAATAATTGACAAAAAGTCATTAAGATTATCAACTAGTTATAATTTAGCTGGTGTAGATTTGAAACCAACAATATTTCTTTATTTTTAGCCACCTGTGTTGTTCTACTGAGTGACTGCTCCCGTCCATCGAATCCATCCATCTAGTCCATTTTTCCCTGCGAATTACCCTTCTTCTCTTTTCAATATAATTTTCAATTAATTAGTCACTGATATTCTAGTTTTTGAAATCGATTCGATTCGAAATAGAACAGTCCGAAATCGAGTCGACCAATCCGAATAAAGCCCACTCTTCCCCTCCAGAGACGAAGTTTCTTTTAGTTTTACAGCCGCGTAAGAGTCGTTATTAATTTCTTTTGCTTGTTGTGTTGCTATTATTTTTCTGTCGTACCGTAGTTTGTTAAGAAATATGAGCTCGTGCGCTGTAATGTAGTGTAACTGTGTTAAGGATTTAAAATCTATTATGAGGTCTGGTTTTCATGTATCCTTTGTTAGCAGGTTTTCGTTTTTGCTGTCTTTTTTTGGTAATATTGTACTCCCTTTTTTGTGAGAATGTAATTTCTTTATTTGGCTCTCTTATATGGTTTATTATCTTTTAGATTTATGTTTTACTAACAAGCTTGTAATGTCAACTGTCGAATTATCAAGGTTACTTTAAAAAATCATACGCATTGTTATTGAGACTTCAGAAGGTACATGCGTGTTGTAAAAATGCTGTAAATCATTAGTAGGCTCCAATTTTATTGGACTAAGCTCTGTAATGTACATGGAATTTAATCGATACAGATATCGAGGTCTCCTATTGCCATGCATCCATTGACCTACCTCTTGCGGTACACGCAGTAAATACAAATGTATTTACTATTAACTGTACTATTCATGTAACCTGTATACTCCGAATGATAGACTGTACAGTCTGTGGCCATGTACACGGTTAAATAATTGCAACCTCCCCTTTGAAATGACTATTCGCCTCCGAAATTACCAAAAGGAACAGTTACAGATGACCCCGTTCTTAATTATCGTGAGGAAAACACAGCAGAATATGCATCTCATTATTCAAAGTCTATAATTAGATGAGGTAGCATTATTTAAGTGTCATCTAAGGAAAGTCCTTTAAAAAAAGTAAGCAATTTTTTTACTATTTTTTAAATAAAACATTTTTTATTCGAATTTGCTTACACCTTTTGTTGTATCTCCATATTTCTCGTTGTTTTATTCACCCTCATACAAAAGCGGTAATGACAAAAATATGCATCGTAGATTTAACCTCAACAATAAATCTTATACAGCGTGTTTACTAGATCAACCATAAATTCAATGTTTATCGGATAAAATATTTTATTAATATACAACCCTTAATACATGACATATTACTATGAGTTCACCGTTTTTCTCCTTGATATATTTGTTTATCGTCCATTCTCGTTTAAATAAATATTTATTACTTTAATCTGTTAGTCACCACACCTTATTCTGATTTATCTTTGTGGCCATAAATCTTTGTGTTGTCTTGTTTATTTTCTAGGCGGCTCTTGTTTTGCGAACAAAGATGCCATTTTGATTATTAAGAATTTTATTTTTCAGCACGTTCTTGAGTTTTTTTTTTGTTATTTGATTCTTTTTTTTATCTTCTAAATTAAATTAGTTTCTTAGAAAGCAATAGCGTACGGGATAGCTTTCAAATAAGGTATTTTAATGGATCTTCGTAATTGGCAATTGAAAATAAAACGAGACTAATGTATGTTTCAGAATTCCTTCAGGAGCAACCGTCAAGCTAAAAACCACGAAATCGAAAAACCTAAACTAAATTTAATTACGATAAGAACATTTGTTCTGTTGTAGCGACGTCCTGTGTCTAATTTCGGCCTCTACACATTAAAGATCTCCAAAATATTCCTTAATTTTACCACACAACGCTATAATGGCGCAAATGGGAAGCAAACAGTCCCATTTTCAAGCCCACATTACAAAACCCTTCCATCTATTTCAATTTACCCGCAAATTTTAAGGGAAAATTACCCGTAAAAGTAATCCATATTACCATGAGGCCGCAAATGAGGGAAAAAGGTCGTCTTATTGGCCTAGCCGGGGTAAACACTATGCTACGGATCTGGGCCGTTTTTAAGGGGCTAAATTCCATCTTGGTTGCCAAAATAGCGGTTCCCGCTGGAATATTCACATTTTCAACCCAGAATGGGGAGTGTCCTAGGTTGAATTTGCCAGAAAATTATCTGGTACACACGTAATTTAAATACTCATCTTTGTGCTTCCTTGAAATTCCCACTAAAGATTGAAACTACTCTGGGTTGAAAATGCTGTGACCAAAACATCACAACCCAAATAAGGAGAATTTGGAGGTTTATTCTCAATTATTTGTATCAAGTTAAATATAACTTCTCTACATATATAATGGAAATACCAAAGCACTTAGTGATACGGAAGGTTCTATTTTATCAATTTGATTAACTGTTCCACTCGAGTACACGTAACAAAAACAAAACTTCCCTTTTTAGTATGATTATGAAGAGGAAAAGTTCATTTTACTGTTACCAC
Source organism: Cerastis rubricosa (assembly GCA_949152445.1). NCBI lineage: Eukaryota > Metazoa > Arthropoda > Insecta > Lepidoptera > Noctuidae > Cerastis > Cerastis rubricosa. The sequence continues at coordinate 18,169,695 of OX424539.1, forward strand.
ACTTCTGGCGGCAACAGGACAAATATTCGTTGTAATAATGCTCGGTATTTTAGGTAGGAAAGTAAAATTTTAATTGTTTCCGAAAGTTATTTCATATGGGGTTTCGGTTATGACGGGTATGTGTGTAGGGCTCGATAGAACGGGGGGAAAGAGAGTTTGTATTCCCGTAATATTTGTAATACCGATCGCAAAATGAAACGAAAACAACCGAAGCCCATCGTTTTAGGAAATTGGTAGAATTTTAATGGGTTGTTTTGATAGGTAGGAAGGTATCCTGGTTGCTTGGTAGCTGTAATTAATTGGAAAAATATAGAGATAACTGAGTAAATGTATCGTTTAAATTAGGTCAAGCATTCTTACGTGTTTTTTTAGGATTACATCACGTTAATTCAAATCAAAATCATTTATTTCAAGTAGGCCAGTTAGTTACATGCACTTTTGAATAGTCGCACAACAATAAAAATTAAACAACAGTCCCAGTCACAAGACATAATAACTTTGAAAGTACTGTAGTTTCCCATTGCAAGGCGTAGATCTCTATGGAGAAGAATGGGCAAGAAACTCCATGGACACTCTTTCACTCACGTGGCGGCATATTGCCTATACACACATAATATGGGAGGCACTGACATTATTGCCTGGTTATGCCACGCTATGCTGTGCTTTATACAAGGTTTTGTTTTGCATCGTCGTTCTTCCTATTTACGGAAATCGGTAAGTGTGTACTACCCGTTTTTTAAACGCGGCCCGTCTGCTTCTCGCCCTATAACCGCGCTTTCACACATACACACCATCTCAAACGTTTATTCGATATTTTAAAACCATGTTAAGGGGGTTATTCTGTAATACTGACAAAACTAAACAACCAAAAAATCAGTGTTTATTAATAAATTAACTAGTTAACGTAATTTTAATTGATTTTTTATATCGTTTGTGACAACGTCCTGAATTTTGACGAAGATGCAAAACAACACCTTGTTTAAATAAGAAACCCTAAAATAAGCAGTTCCTGACTCTTTGTGAATATATCATTAATCCCCTTCAAAAACTTTTACCATTCCTTCTCACACAAACCGATTATTCTACCTAGGTTGCTAATCCCTTCGTAAGCAGAAAAACTCGCCACATTAAGGAAAAACTATTACTAGCTTGTTATCTCTTAGAGTATGCGAAAAGCCAGTGTTTAGATAACCGAAAGATTAGCACAACTCTTAATAATAGTTTCTTATATTTAGTCTAGAAATCTTTATAAAATAACATATTCGGACCTGGAGCTGTACGTTGGTATAATTCTCTAGTACAGTTAAAAGCACCTCTAAACTCTCTTCTTCATTCCAATATTATTCGGCACAGCCGGGCGGAATATTCGTATGTAAAGCGCGATCAGAAAAAAGCTGCTTGGTTTTGCTCGATTTGTGCTAAGGCGACTCAAACATGATTGCGGATGGTAGACGCCGAACAGAGTTTACCGGTCGGCACAGCAGGATGTAAAGCCAAATATGTGCAGTAATTCCTTTGGGTCGAATTTGTAGGACAATAAAAAAAACACCTTGCATTTAAAGAAAGAAAGATTGTGTTTAGTGGCATTGTAAAAAAACACCTTAAAATTAAACAAACTAAATAAACAAAACTATTAATGCCAAAAGGGCCTCAGCAGAGCATAATGCCAAATGGCAACACACACACCTGTCTGGTCGGTGGATTCTCCCTTTTCTACGGGGGCTGAGGAACATTACACCTTGTTCCTCATACCCCTAAAATAATATTCGAACTTAAATATAGTAAGGTACTTATCCTCTGGTACAGTCCAAGACACACTAAAAGATAAAACTTCTCACTTATAATCTTGTAAGGGTCTGCCTCTAGACGTACATTCAAAGATAGAATCAGCCCTTTCAGAATTTGGAATCCTAAAACCCACTTTCACAATATGGCTTGAGAGGAACTAATCCTGATGCGCTCAAAAGGTTTTGTAGATCATAAGCTTTATTCCTAGGTCTTATTCTATTCAAATGGTTTACATACGTCAACATTTTAGGGAAAGGATGAAAAATTAGGCTACTTAGGTACATTTTGGACAAAGAAGGTATTAGCGTGACATAGGTGGTGTTTAATTTTAATTCTAGATTACTTTGCTAAATGTTTTACTGCTGTAAATGTTTTATAGTACTAAGCTACTTAAAACGTCCTTAATCCTTTTATCCTACTAGAGGGTCTCGTGGGTAACTAACTAATATCAGCTACACGAGTTCAAGGTTTGCCACGGTTGCCGTGGATCTTGTGGAACACCCCTTTCATAACGGCAATCCTCGCATCGCTGCCTAACGTGCCTCGAAAATCACCTGATGTAGTTCCTCCCGGTAGTTATTCGGGGATCTCTGGCAGTTGTTAAGCCCGAAAGTGGAACAATTAGTCTTACGAAGCTACAGTATCAGTTACTGAGTTGTGGAGGTCAGATAGGAGAAAGTTCCATGTAAACTACGGGTACATACAAGGTGTTGTTTTGCATCGTCGTCCAAATCTAGGAAGTAACTATGCAAATAATTCTTGTCCCAAATCAATAATAAAATGGGTATGTAATTTTTTTTTTATTTACGGAAATCGGTAAATGTGAACCACCCGTGTTTTAAACGCGGGCCGTCTGATTCTCGCACTATAACCGCGCATCGACACATACATACAATCTTAAACGTTTATTCGATATTTTTATCACCTAAACCACGTTAAGGGGGTTATTCTGAAATACTGACAAACAAAAAAATCTGCGTTTATTAATAATTAACTAGGTACCGTAATTCTAATTGATTATTTATGTCTTGTAGATCAACCTCCTGAATTTTGACGAGGATGCAAAACAACAGCTTGTATAGCTAGAAGCATCCAGTAAGCAGGCCGGCTTCAATAGATCTTAAAAAGCAAGGCGATGATCTTTTAACCTTTTTCTGCCTACATACTACTCGCTCAACCATCCTTCAACACTCACAATACAAAGGCTCCTTAAAAATAAACAATCCTCACATAAAAACGAGAGCCTTCTACTCCTATCGCAAGCCCTTAAAGCAGCAGAAAAGCTATGAAAAAATAAACATGTTTTTTCTCGATATTTTTCCTCCTTTTTGTGGTGAACAGTGGTTATATCGCTAAATTCGTCAAGCGTTATGGAGCTTTGCTTAGACGTGACGAGAATACCTCTTGCTTTTTGATCATCGCACGGTCAATCAACACGTGGAGTGAGAATGTGGGGTGTGTTTGTGTGTGTGTGCAGGGATTCTTATGTTAGTGAGTGTGTGTTGTTGTAAAAATGTTGTATGTGAGCTGAATAATTGTGGCAAATTACAATGTTTCAGCTATATCCGCAGTTTCGTTTACGTGACTGTGTATCCAATAGGCAGTAAAATTAAATAAATAATTATAAGTACTGACTCTCAATACCTACATAATATTGTTTATCTTTCTTTTACTAACCTTCAATGTATATGTCGGATAATAACTTTTTTTTTTTGTAAGTTAATGGGGAGATGAAGTCAAGAATTTGCCACACTATGTGTGTGTTAGAATCTTATAAATGGAGAAAAATCATAAGAAGAGTTATGACTACACTAGAGTGTCAGCAATTATCTTCTATTCTTAGTGACTGTTCTGTCAAGAGCAATTGAAGTATAACAACATAACATCATGCCTGTAATCCCGGAAGAATAGGCAGAGGTGTACCTAATAGTACACCCATATTTCGGTTATGTTACTTTGTCCCATGTAATAGGGGGCGAGCCTATTGCCATCTATTGGGCACAAATCCAGATTACGTTGCTGCTACTGAGAAATTTCTGGTAGAAAAATCCAATAACACTTTGTTCGACCCAAGAATTGAACCCAGAATTATTAGGTACTGGTTGACCATTAGCTCAGCAGTCACACTGTACCATTGAGGCAGTGAAACATAACTTATCTAAACTAATATTATAAAGAGGAAATATTTGATTGCTTGTTTGTTTGTTTGCATTGAATAGGCTCCGAAACTAATGGTCCGATTTGAAAAATTCTTTCAGTGTTAGATAGCCCATTTATCGAGACAGACTATAGGCTATATATTATCATGCTACGACCAATAGGAGTGGAGCAGTAATGAAAAATGTTGCGAAAACGGGGAAAATGTGACGCAAATGAAGTTGCGCGGTTGGTAGAGGCGATTTTAAATTGGTAGAAAAATAGGTTTGTGAGTGAGGATTGTCCTAATATGTGATAGAAAGGTAAGCAGAGGACCTGTTGCTAGGCAACCAAAAATAAATGCTCTGCTTTTAAAATAGTTTTCCGTTTGATATCGTTTCGTATTCAATGCAGTAACGTTCAAAATTAAGTCAGTTGCAATGTCTGTTCAGTATTTTTCTAAGAGACATTTGAAAGGAAATGTACCTATTTACTGCAAGAGATTTAAATATAGTCCGCTTAGATTTATTTTATTGTTTCTTTTTAAGTGTCTACGTGGTGGTTACCTTTGGCAAGAAATCTTGCCTATACACTGCCTTTTCCAAACTTTGTTTTTGGGGACGGCTTCCAGTCTGAAGAACTGCCAATAATTATGATCTTTATAATAATACACATTTATTGGGTAACACGATACCCTTTATCAAGGCTGTTTGTCCGATTTTCCGCCTTCTAACTACCCATAATGACTGTCAAAGATGTTCTTATTGATAGCTGGGGCCAACGGCTTAAGAACGTTTACGCCGTACGGCATTTCATACAAACTTTTAAGTCCTTATTTTCCGAAATGAGTCAACCGATTTTAATGAAACTTAACATGAATAAACAGGATATATGTAGAAGTCTAAAAGGTTACAAAAAAATATTTCCGAAATGTCTTTAAAAAAATAGAATAATTTGAAATTTCTGTTTCTATAGATAATTTATAATCGGTCTAATTTAGCTGAAAAACTATTTTTTGAAAATCTTTTTTAGTATCTTTTTAGACTTATGTATCCTACTTATGCGTATGAAGTTTAATTGAAATCGGTTAAGTCATTTCGGAAAATAAGGTCTCGAAAGTTAGTATGAAATGTCGTAAGGTTTAAACGCTCTTAAGTTCTTTCCAATTCACGGAAAAGTGACTTAAACACTAATACTATTTTTACCAAAATCTATTAAAACGATCCGCTACAATTCCTTAAACCGATCCTCAAGCACACATTTCTTCCCTTCTAATTCCAACCTTTCAGCAAACGGCTTACGGTTTAGAATTACGGCATCACGAGGTGGAAACTGAAAATATTGACGCGATTACTCCAGAGGGTTGAGCACAAGCTACCGAATCCTATTCCTCGACACATGTTTTGATTTACGAAACACGGCACACCGACATGTGATATGAAAAGGCGTCTTATTATTTTGAATTTATAGTCTAAGAGTCATGTTAATAAAATGTATTATGTTCTAAAAGTTGGTTAGACATTTTGTTATATTCTCGTATATTCTGTGGTTGGTGGAGAGTTGATCGTTTGTTCGTGGTTTTATAACAATTGCCGCATATGGTGGTCTTCAAGGTTAAGACGTCTGAGGTCGCTCCGTGGAAGAAGTCTTGCAGTAAAATTACCAGTTTTATCGCATAGTATCGTATTACTCAGTAATTATGTGCTGTCTCGTTGGTCTCGTGTTCACAATTGCGACTGCTGAGCATAAAACCCTGGATTCGATTACCAAAAACACACAATATAACACGGCGCGGTTGGTTGAGCGATCGACTGCTGCGCTGCGTGTCACGGGTTCGATTCGGAACAAATATTTATATGGTCTACAGATTTCCGGGTTTGGCTGTTTGTGTATGTGAGTTTAAATGTTTGTAAGCGCTCCCACGATACAGGAAAATTCCTAGTGTATGGCAAAAAAAAAAAAAAACATCAAATTAGTATTGGCTATTTCCATCAGGAATTTCTCAATACCAGCTATGGTGCTGGATTTGTGCCCCGTTGACGGCAATAGGCTCACTCCCTATTACATGTGCTGCGACTGCCTATCTGACCTCCACAACCCAGCAACTGGGTAATACGATACCCCTTGGTAAGACTGGATGTCAGACTTTTGGCTTCTGACTACTCGTAACGACTGTCAAAGATCTACAAATGACAGTCACACTCATGGGACCACATGTGTCTTAAACATAACTGGTGAAATGTGGGTGAACTATTAGGTACACCTCTACCTAACTCTTCGGGGATAATTCCGTGATGTTATGTTAATTGTCAGCCGGCCACAGTCCTAACAAAACGAAACAAACACCTATTTACCATAGGTGAGACAGACAGCCTTATGTGCAGAGGATGCATGGAGGCAGATGAAACAGCACAGCACGTGCTCATGGAGTGCAGAAGCGTGGCAAATTAACGGGCACGGACTCTTGAATCGCCGGCATCGCTCCCGCAAGTCTGCAGCAGCCTGAAAAGGCTGCTACCTATCTGGGAGGACCTGGGATGGTTGGAGTAACAAGAGGATTTTCAGACGTACAATGGCCCAATAAAGAAGCTAAGTGCGGAAACAGCCCAGCTAACCTTGCCTAAACTATGTTATGTGTGAGTGCTGGAAGTCAGACAGGCAGTCGTACCTTGTAAAATTCTAGTATTCAAATGTATCCGACTAGGCAAAAAGCCGACTCCAAAAACGATTTGTTAGGAAAAGGTTAGAAAGATGAGTAGGAATGGTAACTAATTTTAGTAACATTGATTTCAGCACAACTTTGCAGTTGACGTCGCTATGGCATCGCAGTTCTGGCATTGATATCAAAATAAATTGCGTATCTGTTTGTGACGTGCGAAGCAATACAGCTGTCAATATAGTGTCTCTGCTGTCACAGATGGCTAATAAAATAAATTCAAGGCAAGAAACTGTCACTTAACTGCCAAATTAAACAATTGTCGAGCGTAACTTTAATTATTGCGTCAGAATGACTTTAATGAAATTAAATTGTTGAAAGAAACGTATACCCATACTGACGACATGGTGGACTTTAAAAAAACCGGCCAAGTGCGAGTCTTACTCGCACACAGGGTTCCATAGCCCCAAACAATATTTTGAACTGTCATTCATTAGTTAGTAGTATTAGTTGGTAAACTTCCACTCAACCGCAAAACTAAATTGGTTTTTCATAGTATGTTAATGAAAAACAAAGTTACTGCTGCAGTTTGATGAAAAAGTCCCATATCTCAAAAACGCAACATCATATCTTATTGAAACCAATTTTCGTTGATAGTTTTTTTTACGTTCTACAATCCTAAATATTTTCAGAATTTTCCTCCCCTTACTTTAGAAATTAGAGGGGGGGGGGGACACTCATTTTACCACTTTGGAAGTCGCTCTAGCGCAAACTATTCAGTTTAGAAAAAAATGATATTAGAAACCTCAATATCATTTTTGAAGACCTATCCATAGATACCCCACACGTAGGGGAATGATTAAAAAAAAATTTTTGGTTTTCAGTTCTATGTATGGGGAACCCCAAAATTTATGGTTTTTTTTCTATTTTTTTGTGAAAATCTGAATGCGGTTCAGAGAATACATCTACTTACCAAGTTTCAACAATATAGTTCTTATAGTTTCGGAAACAAGTGGCTGTGACATACGGACGGACAGACAGACAGACAGACAGACAGACAGACAGACAGACAGACATGACGAATCTATAAGGGTTCCGTTTTTTGCCATTTGGCTACGGAACCCTAAAAAGTTTATTTTTTATATGTTATAAAAGATATAACGAAACAACTACGTATTTTTTTTAACTGCTAATTTACTATATATTTTTGTAAATTGAATCAGTTAAATGATGGTGTATATGATTGAGCATATAACAATCATCTGCTTAGAGCGTATCCTTAACTTTTTCAGTCATATTATGCGTTTGCCTAGGCATTGTTTGGTACATACTGCAATTTTAACCTTATTATCAGGTTAATAGCCGTAAGTATTTAGTTCGTAGTCATGCAAGCCCCTCAGAGAGCTATGCAACGAGCTATGTTGGGCATCTCCCTCTATGACCGGGTGAAAAATACCGAAATACGGAGACGAACGAGACTCACGGACATAGCGGAAGTGAAAGCCAAAAGAAAGTGCAAGTGGGCGGGCCATATATGCCGTAGGCTGGATGGAAGATGGGGGAAGAAAATGCTGGAGTGGAGACCACGGACGCGACGGAGGAATGTGGGAAGACAACCGACTAGGTGGACAGACGATCTCATTAAAGTCGTCGGAAGAAACTGAATAGCCATGACACATAACCGCCAAAAGTGGAGAGATTTGGAAGATACCTACACTCAGCATTGGGTGGCCAAGGGTTGAAGAAGAAGAAGATTTAGTTCGTAGTATGTTACAACCAAAAAAGCTGTTTATTTACCAGCCCACTTTCGAAACTTCCTAAGTAATGGTGTCTAATAATTCTTGGCGTGATGTTTCCAGATATTTACAGTGTTCATCGTCACGGGTAGTTTAGCCTCACAACGAGGGCTGTAAAAACTCTGTGAACAATATAAACTTTTAGCTACAAACGGCTACATCGGTAAATTTTATGTTATTTGTTACATTTTATGACGTATTGTGGCTTTATTCAAGATTTTTTTTATGGTTTTAATGTTTTTGACTTCTTATGTTTTTTTTTTTTATTTTCAGCTGGTAATAATCATGACTTTTGTAATAAATTCAAAGTAGTAGTTCTCAACGATAGGAAAATGTTGTGGGTATAATATTTTTTGTATCGATATATTTTAAAAGGGTATATTCTGAGAGTTGGCAATGTCACAAATTGCTGTCAAATATTTCACTGTTTAATATAAAATAAGTGATGATAATAAAATATCGCCACACCGTTAAAAATAATGCACTAAAATATGGATTATGCATCGCAACAATTTTATTAATGTCGTAATGGCCTAATAGCTGTGTGTTTCCGTTAAGGTTAGGTTTGTTTACACTTAAAAGTATAACAACCTCTTAGTCAGTGTCATTAATGTAATTCAATATCATCATATCATATCATCTCATCATTTTTCATTTCAGCCCTTTTAACGTCCACTGCTGGACATAGGCCTCCCCCAAGTGTCGCCACATTGACATAACATGGGGGGTTTTGCCATAATCGCCACGCTTGGCAGGCGGGTTGGCGATCGCAGTACGGTTGTTACAAAAGCACAGAGAACGCTGCTGCCCATTCTCTGGCAAGTCCCTTAGTCGCCTCTTACGACACCCACGGGAAGATATGGGATATCATATCATCTGCCTAGACTTTACACAACTTTATTGGAGTCGGCTTCCAGTCTGACCGGATACAGCTGAATACCAGTATTTTACATACTGCCTATCTGACGTTCACAACTTAGTAAGTATTGTTATTTTTGTTAGTAGGGTCATTATTGCAATTCATGAATAAAAATGTTTTTTCAATACTGAGCTGTGTGTCATATTTTAGCAAAATAAGTTGATTAATTAAACATAAAGGCTGTTTGTCCGACTTTCCGCCTTCTAACTACCCATAATGACTGTCAAAGATTTTCTTATTGATAGCTGGGGCCAACGGCTTAAGAACGTTTACGCCCTACGGCATTTCATACAAACTTTTAAGTCCTTATTTTCCGAAACGAGTGAACCGATTTTAATGAAACTTAACCTGCATAAGCAGGATACAGAAGTCTAAAAAGTTACAAAAAAAAATCCGATATGTCTTTAAAAAAATAGAATAATTTGAAATTTCTGTTTCTATAGATAATTTATAATCGGTCTAATTTAGCTGTAAAACTATTTTTTGAAAATCTTTTTTAGTATCTTTTTATACTTATGTATCCTGCTTATGCGTATGAAGTTTGATTGAAATCGGTTAAGTCATTTCGGAAAATAAGGTCTCGAAAGTTAGTATGAAATGTCGTAAGGTTTAAACGCTCTTAAGTTCTTTCCAATTCACGGAAAAGTGACATAAACACTAATACTATTTTTACCAAAATCTATTAAAACGATTCGCTACAATTCCTTAAACCCATCCTCAAGCACACATTTCTACCCTTCTAATGCCAACCTTTCAGCAAACGGCTTACAGTTTAGAATTACGGCATCACGAGGTGGAAACTGAAAATATTGACGCGATTACTCCAGAGGGTTGAGCACAAGCTACCGAATCCTATTCCTCGACACATGTTTTGATTTACGAAACACGGCACGCCGACATGTGATATGAAAAGGCGTCTTATTATTTTGAATTTATAGTCTAAGAGTCATGTTAAGAAAACGTATTATGTTCTACAAGTTGGTTAGACATTTTGTTATATTCTCGAATATTCTATGGTTGGTGGAGAGTTGATCGTTTGTTCGTAGTTTTATAATAATTGCCGCATATGTTGGTCTTGAAGGTTAAGCAAGGACTGCTGAGGTCGCTCCGTGGAAGAAGTCTTGCAGTCGAATTATCAGTTTTATCACATAGTATCGTGTTACTCAGTAATTATGTGCTGTCTCGTTTGTCTCGTGTTCACTATTGCGACTGCTGAGCATGGTTCGATTACCAAAAACACACAATATAACTCGGTACGGTTGGCGCAGTGGTTGAGCGAACGACTGCTGCGCTGCGTGTCGCGGGTTCGATCCACGCACGGAACAAGTATTTGTATGGCCTACAAATTAGAGAGTTTAAATGTTTGTAAACGCGGGTGCGTTTACAAACATTTTATTGCATCGTGGGTAAGATACGGAAGAACTTCCTTGTGTGGTGACACGTTTAATAATGAAACAAAATAAGAATTGGTATTGGCTATCAGGCATTTCTCAATACCTGCTTTAAAATCTGGATTTGTGCCCCGTTGATGGCAATAGGCTCTCCCCCTATTACATGGGACTTAAACATCATCAAACTATATTGGGGTCGGCTTCCAGTCTAACCGGATGCAACTGAGTACCAGTATTATACATGAAGCGACTGCTTATCTGACCTCCACAACCCAGTAACTGGGTAATACGATACCCCTTGCTAAGAGTGAATTTCAAACTTTTGGCTTCTGACTACTCGTAGCGACTGTAAAAGATCTACAATTGACAGCCACACTCATGGGACCACATGTGTCTTAAACATAACTGGTGAAATGTGGGTGAACTATTAGGTACACCTCTACTTAACTCTTCGGGGATAGTTCCGTGATGTTATGTTAATGTCATCCGGCCACAGCCCTAACAAAACGAAACAAACACCTATTTCCCATAGGTGAGACAAATAGCTCTGTGTGCAGAGGATGCATGAAGGCAGATGAAACAGCACAGCACGTGCTCATGAAGTGCAGAAGCGTGGCAAATTAACGGACACGGACTCTTCAATCGCCGGCATCGCTCCCGCAAGTCTGCAGCATCCTGAAAAGGCTGCTAGCTTTCTGGGAGCATCTGGAATGGTTGGAGTAACAAGAGGATTTTCAGACGTACAATGGCTTAATAAAGAGGCTAAGTGTGGAAACAGCCCAGCTAACCTTACCTAAACCATGTTATGTGTGAGTGCTGGAAGTCAGACAGGCAGTCGAACCTTGTAAAATTCTAGTATTCAAAGGTGTCCGACAACGCAAAAAGCTAACCCCAAAAAAAATTGTTAGAAAAATGTTAGAAAGATGAGTAGGAAAGGTTACTAATTTTAGTAACATTGATTTCAGCACAACTTTGCAGTTGACGTCGCTATGGCATCGCAGTTCTGGCATTGATATCAAAATAAATTGCGTATCTGTTTGCGACGTGCGAAGCAATACAGCTGTCAATATAGTGTCTCTGCTGTCACAGATGGCTAATAAAATAAATTGAAGGCAAGAAACTGTCACTTAACTGCCAAATTACACAATTGGCGAGCGTAACTTTTATTATTGCGTCAGAATGACTTTAATGAAATTAAATTGTTGAAAGAAACGTATACCCATACTGACGACATGGTGGACTTTTAAATAAAGTTTATTTTTTATATGTTACAAAAGATATGACGAAACAACTACGTATTTTTTTTAACTGCTAATTTACTATATATGTTTGTAAATTGAATCAGTTAAATGATGGTGTATATGATTGAGCATATAACAATCATCTGCTTAGAGCGTATCCTTAACTTTTTCAGACATATTATGCGTTTGCCTAGGCATTGTTTGGTACATACTGCAATTTTAACCTTATTATCAGGTTAATAGCCGTAAGTATTTAGTTCGTAGTCATGCAAGCCCCTCAGAGAGCTCTGGAACGAGCCATGTTGGGCATCTCCCTCTGTGACCGGGTGAAAAATACCGAAATACGGAGACGAACGAGACTCACGGACATAGCGGAAGTGATAGCCAAAAGAAAGTCGAAGTGGGCGGGCCATATATGCCGTAGACTGGATTGAAGATGGGGGAAGAAAATGCTGGAGTGGAGACCACGGACGCGACGGAGGAATGTGGGAAGACAACCGACTAGGCGGACAGACGATCACATTAAAGTGGCCGGAAGAAACTGGATAGACATGACACATAACCGCCAAAAGTGGAGAGATTTGGAAGAGAACTACACTCAGCATTGGGGGGCCAAGGGTTGAAGAAGAAGAAGATTTAGTTCGTAGTATGTTACAACCAAAAAAGCTGTTTATTTACCAGCCCACTTTCGAAACTTCCTAAGTAATGGTGTCTAATAATTCTTGGCGTGATGTTTCCAGATATTTACAGTGTTCATCGTCACGGGTAGTTTAGCCTCACAACGAGGGCTGTAAAAACTCTGTGAACAATATAAACTTTTAGCTACAAACGGCTACATCGGTAAATTTTGTGTTATTTGTTACATTTTATGACGTATTGTGGCTTTATTCAAGATTTTTTTATGGTTTTAGTGTTTTTGGCTTCTTATGTTTTTTTGTTTTATTTTCATCTGGTAATACTCATGACTTTTGTAATAAATTCTAAGTAGTAGTTCTCAACGATATGAAAATGTTGTGGGTTATCATCACCGTCCAATATTTTTTGTATCGATATATTTTAAAAGGGTATATTCTGAGAGTTGGCAATGTCACAAATTGCTGTCAAATATTTCACTGTTTAATATAAAATAAGTGATGATAATAAAATATCGCCACACAGTTCAAAATAATGCACTAAAATATGGATTATGCATTACACAAATTTTATTAATGTCGTAATGGCCTCATAGCTGTCTGGTTCCGTTAAGGTTAGGTTTGTTAACACTTAAAAGTATATGAACCTCTAAGTCAGTGTCATTATTGCAATTCAACATCATCATGTATCTGCCTAGACTTCACACAACTTTATCGGAGTCGGCTTCCAGTCTGACCGGATACAGCTGAATACCAGTATTTTACATGGAGCGACTGCCTATCTGACCTTCACTACTCAGTAAGTACTGTTATTTTGTTTGTTTGTAGGGCCATTATTGCAATTCATCAATACAAAAGTTTTTTCAACACAGTGCTGTATGTCATATTTTAGTAACAAAAGTTGATTAATCAATAAAAACAGCGAAATATATGACAGCTATGTGCAATGTTACTAACTTTCAGAAAACACCCTCTTACTAGGCAACAAACCTTTTAGTACCTACTATTATTTATTTTACAAGTCTTTCATGCCACAAAAAAGATTTGCAGAAATGTAGCATACGGCTATCATATGAGGCACCATATAAAACATCCCGCTCTTCTGAAAAATATATAAAACTAAATCGCCTGCAGAGAAATACCTCACTCGATTAGAGACCTCTACTTAACCCTCTGGGAAAATATGTACGTGAACAGATTTACTTTTCAGAAACCTCATTTCCAGTACATTTAAAGCTTCCTTTAGAATTCTGCGAGCCTGGTACCAGTGAAAGTAGAACGAAGATCTGAAAATACCTCTAAAACGCAAGCGTTTATTTCAAAAACTTACTTATGTAGGCCAAATATTTCATACGAATATTAGTTCGTTTATAAACTTAATCTTCTTATTGTAAGACTTTGTTTGCTCACCATTGTTTAACTTTCCGCTCTGTGTCCTTATTAGAACAATGAGACGTGTCTTCAGCTTGGATTACTTTGGATATTACGGTTTGGTAGCTTTAAAGGAAATGTCAATGCGCTGAAGTCGGATTTACGATTCTGGCGCTAATATCGTGCTCTAGATTTTTTAAGATTATTATATTAAATAGGATATTCGACTAAGCAAATATCTGGTGCGAATTTTACAAAACACAAAACGCTGAGTGCATAAATTGTATTAATTTTCACCAAAATTTTAACACAGCTCTTTTACCATTTCGCTAATTCAATATTGTTTATATGACGATCCTATCGCTGATAGCGATATCCTTAGTCTATCCGACGATTGTTGTTGTAGTTGTAAATGTGTTTGTTGTGATGTACTGCTAATCCAATTACTTGGTTAGCAAGCTTGTGAAGTTTTTTTTTAACCGACTTCTAAAAAAGGAGGAGGTTCTCAATTCGGATGTTTGTATTTTTTTTTTTTATGTTTGTTCGCGCATAACTCCGTCGCTAGCCAACCGATTCGAAAAATTATTTTTTGTTTGAAAGCGTATACTTCCCAAATGGTCCCATGAAAATTTTATCAAAATCAGACAAGCCGTTTCTGAAAAAAATCAACAAAAGTTAAATATTTCTAACTTTTCGTTTACTCTGCATTGCGTATAACTCAGTCATTTACGAACCGATTTCGAAAATTATTTTTTTATTCCAAAGCCTATGCTTTCCATTTGGTTCCATAGTCACCAAGTCGGGATCTGATGCTTGAATTTTGGCAAAATCGAGGGAACTCTTCAAGTTTTATAGGAAAACGTACAGCGATTTTGGTATTCTCTACAACAAATGAAGCATTTGCGTTCAATAAGAACCATTTTACCATCAGATCTGATGATGAAGCCAAGAGACAGGCATTAGAACTCCAAAATAAGACAATGTATCTTAGCTGTGTTTGGGCTTGTTGGAATTGTAACGGTATGCACTTTCCAGGTGTACCACAGACTAACTTCTTGACTTTCCTTATTCTACCTTCGTAACATGTAGGTCATCTGCTTTGACAGTCTGTTTTCAAAATGCGTTGATCATTTCTTTCCCTAATTTCTTTTAATCGTTTTCCTTTTTCTCAGTTTCAGTTCGACGCCTTTTCTCACACGAAAAGTATCTTTACTAGGCCTACCCATATTTTATTATTAGATTAAAAATATGTCACTAAAAATTAACAAATAATTTTTTTTTTACAAAAAAAGAAACCGACTTCAGAAAACACTTAATGCACTAAAAAGTTAAAAATAATACTATAACCTACCTATATTAATAAACCTCACCTAACCGACGATTAACCTATGATAAAATTTAATAATTCTTTGGAGTCGGTGCCAAGCAATATACGATACCTGAATGACTATATAGACATACTAAGGCCAGAAAAACAAAACATCTTACAGTTTCTAAATATTAATTCATTAATTCATTCAAATTATATTGCTTGGCACCGACTCCAAAGAATTATTAAATTTTATCATAGGTTAATCGTCGGTTAGGTGAGGTTTATTAATATAGGTAGGTTATAGTATTATTTTTAACTTTTTAGTGCATTAAGTGTTTTCTGAAGTCGGTTTCTTTTTTTGTAAAAAAAAAATTATTTAAAGTATCGTTAGGGTCGTAAGTCAAACAAAGAAAAGTTTATACAGGCTTGAAAGCCTTTTTTACCATTTTCCGTTGTCCTCTGGCAAATTGAACCACTGATTGTGATTCGTGGGACTCACGAACTGCAGCGAGGAATTCAATACTAACCTGTAACAAAAGATAGTCGGGTTTTAAAATAGGAACGACATATGTACCGATTTGCTTTTGTACATCCGTGGGGGGCCTAATACCCCCTAGTCAAAGTGACTTTCTATCAGCAAAACCGATGTTGTCAAAGTACAACAATTTTTTTTTTCACAATTATGCTTTTGATTAACTTATGTCAATTTTGTTCGACATCAAAGTTTTTTGTTGTACACGAAACGCTATAAAAGTGATTGAGATTTTTCTAGGCCCTATTCTTTTGTTTATAACATATTATGATACTCAAGTTTTAATAATAAATACAGGGAAAAATTTACTCTGACTTTTCGTTCGATCTGCTAGCGCGCTGCGTGAAGGGTACATGAAAAAGGACTCCTCTGAGGACAGAAACTAATTGGGTAATACCTACCTAAATAAAAATGTGAATAGAGCCGTAAATTTGTACAATCGTGTAATGAATATAATATCTTGGGCAAGTATTATCTGAACGCCTGAATTGAAATATAGGAGGTAAGTTAATCATTATTACCGAAAGTACATAATGTTCATGAGTTGCGTTTCTCATCTATCTTTCATCTATGGGCCAAAGTTGCCTGAAAATAAATAAATTTTATGTTATGATGAATTGATTTAGTTACTTTAATACATTCGCAGCCAAGTCCAAAAAATTTATTTTGAGTTGTATGCTAAACCATCTTTAGCTACGTATAACGACGTCTCGGGACGCGGGTTGTGGGCATATGAACGAATTATTGTTCAAACCATAGTTGCGTGCTTAGCACCGAAAGTGTTACAAATGTCTTAATTTTAAATACACTATATTTTGTATACAAAATGTCTGAAAAACCTAAGGACAAAGATAGGAATCCCGTAACACAACCAAAATACAAACCGCCTGTACAGAGTTTTTTTTAAATAGATTTTACAACAATGATATTTATGTACCACACAACTTCAAGCGACCACAATATCATTTCTCCAACATGCGTTTGTAGGATCTAGTCATTAGTACGGACAGAAAATGAATCGGCAAGCGCGCCAAAGGTAGCACCACGCGACCTACTTACCAGTCTACCCACACCTAAGCGCGCTTCTACAGAGTCGTGATGTTTCGAGCTCGCTGTGAGGCGGACAGTCTGTGTCTGATCGCCGCGGAGTCAAGACGTCCCGAAACTTTTCCCCGATTCATGGTGCCTAGTGTTAATGTCTTGGATTGTTATTTCAACTAATTTGTGAGTTCGACAAAAACAGTGTACCGCGTGTAGTGTGTGTTTTCATAGCACGAAACCCATGTTCTGCCTACCCGAGTATAACGAAATAAATCAAGACAACTACGACACGTTTGTAAAATAAAAACAGAGCACTAACAAATACGAAGCCAATATTATGAAAGTAATATTAAAATCAACATAAAGCATTTTCAGTGACGACTTTAATGTTTCCGACATTTTATATTACGTAGGTAGATCAAACAGGATGTGGGACATAGTTCTGGTCATGCATATGCAATGGGAATGGCATTGCAAACGACTATATTAATCGGAAAACACAATCAACAAGCAATATTCATCGCCTGAAAATATATTAAATGGATTTAGTCCTGGGTGGTATTAAAATAAATCAAAGGTCGTTCAACTATTTACTTATATATTTTATTATATGTTACAGTTGAAACTCATAATCTGACAAGCCCACTTTTGACCGGTGTCAGTAAAAACCCTTCTTAGGTTGAATGGAGTTTTTTATAGTAAAAATATTTTGTTAACGCCTCAGTTATAATTACCTGAAATAACTACAACGCTATGTTTTTTTAAAGTTTCTATGTAAATGTCATTAATTGTCAAGAATTGTTTTAACCGGTCAAAAGTACTTTTGACTAATTAACTGTGACATAATATAACTTAATACAGTGTCAGCCATTAATACTCAATTAATTTCTTTAACTCTGTCGTTTCATTGAACTGCAAACATTATAACATTATCATCTTCCATTGATTAGCAAATACGTATGATCATGGGCTGGTCTTCACAAGCGCATTAAGCTTCATCAGCATGCTAAACCCATACATTTTTTTTGGTATTTGGAAGCATTAAGACCCCGTTTAGTACACGGCCACGATCACGACTTTTGCCGCAGAAGCTTCCACCAGGAAGAAAGTTTGATTGCTCAACCGGGCGTCCGACCAGTTTTCAGTTTTTAGGGTTCCGTACCCAAAAGGTCAAACGCAACCCTATTACTTAGACTTCGCTGTCCGTCCGTCTGTCACCAGGCTGTATCTCATGAACCGTGATAGTTATAAGCCAGCTGAAATTTCTACAGATTATGTATTTCTGTTGCAACTATAACAACAAATACTAAAAACAAAATAAAATATTTTTTTAAGGTACATTTTCAAATAAGTGATTTTTTTGCTCGTTTTTATAAATAATGATACGGAACCCTTCGTGCGCGAGTCCGACTCGCACTTGGCTGTTATTTTTTTACTCGTGGTCGTGGCCGCATAGTGCTGGAAGGTCCGTAAAGTCGATTGCAACCTCAAACCGCAGGCAATGTCATCCAACCGCAGTGATCGGTCGCAGTGACGTATCTGTATATATGTAACTCTTGGCAACTGTGACAGCAATGGCCATATCTGCGGAAAGATTTTCATTAGGTTACTTATCTATCAGTCGTGTGGCTGTAGTCTGTCAATGAATGACGCTGTCAGTTGTCGGTTTGCGGTTGCGATCGCTTTCTCAAAAGCATCTTCAATTCTGCTATTTCCTTTGCGACTTACTTGAAGTCACACAGTGCAACAAGTTAGTATTATATGAATAACCACCCAGTTTTTCTGGTACAGTAACTATTTTAGAGTCGTCATTTTTAATATCCCTGGAACAAAAAATGTGTTCCACATTAAAAGCAAAATTGTGTCCAAAATTGTTCAGTTAATACTGTCAGTACAAAAGTAATTGCCATTTTAATTACATCATTGTGTCACCCTTTGTTAAGTTAAAATTTATGTATGGACTTAATATCTTTTTTCAGCATTCATGGTTGTCAAGCTCAATGGACGAACCCTTCAAATGCTAAAAAGGGGGATCACAAGCGGGGCAGCGTTTAACGGGTACCAGGGGCCCCATAACGATCGCTCCACATCTAACTCTACTAATGTTTCAACCGCATTGCCGGCAGCGTTGGGTTAAATGAAAAATACCAGAGCCTTTTAACACCAGAGCTGGCTTATGAAAGCAAAAACCCTTTCTGCGAATTTTGATTATCTAACCACTGTGTAAAAGGATTTTGACGTTCTGTCAAGAGGTACTGAGGTTTAGAGATTTTTTTCTGTAGAACATTTTTCTAATGTATACCTTACCATCTCTGGTTTTAGGTCTAAAATATTTTTCTCATCTCCTTATCCTTATTCAAAGACGTAAGTTTCTCAGAGATATCATCTTACTTTACTTCATAGCATTTTTTCCGACCGAATGACTTTGACTTTGGGCGTGTATGTACATATATACACCCTCATTTCTCTTTGGAGGAGGGCTTCCATATGGTGCCGACGTTATTGCAGCCTGTACTTCACGTGATACCGTACAAACATGCGTCGGATCGGATGAATTTGGTTCAGTGGTTCTGTTGTAGGCAGTATTAAAAACAAAAAGGGTTCCGTTGCTTTATGAAATAAGCGATTTATGTAAGTGATAACACTGGAGTGTTTCTTCCATTCTTCAAGTGTTTTTATGGATGTCAATGTGAACATAGACCATAGTGATGTGAGAAAGTGGATAAATTAAAAGCACCACGTAAGGATTTTAGTAGGTGGCCTTTAGTATTTTCTGCCTATATAGTCAACAAATTCAAAAACGTGTTATTTCTTTGACTGTTTTTGTAATTTTTTTAAGCTCTAGAAAAAAATATAACGGTTGATAGAATAAATTTATAACAAATTGTTAAGTTAACAAACAATGAAATTATAACATAAAAAAAACAAAATTCCTTTAATATTAACCGTTTTCGAGTTATCAACGAAAAACTAATTGCTATCTTTATTCATATTAATTTGTTAATAACAATTGCAATTTTTTACGTGCTAATACATACTTTTGATACATTTTGTAGACGTCATTTCGAATCGAACAAGCCATCACTCATATTTTTAGGAGCTTTATCAAGAATTAACACGTTTTTGAACTTGTAGACTAGCCTATTAATAAAATGCGTGATTTAATGTACATACCATATAAATGTAATACCTAACTTAAAATATTTAAAAATAATGTAAATGAATATTTGTCAAATAGTGACTCTGAATTGTGTGCAACAATTCAGAGATTCAATTTAAGTGCCACCTAATTTAGCATCATAAGCGTTTGTGTCCAATATAATGTTAATATTCATATGCCAACTTTATATACTATAACAACTTTGTGCCTGTCGTATCCCACGAATAATAATATCTTTGTCAGCATCTCGCTACACTAGTCGTCATCAAGTTTCCAAACCATGTAATAAATTGATACTGTTGGTTTGACTTTTCCATCCTAAATCCTTATTCGATTATAGAGTATTAGTTCGGTGTCTAAACCCACTATATGGCCAGTTGTAAATAAAGCCAGCTCCCAACTCGCGTAGATCCTTCAAGATTTACGATTAGCCTTCGGTTAATACGTAGTTTCCATTCTGATCTTCGAATAAAAGAGAAATTTATCGTTGCTGCTTATATTCCCAAGCGAGTTCATGCGAAGGATAAGAATAACTTTGCGGGAAGAGACGAATAGTGGGGGGTGGTAATATGAACATTATTGCAATATTTTGCTTTATAATGTTGCTTAAAACTTTTTAATAATGAATTTATGGATGGGTTGGTGTTGGTACACAATCATATCGATACATATCATAACCGCTTACGATTATAAACCATTCAGCCTAAAGTACCGCTGTGACGTATTTTTGAGTCCATACATGAACAATATATAGTCTACTTCTTACATCCCTTAAGATTATTATTATTCAAAAAACCCTCTAAACCGTGTAGCAATATTCTAAGACTTTTTTTTTAAATTACTTACTAGTGCAAACTACTTTTGCATTCAGCTTAATTATTGTTATTAATTGTTTTATGTATGTGTGGATTTGTGCCCGGTTGATGGCAATAGGTTCACCCACTATTACATGTGACTTAAAAACATAACTAGCGAAATATGGGTGTATTTATTAGGTACACCTGCCTAACCCTTTGGGGATTACAGGCTTGATGTTAAGTTTATGTTATGTATATATATGTCAAAATAGTTAAAATATTTTACTCATTCCTGACGGTGAACACTGTTTTGTAATCCTGAACCTTAAAGTTAGTTAAAAATCTAAACATTACCTTTTGGTACGAACCCGTGCCCTTTTCCTAAATTAGAATTAATGTGCCGTCCACAAAGACCAATTTCAAGTTCTTTATTAGACATGAGAGTTAAATATCGGTTCTATAGTACTCTTGTGACCCAGAATACGCAATGGCAATTAAGCAATGACTGCAAGCAATAAAGTTAAGTCCAGAAAAAACTTTTGACCGCAACGTTTTTCCGGGCAACGGGACCATCGATATATATTTTTTTTTGTTTGTTCAGGCAAATCAAACTCTTTTTGCTGAAATTAATTGGAGCTTAGTTAGAAGTGGAAATGAGGATTTATTTATTTTATTTGGGATAGCAACAGTAAATATCTAAAAGCGTAGATGTGTTATTAGGTTTTTATTCATAAATTGTAAAATCCTTTGAATTTACTAAATTAATTTGATTTGTTTATTAGATTTCGGTTCAGCTACGGCAGTGTTTATTCAGATTTAATATTAAGCTGTAAAATGTAAAGATATTAAAATATGATGGTAATGTCGTAAACACAAGTATAATTATACAGTTTTAATGGTGTCGATACTTTATAATGTTTAAACCATAAATATAACCTAATACAAAGTTTATTTGTTATTTTTTCTCATTTTTGTTGGAGTCACCTAACAGTCTAACCGAAAAAAGCTGAATAGCTATCAGTATTTCAAATGGACCGACTAACTTTCTGACCTCAACTACCCCATTGGAACGACTGATTAGCAGACATTTGGGAACTTAGAACAGGCAACAACCGACGGCAATGGTAGTATTAACCATAAATTAAATTAATAAAATTAATTAATAGCATGTGTACTGGATAATGGGTAAGATGTGGTTACCTATAATTGAGTATGCGTTGCAGGACCACATAGCGTGTTCTAGATTTAATTTTATATAAGAAACTAGCTATACCGCACAACTTCGTATGCGTCACATTTTCCCCGATTTTGAAACATTATGAATTGCTGTTCCGCTCCTATTTGTCGTAGCGTAATTATATATAGTAGCTTTTAGCCTTCCTCGATAAATGGGCTATCTATCATTGAAAGAATTCTTCAAATCGGATCAGTAGTTCCTGAGATTAGCGCGTTCAAGCAAACAAACTCTTCAGCTTTATAATATTAGTATAGATTGTAACACTGACTTGTTGGTAATCGAAAAGAAAGAAATAAATAAATTATTGTATGGATTATTTCTCTGTACTGGACCGCAAGAAAGAGAAATTAATGAAGAATCTTACAACATAACAACATGACATGTGATAATTACGTCTGCTATTAATATTAGCCAAATTAATTTATTAGACATAAACGAATGTCTTCATGTCTTGTTTATTAGAACATTATCTGCCATTTTATCGCCATTTAAGAGGAGAACGAGGCAGTAAATATAACAATTAAGGTCATTATGACCATCTCCTCGAGTTTGGTATTTTCTTGGGTCATTCTTTAAGGATTGTTTGTTTTCTTTTGGCGCAAGATTGTAGGAATACTATCACACACGCAAAGTTCTAGTATTATACTAAGTTTTGTACGTTACTGAAAGTATGAACTCCTCATCAATCTATAAATTTTCTCTTCATCTTCATCATCATCATCATCCACAGCCCAATTTCATCAACTGCTGGGCATAAGCATTTCTCTTCTCGTGCCAATTCTGACGTTCCTGTTTCAGTTTCATCTATGTTTAACCCAGTATGTTTAACCTATGAAAAAATTCAAAGTAACTGAACCAATTGTTTTTGACAACAACCAAAAATTGAGTATTCTCTAGGGATACAAAAACATTCAAAAATTTTAAAAGCAGAGTCAAAGGTGTATAAAATTGAGTTCAGTGCACTGCAGGAACATGTGAAGCAATTATTGCTTCCGCTGCGAGTTTTAACTTTGAGTGTTGCAAGCTTTTCTGTCGAGGACAGTGACCCAATTCTCTTGGTTGTCTCTTCGCTGTGACATGGCAAGATAAACACTATATTCTTACTTTCTTTCAGTGTCTCTAAAGTGCAAATGGCATTGTTAATGGCGTTTTTATTAACATTGTTTTAATGTTCTGTGTTTTCCTTTTCACTGTTTTGATTACATTGTTGGAGGTTGAGCGTTTAATGATAGCTTTTTGGTATAATTGTCTTTTAATTTTATCGCAACACATTTTGTTTAAAAAAAAAATTTAATTTTAAAAAAAGATTGTTTTTTTTTTTGCTTGACATCCCTGAAAATGGTCCAACCCTACCCTGTTTACCCAAAGGTCGTCCAGGTGAAATAAACTCATTGATTGCCGCCTGTTTCGTATAGAATCATTAAAAGCTTTTCAGGCCCAAAAAGGATTCGTTGAATGGGCATTGAAATGGTACATGCTGACAGATTTATAGCACACAATGCTTTAAAAGACTGTTTTGGTTACCTACCTGTCGAATCAATGCAATGTGGGAGAGAAATGTGAACTAGGATATAATTTGTGGTCTTGCGTGCCACGAAAGGCACGGGAATATTTTATTGTCACATCGAATTTGTATTTTATAAATGGCTATTTGTTTTGTGAACTGAAAATGGGGTGCGGCATAAAAAGGGTATTCATTTGTTTGAGTTGACGTTAATTGAGTTAAAGGTTCACAGTTCGGGTCGTTGATATCGTTTTGTTTTATTTGACTATCGTAAAATGTGGATATTCTATAGTTCGTTGTACCCAAGTTACGACACTATGTTAAGTTTTTTACACTTTTAAGACTAAAGACTAAATTGAGTTGCAATGTAAAATTAAATGCTTTATTTTATTATTTTACAAGTCATATATAATATAATATATAAGTTATAGTCGTCTTTCATCCTTATTCTTATTCTTTATTGCACAAAAAATTAAAAGATAATACATATATACACACAAATAAAATATAGCTTATGTACAACGGCTAGTTTAACCCAGAATTGGATTTTCTTACAGTAAACCTTATTTTAACAGGAATATTTGCCAAAGAGGATATAGCTTTTAAAACTTAAATCAACTTATTTTATAAACTAAACTAATACATACAAACATTCACATCACATGTTCATCGTTTTGAAGTATGTATTCCTAATATCATGTGAGCAATATAATTAGAAAATTTAAGCTCATTATTTCCTTTATTCATATATGTATACAAATTTGATACATTTTTAAATGTTCCTTAAAAAAAATAACATTTGAAAATAAATATCGGTTCATTATTATTAAATTATACTGTATTAAAAACATGTAGTATTTATTCATCTTAACTAATAACCTCTCACGAAAATAGCACTACAGTGCAAAAAATACCTTAACACCAGTAAAACTGCGTGCAAATTGTCATGTAAAACGATTACTTTGGAACATTCTCGAAATAGAAACCTAAGCAAGACAGATATTGCGTTACATTAGCACGCCATTTAATTTTATCTTCACTTGCAGTCATTACTCAATGTGAACGTTTAAGGGTGATTCTGAAGGTAACATTTGTAAGTATTTTTGAGTTTTTTTTTTAATGTCGTTAGGAAAGTTGTGAGTATGAATGTGGATAAAAGTAGAGGAAGACCAAAGAAATGAAGGATAGACTATGTGGATGACGACATGGCAAGAAAGGTGGTGTCTGATGAAATGACCAGTTATAGAAAAGTATGAAAGAAGAAGATTACGTTGCGCCGACCCCAAGAGTTTACAGTTTATTAATTGTGGTATTTCTTAGTAGGTAGTTCTCTGAAGTCCTAACTGTACTTGCTGAACAAAAAGGTTACCAAATGGGAATGAATACATGCATACTCAAAGGGTTACGAAACGAGACTCAATGTATGAAGATCAAAATAGTTACGAATCGGTACTTTTGTGATGGTATTTTGTTTTTCATCGAATTGGAAAGTTACCAAGTGCAATTTGCTCAACAAATTGGGTTGGAAAAGACAATGATGATGATGGTTATGGTGTTTATTGCAATAGATTTTATATTTTAGGCTTTTTTGTTTTGCCATTACTGCACCTGATCGATGTGCATGTTTGTTACGAGTATTCTAATACAACGGAAAAAACCGGCCAAGTGCGAGTTGGACTCGCGCACGAAGGGTCTCGTAACATTATTTATAAAAACGAAAAAAAAAAACTTTTTTGTGTGGAAAAAAAAAACAGAAAAAAAAACGGAACGGGTACGGAACCCTAAAAAACGGAAGATCTTCACGTTCGTCATTACTTGACATTATCGTTATTCTCCTGCTCATATCCCAATTCATTTGGGGTCGGCGGAGCATAATATGTTCTTCTTGCATAGTTCTCTATTACTTGTCATCTCACCTCACACCACCTTCACACAAACACCTCCTTTCTAACAATATCATCTTTCACACAGTCCATCCATCGTTTCTTTGGTTTTCATCTACTCCTATACCCACATTAATACGCAAAACTTTCCTAAAGACATATTCATCATTCCTCCGCATCACAAGTTCGTAATTACATGATAGTTTAAGTTAATTCATTGAATTCCCGTTAGAGTCAGTAAATAGATAAATTCCCGTAAATTTAAGTCGCAATTATTAAATCCGCGATAACATTTTGGTTGAAGCTTATATAAATGAACCTCCGCGAAACAAAAAAGCCTTTCGTGTGAACAGAAATGATAAAATACCTTCCAGAAAAACAAAAGCAACATAATAATATCAAACAAAACAACTGGAGGTACACAGCACATTACATTATTTTTGTCACCATTTACATACCCGAGAACACAATATACGCAACAACAAAAAAAAAAAACCAGGACCTAAAAGAAACACTTTTACTGACGACAAACATTTTTATTGTACTAGATTACGCGAGAAACACCCATTCGTCTTTGTTTACACAAACTTATCTGTGTAGGAACAAAAGCCAAACTATTTCGAGAACAAAAGAGAATACATTAATAAAAAAATCTCATGTTTTTAGAACCGAGGCGTGGTCCTGTAATGTTGTCTTTAATGGAGCCTTAGACTGCCCCTGTTTTTCTGGTGCGAAGTTTATTATTCGTGAAGCTTGTTGAAAAAATAAAACCTACGCATTTTTGTGCTACATTTCGTGTTCCAGGCAATAAATGGCCCTTCTACACCTGTCATAAAACGAAACTAGGGGATTACGTCAACAAAACGCTGCTCACCGTATTTTCATGTATTTTACAGCAGAAATTATCAACTAAATGAAAACACCTTTTGGATTTAAATTTTATTATATTTAAATATTAATCAAAAGCCTTTGAAAATGACAAACAGAATTTAAACTAGGACCCTCTAAAATTTTGTATAGATTAGTCTATGAAGGTGTAGTCCGGTTTTCGTGGTCAGCTTGACCCACATTACAAGTAATGTATTAGGTTTAAACACGTTTAAGTACGGACGGTTTCATGGCCGACCCACGGGCACCATTAAAAAACCCATTCAATTAACTCTCACAACTTTCTGAGGATAACCGAAGATATCCGATAAAAGATCTACTCTTTAGATCTTATATTGAAAGTTTGAAACTTTCAATATAACATTTTGTCCGAGTCGAAGCGAATGCTACGGCGTAGCTGACGTGATGACGTCACTGCTACGCCAGTGGTTTCTTGTAGCAAATAACCGCTACGCGGTTTTTGATTTCGTTTCTTGGAAGCAGCAGATGACCCTGTCTTTTAGTTATTATTTCCAATAAACTTTAATATGAATTCGTCGATACTACTTAAACACTAATTCACAAACGGTTAGAATCAAGCGTACACAAACATTGATACAGTCAAGTATAAAATTAAAAAGCGTTCATTCCAACTTTATTTCGTGAAAAATGTAACGTAGTTGTTTAGTTTATTTCATTTTACATTCATATGAATAAACAGATCCGTGTCCAGCAAAGTTTTGCAAAAATTGAAATGTACGATATGCATGCAACTTCATACATGTTTCATGAAAAATAAAACGCACTCAAGCAAAGTGCGTTTTATAATTCCATGTACGAGTAACAAAGTGAACTTTGTCGGTGAACATTTGAGTTTAAAAGTCGGGATAACTGTATGTTTCCTTATCACAAAGCAAAATGCTTTCCGGCTATTTTATTTTATTATGTTAATGTAAATGACCTCGTTGAATGCAGCATTTTATTATACGAAATCTTTTGCGATATGATGGATTGGATACGATCGTCATTATTTTTCAGTGTTTTATTTATTCGTACCTGCTGGCCTACTATGACGTCTTAAAGCAGTATTGTTTTAGTCTTATTCCAGTGTGGGAAAGAGACGGAGCTATAAAGGACGTCTAGCGCCATCTCTTTCCCACACTTGAAAAGAGTAAAACAATAATGTTTTAAGACGTCATGGTAGGCTAGCAGAGCGAGAAAAAGCCTAGCTGGAAAGAGCCTAGCAGTGAGACATAAAAGGCTATTTTAAAAGAAGGTTGACACGACAACCAAAGTACTCGGTGTTTATCTAAATAATCATCATTTTTGTCCAATTTTGAAGCTAAAATAAAATTAACGAATCTCCATAGAAATGGGTGTTATAACGACATGATAGGTTTTTCTTTTAATACCAGTGGTCGTTAACCCCAAAAATCGGTCAAATAATTATCTTTTTGTTTTCTCATGTTGAAGTTTCTAAAGAGTTTTATTGGCCAATTTAATTTAAATGTTTGTAAGATGGATCTCATCTCTCATGACTAGTTTCCTTCACCTCAAATTATTTATTCAATTTGTTTTTTTTTTTCATATTTCTGTTTTAATAAAATAGTTATTTTATTAGAATAACAAGTTATTTTAAATACTGTGCTGTGTTAAGGTGCATTCACACATGCCCGCCAGCACATACATTTTTTACCTGCGGCAAGCGCGGCTTTTGGGTACCGGCGGCAGTTTGCTTGCGGCTTTGATACGGAGTGGCAGTGTTGTTGCAACCGCATCTGCAAGCCGCCGGTAAAACCGGCGGCAAATTCAGCGGCAAGGCGGTCTGAAAGCCGGTGGCATAAGCCGGCAGCATGTGTGGATACGCCTTTAGAATACATTCTGTGCATGTTATTGGTGCTAAATCAACCACGTTTCTATAAGTTCCATGCAATAAATATCACAGGCAAGAACCGTCTAAATAAAACTACAGTCACCGACTTCCTCTACCTTCGCAATGCCATAAAGTATGTTTCTAATATGCAGATCAGATTCCTGGCTTAACTAAATATACGAAAAATATAAATTCAAGCAAGTTTTCTACTTTAAAATTCATGCTAAAAGTTGCTTCCTACGGACAGACTATACATCATCGCTTGGGTGACACGACAAACTAAAATATACCGTAAATTATAGCAGGCAACGACAGGTGCCAGTGGGACATTATGAAGAAGGAGGTTTTTTGGCATGGTTTTAAATTTCTATGGATCATATTTTTAAGAATTATATAAAACGTTCGGTATTATTGAAGTTAACTAGTAATCGATGTTCAACAATGCTTGAATACCAAACGAATAAATAGATAAATATGAAGCAGATATGAAGGTGGTCAAGCTGAAGGATTGTTTAAACATCAAGCAGGTCCGTGTTTTGTAGTTTTTAGCTATCCGTTGGGCGAAAGGTGTGGATGTGTTTGTAGCTCACGGAATAAGTAAGCAGAAGTGGCAAAGGGGCCGGCCATATTATCCCTAGAACCGATGTCCGTTGGGGTGGAGGTGTTCTTGATTGAAGACAACGAATTGGCTAGCGTAAGGTGGGACGCCCTCGGGCTTGGTGGAGCGACGGTCTTCGTAGGGTGACTTGTAGCAATTGGATGAGAGTTGCCGAGAATCGAGTGGCATGCGGATAGGTCTATCCAGCAGTGGAGTGTTGTAGACTGATGATGATGTTTGTATGTAACTTAAAAAGTATAAGTATGAGCATACAATTTCATACTCCATTTATTAAGTATGCCATTTCTGTAAGATTTGAAACACAGTCGTCACATCAAGTCACATCATTAGTTCAATTTGAACTAGTTTAAAGTTGGGCCAAATGCAGCGAAGTCTCACTAACGACTTTACTGAAGGTTTGTCAGTCTGATTTGTGAGTCTATCTAGAATTTAGAAATTATGATGTTCAAATAACTTTGTTTGTCTGACATTTTGCTGAAGTTTCAGAAATAGTTTTAGGTGCATTGTGATCTAGACAGTTCGTTTAGATTTTACTGAGTTTGCTAACTTGGGTTGTAATATTATCTTTGCTACTGTAATAATTTATACTTAGATTGATCTTAGATTTGTATACCATCCATCAAGCGCTTTACAGATTAAATGTATCTACGTAAAAGAGAACAGAGTTTTAATAATGTTTATGTGATTAGTCGAGCGAGCTATTTGGTATGTATTGTACATGCAGCTAATTTGCAGTTATTGTGGTTCAGATTTCTGAGATTTGCAATACGATTATATCACTTTATTAAGTACCCTACTAAAAATATTACGCACAAAAAAAATGTTGAACGTTTAGTGGAAAGGTATTTTGACATGTATAGAAAACTGATTTCTTCGTTGGTCTAGTGGTTGTTATTGGGACTGCTGAGCTTAAGGTCCTGGGATCGATACCCGGTTCGGACAAATTGGTATTGGCTTTTTCCATATGTAATTTCTCAGTAGCAGCCACGAAGTCTAGATTTGTGCCTGGTCTTTTGGAATAGGCTCGCCCCTATTACATGGGACAAACTCAAACTTTTCATAATAACTTCAAAATTCATAAAAACTTACAAACTAAGCGACTACACGCTAAGGGCACCCTCTGTGGGGTACGAGCCTCGGCTCAGGGCGTCGCTGGGGGAGGACTGCATGGGGACAGGCTGGATCTGAATGATATCATTATTTAGGGGCTGATTTAAAACTACTGGCACAGCATCGCGGGCTGGCTCGAGCGAGGCTCGGGGAGGGCATGGACCGGGACGTCGGGACGGACCTCGACGGCGAGGTCGGAAAGACGGCGGTTTGTGTCTGAACTTTTTAAGAGTGCTAGTCTCTTTGCTACTCTCCTGGAGGTGGGTGATAGCATCATCGGGAGTGACGAGGGTATGCCGAGGACGGCGTACTGAACTAATGCGCGAGGGTTCGTAACGGGCGGCCGCTGCGATCAGGGGATTACGGTGTTTAATGGAGTTATCGAAGAAACGCTTCGAAAGACGTTTCATAAAATGAAGGACGGTGGGCATTCTAAGGTCTACGTGTAGACGGTCATTACGGACATAAAAAGGGGCTCCCGTGACTCTACGTAAGAACCGGTTCTGCAAGGTTTGCATCCTATGGATGTACTTAGGCTTGGTGTGAGCGTACACGACGCAAGCGTACGTCATAATGGGGCGGATCACCGCGGTGTAAAGGCGCAACTTGCACTTGAGTGACAACTTGCTTTTTGTCGAAATCATGAAATGACAAACTCTAACTCAAAGTTTATTTCAATTAAACCATTACAGGGGCTTTTGAAAGTCAAAAAAGCAGAACAAAACGCAAAGCTACAGTCCCAGACACAAGGCATAATAACTTGTGAAAGTACTGTAGTTGCCAGTTCGAATCTCTATTGAGAAGAATGGGCAAGAAACTCCATGGACACTCTATAAATCAAAATATTGTCACAAAATCTTGGTTAAATCATTCATGTTGAGAATTACAAATATGTGAGAATGATTTAGAAATACGTGCAAGTTAAGAGCGTCCAGAGTAAACAATTAAATCAATAATTAAGTAATTAAAATAAACCGTGGCAGCTAAGACATGAACAGTCACAACTGATAGCGCATGTTCACGAACATGACGCATGTATAAGCCATGATTCAATTCAACCATATTGAAGGAAACTAAATGACCCAACACTCACGCAACCATCGCCGTGACATTTGAGTAAGCATGACATTCACTCAACCGCCAGGGTAAATTTGCGTCAGTGAAACATGTAGGTACTCAGTAAATGGTGGCTTTACAAACTTGGACTAAAACATAACTGGAACTGGATTTGGAACTGGACTTAAACATAACTGGTGAAATGTGGGTTTACTATTAGGTACACCTTCAGCCGTGATGTTATGTTATGTATTAGAAATAACTATATATAATATGATAACTATACACTAGAATGTAGCTTTATCAACGCAACTTCCTGTTTTGTAAATACAGAACTAAATAAAATATGACCTTCACACCGTACTTTGTCACGAAGAATAACAAGCTCACCGAAAATTATGCAACAAAAGCAACTAGTTAAGATCGCCAAACAAACCCTTTAGAGAAGAAACAGCTAACAATGGTCTTTTGTTACATTTTCATAAGTGTTAACCCTTACATGTTGTGAAGGTCGACTTGGCCTAAATTAACGGCCAAGGTATTATGTTAAACAAGCAGCCTAAAGTCACGAAGGCATTGTTAAAGTTTGGGATTTTATTAGATGTGTATTGAGGAGACGAGTGGGTTGTACTGTAAGCGTGTGTACTATAAGACAAGTTTTGGGACAAATGTCGGTAAGGGTTAATTATTTTTCGTCTGAATGATACACGTGGAGTGTGTTGACGTGTAGCAGAGGGATTAGTTATTAAGTTTTTCTGTTCTGGGTAAAATTCCAGTTCTAAAGGGTTTAGTTATTTATAACAAAAATTGAGCCATATGTCTAAATTGTAATAATTTGCAAATAAATTATAATAAATTTAATAAATAATATTATTAATTCTTCATTCATAGCATACATAAAAATTGATTTAGGACCGGCTTCATCTAGTTTAAAAAAAAGACGACGTGTAAAGTGCTTTAAACAATGGATGCTTTTTAATTTTGGATGTGAGTCCAGTTGGCCTACAAAAAAAAAGAAAATAAATCATGTAGTCATGTGGACCCGCGCGCCCAGTAGCGAGCGGGTCCAATTGACCAAAGACTCAGTGCTAGCCAAAGCACGAAGGAAACTCGGTATGTAATGGGTGGTCACCCATCCACGGACCAACCTAAGCAAACGCTGCTTAACCTGAAGACTGACCCGAGTGGCTGTTATTATTTAGCCACAAACTCCTCCAAATCGACACTAACACAATGTATTATACAAGGTGTTGTTCTGCAACTTCCTCCAAATCGAGGAGGTAACTATACTAATGATTCTCGACCCAAATCAAATAATAAAATGGGTAGGGAATTTATTATATAATATTTACGGAAATAGGTAAGTGTGAACCGCCCGTGTTTTAAACGTGGCATGTCTGATCCTCGCTATATCACCGCGCTCATTCATACAAACAATCTCAAACGTTTATTTGATAATTTCTTATTCCCTAAACCACGTTAAGGGGGTTATTCTGATATACTGAAATACGTAAACAACAAAAAGAACAGCGTTTATAATTAATTAACAAAGTACCGTAATTTAAATTAATTATTTATGTATTTTGTGATAACCTACTGAATTTTGACGAGGATGCAAAACAACACCTTGTATAACGAAACCCATGCGTATCCTACCTTTTCCAACTTAATACCGGTAACCTATTTACAACACAGTCAACTTCAAAATACATACATCCAACTTTCCCTTACTCAGTAATAATTCATCTAAACATGTTTCTCGAACGTTAACATCATTATTAAGGCCTTAGTAATAAACGTTGGATACCGGATATGGAAGGGAAGGGATATAGAAAGCCTTCGACCCCACGTACGGCCACAATATTTAGATAGTGTTCTAGTGGATTTTAGTCTTGCCTTAGTATGTATGGAAATTGATAGGAAGCTATCGCATGACTTTGTTTCTTGCTGTGAATGTTTGCCTGGTAGTGTGTCTAGGGGTCTAAGTAATTAATTAGTATCGATGTGATGTTTGAATCTAATATATATACTACTTACTTACATATATTATTATCTATACTAATCTATACTAATATTATAAAGCTGAAGAGTTTGTTTGCTTGTTTGCTTGAACGCACTAATCTCACGAACTACTGATCCGATTTGAAACATTCTTTCAGTGTTAGATAGCCCATTTATCGAGGAAAGCTAAAAGCTATTATCATAAAGCTACGACAAACAGGAGCGGAGCAGCAATGAAAAATGTTTCAAAATCGGGGGTTTTATTTTCCTTTAGAGAGCTTCCGCTGCGTGCGCTGCGTAAACAGTTAAAGTTTCGCAAAAATCATGTAACACAGAATTGTTTCCCTTTAAAAGTTCTAAAAAAAAGTCCACGACAGCATTGGCCTATCTTTTAAGGTTGACTCACGATAACCTTTTAATGCTCACCAAAGTTTCAAAAATAATGCATTATTTTCGAAGTTGTTTTATAAACATTATATTATTCCTTATTCAAATAAATACGTTATCCATCACAAATATTTAATTTAAAACAAAATTTCCGTTTGCGTCATTCGATTTCAGTGATTATCTATACTTAATATTATAAAGCTGAAGAGTTTATTTGTTTTCTTGAACGCGCGAATCTCAGGAACTACTGATCCGATTTGAAAAATTCTTTTCTCGTTAGATAGCCCATTTATCTCTATATAGATGCCTATATAGATAATAGCCTATAGGCTATATATCATTACACTACAACAAATACGAGTGGAGTAACTTTTAAAGGGAAACAATTGTTTCCCTTTAAAAGTTCTAAAAAAAAGTCCACGACAGCATTGGCCTATCTTTTAAGGTTGACTCACGATAACCTTTTAATGCTCACCAAAGTTTCAAAAATAATGCATTATTTTCGAAGTTGTTTTATAAACATTATATTATTCCTTATTCAAATAAATACGTTATCCATCACAAATATTTAATTTAAAACAAAATTTCCGTTTGCGTCATTCGATTTCAGTGATTATCTATACTTAATATTATAAAGCTGAAGAGTTTATTTGTTTTCTTGAACGCGCGAATCTCAGGAACTACTGATCCGATTTGAAAAATTCTTTTCTCGTTAGATAGCCCATTTATCTCTATATAGATGCCTATATAGATAATAGCCTATAGGCTATATATCATTACACTACAACAAATACGAGTGGAGTAACTTTTAAAGGGAAACAATTGTTTCCCTTTAAAAGTTCTAAAAAAAAGTCCACGACAGCATTGGCCTATCTTTTAAGGTTGACTCACGATAACCTTTTAATGCTCACCAAAGTTTCAAAAATAATGCATTATTTTCGAAGTTGTTTTATAAACATTATATTATTCCTTATTCAAATAAATACGTTATCCATCACAAATATTTAATTTAAAACAAAATTTCCGTTTGCGTCATTCGATTTCAGTGATTATCTATACTTAATATTATAAAGCTGAAGAGTTTATTTGTTTTCTTGAACGCGCGAATCTCAGGAACTACTGATCCGATTTGAAAAATTCTTTTCTCGTTAGATAGCCCATTTATCTCTATATAGATGCCTATATAGATAATAGCCTATAGGCTATATATCATTACACTACAACAAATACGAGTGGAGTAGCAATGAAAAATGTTGCGAAAACGGGGAAAATGTGACGCAGACGAAGTTGCGCGGGAGAGCTAGTATACTAATAATAATGCTGAAGATTTTCCTTGTTTATTTGTTTGCTTGATCGCGCTAATCTCAAAAATACAGGTCCGATTTGAAAAAATATTTCAGTTTTAGATAGCCCATTTACCGAGAAAAGCTATAGGCTATATATCATCACGCTACAAGTAATAGGAGCGGAGCAGCAATGAAAAATGTTTCGAAAATGGGGAAAATGACGCAGACGAAGTTGCGCCGGACAGCTATGACGTAATATAACATAACATCACATCTGTAATGGACTGCCTCATTGGTTTAGTACGCGCGACTGCTGAGCACGAGGTCCATGGTTCGATTCCCAGGTCAGGCAAAGTGTTATTGGGAGGAATTTCTCAGTAGCAGCCACGGAGTCTGGATTTGTGCTCGGTTGATGGCAAGGGGCTCGCCTTATTTCATGGGACTTAAACATAAATGGCGAAATGTGGGTGTAGGTACTATTAGGTATAAATATGCTTAACCTTTCGGGAATGACGGCCGTGATGTTAAACAATACGTAAAAAACACCCTGTCCGATCCAATAGGGGCATATAATTATACCAATGACATTACCAAATCAAATAAGAAACATAAAATATCATGAAAGTGAACGTATTTATGAATTTAAAAAACCCGATTTTTGCTTTTACATTTTGCCTAAATTCAAACAAACGTTTAAAACGTGAAAACACCATCTTCGGCGTTAGTGTGTTCGATCGTCAGTTGTTTGTTCATGAGGAGATTGCCTGAGAAGCGCCCGGGGTATCGCCTTGCGTTGCCATGTCAGTTTCCTCATTTTACTTTTTTTGCTTACTATTAAAAAAAAAACATAAGAAATAGTATCTAATCTCGATACCCTATAATACCCTTGCGGATCGGACAGGGTTTTTATATTATCTAAAAATAATTAATTCATTCAATTCGTTCATTAAAGAACAAAAAAATGCTACGTCACTGCTGCCCCAATAAAATACTCCACGAAAACACAGATTCAATTTCAGTAAATTCCACTGCGACACCAAACCATTCCGTGCATATAATATAACGTATATATATGTGAGGCACATAGCATTCCTAATATGTAATACGGGGGCGGATATTACAATCCACCCTGAGGATTATCATTAGACGGGAATCAATTTAGTGCCAACAATAGTACCTGTAGGTAGGCTATAATTATGTTCCACGTCCCTGAAATAATATACAACATGTAACAAAAAGAGTATATATACATACTTAGGGGTGTGCCACAGACCATCAAACTGAACATGTTTCTTCATCGGACAAAAATCGTAATAGCGAAAAAATTATCTGCTGCCCCATAAAAATGTTCAATACCTATTAGATCCAAATGTATGGGTTTTTTAGAAGTGAAATCTTCTTTAGCGGCGTTGTGCACTTTTATGATGGGTAAAAAATGTCAAACTCGCGTCAGGTCTCGCGTCAGGTCTCGCGTCAGGACACGTGACAGGCAGGTCACGTAAGTTGTGAAGGAATTAGAACTTTATGCCATCTGTCATTGATTTTGGGTTTCCAAAACTGGAAAATTATCTTAAGCACAAACAAAACCTTCGATTTCTCCAAAGAGGTAAAATTCGTAAGACGGATTGTAATAGTTCTGAAGTGTTAAATTTTAATGTAGGTAATATAAATTGTCATGTTTGTGTACGATAGCGCAATAAATGAATATTGTATTTAACCACATAAATGATGGTACGTTGATACTGATAATTAAAGCAATTCGTGCAAAATTATTCCCTAACCATTCCAAAATTTCAAAAAGGCACAACGTTAATATTCAAGTTTTCACTTCTGCCGGCACTCCCACCGTTTTTTTTTCTATAGCAAGAGGTCATTTTAAAAAAGCTTGACATTTTTTAAATTAAAATGACACATCGTTTAAAGTGCGGTTTGTACTGCAGAGCGGTAAGTTGGTTTTAATTTAGTTTTGTGGGTGTATTATTAGATAAACCACTGCCTAACCCTTCAGGGATTACAGGGTTGTTATGGGTTGTTTGTGGGTGTTATGTTATGCAAAGTTTAAAATCAATCATTGAGTGAGCTTTGAAGCAGATTGATAAAACGTGATTTAGAGCCACTTGCACCACATGTCACTAAACGCATTCAACGCTAAACATATCATCATCATTCTCTTGCCCTTCATCATCATCATCATCATCAGCGTATAATTTTCCCACTGCTAAGACACAGGCCTCCTCTCAATGAGAAGGAGTGGGCTGTAATGCAACAAGCGGGCCCAGTGCGGGTAGGTAGATGTCACAAGTCTTCGAATTTTTAGTTCTAGTATATGCCGGTTTCCTCACGATGTTTTCCTTCACCGTCATTGCCTTTTGCCCTTATCCCAATGCATTTGGGGTCAATATAGCACGTCTTCTTCTTCCATACTCCACTTTCTTATATAGTAAACGCCTACATAAATTGTCAGAAATGGTTCAAATTTGTGTAATGCTAAACATGTTTAGTTGTTTGTCGTGCATGAGAACCTTAATATTACCTTAATGTTAGATCGCTATTATACCCTTAATTAAAACAAACAGCTGGGTTTAATAGTGTAAGTATATTGCAATTTGTTCCCACTTGGCCTTAAACACACGCTCAAGCAACAAGCCTATCACGGCAGAGACTGCGGAAAAAACAAATGAAACAATATTCATTATATTCAAAAAACTGTTCAAATGGTTTTCTACTAAGGTAGGTAGGTAGGCTCTGTCTCTGCCTTCATGGATTATAAGAGTGATGTTTAATATCTATTTTTTGTCCTTTGAGCATGCTACGAGTCACCACAATTTGTAACGCTTCGGTACTCACGCGTGCTTTGTGCAGATTAGCGTAAGCCGTATCACCGAAGATGATCTACGAAGCATTAGAAGCTTAGTTCTAGCACATAGCTTAACATCGGT
The DNA here is from genome assembly GCA_949152445.1 of Cerastis rubricosa. Lineage (NCBI taxonomy): Eukaryota > Metazoa > Arthropoda > Insecta > Lepidoptera > Noctuidae > Cerastis > Cerastis rubricosa. The sequence goes on from OX424539.1 coordinate 18,207,229, forward strand.
TGGCATTTAACAAGAAGCAACTGCCATCTGACCTCTACAGCCCAATTACTGGGCAATATCAATATCCCTAGGTGAGTAAACTGTCGCCCCCTATAACTACACACTGCGGAATTCTCGATCGCACCCTAAAATCAATTCGAAGACAGTGTGGGCACGCCCTATTTAATATATCCTGCCTATCTTCACTTCTCTATATCATATGTTATAACGAAAAACTCGGGAAATATCGAGTACAATCGAATCGAGAAGGAAAGCGATATTACGTTTTAAAATCGACTTTTATCGAGTACTCGGCAATATATATTTGTGTTGAAAGGCTGGTATTATGAAATCTGATAAATTTAACCTTTACTAGACCGCAGTATGTGTAATAGAAAATAAGTAATAAAAACCAATGGGGCTTTGTCTAGGTTTTTTTAGATTATTTTCAAAGGATAAGGAATATTTCTTTTTGAGCCAACTTAATTCTTTCTTTTATTACATTTGGGTGTTATTCAACGACCGAAAGAATAGTGGCAATAGTGATTTCGGTAAAGACTTGGAGTTTATTATAATGTTTGTTTCCAAAGTCGTTGTCCGTTTTATGGAAATCCGATTTTATTTTCGTGATGGGTGCAAAAAACAAAGCGAATCAGCTCTTAGTGACTGGTAGTAATCGAATTAGGAGACATACGATGGCACTTATTCGTTCAACAAACTTTTTTTTTCTAGTCTGGAAATGAGGATTAACTCAGAAACGAAGTTACCCTCGCCTTCGCAAAAAGTCAACCGAGGAAATTTTTTGTTGCGAACTTGTTATACATAAAATAATTAGGCAAACTTATCTTCTAACAGACTGAGTTGTTGGGATAATCAATTCCATTTATGGCATCTAAATTTATAATATAAATAAATTTAGATGCCATAAATGGAATTGATAATCCCAACAACTCGGTCAGCGACTGCCCGCGACTTCGTTCGCTTGGAAACTTTAGTGGATGTTTTGAGTATGAAAAATAGATGTTGGCCGATTTTCAGACCTACCCGATATGCACACAAAATTTCATACAAATCGGTTCAGCCGTTTCGGAGGAGTATGGTAACTGACATTGTGACACGAGAATTCTATATATACGATATAATGGCCACTTATTTACCAGCATTGGGAGTCACCAATTCCATCACCCACTCTTAAGAAACAACCATTTTCAAATTAATGTTGAACACAATAAGTGCAGTGAAGGAAAACATAGCGAGAAAACCAGGACATAATGGACAGAAGTGACCAACAAACAGGCGGAGAGCGCTATGATTAATGTTCCTTCATTCTCTATAAGAGAAAAGTTACTCGCTCTGCAGTGTGACAATTACAAGCCATTATTATTTCTTGTTGTGGAAAAGACGAACTTCCCGTGAAAATAGTTTAACGCGTATTATTTGTACTATGAATCTTGGTAGATGTTGAAAAATATGACTTACTAAGCACATAGTGGTGTATAGTGACCATGCGGTTTTGTTCACTTATTAAACATTATTATAAGAATCAGAACAAGAATAAGAGCATTGTTGTTTAACATTGTTCTTCTTTTTCGTCTGGTTTGCCTAACGTGCACGCGTAGCATGACTGCCGAAGAAACGTCGACGGAAGAATCGACAAACTGAAACATTATCATTGTCTATTTATCATTATGTCGAGTCTTCCGTAGACAAAACTCGTTTCTGGAAAGGTCATGCTACGCGTGAGAGTGTCAGAGTTTGTATGCCACCCATGGGCTGCTGACTTGTCTTTACATGCCGTCCAGAAATATCTCTTAGACATGCTAGTTTCCTCACAATGATTTCCTTCACCGAAGCAAGTGATAAATTAAACAATACGCACATTATTCCGAAAAATCAGATCTGCGTATCTTGGGTTCGAACTTGAGATCTATGAGTTGGCAGTCAAACGGTCATACCACTAGGCATCCACTGAACTCAAGTTCAGTGGAAGCCACAGAACAACAAAATATAGTGGGGTTACAGTAACCATTTGCTCACACCAGCTATTTAAAAGTGTTTCTAGGTAAAACTATTTACTAAAAACTAGATTGAAAAACGGTAGCCTAAGAACAAGGTGTTCAGACGTTACATTTAACACAGTTCACAAAGATAAAGACGAATAACATCACCGGCTATTACGCATTTCTTTTCTTTTTCAATTACTTTGCAGCACTTGATATTGTTTCTCTCAGACTACAAAGAGATACAATCCCGACTAAATGAATTCATTTACACGATGCTAGTATAAAATGGAAGAACAAACGGATAGAATGGAAATGTATGTTTTTTTAAGCATTTAGACTTAGATGCGGGATAATGTAGGTCGTATATTTTTGGACGGTGAAAGCAATCGTTTTATGTATTTTTCGTAATTAAGGATTTGTACTAGTCCGCACTGAGCCTGCTTGGTGGATTATGGTCGACCGTCTTTCCAAAGAGGAGTGGAGAGGCAGTGGAAAAGTTTTAGTCTGTTAAAATATCAGACTAAAACTTTAATTGTGTCTCAATTAGGGTTTAGTATGTACATTATTTACAAACTACAATTTTGCTAAAATAATATTAAAAATATGTACAAATAACACCAAATAACAGCGCAGCATTCTAGGCGTCAAACTAACCGATCACGTACGCAACACCACACTGCGCTCCAAAACACAAATAACTGACGTTGCTCAAAAAGCTGCTAAGGTGAAGTGGGACTGTCTGTGGGCCAAAATAACCACAATGTGGAGCCCTGAAGCCACAGCCAGAAGGCGACGCGTTAGACCCCGCAGGAGATGGCGGGACGAGCTGGACAGAACCAACGACCAGTGGTCCACATTGGCCCTGGATCGAAGGATTTGGAAGTCATTGGGAGAGGGCGTCAGAAAATCCGTTTACATCGTTGTCAATCGAAAAAAGTGCCCAAAAGGCTGATAGCATTGCTATGTTGGATGGCAATGCTGATTCTTTTGACAATAAATCGGTCACGTGAAGAGTCGACTAACCGCTTGGCAATATCCCGAAATACTAGGTGGCCGCTTGGACCCCATGGCCCCAGTTTCAACCCCAAACTGCTCTAACACTACAACTACTCAGCACAACAACTAAACAGATTATTCTATCTTAAACTACATTAATCAACACTATCAAAAATAGTGCAAATAAACACAACGTACAACTAAACATTTCACATAAAACTGTTTCCCGTAAAACGACTGAACTTTCGTTTCTTACTATCTTAATCACCGAAAAACTTAGTGCGAAAATTTAGCTTGAAATTCTTAAACAAGTCACCCATTGTTGAAAACAATGGTTCCATCGCTATCTGATCTGCAAAGGATACTTCATTATCTTGCGCAGACAAACAAAGGGGTGAACTGGGGGATGGCAGAAATAATGAGCCGATAGTGCTGGAGAATTTCAAGCTAACGTCACAGTGTGATGGTAACCTTGGAGCTAACGCTATGGTTTGCAGTGTGAAAGCTTGTGAGTTCGCGTCCTTAAGTGTTTAGGAATGATATTGGTGTTGTGATGAATTTGGTAAATGATTGACCAAAAGAAGGGATGGAAATGGAATAAAAATAACAGTTTTTACAAATTTCACACTTCGTCAATTTGCTGTGCTATAGCGATTTCATACAACTGTCAATGCAAAGAATAAAAGTTTTGATTTGAATATACGAACAATTTAAGTTGGCGTTAACTAACGAACCAAACATAAATGTAACCTAAATGGCAGTTACAGTTTTCAGCCATTTGGGGTCGAAACGCTCGGGTCATGATGCCCAAGTGTGCATTCCCTTTTTAAGGAATTCTCGTCGACTGGTTGACACTTCGCGATCCCAGAGGGCTGGCTATTTCTTTGGGCGAAGAATAAGCATAACCATTCAACGTGGCTATGCTGCCAGTCTTCTGGGCACATTTCCGGATGACATCAATGTGGAGGAGTGTTTTGTCGCCTAAGCGTCCTGTTGTTCTTAAGTTAGTTTATGTTTGGTTAGTTATTTTTAAGTAAATATGTAGTTTTATAAAATAATGAAAGTTTTTAAATAATATTATCCTTTAATTGTGTACAAAGACTGATTAAATCATTTATTTTCTGTGTGTATTTTATGTGGTTTAGTTGGTACTTAGGCCTTCCGTAGACCGAAGTGTCTCTAATACTACATTTTTTTTTCAATTAGTTCTGTAATTTTTGAACATTTCATTTACGAGTATCAACCAAAAGGATATTTCTAAGGAGAACCGCCATTAATTATTTCCGACCTCCAAAGGTGCTTCCTAGGCACACTTCCCCAACCATGACCTCAAAATCAACTAACTAACACAAACTCAAACTAGAGTTGAAAACCGTACAACAGCCGCATCAGCAAACAAGTTAATTTCAATATAATTACGTCTAAACCAAAATTAATATGGCCGTTTCTCATAAACTTACGTTCAACACAAGTGCCACTAAATTCTCTTCACGATACTTCAACTTTGAATGAGTTACGGCCTTTAGATTTTGTAATTAAATATCAAGTTAGGATTAAAATGTTTTGATTCTGAAATCAGGAGAAGAAACAATGTTTAATTAAACAATCAAGGTTTTCGTATTTTGAGTTCTGTTTCAATTTAATTAATATCTGGGAGTGGTTTAGAGTGGAATCTTTGGAAGGTTTATCAACTGTGCCTCGTACCACATTTACCTATACAACGTATTGTTTTGAGCTCTCGTCAAATTCAAGGAGGCAACTATGCTTCTCGACCCGAATCAATAATAAAATGGGTAGGTAATTTTTATTTTTATTCTTATTTACGAAAATCTGTAAGTGTGAACCGTGTTTTCAACGCGGCCCAGTCGGTTTTATCCTGGCCCTATAACCGCGCTTTCACACATACAAACAATCTCAAACGTTTATTCGATAATTTGTTATCCCCTAAACCATGTTAAGGGAGTTATGCTGATATACTGACAAACTTAAACTTAAAAAAATCTGCGTTTTTAACAATTAACTAAGTACTGTAATTTAAATTGATTGTTAATGTATTTTGTGACAACCTCCTGAATTTTGACGAGGATGCAAAACAACACCTTATATAGATTACATGATACCCCTTGATGAAACTGGTTGTTAGATTTGCGGCCCACTGCCTATCTTAGGCAGAGGTGTACCTAATTGTAAACCTACATATCCTCAGTTATGTTTAAAGTCCCATGTAATGGGGGGCGAGTCTGTTGCCATCAACCGGGTACAAATCCAGAGTCCGCTGCTTGTGGCTGTTACTGGGAAATTCCTAATGGAAAGGCCAGTAACAATTTGCACGAACTAGGAATCGAACCTCAGGACCTCACCCTCAGCAATCCCGATTGCGAACAATAGACCAACGAGGCACTGTCACTATTCATCATCATCATTTCAGCCGAAAGACGTCCACTGCTGGAAATAGGCCTCCCCAAAAAGGGGAGGTATTGCCATAATCGCCACGCTTGGCAGGCGGGTTGGTTTAGCATTACAGTTGTTGCAAAAGCACAGAGAACGTTGCTGCCCATTCTCTGGCAAGTCCTTTAGTCGCCTCTTACGACACCCACGGGAAGATATGGGATAGTGCTTTTCTTTACGTCCGACACCATACAGACAGTTCGACGAGGCAGTATTGTAACTAAATACTAGGCATGCTTCCAGTCTAACCAAATTCAATTGAATATACCAGTATTTTCATAGAGCGGCCGCCTATCATCTTGTTTTTCTAACTATTCCGCTTCACATTGTTATATTTTCGATTCAAGCAAATTGAAATCAAATAATTATTTTAATATTCTCAATTTAAAAATCTGACCGTTTATTTCGCAATTCAGCATTTCGTAAAACATTTCAAACACAAATCTCGTCTAACTCATTCTGCCTTTTACAAAAATATTGAATACAATAAAATCTAACGCGTCAATAACTCAATACAGGACGCACATTATACCAGTATTGGCACAACACGGTCGCAAAAACGTGCCATCCCCTGCGATACGGTCTTACCCCGCCAACAGTGTCCATTTGGCACCAGCACAGTCATTACTGGCACTCACAGATGTCATTTCAGTCACGCCCCAAATAAGTTTAATTAGGAATAGAAATTCAGTACGCAAAACCCTGTTAGTATCGGAATGTTATCTTTTGGGGATGCGGATTATTTGCCTGTTACGACTTCATGGTAGATTAAATTCCGTATTTCTGTTTATGTAAATACGGAATTTTGTTTGCTGACCGTCACTTGACGTCTTTGTGCAAATAATGAGTTTCGTTTCGGAGTTTCTGAATTTAAGTAGTGTATTTTTTTATCATAGTTACTTGCTTATAAATCTTTAAGCTGTTACAAAACTATTCGCAAACCTAGAAATAATTGCAATGGTACAGTCAGCAACAAAAGTCCATGAACAGATACTAATTTTCAAAACACCTGAACACTAAAACGGACCATAAATCACTTACCAGAATAGAGTACAGAATAAGGTTATCATTTAAATGCTATAAAAACGCTAAGCATTAATATTTTCATAAGTCGCTAAACATCATAAGAGCGTAAGTCGATAACTATCATTTTGCCGTAAGTCGCTAAACATCATTACAGCGTAAGTCGATAACTGTAATTTTGCCGTAAGTCGCTAAACATCATTACAGCGTAAGTCGATAACTGTCATTTTTAACCCCCGACCAAAAAAGAGAGGTGTTATAAGATTGACGTGTGTATCTGTGTGTCTGTCTGTGGCATCGTAGCTCCTAAACGGATGAACCGATTTTGATAAAATTGGTTTCGTTTGAAAGGTATTCTAATCGAAAGTGTTCGTAGCTATGTTTCGAGAAAATCTGCTCAGCCGTTTGAAGATCATCACCTCTTTTCTAGTTGATGAAGGGATATAAACAACTTCCACGGGTCTAGTCGATTTGAAATCTTGTTACTTGTCACCATGGGCATTGCCGAACGGGGGGGGGGGGAGGAGGGGGCTGCACCCCTCCTCCCCCCTAAAGTATAGTTTTTTTTATCCATACTTAATATTATAAATGCGAAAGTCACTCTGTTTGTTTGTTTGTTTGTTTGTTACCTTTTCACGACTAAACAGCTGATCGGATCTTAATGGATTTTGGCAAGAAGATAGATTTAAACCTTGGGAAGGACATAGGCTATATATTATCACGCTATTAACATTGGGAGGTGAGCAATATTGCAATTTGTTCATATTCCTCAACTGATTGACAACTGACAACTGTCATAACAAACATTAGAATAGATCGGCTATTTTAGAAAAATTGTCATCGAAGTAAATAGCCTGACGGTTTAGCGGTTGACCTGTGAATCATAGGTTGCAGGATCAAACCTCAGCCAATATGCACTTATTGTTTTATTTATTTTTTGAATTTTTGATGTTGTATTATTTACAAAAGTAAGCATGGTTCGATCCCCACCCGGTTTTCACTTTTTGTAAGTAGGTATTTTGTTTTTTTTTTTATGCTTTAAAACTTCCTAATCATTACCAAATAGTGTTATACATCCTTTTAGTTATCATTAACCATTCAAACTATAGTTAAACAATCATTTAGCCTCTGGCCGAAGTAAAAGCCAGCTCTTGGATCACGGAAAGCGTAAGTTATGCGTTTAGAAATTTCTTTAAAAAGACTGTGAGCATTGAGTACTCTGATCTTACGGTCCCACGGTCCAAAGCTTCAATTCCCAACGACTCGAAAATATAAGTAGTTACCGATAAGATTACTTTATTAAAGCTGCTTGAGCTTCCCCGTGGCAACAGCGACAGTACCAGTGTCCAGCCCTTTTAGTTTATATAGTTTTGTTTTCGTAGATTTTTAATTATTTAGTAAGAAAGTAATATCATCATCATTCATCATTTCAGCCGAAAGACGTCCGCTGCTGGACATAGGCCTCCCCCAAGTGTCGCCACATCGACAGGTCCCGTGTGACTTGCATCCGGAGGATCCCCGCAACCATCACCAGGCCATCGGTCCACCTCGTGGGAGGCCTTCCAACGCAACGTCTTCCGATTCGTGGTCGCCACTCCAGAACTTTTCGGCTCCATCGGCCATCCGTTCTTCGAACAATGTGCCCTGCCCACTGCCACTTAAATTTGGCAATTCTTCGGGCTACCGGGACTTTGGGGTAACCTTGGTTCTCTTGCGAATGTCCTTATTTCTGATTTGATCACGCAAGGAAACTTCGAGCACAACCTTCTCCATTGACCTTTAAGTGATTTTAAGCCTTCTGATGAGGCCCAATGTGGGCGACCCAATCGGTCCGGTATGTAATCACTGGCAACACACACGGGTCATGGACTTTCGTCTTGAGACACTGCACGCGAACATACCATGCAACTTCCCGAACACTGCCCAGCCGAGTCGGATTCGACGGTTGACCTGTTTCTCGAAGTCAGACCTACCCAACTGGACCGTTTGTCCCATGTAGACATAATCGTCTACAACTTCGAGTGTAGAGTCTCCGATCTTGATAGGAGTGGTTGTTACATGGGCATTCAATATGACTTTGGTTTTTTCCATGTTCATTTTAAGACCCACTCTTTCGGACGATCCACTGAGGTCATCGAGCATTGTACTCTATGGTCTCAGCCATGACCACTATATCGTCGGCAAATTGAATGTGAGAGATGTACTCGCCAATGACGTCGATGCCTAGCCGTCTCCAGTCCAGAACCTTAAATACATCTTCCAGTGCAGCGGTGAACAGTTTCGGAGATATGACGACTGTTTCACTTCCCTGTTACGGTCACTGTCCATGTCTCTCAGGAAAGCTAAATAGTGAATCTCATCAAAATGACTGCTGGGCTAAGGGCTCCCCCATCTTACAATCTTCTCTCCGTGCGATTTTGTGGTCAGAAATTAATGGTCGAAAACCAAAATAAAAGAATACCCGACCCGGGATTCGAAACCAGGACCTCATACTCAGTAGTTGCGACCACTAGACCAACGATACAGTATATTAACAGCATCTATCAGACTGTTTTAAGTTTTTCACGCCTTAACTGGTGAACGGATTTGGATCAAAGCCAGGTCATGATCTGGATAAGGACATAATAATACTTTCATTTATACATGAAATCGCTATACTATTCACTCACCGATAAACCACTCAAGAACTACTATCTACCACTTTTGACCTATTTAACTTGAAATCTTGCAAGTAAGTTCTTAGTAAGGCAGAAAGGGGTTTTTGGAAATTCCACCCCCAAGTGGAATTAATGTCGGGTTAAAGGTTAAGTTTAGGAGAATATTTGTAATTTTTAAAAAGAGGCATGAATGCTCAAAATCACGATTTCCGTTTTTGGAAATTCTATCCCTAAGGGGGTTTCGTAATGAAAGTTGATCGACTTCAACTTGCAACATAACCTTTTTTTACAGTAGTCGGTAGCGTGTTCGTATACATTGAGGAGTTATACTCGGTTTTCGAAGTTTTACTCACAAATGAATAGGAGATCACACTTGAAGCAAGTTCTTTCAAACGAAAATAATCATATAAAATCAATTTAGGTCGCTAGGGTCGATCTTCAGTTTAAGTTGCGTTTGCCTAGGTTGGTCTATGGATGGGTGACCACCCATTACGTACCGACTTTATTGTGCTTTGGAAAGCACGTTAAGCCGTTGGTCACGGCTGTCATTTGTAGATCTTTGACAGTCGTTACTGGTAGTCAGTGGCCCGAAAGTCTGACAACCAGTCTTACCAAGAGGTGTTGTATAACCCAGTATAACTAACTGGGTTGTGGAGGTCAGATAGCCAGTCGCTCCATGTACAATCTTGGTATTCAGCTGCATCCGGTTAGACTGAATGTTCCCAACTTAGTTGGGAAAAGACTGAGCAGATTGTATTAATACTGGAGACATCTGGTAACGAACTTCAAACAAAACATTGGAATCAAGAACCTCCTGATTAAAAGACTTATTTTAAGCAAATCACGAACCTAACGCGTACGAAGTCGCGGGTAACAGCTAGTTATTTATAACTTTCCTTGTTTTTAACCACCGACCAAAAAAGAGGGGTGTTATAAGTTTGACCTGTGTATCTGTGTCTGTCTGTGGCATCGTAGCTCCTAAACGGCTGAACCGATTTTGATAAAATTGGTTATCGTTCATTAGCGCAACACCGAAAAAATTGGAAGGAATGGGGGGAAGCCTATGCCCAGTAGTAGGACAGTCAAAGCTAAGAAAAAATAATATAAGTTTAAAAAGCATGAAAAAAAAAAAAATTAAAGAAACCCCCGACACAAAAGCCTCTAAAAAGCCCATAATAAATTAATCCAAGCGCCGTAGCGTCGGAAAACCGCTAAGAAGACCGCTTAGAGCACAAAACAAAGCGGGCCCCTGACGCTACGACGCTTGTGTCGGGGGCTTTTTAAATTTTGCCCTAAGTCGCTAAACGTGTTATGCGCGAGTTTTTAGGGTTCCGTACCCAAAAGGTCAAACGGACCCTATTACTGAGACTTCGCTGTCCGTCACCAGGCTGTATCTCATGAACCGTGATAGTTAGCCAGTTGAAATTTCTGCAGATTTTGTATTTCTTTTGCCGCTGGGGCTCCCATACAAAAAAGTGTAAGTTTTGCTCGTTTTTATAAATAACTGGCTGTCCCGCGCAACTTCGTCTGCGTCAGAATTTCCCCGTTTTCGCAACATTTTTCATTGCTACTCCGCTCCTATTAGTCGTAGCATGATGCTATATATATAGCCTATAGCCTTTCTCGATAAATGGGTTATCTAACACTGAAAGATTTTTCATATCAGACCAGTAGTTCCTGAGATTAGCGCGTTCAAATAAACAAACAAACTAGTATTATATTTTTAGTATATAGATTATTAGTATATATAATAGATATATTTTAAGCTTCTGCATTTTATTATGTAGGTAATGGGTAGGCCATTATTGATATTTGTTTTATACTAGAAATAAATAAATATTGTCCTAGTTTTGAAAAGGCTGTTTGTGTATGTTAGTTTAAATGTTTCTAAACGCACGCATGAAACAGAAGAAATTCGCAGTGTCGCTTAAGGGAAGTTTAACAAAAAAAGAAAAACAAAAAAAAAAGAATTTATATTCTGAACTAGTTTATGTGTGTTTATTCGGCAATCTTTTGATTATGAAAAATGCGATGCACTGCGCTTCGCCGGATTATGCCTTGTACCAAATTAGCTATGATCAGCGACTTTTGTATTTATTACAGATCATACAATTTTGTCGGTAGTAATGTATAGCAATTTATGGTTTAACTGAGTTCAGCGACTTTTGTAGTTTAATTATGACAAGTTGTTTTATAATTTACTTTGGTCAGTAACTTATGCTAAATAATAATGATTAGGAAATATTGGAAACAAATTATGTTCAACGACTTCTGTTGCTGACTGTACACGCAATTATTCAGGCAAGACAAGAAAGGCGAAGGCCAAGAAGAAGAAGGTCTAAGTCCACGACAGGCTGAGTGGATCGATAGATAAAATCTAGAAGAATTAAGAAGTAGGCACGTACTAAACATCCTCTTAAAATTCATATCACTACTACAACATGCTTAAAACAATACGTTTAGTTAAAATCGTCCTAATTCATTTTCAGTTTACTTTTATCAAACAATTTTGTTTTCTGACGTTTTTGTTTCCTTTTGTAACGTTTTCAACGCCAGATGTGTTCGCAACATGAAAGCGTGTCACATGAGGAAGCCGGGGGCATTGTACTGGAGCTACATGTCAGGTAGGATACGATTGGGGCATCAGAGACCAGACCCGCCCTCTGGCAGTGATGACGTTGGTCACTACATGGGGACAGACAGTTATTACGGACATGTTTCAAAAGCTTGCTTTATACTTGTGCATTTTAGGTAGAAAATTAATGAATTATTGTAGGGTTCTAATATTATCACGTCACTCAGTGCTATTATTTTGTAAGACCTGTCAAGTATGCAGAAATAAATATATTTGATTTAGAGGCATCGAAATAAAATTTGTTATGACACCTTTTGAAATCATTATTTGCTATACGTGAAGATGAAAAGGAAAAATCAACTCGAGAATTGAAATAGGTCCCTCACTTTTT